>CM057452.1:757514166-759963333 GCA_016271365.2 Neoceratodus forsteri
GGTGACCAGTGATCAACGTACAGTGTGGTTTAACACAAAGACAGTAGCAGACAAGCCACACAAGGGCAAGGTTCCTGCACATCAGGAGGGAACATTTTAAAAAAATGGGTGAATGTCTAAGAGACAATCTAGTGGGAAGCATTGCAAATATGGGGTGGCGGAACAATGGGGCAAATTAAGGGGTGGCATAGTGAAGGCAACAAACCTCTGCACAAAGGAAGTGAGCAAAAACAGGAGGGAAAAGAGACCACTATGGTTCTCGAGGGAAGTGGTTGCAATGGTAAAGACTAAAGGGGTGGCATTCAGGAGGTACAAAGAGATGTGAGGGAAGAGGATAGGAAAGTATACCAGGAAAAACAGGAAAACAGGGAAGATGGTGAGTAACACAAAGGCACAAACAGAGGAAAGGATAGCCAAAGGGGTACTTCAAGGGAACCAAGACCTTCTTCAGATACATAACCACACATAAAGCTTATAAGGAAACTGGGAAGAACAAGAGTAGAATCCAGCCACAAAAAGGCAAGGGTCCTGGATTTCAGAAGGGCTGACTTTACAAAGCCGGGGGAATGCATCTGAGATGATCTGGCAGGGGAGACATGTGGTGGGGGGTTGAGAGAAAATGGGCCAGAATAAAAGAGAGCATAGTAAAGGCTACAGACTGGTACATCAGACAAATAAGTACAAACAGAAGGAGGAGGAAGGAGGAGACCATTATGGTTCTTGAGGGAAGTGGCAGAAAAGGTCAGGGCAAAAACAGTGGCATTCAGAAGGTATAAGGAGACCCAGAGAGAGGAGGACAGAGAAGTGTATCTGGGGAAATGGAGGGAGGTAGGCAAGGCAGTAAGGAGCACAAAAGTGTAAGCTGAGGAAAGAAAAGCCCAGACAGTATCAAAGGGGGACAAGACATTTTTCAGGTAGATCAGAGGAAAAAGGAAGACTAAGGGAGGGATTGCATGGTTAACAAAGGAGACAGGTGGCTATACTAAGGAGGACCACAAAAAGGCAAATATCTTAAATGTTTCTGCTCAGTATTCACAGTTGAGGGGGAAGGGGAAGGACCACAAATAAGCACCAAGAGATTGGGAGGGAGGAAATGGACACCAGTCCTTTTTCTGAGGAGAGGGTCAGGAAAGCAGTAACTAATCTGAGAGTGGACAAAGCCATGGGGCCAAATGGGGTGCATCCAAATGTGTTAAAGGAACTCAGGGACTCACTAGCTGCACCCCTGACACACTTGTTTAACAGGTCATTGGAGACCGGCATGGTCCCGGAGGACTGGAGAAGGGCATTTGTAGTCCCACTTCACAAAAGTAGTAGCAAAGAGGAGGTGGGAAATTACAGGCCTGTCAGTCTGACATCTGTAGTAGGGAAATTGATGGAAACACTATTAAAAGAAAGAATAGTGGAACACCTGGAATCTAATGGACCGCAGGACCTGAGGCAGCATGGCTTTATGGAGCGGAGGTCATGCTAAACAAATCAGATAAATGTTTTTGAATGGGTAACCAGGGCATTGGATCAGGGGAAGGTGGACATGGCCTACTTGGACTTCAGCAAGGCCTTTGACACCGTTTCTCACAGGAGGCTGGTAAACAAGTGGGGTAGCATGGGGTGGGCAATATGGTGTTAAACTGGGTAAGAAACTGGTTGAGGAATAGGAGGTAGAGTGTGATGGTAAATGGAGTTAGCTCTGAGGAGGAGAGAGTGACCAGTGGAGTACTGCAGGTGTCAGTACTGGGGCCAGTCCTCTTTAGTGCCTTTATTAGTGACATAGCAGAGGAACTGAAAGGGAAGGTCTGTCTCTTTGCAGATGACACAATGATCTCCAACAGGGTGTACACTTTGGAGGGGTGCAAATGAATTGAAAGAGGCTTGAAATGACTGGAGGAGTGGTCAGAGGTTTGGCAACTAAGGTTTAATGCAAAAAAGTATTTCTCCCACAGATACTGCCCTTGACCAGGCTTCAGTTACCTCCGCCTGGAGCAGCTATGGCTCCTGCAGCCAGCCGCCCATGCCACCTTTCAGCACCACCTCCTCGAAGTTCTGCCCAATACTGCCCTTGACCGGGCTTCAGTTGCCTCTGCCTGGAGCGGCCTTGGCTTCTGCAGCCAGCTGCCTGTGCCACTTTCCAGCACCGCCTCCTCAAAGTTCTGCCTGATACTTCCCTTGACAGGGCTTCAGTTGCCTCCGCCTGGAGCAGCCGTGCCTCCTGTAGCCAGCCACCCATGCCACCTTCCAGAACCACCTCCTCAAAGTTCTGCCCGATACTGCCCTTGACCGGGCTTCAGTTGCCTCTGCCTGGGGTAACCGTGGCTCCAGCAGCCAGCTGCCCATGCCACTTTCCAGCACCACCTCCTCAAAGTTCACCCTGAGTCTTGCTCTCTCTATTCTCGGCTTCCCCTTCTGCCCCCCCCATTCTTAGCTGTGTGTCACCACTTTTTTGTTCTTATCCCCTTTTAGCTAATTTCCCCTCTGTATTTCTCCTGCAGATACTGCCCTTGACCGGGCTTCCGTTGCTTCCACCTGGAGCGGCTGTGGCTCCTGCAGCCAGCCGCCCGTGCCACCTTCCAGCACCACCTCCTCAAAGTTCTGCCTGGTAAGCTTCTGGCCAGCCTGGGATTGCAGAGAAGCAGCTCTTACTGGACTTCTGCTTGCTGCTACCCTCCTGATTGGACTCTGTGCTTCGCTTTCTCCTTTTGATTGTCCCTCTGTTTCTCAGACTTTTCTGGGCTACAGCGCCATTGATTTTAACTGTAAACTGCCAATGATTTGGGGCTTATTTTGACTGCATAGCCAATTTAATGTTACTAGCTTCCTGGTTTAACTTTACTGCTTACCCAAACTGTTTAGAGTGCAATATTATTGTGCCCGTACCAGTTCCGATTGTTTATCTCCTCCTACGTTTCTATCAAGTACCCTGCCTTTTTCCCTTTGTGTTTCCAAATCACACTGTCTCCTGCTTTCCTCTCTGTGGTGCTGACACAAGTTCAATTTCCTTTTCTTGTATCGGGCTGCCCTCCCCCTGTCCTCCCTGCTCACACCCTGAGTCTTGCTCTCTCTAGTCTCGACTTCTCCTTCTGCCCCCCCCCATTCTTAGCTCTGCATCACTGCCTTTTGTTCTTATTCCCTTTTAGCTAATTTCCCATCTGTATTTCTCCCACAGATACTGCCCTTTACCGGGCTTCAGTTACCTCCACCTGGAGTGGCCGTGGCTGCTGCAGCCAGCTGCCCATGCCACCTTCCAGCACCGCCTCCTCAAAGTTCTGCAAGGTAAGCTTCTGGCCAGCCTGGGATTATAGGGAAGCAGCTCCATTTGGACTTCTACTCGCTGCTACCCTCCTGATTGGACTCTGTGCTTCGCTTTCTCCTCTTGATTGGCCCTCTGTCTCTCGGATTGTTCTGGGCTACAGCACCATTGATTTTAACTGTAAACTGCTGAAGATTTGTGCCCACCCCCCCACCTCCTCCCTTAATTAAATAGCCCTTTGCCCAGCCCACTTGCCTAGGTCCGTCCCTACCTGTTTTCCCATTCGCTGGTCTCCCTGCCCTCCCTCCAGCACCGCCCACTCGCTCTATCTCTCAGTACTCACCCTGCTTGTCACTCTCTTCTAGGACTATCACCTGGTTTTCTCCTCCCCTCCCTACTCACTATGGTTACTGCTCTATTCCCCTGGACACTACTGTTACTGCTCCTTCTCCTCAGACAACCTATACCTGAGTGGCTTTTGGCTCTTTCCACTAGCTTCTAAGATTGCTCGTACTCTCTCCCCTTCTACCCATTTTCTACCTCCCCACTGCACTATACCCCTCTCTCCCACCCAGCTACCTACTGGACCAAATTTACTGCCCCCTTTTGGAACTCTACCTGTAGTGCCTGTTCCCCTGAGTGCGCCCACTACTGGAAATGGGTGGCCACTCCACATTACACTTGTTAGGGGCCCAAGGACTCACTCATCCCCTCTACCAACCTTGTCCCACCTGACATACTTCTGGAGCCAATGACAGGAACTTTTCTCCCAACCCTGTAAGAAGGGTAAAAGTAAACTGACCCTTATGGAATTACACCTTTGCTCCTTGTATAGTCTGCTCCTGCTGTTGCTACTGGCAGGCAAAGTCCACCCAAATCCTGGCCCGAAAACAGCTATTGCTGCCAGACATAAACCTCAACCTGGGATGCTCATCCTTGCAACAATTAACATTTGCAGCCTGCTCGCAAAGATTGATGCCCTCCAAGTTTTTGTTAACCAGTACAAACCACACATTCTAGCAATTGTTGAGACCTGGCTATCACCTAAAGTGCCTGACATGGCTATCCTGCTGCGTAGTTACAACATCCACAGACTGGATCCGAAGTCTAAAAGAGGGGGGCTGTGCTATTTACCTCAAAGACTCCCTTTCGGGTCATCCCATAACTATCCCTTACTCTGACTTCTCTGCTCAGCTCCTTCCCATTAAAATCTTACTAGGTACCCACAACAAAGCCCTCACAGTTGTTGCTGTGTACGTCCCTCCTAAAGAGCTAGTAAATGGTTTCAATGCTGTTCTGGACTTTGTTCGATTACAATCTCAAGGTGCAGAGACAATCCTGCTTGACAACTTTAATATAAACTGGTTGACACCTGAATAAGCCAGCTTCAAGGATGCTTTAACCTTGGCAAACCTTACCCAACTGGTCGACTCAACAACCAGGCAAAACTACAAAACTGGCACCAGCACCCTCCTTGATTGGGTCCTGTCCAGTCATCCTGATAGGATCACTAACGTCTCTGTCCTCCCAGACTCACTTAGTGATCACTCCCCTGTCACCTGCCAATGGCTTAACAAATTCTGCAAGCCACCACCCAGAATCATCTCCAGTAGAGTACTGTCAAGTGGCCAGTTGTTGCACCTCAAATCCCACCTCAGATAGCAAGACTGGACCCCAGTTTACACAGCTAAGGATGTAAACTCGGCCCTGGATCACTTCATTAACATTTTCAATACCGTCTGTGACTCCCATGCCCCTTTAACAAAATGTAAAGTAAAAGGCATGTGCAACCCTTGGCTCTCTGCAGATCTGATCTCTCAACTGAAAACCAGGGATTCGCTCTGGAAATGGGCAAGGGCAACTGGCTTGCCATCTGACATTCAAAACTACAGACGTGTCCGTAATGGCTGCACAAATTCAATCCATCTTCGCAAAAGTAACTACTACAAGGAAGTCTTTACCAATACTTGAGGCAACGGGAAAGCCTTCTGGAATAATATTAAGGAAGTGACTGGGAACTAACCAAAAACCTTCCCCACTACGCTCGTCATTGATAGGACAACCATGCTTGACTCCACTACTATCGTCAATACCTTTAACTCTGCATTAACTGACCTCAGCAGTGTTCTTCCCCCTGACTTTTTGATGAAGACGATACTACAGCCCACCATCCCAGCCCCCGCCCTTGTCTACCTACCCACCTTTCTACTTTAAAGCCCTCCGAATGCATGAAACCCACAAATATATTAAGAAAGCAATTGCCAATTCCAGAAGCAGTGCTGACTTGCTGGACCTCAAAATACTGTCCCTCACCCTCGATGATGTCATTGGACAACTTACTAAGATATTCAACCTCTCCCTTTGTCTTGGACAGTTCCCTGACATCTGAAAATCTGCAACTGTGACCCCTGTCCACAAAAGTGGTGATAAGTCCCTCCATGTGAATTATCGTCCAATCTCCATCCTGCCCCCACTCTCCAAGGCCATTGAACTCATAGTAGGCAACCAGCTTACTGAATATCTGGATAAGCATAAGATCCTATGCTCTCAACAGCATGGTTTCAGAAAAGGGCATAGCACTACCTCTGCCCTCCTTGAATTCACCAGTGCAACACAGTTCATTGGACAATGGCCTCCTTGCTGGGTCATTTTTTATAGATTTAAAGGGACAGTAAACACTGCAGGGGTCACTCAAATTATTAAAGTCTATAAAAAGATCTTTCAAATGAGGTAGGGGGGCTTACCTGTAGGTGTCTGGAGGTCTGAGTTATGAATACCTAAGTCATCTGTAAATCAAAACAAGGCAGCAGCCATTTCATTGAATCATGAGACCAACAGTGATGTCACTGAGGGGCAAGTTGTAATTAACAACACACAGCTTGCCCCTCAGTGACATCACTTCCTGTTGTAAAATGGCTGCTGCCATGTTCTGATTTACAGATTAAGTAGAAAGTCATATCTCAGGACTCCTGACACCTACAAGGAAGTACAGTGCCTCGTTTGAAATATCTTTTCATGGGCTTTCACAATTTGAGTGACCCCTGCAATGTTTACTGTCCCTTTAGCAAAGGCCTTTGATACCGTCCACCATGGTCTTCTACTAGAGCAGTTCCAGTTAGCTGGCCTCTCCTCTGTCTCTTCAGCTTGGTTCAAAAGCTACCTTGAAAACTGCTCCCAAAGAGTAAAAATTGCTGATGTCCTCTCTGATGCAAGACCTGTCCGATCAGGATTCCCACAGGGATCCATTCTGGAGCCCCTTCTGTTTAGCCTCTTTCTGAACAGCCTTCCACAATCCTTCCCAGAACAACTCATGCTATATGCGATGACTCCGTCATCCATGCTCCCCATAAGGACCTCCTACCCCTCCAACACAAATTCCAGAATGGTTTCACCTCAGTTGAAAGCTGGATTAGCAAGCATAAACTGCTACTAAACTATAAACAAAACCAAGTCTATGCTTTTCTGCAGCACACTCAACAAATACAAGCTGCAACCTTTAACCATCACAAACTGCCATGGAGCCCACCCTAGAGCAGGTTCACACATTTAGATATCTTGGGATCACTTTAGACAATCACCTCTCTGATGGAACCCACATTGACAGTGTTGCAAAAGCTGCAAATACCTGCCTTGGTCTCCTCTACAGGCATAGGCAGAACCTTACACCAGATGCCTTAAGGGTCACAGTTCCGAGCTTCATTGTCTCAATTATAGACTATGGACTGATCATTTATGGCTCTGCCTCTCAAACGGCTCTTAGGCGCATATCCACGATGATCAACAAAGACTGCTGGCTCATCACTGGCTCCCACTGACTCACACATACCTGTGACTTATATGTACAATCTGGCTGGCTTCAATCTCAAACCGCATAAAATACCAGACCTGTACTATGGCAAAGAAAATCACCTTGGGTCTTGCGCCACCTGGAGTCCAAGCTCTCCTTTGCCATAGCAGCAAGCTTAGATCCACAAAAGTCTCTGCAAACCAACACTTTCAGGTTCCCTGCTGCCGTACATCCCAAGGTCAAAGATCCTTCACCTATAGGGCTCCCAGCTGGATGAATATGCTCAGCAGTGACCTCTCATCTGTGCCAATGCGTGGATCATTCAAATCCAAACTCTGCCTATACCTCACTGCCTCCAGCACCTGTGACTGCCTCACTTAATTGGCTACCTCCCCTCCACTTCCTACTGCCTCCTTAGCCCACCTCACCCCTTCTTAGCTGCCTCTCTAGTCCCCTCCTTGCACTTCTGCTACTCCCTGCCCCTTCTTCTTTTCTTTCTGACTTCTCTCTCATTTATTTCAACTTCAGCACTTCTATCTGTATTATGACAATGCCTCTGGCTGCACCCTGAGTTAGTATCCCCCCATTGCTCTGTTCTCTTACTACTGCTTCTGTGAATGTACATGACTGCATATTTGTACTTGGTGTTATGCTGTTTACTTTCCTATATAACTGAATGTCTTGTCTACTCAGTATTGTACCTCCTTTGATGTGGAACCTTTGTAAATGAGCATTGGCTTAAAGGTACTTGTAATACTAGAATAAATAAATAAAGTGCAAAATGAATGCACTTGGGTGACAGTAACCCAGGGGTGCAGTACAAAATGGGGTAAGAGATACTATCAGCGAGCAAGCAGGAAATAAACCTGGTGGTGATCATATCAGATGACCTGAGGGTGGCCAGACAATGTGACAAAGTGATCAGGAGAGCTAGTGGGATGCTGGGATGTATAGGTAGGGGTATTACCAGCAGGAAGAGGGAAGTGGTGTTGCCACTATATAGGTCTTTAGTAAGACCCCACCTGGAGTACTGTGTCCAGTTTTGGAGGCCACATCTTAGGAAGGACATAGACTGGATGGAAGCCATCCAAAGGAGGGCTGCCAAGATGGTACAGGGTCTACATCAAATGTCCTATGAGGAGAGGCTAAAGGAATTAAACATCTACACCCTAGAGGAGAGGAGGGACAGAGTGGGATATGATCAAGACCTTTAAATACCTCATGGGGTGAATAAGGTACAAGTGGAAGGTATTTTTCAGAAGAAAGAGTGCTCCAGAACAAGGGGCCATGATATGAAGCTGGAGGGGGGTAGGTTTAGGAGGGATTTGAGGATATAGTTCTTCACAGAAAACATGGTGGATGCCTGGAAAGGTCATCTGGCAGAGATTGTGGGGGCAAAAACAGTGGTGGGATTCAAAAATGCCTGGAATAAGCACAAGGGAGTCATAAGGGATAGGTAATGGGGTGGCAGAGAAAGTGCCATAAACCTGGAGGGGTCTACAGTGTAAGCAATGCAACAAAAAAGGCAGACTGGATGGGCCATGCAGCTCTTATCTGCTGTGAACTTCTATGTTTCTATAAGCTAAAAGAGGAAGACAAGGGGAGAGATTGTGAGGATAAGAAAGGCAGGAGGAGATTGTGCAGTGGAAGATAAAGAAAAAGCCTATATCCTGAACTGATACTTCTGCTCAGACTTCACAGTGGAGGGGGAGGTAGGTGGACCACATAGAAGCAGCAGGAACACTGGGGGGGGAGGGAGGTGGACCCAAGACCATTCACAGGAGAAAGAGTCCTGAGAGGACTTGCAAATCTGAAAGTGGATAAGGCTATGGGGCTGGAAAGGGTACATCCAGTGGTGCTGAGGGAGCTCTGGGAGGTATTGGTTGCACCTCTGCCAGACCTATTAAACAACTCACTGGATACAAGAGTGGTTACACAGGACTGGAGGAGGGCAGATGTTGTCCTGCTTCTTAAAAGCAGTAGCACGGATGAGGCTAGCAACTAAAGACCAATCAGTCTAGTGGCAATGGTGGGGACATTAATGGAAACCCTATTAAAAGAAAGGCTAGTGGGGTATTTTTAATCCAGTGGGTTACAAGACCTGAGGCAGAATGGATTCACAGGGGAGAGGTTGTGTCAGACAAACTGGACCAATTTCTTCAACTGGGTGACCAGGGAAACAGAGAAAGGTGGGGCAGTGGATATGGCCTACTTAGGCTTCAGAAAGGCCTTTGACACCATACCACACAGAAGGCTTATAAGGAAACTGGGCAGTTTGGGGTTGGGATCCACGGTGGCAAACCAAGTATGAAACTGTTTGATGGATAGGTGACAGTGGATGGTAGTAAACAGCACTCACTCTAATGTGGGGAAAATGACCAGCGGAGTACCTCAGGTCTCAGGGCTGGGACCACTCCTCTTCAGTGTCTTCATAAGTCACATTGCAGAAGATCTGGAAAGGAAAGGTATGCCTCTTTGCAGACATCAATATCTGCAATAGGGTAGATACTCCGGAGAGGGTGGAGAGAATGAGTAGAGATCCGAGAGAACACAAGGAGGGGTCAAGAGTATGGCAGCTAGGTTTCAATGCAAAAAAGTGCAAAATGATGTACTAGGACACAAAAACCAGGGGCAGTGTATAAAGTGGGGGGAGAGGTACTGAAAGTCACAAAGCAGGAGTTGGGGTTATCATACTGTATCTGATGACCTCAAGGTGGTGGGGCAGTGTGATAAGGCAGTAGAGAGGGCCTGAGAGATGCCCTGGTGCATAGGTATGGGTAACACCAGGAGAAGGAGAGATGTGGTGTTACCACTGTTTTGATCACTGGCGAGACCCTACCTGGAGTACTGTATCCAGTTCTGCAGACCACATCTGAGGAGGGACACAGACAGGGTAGAAGCTGTCCAAAAGAGGGCAAATAAAATTGTGCTGGAGTTGAATCATACGCCCTATGAGAAGAGACTAGAGATCTTAATATATACACCCGGGGGGGTGGGGACAAGGTGCAGGAGGGAGTACTTCTCAGAGGAGAAGGTGTACCAGGACAGTAGGGCATGTAATGAAGTGGGAGAGAAGTAAATTGAAGAGGGATGTGAGGAGGTAATTCTTCACTGAAAGAGTGGTAGTTGCCTGGAACAGTCTTCCAGCAGATGTGGTGGATGTGAACACAGTGGAGGGCTTCAAGCACGCATGAGATGGGCACAAAGGAATTTTAGTGAAATATAGGGAGGGGGAGGAACCCTGAGATCAGGCAGGTCCTGTGATGACAGTATAAGCAGGGACTTATTGGGCAGACTGTGTGGGCCTAGCTGTCCTTATCTGCCAACAAATTCTATGTTTCTATAGTTCTGCAAGAACTGAAAATTCTGATTTCAGCAAAAATTTTGGATTTCACATTTGTGGCTAAAGCTGGTGAAGCTCTGACATCCTAAATTTAAAGAAACTTTCCTCACCTTGTACAACCAAACCCCACCATGGCCGATATTAGGAACCACCTACCATCCACCTTGTGAAACCCACGATCTCCCTCCTCCTGCACTAAGCTCACCGATAATGTGTTAAATACGACCTCTAATCCCAGTCCTTATAATAAATGAAATCATGCTGTATATGCACCCCACCCCAATAAATCAAACTGCCCCACCCACATTTGTACAAGTCATCATGTCCCCAATACCCTACCTTCAAGTAATTTGCCACCCCACCCAACACACATGCTAGCCACAACCTCCCTCATCACCCCCCAAAACAGCATCCATAAGTATGCAATATCAAGGACAGATGCTCTGCTTACTCACATTATTTGCACTTCAGTAACCTACTACAGGAGGACGTTGTTTCATTCTTTTACCAGAATGAAGTTGCACCATGAAGATTCAAACATGGTTTAATGAACTAATTATATTGCATATTTTCTTGCGTAAGAATCATGTAGTATTTTGACCAGTGTGATTGGTGGCCATGGTAATATGCCATATAATGTCGAAGGAATGACCAGCATGCTTGTTAACCTACAGAAAAGCTTGTGACTATAATACTGGCTAAATTTGAAATAACAAGATCTATAAGAATGTCTATTGCTTTCCTTGTTCTATTCAAATAGTGCCCTTCACCAAGGGTTCTCTGCCTTCAATGAGATAAGGAATAAATTAGTCTTAGACATGAGCAGCTACTGAAAAATATAATGGGTGTTGCCTAATGTACTTCCGTCCCCCCCCTCCAGGTCATAAGTTCTGCAAGACTTCCCCATTGCAAACTGATGATGGTGGTTAGCATTCAGTACCTTCACCTCCCCCAGGGACCCCTTTCACTTCTCCCTTCCCTCCCTCCCTCCTCCCTCCTTCCTTCTTGTGGGTATCCTTGGTTATGCTAACATTTATGAGACTGCTGATCAGAAATTTCTCTAACTAATAAGTGTGCTTTATTGTTTTCCTCAGTTTTGACTCCATCCAACAATTTTGGGATGGCTGACATAGTTGGGTGGTGGGATTCGAAGTGGTGGTTCTGCATAGTGGGCCATAGCACTCTCAACCTTTCTTTCCTACCACTTGGGGACACCGGAAGTGGGTCAGCCAGTGCAGCAAGGAGCTCTTTCCTGAACTCAGCCTACATGATCAGTTGTACTGCCCCTTACCCTTGATGTCTGACCCACTGACTTGCTATTTGTGTTTGGAAATGTACATCTTTGGCGGGGGTCAGTGTCTTGCCATGCTATTGGAAAGTCCATGTGAAGTCTATTCTCATTCACTCCTCAGCATAGACCTGTGACAACTTCCTCTTTTCCTCCCACCCCTCTTGTTAGCACTGACATTATTTCGGAAAAGAAAAGGGTGCACACACCGACAGATTACTGCCACTACTAAACATTGTTGGAATGGCAAACACCCCTATGGGAACGGGGAGGAATAACCAACACCAGGACTTTTTGAGAGGACTTTCTGGAGAGGAAACAGTAGAGCATGGGGGGACAGCGAGCTTAAAGGGAAGTCAATTGAATTTGGCAAATTAACCCTGAAAGATTGATTACTAGAATGGAGTCACTTTAGAGGAAAACCAGCATAAAAACAGAGTCCCGAGCAGCTTAAGGGTTTATAAGTCTCCCTCAGCTGGTGTACTAGGCACTGATTTGGAAGAAAGGTGGTTGGGGGCATTAAACAACTGCTCATTAACATTGGTTGAAACTCTCATTGAGCAAGATAAGAGATTTTATGAAAAAAACAAAGGGGCCATAAAAGAGCTTGAAAAGGAGCTGGAAAATGTTAAATCACAGTCTTCTGTAAAGGATGTTTTTCAGTCATTACAAGAAATGGCTGATAAACATGAGAAAGAGATTTAATTAAGGAAAAAAATATACTTGAAAGAGACTGTAAGGATTATGAGCAGGGGATTGTCTTTTCCTGGGTAAATAGACCAACGCAGTTCCACAGCAGAGCTAGAGCCACCAACAGGGAATGCTCAAGAAATAGAAAATGAGGCAATATAGTAGTTAAATCATCACCTGAAAGTAGATTAAAAACAACACAAAATCAATGTTTTTTTTTTAGATCAGAGTCCAGAACAACAGATGGACCAAATTCAGGCAAAAGGAAAGGAAAACAAAAAGGAATCCCTAGGAGGGGGGAAAGGAAGTGATTGTAATTACCATATTACCAGGAGGAACTGACAGAAAAAAGTGAATCAATTACCTGCATTAAATATTTCATCTAACACAAATCTCTGTGTGACAACTCACCTCTCCCTCTGGGCTGAAACAGCTTTTAGAGAGGTGTCTGTCCTCAGGTATTCGCTGCCACCAGCCGGACTTTCCTTCCAGCACCTCTTTCAAGTGGGCAAACTTGAATAATTAAATGTGCAATTGCTCAAGTTAAAGTCTGGTAGTGTGTCTCTCTCAGGTGGTGGATGCTACACAGAGTTTACCTCAGCTAGTGGAAACCAAATATTACCTTAGAAAAATTACATCACAGTCACAACTGTAGAGCAAATAAATAGCTCTTACTTAACAGAAAGTGCACTGAGCATTTACAGGATATATATTTACAACACAAGAGAATAACACTCATACAGGAAAAGTAAACAAATGTTTTTAAATGACAGATGACAAAAGAAGAAGGCTATTACTGAAATATGCTCTCATTAAACTTACCCTTCCCTGTCCTTAAAAGAGGCACTGGACCCTGTTCTAACTGCCAGCTCCCACGGATATAGCTACAAGGTAGGCTCCAAACTTATGTTTCCCCTTCCAGCTTCCCCAAAGCAAGAGAGACCTTCTCTGTCTTCCAGAAGGTTATATACTCTGTGGAGAATTGGTCATTCCTATTCTCCCTTTGAATGCACCAACCAACTAACATGTATGTATTTAATTGTCCCAATCAGAGTGAACACCTATCAGTGACCAATTATATTCCCTTTTCACCTTAAGTTTATATTTGAATGATCCAATCCATTCAAACTGCCCTGTGTATGTGTCTGCAGGTCTGTGTGTGTATGGAGATGTCCACTCGCGATTTATGACCCAGCTCTTATCTAGCAGCTAGGAATTCCACAAGCTGGATGCTGCTGGACAGTGGATTTCAGCCTGAATGTATTTTTTTTCCAAACAGCTAAAAAAATAAGGTACCTACAGAATCCCAACCATTAACACTTTCCTTCCTTCCCATTTCTGTCACACTCTGAAATGCAAGAAAATGTTTTGGCTAAAGAATTGCCCTTTGTCCCTTAGCAGGACATTGTTAAATTTGCATTACTGGTTGACGTTTTCAAACTCCTGAGGAAACTGGATTTAAAGTTTGACAAAGTCCTACCGGTTGAAACGTAAGTTGTGGTCATCTCTCCTACCGAGGTGCTTCTGTATTTGTACATTCCTTTTTTCTGCAAGTAATATCCTATTGGAATTCAACCATTGTAGTGAGTTTTTATTTTTTGGCTAGGTGAGTGTTCTGTGACTTGACTGTTTTGCTGCTACACTGTGACACATTGAACCCAGTTCCCGCTGGGTGGCTCCTTACTTCTTGTCTGGATTTAAAGTATATTTTTGCAAGAAAGAACAAACAAATTATATAAATTTACCACATATTTTGTCTTCTGATAATATCCCTACAATGGGCTTTAATATTTTTGAAGGGCTTGATCAAGAATTTAAGGACCCAGAATTAAATCTGGACATGACTATTAATTTAATGTCTACCCACCAACCAGGTGACAGCAATGATATGTAAGATATTCAGAATGACTCTATTATGCCTAATGTTAATCTTTTATTACCTTTACAGGGGGAAAATGGAAATATTATGTTTGAACAGAGGAGTGGGGAATGGGGGACATGGGATGTTTGAGGTTAATACAAGCAACAGGAGTGGTTTAGAACCCAAGAGCACATTTTGTACCAATGAACCCAGACATCACACAGTCAAAGTGTCTGGAACTGAAACAATGATAAGAGCAGACATGGAAAAACTATTAAAGCAAGACAGGGAAATTAGATATAAGAACATGTCTGCAGAACAGTGGGCTGCTGTTGAGAGACCTTAGAAGGATGGCAGAAATTATAGTTTGAAATGCTGATCAGGGAGATATGATAGTCACACAAGATACTGATAAACATCTGCAAGAAATAAAAATCAGCTTGCAGACTGCAGATGTGGTTGTTACAAAAGATTAACATTCAATCCCACTGTACCATTTAAAGCCGAGCTTGATGAGATTGTGGAAAGAACCAGGGTAGTTGGGTTTATATCTAAGCAAGAATAATTTTTTTTGACAACAGAACACCCTATGACTCCCACTTTTTATATTCTGCCCAAGGTCCACAAGTCTGAGGGGGACCCTCCTATATGACC
The DNA here is from genome assembly GCA_016271365.2 of Neoceratodus forsteri. NCBI lineage: Eukaryota > Metazoa > Chordata > Ceratodontiformes > Ceratodontidae > Neoceratodus > Neoceratodus forsteri. The sequence goes on from CM057452.1 coordinate 757,529,037, forward strand.
AATTCCTTCAGGTGTGGGGTCGCTCAGTGAGGGTCCCTCAGATTTGTGGACCAATATCTCAAACAGATTGTGGTGAAAGTCCTTGGTTATGTAAGGGACTCTGTGGATATTGTTAGTAAATTAGAGGGATTTGAGTGGCAGTAACAGTATTACTGGGTCACCATAGATACCTGTTATCTGCATCCAAGCATAATACATGACCATGGAGTGAGGGCATGCAAAGACTTTATAGCAGTGGACAGTACCCAGAAGGATGCACCACAGATATTTATTTTGGATTTGTTGAACTGTATGTTAACACACAATTACTTTTGTTTGACAGTAAAGTCTATCTTCAGTTGAGAGGAATGGCTATGGGGGCAGCATTAGCCCCCTCATTTGCCAACATTTTTATGGTCTGGTGGGAGGATCAAATAGTTTTTGATGTGGCCAATGCCCTCCTCAAACACATCATTAAATGTTATTACTTTGTTGATGATATAGTATATGTTTGGGGTGAGGGGAGGATACTGTACCTGATTTTGTTGAATGGTTGAATTTGAATTCCATGAATATCGCTTGCACCCACAACAAAAACAGTAGAGAGGTAGACTTTTTAGAGATAAGATTCAAAGTGGGGATGGATAATAAAGTGATCTGTGAACCATACAGAAAACCCATCTCAGGTAACAGTTTATTCAGAGCAGAGAGTGCACAACCAAGGGGCCTGGTTGACAGAATCCCTTACAGGCAATTCCTGTATATTAAACATAATTGCACGTTAGGAAAGATTTACAAGAAGGAAGCCCAGATGCTGTTGACCAAGTTCTTGTAGAGAGGCTATTCAGCCCAGGTGGTGCACCAAACTGAAAAGAAAGTAGAACAGGTGCCAGGGAATTCTCTATTGGTCCCTAAAAAAGAGGATGAGGCACCAGGACTAAGATAAATTTTGTTCTAGATTATGGACTGGGAACACAGGAGGTGGCAAGCATTGTGAAGAATAGGTGGCATATTTTAACAGCAGACCCAGAGTTAAAATCAGTGGTGGGTCAGGCACCTACAATATCATATTGTAGGAAGAAAAATCTCAAAGACCTACTAACCAGCAGCCATTATATAGATAAATCATTAAATACCATTGGACAGAGAACAGGAATTTTTTGTGTCACAATTGTAATGTTTGCAAATATGCAGTGACTGGTCTGGTATTTCAACATCCTAATACTGGGGAGGAATTTACTGCAAGATTTAATATGAATTGTTGGACAAGATTTGTTGTGTATGCAGGTGGTGTACCTGTGGCAAACTGTATGTGGGGAAAAACCACTGGATGTGTGAAAGAAAGAATTCAGGAACATGTGAGGGCAATTCAATAAGGGAATTCAGAAAATGTCCTGGGGGAACATGTTAGGGCTTGCCATGGGTGCAACAACACTATATTTTCATTCAGGGCTGCGGATCATGTGCCCCAAAATGAAAGAGGAGGCGACTGGTTTAAAATGCTATTAAGAAAGGAAACAGAATGGATTTACCATCTCAAATCACTTAATTCCAGTGGTATAAACACACAATTAGATTTTAAACCTTTTCAGAGGTGCTGCCTGTCCATGGCAAGGGGGAGGCTAAGGATCTATGCACAAGGAACTTCAATGCTTGGCTGGAGAACTGATGTGGAGAGCAAGATTTTGGCTTCATTGGGAAATGGGGACCCACCTGGGGGGATGCAGAGCTGTACAAGGGTGACAGCCTGCATCTTTCTGGAAAGGGGACAGATGTCCTTAATGAATGGTTTAAATGCTTCGTTGGAAAGCATTTAAACTAGCCAAAGGAAGTGGAGGAAGGAAGCAGAGTAAATCAAACTGCCCACCCCCACAGATTAATGTAGCCTGCAAAGAGGACACAAATGTCACAAAATTGCCAGTAAACACTGAACTTGGCAGAAAAGGGGAAGAGGGGGAAACAACGGGAATAGGGGGAGGACAGGAGGAAAGCTTGCAAAACATGGAGGGCCATGTGCACAAATGTCCGCAGCCTAGGGAACAAAATCCCTGATCTGGCAGCCTTGGTAGCTAAGGCTTATCTGGATATTGTATCTAATACAGAGACATAGTACAATGCAAACCATGGGTGAGAAATAGCTATACCGGTTACACTTTGTTCAGGAGAGACAGGGAGGGTAAAAAGGAAGGGGAGGGTGGCTGTCTACGTTAGGGAGGGTATAAAGGTGATGGAGGTGCAAGGAGTGGGGGGGCAAGACACTGTGGGTCACCCTGGAAATAGGCAATGGCACAACCATTTGAACAGGCATAGTCTACAGACCTCCTGCACAAATGGAGGAAATGGACATAGAGCTTCTGGAAGCCATTCATCAGATGGTAGCTAAAGGGGAAGTGTTGCTGGTGGGTGACTTCAATTTACCAGAAATTGAGTGGAGCATCCCAGCGGCTGCAACAGCCAGGTGCAGAGACATCATGGACTCCCTACTATGGGCTTTTCAAGCAGCTAGTGCTTGAGACAACCCGGGAGGGAGTGATATTGGACTTGGTTCTAACCAACAGGGACAGAATTATGGAGGTCAGGCTAGGTGATCATTTGTGGTCCAGTGACCATGGCACAGTATGGTTCAATATGAGTACTAAAACAAGGTAATGCCACACAAAAGTGAGGGTTCTGGACTTCAAGAGGGCAGACTTCACAAAGATGAGGTTGTGAGTCAGGGAAGCCCTAGCAGGGGGAGAGAAAGGGGGAGGGGGTAGAGGAACTATGGGCCCATTTAAAATAACCCATAGGGGAGGCAATACATCTTTGCATTTGGGAAATAGGCAAAGGCAAGAGGAAAAGGAGACCACATGGTTCTCACAGGAAGTGGCCAGGAAAGTAAAGGCAAAAACATTGGGGTTAAAGAAATATAAGGAGTCACTGAAGGAAGAGGACAGGGCAATGTATCTAGAAAATCAAAGGGAGGAAGGGAAAAGCAGTCAGGGGCACCAAGGTGAAGACAGAAGAGAAAAAAACAAAACAGACTAAAAAGGGGGACAAGACTTTTTATTGGTACATTAGCGAACGAAGGAAGACCCCGGGGGGATATTGTTAGGCTAAGAGAGGAGGAAGGAATGGGAGTGGAAGGAGACCTGGATAAAGCATAAATTCTGAACAAATATTTCTGTTCAGTTTTCACAGAAGAAGGGGAATGGGTGGGGCCACAGCTAAGACTCAAGACTGGTAGGGAGGTGGACAGCAGTCCATTTACAGAGGAGAGAGTCCTGAAAGAACTCAATAAAGGTGAAAAAAGCAATGGAACCAGACGGGATGCATCCTAGGGTATTAAAGGAGTTAAGGGAGTTACTGGCTGCACCACTGCACCATTGAAAACTCTGTTCAACAGGTCACTGGATACGGGAGAGGTTCCAGAGGACTGGAGGAGAGCCGATGTGGTCCCTCTCCACAAAAGTGGGAGCAGAGAAGAGGCTGGTAACTATAGGCCTGTCAGTTTGACCTTGGTGGTGGGGAAACTGAAGGAATCACTACTAAAGGAAAAGGATAGTGGAATACCTTGAAGCCAGCAGAGCAAAGGCTCCAAGGCAATGTGGGTTCACAACAGGAAAAATATGTCAAACAAATCTGATAGATTTCTTTAACTTGGTGACCAGGGAGGTGGATCAGTGTGGAGAGGTGGATGTGGCCTACCTTGACTTCAGCAAGGTGTTCAATACTGTTCCACACAGGAGGCTGGTGAACAGCCTGGGACTGGGTTGGAAATTGGTTGAGGACAGAACACAAAGGGTGGTGGTAAATGGAGCTAAATCTGAGGTAGGGAGGGTGACCAGCATGGTGCCACAGGGATCAGTTCTTGGGCCAGTACCATTTAATGCATTCATCAGTGACATTGCGGAGGAGCTGGAGGGGAAAGTATGCCTCTTTGTGGATGACACCAAAATCTGCAATAGTGTAGAAAGTCTGGCAGGGGTGGAGAAAATGAGAAGAGACCTAGCTAAGCTGGAAAAATGGTCCAGTGTGGCAGCTAAGATTCAATGAAAAAAAATGCAAAATCATGCACCGGGGCACAGGAATGTGGATCTTTAAAATGGATAGTGTGAAACCAAAGGGGCTCAATGAGAAATGGGATGTTAAACCCTTTCTTAAAAAATAAATAAAAAATAATGAAGAGATTATAAGGTCATTTTAAGTAGATAATTAAGTGGGTTGTTAACTGTGTGGAACCTTACATATGAAAATGATGTATTTGATAGAAAATATTAAATAGAGTTCGCACATTGTAACTAATTCATATGTTAATTTCTTTTTGTTTTGTTGTTTTTTTCTCCCTTTCAGACAGGCCTGATTGATTATGGACCCTGACGTTTTCTTCTTCAGGACTTATAAATGTGTTGAAATGTATTTGAGATTTGCAGTTAATGTGCTGAATAATGGTCTATATTTTGAAATAGCTTTTTTACTTGTTTGATAAAGTTTAGTTATAGGTCGTGAGTTATATTTTTATATGATATGAGGGTTAGTTATGTATAAAAAGTAAAAAATAAAATGGTGCCCTTTAAGTAACAGGGTTTGATAACCTATTCATATTAATGAAGCTGTGATTTAAATTGATGTGATCACCTATGTGCTTCACCCCTTTTGAAGACTCGTGAGAGTTGAGGCGCTAGGAGTTGTTTTGTTGTTGCAGAGGTTCCTTACCACACGCCTTTTACCTTGGTGTATATTTTTGTGGAATGGTTTTGAATAAATTGCAGTCCCCTGCATTGTTGGAAACATAATTGGACTGTGTTCTTCATTTCCACTAACAGAAGTTGGATTTATAGTTGATGTGGTAACTCATTTGTGCACTTCTTTTCAATTTTTTCTTTCTGTAGACTGGGATCAGGTAGTGAGAGTACCTGTGCTCTTTTGGCCTCCTTGGCTGTGAGAGGGCCTTTGGTGGCTGAAGGAAGAAATTGTTTTTATATTTTCATTCTTATTATAAACTTTATATTTTTGGGCTTAAGTTATTCTGTATTTATATTTTTATGTTTAGTTGGCTTTAGTTTTAGGATTGAATTTGTAATTTTGGGATTGTTTGATTAGTTGCTCAGTAAATATGTGTTGGGATGGTAATAAGACGGTTGGGTATTATTCCCCCTCCAGACTCAGAGACCTCTGTCCATTTTTTTGCCCACCCCTGTCACCAGAGGTATATAGATGGTGTAGGGCTCTGGGGATTACCAGAAAAAGGGGTAGGATGAGGGCTGGGCCTGGAGAGGGAATGGAGAGGAGTGGGCGGATAGGGATAGTGGGGACAAGGAGACGCCCTGGGGCGAAATGGGTCCAGGAAAGGGGTCCCCCCTGGTTGGTTCCCATAGCCAAGGGTTTTGCTGGTAGTCAGCAGGTAGTGCGGTCATCCTCGGATGCTCATCCAACTTGGGTGGTGTTATGTAACACCAGGTCTATTAAAAACAACACCGCTGTTATAGCGGATCTTGTTGAAACATCTGTCCTGGCATGCATCACCGAGATCTGGCTGGATGAAAATGCTGGCCCGGTTTTGGCTTCAGCAATTCCAGCCGAGTACTCGGTGATACACCGCCCTAGGATGGATCGTAATGGCGGGGGTGTTGCCATCTGTTTTAGATCAGAACTCGGCCTAGTGGAAGTACCAGTGGGTAATACCAATTCCTTTGAATGTATTATGGACGAGGGTGTGGGGCGCAGGATTCTTCTTGTCTACCGTCCACCAGGTGATGGGAATGTTTTCCTGCAGGAAGTCACAGACTTCATTGTTGACCTGACATTGGGATCCCCTAGATGGTTGGTTCTGGGTGATTTCAATGCATGGGTCGATGATGAACTCTCGCAGTTTGGTCAAGACTTCCGCCAGTTAATGATCTCACTGGGCTTCACACAGGTTATTTCCTCCCCGACCCATATTGGTGGTCATTCATTGGACTTGGTTTTCCTACTGGGGATGGAGATATCCGATTTGGTGGTGGAACCAGTTGGATGGTCTGACCATCATTCCATTGGGTTTAGTTTTGAGGCCACCCCAGTAGGCCAGCCCCTATGGAGATGGTCCGGTACTGCCCTTTGAGGGGTGTTTCCCCAGATGGCCTGATGGCGGTGCTGGACCTATCGGGTTTTCCGAGTGATTGCATGGATCCAGGGGACATGGTACTTGCCTATAATAAGGCAGTGACAGGGGCCCTGGATTCCATTGCACCTGTTCGTGTACATCTTCTCACTCTTCGCCCTAGGTCTCCTTGGTTTGATGAGACTTTAAGGGAGTTGAGGAGAGTTGGACGAAGATTAGAGAGATGTTGGCAGAAGTCGGGCTTGGATTGTGACAGACTTAGATTGATGGACCATTACGTGGTTTATCAATCAGCAATCTCTCGTAAGAAGGAAGAATTCCTGTCCAGAGAGATTGCTGCTGCTCAGAATAGACCAGCTCAGCTTTTCCGGACCATGGACAGATTGTGCAATCCAATCTGTCTTCAGCCCAGAAGAGCTTTTTCTCAAGAATGGTGTGAGGAGCATGCTCAATTCTTTTCAGATAAGGTTGCCAAGTTCAGGTCCAACGTCCGTCTGATGCTCTCTAGTGGGAGTAGTGGTGGTCGACAGGAGATGTCGGACACTGGTTTTGTGTGGTCCAACTTCAGCCTTCCCACAATCAATGACATTGTGATGGTCATCCGATTACTGCATCTGACCAACTGTGGTCTGGATCCAGGCCCTACACGTCTCCTAGTGGGTTGTGTAGATAAAATCGGTCTGGTTCTGGCTGAGATAGTCTGGAGGTCTTTGGAGAGGGGGATTTTTCCAAATCCCCTGAAGGAGGCTTTGGTGCAGCCCCTTCTTAAGAAGCCCTCCTTGGACCCGGACTGTCTGGCTAATTATAGACTCGTCTCTAACCTACCCTTTGTGGGAAAGGTTATTGAGAAGGTATTTGCGATGCAGTTGGATGATCATTTAACCAGCCACGATGTCTATGATTCTCTCCAGTACAGATTTAGGAAGAGACATAGTATCGAGACGGCTCTGGTTCGGGTACTAAATGATCTCCTGATAGCGAGAGATCGAAGGACCTGTTCCATCTTGGTCCTTCTTGATCTCTCTGTGGCATTTGACATGGTGGACCATGTTGTGCTGTTGGAATGCCTGCGGCTTATCTGTGGACTTTCTGGTACAGTCCTCAGCTGGTTTCGATCTTTCCTCGAGGGTAGGACTCAGAGGGTGGTGTCTGGGATTTTTTCCTCGACATCATTCCCCCTATCCTGTGGGGTACCACAGGGCTTCATTTTGGCACCCATGTTGTTTGCTGTGTACATGCTGCCATTGGGATTGATCATTAGGTGGTACAGTTTGAGTTTTCACTGCTATGCAGATGATACTCAACTGTACATGTCCTTTGTACCTGGCCAAGATGCTATTTTCTCGGTCTTTAATAACTGTCTTGCCGAAATCCAGGACTGGATGAAATTGAGTTGGCTGTGGTTGAACCCAAGAAAAACTGAGGTGTTGGTCATGGACCCAGGTTGTCGAGAGGTGGGTTTGTTGTCTGGATCTCCCTCAGGCTTATGGCTTGGGGGTGTCCAGCTAACTACCTCAGATCAGGTGCAAAATCTGGGCGTTGTTTTTGACAACTGTTTGACACTTAAATCACAGGTGTCGGCAGTTGTCAAAACCTCTTTTTACCATCTGAGGAACATTGCCCGGGTGAAGCACCTGGTTCCTCCTGATGATCTTCCTACTTTGGTCCACGCCTTCATTACCTTCCGTCTTGACTACTGCAATTCCCTGTATCTTGGGCTACCGGGGGTTGATATTCACTGCTTGCAGCTAGTGCAGAACGCGGCAGCCAGGCTATTGGCAGGTTCTTCTAGGACCAGTCATATAATGCCTGTGCTCCACGGACTGCACTGGCTGCCAATATGCTGGCGTATCACCTTCAAGGTCGGTTTGCTGACCTATAAGGCCCTACATGATCAGGGACCTAGCTACCTGAAAGATCTCCTTCATCCCTACTGTCCCCGCTCTCTCCGATCCACTGACGAGGGATTGATAGAGATTCCCAGGGTTCGTTTGAAAACTTCTGGGCCAGATCTTTTAGTTTTGTGGTCCGACCCTGTGGGAACCTCACCTCGCTGTGTTTAGATTGCCCAATCATTAAACTTTTAAGGGAGCACTTAAACATATCTTTTAAACAAGCATATAATGATTTTAATATCTTATTGTGTGGTTAATTTATTGTTTTATTAATATTGTTTTATTATGTGGTGTACAGGTGCCTTAGTTTTTGGAAAGGCACCTTTTTATAAATAAAGTATTGATTGATTGATTGATTGAGTGTCTGTGAAGGTTAGCCGCCTTCTTGGAAGTGCTGCAGGCTTTCTCTGGTTCATGAGTTTGTGGAATCTTTTTGATTTTGGGCACAGGAACTCATGGGAGGAATACATGATAGGGGGAGAGTTAGAAGCCATACAGCAGGAAAGAGATCTAGGGAAGATCATATCTGATGACCTAAATGTGGCCTAATAATGTACAAAGGTGGTGGGGAGAGCCAGTGGGATGCTAGGGTGCATAGGGAGAGGTATCACCTGAAGAAGAAAGGAGGTGGTGATGCCACTGTACAGGTCATTGGTGAGGCCTCATTTGGAGTACTGTGTCCAGTTCTGGAGGCTGCATCTCTGAAAGGACATAGATAAGGTAGAGGCGTTCAAAGAAGGGTAACAAAAATGGTTTAGTGCTTACACCACAGGTCATATGAGGAGAGAGTGGAGGAACTCGATATGTATACCATGGAGGAAAGGAAAGAGAGGGGTGACATGATTGAGACCTTCAAGTACTTAAAGGAAATAAATAAGGTACAGGAGGGCAGCATTTTTCAGATGAAAAGATGCTCTAGAACAAGGGGATATGACATGAGACAGGAAGGGGGTAGACTAAGGGGAAACATGAGAAAGTACTTCTTAATGGAAAGGGTAGTGGATGCATGGAACAGCCTCCCAGAAGAGGTGGTGGAGGAAAAGTTGGTGGGGGAATTCAAGACAGTATGGGATAGACATAGGAGTACCCTGACAGTTCAAAAGAAGAGGTGATGCTGTAGATCAAGTAGGATCTGAGGCATTTTTGTAGGTAGGAAAAAAGGGCAGACTGGATGGGCTGGCGGTCCTTATCAGTGGTCAAATTCTATGTCTCTGTGTTACTAAATCCTTTTTGTAATGGCTCGGATAGCTGCTCTGTATGTTTAATTAAGTGAGCCCTCTGTGCCAAAGGGTGATCCAGTGTTGTAGGTTTTATGCTTTGTACTGGACAGATATTGATGCTGTTAGCCAGACCCCCTTTTGTTTATATTGTCCTTGTCTTTATGGTTTCTTTTGTTTTGTGTTTATGCATAGACTGGCCACCTATGCAATTATCTGTTATTCGTTGTCTCTGTTTACTGTGTATTTCTGGCTGATTAAAATAATATTTGCCAAGTTACAAAGCAGAATTGTATCTTAAATATGTATGGCTCCTTTAAATGGCCATAATGATGCAAGTCACTTCAAAACCCTTTTGTTTGCTCAAAACAAGTGTTTTTCTACATGTTTTCTTACCAAAAAAGGCTTTTCCCATAATTGATATACCCCAGGAGCTTGCGCTAAAGTAAATCGCTCCTTCGCGACAGTTTGTTACGAGCTGCATGAACATGCACACCATCGTGCAGCTTGCAAATGCCGCGAACACTTCGGAATGCCATTTTAGCCTCTGAGGTTCACTAGAGAGGCATTAGCACTGTTTCCTGCAGTAGTAATGTGCTATCTCACTGTCTAGGTGAAATAAATAAAATATTAACCCCTTTCCAGTATCAGCAATTCTGAAACAGACAATATGGAGTGTTGTCTTTATAAAAAAAAAACTTTTTGTTTCTTCCTTTTTTTAAAAAGTCTCCTGTGGCACTTTGTCCTCTAAAAAGGTAGGCTACAATAACTTCAGTAAGTTCTTTAAATCAGTAACGTGAAGGAGAGCCAAGAAAATGTTGTAGTACCTGGCAGAAGGTACAGCAGTTTGTGGGTGGCTGTGTTGTGTTCCTTCTCTCTAGGAGCCGGCCGGCCATACTGCTGGTATTCTTATGCTTGGGGGGGGGACTTACTGTGCAAACATAATGTAAGGACTTCTAAACAAAATGTTAATACTTCCACTATACATAGCTGCATTTAGAGTGTATTATAATGCATTTCCTCATGTTTAAAATGTATGAATAATTGTTTTGTTCAAGAAATGGTCCAGTATAGATGATTGATGGATCTTTCATCCAATGGGTAATTAGTATAGGATATATACTGCCAGCAGTTTCAAATGGAACTTCAGTAGCAGTCAGGATGGTGAAGTGAATGCATCTGGAACTAGTGCCCTAGTTAAAGACGTGAAGTCTGCTATTCGTGGTTTGTGCCTTTATGTTTGTTATGCCTTGTTATTTAATTTGTCGGACTAAGTTCGTCTTGCTTTATTTTGACATTTGGTCTGGAGTTCTACAAAATAAATTCCTGAAAGTCGCTGAAGATTACAGCCTGTGTTGGAGTTCTTCTGTGTACCACCTAGTTCCTTCTACACTCTGGAAAATGATTTCACAAATAATGTATAGTTACTATAACTACAGTAGCTCCACTGTGCCACTATAGAGAATAATGGATAGGCAACTGTGTATTATGGATTTTGTTTACACACTTGAGGTGTGTGATGGCCTATAAACCTTGACTTGAGAGCAAAGCTCAAGAGGTTTATGAGGTCATCACACACTGAATGTGTATAAAAAAACATCCATAACACACACACACACACACACACACACACACAGTATGTCTCTTCCTCTCCAGTACATACATTCTTTTCTTTTCATTACACTGTGGAACTGCGAGGAGTAAAGAGTGAGAGTAGTCTGCCCCAGGAATCAGCTGCAGTCCATTCCTGGTCATAATCACTCTCTCCCGAAGCTCCACACGCAGGGTATGAACAACAGGATCAACCAGATAGATTTTTAAAGTTGTAAATGCAGGATCACCCAAATAAATATTGAAAAAGTTTAATAATTTACCTGCAGCGATAATGAGAGGCAAATGATCAATGCAGGTCCTTGGTAACAGAAAAATGGAGCCACCATGTTTGTGGAACTTTTCAGCCTACCCACACATAGAATAGAAGCCAATGAGGTAGCATGATGAATGTGATTGATTGGAGAGTTAAAAGAAAATGTTGTAATAACTGGGTAACCCAGTTGTTTCAGTGTTTGAAACACAGGTCAAGACCATGCATTAAAGGAGGTCACCAATAATTATTATCTTATCCATTACTGTATGATGTTGGTGTGCAATAAGAAGCATGTAAAATGTTTCTAACATTGGTTTTTAATGTGCAGAATTTTATGGTGGGTTATATTTATTTCTAATATTTGTTGGGTGATATTGGTAGGATTCATGAAGGTCTGTTCTGGATTTGAAAAATAACTGGTATTCATAATAAAATGTACAACTGAGATTTGGTTACCCCAGCCTTCATATAGTAGCAGCTAAAATACAAAGACTTTTGTTGGTTTGAGGGAGTGATTCTTAGCCTCATGCTGCCATATGACTATGCATCCCACCTGGGACCATACCATCAGCAATTTATGGGATCAACTGTGGCTTGATTTGAATGTAAACTGTTGTCAACTAGATGAATGTAATTAACCGCAGGTCGCCCCTGAAAAACGGACATTGTTGTCTCAGTGGGCTTGCCCGATTAACAAATTTCAACAAATAAATAAAGAATGTGCACTTTAATGGTGATGTTCCATATTCACCTACATAGGTTATGGTATTGCACAGGATTAAATTATGACAAGTGCTTGCACATATTAGTTGACTTTCTCATTTGTGGGTTTTCATGTGGTTTTTAAATATTTTATATTTATTTGGGTCCTGAATGCTTGTGTGGTAAATGTTGGCTTATTTCTTTCACATGCAAATGGTTAGATGCGAAGTAGGTCTTTAAATTCGAAATAAGTATTGATCGACATAATTAATTTTGGTGTATAAAATGAGGCTGTTCATATGTGAGCACCACTCCCTGATGAAACCTCTGGTTTGAGGTACTACATATTGGTGTTTGCGATCCCTTGCAGGTTTAATAATTAATAGTGGCAATAATCAATAAAATTGCAATTTAAACTGTCACTCTCTGGTGTAACTTGTTAGAACCTTTTGAACACACCTAACCTGACAATCCACTCCCCTTCAGACATTCCAGGTGCTAATCAAAACTCTATCATCAGGCTGCTCTCTGGATATCCCAGCTATGTGTAAATTACAGTGTTCTGTTTAACTTCTGATGCAGTTCTGCTAAGGTACAGTTGGCCCTGGGTTTTTGTTTTCATACCTGTTGTTGATTAACCTAGGTAATGACTAGTTCCATCGGCCTGTCTGACTGGGCCTGGACCTTGAAGGTTTCTGGACCTTTGGTCATTGGGGTCTGGACAGAGTTACATGATTATCTCTCTGGAGCCAATTCCATCTGCAGATGTAAAGATTCAATGTCCTCTAACAATGTTTACATGGCTCTGTGCATTTTGTTTTTATGTGTCTATTCCAAATGCCTGTATGGGAGTGGTTTAAACTCTAGCACTGCTATATTGCAGATGAAGCACATGTTGTAATTGCTGACAGACTTGGTTATAGGTAGACGATATGACAGGTCCTTTTTCTGGTTTTATTTGCAAGGGTATTCCATTAAACAATTTATTTTCTGCATTCCTGACCCTATGGCATCCCTAAACTGTCTCTTCGTGAATGTTTGGCACTTGATCTCTCCCGTTAAAGTGAAATGAAGCCTTAATAGGTTGAAATCTATAAAAGCAAGGGTAGCTTTGTTGCAAGACGTGAAGCTGAGTTCCAAGGAGGCCACCAAGCTGTACAAAGATTGGGTGGGATTGGAGGTACACAGCTGTACTCCCTCATCTAAGGCATCTATTCTGTGCACAAACTGCTATGCTGAAAAGTAGTACTATGTGCATCTGATACTGCTGGCAGATGGGTGGTTGCTAAATATGACATCCCTGAAGGCTCTTTGCTTTTGCCAAATGTCTACAGGTATAATTATGACAGCCCTCCTCTTTCTACAGATCTCAGTCAAACCCTTTCAGACCTAGGGGGCACCTCCATACCACTTATAACTGGTGGTGATTTTAATGTTACCTTGGAGGCCAATATGGAGTGGAATTCAGGTAAGCCTGAACCCTATACAAAAACTGTGGCTGCACTGAGAGACGTGATATATCTACTTTCTCTGATGAAGACTGCAAAAACCCCAGGAGTTGGATTATTAGTGCTTTTCAGCCACATACTCCAAATCTAGCAGCACTGGCTTTTGGATGATGTCACCGATAGCCTCACAGGTGGCAGTGTCCCCCCATATAGCTCCCCTCTATGTCTCTGACCATGCCGCATTAGAGCTGACTATTCTGTGGAGACCAATCCCCTCTAGATTAGCTATGTGGTGGATGGATCCCTATTGCCGCAGGATAAGGCCTTTGGTGCATGATTGCACGAAGAGGCTACTTCCTACTATATCTTAAATGATACTGGAGACACCACTGTGACTACACTTTGGAAGGTTTTTAAAGCCACTATGCATGGCTGCACAATGAGATATGCAGGTGCCTGTAGAAGGAAGGAAGCGGCAGAACAGAAATAAATGGAGGCACAGCTTATAGCAAAAGAAAAGCTATACAAAGCAAACAGATATCAGTAGCTAAGGGAACCAAATCCCATTCTTGAGCTGGAGATCAACTAGGGTCTGTGGTGATGCTGTAGGTAAGAAACAGTGTGTAGACTGGGTGGGCTAAATTATACTTATCTGCTGCCAAATTTTATGTTTCTATGTAGGCAAACTCTGTTGTGTGAGATCAGGAATCTCCATTTACAACTTGAAATGCTTGTGACTAGGAAAGCTGAGCTGGCAGTTCTTCAGCTAAAACATAAATATAGAGATGAAGGGGAACTGTGAGAACCGATAAGTTACTTTCTTATTGGTTGTGCAAACAACAAGCTGAAAGGTATAAATTTGGCTTGAAGGACAAATGAGGGTACCTTGATGGTCAAGCCTAAGCAGGTCAGCAATATCATGCACACGTTTAACCAAGAGTTATACAGCTCCCATGGCTCTCTGAACCAAGCTAAGCTGGTGGAAGCCTTCCTCAAAAGGCTTCCCATTCTGTTTTTGCCAGGCACTCAGAAAGAGGCCCTTGAAGCCCCGCTTTCTATCCTGGAGGTGCAGGCAATGATCTCCAGTCTCTTCCCACATAAAACCTTGGGTAGTGATGGCTTCCTGATAAGTATTTATCAATTAACTCCAGACATTGTCTTGCCAGTGCTACACTGTGTATTCATTAAGGCCCATCAGCACTCCCTGCTCCCCTCCTCGACAAGGAAAGTGGTTATCATTGTGCTCACTAAAGAGGGTAGGGATACTTTATTACTTACTAGTTACAGACCCATTTTGCTGATTAATGCAGGTGCCAAAATTCTGGCAAAAGCTCTAGCCTCCAGACTTGAACTCTTCCTTCCCTCTCTGATCCACCCCTCTCAGGTGGCTTTGTAAAGGACCACCTTAGCATGGACCAATGCAGATCTCTGCTCTCTCATGTCACTAGCCAACCTTGCCCTTATGTACACCACAGCTGTGGCTATTGACTTAGACAGGGCCTTCAATTTGGTGTAATGGTGGCATCTGCATGTGATTATTACAAGAATGGGATGTGGTCCCCTGTTTGGGGGTTGGATTCATGCACTGTATACATTGCAAACAGCATGGGTCCTCACTAATTCAGTTCTGTCCACCCTGATTTCCCTGCAAAGTGGAATGCACCATAGTTGCCCCCTTTTGCCTCTGCTATTCTTGCTTGTGCTAGAACCCCAGCTGTGGGTGTCAGACCCACCCAGCACTAGAAAGCGTCCAGGTAGGACTGCAAGAATTTCAAACCATGTTTCCTGCTGACAACTGCCTTATACTTGCTGATGGAGACAGCTTCCAGTATTCCTTCCCTCCTCATTTAACTAAATGCATTTCGAGAAATCTCTGGTCTGAAAACAAATTCAAGTAAAACAGAGGTCTTGCCACTGAATCCTTATTGCACTCAGGATGCACTGGTAAGGTTTTGTTTGCAATGGTCACCCAAAGGTATTAAATACCTGGGATTCTGAATATACACAAACCTCTCAGGAGTTGTTTCAAACAATTTATCCTATACTAAAAAATGTGAGAGAGGAATTTGGCTGATGAAGACCCTCACGTCTCTCACTAGCAGGCAAGATCTCAGCACTGAAGATGATCAACTACCAAAATTGCTGCACTGCCTTGCACGCCTAGCAGTTGATATTCCTAAACAGTGGTTCTCCAAAACCGATTCCCTGCTTAGTGATTTCCTGTGGAAAGAGAAACTTCCTCAATACAGCAAGTCTAAGTTATGTGTTTCCTGGTGAAAAGGAGGATGGAATCTGTCCTGGATTTATGACTACTCTGTAGTATTTAGAGACACACAAAGGCTTCTATGGCTTTCCCCCTACTCGGTCACCTCAACTCCCCACTTTGGCTAGACATAGAGAAGGTGCTCCCTAAGGGTACACATCTCTCTGTCTTCCTTTTCTCTCCCTCTCACATGACAACAAGGAGATGGTCCATGATAGCACCCTCCTTGGTGATATGGAAGAAATTAGGATTTTTGTTGAACATCTCAGTAATCCTTAAGACACATTTTTCCCTTTTGATGTAACCCACTCATTGGTATTGTGAGGGAGTTGATACATTGGGAAATGTAGGGGGCTCAGTGAATAGCCCATGTGTCTGACCTACTACAACCTATGACTTCACACTTAGACACATTTGAAAGTCTCTGGAGGTGATACAACCTGCCTATAGTGGTCTTTTGCAGATACTTCCAACTCTGTAGTAACCTCAGTGACTTGTTAAAGAAGGTATCCTCTCATATCTCCTGTACTACCTCAGTACTCTAGTCATGGATTGATGCTCAGAAAATGAAGGCGGGGAGAATTTACAAGACAATAATAGATGAGATTCCTGACCTTGCCATTAAGGCTTGGTGCAAGTGGGAACAATCTCCACAGATAAATATCTTGGAGGTCCAATGGTCTAGGCTACAGACACTGTCCCATATATCATACTCAGACAGCAGAAGTCTTCACATCCAGAATCATACTCCAGTTTAGCTAAAATCTTTAGGCCTCCTTAAGCATTGCTCCTACTGGAGATGTCACCAGTCTAATGCTAATCTCATGCATATTTTATGGAGCTGTCCCAAAATACTTAATTTCTGGGCTCAGATCCATAGATGCTTTTCCAGAATTCTCAGTGGCAATTTTCCCCTTTCTCTTCAGATGTACTTACTGGGGCTCCTGCTCCCAACACATACATCCCAAAAGTGCATCTGCAATGGCAGTTGATGATGATGGTGGGCAACAAGGCTAAAAGACTCATATTGCATTGCTGGAGGTCTGAAGTCATTTCCTCCCTTTCCCAATGGCTTTCTGCTGTTAGAAATCTGTTGCTTCGGCTAATATGCCCCATGTTGCTAGGAAAACTATATATTTCTATCAAGATATACAGTATGGGCCTCTTTCCTGTGCTCTTCTTTTTGTACAATGAATTCCTCACAGGACTAGGAGATAGGATGCCCCCTATATTCATCAAGTACTTGATTACACCCCCCGACTGCCCTGTCAGTTTTCCTGGCCCCATCACTAGTGCACCACCGTATGGTGGCCTCTGGATGGCAGAGGCAAATGCCTATCCCATCTCCCCTACTTCTTCCCCCCATCCAAGGTGCTGGGAATGGTCCAAGAACTGGGATAGTGTTGGCCTCTGCTTGCTGTTCATCCTCCCTCCCCACCTTCTACTCACTGAACCAGGATATTCAGAGCTTCCAATGTTTGTGATGTCTAAAATACCTAAAATACCGTTGCTTGATTTGTCTGACTACATGTTATCTGCACCCATTGTATAATGAATATTATTGTCTCTACACTGGTGCTAGAGTCCTCTGTATTAGAAATGCATTACCAATTTTAATAAAGAGAATTAACTGCAAAAACAGTGTGCCAGTGGCACAGTGACACACACATCACACATGCAAAAAATGCAGTACACACAAAAAAATACATACAGACACACAAAACTTTTTTTTCTTTTTTATGCAGTGATTGGGGAAGCATGGATATGTGGGAGAGAAACTACACTAAATACTTCTAGTACAATAGTTTTTTTATTTATTTTTTATGCAGTGATTAGGGTAGGGTGGATATGTGGGTGGGAAACCTACACTAAATACTATTAGTTCAACTTTTTTTTCTTTTTTATGTGGTGATTGGGGTAGGGTGGTGGATATGGGAGAGAAACCTAACTACACCAAATAGTAAAAGAAACTTTTTTATTTCCAGGGTAGGATAGAGGAGGACTTCAGATCATTTACTCACAAAGTCACAAACATTATCTTTACCCTGTACAGTGACTGTTGTTGCATTATTGTGAGAGATACAAAGATGAATTCTTTCAGAACAGAATACTACAGAAAGGATTTAATGGAGAAAATTAACTGGGTGGGTGATAATACATTACCATAGGATCAGCACAGATATGTAATAATGACAGGATCACAAGGATGTGCCTAACAAAAATACAGCACAGTAAGATGAACTGCAGGTGGTACAAGGTGTTTACTAATGTCCAGGTAGTTTATTATTGCTGAGAACAAAAGTAAGCCAGTGATGGTAGACCAGGATGAGTGGCCACTGGGGAGAACAGACATTGGTATTGAACATGATGTTACCAATGAGAGAAGATGAAAGACTAACAGTGTGATAACTAGTTATGCTCAAGAAAAGTGCTGACTCATCATCAGTACCACCCTTTTTCTTCTTCTTCTTCATCCTCCCATCCTGTGTTGGGACCCAACATCTGCCTCCCTGGTGCTGAGCTTTCCTCATACCCAAGGTCGAGGGGCAGAATTGCATGTTGACAAAATTCCTGCAGGTTCATCTTTAGGAATGTCAAAATCTCAATGTTGCCAATGCCGAGATGTATCCTTGGGTCCAAAGTAATAGCTCCTGCTGTGGTGAAGGCACACTCTGAATGGATACTCAAGCTTGGGCATGACAGGATATAAACAGCTAGTCTCCCTAGGTCAGGCCAAGAACACATTTTTGGGTGCCAGTACAGCAGGGGATTTTCAGATCTTTTAGAGAGAATAATATGGTCAGGAGGTACAGTACTCTGCAGTTTGGGCATTGATGGAAATGTTTTGAGAATGCTTCTGCGATGAATTAGATGCTGCCTTCTTTATGGACTCTATCAGGTTCATCTCAGACATGTAATCCATCAAATAATTCCACAGTACAAGATGGATCTGATTGTCCTCCTCTTCCTTTTCAACTGACTCCTCTTCAACAATAAGTACAGGCTCAGACACAAGCTCATTGTCAGAGTACATTAAACATGTTATACAATCACACATGATATCCTTCCAAAGATCCACCTCTGCATTGGGAAAGAGAATGCTGGCAATCATGTTTTTAAACCAGGGATCCATCATGGTGAAAAGAACATACTAGTCCTTGGTAAATATCTTCTGGGAATCGGTCATTATTATCCAAAGCACGTCCAAGGGCATCAGTCAGTCTCTTGGACTCATTGTTGGTACAAAGATCATGGCTATATTGGTCACTCATGCACGTTAGGAATGTTTGTAAAAATCTGATCTGGGAAAGAACCATGCTCAAGTATTATTTAGTGGAACTCGCCTTCAGTGTCACTGCTTTGAAAGGCTCCAAAATGGTCAACGGTGTTGATGACTTTCCAGCTACTGGTAGATATCATATCTATCGAACCAATTTTCCTACAAAGGAGGTATTCATACATTGCCAGGTGCTGCTTATGAAACCTCCAAAGTATGTGGAAAGTTATGTTCCACTGGATGGCACAGTCCTGTATCAGAGCATGCTGAGATGGGTTCTTGTCACACTGCAGGAGTCACACATCCTTCTGTGCCAATATTGAATGGTAAAAATGGTCACATAGCAGCTTCACAGTACTGACAATATGGTCAACAACATGTTTCTTAGTGATGAAGCTCTGCACAACCAAGTGTATGCTGTGTGCCAGACATGGCTTATGGGTGTGCCCACCATCATCAATCATGTTTGAGGATTTATCTGTAACAATAATGCCAGGTTACAGGCCTTTCTTTTGCAGCAGTTATCTAACACCTCCTCCAACTTTTTAAGTAGGTGTTCAGAAGAACGCAACACCTCAAAGCCAGCCACAGAGAGCTTCATGCCTTCTGGACACTGGCCACTCATCCACATGTCTGTGGTTATACAGTATGAACATTGGAACATGCAGATGCTTTAAGGCAAAGGTGAACCACTCCCCATACCTTCTAGTATAGCTGCAGCAGTGCCACCCTGATGAAAAATGCTTTGATGGAATAGAGTAGTGTGGTTCAAATGTCTACACCATCCTGTGGAAAGCAGCACTGGAAACAAAACTGAAAGGTAGTAAATTTTAAACAATCATCTCAATTGCTTGATTAATTTCTTTAGCCTAAGCATGCACAGAGGAGCAAGTTTTCCAGTATGCTCTGCACACTGATGCAGAGTCATCTGCAGCCCTGGAGCTGAGGGACCAGCAGGGGTGGACAGTAGTCCAAATCAACAGGTGGTTTACTTGAATCTGATGGCTGTGGTTGTTGAAGCATTAGTGGATGTGTCACTGCCAAACCTGATGCCCTTTTTTTTTCAATGCATAATGTATTTATTAATTTTGTTGATTTTGTAGGCCCACTGAGACTAAGAGTCCTTTTTCAGGGGCGACCCAGAATTAATTACATCTAAATGCACATCATGGTAAAACAATACAGAGTACAATAAGCAGACATTTTTGATGATAACAATATAAACATAGGGTCCCACACGGCTTACCTCCTTAGCCAGATTAGATACCCTCTTCAACTCTTTATGTCACTTCGCTCTGGACTCTCCTCCTCTCACCCACCACTGTCAACTCTACCACTCCCTGGCATTTTCCTTACTAGAAAATAGACACTTCCATCATTGTGCTAAATTTGTCTCTAAATTCTGATTTGCATTGCTCCCATTCTATCACACCTCCTTTCTATCAGTCCTCCTCCCTCCCTCCCTCCCTCTGCCCACTCTCACTTAGATCTTATGACCCATTCCTTAGTTGTTCCTCACCAGTCTACCACTGTAGGCCAGGCTGCTTCTCGTATCGCTTCCCAAAACTATGGAATTCACTTCCTCATCAGATTCGCCACTCCTCCTCCACCTCCTCTATAATCCAGCCTTACATAATTTCCTCTCTGTGAATTGTATCTACTTAATATATTGATAGAGGCTGGGAGTAGGTCAGGAATACCAGGTAGTTAACCTGGTATTCCTGACCTACTCCCCAGCCTCTATCAATATATTAAGTAACTATTCTGAATTATAGCTCCCTTCCAGCCCCACTATTTTCTTTCCCTGCTGAGATCCATACCTAGCCATTCCTTCAGGTTATCTATAACTACCAATATAACTATACTTTAGGTTCCTATCAATCTACTACTATCATTATATCTATAACCTTGATTCCAATTCATCTGCTCCCCTCCTAGCCTCACTACCTTTCCACCACTGATGTCACTCCCTATCCATCCTTTTCTTTCAGGCTAAATGCTACCATCATCATGAATTTAAGGTGTTATCCTAATGTAATGCACTTGACCTGTCCATTGTGACCTCTGTATACAATTGTACTCTTATGCTGCACTTAACATGTTCTTTGCTATTCACCACTGCCAATATTGTTGTAATAACATTTGCTGTTGTATGCATATATGTATTTTCACAACCCTTTCTCCCAGGGTGCACCATGAGATGAGCAATTGGATATACTATGAAATCCCGAGAGAGTAAACCCTCCTGAAACACAGAGTTCTGAATCACTGAAATGTCTGACATAGAAATTACGGGTCTTTCAGTGAAAGAAAATGTAAAGTGCGTGCACCCCTCATGTGGAGGGCTCCACCCCACACACTCCCTGTAACTAAAATATCCAACTCCGAGGGGGAGCGGACCCCGGAGTAAAATTTAATCAGTTACGGGGGTGCAGTGTGTAAAATGACATGACCCAGACCAGAACCCGGGTCATGCACAGTATGCCAGTGGAGCAACCACTGGTATTCCCCTCCTCACTCCCAGGGCAGCTCAGCCAGCAACCCCATCCAGCAGTCCTTTCTTGCAGCTCACACGGGGTAAGGTAACATATCATCACATCCTCTACCTTACCCCATCGGGAGCAATAGCATCAGGTGTAGTAGCATTGAGTTAAATCCTCTATCGGGCAAAGCTGACTGGGGTAATGTGTATCGGGATCTGCAGTTTCTACCTATCATAAGTATACTGAGCAATTTGTTGTTCGATGTGCCTTTCCCGGTGAAACGTTTCAATAAATAAATAGGATCACTTGATTTAACAATAAATAACTAGGAATAAACAAATCACTAATAATCAGCGCTACTAATCAATAGATCCCTCCTCACGCAAACCATACCAGACAAATCAAAAACTGCTATTTTTGCCCCTGTACACAAAAGTGACCCGACTAACCTTGTTGAGAACTACACACCAATATCTGTCTTATGTCCTATAGCAAAAATCCAAGAAAGAATTATATGTAATCAGCTATACTCTTTTCTAGAACAGACCAATGCCCTTACCATCCAGCAACATGGATTCTGGAAATTGCATGGAATGTGGGTCACCTCTGGTATTTTTCAGGCTATGCATCAGGGTTGTGCTATTGGGGTAGTCTTGGTAGACCCCATGAAGGCATTCAGCCTCATCAGTCATCCACTTCTCCTTGCCAAACTCCACAGTTTGGGCCTTGATAACAACTCTCACTCATGGATCACAGACTACCTGTCCAGCAGGCTTCAGTGTGTCAAATGGGCTGGAGCAGTGTCAGCCTTATCTCCCATCACTGATGGGGTCCCCAAGAGGTTAATTCTGGGGCCTCTATTATTTTCCATTTTTATCAATGAACTGCTGCTGAATTGTAAGGGGCATCGATTCAGCTCTATGTAGATGATGCCATAATTTACAGATCCTCCAGTGATGTTTCCTCTATAAATTCTATCCTGGAAAAAGACTTCCAGGCATTAGAAACCTGGTTCAAGGAAAACCTGTTGGTGCTGAACACAAAAAAAACCCCAAAACTATGCTGTTACATGACACCTCCTTTCACCTGACTACCCCACTACCCTTGGTACAGTAGTCAAGACCTCCACTGGTGTGCCGTTAGAAGGGGTGGGAGCTTTCAAATACCTGGGTTTGATGCTTGATGAACACTTATCCTGTATTATGCACACAAATAACTTTATTAAGTCAACCCACCAAAAGCTTGGCCTTTTATACCGTACTGCCCCCTGCCTTATACCTTGCTTGAGGAGGACTATTGCCTCGGCCATTCTTCTCCCTGGCCTCTTCTATGGAGCCCCTATAATTCACTCTGTTAAGTCCACACTTCTAACCAGACTTAGACAATCCTATCACAGAATTGCATGCTTTGCTGCTAGAGTACCTGCTCAGACCCACCATTGTGACGTACTCAACTCCCTGGGATGGCCGTCCTTTGAGGATAAATTGGACTTCCCTGAACTCTACACCACTTTCAAACTCATCCGCCTTCCTTTCCCACCCATCCTCTCCAAGCTGCTCATGCTGAAACCCTCCCCCAGGACCCTTAGATCCTCCCACCTCCCTATGCTAAATCTACCCAAAACCCACTTAGCCATTGGAAAAAGATCCTTCTCTTCTGCAGGAAAAAAAAATGGAATTATCTCCCACACAGCTTGCTTTCATGTACCTCTCTTCCCCAATTCAAAAGATAATTCAAAGAAATGTTCTTTCCATCACCAATTTGTAACTGCAACTAACACTCTCCTGTTACCCCGCGACTCCACTCCCCCATTCCCCTCCTCTCTCACTCATCTATTTCTAACTCATTGCATGATTTTCTCTTCACCCCCCTCTTCTGTGGTCTCAACCCCTCTCCAACTCTTATGTCTGTACTATTTTAATATATGTAATCCATGTCTGTATTTATTGTAATTATGGTTTGATTAACTTGCCTCGCACTTGTATCTTACATTATTACCCAACTAAAAAAAATATTAAGATGCTGATTACTTCCTGCTTGTAACTACTGTATTCACTGGACTGTACTCTACAGTTATCTCTGGCAATGTACAACTGTTTCTGACTACATTTTACCTTTGTAAATTGATGTACCTTGTTCTATGTATTGGAATGCTTCTATTCCCTGGGTCACTCCTGAAAAAGGGACATGTTTATCTCAGTGGGCCCACCTAGTCATCAACATTCAAATAAATAAATACATAGGCTTAGCTTATTTGAGCATAGTGCAACAGGAGCATTTAGTTAAGCAACAACAAGTAAGTGGAGTGCAAAGATATAGATCAGATTGGAGCTTTTTAATTATTACATGTACAAATTTATTAATTTTATTTATTTATTTAATAACATTCAGAATTACAACCCTTTGAGTCATAGACTCCTTTACAAAGGCTCCATATCAAACAACAATAAGGACTTACGTATAGTATTAACCCTCATCCTGCCGCCGACGAGATAACTCGTCATAATTAACTGCAGTCTCTGCTGCCGCCGACAAGATAACTCGTCCTCAGTGACACTTTTTTTCAGAGCTGCAGTGCATAAACAAAGCTGTCCCTTTTAGAAATCTGCCTAGTGCTTAACAAGGCAGGGACCTGTGGCTCACTGTAATTGGTTATTTCAGTGTCCAATTACAGCTCACTAAATAGCCTCAATGTTTTTCCTGCGCTCCTGTTGCCAAGCTGCCTCTCACTTGGATTTTCAGCTCTGACCTGCAGCTTTGGAAGAACTTTGCTGATTATCTACGCTGTTCAGCAGAATCTGCTAGGCGCTCTTAGAACATGATAAAATTCTGATAAGACGGAAAAAATTCACTGCTTTGTTTAGTCGGTGGGAACCTTTTATCTTGAGGTGTGTGTTATTTCTCAGAAGGTCACTAGCATGTTTTCTTGTAGGGGGACTCAAAATGGTAATAAATAGTGAGCGTGCGTTGGAGGAATTTGAAACTTTACTGGTGCAATTTGAAGTACTTTTTGTTTGTTTTTTTAGAAGGTGAGGGCTAGTGAGATGTTTTGTTAGACCTTTGTGCATATGTGTACTACCTCACGGCTTGTTGATTAGTCAAAACTGTATCGGTGGCAATGTTTGCATGTTTGAGAAATAAAAATCACAGAATAGTTGTTTCCCTGGATGGTGTTGCTACACAACAATGGTGCAACATATAGAGGGAAAAAAAAGGTTCGTCGGTGCAGTTTGTATTCAATGCCATTTTTTGGTTTCATTATTGTACGCCTGGTAAAATGTTGTTTTGATAACTGTAAACCATATTTTTCTCAATTTCCCTAAGACTTTATTTTAGGAGGTTCAGTTATTGGTAAACAATTCAAACTGCGATTCTCAATGTCCCTTTGTTGTTCCCCATTCAAGCAAATGGTGCCCATTTTGTAGTCTCCGATTTACATGTCGAGATTTTGTGATGGTTGTCCCACTGAGTATCGTGGATAGATGCAAACCATCAGATAAGGAAATCGGGCTGCTGGGGGATTTGTCTATACATGTCGGGTTGTAGTTTTCCCCTCTCCTCTATCTCCCACGCTCGGGCACAAGAAAAGAACATGATGGGCATGAGGGCAATGGAATTTGTTCAGGCATTACGTATTGGGGGCAAGGGGTTTAGTCATCAGACAGAGAGAAATCGATTGGCATGAATAAATATGTTTATAATGGAAGCCAGTTGTGGAGCTTGCCCGAATGGTGCAGTTCGTTTTGTTTTCTGCAGCTAGTGCGATCACAATTCAGGAGTCAGCGCGCGGGTTTTCAAGGGCTGCTGGAGCCTGAAACACTTGACTGGTCTAGATGGGCGACAATGGGGTGAGTAATTTAGTTTCAGTTCCTCTTTTTCCCTTCCTAATATGCATTGTGATTGGTGTTTGAAGGTGCCGGTTAAGGAGCTTGCCCGAGTGCTGCAGTTCATTTTGTTTTCTGCAGCTGAAGTTCGACTCCTGAGGCTGGCTGCGTGCGCGCATTGCAAGCATTCCAGAACACTTACAGAAAGGCTCGAATCTGACTGCGATGGTGCGATCACATTCCAGGAGTTAGCGCACAGGTTTTTAAGGGCTGCTGGAGCCTGAACCACTTGACTGGGTCTAGATGGGCGACAATGGGGACCAAGCCTGGCAGGAGCATTACACTCAAGACAAGTAGGAGGACCACTATATCAGCATTCAACAAGTGAGTAATTTAGTTTCAGTTCCCCTTTTTCCCCCCTTCAGGAACTGGGTCTTCCTAACACCACATTTAGCCGCACATATTTTGCTTTTTTACAGTCCAGTAGGTAACCCATCTAGTTATTCAGCTCTCATATACCTCAGCTTAAACTGTAATAGAAATAAAGGGGTTTGGGGTCATTTTCAACTGTAAAATCTCCCTTGACCTTTGGAAATCACAGCTGGGTAGAGATAAATAAATTCATAAGTATGTATTGTAATTCAACTGTTTTGTATTACAGGTTCAGAGAAGGGGTTTGCTCTGCATTTTTTTTTTTTTTTGGGAGAGTCAGTGATGTTGGCAAACCATTGGTAGCTGTAGTGGGACTTAACTCCTAGTTGTTGTGTAGACCCCCAAAACTGATCCACTGCCAGATGTGGCTGGGAAGGCTGTTTGGTCCTCTCTGTGGGCATATAGGATTACCTATAGGATCAACAAGTTTGTCTGTTCTTGACTGAGTGGGGTCTACCATGTGCACCTCGGGAAGGGAGGTTGCTGTGCAATAATCCAAGGCACTTTACATAATGTTATGGTATGCCCATGGGTGGGAGAGAGACTGATGGGGACCAAAAAGTCATTTTATAGTGTCACAAATCACTAATAAATGTTGTTCCTCAGTGTGGCTGCGTTTGTACCATCAATGCAAGAGAATCTAACCTGTGTCATGCGGGGGGTGGAAGGGGAGACTACTGGGGACCCAATAGAAATTTCAGTCACAGAAAACACAAATGTTTATTCCATGCCTAAGTGTGGATGTGTGTGTACAGTCAGTACAAGGGCTGGCTGGTAAAAATAACACTTTCTGATGTGTCTTGCAGCGGGGGAGACTACTGGGGACCTAAATAAACAAACTTGGACTCAGTGTGGCTTTGTATGTACAGGTAGGGAAGGCTGTCAAAACAAAGGAGGGAAGTTAACTGCTGTGGACCAAAAAGATATTTAATGCAATGGCGCTCCAGTATGTCTCTGGGTATGGTGGTGCGTTTGGCAGTGCCGGTCATCAGATGGTGGTGGGCAACCCACAAACATCAGGTAATGGTGTTTGTTGGATGGTGCTGGGTGTTGAAACAATCCAACAAATTGCATTCCCCATGCCGGAGGGTCGCTCCACACTCTGAGTCCCGGTGCCATCAAACATGCATCATTGCCTGGTGCCCGTTGGTTCCACCCCACCCACCAAGATTTTGTACTTGTTTGTTGTTTTTACTTTTTTTTTTCAGGTAGTGTTACCAGTTTATCTATATCACTGTTTGTCCAGATCATGGATGGATGGAACAGAGTGGGGATACTTATTTTTACCTTTCTTGTGGGTATTTTTCTCTTTTCCTCACCCCACTCTCTGAGACCCAGTGCCATCAAACATGCAGCATTGCCTGGTATCCGTTGGTTCCACTCCACCCACCGAGAAGTTGCACAATCACAGAAAAAGAATTCCCTTGTGTACGTGGGTTCCACCCACACACTCAGACATGGCAGTGTGAATGTGTGTTTACAGGCAGAACAAGGGCAATAAGGGGTGCTAGCTGCACATTCGAGCAGACTTCCTATACCTCTAGGCCTTTATCTGCTGGCAAATTTCGTATGTTCATAAGAGCAGACTGAGGAGACTGGTCTAGAGGTGGAACAAGGAAGCATTATCTGCTGTTTTTTTATCTCTTCATTTTCAGGGCTTACTGGTTAAGAGCTGATGGTTTCTCACGGCAGGCCATATCTTTTGGAGAAGGCACCGTATAGGACTCGGAGGAGCTACAAGGTGGCCAACAAAGACTACTAGCCAATATTAAGGTAGGAAAAAAAATGGGAACATTTCTAAACAAATTCAGATGGTAGATGTAAGGGTGGGTTATATTGCAGTTCCTGGGGCAGAAAATATGGTGGATGAGTTTCATTACAGAGGGTTAGAAGTAGACTGCACCACTGTGGTAAGGTTATTTATTACTACTTCTTGCCACTTTTTTTTTCTGACCCAGGAACTGAAAACTAGCCAAAATGTGGTCCCTCTGGGAGTTATACAGCAGAAGTCAACTGTATCCATATGGGTTGGGGGAGCACAGCAGGACACTGATATCTATACGATTTCATAGTTTTTAGCTATTTCTTTTTTTATATTTAATATTTTTGTTGACTTTCATAGAAAGATAGGCTTTGATGGCAGATAAGAACTGCTTGGCTCACCAAGTCTGCCCATTTCCCTATGGATTGGATAAGATTCTAGTTGACTAACTACTTTCTCTTACCCCCCCACTATAATTGCCTTATGTCTGTCCCATGCATTCTTGAATTCCCCTACTGTTCTTGACCCCATGACCTCATAAGGAAGGTGTTTAAACGCATCCACCATACTCTCCATGAAAAAATACTTCCTGACATTGCCCTGATCCACCCACTATCTTCAAATTCTGCCCCCATGCCAAATAGAGAGTGCATTGGCATGTCCCCACAGGTGCCTTATTCCTTGGAGGAGGGGGACCCATCCAGTGAAGGGTTATACCGGGTTACCGGGGGGGCACAATGTGGGGTGGCAGTGGCTGCAAATCGGGGTAGGATGGCAGCAAGGGCATAGGCCACCCAAAGGAGAGGCTGGTCAGGAGCTAAGGGAAAGCAAAAAAAAAAGGATATTGTGGGATGCGAGTGTGCAAGTGGTATGCATTGTCACCGGGGGTGGGCATCAGAAGGGAAGGGAGCAGATCAAGCAGCCACAGGATTGGGGGGGATGGATAGGAGGTGGTGGAGGGGGGACTTCCTAAATGTGCCTGGGTAACAAAACAGCTGAGCTCCATGCTCTCTTAGCTGAGGAGATGGTGGACTTCACAGCCATCACTGAGACTTGGGCAACCCAACCCAAGGACTGGGATCTGACATTGCCAGGGTACAAGATTACCAGAAAGGTCAGAGGGGTCGACGGTGATAGGGGTGGCAGTCTATGTAAAGGATGGGATTAGATGCACAAGAGATGAGGGAGAGGAAGGGAAAGGATGACAGTCATTATGGATGCAGCTTATGAACTCAAAGGGTAAAAAGCTGAAGTTGGTGATGGTGTATAGAGCAGCCCAGTCCGAGTAGCTAGATAAGGATTTAACAGAATATAATAGATGGGCATGTAGAATGGGGAGTGTGGTGACCGTGCTTAGTCTTGGGAGGGTGGTATGGACCCCACGGACACCTGGGACTGTGTTCTCTTTTTTTTTGACTGAACCTCCTTACCTCGGGACTGGTCTGTTCGCCGCCTCCATGCCCTGGCTTATTACCCTAGGCAGGGCTGCCGACGGGGCTTCCCACTCCCTCAGGACATTGTGGGCAAGTCCCAGATTCACCCCATGGTAGGTGCCATGAGAGCGAATGTGAGGGAAAATTTAATTGGGTGAGCCTCAAATGGGTGTGGCGGCTACAGGAATTTCAAGTGCAACATGGCATGGTGTCAGTGCTTCTGAAAATTACAGAGCAGCAGCTTGAAGAACACGGTTTATGTTCAGGTCACCATGCAGCTCACTGGCATGGGTTTGCAAGTCCTGGGTCTGATGTGGGTAGAGTGATTTGAAAGGGAATTCCTGATATGGCTGTCTGGATGGTACCTCTTCCCGTGGGGTGTTAGTAGGATTGACAATGGGAGAGGGGAGGCAGTCAGCCAATCAGGATGGAGGATTTGCATTCTGTTTGACTGCCCATTGTATAATTGTTTTCTTTTGTTTGGGGTTTGTGTGTGTGTGTGTGTGTGTGTTAGGGGGAGGGAGAGACAGAGTGAGAGAGACTACTCAATCTAACATCTCACCACCACAAAAAAAATACTAAACTGGTGAGATAGAACTGAAAGACAAGGATGGGCTATGGGGTTAGAGGGGAGGAGGTACTGTTTGATGGTGAGGAGCAGTGGGGGGTCTTTTGTATTGCTACTGTATATTTTTTGTATTAACCTATCTGATTTCTTTTTAACAGATTTGACAGGATGCTAACTCAGTCCCCATCAGATATGTATTATTCTATGATTTACCTGTCATATTTTTTGTAATTACTCATTAAGATCTACAGATCCTTTGTGACTCCTTTCATATATTTTTACTTTACAGTTTTGCCAGACGTCAATTCCCTTCAAGATTATGGATTTTGGCTCCCTATTCCCCCGGTAAAAAGACTCTTCATATTTTGCATGGTTTTATTTTTACTGGGACTGTTACGATAATGTACCTGGGAAGAGGGAACACTGGGAGTGCTACAGTGTGTGTGGGGTGAGCTGATTACTAAAATTGTAGAAAGGGACCTGGATCATTTCTGATGAACTAAAGGTGTCTAGGCAGAGTTCAAAGGCTACAGTGAGGGCAGTGGCATGCTGGGATTCATAGGTAGAGGTATCACAAGTGTAACTCCCAGGTGGCGCTAACCCATGGACTACTACCCCTGCCTGCTTGACTACTGACAGGTTGAGGGGCCTAGGTTCTATGGCGGGTGCCTCCACCTAGAGGTCATGGTTTGTAGTGGTTAGACTAGCTTGGTCACAGCCCTCTGGGACACTGAGACCCCCTTTTATTCCCTCTAGTGGCTCACATAATGCACAGAAGTTATAGTCCCAATACCCCACCTGTACACACTGTTCATTCATAAAGTACCAGTTACCCTCGAGACTGATTCTGAGGTTCGTATCTGGGGCACCCCTGTAGAATAAGGTTAACCAACATACACAAACCAGTACACTGCTTGATATGTAGGTACTGACACTTCAGACAGTTTAAAGTTTAACAACATGAAATCTGGTTTATTTAGGAGGAATAAAACATGGGAGGGGGAGATCAGGTTAATTGGCAGAATTAAATCACAGTACTGTGCACACATACAGGGTCTGAAAAGTCACACTCTGGGTACCCAGTTTGGGGGGGGCTAGCCAGGTCCGTTGCCCAGGGCTGGCTGGCAGGAGCAGATGGACAGGGCCCTGTAGAAGAAAATATATGCACAACACCCAATTGTAATCCGGAACCGGATGGCTCAATCTGTGAAGAAGTGAAACAACAATAATTAGATGACACACTTGTAATTGACCAAAATGAAAGAGCTACACTGAAACAGTTCGTGCTCAAATAAAGAGAGGTTAGACAAACTACATTTTCTCAGTCACTTTAAATGATTTCTGACAAACAGTTATATCTTTCAACGAGGCTCTCTCTGCACATGTAGCGACGGCAGAAACTAAGCAAATTGCCAGCAGCTCGGGCAGGATTCGAACATTAAATACACAGTCCCTCCATACAAACTAATTAAGTCTTCAAGTAGACAGCTGTTAGAGACAGTATGTGGAGGCTCAAATAGCATTCCCTTGGAAACACACAGCTCAGACACTGAACACTGTCCAGACTTGGAGCATTCAGGCAAGCTCCTGGAAGACTTTTGGGAACCCCCATTTGCAGGGGTTAAACAAGCATAAGATGGGAGGTGGTTATGCCATTGTTCAAGATGCTAGTGAGGCTTCACCTAGAGTACTGTGCGCAGTTCAGTAGTCTGCACCATTGCACGAACATTTTCATGGTGGAGGTGGTCCAGAGAAGGACGATTAAGATGGTACAAGATTTTCACCAGAAAACATGTTAGAAAAGACTAAAGGATCTCAATATGTACTCACTGGAGTAGAGGATGGGATCTGGGACAAAGGTTAGCTACAAGCAGTTACAGTGGAAGACTTATGAAATATTGTTTTGCCTAAACTTGTATGAGTTATTGACTTATTTTGATTAATTTGAGTGGTGGGTGGTTGGGTGTAGTTTATTGTGTAGGTGTTGTATCTAGGATCAGTGGGGATCCTGGTGGTTCACCCAGGGAAACCTACTATGGGGGGTGAATGTGACCAAACATTGTTAGGGCTGGCACCTTTGAGAGGGTGGTTGAGTGCACATGGTGTGGGGTGGACATGACACGGGACTGGGCTTGGATGTTCAGTGTTGTCCATTGTGTTACCATCCGGCACAGCTCAGGAAGGAGGTTGAAGGGATTAGCAGGCAGCTAGGGGTTCTGTGGGGGGGTGGTATGGTGGGGAAGGAGGGCAGGGTCTTACCCATGGTACTGCATCAAGCACTAGATATGGGCATAGGGAAAGCAGCACAGGAGAGTACTTTGGGGTAACATTGGGACCCTGCCAGAGAGGGCCAAAAGGAGGACACTCCAAAGGAAGCAAGCAGGTAGCTGGTGCTGGGCAGAAAAAGCTGGTGGGCTAATGGGGTCAGACATTAGGCTTAGCAACCACTTCAGCCCTCTCCTTCTGCTTGAGGAGGGGAGTGCTGGGGGTGATGCAACCATGACAGGGGTGCTTAGGGAGGGAAAGCGAGGGTCCAGACCTGGCAGAGGTAGTGAGGGAAGCCCTCTGGTCCCTTAGGACGGAGAAAGTACCAGGGCCGGAGAAATTACATCCCAGGCAACTGGTGGATATCCTTGTAGAACCCCTGGTGGACCTTTTTTAGCATTTCTTTGATGATGGGGTTGATGCCACAGGATTGGAGGGTGGCACATATCTTGCCTATCCACAAGGCAGGATCAATATAGGAGGTAGGGAACTACAGGCCCATCTGCCTGACATTGGGGTTGGGCAAGGTGATGGATGGTATTATCAAAGAAGGGTTGGGGGTACTGGAAAAGTTGGAGTACCTTGATGATGGCATGGCTTAGTCCTGGAGAAGTCATGTCAGACAAACTTTGCAGAGTTCTATGATTGGTTGACGAGTGCCCTAGACCTAGGTAGGCTGGTGGACATCCTCTTTCTTGACTTCAGCAAGGCGTTTGACTTAGTTCCTCAAGGGTCCGTTCGATAAGCTTAGGGAAATGGTGGTGGGGTGTGCTGGCAAAGTCCAATATGGGAAATTTCTTGTACGGAAATGGAGAATTCTGGGGGTAGGGGGAAGAGACATAGGGTCAGCCCCATTTTGGGTGCTGATTAAATGAGTAGACATGAAAGACCATTTGGCCTACTCTGCCGCCAATTTAATAAAGGAATAATGCACGACAGGGTGTGTGTCGTGCTGGGATAATGTCACGCCTGGGGTGATTAGGCACGAGGCCACAGGCCGAGTGTGACTAATCACCCCAGAAGTTACGTTATCCCAGCACGACACACACCTTGGAGTGCATTATTCCTATTATACAATGGCTCTTTATATTTAGAATTTAAAAAAAATACAGTGAATAAACTTTTACCTTTTTTTTACTGATTTAGTAGTGTGGAGGAGTATTTAAACCAAAAAAAGTTCCTTTTCTGGTTGTCCAGCAGGTGGCATCCTACTGTGTTCAGTCTGCAAGTGTATTTCTCTGTCTCACTCTTCACCCTCTCCCTCGCTGTCTCCCATTGTTAGTGCAACTGGGTTTTTATTTGCCTTTGTCCCTTACATTCTGGTAAGTTGAATTGCTGTTTTTTTTCTACATGGCAGTTTTTCCTTCAGGTTTGCCGCCAAGCTGAGACTACACACACACACACACAGAGATGCTCCTGCTGCTGTCTAGGGGAATCAGTGAAAATTGCTGAGGAGCGAGTCATTAGCAGCACTGAAGCCGACCATTCCTCTGCGAAGACTTGCTCGTTCAGCTGTTTCACTGTTTGGTCAGGTTCTTCCGGTACAGTTAAGGTTTCTCTGTATTGGGAGAAGAAAGGTATGTGTAACATTTGTTTTTTTTATTTGGGAGAAGAGCGTAATGTGAGCGGTAAAGAGCGAGCACGTACTGGCGACAGTGAAGACATTGGGAGCTTGCTCACTTCCGCTCTTTCTTCCTGCAGGTTTGAAATAGTAGAGGTTTTGATTTGTGGATATCTGTAAAGAAATAAGAGAACCCAATCAATACAGGGCTGTCGCTTCCAGTATCAGTCTGGCAACACTGTAGATGCAGGAGGCAGCACCATGAAATGAGAGACTGTCTGCTTTTAGCAAGCAAAAGTCTAAAATGAGATTTATGTAGGGAGATACTGAAAATAAATAGCAGACACGCTGCTTTTAGGATGTCTGGCACTGAAATGAGACCTTTATGGGGCAGAATGTTGTAAGTGTGGTCTGTGATTTGTATTTTTATTTACTGATTTGCTGGGGGCAAGTGTGAGGGATCGGGAGCAGAGCTGCAAAAGCTGCTCGTAGGAAGTGGAGCGATTTATTTTTTTACACTTTACATGCGGTCATTACTGTGGTGGGACTAGAGCCGTGATGTTATGCCAGGATAGCATCACAGCTCCAGTGCCAGACTGACCAATGAGAACACTAGATTCTTTCTTGCCATTGTATAATATGTTATAATGATGGTGCTGGGTGTTTGAGAGTGGGGGGTAACCACTGGACACCAGAGAATGTTTTTTTGCTGTGATGGCTCCCGGTCTCAGATAGTGGGGTTATCTCCCTGACACAAGTGAATGCATTTTGTGTGAGGGTGGTTAAAATGCTGACTGATGTTATCAGATTATAACCAGATAGTCATTTACAGGCTGTTCTGTGATTTTACTTGGCTGTTCATGTTTGCCGATACATATGCAGTACTGAAGTGCTGATCATGTTGGGGCAAGTTGTGGATCACTATAGTATGGTAAATCACTATTCGGTTATGAATGGGTAATATCAGGAGGCATTAACATACTACAAAGGGCTCTTTGAGAGACCTGTATATAATTGTTTAATTACAATTTACTCCTGGTACACCAGGAAGAGCTTTTACTGTGGAGCGCTTAGGTATGGAGGGACTTGGGGGAGGACCATTGTAGAACAGGCAAAAGGTTGTTTTTGTTTGGGGTCTGGTGTGCGAGGGCAGGGCTACTCAATCTAGCCTCTCACCACCACAAATAAAGAATTATACCATGAACATAAGTGAACAGCCAATGAAATGGTCAGACTGGCAGTTTACCACCAGTGTAAATCCTCTGATAATCACTGGCTGATGAGGAGGTAATGCATCCATATCCAGATCTGCAGCCCAGGAATAAATAGAGTAAAAATAAAAACACAAAGCAACCTCTTTAAAAGTTGTATTATTGCAGGAAAAGTTAACCTTGGTATAATCGCAATAAGCCACCGGTAGGATGTGGGTTATCAGGGGATTTACCACATCTGGAGGGGATTTACCCACTCAGCTGCACCTCGTGGGCAAACCACTACAGCCGTGGTAATTCCCCTGATAACCCATACCTCCTCATGGATTATTGCTTAACTAAACAGAAGATATAGGACTGAAAGAGGAGGAGAGGATGTGAAGTTAGAGGGGGAGGAGGTTGTGTGTGATGGTGAGGAGGTGGAGGGGTTATGTATTGCTACTGTATTTTTCATATTAACCTATTTTTTGTCTTTAACAGGTCTGACAGGATGCTGACTCAGTCACCATCAGATAAGTATTACTCTATGACTAATCTGTCTTTTCTTACCCCAAGAGTCCTTAGTATCAGTGGATATATCACAAAATTTCCTGAAGCTACTATGTGCCAATTCCATGGCAGATGATAATGACGCAGCCTCTAGGGCTGCGGCCCATGCCATATCTCTGAGATGCTTCACTGGCTTAGAACAACCAGTCTGACCACAGATACTCAGAACAAGACTATGGATTTTCCTGAGATCCCTGGTGTAGGGCAGAAGATTTGTTCCCAATGCCTACAACCCCTATCCACAATCTGACTAGCCAGTACAGGGGTCTTCAGAGGCAGGCAGAAGGGGCCAAAGAAGAGCCACCTCTACCCAGCCATCTGCCTCTCAGTCTAAGTCCTGACGTGGACTGTCCAGGTCGCCTCCTGTTTCCGGTTGGAGGCAGACTCTCTATCTTCAGCACTTTGCCTCATCACATCGGACAAGTGGGTGCTGAGATAGTGGAGAAGCGGTCTGTCATTACAGTTCAAGCAATGTCAGGACCTCAAGCATACCCAAGGTGTCGAGATCTCTGTCACCATCACAGATACCGCTGTTGGAAATGGAGGTACAAAACCTTCTTGTTTATTTAGCAGTGGAGAGGTTCTCCACCCACAAGAAGGACAAGGGCATTTACTCCAGGTATTTTCTGACACAAAAAAAACTGGTGAGTGACACAAAAGAAAACTGGTCATACAGTCCTTACAGCAGGGCGACTAGCTAGTCTCCTTAACTTAAAGGATGCCTACTTCCACATACCCATAAGTAGATCTCACAGGAAGTTTCTAGGTTCAAACTTTTCTGGTCACTAACAGTTCACTGCAATGCCCTTCAGTCTGTCCTTGGCCCAAGAGTCTTTACTATGTCTCAGAGTGGTGAGCAGCACATCTCAGGAGACTGGATGTCTCTCTCTACCCCTATGTGGGTGACTTGCTTCAGACCCTCAGCTGCTAGACTACCTGGTACACCTAAAGGTGTCAGGTTTGAAACCATCTTCACTCAAGCTACATCTGGTGGCAATTTCCACCTACCTTTCGGTGGGAAAGAAGAAATAGTTTTTTTCCCACAACATTTGTAAACAGTTTTCAAAGGCCTCTTGCACCTCCAGCCTCCAACCAGGGAGCCTGTTCCTTTTTGGGGCCTGAACCTTTGCATAGATGGGCTCATGAATCCACCTTTCGCGCCTATGTCCACAGCCCACATCAAGTTTGTAACTTGGAGGACCGTCTTTCTGGTAGCCATTACATCTGCTGGGAGGATTTCAGAGCTACAGGCCCTGTGCACTGAGCCGAATTACATCATCCCTCACAATGGTAAAGTTGAGCTCAGGAGAAATAGGACATTTCTACCATAAGGTGGTTTCAAAGTTTCACTTGAACCAGTCCATTACTCTGCCTGTCTTATTTACTGAGCCATCCACCCTGGCGTGCTTAAGACTTGTAGGAGGCATTGCTAAAGCAAATAGGATGCTGGGTTGCATCAGTTAGTTGGATTAGCTCCCAAGGATGGAAGTGATACTCCTCTGTATAACTTCTTGGTTGGGTCACACCTCGAGTACTGTGCAGTTTTGGAGGTTGCACTTAAAAGGGCATTGCTACCAAGGAAAGTGTCCAGAGTAGGGCAATCAGAATGATCTTAGGCCTGAGGGAAAAGACCTATGGGAAGAGGCTCGAGGAGCTCAACATGTGTCATTACTGAAGGAGAGCAGAGACGGAGGGGAGACATGATTGAGGTCTTCAAGTACATGAAAGGAATAAATCGGGAGAGGCTCAGTTGGTGTGTTCCAAAGGAAGGAGGGTGGGGCCAACCAGAGGGCATGGATGGAAGCTGGGGAGGCAGGAGGAGGTGCTACTTCACTGAGAGGGTGGTGGAACCATGGAATGGCTGCCCAGGAGACTAGAGGAGGCAGAGACTGTGGAGGAGTTCAAGAGGGGTTGGACAGGTATAGGGAAAGGGGTGTGCTGGCACATTCCAATACAAGGGGAGTTTATTGTACTGGAACTGGAAAAACCCCATGGGGTGGGGGTGGACAGCAGGTTCAGCTCCCAGTTTGGGGACTGACTAAATGAGCAGACATGAAAGGCCATTAGGCCACTCTGTTGACATTTTAGGGAGGGCTTTAAACCCAAGGTTCGATGGGCAGAGGAACAACGTCACTCCCCTATCGAGCTTAAAAGGTCAAACATCCTGGGTCTCGCTAGGATTCGTCTTTTTTGTTGCAGTCGGTGGTGCCATTCTGCCCATCTCCCTGTTTCTGCGGTCGCCTCCAGCCATTTGCCTGCTCCCCTGCATTACTCACTTGCACCACTGCTCCTGCATTTCTCCTCCCTTCTGAAGACCCACTCCCCCTCATCCCAGCTGTCCATCGATGGCACAGTCACTACAGATCCAACTCTGATAGCTTATTGCTTCAATACTACCTTCTCTGACCTAAGTTTTTTCTTCCCAAACAACTTTTTGACCCTTCAAATTGCCAACCAGATCCATCTCTTCAACGCCATTGCTGTAGATGCACCTAATTGATCCCTGAATGCATCAGCAGCCTACAGGCTGTCAGGGGGTTATTAATCTTGTTGCTAATCAGTGAAGCCCACCTGCTCTCGCCTTCATGCAGCAGCATCTCTATGAACAGGGCAATAACTGCAACCCCTACTGGTATTATAAGCTCCTAAATAGAAGGTCCTTGAATACCATCTTCAGTATTAGAGATGGTGCTTGGCAACCCTGAATGGCCAAGAACAGATTTGAGTGGCTTTGCAGCTTGTGAAAAGCTACATAGCATCAGAGGCGAACAAGCTCCTCTCTGACCATCTGATCTCCGTTATACAGTCTGGTATTTCAACAGCGGAACAACCTCGCAATTCTGACTCCCGATACGATCTTGATTCCATGGTCATTCACCAGGACTGCCTCCGTTTGTTGGGTGGTCTGGAAAGGTGACCAGAGAGCCATGCTTCCACCAGTTTTCCTCTACTGCTGCTCCAGTTGCTGGCATTGGAACTACTGAGTCTGGGACACTTGTTTTGCCCAGACTTAAATCACCGCCATGCACAACAGTCCATCCCCACGGACAGGCTATTACCACTCATTGGAATCAGAGGACTGTGTTGGGGAGCCAGTCACTCACATCGGGGAGCCACTGCTCCCATCTGACTGCTGCTGCATGATGCTAGAGTGGACCCGCACTAGCATGGAGCGACACTAAGGAGCCACGGAACCATCTAGAGGACTGTGTTGGGGACTGGAGCCAATGCCGAGCCACCTCCATTGGGAGCTACTGCTCCCAGTCCCACCCAACTGCTGCTGCACCACGCCAATCCCATGCTAGTGGGGAGGGCAACCTGGAGGGGAAGGCACGGAACCAGAAGACTCAGGACTGTGTTGGGGAGCTGATGCTGCATCACTCACAATGGGGAGCCACTTCTGCCAGTCCCACCCGACTGCTGCAGACGATTTGAAAGTGGGGAACTAATGTGAGAAAACTGGGGACAGCATTGTATACAGTTTGTTGAGCTCCAAAAGAGAGATGTGAGCAAAACCCTTGCTCCAAGGGCATTTCAGCATGGAATGTGCAAGTATCATGCCTACATAGAAAGGGATACCTTCACATCAGCAAACTACATGATGTTTGATATGAAGAATTTTATTACATGTAATACTATAGCAATAATGTATTTAGCAACATACAGATCTTCTTCGGGGTATCTCAGTCATCAGGTCACACTGTAGGAACGCCACCATCGGTAAAGCAGGATCCACACGGATGATTTTTCCAGCAGTATTAACTAGGCTGCCCACCGACAACACCAAGCAATGTCATCAACCCTATAAAGTCATGAGTGGACTTGCTCTCTCCTCAGTTCTTTCCTCCACTGACTCCTCTCACATGGAGGATGGAACCCCAAATCTCTAAGAGGGTCCTATTCTGATCTTGTCTCCCCAGCAGATTCTCACTATGGATGCCTCCGGGCTGGGCTGGGTGCATCTGGTCCTTCTAGACTCCGGGTACTCAGGTCCCAGGTCAAGACAACCCTCAGTATAAACGTACTTCGAGATGAGGGTGGTCCTGTGCATGCAGGCTTTCCAGAATCACCTCTGTTCGGGCCAGTTGTTGATTCAGCTGAATCTCAGTGGTCTACTATATCAACATATGTTATGAAAGCTGGGTAAGGTTCTCCCTCAGGCCTGAGGGGCTCACTCTACCTGAGAGGTACAGCTGCTTCCCTGTTTTTGAATGACATTGGGCCACACCAGGATTGGGGTTAGGTATGCAGTAGAGCTATTTACTGCTCTATATCACTGGCTGGTATTAATTACTTAGGTTTATACATGGTTTCTTACTGTTTGGGGCTCCGGGATGATGGTTGTCTCGCATGGGCTGCTGAGAGGTTAATTATGTGGCGTGAGACAGATGGGAGTCGCTTAACCCGGTCCGCAAGTTGGTTGTAGGGGTGGGGGGTTGTAGTTTGACTAGTTTGAAATATAGGCGAGATTGTCTGGCTGGGGAGGGTCCATGACTACACACCAAGTTGTGCTTGTGCAAATTGGTTTTTCCATCACAGGTCTCCTACCCCAGCTACAACACCGCCTGGCTCCTGGCAACGGTCCCGGTTTTAGCCCACTATCCTCCACCTGGGTACCCAGAGAGTGTGACTGTGTTAGGGATTCTGGAATGCATATTGGTGATTGATAATATATTTGTTGATTAACCTGATTACGCCTATCCCATGTTCAAACCCCCAGAATAAATCAGATTATCTTTTCTGCATTCAGCCTGATTGTGGTGCTTGTTTGTGTCAAGCACTGTACTGTTTCTATTTGCTCTGCCAACCTTGTTTTGCAGGAGTCCCCAGGGTCAAACTGAGGAACCAGCATGGCGGTAAGTGCAACAGTGTGGTACTTGCAAGGTATATTGGTGGTATTGTGAAGGTTACTGGTATCGTAGCCACTAGCGAAAGGGGGCCAGTAGCTGAGCCAGGTTTGGGATCATTTGGGAGCCAGGGAGGGCCATTCACGACAGGCTCCACAATGCACTAAATATAATAAAGATGGTGGTAGGCGCCACCACTACACCACATCATCTGAGACTTTTGAGGAGAAATTCACTAAGTTGTTGTTGGTTGAAGGGAAACTGTAGAGGACTTAAGAACCTGCCACCTGGGTGTGTTCCTTCCCAACACCCTCCCACTCCAGCTGTGTTACTGCTGGTGGAGAAAAGCCTTGCCTCAGAGGTCTGCCCCTTGTCACTACTACCAGCATCCCAATGGAACTGGTCTGCATAGACTTCGAGTTTAGAGCCTATGTCACGTGACCAACAGAACACCTTCCAGTGCCAGGTTAGGTTGCACCGGTTACGATGTCGGTGACCCTGCCATGGGCTGTCTCGACGCTGGACCCTCCCCATCTACACAACGGTGGGTCCAACGTGGATTCATCTGATGCCAGGTATGACATTGGGGGGCTTATAATTGACCCTGAACTGTCCCACATTACCCTTTTGGGTATCCAAGGGATCCCTACCTAGGGTGCTCCACTCCAGAATGGAGTCATTTGGGCAGTTCACTCCTGATTTCACCCTTACTCCAACTACATGGGGTTTCAAGGGTATTATCCTCCCACCAGACACCTCCCTCCTCCTCCCCAGTCTCAACAGGATCCACCTCCGAACCCCTGGCTGCTTCAGATTTCAAGACCCTGATTCACCTCTTGGTGGCAGGGGCCCAGGTCAGAACTGGTTTCAGATCTGAAACTAGGCTCCTGCAACCACAGATTCCTATGTCCCTTCCTGACTCAGCCATCTTGCAACTGTCAATGTCTCAGAGAAGACTTGGCAGGACGTTTGCTACTGGACTCAGGAAACCATCCTGTCAAGGATAGTGGACTCAATGATGTGTTATATAATAGGGAAAGTGATAGGCTTTTTTGTTCTAGATTTTAGAACAGGAAAGGGTAGGGTTTTTCACCACATGTTTTAGAATAGAAAGGGTAGGGTTTTTCTCCACAGGTTTTAGAATAGGGAAAAGATAAAAGTTTTTCTCCACAGGTATTTTGAATAGGAAAGGGTAGGGTTTTCTCCACAGGTTTTAGAATAGAAGCAGTTTGATACAGAAAATGATTGAACGGTAGCCACCATCTTATTTTGGTCATGTGGACCCAGGGATGTGAATATGGGTACAGTCTGGCCTTCATTTACTTATTCACTTCCTAACATATAAAACAGCTGCTTTTTCCTTTCCTTTTTGAATTTATTAGCTTGCACCTCATAATGCAATGGTGAACACCCCATTGACATGAATGGGCATACCATGGTGGTGGATATGGAACCCTTCTATCTGCAGTTGGGTCTGTAATGAGAAATTAGGGATCAGAAATTTCATCAAGCCCTGCAGATATGAAAAAAGGTGTAATGCCTTGACATTTACCCCTTTATAATATAGTTATCCCACAAATGTGTAACAGAAGCAGTTTGACAGAAAATGATTGAGCAGCTGCCATCTTATTTTTGGTCATGTGATCAAGGGATGTAGATATGGGTACAGTCTGGGCCTTGATTTACTCATTCACTTCCCGTCATGTAAAACAGGCTACATCTTACTTTTACTTTCTGAATTTATTTGTATGTAACCCATAATGCAATAGTGTGCCCTCATGTGCCAGCATGGCCTTCCTTAGGTGGTTGGGTATGGCACCCCAGCTATATGGTGGTGGGTCTATAATGTGAAATTAGCAATCATAAATTTCATCCAAGCCCCTGCAGATGTAAGAAAATGTGTAATCCATTGACATTTACCACTTTTATAATGTAGTTATCACAATAAATGTGTAACAGAAGCAGTTTGATACAGAAAATGATCAAATGGTAGCCGCCGTCTTGTTTTTGGTCTTGTGACACAGGGGATGTACCTATGGGTACAGTCTTGGCCTTAATTTACTCATTCTCTTCCCTGTCATGTAAAACGGGCTACTTTTTACTTTAATTTTTAAATTTATTGGCATGCACCCCATAATGCAATAGGTGGACACCCCATTGGCCAGCATGGGCATACCATGGGTGGTTGGGTATGGCACCCTGGCTATCTGCAGGTGGGTCTGTAATCTGAAATTAGGGATCAGAAAATTCATCCAAGCCCTGACAGATGTAAGAAAAGGTGTAATCCATTGACATTTTCCACTTTTATAATGTAGCTATCCCTACAAACATGTAACAGAAGCAGTTTGATACAGAAAATGATTGAGCAGCTACCATCATGTTTTTTGGTCATGTGACCCAGGGATGTAAGCTTTTGGTACATTCTGGGCATTGATTTACTCATTCACTTCCCTGTCATGTAAAACAGGCTACTTTTTACTTTTACTTTTTGAATTTATTGGCATCCACCCCATAATGCAATATGTGGACACCCCATTGGCCAGCATGGACATACCATGGGAGGTTGGGTATAGCACCCCGGCTATCTGCATGTGGGTCTGTAATGAAAAATTAAGGATCAGAAAAATCATCCAAGCCCCTGCAGATGTAAGAAAAGTTGTAATCCATTGAGATTTACCTCTTTTATAATGTAGTTATCACAATACATGTGTAACAGAAGCAGTTTGATACAGAAAATGATGGAACAGAAGCCGCCATCTGATTTTTGGTCATGTGACCCAGGGGATGTAGATATGGGTACAGTCTGATTCTTGATTTACTCATTCACTTCCCTGTCACGTAAAATGGGCTACTTTTTACTTTTACTTTTTGAATTTATTGGCATGCACCCCATAATGCAATAGGTGGACACCCTGTTGGCCAGCATGGACATACCATGGGTGGTTGGGTATGGCACCCCGGCTATCTGCAGGTGGGTCTGTAATGAAAAATTAAGGATCAGAAATTTCATCCAAGCCCCTGCAGATGTAAGAAAAGTTGTAATCCACCAAGATTTACCACTCTTAGAATGTAGTTATCCCTACAAACATGTAACAGAAGCAGTTTGATACAGAAAATGATCAAATGGTAGCTGCCATCTTGTTTTTGGTCATGTGACCTAGGGGATGTAGATATGGGTACAGTCTGGGCCTTGATTTACTCATTCACTTCTCTGTCATGTAAAACAGTCTACATCTTACTTTTCCTTTCTCAATTTATTGGTATGTGACCAATAATGCAATAGGTGGACACCCCATTGGTCATCATGGGTATACCGGGGTGGTTGGGTATGGCACCCCAGCTATATGCTGGTGGGTCTATAAAGTAAAATTAGTGATCATAAATTTCATCCAAGCCCCAGCAGATGTAAGAAAATGTGTAATCCATTGACATTTACCACTTTTATAATGTAGTTATCACAATAAATGTGTAACAGAAGCAGTTTGATACAGAAAATGATTGAACAGTAGCCACCATCTTGTTTTTGGTCATGTGACCCAGGGGATGTAGCTATGGATACAGTCTGGGCCTTGATTTACTCATTCACTTCTCTGTCATGTAAAATGGGCTACTTTTTACTTTTACTTTTTGAATTTATTGGCATGCACCCCATAATGCAATAGGTGGACACCCCATTGGCCAGCATGGACTAACCAGGGGAGGTTGGTTATGGTACCCCGGCTATCTGCAAGTGGCTCTGTAATGTGAAATTATGGATCGGAAAATTCATCCAAGTCCCTGCAGATGTAAGAAAATGTGTAATCCATTGAGATTTATCACTTTTATAATGTTGTTATCCCTACAAACGTGTAACAGAAGCAGTTTGATACAGAAAATATTTGAATGGTGTCAGCCATATTGTTTTTGGTCATGTGACCCAGGGGATGTAGCTATGGGCACAGTCTGTGCCTTGATTTACTCATTCACTTCCCCGTCATGTAAAACAGGCTACATCTTACTTTTCCTTTCTCAATTTATTGGTATGTAACCCATAATGCAATAGGTGGACACCCCATTGGTCAGCATGGGTGTACCAGGGGTGGTTGGGTATGGCACCCCAGCTATATGCTGGTGGGTCTATAAAGTAAAATTAGTGATCATAAATTTCATCCAAGCCCCGGCAGATGTAAGAAAAGGTGTATTCCATTGACTTTTACCACTTTTATAATGTAGTTATCATAATAAATGTGTAAGATAGGCAGGTTTGATACAGAAAATGATGAAACGGTAGCTGCCATCTTGTTTTTGGTCATGTGACCCAGGGGATGTAGATATGGGTACAATCTGGGCTTTGATTTACTCACTCACTTCCCTGTCATGTAAAATGGACTACTTTTTACTTTTACTTTTTGAATTTATTGGCATGCACCCCATAATGCAATAGGTGGACACCCCATTGGCCACCATGGGCATACCAGGGGTGGTTGGGTATGGCAACCCGGCTATCTGCAGGTGGGTCTGTAATGTGAAATTAGGGATCAGAAAATTCATCCAACCCCAACAGATGTAAGAAAAGGTGTAATCCATTGACATTTATCACTTTTATAATGTAGTTATCCCTACAAATGTGTAACAGAAGCAGTTTGATACAGAAAATGATTGAACGGTAGCTGCCATCTTGTTTTTGGTCATGTGACCCAGGGGATGTAGCTATGGGTACAGTCTGGGCCTTGATTTGCTCATTCACTTCCCCGCCATGTAAAACAAGCTACGTTTACTTTTCCTTTTTGAATTTATTGACA
Organism: Neoceratodus forsteri; assembly: GCA_016271365.2. NCBI lineage: Eukaryota > Metazoa > Chordata > Ceratodontiformes > Ceratodontidae > Neoceratodus > Neoceratodus forsteri. Next base: position 757,573,483 of record CM057452.1, read on the forward strand.
GGCACCCCATAATGTAATAGCTGGTCACCCCATTGGCCAGCAAGGACATACCAGGGGTGGTTGGGTATGTCACTCCGGCTATCTGCAAGTGGCTCGTAATGTGAAATTATGGATCAGAAAATTCATCCAAGCCCCTGCAGATGTAAGAAAATGTGTAATCCATCGACATTTACCAATTTTATAATGTTATTATCCCTACAAACATGTAACAGAAGCAGTTTGATACAGAAAATGTTTGAATGGAGTCAGCCATCTTGTTTTTGGTCATGTGACCCAGGGGATGTAGCTATGGGTACAGTCTGTACCTTGATTTACTCATTCACTTCTCCATCATGTAAAACAGGCTACATCTTACTTTTCCTTTCTCAATTTATTGGTATGTAACCCATAATGCAATAGGTGGATGCCCCATTGGTCAGCATGGGTATACCAGGGGTGGTTGGGTATGGCACCCCAGCTATATGCTGGTGGGTCTATAAAGTAAAATTAGTGATCATAAATTTCATCCAAGCCCCAGCAGATGTAAGAAAAGGTGTAATCCATTGACATTTACCACTTTTATAATGTAGTTATCACAATAAATGTGTAAGATAGGCAGTTTGATACAGAAAATGATGAAACAGTAGCTGCCATCTTGTTTTTGGTTGTGTGACCCAGGGAATGTAGCTATGGGTACAATCTGGGCTTTGATTTACTCACTCACTTCCCTGTCATGTAAAATGGACTACTTTTTACTTTTACTTTTTGAATTTATTGGCATGCACCCCATAATGCAATAGGTGGACACCCCATTGGCCAGCATGGGCATACCAGGGGTGGTTGGGTATGGCAACCCGGCTATCTGCAGGTGGGTCTGTAATGTGAAATTAGGGAACAGAAAATTCATCCAAGCCCCAACAGATGTAAGAAAAGGTGTAATCCATTGACATTTATCACTTGTATAATGTAGTTATCCCTACAAATGTGTAGCAGAAGCAGTTTGATACAGAAAATGATTGAACAGTAGCCGCCATCTTGTTTTTGGTCATGTGACCTAGGGGATGTAGCTATGGGTACAGTCTGGGCCTTGATTTACTCATTCACTTCCCCGCCATGTAAAACAAGCTACTTTTTACTTTTCCTTTTTGAATTTATTGGCAGGCACCCCATAATGTAATAGGTGGTCACCCCATTGGCCAGCATGGACATACCAGGGGTGGTTGGGTATGGCACCCCGGCTATCTGCAAGTGGGTCTATAATGTGAAATTATGGATCAGAAATTTCATCCAAGCCACTGCTGCCATAAGAAAGGGTGTAATCCATTGACATTTACCACTTTTATGATCTAATGATCTCAATAAATGAGTCACAAGCATTTTGACACAGAAAATGGCTGAATGGTGTCAGCCATCTTGTTTTTGGTCATGTGACCCTGGGTAGGTAGCTATAGGTGCAATCTGGCCCTTGATTTGCTCATTCACTTCCCTATCATGTGAAACAGGCTATTTCTTACTTTTTCTTAATGGATTTTGTGGCGTGAAAACCTATAATCCAATAGGTACCCCACATAGGCCAGCATGGCCCTACCATTGGTGGTCCGCTCTGGTCACTCTCATAATCTGTAGGTGAGAAACCAATGTGAAATTTGTGTTTATATAAAGAATTTGTAGCCTGAAAGTGAAAATTAGTTACATTTTAGACAACAATTTTATCAGTGATGCAACCCGATTTTAACGTTTTAAAACTTCAATATTTTTTGCGAATATAAATTCACAAAAACAATTGAAATTTCACTAAATAAACATATATATCTCCAAATGTCTTTGTTGGAAAAGTTATATTTTCACTTTGAATTATAGTTGTGTTAGTTTCTTACTACCCTGACAAAAAAAGTTTACCAGCGAATTAAGAAAAATTATGTAATAACGTCATAACCAATAAGTGTACAAACCCAGAGAAAAAACCTCTGGCAGCAGGGATATGCGATTTTCAGAAAAACCTTGGCAGTGTAAGGGTTAAGCAGTACAGTGTTCAGGTAATAGAAACAAGAGAGAAAACAAGTAAAGGAGGTTATGCATACAAAAAATTATATAATATTATAAATACAGTGATCATGGAGGAAAGACGATACACAGTCACACAGACAGGGGATCCAGGACAATAGTCTTTGGGAGAGGAGGACCATAATATGCATAATATTTAGGTAGTGCATGAGTACATATTTTGTTTCCCATATATAGCATAACATTTATGAGGCAGATTTATACTACAGAGCCCCGCTAAGGGGAGGCAGCACGAGGAAGAGAAGGTTAGGGACAGTCATAGGCCAAAGATTCAAGCAAATGAGCTTTGAGACTGGTCTTAAAGGGACCGATCCTGGGCTCCAGGGAGATGGTGCAGGGGGCTGTTGAGCCACTGGGGGGATCTGTAGAAAAAGACTCTTTGACCAAGGGAAGTTTGGCAGTAGGGGACTAGTAGGGAGGTCCCAGTAGAGCTGCAGGAGGTTCTGATCAAAGGGTCAGGTTGGATGAGGCTATGCAAACTGGGCGAGGCTTGACCAAGGTGGATTTTCTTGGCCAGGAGGCAAGTATGGTACCTAAGATGGGCGTCAAATGGCAACCATTCAGCAGGCTTGTAGAGATCACAGGAGTGTGTCCCTCTGTCACAACCTGTGACCAGTCTGCACACTTTGTTTAGGGTGACTTTGATGCATTGCAATGCAGTGGGGTCAGCAGTGCTGTAAATGACAATGCTGTAATCTACCAGGGAGAGGACTGAAGAGGTAATGGCAAGGTGGGTAGCCTTTGGGGGAAGGCAGTGTTTGTCGTAGTACAGAAGCCCAAGTCTGGAGTTGATAGCAGAGGACAGCTGTTGAATATGTGCATGGTAGGTGAGGGATGTGTCAAGGGTGATACCTAGATATTTGAATGAATCAACCAGCTCAAGTGGGGGATCCTAATGAGTTGATGATGGTCAGTGGAAAGCCACGATGAGGACTCTGATGGTGGGTAAAGATCATAGATTTAGTTTTCTTATAGTTTAGAACTAAGTGGTGGGAACTGAACCATGTCTCAGCTTCAGTGAAAAAACCCTGCAGGGCACGCTGTAGAGAATCAGGGCTGGAGTGGCTCCAGATGATTACTTCATCATCCGCATAGAGCAGAATTTTTTCAGGTCACAACATGGAGAGGAATTTTAGGAAGAGGCTGAAGAAGATGGGTTCCAAAATGGAGCCTTGGTATACTCCTGAACAGACCTGGTGGTGGGCTGATAGAGTGGAGTTGATTTTCACCTGCTGGGATCTGTCAGGGAGGTAACCTTTGAACCAAGTTATTGTTTCATCTGAGAGTCCCAGGGAGGGCAGGGAGGCAAGACGCATAGCATTATTAATGGTATCAAACACCTTTGTGAGGCTGATGTACACCAATCCCACAAGGTGACCATGTTCAAGGGCACCATGGATATAGGAGGAGTATTCTAGGAAGGCAGTGGTGATGCTGTGGCTCTGGCAGAAACCAAGCTGTTCAGGGCACAGTAGGTTATATTTAGACAGATGGTCCATCAGCTGATCAGCCACTATTTTTTTGAGGGCCTTGGACAGGGGAGGTAGAAGGTAGATGGGCCGATAGTTATTGGGGGACAGGCAGTCGCCACTCTTGAAAATAGGGGTGATGATAGCTCATTTCCAGAGGGTGGGGAATTACTCTAGGCTAAGGGACAGGTTCAAAAGCTTGGTGAAGGGTTGTAGGACCTCCTCAAGAGCTAGATGGAGGAGCTTCAGGTCAGTGGAGTCACCAGTAATGTGGAACTTGGCAAGGGCTTTGGAGAGGTATCTCCTAGCCTCCCACATTGAGATGATTCAGAGGTGAAAGGGGGGTGTTGGAAGGTGGGCTGCATCCGGGGATGGGATCTAGTGGGGTGAAGAAGATGGGAGATAGGACACCATTGATATCTGACAGTGTGGTGTTTAGGGTGTCTGCAATGGACTGGGAGTCCTGTGTTAGGTCACCATTAACCGAGAGCTGGGCAGGCTGGGGGTGGCAGATTTCCCATTAAGTTCCTTTATGTTTTTCCAGAAATCTCTTCCTGAGCCCCAGGTGCAATGATCAGGGAGTAAGGTCTTGAGCTCTTTCTAAAAGCCACCAAAGGAGGAACAGTTTAGGAGACTTACCGGGAGTGCATTTCACTGGGAGGGTGCAGATAAGGTAAAGGATCTCCTGCCTGCACAAGACCTCATTCTCAATACTTCAAGCAGGATACTGAAGGATGACAGAGCATCATCCTAGGAGTTTTGATAGCCAAAACATCAATGAGGCTGGGGAGGAGGAAAATATCTTTAACTAACTTGAATGCCAGGCAGAGACGGAGGTAGCTGAATCTCCCTTCAAATGAGGGCCAATTTATAGAATGGAGGACACCGCAATGGTGCACTCTTGAGAGGACACCAGCAGCAAACTGACAAGTTCTGTTGTAGAGAACTGTTAGCCTATTTACAGGTAATTCATAGCATCTCTGGGATTGCAGCATTGGTGCCTAAATATAGAGCAGTGTCCTGGTAGTAATGGTAAGTTGAGAATCCTTAGATAGATAGTCAGGTGATACAATAACACAGTTTTATGGTGCAGGGACTTAGAGATGTGATCAACATGGTGCTTAAATGATACATCCTGGTCAAGGTACACTCCCAAGATATTTAACTGAGTCGACCACACAGTGTTGGAATTACAGGGGGCTTGCCAGGGCTTCGCCCTCCCCCTAGCTCTGAAGAGAGGCCTGGCAGCTCATGCATCACTGTCAGTGACTTGTAATGGGAAGGGGGTCAATTTAAAGATAGAGCCCTTATGGGCCCCCAAGCTCCCAAATCTCATAGAGCATAATTGCAACACTGCTACCACCTCTCTTGGGGCACCAGTGGATGTAGCAATTGTTGACAACAAGTGTTGTCTATAAGTATCAAGATGCTTGGGGCCATACAATATGGCTTTGGTTTTCTTTGTGTTTAGTACTAGTTTGTTACTAGTGAAGCAATTTTCAAGTTCCAGAATCAGTAGTGAGTAGGCTACTGATCTGTGTTACATTGTTAGAGCATCTGTATAACGCAACATCATCTGCATACAGTAGCACAGTAGCCCCACCACTGTTATTGGGCAAATCATTAATAAATAAGGAAAATAACAATGGACCCAAAATGGAGCCTTGGGGGACACCATCTGTTGAGGGCTTCTGCATAGACTGAACACCTTTCCATTTGACCAGTTGGGATCTATTAGCCAGGTAATTGGAGAACCGCTGACAAGGTAGGCTATCAAGACCAAAGAGTTTCAGCTTAACCAACAGTTGGCTGTGATCCACCAAATCAAAGTTTTTGGTAAGGTCTATAAATACAGCACCTGTAGATAGCTCTTTATCCATAGCTCTGAGTATGTCTGTTGACAACCTAACCAGTGCAGTGTCTGTGCCATGATTTTTCCTAAAGCCATGCTACTTGTCTGTTCCAAATAGTCTGGTAACTGATTGTAAACTAACCTTCCAAGGATTTTGGACAGGGAACTAAGCAGAGATATAGGGTGGTAGTCTTCTATTGGTTCGCCGGGGCCGCCCTTGGGTATGGGAACTACAAAGGCCACTTTTCATGCCAAAATGACAACAGTGTTGTCAAAGTATGGCATGGTGAGATCCCCAATGTCAACAGGTGAAATTTTGCCTGTCAGATACTGTTTTTCTATCGGGGGACTGTGCCCCCATCCCCCCTTCTTAAGATATCTAACTCCAAGTCGGAGTTGTTTCAGGGGGGGAATGAAAGATGGTGAAAGGTTGAAATTTCACCCTCATGTCCCTCACAGCGACAATCTCAAAACCTGTTGATATTGTCACTGTGAGGGATTTGCCATTGTGCGCTCGCTATGTGAACGGCATACCCTTTTCAGCATTCAGGGACTCTTCATTCAATTAAAGATTTGTTAAGCAGCATAGTGATAGGGAAGACAATGACAGGAGTAGTTATTAATAGGTGCTTTGGTGTGAGTTTGTCATGGTCAGCTGAGCCTTCGTCCCGTAGCTGCTTTAGGAGGGGTAGCACCTCTTTTCTTGTTATCAAATGGAAATGAAACTCTGGGCATTGAATCTCATTCATGGGCTGAACAGGGCAGGGAAAAGGAGACCCTGGGAGAGGGAGGTCTAAATCTGTAAATAATTTATTAAAGACATTTGCAATAGCCACCAGATCTTAGTATGTATTGCTATCAGCTATGATATCACATTCAACTGAGCTGGTGTAACCTTTTAGAAGCACATTAATCTGTGCCCAGAATAGCTTGGGAACAGACATTTTTTAACCTTCAGGTGCTGTAGGTACTTCTTTTTAGCTATTTTCAGGTCCCTTTTACATGCATTTCTGAGACCCCTGAATATGCTCCAACTGGGTGTTGAGACTTGAGTTTTTAAAAATTACCTAAGCTTCGTCTCTCGTCTTCATAGACTTCGTGAGGGTGCGATCTAGCCACTTTGATTGTTGGCCTTTAACTCTCATCCATGGGCACTGGCAGGAGAAATGAAGTTACACACTAAGAAATGCATGGTAGAATCCACATCTCGAAGGGCTCTAATTGTGGCCCACTGGATGCCAGATGATACAGCTAGAAAGGCACTTCCATTGAATGTGGAATAGTCACGAGCCATGAAGACCCTGGGAGGAGGTCTAGGGTAGGCATTATTCCACACACAGAAAGTACGGAAGTGGTTATTGAGGGAGTTGATGAATATACCTGCAACTGTGTTGCAATCTGGCTTGGAGACAAGGGCCCATTCAAGCAGAATATGGTTGCCTGTATTGTTGTTTATATTTGTAACTTCTGTGATGATTTCAGTGAGCTGGGCTTCCAAAAGGAATGCCTTTGGTCCACTCCTTGCCACAGTGACTCAGTTGATATTGAAGTCCCCTACTACTATCATTTCACCTTGAGGCAGTTCAGAGAGAACCTTAGCAAGGGAATCAAAGGAAGAGTTCACCACCCGTGGGTGGTTATATACATAACCTACATGTAGTGGCTTCATACCCTTGAGGAATAGCTGGGTAATTAGAGCCTCACTATCTGAATGTTCTAAGCCAGGAACAGTTAACACTGTGGCACTGAGGGAAGATTTGACATAAAGAAGGATGCCTCCACCTTTCTTATGGATCCTATTTTGCCTAAATATGGAGTACCCTGGTAATTCTACCTTGTGAGGGAGAATGGAACATTTAAGACAGGTCTCAGAGATGTCAGGAGCATACAGATCAACCCAGCCTTCTAGCTCTTGGATCTTGGGCCTGAGACTATTTATATTCATATGTACTAATTTTAAACCCCTTGTTGTGCTCCGACATATATCACATAGAGATCAGCCCCTTGAGTTAGGAGGAATGGGACCAGGATTAATCTCATTGTCACTAGATAAGAGTTGTGACGCTTGGCCAGCTGGTTATGATTATTGTATGATATTTATAAAATAAAAATACAGTATGTTATTGTCTCACATAAGACAGCCTGTGCTTCCATGAGTGCTCCTCCACAGGTTTCAGTGGAGCTACAGGATATGTAAACTGACCAGAGGATGTGTGAAATTGACCAGTAAAGGGGAAACTTAGAGTTTCCTGTCTGTTATTAATTAAGGCTCTGGCCATCTGCCAGAGGATAAGCCTAATAAACTTTTATGATTTCCTAGAGGAACCTATTGATAACAGCAATGTGTTAAAACATTGTAAAACCCATTTATCTCCTTGGGAAAACAGAAACCAACCACCAGTGCAAAGGAGAGGCTTGACTAAAGACTGTCATAATTTAGGACATGACTTTTTTCTTCTGAAGTCACATTATTTAAAATACCTCTGTATAGGAAATCATTTTTTGTAATTTTATATTCTAAAAGGAGGAGCTAGATGACTCACAGAGGGGGTGTGGAGACACAGAGTATAAACTGATACTTGTATCTGAAATGTTGATATATCATTTTGGGACTCTAGAGAGACACAGCTCTCTGATCTGACTTTAAAACACACTTCCAGAGGTAATACCTTAGATAGTAGACATCTAAATGTATTGTGGTAGGAGTTTTGTTTTGTAATCTTCCCTTGTTCTTTTATGTGATTGTGAGCTCTTTGATATATTGTTCTGTATTTACATTTTTCATATTTTTATCATCTTTTAGTAAAGAATCTTTTTTCAAGATACTGCCTGGGTGTGTCTTCCAAGTTCTTTTTGCTTGTGATGTATACGTGGTTAAGTCTGACAGCTGTTTTGAAGGGCTTGATGGTGTTACTAAACTGGGAAAAGGTAAGAATATACCTAAGGTCTTTTATAGAGTTTTAAGGGTTCATTTTGGAAGCCTGGCTTGGTGCCCACAAAAGATTGTACCGCAACCCCGAAGAGGGTATGTATCTGAGCCTGTATATTGGGTACACTAGCATAAGGTTCAAAGTTTGAATCCCCCCAGAACTTGAGACTAAAGGTGATTCAGACCCAGAAGCAGACAGGAGGGTTACCCTGTCTGTTACCTGTTCACACTATTGTGCTTGGAGGTTGGCACTGTGGGAGCAGAGGGCCTGTCCTGCTGAGTACGTTTGTGACAGGAGTAATAGGAGAGAGAGAGAGCAAGGACAAGGCCCAAGTGGGGAACATAGTACATATTATACTAACTTTAGTTTTTCTTTCCTGCAGGTTGGAAAATAGGTTGCAACAGCTGCCCTTTTGGTAGAGGTCAAAGAGTACAAGGAGGAGTGGATCATCTACATTTGCCATGCGTGTAAAGGAGAAGAGATTTGGACAGATGTCCATACTGAAGTGCACATGGGAGACATCGGGGCAAAATTAACCTGGTCCACAACAGTGACAGCTAGCAAATAGAGGGCTTCTGCACCCATTTCCTTTTGGACCTTCATTACGGTTGTAGGGCTACCTGATGTGGAGCCAGGAGAGGGGTGCACACACTATGTACCTTCCCCCCATTAATGAGTATAGGTATAGATATAAATAAAGCAGCCCACTCTTGAAAATTGTGTGTATGCAAGTGAGTATGCATATCACAGGTGGCCAGTGCTGGAGGACGACCCCTGCTGATTTTACTTTGGCAGATCATACATGTGACATAGGTTAATTCATGGTTACGAAGCTCAAGATACACTGACTGTTGAATCCCTCTTGCGCTTACGAGGAACTGGCTCAGGCCTCACAGGCACAGGCCCACCATCATTAGGTTGTTTATCCCCAACTCCACCTTTCCTCAAGCCAACTTACCTTGTGGAGTCTTCTGTCCACACCCAGCCCCAGATTATCTATGTTTTCCAGTACTGTCAGTGCCAGCACCTGGACCCTTCCCACATTTTTGGTTGAAAATAAGGTCTAACACCACCCTTTTCATCTTCTTCCTCCTCCTCCAAGGGAAGAATATCCAGAGGAAAATATTCTTCATTCTGGTCATCAGAGGCAGGCTCCAGTGATTCTGGCTCTGTCTCATCCTCCTGCAGCTGCTGCTGCTACACACTATCTGCTGGTTTTTCAATCACAGGTGGCTTAGGTTTAGGATCAGGAAATTCAGAGTATGTGGCAGGGGAGTGCTGGTCTCCAAATAAGATGAAACTGTGTCAGGACTCAGAGATATTATTTTTTTAACTTTCAGAAGAAATGATACACCTATGAACACTATGCATCCCAAAAGTGACATGCCCAGTATGTTTAAACATAGCCGGTTTCTTCACTTTCTCTGTGCTTACTTCCTCCATGACCTGATTACTGCCTGATGGAGGAACAGGATTTGCCACATTGGGACTTGTAGTAGCTCCTTCCATTACACCCGGCCTAGCTGTGGGAGTCAGACCAACCTTACCTACCATGCTTGTGCCATCAACCAAGACACACGCAAATTTGGATTTTCCTAAGTGGATGCTTAGTCACTTTACCTAGTGACTGCAGCTTTCCAGTGCCACCACCCACAGTACTAGTGCAAAAACAAAGCAATCGCAGCCTTTTCAGGAAAAAAAAATACTTCTATCAGATCAAACCAAACCAAACCAAACCACAGCTGAGCAATATAAACAGAAAAATTATTAAACAGCCTATTGCACTGTATGAGTTGCAAGTACTGTAGCACACTGCACAGCCCCACCAAGTTATTAGGCTTGACAGGAAATGAAAGTAGCTCAAAAGACAGAAAAAAGGAAGACAAATGCTACAGCAGTGCTGCAACATCAGAGCACTAGGCAGCAGTGACAGATGCAATAACCTACAGTGTATGTTACAATTTATATCAGCTTTGATCTTGTATTTTCTGGCCTGCTGTACTTTTTGGGCTAAGTACAGTCACAGTGGACTGTACTTAGCCCCTGGAGGAAAGCAGAACCGCAAAACATCTGATCGGAGATAATAAAAGGTCTAACATGCACTGCAGTCTATTTAATCTTCCACACTGCTACCTACTGCTTTGATATCAGCTGCAGGGCATTCTGGGATTTGTACTAACAGAAGATGTTTGCCTACAAATAAGCAAAATGATTCCGATACAATCTACTATACTATAGTAAACAGAAAGTAAACTAAAATGTTTTTGCACACAAAGAGCACATTAGGACCAGTGCCACACTTGGGTTTGGGGTCCTTTGGGATGACTGTTCCCCTTGAATTGATTCACATCATAGTGAGGGATGTGCCAGTTACCAGTGTGCAGCAAAACAGAACATGCCATGTGTCAGAACTATATGACTGGCTAGCAATTCTAATAATTAATCAGTAATCACTGTTGTAGCATGCATGTTCTTTGTAGAATTATTAGATATAGGAGTATTACTACAGGAGTGGAAAGACACATGTGGTACCGCTGCACAACAGTGGGCCTAGGGATCTCCCTGGGAACTAAAGGCCAGTCGGTCTGACATCCATTGTGAGTAACCTGATGGGGACCATTCTGATGGAAAAACTAGATGAGTTCCTTGAAGTCAATGGGCTACAGGATGAGACTCAGTATGTGTCCTTGGCAGGGAAGTCCTGTCAAACCAACCTGATCAACTTCTTTGACTTGGTAATGAAGGCAGTGGATAAGGGTCAGGTTGTTGACACTCTATCTTTGGATTTCAGCAAGGCCTTTGACTAAGTGCCCCACAAGAGGTTGACCAAGAAATTGGAGAACCTAGGTGCAGCTAGCAAATAAACCAGATGGGTGGCAAATTGACTCAGTGTTAAGCAGGACCCAGAGAGTGGTGGTGGGTGAGGAACTCCCAGGCACAAGGGAAGTTACCAATGGTGTCCTGGAGGGGTCAGTTCTTGGTTCAGTGTTGTTCATTGTGTTCATTAATGACATTGGGGATGGCATTAAAGGCAAGATCTGCCTCTTTGTGGACAGTGCCAAATTCTATTGGAGGGTGGACACAAACGAGGGGGTGCAGGACCTAAGGGAGGAACTGGGAAAGCTGGAGAGGTGGCAGGTATCTGAAAGCTGGAGTTCAATGCTAAGAAGTGAAAGGTTATCAAGGGCCGAATACAGACTTGGGGGCAAGGTCACTGAATCAGAAGAGGAAAAGGATTTGGGGATAGCCGTTACCAGTGACCTTAAACTAGTTACACAATGTAGAAAGGCAGACGCCAAGACAAATAGAATGCTGGGCTGTATTGCTAGAGGGTTCATTAGTAGAAGGAAGGCGGTCATACTGTTGCTGTACAGAACCTTGGTGCAACTGCACCTGGAATATGGTGTGCAACTGTGGAGCCCAGCTCGAGACAGTTCAGAGAAGGGTGACAAAGATAGTTCAGGGACAGCAGGGCATAGAGGACAGACTGAGAGAACTCAACATATACTCACTCAAGAAGAGGAGGGAGAGAGGGGGCATGACTGAAACCTTCAAGTACCTGAAAGGAATAAACAAGGTGGATATAAGGGAATTTCCTGTCTCAGTATAAACAAGACTACAAGTGGGTACTATTATAAGCTGGTGGGGGGAGGTTCAAGAAGGAGATCGGAGACACTTTTTTACGGAGTGGGTAGTGTGGGAGAGGAATAAACTCCCATCTGAGGTCATTACTCAAAAGACAGCTTTGGGGGCTCAAGATAGGGTGAGAAGGTAAGGGTCAAGGTTGGCAGGGAGCGGAAGCAGGGGCCACAGTAATCTCTGGATAAAGGGCCCCACAACTAAGCAGAATAGACAGACCATGATGTCTTCTGTTGGCTATTTTGTGTATTCATATGTTCATAGAATGTCAGCAGGGATTTTAAAACTCAGTCCACAGCTTGACTAGCTTGACCATTTCAGCATTGTTCAATTACTATAAACTACTGGTGTGATCCTGTTTCAGACAGAAGTCCATCTTCTTCCAAGTTGTGTACTGGGTGTGCTTTGAAACAACTGAGAAGCTGTGTGGGATATACTATATTGGACTAGATATCTGTAACTAATCTCTCTCTCTTGCTTACATCTGAGAGAAGTTTTCCTCACTTTTACAGTGGTATTGCTTTGTGTTTAATTATTTTAGTTTTTAATTCAGGAAGGGGGTTTTCAAAACTGCTTATCTTGTCAGCATCTTCAGAAGGGCTGAAATAACTGCATATTTGATTTTCCTTTGTGGCTAACAAACCACCAGGCTGTTTTGGGGCTGGAGAGGTTTACCTGTGTCTGACTTGGATGTCTGGATTTTCTCTGTTTGATTAGCAGGGTATTTTCTCTTCAAATTGTTGTGTAGGGTATCTTGCTGACAGGAAGGCACTCATCGCAGTGGTGGGTGAGAGCTTTTAGCTGATTGTTTTGTGAGGGCACAGTTTAGGCCCAACCCCTTCCCACCCTCACCCCACCCACCCTGGAAATAGTTCCTTTATACCTGAGGTTCTGACATCATTTCCTCAAGAGTGCAAGGTGCATATCACTGTCATATCCTCTCTAGCACACTGCACTGACAATATAAGCATACACATTGTATAATATATATATTTCTATATAACCAATCACACACGCATGCACACACACACACAAATACAAACAAACAAAATAAAAGTAGATAAACATGTGGGGAGTAGTGCAATGTAATGGCTGTGGGGCAGCAGTCTTCTGGGAGTCTTTCTGGAGGCTGAGATGCTGCCCTATTTGCAGACAACTATCTGCCCTGAGGGAGGAAGTTGCCTGTCTTCAAGCCGCACTGGACAGTAGTGAGAACCTTCCCCAGGCCACATTGGACAGGAGGAACCTCCCCCATCCAGGGAGCACTAGCGACACCACCACTACCGCAGAGGTTGCGAAGAAAGCACAGCAGTTGGACTACAGTGGGCTCAGGGAGGGTGAGGATGGTGGAACAGAGGCACACCCAGTCAATTGTTCCACTTCACAATCCATACAACATTCTGGGGGAGCATAGCTCCCCTATGGATACACCCGCAGAGAAGACTGATGACAACTGTCACAAGGGAGGCCCACAGGAAGGAGGCAGAGGACACCACAGGGAAAGGAAGCAGCTTCCGTGGGGGGACTCAATTATTAGGGTATAGAACTGGGGGGAGCTGGGAAAACTGAAGTAAGGTGCCTGTCTGGTGCCATGGCTTGAGGGACAGGAAGCGCATCCTCAGGATCACGAGAACAGCTGCAAGGGAGTCTGAGCTGGACATAATTGTCCACCTAGGGACAAATGACTTGGCTCATCATGAGATTAGAGCACTGCAGGAGGACATTGCAGAGTTGGGGAGGGGCCTAAGACAAGTAGCACACACAGTATCCTTCTCAGAGGTGCTGCCTGTCAAAGACATGGGGGAGGCGAGGGTAATTAGCACCATGCAGTTTAATGAATGGTTGAAAAATGGTGCGGAGCACAGGGTTTGCTTCATTGGGGACTGGGGTTCCACCTGGAGGACACCAGCCTATACTGGCAGGATGGTCTGCATCTGTCCAGGAAGGAACAAGTCTTTGAGCAATCAGTTTAAATGCTTCATTGACAAGCTTTTAAACTAGTCAAAGGGAGGCACTGACAAGCAGCAGGAAAATCTCAGCCTCTCCTACAAAACAGGGTACTAATGAGAAAAAGACCGAGGTAGAACGGTCAGTGGGGGATGCTGCAACAGAAGGTAAAGCCATCAAAAAATGGAGAGGAATGAGTACCAATGCCTGTAGTCTGGGTAACAAGCTTCCTGAATTAGTGGCCTTGATGGAGGAGGAACATCTGGATATCGTGGCAGTCACAGAAACATGGTACACACAAAACCATGACTGGGATGTAAACATACCAGGATACACTATCTACAGGAGGGACAGGGAGGGTAAAAGAGGAGGAGGAGTAGCTCTTTACATAAGGGAAGGAATAAAAGCAACAGAACAAAAGGGTAAACAAGGAGGAGAAGAAGCACTGTGGGTAAATTTGGAGACAGGCAATGGCACCACAATCCGCACAGGGGTTGTATACAGACCCCCTTCTCAGGGGGAGGAAATGGACAAGGAAATGATAGAAAGTACACTTAGAATGGCAGAAAAAGGGGAGATATTGCTGATGGGTGATCTGAATATGCCAGATGTTAACTGGAGTGCAGTTGCAGCTGCCACTTCAAAGAGTGGAGTTATTCTAGATGCCCTACAGGGGGCATGCCTTAGACAACTAGTACTGGAGCCCACTCGAGAGGGAGCAATATTAGACTTGATTCTCTCAAATGGAGACGGAGAGAGGATCACAGATGTAGAAGTGGGTAGCCATCTGGGAACTAGCGACCATCGAATAGTATGGTTTACAAAAAACACAGCAATAGAGTCAAGCCATACAAAGACAAAAGTACTGGACTTTAGGAGGGCTGACTTTGCCAAAATGGGTGAGTGCCTAAGGAATGCACTAGCAAATGGGCAGGAAGGAGGGGTGGAAGAACAATGGGGAATAATAAAAACTGCCATCACAGAGGTAACGAGCCTTTGTGTGAAGCAAATAAACAAAACAAAACAATATAAAACCACTATGGTTCTCAAAGGAAGTGGCAGTGAAGGTTCAAGAGAAAAAGAAAGCATTCAGGAAGTACAAGGAATCGCAGAAGGAGCAGGACAGAGAACTGTATCAGTTAAAGCAAAAGGAGGCTGGGAATAGAGTCAGAACAGCAAAGGCCCAAACCGAGGAAAAGATAGCCAACTCAGTTAAGAAGGGGGATAAAACCTTTTATAGGTACATCAGGGAGCGAAGGAAGTCCAAGGGAGGGATAGTGCGGCTTAATAAAGAGGAGGAGGGTGGGCAGAGGAGACTGTGAAAAGGCAGAGATACTAAACAAATATTTTGCTCAGTATTTACAAATGAAGAGGGAGGTACATAAAACAAACAGTAGAAACACTCTGGATACAGAAGTTGATACCAGCCCATTTACAGAAGAAAGGGTTCTGAAAGAACTCTTAAAACTGAAGGTGGACAAAGCAATGGGGCCTGATGGGATTCATCCCAGAATTCTAAAAGAACTAAGGGTAGAACTAGTGACACCACTGACTACCCTTTTAACAAATCATGGGTGGATGGGTGGTACCGAGGACTGGAGGAGGGCAGATGTGATTCCCTTCACAAAAGTGGGAGCAAGGCAGAAGCAGGAAACTACAGACCTGTTAGTTTAACCTCAGTGATAGGGAAAATGATGGAATCACTTCTGAAGGAAAGAATTGTTGAGTATCTAGAGGCCAGAGGGCACATGACCCTATGCAGCATGGATTCACAGCGGGAAGGTCATGCCAGACGAATCTGATAGATTTCTTTGACTGGGTGATCAAAGTAGTAGATCAGGGAGGGGCTGTGGACATGGCCTACCTAGACTTTAGCAAGGCATTTGACACAGTCCCACACAAAGATTAATATACAGTTAGCCAGCCTGGGAGTGGGTCCCAAGATGACAGCCTGGGTAAAGAATTGGCTGGAGAATAGGACACAGAGAGTAATAGTAAATGGAGTCCACTCAGAAGAAGGAGGGTTACTAGTGGGTACCGCAGGGTTCAGTATTAGGACCGGTCCTCTTCAATGTCTTTATAAGCGACATTGCAGAAGAACTGGAAAAGTATGTCTCTAGCAGATGACACAAAGATCTGCAACAGAGTTGATGCACAGGGTGGGTGGAAAGGATGAGAAGGGACTTGGCAAGGTTAGAGGAATGGTCAAATGTATGGCAGCTTAGATTCAATGCTAAGAAGTGCAAGGTAATGCACCTGGGAACAAAAACCCAGGGAAGAGTACACAATGGGAGGTGAGATACTAACAACAACAAAATGGAAAGGGACCTGGGGTAGTCATATCAGATGACCTAAAGGTGGGCAGGCAATGTGAGAGGGCAGCAAGGAGGGCTGGGGGGATACTGGGATGCACAGGGAGACGCATCACCAGTAGAAAACAGGAAGTTATTATCCCTCTGTACAGACAGCTGGTGAGACCCCATCTGGAGTACTGTGTGCAGTTCTGGAGACCCAGTCTCCGCAAAGACATAGACAGGATGGAATCTGTCCAATGGAGGGCAACTAAAATGGTGCAGGGTCTGCACTGGAAGACATATGAAGAGAGAGCAAAGGAGCTTAATATGTATAGCCACGAGGAAAGGAGGGAGAGGGGGGACATGATAGAAACGTTCAAGTACCTCAAGGGAATCAACAAAGTCCAAGAGGGTAGCATCTTTCAAAAAAAGAGGTGTGCAAGAACAAGAGGGCACAATTTGAAGAAAGAGGGGGGGTGGCTCAGAGGTAATTTAAGGAAGTATTTTTCACAGAGAGGGTTGTGGATGCATGGAACAGCCTTCCGGAGGAAGGTTGTGGAGTCAAAATCAGTGGTGGAATTCAAGCATGCATGGGACAGTCATAAGGCAATTCTAGGGGGTTGGGGTAGGAAGAAGTAGGCTGCTGGTTAACTAGTATCTGCAGCTTATCCAGTAGGTAGGGAAATGGGCAGACTGGGTGGGCCAAGCGGTCCTTATCTGCCGTCAAATTCTATGTTTCTATGTTTCTATGTAAGGGTGTTTATTGCTAGTTAAGGGGCATTACATCAGTGCAGTGTACAACTAGAAAAGAGGCTTATTATAAAATGTCTGCATTAAGGAAAATATATTATGTGCCAGTGTTTTGGGGGCTCACCTTTGTCACCTGATGTACCGAATCTGTTCTTGTCCTGTTCTGCCCAGGAGGCTCTACCACTGGGGTGGGGGGAACAGGATTAAGATGGCAGGGAAGAAGAGATGATCTTACCAGGGACCAGCAGGGTTTCTGGAACAGAAAGAGGAGGAAGTCACAGAGGAGTAGAAAAATGCGGTGCTAAAGAAAATGGTAGTAAAAATAAATACAGAGAATGACCAAAAAAGGTGAAAACTCCCAAATACTGTAGCAACAGATGGCTAAAGCAAAAGCACACCCAAATCCCAATAGTTCTGGTTCAACAAGTTTAGTGCTTCTATACATCTATCTTATATGGTGCTCTCAGTGGTCATAGTACATTCCAAGATTAAGAAACCACTTTAGTAAAGTAGGCAATAAAGGTTCTACAAGGAAGATAATGAATGCACTTAGACTGGAACTGCAGCATTAACATTCACTTCAGCTGCCAGGCATCCTCACTCACTATTACTCTTATATGCTCACACATATTTATACACTCACTCTGTTACATATCCCCAGCTACTTTATGCTTTCTTACTGTTGCAAGCGTTCTCAAAGCTACCTATAGTATGCATTTGTTTCTTTCTTTTTATATCCTATTTTCTGCTTAATGCCCTCTCTGTTTTGTTGTTTTTTTCTGTTTTTTTTTACTGTTTTCACTTCATCACTTCTTTCTCCCTTTGTTTGTGATTTGTGCTCTCCAGACTGTGTTCACAATTTCCTATATTGTCTCTCTCTGATGTTGTAGAGACAAAACAATAGTATGCATCTACCAGATGCAAAATCGTGCTGTGAAACTAGCAGACAATAAAGTGAAATATTTCAGCTTATCAAGTTTCACTTTATCACTGACTGGCGAAAATAACGCTTTCAGTACTAAAAAGCATGGCTTCAATGGTGTGCTTATTGTTTTAACAATAGTATTGTATGAGCAATGAATATTAATTCCTGAATTAATTTGTAGTGGCTTTTTGTTATTTGGATAAATGATAATGAATATCAGCTCTGGCAATATTTGTTATAAGATAGCACTCATTAAAAACATAAAAAAGTACAAAAAAATCCCTCCCCCAGGTTGTCAAGAACAATCCCGTGACAGCCCCAGGAATCTTCAGCTGTGACCCCCTTCCTTCTCTTTGGTCCTTCAGTGTGTTATTAAAAATAGCTGACATGCTTCTAGACCTTTGCCCATGCAATACCATCTTTATTAATTAATCCTCTGCTTAACCTAAGCCACGTAGCCCTGTGAGACATGGGCCAAAGTCCAATGCTGTTAGCCCTCACACTGTTTAAACCTAATTCATGATGGGGGGTCATCAAAAGATAGTACATAAATGTCCAGGGTCCTATACATAATCTGGTGTCCTGGCATTCCGTCACCCACCAGATAATATTGCAGCTTAACTTGACCATCCCACCTCACTAACACTAGGCAAACCCTTTTCACATGCCTTAGACCTGTCAGTGATAGCACTGTGGTGGGGGATCATCTGATCTGATGAAAGGAATTCAATTATTGCCTTCCATCAACCAGGGGTGTAGCCAGGAATTTTAAACTTGTGCTCAAGAATGGACAGCACTGTTGCCTCCTCCCCCCCGGGAAGGCACTGTTGCCCCTCCTGACGTAAACACAACCCAAAAGATGAGAGGCCATGCCAATAGGCCTGCCCCACCATTTCAGTCAAATATGCACCAACTAACAAATACTGCTGCTTTAGAAACACTCACTTAAAAAGCAGCAGTGTGTGGTGAAACTTTTGGCCTATACTTTTTATTCTTTATTTTGCCTCTTTTCTCCTGACTTGTACAATACCAGTCTCCCCCTCCACACTGAGTCTGCATCACTGTTTTGTACAGTTGAAACTGTAACAAGAAGCACCCATTTTAATATGTTGGACAAGGCTTTCATCAGCATCCTCCATTTCTGAGCGTGCAAAATTAATATTACTTTTCTTGAAATTAAAATGAACTAGCATGAATCTCCTTTGGTATGATGTCCTAACGTAACAGTACAAACCAACCAACCAACTGTCACAATCCCACTCAGCAGGTCAGGCCCTCTGTTCCTACAGTGCCAACCTCCGAATGCAGTATTGTGAACAGTTAACAGAACAGGGTACCCTCCTGTCTGCTTTGTGGGTTTGAATCAACCTTTGGTCTCAAGTTCTGGAGGGGTTCAAACTGTGAACCTCTTGCTAGCATACCCAATGTACAGGCTCAGATAATTCTGCTCTTTGGGGGGGGGATATCTTTCGCTTACAGGCACCTAACCAGGTGTACAAAAACAACCCTTAAAAACTCTATGAAAGACCTCAGAATAAACTCTTACCTTTTCCCAGTTTGATAAAACCAGTAAGTTTTTTACAGCATCAGCTTTAACCATATATGCTTCCCTTGTCAAAGAAAGAATTTCAAAGGCACACCAGTCTGTAAAAATAGAGGTTTACTTAAAATTAGATAAAAATGTAAAATGTAAAACACAGAACCATATATCACAAAACATACAATCTTTTAAAACAATAAGGTTTAAAAAGTGCAAATTCCTACCAATAATACACTTAGACCTGTCTACCTGATGTATTCTTATCTTCTTATAGTGCTGTAGATGTTTATTTTTTCAGAGTCCAAACATGTGTGTCTGTAAAGGTCTGTTAAAGCATAATTAAAACTGTCTAGACCCTGCCTTCTCCATGATGTCACCCAGCTCCTTCTCCTCTGTTTATTAAAAATTATACAATCAGGATGTCTTGTGTCAGGAGATAAATTAATAGGTGACAGCAGAAAAAACTTGCTTCCCCATATGACTTCCCAATTAAGTCTGTAATTTTCCAAGTCCTTTCTTTCATCCATGAGCAGCATCCTCTCTCAAGGACATCAAAGGACCTATTATGATTTCGCACCACAGTGACATAACCTGTATTCTTTTTCTAAAGGTCACAAAAGTTTATGATTTTCCAGCCTAGCAGCTGGCAGCTACAATTAAGCTAGATAAACAGGAGATCCTTACTTTAAGTATTTTCTAGCCTGTAATTATCACCTAGCTTTTATCTTTTAGCTGAAACAGCATGCCTCATGAGAGACACTCAATAACACATATTTATATTACAAAAAGCATAGATTAATCAGAACCAGCTGTCCAAGCATCACAATCCTCTCTACCTAGACTGAATTTGGGGGCTCTATCCCCTGCATGGGATAAGCTTCCCAAATCAGTTCACTCCTCATAGAAGTGAGACAACCCATTTGAGTTCTGATTTTTTCAATCCAGCCCTATGTATAATTGTCATGTCATACCCTTGTAAAGCAAGACTCCATCTTAGCAATCTACCATTGTTTTTCCCATCTGCATCAGCCAAACCAAGGGGTTGTGGTCAGTCTGTACCACAAAATGCTTCCCATACAAGTATGGCTCCAAGTTCTTCAGGGCCCACACTATGACAAGACACTCCTTTTCCACAGTGGAGTATGTCTGCTCCCTGGGAAGTAACTTTTTACTCAGATGTGTTACAGGGTGATCTTTTCTTTGGCTGGATGTCTCACTCAGTACTGCCCCAATACCCATGTCGGGGGCGTCAGTCTGAACTATAAAGGGTCTGCTATAGTCAGGACTTGTCAAAACAGGAGCACTCTACAGTGCCTCCTTCAGTCTGGTAAAGGCTTCTTTACGGGCTGGTCCCCAGGTAATTTTCTTTGGCATCCTTTTCTTTACCAGGTCAGATGGGGAGCAGCCAGGGTACTGTAATTGGGTACAAATTTTCTATAGTACCCTGCTGCCCCAAGAAAACTCCTGACCTGCTTCTGCATTTCTTGTCAGGGCCATGCCTGGATTACCTCTATTTTTATTTGGTTAGGACAGAGCTGTCCCCAGCCTACCACATGCCAGAGGTATGCCACCTCTACCATGGCCACCTGGCACTTCTCTGCTTTGACAGTGAGCCCGGCCCTCTGTATCCTGCCCAGCACTTCCCTAAGTGGGATAGGTATTCCTCCCAGCTGGTACTAAAGATGGCAATGTCATCCAGGTACACCATGGTGTACTCCTTAGTACCATTTAACACCTGGTTCACCAACCTTTGGAAAGTGGCCAGGGCGTTCTTCATTTCCAAAAGGCATTACTTTAAATTCAAATAAGCCTATCAGAGTGATGAAGGCCAACCTCTCCTTAGCTCCATCTGTCAACTCTACCTGCCAATACCCCTTGGTCAGGCCAATGGTCGTAGGGTAGGTCGGCCCTCCCAACTTGTCCAGGAGTTCATCCGTCTGGGGCATTGGGTGGGTGTCTGACTTTGTGACTGCAGTCAGTCCATGATAGTCCACATAGAAATGAGTAGAGCCATCTGGCTTGGGTACAAGGACTACAGGTGAGGCCCAGAGGCTGTGGAATCTCTGGATTACCCCTTAATCCAACATTTCCTCCACTTCCCTCCTAATGTCCTTTTGGACAGCCTCTGACACCCAATATGCTGTCCGCTGTATGAGTGTCTGTGTCCCTGTCTCCACATCATGACTCACTAAGGGGATTAGTCCAGGCTTGGTGCTAAACAATGGGGCAATGTCTGCTAAAACCTCCCTTACTTCCTGAACCTTGTCCGGGATCAGCTGGGGAGACAATTTAACTGCCTCCACAGAGGACTCCCACTTACTTTCTTCCAGCAAGTCCAGAAGGGGGTCTCCTTCATCCGTCCCCTCCCCAGGACTACACACTGCAAACACCATGTCAGTCCTATTAGCATATGACTTTTCATGTTGACATGGTACATCCTTTCTGTCTGTCTTCTGTCAGGCAACTCTATAATATAGTTCATGTCATTTACCTTCCTAACCACTTTGTACGGTCCTGCCCACTCAGCCTGCAGCTTGTCTTTCTGGACTGGAATAAGGACCATGACTTCCTGATCCACCATGTACGAGCAAGCTCTGGATCTGTGGTTGTACCACACTTTTGTTTCTGTTGTACAGCTGCCAGGTTGCTCTGGGCTGTCTCCGTAAGCTCCTTCAGCCTTTCCCTAAACCTAAGGACATAATCCACAATGGGAGTTCCCTGGGTGGTGTGCTTGCCTTTCCAGTACTCCCAGATCAAGTCTGGGGGCCCACATACCTGGCATCCATATAAGAGTTCGAAGGAGGAAAATCCTGTCGACTCTTGGGGCACCTCCCTGTATGCAAACATCAGGTGGGGAAGGTATTTCTCCCAGTCCCTCCCATGCTGTTCAGCAAATGCCCAGAGCATTGACTTTAGGGTCCATTGAATCTTTCCACAAGCCCATTGACTTGTGGGTGATACAGTGTTGTGCATCTCTGCACCACTCCACACTTCTCCCATAAACATTTCATCAAGTCCGACATGAAGGAACCGCCTCGATCGGTGATAACCTCCTGCAGAAACCCAACACGGGAGAAAATCCCAAGTAAGGCATTTGACACTTTGTCTGTCCTCAGTGAGGATAGGGCGACTGCCTCTGGGTACTGGGTAGCATAATCCACCACAGTCAGGATGAATCTCTTCCCTGAGGAGAGCCAGGGGTATTTAAAGGCCCCACAATATCCATTCCCACTCTCTGGAATGGCTCCTCCACTATTGGCAATGGAATCAGGGTGGCTTGCGTTTTCTTTCCCACTTTCCCTATTTCTTGGCACCGGTGACAAGACCTGCAATACTCCTTCACCTACTGGGTGAAGTTAGGCCAATAGAAATTCTGGGCCAACCGCTGCATAGTGCGCGCGCAATTCCCAGATAACCAGACAAGTGATTATCATGTGCAATCTTGAGCAACGGCTCACGATACCCCTGGGGAATGACAAGCTGCCTGCCTAGCACCCCTCCCTCTGTCTGCACAGCCTGAGTATGCATAAGTCCATTTTCCCAATAAACCTTATGTCTGCTGTCACCTCCTTGTGCTCCATCAGAGTCTGCCAAAGCCCTCAGCTTCTCTAGACTAGTGTCACTTCTCTGAGCAGCTGCAAACTCCTCACACATTCCCAAGGCATGGGACAGGTCCCTTTCCATCACTAAACTAGTGTCCCTAGCACTAGCATCAGAGCACTCAGGATCACTGTCATCCCTAACCCTCTGACAATGGGTCACCACTCCCTCCTCGGAGTAACCTTCTGCAGCTGTGTGGTTAACTGCTACTGTGGAAATTTCTACCCCCTTTTCATTAATCTCCCCATCTGGAGACACAGGCTGGGGAACCAGCCTCTCAGTGGTTTCCACAATGGCTTCTGTGGGGTTCAGGGAACTACAATTTTTCCTTGCCGCTTGGCTATGGGTAAATGCACACACCATCTCCTGTTTGAGATTGTTGCCCAGGATCACATCCACTGCAAAGGTTTATGCTACAGCCACCTGTTGCACAGTTTCCCCTGTTTCACCCCAGTCTAGGAGAACACTAGCAAGGGGCAATGTTTTCTCTTCACCAGTAAAGTCCTGTACAGTGATGTATTTATTGGGTATCAGCTGAACTGGCTCTACTAGATCCCCCTTTACCAAGGTCAAGGATGCCCCTGTGTCCCTTAACCCATGCGTCTGTACACCATTCGCCATGACTGGGTGCATATGTTCCCTCATGTTCACTGGCATGCTTCCAGGGACACACAAACAACCCACTGCCTTCCTAGCACCACCTTGCGTATTATTGCTCGTACATTTGGGACACTGTCTGGCAATATGCCCAGTTTCTTTACACAACCAACATTCATTTCTTTTCTCAGAGAAATCTTTTCTCTGAAACCTGGGGCTAACTGGTTTCAGTGGAGATAGTGAGGGTTTTAGCTGCCCTGAAGGCATGCTTTTCTCTTTCTGCACTGCCACGCCCAACCCATTCGCTCTCAGAGAAGGTCTGCTTTTGGCATAGTGGTCTGAGAGTTCAGCAGCCTCTTGCACTGTTTTGGCATCTCGGTCCTTCAGCCAGGTTTTCAGCTCTGCTGGGCATGCCCAGAAAAACTGTTCTAACAGAATCACATTTTCAATTTTATCAACAGAGTTTGCTTCAATTCCTTACCACCAACGTTTTAAAAACTGATGTTGTTTCATGGCTAGCTGCTCATAGCTTATGTCAGGGCTTCTCCTGAGCTTACAGAATTTAGCTCTATATGATTCAGCAGTTAATTCAAATTTCTTTAACAGTGCAGCTTTAAGTTTGCTGTAATCATCACTGTCCTCATTGTCCATTTGACCCAATGTATCCAGAGCTTTCCCGGTAAGTATCAGGGATAGCTGGAAGCTCGAGAACTCCCTAGGAATTTTAGCCTGAATACAAACTTTTTCAAAAGAATTTAAAAAGGCATCCATGTCCTCCCCCTCTTTAAATTCAGCTATCAATTTGGAATTCAATTTGTAACTCAGTCCTGTAGTCCCAGATAAACCAAAGCCACTTAACTGCTCTGGTGCCACTGGTTGGAGTCATAGCTTCTCCAGTTTGTGTTGCCTCAGGTGCTCACACTCCTCACAGTCAGCATCTCTCTGTTCTCGCTCTGCCTCTTGGCATTCTCGCTCTGCCTCTCTGTGTTCTAGCTCTGCCTCATGGTCCGCCTCCTGTTGTTCACGGTCCAAAGTTAAAGTCAAGGGAGTTCGAATTTTATTAGCCAATGCTCATAGTTTAGCAAATAAATTAGATGAATTAAGATATATTCTTGCTAATAAAGAAATTGACATCTACTGTATTACTGAAACATGGCTGACAGATAATGATTGGAACTCCGATATAATTGGTTATATAACATTTTTAAAAAACAGACAGAATGTTAAAGGTGGAGGGGTTAGCATTATATATGTATCTAGTCAATTTAATTGTCACAAGATAGTGTATGAAGACTCTCCAGCTGAGATACTTTGGGCCAAAATCAAACTAGGTCATGAAACCTTAACTGTAGGTCTCTGTTATAGATCACCTAGTTTAAATCATGAAGATAATTTAGTCTTCTTGAAGCAGTTGGATAATATCGAAGTGAAAGGAGATTTAATAATTCTTGGTGATTTTAATTTCCCCAATATAAATTGGGCAACTCTTGATACCTACAGTACTATTGAGCGGCAGTTCCTAGAAATCACATTTAAACTTGGACTGGACCAGCTAGTAACTATTCCAACTAGGAATAATAATATATTTGACCTTCTTTTTACAAATAATGCTGACCTTCTCTCTAACCCTGTCATCATACCCCCTTTGGGAGACAGCAATAATAATATGATTGTATGTGATATCTTAAGACAAGCAAACTATAACAAAGGGATAAGTAAGTTTAAAAATTATTACAGAGCTGATTGTAAAAATATAATAAAGTTCTTGACTTCATGGAAATGATTAAATGACCTAGGAAATCTTGATTTTGAGCAGGTGTGGGAAACAATAAAGGCCAAAATAGATTATTGTATAAATACCTGGGTACCTGATAGGGTAAAATATAATAATAATAACAAACAAAGAGTTCCCATGTGGTGGTCCAAAGATATAAAGCGTGTAATAAAAAAGAAACATCGTGCCTATAACAAATACAGTAAGACCAAAAAGGCTTTTGATTGGTGCAAATGTAAGATAATTGCCAAAAAAAAAAAAATAATTAAAAAATCAAAACAAAATTTGAAAATAAACTTAGCCAAAAACATCAAAGACAATAAGAAACAGTTTTATAATTATATTGATTCATTAAAACAAACACATATGGGAATTGGACCATTAAAGGTAAATGACAAATTAATTACTAGTGAAAAAGAAATGGCTACAAAATGTAATCAGTATTTTACAAGTGTATTTAATCCCACAGACTTTATACATCTCGATACACCACAAACATCAAACATTAAACTATTCTTTTCCAAACAGGACACTTTAAAGGCCATTAAAAAAATTAAAGGTAAAACATCTCCTGGACCTGACTGTATTCACCCTAAGTTCTTGAAAGAAGTATCAAAAGAACTTACTGGACCCTTTACTTATTTGTTTAATATGTCTGTAAATCATGGTAAGGTTCTTCAGCCCTGGAGAGAGGCAAATATAACCCCTATTCTAAAGGGAGGCAATAAGCAGTTAATATCTAATTATAGGCCTATCAGTCTAACCTTACTTATCAGTAAAATTATTGAAAGGTTAATACATGCTAAAATCTCCAATCACATTAAAAGTACTGATTGTACAGACATTTCCCAGCATGGTTTTACTACTGGCAGGTCATGCCTAGCAAATCTCATTAGTTTCTTTGAGCCAGTCAGTGATGCCCTGGACAAGGGCTTTCCAGTAGATATCATATTCCTAGATTTCAAAAAAGTATTTGATACTGTTTCCCACAAAATTTTGATTGAACAACTTCATAATATAAATCTGGATATGGACTTAATTAAATGGATATCATCATGGTTATACAACAGACATCAAAAGGTGGTTGTACGTGGGCATGAATCCAGCTGGAGTCTTGTTACTAGTGGAGTACCACAGGGATCTGTCCTTGGGCCTTTACTTTTTAATATATTGATAGCCAGTATGCAAACAACTAAAAAAGTCAGGATAAATAAATATGCAGATGATTGCAAATTAGGCTGCATTGTGAACACAATTGCATCTGCAAACACTCTTCAAGAAAACTTAAATAAATTAACATCTTGGGCAGTAAACAATAATATGAAATTTAATCCGGCAAAGTGCAAGGTAATGCATGTGGGGAACAATAATAAGAAGCACCCATATTTAATACAAAATGTGAAATTAATGATCACAACCGAGGAAAGAGATTTGGGTATAACAATAACTGACAATTTAAAATTTAATACCCATCCCAACAAAACTGTTAAAAAATGTCACAAGATTACAAGTTGTATATTGAGACATATAAAAAGCAGGGAACCATCTGTTATCTTGTCCCTATACACAAGCCTGGTTCGTCCACATTTGGACTACAGTGTCTCATTTTATGCCCCAGCTTCTATTGGCTATTTAAATATGACCGAAAGTGTCCGACGTAGAATAACTAAAAGGATTGATAATATGTCTGAACTAGATTATGGTTCTAGATTAAAATCATTAGAGCTCTTTTACTCTCTGAAGTATAGAATACTAAGAGGTGATTTAATCTATACTTATAATGCGTACCATAATGACTACTTGTTAAATGCAAATGGATTAGAAAAGCTCTCAGTAAATAATTACACTAGATCCCACAATTCGAAACTGAAATCATCTTTATGTAAAACTAACAAACGTTCCAAAGTTTTTACACAGATAATACCTCCAGTATGGAATACACTGCCTGTTAACATCATAAACAGTGAAAATATAGAACAATTTAAGAAAAGTCTTGATAAGTATATAGGTGATAAGAAATTTTCCTTCCACAGCTAATTTAGCTGGTGGCGAGTTCATAAATGGTCATCTTGCCTTCTGAACTTGTATCAATCTATGATTCTATGATTCTATGATCTCCCTTTAGAATTCCAGCTCCATTCTGTGCAACTCAATTTGCAGCCTGAGTACTTCTGGATCCAGGATACTGGTGACCTTCCCCTGCTGCTGTGTCCCTTCACTGACAGTGGCATTGTTGCCCTCCTCATTGGATCTGGACACTGCACAGGCTACTAGCCCTGCCACACTCATGGTCTGTTCCTTTTCAGTCCCTGTCTGTGACTCGATGCTCTGTGATCTGCTACCATCAGGGCATCCACAAGGTTCTGTTTGGTGGCTTTCATCTCGAACAGGACTCATTTGTCCCCGTACAACTGCTTTAAGTAGTCTACAGTGTGCCTGCTGTAGTTGGAAGCCATCTTCTTCCCTAACTACAGCTACTCTGACTTGCACTTTAGAGAAAAAAAAAAAAAAAGGTAGGAACTTGACTGTACACCAAGTGATATAATTCTGTCTCCTTTTTAAAAATAAATCACTGCCTTTTTCTTTCTTTGCCAGTGAGCTGATGGTCTCAAACTGACATACTGAACTATAAAAGCTTATAATACCAAAATTATCACACCGCTGCCAACCAATCTGTTACAACCCCACTAAGCAGGTCAAGCCCTCTGCTCCCACAGTGCCAACCTCAGAGCACAGTATTGTGAACAATTAACAGAGCAGGGTAACCCTCCTGTCTGTTTTGTGGGTTTGAATCAACCTTTGGTCTCAAGTTCTGGAAGGATTCAAACTGTGAACCTCTTGCTAGCATACCCAATGTACAGGCTCAGATAATTCTGCTCTTTGGGGGCAGATATCTTTTGCCTATGGGTACCTAACCAGGTGTACAAAATGAACCCTTAAAAACTCTGTGAAAGACCTCAGAATAAACTCTTACCTTTTTCCAGTTTGGTAAAACCAGTAAGCTTTTTACAGTGTCAGCTTTAACCATATATGCTTCCCTTGTCAAAGAAAGAATTTCAAAGGCACACCAGGTAGTCTCTAAAAACAGAGGTTTACTTAAAATAGATAAAAATATAAAACACAGAACCACATATCACAAAACATACACTCTTTTAAAACAATAAGGTTTAAAAAGTGCAAATTCCTACCAATAATACACTTAGACCTGTCTACCTAATGTATTCTTTCTTCTTATAGTGCTGTAGATGTTTCTTTTTTCAGAGTCCAAACATGTGTGTCTGTAAAGGTCTGTTACAGCATAATTAAAACACTGTCTTGACCCTGTCTTCTCCATGAGGTCACCCAGCTCCTCCTCTGTTTATCAACAATTATACAATCAGAATGTCTTGTGTCAGGAGGTAAATTAATAGGTGACATCTGCAGAAAAAACTTATTTCCCCATATGACTTCCCAATTAAATCTGTAATTTTCCAAGTCCTTTCTTTCATCCATGAACAGCATCCTCTCTCAAGGACATCAAAGGACCACAGTGCAGACTTCGCACCACAGTGACATAACCTGCATTCTTTTTCTAAACATCATAAAAGTTTATGATTTTCCAGCCTAGCAGCTGGCAGCTACAATTAGGCTAGATAAACAGGAGATCCTTACTTTAAGTCTGTTCTAGCCTGTAATTATCTCCTGGCTTTTATCTTTTAGCTGAAACAGCATGTCTTATGAGAGACACTCAATAACACATTTTTATATTACAAAACGCATAGATTAATCAGAACCAGCTGTCCAAGCATCACAAAAACTACTTACATTATGCAGCATTCATATCATTAGTAAGTCACCCAATGACAGGCAGAGAACACCAAGAGGAAGGTGCTGCTGTTATAACTATACTTATCTACTGGGACTAAAGAAATAGAATTCTACTACTGGGACCTTCAATTTAGGGTAAAAACAAAACAAAAAAAAGTTAGTATGTTTGTCTGAGTTGGCTGAAGTGAATTGTTATCTGTGCAGTTATCTAGGTGTTTGTCTCAGGTGGCTGAAGGGAATTGTTATTTGTGCAATTAACTAAGTGTAGAAAGAGCTGTAAAGTAGGAGGAGTGGCTTAGCTAGAAGGAAGCCAAGTTAAAGCCAGATTTAAAAACTGCCCTAGACAGCTTCTGCCAGAAAATAGGCAGAGGACACCAAGAGGAAGGAGCTGCTGTTATAACTATGCTTCTCTACTGGGAATATATTGCCCTCCTTCCCTCCCTTCTACCCCCACACCCTAAGCTAGTTCTACTTTTTTAGGCACAGGATTTGACTGACAACAGGAACTTCCTGTTTGGGAGCAGGAAGTGAGTGATCACAGAGCCACCAAAGACTCACCATCTTAGAAGGAAAAGAATAGCTCTCCATCCCCCCCAGCTGCTGGAGGTCGGACTATGAGCAAGTAAGGAGACTACTGAGAAATATAGGAACTTCTTGTCTCAGAACAGGAAGATCAGGAGCTTAAAGGGCACAGAGGCAGTAAGTAAGTAGGGAGAAAAAAAATAAACAGAGGAAAGAGTAAATATTCCTAACAACAGTTAAGGGGCAAGAAATAACTCATGACGGGAGTGGTGCAGTGCAGTGGCTATGGAGCAGCAGTCTTCCGGGAGAAGTTCTGGAGGATGCAGTGTTGTCCCATCTGCAGACACCTCTCTGGGCTGAGGGAGGAGGCTGCTCATCTCCAGGCTGAGTTGGCCAGGATTTGGGGGACCTCCTCTCCCACCCAGGGACCACCAGGATCACTGTCATTGCCTCAGAGGTTGCCAAGAAAAAGGAGCAGTTGGACTACAGTGGGCTCAGGGAGGGTGAGGGTGGTGGAACAGAGGTGCATCCCTCCAGTTGTACTTCTCCAAAATTCATATGCCATTCTGGCAAAGTGTGGTTCCTCTATGGAGGCACCCACAGTGGAGACCAAGGAGAATGCTGGGAAATTCCACAAAGAAGACCCACAGGAGTGTGGCATGGGACCCCACAGGGGAAGGAAACAACTCCTGGTGAGGGACTCCATTTTTAAGGGGTACAACTGGGGGAGGAAGGGAAGAGGGAGGTAAGGTGCCGGCCTGGTGCCATGGCTTGGAGGGACAGGGAGTGAATCCTCAGGATTGCTGGAGCAGCTGCATGGGTGAGGGAGCTGGATGTAATTGTCCACCTAGGGACAAATGACTTGGCTGAGAAAGGGATCAGAGCAGTGCAGGAAGAGTTTGTGGAGTTGGGGAGGGGCCTTAGACAAGTAGCATGCATGGTAACCTTCTTGGAGGTGCGGCCTGTCTATGGCATGGGTGAGGCTAGGTGCTCCACATCATGGGATTCAATCAGTGGTTGAAAAACTGGTGCAGAGCTCAGGGATTTGGTTTCATTGGGGACAGGGGTCCACCTGGAGTGATGCAGGTCTATTGTGGCATGATGGTCTGCATCTGTCCAGTAGGGGAACAAGGATCCTAGGTGATAGGTTTAAATGCTTCATTGGCAAGCATTTAAACTAGCCAAGGGGGGAGGCACTGGAAAGGAGCAGGGAAATCCTAGCCCCCCCAGAACAAATCAGGGTAGTAAGTGAGGTAAACTCCAAGATAGTGATGTCAATAGGGAGAAGGGCAGGGATAAATGGAGACAATGATAAAGGCTATACGGACAGGGATGGGGCAAAAGGGGGTAAGGCCATCAAGAAATGGAGGGTAATGAGTATCAATGCCCATAGTCTGGGCAACAAGCTCACTGAACTGGTGGTCTTGATGGAAGAGGGATGCCTGGATATTGTAGCAGTCACAGAAACATGGTACCCAGAGAACCATGACTGGTATGTTAACATACCAGGGTACACAACCTACAGGAGAGACAAAGAGGGGAGAAGAGGGGGAGGAGTAGCTCTCTATGTAAGGGAAGGGATAAAAGCAACAGAACAAAAGAGTTAACAGGGAGGAGAGGAGGTACTGTGGGTCACCTTAGAGACTAGGAATAGCACCACAATCTGCACAGGGGTTGTTTACAGACCCCCCATGTCAGGGGGAGGGACTCGACAAGGATATGATAGAAGACATCCTTAGGATGGCAGAGAAAGGGGAGATACTGTTGATGGGGGACCTGAATATGCCAGATGTTAACTGGAGCACCTTTGCTGCAGCCACATTCAAGAGCAGGGCCATTCTCGATGCCCTACAGGTGGCATGCCTCAGAAAGCTAGTTTTGGAACCCACGCATGAGGTAGTAATCTTAGACCTCTTACTCTCAAATGGGGACAGTGAGAGGATCTCAGATCTAGAAGTGGGTAGTCATATGGGAACAAGTGACCACCAGACAGTGTGGTTCATGATAAACTCAGCTACAGAGTCAAGCCATACAAAAGTGAGGATACTGGACTTCAGGAGGGCTGCCTTTGGCAAGATGGGTGAGTGCCTTAGAAAAGCACTAGCAAACAAGCTAGAAGGAGGGGTGGAGCAACAATGGGGAAACATCAAAACTGCCATCACAGAGGCAACAAGCCTTTGTGTGAAACAAATAAAGAAATCAAAATGAAAGAAAAAGACACTATGGTTCTGAAAAGAGGTGGCAGGGAAGGTTAGGGAGAAAAGACAGCATTTAGGAAATATAAGGAAACACAGAAGGAGCAGGACAGAGAACTGTACCAGTTAAGGCAGAAGGAAGCAGGGAGGGAAGTCAGAATAGCAAAGGCCCAAATTAAGGAAAATATAGCCAACTCGGTTAAGAAGGGGGATAAAAGCTTTTATAGGTACATCGGGGAGCATAGAAAGACAAAGGGAGGGATAGTGAGGCTGAATAGAATGGGCGGTGGGTGGGCAGAGAGGGACAGTGAAAAAGCAGGGATACTGAATGAATACTTCTGCTCAGTATTCACAAAAGAGGAGGGGGGGAGGTACCTAATCCAATTAACAGAAGCACTCTGGATAGGGGGTCGATCCCAGTCCTTTCACAGAAGAAAGGGTTCTGAAAGTACTCCTAAAACTGAAGGTGGACAAAGCAATGGAGCCTAGACAGAATTCACCCCAGAATTCTAAAAGAATTAAGGGGAGAACTAGTGACACCACAGACTACCCTTTTTAACAAATCATAGGAGGATGGTGTAGTGTCTGAGGACTGGAGGAAGGTGGATGTGATTCCCCTTCACAAAAGTGGGAGCAAGGCAGAGGCAGGAATCTACAGACCTGTCAGTTTGACCTCTGTGGTAGGGAAAGTGATGGAATCACTTCTGAAAGAAAGAATTGTTAAGTACCTAGAGGCCAGTGGTGCACAAGACCCAAGGCAGCATTGGTTCACAGCGGGAAGGTCATGTCAGATGAATCTAATTGATTTCTTTGACTGGGTGACCAAAGTAATAGACCAGGGAGGGTCTGTGGACATGGCCTACCTAGACTTTTGCAAGGCATTTGACACAGTCCTATACAAAAGATTAACAATCAAATTAACCAGCCTGGGAGTGGGTCCCAGGGTGGTAGCCTGGGTAAAAAAAAGACTGGACAACTGGACACAGAGGGTAATAGTAAACGGAATCCACTCCGAAGAAAGAGGGGTTACTAGTAGGGTACTGCAGGGTTCAGTACTGGGACTGGTCCTTCTTAAAGTCTTTATAGGTGACATTGCAAAGGGGCTGGAAGGAAAAGTATGCCTCTTTGCAGATAACACAAAGATCTGCAACAGGGTTGATACACGGGGGTGGGGGTGGAAAGGATGAGAAGGGACTTGGCAAGGTTGGAGGATTGGTCAGGTGTATGGCAGCTTAGATTCAATGCAAAGAAGTGCAAAGTAATGCACATCTGAAACAAAAACCCAGGGGAATAGGACATAGTGTGTGTTGGGGGGGGTACTAACAACAACAAAAATGGAAAAGTACCTGGGGGTAGTCATATCAGATGACCTAAAGGTAGGCAAGCAATGTGAGAAGGCAGTAAGTAGGGTTGGGGGGATACTGGGATGCGTAGGGAGAGGCATCACCAGTAGAAAACAAGAAGTTATCATCCCTCTGTACATACAGTTGGTGAGACCCCATTTGGAGTACTATGTGCAGTTCTGGAGACCCCATGTCCGCAAGGACATAGACAGGATGGAGGCAGTCCAGAGAACGGCAACTAAAATGGTGCAGAGTCTGCACCAGAAGCCGAACAAAGAGAGGCTAAAGGAGCTAAATATGTATAATGCCGAGGAAAGGAGGGAGAGGGGGAACATGATAGAAACCTTCAAGTACCTCATGGGAATCAACAAAGTCCAAGAGGGTAGCATCTTTCAGAAAAGAGATGTGTAAGAACAAGGGGGCACAACTGGAAGACAGAAGGGGGACGGCTCAGGGGCAACGTGAAAAACTATTTTTTCACAGAGAGGGTATTGGATGCATATAACAACCTTCCTGAGGAGGCAGTGGGGTCAGAAACAGTGGGGGAATTCAAGAATGCATGGGACAGACATAAGGCAATTCTAGAGGGGGAATTGGAGGGTGTAGGCGGTTGGTTAACTAGGATTTGTAGCTTATCCAATAGGTAGGGAAATGGGCAGACTGGGTGGGCCAAGCGATCCTCATCTGTTGTCAAAGTCTATGTTTCTCTGTTTCTCACCTAAATATCTCAGTTTCTGCTCCACCCACAATCTAACTCTCCACCTCCTCCTGGCAGACCTAAACTCAGCAAACTGGTCCCCAGTCTTCTTGGCCTCTGATGTAAACCAAGCTCTCATGCATTTTTCCTCCATCCTTACTAGTATCTGGAACCTCCATGCCTCCACTCTCACTCTGCACTAGGGTCAGACTTCACTACCCTCCCTGGATTTCCCGTTATATCCTGTTGCTATGCAAAGCTCATGACAAAGCTTGGTCAAAATTTAAATTCTCCAAGGCCACCACTGACATCCATCTCTATCACAAGCTCAGAAATGCCTGAACAGGTCGGTCCGGTGGTGCTGAGGGTTGAGGCACTGGATCGCCACACCTCACGCCACGCCAGCGACCTGGGTTTGGAAACAGACTCGGGTTGCTCGGGGGCCAGTGGGGAGGCAAGGATTGCCAAGTGTGACTCATCACTGTTTATTGTATTTTTCTTTGAACTGGTTATCTCCTCAGCTTAGGTTTATGTATGCTCTGGGTAATTTGGTCCATCTGGCTGTTCATTCTGATGGTTTTTTTCCCCTTTCTGATTTAGTCAGGAATCGGGTGATGAGATCTTCCCTAAGATCTGCTGAGAGTATTATGCTGAAGGGTTATTCTGTGAAGAATAAATATGGTTCTCATTCAGTTTCATTTCAAGCCCCAAACTGTGGAATGAACTCCCCGTTTCTCTGCATGCACTGAAATCACATACTACTTTTAAAATTAGATTTAAAAGATATTTGTTGTATTTGATGAATTGTACTTGTGTTTGAATTATTTCTTGGTAACTTGTCATCTTGTTAGTATGTTTATTTTGTACTTATGTATGCTATATTGTATGTATGTATATGTTCAGGTTGGGCCTGAAAAAGGGCCTCAGCCCAGTTGCCTTAACCCGGTTAACAAAGAAATTAAATGAAATGAAAAAAAGGATTGAGCGTTATAGCTCTCCTTCCTCGGGGTGGGGGGGGGGTCTGTGCTGTGAATGGCACAGCTAGGGGGGCTTGCCCGCACCTAGAGTACTTTGTTGCCTCCATGGAGGTGGAGGCAGCTGCTGTACCCATTGCACGGTGTGCAGGCGCAAAGGGGTGAAAAGGAGAAAAATCTCCAGCGGCAGGATGACACTCAACTCCCCGTAGGCACAAGCTCCACGGCCAGGCATAAGGTAAACCTCGGCAATTTGGGGAGACAGAGCTGGGAGGGATTGGGCAAAAGGGGGCTGTTGGGGGGGGTTAGAAACAGCAGCTGTGTTAAAAAATGAAATGCCTGAACAAAAGCAATATGCCAAGCTCAGTCTGAGTACTTCAAATCAAACCTTTCATCCTGCCCTGACCCCTCATCCTTCTGGAGCACAGTCAAATCCCTTCTTGTCCCATCCTGCCAGGTACCTAGCCCCACACTCATGCAAAATGGGTCATCTGTTTCTGACCCTACCTCAGTTTCTCAAACTCTAAATCAATTCTTCACAACCTGACCTTCCAGCGCCTCCCTACTTCCCCACTCCAACAGATTTACCCACCACCCCCCCACCCCTCACAAAGTTTTTCTCACCCTCAGCACCCTTAACCTGCACAAGTCAAGTCCAGATGGCCTTCACTCCAAGCTCCTGTGCCTCTCTGCACCAGCCATAGCCTCCCCCCTCTCTCACATACTCAACCTCTCTTTCTGCATTAACACTGCCCCAAAACAATAAAAGTCGGCCAATGTCATCCTGCTGCAGAAAGGTGGTGACCCATCAACCCCTGGCAATTACAACCCCATTTCCCTGCTCCCCTCCCTGGCAAATCTTCAGGAATCCATAGTTCTCTCTAGACTCTGAATTTCTCTCTTCATCCAACTTCTTCTCAGATTATCAATCTAGTTCCGGAAAAAACCCTCCACAATCGTCTCCCTTCTCCACGTCACAGACTCAGTCCTCACTGCAAAGGGCAAAGGTCACCTCACATCAGCAATATTTATTGACCTCGCAAAGGCTTTTGATTCCATCTCTCACCCACACCTCCTCCAAAACTACAGTCTGTGGGCCTTGCATCCTCCACTGTCCCCTGGTTCAAATCCTACCTCAGTAACCATCAGCAGTCTGTTGTAGTATGGAACTCTGCATCCCCCCATACTATCCAGTGTCCCTCAGGGCTCTGTCCTTGGCCCCATCCTCTTTTCTATATTCATTAACAATCTCCTCTCAGTTTGCTCTCTTTAAAGCATTCACCTCTATGCT
Organism: Neoceratodus forsteri; assembly: GCA_016271365.2. Lineage (NCBI taxonomy): Eukaryota > Metazoa > Chordata > Ceratodontiformes > Ceratodontidae > Neoceratodus > Neoceratodus forsteri. The sequence goes on from CM057452.1 coordinate 757,609,672, forward strand.
GATGACACCATCTTCTTTGTTTCTGGCCCCTCCACTGACTCTATCTAGCTTCCACTTCAGTCCGATTTTGACCACATGCTAGTTTGGTTCCATGACAACAACCTAAAAGTGAAAACTAAAAAAACAGTCTCCATGATCTTTGGCTCCCCCCGAAAACTGGTCAAACTCCCTTCTCCCCCTAGATTCACCATGTTGGATTCCTCCACTCTGGAAACAGTCTCCTCATACAAATACCTTGGCCTCTGGTTGGGCCAACATCTCAACTACTCAGTGCATATTGACTCCCTTTGTTCAAAACTGTGCCCCAAACTAGGTGCGCTCTTTCGAAATAAACATGCTATCCCCCTACATATCCGCTGTGACTTAATACAGAAGACAATTCTCCCACTCTTTGACTATGGGGACATTATCTATGCCTCAGCCCCCACCACCTCTCTAAGTTTGACACCATGCTCAATGTCTTTTGCAGATTCGCCACTAACGCCCTGCCACGTTCCCGTCACAGTGCACACCTCTCCTCTCTAAGTCTTTCCCCCCTCTCCCACAGGCGGTATGCCCACTCATATCAAAATACTGGTTTAATCTTCTTCCTCCTTACCTCTACTCCCTCCTCTCCCCTGTTGTTAATCCTTCCTACTCCCTTAGATCTTGGCATCCCCGCTCCTCCACCATCCCCCACCAGCATTCAGTGGCTGGTTTCTCCACCTTCTCTTCCTACCTCTCCATCTCTGGAATCAACTACCTGCTTCCCTCCATGACACACATTCCCTTCCGGCCTTCAAATACCTGCTCAAATCCATCTCCTCTCCCCCTGCATCTATCCCCTTACCCCTTTCCCCACCTCCCCCACACCCCACTCTGCTCCAGCCCCCTTCCCTCCTTTCTATCCTCTTCATAGAGCCTCCCTCCTTTCTTAACTCTTTACCCCTTCCTTTTCCGAATCTGCTTTTATTTTATAAAGCACTATTAACTGTAACTCATGTAAGAAACTCAATGATCCAACACATTCTTTGTACTTACCCTGCATTCTAATTACCTAAACTGTTATCTGGTTTATGTGTATTGTATAAATATGTAAATAACCTGCTCTTACTGCCTACGCTGTATCTGGTTTATGTATGTACTGTATATGTATGTATAAACCACCTCTGCATGTTTACATGTTTTCACCCTTATCCACGAGTCACACCTGGAAACAAGCCTCGGCTCAGTGTACCTTTCCCTGTTACAAAATTTTAAATAAAAAAATTAAAACAGAACTTTAAATAAAACCTTAATGTTCCCCCAAGATGCCACATGACTGTGGGTGAGATCACAATTTGTTCCCCATTCCTTCTTGTTTTCACACCTATGGTAAAATCTCCCATTAATTAATCAGACTGACCAGGTCCACAAAACAAATTAAATAACACTGAAAACCCACAACCAGCCACACAACACAAGCAGTGTCTCTCCCACATACAGTATAGTCAGCCCATTTTCCCACCCGGGTCTCAGCAAGCTCTTCTGGTGTTCACTCCCTAAGTAACTGGGCTAGTTACTCCCTAAGTAACTAGCCCAGGCTGGTGGGCTAGTTACTTTCTTTTTATTTTTTCTCTTTTTAAAATCAACTGCTGCAACCTTAGTGGCACTGTTCTCTACCTCTCTCCTTTGTATCTGTCTGACCTACCATACCATCTGTAACCTACCCATCCCGCTTTCACTGCTTCCTGTAAACCCTGCCGCCACTGAGCTGATGATCTAGGGTCCCATCCTCCAAAATGAAAAAAGCTCCCTGTCCTGGGTTACTGGCTGGGCTAAGACCAAGTGGATGTGTGTGTGTGTGTGTGTGTGTGTGTGTGTGTGTGTGTGTGTGTGTGTGTGTGTGTGTGTGTGTGCGTGGAGGGGGGGGAGTCTACTGTCTGCTGGCTCAGCCACTTGCTAATTGGGCTATGGTTTTGTCCTCCTTCTTCCATAACATAATCCATGCAGTGTAGGCTGTCCTTTCTTTCCTGCCCAGCCTCCTTGGATTGGTATGCCACTGAGTCCTCTGGCTGGCTCCTCAGTCCACCCGCAGCTGCTCATTCTCTGGTCCTCAATCTGTAAGCTCTTTGGTCTGCTCCCTGGGCTGATTCCACTGCCACTCTTCCTTGACCTTCTCCTCTCTTGCTCATGCAACAGTCTTCTCCCAGGACAAGTCCTTCCTTCCCAAATCCACTCATACAGTGAATGGAAGCAAAGAGAAACAAGCATTTGTCAATGCCGGATATTCACCACTGGTATTGCTGTTGTACTGGATCTAAGGTGCTGATCCTCATGCCGGAAGACTAATATGGGCTGGGCTTGGGGAAGGGGCAATTAGAGCATAGCAGCAACAGACATCGATGGACATTTTTCTTTTTACAGCCTTTATTTAAAAAAAATTAAACTACAAGTAAGAGTTTCTTTATTTCAGGTGGAGACACTGGGGGATTGGGCACCTCCATTGTCAGTGTTATGAGTAGCCTTCAGAAGCTCAGGGGTTTTAGATACTCTGTGGTGCATTTTAAGGCTTACATGGAAGACAAAACAAAGTTCTGTTAGCTCTCCCCCACCCCTGACTTCAAGGAAAAAAATATATGACTGGCCTCAGATACCGAGAGACTACAGCTGTGCATGGCTGAGATGAGGACCATTTCCAAGATTTTACCAGGGGATCTGTTTGTTTTTTCTTTAAACAGAGAATATGGGAGTCCTCCCCAAGAAATTGTTTAAATGTTAAGTGTTCAAATTTGCAAGTCGTTGCACTTTGAAGGGGTAAACTAAACTCCAGTTTTATAGGCAACCATTATTTAAAAATCATTGCCAGCCACAGTTTATTTCATTGTTTGATTTAACCTATATTATTGTGAACTGGTCACTTATTTACTACCCTAGTAGCCAAGTGACCATTAATGTACTTAAATGTTCCATTTTCCACTCTATCAGCAGCCTACTACAGCATGTGTAACCTGACTCTTTGCGTGTGTGTGTGTGTGTGTGTATAGCCAGGGAGAGACACACACACACATATACACACACACACACCAGCAAAGTGAGCAGTTTCAGATTCCAGTTTCAATCTCTGGAATGTTACATGAAAGATAAAGCATAGTTCTGTTATGTCTCACCAAACTCCTAATTCCAAAGAAAAAATATAATTCTATGGCTGGCTTCAGATACCTAGATACTGCAGCTCGACCTGTATAACCAGACTCTGTGTGTGTGTGTTTGTCTGTAAAATGCTGGGGGGTTGGGGGTGGAGAAGCAGGCAGGCTGAGAGCACATGATAAAATCAGCTGTGCTTGCTGAAAAAGCTGATTTATGAATGTCTGTCGGCACATTGCTTTGAAGTCCAGGCACTTTGATGCCTGACCAGTGTCATTATGAGGCTAGCTGTTTATTGGTCAAACCTCTTGTAGACTGTCCTGCATTGGACAACTGTGACACACCTCTCAAAACCCTGTACATAGCAAAATGTTCGACTTGCGCTCGCGCGCACGGCAAACATAAAATGGTGCTCCATATGGAAAGGGATGGCAGTTCAAACCTCCCATTGACTGGCTTGCTACTCAGCAGAGGAATGGCCGCCCCTTTTCTAACTGACTAATTATTGCATGGGACAGCCCTACACAGGCCAACCAGTCTACCAGTGGCAGAAGCCTGAGCCAACTGGAGACAGTTCCAGGCTGTTGGTACAGATCCATGCCTCTGTCATGGAGCCAGTGGACCAAGAAGTAATTGGCAATCAAAGAAGAGAATCACATGGTCTATGGTGTCCTGCCCCCATCCCCCACCCACCTACTGAAAGTTGCCAGCCTGCCTGGACTGGGCTGGGCAGGCAGTGGCCTACGTGGGTTAAGAACAATTTTCCTATTTCAAACTAAAAAAAAGAAAGTAACACATATAGACAGCAGCCCCTTTTGTTTCCCCCTCGATTTCTCAACTTTTTCACAGTACACTCAGTCATACTGAGTGTATGCCTGACGACAGCTGTGCCATTATGAATTTGTGGTTGGAGTGAAAACTACAGCTAATTAGCCACTGGATTTTGGCCTATAGGGTCAGGGGTTGGGGTTACAATAGTGTTGAGTGTGGTGAGGGTTGGAAGGACACAAAGTAATCTATATGATCCCTGGGTATTTAAAGACCACCTTTCTACCATCTTCCTCATCATGGATTAGGAGTTGGGAGAACTGAAGTCTAATAGTACTGGGCTTTGATTTGGCCCATGCCTCACAGGGCCAAGTTCAAGTTGGAGGGGGTAGAAAAGACAATGTCTGGGAGAGAGTGGGACTTGCAGGACACCAGATATTGTACACCCCATAGTGTATGCGCAGGTGGAAAAGGAGGAAAGGTAGATGACAGAACTAGCCATGGTCAGCTGGGGAAGCTGAAATGGAATTTTTACACAGTTTTGGTTGCATAGTGAAAAAAAGATATATGCTTGAGGGCCCAAATAAAAACACTCACTGGATATTTGTCTGATGGTACTGGCACATTCCTAACTACCATTGTTGGTTCCATGGAGCTGGGATAGGAACCTAGCTCACCCTCACCTTCTTCTGGCTTTGGCAAGGTTTCTGCTACATCTGTTGTGTACTGCAGGGAATAGTGATCAGACATTTAAATGACCAGCCTATTTCGTTAAATTCAGCTTCTCCCAGAGACTCATACTGCAGTTGAGACTTACAAAACACTTTGTTGTAGTTCTTATTAATTCAGCGCATAGTTCATAGCTTGACATGCACTGTCAGGTAGCTAGCCAGCATAATAGCCCCATTTAAATGTTTTAATTTTTACAATTTACATAATTGACTTTATAGTCTGCTTCTCCCTGCCAGCTAATGTACCCCTGTGAATCCTCAGAATAAGTGAGCCATCTGTGTCCCAATAATATAGTTTGCAGTAAAAATAGTAAACATTTGAACTCATCAATTCTTCTGACTCCTCAAAACCTACCTGATGCAATAGAAGAAGTTGTGGTCTTATTATTTTTACCCCTGATTTATATCATCATCCCTGATCACACTGTTCATTTTGTGAGTTACCTACTGGAAGAAGCAGGACTATATTAGCCTCCAGTCATATCACAGCTAACTCTGATCCTTCATCTGTAGCATCAAACTGTTTTGCAGTGATGATTTGACAGGCTTATGTTTTCCCCATAAACACTATTTATAACTGCAGTATGCAAACTGGCTATAAATATCAGTGACATGTCAGTGTTCGAGAAGTGTACAAAAGAACTGAAATCACATTTCAGGTGATTTTTAGACTAAATACCAATCCTTCTTTAGCCAGAACACTAGCATGAAAAGCTCTTTTTTAAATAAATCTTATGTAAAAGGAAATTATGAAAGTAAAACTAAAAAAAAAAAAGCTAAATGAAGGTTAGCCTACCCACACAGTGGCTGTGATGATGCTGGCAATGCTAGTGACCCGGGTTCACTGTTAAATCTGGGAGTGCGACAGGGTGGGCAGGAAGTGCAGGAGGCATCCTACAGTATGCCCTAATCTTCATAGAGGATGGAAGCCTCATTCAACTGTGTGACTGTCCCCAGTGGCAGGGGGAGAGCTTAGTCCTACAAGCTGGAGGTAGAAGCTGTGGATGAGGCTGATGTGTGGGGTGGTGTCATGTACGCCATCATACCGCTAGGGTAGACGTGGGGGTAGGGCTGAAATTAGAGAAATAAATGGCCCCCAGTTGAGCAGTCTGACTGCCTTTACATTCTGTAAGAGTCATGTTAAGGTTTCTGTCCAATGGTCTGCTGTTCCCTCCCTGCCTGATACTGGCTATTGAATCAATACTAGTTTTGGGAAAGAACGGAACAGAGGGCCATTACTGAAAGCCACCAGCCATGGAGTTAAGCTAGGCCGTTTCTCTGGGGGCAAGTGAAGAAGGTTTCTGTCAGGAGTAGGAGCAGACTGATGGCTTTTCAATCATCCATTGAGTAGCTCCCCAGAATGTCAAGAGGCATCTGACCAAGTGGAAAGAACTCCTAATCGGTGTTGTAGGTGGCAGAAAAAGACCATGAATAAAACTTTAGTGCTTATAACTGTATAATATTGCTACATTTATTATTTCCAGTTTGCTAATAATTGGATGATATTGCTACTTTTAGTAATGATTTCCATTTTAAATCAAAATGAGCTCAGTCATCCTCCATATGATCTTTGAGTCACGCTTAAATATGTTTATATAGTATCTGAGAATAATCTTACAATTGTGCATTCTTAGGGTATGAGATGCACACATCAAAGGTGAGCAGTTATGATACTCAAAGAATGCAAGTGAGACCACCCTTACAACATGTAAGAGAGGTTTCAGAGGATGTATTAACATATTATTGATTGAGAATAATCGTTAATATATTAAAAATGTAAAAATTCTCCCCCGAGACAAGTCCATTTGCAGGGCACTTGCCCATGAGATACTCTTTACAGTACAAGAGTGTCTCATGTGCAGGGAAAAGGATCACTTTGATTGGTCAAGACCACTCTCTCGCTTTGTAGTTTAGTTTAATTATATTTTATAAGGCCATTTTATTTTTAATTGCCGTCTTTATAGAGATTTATTATTGTATTGCTGCATCTTTTTTTAATTGGTGATGCATGAGGAAAGGAGAGTGTTACCATCAAGTAATCATAGCCTTCTTGTGTTGTTTGTATCCCAGTGAGTGTTTATTGCAAGGTAATCCATCAAGAGTGCTTCATAGCTACTACGAAAATTAAGGAGCTTTTTTATTAAAGGGGAATTACAGTAATAATTTACAAAAAATATGTTGTGATAAAGTGTTTCGATTTGTGGGTGTAGTCCAAATGTGGCCTTCCCTTTATTTGCTATTAGGAGTTAAGAGATGCATCACTGTCACATGGGACAAGAGGCATTTTAGGAAAAATAAGAGCAATAAAAAATTCAAACATGAAGATCCCCAGGGGCCATAACACTAAAAAGGCAAATTTAGAAAAAAAATGCTAACAGGAAAGAATGAGAAGGACATATTAGGACTACACACTCAATTGAAACACTCTGCACAACATGTTTTTACAAATTTAATTTTGACTGTAGTTAAAAAGAACAGTCCCACCTCTCTTCACATATGCCCTGCTTCATGCCATAGTGGTATGAATGGAGTTCCATAGCAGTAAAATAGTCCCCATCTTGAAATGTCATCCTTGTTCTGTCCACCTCTATTGCCTTATAGTGTATGGTGGAACGTCGTTCTCCACCGAAATCCACCGTTGTCGAAACCTTGTAGTCACACACTAGTGACGTTCACAGTGCAGCAGAACAATTTTTTCTACTGCACTGCAAACATCACACACTGTGTCCTCGAGCAGCATTTGACAGTTAGGGCTCACTCCATAGACAGGACACATAGCGAAAGCAGCAATGTCAGCGGCAGTACTAATGTTTAGCATTAAAACGTTCAAAATGTAAAGTTCTTAAACAGTTAAAATGCCAAGCGTGAACATGTTCAAAATGTAAATTTCTTTTTTCCTTCTAGTAACCCAGTAAAAATGTTTTGAAGCAGAAACATGCTGTAGTGATTTTTTTCCCCAAAAACGACTTTCCACCATACACTATAAAGAAAAGTGCATGGGGAACAGTTGACAACAGGGCATCTTTCACCTCGTTGGCACTATGACGACGGATTACCTCTTGAGCTGAGCTCTTGAGGTAATCCGTCATCATAGTGCCAACTTGGTGAAAGAATAGGCCTGTTGTCAACCGTTCCCCATGCACTATCCTATATGTGTCAAATAGTTGTATGTTTTTCTTTTTATGCTTGTTATGTCTAGTACTGGGCTCATGTGAAAACGGCTAGTTCACAATGTACTTCCAGTATAATAAATAATATAAAATAAAATGAAATGAAAGCACACTGATATGAGAGATCATGCTGTTCCTTTTAATGTCAGAGACAGAGCTGAAGTGCAAAACCATGTAAAGCGTGGTCTGGCTTAAGAAGTGAGAGGGATGGGTGGATGATGAGAACACAAAGGCAAATTTACTGAATGATTATTTCTGTTCAGTGTTCACTGTCCAGGACAAGTGCCGTTTGCCAGACTGTAGTATAAAAACCAATGGGGATCACTAGCAGGTGTCAACATTAAGCCCATCATGCAGGATAGAGTGCTGAAGGACATGCATGCACTGAATGTGAATACATCATTGGATCTGAGTGGGATGCATCCAAAGGTGTTAAAGGAGATGGGGCAAGTCTTAGCAGTACTACAAGTGGATCTGACAATTATGTAATTTTATTTATCAGGCTGCTGCCATCTCTTTTATACATAGATACATAGACACTGTTGGCAGATAAGGGCCTATGGCCCACCCAGTCTGCCAATTGAGCTTGTGAGTTCTTTTTATGTTTTTCTAGAAGTCTGTTACCCCTTACCCATGCTCTGACCTCCAGAATTCCCTTATGTCTATCCCATGCATTCTTAAATACCATGATTGTTTCAGCCCTCACCACTTGCTCTGGCAAGGTGTTCCACTTGTCCACCACCCTTTCTGTGAAGAAATTCTTTCTCACGTTTCCTCTGAATTGCCCTTCCTCCAACTTCATCCCAAGCCTCTAGTCCTGGAACATCTTTTTCACTGGAAAACAGTGTATTCCTGCACAAAATTCCTCCCTGTAATCTACTTGTATGTCTCTATCTTATCCCCTCTCTCCCTCCTCTCCTCCAGGAAGTACATATTCATGTCCTTCAGCCTGTCATCATTGGGCTTGTGATGCAATCCCTGTATCATCTTTGTTGCCCTCCTCTGAACCTTCTCTACCCTGTCTATGTCCTTACGTAGGTATGGTCTCCAGAACTGTACACTGTACTCCAGGTGGGGCCTCACTAGTGTCTTGTATAGTGGAATTATGATCTCCCTTTTCCTTCTGGTGATGCCACTGCCTATGCATCCCAGCATCCTATTTGCTTTACTTGCTGCCTAGTCACACTGTTTCCCTACCTTGAGGTCATCAGAGATGATAATCCCAAGGTCCCTTTCCTGTTTGGAGCATGCTATAGCCTCACCCCCCAACTGACACGTTTTTCAGGGTTTTTGTGCCCCATATGCATTATCTTGCACTTCTTTGCATTGAATTTCAACTGCCAAACCTTTGACCATTCTTCAAGCTTCTGCACGTCCATCCTCATTCTGTCTACACCCTCTGGCGTGTCTACTCTGTTACAGAGCTTCATGTTGTTAATGAACAGGGAAATTCTGCCATCTAGGTCCTCCACAATGTCACTGATGAAGATATTGAATAGGACAGGTCCCAGCACCAACCCCTGTGGTACCCCACTGCTCACTCTTCCCTCTGTGGAGTGACAGCCATTTACCACCACCCTCTGTATCCTGCCACCCAGCCAATTACCCACCCACCACACTACTGTCCTGCCCACTCCCATATTCCGCAGTTTGTTTAATAGCCTTCTATGTGGCACAGTGTCAAAGGCCTTGCTGAAGTCCAGATAGGCCACATCCACTGCCCTCCCCTGATCCATTTCCTTTGTCACCCAGTTGAAAAATTCAATGAGGTTGGTCTGGCATGACCTCCCTCCAGTAAAACCATACTGCCTTGGGTCCTGTAGTTCGTTGGCAAACAGATGTTCCGCCAATCTCTCCTTCAGTAGTGCTTCCATGATCTTCCCCACTACCGAGGTCAGGCTGGCTTTTCTGTAGTTCCCCGCTTCTCTTTGTTTCCACTTTTGTACAAAGGGACTACATCTACTGTCCTCCAGTCTTTGGGTACCTCCCCTGTTTCCAGTGATTGGCTAAACAGGATTGCCAGAGATTCAGCCACCACCTCTCTTAGTTCCTTTAGAACCCTGGGGTGCATCCTATCTGGCCCCATTGCTTTATCGACTCTTATTCCTTCCAGTTCCTTTAGGACCCTTTCCCGTGTAAAGGGACTTGTGTCCACTTTTGCACCATTCCCACCCCTTGTACTCCCTTCAGGCCCATTACCCTCCTTTTCCTCAATAAAAGCTGAGCAGAAATATCTGTTCAGTATGTCAGCCTTACTGTTGTCATCCTCCATGCAGCCCCCATCATCCCCCTTCAGTCTCACTATCTCTCCCTTTGCCCTTCTTTTTTCACTTATGTACCTGTAAAAGGTTTCATCCCTTCTACCCACTGATTTTGCGATGTACTCTCCTATTTGAGCTTTGGCTTTCCTTAATGACCTCCCTACCTCCCTTTGCTTTTCCTTGTACATCTCCCTATTCACTTCTTTCTGCATCTTTTTGTATTGCCTGAATGCGATCTGTTTGGCTTTCACTTTCTCCGCTACCTGCTTGGAAACCCATAATGACCTCTTTTCCCCTTGCTAACCTACTTTGTGCCTAATTCTGCTGCTCTTGTAATCCCCATTTTAAATATTGCCCGCTGTTTCTCCAACCCTGATTCCCTCCCCATTCACATTAGTGCCTCTTTCAAACATGTCCCCATTTTCCCAAAGTCTACCCTCCTAAAATCCAGGATACGTGTTTTTGTGCGGTTTGGTTCTGCTCCTTCTGTGATTTCAAACCACAGTGACTGGTGGTCACTGTTCCTCAGGTGCTCCCCCACTGTTACCCCTATCACATTGACCCCATTTGTGAGCACAAGGTCCAGTATTGCCTTCTGCCAAGTTGGCTCCATGACGTTGGTTCCATGACCAGTTGCTTAAGGAAGGCACCTTGAAGGGAGTTCGGGATAAATCTGCTCCTGGTAGATGCTGCTGCTGGGATGCTCCTGTCCACATCTGGAATAATGAAGTCTCCCAACAGCACCACCTCCACCTTATCTGCCATCCTTTGGATGATTAGCATTAACTCCCTATCTGTCTCTTCCTCCTGGGCTGGTGGTCTGTAGACCACCCCTTTGTGGATGGTTGACTCCATTTTCCTTTCCAACTTAACCCACAGTATCTCTCCCCCAATTTGTTCCTCCTGGATCTCTGTGGTCTTTATGCCATCTTTAGCATTGGTGCACCCTTTCAGGTCAACACCCCATTGGCGAAACACGAAAAAAGACCATTAAGGTGACAATCACTGTAATGGTCCTTTTTATGTGTTTCGCTTTCTGCCGGTGTTCTGCCCCCTTCCTGGACCAACTCCAACCTGGAGTCGATAATCTTAAAGTCCAGGAGGTGTGGGGGTCAGAGCCCCCTGTATGGGGGGTGTGGGGGGCATGGCACCCAACAGAAAACACTTAATGAATGGGTGACATAATACCTGCATTGGTATTGTGCCGTCGCTGTGCAGGAAGTTGGCATTTTCACTCTCGACCTCCCTTGGTGCTTCCCTTTCACATAAAGTGCCACTCATCCTCCCTTTCTGCCTGCCCTGTCTCTTCTGAATATGTTGTAGCTAGGTATTGCCATCTCCCAGTTGTGGTTATCATTACAGCAGGTCTCTGTGATGGCTACACTATCCAGGTTCAACTGCACCATGGCAGCCTCCAGATCCTCCATCTTGTAGCTAAGGCTCCTGACATTGGCACACATGGCTTTCCATGATGTGAACTCCCTGGCCTGTTTAGCTGTTCTCTTCAGCCCCCTCTGTGGTTGTCCTTTATCCCTGGTTCTCCCTGCTGGCAGTCCTTCTGTTGAATTTTATCCTCTTTCTGCCTATCCACCCCTTGGGTGCCTATCTCCATCTTTTGCACACTGCTTTGTAGAGATATCCCCTCCTCCTGTTCACTGATTCCACTGCTCGTTATGGGGGGTGGGCAGTTAGGTACCCTCCTTGCTGGCCTGCTACCCCCTCTTGGCTAATTTAAATGCTTATCCATGTAGCATTTAAACTTATCATTGAGTGCTTGGATTCCCCTCCAGGATGGATGCAGGCCATCAGACTTGAACAAGCCCCACATCCCTTCAGGTGGGTCCTCAGTCACCAGTGAATTCAAACCCTTCCTCACAGCACCAATTCTTCAACCATATGTTAAAGCTCCTGGTGCATGCGCCCCTATGCTCTCCCATGCCACTCACAGGGAGTACTTCTGAGACGGTGACAGATGTAGCTACTTGCTTGAGACCCAGCCCCAATTTCCTAAACTCTTCCTGAATTTGCTTAGGCTCCCCATTTGCCAAGTCATTAGTATCTAGATGGATAATGACATCCAGCTCACCCTCCTGTCTTGCCTTCCTGATGATCCCCAGGATCATCCTCCCATCCCTCCATGCCATGGCACCTGGTAGGAACCTCACCTCCCTGTCCTTCCCCTTGTCTGTTCTTAGCTAGAGCCCTCTTATGATAGAGTCCCACACCAGGATTTGCTTCCTCCTCCTCTGGAGTTCACTGCACTCCCCACTCAGGACACCTCCTCGGTTGACCTCCACATCTTTCCCTTTTACTTCTATGGGTACCTCTGTTTGGTTGTCCCCATTTGCCAATGTGGCATATGAGTTCTGGAGTGGAATAGGATTTGTGATGTGCCTCTGCCTGACCATCCTAATCCTTCCCAAGCCCACCATCATCATCCAAGTGCTCCTCATTCCTGGCATCCTTTGAGGCAGCAGTGTTGGACTGGGTGGCCTCTGGATAGAGGCAAAGGTACTTATGACCCAGTTTACTTCCACTCTGAGCCTGGCTACCTCATCCTGCAGTCCAGAGAGATGCCTGCAGATAGGGCAGCACCTCAGCATCCAGAAGGTCTTGATTGTATCTCATCTATTGTATCAATGATTGTAGCTGCTGTATTGTCTCATTTTGTTTCCTCTGTACACTATGACTTTGTGCCACATGTTGTGCCCGGGTCATGCCTGAAAATGGTCCCCAGGATCAGTGCACCAACCTGGTTATCAAAGACTTAAATAAATAAATCTCTTTAACTACTCTTTAGAGACAGGGAAGTGCCAGAGGACTGGAAAATAATGAATGTGGTCCCCCTCTACAGAAGTGGGGGATGAGATGAACAAGAAAAGTACAGACCAATCACTATGACGTCTATAACAGATAAACTTAAAGAAGGGGACAGTAGACTTCCTGATGACCAAAAGCCTGCACAACTCCAGTCAGTGCAGATTTACCATAGAAACATAGAGAATGTCAGCAGAATAAGATCTCTTGATCCATCCAGTCTGTCACGATATACCTTAAGTTACTTTGAATTCTCTTGTCTGTATAGGGTTCTCACATTTGACTCACTCAAGCCCACCATTACTGCAATCCACCTGAGTAACTATTAAGCCCTTAAATGTGTCCCAACTGTGCTTGAAACCATTAATGGTTCTTGCACTCACCACCTCTTCTAGTAGGCCATTCCACAGCTCAACCAGTCTTTCAGTATTATAAATCCTGACATCACTCTTAGCCAGTCAGAACTGTTTATTTCTAAACATTCCAGGTACTCATAATCATGAGAGGGTGTCTCAGGTACACAGTTCTAAAATTTCTGAAGATCCTTCTTCAGTTGGCACAATTCATTTCCTACAAAATGGATTATCTACTATTTCTATAAAGCAAAGCATATTGATTTTATATTTAAATTTTTTTAAACACAGGTCTTTAACATGGCGAATGGAAAGACAGCCCCAGAGTTCAGCAAAATAGTGTGCAATGAGTCTACATGAGTGAGGCAAGTATAGTAGGCTCTCAATCTCATGCCAGCTTGTGTTGGTACTCTGTCTGGGCTTAATGATCATCAGGTCTGCATGAAGAGTCTGTAAACCTAGCTGGCAAACTGTGACCAGTAAACAGTGCTCCTGTGAACCTGCTCTCTCTAACCCTACAGTTCATCTGTGATATGGACCAAACCTTTGCTCTGTTTGAGAACTGTGACTGTGCCCCTTCTACTGTGTTAGTTTGAGCTGCATCTGCCCCAAGTGTCATTCATTTACTGCTCTCCTTGTACATTATTTGTTAAGCGCCTCCTGTTCCTTCTCTCCTGATTCACCAATTACAGCTGTGACAGAGCCATTGGGGATGTGGACAGCTACTTCAAAGGCTTCTCATTCCAGTGAGCAGCTGTGACTGGAGCAGCAGCAATGGAGTGCAGCAAAACAGCATGTGCAACAAGTCTACGTGAGTCAACGTGCTCAACTGAGCCTGAGCCAGAAATCCGGGTTGTTTTTATCTGTATTGTTGTAGTTTTGGTAAATTTTTATAATATTATATCACGTGCTATTAATAGTTTCCTTGTTATTAATATGCTAGGAAGGTTTTCGTGGTCCTGTTAACAAATGTAATTTAGACTACTCTGAATGGAGAATTCTTAAAATGGGTGGGCTTATGTCTGGAGCAGATCACACCAACAAAGGAAAAACACCTTTCTAGTCCTTTTCAATTTATAATGACTGGTTAGAAGGTACTGTAAAAAGACTGGTCACTATTCAAGCTGTTTATTATTGTTTTTTTGTAAATTCCAACAAAAGTTAAGAATTATTGCATAACACCCGGCACATTTAAAAGTGAATCTATTTTTTTACAATGAAATCAGGGTCAGAAGGTTGTTGTTAATAATTTCAGGTTCTACCCACCCCACTCAGGTATTTTGAAGCTGGATAATGCTTTTACCTACACTGCTCAGAACTGTGTATTGAATGACTCATGATCTCGTCTGAAAATTGTTCATCTTAATATACAGAGTCGTTTGGTCAAATGAGACCATTTTAAGGCCTGGGTAGGATCTAATAAATTTGATATTATAACACTCTCTGAAACATGGTTCACTAACAAAAATGGGAAAAATGAAACAGCATTGAAAGGCTATTCAGTGCTTCTAATCTGACCACTATGGAAATAACACTGGTCTCTAAAAAGCTGCTCCTTAGTTCAATCTACAGTATATTCCTCCAGGACAGAACTAATCAGGGTTTGACCTTATTGCCAGGTTTAAACATAATATTTAATTCAATCATGAATGGATGTTGTTTGCAGATTTTAATATTAATTGGAGTCAGGACTATGCCTAAGTAGCTAGAGATGTGTTCTTATAGCTAGGAGTTCAGCAGTTGATTTCAGCAGTAACCCAGCATAATTATAAGACAGAAACCGGAACTACACTATTTATATATTTATTTTTGTTTATGACTTTGATAACCGGGTGGGTGCACTGATCCCAGGGACCATTTTCAGGCACGACCCATGCCATAACACATGGCGCAGGGTGACAGTGAAGTACAGGTAACAGTAATACGCATGAAACAGATTTGATACAAGCAACAATAGTAGACACAATATACAGGTTTGATGCATAGGTCCATTTGAGAACAGTGAATACAAGGTTTCAATATCAGACATGAGAAGACTTAGTACAAACAAACAAATCATAGGCACAGTGTACAATGTGAGACTGCATCGTCCAGTGAGCAAGTAGTACACAGAATACTCAGTAAAAAAATGTATATACAATATGTACAGGCAAGGAAGTCAAATATTACTGTGAAAAATGCAATATAACAGTTGTAGGCAAGAGAGTTGACTAGTGTGGGTAGGTGGGTAACCCCTGGGCTGGGGAGTTGACTAGTGTGTGTTGGTGTGAGACCCCTGGGAGCATCAACAGGATGAGTTTTCCAGGAACCAGACTTTAAGGTGGGACTTGAAACTGGAGTGTGTGTCAGTGCAATGGAGTTCAGCCGGTAGTTTGTTCCACTGCAAAGGGGCAGCTGCAGACCAAGCTCTGCTACCCATGTTGGTGGATACCCTAGGAGCAGCTAGAGGGGGAGTACCATTTGAGTGGAGGTTGCAGAGGAGTGTTCCAGTTTTCAGAAGGGCAGTTAGGAGGGATTCTGGAGCCGTGAGGATGACATTGTCCACCATGCAGCAGAGGGCTAGGTCAAAGCGACCTTGCAGCGGTAGCCATCCAAGGGTATTGTAGAGGGTACAGTGGTGGGTGGAGAACGGGACCAATAAAGCAAAGCGGCAGGCGCTGTTGCAGACAGTGGAGAGTTTATCCATAGCAGTAGCTGAGATCCTGGCATAAATAGGGGAGCAGTAGTCAAGAATAGGGAGAAGATTACCCTGGACAATGGCTAGTCTAGTTTCAGGGGTAAGGTATTGCCTGAATCTATAGGCGGTACCTAACTTTTGATGGAATCTTCTGACAAGGGAATTTGCATGCTCAGTGAAGGTGAGGGAGGGGTCGAGCAGTATTCCTAAGTATTTGTAGGTGTTGATGTCCTCCAGGGCTGTACCATCTGAGGTGAGAATGCATAAGGGGACATGGCTTTTAGTTTTGGCCATGAAGTGCTCAGATCCAAACAGCATGGATTTAGTTTTTTTGGCATTTACTAAGAGGAGTTTTTTTGAGAACCAGCTGTGGGCTGCAGCATAGTTGTGTGAGACAACTGAGGAAATTGCGGCCGTGGATTTGTCACTGTGGAAGAGGACAAGGTCATCGGCATACAGAACAGAGTTACAGTTGAGGCAGTTGAAGGGAAGTGCATTAATGAATAAGGAGAAAAGGAGGGGACCCAGGATTGAGCTTTGAGGGACCCCCACAGAGACAGACAGGGTGGGGGATCAGGTTTGACCAATACACATGAATTGTGAGTGATCAGTAAGGTAGCTAGTGAACCAGCTTGTGACTTTCTGAGAACAACCAAGGAGGCTAAGCTTGGAGGTAAGGAGAGTATGGTTAACCATGTCAAAATTCTTTGAGAGGTCGATGAAGATAGCCCCGGTGGCTTTACCATTATCCATGTTAGAGAGGATGTGGTCGTTCAGTAGACTGGATAGTGGTCACTGCCCATGTACTACCAAATTCTGTTAGGTACCACTGTCCTATCTACTGTGGAGGGACAGCTAAAAGGACCAATAGTCCTCCCATGATCATCTACTCCAGGAACCTTAAGTCCCTAAGTACTGAAGCCCTGAGAAGGATATTCGAAATGGCTGACTGGTCCTTTTTATAGAATATTTTGGATACTGATGCTGCATTAGACCAATTTTTTTTTAATGAAATCTGTGACAGAGTCCTACCTGAAAGGAAAATGAGAATAAGAGCCCAAACAATAAGTGAGTTACCCTGGAATTATTAAAACATATGAAATTAAGAGATAAAAAATGGAGAAATTATAGAACTTCCCATGATCTTATGTCTCAACAAGAATATAGGCAAATGAGAAATAAATGTAAATCTGCAGTGAGGACTGCCAAAATTAGATATTTCAGATCCATACAACTTAGTGACTTTGGAGATCACAGAAACACATGGCGAACTTTAAACACTCTGTTAGGGAAGCAGGATCATACTGAGTCCTTTTCCCTTTTAGGCGACTTAGGTCTAGTTAGTGACCTCATGACGGTTGCTAAGGTTTTTAATACTCATGTCAGGAACCTTGAAATGTTTAGGGCAAAGTTTTATGCTCCAGTGCCTACCTTTAGAGTTGAAGATGTGGTTAAGATGAATTCACCGTTTTTATTTTAATATTTTTCTCCTAAAACAGTTCATGACCGTGTTTTGAAGTATGATCCCTGCTGTTGGCCTAGATAATTTGTATCATAAAATCTTAAACTTGACAATTTTGCAAATGGCCAAGCCATTAGCTTCCATTTTTAATCATTCATTTTGCCATGCTGTTTCTCCTAATAAGTGAAAAACTGCAATAATGAAACCCATCCATAAGTCAGACAATAAAGATGTTGTTTCCATTTTTCATCCTATTTCCTTACTGGCCCACTCTGATCTTAGAGATGATACTTTATGATCAAATCAATTGCCATTTAAGCAAATGCAGCCTGTTTTCTAATGCTCAATATGGTCTCCATGCTTCACATAATACAGAGACAACCTTGGTGAGGTTCACTAGATGCGTGCATGGTGGCACAGATATGGGGCACCATGCAGCAGCTAGTTTTGTGTACCTCACCAAGGCTTTTCTTCGGCATAGCCCTCCACATAAACATTTAATTTATATTGCCCACTTGGAGAAAGTAAGCAACTGTCGCTGTTTGTGGCGCTCACTGTAATTTAGATCACTGTTTTCACTTTTGGCAATGTTGGGTTTGTGGTTGTTGTTGACATTCTTTTAGAGTTGCAGTTATCACATAAAACCCTACACATCACTGTACTTTCTGCTCAGCTGTTAGCTCTCTTCCTTTTGAAGAAAGATGCAGACTATGGGTGTTATTTTGCAAAATTATGGTTTGGATTTATTATTGGGATCTGTTCCAGACTTCTTTAGTAAGACTGATTAACAATCTGTATGATACAAGATCTCAAAATAGAAGGTTTTATAATATTCCATTTAAAAAAAAACTTCCAGCCAAAGAACCTTGCAGTATAGCGCCCCAGTTTTACAATTTGTTAGCTAACAAATTTGTCAACTGTCCTATCCTGGCTATTTCAATGTAATGTTTAGACATTTTTACTAACCCAGTATTATTTAACACTGTATGAATTATTTGTTTTTTATTGGTTTAATTTTGTATTATCTCTAATTTATGGACTTATTTATGTATTTATGAACTTGTCGCTGATGAAAACTGGCAGTATTGCTCATTAGCCTACAAGTATAAAAAAATAAAAATGAAATGAAATAAAACTTGATTTATATAATGAGTGTGATATTCAGACTGCGCCAGGCAGGGGAGCAAGCCTGGGCGCAGCACAACTGGGATGCACCAGGGCATGGGCTGGGTGATATTCAACGGCACTGCACCATGGCCCAGCACTGTTGAATATGGCACTGGGGCACCCACACTGTGCATGGCGCAGTGGCACTGCACCAGAGCAAGGGGCTGTGCCAGTGCTAGTGCAGTTGCGCTAGGCACAGCAAGAGCGATATTCAGATATGAGGATGCAAATGAGGCCATTATGTATGCGAGGTGCAAATGGGGCTATTTGCATGTGGTGCGCTGATCCCTGGTGACTTGTGCCTGGTGTCCTGCCAGGCTGCAGCCATCAGGGACTGAAGCACCCTGCCTCTCGGCAGGCAATGAGCCCCAACGCCTGATCATGGGATTTAGGTAGATTTAAATTCCCTGGTGGTCCAGTGGACCCTACCCCATTGCCCAATCACGGGCATAATATATTCATATCCCTGGTGGTCCAGTGGACCCTACCTCAGTGCCCGATCACAGGCTTTTGTGAAACGTAAATACCCTGGTGGTCCAGTGGACCTGCTCCCCTGCCCAATCATGGGCTGTAGTTATAATTACATTCTCTGGTGGTCTAGTGGTCCCGATCCCCAGCCTGATCATGGACAAATTAATAAAATAATTCCCTGGTGGTCCAGTGGACCCGATTCCCAGCCCGACCATGGGTGAATGAATAAACTAATTCCCTGGTGGTCCAGTGGACCTGATCCCCAGCCTGATCATGGGCTCTAGTTGTAATGACATTCCCTCGTGGGTCAGCGGTACCCTCCTCTCCACCTGCTAACTCAGTCTCGCCACCCCACTCCCCCACCAGGTCAGCGACAGGCGGCAGCTACCCACCCACAAGCCACCTGGCCACCCGCCAACTGACAGCATACAGTAACTCTGTACGCCCATTGGTCCCCTGTGTGGACCACTGGGCATGCAGATCGCTCTGTGCTACACAGTCCCAAAAAGTGAATGAACCATTCACATTTTGGGACTGTGCAGTACATTGACTGGGCAGGGGAGAAGGTCCACTGGACCACCAGGGAATATCATTTTAACTACAGCCCATGATCGGGCAGGGGAGCAGATCCACTGGACCACCAGGGTTTTATTTATAATGTGCCCACAATCGGGCGATGGGGTAGGATCCACTGGACCACCAGGAATTTACTGCTATTATGCCCATGATCGGGTGAGGGCACGATGCCCATAGTGAGTCTCAGGAGGTCGGGTGGCCACCCACAGCAAGCGGCTGCCTTGTTGCACAAAGCAATATGGCGGTTGGCCTGTGGCTGTCCCCCACATGCTCCTGTTTTCCATGGGCACATCTTTGTGCCACCCTGTGTGGTGCAAGGTGGG
The DNA here is from genome assembly GCA_016271365.2 of Neoceratodus forsteri. Taxonomy (NCBI): domain Eukaryota; kingdom Metazoa; phylum Chordata; order Ceratodontiformes; family Ceratodontidae; genus Neoceratodus; species Neoceratodus forsteri. The sequence continues at coordinate 757,629,553 of CM057452.1, forward strand.
TTTGTGCATGCATATGCACCACACATCCTGGCTGAATATCAGGATGTGCGGCATATGCATGTGTAAGTTCCCTGCACTTGCACTGCTTACATTACTGGTGTGCCCCGGCGCATCGGGAATTGAGCAGTGCAACATCCCCCTTTAAATATCGTGCCGAGCACAACCCCATTGAATATCCCACCCAATATGTTCATATGTACAATTCTTGTGTCTCTTATGGTTACAAAAGTTTCTACCATGCTAACATACTAAAATGCCAGCAGAATAGGCCTAACGGTCTCTCGAGTCAGCTTGATTTTCAGCACCCACACTGAAGGCCGGTTTTGGTGTCCCCCCTCCCCTTTGGGTTATACTGTCCCCATCCCAGATGCACCACCTGTATTGGGCCTGGTCAGATCTACCGTCCCTCTGTACCTGTCCCACCCCATCTTAAACCCATCCATAGTCTCCGTCTCTACCAGCTCTCTGGGCAGTGCATTCCATGGCACCACCATCCTTTTAGTGAAATAACATCTCCTCCTCTGCCCTCTGAGCCTGCCCCCTTCCAGCTTACACCCATGACCTCTTGTTGCCCCCACCTTCCTCCCTTTGGAGCACCCTGACTGGACCTCCTTTATTTAGCCCCTTCATGTACTTAAAGACCTTTATCATGTCCCTCCCCCCTTCCCTCCTGTCCTCCAGGGTGTACATGTTGAGCTCCTTGAGCCTCTCCTCATAGGTCCTCTCCCCAGGCCCCAGATCATTTTGGTTGTCCTCCTTTGGACCCTCTCTAGGAATGTAATGTACCTCTTTAAATGTGGTCTCCAAAACTGTGCACAATACTCGAGGTGTGGCTTAACCAAGCAGTTGTACAGTGGAAGGATCACTTCCACCTTTTTGGAGGTAATTCCCCTGGTGATGCATCCCAGCATCCTATTTGCCCTTGCCGCTGTGCTCCTACAGGTCTCTGAGTTGTTCATTTTGACATCTACCATTACCCCCAGGTCCTTCTCTCTCTCCGTGACTTGAATCATGTCTCCTCCCAGGGAATACCCCTGGCTTGGATTTCTGACTCCCAGGTGCAGAACCTTGCACTTCCCTGCATTGAATTTTAGTTTCCATTTTCTCGACCACCTTTCCAGAGCCTCCAGATCCTCCTGCAAGGCCACCCTTCCCTCCTCCCCATCCACCACTGCACCTAGCTTTGAGTCCTCTGCAAAGAGACTCATCTCTCTCCTAATCCCCCTCCTGATGTCTGAGATATAGGCGTTGAACAAGAGTGGCCACTGTGGGGTACCGAATCAAACGCCTTGCTAAAATCCAGAAAGAGGACATCCACTGGCCCACCCTGGTCCAGGGCCCTCATCACCCAGTCATAGAACTCAACAAAATTTGTCTGGCGTGATCTTCCCATGACAAAGCCATGCTGCCTATCATCCAAGTACCCAGTTTGCTCTAGTAACCCCCTTAGCCTTTCCTTGGACAATACCCTCCATCACCTTGCTGACCACCATGTCAGACTAACGGGGCCTGTAATTTCCTGCCTCCTCTCTGATTCCCTCTGGGATCGGCATGACATGGGCCACCCTCCAGTCTTGGGGCACCCACTCAGTCCTCAGAGAGATGTTGAAAAGCTCCACTAGAGGGACTGCCAGGACATCCGCCAGTTCCCTCAGCACCCTGTGATGTACCTCATCTGGCCCAGGTGCTTTCTCCTTCCAAAGGGACCTGGAGGCTTCCCTTACTCTCTCTCTACTGGGATTTCAGCCTCATCCTCCCCCTTTTCACCATTCACTGCTGGCCTCTCCACCTGTCTGGTGGCCACTCCCTTTCCCTAGACCCATCAGGGCCCTTGGTCTCTACCGGTTCCACCCTTGCTCTGGTTTGCCCCACTCCTGGGCAAGACATTGCCCTCCATCCCCCTTGTAAAAACTGAGGCAAAGTACTCATTTAGGACTTCTGCCTGTTACCCCGCCTCCTGTGTCCAACCATCCCCTATCCTTATCTTGCTGATCTGCCCCCTTACTTTCCTTTTTTCTCCCTATGTAGCTAAAGAACCCCTTGTCCCCTCTCCGGATCCCACTGACCAAGGACTGCTCCTTTTTTGCCTTAGCTGCTCTAACCACCCTGGTGACTCTCTTGGCTGTCAGCTCATATTCCTTCTGATCCATTTCGTTCCTTGACCACTTGAAGCACCTATAGGCTGCCTTCTTTTTCCTCACCACCTCCTGTACCTCCCGGGGCCACCAGCAGGGTTTTCTGGCCATACCGAACTTATGCCTTTCCCTTGTGCAGGATCTGGTAACATAGAAACATAGAAACATAGAATTTGACAGCAGATAAGGACCGCTTGGCCCACCCAGTCTGCCCATTTCCCTACCTACTGGATAAGCTGCAGATCCTAGTTAACCAGCAGCCTACTTCTTCCTACCCCCACCCCCTAGAATTGCCTTAAGGACTGTCCCATGCATGCTTGAATTTCACCACTGATTTTGACTCCACAACCTCTCCGAAGGCCATTCCATGCATCCACAACCTCTCTGTAGTAAAATACTTCCCAAATTACCTCTGAGCCGCTTCCCCTCTATCTTCAAATTGTGCCCTCTTGTTCTTGCACACCTTTTTTTGAAAGATGCTACCTCTTGGACTTTGCTGATTCCCTTGAGGTACTTGACATTTCTATCATGTCCCCCTCTCCCTCCTTTCCTCGAGGCATACATAGCATAATAAGCTCCTTTCGTCCTCTCTTCTTATATCTTCCGTGCAGACCCTGCACCATTTTAGTTGCCCTCCTCTGGACAGCTTCTATCCTGTCTATGTCTTTGCTATTGGGTCTCCAGAACTGCACATAGTACTCCAGATGGGGTGTCTACCAGCTGTCTGTACAGAGGATAATAACTTCCTGTTTTCTACTGGTGATGCCTCTTCCCTGCATCCCAGTATCCCCCCGAGCCCTCCTTGCTGCCCTTTTCACATTGTTTGCCCACCTTTAGGTCATCTGATATGACTACCCCAGGTCCCTTTCCATTTTGTTGCTGTTAGTATCTCACCCCATTGTGTACTCTTCCTGGGTTTTGTTTCCCAGGTGCATTACCTTGCACTTTAGCATTGAATATAAGCTGCCATCATTTGACCATTCCTCTAACCTTGCCAAGTCCTTCCATCCTTTCCACCCCACCCTGTGCATCAACTCTGTTGCAGATCTTTGTGTCATCTGCAAGAGACATACTTTTCCTTCCAGTCCTTCTGCAATGTCGCTTATAAAGACTTTGAAGAGGACCGTCCTAATACTGAACCCCTGCGGTACCCCACTAGTAACCCTCCTTTCTTCTGAGTGGACCTACTTACTATTACTCTCTGGTGTCCTATTCTCCAGCCATCCTTTACCCAGGCTGTCATCTTGGGACCCACTTCCAGGCTGGCTAACTTGTATATTAATCTTTTTTGTGGGACTGTGTCAAATGCCTTGCTAAAGTTCTAGGTAGACCATGTCCACAGCCCCTCCCTGATCTACTCACTTGATCACCCAGTCAAAGAAATCTATCAGATTTGTCTGGCATGACCTTCCTGCTGTGAATCCATGCTGCCTAGGGCCCTGTGCCCTCTGGTCTCTAGATACTCGACAGGTCTTTCCTTCAGAAGTGATTCCATCATTTTCCTATCACTGAGATTAAACTAACAGGTCTGTAGTTTCCTGCTTCTGCCTTTGCTCCCACTTTTGTGAAGGGAATCACATCTGCCCTCCTCCAGTCCTCGGGTACCACCCCATCCTCCCATGATTTGTTAAAAGGATAGTGAGTGGTGTCACTAGTTCTACCCTAGTTCTTTTAGAATTTAGGATGAATCCCATCAGGCCCCATTGCTTTGTCCACTATCAGTTTTAAGAGTCTCTTTCAGAACCCTTTCTTCTGCAAATGGGCTGGTATCAACTTCTGCATCCAGAGTGTTTCTACTGTTTGTTTTATGTACCCTCTCTTATTTGTAAATACTGGAGCAAAATATTTGTTTAGTATCTCTGCCTTTCACAGTCTCCTCTGCCTACCCTCCCTCCCTTTATTGCCCTCACTATCCCTCCCTTGGTCTCTCCTTCATCCTGATGTACCTATAAAGGTTTTATCCCTTCTTAACTGAGTTGGCTATCTTTTCCCTCGGTTTGGGCCTTTGCTGTTCTGACTCCTTCCCAGCCTCCTTCTGCTTTAACTGATACAGTTCTCTGTCCTGCTCCTTCTGCGATTCCTTGTACTTCCTGAATGCTTTCTTTTTCTCCTGAACCTTCACTGCCACTTCCTTTGAGAACCATGGTGGTTTTACATCGCTTTTTTTTGTTTATTTGTTTCACACAAAGGCTCGTTACCTCTGTGGTGGCAGTTTTTCTTATTCCTCATTGTTCTTCCACCTCCTTCCTGCCCATTTGCTAGTGCATTCTCTTAGGCATTCACCCATTTTGGAAAGTCAGCCCTCCTAAAGTCCAGTACTTTTGTCTTTGTATGGCTTGACTCTGTTGCTGTGTTTGCTTATGAACCATACTGTCTCGATGGTCGCTAGTTCAGATGGCTACCCACTTACATTCAGATCCTCCTCCATCTCCATTTGAGAGAATCAAGTCTAATATTGTCCCTCCTCGAGTGGGCTCCAGTACTAGTTGTCTAAGGCATGCCCCTGAGAATAACTCCACTCTTCAAAGTGGCAGTTGCAACTGCACTCCAGTTAACATCTGGCATATTCAGATCACCCATCAGCAATACTTCTTTTGCCATTCTAAGTATACTTTCATCACTTCCTTGTCCATTTCCTCCCCTGAGAAGGGGTTCTGTATACAACCCTGTGTGGATTGTGTGCTACTGTCTCCAAATCTACCCACAGTGCTTCTTCTCCTCCTGTTTTCACCTTTTGTTCTGTTGCTTTTATTCCTTCCCTTATGTAAAGAGCTACTGCTTCCTTTACCCTCCCTGTCCTCCTGTAGATAGTGTGATCCCATATGTTTACGCTCCAGTCATGGTTTTATGTGTACCATGTTTCTTGCAGATGCCATGATATCCAGATGTTCCTCCTCCATCAAGGCCACTAATTCAGGAAGCTTGTTACCCAGACTACAGAGCATTGGTACTCATTGCTTCCATTTTTGATGGCTTTACCTTCTGTTGCAGCATCCCCACTGACCGTTCTACCCTATCTTTTCTCATTTATACCCTGTTTTGTAGAGAGGCTGGGATTTTCCTGCTGCTTGTCAGTGCCTCCTTTGACTAGTTTAAAAGCTGCCAATGAAGCATTTAAACCCGATTGCTCAAGACTTGTTCCTTCCTGGACAGATGCAGACCATCCTGCCTAGTATAGGCTGGTGTCCTCATGTGGGAACCCTCAGTCCCAATGAAGCTAAAACCCTGTGCTCCGCACCATTTTTTCAACCATTCATTAAATCGTGCAGCACTACCCCTCGCCTCCCCCATGCCTTTGTCAGGCAGCACCTCTGGAGAAGGATACTGTGTGTGCTACTTGTCTTAGGGCCCCTCCCCAACAATGCAATGTCCTCCTGCACTGCTCTAATCTCATGATGAGCCAAGTCATTTGTCCTAGGTACACCTATTCAGCCTCAGACTCCTGCAGCTGTTCTCATGATCCTGAGGATGCGCCTTCCTGTCCTCCAAGCCATGGCACCAGGCAGGCACCTTACTCAGTTTTACCAGCTCCTCCAGTTCTATACCCTATCAACTGAGTCCCCCACCAGGAGCTGCTTCCTTCCCTGTGGTGTCCTCTGCCTCCTTCCTGTGGGCTCCTCGTGACAGTTGTCATCAGTCTTTCATGGACATCCATAGGGGAGCTTATACTCCTCAGTAATGGTGTATGGATTGTGGAGTGGAACAATTGACTGGGTGCCTCTGTTCCACCATCCTCACCCTCCCGAGCCCACTGTAGTCCACCCATGCCCTTCGCAACCTCTGGAGGTAGTGGTGGTGGCGCTAGTGCTCCTGGATGGGGAGTTCCTCTTACTGTCCAGTGTGTCCTGGGGAAAGTGCTCTTACTACTGTCCAGTGCTGCCTGAAGACAGGCATCCTCCTCAGGGCAGATAGCTGTCTGCAAATAGGGCAGCATCTCAGCCTCCAGAAAGACTCCCGAAGATCTGCTCCCATAAAGCCACACATACATTGCACTACTCCCCACATGTTTATCTACTTTTTGTTTGTTTGTATGTATGTGTGTGTGTGCATGCATATGTGTGTGATTGGTTATATAGAAATATATATATTATACAATGTGTGTCTTATATTGTCAGTGCAGTGTGCTAGAGAGGATATGACAGTGATATGCACTTGCACTCTTGAAGAAATGATATCAGACCTCAGGTATAAAGCGAACTATTTCCAGGGTGGGTGGGTGAGGGGTGGGAAGGGGTTACCTAAACTGTGCCTCACAAAACAATCAGCTAAAAGCTCTCACCCACCACTGCGATGAGTGCTTTCCTGTCAGCTAGATACCCTACACAACAATTTGACAGAGAAAGTACCCTGCTAATCAAACAGAGAAAAATCCAGACATCCAAGTCAGACACAGGTAAACCTCACCAGCCCCAAAACAGCCTGGTGGTTTGTTAGCCACAAAGGAAAATCAAATATGCAGTTATTTCAGCCCTTCTGAAGATGCTGACAAGATAAGCAGTTTTGAAAACCCCCTTCCTGAATTAAACCTCCTGTATTCCCCTCCTAATCATCCCCCACCTGCTGTCAGCATCCATATCAGGCCTTATCCTGTCTAGATGATCTTTAAGGATCCTTCCCATCTCTCTCTGAAGTCTGCACCCCTAAAGTCAGTTACAACCGTCCTTGTTCGGCTTTCCTCCACCCCAGGTTCAGGAAGAACCAGGCTGTGGCATGATCACTCCCAGCCAACGGGTCCCTCACCTCTAGGCCCCTAATCTGATCACTGTCTGCCAAGACCACGTCCAGTGTCCGGGCCTCCCTAGTTGGCTCACCCACCTGTTGTGTCAGAAATGCATCCTGGAAGACATCCAGCAGCCTCTACTCTTTGGCCACTGGTGATGTCATAGTCCCCAGTCTGTTTCTGGCATATTGAGGTCCCCCATTACTATTACCCTTCCCTTTCCTAATCTACAGTGTCCATTGAGATTTGCCACCAAACTTTCTTCTAGGACCTCTGCCAGTCTGGTGGTCTGTATACCACTCTGACCTTTACTCTCTTACCCCCCGCATCAGCAAGGTGACCCAAATAGCCTCCACATTCCCCTCTGCCTCCTCTAGCCCTCCAATATCCACACCATTTCTGACTAACAGTGCTACACCGCCACTCCTTCCCTCCTCCCTATCTTTTCGAACATAGTGTAGCCCTCAGATTGGGTCCCTACTCCTTGCTTGTAATTGGCCCATTTCTTAAGTGACTGATGCCACATCTAGTACCTCCTCCTCAACTAGCATCACCTGAGCCTCAGGCATTTTATTTCCTAGCTCCTGGCATTTATCAGGACCACTCCCACCCCTTTCCCTCCACTCCTTTCTCCCTTAAGCTCCCATTTCTCAGCTCCTGCACCCTACTCTGGTGACCCAGTTCCATGTCTCCTAGCCTCAGAGGAGTGGAGGACCATGTCCTCATTTATCATATCTGCTGGCACTGCCCTTTTTCTGATCCCTTCCCCTTCGCAAATTTAAACCCCAGCTTTCGTTGATGAACCCAGCTAGTTTGAGCTTTAGGATTTCCTTCCTCTCCAAATTAAAGTGGAGCCTGTCCCTAGCATACTGCCCCTTATCCTCCCAGGTCTCCCCCCAGTCCCCCACCAGGCCATTTCCCAATTCCCCACACCACTCCCTAAGCCACTGATTTAGCTCCCTAATCTTCATCTTGTTTTCCCCACTAGCCCTTGATACCAGCAGGATTTCTGAAAAGGAGATCTTACAGTCAATGGAAAGGCATACCCTGGCCAACTCCTTTAACACTATTACCATTTATGTAATTTGTCCCCAAGTGCACTAGAATCTCTGGAGTCCCCCCGCATTCCCTTGCCAGTAAATACTACTCATGCTTGGTCTTGTGCACCGTCAGGCTTAGGTGGCATTTGGTTCTGATCAGACAGCTTTTACTGTCCTCCTGCCCCTCCCACTGTATGCCTCTGATCATAGAGTCCCCCAATAGCAGTACTCTAACTTCCCCCTTGTCTTCCTGTTCACTCCTTGGGTTCCCCCTCCTTCCATGCACCTCCTCATCCCTTCATCCAGATTCTCCCCTCAACTGGCTCCTCGCACCTCCCACAGTCTGGGTGTAGAAGGTAGCCCCTTCACTATTGTCCCTGGTCACCTCCTCTACCTGTGTCCTGGCCTTCTTTATCCCCACCCACCAGAGAATCTTTCTCTGTATCTCTTTCCCCACTCCTTACTAATCCATCTGTCCTATCTGGTTGCCTATTTGGCTTTCTGCTCTCTATCATACCATTTACAACCTGCGCCTTCCTGCCTGTCGTGCTCCCCTGTTCCATACCATTAGCCTCCTCCTCCTTGTTCCCCTGATCCTCCTTTTTCTTCTCCCCTACCACCTCTCTTTCCCCATCCTGTTTGGGACCCCCTCTATTGCACCCTTGACACTTGCCCTCTACACCCATTCTATTCGTCCCTGCCTCAGCTACACCATCAGCATCATCATTCTCCTCCTCCTCTTCCTCCCCCACACACATTCTTTTTCTAACAATGGGCATAGAGGGTTAAAGTGATTTGTGAGCCTTAGCCCATCCCCCCATGCCCCTCCATCTCTAATACCTCTTTCAGTTTCCTTTGGACACCCCCAGATTCTTGCCTACTGCTGTGGAAATTTCCACCTTTTGGCCCCCATCTGTCAGGGTCCCTGAGAGCCCTCTGTGTACCCCCCTTACCTCGTGTCCTAGTGTGAGCACCTCTCTTCACTCCTCCCCCAGTTTGGGAGGCCCCAGCATTTAGTGCTTTCATATAGGTGACCGCTTGCCTCCTACCTCTCCAATCCTCCCCCCAGCCCCCCCAACTGCCTTTGGATCCCCTCTACTGCCTCCTTAAGCTGTGCCAGCTGGTAGCACACTGGCCATCCCCCAAACTTCCAAGCCCAGTCCAGTATCATGGCCGCACCACACCCCGTGCACCCAACCACCCGCTCAAAGATACCTGCTCTAGTGATATGTGGTCCTTTCCCCATCATCACAGCAGTCTTTTCTAGGCCAAATACCAATTCAGTGGCTCTACAGTTTCTTGAGCTACCAGAACCTATACCTAGATGATTCTATGGGTAATACAGCATGCAGACTTTTAAACTTGCAGTGCTTGAGTGGATGAACTTTTCCCCACATGACTATTTGCCTTAAGAGTTATCTTACAGGGGAAGATTACAACTGCCTAAGCTCCTCTCTCCCAGCCTTAAAACCAAACCCCCAGTGGCTAGAACTACATGAGCTGCACATGAAGTCTTTTCCTCCAATTGCAGTGCAGGTGTTCCCCTATAAATGAGCTGTGCTCTGGGGAGGTGGGAGTTGGGCCCACACCTGACTCTCATGAGAGTGTATCAGCCCTGTGTCTGCCCCTCACTGCACCTCCAAGAACTGCAACCTCCTCCGGAGGAAGGTCCCACACAAAACAACACTTGTTAAACAAGTCAGCAGTCCTGCTTAAAAGCCCAAGACTGATAAGAATTTAAAGTTTATCCAGCTACTGAATTCTTTCCCCAGCTGCTCAGCAAAAGCAGGTTCACACAACTTCTACCAGCCCCAACTGTTTCTGCAGTACTACTATGTGAGAAGCCCTGGTATTTAAGCTTCTATGAGCTGTAAATTGATCCTGGCTGAGACAGACAGAACCTTTCAGAAGCTGCTCACAATACCTGTAGAAAAGACAAGCATTTGTCGATGCTGAATGTTTGCTTGCTGGCACTGGCATTGGTAGTGTAGGAGTTAGAGAGCTACATAATAGGAATGGCAGTGAAGTATTGAACTGAAGCCAAACCCACCAGCACCCTGCAGAGACTGACAGGCATTGGGGTGTGCCTTTGGGTCATCAGGCATAACAGCCATGCCATTTCACCACATCCTACTCTACAGACACCGATAAGTGTCACTGTGTACCTTGGGGTCTTTGGCCCTTATGCTCACCCCATTCCATCAGGAAATACAGTGAGATGGTTGCTGTGTAGGAGAATGGGGTGAACTTTGGGGCTGAAGAGTCCAAGGCACACCTTGATGCCTGTCACTGGCTGCAGGGTGTAGAATGGTATGAGCATTACAGGCGAGAATCCCAAGTCACACCCCTGATGCCTATCAATCTGTACAGGGTGGGGCGTTATGGTCAGAAACCCTAACGCCTCAGGTGTTCATTGGCATTTTCACTCCAAACTTTCAACATGGGTTTTTTGTGACCCCCACCTTCTGAACAGTGGCAAGATCAGTTAGTTAGCTGAAAGATGATTTTGCACAGTGACTACGCCATTTGGCACCACAGGTGCGAAAACACATTTCGAACAGGATATGAAAAATGACAGCTGTACTGTTCATAGGGAGGTGAAAAATGGCAATGTTAAAAATCTGCAGTGAAAATATAAAAATAAAACTGGTGAAGTTACGAGCATGCGTAAAAAATGCGCAACGCACACCCGTAATGCAATTAGTTTGGGGATTTTTTTTACAGCAGATTGTCAACACAGGGATTTTGGAACCTCCGCTCATGAACAGTGTCACTATGATTTTTTAATCTGTCCCGAACAGTGATTTCCCACAGTGACCACGCATTTCTGTGCTGGAAGTGAAAACACATTTCAGCCATGGTGTGAAAAATGACAGCTGTACTGTTCATAAGGAAGTGTGGAAAAATGCCAGGGTGAAAATCTGGACTGAAAATACTAGAAATCCATGAACATACAAGGGTACGTGGAAACTGGGCAATGGTCGCTCACAACACAGTCATTTTATGGACTTTTTTCACAAAATTTTTAACATAGCCATTTTAACACCTCTGCTCATGAACAGTGTCACTGTAATTTTCTTAATCTGTCCTATTGATTTCAAGACACTGACTGGAGCCATCTGCGCCTATATGTACAGAAACATATTTTGTGAAATGCTAAAAAATGACAGCTGTACTGCTTCATAAGGAGTGTGTGTAAAATGGCAATGTTGAAAATCTGGAGTGAAAAGATTGAAAATTGGCGAACTTACGAGGCAGTGAGGGAACAGTGCAACGTATGTCAGAAATAGTTGAATTGTTTCACTAATTTTATCACTAATATAGGGTTTTTATACCTACTCATGAACTGTGACACTGTCATTTTGTAAATCGGTCCTGAAAGGTGGTTCCATGCAGTGACCGCCAAATCAACTTTCCGGCCCGATTAACAAAATGAGTGACAGAATTCATGAGGAGGGGTCCCAAAAACTCCATGTTGAAAATTTGGTGAAAAAATTCCCAAAAATGCCCTGAGATACACATCAAAGTTGAAAAAACCCAATTTATTCCATTATACAGCTTACCGGCATTTCCTCAGTTCGTGGTTGGCTTTGAAGAGTGCAGACATGTTCCCAGTCCACTGAAGATCATCACGCTGGACTCCAGAGGTAAGTATGGGGTGAGGTGAGGGGTGTAGGGAGGCTGGGTGCACAGAAGGTGGGAGCGATTGGGGGGATGGAGGTCAGGACAGTCAGCAAAGGAAGGTTTTTTCTTTTCAGGTGCTTATCTTTTTAGGAGGAAGACGCGGGACTTGTGCCATGCTGGGGTGGGCTCCCAGCATGGCAGTTGGAAGGCTGTTTGAGGGGGCAGCACAGCCAATGGGGGGATTGGGCACACCCGTCAGCCATACGGGCCATTGCCATGCTGGGGTGGGTTCTCAGCGTGGCACCTGGTAGTCTCTTGGGGGGGAGGGTAAACAGTGGAGCTGATGGGGGATTGGGCACCTCCGTCGGCCATACAGTGTGTGCGTGGGGGGATGCATGAGCACGCAATATGCGTGCGTGTGTGTGTGTATGGGAGGAGTGCATGAGCACGTGATATCTTATCGCTGCTCACTGAAGCGTAGCTCTCCCTTTCAACTGTACAGCACTGCATTTTCAACTGCTGTCATAGACAGCTGCAGCATTCATTGGCGAACTGTGGCCTTGCCTGCAAACACACTGACTGAATTGGAAGACAGGGTGCCCCACCTCCGAAAACTCGGAAGATGGCACTATGTCTCTTGCACATGCGTGCAAGCACACATAATAAATGAATATCCAGCTTCCTCTATGGATCCCACACACAAAACAACACTTATTAAACAAGTTAGCAGTCCTGTTTAAAAGTCCATAGACTGATAAGAATTTAAAGTTTATTCAGCTACTGAAATCCTTTCCACAGTTGCTCAGCAAAAACAGGTTACCACAACCTCTACCAGCCCCAACTGTTTCTGCAGTTTCTTCTCAAGTTCTTTGTGTGTCAGAACTGTTCAGCTTTGCTTTGCAGTTCTCTCACCCAAAGAACAGAATAATGTACACTTATAACCATAAAAGACATGATAACTGTGCAGAGAAACTTAGCAAATAATTTTTTTTCACAATCTTCCTGAATTCTCCCCATAGCTTCCACTATTGTCCCCATGTTTTTGACTCATCAGTCATACTAAAAAGTTCCTCGCAGTTTACCTTGTTCATTCCTTTCAGGAACTTGAAGGTCTCGCCTCTCCCATCTGGCCTTCAGAGAATGCATCTTTAGATCCCTAAGTCGATCCTCTTGGGATCTGCCCTGTTTCCCTAGACTCATTTTGGCAAAGCTATTCTGCACTGTCTCCCTGTCTTTGTATTTATTTAGGTGGGGATTCCAGAACTGGGCACAGTATTCAAGGTGGGACCTCACCAGTCATCTATATAAAGGCAGAATTACCTCTTTCCTTCTGCTGTCAAAACTGCATTCCAATACAACCCAACATTCTGTTTGAGTTGCTGTAGGCCTTATTACCATGACTAGATTGATTTCGGGAGTCACTTACAATGACTTCCAGATCCCTTTCTTCAGAAGTAGCACCAAGCTTAGCATCTCCAATCCAATAGTCTGTCCTGGGGTTCTTATTCCCTTTGTGCATCATCTTGCACTTTTTGTTGTTGAATTTCAACTGTCAGACATTGGATCACTTTTTTAACCTTTGAAGATCTCTTGCCAACTCCCTTATTTTATCCTCACTCTCCACCCCATCACAGAGCTTAGTGTCATCTGCAAAAAGAATTGAAAAGGACTGTTTCCTGGAATGACCCCTGGGGTGACCCACTTTTGATTTCATTCTCCCCTGTTTTGGCCCTGTTCACTACTATGCTCTGCTTTCTACCTCCCAGCCAACTACACGCCCACCTAAATAGGTCCCTCACTGCACCAGATCTTCTAACTTCTTTAGTGACCTTCTGTGTGGCGTAGAGTTGAATGCCTTGCTAATGATAAAGTAGAATAAATCCATTGCAGATTCTTTATCCAAGTCCCTAGTCACCCAGTCAAAAAATACTCTCAAGTTGGTCTGACTGGACCTCCCTGCCATGAACCTGTGCTGCTTATTATCCTGGAGACCACTACTCTCCAGGTAGTCAACTAGGCCCTTCCTGATTAATGCCCCATTAGCTGGCCCACAATGGAGCTAAGACTAACTAGCCTGTAGTCACTGGGTTGCTTCTTGTCCCCTCCAATACAGAGTGGAACCATGTCTGCCACTCTCCAGTCTTTCAGAATCACCCCTGACTGTAATGAGTTGTTGAATAACCTTGCCAATGGCTCAGCCAGTTTGATGACAATTCATAGAGTACCCTTGGGTGCATGTTATCTGGCCCTGGAGCCTTATTTATTTTCAGGGCTGTAAGCCCTTTTCTGGCTCTTTTTCCTGTAAATACTGTGGAACTTGAAATCTTCACTGTCAAACAATGTTCACTACTTTCACTGAAGCACCAATCTGCGTGAAAATAAATTTGTGCTAACTAGCACTTTTAGTATTTTTTCCATTATAGTAAATGTGGTGATTGTGATTTAGCGCTAAAACAAATTTACACAACTATGGTTGCATTTGTGTTTGTGTTAAATTTTCTTTGTGTGAAAATAACTAGTTCTACAGTACCACCCACTCCATTGCAGGGCTCCCCCCTTGCAGCAGCCTTTTTGCCACTGTGACCCCCAGATCACCATGTCTGGGTTCACACCCTTGCCTGGTGACTATACAGGGCCCACTTGGTTGAGGGGGTTGGGTTTGTTCTTTCTCCTGTGGTGGTGGTGGGGTTGTCCCAGAACAAATAATACATAATGTGGGGCCTCCACTCAGATAGAATAAGTAGGCCAGATGTTGTGTGTAGTACCATCACCTGGGATGCAGTACCTAACCACCTCTCTACATTCGATTGGACCACCCCACCCCCTGAGGACCATTAAGACAGTTGTTACCTTCACCAATAAACACTTCAATCAGGTTATATGAACTGGGTGCACACACAGAAGTAACATTCAAATTAACAATACTTTTGTTTAAGAACACTGGCCTGGAGGCTGAAGAAAAGGAGGGATTAGGCAGTTGCAAGTCACCTTGAGAAATCCCACCGTATAGTAATGCCCCCTAAGAGACACTGTACTGTGGGGCAATATCACCCTTTCAGAGTCCACACAGTCTATAAACACTCACACAATCCAGGAGCACAACACAATAAACTATATTGCACAGGATGCAATATAAAGTCTTCATCTAGTAACAGTAGTAAAACAACAATTACAAGTATGTCACGATAACCAAAGACTCTGGGTACTCAGGAATTACACTAGAGTCCTGATGCAGGCATCATAGCTATGCTGCCTGGGTTCTGTCAGTGGTGTATAGTTACGCTGCCTGGGTTCGGTTAGTGGTGAACTTAATGAAGATTAGCACGTTTGAAAGACAACCCCACCAAAGGCCATAGTGCGTTAGCACAATTTAAAGAACTTGAAATCCAGTTGGAAAATGCTTGAAACACAACTTGTAATCCAAATACAGTCATGGTGATCCAAACATGGAAAAATATAAAGGACCCCAGCCAGTAATGACAGCACTCGTGACCCATGGATGCAGCAGTTCAGCTGAGGCAGGGGACAACACACAGCGACAGGGTGAGCTGCAGTCAAACTTCCAATTCCCTCATATGTTCTGCAGTAGCACAGCCCATCTAGCTCACACACCTCAAGAGAGAGAGCCCTTCTGGCTCAGCTCTAAGGATACAGGAGTGCTATGCAGCAGTTCCCCAGTTCCCAAGGAACCCAGACACTAGGAACTACTCTCACAGTCCAACTCTCCTCAGCTTGACAGCACTCATGTAATCAGGGCACACACCCTGTGGCTCCCTGTTCCCTGATCCACCCCACGAGCTAAAGGCTAGCAGGCCCCTTGTCTGGCTACAGAGCCGGAGCAACCTGGGTAAGACATAGGTCTCTGTCTCTGCTTGGAACAGCTGAGCAGCTTCATAATACAGCAGTGGCTCACAGGCTCACACTCTCAGCAATATCTTCCCATAGATGCTCATGTTACAGAGTCTCTGAACAATGTAAGCCCAGGATAAGGGTCACAGTGATTTTATTAAATGAACCCTGGTGAAGGCTTGCAGGATTGTTGGCTTGGCTAAGCCTCTCACTTGGTCTCACCAGCAGCAGGTCTGAACACCTCAGAGTCTCTTTCAGACTACTATGAACTCCTCCAGAGCCCGGAAACTTCTTTCCCTCAACTCAGTGTCTCATTGGACAAGCAGGACTGTCCATCAGCCTTTTTACCCTGTCTTACCCTCTGATTGGCCCTCACAGCCTGCCACTCCATTAGGTAGGATTCGATTGCATCATCCTGCCCATCATCCCTTGCTTCTATTTCTTGGGCTTCCTAGCCCTCTGATTTGCTAGTGTAACCCCCCCCTACAAATGGGGGTTCCCGAAAAGTCTTCCTTGAGTATGCCTAAATGCTCACTGCCAGGCTGGTGCCTTGCGGTTTAGCAGTTTAAATGTGATTGCCAGAGAGTGCCTATATAGCCTCTGTGCACTGTCTCTTTAAGAGCTGCCTGGATTGCAGTCATAAGTAATCTGAGAGGGAGCTCTATTGAAAGATGTAACTATTTGCTGAAAATCGTTTAGAGTGATAATGATAATGTAGTTTGTCTAACCTGTCTTCTTTGCAGCTAGGACTGTTTTGTTTATCTTCACTATCTTGGTCCTGGACTGCTGAACTGGACCAATCAGTAATGCGAGACCTAAAATGGAGGCAGACTACAGGAGCTGTCTGGAGTCAAAATCTGTAGGAATTGTAGTTTGGGGCTTTTGGTACCTCTTTGCACCTGAAGGGGGAGCCTTTGTTGTGACTGACAGATCAGCTAACCAAAACTTTTGGATTCTGGGCAAATTCCTAGGCTTGCTGGCAGTTGAGTTAGATCTAAGTTGGGAGCTGAAGAAGCAACATGCTTGAGACAGTCATGCAGCTGTCTGAGTAGTTTCACGTGGGAGAAATGTGGAAAGGCTTGAGTTGTGGCCTGCATGTCTGCCAGCTGCCCCTGAGAGGGAGAGAAGAGAATTATTTCAGACTAAATCCAAGTTTGTGAGAATGAAGTAAGCCACTGATTTTTTACCAGGCTCATACCTGAAGAAGACTATAGAGTTTGCTGAATGCGATCGGCCTATCAGGATTTTCAGCTGCTTTTGAATCCCCGGTTTGTGCAGAGACTTTGCGATCATGACCGGAGGGCGGTTTGCCTGGTACAGTATAATTTCCTTACAAGTAAATGTGCTGTGTATTGAAAGGGGGTCGTGATTTGGTTCCCCACTGTGTGAATTGTGTTCTGCTTGCTGGTACCATAGAATCCTTTACATGTAAATGTGCTGTGTATAGAAAGTGGGTTGTGATTTGGTTCCCCACTGTGTGAACTGTGTTCTGCTTGCTGGTACCATAGAATCCTTTACATGTAAATGTGCTGTGTATAGAAAGTGGGTCGTGATTTGGTTCCCCACTGTGTGAACTGTGTTCTGCTTGCCGGAAGCTTTATCCAGCCTAATCAGACTGAATCCACGTTCATCTCTATTCGGCCTGGGCCATGCCATGCTGGCCCTGCCAGACTACCCCACTGCACAGAGAAAGCCACTGACGAGATACCTGCCCTGGGATCAGACCTCTGTTCCACACTTGAACAGGAACGACGCCTGGGCGAATCGTGTGGGCCCTGCTTCTCCTGGCACTTCAGATTAACCACCTGCTGTCTCAATTTTCATCCAGCCCGTGTCCAGTCTTGGGTATCATGAGTAATCATCAGGGTAGCTCCCTGCAACAAATGCCTAATCTAAAAGTGTGTCATATGATTGTCTTGTTGTTTTCTTTTCACTAACTGAGCCCTCCGGCTCCAGATTACAAATAGTGTGTGTTGTGCATGTTGTTTTCTTCCATCACAGGGCCACAACCAGCTGTAACATTCCTGGCTAGCCCACCATTCTCCATCCGGGCACCCAGAGAATGTGACTGTTTATGGACCCTGAAGTGCATGCATAACTGTTTGATTGATACAGCCTTTAAGCAAATTAACCTGATTACGCCCCTCCCTTGTTCAAGTCCCTTAAATAAATCAGATCTAACTCTTTTTTGCATTTACTCTGACTGTGGTTCCAGATTGTGCAAGAGTACTGTACTGCTGTTATTTGCTGTGTATAACCTTGTTTTACATGGGGTCCCCAGGGCCGGGCCAGAGGAAAGCCCTGGTGGTAAGTGCAAACAGTGTGGATACTTGTGTAGTGTATCAGGGGTATTGTGAAAGTGATTGCTGTGTATTGTTCCAGGCACTAGTAAGGAAAGAGGGGGGATTACAGTGTCCCAGGGGGCTGTGCCCAGTTTAGCTTGACCACTACCAACCCTGACCTCCGGGTAGAGGCACCCGTTTCAGAACTCAGGCCCCTTAACCTGCTACTAGCCAAGCAGGCAGGGGTAGTAGCACTTGGGATAGTGCCACCTAGGGGTTACACTAGCTTTTGTGGTCAAGGGACACAAAGATGGCGGATCCCATGTTTTTATGGCACCCTAGCACCAAATATATTCAGTTTAATTGTCTAGTTGTCCCCCCCCCAGTGAGCTGACCCCCACAGTGTGTAGCAGCCCTCCAGGGCTGTCCTCTGGCTGGGCTCTTTTAGTGGTGGAGTGGTTGGTCTGTGAGTCATGGTGTGCTGGAGTCGGGAGGAGACAACGTTCTAAGGATGAGCAATGCACTCTCTCTCTCTTTTTCTCTTGCCATTGGCGGCAGTCAAGGAAGCAGCACAGAGGGCGCTAGAAAAGAATGCACCCAGCATTGGTTCCTAGTGCCCTCTGCCACAATTGAGGGACAGGGCTGATTACTTGCAACCACTGCTGCTGAAAGAAGGGTGACGTAGGTGCTACAGATTCATGCTGCTGCCTTGCTCTCTCTCTCTCTCTGTCTCTGTCTGTGCCACACATGCAGTTCAGCAAGGGTGAACTGGCAGCAGTTCGAACTTTGGGAGGGCGGCAACAGCAGTCCAGGTAAGCTCCCTCCTGAGCAGTGTATTACACTCTCCAACAGGTCACAAATTGCCATCCAGCAATTCCACGAGGCATTCAATGCATATCTGAAATATACAAACAAGTAACAACAACAACAACTAAAACTAAGGAAATGCTCACTAGTTAGGCTATTTAAAGGATTCATAGCAACAAAACAGTATGAACAGGTTCAGAATTAACAGTTTCACAGGCATTCCTATATAGACAGTTGGTTCCTGTCTGACCAATACTTCCAGTTCTCTGCATCCCCACATTATAAAGTAGAACTATTGCACACAATACAGGGTATGAATTGAGGTGTGATTTAGATTCCATGATGCACCACATAGAGAAGCAGGTCAGTGGGTGTGGCAGGAGTGTTATACCTGAACTTCAAAATGGGTCTTACAGGCCTTTCTGAGCATTACAATGGGACTTCTCCCAGTTCCCCTGGCAACTGAAAGTGCTTGTCCCTCTCCTCTGGGCAGTGAGTGAAGTTCCCCTGAAGCAAAAGTCATGGCACTTACTTTCCTCTATCTCACAATGCAAACGATTTGCAAAAAGTAGAAGTCCCAAACCAAAGTGTCCTTCACCTTAGTTTATTTGCAGTCCAACTCCAACACACAGAAAGACATCCAGCACAGTGGGGAGCAGCAAATTTGAATTTGCTGTGCCCCACTGTGCTGGGTGTCTTTCTGTGTGTTGGACTACAAATAAATTAAGATGAAGGACACTTTGGTTTGGGACTCCTATTTTTTGCAAATTGTTTGCATTGTGAGATAGTGGATTGTGAATGTAGTGACTTTTGCTTTAGGTGATCTCGATTTTGTCATGGCACCCATACCTCTGAGAGGCTTTGATTTCACTATGGGTGAGTGAGGTTCCTCAGAGTGAGCTGGTTCAATTACAATATCTGGTCTGTGGTCAGATTTTACAGTACATGATGTTCTGAATTCTCTAGTTCAGGGTTATAGGTAGCTGGCCTAACTGGGGGTTCAAAAGGCTCTGCATCTGGGTTTTACTGTGTGGGTGGAGTATTTGGCATTCACCAATCACTGGAAGCATTTAACAGATGGATAATGTCCTCAGTGGAATAATACCAAACAGGGTCATCATCTTCATCGGTCAAATCTGTTACATTGAGTGCTGATTCAGGTGAAGGCCTTTCTGGAGGCCTAAGTGGACACTTATTTAGATTGGGGGGCAGAAGGACTAGTTTTGCTTTGGTGTCTACAAGGACTACATTTATTGTGAAATTTGAGCGAAGTTGCGAAATTCACCTTTGTGAATTGCCCACTTTGCCATTTTGCCACTTCCCATAGACTTTTCCTAAAAATAATTATACTTTTTTTAGGTAAAGTCGGGCAAAGATATGGTAAAGTTGCAAATTCATCAGTTAATTTGTGTAACCTCTCCTGAAACAATGCAACTTTCCAGAGTTCCAGATGACTGGAGAGATGCCACAGTCACATCACTACATAAAAATAAAGGAAATAAAAATGATAAGGGTAACTACAGGCCAGTGAGCCTTACAGTACACTTGTGGTTGGGAAAATATTTGGGGGGGGGGGGGGGACTTAAGGAGGAAATAGAGAATTTCATGAGACAAAACATTTTATTAGATCAACTCAACATGGTTTTAGAAATGGAAGATTGTGCCTGAGCAACTTGCTGGACTTCTTTGAACCAGTTAGCAGGCAACTTGACAAAGGAATTCCAGTTGAGATAATATATATGGATTACAGCAAGGCATTTGATACCATTCCTCACTTTGAATTAATGGATAGTTTGGGTATACATTAAAATATTGACAGATGAATAAATAGCTGGCTAACTGGAAAAGGACAAAGGGTCTGAATAAATGGTTTTTACTCATATTGGTGAGAAGTGACAACTGGGTTGTGTTGGTGTTGGAACCTACGCTATTCAATGTCCACATGAGTGACATGAGGTGCTGTAATGGAGATTGGATGACACCAAACTGGCCAGTGTAGTTAGCACTCGGGAAAAATACAAACCTATAAAAAAGCCTGATTCACTAAGTACGGTACATGTGTGTTTAAGGTCAAAACGTATTTCAACCCCGATAAATGTACTGTACTACACTTTGGAAATAGTGATGCTAAAGCTGAATTCTTTCTAACAGGCATAAAGCTTAGGGAAAGCATGTGCGAGAAACATCTGGAGCTTTTGCTTACAAACTAATTTAAGCATACAAAAGAAAGGGGTTCAACAATTTTAGAAGTGCACCTTACCCTGAGGATAATATGCAAACCAAGAAAACAAGCTGATACCGAACATAGAGGCAATGGGTCAGCACCTTTTTTCAGTGTTCAAAGTCAGCTCCATAAACAGTTCTGTTCATCATCAAATAACATTTTATTTACACAACTCATTTAAAATGCATTCTGCTCCCTGTTACAAAATGATCTGGAGCAGGGTAATTTCACATAGGTTCACTGGTAGGTGTAAACATCTTCAAGTTCAAATAGTTTCAAAAGCCGTCAGTACAATCTTCAGTACAAATTTTAGCTCCTCAGTGATACAAGAATGCCAAAGTGAGTTACTCACAAACAAAACACCATGCTGACCAACCACTTGCCCAACATCAGTAGTCACACCTTTATGCTTTGACATCACACTGACGTCTTACTCAGAAGTGACATACTACTCCAACAATCCCATTTAAAAAGGGTGCACTTAAAGATACAGACAAGAGTAAAACTGCATAAAGAATGCAGTGTGAACTCAAAATGTGAATTAAAATGCCAAGATGCCCAAATGGACAAAAGTGCCAAGTGCATGGAAATTACCTGTAATGGGCTAATATTGCATGCACAAGTCCCACGACCAACAAATCATTCAAAAATGCACCACATCAAACACATACACAGTGTACTTAGAATTGTATGGACATACTTAGCAATCAAACCTAGAAGAAAAATTTTGATTAGGGCAACTAATAGAAGACATGCACTGCAAATTGTCACAGATATGCAAATGGTCACAGAAATAAATGTAAAGGTATAAGGGTGCATGGTCCTTAATGTGAAAATCCAGTATGCTTCATGCTGCAGCAGCTTTTTAACAATGCCTCCTCCGCAGTCCAATGGCCACTAGTTTTAAAATGGTTACTGATCCATGTCTTGCTTCATAAAAATGCCTTGCCATAGCATATTGTGCATTGTTAGTTCTAATTGCCATTTGTGTTCTATTCATAGGTTCAATTCACGTTTTGTCTGTCCTACATACAGAGAGAGAAAAGGAGTTGTATGCTGGCAGAGAGGAGAGGAGAGGCTTGGAGTGTGAGGTGTGATAGGGAGAGAGAAAAAGAGAGACACAGTTTGGGTCTGAGCATTGTTTAGCAGTGTGATTGCTGGTGATTATGCAGCGTTGCCCATAAATAAGAGGTTCAGATGGGAGATCATGTTTTTGTAATTATTGATTACTTTTGTGATTGGGCAGCATGAGAGCCATAGGGAAGTGTAGATGTGGGTTCCCCGGGTTGGTGCCACAATAGAAGTACAGCCGGAGGTTGCTGGTAGCCAGCAGTGAGCCGGAGAGATTATAGAGCTACAGGTTGACAGATTTTTATTATTATCATTATTATTAATAGTTTTAGGATCGCCAGCATGGCAGCCATAGGGAAGTATGGGTGGGAGTTCCTCGAGTCCGTTCTGGAGTTTCAAGAACTGAAGGTGAGTAAGGTGATTGTTTGTAGTGGGGAGAGAGCTGAGGAGATATCTACAGTTTCACTTTGGCCTGCATTCCCATTTCATGGTCCAGTACTGTTATGATAAAATAAGTAGTTCAGAAGTGCTAGACTAAGATCTTTTATGTATTGTGAGTATTTAACATATTTCATTGAAGCAAAAATGCTTCTATCTGTTTCTGATCTAACAGGTCAAAGCTGCAGTCCATTTTTGTTACTTTTGGTTTTCTGTCACCATTTATTGATGATGCAATATGGCATTTTTTTTGTTTTGATTCTGGGTGGGTCGTAATGATTTTCTTCTATTTTGTGCTGGTGAAGTGGCTGACTGGTACCTTTTGCGATGGTTATGCTAGGATTTACTATGACAGAAAGGTGCCAGTCAGCCAATGAAAGTGGTCAATTCTCTGATCTCATTAACAACAATACATGACAGGGTGCAGTATATCATGAGAATTCATCACACCTTGGGTGTGTTGTAAGGCATGAGGCAATGCAGAGGGCCTTCAACCACCCAAGATGTGACAATATCTCATGATATACCACACTCTGGATTGTATTATTGCAATTATAGAATGGCCCTAAAGTATTAGAAAATGGATGATCGTGGTAATCAGGTTTGGACTATGATGATACGCTGAGATATCATCATGGATGAAATACCGTTTTAGCCAATCAGCTTCCAGGATTTCTCATCTCCATTTTATAAATGTTATTACAATATGGCTATGGCATTGTAGTGATGCCTGTGTAGTGATGGCCTTGTTGTTCTGTAGTTGCAAGGCAGCATCCACTTCAGCTGGATCCTCATGCTCTGGTAGTGGAGGGATAGACAGGAGCCAAAATAGAGCCCCCTATGACCCCAACAAGAATGAGGATCTGGGGTGGCCCAGGCAGGATAAAGAAAGAAAGACCTACTGGAGTAGCAGGACGAGTCACTGACATGAGTGGCAGTGGTTGACCAGATTATCAGGCCCCAATCTGGCTATTATGGGCCCATTGCGTGATGCATCCTGGTATATGGGACAAAGACTAAAGGCCACTCTAATATATCATCCATAGCCCCGTGAGTCATGTCGGCCAAACCTGGGTGTAGCATATCCCATTATTGGAACAAACTCCCACAGGCCCAGGTGTTTGTTAAAATAAAACATTTCAGATTTTTGATAGCATTACTGTGTTTGTGATTTCTGAATTGTTCGTCTGTATTCGTGATCTAGTTGTGATACAGCAGGGGGAGATTCTTTGATGGGGGGTAAATCAGAATACCTGCTGAGGTGATTTTTTTACAGTATGTGTGCACATGTGTGACACTACTTGTTCAGTCACAAGTTATGACTGTACATCACAATGCTTGGGCTGGCTGTTTACATGTTGTGCTTGTTCCAATTCATAATGTGATGTGCCAGTATTTCTTCAGCCCCTATGGTGGTGCAGTTCTGAGATCCGAGATCAGCACATGCAAATGCTTACCTTTTGCTATGGGTTGGCATCTGCACACTCAAACTGGGTGTATGTATGGTTACATCCCTGGACAGCAGTCTGTACATATGTTGTGCAGCTTTGGACACACAGCACTTCCACACAGCATAGATTGCACACTGTGAAAATGTATTTGGGTGACTTCCACTAATTTGGTATAGTATTGCCTTTGCATTTTCACTGTGTGGCCATGTAGTACACCCAGGCCACCAAATAAAAATGGAAAACTAAAGAACTTGAGAGCAACAGGCATGCAATTAAGTAAAGTAGATTATTATTTACCTATTTTATGATTATTACCCACAAATCAGTCCAGTGTAACTGTCCAGTTTAAAACATCTCCTTTATTTCTGGGAATCTATTAAAATTGCAAAGATACTTAGGAAAACATAACTATGACATGTTAGACATAATAAATTTACCATTGTTTCGCAAGATAAGGCTTCAGGGTTTATAATATTATTCATTCAGACTAGCAACATGAGTAGAAATACAGTAGAACTGTCATGCATGCTGCATACATGAAGAACTACCTGTTGCTAAGCCTGCATTGACCAAAAGTATAATTCTTCAGTTTAAAACATATTGAAGAACAGAATACTATGTGTTTGGGGTCCAAAACATTTTCCCCCCCAATAGCTTCATTTCAGTTCTCTGCATCAGTGCAGCACCAGAATTATAGTTACCATAACAACATAATTCAACATTTTTCCACAATCTGCTGCATTTTATTTTTTAAATATAGCACCTGATTAGGATCAACTAGTTTGCTGTTTGCTGTGGAGAAGCAATCATGTAAACACAATGCAATGTACCCGTTGTGCACAAAGAGGTAGCTGAAGGCCTTAAACCTCAAAACTTGATTTGATAACATCTCGTGTTCTGGGATACAGCCTTTTGTGTTCAATAGGTCAGAAATCCAGTAAGCTGATTCAGTTAGCTCACACCATCTTCTGTTTTGTAGATATTTCTAGTTTAGCTAAATCTGAAATTAAATGATTTATTTCCCTAGTTAAACAGCTTAGCAACTGCTTCTACCTGAAATATCTACTCAAGGAATTTCTGCCACTGAAAAACAAACTTTCTGGATAAACTGTAATAATTCTGTGAAGATATAAAGAAAGAACCACCAAGCTTATTGCAGTGGTATTTTTTGTATACCAGTAGAACAAGCACCACATTTAATTCACCACATGTCAAGCTGTTGATCACTAAACTGATTCTGTCTTGCCTTTTTGTGTGACCTGTTCAGTTATTTTGAAGTGTGTCTATTTCTGGTATCCTTGATACAGAGTACAAAGAATCGTACAGTAACAGCAGAGTCTGGGAAGACAAAAGGAATTTCCTTGTTCCCATGGCTTGCAATAGAGTCAATCAGTTTTGGCTCAATGGCATTATTAAAACTAAGCTAGACTGTCACTTGTAATTAATAAGCTTTGGTAGAGGCAGGGATTAAATTAGGCTGGGGCCCACAGGAATTCAGTTCCACCACCACTTACAAAATTTATGAGTACCTGCACCTCTGTCATCTTTCTCCATTGAATACTATGGGACAGTTCTCCCACCTAGAAATTACAGCTCACCACCTAAAAACTCTACATGTAAGCATACCCCCACCTAAACATTTCCAATATAACCACTGCGGAGGAGTCAGGGGTGGCACTCTTGCTGAATGACAAGAGACTGTGGGTTCAAGTCCCACATCAGAGGTGCAGGGTAGGAGGGACCTGTAGACCTACATGCCCTAGTGACTCTCATGGAGACTGCCTTCAGTTCACAGTATAAGAGAACATAGCATTATAATGTAGAGTTTTATTTGTGGTTTTAGTGTGCCACCTACTGACATTAGCTAATATGCAAAGCTTAGCACAACTTTCTGAAAAGCTCTAATGCTGCCCAGCACTGCTAGTCAGCAATATTGCTTATCTATGTGTATATGCAAAAAGTTATAGGTTTGGGTGCCAGACGCCCACCTTATCCACCAACCTGAGCCTTGCACTGCTTGGCAGATGAGCCATTACTTAAGTAATGGACTTTCTTATCTATACTATATAACATGTTGTAAGTTCTTTGTTCACTGAGTTTTCTGCATGATCACCTGGGTGTTCAGAGAGGTGCTGAACTCCCAGCTTTTTGGTATCCCATCAAAAAGGTGACTGAGATTGAGTGACTCAAATATGAATGACTCAATCTCAGCACCTGTATTGTGGGCTACCCTAAAAGGGTAATGACAGGCAAAAAGGAAGCCGATGAGGGTGACCGGAACCACACCTAGGGGGATGGAAGAGGAGGTAAGGTATGCAGGAGGCAGTGCAGTGGAAGGCTGCTGAGCTGGCTGTGTGGTGTGGCAGTGAAGGTAGCTAGCTACAGTTGGGAGGATGCAGAGTTTGGGTCTGGGGAGGTGTGAGAGTTTTAGCAACTGCAATGTTTTTAAAAAATTATTTTACAAGTCCCCCTCTGACATGCGCCCCACTGGAGTTGAGAATCTTTAGTTAGGGGGATGTGGGGGACTTTGCCCCACATACATTGAGATCTGTGTTGTTTTCACCATGAGTTTACATCGCCATTTTTATTTTTGGTGATGTACACTTGCTCTAATGGCGATCGCCGTTATGACATACAATCCAGCTTTCCTAGGTAAGCTGTTTTGTATGCGTACCAGATAATAAATCTAATTGACTGCAACACCTGTCTCTGAGTATTGTCTGCCATCAGGTCAGAATATTCTGCCAGAATCAAGCTAACAAAGTGACAACTGTGGCAGGACCTGATTGGACAGAACTGAACTGGAGCAAGTAGTCGTATTCAGAAAAACTTTATACAAAATAACTTTCAGGTGCTTGCATGCCTGGATGAGTCTGGGATCGCAGAAGGTGAGAGAGCCTATGTTCCCTCATCCTACAGTGGAAAAGGGTTTGAGGGACTCTGTATGCTGGTCACATGGCTGTCTGATTACAGGAAATAAAGTAGACTGGTACGCTTTGTGTTCTGGGTTAGTGCAGGTAAAATTGGACCTCTCATCCAAAAATGGCTAGCAGCACAGAGCTGAAACTTGATGTCTCTAACTTCCTAGCCTCTCATGGAGGTTGGGGCAATTTCACACTGGATGTGTAATCACAGAGACATCCAATGCAGTATGTGTACACCCTGTATTCGGAAGCCCGACCTACAACTAAAAAGCATGATTAGAATGGTTTAATGGTAGCCACCCTCTTTGCTGCCTTACAAGCAGTAGAAACAGAGGTCTTTGCTTTGAAAAAGGAGCTGGAATCTAAAAGCTGTGAAATTGGTGAGCTGTGGACCAGCCTGGAACAAGAAATCCAGAAGGTCCAAAAGGAGGCTAAGAGTGAACTGCATGGTACTGTACAGGATTATGAACTGATTTTGCAGGATAAAAAGCATGCGTCATAGATAAATGATTTGTTTTGTTGACTGGGATGAATGATACATTGTGGAGTAAGAATGAAGAGTTGCATGATGAGTTAGGAACATGTCAGGAAGCATTGGACAGGGAAATTAGGGAAAATTGCAATGTGAATGCCGCATATAGAGTTTTGTAAGAGCATGCAGTGAAGGGACAGTTCAAAGGTAATGTAAATCACTTGCAATGTCGAGCCAAGATGGCAAAGTTATGCCAGCAGTTGACAATCCTAAAGGGTCATGCGCTAGCAATGCCGTAGCCTCTGCCCATTAGTCTGACATCATCAGAAGATGACAACAGTGATGATGGAGAAATCTAAGATGGTGGTCCATGGAACTCCAGTGGATGGAAGCCTCAGCCTCCACTGGTCACTGCTTTGAATAAGCAGTATAAGAAAGATGTAGAACAAATTATCAACTTAGCAGTCATGAAGGTTGGGGTCTCCGAGGCACAGTCTTCTGTGGTCTGACAGGCCATGACCAACTTGCTTAAAAAGAAGGTGGAAAAATAAAACCTCATTCAGGGTATGGTCACAGCCACAGCCAAAGCTGTTGTCAAGGTGATCAATCACAATTGAGATGGGCATTCCCCAAATGCTCTGCAGTCCATACAGGCCATCAAAACAATCGCGGACAAGGTGGGCTGCATGGGCCACACCGATAGTTTGAATTGCCACCTGGAAAGAGTGAAAAGTCATTGTAAGATGCTCAGCCTTCCTACTGCACATAGAGTACAGGTCCTGAGACAAACCATTGACCCAATGCTTTGGGCCAAACTGCCCAAAGCAGTCTGGTTGAATAATGAGGCCAAATTTGAAACAGTCACCACTGCCCTTCTGACAGTGAACAACCCCACTTTCACTGGTGTAACTTTAGCTCATCTGGTTAGACAGTATGCCAAAGAACCGCCAGCCCAGTATGACAGTCACCTGTGGCTGGCCTACCAAACCAGCAAGACCATGGCTGGAGAGGACTCAGACTGAGATTCATTTGAGTACAAAAGTTTGTTTTTGAAAAATTTGAAGCTGAGCCTCCAAGAGAAGGTCAAAGCAATGGTGTTCCCTGGATGGGACTGCTTCCACAATATTTTGGAACAAGTAGAACAAGCCTTCCAAATTTTAATTTGGGATTTGACATCCTCCAAGGCCAAAGTGGCCACAGTGCAGCTCAGCACAGAGCCATCCACCCAGAATGTAGTAGAAGCCAAACCTAAGGAGTCTCAACCAGACAAGACCTTCTACCAGAAAGGGGAGGGGGTGGGTACAATACCAACAACAGGAATGATAAAAAGTACTGGCCCAAGCAAACCCAGCAGGATAAGGATAAGAAGTCTGGATACAAAGGGAAGAGGCCAGCGCTTCTTACAAAGATCTAGCCGAAGAAAACAATTGGTTCCAGGAATTTATTGCCAAGGGTTAATCAATAGCAATGAACCTACTGGCACAAACTGTGGCCCAATTCCATCCATCCCTCCAGCAGAGAAAACACCCGAGGAGGGTGAAAGGCCTCAAAAGCAGAAATCTCCATACATGGAAGTACTATAAATGCTCCAAGAGATGAGCCCTTTGGGTGATTCAGGCCAAGATGGATTGGATTAATGTCCAGCCCCGGTCCACATAATCACTACCATTGTGACTAATGATTCCAGCCGCCCTTGTATGGAAGCGCTGGTTGAGGACCACCAGCTTGAACTACTTCTAGACATGGGTGCCGTGGTCTCTGTGTTACATCAAGATTTATTTATTTATTTTATTTCTTTATTGAAGTTTTGGAAGTTGCCTTTGAGTCAAAGACTCATTTTCAAAGGCTCCATGTCATACATAAAAACATTCAACAATTACAGATTGGGAGAATAAATACAGTGGTGCATAGGGAACAATAGCAAAATACAGAGAAGGTGCATCACATAAAAGTTGGTACACTATTTAGTCACTGGCTTAACATAAAACAAAGGTGCAAAATAGGCTGTGAATATCATATATACAGGTGGATGTAAATGGTAGACAAGCAAAGGGAGCCCAAAAAGGGTGGCAGAGGCTGGACGGTCCATTGTCAGATGAGAGGGTGGGGTGGGGGGACTGGGAGAGGGTGTGGAGGGAGGGAGGGGTCCTGAAAAGGGGGACTGATGGCCAGGGAAAAGTAAGGGGGTCACTAGGAGAAGGAAGAGAAAGTGACAGGCAGCATTCAAAAGCAATCACAGGAACTGGCCAAGTGAAGGTGGTCCCTTAAGGCAGACTTAAAACTGCCAATCTTAGTTTCTGAAGTGATGGCACAGGGGAGAGAATTTTTCCAAGTGGAGGCCCTGTACA
Source organism: Neoceratodus forsteri (assembly GCA_016271365.2). Taxonomy (NCBI): domain Eukaryota; kingdom Metazoa; phylum Chordata; order Ceratodontiformes; family Ceratodontidae; genus Neoceratodus; species Neoceratodus forsteri. The sequence goes on from CM057452.1 coordinate 757,658,938, forward strand.
TAAAATTCCTCTGGCAAAGGGAGGTCTGGCATCTAGGGACACAGAAAAGGGACTTGGTAGAGCTTCTAGTGTTTCTGAGCACAGGGGCTAGCTGTATAAGGGCAGAGAGACCTTGGGGGGGGGAGATACCGAAAGAAATCTTTTTGGCCATGAAACAAGTGTGGAACCTGAGTCTGTCATCAAAGTTGAGCCAGTTATTTGAGCTGTACAAGGTGCAGGTGTGAGCAGAACAGTCAAAGTCTAGGGCGAGATGATAGGCTTTGTTAAACAACAGTTGGAGTCCATTGAGGGAGGTGGTATCAGCTGCACCATAAATAAGGATCTCATAGTCAAGTAGGGAGATGATTGAGGAGGAGACTGCTAAATGGAGGGCATCAGGGGTGAGGCAATGCTTGTACCTGTGTAGGAGGCCAATTTCTAGTGTTGATGGCTGTAGAGAGGTGATGAATGTGTTGATGGAAAGTAAGAGTTGAGTCAAGCATGATACCCAGGTATTTGAATGTGTTGACTTGTTCACGGGGTGTCTGGTGGGTGACCCACAACTGTCTCCATGGTCAACAGGAAAATCCACATCTGCCAAAACCTTTGAAGGGACTGTAATAACAACTTACAGGTCCAAGCCAATACCCATGGTAACAAGCACTCTGCAAATTGCATCCTGGAAGTGTATTTCCTTGTATGTTATGGGTGCATGGTGGAGCTAGTGAACTGGCTGTTACTTCAAATGCCAGGTCATTGTTCACTGCTATTCATATCTGACTCACATGTAGTGGCTACAGTGGAACTAAATGATGCAGCATATAATGTCATAGTAATGTGCAAAATCATGAGCTGTTTTCTGAGCTCAAACCAGTTTTGGAAAGGCACACAGCATCCTTTGCAAAACACAGACATGACTGTGGGAGAATGAACACTGTCATTCAAGTGGCTGGAGATGAGCCACCCAGGCAAAGACAATATCCATTTCCTGCAGAGTCAATATCCTCCAGGAGGGCAACCATTGACTCCCTCCTAAAACAAGGGGTCCTTAGGCCCTGTGTTTCTATAGTCATCTCTCCCATTTGACCAGTGAAGAAGCCCAATAACAGTTAGAGACTAAGCATCAACTACAGAAGACTTAACCAAGTCACCCCCCGTTGAGCACCCACTGTGGCATCTGCCCCAGACATGCTGAAACTTCTCAAACCTGAACGTAAGTGGTTCAGTGCTTTGGACATCTCCAGTGAGTTTTGGTCTTTTCCACTGGCCCCTGAGAGCTAATACAAATTTATTTTTAGTTTTGAGGGATGCCAGTAGACGTGGAATTGTCTCCCTCAGGGATTCCACAACTCACCCTCCCTCTTCCATATCCATATGAGGGATGCTATCAGAGACTTCTCAGCACCACAATGCCTCTTGCAGTACATGGATGATCTATTGCTGGCAACACAGATTTTGGACAGTTATCTGAAGCTTCTGGATGGATTCTAGGCCTACTGCAGAGGGCAGGCCTCAAATGCAATCCTGCAAAACTACAACTATGCCAGTCAGAAGTTTCCTTCCTGGGTTTGTGCATAACCACTGATGGCAGAAGCCCCACCCTGGACAAGGTTCAGAGCATCCAAGATTTGCCACGGCATTTTATGATAATGAATAACTAATTTTATATATGTATCTTAGTAGCGTAGCTAAGAAACACTGTTTATACTGTCCAAACCTGCCTGTGATTGTTATGGTGCCCAGAGCCTCTGGGACTGGGCACCAAAATAGAAATACTTACTTACTTACCTACTACCAACTAGTGTGGCAACTTTGAGATGTTTCCTAGGTATGGTTAACTACTCCAGGGATTTCATTTGCAGTTTTGCACAAAAGGCCTCAACTCTGTTCCCTGGCACTGGGGACCCGAACATACAGCTGCTGTTACTTCCTTGAAACAAGCATTGGCCTCAGCCCCAGCTTTGGTCAATCCAAATCCAGACCTTCCATTCCATCTGGAAACTGCCACCTCAGAGGCAGGAATGTCAGTAGTTCTGGCACAAAAGGCAAATGGAACCCTCATGCCCATTGCCCATGCCTCCCAAATGCTTTCCCCTGTGGAACAGAAGTACTGTCAAATATTTCACCTATATCATAGGGTTTTCCCCTATTGTGTTACTCACCCACCACACCTCGACCAACTTTCTTTTAAATGACAGAATTAAAGATGGAAACGTGTCTAACACCAGACTAGCTCATTGGTCACTGCTGCTGCAAGATCGTGTCATCACTGTCCTGCCAAAATGCCATCCATTCTGGCACATGGTTTCCTATACACAGGAACCACATGAGTGTGGCCTGCAGCCACCAGTTTTACCAGACCCAGGCCCATTTCTGCCAGCAACAGAGGGTATCTTAACAGATCCAACATTTTGCTGCATCTTTACAGATGGGTCCTCCTCAGAATTTGAGGGGGAACAAATTTCAGGTTTTGGGGTTCTGGTTCTACCCACAGCAGGAGATACCATTGAAATGTTCAGGAAATGTATCATTCGGTCTTCACAGTATGCAGAATTTGCTGCTGTGGCATGTGCTCTGGAAGTGGTCCAACAAGGAAAAGAAGATACTATCATCTTTTCTGACTCCTCCTGGGTGTGTAACTCTTTAACATAGTTTCTTCCATCCTGGTGAACACATAAGTTTGCATCCTCAGAGAGTACTCCAGTCAAATTTAGGGATCTGTTCATTTACAATGTCAGCCATGCTGAACAATTTCTATTCAGGCTATACATCCACAAGGTAAAAGCCCACTCAAAAGCTGATCCCTTTCATGACCAAAATGATCGCGCAGACACCTTAGCTAAGGATGGAGCTCGAGGAGGGAGGTATGGATAGTGCCCCCTCCAAATGAGGCACACATAGTGGCCACCAACAAGAAGACCAAAATAGTCCCTCTGGAACTCAAACAGTAGAGAGGGCAGATGATCCAGAAATCAGAGGTATTTAATTTAGTGATGCTCGGATGGTATCCAGACCATTCTGGGTCCACCAGATACCTGCCCTTGCAGCAGGATAATGGATCCAGCTAGATATCATCACTATCTGCTCATGGATCTGGCCATTGGATCCCTGGTCAGATCCCACATTATCCGGTGCTGGATCCAGGGATCTGATGCTGGATCCCTGGATCTGGCACTGGGATCCATCATGGATCCCTGGATCTGGTGCTGGGATCCAATGCCAGATCCCTGGATCCAGCACCAGATAACATGGGATCTGACCCAGGATTACATCTCCGAATTTGGCTGGATCCTGGGACAGATCCTACTTGAATAGTGTCACTATCTGCCATATCACTGGTGGATCCATGGTGGCACTATCCAAGCACCACTAATTTGATTATCTCTCCAAAGGCACAGAGAAAGAAATGTCTACAAACAATCCATTCAAAAGACGTGCAGATTACCTCCACCTCTCTGCAGATCAACAGTTGGTATTTTACCAATCTGAAAAATTTGACAACCAGAAGTTTTGGATTATACCCAAGATACTCAGACCTGAGTTTATACATCAGGTCCATGATACCCCAACAGGTGGACACCAAGGGGTAGACAAGACCCTGAAGAGATTGAGAACTACTGGTTGGTGGCCTGGAATGACAGTGAATGTCCAACATTATGTAAACAACTGTATACCCTGTGCACAGAACAACCACATTCTGGCCAACAAAAATGCCAAATTATTGCCTCAAAAGCAATCAGGCCTTTGGAATGCAATTCAGATTGATTTCATTGAACCACTGACCACTATCAGCAGAAACAACAAATATACACTTGTGATCACATCCTCTTCTCCAAATGGATACAGGCCTTCCCATGTTGAACAAACAGTGCAAAAGAAACTGCCAAAATCCTGGTGGATCAGGTATTTAGCAGGTGTGGCCTACCATTCAAGGTAGACTCTGACAAAGGAACCAGTTTTACAGGTGAGTTGATGCAAGGATGCCTGAATTTGCTAGGAGTCCGTCAGAAATTTCACATTGCTTACCATCCCCAATCCTCAGGACAGGTATCGAGGGCAAACAGATCAAACTCATGTTGTGCAAATTTGCAAGTGAAAACCACAAGGGTTGAAGTACCATGTTGCCCTTACTCCTAATGGCAATCAGAGGGACACCAACAACTGCTGAATGGCACACCCCTTTTCAGGTAATGACTAGTAAACAGATGAGACTATCTGAACATCTGTGGCTTGATCTCAAAACCCTTACTGCAAACAGAGTGTCCACGGACACCTACATGGAACAGCTAAAAGAAAACCTGGTAAAAATTCACCTGTTTGCAGCACAAAATTTGAGCAATGCCCAACAGCAATCCAAAATGTACTTTGACAAAAATGTTAACTAGGTTGATTGGCAAATGGGACAACAACTCATGGTACTAAAATTTGCCACCCCTGCCCATTCATTTCAGAGCAAATGGGAGGGCTGGGAGGACCCCTATGAGATTATCAACAAACTGAGCCCAGCAGTGTACGAAGTATGCCTTACTGACTGTAAAAGGCCATCTGACAAGTGGTTCCATGTGAACAAACATAAGCTTTACAAAGGTGACTAAACTGTTGTTGATCAAAATAAACTCCATCCTCACCCTGGGGAGGAGGAGGATTTGAACCTGTTTTCTTTTTTTTTTTTTCTCTTTTCAGAAACCATGATGTACCTCTTCCTTTTCCTACTGGCACTGGCAAGCACAAGAGAGCTGACCCATATTGAGAAGACCCAAGTGGGAATGTTCCTTCTTCTGCTGATCCATAATACCCTTCAGGGGCATCCATCACCCTATTCTGCCACCGGCGTGGCTGTCAACGTTCTCCAAAAAGTTGTTCTTGTTCTAGAAGGCAAACATGCCTATCTTAATGCAATGGTGGTGTCCCCTGAACAATCTACCCTATAAACTAAGTGGAAAACTGATACCCAAAATGGTCAACAAATTCCTATGGCCCGCCTTTCAAAAGGGACTTTCCAAGGTTGGCCAAATACTCACATTACCCCTAATGGAACTTTGTCTACCACCAAACCCAACAACAGCACTCTGGCCTTTATAACCTTACAGCTGTGATGAACCCAGACATTTGCACAAAGTTCCCAAATTACACTTCCCGCCAGTTTTGTTCTTCCCACTCCATGACAAGTGCTCACTCTTCCTCACTGTACTTCCACCATCAGAAGATGATCCTATACAATGTCCAATCCAGGAGCCAGGTCCTTCCAGTGCCCTGGTAGCAAATTCCCTGCCTGGAACCCTAATTAAAAATGTGCAGTTCATGCATGTGCCAGTGGTGCTGAACCTCACCTGCTGGAACATGGTTGAATTTTTTTTTTCATACACTAATGCATCTAAATTTCATGCAGTAATGTTGTTAGATTTAATTGCAACATACCAAGCACATAAACAAGATCCTATAGTCGGTCCCCATACCACAAAACATTTAGGTGTGTTCCAGCATTCCAAACAGGCTGCTTATGTGAATATAGCAGGCACAACAGGTGCTGTAACAGGATTATTTGGCACTGGAATGTCTATTTGAAATCGAGCTGATTTGGCTACAATTAAGTCAAACATGCAAATTTAATGATGGTTTGGACCAAAATGTAATGCAGCCGTGTTACATGGTATATATGGCATTTCACAAGAAGAGAGATTTACAGTCTACAACATGCACGATATCATTCTATTGTTTAATGAGTCAAAGAATAAAATAAAATAATTGATTTTTTCAGAATAATAAAGAAGCTACACAGCATCCCCATAGGCAGGGAAATTCTTTGTTCAGCTTATGGTAATTTTGCTATTAATACAATAACCAATCTCTTCTGGGATTTGGAATCAGGTAAGATCCCAAATTTGATTCATGGCAGACGTATGGCCAAATGGTGTTACTGTGATTGCTGCACACTTACATGCACCAATAAATGTATTGATACAACTGTTTCTTTTTCCTTAGTCACTGCAAGGAACTTGGGATATGCTACACATCACCCCAACCAAGGACCTTGTTATGACATATGCCATTGCACTTTGAAAGATACAATATATGTGACTTTTACAGTTTCTCTTCCATGCTTTGATCCAGCATCCTCTGTCTTTGACAAGCTGGCAACCATCCACTCCATGGGCTATCTAGAGGGCAACATCTATTGAGAACATATGGCCTTACCTCCTTTGCTGGTGTTTCATCCTCAGTTTGATGCTTGGGTTTCCCCACACACTGACTGTTGTGCAGAGAGGGGCTACCATTACCTGTGCAGATGTGATGTGTTCAATGTACTCAAGCCTGTTTGTGGTTGGGCTCCAAGTCTTATGGACTGGTCCTACACTCTTGATATGGACCTCTTTCAAAATGATTCTGCTAATGCAAATGCTACATAAACATCTGCTGAAGACAAACCAATGACACTGAAGACAGACTCCAAGCCATCCATGGCCTCCTCTCCTGAAGATATTCAACACCTCACCAGTAAAATCACCAACTCATCCTTCACTTGCCCTATTCTTCTCACCAAGTGGCATCTTTCTGAAGTGTGAAGGTCATACAACTCTGATGGACTGTACTGTGTTGTAACCAATCATAAGACTCTGTCATATGGACCTTTAATATGTAATGTTTCTATACCTAACTTCCTCTTTGTTCCCTAGCAGAGCACTATCATTGGGCATACGGTTATCACCCCTGTTCCTACCTGGAACCAGATTACACTAATAGTGACCCTGTCTATCTCAATACTATTTCTCAGTGTATACCTATGTTTAATGTACATATTGATCCATTTACACTTAATCTCAGAACTCTCTTAGATTAAAAGGATACACATTTGATTCATATTAGAAACAATAGCACTAAAGCTGGTAATTCTTGGAATTCTCTGTTTCATGATGGAGATCTTTCCACTGCATTCTCCAATACTGCCTTAAAACTCACTTTTAAAGGTTTTGTTATTCTTCAAATGTTTTTAATATTTTTCATGAGTATTACCTTATGCTGTTTAAGATGTACTCTCAAAAAACTCTGCGAACAACTGAAGTTTCTCTACAAAGCTCATGCAGCTGGATTGTAGCTGAATAATATCATACCAACCTGTCACTCATATTTGTTGCTGCCTCCTTATTCAGGCAACAAGGGAGGGATTATGTAGACTTACATGCCCTAGTAACCCTCATGGAGACTGTCTTCAGTTCACAGTATAAGGGAACTTAGCATTATGATGTAGTGTTTTATTTATGGTTTGAACATGCCACCTACTAACATTAGCCAATGTCCAAAGCTTTGTGCAACTTTCTGAAAAGCTCTGTTGTTACCCCAAAGTACTGCTAGTCAGCAGTATTGCTCATCTATGTGTATATGTGAAAAGTTATAGTTTTGGGAGCCAGATGCCCACCTTATCCACCAATGGGAGCCTTGCACTGCTTGGCAGATAAGTCATTACTTAGGTAATGAACATTCTTATCTATACTATAAGTTCTTTATTCACTGGGTTTTCTGCATGATCACCTGGGTGTTCGGTGAGGTTTCAAACTCCCAGCTTTTCTAGGTAAGCTGTTTTATATGTGTACCAGATAATAAACTTAACAGACTGCAGCACCTGTCTCTGAGTATTGTCTGCCATCAGGTCAGAATATTCTGCCAGAACTAAGCTAACAAACCCATGCATTACTGGGGGGTGGGGTACTGCTTTCCTTTCAGAAGGACCACCCTTGTGATGAGATGTTAAACCATAGTCCCTTTTTTCTTTTATGATGGGTTGCTGGGAGGACTTTAAGGATCCCATGGTACTGTTTAAAAGGATTGTATCTTATGGTATCCAGTGATATTGGTGGCTGTAAATGAGTGACTATGTTAATAGCAACTCTTTTGCAGTGCCTGACATTTGAGCTACCCTGTAAGAGTAGTGAGGGAAAGGTACAGAGAGGTTAGGGATGAGCGAGGGAGAGTTACTGTTAGTGTAGGACAGCAACCAGAAGGGAAGGGATAGGGAAGAGGGTTTGTGTGGGGCACTGGGGCATACTGCTACCAAGCTAGCCATGTGGTGTGGTGGCGAGGGTGGCTAGATTCGATGCAGCATGTACAGGGTTTGGGGCTGGGGAGGGGTATATTTTTTTTAGCTTGCTCTTCAATTTTTTTTTATTTTTTGGCACTGTCTTCCCCCCTGGCATGCCCCCCCCCCCGCAGTTGGCAATTTAATATCAGAGGATGTGAGGGGCTGTGTTTTGCTGACAGATATGATGTCACCAATAAGTGTACATCGCTGATTTGCCTTTCGGCAATGTACACCCACTGTAATGGCAATCGCTGTTTTGCAATCACCATTATTGCATGAAACCATGTCTTATCCCCAGTGTCCTGGCCTATATTTTCCCTCTCCATGTGGTAGGTCCTAAAATAGTCTACTGGTGTGTGTGGATGTTGTGGATTAACTTAATGGCTGTTCTCGGTGTCCAAACTGTTAACAGAGGCAATGCCATAGAGAATCTTCATATTGTCTAGGTGTCCTTGGGTGAAATTGGACCTACGGAGAGGCTAGACATGTTTGGTTCCCATATCCAGGGCTCCCACCAGACTGATTAGGTAGGTAGCTGTTAGGCTAACAGCCTCTGCCCATCCACTTCCAGTGGTGCCAGATCAATCAGGAACAAGACTTTAATTATATTGGACTTATTTCCTTGGTCAATCTGGCTTGCATCAGAGACCTGGCTGAGTGATGACACTGGCCCAGTTTTGGAGGCATCTATCCTGTCTGGATTCTTTGTGATCCACTGCCCAAGGAGGGTTCATGGGGTTGGGATGTGGCCATCTGTTTTAGATTTAACCTGAATTTTTTTGTGCACACAGTTTATTCTACTTCATTGATTGAATGCGTGGCTGCATGTGGGTCCAGGTGCAGGTTGCACAATCCTTCTGGTGCATAGGCCTCTGGGGCAAGAGAGGGAATTTCTGCAGGAGGTTGTGGACTTCATCACAGAGAAAGTATTGGAGTTACCCAGATGGTTGTCTCATGAGTGACTCCAGTGCTTGGATCAATGATGATCTGTCACAAGTTGGAGAAGACTTCCTCAAGATGCTGGATTTTCTTGGCCTCACACAAGCTGTTTTCACTGTGACCCACAGACATGGTCATGCCTTGGACTTGGTATTCTCACTGGGAATCGAGGTAGGTAACCTCGAGATTGATCCCATCATTTTGTTGGATCATTGCATGGTAAAGTTCTCGTTTGGGGCCCCTGGTTGTCCCCCCCCCCATGGAGATGGTCTTCTATCACCCTTTAAAGAGGTTATCCCAGCAAACCTCCAGGCGGTAACAGACCTCTCAAGTGTGATTTTTTTTTTTTTTTTGCAATTAAAACTTTGTGGAGGATTATACAGGCTTACACAGAGGTTGTAAAATGAGGAGCCAAGCATTAGTACATAGTCCAAAATACATCATAATACTTCTCCACAGGAAGCTATGTGGTATACTGTCTCATTCAATAAGAGCTGCATTATATTAATGTCCATTTCAAGAGAAGAAAGTACCTGTGTTCCAACCTATTAGCTTGTAAGCATATGGACTGTTTGTAGTGTACATACTAGAAAAAAAATGTCATAATATAGGGTATCTAAAAATAATTTGCTCCATTCCCCAATTGCCATTGATTTCTGTTCATTTGTTTCTTTCCAGTATTTTAAAATTAAGCATTTTGTTGACATTAGTTCCATAAATGCCAATGTTTAATTTTTTTTTAGAAAATAAGAGTTATTCCCTCTTCCCCACTATCAGAAAAAGCACTAATCTGTAACAGAGGCACTTCCTTCTCTAAAATTTGTCTTAGAATGTCACATGTTCTTTTCCACTAGTTGTAAACTAAAGGACAACTCCAAAAGCAATGCATAAAATGTGCTTCAGTGTATCCACAGTGCCAACATTTGGGGAAGTCTGATAGTCCCATTTTAGTCAGCCTAAGGGTGGTATAATATAATTTATCAGTGTCAGTGGCTCAGTAGGTAGCACACTCGCCTCTGAGGCTGGGAGCTCAGAGGGCTGTGGGTTCAGTTCCCACATCTGGCACTTGGGTTAATATCTCAGTACTGATACTGTAGTGCAGCATGAGAGGGGTGCTGCACTTCTGAGGTGCCTTCTTTCGGATGAGACGTTAAACCAAGGTCCCATCTGCCTGGATTGGTGGTAGTTCAGGTGGATGTTAAAGATCCCATGGCACTTATCGAAAAGAGTAGGGGTATTTCCCCAGTGTCCTGGCCAAATTTCCCTCATTCACTAAAAATACCACCAACAGCTTAATCTGATTCAAGGTCAGTTGGCATTCATCTGTATCAACCTCCCCCGGGTCATGCCTGAAAATAGGCAGGATTTGTCTAGTGCACTTACCCGGTCAACAAAAACTAAATAAATAAATAAAAATAATCTATTTAATATTTTGCATTGCACTGTTTTATTTCTTGAACCTTTATAAATATTTATACAAGACAATATCTTTCACCATTGCAGATTATCTAATTGTATCCTAAAGTCAGCTTCCCATTTCTGTTTAATTTGTTCTATTATTATTTTAAGTAATGTTTTTTAGTACCAAGCGATTAACCCATATTTTGTCCTGTTATTTTTGTTAAGCTCTCTTCTAATCTCTCAATTCGTGTTGGTGGGAGGGGGGCTTTCCCATTGGTCATATGTTTTTTTTTAAAGATTTTATTTGGATATATCCATACAATTCTAATCCTTGAAGATAATATTCTTTTTTATAATCTGGTCCTATTTAAATGATTTGAAATGTATCAAATGACTCCATTGAGTAATTCCTTTTTTTTTCCAGTTCTTAAATTTAAATGTTCTTTTGTAAATAGTAAATAAAGGGTTGTCCCATATGTTATTAATACTTAGCTGAGCATTTAATTTAGGCTTTTAGTTTGATAATTTATTATTATCTTTGCATAGTTTTGTATTATATGGCTTTGAACTTTTTTATATTTGGAAGGACAAAACCTGACTGAGTGAATGGTTATATCTCTACCTGCTTTTGCTTTTAATGGTGCATCCTCAAGGGTTGTGTCAACCTTAGGACCATAGGCTCACTTTATTCCTTTTTAATCAGAAAATATATATAATAGACTAATATCTGGACATGCCAGACCTCCATATTCTTTAGGGAGACATAATTTAGTCCATATTATTCTTGGTTCCCCCATATAAAATATTTTAGAAGTTTATTTACTGCCTTAAACCATTTCATGAGCACCTTTGTTATGATAGACTGTAGTGAATAAGAAATTAGGGGCAATATGTTCATTTTAATCAGTTGACTCTTGCCCCATAATGACAACTTCATTGTGTTCCATTGTCTAAATGTGTTTTGTATTTTCTTAATCATTGCATTATAGTTATGTTGAAATAGTTCACATACTGGAAAAACTAATTTTATTCCTAAATTGTCCATTGTTATGTTGTTATATTGAACTGTGAAATTGTTTTGACCTGCCTGAGTTGTAGAGATTCTAGTTGCTAATAATGCAGATGTTCCTTCATTTAAGCAGTAACCAGATATTTTGGAATATTGCTCAATTTCAGAAAGTGCTTCTTTTAAACTGTTGATTGGTTTATTTAAGAACAATAGTATATCATCTACGTAAGGACTGAGTATGTAATTTTGTGTTCTGATTGTAGTTCCTTTTATTTTGTAATTGGTCTGGATTTTAATTAAAACAAATTCCATACATAGTACAAATAAGGATTGTGAAAGAGGGCACCCTTGCCTTACACCTCTATTTATTGTAAATTTATCTGTAAGTTTTGCATTTATTTTCAGTCTTACTGTAGGTGAGGTATACAAAGCACTAATCATTTAAATAAAGGATTTCAGAATACCAAGGTATCAATCAATTAATCCTAATTTTAGCAGGCAAAAACACCATTGAGAAGAACTCATTTACAAGATGGACCAGGGCGTAGTGTTAACAATAACTACAGTACAAAACCAACATATCGAGTACAAATAATCAGATCAATATCTCTGAACAGTCATAATATACTTCCAGTCTATCACATCAAAAGCTTTTTTGTGCACCCAGTAGTAGTGCGATGGCTTCCATGTCTCTCAAATTGACATATTCTAACAACAATTGTACTTTATGCAAGCTGTCTTGTATAGTTCATTCTGGAAAGAAACCATTCTGGTCTTTATGTATTATCTTTTTGAAGTATTGTATCAATCTGTTGTTTAATATTTTGATGAGTATTTTGTAATCTGAATTTAGAATAGAAATGGGTCTATAATTTTCTACTTTTCTTTCATCTTTATTAGGTATCAATGTAATATATACTTCTAAAAAAGAGTGATCTCTGTCCTGTATTTTGTATTTCTATAAATAAATCTTGCAAATTTGGTAATAGTTCTATTTTAAATTTAAGCCAAAATTCTGGTGTGAATCTATTTGGACCTGGTTTTTTTTCTTTTGGCATGGATGACATCTCATTCTCTATTTCTGTTATACTAATAATTTTAGTGAACATGTCCTGTTCTTCATTTGTAACAATCAGTAAAGTATTCTTGCAACATTCTAACATTTCTTCAATGGATGCTCTACTATCCTCTTTAGATAGGTTTTTATAAAAGTCCCCCAAAATTCTTTGTATGCCTCCTTTTTTGTTCTATGCATTCCTTGCAAGTCAAACATTGCCAGTATATCTGTTTTTTTGTTGTTCTTGTTTCAGTTTTTTTGTCAAATATTTGCCTGCTGTCTCACTGTACATGTGCCAGTTTCTTTTTACCCAAAACCATTGTCTACTTTTATGTTAGTAATTTTCTGCAAGTTTTCTTTTGTGTTTTTATATTCTTCTCGAACATTTTGATTGCCACCCCTTATTTGTTTTTCTAAGAACTTCAGTCTGTTCTCCTGTTTTTTCCAATCTTGAACTTGCTTTTTGTTTCTCCAGCTAGATTCTGCTATAATTTTTCCTTACTCGAGACTTCTCATGTATTACATTTGGCACCTGTAAATTCTGAATTATCTTGCCAATAATTTTGCATTGCCTCATAGAAACATAGAAACATAGAAGCTGAAGGCAGATAAGGGCCACATGGCCCATCCAGTCTGCCTTTTTTATTTGCATTGCTTATACTGTAGACTCCTCTAGGTATATGGCACTTTCTCTGCCACCCCATTACATATGCATTATGACTCCCTTGTGCTTATCCCTGGCTTTTTTGCCCCCACAACCTCCACTGCAAGACCATTCCAAGCATCCACCATCCTTTCTGTGAAGAATTATTTACTCACATCTCTTCTAAACCTAATTCCATTGTTCAGGAACACCCTTTCCTCTGAAAAATACCTCCCACTTATACCTTATTCACCTCTGTGAGGTATTTGAAGGTCTTGATAATATCTCCCCCCCTCTCCTCCAGGGTGTACATGTTTAATTTATTTAGCCTCTCCTCATAGGACTTTGATGTAGACCCTTTACCATCTTGGTAACCCTCCTTTGTATGGCTTCTATCCTGTTTATATCTTTCCTGAGATGTGGCCTCCAAAACTGGACACAGTACTCCAGGTGGGGTCTTACTGCAGATCTATATAGTGGCAACAATACTTCCTTCTTCCTGCTGGTAACACTTCTACCTATACATCCCAGCATCCTACTAGCTCTCCTGATAACTTTGTTGCATTGTCTGGCCACCTTCAGGTCACCCTATGTGATTACCCTCAGGTCTCTTCCCTGTTTGATCACTGCTAGTATCTCTCACCCCATTTTGCACTGTACCACAAGTTTCTGTGACCCAACTGCATTATTTAGTACTTTTTTGCATTAAACCTTCTCTGCCAAACATTTGACCACTCCGCCAGCCATTTTAAGTCTCCTTCTATTTTTTGCGCTGCCTCCAAAGTGTTCACCCTGTTGCAGACCACAATGTCATCCACAAAGAGGCAAACCTTCCCTTTCAGTTCCTCTGCTATACCACTAATGAAGACATTAAAGAGGACTAGCCTGGCTAGCTCTGAATGATGGGGCATTGCTCTGGTACATTGGTGATCCAGGCTCATGCTCTGAGCCCGAATGCCAGGAATGGAAGCTGACAGGAAGGGAGTCAACAGCATCCATCTATGGATGCTTCTCTCCTGGAGAGGCATGGCAAGCCACTCTAGTAATAACTCCTGGTGGTGGCTCCCAGAGGCATACTTGACAGTATGGATGACCACATACTGCCAGGTGTCCCCATTCCATGATGTCACTACAGCTCCACGCATTGTGGGTGGTGGGTGGGTGCCTCAGAAAATGGAAAATGGCCACCTGTAGTGTTGGATGATGGCTTTTGAGTAGGACCTGTCCTGCTGCTGGGCACCCAGTGCACCACACCTGGCCCTGACTGACATCCTAGTGTAATGCTCGATTACTGCCCCCATTGCCTCATGGGGGGGGCCTGGCAGGGATAAGCTGAACCACTATGGGATTGTTGGTAGATCCCCAGGAGAACCTGAGACAGGTGCAACAGCGAGAGTTGGATCAGTGGTGCAGCGGGGGGCACCAGCATGGGAGCCCAAAGGAGTGCGGCTGTGGGGGCTTGGTAGGAGCCTCCACATAAAGAGGACTGGCCACAGTACTGACCCCTGTGGTACCCCACTGGTCACTCTTCCCTCCTCAGAGTGAACTCCATTTACAATCACCCTCTGCCTACTATCCCCATACCAATTTCCTACCCAGGGTACCACCTTATTGCCCACCCCAATGCTACCCAGCTTGTTTACCAGCATCCTATGTAGAACAGTGTCATAGACCTTGCTGGAGTCCAAATAGGCCACATCCACTGCTTCCCCTGATCCAACACCCTGGTTACCAAGTCAAAAAAATCTATTAGATTTGTTCAACATGACCTCCACTCCTTAAAGCCATGCTGCCTCAGGTGATGCAGTCCATTGGATTCCAGGCATTCCATAATTATTTCCTTTAATAGTGTTTCCTTCAATTTCCCTACTACAGATGTCAGGCTGACAGGCCTGTAATTTCCTGCCTCCTTCTTGCTACCACTTTTGTGAAGTGGGACCACGGCTGCCCTTTTCCAGTCCTCCGGGACCACGCTGGTCTCCAGTCAACTGTTAAACAAGTTTGTCAGTGGTGTAGCTAGCACCTCCCTGAGTTCCTTTAACACTCTTGGATGCACCCTGTCTGGTCCCATGGCTTTGTCCACCCTCAGATTAGTGAGTGCTTTCCTGACCCTCTCCTCAGAAAAAGGAACTGGTGTCCATCCCCCCCAATCTCTTGGTGCTTATTTGTGGTCCCTTCCCTTCCCCATCAGCTGTGAATACTAAGCAGAAATATTTGTTTAAGATATTTGCCTTTTCTTGGTCCTCCTCAATATAGCCCCCTGCCTACTTTTTCCCAGTCATGGTTGTTTGTGTACCATGTTTCAGGGATGGCCACAATATCCAGGCCTGCCTCAGATATGGTGGCCTCTAGTTGTGGTATCTTATTTCCCAGACTGCTAGCATTGGCACACATAGCTGTCCAGATTTTGTTAGTACTACTCTTTTCCCTTCTCATGTTGTCTAGTTGTTCCCAATTCTTCCTCTTTGCATACTGCTTGCTTCTCTTCCCCGCTTCTTTCCCAATCAGTCCACTCTCTCATTAGCAGATTATCTTCTGTGACCACTAGAGGCTGCTAACTTGCTTGCTGCTACAATTTAAGGAACATGCTTCTGTTTTTCCTCCCTCTATTCCTCCTGTCTTTTCCCCTAGCCTTCCTCCCACCAGCAACCCATCCACAATGGCTGCCCAACCACCCTCCATTACACCATCACTACCCCCACCCCACCCCTCAATCACCTTCCCACAATATCTCACATGGACCCACACAAAATTGGAAGCTCGGAGCCACCATCCTTCCTCCCTCCTTTTCCCCTGGGCTATCTGTACTATGTAACTCTGCAACTGCCGTCACTGCATCCACCCCTTACGTACCCAACTCCTTTTGCATGGCTAGACCTGCCTGGCACAAAACCAAACTGATTCTTAATCTTATGCTGCTTCTTCTACTGGCAGGAGATATCAAAGCAAACCTGGGTCCCACCCCTCCCAGTCCCCACACTCCACTGAATCTCCCCAAGGGCCTCCGACTGCTGCACCTCGGCATCTGCAGCATCCTGAACAAATTACCAGAAATGCAACTTACTGCCCTATCTCTAAAACCAGACATCCTAATACTATCAGAGACCTGGTTAAAGCCACACCACATGGACTCTGCGGTAGCCATACCTCGCTATGCATTGATCAGGTAAGACCGTCAAGGCAAGAAAAGAGGGGGAGGTATCGCCATGTTTATCTCCACTAGGCTACAGTTCATCCCGGTCCAAATCTCCGCACCTACACCCCAAATAGAGTCCTTATTAATCAAACTTTCACTGCCTTACTCCACTCCTGTATATGTTGCAGGTTCCTACTGCACCCATAGCACCCCCTGCCCAATGTCCTAGACCACCTGGCCACTTTAAAGTCTACTGCCACAGCTGGTGAGCTCCATATCCTTGGCAATTTCAATTTCAACTGGCTAGCCAAAGACTGTACCAAACTATCCACCAAAATAACCACCCTAAACCTCTCCCAGCTAATCTCCCAACCAACCCAGCTAAACCCAAAAATGCCAAACCACTCCCTCTTGGACTGGGCCCTCACTTCCCACCCACACAGGATTATTAGTGCTGGTCTCCTCTCTGACTCCCTCAGTGACCACCACATGATATACATGGTCATGAAAGTGCACAGACCCACAAAATCTCCCTCTAGGATGATTCTCATGAGATCTTACAAATCCCTATTTCTAGCTGCTCTCCTGAATGATCTGGCTCATATTGACTGGTCCTTCATACCAAAGGCACCCTCAATCGACTATGCATATGAAACATTTAAAACCAGATTTCTTGCAGTATGGGATAATCATGCCCCACTAAGAGGTACACAAGTAAAGGGCACCCACCTTCCTTGGGTCTCCGCCGATCTCATTAGCAGCTGCCGCACCAGGGATCAGGCATGAAGTAAACATAAATTAACATGCTCCCAAGAATCCCTACAAAGATACCATACCCTCTGTAATTCCTGCACCAAATTGATATGTCAGGCTAAAAAGAAGTACTTCACGTTGGCTCTGAACTCTAACCTTAATCAACCCATCAATTTTTGGAAAACTCTCAAATCCCTCCTCTCCCCACCTATCCAACCACCAACCCTGACCCTATCCATTCTAGGCTCGACTGTCACCAACCCTGGTGAAGTAGCCTCTGCCTTCAATACCTTCTTCACTAGCTATGCAGCATCTCTCCTAACCAGTCGCCCGCCCACCCCATGCACACCACTTACCCCACCGAAATCTCAGAACTCCACACCCGCCACCAGTTTCTCTTTCCATCCAGTAACCCCAGTGGAAGTGCTACAAGCACTGAGCTCACTTAACCCCAGCAAAGGCAAATGCCCATCAGGACTGGACGCCAAAAGACTTCACTTATCTGCCCCAGCCATAGCCGCTCCATTAGCCAACCTTCTCAACCTCTCCTTCTCCATGGCCAAAATCCCAGCTGCATGGAAGCAGGCAACTGTTATCCCCCTCCCTAAGGGCGGCGACTTCTCCATGCCGGAAAATTACCGCCCCACCTCTCTTCTCCCAATTCTGGCCAAAATTCAGGAACACCTTGCACTTAACAAACTTTCCCAATACCTAGACACATCCTCTTTCTTCACCCCCCATCAGTCTGGGTTCCATAAGTCTCACTCTACCTATCATCTCCCTATTAAGAATCACCGACGACATCCTTTCAGGAATGGACAAAGGGCATATCATCTCGGCCATTTTCATAGACCTGGCCAAGGCCTTCGATACCATCTCCCACCTCAAGCTACTAGCCAAACTAAATGATGCCAGTCTCTCTGGCCATGTCACTAGCTGGTTCCTTGCCTACCTGGTAGGCAGACACCAATTAGTGAAAATAGGCCCTCACATATCTTCCCCCCTTCCAGTCACTATGGGGGTTCCCCAAGGCTCAGTCCTGGGCCCTCTGCTTTTTTCAATATTCCTGAATGATCTCCCAAAGGCCTGCACACTCTCATCTATACAAATGTATGTAGACGACACCGTACAGTATGCCTCAGGCCCTTCCACTGGAGAGGTGTCCAATGTGCTTCAGCGGGACTTCAATGCCATACAGCAATGGTTCCGGTCCAACCAGCTATTCCTAAATATGAAAAAAAAAGTCTCACTTACTTTCGGGACACAACTGTGGCTCTCCTGCTTAGCCTCACTACCTTCATTCCTAACCTTAGATGGGGCCCCCCTGGAGTTCTGCACCTCATTCAGATACCTGGGAGTCTGGCTTGACCAATATACCTGGATTTCTCCACCCATATCGATTAATTACACAAAAAGCTACACCCGAAACTTGGTGCTCTGTATCGCAACAAGGATTGCATGCCCAAGCAAGTTTGGTGGGAAATTGTTCTTAAAAATGGTTCTCCCACTACTTGACTACGGTGACGTGGTATATGGTGCCACACCCTTATCTAACCTGGCCAGCCTGGACACACTTTTCCACTCCTTCTGTCATTTCATTCTGGATTGTCCACCGTTGACCCACCACTGCAACCTGTCCAGTGACCTAGCCCTGCCCTCACTCACGACCCGGAGACAGATCCACTGCTCCAGAGTCATTGCCAAATTCTGGACTCAAACCTTTCCCCCTTATCTCAATTCTGCCATATCGGCTCAGCCTTTCCCTTCCTACTCACTCAGAAGCACAGACTCCAGGCTTCTCCAAGTCTCATTCATGCACACCTCCAAGGGCCAATCAGCTTTCAAATATAGCATGCCCAAACCATGGAATGACTTACCTGCAGATATCAGGCTCTTCACGAACCCCGGGCGTCTCAACCCACTCCTCCACACTCACTTCTCCGCCACTTGCACATGCCCTCAGTAACCGAAAACACAGCCCGCATTCCCTCTGGTTCCTACTACCTGATAGTAATGCCGTAATCAGCTGTTACACTGTATGATCCTAAAAGTTTAATTGATGTTCTGTTCTTTATGCTGTAGATAATGCACAATTATGTATAAACCTAGCATCCATCAATGTCATTGTTCTTCAGCCCTCTGGGTGCATATCCTGTATACTATTATAAATCCTGTACAGAATGTAATAATCATCCTATGTTCCCCTTTACCCCAATTTCCCCCAGGTCGCGTCTGGAAACAAGTGGTTCTCTGCTCAGTATGCCTGCCTGGTTAAACTCTTAAATAAATAAATAAATAAATAATGCTGATCCCTTGCACCCTTGATTGTACTTCATTTTTGCAGGAATCCTATCCTCCAGAAATTCTCTACCCTCCATCACAGCCTGGGGGGGCCAGTTTCTGCTACCCCTTTGCCTTCCTCCACCCCCCTGTCCAACTTAAATGCCCATCGAAGTAACACTTGAACCGTCTACCGAAGACTGCTGCTCCTTTCCTGGATGGATGCAGGCCACCCCTCCAGTACATGCTTTGCAGGTGGAGTGCCATTCCCCAATGTAGCCACACACCCTCCTCTCTGCACCATTCCTTCAGTTGTGTGGAGCTTCGTCTCCTTCCCCCTGTTGTAGATAGGCAACACTTCTGTAAAGGCTGCAGTGCATGCTACCTGCCTAATACCCTTCCCCAGCTCCCTAAACTGCTCCTGCACTGCCCCTGTTCCTTCTAGCTCCTGTTACCCACTCTCTCAGACTTCCCAATCCTAGCACCCCTGCCCTCCTTGAGCCCACTTTGATTCAACTGCTCCTTCCTTCTGGCAACCTTTAAGGTAACACTGTCTGGCTCGGTGGTTCCTGGATGGGAAGATGGTTCCCCGACTCCTTGACAATGCGACTTTGAGTCTCGTGACATTCTTCTGACTCTCTGCCAGTGCTGTTTGGAGCCTTTCAGACTGGTTTCTTCCACCTACAGAGGCGCACATAGATGGGCAGCACTGCAGCTTCCAGAAGGTGTCCATGTAGACCGTTTCCCCATCAATCACTGCATTGCAGCACTCCCTACATTTCCTTTCCCTGTTCTTCTAGTCTTTCCTTTTTTTTGTGTGACAGGCCCAGTCAGGCTATCCTACTATCACCCAGTAACTATATGCCCTTAAACCCTGAAGCTCACTAATACCTAGCAGGCTTTTTATAGTAAGTCCCTACACCCTACTATTTCTAGCAACTTTTTAATAGTAGGCCTCTGATCCTGGAATCACCCTAGCACCTAGCAACAGTTTGCCTACAATCCTACTACCCAGAAACACACTAAAACCTTGTAACAGTTAAGAACAAGCAACACTATCCTAAAGACAAGGAAAAAACAACAACATACCCTTAAGTCCACTGACGTGCTTAGCTGGCCTCCCAAGTACAGCCACCCTATAATGCAGTCCCCAACAGGCTTACCTGGGTAGGGGTCCCCTTGGGTCAGCAGGGGAGCAGAGTGGCTGGCTGCAGGCTGCCTCATTGGGCTAACTCTGGTAGGCAGACTCTGACATCCTTTGCATGTCGGTCCTTCATATGGGGGGTGGTGCAATGCAGGGCGGCAGCTTGATGGCCTTGTCCTTAAGAAAGCCCCTGCCCACTTCTTGGTTCCCAGGAAATGCCTAGGATTTGGCTGCTGATCAGGGATAGCAAGATTGCTTTCTGACCAAAAGCTAACTACAAGGAAGTCTAAATGCAGAGAACTGCTTCACTTCTGCTTAAGCCACACCCCCAATTTTCAGCTTTCCTCCGAACCCAGCTAAATGCAAAGATGATTATCAGTTCCCTTCCCCCAACTCAGACTAGCACACTAACTCCTGTGTTTTTGTTTTTACCCTAACTGAATGTCCTAATTTACCAAGCAGACCCTACACTTCTAATAAAGTATCTGTGTACTTGCCTCTTAGTCAGAAATGTTCTAGTAAAAATGTTCTAGCTGCCTTAGGGAATGGGGTCATAATGCCACAGACAAAACAGCACAAGAAACAATATTGCAGGCAAAATGGTGTACCCTGAAATAAGGCCAGGAAACACAGCTACGAAAACACAAACAGTGCACACCATTCAAATCAATGGCACTGTCTTTGTTTTTGCTGGGGGCTCAGCGCCCCCATCCCCTTGGACTAAATATAACTAACTCCGAGGTGTTGTGGACTTCGGAGATGAGGTGAAACTCTGGAGGGGTGAAATGTTTTTTTTAATTAGTATTTTATTGCTTTTTGTACCCCTGTTTCTCGCCTGTCCCCATCTTGAAGCAAATGCATGCATGTGGAGGCATGCGCACATTGCACTACTAGATTCCCTCTCTTCATGTCGCCCCCTCCCACCTATGCCATCACCGGACCTAAACCCAGCAGCAGTGGAGCTACAGGGGTGACAACAATCACTCCAGGAGAGGAGTGCTGCCATTAGGCAGCTTAATCCTAAACCCTCCCCTATTGCTGGCTTCCTGATGACCCGAGGTTGTTCCCAAACCCAGGTTGCTAGCGTGGCGCGAGGTAAGGTGTCCAGCATTTCAACCCTCAGTGCCACCGGGCTGGCCTGAACATTTTTCTTTTATAAAAAAACATGCAGCAACACTATGAGACCAGGGGGAACTGAACCATGGCCCCAGATATCCTGCATCGCTGGGTGCTGGTGCCTTAACCACTCTACCACTAGAACAGCTAGACCAGGTACCACACCAGCAGCCTTCTTGACACTTCCCCGTCTGACCCGACAGTGACAGGGGTAACGATTATTACCATATGCTGTAAAACCCCTGTTGCTGTAGAATGTTTAGCACTATCTGATGTGTGGTTATTGTCAGGCTGTTCAGGTAGCGTTATATTGACCCAGTACCCTGCCTTAGTCAGCTGCCTCCTTGCTCTGGTAGTCTTCCTTATTGCTTTACAAAAGTGTTGATCTTGTAATAATAAATTATTAATTTTCCAGATCTTGGAAATTTGACTTCTTTTTTCTAGTTGGAAAAAAAGGATACAGGATTATGATCCGAGATATAGATGGGTTCTATATTTGGTTTAACAAGGTCGGTCATTGTTGTCATACTTCTTTACATTAATATATAATCTATTCTTGAACATGTTTTATGAACTCCTGATTTAAATGTATATTCCTTAACATGAGGGTTAGTTTTTCTCCATATGTCTATCAGTGAATTAGTTTCAAAAAATTCTTTGGTGATCCTAGATCTGTATTTGTCCCATCCTGAAGGGGTATTAGATTTATGCATTTTAGGGTCTATTATGATGCTAAGGTCACCTCCTAACAATATGCCATCTGCATTCCAGCTACTTAGCTTATCTGACACTTCTGCTAAAAAAATTATTGTAATTCTTAAATTTAATAATAATAATCAGATGTTGGTGCTGTATGTTAGTCTTTAGCAGTATCACTCAAACTTCACTGTCTTTTTTAGTTTCTAAACCTTTTATTAGGCAGTCCCTGTTTATCAGAATCACTGCCCCTTGCTTTTTTTATTCACTTCTGAGTGAAGGATTGAACCCACCCAGCTGTGTTTCGGTTTTATTATAGTATACAAAGAGTGTCTGTTCATGATGGAATTTAGTGACAGCTGAAATGCTGTCGTATCATTGATCTGGCATCGCAGTGCTGTTTTACCATTGACCTGACATTAGATCAATGGTACAACAACAAGCTGTCATCAGAAAGATGTATCTTACTTAAGAGAAGAGAAAAAAAAGGTTAGATCACAGTTTAAATATCTCACAGCACAACTGTCAAAATAACCGACATGGCAGGCATCGGTAGCAGAGGTATACATAGTGAGAGAGAAAAAATCATCTTACATTTCGATGTCACTCCTGCCTGAGACTCATTCCCACATTTGAGAGCTCAGTACATCAGAAAACACTACCCTGTCAGCTCATCGGTCAGTCCTCACATGGAACTCACAGCCAGTAACCACATCCTGTAGTCAGCCAATGCTGAATAAATGGAAATCATTGGAGCCTCTTACTAATTTCAGTTTATTCAGATCTTTTTTTTTATGTTTTCTTGTTGTTGCCAGCTTTCTGTTTGTTACAGTTTACACTTCATTCATTACAGTTTGAAGTTGTTTAAATACTGGGACAGTTATTGTTTTTAGCCATCAGATGTTTTTATTCAAGTATTAAATCCTCGTTTGAAGCTGAGCCAAATGTTACTGCCTGCCTACTGTTGCCTCCATGGACTCTCTAGACACTGTAAGTACATTCTTACTTTTACCACTGTATAACATGGCACAGAACAGACACTCATTATATACTACACAAAATAGTGGATGGCTGATCATCCACAGCAAGGCTGAGTTTCCATCTTGGGAGTTGATGACATGATTGAGACCCATCGAGCTACGATCTCGAGGTCTCTATGATATCATCAACTCTCTCGATGGAAACACAGCCTTGTTGTGGACGGTCACCCTCCCACTATTCTATTTATCTCTTTGTCTTGCAAGTGTGCCTCTTGTAGTAGTGTAATATCGGTCTTCTGCCTGGCCAAATATTGTAAAATTCTATATCTTTTGGGGGGCATATTAATCCCATTAATATTCCAGGATATTTTTTTAATGTTAAGAACCATTTTTAGCAAATATGCTTGCTGCCTCTCTCAAATAATAATCTTTTGGGCCAACTTTTAAGCCCCATGCTTGTCTGGATTTTTTTCTATTCCATATGCAGGCTTTCACCAGTTATATTTACTTAGACCTCCAGTACTTAATTATAATCCTCCATTTTTTCCCCTTTTTGTCCTTCCCTCCTCCCAGAATGAGGCCAGTGACCTCTGTCTGGCATCTTAACTCCCATCACGTGGGACTGAAGGTGGTATGTCCTGCCATGTCTTATATATTCTTTTTTACCTTTCAGAAAGAGGAAAAGAAAAGAAGTAGGGAAAAACAATCAGAAAACGTATCATATACTAATAAAAATTATAACTCAAAAATGTACCCATTTTGAAACAACTGTGGCATCCTATCATCAAGTCTTGCTGTGACAATGACAGTTGATTTTTTTTTTGGCTAGTCCATAATGTCTGTTGTAGTGTTATATATTGTTTCCTTACTGAACATAAGTCAAATAAAAAATCTAGTTTAACTGTTATTGTTTGTCCTTTATCTTGGAATCCTTTATAAGCAATTTGCACCCAAATTATTCTAAGGTTGTCCTTTGAGCACAGAAATTTTACAGTTACTGTATTTTGGACGTTTTAATCAGATGCAGGCTTAGGTCCAATGCTGTGGACTCATCAACTTCTGGAAAAGAAGCTTCAGGTCCGAAAGGATTCTTGAATAAATCTGCCAGGATGCTGTTGAGGGGAATTGTTTTTTTCCCATTCTTCTAAAATTCCATATATCCTAACATGCTTGCGCCTTACTCTGTTCACTTGTTTGCCTTGTTTGGATTTCAGCAGAGGCTGTTCTTTTTGTAATATCTTTATTTGTTGTTAAAAAAGGTAAAAAGGTATCCTCTAGTGTTTATTGTCTGGTTTCAAGCTTATCTATCCATTTGAAATCTTTTTCTATTTTTCATTTAATATTATTGATAGATTCTCGGAGGTTATTTATTTTTTGAGGTAATTGAATTAACTGTATTACTCTTGTATTTTTCTGGTATTTTCTATCAAAATTTTGTCCCAAAAGGTGGGTCTGTTAATGTTTTCCCATCTTCTGTGCTTTGAACTTGACTTGATATACCCTCGTTGTTTATATCTTCATCTCTATGTCACATATAGCTTACATCAACAGATATTTACTGGGCCTGCCCTTCTGTAGCCTTTTCATTTTGTGACACAGACTTTGATTCTATTTTGGATTGCTTTTTAGTTGTCATTCCACTTTTCATAGCTTTCAATTTGTGTTAAATTACAGGCCACTTTGTCTACAGTATCTTTGCTTTTTTGCTTGCTTTACTTGTGCTCAAGATCTGGTTGTTCATTTTCTTGTTAGTTTTTCTAAATCCTCTGAACGGTCTGAATTTGTTCTTTTCCAAAATGTTGAGCTTCATGAGCATTTATCTTCTTTTTTATCTTTTTGTGCAACTTTTCTTTCTTTTTTTTTTGTTTTGTTAAACTCTCTCTGAACTGAATAAAGGTGCTCTTGTAGCAATTTGCTAGTGATGTCTCGGAGTTAAGTTATTTTGTTTGTGGTTTTATACATAATATTCCTTTAAAAATCCAATGCAGTGGGGCGTGGCTTGGACCCTGGAGAGATGGCAGCGTGATTTCTTTTCTCTGCCCTGACCTGGAGCTATCTTCCCTCTGATCCATTGGAATGCCGGATTGAATTTTATAAATACCCACTGGGGATTCCAGTTCTGCCCCTACTGAGGCTAGCATAACAGTTTAATCGTGGGAAGCCACGCTGGTATAACAAAAAGCCAACCACGCATAGGTCAAAGTGGTCTGAGGAGGTAGGCCACATAGGCCAGAGCACAGGGGAGTGACAGCATTGTAAATCTACACCACTCGTTGGGATCAGCCGGACACCGTGGGGCAAGAGTCGCTAACGTCGAATACCCTTGATTAGCTGGGAAGTCCACTGAGAAGAAGCGATATAGGTCCTCTGACTAGAGATGGAGGCTTCAGGAGACACTGCAGTGGGGCAGTCCATACAACCCCCACTGCCCTCTCAGGAACAGACCCAAATCAGAGATGCACTAGCCAATATTACTAAAATGTTAGAGGTGCTCCTGCTTAGGGTGTATAGTATAGGGGCGACCTTGGCTGGAAATGTTGCTGATGTACGCAAACTGGAGGATCATCAAAATGTACTCAATCAGCAGACAGAGGAACTAGAGAGACAGCATCTCACTGTGCTACAAAGGCTTAAAGACCATGAAGATAAACTCTCCAGGCTATGGCAAAGCACAGAGGATCAAGTGAATAGGAGCAGGAGAAATAACATCTGGATCCTGGGGGTGCTGGAGAGGGTTGAGGGGTCGAATATGGAGAAGTTTCTGAATGAATGGTTGCCACGGCTCCTTGGTGAGAGATGGAAAGAATCTGTGGGGGTGGAGAGAATACATTGAGTATTTGGCAGGCCTGAAGGTGCTTACAGACCCAGAACGATCATAGCATACTTGTTAAAGTATTCCATCAAGGAAAAACTTCTGCAGGCTACCAGGGAGCTAGGGGAGATCACCTGGAAAGGTATCATAATTTCTTTTTACCGGGACTTCTCTCAGGAGGTGGCAATGAAGCGAAAGGCATATGGGCCACTGAAGAAGAGCCTTGCCGCTAACTCCGTTCAGTACAGATTTAGAAGACTGACTGCCTTGCAACTGTCTAAAGATGGCAGAACGTTTCTGGCTGAATCATCCAGGGAGGCAGAGGCCTGGGTAAACAACCAATGGCCAGGCCTGCTACCAAGGTCTACACTCCCCAGACAACTCTGGACCCCGAGAGAACACCCACTAAAGGGAACAGATAGAAGAGGAATAGATCTCAGGGAGGTGGTAACCCCGATCGGCCAGGCATGGTCACAAAGGAGACCCTTTTGCTTCCTCCATCCGCATTGCAAAAGGCAGATAACCGCTCCTGTGCGAGCTCTCCTCCAAATCGAGACGGACATTCAGATAGTGGTGCTGACAACAGGGGACAAACAGACTGAGAAACTCTGCCAACACCAGGCTGACAATGACAATGGGCTAGGAGCCCTCGTCAGCTAGTTCCAGGCAATGTGGAAGCTTCTCCCCCCACCAAACCCCCCAGAGCAGAAGCTGAGGCAGCTGCAACATAAACAGCTTCAACTTCATGGATGGAAGATGCTGAGGAATCTACGGATGGTATGGAATTATTGGACTGGGCTGCTGAAGTAGAAGAAAACGAGCAAGAAGCTGCTGCAGAGGCAGACCTCCTGAAGCCTGGGACTAAATCATATGTGGAGGCACTCACCTCGCCCTTTAACATATCCAGCCCTGTGTGCAAAGTGCAACCCATGCTATCAGAGACAGAAGGCTGAATTGACTTTTGGTTTCCCTGGCTGAACTTATTTTTGACTCTTTTTCTATTCCCACTGAGCAGGATATGAGGGGAATGGGGTAGCATGCACAGATACTTTATCTCGCTGTCGCACTCCTCCTCCCCCTTCCCGGGGGACATTCATAGGCTCAGGGGTGCAGCTCAGAGTAGACAGCCCCCCATGCACATTCTTTATTTCCTTTCAATAATCCTTAGGTTATGAATATCCTTTGGTTTGTTTTGTATGTGCACAAAGCCCCAGGCAGGCAATTAAGATCTGACCGTGGGGACTCTGCCAAATGGCTGAGATGCATGTTATGTATATGTCACTTGCCTTCCCTGGCAGCATTCCTCTTTGTGTGGCTTCCCTCTCACCTTTCAAGGCATTTACAATTTAGTGCTAGCCTCAGACACCCCCCCTTCCTGGGCTATATAGTGGCCAGGATGTACCCCTCCCCCCTCCCTCCATGACCCTCTACCCCCTCCTCCTCCCCTTTTTCCCCTCCCCAGTGGATATGCATTTGATGTTTGTCCTACCATTAGGGTAGGCTCTTCTCTCTTTCCTGGACCCTCTGGATCCCAACTAAACACAGAGATCCACGAGGCCAGGTTGGGCCAGGTTGCTTATATATTGCTGTAACCTCTTCCCTTATACCTCTGGTGTTCGAAGCAGTGTGGCATGAGGCACCCTCTTATTGGTGACTTCTTTCACATGTTCACCTCAACACCAGTAACTTTTGTTATTTAGGGTGCTCTAATAAGAGCCTTAGTTTCACTGTTACAGTTTTGAATACTGTAACTTTAAGGTTGTTATTCATATAATAGATCTTGTGTGTGTGCTTTCTTCCTATTCTTTTTCCAACCAGGTGGGACTCAAGTGGCACAACAACTGCTCATACTCTCTATTCTTCTACCTTGCTATCGCATCTGCTACTTGGTATATACAGATGTCAGGCAGGTATTCTCTTTTACCCCATGTTTGTTGCCGCTCTGCCATATACCCCCAAGGAGGTGTCAGGGTGAGTACCTAATTTGTTTTATTTTTCACTGATCCTTGGAGGAATGACAGCGACTGCAATACCCTTGTCAGGTCATGGCTGGAGGTGCGTCTCCTGGAATGTTAAGGGACTTAATCATCTAGCTAAAAGAACCAAGGTTCTACAATATCTGAATTCTATGGGGGCAGATGTAGCCCTTCTACAGGAGATGCACCTTACCAGCCAGACAGTACAATGGCTGAAGAAGCTCTGGGTTGGGACAGTGGCTTCCAGTTGTGCCACTACTAAATCCAGGGGAGTGGCCATTCTATTAAAGAAATCTATACCATGGGTAATAGAGGACAAGCGCTCGGACTCACAAGGGTGCTGGATAGCAACTCGGATATCGTATCTGGGAGGCAGACTATTGATTGCTAATATATATGGCCACAATATGGATATGGGGAGGTATATTCGGACCTCAGCCAGGCCTTCTCGGACTTGACGAGTGGCTTTTCTGATGTCCCAATTCTATTAGGAGGGGATCATAACTTAGTCCTAGGCATTTTTCTTCATAAATCCCTACCCACCCCCACAAACCCATCCCAAGGCGTTAGCCAGTCTTACCAACTTGATGACAGGATGGTCTATGTGACTCCTGGAAGAGGTCCAATCCACAGGGGCGAGACTATTCTTTTTACTCGGCAGTACATCATACGCATAGTAGACTGAACTTCTGGCTCACTAATTATACAGCAGAGCTGGGAGTAATAGATGCCTCTATAGGCAGCATATTAATTTTAGAACATGTGCCAGTCTCTATCTTGTGCTCCCCAACGGGTCAGGGTGCCCTACCACAAGGTGGAGATGCAATCCGTCCCTACTACAAGACAAAACCTTTCAAGCCTATATTAAAAAGAAAGCTGAAAGTTATTTTGCTCTTAACCCCCCTGGGGAAACTATGGCTTCTGTTGTATGGGAGGCGTTTAAAGCAGTTCTACAAGGAAGAATTATATCCTTCACAGCTGCCAAGAATAAGACCAGAATAAAGACCATTTCCTCACTGCAGGCAGAGTTTGCGACCCTGGAGAGACAGTTTAAAGTGACAACTCAAGATCCACTTAATTCCCCTCTCCTGTTCATTATCACTGGCTTAAAATACCAACTAAACACCTTGCTAAATGAAAAGGCTGCTTGGCAGTTAATCTGAGCCAAGCACAAATCCTAGGAGGGAGGGGACAAGGGAGGCAAAGTTCTTGCGTACTACCTTCAGAAGCAGCAGGCATCCTCCAGGATTCTTGCTCTTAAATATCCGCAGGGCAGAGTAGTGTCTGTGTCTACACCTAAGGCCATTAATGACGTAATGCAGAATTTTTACCAGGAGTTATACCAATCTAAAGCTCAACTATCAGACGTGGAGCTCTCTACCTGGTTATCCAAGATGTGTGATGAGGTCTCTCTCCCTAAACTTTCTCAGGAGCAAAGTGTGGTTTTAGATGCCCCCGTTACTTCGGAGGAACTCCATTCTGCCTCTTCCAGCTGGCCAAAGAGAAGGCACCAGGCCCAGATGGAATGACAGTGGAGCTATACCAACTTCTACAAGCAGAAATCATTGTTCCACTCCTACAGGCATTGCAAGAATCCCAGGCATCTACAGCTCTCCCTCCTACTATACCAGAGGCCCTGGCGACCTTAATCCATAAGAAATCCTCTGATGCAATGGACTGCACCAATTTTCGGCCCATTTCTTTGCTGTCTGTGGATACCAAACTGCTAGCCAAAGTTCTGTCGAATAGGCTCACTCCATTTTTACCAACCTTAATACACCCCTCACAGGCTGGTTTTTCTAAGGGGAAGTCAGGGGCAGACAATCTTCGATTAGTCCTTAATTTAAAATGGTTAGCCTTGCACTCGAACACACCTATGGCAGCCCTGGCCATAGATTTTGCCAAGGCTTTTGACTCCTTAGTGTGGGGCTATCTCCACACGGTGTTGATATTTACGGGTTCGGGCCAAGGTTCTGCTCCTGGGTCTCCATTCTTTACCATTTGCCGAGAGCTAAAATTGTAATCAACCGGGATGTATTCCAGCCTTTTCCTTTCCAGAGGGGCACTAGACAAGGCTGCCCTCTTTCCCCTCTTCTTTTTATTTTGGCCCTGGACCCCCTGATACAGAAGTTTCTGAGCACCCCAAACATTATTGGGATCCCAGTGAAAGGGCACTGTTTCCTGGTGAATGCCTATGCAGACGATATGTTGCTCACGTTGTCTAACCTGGAGTTCTCCATCCCTATAATTTTCCAGGTGATGCAGGAGTTTGTCTCCCTTTCTGGCCTGGTAATTAACCAAAAGAAGACAATTTTATCTCCCCTGAATGCAAGGTGCAGTAGAAATTGTCTATGAAATACGGACATTGCTTGGGTACCCCAGGGATTTTCAAACATTGAGATCTTTATTCCTTCCACCTGGAGAGATCTAGAAAAGGCCAACTTTTCTCCCTTGCTAACAGCCATTACGGCCGAGGTTCAGAGATGGGGAAAGTTACAGCTCTCCCTGAATGGTAAAATAGAGGCCATTCATATGTTTATTTTTTCCAGAGTCTCATACCTCCTTAGTAACCTCCCCATCCCCTTAACCCCTAGGCTCTTTCTACAATTGGATAAATGAATCTCCTTCTTCTTGTGGGAAGGCAAGATGGCATGTTGTAGCTGAGCCAAATTACGAGCACATTGGACCAGGGGAGGGCTGGGAATCTTATCATTTATGGGATATCATCTAGCTTTTCGTATGGCCTAGGCTACCAACTGATTTGCTTCACCCTTGTCCCCTTCTCCTCAATGGGTTTGCTTAGAAGCAGCTCTCCTACCTGACAACTCACTCTTTTCTCTGCGTACTGACAAGAACCTACTAGAGGTATTCGGGTGGTGAGGGATCTTCTCCTCCCAGGTAGTATGACATTTATGTCCTTTGAGCAGCTGCGAGAGATATATGGAATAAAAACTCAGGACTTTTGGAGGTACCTCCAAATCTGGAGCGCAACTGCACCTTTTTTTTGATGGCTCCAACCAGTACAGGGAGGTGAAAATGCCTTTCCACCCTTCACGAGCCCAGAAAGGGTAGGGGCTTGGTTGGAACTTTGTATAAGGTGATTAGGGATGCCCAACCCAACACTACTCTGACTATTCAAACAGCTTGGGAAGCTGAACTTTGATGCCCCCTTTCCCAGCAACAATGGAGTGACTGTTTGAAAGCTGCCCATTTGGCATATGAGGATGCCAAAAGTCAACTGATCCAGTTGAAAATCCTTCTCAGGTGGTATAAGACACCCGCAGTGCTTCATAAACTGAACATTATGAAGCATGATAAATGCTGGAGGTGCAACACATCCCCTGCCCATCTACTCCATGTTCTATGGACATGTCCAGCAGTTCAGGGGTTTTGGCAGCAGGTGTTAGAGGACTGCTCTAAAATCATCAGCAGACCCCTATCAATTGCCCCACCCACACTGGTGTTGGAGGATGTCTCTACCCTGGGCCCATTGTCTGTGTCAACTAAGGCCTGGGTGTTGGTGGCAGTCATGGAAGCTAAGGGGTCTATATTGATGAATTGGAGGCTGCCTACTCCTCCCACGATCACTTACTGGCAGACAGCAATGGCGCAGCTGGCTACTTTTGAAAGACTTTCCGCGATTGGGAAAGGTCATCTCTCCAGATTCCATGAGAAATGGGACGCATACCTGCACTCACACATTTGTGCAGTCCCACCCCCTCCCCCCCAAAACCCACCGATATTCTAAACTGTGATGTATCTTCCTTTTTCTTTTATTTTTTGCCTTTATATCTACTTCCTATTCAGGTAGTGGCTGTCCAGTGTCTGTATAGACTGTGTACTTACCTTACACTGTTCATACTACTGTCAATCTATCCTTATTAGCTATCCATGTGTCATAGGTCTCAGATGACCACTCTGAAAAGACTTGGGTGGTCTGACTAATAAAAAGAGATATGAGAATTCTGACCTATGACACTCATGACTACTCTATGAGCAGTTAGTTTCTGGAGACTCCCCTGGTTGAAGGAAGTATTAATCTAAAAGAAATTGCCTGCTATATATAGATATGTTTTTAAATTAGCTTGAGCTGAATGTAAGGCTTTATGATTCATAAAAGTAATGGGAGGTAATATGCAAATCTCTCCTAGCAGTTGTAGTTATGGAATATTTCAAACATGGCCATGGTATTCCTGTTTATTTGTATGATGAATTCCTGGGTGCTTCTACCTTGGTTGGATGTACTTGGAAAAACTAATAAAATCTTATATGACAAAAAAAAAATCCAATGCAGTGATTTTTGTTTATCATTGTAACCATATAAGATTGTTAACACCTTTGAACATTCATTTGTTTATTCAAATTACCTGTTATAAGTTCTCGCCATCTCTCTCTTTTTTTTTTTAAATGGTATTTTCCTGTCTGGTTTGAAATATGTTTTTTGTTAATTTAACCAAATAGTCCAAGAAGGTGTAATGAAGTTTTGGTTACATTAATATTCCTCTTAATATAAGTTGCTAAGAAAGTAAATGCAGAGTTTTACTGACCATAGGCTTATTTAGTGTCATAGATAAATTCATAATTTCTAAACATTTAACATCATAGATACATTTGCTTCCAAATTTATTTTCTTTTTTCCTTTTCTTTCCCTTCTTCCCTTCCTCTCTCCCCTTTTCTCTTCTTCCTCTCTTAATCTTTTTAAGAGTAAACTTTTGGTGCAGCCAAATGTTGCACTTACAGTTACTAATGGACTGTTTTGTGAGTTAAAATATTTGGCTGCTACCTCTCTTGCAGGGTCTTACAATGCTTAACCAGTTTCTTCTCCTCCAGTCTTGATAGGACAAACCAATACACAACCTGTGGTTTACAAACGTGTCAAGGCTTGGTGTCTTGTTTAATTGTCTTGTTTCCTCTTAGAGCTGCATGCTGACTGTGGCAACCTCCCAAAGCCATATTTGTTTCACTCATGGTTCTGCAGCCAAAAATTAGCCCGACTCATGGCAGTTCTGAGAGATTTAAACTACGGCTGCAAAAATCGAAGGAAATACAAGAACTTTAAAACCAATGCAGCACATGTTTAGCTGAATTCTGTCAAATGACTAAAATGTGTAGGATTAAGAGACATGGTTTCCATGTCAGAATGGCATAAAACACCAGATGCCAACATCTCAAGGGGGCTAGCAGAGATGACCCTTAGGCAGGGCCCCGTGTTTTCTGTGATTCTGCAGTTGCAGCAGTGGCTGCAGAAATCAGGGCTGGCTGCAGAAATCAGTGCTTGCCGCAGAAATCAGGAAAACCAGCCACACAACCACAGAAATGCTAGCTGTGCTATGCAATCACACAAGACAAGGGCATAGCTACTGATATGATAAGTATGCCATGATATACATACACTTTAGAAGAGTAAGCAAACTGATGCCATCTGCTACAAAGCTGAAAAGCTAGTGGCTGCATGGCATCTTGACTCATGCTGGCTCTTGTTACATAACTCCGTCCAACCACTATTGGGGGGGGGGGCTGATGCAAGAGTAGCAGACCTTGATTAGGTCCATGGCAGTTATGATTTGCTGCTGTGTAGGTGTGGGTAGCTCAGTCATGTTATTTTTTCATTGTGAGGCAGCTCATGGTGCATGCTGAATCCTTGAAAGATGAATTTGGAAGGAAGAACAGGAAGGTGAGCTGTAGTCAAGAAGTGAAAAGATTCAGTGGTGCCTGTGGAGGGGGAATCAATCTCAGTGTGATGACAAGTATTGGAGGAGGAACTGATAGCAGAAACATAGGGCTGGCAGCAGACTGAGCAGAGGACTCAGTCCCCATTGGTGGACATCGATCACAGTTTTGATTTGTGAGCCACAGTTCTGTACCTGCAAGTGTGCCAGCAATTGCTTGGCTGATTTGAACCTGCAGCCTAAGTGGAGGCATCAAGATCAATTCTTAAGGAGGGTCACGTTGCCCAGCTGCAGCAGAGTTGAGGACCAGGGTATACAAGAACTGGAGCAAGCAGGTATGGAAATAACTCGGAATGGAAAGTTTGATTGCTGCTATACATAAATGAAATGAGGGTCACTGACTGAAGAACACCACAGCCCCCCGAGTTGTGAGCAGAAGAGAACATGCTAACCAAGATTACTTCAGCTTAATAACAATGACTTGCTTGCATTTTTATGTGGCTTGCACGCATGTGCAAGAAACATAGTGCCATCATCGGAGATTTCAGAGGTGTGTCACCTCCTCCTCCAATTCAGTCAGTGTGCTGGCAGGCACGGCCCCTGTAAGCCAATGCATTTTGGAGCTGTCTATGACACACTCCAAAATGCAGTAACATAAGATGGAAAGGGAGCTATGCTTCAGTGAGCACCGATAAGATATCGGCTGCTCACAGCAGCTCCCCCCATACAGGCGTGCAGCCCCGCAGACGACTGTATAGCCGATGGGGTGGCCAATCCCC
The DNA here is from genome assembly GCA_016271365.2 of Neoceratodus forsteri. Lineage (NCBI taxonomy): Eukaryota > Metazoa > Chordata > Ceratodontiformes > Ceratodontidae > Neoceratodus > Neoceratodus forsteri. The sequence goes on from CM057452.1 coordinate 757,693,381, forward strand.
ATCGGCTGTGCTACGCTCCCCATTTCCCCAAAAGCCTTCAAAAATGCCACGCTGGGTGCCCACCCACTGTGGCAACTAATCATATAGTCACGGGGTGCCCAATCCTGTCGGCTAGCGCTGTCCTCCCTCCCGAGTAGTGAGTGCCTCGCTGGGAGCCCACCCCAGCATGGCAAATTCTATGCCGGGGTGCCTAATCCCTCTGCCGGCCGAATGGCCCCCAGCCGCAAGCACGCTGCTGGGAGCTCACCCCAGCGTGGCAAATGTCCCACAATGTCTTTTTTTTAAACCTGAAAACAAAACGGTCCCTGGTGCATCTCCCAACCCCCCTCCCACAACCTGCACCCACCCACTGCGCATCCAGCCTCCCCACACCCCCCACCCCATACTTACCTCCGGACTCTGGCGCGACGATCTTCGGTGGACCGGGAACACGTCTGCACTCTTCAAAGCCGACCGCGAACTGAGGAAATGCCAGTAAGCTGTATAATGGGTTACATAGGGGTTTCAGCACATTGCATATCTCAGGCATTTTAGGAATTTTTGCACCAAATTTTTCAACATGGGGTTTTGGACCTTCTCATGAATGATGTCACTGTCATGGTGTTATTCGGGCCTGAAGGGTGATTTCACACAGTGACTGCACAGTGACTGTGAAATCACCCTTGGGCCTGAATACCGACTATGACAGTGACATCATTCATGAGAAGGGTCCAAAACCCCATGTTGAAAATGTGGTGCCAAAATTCCAATAAATTACTGTTTTACGAGTGTGCATTGCGCAGTTCCTACGCAGGCTCGTAAGTTTGCAAAATTTCAATATTTTCACTCCAGATTTTCAACATTGCCATTTTACCACACCTTCTTATGAGTAGTACAGCTGTCATTTTTCACATCTCACCCAAAATGTGTTTCACCCATGTAGCACAGAATGGCGCAGTCGGTGTGAGAAATCAATGTACAGGACAAATTAAGAAAATCATAGTGACACCGTCCATGAGCAGAGGTCTTAAAATGGCTATGTTGAAAATTTGGTGAAAAAATTCCTTAAAATGACTGTTTTCAGAGTGTGCGTTGAGCAGTTCCTACGCACACTCGTAAGTTCACTAATTTTCAATATTTTCACTCCAGATTTTCAACATTGCCATTTTACCACACCTCTTATGAGTAGTACAGCTGTCATTTTTCACATCCTGCCCAAAATGTGTTTCCGTCCAATGAAGCACACAATGATGCAGTCGTGAAGCGTAAATCAATGTATGGGACACATTAAGAAAATCTCCATGACACTGTTCATTAGCAGAGGTCTTAAAATGGCTATTGAAAATTTGGTGAAAAATTCCTAAAATGACTGTTTCTGATGCGTTGCGCAGTTCTCATGCGCTCGTAGGTTTTTAATTTTCAATAATTCCACTCCAGATTTTAACATTGCCATTTTACCACACCTTCTCATGAGTAGTACAGCTGTCATTTTCACATCTCACCCAAAGCGTGTTTCCTCCCATGTAGCGCGAATGGTGCAGTCGGTATGTAACTCAATGTATGGGACACATTAACAAAATCACAGTGACACTGATCATGAGCAGAGGTCTTAAAATGCCTGTGTTGAAAATTTGGTGAAAAAATCCTAAAGTGACTGTTTCTAGTTAATGCGCTGTTGTCTCTGCACGTTCGTAAGTTTTGAATTTTCAATATTTTCACTCCAGATTTTCAAAATTGCCATTTTACCACACCTCCTCATGAGCACTACAGCTGTCATTTTTCACATCCTGCCCAAAACATGTTTCCGCATATGAGCACACAATGGGCGCAGTCGGTGTGCGAACTCAGTGTATGGGACACATTAACAAAATCACAGTGACACTGTTCATGAGCAGAGGTCTTAAAATGGCTATGTTGAAAATTTGGTGAAAAATTCTAAAATGACTGTTTCACAGTGTCGTTGCTCCAGTTCCATGCAGCTCGTAAGTTTGCAAATTTTCAATATTTGCACTCCAATGACTTCCAAATACCTAAACAGCACATAGAAGCAAGCAACATTCGGCATTGACAAATGCTTGTTTAGTGTGTCCCTCAAAAGAAAAATCAGGAGTCAACAAATCCTACAGACGCTGCAAGGTACACCCTTCTTCACTGTTATAGGAAGACAATCCCCCCATAACACATAGATTTGCACACTGCATTCAACATGTTTGTTGCAAGGCAGCTGGGGTATTCCTAGTTTAAAAAAATAATCTAAAAGGATGTTGATCAAAATCAGAAAAAAATGGCTTTCAAGTTGGAGTCTCTTTTTATATCTGCTAACTGTAAATATTAACCAGAAATCCAAGCTGCTTTTGCCTTCTGTGTAGTTTTAGCTATGTGTGTATGTCCTCCTCTGATTATAACTTAGGAGAACAGCAAAGGCCACCAATTTCCAGAAGAACAGATGAGCCTTCAAATTCGGGGTGGGAGGGAATATTCATTACAAGAGAACACTGATGCCCAGGGCTATGCCAGGTTTTGGTTACTGCAGTTTAGTATTTGTGATAAGAAGACTACATACTGTTAAATGGCCTGCTGTTCACTTTCAGTGTAGCAGAGTGGTTGCACAAAGGCAGTCAAAGGGTTAACAAAGACTTAATCCCTTTGAAGGTATGCTGTTTAGCCACAATTTATCTGCCGCAGAATGGCCACAAAATCAGCAGTTGTTCTGCCGAAGAAAGTAGGAGGTCCTGCTGCAGAATGTAGGTCCACTTTGCTGCAGTAAACACAGGGCCCTGCCCTTAGGCTAGCTGCAGCACATGCCCTCATAGACTCTCTGCCCCCTTCTCCTCACTCCTCTCAGGTGTGATGGTTGCTTGTGGAGCAGGTTCAGAAGAGGTGGTGATGGCTGAAAGCTTATAACAGGGCTATTGCCTTGGTTCTCAACTCTGTTGCACCAGTATGTATATGACTCAAGTCTTCTCTCTTGAGATCTCTGTAGTTTGATTGGAACTGCAGGGAGCTGAAGACCAGGGGTTGGAGGTTAGAGTATTCTTGGCAGAAGTCTGGGACTGAGGATGACAAACTTTGAGAACTCACTATGGTGATTATCAAGAGCAATCTCCCATGAGAGGACAGAATTCCTGTCCAGGAAGACTGCTTCAGGGAGGAACAGATAGGCTCAGCTCTTTCAGACTGTGGACAGGCTACTTCATTCTGCCTCTTTACAGCCAATAAAATCAGTTTCAGTGGCCATGTGTGAAGAGTTCATACATTTGTTCTCTGACAGAGTGTATTCTTTCAGTTCTGGGGGGGTTGTCCCAATGGCCTTGCAGTGGAGAAGCGGTCATCACAATAAGCATGCCTCCCATTTGGAGCCAGTTTAGACCAGTGGAGGTGGAAAAGGTTTGTGAGGTAATCTCAAAGTTGCTGTCCACTTGTTGTGAACTGGACCCATGCCTGACAAGTTTTCTCAGGAGCTGTGTGGGGTCTGTAGGTCCAGTGTTCATTGAGATTGTCCAGTACTCTCTCACAGATGGATGTCTCCCTAGAACTTTGACAGAGGTGCTGGTGAAACCCCTTCTGAAGAAATGATCTTTGGACTCAGATTGCTTAGTGAATTATTGATCGGTCTCTGTCACTGCCTATTTAGGAAAGGTTATGGAAAAGACAGTAGCACTTCAGCTTAAGTCACAGCTCACTACCTTTGACATCTATGAGCCACTCCAGTCAGGATTTAGGTCTAGGCACAGTATAAAAAGTGTTATAGTCAGGGTACAGAATAATCTCCTCAGTGCTGGAGGTGGAGGAGAATGATGGGTTCTCATTCTACTTGATCTCTCTTCAGCATTTGACATTGTGGACCATGGTGCATTGTTGGATAACCTTATAGAGCTCTGTGGACTCACCAGCACTTCCATTAGCTGATTTGAGTCCTTTTTCATACATAGGATGTAGAGGATGGTGATGGGGAATTTCTCCTCACTCCTGAAGTCCCTGTGTTGTGGAGTTCCTGAGGTCTCCATCCTCTCAAGAATGTTGTTTGTGGCATACATGCTACCTGGGCAGGGGGTGTTCAGACATTACAGTGTGGGTTTCACTGCTATGCGAATGACAACCAGCTGTACTTGTCAGTTGCATCTGGGACACATGCCGTGGTAGAGGTACTGAATTTATGTCTGATTGAGATTCAGGGCTGGTTGTCCTCTAGCTGGCTGAAGTTTAACCTGGACAAAATGGAGGGTTGAGTGACTGAGCCTGCTCATATGCAGGGTGCAGAGGTGGTTGGTGAGGTGATTGGTCTGGTGCTTGGTTCCTCTCCAATTGCTGCTGCTGCCAAGGTGAAGAATCTGGGGGTCATTCTAGATGACAGGCTGACAATTAAGGCTTGAATGTTGTCTGTTGTCTGGAGTGGCTTTTACCATTTTAGGAATATTGCCCAGATTAAAGACTTGATCCCACCTAATGACCTGCCCTCTCTAGTTCATGCTTTTGTGACTTTTAGACTCAACTACTGTAATGTTCTGTATCTTGGGGTTTATGGAGTGGTCCTAACTCTCCTGCAGTTGGTACAGGACACAGTGGCCAGGATGCTGATGGGCCTTCTGAGGTTCTGTCATGTGATCTCAGTCCTGTGTGACATGCGCTGGCTGCCATTGAGGTGGCAAATCATGTTCAAGATTGGTTTACTGACCTAAAATGCCCTATATGGACTGGGCTTTGGCTACCTGGGTAATCTCTTGACTCCCTACCATACCCATCACTCTCATATGAACATACGAAGAAGCCAGCAGTAGAAGGCCATTTGCTCTATCAAGTCGGCTCATATTGCAGGGTCCATAGCTTTAGCTAATGTCCCTGCTCTCCCTTCCCACTCCTCCCATCCTCCCTACCCGAGATCCTTACTTTCTCCCTATGCCTGTCCCAGCCTCTCTTAAAGCTGCCCACTGTCTTCAATGAGATGACCTCTTCTGGCAGTGCATTTCAAGTGTCTACCACCCTCTATGTGAAGAAATGCTTCCTGACCTCCCTCCTAAACCTCCCACCCTCCAGGATCATGGCCACTCTCTCGACCTGATCTTCTACTTGGGATTGAGGCTTCCAATGTGGGGGTGGAACCCATCAGATGGGCTGACCACTATACTGTGAGATTCAATTTTTGCACACACAATCCCCATAGGTCTACCCCTGTGGAGATGGTCAGGTGCCGCCCTTTACAGGAGGTATGCCCTGATGGCCTAGCAGCGGTACTTTATCTATTGGAATTTCCTACGGCAAACCTGGATCCAGAGGTTTTGGATTTAGCCTATAATAAGACTATTACTACAGCTCTGGATTCTGTTGCTCCCATCTGCATTTGTCCTCTTTCCCTCCACCCTTGATCCCTGTGGTTTGATGGGACTTTAAGGGAGTTGCGGTGACTAGGACGAAGGTTGGAGCATTGATGGCAGAAGTCAGCTCTAGATGTTGACCATCTTAGACTGTTAGAACATTATCGACTCTACCAGTCAGAAATCACCCATAAGAAGGCAAAGTTCCTGTCCAGGGAGATTGCTGCCACTCAGAACCGACCAGCACAGCTCTTCTGAACCGTAGATAGGCTGTGAAAACCAGCCTGTCTGCAGGTTCGGAGAGCTTTTTCACAATTGAAGTGTGAGCAGCTTGCTCTATTCTTTGCTGATAAGGTGGCCGACATCAGGGCCGAGATCTGACTGACTCACTCTATGGGAGCTGCTTATGCTCGGCACTTGGTCACTGTCCCTCACTTCTTCTGGAGTACATTCGACTGGCTGGAGATCATGGATATTATGCAGATTGTTCAAGGTATGTGCCCAACGTGCTGTAGTTTAGACCCTGACCCAACTTCCCTGATTATGGGTTGTTGTGATATTATCAGCCTGGTCTTAGCGCAGATAGTCTGGTGCTTCCTTGAGTTGGGTGAGTTTCCAAGCTCCCTGAAGGAGGCTGTGGTGACGCCCCTCTTGAAGAAAACTTCTTTGGACCCAGACTGTCTGGCAAACTACAGACCTATCTCTAACCTCCCTTTTGTGGGGAAAGTAATTGAGAAAGTAGTGGCTGTACAACTGGAGAATCATTTGACCATCCATAGCATCTATGAACCCTTCCAGCCCGGTTTTCAAAAGAGGCATCGTACCGAGACTGCACTGGTTCGGGTGCTCAATGATCTCTTGATGGTGAAAGATCGAAGGAACTGGTCCATCTTGGTACTTCTGGATTTCTCTTCAGCTTTTGACACTATGAATCATGGGGTACTGCTTGAGTGCCTGAGGTTCATCTGTGGACTAACAGGTTCAGTCCTCGGATGGTTTAGATCTTTCCTCACTGGCAGAACTCAGAGGGTGGTGTCGGGGATTTATTCCTCTGACCCTCTCTCTTTGTCATGTGGGGTTCCTCAGGGCTCTGTGCTGTCCCCCATGTTATTCATGCTATATGTGCTGCACCTCGGAGACATTGTAAGACGGTATGGGCTGAGGTTTCACAGCTATGCAGATGATACCCAGCTGTACCAGTCTTTTGCACCTGACCAGGATGGAGCTCTCTCAGTTTTTAATAACTGCCTCGCTGAAATCCTGGACTGGATGAATTCCAGCTGGTCAAGGTTGAACCCACGGAAGACTGAGATGATGGTTGTGGATTCTGGATGCTGGATGGGGGGTTAGGGGTGGGTTACCCCTTGGGGCTTTTCCTGGGGGACTCCCAGCTCCTGACCTCTGAACAAGTGCGGGACCCAGGAGTGATACTTGACAACGGGCTGATACTACTATCTCAGGTGTTGGCCATCATTAAGTCATCCTTTTACCATCTAAGGAACATTGCTAGGATCAAGCACCTTGTTCCTTCTGGTGCTCTACCTACATTAGTCCACGCCTTTGTGATTATTGCAGCTCACTTTACTTTGGGCTTCCCGGGGTTGATATCCGCTGCCTGCAGCTGGTGCAGAATGCAGTAGCCTGGTTGTTGACAGGGACTCCTCGGACTTCCCATATCATGCCGGTGCTGCACGAAACTGCACTGGCTGCCAGTTCAGTGGTGGATCACCTTCAGAGTCAGATTACTGACTTACAAAGCCCTTCGTGGACTCGGCCCTGACTACCTGAAAGAGCTACTGTTCCCTTACTGCCGGAAGCAATTGCTCCGCTCAACAGATGAGGGGTTGCTAGAGATTCCTAAGGTAGTTTTGAAATCTTCAGGGGCCTGTGCATTTGCTCACATGGCCCCTACCCTTTGGAATACTCTACCCCGTCTGATTCGGGAGTCCGCGACCTTGGGGGGGGGGGAGTTAAGCAGGCATTGAAGTCTCATTTGTGGACTAAGGCTTACTGTCATTAACTGTGTAACTATGGTTTTAAGCATTTATTATTGTTGTTTTATAATGAAATGAAATTAAACTTTATTTATATGGTGCCTTTCTTAAACCAAGGCGCCTTACAATAACTTAAAACAACAACCAATAAATAATAAACACAGGTCAATGAATAATTCATACTAACTCTGAGCTCTGTCACAATAAATTAATTAAAATTTATCTGTGACCAGATATAGGTCTTGAGGGCCTTTTTAAACTCCTCCACGGTCGCACACTGACGAAGTCGATGGGGTAGAAAATTCCAGAGGGTTGGAGCAGCAAACATAAAAGCATGAGCACCTGATGACTTTAAAAAAAAAGTCGGGATCTCTAGCAACCCCTCGTCTGCCCAGCAGAGCGATCTCCTGGGATGGTAGGGAACCAAAAGCTCTTTCAAGTAGTCTGGACCCTGTCCTTGTAGGGCTTTATAGGTCAGAGGACCAATTTTAAAGGTGATCCACCACTGAATCAGCAGCCAGTGCAGATCGCATAAAACCAGCGAGATATGACAGGTGCGAGATGTACTCGTCAACAATCGGGCCGCAGAGTTCTGCACCAGCTGCAAGTGGCAGATATCCACCCCAGGATGCCCTAGATAAACGGAGTTGCAATAATCCAAGCGGAGGTCACAAAAGTGTGGACCAACATAGGAAGGTCAGCTGACGGAACAAGGTGCTTAATCCTGGTGATGTTCCTAAGATGATAAAAGGAAAGTTTGACAACTACTGACACCTGCATATGCAGTGTCAGTTCATTGTCAAAAATCACCCCCAGGTTCCACACCTGTTCAGAGGTAGTGAGTTGGTTACCTCCCAGAAATATACCTGAGGATAAACCAGCTCCTGTCCCCTCTACCCTGTGACCTGGGTCCACAACCAATACCTCCATCTTCTCTGAGTTCAACTTTAACCAGCTTGAACTCATCCAGCCTTGGATTTCAGCGAAGCAGCTATTAATGACCGAGAGAGCTCTATCCTGGTTGGGTGCAAAAGAGAGGTAGAGCTGGTTATCATCTGCATAGCAGTGAAACTTCAGCCCATACCTTCTTACAATGTCTCCGAGGGGCAGCATGTACACTGCGAACAACATGGGGGACAACACCAAGCCCTGGGGTACCCCACATGACAGTGAGAGTGGGAAGGAAGAATTTAATCCAGATACCACTCTCCAAGTTCTGTCAGTTAGGATCTAAACCAATTGAGGACTGTCCCTGACAGATCACAAATAAACTCCAGCTGTACGAGAAGTACCCCATAGTCCACAGTGTCAAAAGCTGATGAGAGATCAAGAAGAATGAGAATGGAATGATTCTTCTGATCTCTAGCCATCAGAAGATCATTGAGCACCTGAACCAGCACTGGCTCGGTACTATGCCTCTTTCGACAACCAGACTGGAGGGGCTCATAGATGTCATGGATGGTTAAATAGTTCTCCAATTCTGCTACCAGCACTTTCTCAATAATCTTCCCAACAAAGGGAAGATTAGAGATCAATCTGTAGTTAGCATGGTAGTCAGGGTCCAAGTTAGCTTTCTTCAAGAGGGGTGTCACCACTGCCTCCTTCAGGGAGCTAGGAAACTCACCTGTATCCAAGGAGCACCAGACTATCTGTGCCAAAACCGGGCCAATAGTCTCAAGACAACCTTTTATCAAGAAAGTCGGGCCCAGATCTAGACTACAGCACATAGGGTGCATACTCTTGATAATCCTCATGACATCAATGAACTCAGACCGGTCAAAGGAACTCCAAGAGAGACCGTAGGGAGCAACCAAACACTGATCAGAAGCAGCTCCAATAGAGGGAGCAGGTCAGAGCACTGTCCTAATGTCGGCTGCCTTATCTGCAAAGGAGCGAGCAAGCTCATCACACTCTAATTGTGAAAAGGCTTTCCGAACCTGGAGACAGGCTGGGTTGCATGTCTGTCAACAGTTCGAAAAAGCTGAGCTGGTCAGTTCTCAGCATCCACAATCTCTCTGGACAGGAACTCTGCCTTCTTACAAGAGATTGTGGAATGATAGGATTGATAATGTTCCATTAATCTAAGATGGTCGGCATCAAGGGCAGTTCTCCACCAACAACGCTCAAATCTTTGTCCTTGTCGCCGCATCTCCCTCAAGGCCTCATCAAACCATAGAGATCAAGAATGAACGGGGAGAGGATGAACACGGACAGAGCTGAGGAGATAGCCCTATTATAGGCCTGCACCAAAGCACCAGGGTCATTGCTCACTTCAGAAAACTCCACTAGGTCAAGTGCTGCTATCAGGCCCTCAGAGCTAATATCTCGTAAAGAACGGCACTTAACCATCTCCACAGGGGTAGGCCTACAAGGGGGGGTGCAAAAACTGAAACCCACAGTGTAATGATCAGACCAACTGATAGGTTCCACCCCACGTCTGTAGCCTCAATCCCCAGGAGGAATACTAAGTCCAGAGAGTGACCACTTTAATGCGTGGCAGAAGAAACCACTTGTGTGAGACCCAAAGATGTTATTAATTGGAGGAAGTGTTGTCCAAACTGCGAATATTCATCATCGACCCAGGCAATGAAGTCACCCAGGACTATCAGCCTGGGAGAATCAAATGCCATGTCAATGATGAAGTCGGCTACTTCCTGTAGAAAACGCTTGTCATCCCCTGGTGGACAGTAGATGAGCACTATTCTACATCCCACACCTGCCACAACGGTACACTCAAAGGACTCCACCTCCTCAACTGGTACACCTGAGAATCCCAGTTTGGTCTTGAAACAGATCGCAACCCCCCTCCTGCGGTCCAACCTCAAGCGGTGTAACACTGAGTACCCGGCTGGAATTGCTGCCTCTGAAATTGGACCAGCATTACCATCCAGCCAGGTCTTGGTAATGCAAGCCAGATCCATGGACCCCATCAAGTCTGCAATAACTGCAGTCTTGTTCCTAATGGAGCTGGCATTGCACAACACCACTCAGGTTGGACAGGTAACTGAAGTGGAACAGACTACTTCCCCAATACCATTAATAGTAGAGGTACCCTTGGGTATGGGAACCAGACAAGGAGAACCTTGCTCTCGAATCCATTTCAGCCCAGGGTGTCTTCTGGTCTCCACAACCCCAATCTGATGTCTCCGCTCGCTCAGCCTCCACTGTCCGCACCCTCTAAAACCTCCCCCCCCCATACAATCCCCAGTGCTCTACAGTGCTGGTAAGTTGACAGCTGAAATGGCAAAGGGGAGAAATGGTGGAGGGCACAGGGTGCGGAGGACGAATAGCGCACAACCGTGGTGGTAGGCCCTCTACACATTACAACAATAAAACCAAACCCAAAACCTGAAAAATAAAATAAATGAAATAATATAAAAATAAACAAAAACAAAATTAAATCAAATCAATCAATATAAAATATCCAAATAACTAAGATTAACAACCAAAGATCCAGAGTCTCTCACCCTCCCTTAAATTCTAAAACAAACAGAGGATGCCACAAGGAAAGAAAGCAGCTCCTGGGGGGAGACTCAATTATTAGGGGGATAGAACTGGGGGGAGCAGGGAAAACTGAAGTAAAGTGCCTGCCTGGTGCCATGGCTTGGAGGGACAGGAAGCGCATCCTCAGGATCATGAGAACAGCTGCACGGGAGTCTGAGCTGGATGTCATTGTCCACCTAGGGACAAATGACTTGGCTCAACATGAGATTAGAGCAGTGCAGAAGGATTTTGTAGAACTGGGGAAGGGTCTAAGACAAGTAGCACACACAGTATCCTTCTCAGAGGTGCTGCCTGTAAATGGCATGAGTGAGGCAAGGGTACTTTGCACCATACAGTTTCATGAGTGGCTGAAAAAATGGTGTGGAGCACAGGGGTTTGGCTTCATTGGGGACTGGGGTTCCACTTGGAGGGACACCAGCCGATACTGGCAGGATGGTCTGCATCTGTCCAAGAAGGGAACAAGTCTTTTGAGCAATCGGTTTAAATGCTTCATTGGCAAGCTTTTAAACTAGTCAAGGGGGGACTCACTGATAAGCATCAGGAAAATCCCAGCCTCTCCCTACAAAACAGGGTACTAAATGGGAAAAAGACCGAGGTAGAAAGGTCAGTGGGGGATGCTGCAACAGAAAGTAAAGCCATCAAAAAATGGAAAGCAATGAGTACCAATGCACGTAGTTTGAGTAACAAGCTTCCTGAATTAGTGGCCTTGATGGAGGAGGAACATCTGGATATCGTGGCAGTCACAGAAACATGGTTCGCACAAAACCATGACTGGGACATAAACATACCAGGATACACTATCTACAGGAGAGACAGAGAGGGTAAAGAGGAGGAGGAGCTCTTTACATAAGGGAAGGAATCAAAGTAACAGAACAAAAGAGAAAACAGGGAGGAGAAGAAGCACTGTGGGTAAATTTGGAGACTGGCAATGGCACCACAATCCGCACAGGGGTTGTATACAGACCCCCTTCTCAGAGGGAGGAAATGGACAAGGAAATGATAGAAAGTATGCTTAGTATGGCAAAAAAAGGGGAAATATTGCTGATGGGTGATCTGAATATGCCAGATGTTAACTGGAGTGCAGTTGCCACAGCCACTTCAAAGAGTGGTGTTATTCTAGATACCCTACAGGGGGCATGCCTTAGACAACTAGTATTGGAGCCCACTCGAGAGGGAGCAATCTTAGACCTGGTTCTCTCAATGGAGATGAAGAGAGGATCACAGATGTAGAAGTGGGTAGCCATCTGGGAACTAGTGACCATCGAACAGTATGGTTCACAATAAACACAGCAATAGAGTCAAGCCATACAAAGGCAAAGGTACTGGACTTTAGGAGGCTGACTTTGCAAAATGGGTGCATGCCTAAGGAATGCACTAGCAAATGGGCAGGAAGGAGGGGTGGAAGAACAATGGAGGATAATAAAAACTGCCATCACAGAGGCAACAAGCCTTTGTGTGAAGCAAATAAACAAAACTAAATGATGTAAGAAACCACTATGGTTCTCAAAGGAAGTGGCAGTAAAGGTTCAAGAGAAAAAGAAAGCTTTCAGGAAGTACAAGGAATCACAGAAGGAGCAGGACAGAGAACTGTATCAGTTAAAGCAAAAGGAAGATGGGAAGGCAGTCAGAACAGCAAAGGCCCAAACCGAGGAAAAGCTAGCCAACTCAGTTAAGAAGGGGGATAAAACCTTTTAAAGGTACATCAGGGGGCCAAGGAAGACCAAGGGAGGGATAGCGAGCTTAATAAAGGGGAAGGGGGTGGGCAGAGGGTGACTGTGAAAAGGCAGAGATACTAAACGAATATGTTTGCTCAGTATTTACAAAGGAAGAGGGGGAGGTACCTAGAACAAACAGTAGAAACACACTGGATACAGAAGTTGATACCAGCCCATTTACAGAAGAAAGGGTTCTGAAAGAACTCTTAAAACTGAAGGTGGACAAAGCAATGGGGCCTGATGGGATTCATCCCAGAATTCTAAAAGAACTAAGGGTAGAATTAGTGACACCACTGACTACCCTGTTTAACAAATCATGGAAGGATGGGGTGGTACCCGAGGACTGGAGGAGGGCAGATGTGATTCCCCTTCACAAAAGTGGGAGCAAGGCAGAAGCAGGAAACTACAGACCTGTTAGTTTAACCTCAGTGGTAGGAAAATGATGGAATCACTTCTGAAGGAAAGAATTGTTGAGTATCTAGAGGCCAGAGGGGCACAGGACCCAAGGCAGCATGGATTCACAGCAGGAAGGTCATGCCAGACGAATCTGATAGATTTCTTTGACTGGGTGACCAAAGTAGTAGATCAGGGAGGGGCTGTGGACATGGCCTACCTAGACTTTAGCAAGGCATTTGACACAGTCCCACACAAAAGATTAATATACAAGTTAACTAGCCTGAGAGTGGGTCCCAAGATGACAGCCTGGGTAAAAAATTGGCTGGAAAATAGGACACAGAGAGTAATAGTAAATGGAGTCCACTCTGATGAAAGGAGGGTTACTAGTGGGGTAACCCAGGGTTCAGAGTTAGACCAGTCCTCTTCAATGTCTTTATGTTACATGCAGAGGGACTGAAGGAAAAGTATGTCTCTTTGCAGATGACACAAGATCTGCAACAGAGTTGATGCACAAGGTGGGGTGGAAAGGATGAGAAGGGACTTGGCAAGGTTAGAGGAATTGTCAAATGTATGGCAGCTTAGATTCAATGCTAAGAAGTGCAAGGTAATGCACCTGGGAAACAAAAACCCAGGGGAAGAGTACACAATGGGGGGTGAGATACTAACAACAACAAAAATGGAAAGGGACCTGGGGGTAGTCATATCAGATGACCTAAAGGTGGGCAAGCAATGTGAGAGGGCAGCAATGAGGGCTGGGGGGATATTGGGATGCATAGGGAGAGGCATCACCAGTAGAAAACAGGAAGTTATTATCCCTCTGTACAGACAGCTGGTCAGACCCCATCTGGAGTACTGCGTGCAGTTCTGGAGACCCAGTCTTCGGAAAGACATAGACAGGATGGAAGCTGTCCAGAGGAGGGCAACTAAAATGGTGCAGGGTCTGCACCGGAAGACATATGAAGACAGACTAAAGGAGCTTAATATGTATAGCCTCGAGGAAAGGAGGGAGAGGGGGGACATGATAGAAACTTTCAAGTACCTCAAGGGAATCAACAAAGTCCAAGAGGGTAGCATCTTTCAAAAACAGAGGTGTGCAAGAACAAGGAGGCACAATTTGAAGATGGGGGGCAGCTCAGAGGTAATTTAAGGAAGTATTTTTTCACAGAGAGGGTTGTGGATGCATGGAACGGCCTTCCGGAGGAGGTCATGGAGTCAAAAACAGTGGTGGAATTCAAGCATGCATGGGACAGTCATAAGGCAATTCTAGGGGATGGGGGTAGGAAGAAGTAGGCTGCTGGTTAACTAGAATCTGCAGCTTATCCAGTAGGCAGGGAAATGGGCAGACAGGGTGGGCCAAGCGGTCCTTATCTGCCGTCAAATTCTATGTTTCTATGTTTCTAAACCATAAGTATAAATCACATAACAGTCTCTTAAAAGTCAATGTCAGGGCCAAATGGCAACTTTCCACAGGGAAATGTAGAATCCAGCTGACAATAAGAGGGGCTCTCATCCCCTCTTAATCCAAATCTCAGACAATACTCCAGATGAAATTCAGACAAGCAGCAGGAGGGGCTCTCACCCCGCTCTTAATCTGATTACTGAACAGGTTTCTTCTGGAAAGCCAACTCTTCTCCAATAAGCTGTATCCTCAAAACCCAGGCCCAGACACCTAGGCTAAGATCAGGTCAGAGGGCTGTACTCTGAAATAGGGCCCTGAGATGACAATAATAATTCCTACCACAGAGACACCATAAGAACCCTAAGAAATTCCACACCACCAACAAACTTCTTAGTTCCCTCAGAACAGCCCAACACAGCCACAATCCCACACCCAGGAGCCAAGGCCCAAAAGGAGAATGCAAAACCTCCACCCCCAACAGGAATAAGACCCACAGAAAAGAAAGCCACTCCAGGAGGGGAACCTGAGATCCCAGCCGCCCACCAGCCGCCGAGATCCCCCAACTAACAACCACAGAGGAGAGCGGCCCTCCAGCCAATGTCCCCATGGTTCCTCCTAAGACAGCCTAAGAATTCTCTAGGAATCACCCACACCAGGGGAGAGGGAACATTCTCCTAAACAATCAGGAAGATTTCCCTATGACCATGATATTCCACGAAAAGTGTCCAGAATCCAGAAACAGGGAACAGATTTTGTTTAGTGTCCCCCGGCCCATGGTGCTCTCACCACCCAGACCGATATTTAGGGGCAGTTAACAGTCATCAGAATCTACAAACACTCCCATCTCGAATTAAGATGAAAAAAATGAAAGAGATCTCCACTCGCGATCAGAGTTTATAGTTCTGGAAGATCACCATTCAGTTCCTAGAGCTCCGATCAGCAGATCTCTTCTTCAACCTTCCAAACAAGTCAATCCACAAAGCCTGTAGGAAGTGCCCAGATAACACACCAACAATAATCCAAAAGCCAGTCTGACAAGCGCAAAAGTCCAAGAACTCACACTCCTCTGGGGGGACTCCCCAGCTACAGCCTCCAGCAGTTTCTCCAAAATATAACAAGCTGGCTGGCGCAAGACCGCTGTGTTCTATACTAGGATCCTACAAAAGCCAGAACCACCCCTGATGTTATCTCCTCCAGACATGCCATGATGGAAAACAGAGCCACCAAAACCGAGAGGCACTAGACCCCAGCGGCTGCAAAACAGCAGCTCAGCACTCGCTCCACACGCTCACGGACACAGCCGAAACAAAACAAAACGACTAAATGAAAAGAAATCGCAAAAACAAAATAAACTGTTAAAAACACAAAACAAAATGAAATGGAGCTCAGAAAACACATTTATTCAGTGCTCAGGGTCAGGCAGCTCACACATACCGCTGCCATTATAAGGTTTTATATTTTGTAATGCGCTTTGACATTTGAAAGGCACAAAATAAATAAAGATGATTATGATTATTATGATTATGATTAAGAATGTGCCCCCTAGTGTTATGGTTGCCACTCAGCTTAAAGAGACTCTCCTTATCAACCTTATTCATCCCTTTCAAGTACTTGATAGTCCCAATCATGTATCCACTCTCTCTCCTATCTTCCAGGGAGTACATGTTCAGTGCCTCAACCTCTCCTCATATGCCTTACCATGCTGACCTAATATCATCTTTGTATTCCTCCTCTGGACCTTCTCCAGCAGGTTAATATCCTTTTTGAGGTGTGGGCAACAATTCTGAACTCCATACTCTAGATGCAGTCTTCCCAGTGACCTGAACAAGGGCAGTATACCCTCCTCTCGCCTACAACTGATCCCCCTAAATATGCATCCCAGCATTTTGTTTGCCTTTGCTGCTGCCTTCTTGCACTGCATGGAGTGCTTCAGGTCATTAGTGATCAACACTCCCAGGTCCTTCTCCTCCTCCTCTGATGCAGATACTCGGACTCCACCCAGGTAATACTCTGTCCTGGGATTCTTGGCTCCAATATGCATAACTTTGCATTTCTTGGCATTTAAGCCAAGCTGCCAGATCCTGGACCACCTCCACAGCTTTTCCAGATCTTCCTGTAGGCCTTGTATCCCTTCAGCTGTGTCCACTGTCCTGCAGCGCTTGGTGTCATCCATGAATAGATACATTTTGCCCTTAATGCCATCCCTAATGTCATTGATGAAGCCATTGAACAACACCGGCTCTAGCACAGAGCCCTGTGAGTGAGACCCCACTGGTTACTGCTCTGGAACCAGATAACTCTCCCCCACAACCACCCTCTGGGTTCTGTTCCTCAGGTAGTTTTCTACCCATCTGGCCATCTTTTCCCCAACCCCAAGATCCATCAACTTCCTGATCAACCTTTTGTGGGCAGAGAGTTAAAGGCCTTGCTAAAATCAAGATAGAGGATGTCTACCACTTGGCCCCGTCTACTGTTTTAGTGACACAGTCAAAGAAGTCAATCAGATTCATTTGGCATGATCTGCCCCCCCCCCCACGAACTCATACTGTTTCGCATCCTGGAGATCATTGCTCCTGTAGATATTCTACCAACCTTTCCTTTGGTATGGTTTCCATGAGCTTGCCCACAAAGGAGGTCAGACTGACTGGTCTGTAATTCCCTGGGTCATCCTTAGGACCATTTTTGTGGCGGGCACTACATGTGCTGTTCTCCAGTCCTGTGGTACCACACCTGACTCTAGTGAACTATTAAATAGGTCTGCCAGTGGCCCTGCCAGCTCCTCAGCCAGTTCCTTTAGTACCCTTGGATGTACTCTGTCCAGGCCTGGTGATTTGTCCACCTTCAATGCCAGCAGCTCCTCCCTCACTCTATCCTTCCCTATCACTACATCTGTGTTCCCCTCCCTCTCTGCTCCTCTTTTCCCTCCTGAAGGTACTGGTCTATCCTCCCTGGTGAAGACAGAACAGAAGTATTCAATTAGTGTCTCTGCTTTTCCACATTATCCTCCACCCACTCCACCCTTTTCTTAAGCCTAACAATCACTTCCTTCTTGTCCCTTTTCTCACGTATATAATGAAAGAAAGCCTTTCCCCCCTTCTTAATTCCTTCAGCTATCTGCAGCTCCTTTGTGCCTTTGTTCACTGGATTTCCTTACTTATCTCACTAGCCAACCTTAGGTAATTTTCCCTATCCACCTCTCTTTTGGTCTTTCTGAATTTTCTATAGGCCAACCTCTTTTCTCTTACTGCCTGGGCAACCCCAGAACTGAACTAGCTGGGCGCTTTTGCCCTTTGTTCTTACCCCTGAGCCCAATGCACTCATCTGTGGCAACCAGTATTCCTTCCTTAATAATGGACCACCTTTGGTCCACCTTCATATCTGCTTTGATGCCCACCAGATTGCTCCTTCGAATGTCACCCATTTTCCTGAAGTCCACCCTCCTGAAATCCAAGATTTTGATCTTAGTCATGATGCTTTCCCTGCCCATATCCAACTGGAACCACACTGTGCAATGGTCACTTCAACTCAGTGGTTTCCTGACCATTATTTCCTGTACATGCTCTCCATTCCTCTGAGGTGGACCTCCTAGTGGTTCTCAGGGCATGACTCAAATCATTTGATGACTGAGCTTTTGAGGTGTCTGTCCTGGCCCTGTGAAACTTGCTTCCAATATCCTTAAGGAAGGCCTCTCATTGTAGGCCTTTAAGAGGGGCCTGAAGTTGCACTTATATAGGGAGGCCTTTGGATAATAGGAAAAGCTCCTGACACATTGGCTGCTATTCAGACTTGTTATTATTTATTTTAATTAGTTATTTTATTTTTATCTTTAGCCTGTGTTATGTATTATTTATATAGATAGTTATTCATGAGGTTTATATTTGGAAATATGCTATGTATGAGTTATCCTCACATTTTCTACAGCACCTTGAGCCCCAGGGAATGGACATGCAACAAATAAGAGTTTGCTTACTTACTAGTTTACTTCAATAGTAAACGTGCTGTTTATGACAGATGAGTGCCTCGAAGAAATCTTCAGGTCATTTCTTAAAGCCAAAACAAAACTTAATTTTTACAATGTCTTGTCAATTTTGGATGCTGTGCTAAGCAGCAATGCATGTCAGATGTGAACATTTTGATCAGTACTTTTTATTTTATTTTAGATTGCCCTTTATTTCCAGTCTTGTATGATACCATTTTTTTTTCTTTTATTTAAGTCTACTATAGCACCTTTTTTAACATTTGAAATAATAAAAGGTGTGACCGTTGGAATATGGTTTGAGCCAAGTTTTCATCAGTATTCTCTGCTGTTTTTAAATGCTCGTTGTTTAGCATCACTTTTCTTGTGTCTGAAATTAACTAGCATGCAGCAGATATAGCTCCCTGACAATATTGGATGCTACAGTTGGTTTACAAAAATAGCTGAGGATACTGATGAAAGCAAGGTATGAGCCATATAAAACAGAACAACATTAGGGTTACAGTTGACAATATATTTAGGTACAGTGTTCCAAATTTTCACCACCCTCTGGGTATCATAACATTTTCTTTTCTGTGTTCTGAATATTTTCCCTTTTAACCATTTATTATGACCCTTTGAGTTTAACTCAGTAATGCTGAATTTTAGATTTAGTTCTCCCATGAAAGCAGTGTCTTTACAAATGTCATGAAGAGGTCATCTCTAATCCTTCTCTCAAGACTATGTAGATTCAATTCACATAATCTTTCTGTATATGTTGTATTATTTAGCCCCATTATAGTCTTGGTGAATTTCCTCTGGACTCACTCTACTCTCTTAGTATTGGTTTTCAAATGAGGAGACCCCAAACGAGGAGGCATAATTGAGATGTGGTCTAATATATGCCCTGTACTTGGTCCCTAAATATGAAGAAGCCAGCAGAAGAAGGCCATTTGGTGAATCTTGTGTGCTCGTATTGCAGGGTCCACAGCTTGAGATACTGTCCCTCCCCCTCCGACTCCTCCCATTCTCCCTTCCCATGATCCTTATCTTCCCCCATGCCTATCCCAGCCTCTCTTGAAGCTGCCCACTGTCTTCAACAACACCATCTCTTCTGGTAGCATATTCATTAAAATCTATAACATGGGATAAAATGTATTTACTTCTACTGGAGATACTTCTGATAATGTTGTACAGGACTATTTGCTCTCTTAATAACTTCTCATTATTTGGTGTTTTTTAGTTCTTTGTCAGTGATAAAACCTAAGTCCCTTTCTGTTTTTATAGGTGTTATTACTGTTTTACCTAACTCTTATTTAGATTCTGGGTTATTGTGTCCATAAGCAGAACTGCACATCTGCCTGCATTAAATGTCATGCCCCAACATTTTGTTCACGTTATTAAGGTGTTGAAATCTTCTTGGGTGTTAGATATGTCTTGTATGTCTTCTGGACCACCAATCTTGGTATCATGAGTGTACTGGATGTACCAGCTGTGGACACCTGTATGCATGTCAATTACAAAAAGTTTGAATAGGATCATTCCCAGTTCCGAACCCTGTGGTTCAACCCTAGTTACTTTACTTTCAGT
Organism: Neoceratodus forsteri; assembly: GCA_016271365.2. NCBI lineage: Eukaryota > Metazoa > Chordata > Ceratodontiformes > Ceratodontidae > Neoceratodus > Neoceratodus forsteri. The sequence continues at coordinate 757,713,225 of CM057452.1, forward strand.
CATGGGAAACCCGTTCAGAATTATTCTTTGTGTTCTTTCAGCTAGGCTGCAATCCACTTAATAATAGATCTATTTACATTTAAATTTGTTAGTATATTAATAATGCTGGTATGGGGGATGATATAAAATGTTTTACTTATGTCAATAAGTATTACATCCACTGGTACACCCCTATCAAGCTCACTACTGGCTTTTTTTTAAAAGCACAACAGGTTTGTTACATAAGACCTCTCCTTTTAAAAGCAGTGTTATCATCATTGTACTCTATTGTGTTTAGATATTCCAATAACAAATCTTTTATAATGGATTCCATAACTTCGCTGGCCACATGGTTAGGCTAATGGATCTGTAATTGGACATTATGAAACTGGTAAAAAGAATGCTGGTTCTTGACTGTCTAAGAGGTACTTTCATCTGGGCTGTTATCACAGCACAAAAGCCCATCTAAAAGTAGCACTCACACAGACAGGATTCAACACTCTTATCTTAGTAATCCACCTGTCCTTCAGAGCAAAATGCCCACAACAAATATAGCAGACCTGCTACACTCCTCTGATGGACCTGTCAACCACTGAGCCTTCTTGTGGACTTCATAGCATGTGGAGGAAACATCCTTCTCCAGCCTTTGTTCTCCCTCCCCTTGCCACCAGACATCTAATGCTAATCCCCTGGAGCCCCAACCACTGGTCACTGATAGCCTACTCCATCAATTGGGCAGATCTGAGGGCTGGACTTAGCAAAGAGGGCATGATTTTTAAACACTGTCCATCCTCCCAGCTCTTCGGTCGACTGCCGATCCTTCTCCTGCACTTCAGGGAAAGTTCTTCTCTAGCCTTTGTTTTCCCTCTGTCTGCTACCAGCCATCTGTTGCTGATCCCTGGAGCCACAACTACTGGTCTCCGAGAGCCTACTCCACCAGTTGGGTGGGTCTTAGTGAGGACAGTGTGATTTTCAAACACCTGTCCTCCCAGCTCTTCAGTCCACCACAGATCCTACTCCGGGACTTCTTGGTACATGGAGGGAGTGTCCTTCTCCAGTTTTTGTTTTCCCTTCCCCTGTCACTGACCATCTGCTGCTGATCCCTGGAGCCATGACCTCTGGTCACTGAAAGCCTACTCTACCAATCAGGTGGATTTGAGAGTGGGTCTTAGCAATGACAGAAGGGTTTTCAAACACTGCCCATCCTCCCAGCTATTCAGTTAACCACTGATCCTTCTCCTGGACTTCAGGCCATTTAGAGGGAGTGACTTTCTCCTGCCTTTGTTCTCCCTTCCCCGCCACAGGACAGTTGCTGCTAATCGCCAGAGCCCCGACCACTGGTTACTGAGAGCCTACTCCACCCATCTGATGGATTTGAGGGTGGGACTTCCCTGCAGTCCTCAGTATTTCTGTGGCATGTTGCTAGCAGCCCTTCCATGCTGTGGCCCTTCCACATGTAGGACCACAGTGCTAAGGACATTGAGGAGTCTGCCTGGAGTCATTTAAAACATGAACTCAAAGTCCACTGCACATGTAATTTATTTTATTTATTTAGTTTTTGTTGACCAGGTAAGTGCACTAGACAAATCCTGCCTATTTTCAGGCATGACCCGGGGGATGGGGATACAGATGAATGCCAACTGACCTTGAAGCAGATTAAGCTGTTGGTGGTATTTTTACTGAATGAGGGAAATTTGGCCAGGACACCGGGAAATTCCCTGCTCTTTCTCGATAAGTGCCATGGATCTTTAACATCCACCTGAACTACCACCAATCCAGGCAGATGGAACCTCGGTTTAACGTCTCATCCGAAAGACGGCACCTCAGAAGTGCAGCACCCCTCTCATGCTGCACTACAGTGTCAGTACTGGGATATTAACCGAAGTGCCAGATGTGGGAACTGAACCCACAGCCCTCTGATCTCCCGGCCTCAGAGGCGAGTGTGCTACCTACTGAGCCACTGACACTGACATGGATAATGGATATGGATAACTATAGCTAATATGAAACCATGTGTAAACAAGCTAGCACATGTATGTTTTAATTATATATCCCTGTATATCATCTAGTTTATTCATGTAACAGCCCCATGGATTGTATGTAATTGTATTATGTATATAAGGTAATATTATCTTATTATTGTAATCTTGTATCTCACCCAGGACCACCTTGTAAATAGGACCTACGGTCCTAGTGGTGTGATTACCAGCCATTTCTGTATAAAAATAAAGATTTTACTACTACTACTAGAGTCAGCTGTAGAGGCAGCCAGATATGATCACACTGCTTGTTACTAGTCTTCACCAAACAAGTCTATAAATGTCCATTGTACTGAACTGCATTCCTGACATTTGAGCTGTAATTCATCTGTATGTAACACTCTTTTAGTAAGTGCTTGCCTCCAGTATCCTTCTCTTGCCCTCTACTAATTCAGCTGCCTATCTGGGTAACCCCAGTACCAGACCATCCATAACAGTTACTCCTTCATAGTGGACATCAGTATCCCTTTATAGTTTGCTTACTAGGTTTATTTTCTGGCATATCCCTTCCAATTAGCTGACAGTTGTTAATATCCTTACCAATATTCCCTATTTAGCTGTTGTTCTGCTTTGTACAGTACAGCTCATCTATAGCTGCAAACAGGCCTACTAACTTGGAATGCCTATTGCTTCCATTGTCTATTGCTGCCATCATATCTCGCTCTGAATGTACTATCTCTCAAGTTAATTTAATGTGATTATTTCCTCTGCCTCACTTACACTTTTGGTTGATTGTGTAACTCTGGTCCCCCTCGTCATATTCAAAATGGCATTGATGTATTGGATATTAATCTCTCGAGGGGCCCTCATCACCTCTCTAGGACCTACCTTTTTAGAAAATCATTTTTATAAAGTTTTAGTTGATTTTAATATTACTGATTTATTTATTAATTTATTATGTATTTATATATCTTGTATGCTGTCTGCTGAACCCTGCTTTTACCATTTGTAAGGTACCCAGAGCTCCTGGGATTGGGTGCCATATTTAAATATTGAGAATACTGGATGGGCAACCATGCAGAACCAGTGTGTTCTGCCACAGAGGGGTATGATTCCATGTGATCGCGAGAGTGAAGCTGAAGCAGTCCTTTGGAATCAGACCCCGAGATGGCAGAACACACTGGGTCTGCATAGGGTTGGCCATACAGTATTTTTTATAGTGTATGGTGCTCCTCGAATTATTTGTTATACTGTTTGAGCATTTTTTTCTGTAAAAAAAAAAATAGCTGTATCCCGTTTCATGTTTCAGGCGCTAGGGAGGTTGCTAAGGTGAGCTGTGTGGTTGCTAGGGACTACAGATCCCTACATTAGCAGCGAACACTCCCATTGGTTGTCACTCCATTGTGGGAGGGATTTTCAAGGAAAAAATTGTTGACCAGGTGTCTTGCTTAGCAAGAAAATGTGACAGGGAGGAGGAAACTGCCATTGATTTTTGGTGAGTGGTTCTGTCTCTCAGTATATCTGGTTGATTCTGTGTTTTCACAGGTTATCACAATCTTCGGTTCATGTTGGCTTGTTTGATGTTCAGTGTGAAGTGCTGTTTTGCATTGTGTTGCCGTGTGGGACTTTGAATGAGTAGAATGCTGTTCTGCACATACGGGCAGCACAGCGTTCTATGAACTTTTTTTTATCTGCGCTGAGCAGCTTTTCAGCACTGATAAAATGCAAGTAAGAACAACATTCCACCATACACTATAAAATTTTACTTACTTACTTGCTCTTCTTATCCCTGCCAACATACCATACCAAGCAGCCAGAAATCCAATAGGTCATACTGACTTTGCAATGTCTATTGTCTTCATTTTCTTACACAGAAATTGGGATAATCTCAATCTAATAGCACTTAGAGTGTGGTATTTCATGTCCTGGTATATAAAAGGTTTCATTGGGGTTCCCCCTCTAAGGGGACTGTACTGGAAAGCCTATGCCTTTGTCCTCTTGGCCCTATCCCTCTTACTGGCTGCTGGAGACATATGGCCAGATTTTTTGAAGTGTTGCACAGGGCTTGCGTCCAGTCCTGCACCACAACACTTTGATTTTGGCTGTGCACCAACCCCATCACTGCAACTATGCCTGATTTTGCAATCTCAGGTGCAGAGCAACAGTTTTCATGAGTTACGGAAGCTTGCGCCATATATCTGGCACAAGCTCCATAACACAGGTCCCCAGTAGTGCTGCAAGTTAGACCAGGAAAAGCTGGTCTGACTCAAGGCAATTGCCACATGGGATGGAACATCCAGTTAGATTGCCACAAGCCCATGCACCCTATTGTCAGTGCACTAGGGCTTGTGACAATCTAAGCGTTTTGAAAATCCTGCCTACAGAACCTAACCCTAGACCTAGTTTGTCTCAGTCTCCTACTTACCCTCAACCCCCTGGCAAGGTGTAAAATGTCTTAAAATAGTTCACTTAAACATAAGAAGTCACCTGTGTAACTTGGATGAGCTCACAGCATGGGTTAAGCATTACAAACCTGATATCCTTGGCATCTCTGAAACATGGTTAAAGCCGTCTATACCCAGTAACCTTTGTGCCCTGCTGGGAGAAAACTTATTAAAATGTGACAGGATCTCCTCTGGGGGGCACAATGGTTTTGTACAACTCCCATCTAAATACCTCTGCCCCTAATTCCCTCTCTCCCGAGTCTGTCCCTCTATTTAGGTTATGTCTGGCTACTCTAACACTGGGTAACACTAAGAAACTCCATCTCTTTTGCATATATGTTCCACCTACTGGTAGTTAGCAAGCACATTGATCCTTTATTAGTACCATCATCCCCCACGCTCAAGGCAATGGATTTATTCTCTTTGGGGACTTCAATACTGACTGGCTAAAATGTAATAAAAATTTGGTTGAGTCATTTTTAAACAAACGGTTGCTCATTCAAATCATCTCTAACCCAACTAGGCTTTCCAATAACAGGAAATGTGCCACCCTCATTGACTTGGTGCTAGTACCTAAGCTTGACAGAGTATTCTGTTTAGGGGTACTTCCTGATGCCATTAGCAATCACCCTCCAGTATATTGCATATGGCTTATGGAACCCCTTAAGATCCCTCCCAGAGTGATTAATTTTCATGATTTCTCACACCTTGACCCTTACCTGTTCAAAAATGAATTAGCCTACCAAGACTGGTCTTATCTATGGGCCATTGCTGATGTCAACCTGGCTGATTCATTTCCATTCAGTCTTTGATGATCTCCTGGACAAGTATGTGACCCTTTCAACCAGGCGGGTTCATGGTTCTACTACAAAATGGCTTGACTGCCCTCTAGTAACCCCCTCAAATGGAGAGATAAATGCTGGGCTACCTACAAGGCCACTAATTCAATCTCAGACTAGATAACCAATAGAAAGCTCAGAAATGAATGCGAGTAGGCCATCCTATAGAGCAAAAGTAGCTTTTGTAAATCCCTGTTTGATTCCTTCATTGGTAACCCACACTAGTTTTGGAACTGTATTAGGAAAACCCATCATAAGGATGGTGTTTGCACCCCTACAGACATCGAGGTTGAGAGAGTAAATTGTAATAACCCCTTCACTATCTTGAATACTTTCAACAAATTGTTTATAAATCTCTCACCTTACACTGGGGCTTTTCCACTCTCCTTGCCAAATCTTACATCCTCCCTTACTTCTGAAGCAACACCTCATCCCCTTTTTACTTAAAAAAAGTCAGGGTCTCAGAGGTGTATACATTTCTGAGGCAGATCCCAGATTCTAAATTTGCTGGCTCTGATGGGATCAAGCCTTGTGTCCTTAAACTAGTTGCCTATGAACTGGCCTCCCTGATAGCTAGAATTGTTAACCTGTAACTCTCTTGAGGTGTCATTCCTAATATCTAGAAGATGTTCCACATAGTACCTGTGTTCACATGAGAAAACAATAAAAATATCTGTAATTACAGACCTATTGCCCTTCTCCCGGCTTAAAGTCTTGGAAAAAATGGTTGCCACCCAACTCACTGACTACTTCTCCACTCATGATCTCTTCTCCCTTGCTCAACATGGTTTCCAGCAGAACCACAGCACCACCATTGCACTGCTCACCTCATCTAACAGCATTTCTAATGCATTTGATAAAGGGAAGCTTACTGGTGCTGTTTTCATTGATCTTACAAAGGCCTTTGATATGGTTGATCACATCCTACTCAGTAATAAATTAACATCCCTAGGAATATCTGATGCAGCTCTCCCCAATTCAAAAGCTATTTGTCTAACAAACAGCAATGGGTGAGTTTTGGATCCTCCCTCTCTGGTCCTGCTCCTGTCACAACTGGTGCCCCCTAAGGCTCAAAACGTGGACCCCTCTTCTTCTCCCTCCACATTTATTCTGTCCACCACTGCATCTCCAAGAGTACACCTGTACCGTATGCTGATGATCTGGTGTTTTTCTCAAGTGCCCAGAATGCAGCTGAGATCAACAGAGAATTATCATCTGACCTACAGTCAGTCCAAACATGGTTCCATGAAAATAAGCTATTAATGAACGCTACCAAATCACAGACCATGCTGTTTGGATCTGCTCCCTGTTTAAAGAATATCCTTACTCCTCTTTCAGTGGTCTATGATAATGGTACACCTGTAGTCACTGTCCCAGGCTTTAGCTGCCTTGATGTTATGCTCAACCGCTTCCTCGATTTTTCACTTCATGTGGTGTCTACCTGTAAGGCTGACAATGTCAGACTTGGAATTGCCTATAGAGCTAACTGAAACCTCTCTCCTAGTGCTTTTATTGCCATAGCCTGAGGTATACTGATCCCCAAACTATCTTATGGTCTGCCTGTCTTTGTTCAAGTCTTGAATTCAATACTGCACAAATGGAATGTGGCATATAACAATGTCTGACATTTTGCCCTTGCAAGTAGCTGGCTAGCCCACCACTGTTCACTTTACTCTAAACTTGGCTGGCTCCCTCCATCCACCCTACATAATCTCTCCCTGAGAGATATTACACATAGTGTCTTACATAATCAGGTTCCTCTATCACTTATCTCCTTCCTAGAGCCCACCATAAATGTCTACCCACTCCAATCCTCTGACCATGAACCCCTAGTCATACCAAGGACCAGAACCAAATTGGATGTGACAGCTTTCTCAGTCTCTGCCCCTAAACTCTGGAATACCATACCAGCCAATATCAGGCAATGCCCCACCACCTGCACCTTCAGAAACCTGTACTGCTCCCACTTACAACAGATGGCTATATGTACCTGTTTCTATGTTTTGAATCCTGACTAATCTTTTACCTATGGTATCTGTAAAAAAACCTCTGCAGTTCCATTTTTGTATATCCTGTTTATACCTTGTGTATTACCTTGTTGAAACATTATTCTAAAGTTGTTGTTGTCCTATATTGTATTGCTTCCTGGGTGTACTCTCCCAGGTCATGCCTGAAAATAGGAAAATGCTTGTCTAGTGCACCCTACCTGGTTACCAAAAACTAAATAATCAAACTCTGGTAAGAGCTGACATGGCTGCAGCTATGCTCTCTGAGCTCATGGCAGAACAGTCCGCCATGCATGAGATGGCCACTGTGAGCTCAGTGCACAATGATGAGTTCACCGTAACTGCAGAAGTGAAGTCGTGCATGCACAACTGCTCATGCATGTACAGTGAACTTCGGCAGTCATCTTGAGCATGGTGGGATGACAACAAAAGTAGTGCACCCGTGGAGGGAGGGGAGTGAGTGAAGTGTTTTGGAGTCATGGAATGATCGTGCTGCAACTCCAAATTTGTTCTTCAGACAGATACAGTGTGTTGTTTTTCAAAGTGCTTGCAAGCTGACTACAGGTTCCACCCACTGCAGTCATAATAATTATAAAGGGGCTGCAGGGGACAGATTCCTGTGCAGAAACATGACACCTGTTAAATACAAAGATTTCTGTACCTTAGCTGCTGAATGTGGCTCAAAGTAATGGCTCCCATTCTGATTCAGCTCCCACTCTGACTTGCATCCTTGTGTCCCTTACATGTGATGTTGGTGGCTGCACTGTGCAACTCTAGTTTCCTTGCTCTCTACTCACTCACTCTGCATTTTTTCCCCTCACCTTGTGGAAGATTGCAATATCTCTAACAACAACAAAAAAAATGCCAATCTATTCACCTGACTTTTTGAAATGCAGGTTGCTGCTAGGGTACTGGATACCCTAGATCATGAAGCTGACACTGCCCTTAAATCCACTACTTTCTGCCATTACTTGCTGCCTGTGTGCAGCATAGGCATCACCTACTGGACAATTTCCAACACCACAGGACATAATAGTGGATGAATGGCATTACTTTTTTTTTTGTTCAATTTATTTGTATTTTTTTCACTTTAATAATTTAAATTTAGATGGTGGATACCTACACAAGACAGGAAGCAATCCTGGACCTCATGCTAACTAACAGCACCAGGGTATCAGACATGACAGTAGGAATCAATCTGGGTTCCAATGATCACAGGTCAGTCTAGTTCAGTCAGCAAACATGAGGATATCAGTCATTCCAGACCTACAGGCAATAATGACAAAGGCTAAACTGGCCATAGTAGCAATTAACGAGACGTGGTTTAGTAGTAACCACACTTGGGAGACTTCAGTACCCGGCTATGTACTGTTCAGAAGAGACCGAGGTACAAAAAGGGGGGGAGGGGTGGAGTGGCCCTGTATGTCAATGAAAATATCAAAGCTACAGAAATTCAGAATACACATAAGGAGGCAGAAGAACTGACTATGGGTTACCCTGGAAACAGGAAATGGGACAGCCATATGAACTGGGGTTGTCTACAGGCCTCCAGACCAGGTGGAGGACATAGACACATTACTGTTAGAAGATATACGAAACATGACAGCTAAAGGGGAGGTTCTGATAATGGGAGACTTCAACATGCCAGATACAGATTGGTCAATACCAGCAGGAACATCTGCCAGAACTAGACACGTGATGGATTCCCTTCAGGGGGAAGGCCTCAAACAACTGGTACAACAACCCACAAGAGACAGGGCTATCCTAGATCTAGTACTGGCTAATCGTGAAAGGATCACAAATCTCCAGGTAGAAGGTCACCTGGGGGCCAGTGACCATCACATGGTATGGTGCACTTTGGCCAATAGAACTAAATCATCCCAATCCAAGGCAAAAATATGGGACTTCAGAGGAGCTGACTTTGATAAGATGGCCAAGAGAGTTAAGCTAGCCCTAGCAAAAAGAAATACAGGTGAGGGGGTAGAGGCAAAGTGGAAAACATTAAGGATGCAATACTTGAAGCAACATCCCATTGTGTTAGACAGAAAAGGAAGTGCAAAAGAAGAAGGAAACTACTTTGGTTCTCAAAAACAGTAGCAGAAAAGGTCAGAGCCAAAAGGCTGACCTTCAGGAAATATAAGGGAACACAGCGGGATGAAGATAGGGAGGCATACCAAACTGCCCTAAGGGAAGCAGGGAAGGCAGTAAGGCAGGCAAAGGCCCAAACAGAGGAAACACTAGCACAAACAGTAAAAGAAGGTGACAAGACTTTCTATAGACACATTAGTGAAAGGAGAAAGTCCAGAGGGGGTATTGCTAAGATTAAAGGGGATAAGGGGGCATGTGAGGAGGAGGACATGTAAAAACATCTATCCTAAATAGATACTTCAGTATTTACTAAAGAGAAGGTAGGGCAGGGCCCACAGCTCAGCAATATGGACACAGGGGGGAAGGAGGTGTGCACTAGTCCCTTCACAAAAGAAAGGGTCCTACAAGAGCTCGATAAGCTCAGGGTGGATAAGGTAATGCGAACTGATGGCATACATCCCAGGGTACCAAGGGAGCTAAGGGTTGAACTAGCAGAGCCATTATCAGAACTGTTTAGTGAGTCTCTGAGCACAGGAAAGGTCCCAGAAGACTGGAGAAGGGCTCATGTGATCCTGCTCCACAAGAGTGGTAGCAGGGAGGAGGCAGGGAACTACAGACCAGTCAGTCTTACCTCAGTAGTGGGCAAGATTATGGAGGCACTCCTCAAGGAAAGGATAATGCAACACCTGGAATCCATAGGAGCACAGGACCCAAGACAGCATGGGTTTACAAAAGAAAGGTACTGTCAAATTAATCTCATAGATTTCTTTGACTGGGTAACCAGAGTGGTGGACCAAGTGGGAGCAGTTGATGTCACCTACCTTGACTTCAGCAAAGCTTTCAACACTGTTCCACATATAAGATTGATTAATAAGCTGGGTAGGCTCAGGATGGGTCAGAAGTTGGTCAACTGGGTGGCAAACTGGTTGATGGACAGAAAACAGAGAGTGGTGGTAAATGGTTTTCAGTCAGAAGAGATATAAGTCACAAGTGGGGTACCTCAGGGATCAGTCCTGGGACCATTCCTCTTCATTATCTTCATCAGTGACATTGCAAATGGACTGGAGGGTAAGGTTTGTCTGTTTGCAGATGACACCAAGATCTGCGACAGAGTAGATGATCCAGGTGGGGTGGGCAGAATGAGACGAGATCTGGATAAACTAGCAAAATGGTTGAAAGAGTGGCAACTGGGGTTTAATGCAAAGAAGTACAAGATCATATACATAGAGAAGAGAAACCCTGAAGCCACCTATAGGCTGGGAAGGGAGTTGCTGGCAGTCACAATGGAAGAAAGAGACTTGGACATTATCATCATCGATGACCTGAAATCATCCAAGCAGACCACTAAAGCAGTAGGTAAGGCTAGGGGGATGTTGTGGTGTATTATTAGGGGTATCACGAGTCGGAAGAGGAAGGTAATAATCCCTCTTTACAAGACACTAGTTAGACCTCATCTGGAGTAGTGCATGCAGTACTGGAGGCCACACCTTCACAAGGACATTAACTAAATTGAGGCAGTTCAGAGAAGGGCAACCAAAATGGTGCAGGGACTGCATCAGAAAACATATGAGGACAGATTAACGGAGCTCAGTATGTATACCCCGCCTAGAGTAAAGAAGGGAGAGAGGTGATATGATCAAAACATTCAAACACCTTAAGGGCATTAACAAGGTGAAAGAGTCTAACATGTTTCAATGTAAGAAAAATAGCAGGACAAGAGGACACAGCAGGAGATTAGAGGGATGCCGATTAAGTGTTAATATGAAGAAGTTCTTTTTTCACAGAACGGGTAGTGGATGCATGAAACGGCCTACCTCAGGAAGTGGTGGATATGAATACAGTGCAGGGCTTCAAACAGGCATAGGATAGGCATAAGGGAACAATACAGATGAGTATGAATAGATAGGCCATTGACAGAGTGAAGGCCGATGGCACATTCATAAGGTAGAAAAAGAAATGGGCAGACTGGATGGGTCTTGCGGGCCTTATCTGCTGTCAACTTCTATGTTTCTATGTTTCTATTAAGATACTCAACTTTAGGAATGCAAATTTTAACAAATGAGATCCGCCTTTATAAGTATACATGCAAAGGAAACACACGGGAATGTTGAAGCTTGCTGTATGGCTCTTAAGACATCATTAAACCTTGTCAAAATACAGTGTACAAGGTTAATCAACAAATCCAAAAGAAAAAATAAACCTGTTTGGTTTACTAAAGAAGTGGCATCAAAAATCAGAGGAAAAAAAAAGCATTCAAGAAATACAAGGAAACAAAGAACAAAGGCGATGGAGAGGAATATAAGGCTAAGCTTAAATGGGCCGGCAAAGCAATCAGAGTAGCAAAAGCACAAACAGAGAAGCACATTGCCAAGGGAATAAAAACAGGTGATAAGTCCTTCTATAGATACATTAGGGAAAAGAGAAAGATCTAGGGGGAATAGTGCAACTAAAAGCAAAAGAAGGCCAACAAGTGGAAGAGGATGATACAAAAGCTAAAATTTTGAATGAATGCTTCTGCCCCATATTTACACAAGAAGATAACGGAAGTGGACCTACACTGAACAAACAGGAACACCAAAACATGAAGGCAGACACTAGTCCCTTCACCAAAGAGAGTCCTCGAGGAGCTACAAAAGCTAAAGACTGAGAAAGCCATGGGGCCAGATGGAAACCACTCATGAATACTAAAGGATGTAAGGGAAGAACTTGCTGCTCCTCTAGCCGAGCTCTTCAATAAGTCACTGGAGACTGGTAGGGTTCCAGAGGACTGGAAGAAGGCCACCATGGTACCCTTGCAGAAGAGAGGAAGCAAGGAAGAGGTAGGGAACTACTGCCAGGCAGCCTCACCTATATTGGTGGGAAAATTATGGAATCAATACTAAAGGAAAGGATAGTGACACACCTAAAAAACAGCAGAAAGCTTGACCCAAAGCAGCACGGCTTCACAATGGGATGGTCATGCCAGACAAACATAATGGATTTCTTTGACTGAGTAACAAAAATAGTTTATCAGGGTGGGGTAGTTGACATTGTATACCTAGACTTCAGCAAGGCCTTTGATTCCATCCCCCACAGGAGGCTCATTAACAAACTGGTGAGTACAGGGATAGCTGAAAAAATAGTAAATTGGGTAAGGAACTGGCTTCAGTACAGAACTCAGAATGTAATGGTAAACAGCACTCTGTCACAGGAGGGAAGGGTGACTAGTGGTTTCCTACAGGGATCAGTGCTGGGATCAGTCCTCTTTAACATATTCATCAGTGACATTACAGATGAATTGGAGAGAAAGGTATGCCTGTTTGTAGATGACATGAAGCTCTGCAACAGAGTGGACACATGAGAGGGTGCCATGGGGATGAAATCAGATCTAAAGAATTTAATAGAATGGTCCAGAACTTGGCAGCTGAAGTTCAATGCCAAGAAATGTAAGGTTATGCGCCTTGGGGAAAAAAAAAACAGGAAATGATAGGGGGAGAACAACTAACTGTTGCCAACTTAGAAAGAGACCTTGGAGTCATGATTTCCAGCGACCTGAAGTTGGGGAGTTGGTGTGAAAAAGTGGCACAAAAAGCAAGTAGCATCCTCGTATGCATAGGTAGGGGTATCTCAAGCATAAAACGTGAAGTAATAATCCTGTTGTACAGATCCTTGGTGAAGCGTCACCTGGAGTACTGGGTACAGTTCTGGAGACCTTACCTAAAAAAGGATATAGACCGGTTGGAGACAGTGCAAAGAAGAGCTGCAAAGATGGTACGAGACCTGCACCAGTAACCCTATGAGGAAGGACTCAGGAAATTGAACATGTACTCACTGGAACAGAGAAGGAACAGGGGAGACATGATAGAAACATTTACTGTAAATACCTCAAAGAAATAAACTCAATGCAGGATCAGAACCTCTTCCAAGAAGATAAAGAAGTATGAACTTGAGTCCACAACTGGCACCTAAAGGGAGGAAAATGTTGGACTACCACAAGGAAATACTTCTTCACTGAGAGGTGATTGAGCCTTGGAACAGACTACCACAGGAGATAGTGGAAGCAAAGACAGTCAGGGGATTCATGCTATCTTGGGATAAACATTGCAGTACCCTGAAATAAAGACTCTACCAGGGTTGGGGTAGTCAAATGAGCAGACTTGATAGGCCACGTGGTCCCCATCTGCTGACATTCTTATGTTCTTATAAATAATCAATCCTTTTGTATTTGTTTTTACTAATACTGTTAGATCCATTTCATAATCACAATAAGGCACTCCAGAGGGTGCATTATGGTGGGATAACAGCCCTTCTCAGGTGGTGGAAACATTTGTCTTTGCCTCATGCTTAAACTCACCCAAGGTGGTCTGTTACCCACCATAATGCATCTCTTGACATGCCTTATTGTTTCATTTTTTTGTAATTGAAAGTTTATTGGTTTCTGCAAATACAATCTCATAAGATAAACAACAAAACACCAACAATGTTCTTGGTCAGGATTTCTCCCTTGGATTACAGATTTAAAAAGAAGTAAAATATTAACATGCAAACATAATTAAGAACATGCCTTAGAACACTTGGATGATAAAAGTTAATAGGTTCATCTGGTATCCGAGTAAGTGGATGTTTAACACAGTCTGTATTACTCAAAAACTACAAAGCTGCAAACTGTAAAGAAACAGCATAATGTATCGAAAGAGTAAACCATTTAAGAATATCACTGAGCTATGAGAAATGGACAATACATAATATTTAAATCAACAAGTATTGTAGCAGATACTTACAGATAATACTCATGGCCATTACCTGCATCTTCATTGCTTATATGCATAGACCCATTAAGGGGATTGTAGGTTACAAAGCACGCCTATCTATTCTCTCAAGTTAGCCCATTTTCTTCCTTTGAGCAAGAAGTTAGATCAGGTGCATGGAAGTAGGTGAGTTGGAGGGGACCTAAATATTTAGATAAGTGGGGTGCTATCTGCTATGTAGAAAAAGGAACCATCATGCTAATTAACTGCTGATCACATGATGCCCACCAGCCGGAACTCTCTGCAGTAGATAGCGTGGCATGTAGTATACTTGGGGTATTCTTCAGTATTTGGATGTGAGGTAGGAGCTCCAAAGCTCCCAGTAGAAATCCATATTCCCTACTGCTTTGTAATGTACTCTTTCATAAGATGCCATTTTCTCTGTTTCCGTGAGCTATTCCATGATGCTAGGGACCAGGGGGTTCCACCAGTGTCACAGAAGGTCCCTTTTGGTGATTATCAAGGCTCTCAGGACCCATAGACATTGAGGTTGCGAGAAGGCACTCCAGTCCATATCTTCTGAAGGTAGGCCTAGTAGTACTAGGCTGTGTGCTAGCATAACTGAGGAGCCAAGAATATCCCTGAGGGTTCCTTGGACCTCATGCCAAAATGATCCAAGAGCAGGGCAGTTCCATAAAATGTGGGTGATAGTTTCCTGTGCTTGTGTACACTGCCAACATTTATCAGATGCAGCCAGACCCTGGCTGTGTAACTGATGCAGAGTCCTGTGCCATCTATGTAATAACCTTGAACTGAGTAAACCTGTTCCTAGTGTCTTGGGCAGTGATCCGGCTATTGCAACACACCTTCTCCCACTCCTGGGTAGAAATTTTCCTATCAAGTTCTGCACTCCATTTTTATTGAAGGGCTTCTGTGTGGTCAGGCTGGAAGCTCAACAGTCCCATGTATATCTCCCTGGCAGAGGGTGGGGTAGAGCCCTGGTGCCAAAGCAAAGTATCCAAGGGTTGCTTTGGTTCCAGCTTAAAGTGCTGCCCTAGGAGGGTGGCCAGGGCATGACACAACTGGAGATACTGCCAGTGTTTTGAATTCTTCAGGCCAAATTCGGTTTGGAGCTGACCAAAGGTTTTCAGATATCCAACACCCAAATCTATGATCTGGTGAAGGCTATGCATGCCTTTCTGGGACCAACCACTCCAGAACAGGGGATTCCTGTCCTATCCGGATCTGAGAACTTCCCCATAAGGATAGTAGGGGAGTCTTAGTTGGTGCCCAATTGAATGCCTTACTGTGTTTCATCCAGGCCACCTTTCTGGGTGGTAAAGTAGGGTGAGTGGCAACCTGTTTTGGGAGTTTTGTGAACAAGATTGCTTCATACACTTTTTTCCCCAGTGAGTAGGCTTCACAGGCAGTCCACTTAGGTGGCCTAGCATTGTCTGATACTGGGAATGTGCAGGCCATTTGCGCTGGCAGGTGCACTTCATGTTTTAGGAGAAAGTCAGGAAGCCTCCAGTCCCCTTATTGCTTCATTTGATCCTTATTTCCATTTTTATGTAGCTCAGGGTCACATTTGTCTTTCTCCAGTCATTTGGTACTGAACTGGATGATAAGGCCTTATTTAATAATATAAGAGTGTTTCCTTGCAGTGATAGGTGACATTGTTTTGAGAAATGTAGATGACATTTCATCTGGTCCCATTGCTTTGCCACACTTCAGTTTGTAATTTTTGTTTCTAAGTCCTCAAAGTTAATCATAGGCAAAGTTTCATTATGTTCATCCCTGATATCGTGGGTTAATTCCCCAATACTACTATTAGTATGGTAAAAAGAGCAAAAATATTGATTGAAAATCTCAACCATAACAATTTCAGAACTAATATTTTTTTCCCATTGTACATAATTGAACCATTGTCTCTGTTACTGGACCTTGTACTGTTTGTGCATCCATAAAACTCTTTTTTGCTGGAATAGGTGGCTAACTTAATTTCCACTTTCCTGTGCTCCTTTCTTATGCTGTTCTTGCATTCTTCAATAAAGGCCTGTATTTAGATGGATTTACAGACAAGTCCTCTTTTTCAGTTTTTTATATGCCTTTTATTTTGCTTTAATAAGGATCTTGATTTTTATGGTTAGCCACGGTGGCTTCTTGCCTTTTGCATTGTATTTTTCCTTTTTCACTTTTTGAGAGATGTTCATTACACAACTCAATAATTTTATCTTGTAGGATTTTCCATGTGTGGTCAATATTTTGAGTGTGTAGTTCTTTTTCTCACTTCAGTTAACAAGAGAGTTATGAATATTTTCCCTTTTGGCCTAACTGTAGTTATATATTATAGTGTTCCCTTTTTCTGTGTCATATGCATAGTGTTTTAATTCAAAGCCTGTCATGTTATGATCACTATTTGGTAATGGCTCTCTCTGTGAACATGAACTAATGGTTAGTTCAGAGGAACCTAGTATTATATCTAACTGATTTTCTCCCCTAGTAGGGGACCCAGCTTGTTGGACTAAGTTTTGTTCAAGTATGGTATCTATCCATATTATTTCATCCCTACCTCCAGTTGTACTTAGATTTTCCTAATTAATATTTGGGAGATTGAAATCCCCTAGGCTGATACCAGAAGTTTTGTCTGCAGCAGACTTTATTTCACTGCAGAGATGAGCTTGGATAATTATGCCTCCTGACTTCTATTGCTTATTCCTCTCCCTATACATCCTAGCATTCTGTTTGCTTTGCTCACTGCCCTGTTGCAGTTAGCAGACATTTTTGTGGTCTCCAATATCATCAACCCTATATCCTTTTTTCCCCCATAGTGCTATACAGCACCACCTTCCCATACTGTATTGCACCTTTGGGTTCCTTTTCCCCACCTGCATTAATTTACATTTTTTAGAATTGAAGCTCAGCTGCCAAATCTTTGACCAGTTCTCCAACATGCCCAATCATTCCCTTAGTTCCCTTCTGCCCCCTCTGTGTGTACCCTTGTGCAAACCTTTTTTTTTCCATCAGGTTTTTCTCACTTGGCAGCTCAGGGGGTGGCTATCAGCCTCATCCCCATCACCCTGAACTGAAAATAACCTCTGACAGGATTTACCTGCATCCAAGGCTTCCCCATATATTTTCCCCCTGTTGTAGGGCCAGGGGGGAGGGCCACCCCCCCACCAGAGACACAGTCAGAGCTGGGTTTAGACATCTCAGGTTATGGCATGAGTCCCGGGCTGGAGGGCAGGGTTTCATGAAGCCCCAAACCACCATTTTCCATTTTCTGTCCAATTCTCCTGCCATGACAAGGGCATTGGCTCATGCTGTGCGGAGGCACACATGCACCATGTCAACCACAGACCCCCCCCTTCATGCTGCTCATGCCTGCACTACCACCAGGCCTCCACTTGGTAGCAGTCAAGGGCCAAGCCAGCAAGCCTTCCCACACTGGAAGAGGAGAACATCCTAGAAGATGCTCATTCTTCTCCCCTCCCTTCTCCCCTGGCCGACCCTTATTGATTTGAGTCTGCTTCTGAACCCGGGCCACCAGACCGGGAGGCAGTAGCTCTACCACCAAGCCACTGGGCCAGCCTAGCCCCTTTTGCAAATCTTTGCTTCATCTGGGATGAGACAGATTTTATTTTTGATACCTCCTGCAAGGCCACAGATATGTTGCAGAGAACCTGATCTAGTACTGCCCCCTTGGAGGTAACCCACTTGTCATTTCCCCAACCTCTGAATACTCCCCATTGGCTTCCAACCTTTGTGATCTACTCCTTAACCAGCTCCCTACCCAATCTGCCACTTCTTCCTTTACCCCAAGGTCCCTAATCTTTTTGACCAGCCTCCTGTGTGGACTGAGTCAAAGGCCTTGCTGAAGTCTAGGTTATACTATATCTACTTATACTAAAGAAGGCTCAAGATGCCCTTGTGCTTTACAACGTCAGTATGGGTGGAGGATCCAATAACAGTCTCACATTCAATATGAAGAAACATGGATTGACTTCTCTATCTTAATATGCATTCTTTTATTTCTAACATCCATCTAATAAACAGTTGATGTTTTGTGTCATTTGGCCACTTCAGAACACTAGTGGTTGCTGCTTTGAAGGTGCTTACCTACTAGACTGTGTGTCCTCCTCTGCCCAATCATACCTATTACTGTCTCATCCTCAACCCCCCAATATGCCATCTTTTCCTATCTATGCTTGGTGCACCGGTACCAAACCTAACTGGTAAGGCTGGTTTTGCCCCTGTGCCCTATCAGCCTACTCTTCCCCATTTCACAAGGCTATATTTGGCTGCCATTTCCTCCCCCTTCCTACTGACAAAGCCAGCCTGGCTACCACTTGTATTTATTTTGCATTGGGCTACATTGTACTGTTCCTCACATGGTCTTACTCTGGAACTGATTGTGCATATGTTACCTTTGTGTATTGCATTGTTTGTAGTGGATGTGGAACCTTTGTAAATAAGTTACTAGCGTGAAGGTTGATATAATCCAAGACATTCAATAAATAAATAAAAATAAATAAAAATTGTCTGCATTTGCTGCTTTGAAGGTGCTTACCTACTACACTGTCTGCAAACAAGATAATATCCTCATAATTTATGATCACAAGTTTACTTGGCCACTCCGGTTTTCCCATTTACAAGTCCCCTTCTAGATATGCTTGCTAATATCCTCTGTTGTGGCTGTCCTCCCTGCTACTGAGGAGGCCAAGTAAGCTCATGATCACAATGCCTCCCAGCAGGCATCAACCAGAATCTGATTCTTAGTACTAGCCACGACTGAGACATTCCAGACCATATCTGTCATACTGAATTTTTTTTTTTTATTTATTTTATCGAAATCTAGGATTACAAATACCTATTCCCAACATATACAACATATACAAATTCCCAACTACCACCACTTCCCCTAGACTGGCTGCCTTCATAAGTCTCTTCCAGTTCCTTGTCTTTCCCTTGACCCTAGCCCAGTGGCTTGTAGTCCACCATGAAACATAGAATTTGATGGCAGAGAAGGACTGCTTGGCCCACCTAGTCTGCCCAATTCCCTTCCTAATGGATAAGCCACAGATCCTATTTAACCAACAGCCTACTTCCTCCTACCCCCACTAGAATTGCCTTATGTCTGTCCCATGCATTCTTGAATTCCCCCACTGTTTTTGACTTTACAACCTCCTCAGGAAGGCCGTTCCATGCATCTACAACCCTCACTGTGAAGAAATACGTCCTCACATTACCTCTGAGCCATTCCCCCTCTATCTTCAAATTTTGCCCCCTTGTTTTTGCACATTTCCTTTTCTGAAAGATGCTACCCTCTTGGACTTTGTTGATTCCCTTGAGGTATTTGAAAGTTTCTATCATGTCCCCACTTTCTCTCCTTTCTTTGAGGCTATACATCTTAAGCTCCTTTAGTCTTTCTTCATATGCTTTCTGGTGCAGACCCTGCACCATTTTGTTTGCCCTCCTCTGGACAGCCTCCACCCTGTCTATGTCTTTGAGGAGATGGAGTCTCCAGAACTGTACGCAGTACTCCAGATGTGGTCTTACCAGCTGTCTGTACAGAGGGCCAACAACTTCCTGTTTTCCACTGGTGATGCCTCTCACTGTGCATCCCAGTATCCCTTCAGCCCTCCTTACTTCCTTCTCACATTGCTGGCCCACCTTTAGGCCATCTGATATGACTACCCCCAGGTCCCTTTCCATTTTTGTTGTTGTCAGTATCTCACCCCCATTGTGTACTCTTGCCCTGGGTTTTTGTTTCCCAGGTGCATTACTTTGCACTTCTTTGCACTGAATCTAAGCTGCCATTCATTTGAGCATTCCTCCAACCTTGCCAAGTTGCTTTTCATCCTTTCCACCCCACCTTGCATATCAACCCTGTTGCAGATCTTTGTGTCATCTGCAAAGAGACATACTTTCCCTTCCAGTACCTCTGCAATGTCACTTATAAAGACATTAAAAAGGACCGGCCTCAGTACTGAACCCTGTGGTACCCCACTAGTAACCCCCCTTTTTTCACTGTGGACTCCATTTACTGTTACCCACTGTGTCCTGTTGTCCAGCCAGGGTTTTACCCAGGCTACCACCCTGGGCCCCACTCCAAGGCTGGCTAATTTGTTTATTGATATTTTGTGCAGGACCATGTTAAATGCCTTGCTAAAGTCTAGATAGGCCATGTCCACAGCCTCTCCCTGGTCTACTACCAGTGGTGTTACTAGTTCTTCCGTTAGTTCTTTTAGAATTCTGGGGTGAATCCCATCAGGCCCCATTGCTTTATCCACTTTCATTTTTAAGAGTTCTTTCAGAACCCTTTCTTCTGTGAAAGGACTAATATCAATCCCTGTATCCAGAGTGCTTCTATTAACTGGATTAGGTATCTCCCCCTGCTTTTCCATTGTGAATACTGAGCAGAAGTATTCGTTCAATATCCCTGCTTTTTCACTGTTGCTCTCTGCCCAACCACCTTCCTTTTTATTCAGCCTCATTATCCCTGCCTTAGTCTTTCTTTGCTCCCTATTGTACCTATAAAAGACGTTATTCCCCTTCTTAACCAAGTTGGCTATCTTTTCCTTGGTTTGGGCCTTTGCTATTCTGACTGCCTTCCCTGATTCCTTCTGCTTTAACTGGTACAGTTCTCTGTCCTGCTCCTTCTGTGTTTTCTTATACTTCCTGAATGCTATCTTTTTCTCCCATACCTTCCCCGCCGCTTCTTTTGAGAACCATAGTGTTTTTTTCTTTCGTTTTGATTTGTTTATTTGCTTCACACAAAGGCTTGTTGCCTCTGTGATGGCGGTTTTGATGTTTCCCCATTGTTGCTCCACCCCACCTTCTTGTCTGTTTGCTAGTGCTTTTCTGAGGCACTCTCCCAATTTGACAAAATCAGCCCTCCTTAAGTCCAGTACCTTCCCTTTTGTATGGCTTGATCCATGATCCAGATTTGTTTCTCCTTCCTTGTTGCTGCTAGTACCCACATAGATTCCAATTCACCTGCCCCCCAAGCTATAGAAACACAGAAACATAGAATTTGTTGGCAGAAAAGGACAACTTGGCCCACCCAGTCTGCCCAGATTCTTCCTGACTAGTCTGTCTCTGTAGACCCTAACAGGTTTCCAGAGACCCTGCCCCTTCCCTGCCTATTTACAGTTATTCTCCTATGTCAATCCCATGTATGTTTGAAACCCTTTACTGTTTTTGCCTCCACCACTTCCACTGGCAGAAGGCTTTTTCTTGGTCCTGTTCTGTACAGTCCCCTCCTGCCTCCTTCCTTATCATTACTATACCTCCCCTTGCCTTCCTATTCTCACTTATTGTATGTCTTGTTCTCACTTATGTACCTAAAGAAAGTCGTATCCCCTTTAGTTAACTCTTGGCTATCCTTTCCTTTGTCAGGGCCTTTGCTCCCCTCACTGCCTTGCCTGCTTCTCTGTTTTACATGGTACCCTCCCCTGTCTTCTTCCTTCTGTGTTTTCCTATACCTCCTGAATGCCACCCTTTTTTCTTTCACTCCATTGGTCACTTCCCTAGAGAAGATGGGCAGACTAGATGGACCTAGCGTTCTCCTCCTGCCGTCAACTCCTATGTTTCTATGTAACCATAACATTTTCTTTCTCCATCTGCTTTTGCTCACTTCCTTCATGCATAGGCTGGTTGCCTTAATTATGCCATCCCTTATTTTTCCCCACTGTACCTCTCCCTCCTTGGCAATCCCCCCAATGAGGCAGTTTCTGAGGCAGTCTTCCATTTGGACCCTCACCCTCATGTGGCTTGCCTCTGATTCCATCTTAATGTTAAACCACACTGTACAGTGATTGTTGGTACCTAGGAGATTGCCCACTGTGACTTCTGAAATGCTGTCCTTGTTTGTAAGCACCAGGTTCAGTACTACCCCACACCTAGTGGATTCACTGAAACATAGAAACATAGAACTTGACGGCAGATAAGGACTGTTTGGCCTACCCAGTCTGTCCTTTTTTCCCTACCTACATTGTTACTGCAGACTGTACTACTGCGCTCTCCCCCCCTCCTTTTCACTATGATTCCCTGGTGCCTATTCAATGCATTCTTGAACCCTACCGCGATCTTCGCCCCCACCACTTCAACTGTAAATATTGTTCCAGGAATCTACTACTCTTTCTGTGAAGAAGCAGTTCCTAACATCTGTCCTGAATCTACTCCCCTCCAGCTTCAAAGCATGTCCCCTTGTTCATGAGCCATTTTCTTCTGAAAAATACTTCGCTCCTGTACCTTATTTACCCCTGAGAGGTAACAAAAACACAAAAAAAAATGTGCACAAGGATTGGGGTGCTATAAGGTCAAAACTCAAGTTCCACAATCGCAAAAACCCAGCAGTCACCACCTCAAAAGCACTGGCAGACACCACTATTGTCACATAGATGCAGCTTTATTGAAGAGACCCTCTAAGGTACTTAATGGTCTCTATCATATCCCCCCCTTTTCTCTTCCAGGGTGCACATATTGCTGTCCTCTAGTCTTTCCTTATAGGGCTTTTGATGCAGACCCTGCTCCATTTTATTTGCCCTTCTCTGGACAGCCTCCACTCTGTCTATGTCCTTCTGGAGATGTGGTCTCCAGAACTGCACACAGTACTCTAGGTGGGGTCTTACCAGAGATCTATATAGAGGTAACACCACCTCCCACTTTCGGCTGGTGATACCCCTTTCTATGCACTCCAGTATCCCACTAGCTCTCCCAAGTGACTTGTTGCACTGCCTGACCACCTTTAGGTCATCCGATATGATTACTCCCAGATCTCTTTTCTGCTTGGTGGTTGTCAATACCACTACACTTATTTTGTGCTCTGGACCTGGGTTTCTGTGCCCTGATTGCATTATTTTGCACTTTTTCTCATTAAAACCCAGCTGCCATACCCTTGACCACTCTTCTAGTTTTTTAAGGTCTCTGCTTATCTTTTCCAGTCCACCGGGAGTGTTCATCCTATTGCAGATTTTGGTGTCATCTGCAAAGAGGCAGACTTTCCCTTCCAGCTCCTCTGCAATGTTACTTATAAAGACATTAAAGAGAACCAGTCCCAGCACTAATTTCTAAGGCATCCCACTGGTCACTGTCCCTTCCTCGGAGTGAACTTCATTTACCACCACCCTGTGTCGCCTATCCCCTAACCCATTTTTTTACCCAGTTTACCACCTTTGGACCCACTCCAAAGCTACCCAGTTGCTTGGTAGTCTCCTATGTGGAACAATGTTGAAAGCCTTATTGAAATCTAAGTAGGCCACATCCACTGCTCCACCCTCATCTAACTCCTTTGTCACACTGCTAAAGAAATCTATCAGATACATTTGACATGACCACCCCCTGTGAAACCATGCTGCCTCAGGTCTTGTAACCCACTGGATTCAAACTATTCCACAATCCTTTCCTTCAGCAGTGATTCTATTAATTTTCCCACCATCGATGTCAGGCTGACTGGCCTATAATTGCCAGCCTCCTCTCTACTACCGCTTTTGTGTAGTGGGACTACATTCACCCTCCTCCAGTCCTCCAGAACCACTCCTGCTTCCAATAAGCTGTTAAACAGGATTGTCAGAGGTGCAGCTAGTATTTCCCTGAGCACCCTCAATGCCCTTGGATGCATCCCATCTGGTCCCATTGCTTTGTCCACCTTCAGATTAGCAAGTCCCTTCAGGATTCTGTCCTCTAAAAAAGGACTAGTGTCCACCTCATTCCCTACAAAACTTCTGTTACTTTTTTTGGCCCCTCCCCTTCTTTTTCCTCTTTGAACACTGAACAAACGTATTTGTTCAGGATGTCTGCCTTTTCCTGGTCCCCCTCTGCACAGTTCCCCCTTCCCTTTTTAATCTTACAGTACCACTCCTGGTCTTTTTCTTTTCACTTATATACCTAAAACATGTGTTGTCCTTTTTTCTTACCTCCTGGGCTATTATCTTTTCAGTTTGCACCTCTGCGCTTCTTACTATTTTCTCTGTTTCTCCTGTTAAACCTGCCTACCCTCCTCCTTCTGCATCGTCTTATACTTTCTGAATGCTACCTTTTTTTGCCTTTACCTTTCCAGACACCTCTTTCAGGAACTATAGCAGTCTATTCTTCCTCTTGCTTTTGCTCACTTGTTTGATGCAGAGGTTTGCTGCCTTTACTGTGCTCTCTTTTAGCAAAACCCACTGTTCCTCTATGCCTCACAGGCCATATCCCCCTGCCAGGCCATCTCAGAGGCATTCACTCATCATTATAACATCTGCCCTCCTGAAGTCCAGGACCATCACCCTTATGTGGCTCTGTTCTGCAGTCATCCTTATACTGAAGCAAACCGTACAGTGATGACTGGTCTCCAGGTGGCCTCCCACCTTGACGTCCATAATACTGTCCCTGTTAGTGAGTACCAGGTCCAGTATTGCCCCCTCATGAGTGGGTTCACTGACTAGTTGCCCAAGGAATGCCCCTGGAGAGAGTCCTAGATATCCCTGCTTCTAGCAGAAGCCGCTGCTGGGAGGCTCCAATCTATATCCAGCAGGTTGAAATTTTCCACTGGCATCACCTCCCTCTTTTCTGCCATCTTGCCAGTGGCTTCCACCAGTACCTTATCTAGCTCCTCCAGCTGTGCTGGAGGGCTGTAGATCACTCCAGTGTGAATAGTGGCTCCATTTACCATCTCCAGGGCAACCCACAGTACCTCTGTCTCCCCCTGTAGTCCCTGTATCTCTGTTGCTTTTATGTTTTCCCTCACATGCCCTCCTTTCTTTCCCACCTGGTCCTTCTTGAACAGAGTATAGCCTGGTATGGCCATGTCCCAGTCATGGTTTCAGTGCACTATGACTTGGTAATGACTAAAATAATATCCAGGTTGGCCTCTGCCATGATGGCCTCTTGGTTTGGAGTCCTCTTTCGTAGACTTCTAGCATTCACACACATGGCCTTCCAGATTTTGTACCCACTCTACTTGTTGCCCCACTTTTTTCCATTTTGCCCTCCAACCTTCCCCCTTTCTTTTTAATGCTGCCATTCCATTCCCCTCTACCACCCTGCTTCCTTTATTAATTTGCACCCTGGGGGATTCTACTTGACCGGATGTTATCTTTTTCTACTGTTTCAGTCCCCTCATTAACATGTAGTGCTATTACCGCCACAGGGTCCTGTCCCCTCTCTGTGACAAGAGCCTGAATTTCTGGCATCCCCCCCTCTGGCCAGTAGCTCCCCACCACCCTGCTCCCACCCCCTCCCTGTGTGGGTGACCATCAGCAGGGTGGTGGGAAGCTACCAGCCGGGGGGTTCACTAGACACCACAGCTATTGTGTGATAATATACAGTCCATGGCAAGAGTGCCAGTGATAGTGACAGTGGGTTGGCAGTTGGGGGAGTTGGTACAGTCCCTATTACTGGAGCCATCGGCGGGTGGGGTGGGTGACCCGTTGGACACCAGGGCTGATTTACATTGTACTGCCTGATGCCCGCCTACGCGGTTGTGTCCACCGATGTTTTTGCAGCACGATATTGCAGGTGGCGATGTGATGACTGTGATGTTATGTCCCCGATTATTTTAACTGCGATGTTCCAGACTGGAACCATAGACAAGGCTTCCCTTTATGCCATGGCTACACATTGTACACACTGGTTTCATCTGCAACATTTCCCTTAAAATGTTAATTTGGCCTGTGTAGGCCTGGCAACAATTGAACAAACATTAATCCAAAAAGGACTAATTGAAGACAACAGTGTAGCATTCCACAGTGTGGGCTACTGGTTCTAAAAATTGTATGCCCATTGGGACAGTGCTACACATGGACAAGGCTTTACATTATTCCTTGGCTAAATGTTGTACACACTGCTTTCATGGGCAATGTTGCACACAAAATTATTTATTTGGCTTGTGTAGGCGTAGCAAAAATTCACAAAACATTAACTGTAAAAGACTGAATGAAGATAACTCTGTAGTTTTCCACAGTGTGGGCTACTAGTTCCAAAAATTGTGTGCCCATTGGGAAAGTGCCACACATGGACAAGGCTTCCAGTTATGCCATGACAAAGTGTTGTTCACACTGGTTTCAAGGGCAATGTTACCTCAAAAATTATTAATTAGGCCCTAGCAAAAATTGACCAAACATTAATCCAGAGGACTAAGTGAAGACAACAGTGCACCATCCCACACAGCATGTCTAGGCTATTGGTTCCAACAAAAATCAAAACAAAAAAAACCAAAAACAAACAAACAAAAAAAAAAAGGTAACAGTTTATTTTAAGTGTCCTTAACTTCACTGCAACTACTATATAATGATACTGTAACTGCACTATAATAACCGGTTTCCCTTTTTTCCCATAGGGAAACCGTGGCGTAATTTGCCTTAATGAAGAAGCATTAATTACGACAAACACACGCATGATTTCCCTCACTGTGCGCAGGTGCCCGCCACACTTTCTTGCTTCACCATCGTACCTGCTTGGGGAACCACTAACAGACAGCAAACCACCACCTGGACTAGGCGGTAAGTACGATAAAAAAAAAATCTGCCTCAGTGCTGTGCACAAGATAAAATAAATCAAATTAGGAAATCGAACTACAGACTGCAGCCAGGCACTTCACCTTCACCGAACACTGGCTGCACAACTACATTTTATTTTATACAATTGCTGAGGTGAAAAAAGGAAAACCCAGCAATTATATAAAATAAAATATGAGTCTGGTGTAACTGACTGCACACACCCCTCGGGTTAGACGCTTCACATAAACCTCCCTGGGTGTGTGTAAATTCTTGTTACACACCCAGACCCATACTTTATCCTATATGTAATTACTGTGTAGTTACATGTAACTACTATGTAGTTGTTAACCAGTTTCACATTTACGTGTTGTGTAGTTACACAGTTTGCATACACATGCAGCTACTATTGTCTCCCTTTCAGTACAAATCAGTTCAATCTGACAAGTGTAACTACACATTTAATAGCTGTTGCAAAATGTAACAAAATGTATTGTACAACTACCACTATATCTCTTCTGGCATTATGCAATTTGTTCTTATAAGGGCAACTACACATGTAATAGCTATTGCAAATTGTAACAGCAAGTCTATTGTGTAACTACTATGTTACTACTTGTGGCATTATTAAATCTGTTCTTAGAAGTGTAACACCATATGAATGCCGGTCTTGTGCACTGTTTCAACAGTCAGTGTCTATCTGACATTTATTTAAAAGGTAATCACACTGAAAAACTTAATAGTGTAATCAGAATGGTAACTAAACTATGATTACAATGCAACTTTAGTCTACTACAGTTAAATGCACTGTCTGGCAACTCTTTAGGTGGTGTTCCATGTTTGTATTCAGTTTTTCATGAACTTTCAGGTTAATAAACATGCAGTCTAATATTGTGAATTGATACATAACTGTACAGAAAAACATTTTATTTGCATAATTATGAACTGGCACTGCAACAATATTATGGCTAAGAAATAATGGTGCTGTTTTCACAGTTAATACCTAGGTAACATGTATTTGCAAGTGTGCACACTTACATTTACCAAATGTCAGTACTGTAGTTGTGAAGTAAGGTCTCATTCAGAAATCAGTCCCTCATGAACTTACTGCTTACTAAACATGCAATCTAATATTGGACTCTATTCACATATGCAGCAGGGAATGTGTCAAATGTGCATACCCAGGCCTGGTGATCAACGGCATCCATCCAGTCAGATGGACTGACCACCAGCAGACTGGATCCTGCACTTTGCGTAGAGTGGGAAATTTTGGGATATGGCTGGTCCTCCCAGTACTGCTGTTTTCCAGTAAGGGGACCTACTAGTCTGCCCATGTTCACTGCCATGCCCCCAACCCTCATGGTACAGTCAGAGGGCCGGGGTAGCTTGGTGTGAAGGGTGGTGGCATGGCCGCCACCCCATTCAGCCAGTGGTAAGGGCATGTAATGGCTAAGGAAGGGTTCCTGCCTTTGTATCTGGCACCACCACTCCACAAAGCAGGTCAGGGATAAAGCATGGCATGTAGCTATACCCTACCCCCAGGCACCCACCTGGGCAGTATCAGGACAGGGGTGTGGGTGTAGAAGAGGTGTGGGTCAGTTCCACAGAAGCAACACATTTCTCACTATCTACAGCACTGTTACAAGCCAATAAGTAAGTATGTAAACAATTTTTATTGTATAAGTAAACAATGTAGTTGTATAGCAATTAACCCTATTAGATTGTGTGTTTTTAAGCAACAAGTTTATGAGGGAATCATTTCTGAAGGAGAACATTCATCAGAACTACAGTATTGACATTTGTTCAATGTAAGTGTGTTGTAGTTATACCCTTCTTCTTACACTTTAAAGCAGCAGTGCAACGAAAATGGGTTAACATTTGATCCCACTTTTTTTTCTTCCTAATTGATACCAGAGGTCTTCCAGTTTATGTTGGTGGTGAAATTTTCAGTTTTCATTATCATTTAAGAATTTTATGAATGTTTTAAAGTAATTATTTCTCAAGAAAAACAGATGGCCACCTCATTTTTGCATAGAAATAATACTGAGGACCTGAGGAGAATAAGAGTTCAGATAAAAATGCAAATGTATAGTACACGGCATGGGAAGCATCAAGAAAACCCAAATCAATGGTTCTACAAATATTTTGCATAACTATAGCAGAAAATTAGCTTTCTGGAATAACATTTTTCGTCACACTGCTGCTTTAAGTGTCAGTTTCTGCTTACTTACTTTGCAAGTACATGTTAGTTAGGAATTAACTGTGGAGACAATGCCACAGAAGCAGCACATTCCTTAGTAACTACAGCACTGTTAAAAGCCAACAAGAAATTATGTAAATTATTGATTTTTATTGTATAGGAATTTACAATACTAGATTGTATGTTTATTTTTTGCTTTTTTTTTTGGGTCACACAGTATACAAGTGGTGGTTCTGGGACTGAAACCCAGTTCTCCAGGTTTGCTGCTCAGTGGTCTTAACCACTACGCTATATTGCAGTAAGTTTATGATGGAATGATTTCTGAAGGATAATTTTAAGTGTCACTAACTACACTGTAACTACTGTATAACTACACTGTAACTGCACTACTATGTAGTTGTTACCTAGTTTCACAATACATGTTGTGTACTTACATAATTTTAAATTTGCTGCTTCTGTGTCATTGATCCACACCTCTTCTGCACCACACCCCATCTTGCTGCTACCCAGTTGGGTGTCTGGGGTTGGGACATGGCTACATGCCATGCTTTATCTCCAATCTGCTGTGTGGAGTGGTGGAGGGTGGTGTCAGATACACAGACAGGGACCCTTCCTTAGCCATTACATCCCATTCCCACTGGCTGAATGGGGTGGTGGCCATGGCACCATCCTTCACACCGAGCTACCCCAACACTCTGACTATATCATGAGTGCTAGGAGCATGGAGATGAACACAGGCAGACCAGTAGGTCCCCTTACTGGAAAACAGCAGTACTGGGATGACCAGCCATATCCCACAATTCTCCAATCCACACAAAGTGCAGGATCCAGTCTGCTGGTGGGCAGTCCATCTGATTGAATGGCTGCTGTTGATCACCAGGCCTGGGTATGCACATTTGACACATGCCCTGCTGCCTTTGAGACCTATGCACAAAACAATTGGATCACCTATGAGCCATGTATTTGAAGGGCATAGGGGACCCAAAGTCAGAAAGCTGCACAGCAGTGGTCCAGTGGACCCCTGGTGGCATGTTCCAAGCTGTGCATCCCTTACATACCTGATCCCTTGACTGGTCAGACAGGTCTGTGGGGGACAGTCCAGGGGCAGTTCAGGGGCATGCCCACACTCCATGCCATCCATTAAAGCACAAAGTGCCAGGTGAGGGGGGTGCAAGCTATGGCAGGGGGTCCCTGCTATAACTCTCATGTACCTCCCTCAAGGTACAGCTGTTGGCCATGGCAGACATATGCTGTCACCACCACCATGCTGCCTTAGCCCTCAAAGACAACAGTCCCAGATCAAACCAGTAGCTTCTATGTTAACTAAGCCTTTCTGGTGAAACTCTGAGGTGAGTAGTTCTGACTCACATGTGTGGTGGCCCTTGCCCTTTGATGAAATGAAGACTACTTTTGAAATCTTTTTCTATGAGTGGACAGTGCAGTGCTTTGCTAGAGTGCAACAACTTGTGGAAACTGTTCCGACATTGCTGGGGTTTAGTGGCCCCTTGATGAAGTCTTCCTGGCACAGTGCTTGGGTGAGTAGTTCTGACTCATATGTGTGGCAGCACTCATCCTTTGATGAAATAAAGACTATTTTTGAAATATGTTCCTATGGGTGGACAGTGCAATGCTTTGCTAGAGTGCAGCCACTTGTGAAAATTCCTCAGGGACAACAGGGAGGTCTGGGGAAGGCCACTCAGGCAAGTGCTGGTGATTTTTAAAACACTTGTCAGAATGAAATGATTTGTGCCGAAAGGAAGACAGTAGTAGTTGCACATGTATGCAAATTGTGTAATACACTTCACCCAAATGTAACACTAACAACTGCATAGCAGTTATATGTAGCTACACAGTAGTTACAGTGCAGTGTAGTTAAGGGGGTATACCAATGCTACCTCTACAATTCGACAGGTCACTGTAGTGTTGGCGCAGGACCCCAGCACTGCTTTCTGGGGGTATTGCACCCCCTTCCCAACACAACTCCAACTCGGAGTTGATTATTTTAGTAGTAGGGGGTCCAGGGGGCAAAGCCCCTTGAAGAAAACAATTTGTCCGTTGACTCCCTTTATGCCGACCGCTAAATGTGGTCGACATAAGGGAGTCGCTGTTATGTTGGTTGACAAATAATTTGTCAACCGACTGTCGTGGATCTGTTAAGGACACTTAAAATAAAGTGACACCAAAACAAACAAACTCTGGCCAGAGCCAATAGGGCTGCAGTTGAGGAATTTGAGGTAAAAATAATGAAAATTACCAAAGTTATGAGTCTGCATTAGCAAAATGTAATGTAGGGTCATAAATGTGTTTTTTTAGTAATATTTGTACACCAAATTTTCAACATAGCTTCATTATGACCCTGTCTCATGAAGAAGGGCAGAGCAAATGTTCAACTCATGCCTGAAAGGTGATTTTACACAAGGACAGTGAAGTCAGCTATTGGGACATAAAAACACATTTTGGGCAGGAGTTAAAAATGGCAGCTGTCACATTAATGAGGCACTGTAAAGAAATGGCTATGTTAAATATTCAGGGAACAAATACTGAATATTACCAAACTTACAATCCTGTGGCCAGGATATTCAAAGCAGATCTGCGGCGCAATCTGAGATGCACCAGTGCAAACCAGAGGATGCACAGTGGGGCAATATTGAAAGGACATGGATACATTTCGCAAAACCGGATATGCTCGAGTGCAAATATAATGCATGCGGCACATGCGGAGGAGGGCGTTCCCATGAATGTGCCGTGCAGCCTTACATTCAGCCAAGATTTGCTTCACATCTGTGGCATATCATGCAGATACGCCGTGCAAAGATAGGCATATAAAAAGCATGCCTAAGTCCAGTCCACCCACAGGGATAGAACAGCATAGCACTGCAAAGCAGACATGGATGGGTCTGCATTTCTGATGGCAGCAGTCATGAGGGGAGTGAGGAGATGGGGATGAACAACAACATGGATGTGGAAGGGCCCATACATGGCATGCCCAGCAGAGAAGGTATTTTGCCCATGTCACATTTGAACAGCTGAGTGACATAGAGATTGTGGGCTGGTGCTGACTCAACAAGGCACTGCTGAGACAGTTCAGTGAGCCGCTTCATGATGACCTACAGGCATCAACACACAGGAGTCATGCCATGACGGTGGAGACAAAGGTGACAGCAGCAATGTGCCTGCTCACCTTGGGCACCTTCCAGACACTTGTGGGTGACACCACTGGCATCACACAGTCTGCCATGTCCCGTCTCCTCACCCAGTTCCTCACCACTCTGCTGCCAGAAGCTTTGGAGTACATCAAATTCCCACGCACACACAGGCAGAGCAGACAGAAACCATGCAGCACTTCCACAGGGTGGCATGCATTCCAGTCATGCTTGGGGCCACAGACTGCACCCATGTTGT
The DNA here is from genome assembly GCA_016271365.2 of Neoceratodus forsteri. NCBI lineage: Eukaryota > Metazoa > Chordata > Ceratodontiformes > Ceratodontidae > Neoceratodus > Neoceratodus forsteri. The sequence continues at coordinate 757,745,368 of CM057452.1, forward strand.
AATACACACACCACCTGGCCCTGTCGGTGTTACATATGTCTACTGAAAGGACTTCCACTCTGTAAACTGCCAGTTGGTATGCAGTGTCATGGGGTGCATCACCAATGTGTATGCCGCACACCCTGGAAGTGCACATGATGCCAGCATCTGGCACCAATCAGCCCTGTGCTGCCTGATTGAGAGCGGGGGGATACCTAGCGGACACCTAGTGGGTGAGTGTGGCTGAACAATGGGCTCACACAGCACACAGAGGCACACAATACAGCTGGCAAAACTGCTGTGTGGGACACTGACAGGGGTTGCCATGGCCAAAAGGCATTTTGTGCCATGGCCCATGTGTGCCCTCTGCACAGTGAACCACATGCGGTGGGAGGAGGGGGCTGTGCACTGGTGGGGGGCAGGACTGGGGACACACACAGCATGTACATGCATCCAGGCATGCGATGGCATATGGCTTGTGCCCGACGCAAGTGCTGTGGTGGCTTACAGAACCACAGCTGGACAGGATAGGGGCAGTGTGCCCACAGGGGCAGGGCATGTGTGCAGCAGGGCATGGCTGTGTGTGGCCATGGCATGACCAGCACATGCCCTGCATGCAACACACATGCAGTGCACTCACCGATGTGATGTTGTGGGCATGGCTGGAGTGGCATGAGGTGGGAAAGTCACTGTAGGGGCCACACAAATCTGTGGCTGACATGCATGTGCATACAGATCTAGCACACCTGGGAATGCATGATGTACACTAAATGCTGTTTCTCTCCCACAGGTGACTGTGCATACCCCCTACGACTGTGGTTGCTCACCCCATGTGTCAGCCCTCATCCGAGGCAGAGAATAGATATAACAAGGCACACGCCACAACACACAATATCATCGAGTGTGTGTTTGGCATATTGAAAATGTGATTCAGATGTCTGGACAAGTCTGGTGGTTTCCTACAGTACAGCCCAGAGAAGGCCTGTGGCATATTCTTGGACTGTTGCATGCTACACAACATGGCCATGGACCATGGAATCCATGTCCAGGTCGAGGTGGGTGACAGCTCTGAGGATGAGGGACCACCATATGGGGGTGGGCAGGAATGCCATGACCATAGGGGCCCACGGCTGGTCACCAGGGCATGGTGGCACAGGGATGCAATTGTGGAGGAGCACTTTAGAGGCTGCAGGTGGGTAATGGAGAGAGACCATGAGGATGTGCAATAGCAGGTGGGAATGGGGGGAACTCATGCACAGGTCAGCTGATGCAGCATGGCTGACAGGTCCACAGTGGTGGAGGAACACACCCAAGCAGGTGTGGAGACTGTGGTACTGTCAGGTCTGGGGTTACATGGGGTTACCGTGGTGTATGGCATGGATCAGAGGACAACGCCTGCACACATGCACAGTGGACACACAAGGTTGCACTCATCATGCCCATGCCAGACAACAAAATAGCAGTGCCCCAGTACAAGCCCCAAATACCACACAGACAGCATGGACATGCAGCCACAGACATATGCGTGTGCCCCTGCACATGGACCTGGGCACAGCCAGCAGGGTGTGTGGGCCAATGACACCTAGATGGGGACTGTGTCATCACAACTGCACACAGTTGGCATCACTGTGTCCTACCACGGCGATCACGGACACATGGGTGGCCACGCCCACAATGGGTGAACCTCTCTGGGGTGTCAACCACCTTGGCAGGGGACCCAACTGTGCTAGCAGGGGTAGACCCATGAGACCATGACCGTGTGCTCATGGGTGTCTCATTCCTGAAGTCCAGATGGGACCCAGGGGTGTTGGGAACACTTGAGGCAGGGGATGGTGTCAGAAGCAATGGGGCCACATGACGCCATGAGGTGGGAATGCTGATGTCACTACATGGGGTGTGCCGGGCACTCCTGCTGTCATGAGGAGCCAGGGCAGCACAGCCCACTTCAATGGTCTGTGCCATCCTCTCAAAGCCTGTGGTCATGTCTGTCTGCAGTTGGTGAATCTCGCCAACTATGTCCACCTGGAGTTGGCATATCTCACCAACCAACCGGGTGTGCCCCACAGATGCATGGTCATCCAGGATTCCCACCTGCACATGCAAGCCCTGACACGCTTCCCTGAGCGCACCCTGCTGCTCCATGGATGCCCGCAGGAGCCGGGTGTGCTCATCCCATCTGTCAGCAGGGGACCTGTCCTGTGGAGGTTGCTGACAGGTGGGTGGTGCACCAGCCTGCAGTGCAACATCCATGGCTTGTGGACACTGCACGGCCAGATGCTGTTCGTGTGGGGACTGTGAGTGGGCAGGCACAATGGGACCTGGTACAGTCATGCCATGAGCATGGGCAGTATGTTGCTAATGCACAGCACCCTACTGCGCCAAGAGGACAGCCCCAGTCCTGACAGCCACCCCCAGACCTGGCTTCCCACAACTGCCGCAGGTGAGATCTGCAAAGGGGCAACCTGGCTGGGGTCATGAGTGGGGGCAGGGTACCCCACCCTGTTCATTGCTGTTCATATAGTCACTGGTGCTGTAGCAGTGACACTGCTGTGTGCCATCACCACTATCTGTGTGGCATCATGCTTATCATCATCCTTCATGGCAGATGCCAGCACCATGAGGTCATCAGGCAACTCTAGGTCAGGCAAGTAGTTCAGACCCACAAAAACCCAGGAGGTCCTGGAACTTGGGTCCCATGCCTGCACCTGCCATGGCCCCAGCTGATGTTGATGACCTGGGTCCCTCTCCCACCTCCTCTTCTGGCCCCTCCACCTGCAGCCTGGGCCCCACAGCACCCTGAGGCATGATGATGCTATAAGGCAGACATGAGTGCATGGTCAGGGTATCATGGACATAGGTGTCCAATGACCGATGTACATGGGGCTGTGTGCCATGAAGCACAGGTGTACCGGCACTGCCACTCATTGTATTTATCAGCACTGTGACCTGTGTCACCCACACTGCCATATGATGTGTGCAATGCATGCCACTGGGTTGGGCCTGCCCAGTTCTGTGTGTTGGAAAGCAGTTGCACCTGGGATGTGCACATGCCCCCCTCCAGGACAGGGGCACTGCAGCCGGGCATGTGGGCACACCAGCAACAGTGATTGCCTACTGTAGTGCATTGCACCAGCATACGTGGTGAACGTACACAGATGTGGCATATGTACACAGCTGGCCATGGACCACCACCGGTGGCCCCACTCAAGCAGGCCTACATCCCCATTGACACCGCCTGAAATGGCAGCACCCATGGGCTGCAACAGGGACACTGCATGCCCAAGGGGACTGTACAATGGTGGATGCACTGCACAGTGACATGGCGACACAGTGTGCGTCCATGTCACACCAAGGAACACAGCATGCAGCCATACAGACATAGTGACACATGCACTTACAGTGCTGTGAAGGGCCTCCGCTTGTCTGGAACCCACCACCAGGGACACCCTCCACAGAGGCATGGGTCAGGGTGGATGCAAGCAGTTCTTCACGGGCTGTCAGCGGTGGCACAGTGCGTGGCCCACCCCATGTGGCCTGCAGTAATGCTTGCATAGTGGCCAGGTGCTCCATGGCTCTGGTCCTCTCGCTGTTTATCCATTTCATGCACACTTGGGGAGTGTGATTTTACTCCCCTTGGGCATTCACAGCCTGTGCCACCACATCCCATCCCAGTGTCCTTTCCTGCTGCATGCCTGTCTTCCCTGACAGGAGGTCCTCCATCTGGACATAGGCCTCGACTTGGGCCATCAGCCCATCCTCAGTGAAGTTGGGACGTCTCATCTGTCTCACTTCCTCCTCCTCCCCCACCATTCTAGTGCCTGTGGGTTGGAAGGGTGACAGATGTCACCACACTACAAAGTTCTGCTGCACAGCTCCCAGGCATGGTGTCTGCATGACCAGCACTCTTCAACAGTGTAGCTGTAGCAAACTAACCTTCAAGCTGCAGTACCTGACAGTCACCAGTGGTGTTATAGTGGTGCAGAGCAGCTCATTTATGGCTCAGCACATGCAAATGAGGGCATGTGCAGTCTGTAATGAGATGCTAATGTGGGGACTTGTGCTGTGATTGGACAATGGGGCAATTTGCATATCCTAGCCGAATATGGCAGATTTGTGCTTGGCCCATCTCAATTTGCTCCGCGCATATATTTGTGCCATGCACTTCTGCATGGCTCATCACCGTGCATGTGCGGTTCACTGGCACATACCTGCCATGCATGGCAGCGCATCCTGACATTCCTTGGCAACGCATAGTGCATCATGATGGTGTGTATCTTCATTACGTATACATCGGTAGCGTGCATGCCATGCGTGGCAGGGCATTTTGTACTCCAGGTATCACTGCATTGTGCTTCACTGTTGCATGTGGGGCATGTGCTGTGTTGGTGCATAGTGCACGTCCTTTTGGTTACACAATGCCATTGACTGAATGTGTGTGGCATACTATGACCTCCACAAGATGGCCACCAGTCAGGTCGCACATGCACAGTGCGCAATAGCATGACCCCATCCTCCCGCCCAGCATTGCGGCACCACGTATGCATGGTGTTGCAACTACTGTTCGTGTATCGCGGCATCACCATTGCGCATCTACGCATGTGCATTGTTAGCATTAGACATGGCAAGGCCATGGCACGCAGTGCTGCATGCTGCAACACAGGGTGGCAAACACACCACTGTAGACACCATGGCACGTGTGCGGGATGCTGGGCCAAGGGCCCTCAAATGGAGTGAGACACAGCTGGCCAGCCGTGTGGCTTTGGTGCACCCTGTTGAAAGCCAGCTGTTTGGCAATGAGGCCTTACAGGAGGCCAGGGTCCAGGTCTGGGCCAGGGTGGCTGAGAGGCTGGTCAGGAGGATGGGGGTGCCTCACATGGCAGAACAGTGCAGGCACCACTTTGGTGACCTCAGGAGGAGGGATCCTGAGAGGCTGCAGGGGCTGCAGGAGAGGGCCTGCAGGAGAGATGTGCCATGCTCAGGTATGTAACATTTTGCAGTCTGCCATTGCCTGAATGTTGGTACTGCAGTTCTGGGGTGGTGTCTTGGTTTTGTTTGTTTATTGTTTATTGAATAGAATCGGAATTACAATCCTTTGAGTCATAGACTCTTTTGCAAAGGCTCCACGTCAGTTCAAAATAAAAAGAAATACACTTACTGTAATGAAAAACATACACATACAGTATTAAAGTGATAGTACAGGGTTATGCGGTCCTAGCTTAATCTTATTTAGATGATTACAGTAACTGGGGGCATATAAGCTGTCCTGTATCAGAATAGTGCAAGATGCAGTTACGTAGGATCTAGAGGGATCCCGAGTCAAATATCTGGGCTGGGGAAAAGGAGTGTAAGTGACATGTGGAGGGCTGGCACCAAAAGAAAGCGGGTTATCTACAACCACAGAATGTCAAGTCAAGGAGTAGGGTTTTGAGACCTGTCTTAAATAAGGTGAGACTATGGGTCATGAAGATTGGGGGCAGTAGGCTATTAAGCCAAAAAGGGGTGCGGTAGCGGAATGATCTTTGCCCAAAAGATGTTCTACAGTGTTGGACAATGAGGGAAGTGTTGGCTGCGAGCCTTTTTGTCCACCTGTGGGGGGCTGTGCTGATAATCGGGTGAAGGCTGATGGGTGCTAGCTGGAGTTGTATTTTTTTGGCAAGGACGCAGGTGTGGTACTTTAGCCTTCCCTGGAAGTTAAGCCAACCAGTCTATGTATAAAGCTCACAAGTATGCATTAACCTGTCACAGTCTGTGACTAGGCGGCAAGCTTTACTTAGGGCAGTGTTGATGCAGTGTAGGGCGGTTGGATCAGCAGATCCATAAATGACGATTCCGTAGTCCATCAAGGAAAGGATAGAGGAGAAGACAGCAAGATGCATGGCCTGGGGAAATAAGCAGTGTTTAAGCCTGTAAAGTATCCCCAGTCTAGTGCTGACAGAGGAGGAGACTAGTTGTATGTGATTATGGTAGGAGAGGGAGGTGTCTAATGCGATTCCAAGACATTTAAAACATGAAACCTGTTCTAGAGCAGAGCCATGAGAGTTTTTTACTAGCAGGGGTGCATGACAGTGGGGGCTTTGTTGGTGTGCAAAGTGCGTGGACTTCGTTTTTTTGTAATTGATTATGATGCGGTGTTCAGAGAACCATGATTCTAGCTCACTAAAGAAGTTCTGCAGGGCTAGTTGGAGAGAGCTAGGCTGAGGATGTTTCCAGAACACTACAGCATCATCAGTGTACAGTAGCAAGTGACCCACTGCAAGACTTACGGAGAGAGTTTAAAAATGCACAATGCATTGCCAAGGAATGTCAGGATGTGCTGTTTTATGTGGGTGCTGTGGGGTTCGGGGGTGTGGGTGTGGCGGGGTTCTGTGTAGTGTACCTGGTGGCGTGGGGAGAATGTGGGGTGGTGATGGCATGCTGCTCATGTTTCCCTTCCATTCTGTTCCCCTTGGAGGCTGGGAAGAGTGCCAGCGGGTGGCAGACAGGGGCCACACCACAGGAAGGGCCAGGCTATCACAGGCAGCAGGTGCTGGGATGCGTTGTTTGACATCACAGCCTGTGGAAGGTAGGCGTGCCTTTGTGTTGTGGTTCTGTGCTGTTTGTGGTATGGATGGGGGTGTGGATTTCCCATGCCCACCACTGCCCCTTGGCTGCTAGCTGTGTATGCCCCAGGTGTGCCAGTCTGTAGACTGTGGATGTTGTCCTGTCACCATGGGGCAGTCCTGCTGTGCACCATGCCCATGTGAGTCCACCACATTGTTTGTGTTCTGTCAGGACTCTGGATGCCCAGCATCACACACACACATGGGGTTCCACTGGGCCTCCAGACATGGTGCACGTGGCTATTGGCCCTATACAGTGAGGGTGGGCATGGCATCATGTCCCCCAGTAACATCCATTGTTTGCACATGCTGACATTGCATTGCCCTGTGCCACATTCCAGTTACTGTGAGGCTCTGTTGCAAGGCATTCTGCCAGTCTGTCATGTGCGTGGTGCATTGTTGGGTCTGCACATGTGTCTCATCAATGTCCAGCATGCACGTCACTCCCAAGGGGGGGAGGAGCATGGACTGTGTAAGATGTGGCTCTAAGTGCATGTCCTCTGTTTCCCCATACAGGTCATCCTGCTGAGGGTAGTGCCCATGGATCGGGCCGAAGAGGTGGCCTCATGTGGGGCCAGGAATGCAGCACTCCAGGGAACCTTATGTCGATCTGTAGGAGACAGGGGGCAATCTTCTGGAAGCTGGGGGCCATAATGAGGGCCATTCATGAGCAGACGGTGGTGCTATGTGGGCTGGGTCTGGTGAACTTCCCTCCTGAAGGGGACCAACAGGGGCATTAAGCCTGTGTAGCCACTGGACTTTTGTTGCTTTGCCTTTTTGATAGGCACCAGTACATTCCTCCCCTTACCCTGTTTCCCACCCTGTATATGGTTGCCCCACCTGCATTCCCTTTGCCTTGTCCATCCCTTCCCCACTCCTGTTTGGACTTTTGCTGTTGGTATTATTGTTGTTGATGTTGTTGCCTCTTTGTATATTTTTCGGATTGTTGTTTTCCAGTAAAGCCTTTTGTACTGCACTTTCCCTGTGTCTGTGGTCGTTCCTGTGCTGTGTTTGGAGTCTGTTGTTCTGCTACATATGTTGCCCACTGCTCCTTGGGCTGCATGGCTTGCCTATTTGTAACGTGTCATGCATGCTCACCCTGTGCACCCACACATGCCCACACTTTGCTTGCCATGGGCATCCCTGTGCTGTATCTGTGCTGTCACCCACTGTTGCCCACAGTGGCACATTCAATGAGATCCTGTCCCAGTGCTGTGCATGGCAAACATTTTGCACTGTACACCATGCTGTACTGCTGTGCTGTTTGCCATCCCATGTGCCCCTGGACATGTGCACCCTGTGTGGCCTGCACACATCTGTCACATTTGGCTCTTTGGCACTGTTGACATGGTGCCTGTATTGGCCGTGATATCCATTGGCACCTCCAGTGTTGTGACTTTTCATCCATTCCCTTGTCTGTGCCATGCCAATGACATCTGCTAGACACATTGCCTGCCTCTCTGTGTGTGTTGCCCAATCCTGTGCCCCTGGTGTAATGTGCAGTACACATCCTGTGGCTTTGCTGTGCCACTCTGTTCACCATGGCCATGGCTGCTGGGGCCCCCTGTCTGCGCACTTGCACACTGCTCATGTCCCATCTTGAGCCCTGACATGTTGCTCCAGTCTCAGTCGGGCTTGCTCCACTTGCTATGTTCAGTTCTGCCCTTCTGTGCAGTGCATGTGCCGTTGCACTATAGTGCCTCCATGGTATATTCAGATACGGTTGCACTGGCATATCTTATGGTGCATCAGCTGAATATGGCATTATTTTGAGGTGGAGCATCTGGGTTGCGCTGCGCAGGCACTTGCGCTATGTGCCTGGGGACTTTTGAATATCTAGGCCTGTGTTTGCAAAATGCAACATAAGCTCATAACTTTTTGTTTTTAAATATTTTCACACCAAATTTAGAACATAGCCTTCTTATAACCCCACCTCCTGAACAATGGCAGAGAACATATTCAGCTCCTGCCCATCAGGTAATTTCGTGTAGGAACCGCAAAATCACCTTTTGGGATGCAAAAAACATTTTGGCCAGGATCTGAAAAATGACAGCTGTCACATTTACAAGGTGCTGTAAAGATATGGCTATGTTGTAAATTTGGGGTAAAAATATTGAAAGTTACCAAAATTATGAGCCTGCATTTGCAAAATTCAAAGTAGGTTTATAACTTTGTTGTTTTTTTAATATTTTTATACTAAATTTAGAACACAGCCTTCCTATGACCCCACCTCATGAAAGGTGGCAGAGAAAATTTTCAACTCCCTTCAGAAAGGTGATTTCATGTGGTGACTGCAAAATCACCTTTCAGGGTGTAAAAAAACATTTTGTCAGGATTTGAAAAATGGCAGCTGTCATATTCATAAGGTGCTATGAAAATGTGGCTATTGTGTAAATTTGGGGTAAAATTATTGAAAATTTATCAAAGTTATGAGCCTGCATTCACAAAATTCAACATAGGCTCATAACTTTGTGTTTTTTTAATATTTCTACACTAAATTTTCAACATCGCCATCTTATGACCCCACCTCATGAACAATGTTGGAGAACATTTTCAGCTCCTACCTGAAAGGTTATTTCATGCAGCGACCGCAAAATCACCTTTTAGGATAGATTTACCTAGCATCACTTGCATTGTTCATGAGGTGGTGTCCCAAAAAAGGTATGCTGAAAATCTGGGCAAAAATAATGAAAATGGCCAAGTTACGCTATGAAGTTCAAAACCCTATTGAAATACATTGAAATGCGTATCTGGCTTCCTTAGTTTGTGGTACAGCATTGAAGAGTGAAGATCTGCCTGTGTCCAGAGAGGATTAAGGTATTGGACCTCCAATTGGTAAGTAAGGGCTTGAGGGGTGGGGGGAGGGGTCTGAGTGGGAAGGTCAGGTGGGGGCAGTCTTGGCTGCAAAAGACATTGATGAATGGTTTCTTTTACAGTTCCCAACAATGCAAAAACAGTGATGATTTTGGCACTGAGTTGGGCACCCCAGTGCCACCATTGCATTTCTTTGGGGAGGTGGTGGGTGCTGAGAAAGTGGGCTGGATGGGGGTATTAAAATCATTGTGACACGAAGTTACATCTCCATTGCTCTTATGTTTCTGGGAGAGGTGGTGGAAAGTTGAGAGGAGGAATGCTCGTGGGGATGTCAATAATTTAAAAGAAAAAAATAAATAAATTGGTGGTCACGGTACACTCCTGTCATGTCCAAGATGGCCGAAAACACCACTGTGCATGTGCGACTACTGGCGCATGTGTAATGTGCCATGACGGCCGATTTCATTTTTCATCTAAATTATATACTGTATATTCCCCCACCGGATCCTCCCTATCAGCACCCACTACCTCGCACCCCCAGAAACATAAGAGTGACACTGGGGGTGCCCATTTCGCCAAAGTCAAGATCAGGATGCTCAAGATTTAGGGAAAGAAATAGTGCACTGGTCTGTAGACAAGGAACAGAGTGCTCCAGAGACACCAGGCATGCAAAGGGGATTGTATTCAATGTTCAACAGGTTGTCCATTCAGAAGGAATGCAAGGAATGCTAGAGTCCTTTTCTGTAGCAAGAGAACTGCAGGGCTCTGCCTACTGCAGTACTAAAAACAAATGAGAATAGAAGCTGTCCTCATCCACCTCATCATCCTCTCTGCCAACTTGAAGAGTAGGAGAGTCAACATCCATAAATTATGGTAAAAAGGGCTTTGGAAAAAGGGGCAGGTTAATGTTTAAAAAAGTGAGCATCCATAAATTGTGGACCAAAAGGCATTTTCCTGTTGGTGGCAATGTTGCCTGTGGCACTAAAAATCTTCACTGAGTACATATTTGCAGGTGGGCAGCTGAGGTGTTCAACAGCTACCTGTGTCAAAGAGGGTTAAATTATCTTTTTTTGGTACTAGTACAACAGAGGCTCATCTCCTGCTAGTGGCACATTCTCATCTAGATAATCCTGCATGATTTTGTTTGTTGGCATCTCAGGCATCACCATGTGAGAAAGTGACTTGCCATGCTTTTTCATCAAGCCATAGTCAGGCAGTTGTTCCCACTGTAGTCTGTCATCAATTGCTGTCTTTGGGGCAGGGGTACAGCAGCAGCAGTAGTAGTAGGTTGATTTGGAGATGAAAATGAGTGACTCCTGTGATTTTCAGTGGCAGTGAAACACATTGGGATCTTCCTTCTTCCCTCCCCTCCACCTGGTCTGTCAGTGTGATTGCAACAAGGGAAGATGATGAGTGTTGTTTTGCTGCTGTACTTGTGTTCTTGTTCTTGTTTTGTGCCATACATACAGAGACCAGATGGATAAGCAATGCATTATAGGACTGCTATTCCTTATCACATTCTTGTGCATCAAAGAATGTCTCAAATGTATCTTTGAACTGAGGGTTCAGGAGAGTGGCCAGGATGTAGTGGTCATCTTTACCCCTTTTTTGAAATGCATGTGTCATTCCAGAAATATGATCATATCCTTTCTACTAGACTGAGAGCAGTGGTATTCTCCTTTTCCTTATATTAAGTTTTCATACAAAGAAGTCATAGGTTAATGAGGACAATGAGAGTGAGTACCTGGCATAGGCCAACTGCATCAGTACTTACCTCCCTTGTGACCTCCTCAGAGAGCTTCAGTACAGTGCAGAATGTTTCCATCAGGTGCCATTGATCTGGGCTGATGTTTATGTCTCCCTTGCCAATACCATGCTCAATGATATACTGGCGGATAGGCTTCTGTTGTTCTAGCAGCTGTTCCATTATGTAACAGGTGGAATTCCATCTTGCTGCAATCTCCTCTTTCAGGTGTTGGAAGGGAAGGTGGTTCCACTGCTGAATGTTTCATAATAGCTTCTGCGCCATTACAAAATGGCTAAAATGACCACAAACATTTTTGGCCAGATGTACACATATCTTCAGAGTGGCGCCTTCCCCATCTAGGAATCCCTGAACTACCAAATTTATACAGTGAGCACAACATGGAACAAATGTGTTTATAAAATGGGTGAGAAAAAAGGAATGATGGGGATCAATAGCATTGGACAAACACCATCAGGTGACTGTGCGTATATCAGAGCGCGACTGCACACCTGCACTTTTACCCCCCTCCAAAACAATTTTGACATTTTATAAGATAGATATACCACTCTGAGGTGCGGTCACGCTCTGATATACACTCGCGGTTGACGACTCGCCCGCGGCCTGCAGTGCATAACGCCACCATGCATGATATCAGAGCGACTGCACACCTCAGAGTGGTATATCTATTACATAATCCCCATTCTCAACTGCCTTTACAATGTTCTTTGCATTATCTGATACTATAAAACCTGGTGTTAATGAGTGTGGTATCAGCCGCTCCTCAGACTTCTGTTGAAGGAAGTGTAATAAGTTTTCTGAACGATGGTCATTGTCAAAGCTAGCAATACATAAAGCTGTCTGCTTGTGGAGATAGGGGGGGCACTGGTGACTCACCGCTACTGCTGCTGCTGGCATTTTACCCAGAGGAGGAGGAGGAAGAGGAGAGGAGAGGAATAAAGAGGGGAAAATTGACATAATGGGCAGTCACTGCATATAATCAGTAGGCTGACCAACGGTCCACATGTCAGTGGTGATGTGGACGGCTGGAACAAATGATGCTTTCACGGCATAAGGCACAGTCTTGTAGACACTGATACAATTCAGGAAGAGCCACTGTAGGAAAGTACAGTGGTAGTCATGCAAAAGTTGACCAATAGTGCAGTATACTGAGCGGTGCGCAAGTATTGCACTCTTTGAATAACATGTATAGCAGTACTATGCAATGACGTGCACCACGTGGTACTGGTCAACTTTTTCACAACTACCACTATAGGTATCACTGGACACTTGATACCTTGGCTTAGCAACTTGTATTAGTGATGCACAACCAGTATTGCTCACAGAGAAAAATGGCAGTAAGTCAGTGGCCAGCATTTCCACAATTGTTCTTGTTAACTTTTTTGCCTCAGGTCTGTTCTGTTTATATTTCTGGCCCATTTACAGTGACTGGACCAGTGAGAGTTGTGTGCTTTTCTTTCCCCTGGATGTGTCAGTTTGCTACTATATTTGTTACCATGGGGGTAAAAGTAGCTAGGGATCTGCAGCCCCTCAGAGGTTTGGGAGTCAAGGGGCTAAAGAACTGATGAATGGAAGACATTGGAGTTGTGCATCAGTAACCACTTGAAAGACTTTCTTCCTCTTCCTCTCTATCTGGCCTCCTAATGTTCTTCTCCCCTGGCCATTATCATCATCATCAGTTTCACTGTCTGGTGGTGGTGCTGCTGATGCCTTGTGTTGGCATGCCTTCTCATATTCAGATCTGTGGGACTTCAACAAATGCCTTGTCATGGTAGGTGTAACCAGCCTTGTTCCCTCATTACCCTGACTTAACCTGTCTTTACATGACAGTCACACTACGTGTCCATGATTCTATGTGTACTCCAAAGAAATCCCACAGCTCTGACATCACTGGTTTGACCTTTCCTACTGGCACTCTTGGCTGTTGCCTAATGGGAGGGCTACTGTGGGCTGCTTCCACATCATCACCCTACTTCCCTTCCTGCACCTGTTCTCCAGGGTCATGAAATGGTTTTTCCTCCTCTATCATGTGTCCTGAGCCACCAGTTTTGCCTTGCTTTCTTTATCTGCTGTCCTTTCAAATGCTTCTTGTTTTGTTTCCTCTTGTTTTTAGGCCTTTCTTTTTTTTTTTTTTGTGGTACTACCACTTTTGGTCTTTTTTGAGCTCTTATGTGCACTTACCCCAAGCTGAACTCCCAACTGTTCCACCTCCTCCTTTCCAGAATTACTGCTGCTGCTATCACATTTATTAAGTATATAATCACTATCTGTATCTCTGTCCCCAAGCTCTGCCAAAAAACTTTGTTCCTCCTCTTCTGCCTGTGCCACCACTTGATGCGCTCCTTTCTTATCCCTTTTTTCCTACAATGATCACTCGTGTTGCAAACCTTGCAGTGTCACCGTGAGTGGTTCCTACAACGTGAGATACTTATAGACTGTTTGAGCACCACTCTCTTTTTCCACTACACTTGTAGTTCCCACTGAAGCAGACAGTCTATGATGATGCCCACTATGCTTTTATTTTTCTTTGTGACTGGACAATCCATATCACCATCTCCTTGGCTCTGTGTTGCTCCATTTCCTAATGCTTGCAACACCACTCAGCCACTTGGGTGATGAATACTAAAGAGTAATACTTTATTTTATTTAATGTTTTGTTGTTATTTTTTTTTTTATTTTTAAGTTTGCTGTGCTTGTGCACCAAACATTTTGGGATGACTACAATGGGATTTTGGAGGTGTGTTACTGCTGAGCCCATTGCAGCTGCAATTGCAAGGGCTTGACAGTCCAGATCAATGACCACGCATTATGGTCAAGATGCAACTCTCAGCTTGGTGGGCTGAAACTGAATATATTTCAAAGCACCGAAGCTGCTCCAATCAGAGAGGGCTTCAGTCCTTTGATTTGCATGAAGCCAGGTCAGCAAACAGTTGATTGGCTTTCAACAAGAGAAGCTTGGGACATCTCTCTCTCCCCCCCAACACACAAACTGTACCAGGCAAAATCACTACCACTTTCATACGTTTTTTATCCCTCATTAGCTGTCACTGCTGCTGTCAGCCTGCAGTAGAAGTAAGCATGAACCAGACAGGAGCAAAAAGCAATCAGTGCCTACAACCTTTTGTTTTAAAGAGTTTAAACAGACAGTAAGCAATGCAGTCTTAAAAATGCAGTCGCTTTACCACTGTTCTGCATTTCAGCATCAGATCGTTGTAGCTCAATTGCCTATTTCAATTTATATCTTGTCTTGTGACTGTTGTTTCCAGTGTGTACTGGATATTCAAATGCACCATCAACCTGTCCAGTCATCGCCGGGCCGCCGGTGCAGCGGTAGAGTTACCGCTCGCGGTGCCAGCAACCCAGGTTCGGGAACGGACTCGGGTGGCTGGAGGATCGGCCGGTGGGGAGGAGGATTGAGCACCCAGTGGCCACTCTCCTCCTCTGGGGAGGGAGGGGATGCATGTCCTGCAGCTCTACCGCCACCTGGGTGACCACAGGTGGAGGTGCAGTGGGACAGCATACAGAAGGAAAGGAGGACGTGGGCCGGAGACAGGAGCACTCGCATGTCTCAACGTGCGCTGCACGTAGGTTTCCCTAGCTGCTCACATCCTGTAGGATGGGACAGAAAATGGAAAAAGGAACCTGTTGTGGAGGACGGAGATGGGACCCGACTGCCCCAGATAACCCATAACCGGGCTACCATTGGATGCCGCAGATGGACATCCTGACACACACTGATGGACTGGAGGGGGTTAAATGGGTCTCCCCACCTGGGGGGGTAGGCCGAGGCAGCATGGAGGTAGGTCCGAGCGACACCACGGTAGGTACCCGGGGAGGGATTAGGGGAGCACAGTCTAGGGATTCCCTGAAGAAGTTCCACCACGGCAGAGGAGAGGGGCTATAAAAACAAAACCTGTCCAGTCAAATAAAAGATCAGTCACCATTCCATGCTTGACCTCTGGAACTTCATGACTCAGTTGTCTAATCCAGTAGATGGCCGGTGATGTAAAACCTTCAGTATGCTAAGTGTTCACACATATACACTGACAGATGGATGAACTCACAGCAAGCTGTATACTTTTTTGTCTTTTTGATGTGAAACTTATGCCATTTTATAAAATACTAGTAAACAATACTAAAGTCCATCTTAATGCATCAGCAGGTAACCCCTTCCTCAGCTGACTCTAAAATGTCATCACGTATGCCACACTGGGAGGAGGTTACTGCTGGCCAGTCACCTGCTGGAGGAACCTGAATCACTCATTGGAGCAACTGACACTTGTCTGGGGAGTGAGAGCCTTAGCTGTAAGTTACATGTTATGAGTGCTGGAGTGTCCCATAGTCTCCCACTGGCATGTTACCTCCTCATGCATTTAGATGGACTTTAGCATTGTTTACTAGTATTTTGAAGAATGGCATATGTCCAGACTCAAAAAGGTAAAACAAAAGTACACAGCTTGCTGTGAGTTCATCAATCTATTGGTGTATGTGGGTGGACACTTAGCATACTGAAGGTTTTGTGGTCAATGGCCATCTACTGTAGAAGGCAACCCAACTGAGTTACGAAGTGCCCAAGGAAAAGCACAAAACCGGTACTGATTTTCGTTTTATAATTTTTAGCTTTGAAAACATTTGTGTAAATTTTTAACTTTTAAATTGGGATGGTATTCAAACCCTGCAATGGGATCCCTGCCACATACTGGCAGCCTCTTCCACCAAGCCACCCCACCCCCAGCTACCTACAGGCAGTTACTATAACTGCCACCATGCCCCACGTGGAATGTTATGGTATGGCAGACAAGCTGCTCACTGGACACACTAAAGCACACGGTGAGGTATGGGACCACTCACATTGGGACCTACCTCCCTCATTGCCCTCTGAATGATGAACAGCAAAACAGTAGATTGTGAAATCCTTAGTAACCCAAACATTCTTAAAGACGAACTGCTCTCTACAGGATTTCATAATGTCTGAAAGCCCATAAAGAACTCATTTGAGTGAGACATTGTGTTTATCTGTGACTTTGCAGTCCAGAGCCTGTAATTAAGGGCTGGGGGCAGCCATGTGTTTTACGCTCCTGACAGGAAATGATGTCACTAAGGGACTTGTCCCTCCTTTGACTGTAGATAATCCAACAAGTTAAATAGGAAATTTTCTGTTTTATTAAGTGTGTTTTAAGGTGTTATTGCAACACTTTCTATATTTATAATACACAGAAAAAAGTAATGGGTGGTGTGTGTAATGAGGAGTTTACACAACCACAAGGTGTCAGATGCTACATAAACCCCGAGAGCAAAGCTCGAGGGGTTTATTACAGCATCCAACACCGAGGGGGTGTGTAAATCTGAGTTTTCACACACCACCGCATTTTTAATTTTATATAATTGCTGGATTTCCCTTTTTCACCACAGCAATTATATGAAATACTAGCTGTTTTGGTGCAGTCACGCTCCAGTTACATTTTCCGCCACTCTACACATTCATCTTGTCTGCATTTTTAAAAATCTTATGTACAGTTTTCTTTTCCCCTGTTGAGTTTAAAATTAGGTAATTAAAAAAAAAACAATGTACCGCCGAGTTCTGCTGGTCTGGCGGTTTCATTTTTAGACAGAAGGCAAGCTGAGGTGAGCGGTCAGAAAGCGAGGAACTGCAGGACGCACATGCGCAGAATGAGGGAAACCATGTGCATGTTTGCCGTAATAAACATTCCTTCATTAAAGCAAATTAGGCCATGGTTTCCCTATGGGAAAAAGGGAAGCCCATTAATTATAATTGTTTCGTATGTGCTTGAAACTAATGAGTTATCACCTTTACATTTCAAACTCTAAGTAAAAATAATCCATCTTCAGGATTACTTTAACCTATAGGCTATACTGCCAGCTGATCATCAAAAACTACACATCTCAAGGTTGGCTCTGTGGTGCCAACAGGTATTGGGGCCCCATATCAGGATTTCTAAACCCTGGCTGAGTTCATGTCAGTACAGATTTCTGGGGCTGCCACAGCACCAATTTCTGTTTTTTTTTTCTGTTCCCTGTCTTACAGCCTTTTCTCTTACAATTTTGGGAGTGAACTTAGGTCTACAAGTTACAAATGTGCTATGTACCTACTGGCATCATTGGACCAGCCATGAAATGTGTAGTTTTTGATTATCCACTGGCAGATCAGCCTAGAGGTTAAAGCAAAGAACTGTGAACAAGCGTTGTTCATCCAGCAGAATGGGTTTTAATTCCAGCATGATTTACTTGTATAGTGTGTGACCAGAGCAAGTCACTTACAATACCTCCCTGTGCTCCCAAAACACATCCAGGAACCAGCTATAGCTCAGTTTGCATTTCCTGGATAAAGACAGTAAAAGCAATCTGAGCATGTGTTATGATTCTGAAAATATTATGCTCTTTCTATCCAGATATGACTTTAGAAGAAAAAAAGAGGACATGATTACTTTTTTATTTGCAAAAACACATAAATGGACAACATTGTTAAAGCATGCATATCCTGAAATGCATTATTAAAAGAATTGTTTACTTCTTTTGTTTTATTACTGTACAGCACCTTGGTTTTTGAAAGGAGCTTTAAAAATAAAGTTTATTATTATTATTTTCATATTATTATAAGTTAAAAGTATAACAGTTTCTTACTGAAATACTTTGGATGGAATTTGATTTTCTACTGTAACAATGCCAGAATTCTATTGGACTGTTTTTACTAACAGTTTAAAATGTAAAGGTGATAATGCACTAGTTTCAATGCACATACAACACAATTATTATAAATGTAGAAAGTGTAGGGCACTGCTGATGGACCGTGACTTTCCAGAATGCCGTTCCCCCTGTAATGTCAAAACAAAACAAAAACAACACACGCAAAAACAAGAAAAAAAAACAAAAGTGAAAGACAGGCAGTGTGTGTGTGTGTGTGTGTGTGTGTGTGTGGTCTACCTCTAACAGAAGTGCTGCACTAAGTGAATTGTGCTGAAAGGGAAAAAAATATCACCATTAATTAAATAAAATAATATATGGGTGAGTGTGTATAAAAAAACAGAATTTTACACACACCCTCAGTGTGGGATGCATTTATAAACCCATTGGGAGTCAACTTCGGGGTTTATGTAGCATCCCACACCGCTGATGTGTGTACAATTCTGGTTACACACACCAACCCATATATTATTAGTCTATATTTTAATAATGCATTTCAGGTTATGCATATTTTAGCAATGTTGTCCATTGATGTGTTTTTGCAATTAATAAACAAGTAATTGAGCCCTATTTTTTTTTCTTTTCAAGTCAAATCTGGATAGAAAGAGCATACTATTGTCAGAGTCATAACACATGCTCAGATTGTTTTTACTGTCTTTGTCCACTATTGAACCTGTATGTCATTAATACCTGTGTACTGTATATTTCACCTTGTATACCATGTAATTACATGTAATGCCATTGAATGTCTCTCTGGGTCACTCCTGAAAAAGGGACCCTTGGGGCCCAGCTGGCCTACCTGATCATCAAAATTCAATAAATAAATAAAATTGTCCAGGAAAGGCACACTGAGCCGCAGCTTGTTCCCTGATGTGTTTTGGGAGCACAGGGAGGTTAAGTGACTTGCTCTTGTCACACACTATACAAGTAAAGCATGTTGAAATCAAAACCCATTATGCTGGATGAACGAGGCTTGTTCACAGCTCTTTGCTTTAACCTCTAGGCTGTACTGCCTGTTGATAATCAAAAATGACACATTTAAAGGCAAGGGGTCATAATGTCACAAGACATTATGCCGCATGCATAAAGCGCGCTGCCAATACAGCACGATTTCTTGCATGTGGCATAAGTCTTCCTCTCTGCGAGGGGCTTCCCCCAGTTAAGGGGGAGGGCTGTGCCCCTGAACCCCCCCAATTAGGATTACTGACTCTGGGGGGGGGGTTCAGTAAATATTACACAAAGTGCAAAACAAAAATAAAAGTATCATGCTTCTGGGACCGGGAATTGAACCCGGCCCCAAACGCTCTGCATTCATCCCTTCCTGCCAGTGGCTCATCTCGTTGAGCCACAGCAGCTGCTCGGTGGAAGCCCATCCCAACAGAGATGTTATCCTCCTGCCTGGGACAGCGAGAGGGTGCAGTACTGCGCTTAGAACCATTCGCAGTATTGCACTCTCTCACTGTCATGTACAGTGTTGTTTCTGTTTAGCTCTGCCATATGCTCTTAAGCATACAACATATTGACCCAGTAGGCATTTCAAGGCTGACCCCATGATGCCAGGCCAGTAGGTACGTAATCACATTTGTATCTTGTAGACCTGAGTTCACACCCAAAACTGTAAGAGAAAAGGCTGTAAGAGAGTAAACAGAAAAATACAGAAATTGGTGCTGTGGCAGCCACAGAAATCTGTACTGACATGAACATAGCCAGGGTTTGGAAATCCTGATATGGGGCCACAATACCTGTTGGCACCACAGAGCCAGCATTGAGATGTATACTTCTTGATGATCAGCTGGCAGTATAGCCTAGAGGTTAAAGTAATCCTGAAGATGGATTATTTCTATTAACAGTTTGAAATGTAAAGGTGATAACTCACTAGTTTCAATGCACATACAAAACAATTATAAATGCAGAAAGTCTTGTAATAACATCTTAAAACACACTTAATTGAACAAACAATTTGCTATTTAACTTGGTGGATTATCTACAGTCAAAGGAGGGCCAAGTCGCTTGGTGACATAATTTCCTGCCATGAGCCTAAAACACGTGACTGTCCTCCAGCCCTTAATTACAGGCTGATTTACATATGAATAACTCTGGACTGCAAAGACTCAAAGATATTATTTATTTTGTATATTTATTATATTCTCGGATGAACACCTTTGAGCTGAAAGCTTGTTACATAGGTTCTACTTCAGAAAGTTAAAAAAAAACACTGACTGGCACAAACATACAGTAAATGCAAACATTTAAACACATGATAAATAAGAGTTAACATAAGGAACTAAGAAGTGCAGGTATATTTGGCATTGTGCAATGCATGCCATGTTACTAAGTGCTAATACAGAGACAAGGAGGCAGACGGGGATAGAGTCATAGAGTGAGTAGAAAGAAAAATCAGCCTAGGGACCCAATTGGTCAGGAAGCATAGGTGATGGGAATTATTAGACAGAAAAACAACTTAGGTAGGACACAGTGAGGAAGCATCCCAAAAGGCCATGTCAAGCTGAGGAGGCAGGTAAGGTGGGGAGGGTATAAGAGAAAATTGGAAAAATTGGAGAGAATGGGTATCAGGGGTACATTGAGGGGAAGAGGAAGTTCTTCAAGGCACCAGAAGAGAGGTAAAGTCAGGAGATAGAGATTGCAACAGCGAAGGAATGGATAAGTTAGAGGAAGCAGTCACAGCTGGAATTGTTGTCTGAGCATCTGTTTAAATAAGCCCAAAGTGGGTGTGGAAGATATGTTGTCATGAAGGGAATTGAACCATAGTGGGGCTCGGTAGGTGAAGGACCTTTGACCTTGGGAGGTGTGACAATGGGGAATCTTGAAGAACTGGCTAACAGAGCTTTGGGTATGTCGAGGGTTAAGGCAGGGGATGAGAAGCTTCTGAACCCCAGAGTTAAGCTAACTTTTTTTTACAAACAGACAGGTTTGATAATTAAGTCTGCCACTAAGCTGAACCCAATTGGCCTGAGTGCAGAGGTTGCAGGTATCAATTAGGTGTGTAGATCGTGTAAGGAGTTGACAGGCTTTGTTTAGCACCATTTTAATGCACCAAAGGGATGTGACTATAGCCAATCCATAGTTGACCAACCTGTAGTCAGCTAGTGAGACCACTGAGCTGTGTATAGCTAAACTAAGAGCATCAGGGGTCAGTCTATGTTTGTGCCTATGAAGCAGACCAATGTGCATATATACTGCTTTGGGAATATTATTAACATGTAGAGCATACGATAGGTTGCTGTCAACCATAATCCCCAAATATGTAAGATGCTGAACTAGCTCCAGGGAGGAGCACACATCATTACAGGTTGAGAGAGGGTAGTGCCTATGTTTGATTTGGGGACTGGAGAACAACACAGTTTTTGTCTTTTTGTCATTCATAATTAATTTGTAGTTAGTGAACCATTTTTGGATGCTAGCAAAGTCCCATTGAAGCTGCTTCTCCAGGACAATAAGGTGAGGGTCACTGGTGAAGAGAACTGCATCATCTGCATAGAGAAGGATGTGTTCCTGGCAGGCAAGATACATAGATACACACATAGACAGTGTCGGCAGATAAGGGCCTATGGCCCACCCAGTCTGCCCAAGAGGGAGATTATTTAGGAAAGCACTGAACAGGAGGGGACCCAGGATGGACTCTTGTGGGACTCCTGCGTGGACAAGTCTACTGTCAGAGAGGACAGTTCCTACCTTCACCTGCTGTGAGTGGTTATGGAGGTAACTTTGAAATCAGGCAATGGTATCAGTGGAAAGACCAATGGCAGTAAGCTGGTCAGTCAGGAGGACATGATTTACCATGTTGAAAGCTTTTGTTAAATCAATGAATGCTGTACCCACAAGATGACCCTGGTCTAAGGATTTATGGATAAAACCCATGAATTTAAACAGGGCTGTTGTGGTACTGTGTCCAATCCTAAACCCATGTTGCTGAGGGCTTTGTAACTGGTATTTTTCCAAATATTCTACTAGCTGCTCGGCAAGATAAACACAATGACTCACTCAGATTAGCTTTTTAGGGGCTTTCAGACATTAAGAAATCCTATAGATGACAGTTCCCCTTTAAATGTATTTCAGCAACAGTTGCATGAAACAAAAAAATATATAGCCCCCCCCCCCCAGTTTGAGGCATGGGAGAGGCCCGTAAAGCGGTGACTTCACTATTATGGGACATTAAGTCCCTTCCTCTCCCTTGTATGGTCCTCTGGTGTATACAGATAGCAGTTCTTAAAGCTGCTGATCTATGGGACCATGTGCCTAAGTTCAGTCAATGTGGTACATAGAAGGGGGAAGGAGAATGCCTTCTAATAAGTAAAGAATACATACAGTTTTAGAACCAGACCTCATCTCATTTGCAAAGAAGTGGACAATCCCAGTGTACAATCCTGTTGTCTGACATGGAATTATTCTGTACCATTCCTCATTCAGTGCACCATGCTATTCTTTCCCCACCATTGGATGAAGGAGTCAGGTTCCATTCCTGCTGCTTGAGGTGTGCCATGGTCACTGTTAGATCTGGCTGATCTAGAACAGGAGGGGTGATTCCCAGTTGTAGGAGTGAATAACTGGCATTATCAAGTCTTTTAAAAAATGTATGGCCTTTGACAGTGAAGATACATAGTTGAGCTGGGGCTAGAAGGTGAGTCTTATGATTTTTTTTCCCCTGATGAGCTTGATGACCACCAAAGTCTTCCATTGCTTGTCCATTACTCCAGAGAAGTCATGCTCAAAATAATGTCTGATGTCCCCAAATGCTACTTCTTTCTTGTCCCGCACCTTATGGAGATGAAGCATTTTATTGCTATAATTTATACAACTATGGACCACTGAATGTGGTTTAGCATTTTTGCCTTTTGGCTTAGTTGCTAATGCTCAATTAGCTCACTCAATGCCCAAGTCAAGATTATTAGGAAGGTCCAAAAATTCTTTGAGAAAGGAGGAAAGAAACTCCTTCATGCCCCCCATCTCAGAGTCTCTAATGCATTTAGATGGATTTTAGCATTGTTTGCTTACCAGTATTTTATAGAATGGCATACGTCTAGCGTCAAGAGGGTAAAATAAGTACACAGTGTGCTGTGAGTTTGTCAGTCCATTGTTGTATGTATGTGGACACTTAGCATACTGAAGGTTTTGTGGTCACTGGCCATCTACTGGATTAGGCAACTGAGCCACGAAGTGCCAAAGGCCAAACACAGAACTGGTACTGATTTTCTTTTTATAATTTTGGGCTTTGAAAACACTCCTGTAAATTTTAAACCTTTCTGTCGAGATAGTATTGAAAGCTAAAATGGCCATTTTTCAGAATTCGGTCCAAAATCTTTAACAAACCACAATTTACTCTTTCTGTGTTTTTATCAGGCCAGTTATTGCTAGTTTTCATTCACTGTCACCTGTCCACATATGAATGGCACTCAGTGCATCTGCTGCCCTGCTTTGACAATTTCCTATGCCATAAAAATGTTGCGATGGTACAGTGTTTTTTTTAGTTTTATTTAACCATCTACCCAAGAACAGGCTGACCATGACCATGTGCATAGGCTGAGTTGGTAACAGCATTGATTGAAACACGGTAAAATGAAACCTACACTTTAGGCACTGCTGGCAGTTTAAATATCCAGTAACAAGGTAACCCATCAATGAAACCAACTCTATTTTAATTAGTTTTTACTTTCTGGCCTCTTAGAACTAACTGAACTCTTCTTCTTGGAGCCAGCCATGTTGTCAGTAGTGTACTTGGATGTGTTTTCACACCATTGGGGGTGGGATACTCTAAAAACACACCCTTGGATCATACTGTTTACATGAGGCTAGTGCCCTGTTTAACTCTTTTCAAGTTCACTGACAGAATCCAGCCATTCACAGATGGCTCTTTGTAACAAAACAAAATGTAATAACTAATAGAAATACATTTAGACAGTATTACTATTGTTCACTCTAGGTACATTCTGTCATTTTTTCAGTCCATGTAGACAAGTAGTCGATTACCGTGACTCAGTCTTTTGTACTGTAGTGCTGTCTAGTAGGACAGAATGAATGACAAAATTCAGCAAGAGTGAATACTGTCTAAACGTATTTGTTGTGATTAGTGATTAAATTGATTAGCAGTGGCTAATATTGCACCAAAAGTATCTGTCCTCTCAATGTACTGTATTTGTGTTATATTAATTTTTGTTTTGTTATGTTATGGAGAGCTGTCCATGAACGGCTGGCTTCTGTCAGTGAACTTGAAAAGAGCATGAACGGGCACTAGTCAAGGAACATTTTATATTAACATGAATATTCCACCCACAACCATGAAAACCCATAACCAAGTATGCCACTGACCTCTGGATCAGCTGCACTAGCAAGAGTCTAGTTGATTATAAGATGCCAGAAATAAAAAAAAATACAATGGATTTTTTCCATCCTGGTTTACCCACATCCGCCCTCCTGCATTGAGTGTCATATACTGACTGTAGATCTTCCTACAAGCTACACACTTAGGAATACAATTTGGTTTTGTACACCAAGGTTTTTTTTTTGCTAAGTCGGCAAAGGAGATGATAAATAGCAAATAGTAAATAAGTCAGTGTGTGTTCCTAAAACCTCTGAGTTGACATGTTTCACCATGTTTTTAATGATCCTCTGGTTATATCTGTAAAGTTGTTCCACCATATAAGCTGTTTTGTAGCCTGGGTAAAGAATTGGCTGGAGAACTGGACACAGAGGGTAATAGTAAATGGAATCAACTCTGAAGAAAGGGGGGTTACTAGTGGGGTACCACAGGGTTCAGTACTAGGAATGATCCTCTTCAATGCCTTTATAAGTGACATTGCAGAGGGACTGAAAGGAAAAGTATGTCTCTTTTGCAGATGACACAAAGAGCTGCAACAGAGTTGATACACAAGGTGGGGTGGAAAGGATGAGAAGAGACTTGGCAAGGTTGGAGGAATGGTCTAATGTACGGCAGCTTAGATTCTATGCTAAGAAGTGCAAGGTAATGCACCTGGGAAACAAAAACCAGGGAAGAGTACACAGTGGGGGGTGAGATACTAACAACAAAAAATGGAAAGGGACCTGGGGTAGTCATATCAGATGACCTAAAGGTGGACAAGCAATGTGAGAGGGCAGTAAGGAGGGCTGGGGAGATACTGGATGCATAGGGAGAGGCATCACCAGTAGAAAACAGGAAATTATTATCCCTCTGTACAGACAGATGGTGAGACCCCATCTGGAGTACTGCGTGCATTTCTGGAGATCAAATCTCCACAAAGACATATACAGGATGGAGGCAGCCCAGAGGAGGACAACTAAAATGTTGCAGGGTCTGTACCGGAAGACATATGAAGAAAGACTTAAGGAGTTTAATATGTATAGCCTCGAGGAAAAAAAGGAGGGAGAGGGGGGACATGATAGAAACTTTCAGGTACCTCAAGGGAATCAACAAAGTCCAAGAGGGTAGCATCTTTCAGAAAAAGAAGCGTGCAAGAACAAGGGGGCACAATTTGAAGATGGGGTGGCAGCTCAGAGGTAATTTAAGGAAGTATTTTTTCATGGAGAGGGTTGTGAATGCATTGAACGTCCTTCCGGAGGAGGTTGTGGAGTCAACAAAAGTGGTGGAGTTCAAGAATGCATAGGACAATCATAAGGCAATTCTAGAGGGTTGTGGTAGGAAGAAGCAGCCTGTTGGTTAACTAGGATTTGCAGCTTATCCATTAGGTAGGGAAATGGGCAGACTGGGTGGGCCAAGCTGTCCTTATCTGCCATCAAATTCTATGTTTCTATGTTTTTATTCTGCTCATTGTCATATTGCCAGGGTAATGCATTGTAAGACTCGGAGTGCAAGTGTTTGCCTGCTCAGCCAGATTTTTATCCTTGTGTTAACTTCTTCAATCAGACACAGAGCTGTTCTGTTCCTGCACTCACACCATCATCCTCAACTGATTGTCATCTCATATGTGTGTTGGGACCGGGTCAGAGAAGGTGATATTTTTTTAACCCCAAAATGTCATCACTAGCTCAGTGAGTAGCAACTTTCATCTGTACTGTGCATTGTGAATATGTCTCTCTGGTGGGAGCTGTGCAGTAGCAAAGGTCATCTCAATGTCTCAATTTGCTTTTCTGTAAATGACAGTGATCAGCATCAGTTGATGATTATGGGGTCCATACAGAAACATATTGAACAGCTCTATTTTATGCACTGTCTCAAATGAGCTTAACCCACATACTGTATTACAAATTCTGTATCAATTGAAGAAAAGACATTTGCAGAACTACGTATGAATATCGTTAGGGGACCTAATGTGCAGCTTTACTTCATAAAGATATGACAACACAACAAACTAAGGGAAAGTGTGGCATGGGGGGGGTTGGTGAAAGAATAGGCTTGTGACAGGGAAGAGGTTTGTTGCTGAAGGAGATGAGGCCTGTGACAGCAGAAGTAAAATGTTAGCTATGCATTTAAACATATCCATTTCTGAGTGTTATGTTTTTCATTTCTGCCAAGCTTTTACAGTGCAGTTTTCCCTTTTTTCCAGAAATGCTTTTATATGTGCTTTCACCTGTATCCACTGTTCTATTGCACTATCTATTATGGATTTATTTGAAGTATTTGCAGTCATTGAATATTTGGCTGTTGGGTTCTGTCTGTCATTTTTTACGTTTGCTGCACTTGCGCACCAAATGTTTTGTGATTAGTACAAGCGGATTTTTTTGGGGGGGGTGTCACTGCCAAGACTATTGCAGTTGAAACTGCAAGGGGCTTGCCAGTCTAGTCCAATGACCACACATTGTGCTCATTAAGCAGCTTTCTGCTTGGTGGGCTGAAACTGTATGTACTTCAAAGGACCAAAGTCGCTTCAATCAGAGAGAGCTTTGGTTCTTTGATTTGCATGAAGTTGACTCAGTAAACAGCTGATCAGCTTTCAAAACAGTTACAGGTGCACACCAGAAGTCTGAGACCGCCCTTACCAGTGTGCAGCTGCTGCATCTAGCCCTGTAACAACAAAAAACGTGGAGCAATGTCTAATGCTGGTGCTGTAACTCTCTTGCCACCTGACTCTCCCGTGTAGCATCCCCCACCCCCCACAGATACATAACACTGACACTGGGGGTGCCCAATCCCCCAGTGTTCACCTCGTAGTTTTTGTTTTTTTATATCACCTGCAACAAAGAAAAACATTCATCGATGTCTGTGGCAGCCACCACTGTAACTGTAAGCCCCCCCCACTGTTTAGTTATACAGCACCAGGTAGCCCAGCCCTGATGCTGCCAAATATAACACTGACACTGGGAGTGCCCATTCCCCTAGTGTCCACTGAAATAATGAAAATGTGCCTCCTATTTTATTTTTATTAAATAGCCTGTAAAAAAGGAGATGGTCCGTCAATGTCTGTTGCAGCCACTACCATAACTGCAACCCCCTCTCCCCCCACCATTTATAACACTGACACTGGGGGTGTCCCAGTGCCCACTGAAATAAAGAAAACATCCCTCATATTTTTTATAGCCTACAAAAAAGAAAATGGTCCACTTATGTCTGTTGTTGGAGCCCCTGTAACTTTTACCCCTACCCGACTCTCCCACTCAGCCCCTCCAAAATAACACGGGCATTGGGGGTGCACAATCCCCCAGTGTCAAAACCTGAAATAAAGAAAACCTTCCCTCAGCTTTGTTTTGTTTTATTTTAATAAAGCCTGCAAAAAATAAACTGTCCATCAATGTCTGTTGCACCATTAGTCCCCCCCCACCTGACCCTTCCACTCAGCACCCACCACCCTACACGCCCCCAAGTCCTTACTTACCCACCCACTGGGAGTCCAACACCATAATCTTCTCTGGAGCGCAGACATGTCTACACTCTTCAAAGCTGGACTGCGAACTGAGGAAATCAGGTATGCAGTTCAATGTATTTCAATGGGTGGTTGAACTTAGTGACATTTTTGGATATTTTTACCCCAAATTTTCAACATGCCTTTTTTGGGACCCTGCCTCATAAACAGTTACAGTGACTTAAGGCAAATTTGTTGTGAAAGGTGATTTCGCGGTTGCTGTGCAAAATCACCTTTCAGGCAGGAGTTGAATATTTTCTCTGCCTTTGTTCATAAGGTGGGATCATATGACGGCTATGTTGAAAATCTGGGACAAAAATATTAAAAAACAACAACATTATGAGCTTACATTTAAATGAACAAACGCTGGCTTGTAACTTTGGTAATTTTCAATATTTCGACCCCAAATTTTAAAAATAGCCATTTCTTCACAGCACCTCGTGAATGTGGCACCTGCCATTTCTCAAATCTTGACCAAAATGTGTTTTTATAACTGTTGCGTGGAATGATATTTCGGTGGTGCGGAATGATGTTTTGGTGAGGATTTGAAAATTTTCACCTGCTGAGTCCATTAGGTGGGGTAATAAGAAGGCTATGCTAAAAATTTGGTGTACAAATATGGTAAAATGCCCAGGTTATGACTGATTTCAGCGTTGACTCATAACTTCAATGATTTTGAATATTTTGACACCAAACATTCAGCATAGCTATTTTTCCATAAAACCTCATAAACGTGACATGTCATTTTTTAAATCATGGATGAGATGTGTCTTGGCACCTTTGATGCATCATAACATTTTGGCCAATATATCATAAATGGTGCATGTCATGTCTATAAGGCGAATCCTAAAACAAGTATCTTCAAAAGTTGAGGTCAAAATAAAACAAAAAAAAGAGGTGCATACCAGCAGCAAATGTACAGCATTGACTAATGCATGTTATTTTATTAATGTAATACCACAAAGGATTACCAGAAGCCAGGCATTGACTCACTGTCAGCTGGCACACACTTGCTGCCCACTGCTTAGATTACAATGCAACAGCACTGCTGAGGACGACATACATACACAGGCTGCTTCAGGACTCAGGAAGAAGGAATCACTGCAACTTGGGGGAACATGAAGAGTAAGGGCTCGATTTTCAAAGAGCCCTTAGAGTGATGTAAGTTGTGTTGCTCTAGGGCTGCAGTGAACTCCAGCTGCATCAGGGAACCTGTGCCCAATTTTATAAAAGGTGGGGGTCCCTGTGCCAAAAACCCAGGAGTTGCCGCAGACACTGACTTGTGCCAAACATTTGGTGCACCTGCAGGATTTGCAGCAGGGATCCGGCCCCCCTGCCTGGTGCAACACTAGAGGGCCCTTGAGGGTTGGGGATGAATCTACGTACCAAGAGGGGTTGGGTGCAGAAGGGGCATGGGGGTGCCCTAGGGGTGGCAGGGAGACAGCAGCAATGACAGGAAGTGATGTGGCATCTGGTGGGTGTGTCATTTGCAGAGTTATACAGCTGATCAGATAGGACTGCTTTGTGGGGAGTTGCCAGGGATGGACAGTGACACGGCCCCAGGTGGGCACAGCCCTGGCAGCTATCCCATAGGTCCACCCAGTAGGTGGGAGACAGCCTCCCAGAACATGGGAGGGTGTGTACCAGGGGACTGTGGCAGTGAGCAGAGAATGGTTCCCCAACCACTGGCAGACCTCAATCTGCAGCACCAGCTTTCTGCCTACAGGGTTCCAACTTTGTGCACCTATGAGGCGGCTGCCAAGGCTGTGCCCACCTGTCACTGTCTGTCTCTGGCAACCCCCATGAAGTGGTCCCATCCAGTCAGCTGTATGGCTCTGCAAATGGCACCCCTGCATGACACATCACTCCCTGTCATTCCTGCTGTCTCCCTGACACCCCCTAGGGTACCCCATGCCCCTTCTTCTGCCAGTTCCCTACATTCAGATTACCCCAAATTGCCACAGTGTGTGGCAATGGCTCAAGTCCCTTAGATCACTTCCTGACTGGTCTAAGTTGGTCCACTCTTTGCATCCATAGCAGGGCTTCTAAAATAGCAATAAAGGGGATGTTGCAGCCACGCTGTGGCACTAGTACCCTTACGACCTGGTGCATGGGTGCTTCTGTTGCAAGGGTGGCACAGGGTAGCTTGAGCACAAGGCATCCCAATTTCAATGCAGCCTGTGTTTGAAAATTGGGATTTCTACAAAGTCTGATACAAGGTGCCACTTGTGTCATACCCATTTGGCGCAGGCACTTTGTGTCAAGCATATAGTTTTGAAAACTGGACTCTAAAAGTTTTAATATGAGAAAGAAACATTTTTTTATGGGATGCCACTAAGGAGGAAGGAATGTGGGAATTTTTTTTATGGGATGCCACCAAGGTGGCAACTACCAAGGATCAGACACTTGCTGCCCTGTCCACTGCCCAGCTCACACTGCAACAACACAGCTCAGGATCACACACACACACACCCTGCTTCAGGACTCAGGGGAAGGAAGGATGGAATACCAGTAAGTTGAGGGAATGTGGAGAACTTTTTTGTTTTATGGGATGCCACCAAGGTGCCAACCACCTGGGCTGGGCACTGGCACACCACCAGCTGGCACACACTTTCTGCCCTGCCCACTGCCCAGATCACAATGCAACAACACAGTTTGAAGTCAGGATGACATACACACACACACACTACTTTAGGACTCAGCAGGAGGAAGAAGAAGAAACATCAGTAACTTGAGGGAATGCAGAGAATTTGTAATTATTTTATTCTATTTTTTTATAGGATGGTACCAAGGTGTCAACTATCAGGGGATGGGCACCAGAACACTGCCAGCTGACACATACTTGCTGTCCTACACAATGCCCAGATTACACTGCAACATCATAGCTCAGGACAATACACACACACAGGCTACTCCAGGACTAAGGAGGGAGGAACCAATGTAACTTGGCTGAATGTGAAGACTAAGAGTTTCAATTTGAAAACTGCCACAAAAAGAAAAAAAAAAAATTTTATGGAATGCCTCCAAGGTGCCAATGACCAGGGGCAAGGCACTGGCACACTGCCAGGTGGCACACACTTGCTGCCCTACCCACTCCCCCAGATCATACTGCAACAGCACAGCCTATAGAAACATAGAAACATAGACGTTGATGGCAGATAAGGACTGCTTGGCCCACCTAGCCTAGGATGATACAAACACACAGGCTGCTTCCGAACTCAAGAGGAAGGAACCACTGTAACTTGGGAGAGCATAAATACTAAACTTAAGATTTGAAAACTGCCACAAAAAGAAAACAATTACTTTTTTTAATGGGATGCCACCAAGATGCCAACTACCATGGGCTAGGCACTTGCATGCTGCCCTATCCACTGCCCAGATCACACTGCAAAAGGCTGCTTCAGGACTCAGGATGAGGAGGAAGAAAGAAGTGACTGCTACAGCCTGCAAGCAAGTCTGCAACTTTGACCAATGTATTATAAAGAGTTTTAAACTTCCAAAGAAAGAAACATAAATGAAGAATTTTTTTATGGGATGCCACCAAGGTGCCAACTACCAGTGGCCAGCACTGTCCTGGTGCCAACTGGCACATACTTACTTGACTAAAATTAAATTACCAAGACTGTAAACCACCCGCCCCCCCAAAAATATAAATAAATCACACCAAGCATCTACCACGGGCTTCAGTAACAAAAAAAAAAAAGTTTTCTTTTGTATTTGTAATCCCCTGCTAAAAGGCCAGTTCTGCAACTAAAGAAGTGGGCGCTGCACTGCTGTGATTAAATTATTTAAAGACAAGTGCCACTTCATGCTCCATATGCCCACTGCCGAGACCCAAGTACAGTCCATTCTTCTCCAGTCTCCGAGTGTCCAGTCTTTCTTCACTCTCCCCTCTCAGGCAAGCCCCTGGGTCCCAGAGGCCTACTGAAAGCCTGCAACACCGCTGTTGCTCAGCCTGCCTTTTCGTTTTTCCATCCTTGTCCTCTAAATATATGATATACCCCTCCAGATGCCTGACTAATAGGTCAAACTACTGAAGACTTCAGGTATTTTGAACAATTTCCTAAATCATTTAGTTAGGTTATCAATCACACAGCCTTGGCTGAGCTACCTAACAGCCCAACAATTAGCACACGTGTGTTTCCTTCTGACTCATGTGATTAAGCTGAGCCAAGCAGCTCCAAAACGAGGCTGGAGTCTGTGAATCACTCTGAGCCCTGTACTATTGTTAGCTGTTTCGGGACGAACTGCAGTTTGCGGTTCAGCTGGTTTGACTTGTCCGTACCATTCGGTCGATTTCCACAGAAAGTTCACCACTGTTTGCAAGAACTGAACACATCAAGTTTGAGATGTTCGATTCTTTGGTAGAACTGAACTTGAAGCCCTAATAAAAAGAAAAAGCCACTGACTTTACCGATTCAGGCACTCCTTGTGTACATCCAGTATCCTGTCCTGCCTGAAACCATTTACCCAATCCTTGGACTGAGAGCACAGCTTGGTGAAAGCTGTAACTAACCAGTAAGCGTGTTTCATTTTCAAGGAAGACATACTGTGATCTACATTGATGCTGGAAGTGGGCATTCCCTAACTCAGCAGTGTGGATATCAAATCAGGGCACCCTGTGTGAACAGATCCTTCATGAACAGTTTATTGTTATATCCGGTGGCTGAAGGAGTTAGTACAGGCAGTCAGTACAAATACTAGGATAATGTTCAGTGATTCTCGTTGTCAAGTACCAGCTGAATAGTCTATGCTCTAAAAAGGTCCATGATCGGCGTCCTCAGCGGTAAACTGTACCTTTCTTGGCACTGCTAATACAGGGCACTAGAACTTGATAAATGAAAAGCAGCATAGGATCACTGTTGGTCCAATGATTTTTGGAGTGGGTTATACAACAACACTCATCTGGAAATTTGTATGCAGGGTGCAGATTACAGTTTAGCCATGGTAGATAACCTAGGTGGAAAGGATCCTCCATCTAAAGCCCTGTTTACACTGTCAGCTTTAAAGTGCATCAACC
The DNA here is from genome assembly GCA_016271365.2 of Neoceratodus forsteri. Classification (NCBI taxonomy): domain Eukaryota; kingdom Metazoa; phylum Chordata; order Ceratodontiformes; family Ceratodontidae; genus Neoceratodus; species Neoceratodus forsteri. The sequence goes on from CM057452.1 coordinate 757,778,056, forward strand.
CATGCACACGGGTTGATGCACTTCAAAGTCCGCAGTGTAGACACTTTTGGGAGCCTACTACCAGCACTTCACTTCCACTTTTTGAAGTAACTCGGGAGAGGGACGTGTATCGGAGCGAGCTACTTGACAGTAAACTTACCTGTCATGGAGACAGTCCACAGCGCTCGCTCCGATTGAAAGTCTCCCCTTCCGGTATCCTCCAGTGGCCCCCTGCCAGCACTTAATATTTGTAGTGTGAGCCGTAGCACACTCGAGTTCAGCTAAAGTAATTTTTCAGCAGCAGATAGAAAACTGAACTCGGGAAAATGCATAAAAATAAAAACCGAGGGCTACAAGTATTCGGAATTAGAGTTGCAAACTGTGAGACCATGAAGCTGGGCGTGCATGAATACATATGCATGGATATACATACTGTATGTATTCGTGCTTGCCCAGTTTCACGATGTCACAGTTTGTGACCCTAATTCTGAATACTTGTAGCCCTTGTTTTTTTATTTTTATGCACTTTCCCGAGTTCAGCTTTCTAGCTGCTGCTGAAAAAATACTTTAGCTGAACTCGAGTGTACTAATTAGAAACGTGGCTTCTGTCTCTTACGCGCCGGTGAGTATGTCACCAGTTCATCATCCAAAGACCAGAGGGGTAAACAACCGCTGGAGTTACCGCCTGTGTGGATGGAATATTGAGCTGCTGTGACCATCACAGCAGGAGTGGAGTGCCCCACGTTGTGGAGCGCAGCAGCAATGTAAACAGGGCGTGACATGCACCCCAACAAAAATGACACTTGGTGTTTGTCACTGAGGCCAGTGACCTCCACCTGCTTAGCATCAGTCTCTGCCTAGTGTATTGTGAACAGGGCACTATGTTCAAGCTTGTTTCTTCAATATTTATTACAAGCTCGGCAGGGATTGATTCATGGCTCATTGCCTTTGTGATCCTGCTAAGAAAATTCTGCTTTGGGTTTGGGAAATTAACTGGTGTTTTGTGCCTATCTTTAGTGCCTTTTCTTTTATAACACCCCATGTGTTTCAAAAACTGCCATGCCCACTGATGTGAGAAGCACATGTTGCCCCCATTCTCTTCAAGGAGTTACTGGTTATGTGATTTTAGTACTCCAGTTGATACAGCAATAATCTCACAAGCATTAACAACTGCTCCTTCATTTTGAGACTTTTTCACATTTGAGTCTTTTTATAATTTTTTTAAGTTTGCATTCAGTGTCCTCTACTTACAGTGTCAGTCATCCTCTTGGCTTAGTGGGAGCACAGGGGCTAGCTGGGCTGGGTCTGATATGGTCAAGACCCCTGCAATTCTGTGTTTCTGCAGCCAGGCATGTTCTGCAGAATTTGCATCATGCTGCAGTGTGTGTGTGTGTGTGTGTGTGTGTGTGTATATATATATATATATATATATTTATATATATATATGTACACTGACACAAAATTCATTGTTCTTGGTGAATTTTCATTCAAATATATAGTTTTTCCTTAGTGCCCTGCTCTCTTCTCCATCTCATTTATCCTGAAACCCCTCCTCTATGCTCGGCATGTGATGTCATTGATAACATTTCATCAAATTTTAGCCAATGACAAGACTGCATTCTGTCACAGAAATTAATAAATCATGCCGCAGAAGTCATAAAATGCTGCAGCAGAAATTTAGGAGTCCTGCCACAGAAATCAGGACAAAGTGCTGCAGAACACTAGGGGGCCTGGGTATGGTTTTCATTTGGCCACATAAATACAGTTTCAATTTTCAGACAGTGCTTTAATTTATAGTAGCATTGCACTTGTGACTGTATAACGGAACAGCACTCATCAACCCAGATTCAGCCACATGTTTACCAATCTCAAAGCAAATCTTGGAGGAGGATTTAATGTACTCGAGCACTTATTTTTACTGGGATGCTGAATATCACTGAGCCCCCTTATCACACTCTTGACAATGTTAAAGGGTACATTAGCAGCATAGTTCAGAACTTCGGGAGCAATATTGACAGCAATGGCAAGATCAGAATCTCTGTCTCATTTCAGCAGTTTCGATTGTGACAGCCATGGATGGAGCAACATCTTGATTCAGAGGTGAGGTGATGTAAGCTGCACTCAGTTAACCTCATGTACTGTAACTGCAGGTAACCTCAATCCCTAGCACTGACTTCATAGGCTTTCAGGTAAGACAGCTAATCAGCTGATTTGTGACACATGAAACTAAATTTGTTTTAGACAGACTAAACAGCTGATTAGCAATGCGCAGCATTTAAACTGCGTGGCTGCAACGGAACAACCTGAACTACATAATTATTAAAATGCCAAAATTAACTGTTTTGCAGTCGTTATTTCTGATTAAAAACTAAAATATTTCACAACATTCTTCACAAACCTTAATTTTTTCTGTAATGTGTAGCAGGAATATTTTAAAATAGGTTTTTAACATATTCGTGCTGTACAGTGGTTTTTGTCATAGGCAACTATTTTCAAAATCGTTGGGATGTTATAAAGTATTTGTTAAAATCTCTGTGCTGCAAGACAGTTTTGAAAATCAACATGCTGGCTGATGATTTTCAAAATCTGTGTGTTGCATGTTGCATGTTGAATCTTGAATGTTGTTAATAAATATCCACAGAGTAATTCTTTATGAAGGTTTTGAAAATCTACATGCTGTACAATGGTTTTGAAAATCGACATGCTGCACAATGGTATTGAAAATCTACATGCTGCACAAAGATTCTGACAATCTATGTGCTGCATGACAGATTTGCAAGTCTATATGCTGTTCAATGGTTGTCAAAATCAATGTGCTGCTTGATGGTTTTCAAAATCTACTTGGTGCATGAAGATATTCAAGAGTTTACATGCTGTGTGAAGGTTGTTAATTACTCATTAAAAAGTGTAATGTAATATAACTTATTAAATACTTAAATGTTAAGGATGATATATTACTATTTATAAAGGAGAGGTGCTACTAGACATACAGTGGGCCCTATGCATCACTGGGCTTAGTAGGCACCACAAATGGTGTGTGTTAAGATGGGCAAGTACATGCCGAGCACCTAGTTGAAACAGCATATGGGCTATGATTCACAATCTGCCTGGACAGATACCTGGCTCTGTATTTTGTCTAAGGCCCGGTACCACCTGGGTGGGTGGGTGGGGTACCTCAGCTGGACTATGGGCTTTCAATGATGAATCCAGTTCTGTTCAGTGGATTCTGATCAACCCAAATCCATAGAAGGACTGGCCTGTCCACCTCAGCAGAAGTGCTTTTGGCTTTTCTCAGGCCAGAATGGGTCCTGTGAAAAGTATGTTAGGAGTTACCCATTGCTTTGTGGCAGTCTCAAATGCTACGTGTAAAGTAAATTACTACAGTAATTTTGTAAAACATAAGGAGATTTATGGCAAAGAACTACATTAATGCTTTTTGGGGTTGTTATCACACAAAACTCAAACCCCACAAAGTCTGGAAATAAACTATTAGGGTTGTCAAGCCAGTATCCACACAGCTTGGAGATGTGCTATTAGGGTTCTTAAAGAGCAACTCTCTATTACAGTAAAATGCTTAAAAACACTAGATTTTTAGATCATACCCCCTTCTCACCATAAACAACGCTATTACTTTTGACAACTTGAGTGTTGCCTCTGAATTTAATTCTTTTTTCACCTCCTGTGCCTCTGCCCTTCTATCCTCCTTACCATCTCCTCAGTCTGATCCTCCCCCTAACTCACCACACATCTATCCCCAGCCCTTTCCTTTCTCATTCACTAACATAACACCCTCTGACTCCCTGGATGCCCTGCTTACCCTAAACCCCTCTAAAGGCAGTTCACCTGATGGTCTGGACCCCAATCTGCTTTACCTTTCTGCTATGGCTATCTCTGCCCCACTGATGGAGCTACTCAACCTATCATTCACATTGGAAGCTATCCCCTCTGTCTGGAAACATACCATTGTTCTTCCCCTCCCTAAGAGCAGTGACCCATCCTTCCCTGGGAACTATCGCCCCATATCCCTGCTTCCCACCCTCACTAAGCTGAAAGAACACCTAATTCTTACCCAACTCTCTGCCTATCTCTGTCACGCTAACTTTTTCACCCCCTTCCAATCTGGCTTTCATATAAACCACTCCACCACCACCTCCCTGATTAGACTCACTGACTCCATCCTCACTGGGATGGACAGTGGTTAAATCACGTCCACCATCTTTGCCGCCCTAGTCAAGGCTTTCGACACTGTCTTCCACTCTGTCCTGTTACACTTTCTCTCCTGAGCAGGCTTGTTGGCTGCTGCCACAAACTGGTTTCGTGCCTACCTGGTAGGTCAGACCCAGTCAGTTAGAATAGCAATTGCTATATCCTAAACCCTCCCTATCGACACAGGGGTCCCACAGGGATCAGTGTTGGGCCCTATTATCTTCTCCATCTTTCTCAATTACTTGCCATCTGTCTGCACATCTATCTCTATTTATATGTATGCAGACGACACAGTCCTTTACACCTCCAACCACTCCCCCACTGATGTTGCAACCAGACTTTAGAATGATTTCAACAACATTCAGCACTGGTTTTGCTCACATCAGCTTTTCTTAAATGCCAAGAAGACTGTCTCCATGACCTTTGGCACTAGGCAGAGACTTTCAAGGCTCACCTCCCTACCCACTTTCCACATCCTCAATGGAATGCCCTCGAGGACACCTACTTATTTAGATATCTGGTGGGGTTGGCTTGACCAACACTTCACCTTCTCTGGTCATGTGAATGCCATCCTTAAAAAGCTGTGCCCCAAGTTAGGCGCATTATTTAGGAACCAGAACTGCCTCCCTTCCTCTCCCTGCTAGGCATGAACTTGTCCAGAAGATGATCCTCCCCATCTTCGGCTACTGCGATGTAGTCTACAGTGCTGCACCTTATACCTCCCTTGCCAGATTGGACACCCTCTTTAACTCCTTCTGACGCTTCGCACTCAACACTTCTACCCTCACTCATCACTATCAGCTTTACCACACTTTGGCTTTACCATCGATTGACAACAGACATCTCCTCCACTGTGTTAAATTAAACTCCAAATTCTGGTTTGACTCCCTCCCTACTTATTTTAACTCTTCCTTAACAATCTCCCCACCATCCACACATTCACTTAGGTCCTCAGTTTCCTGTACTTTAGGTGTCCCATGTTGTACAACTACTGTCAGCCAGGCAGCCTTCTCATACCGCTTCCCTAAACTGTGGAATCCCCGCCCAGATTTGCCTTTCTTCTTCCCCTTCCTCTGTCTCCTCAGCCTTACACAATTATTTGTCTGTGAACTGCAGCTGCAACTGAGCAGACCATGTTGCATCCAAATGGGCTGTAAGAGTTATCCTATTACTGCGCTTGCAGACCTTCTGTTCACTATGATGTAATGAAATATACATACCAACTTTAATTTCTTGATGCCTGTTACTGCTTGTTAATTGTTCTCTACTTGGTAACATACCCTATGCATAATTGGCACTATATACTGTTTTGTTGTTTGCCTAAGACTTATCTGTCTTCCAATTCCCATATATTGGCAATGTATACTGCTGTGCTGATTACATTTTATTGTATGCCTTCCAAACTCCCTCACCCTCCAGGATGCACCATGAAATGAGTAACTTGTTGTTCAGTGTGCCTTTCCTGGTGAAACGCTTAAATAAATAAAATATTTACCCCAATTATTGTTTTAACTTTATTGTTTCCTAGTTCTTTGTTATTTTTTTACCTTCCCCTGCTGTTGGTCTACTAAATATTGTTGCTAATTCAGCAGTTATTTCACAGAGTCAAAATGTACATGACTCTTCCTGCTAACCATACAATTGCTGTTTGTGACATCAATCAATCAATCAATCAATCAATCACTTTATTTAACCAGGCATAAACACCATTGAGCAAGCTCATTTTCAAGGTGGTCCTGGGCATTAATACAATACAGTACACTTTATAAGATTACAATTACGGTGGACAGCGGTGCAAAAAAAAAAAAACATTGTGAAGGTGCCGGTCAATATGGGCCTATATATACTAGTTAACATAATTAACATGCAAAGGTACATAATGATAAGCTTTACTGGAATGAGAAGAGACAACAATACCATATAGTCTCCGCTAAGTAAGAGCTCATACCTAAATGATAAAAAATAAGGAGGTATTAAGGAATAGGGTAGAAATTGGGTGAAAGAGTAGGCAGCCAAGAGGGAGGCCAGAATAGGTAAAAGGTAGAGAATAGGCAGGGACATCTTGGATTAAGGGAACTAGGCTTGTAGGTCCTAGGTTTCTATTGTTAGGAAAGTGGGGTGGATGAGATACTTAGGCATAGGATTTGAGAGTGGCACCCGGGGCTTAGGGGTCATAGGCGTCTGAAAGAGTTGCATGATTCCTTCAGATAATCCATTAATAGAGCTTTGAATGTGAAAATGCTTGGAAGTGAGGATAATTTTAATGAGTCTTGCATAGTGTTCCAAAGTGATGGAAGTGAGAAGTTGATTGCTGCCAAGCCAAGGGTAGTTTTCACTCTAGAAATCTGGAAGCAGACTATGGAGAAGCATCTCAGGCCATAGGAACCTTTAGCACATTTGAAGAGGTTCGAGATGTATGCAGGGAGGTTCTCAGATAATGCTCTAAGAAACCAGAGGAGAGCATTCCTTTTTCTGCTAGTTGAGAGTGAGGTCCATCCTGAAACCTGGTATAGATGACAGCGATGTGTACCATGGGGTAGATTTAGGATAAATCTTAAAGCCCGGTGGTAAAGGGTGTCCAGTTTGTTTAGCATCGTTGATGGACAATGACTGTAAAGGAAGTCAGCGTAGTCCAGTATAGGTAGGAATGTAGTTTGTACTAGTCTCATTCTGGCTTCTAACATAAGTAAGTGTTTAATGCGATAGAATAAACCTAATCACTGTCTTAGTTTCTTCGAGGTTTAATTTAAGTGGCACAGAAAGTTGAGCTTGTTATCTAGCCAGAACCCTAGGTAATCTAAAGGTATCAACTACTTCAAGGGGTTCACCTTAGAGTGTTCGGATCTGTGTGATATGTGGACATCCAGAAGTAGACTTTGGTGAGAGGATCGTTGCTTTAGTCTTTTTGGCGTTGAGGAGGAGCTTATGAGTGATAAGGTTGTATTGGAGGGTGATGAAGTCTTTCTGTAAGAACCCATGGGCCAAATCCAAGGATGAATTTGTGGTACAGAGTACAGTATCATCTGCAAATCAATGCACATTGGCTGTGCCCAGCTGTGAGTCCAGATTATTGATGTATATTGCAAAGAGGATAGGGCCCAAGATGGAGCCTTGTGGGACTCCTTGTAACAAGGATGTTTGTGGGGACATATCTCCTATGGCTTTGACTTGTAACCTATTGGTTAGGTAGCTGGTGAATCATTTAATGGCAGAACTATCAAGTCTGATGTTACTCAGTGCAGTAAGCATGATGGTATGATCCACAGTATCAAAGGCCTTACTTAGATCAAGGAAGAGGGCAAATATATGCTTCTTAGAATCCAAGGCCATTTGTCAGTTTGTAGTTACTTTGGCAAGAGCTGATACTGTACTGTGTTTGGCTCTGAAGCCGGACTGAGACGGGTTTATCAACTTTTGTGAATCCAAATGTTCTCTAAGTTGGATGTTGACAATTTTTTCAAGTAATTTAGAAAGGACGGATAGTATAGAAATAGGCTGGTAATTGTTCAGATCACTCAGATCCCCAGACTTGAATAATGGTAAGATGTGGACAGTTTTCCACGAGATAGGTAGCTCACCTTGAATCAGAGAGGTGTTGAATAAGTGTGTAATGGGGGCGATCAGATAGGTTGGCCAAGTTTTAGGAAGTAAGGTTCAATATTATCTGCACCTGCACTCTTTTTGTATCCAGAGAAAGGAGGAGGTCCTCCACTTGCTTGAACATAATTGTGAGGAAGCTGAAGGGGGTAGGATGCGGTTGGTTATGGTTGTGGTTATCAGTGAAGCCAACAGTGTAGTCTCTTACCAGGCAAAAATTGCTGATAGGTGAGGTGTCAAAGGCAAGCCCTGCAATGACAAAGTGATCATTAAACTTCTCTAGTATATCAGCTTTGTCTGTATAGGTGGTACCATCAGACATCACAGTTTATTGCCATGGTGAACACCATGATGCCACAAATAAAGACACTGTGAGATTAACAGGGGAGAGGCAAATGTTTTAAAATGTTTTCCATACAGGCTTTTTAGATGGGCTACCAAGATTTGCTGTAAATCTTGGAAAGGATAATTGAAAATGAAAAAAAAAAATGTATTCTCTAATAAATCATAACAGCTAAACATTTTATTTAGGAAAGCACATTCTGAAGTGCAGAGTTGCTCTTTAATTTTAAGTCCCATACCCTCCAACCACATTTATCTTCATTATCTAAGGCCATGCCACTGGCATAAAGCCATGCACCATTGGCTTGGTACCTCATACTGGGCCAACATATTCTAAATTCGTGAATTGCAACCCTACTCCACATCCCTTCCCCCTACCGTACCCTACATTACCCTCGTAGCCCAAGGCCAAGGTACAAGTCCACATTCATTCATGGTACATAGGTCAGATTGTACATACATACTCTATAAAATTCAATCTCCAAAGAGGAGAGTTCGTATTTTGTAAGTTTTGTACTGCACAATAGAGCACCACAAAACAGTGAGCACAATGGACGTGTGATGAATACTTCAAGAAACAGACACTCAAAACCCACCAGGAACACTGAAAATTAATTGTAGCACATAATAACCATACTTTAAATACACGTAACTGACAGACTCAGAAAAGCACCATTATAGTTAGGGTTGAGCACATGGTTTAATGTTGAACTCCAAGTTAAACACAGAAACATAGAATTCAACAGCAGATAAGGACCGCTTGGACAACCTGGTCTGCCCATTTTCCATACCTACTGCAATACCAGAGACCCTACTTGATCTCCAGGTTTTACCCTCCCTTTTCAATCCACTAAGGTTGCCTTGTGCCTATCCCATGCATTCTTGAATACCATCACAGTTTTTGCCTCCACCACCACCACCTCTGGGAGGCTGTTCCAAGCATCCACCACCCTTTCTGTGAAGAAGTATTTTCTCACTTTCCCCCTGAGTCTATCCCCCTCCAGCTTCATAGCATGATCCCTTGTTCATCTTGAACCTTATTTCTACCCTAGGTTTTGATCACTTACAGTATAACTCCACCATATTTGGGTCTAGTGTCCTGAACTGTGGCATGCACACCATTTGTGATAGGATCACATAACATACAATATTTAGTAAATTTAGATTTAGACATTTTTGAGGTACAGATTGCATGAAATATATAAACAAATATTAAAATGTAGACTTTGTTTTATGCATATATAACTTAAAAACAGCTGAGATTTTAAATCTAAAAATTTCAGGTTTGTTAGATCTTGTACTAAGGGTGTCGCTGTTGTTGTTTTTCCTGTAAACAAAATTTAAATTTTTTTTTAAATTCTGTTTATGCTTCAGGCTTCGGGTGTACCCCATATCAGACCTCCATAATCCTCTCACCCAGCATCCCCTTTCAGCTGTCCCGACTAGAGGCCCTGTAGCTTACCTTATGTGGCAGGATCCTCAAGGTAAGTGGCCAAAATCCATCCCTAGTCCAGTAGAGTCTTAGGCTGGGGCATCTTTTGGGAGAGACAAGAAACAGAGAGTGGAGTCTTCATGCAGTGCTGATTCTGGGGTTTTCTTCCTTTAGTTTTCCCTTGAGGTGCAGATGTGTAATGACATCAGCATGAGAAAGTGTATTATCCCATGCATGCTCCACAGATGTCTGCCATTGACTCCTCCCCCTACAACATGGTCCTGGCAGGTGTCCTTCCAGCTTCTGCTGGGTGTTACTAGTGCGCTGGACCCTGATGATCTCCTCCCCAGAGAAGGGGGCAGTCCATGGGAAGCTCATTGTACCTCCCCATGGCCAGCCCTCTGATGCTCCAGGCTCATTCCCAGATCCCGGTTAATAGTGTCACAGCTGGTAACACTACTGCAGCACTGGTAGGCTGACTAAATTTAAAACAGTTTCATAATGACATTGATTTAAAATTATGTGGCTGTACATACACAGAATGGCCATAGCTCTAAATTGTATGCAAGTGGGCTTTATTTTCAAAAGAATTTTGCCATAGGCACAGAACAGGGAAAACACTTTTGAAGTCTGTTCACACATGCATAGCATGGCAAATGATTTGCACAGTGAAGCAAAAACATGTTAACAGATCTGCAAACATAGTCTGCAAACATATTTTTTGCATCATGCCATTTAATAAAAAAAAAAAAAAAACAATATTGCCAGTGGCTACCAGGAACACATCTAATTGGTCAGTCCTGCCTCCCCTTTATCTTGGTCTTACAGAAGGAGCCAAACCCCACTGTCATTAATTGAATTAATAAAAACATGATGCAACCATCTTTGCTGGGCATGTCTCTGTCTCTTTCCTTCCAGTTAAAGTCTGATACCAGGAATACAAGCTGGTGTCAGAAACTATGAATATACAGTATACCCGTCCCCTCCACCACATCTGTACTTGGACAATGGGAGCACAACCTCCATATTGGACAGAAACATAATTCAGAAAAAAGATATATTGGCCACTTAAAGCCCATTTCTGAAGCTAGTTCCTCTGTTTCTCCCCTCCCAGCTGAATTTGGACAATAGGAGTCCAACCCTAGGTGTTGGAACTACTGATGGATTCACATCAGGAAGGTCATGTCAGATGAATCTAGTAGATTTCTTTGACTGGGTAACCAAAGTAGTAGGCTATGGAGGGGCTGTGGATGTGGCCTACCTAGACTTTAGCAAGGCATTTGACACAGTCCCACACAAAAGACTAATAAACAAGTTAGCCAGCCTTGGAATGGGTGCCAGGGTGGTAGCCTGGGTAAAACTTTTTTGGACAACAGGATGCAGAGGGTAATAGTAATAGTAATTGGAGTCCACTGTGAGGAAAGGGGGTGACTAGCGGGGTACACAAGGGGGAACGGAATGATGAGAAGGGACTTGGCAAGGTTGGAGGAATGGTCAAAGGCATGGTGGCTTAGATTCAATGCAAAGAAGTCCAAAGTAATGCATCTGGGAAACAAAAGCCCTAGGGGAAGAGTATACAATGGGGAAGGGGGGTACTAGCAACAACAACAAAAATGGAACGGGACCTGAGGGTCCAGGCTGTGTGTGGGTGATGATGTGCGATATGGCCGACACCACATATTCAGTCACTTCACTACCAGTCTAGCATTGCTTGTAAAAGTGCTTTGGATATATGAAAAGCGCTATATAAATGCTGATTCTTCTTCTTCTAGTCATATCAGATGACCAAAAGGTAGGCAAGCAATGTGAGAAGGCAGTAAGGAGGGCTTGGGGGATACTGGGATGCATAGGGATAGGCATCACCAGTAGAAAACAAGAAGTTATTATAAAATGGATAGGTTAAACCACTCAATCAGAGACCAAGCTCACCATGCATAAAATATGTTCCATGCATAGTTAGAAAAAGGATGGCAGTAAAAAGGCTAAAATCATTAAGCCTTAGAACGTTGGCATTTTAAAAATGCCGCCATTGTTGTTTCTTCGCTACAAGCAGTCTCCCTTAAACGAAAAGCAAATGAATGCGACAGCCTTGAACGGAGTGCTTCAAAATAATATTTACTCGCTAACATCAATTCACCCTCAGTGCAGAGAGAGCAGGCATCCAAAAGACTGCATTGTGAGATCTGGAATCAGTGCCTCCATAATCCCAACCACGTCCCCTCCAGAAGTTGTCACTGCTGTGAAACACTTCAGCTTGCTTACAACTGGAGTAAATTTCTCCACGCTTTGGTGGCAGGCCTCCAACATAGCATTATTCTTCACATCTCTATGGCCTCACATTTCTCTGGGATTAGCAGGTGCCCCAGTGTGCCAGTGGCTGACCCTGCCGATGCTGCTTCAGCTCACCACGGCCCTGTGCAAGCCTCCACCCTCTCTGCCTCCTATGATACAGCCCTCAGTTCTTCCTCCAACTATGTAAAATACCGAGAGAGACAGAAGAAGAAAGCGTGAGATGGGGACACTTATGCTCTCAACTGAACAATAATTTTCATGATTTTTGCACTACTCCTCACAAAAATGCTTTAATAGTGCTTGGCAAAACCTTTGAAGAAACGTTAAATCTGCTGCAAAACAAATTTAGTCTGCTGTATGTGACAAATCTCTTATACCAGCGCTGATTCTGTTGCACTAAACTGTCATATGCAAATGAGCTCATCAATATTAATATGTCCATGGAATAACTATTTTATCATAGATTAGCATCATTAAACCTTTTTTCTACATCCAAGCAAGATTTTTCTAACTGTAAAAATTAAAATAAAGATAGGAGACCATTTTATAATTGCAATAAGACACTCCAGGGTGTGTATGGAACAGATTTTACCACACGCCAGGGGCTAAAGGCACTCGACCAAGGCCTCATGCCTTAGTACACCCCTGGCTGTGTGGTAAAATCTGTTCCATGCCCACCCTGTTGTGTCTTATTGCTTACTTATTCCTCTGTACAGACAGTTGGCGAGACCCCATCTGGAGTACTGTGTGTAGTTCTGGAGACCCCATCTCCGCAAGGACATAGACAGGATGGAGGCAGTCCAGAGGAGGGCAACTAAAATGATGCAGGGTCTGCACCAGAAGCCATATGCCCTTTTCCTTACCTTTTGGATAAGCTGCAGATCCTAGTTAACCAACAGTCTACTTCCTCCTACCCCTTACTAGAATTTCCTTATGACTGTCCCATGCATTCTTGAATTCCCAAACTTTTTTTGACCACACTATCTCCTCTGGAAAGCTGTTCCATGTGTCCAGCACCCTCTCTGTGAAAAAAAAAAATACTTTCTCACGTTGCCCCTGAACTATCCCCCCTCTATTTTCAAATTGTGGCCCCTTGTTTTTGCACATCTCTTTTTCTGAAAGATGCTACAGTCTCGGACTTTGTTGATTCCCTTGAGGTAATGTTTCTATCATGTTCCCACTCTCCCTTCTTTCCTCTAGGGCATACATATTAAGCTCCTTTAGTCTCTCTTCATATGTCTTCTGATGCAGACCCTGCATCATTTTGGTTGCCCTCCTCTGGACAGCCTCCACCCTGTCTATGTCTTTGAGGAGATGGGGTCTCCAGAACTGTACACAGTACTCCAGATGTGGTCTTACCAACTCTGTACAGAGGGCCAACAACTTTTTGTTTTCTACTGGTGATGCCTCTCCCTATGCATCCCAGTATCCCCCTAGCCCTCCTTACTGCCTTCTCACATTGCTGGCCCACCTTTAGGTCATCTGATATGACTACCCCAGATCCCTTTCTATTTTTGTTGTTGTCAGTATTTCACCCCCCATTGTGTACTCTTTCCCAGGGTTTTTGTTTCCCAGGTGCATTAATTTACACTTCTTTGCATTGAATCTAAGCTGCTATGCATTTGACCATTCCTCCAACCTTGCCAAGTCCCTTTTCATCCTTTCCACCCCACCTTGTGTATCAACCCCGTTGTAGATCTTTGTGTCATCTTCAAAGAGACATACTTTCCCTTCCCATCCCTCTGCAATGTCACTTATAAAGACATTAAAAAGGACCGGCCCCAGTACTGAACCCTGTGGTACCCCACTAGTAACCCTCCTTTCTTCACTGTGGACTCCATTTACTATTACCTGCTGTGTCCTGGTGTCCAGCCAGTGTTTTACCCAGGCTACCACCCTGGGACCCACTTCCAGGCTGGCTAATTTGTTTATTAATCTTTTGTGCGGAACTGTGTCAAATGCCTTGCAAAAGTCTAGGTAGGCTATGTCCACAGCCCCTCGCTGGTCTACTGCTTTGGTCACCCAGTCAAAGAAACAATTAAGCAATAAGGCATGACAGTGTGGTTATCAGACATCACACTCCTGGGTGGGTTAGCACAAGGTGAAGCCGAGTGCTTTCACTACCCCAGGAGTGACGTTATTACACGATGACACAACTTGGAGTGCCTTATTGCAATTATACAATGGCTCGATGTTATAGAAAACAAAAATAAAAATGCAAATGTTTTTAGTAGATTTTTAGTGAGGCAGTATATCTTTGTTTCTGAAAAAAAAAAGGTGCATGCTCCATAAAATCAACACAGTGATGTTATTGTGTAACATCATCGCTGTCTCAGGCACACACTGACCAATCAGAGTCCAGGAAATGTTCTTGCCATTGTATAATTAGATTTGTCTGACATGACCTTCCCACTGTGAATCCATGCTGCCTTGTGTCCTGTGCCTTGGGTCCTGTGCTCCACTGACCTCTAGGTACTCAACAATTCTTTCCTTCAGAAGTGATTCCATCATGTTCCCTACCACTGAGGTCAAACTGACAGGTCTGTAGTTTCATGCCTCTGTCTTGACTGTCAGTACCTCCTTCCATCCTATGCTCAGCTCCTGGGTTCCTATGCCCTAGGTGCATTATTTTGCACGTTTTGGCATTGAACCCAGCTACCATGCTCTTTTTTATTAAATTCATTATTTTATTTAGTTAGTCATTTTACAGTAAATAATCTAAACAATGCTGTACAGTTTTGCTTACCCTTGCTATTACAGTAAATTAAAAATCCAATACAAATTTCATTAATATCAGTTTCAATAAAGTCTTATAAACCTGTGACAGCTTATCGTGAAAACTGTCTAAAGTGGTACATTTATGGTTTCAACTGCCATGTTCTTGACCACTCTTCAAGTTTCCTAAGATCCCTATCTAGAAATACCACTTCGCTCAGTGCAGTTTAACCCCTGCAAGGTATATATTTTTTTAAATCAAAGATGGAAATGAGAAACTTTCAGGTACCTCAAGGGAATCAACAAAGTCCAAGAGGGTAGCATCTTTCAGAAAAAGAGACTTGCAAGAACAAGGGGACACAATTTAAAGATAGAAGGAGGGCGGTTCAGGGGCAATGTGAGGAAGTATTATTTCACAGAGAGGGTGGTGGATGCATGGAACAGCCTTTCTGAGGAAGTTGTGGGGTCTAAAACTGTGGCAGAATTCAAGAATGCATGGGATAGACATAAGGCAATTCTTGTGGGGGACAGGAAGATATAGGCTGTTGGTTAACTAGGATCTGCGGCCTATCCTGTAGGTAGGGAAATGGGCAGACTAGATGGGCCTAGCAGTCCTTATCTGCCATCAAAGTCTATGTTTCTATGTTTCTATGAAAGGAAAATGTGGCCCACTGGATTTGAACCTCAGATCTCTGGTATGCTGTTCCAGATCCCTAAGATCCCTATGAATTTTCTTAACCCCATCCTGAGTGTGCACCCTATTACAGATTTTGGTGTCATTTGTGAAAAGGCATAGCTTCCCTTCCAATTCTTCTGCAGTGTTGCCTATGAAGACATTGAAGAGGACTGATCCCAGTACTGAATTCTGCAGCACCCTGCTGATCACTCTCCCATCATTAGAGTGAGTGCCGTTAACCATCACCCTCTGTGTCCTATCTGTTAACCAGCTTCTAACCCAGTTCACCAGTTTGGATCCCATGCCTAGGCTACTCAATTTCTTTATCAGTCTCCTGTGTGGCACAAAGTTGAAGGCCTTGCTAAAGTCCAGATAGGTCACATCCACTGTCCTCACCTTGATCTAGTTCCCTGGTCACCTAGTCAAAGAAATCCATTAGATTTCTCTGGCATGACCTCCCCTTATGAAACCATGCTGCCTGTGGTCTTGTATCCTACTAGATTCAAGATACACTACCAACATTTCCTCTAACAGGGTTTCCATTAATCCCCCCCCACGGGGTGTGAGACTGCCCAGCCTATGGTTGCTATACTCCTTCCTGCTGCCACTCAGATGTAAAGGGATCATGTCTACTCTCCAGTGTTCCCCCAGCTTCATTGCTTCCCCTGCTCCTTCCGCCTGCCCCAAACTAATCAATTGTAATAAAGGCCACCAGCAGCTCATCTCCAGTGGTTATCCCTTGTCTAGCCCCTCAGAAATACTAAATGAGGTCACTAGGAGCACAGTCCTGGTGGTCACACTTGCTCTGCTGTCCTCAAGATGATGGTCAAAACAGCTGTCCCCAGATGATGGTCAGCACAAACCTTCCACTTACCTCCTCAGTTGCATGAGTGTATTTCATTAATCGGCATTTAGCTTTAGTCAGATGGTTGCTGGCCAAAAAGGTGAGTGGAGAGTTGGTGCTGGTCACCCTCTGGAGGACAGTGTGAGTGTGTGTGTGTGTGGGGGGGTGCACCACAGGATGCCAGAGACTAACTGGTGAAGAGCAGGAAAGTAGGAACCACTGGATGCCAGGGACTGATTGGTTTGGAACAGTGTCATTTAGGGGGCACCATTGAACACCAAGGACAAATTGGTGTGGGGCAGGGTGAGGGAGCAGGGTGCCACTGGACTCCAGGGACTGATTGGTTTGGGGCAGGCTGAAGGACAAGGGGGACCACTGGATGCCAGTTATTAACTGGCATGGAGTTGGGTGAGGTGAGTGGGAACCACTGGACACCATGGACTGATTGGTTTGGAGCAGGGTGAGGCAGGGGTATAACTGGATGACGTGGACTAATTGGCATGGGATAGGCTGAAGGAAGGGGTACCACAGTATGGCATAAACTAACTGGTGTGGGATTGGGATAGGGGAAGGAAGAGGGTACCACTGGAAATCAGCGACTGCTTAGCACAAGGTGACATGATGGAAGGGAGTGCCTGAAGAGGACAGTAGGGACTGCTTGCCATAATAAGTATTGAAAATGCAGGTCAAAGGCTGGTATTGTCAATATAAGTAGTATGTTATTTAAATTTCGTTTTCAAAATGTGAGGAAATTAATTGCAAAACCTACGTTAATGCATGAGATATAGTAGAAGCTCAAAGTAATACAAGTAGGGAAATGCAGTGTTAGGATTTGGTGCTTATTGTCATCACCCGTACTTTTTGACAGCAGTCTGGTGTGTGGAAGAAACGGTCCTCATTGAGTTCCAATAGGCTGTTCGATTGAAATAGTTAGTATTCAATTTTCGCGTAGTGATATCAGTAGGACTTGTTCACTGCAGTGGCTGGAATATGTTTTCTCAGCAGTTTATTGAGTGTTTGTGATTTAGCTGAGGTTTTTAATAGGGCCGTGAATTGGGCTGGGCCACAGGTCGGGTCATTTGGGTTTAGAAGAGGTTTGGTGAAATGGGCTGAATTGGGTTTCATTTAAAAAAAACAAACAAGTAAACAATTGGCCAGTGATTATTTTTCTAATAATTAGGGCTTAAGAGCCCTTGTTTGATGTCTTTAAGGATGGTTGGGAGGTGGGGCGGTAGTAAAAACTGATGGTGTCCCCTCACCAGCATAGCCAATCATGGATGGAGGTAGTGATGGTGCTAGCAGGACATCTGCCTGGATGACCACAAACATCCTTAGTGCCATTTTGGCACTAATAGTGTTGAGTAGCAGCCAGGAGTAGTGCAGAGATCAATGCAGGGAGGACATACAGCAGCAGCACCAATATAAAAATAAAATGGTCTGGTTTCATGACACAAAGGAAACCAAAGATTTTCTGTCCCCCTCCTCTTCTCCCAGTCTTGTCCCTTCAGATTCTGCAGGAGTTTAATTGGGGGACCAATGGGAGCAACAGTGGTGGTAGTTGTGTCTTCTTGGGAAGTGTGAAATCAGTTGGCATTCGAGTATGGAGCCATGTCTACTTCTACTGTATAGTACCCCAGGCTAGCAACAGGGGCCACAGAGCATGTCTGAGTCTGGACATAGGGGCCAAGGAAATACTTCAGACTAAGGGTCAGGGCCCACTAAGAATAACCCAGAAAACTGGGCCTATGAGGCAATAGAAAATAACCTCATTAATGCAATCTTTAATTTCAGGCTGTATTGGGCCAATTCAGGTTTGTCCCAACCCAGCTTGAAAGTGGCCTGTTGGGCCAAATTTGCTGGGTCACATGACCCTAGTTTTTAGCAGTGTTCCTTTTTTTTTTGGCCATCCCCCCTTACCCCATTTCAGGCTGAGGCTCCGCCGCCTGCCCCACACCCCACCCCCATGCCCAGGCTTACCCCCCTGGGCAGAGCCATCGGGCTACTCCCCCTCCACATGGACAATGGTCTCTTAGCCTGGGCTTGCCCCCCAGGGTGGGGCCACAGGAGCGGGACCCCCCCGCTGGACACAGGTGGCAGCAGGAGAGGTGGCTGAGGCAGAATGTAATGGACAGGGGCTGGATTTCATGAATGCTATTCCCTTGGGGCAGGATATGCAGTGACATCAACAGGAATGCCTGATGTCTGTCTTGCCTCCCACAACATTCAGCTCTGGTCCCTGCAGATCCCCCAGACTCCACCAGGGGCCGCTAATCTGCTGGACACTCACCACCCTCTCCCCTGGAGAAGGAGAGCCACCACTTGGGTGCTCAATCCTTCTCCACCCAGCCGGTCTCCGACTCCCAGGTCCATTCCCAAACCTGGGATGTCAGCGTTGCAAGCAGATGTGTTGCTACCGTGACAGCGGGTAGGTCTTTAGCAGTATTTCTAATAAAAGCTTTGTATTAGTAAACAGGTAACCACAAAAACAGAGGCAGGACCATTCCATTACTTTGCAGAAGGCATTACATCAAAACTTAGAGCTGTGAATGACCATGCAGGTAAAGATTTTCTTGTAAACATCAAGTTATGAGACACTGAGGATGAACATTTCGAGTCTGATTTTTTTTTTTTTTACCAGATCACTACCATTGACTTGTCAGTATGTTTCAGTTGGGCCTGGGGGGTGGGGTCCTTCTCTGGTTGTAACACACTCTGAATGCTAATTTTCATGGCTGCATAGTGACAGTTAAGCTGACCTATTGTGAATGGAGTTGAAGAGAATACATGGGGTCTGGAAGGGCATGACTAGATACCAAATGCATCACAAATGTTTGCTCCAGGCAGTGGAGTTCAAGCACATAATAAGTATGTATGAATCAATGTTTCCTCTATCTGTTTCTCTATCCCCTTAAAAATAACACCCCCCCTGCCCTGATTCTCCCTTCCTCCCTCAGTGTACTTCCCTCCCCCACCCTCGGTTACCAGTCCTATCTGATGTTTCCCCTGTCCTCAGTTTCCATAAGCAGCTCCCAGTGTTGCCACCGACCAAGGCAGATCCATTGATGTCTCATGAGCTAAGTAAGAACTTTCTGTCACAGCCCTCCATGGCTAAGCAAAACTTCAGAAGCAAGTCCGGAGTGAGACGTTTAACCAGCAAAAATTTGGAAGCAAATAACCCCACCTCCTCCTCAATCAAGCATTTTCCTAAAACAAAACAAACTCTGGTCAGATCCAGCATGGCTGCATAATGAAGTTAATGAACCTATGTGGAATTGTTAAGGAGGTATAAAGAAACAACACAATGATTTGTAAGCAGTAAGATTTGTTTTAGTTTCTGTTCTAAGGAAGGCATACACATTATTAGGAAAATATGTGGAGGTGTACATTTTAATGGAAGGAATAGGAAGCTTACAAAAGAATCCCAGAGCAAATGCCACTGATGTATGTGTCATCCCAGATGATATTGGCCAGACAGCCAAATTTTAAAGAAAACATAATTGCACATATCCCAATAATGCAAAGCATCAAGGGAAACATATGCAAATCCCTATGATGGTACAGAAGGTGGCAGTACATGAAAAAGTAATGGCTGGCATATGTTCAGCCTTGGGATTATTTACAGATTCTTTTTAAGAGAAACAAGGTTTTTGTCCATGAGGTGATGTAAGTCATATTTAAGCAATGTGTTGATGTCAGGAAGTCAGGTGTAATGATGATGGACTGTTAGAGAAAACATGATATTAACTTTCAGAGGGGGGTCACTTCTGATAAGGACAAGGTAGTTATGCTTGTGATAATGGGAATATTAGGAAGGTATGAGGTCTATGCAGAAGTGGACTTCAGTCATGCACAGTTTCATAAGTATGTGCTCAGAGTGTAGGCAAATGTGATATGCAGGCTTATTTTAGAAATAGGTAAAAATAGCGATACATGCAGTTAATAGAAAGATAGATAATTACATAGACATATATATATATATATAGAGAGAGAGAGAGAGAGAGATGCACAGACAGACAGGCAGAATATGAATGGCAGTGAAGTATTGAAGTCCTATCCCCACCCTGCAGACATGGACAGGCATTGGGGTGTGCCTTTGGGTCATTGCCCATAACGCTCATGCCATTTCACCTCACCCTACCATGCAGACACAGACAAGAGTCAAGGTGTGCCTTGGGGTTTTCAGACTTTACACTCACCCCATTCCATAAGGAAATACGCTGAAATGGGTACAGTATAAGAAAATGGAGTGAACTTTGGGGCTGAAGGATCAAAGGCACACCTCAATACCTGCCACTGGCTGCAGGGTGGGGATGGGGTGGAATGGTGTGAGCATTACTGTTGACAATCCCAAGTCACACCCCTGATGCCTGTCAGTCCCTACAGTGCAGGGTGTTATGGTCAGAAACCCAAATGCCCTGGGCATTTCTTGATATTTTCACTCCAAGTTTTCAGCATGTGCTTTTTGTGACCCCCACTGCATGAACAGTGACACTATCAGTTCATTAGCTGAAAGGAGATTTTGCACAGCGACTGTGCCATTTGGCACCACAGGTACAAAAACACATTTTGAACAGGATGTAAAAAAATGACAGCTGTACATTTCTTGCTTCAGTAACACACACACACACACACACGAACATGCCAGAACACATGGCAAAATGATTAGATTTGTCTACAGGCACTATTTTCTATGCGAGTTGGAGCATGGGGAGGTGGGGTTAAGGATGGAGATCAATTATGGTCCATGACATAACCACATGGTCAGAATATTAAATATTTTAAAATAAACATAAATGCAAAAGTAACCATTTCAAGAAGAAAATGCAAACTGTGACACTTAACAGTTTTAGGGTAAGTTAGCACATCTGGACTTATTTGCTGCATATGCATCTCAATTGCTAAGGGGTCCTGACCATGTTCACCCTTCCTCAAGCCAAGATAGCTACAGTATGTCTAACAATAGCATGGATGGAAAAATTATGCCATATTTTCAACAAGAAGTTAGCATTTTAAAAAGACAGTGATGTAGACTGAGAAGCAACTTGTGTAGGTGCATTCATCATGCTAGCCAAGATATGTTCTGGTTGCGTTCCATAAGGCTAACCAGTGGCAGAAGTAGGGGAAAGGGACATAAATCTAAAATAGAACCACTTAACCCATTTTGTGATTTAAAGTTGCATGACAGAAATGCGGCTTCCAGAACTGGACACCATATTCCAAATGAGACCTCACCAGTGATCGACACAGTGACATCACCACCTCATTCCTTCTGCTGGTAATACCTCTCCATATGCACCACAGCATTCCACTGGCTCTTCTCACAGCTTTGGTACATTGTTTAGCCACCTTTAGGTCATCCAATATGATTACCCCCAAATCCCTTTCCTCTTTGATGACCATCAGCCCCCCAACCATTCCCTGGGTTCCTGCAACCCTTCCTTATTCAGCAGGCAGTTAGTGCATCTGGACTTATTTGTTGCATATGCATCTCAATTGCTAAGGGTTCCTGACCATGTTCACCCTTCCTCAAGCCAAGCTAACTGCAGTATGTCTAGCAATAACGTGAATGGAAAGATTATGCATAACCAGTGGGAGAAGTAGGGGAAAGGGATAGCAATCTAAAATAGAACCATTGAACCCATTTGTGATTTAAAGTTGCATGACAGAAATGCGGCTTCCAGAACTGGACACCATATTCCAAATGAGGCCTCACCAGTGAGCTACACAGTGGCATCACTACCTCCTTCCTTCTGCTGGTAATACCTCTTACTAATGCAACACAGCATTCCACTGGCTCTCCTCACAGTTTTGGTACATTGTTTAGCCACCTTTAGGTCATCCAATATGATTACTCCAAAATCCCTTTCCATTTTGATGACCATCAGCCCCCCCCAAGTAATCATTCCCTGGGTTCCTACAACCCTTCCTTATTCAGCAGGCAGTTAGCGCATCTGGATTTATTTGCTGCATATGCATCTCAATTGCTAAGGAGTCCTGACCATGTTCACCCTTCCTCAAGCCAAGCTGGCTGCAGTATGTCTAGCAATAACATGAATGGAAAGATTATGCATATGAAAACTTATTAATTATGCTGTACATACCCTAAGACTCAAAGTGTGTCTCCTTTGGCTGCCATGACATCTGTGGTTAATTTGAAACAAAAAATTTAACAAGACATTGGCCTCCACTGGAGATATTAAACAATAGAACAAACTGCACACTGGGAAGATTGCCTGGGACAAGATGCAATAAAAGAAAACCTGAATAGCAGGTTCCAATGAGTATAAACCCACCAGGAATGTTAGAAAAAAATGACCCTTCCTCACTCACTCACAGGTGTCAATGAATGTATTTGTTAACCATGCTGGTTCATCTTCTTGATTCCCTCATGATAAAAATGTGAAACTATATTTGTGTCATTTTAAATGAGTGATAAATGGCATGTCCGGGGGATGACAGCTCTGATAGTTGTTCCAGTCTTTCTTTTCACTGATATAAACTGAGCCAGGAAAAAAGTAAGTAGGAAAAAAAACAGCCTTTTGTTTCTACAAGTAGTTGTTAATTGCAGCTGGTATTTTTAACATGTGCAAGGCAACTCCACTTCTCAAACTTAAAAGAAAGAATACACTTCATCAAAGACTGTGTTTACCATGTACTATGCCCATGATAAAAATAATTTGAACCCCATCCCCCCAAAATGTGCCCTCACATGAACCTGCATGATTAACTAAGGCAGGCAAAGTCCCAAACTGAGGAAACACTAGCACGAACAGTAAAAGAAGGTGACAAGACTTTCTATAGATACATTAGTGAAAGGAGAAAGTCCAGAGGGGGTATTGCTAAGCTTAATGGAGAAAAGGGAGCATGTGAGGAGGAGGACCCTGTAAAGGCATCTATTCTAAATAGATACTTTATGCAGTATTTACTGAAGAGAAGGTAGGGCAGGACCCACAGCTCAGCATCATGGACACAGGGGAGGAGGTGAGCACTACTCCCTTCACAAAAGAAAGGGTCCTACAAGAGCTTGCTAAGCTCAGGGTGGATAAGGCAAAGGGACCTGATGGCATACATCCCAGGGTACTTAAGGAGCTAAAGGAGGAACTAGCAGAGCCATTAGCAGAATTGTTTAGTGAGTCTCTGAGCACAGGAGAGGTCCCAGAAGACTGGAGAAGGGTTCATGTGATCCCGCCCCACAAGAGTGGTAGCAGGGAGGAGGTGGGAACACAGACCGTCAGTCTTACCTCAGTACTGGGCAAGATTATGGAGGCACCTTAAGGAAAGGATAGTGCAACACCTGGAATCCATAGGGGCACAGGATCCAAGACAGCATGGGTTTACAAAAGGAAGGTCCTGTCAAACTAATCTCATAGATTTCTTTGACTGGGTAACCAGCGTGGTGAACCAAGGGGAGCAGTTGATGTCACCTACCTTGACTTCAGCAAAGCTTTGACACTGTTCCACATAGAAGATTGATAAATAAGCTGGGTAGGCTCGGGTCAGATAGTTGGTCAACTGGGTGGCAAACTGGTTGACGGACAGAAACAGAGAGTGGTGGTAAATGGTATACAGTCAGAAGAGATGCAAGTCACAAGTGGGTACCTCAGGATCAGTCCTGGGGCCAGTCCTCTTCAACATCTTCATTAGTGACCTTGCAGATGGACTAGAGGGTAAGGCTTGTCTGTTTGCAGATAACACCAAGATCTGCAATAGAGTAGATGATCCAGATGGGGTGGGCAGAATGAGAAGAGATCTGGATAAACTGGCAGAATGGTCAGAAGAGTGGCAACTGAGATTTAATGCAAAGAAGTGCAAAATCATGCACATAGGGAAGAGAAACCTGAAGCCACCTATAGGCTGGGAGGGAGTTGCTAGCAGTCACAAAGGAAGAAAGAGACTTGGGCATCTTCATCACTGATGACCTAAAATCATCCAAGCAGACCCTAAAGCAGTAGGTAAGGCTAGGGGGTGTTAGTGTATTAGTAGGGGTATCAAAGTCTAAGAGGGAGGTAATAATCCTCTGTACAAGACACCTGGTTAGGCTCTATCTGAGTACTGCGCAGGCTGAGGCCACACTCACAAGGACATTAACCAAATTGAGGCAGTCCAGAGAAGGGCAACCAAAATGGTGCAGGGACTGCATCAGAAGACATATGAGGACAGATTAACGTGGAGCTCAATATGTATACCCTTGAGCAAAGGAGGGAGAGAGGCGATATGATCGAGGCATTCAAACACCTTAAGGGTATAAACAAGGTGAAAGAGTCTAACATGCTTAAATATAAGAAAAATAGCAGGACAAGACACAGCATGAGATTAGAGGGAGGCCGATTAAGGGGAATTGAGAAATTTTTTCACAGAAAGGGTGGTGGATGCATGGAATGGCTTACCACAAGAAGTGGTGGCTATGAATACAGTGCAGGGCTCAAACAGGCATGGATAGGCATAAGGGAGCAATACAAATGACTATGAATAGATAGGCCACTGACAGAGCAAAGGCCGATGGCACATTTATAAGGTAGAAAAAGAAATGGGCAGACTGGATGGGCCTTGAGGTCCTTATCTGCTGTCAACTTCTATGTTCTATGTTTCTATGTAACTGTGAGGACAATTAAAAAATGTAATTCTAAATGCATTGCTAACACCAATGCTTTTAAAGTTTTGAAACTACTAAAAAGACAAACTATATATATATATACATATATATATATATATTGAATATGGTAAACAAATATTGTTAATCCCAAAAGCTGAACTTTGTTTTTAGTATATAAATGTTTAAGAAATATCTGTAGCTCTTTCAACCAGGGAGCCATAGTTTCAGACACTTCTTACTTACTCTTTCCTTTTGAGACACCAGGTGGCACTGATAATCATTTGTTCCAAGGGTTTTTTAAGTCAGTTTGACGGCATTAAGTAACTTCTGCTCTCCTAGTCCTTAACAAAATGCAGGGACTCCACAGACTTGATCTGTTCCTTGGTCCAGATCCCAAACTAGTGAGTCTTGTTTCAATATGATAGATCCACCTCATGCCCTTCCCACATGAATCAAAAAAAAGGTTGGGGTGGATCTTTAGGAGCTTCTCGCGTGGAGGTGGGGGTGGATCTTACTTCCCCCAAAAAACAATGCTGCCTCCCACTACTCAGGTTCCAGTTCCTGTGCCACCCATTGAAGAAAGAAAATAGTACCTACAACAATTGACTAACATGAAAGCATATTTATTTGAGGGCAGAAAACATTTCTTGGCGGAGGGTAAGGTGGAGGAGACTATTTACACCTTCAGTCACTTCCACGGATAGAAAACATGACATCACTCCTTTTGTACTTGCAAAACGTCTGCAAGCTCTGCCTACTGCAGCCGTAAAAAGAACTAGAAGAGAAATGCTGGGCTCAGAGTGACAAGTTTATCTCCTCTGTTTCATGCTTCTCCTTCAATCCTTGGTTTCTATTACCAGTCCACAGTGTTGCCACCCATGGCAGCTCCTTTGATGTCCACTGAGCTGAGTGAGCTATTTCATAGCCCCTGGTGACTCAGTCAATCATTTGTAGCAAGAAATACCCCTCCAACCAGCCATCTCTGTAAAAACAAAAACAAAAATAGCTAGAAGGGAAAATCTGGAGTGAGCCATTTAATCTAAGGAACAAGTATCACTCATGCTGGACAGGTGCATCGCTGATGTCAGTTTTAATTACATACGGACACTACAAAAGAAAATGGTTGTCCAGCAGCCTCTTTTCGGTCAATTTGTAATTTGAAAACAGTCTTCTAGCATGAGTGGTAAGGAGGTTACCATTTGTTCTGTTGACCCTTCCAAGCGCAGGCATGACAAGTTGTCTGTTACTGGCTGCTAATATGTAAAGGAAAGGAGCCATGGGGATTTGTTTTATTGGTGCTGCCAGCTATGCAAATCGTCCAATTGTCATGGATGTGCTTCAACCACCCTTGTTGGTGGACAACACCATTTAAGAAGCACTGCAGAGCATAGCAATTACCCTGATGCAAATGACAGCCACATAGCAATTGCTGTTGCCTCACTTAAATCAAGAGCATTGACTACTAATGACCCTCCTGCACAGCTGATACAAAATGAGCTGTCTAAAGTGTCTGAGAAGGTGAGGCATAACATGCCTAGCCGCCAGTGCCTGCACCAAGTTGTTAAACGTGCAAGGTGAGAAAACATGCCTGTTGAGCCCAGAACATTAGCCAAAATATGCATTCAATTAGAATTGCAAATTGTTAAATGGAAAGCAATTCCTATTGAAAGATTCAGCTTGAGGCACAGATAGAGTGTTACTCTTCAGCACTAAGAAAAACATTGAGAAATTAAGCGCTGCTGTTTTGTGGCTCATGGATGGCACTTTTAGAACAGTTCCCACACTATTTCGGCAGCTTTACTCTATACGTGTCCCTGTCGGTACTGCAGAAACAAGTCGCATTTTGCCACTGGCATATGCGTTGATGACGGTGAAGTCTAATGAGTGCTACTTAAAGATCTTCCAAGATTTAAATGATACAGCAGATGAGTTTGACTACAGCCTTTCTCCAAAATTCATTTTAACTGATTTCGAGCAGGCTGCAATCCATGCAACTAAAGTAGAATTCTCTGATGCAACAAACAAGGGTTGTTTGTTTCATCTGGGACAGACAGTGTGGAGGAAAATACAGAGCTGTGGTCTAGCAGCTACTTATGGCTCTGACCCTGAGTTTAGTTTGCTTATGCATCAATTAGTAGAACTAGCCTTCCTGCCACCAGATGATATCCATAATGTGTATGGAGAAATAAAGGGTGAAATGCCTCCTGTTAGTGTGCCAGTCCAAGAGTGGTTCGAAGAGACCTACCTGTTTGGCAGAGTATGCAGGAGGATGCGGAATAACAATGTCATCAGTGCCAGCCCCCTGTACCCACCACCGTTCTGGTCAGTTCATGATCTTACTATGAATGGTATGCCTAGAACTCAGAACAATGTCGAGGCATGGCACCGACATCTGGGCACACTGATTGGTGGCTCACATGTGGGGATAACAAGATTCGTCAATGAACTGAGGCATGAACAAATGATAACAGACTCCACTATTGAGAAAATAAATCATGGACTGCCCAAATCACCTTTAAAAAAGAAATATGCCCAGTGAAAAGAGACGATCATCAATATTGTGGCAGATCAGGAAGTAAGATCCGGAAAAGACTTTGTGCTAGGGATTGTGCACAATATGGTGTTGCAATGAGCATAACAATTTATTTTAGTGAAGGTAATGGGATTTTTAATGTTCTACAATAAAGATTTGACCTAAACTTGTTGAGATATAACGTCAGGATTAATTACTACAAGTCATCTGAATATCTACTGGTATGTCACTTAAATGATGCATTTCACTTAATTTCACTCTATGCAAGTACTTTGTGCAATTTGCTAAATGCAGTCTGTGATTTACGATGTGCTGCTCTGTACAGTTTGCTAAATGCTGTCTGTGATTTAAGATGTGCTGCTCTGTGCAGTTTTCTAAATGCTGTCTGCGAATTACGATGTGCTGCTCTGTGCAATTAGCTAAGTAGCTTACAATGTCAGGAAAACGGTATTCAGGTAATAAAATGATGGCAAACTTATACAGTCGGTCTACTGACATCGGTCAATTAAATGTTGGGCAACTACACTATGGGCAACCATACAGATCCTTGCATGGAGGAACACAAACAGGATAACAAACATTGTGCATAAGGCAGAACCAAACACAAAGGTCATCCTCCACATATGCACAAATTACCTATCCTGTTGTTCTATAAATGAAACTAAGCAAAATCTAACAAAGCTCGGTGATAATCTATTTACTGTTTCATCCTCAGTTTCTTTCTCTGAGATCCTGCCTGTGTGAAGGAAAGACGGCAGCAGGTAGAGACTCAGGAAGAGGGATATCTGAGAGCTAAACACTTGGCTGAAGCACTGATGCCAAGAAAAGGGGCACCACTTTGTGGGTAATTGGCAGAGCTTCTGGGAGAGGTAGTTAATCAGATTCAATGGCCTGCACCTCACTAAGGAAGGGACACGAGCACTAGGTCAAAAGTTTGATGTCCATGACAGTCAGTTAAACTAGTGGAAGGGGAGGAGGCAAGAGTGGCACCAGGATTGTAGGGGCTGCTAGATGTCTCTTCCCCAATATCAAGCGATTCAAGTCCTGCATATGCACTTTTTATTAAATCCAACAGAAACACAGACCAGGCAGTTCCACTGGAAAATGTCAACAAATGCAAAAGGCACCACAAGTGCACGGATAGTGCAAAACACCCACAGGGTAACTGTACAGCAGGCCAGAGCAATCAGGCATGGAAGGCCATGTATGTCAATGTTAAAAGCCTTCCAAACAAGATCCTTGAACTCACAGCCATGATAGTGGAGTCATGACTGGTTTGGGTAGCGATTACGGAAATGTGGTTCACATTGAACCACATGTGGGATGTTATGATACCTGGCTACATGCTCTTTAAGAGGGATCGGGAAGGGGAAAAAGGAGGGGGTGGCTATATACATAAGGGAAGGTATCAGCCAACAGAACTCCAAGACAAATACTGTAAGGCTGAGGCCCTATGGATTACCATAAAAGCTGGAGAAAAAGCTCCTATTCGGGTAGGGGTTGTCTACAGATCCCCATCCCAAGACACTGACACTGACAAGGAGCTCCTGGAAACCATCCTGACAATGGCAGATAAGGGTGAGCTACTTCTAGTTGGGGACTTCAATCTGCCTGATGTGGATTGGTCCTCATACATGTCATCCTCAGAGAGGAACAAGGAATTCCTCCTTGCACTGTGAGAGGCAGGATTAACTCAGCTAGTGGACTCACCCACCAGGGAGACATCAGTCCTAGACCTGGTACTCTCCAACAGTTCCAGGATCTCAGGTGTTCCTATAGGAAGCCACTTAGGATCCAGTGACCACAGATCAGTTTGGCTAACAGTTAACAGAACAGAAGCCAGATGTCACACAAAAATCAAGGTAATCGACTTCAGGAAAGCAAACTTCCCTGAAATGAAATCCCAGATCAAATCCTTACTACAAACCAGTACCTAGGGGATGTAGAGGAATGCTGGAAAACCTTGAAACATGCTCTAACTACAGTAATGGAGGATTGCACAAAACAGATCAGCAAATCCAAGAAGAGGAGGAACCCACTCTGGTTTACTAGGGAGGTAGCAGCTAAGATTAAGGAAAAGAAAACAGCAGTCAAGCAATACAAGGAAACAAAGATGGACAGTGACAGGGAGGAATACAGAAATAAACTCAAAGAGGCAGGGAAGGCAATTAGGATTGCCAAAGTGCCAAGGGAGGAGAGAATAGCACAGGAGGTAAAGAAGGGTGATAAGACTTTCTATTGATACATACGAGAGAAGAGGAAGAATAAGGATGGAATAGTCCAACTAGCATCAAAGGAGGGTCAACTTGAGGAGAGGGATAAAGATAAGGCAGAGATACTGAATGACTTCTACTGCTTAGTCTTCACTATAGAAGACAGCAACAAAGGACCTATGTTAAGTGGCACTGGGAAAAATGATAATGTGTCCAGCATGAGCCCCTTCACAAAAGAAATAGTCCTAGAGGAGCTGGATAATTTAAAAGTGGATAAGGCAATGGGTCCAGATGGTATCCATCTGAGGGTCCTGAAAGAACTCAGGGAAGAGATTGCTGCATCACTGGCTGAACTGTTCAATGTGTTGCTAGAAAACAGTATAGTACCAGACGACTGGAAAAGGGCAACAGTGGTGCCCTTGCACAAGACTGGAAACAGGGAAGAACCAGCCTAACCTCAGTTGTGGGTAAAATTATGGAAGCATTGCTTAAGGAGAGGATTGTAGAATACCTACGGGAAAACAGAAGACTTGACCCAAAGCAGCATGGGTTCATGGTTGGACGCTCATGTCTAATGAATATGGTGGACTTCTTTGATTGGGTAACCAGAACAGTGGACCAAGGTGGTAATTGGATGTGATTTACTAAGATTTTAGCAAAGCTTTTGACACTGTTCCCCACAGGAGATTAACCAAAAAACTAGAGCACACAGGCACAGACCAAAAAATAGTCAGCTGGATTAAGAACCAGGTTCAGAATAGGTCACAGAGAGTTTTGGTCAACCGGGCATTATCAGAGGAAGGCAGAGTAACCAATGGCATTCCACAGGGGTCAGTACTTGGCCCAATCCTCTTCAACATATTCATCAGCAACATTGCTGATGGACTTGAGGGGAAAGTCTGCCTTTTCGACGATGACACAAAACTCTGCAACAGGGTAGACACAGATGAAGGTGTCTCTGGGATGGAAGCCGATTTCAAGAAATTAGAAGAGTGGTCAAGAATATGGCAGTTAAAATGTAATACCAAGAAGTGTAAGGTGATGCACATGGGTAAACATAATCCAAGAAAGATGTACACACTGAATGGCATCAGTTAGAAGAATCAAAGATGGAATGGGACATCGGAGTAATTGTTAACGATGATCTAAAAGTGGAGAAACAATGTGAAAAAGCAGCACAGAAGGCCAGCAGCATCCTCGGCTGCATAGGTAGAGGGATTATGAGCAGGGAGCATGAGGTAATCATCCTGCTGTACAGGTCCTTGGTCAGGCTGCACCTGGAATACTGCATGCAGTTCTGGAGGCCCCACCTGAAAAAGGATATTGACCACTTAGAAAAGGTTTAGAGAAGGACCGTTAAGATGATGCAGGGTCAGCATCAAGAACAGTATGAAATGAGACTCAGCGAACTAAACTTGTGCTCTCTAGAGCAAAGAAGAAATAGGGGGACATGATAGAAACATTTAAATACATAAAGAGAATCAACACATCCCAGACAGGAAACCTATTCCAGGAAAATGAAACAACATGTACAAGGGGGCACAATATGTGCCTAGTGGGAGGCATATTTAGAACCAATATAAGGAAATATTTTTTCACACAAAGGGTGATAGAACCGTGGAACAGCCTTTCCTCAGAGGTGGTAGCAATGAAGACGGTTCAGGAATTCAAGCTTGCATGGGACAGGCAATGTGGGCACCTGAAGGGGTAATAAAACAGGGAGGGTGTAGAGATTTTGGGCAGACTAGATGGATCATGTGGTTCCCATCTCCTGGCTACTTCTTATGTTCTTAATGTAACCCCTGTTCTTAGCTTAGAATCCAAGATAACATCAGTTTTAGGGCCCAGTCACCAGAACCAGAAGTTGAAGCAAGACTGTGTGGCTCTCTGCAACATACTAGTGGATAGAGGTTGTAGTATTTGCTTCTCAGAGATTCTTCCAGTCCCAAGAGCAACTTCTTTCATGGTTAAAAGGAAAAAAGCCATTAATGAATGACTTCAAAAATTCTGCCTTAGGCAGGATATTCCATGCTTAACACATTGGGAGGAATTTGCAGACAACCCTTCCCTCTTTTGTTGGGATGGGCTGCATCTAAGTAGAAGGGGAAACATGTTACTGTGATGCAAAATCTGCTCCTTTATTCATAGTCATTTAAACCGTTAGTCACGGGGGAGACCGGATCTAGCTGCAAGTCTCTTATTACTTCTAGATTCCCTCAGCAGAATAATCAACTTAATATACTTTCTCTTAATGCCTGTTCATTAAATACCCTTAAAATGGCAGAACTTGAAGTCAAGATTTTACTCTACAGTCTTAGCCTTATATTTATATCTGAGACATGGGGAAACTCAGACAAAGCTTGGACTATGGTAATACCAGGGTTTACACTTTATACTAAAAATAGAACAGGCACCAGGAAGGGCGGAAGGGTCTGTCTCTATGTCAGAAACAAAATCTTAACCTTCGAACTTAGTTCAGACCCCCACCTTGAATGTTTATTGGTCTCCCTCCAGTTTCATGTGCAGCCTAAATTAACAATAGGTACCTGTTATAGACCCCCAGCAGCTGATCTTGTTTACACTCAGTCTTTAACTAATGAAATGAAACTACTAGCCACCAATGGTGTGGTCCTTATTTTGGGTGACTTTAACCTTCCATCTATCAATTGGGAATGTTTAACCGGTAGCTGTCCAAATGACAAGCTTTTCTTGTCCTCTATAATAGATTTAGGCCTTATTCAACTGGTAAAGGAACCAACTCGAGGGACAAATACCTTAGATCTTCTCATTACCAACATTGAAAATAAAATAACAAACTTTAAAACTTCTGATCCTTTAGGTAATAGTGATCATCTATCCCTATATTTCACTATATCATATGACCCTGAACCAATAAATAGCAATGCTAAAATTAAACTATACAAGAGCGCTGATTTTCTTATTATAAATGAGAAATTAAAAAGTATTAATTGGGTGGATAACCTTCTTAATCTCAATACTGAAGAAGCTTGGACCATATTCAAAACAATAATTCACGAGCTCGAACATCAGTATGTCCCTGAAAAAAAACAATATTATAATAAAGGGAAGGTACCCTTATGGTTTAATAACACCATAGAAAAACAAATTGTTATTAAACAAAAGTTATTTAAAACTTTAAAAAATTGTTCTGCAGATGCAAAACAGGAAGCCATTCTCAACTACAGGCAATCTGTTAGGACTTTAAAGAAGCATATTATATTAGCAAAATGAAACCTGGAGTTTAAAATTGCCCACACTAAGGACTCCCATAAACTGCTTTACTTGTAACTGAATGGGAAAAAAGGGAACACTACAGTGGTAGGGCCTCTAGTGATTAATAACTCCACTATGATCTCTGACACCAAGACAGCGTCAGCCTTTAACAATTATTTCTGTTCAGTATTTTCTACACCTGATGGACCGCAACACAATTATTGCCCCTCACCCTCTAATGTAGGGTATATACTGTAATTTCTTTACATGACACCATGAAAGTACTGGAAACAATTAAAAAAACTTATAGTCCTGGGCCAGATAACATTAATCCCAACTTTTTGATTGGGACACTTAACATTATTCTACCACAAACTATAATATTCAATAAATCCTTACAAGAATCAACTGTACCACGAGACTGGCTTACCGCCATTGTTACCCCATCTACAAACAGGGGTTACGTTCCAGACTTGAGAACTATAGACCCATTAGTCTCACTTCTATCCCCTGTAAGATGTTGGAAAAAATCCTTAAAATAGTTATTGAACAGGAAATGGTGTCCTTAAAAAATGTAGATCTGTCACAGCATGGATTCAAGCAAGGGTATTCGTGTACCACCAATTTATTGACCTTTTATGAATACATCAGTAAACACTTAGACTGCAACATCCCCGTTGATGTCATTTTACTGGACTTTAGTAAAGCCTTTGATAAGGTATCACATGTAATTTTAATGAATAAAGTTATCACTCTAGTGTTTTCACCTTTTATTATAAAGTGGGTTCATGCTTGGCTTACTGGCAGGACACTGATGGTCAGGGTTAACGGACACCTTTCCCCATTAGGACGTGTGACTAGTGGGGTTCCCCAGGGTTCCGTTTTGGGTCTGACTCTGTTTAGCATCTTCATTAGCGATATGAAAATTGATTCCAGCAATATTTTCACTAAGTTTGCAGATGACCCCAAATCGTGGGGAAGAGTTGACGACCCAGTTAACATGAAATCTCTTACATTTGACCTAGGTTACATAGAACAATGGGCATTAATAAATGGAATGGCCTTTAATGTTGACAAGTGTTCAGTAATTCACCTGGGTACTAATAACCCAACTCAGACCTACACATTAAATGGTGTCAATATTAAAACATCTTCTTGTGAAAAGGATCTAGGGATTATGGTTAACTGCAAACTCTCATCAGTTGATCATTGTAATAAAATTGCTAATTCAACAAACACTTTAATCAGACGTATTAATCACATATTTATATCCAAAATGGAACAGTGCGTATTAACTTTATATAAAACTTACATTTGACCTTATACAGATTATGGGTCACCTTTTTGGAGCCCTTATCTTGCTTCAGACATTAATAGAATCGAACAAATACAACATAGGATCACAAAAACTGTTCCTTACTTGTCGCAATTTGACTACAATACCAGACTTAACTTTACTGGACTTTTTTTCCCTTGAGATGAGAAGGGCCAGAGGAGACCTCTTACAGTTGTTTAAAATAACTCAATCTCCATCTCTAATGTCTCAATGCAGTATTACATACGATAATAGGAAAATTGTTCTAGACTACACAACAAACAGCTTCATATTCAAAAGGCTAGAACTAACAAAAGATTAATTTTTTTTCCATTAGAGCACCCAGAGTGTGGAACAAGCTACCTCAACAGCTTGTAGATAGTCCCAATATAGGCACCTTTAAATTAAATCGGGATAAATGGCTTCTCAATTAATAACATCAGGGTATATTATCCCACTTTGTGGGGGACAATCTTGATGGGCAACTGCATTCTTTTGTCCTGTAAACCAAGTAAACCGTACACACCCCTATGCAAATGTAAAAGTAACACTCACTGCTAGGGCAACAGCAACCTGGGTACCCACTCTGTTTCTCCCGGCCAGCTGCCCATTGCACTAAAGTCAGCGGCAGTCAGGCACGAGGGTATTTAACAGTAAGCCCCATTGCTGGGGCAAAGGCAACCCAGATGGCCATGCACTATGTTTATATGTTCATAGGTTCATAGGTAGGGTTTCAAGTCAAGCGACCACTACGGCCATAGGAGACTTGCCACATATCAGTGGTGAGATTCTATAGTTTTATATGCCCTATACTGTACATATCTAATTGTTTTTTAAAAACCTGTGAACTAGGTGCATTCACTACTGTAGATGGCAGAGCATTCCAGATGCCCACGACCCTCTGATTGAACCATAATCCCCTCCTACTGGTCCTATATTGCTCTCCTCTTATTTGTTTATTACATAATTTAGTTGCTCTACTAATGGTTACCTTAGATTGGAGGCCAGCTGATTCCCATAATACCTGATTTCCAAATGCTTTATAAACAAAGCACAAATCTCCCCTGGTTTTCCTATGTGCAAGGAAGAATAAACCCAAATGTTGCCATCGGTTATCATATGTCCTATTCTTCATACCCCTTATTCTTTTGGTATATCTTCTTTGTACTCTTTCTCTTAATTTAATAATTCCCACACCTTGTGGCATAGACAGGGGAGCACCATATTCCAAGACTGGCCTCACAAGAGATCTATACAGGGGCAACAAAACACCTTCATCTCTACTCTTTATGTTTCTAAATATATTCCCCATTATTTTATTAGCTTTCTTTACGGCCTCTCTATTATGTTTGTCAAAATGGAGATTATATGTGATTACTAGTCCAAGATCTTTCTCATTTTTTGTGCAGGCTATCGGTTTATTATTTATAGTATATAATGCCAGTGGGTTGTTACTGCCTCTCTTTACATTTGCTCTCATTGAACCTATGTTTAAACTTATGAGCTCATTTTTCCAGCTCGTTTAGCTGTTTTTGTAAATTTTTGATAGCTTCATGGTTATTGACTATAGCTCCCACTTTGGTGTCATCAGTGTACTTTTACAACAATGCCCCTCCTTATATTTGCATGATTGAGACAATGGTGGGGAACAATAGTGGCCCCAGGATCAAGCCCCGGGCAACTCCACTAGTCATCTTACCTCATCCTGAGGCATGTCCCCTCTGTAAGCAGTCAACCAGGACTGTATCCACTTTATCAGTCCTGGATTTATCCCCATTTAATTTAATATGTGTATTAAAAGTAGAATGAGACACTGAATTGAAGGCCTTTGCATAGTCTAGGTACAAGACGTCCTCGGGTAATCCTTGATCTGTGGCCTGACTTACATTTATTTATTTATTTGCTTTTGGTAACCGGATGAGTGCACTAGGCATAGAAATGCCTATTTTCAGGAACGACCTGGGAGAGAGACAATATAAAATACAAATGAGCATACATGTGACGCAGCACATGAGATTGGTAAACACAGTGAGGGTGGAAAAGCAACATTCAACTAAACAATTGACTCAGAAAGTAAATCTTACTGGAATGGTAGAGACAAAATTCTAGTATGAAGCAAAACAGGAATAACATTTAGGTCAAATACACAACTATGGTCAAAACAGAAAGTGAAACGGGCATTGCAAATAAAGGTTTACACACAGCAAGGTACAATAAGTGCTAAAATCTGTGGATGAAATGAGAGAAGGAGAAGAAGAGAGAGTGGAGGGGGAGGGGAAACAGGTGAGTGATGAGAGAAATAGAACATGAGAGGAAAGTTATATAGAGAGGCAGGGAAGTAGCGTACAAGAGGAAGGTTATTTACTGAAAGAAGGGGTGGGGAGAAGAGAGTGGTCTATGACGGATTGAAGCAGGTGCATGGGCTAGTTGTGCGCAGATGCTCCCGGTGACGTGTTTTAAAACTAGCATGGGTAGGTGCTCCATGAACAGTTGGAGATAACAAGTTCCAGTATTTTGGGGCCATATGTGCAAAAGCACGTGTACCCATGTTAGTTTTACATCTGGGAATGTGGAAAGGGGCTAGGTCAGCAGATCAGAGCCCATAGGAGAGAGGTTGTGAGTGGAGCAGACAGGCAAGTGATGATGGGATGCCAGATCTAACAGTGTTATCAATAAGTGACCCATGGGACTGGAGTCGATGGGCAGAGGGGCTGGGCCAATTTAGGTCAGAATAGAGTTGGCAATGGTGTTTGTAACATGGGGATGCAGAAGCATAATGGCAGATATTGTTGTAAGTGGTGTCCCACTTGTGGAGGGAGGATTTAGAGGCAGATAGGTATGTGACTGATCCATATGCCAGGGCTGGGAGCAGAAAACCTTGAGCCACAGCTAGTCTAGCCGACGGGGTAAGGGCATAGCTAGTGCGATAGGTGCCTCCTAATTTAACATTAACAGATTTACAGGTGTTAGTTATGTGGAGGTCAAAATCAAGGGAGTCATCCAGAATGATGCCCAAATATTTGATGGATTTAGTGCTAATCAGTGAGGAACCGTCAGCACAAGTTATTTTTAGGGCAACAGGGTTTATTTTAAGTCTGGCAGGTGATCCAAAGAGCATATAGTGTGTCTTACTAGTATTAAGAATGAGTTTGTTCTCTGTTAACCAAGACTGAATAGTTGAGAAGTCAGAGGTAAGAGGTTGGTTGAGGTCAATTATGTTTCTCACGCTGTGATAGATCACTAGGTCGTCTGCATAAAGCAAAGTTGAACAGGTGGAAGCAAGCAACGGGATGTAGTTTATGAAGACAGAAAAAAGCAAAGGACCAAGTATGGAGCCTTGGGGCACTCCAACATGAATTGATGAAGGGTCCGATGTAGCCGAGTTGAAAACTACAGCCTGCTTTCTTTCGGACAGGTAGCTTTTAAACCAGGCCACTACATCAGTAGAGAACCCTAGGGAGTGGAGTTTGGTAAGAAGTAGGGTATGGTTAACCAGGTCAAATGCTTTCGTTAAGTCAATGAAGATAGCACCTGTCAGGAGGCCAGAGTCCATAGCAGCAAAGATGTCATTTGTAAGTTTGAGGAGGGCAGTGGAAGTACAGTGTCCCTTTCGGAACCCATGTTGGAAGCTAGACAGAAGGTTATACTTCTGCAGTTTGTCTAGGGTTTTGGTGGCTACTAGTTTTTGCAGGATTTTGCTGAGGAGGGAGAGGATTGCTATAGGACAGTAGTTCATGATTAGTTTTGGATCCCCTTTTTTAGGAATGGGTGTGACCTTTGCTATTTTCCAGATGTTGGGGCCTGAACCATGACATAGAGATAGGTTGAAGATTTTGGATAGGGGAGAGACTATAACCGGGCCAGCAATTTTTAGAAGCCTGGGTTCGATCCCGTCGGACCCTGAACTGGTATTGTCTGGAGCTGAGAGGAGTAGTCTCAGTACTTCAGTTCTTGTAATACACCGGAACCTGAAAGGGGGATGCATAGGTAGAGGTTGTTCATCAGCATTGGGGAAAGAGGCGTGTGCGCTGGGGAAAGAGGCCTGGTAGCTGGTAAGGTCAGAGAAATGGTGGTTAAATGAGTTTGCTATAGTAACTGGATTATTGCAATGTATGCCGTTTATCAGCATATCATTAATATGGACTGTTTGATTAGTTCCAAGGAGGGTTTTTATTGTTGCCCAGAATTTCATAGAGTCTCCCGCTGCTTTAGTTAGCAGATCTTTACAGAAGGAGCTTTTGGCTAAACGAATTTGCCTTTTGCATATATTTCTCTGGGCTTGGTAATTGTTATAATCTGCCAGGAGCCCAGTGGATATGAAACATCGCCATGTTTTGTCCCTGTCTCTAATCCATGTGAGTAGATCTTTTGTGAGTCATTTCGTCTGGGATCTGCAGATCCTACGAGTGACACAGGGAGCATGGGTGTCCTGGACTACATGAAAACAAGCCAGGAAATGGTCTAACGCCAGCTGGGCATTATTAGAAGTGTGAATGGGAGACCAGTCAATCAGAGTGAGATCATGTAAGAATTTTTCTTGGTTAAAGTTAGCCAGGTTTCGGAAGGTGATAAGTTTTGGAGGTGGAGATACATAGATACATAGACAGTGTCGGCAGATAAGGGCCTATGGCCCACCCAGTCTGCCCATTTTAGCTTGTAAGTTCAGTTTGTTTTCCTAGAAGTCTGTTGCACCTTACCCCTGACCTCCAGAATTCATTTATGTCTATCCCATGCATTCTTAAATCCCGTGATTGTTTCAGCCCCCACCACTTCCTCTGGCAGGGTGTTCCACTTGTCCACCACCCGTTCTGTGAAGAAATTCTTTCTCATGTTTCCTCTGAATCGTCCTCCTCCAACTTCATCCCATGCCCTCTAGTCCTGGAACATCTTTTTCGCTTAAAATCGTGGTTTTCCTGCACCCTGTTCCTCCCTGTAAGATACTTGTATGTCTCTATCATATTGCCTCTCTCGCTCCTCTCCTCCAGGGAGTACATGTTCAGTTCCTTCAACCTGTCTTCATAGGACTTGTGATGCAATCCATGCACCATCTCTGATGACCTCAAGGTAGGGAAACAGTGTGACAAGGCAGCAGGTAAAGCAAATAGGATGCTGGGATGTATAGGCAGGGGCATCACCAGCAGGAAAAGGGAGGTCATAATTCCGCTATACAAGACACTAGTGAGGCCCCACCTGGAGTACAGTGTACAGTTCTGGAGACCATACCTACATAAGGACATAGACAGGTTAGAGAAGGTTCAGAGGAAGGCAACAAAGATGGTGCATGGATTGTATCACAAGTCCTATGAAGACAGGTTGAAGGAACTGAACATGTACTCCCTGGAGGAGAGGAGGGAGAGAGGGGATATGATAGTGAGATGATTTACTGGTAGCATGCCAGGTGCAGTAGATTGGAGAGTGATCACTAATTGAGTCAGCTAGGGTCCCAGCACATGCTATACTATCCGGGTGGTTTGTGAGGACGCAGTCTATAAGAGTACTAGCCCGAGGGGGGGGCATTATCCTGGTAGGGACCGTGCTTAATTGGTGGAGGTTTCGGCCTTGGACCATGGTATGAGAGGACTGGCTTGATTTGCTCGTCCAGTTCAGATTCAGGTCCCCAAGTATGAGAACTTCATTTCGGCCAATGGTCTTATCTACCTGGGATAGTAGTTCCTTCAGCCCAGCTCTACCCCCAGCCGGAGGGTTATAGGCACAGACCAAGTGAAGTTTCTTTGAGCCAAGTTATAAGGTTGCATAGATCGCTTGGCAGCTAGATAGGGTAGGTTGGGCATTATGGGATATTACCAAGTGAGGTTTAAAGAAAATGGCAACCCCACCTCCCTGCTTTGATGAGGACCTATCTTGCCAAATTATGTTATAGTTAGGTAGAGAGCAGAGTGGATCAGGGTGGAGGGTTTTATCCAAGTTTCGGATATGCAGAGGATATCAGGGTTATGTTGTACAACCCACGCCTCGAGTTCAACCTAGTTACGAAGCAGGCTCCTGATATTCAGGTGGGCAATGCAGATGCCCTTTGTATCATACCAGTTTACATCCTCACATAATAAGTTATTTGCAGGCCCTGGGTTCTTCTCTATATCCCCTGCTAACATCAGGGTTAGACGTAACAGGTACCAGAGTTTACGGAGGATGTGGGAGGTGGGCAGGGTTAGGTTTGGTAGCGGGGATTTGTTCAGAGTGAAAAATAAATGGTAGGTGAATTTATAATGAATGAGAAGAAGGAAGGTGGCAGGAGGCTGGTGTAGTAGCATATGCGTATAAGATAGCCTAGAGTTGTCAGAGTAGGCATTATTATAATTACTG
The DNA here is from genome assembly GCA_016271365.2 of Neoceratodus forsteri. Taxonomy (NCBI): domain Eukaryota; kingdom Metazoa; phylum Chordata; order Ceratodontiformes; family Ceratodontidae; genus Neoceratodus; species Neoceratodus forsteri. The sequence continues at coordinate 757,818,351 of CM057452.1, forward strand.
GATTTAGGGTAATATAGTATAGTGAGCCATATGAGGGTAAAAGCTGTAGAGGCTATTAAAAGTATGACACAGGGAGTGATGGCCATATTTGGTATTCATACATATTTAAAGAAATCCAGTAGATTCGAAACACAGGACCTTCCCCTCTCAAATCCATTCTGGGACACATCCACTATCCCAATATCCCTCAGATTCTCCTCAAGTAGATCCTTAATGAATGTTTCCATTACTTTACCCATGGTAGAGGTTATACTTATAGGTCTATAATTTTCGACCATAGATTAATGACCCCCCCCTCTTATGAATCAGTGTTATGTTAGCTAATCTCCATTCTTTTAGGGTCTCATCCATTTCCAATGACTTATTAAGCAGCCTAGTAAATGGCCCTGCCAATTCTTCCGCCATAGTGCTCAAGAAATGTGGGTGTATCCCATCTGGACCACTTGATTTGTATTTATTGAGGGTTTTTAATTTTTCATAAATTTGTGTTTCTGATATAGTATGGGGGTTAGAGAAACCGTCAATATTTTAATGGGGTTGCATATTACTATCCTCATTCTGAAAAACACCAAGAAAGTTGCTGTTGAATTTTTCAGCCATTTCACTTTCTCTATTAATTACACTAGTGTCATCCTTCAACTTGATTATTTGCTTATTACCATTCCTCAAGCTTTCTATATAGCTGTAAAACTTTTTGTAGTTATCCTTTGTGTCCCATACTAAGTTCAGCTCTTCTTTTGCCTTAGCCTTCTTTATAGCCCATTTACATTTCTTAACTAGTGATTTGTACCTAGCCTCTTTCTCAGATGATGGACTATTTTTTAAACTTTTTGTATGCCTTTTCTTTTAATTTTAATAATTTCTGGATTTTTCTAGAGAACCATTTGGCATCGTTCCCTGGGTGCCATATTTATCTTTCTGGGGAACATACTTGTCCAAGCATATTTGTATCTTGTTTTTTATTTTTTCTTACATTATAGTTAGGGTTGTATTTTCTAATTCTGCTTTCCAATTCTGTTCGTTAAATACCTTTCTTATGCTTTTATAATCAGCTTTATCATAGTTCCTCACTTTAGCTTTCCCTCTTATTTTATATGACTTTTCTAATAATGAACAAAGCACAAACAAACAAGAGGTAATAAACAAGACAAGAGGTAATAAACTTCGATCTAGTTTTGATATATTGGGCTTACAACAATTGATACAACATCCAACTAGAAGTTTAAATAATAGAACTGCTGGTACTATATTAGACTTGTTCTTTGTTTCAGATGATTTGAAGGTTGAGAGTTGTAAGGTGTTACCATTGAATATGGGGGGATCATAACCCTATTCAGTGTCACCTATTAAATCAAAAAGTTAGGTGTAATGATGACCATGAGTTTTGGGTTCATGATTTTAGGCACTTTAATGAGTCATCATTTAGGGACAGTCTTAGAAAGTTTGACTGGTCAAGGATATTCTTGATTCCTGACTTGGATTTAGCTATTCAAGAATTTACGGATTCCTTCCTTTACATAATTCAAATTCATGCCCCTAAAATAAAAAGATTAATAATATTAAAATCCATTATTGCTTAATGACAAACTGAAAACCCTTTTATGTATTAAATAGAATTTGGAAAAAGCCAGAAAATCTAAATCGGAGGGAGATTGGGAGCTGTTTAAAAATGGAGAAACAAATGTAAACATAAAGTAAGATTGGCAAAAAGAATACTTCCAGAGTTCTTTTGATAACTTGCATGATCCAAATAAATTCTGGAAGGTTATTTCCAATCTAAGAACTCCCTGAAATCACAGACTTTAATTAATTTAACAGTGGGAGATAGTTTGTTGATAATCCTTTAGAAGTGGCTAATTTGCTGAACCACTATTTTAAGGACTTGCCAGATTTAAAGATACCTGACTTAGGGAGTGTTGCCCAGGAGGGTATACATCCCGATACTTTCTCCTTGAGTAATGAGGGCTTTAATTTGAAGAATATAAGGATACAGGATGTAGTTAGAGAATTGAGGAATCTAAGAATATCAAAATGTGCTGGAATAGATAATATTGATCCCAAATTTTTGAAACTGGGGGCAGACGTTATAGCTCCTATAGTTACTTATTTTTATAATTGGAGTATACAATCTTCAGTGGTTCCTGATTGTTGGAAAATGGGTGAAATTATTCCTATTTTTAAAGGTGGTGATATTACAGCCCCTTCTAATTACAGACCAATTACTTTGCTTCCGATTTTGTCTAAGGTGCTGGAGAAGCTGATAAATAATCAGCTTGTGCAGTACCTTGACCATTCGGAGTTGCTAACAAAATGTCAACATGGATTTAGAGGGGGTAGGTCCACGAACACTGCCCTACTTGATTTTGGTAACCTGGTGGCAACATCATTGAACCAGGGAAACCAGACTGGGGCAGTGTTCGTGGACCTAAGTAAAGCTTTTGACCTAGTTCATCATGAAACATTATTGCTTAGACTGCAAAACTTAGGGATATATCATAATTCATTACAGTGGTTTGGATCCTATTTAACTAATCGAAAACATAGGGTGGTCTGTGGGGACGCTGCTTCGGATCTCCTGGATTTGAACCGTGGTGTACCCCAGGGGTCAATTTTGGGCCCTATGTTATTTAATCTCTACATTAATGATCTTCCTGCTTATGTAGTTGGTTCTGATGTCAGGCTTTATGCAGATGACATAGTATTAGTAGCATCTGCTAAAGATCCTGGGGAACTGAGGCAGCGACTCCAGACAGACTTCTCCAATGTTGAAACTTGGATAAGAAATTCCGGACTTTTGATAAGTACTGGGAAGACTCAGAGTATGATTTTTTCAGTAGGACCCAAACCTAAGAATGAAATATCTGATTTCAATATTAGTTTTTTGGATGGGAATAAAGTACAAAGGGTTAATACTTATAAATATTTGGGAGTTTTGATTGACTATCATTTTTCTTTTTCAGATCATATTTTATCACAAATTAAAAAAGTCAATCAAAGATTGGGGGCATTAAGAAGAGTGTCAGGATGTTTGACTAGGGATATCAAGATCAGATTAGTAAAACAATTGTTGTTGCCTGTACTAGACTATGGTTTATCATTATATATTCACTCTTATAAAAAATATTTACACAAACTGGACCAGACTTATTACAGATTGGGGAAATACATTCTAAATAATGGACCCGAGTCCATCATTGTGTAATTTATCAGGAACTTGGCTGGTTAGATCCAATAGCTCAAGAGAATATATATGGCTTACTATATGTCATGGTTTGATATATTTAAAAGCGCATCCTTTACGAAATTTGATATGTCATAATTCTGATTCCAAATATTCGGATATTTTTAGGAGGACAACTAAAAAGTTACCTATGATACAAATTATGAATCGTATGGGGGGTATGGTGTTACAAAATAGTTTAGCGGGGATATGGAATTAATTACCTCGACATATGACTGAAATTCCTGATCTGCGTATTTTTAAATTGGAATTGTATACTTATTTAAATGTTTGTTGTAATTGTTTTTAGATAAATGTGATTTTGTATTTTGTTTAAATTTGTATTGTTTGTCTATTGCAAATGCCACAGGTATCTGTTGTAAATGGGGATTTTTCCCAATCAGATTAACCTGTATAAAAATAAAATTTTAAACAAACAAACAAACCATGGTATGGTCACTGGACCCCAATGGTTGTATAATAGCTATGTCATGTATTCCTCTCTCAATATTGCTAAACAACAGATCCAGGGTGTTATTGTATCTTGTCTCTCCCTTCACATATTGGTCAAGACCATTGGTTGTACAGATCTCAATGAATCTATTTTCTAAAGAGTGGTACCATTTATTTGAACCCAGTCAATACTTGGAAGGTTAAAATCTCCCATCAGGGCACAGTTTTGTGAGAATCTCATTTTTTCCAGTTGATTCATAAATTCCCCATTTTCTTCTTCAGTAAGGCTTGGGGCCCTATAACATACACTAAGACTAATAATTTTTTTGTATTAAACTTTACCCATACCTGTTCTGTTCCTAAGCCAACATTATCAACAATAGGAGTTTCTTGTGCTTTAAGGTGGGTAGCAATATATACCCCTACCCCCTCCAATTTTATTTATTCCATCCTTATGAAAGAAGTCATAACTTTGTATGTTATCAATCCAGCCACCTTGTTTAATCCAGGTTTCTGTTATACCACGTATATCTATTTCATGCATTAACAATAAATGCCTCAGTTCATCTGTTTTATTTTTTATACTCCTGGAATTTACAAGTAATATTTTTAGTTTTGTCCCTGTTCCTACTAAGGCGTGTTTGTGTGGATAAACCTGTATTTCGGTATTCTTTCTAGTCCCACATGTTTCCCAGTTTGCTGCAATATGTTCTTCCATGTTGCTTGGTAGCTTATTCTGTGAAAGGGTCACCCCTCTCCCCCTACCATTCAGTTTAAACATCTTCCTCTATTTTCATCCTAAACATATTTCCTAGCACTTTGTTGCCCATTCTATTTAGATGCAACCCATCCTTTCCATAGTACGACACATTCTGGTTGAATATTTCCCAGGATGTAATATACTGTACTTAAGATCTTGGTTAAGATGCATAGAAACATAGATGTTAACAGCAGATAAGGACCACAAGGCCCATCCAGTCTTCCCATTTTTTCTACCTTATGAATGTGCCATAGGCCTTTACTCTGTTAATGGCCTATCTAATCATACTCATCTGTATTGCTCCTTTATGCCTATCCCATGCCTGTTTGAAACCCTGCACTGTATTCATATCCACCACTTTCTGAGGTAGGCTGTTCCATGCATCCACCACCCTTTCTTTGAAAAAGAACTTCCTCACATTACCCTTAATTGACCTCCCTCTAATCTCATGCTGTGTCCTCTTGTCCTGCTATTTTTCTTATGTTGAAACATTTTAGACTCTTTTACCATGTTAATACCCTTAAGATGTTTGAATGTTTTGATCATATCACCTCTCTCCCTCCTTTGCTCTAGGGATACATATTGAGCTCCGTTAATCTGTCCTCATATGTTTTCTGATGCAGTCCCTGCACCATTTTGGTTGCCCTTTTCTGGACTGCCTTTTTTTTTGTTAATGTCCTTGTGCAGGTGTGGCCTCCACTACTGCACGCAGTACTCCAGATGAGGCCTAACCAGTGTCTTGTAAAGAGGGATTATTACCTCCCCTCTTACGTCTTGAGATAACCCTGGGTGACTTTAATCACAACTGGTCAGATCCCACCTTTAACAAAACCCGAACCAAGATATCCGCGCTCAATCTTACCCAAACCATTATGGAACCTACACGGTCAAACCATAAGTCCAGAAACCACTTCCTTCTCGACTGGGCACTTACCTTCCATCCTCACCGTGTGGTCAGCTCTGGCATCCTCCCAGACTCCATTAGTGATCACCACCTAACATACTTGGTCCGCAAAATCCACAGAGTTAAATCCCCTCCCAAATTTATATTTCAACGGTCATATAAATCCCTAAACCTCTCCCCTCTCCTGGAAGAGTTAGCTCACTCCAACTGGGACCCAATCCTAAGATGCTCTAACATGGATGCTGCCCTCACGCACTTCAGGAACACCTTCCTCAGTGCCTGGGACAAACATGCCCCCTGCACCATGCTAGGGTCCGAGGGTCACACCTTCCCTGGATATCTTCCGAGCTGATAGCTTGCCAACAAGACCGTGACAGGGCATGGTGTACCTACAAATCCATGCTCCTCCCAGGCGACAATATCTCCTACCTCATGCTCCGAAACAAATGCACAAAGTCCATCCTCATAGCTGAGGCCGAATACTTTAACAACACCCTAAACTCAAATCTTGGGAGGCCTTCTAAATTCTGGAAAGTCATCAACTCCCTTTTCTCCCCCCCCAATAACAAATCCCCCTCCTCTCCTTCTCGCCCAAGGGACCCTACTCTCCGACCCACAGACAGTAGCCTCCGAGTTCAATTTCTACTTCACTACTTGTGCTAAGACTCTCCTGGACTCCCTTCCTCCAGTAACCACACCCACTTCCCAGACAGCTACCCTCCTCCCACCTGGCCAGAACCCTTTCTCTTTCAGACACATCTCCCCCACTGAAACCTTAGATGCCCTTTGCTCCCTGAATTTCACTAAAGGTAAATCTCCCTACGGCCTCGACAATAAACTCCTCTTCCTATCTGCCCCGGCCATTGCTACTCTCCTTGCTGCCCTGCTAAATCTTTCATTCACCACTGAGTCACTCCCCTCAGACAGGAAACATGCTACTGTCCTACCTCTACCAAAAGGAGGTGACCATACCTCCGCTGCTAACTACCGCCCCATTTCCCTCCTCCCCACTCTCACCAAACTCCAGGAACTCCTAGTACTATCACAGCTTGCCCACTTTCTCTCTGAAACAAACTTCTTCACTCCATTCCAGTCTGGTTTTAGGAAGAACCACTCCACCACCACCTCCTCCCTACTAAGACTCACGGACTCCATCCTCTCTGGAATGGATAAAGGACATATCACCACCGCTGTTTTCATCTACCTAGCCAAAGCTTTTGATATGGTATCCCACTCCCTCCTACTGTCCTGCCTAGCTGGTGCTGGTCTATCACCTTTGGCCATAAGTTGGTTCAGTGCCTACCTACAAAATAGAACCCAATCTACAAAAATAACTGACTGCACTTTCCCCACACTCCCCATTACCACCGGTGTCCCCCAGGGCTCAGTCCTTGGCACTGATCTCTTCTCCATCCTACTAAATGATATGCCAATGCCTTGCTCCACTACCTCAATACACATGTACGCTGATGACATGGTCCTCTTTACTTCAGGCCGCTCCCATGAAGAAGTCACCTCTAATCTTCAGACCAATTTCAACAAAGTACATCACTGGTTCAACTCCAACCAACTCTCCCTAAATGCCAGGAAAACAGTCTCTATGTCTTTCAGCACTAGACAGAGACTATCCAGACTTACATCCCCCCTGAACTTCATCCACCCTGGAAGACGTGCCCTCCTTTAGGTACCTAGGGATTTGGCTTGATTGCCACCTCTCCTTCTCCACCCACGTGGATGCCATCCTATCAAAACTGTGCCCCAAGCTCGGTGCCCTCTATAGAAACCATGCTAGTCTCCTGCTTCCTGTGAGACGCAAAATAGTCCAGAAAATGATTCTACCTTCCTTCGACTACTGCGATGTCATCTACAGCTCTGCCTCCAAGTCCACCTTATCCAGACTGGACCCTCTCTTCAATGCTGTCTGCCGCTTTGCCCTCGATGCCCCCCTCACCCATCACTGTGAGCTCTTCCATTTACTGGCCCTCCCATTCCTGAGCAACCGGCGCCTACTTCACAGTGCTAAATTTGTTTCAAACTTCTAGCTCAGTTCCCTCCCACCCTACCTCATTTCCTCCCTATCTTCCCCACCAACTCCCACTCATGCTGTCAGGTCTACTGACTCCAGGTTATTAGCTATCCCTCATCGAAGAACCTCCGCAGGCCAATCGGCCTTCTCTTACCTCCTCCCTAAGCTCTGGAATGACCTGCTGGCCCAAATCCACCATTCTTCCTCCAAACACTCTCTATCCTCCGCCCTCACTAACTTCTTCGCACCCAATTGTACCTGCCCCTGACCCCCCCGACTGACTTATTCCCTCACCCAATCCCCTCCTCCTTATGTGCCTGACCATAGGCTGGGCCATTCGCCCAAATGCCTGGCTTATAAATTTGCTCTAACAATCCTTGCACTTACCCACACTTGGCACTTCTGTCCATCCCTTCTTATTTCCATCAACGTTCCTCCCTAAGTCAACCCCCGCATCTTTCCCAGTGATTGACTACCTATACCTGTCACCACCCCCTGGCCCCAGGCTTGGGTTCCCAGTTCGCACTGCCAACCTGCTGCATTTTATTTCTCCTCATTTTCTAGATATAGGCACTTATGTAACCATTTATAGTTTCGATGTTAATCAAACATGTTATGCCACCCCCATGTGCCACAAGTATGTAGTGCTTCCACTTGTTTAAGCCTGTCTAGCTACACTCATCCATGTAACTACTGTTTTGAATTGCTTGACTCTAATTTCAACCCATTGTTTGTATTATGTATACTCCTCCCATGTACCCCCCCAGGTTGCACCGTGAGATGAGCATTGTTTTGCTCAGTGTGCCTCTCCTGGTGAAACATTTTCAGTAAATAAATAAATAAATACACCCCAACATCCCTCTAGCCTTACCTACTGCTTTAGTGGTCTACTTGGATGATTTCAGGTCATCTTTGATGATGATGCCCAAATCTTTTCTTCCCTTGTGATTGCCAGCAAATCCCTCCCAACCTATAGGTAGCTTCAGGGTTTCTCTTCCTATGTCATAATCTTGCACTTCTTGCATTAAACCCAGTTGCCACTCTTCCACCATTTTGCCAGTTTATCCAGATCTCTTCTCATTCTGCCCACCCCATCTGGATCATCTACTCTGTTGCAGATTTTGTGTCATCTGCAGACAGACAAACCTACCCTCCAGTCCATCTGCAATGTCACTGATGAAGATATTGAAGAGGACTGGCCCCAGAACTGATCCCTGAGGTACCCCACTTGTGACCTGCATCTCTTCTAACTGTATACTATTTACCACCACTCTCTGTTTTCTGCCCGCCAACAAGTTTGCCACCTAGTTGACCAACCTCTGACCCACCCCGAGCCTACCCAACTTATTAATCAATCTTCTATGTGGAACAGTATCGAAAGCTTTGCTGAAGTCAAGGTAGGAGACATCAACTTCACCCCCTTGGTCCACCAATCTGGTTACCCATACCCAGTCAAAGAAATCTATGAGATTAGTTTGACAGGACCTTCCTGTTATAAACCCATGCTGTCTTGGATCCTGTGCTCCTATGGATTCCAGGTGTTGCACTATCCTTTCCTTAAGAAGTGCCTCCATAATCTTGTCCACTATTGAGGTTAAGACTGACTGACACCATTGTCTTATCCAAATGTTGATCTGGATTACTTTCTGATTAATCAAATATCCTGCCCTCAGAACTGGTAGTATTTCAGAAAATATTGCTGTTCCATTCATTTTATTTATTATTTTAGCAGTATTAAAGAGTTCTAAATAGATCTGGTCTTCTCTTGTATATTTTAAATAATTTGTCCCTGCATGTATCAGGACTATTGGTGAATCTCCTTTATCTATAACAATCTGTGGTAGTAACTTAGAGATATCCCCTAACTTCGCTCCTGGTAAGTAGGTGTTGGAAACTGTTTCTTATTTATTTTTTGTTGTATATTCATCCGTAAACTTTACCAGCAGGAACAGCAAGTCTCCCTGCCAGCCTTCCAACTAACTAAAGTCAGTGGCAGTCCATTCAGGGAAGAGGTTTGTTTAAAAAGTAAACCCCGTTGCTGGGGGAAATGCCAGCCTTTCCTTGCTGCCCACTCAGTTTTTTCTTGAAGGTCACCCAACACGCTAAAATGAGCAATGGTCCAGCCAGGAATATCAGGTTAAAAAGTAAGCCATGCTGCTGGGGCAAAGGCAATCCTCTTCCAGCAGCCATTGATGAAGTCAGCAACAGCAGGAGGTGGGAGGTGCTCTACAGTGCTCTGTCTAGCACCACAAGATGACTCTTCAAATCATGGAGCATCACAGTTCCAAATAACATCGAGATCTACCAAACAAGTCTCCAAGTGCATATAGCCCACACTCTTTCCTACGGCAACATTTTGTGATATCTCCCATTAGGGAGACTTGTTTTTGGAAAGTGTGTTTATTGAGTTTTCAGTGACACAGTACAGTACATTCAGACAGATGATATGACATGTACAGCAGTAGGTAGCCTTACTAAGTTATAGTATCACTTTTTCTTTTGCCTGCCCTGGACCGGAGTCCATCAGCCTGACCATGCCCCCCAGCCCTGCCACCCATCTTCTCTGGAACTTACCTCTCCCTGGATGTTTCTCCCTGACTTACCCTTCAGGGTGGGGCCTTCACTGAGCACTCACTCCCCTCCCCATTGGTTCTCAAGATCAGTTCTCTAGGGGAGTGCCATGGTTGATGGTGCGGGGCGCAGAACACAGTAGGTGGCATCCTGCTGTAATCTGACTTTTTCCCCTTTTTCATTCCCCTGGGAGACGTGGCATGAAATTATGTCATGTAGACATCTGCCATGCCTCCCTAACCAAGCTGGCTCAGGTTTCCATGCCCTGAGTTCTGCCAGGGACCAGTCAGGTGCTGAGTGCTTCCCCACCCTTCCCTCTGGAGGAGAAGAGCAGTCCGTCCGTTGGATGCTCTATTTTCCCCCTCCCTTGGCCAGCCCTCTGACAGCCTGGGTCCACATCCAAACCCACCTTGTTACATAATGAAGGTCACCTGGATTGTCACTGTAATCCAGCTTCACATTTTGATGCAACAAGAACTATTCAACATCTCGAGATACTCAGAGTAGAATAAAAAAAGAACAATTACATATAAGTGCTATTGACGAGTTGCACATGAATACATAGAAACATAGAAGTTGATGGCAGATAAGGATTTCTAGGCCCATCCAGTCTGCCTGTATACCCTACTGGATCATTGGCCACTGATCCTGCTTGGTCCTCTGCTTTAGCTTCTCCTTCCCACCCCTAGGGTTCTTTTATGCCTATACCATGCATGTCTGAATCCTGCCACTGTGCTCACTCCTACCACCTCCTGGGACAGGCATTCCATGCATCCACCACCCTTTCTGTGAAAAAGAACTTCCTCACAGTATCCCTTATCCTGCCCCCCTTCAATCTCATATCATGCCCCCTTGTTCTCGTTCCTCTTCTGTACCAGAAGATGTCTTCCATTTGCACCTTGTTTATGCCCTTAAGATAATTGAAGGTTTCTATCATATCTCCCTATTCCCTCCTCTCTTCCAGGGCATGCATATTGAGGTCTTTTTATCTCTCCTCATAAGTCTTCTGCTGCAAACCCTGCAATGCCTTAGTCACCCTTCTCTGAACCGCCTCCACCCTGTCTACATCCTTACGAAGATGCGGCCTCCAGAACTGTGGACAGTACTCCAGATCAGGCCTCACCAGTGTTTTGTGTAGTGGTATCACCAACTCCCTCCTTCTGCTGGTGATACTCCTTCCTGTGCACCTCAGTATACCACTGGCTCTCCCACAGCCTTTTCACTCTGCTTGGCCACCTTTAGGTCATCTGAGATGATAATCTCCAAATCCCATTCCTTTCTGGTGAGTGTCAGCTACCCCCTCCCATCCTGATTTCTGCACCCAAAATGCATGATTCTGTACTTCAAGTTGAACTTCAGCCGCCCACACTTCAGACCGTTTTTCCGGCTTTCCTAGCTCCCTGCTCATTTTTCCACCCCATCTGGAGTGTCTACTCTGTTGCAGATCTTGGTGTCATCTGAAAACAGGCAAACCTTCCCTTCCAGCCCTTCCACAATGTCACTAATAAAGACATTAAAAGGGACTGGCCCCAGGACTGATCCTTGAGGTACCCCACTGGTCCCCCTCTTTCCTCAGATTGGATCCCAATTACCACCACCCTCTGCTTCCTGTCCCCCAACCAGTTTCTAACCCAGTTCACCACCTTGTTTCCCATGCCCAGGCTTCCCAACTTATTTACCAGTCTTTTATGTGGAACAGTGTCGAAGGCCTTGCTGAAACTGAGGTAGGTGACATCTACTGCTCCCTCCCGATCCACATCCTTCATCACCCATTCAAAACAATCAATCAGATTTGTTTGACGTGACTTTCCTGCTGTGACTCCATGCTGCCTTGGATCCCATGCTCTGTTGGATTCCAGATGTTCCACAATCCTTTCCTTAAGCATTGCCTCCATAATCTTACCCACTACTGAGGTGAGTCTGACTTGCCTATAGTTTCCTTCCTCCTCCTTGCTTCCATTTTTGTGAAGAGGGACTACATGTGCCCCCCCAGTCCTCCAGAACTACTCCTGTATTGAGTGACTCACTGAACATTGCTGCCATAAATCAAAATACAGCTTTTCAAGATCTGATCATATACAGGTAATCGCTTTTCCCCTCATTAGAGAATACATGCCTGTATGATCATGGTATGTGGCACAGGGATACAGTCCAGGTAGTTCTTAGACCCTCTCAAATAGCTCACCCCTATCCTTTAGGTTGTACATGAGCATTCCAGGGGAGAACCTGAAGGATTAGCTCCTCCCATGGTGACAAAGTTGGGGTCACCCTGGATACCCAGGTATTCTGCACACAGTGCTTAGCTAATACCAGGAGTATACAGAGACATCATTCTTCTTTCTCCAGCTCCTCCAACCCAAATAGAACAACCTGAATTATCAGAGGATTTGTTTCCCATGTATCTGACCTACAGCTGTGGCTATGGCATGCCAGAATGTTTAAAGTTTTTTTCAGGACCAGAAACAGTGGATATAGGTTCCCATTTCTTTATTATACCTGCCATACCGGTGACACCCCAGTGCTGAATTTACTCACTACCTGTGGTGGTCAACATAGGTGGTTAACACATTTGTACTGAGCCTCCATGTAGTTATTATACACAAAAGTCCCCTATGGACTGTGCATATAGATTGCCATTCTTTCTCTAGAATGGTGGAAGTGAGGTCTGCTTTCCATTTCACCCTTACATTAAGGGAGGCATCTTTGCCCAACAGTCTACTCTGCTATACCACTGTGGATATTATCTGCTTAGGTTTAAGGTGTTTACTTAGGATAATCCTTTCTGACAGCCCTATACCCACTTCTCCTGTGTCCTCCCCTCATGCCCAGCTGTGTAGCAGTGTGCCTGAAAGTACATGAATAATGCAGAACTGGTTATGTCCTAGTGATGTTTCAGCTCTTCCAAGGTTCAAATTCAAGCTGTGGTCACCAGAACTCCCACATACTGTATCCCTTTCAGCTGCTAGTTTTTGAAGGCTGTGTTACCTAGCCATGGGAGGACTTCAGAGTTGTGTGCTGGGGAGACCAGCAAAGTGTAGTCTGTTCTGCCCCATCCATTTTTCTTTTTTCTTCCCCCGGCTGGCTCACTATCAGTCCTCCCCCACCTTGCCCCATCCCCTGGAACTTACCTGCTGCCCACTGGCATTCACCCTGGATTCCCCCCAGGGTGGGGCCATCAGGGAAGCCATCTGCAACCCCCTGAATGGTGCCACGTGGTTAGTCAGAGTGCCTCAGCTTGCTGCATGGGGCTTGGTGGGAACAGATGTCATCTGGCCTTGACCGGAGTTGTTTTCCTCATTATTGTTGGGAGCTGTGGCATGCAATGACATAAGGAACAAGTGCCCATGACTGGCACACCACCAGGATCCTGCAAGCATTGATTGTGATGTCCCCCATCTTCTGCCAAGGGTTGGTCATATGTTGAGTGCTACATCATCCTTCCCCAGGAGAAGGAAAGCAGTCCGTTGGATGCTTGATCCTACTCCACCCAGCTGGCCCTTTGACTCCCTAGGTTTACATCCAAACATGGGTCATTGGTGTCACAATCAGAAATCCAACCACTGCACTGGTAGGCTGGCAATACTCCATCTGTCTTTAAATAAGGAGTGCCATGCTACCAGCATCCACTCCACCAGTGGATTCCTGCCTAGTATCCCCTTGTATCTTGTGAGACCTCTTACCACTAGATATGTCTGTGGTGGCTCTCTCCCATTCTAGATCGAGCCACTGAGCTTTATCGGATTGTGCCATCCAGTCTTGAATGTACTGTACCTAGCTTGACAGTACTGATGGACATCTGGGAACATCAGCCCCCCTCCCATTGGCCATCTCATTTCAACTGAGCTAGGATTGGCCCTGGGGCATTTTCCTACCCAAAAGAATGTGGTGCATGCTGTTTCAGTCCTGGCTCTATCTTTCTGTGTTAGTCTCATCAGAAGCATCTGGGGTACAGGATCTTTGGCAGTATTGTCATTTTAATCAGATTCAGATTCAGGTGGCTGAGCCACAGTGGTGGGAGAGTTTGATATCTCTTCAGGTCATCTAAGAGTATAGTCAAGAAGGTGCTGTAGTTAGGGATGTACAAGTCAGCAACAGAGGGTCTCACCTTTATGCCCAGATATACAGGATGGCCCCTTACTAGAGTAATTTTGGTCTGGAGGGCCTGAGCTCTTAATATTTCCTCTCCCAGTGCCATCAGGCAGGATTTTTGCAGATTAATCTGATACTGAGAGAAAAAAGAGCATGTCTCTTAAAAGTTGAAGAAGATGGGGTACCGTGACTGTGAGTTCAGTAATATATTGCAGAACGTCATCTGAATAGAGTGTGATCTTATTGTGTTTCAGTGCCCTACAGATTATGCCTTTGATGTCAGGATTATCCCTGATGCTAGTCACAAATGGCTCAATAGCCAGGGTAAACAGCAAGGGAGAGATGGGGCAGCTCTTGTGTGTATCCCTATGTGAAGAGAAAGCCTCTGATGGGCTTGCATTCACCAGTGTATGGGCTGTTGGTTGATGGTGTAGCAACTGCATCATTGTTACCAAGGGCTGTCCGAGACCAAACCTCTCCATCACCTCAAACAGGCACCCCCACTCAATCCTGTCAAATGATTTCTCAGCATCCAGGGAGAGCATGAATGCATGAATACTCCCCCCCCCACCGACAGATGCTGAGAATCCATGCTTATCACATTCAGAGGTTGTCTCATGTTGTGCTAGGAGAACCTGCCCTGTGTGAGCAAACCCTATCTGGTTCATATGTATCCACACTCCCAGCACCCTGCTCAACCTAGAAGCTAACACCTTAGCAAAGATTTTAGTATCCTAGTTTAGGGGGCAGATGGGGTGGTATGAATTGCATTCAGTGGGGTCCTTGCCTGGCTTAGGTATTATGCAGATCAGGGATTCTCTAGCTGTGAGAGGGAGGGTGTTCACTTCCCTTGCCTCATCATACACTTTGGCTAGGCATTCACTGAGAGGCTCCTTCTGGTGCTTAAAGAACTCACCTGAGAACCCATCTGGGCCACTGGCTTTCCCTTTTTTAAGCATTTGTATTGCCCTACCCACCTCTGTGGGTGTGATCTCAGCCCCCAGTACTTTGGCTTGCTCCTGCAACAAATGAAGGAGCATGTTCTATCCAGGAATTCTCTAGTTCTGTCAAGGCAGCCTATGCATTCCAAGCTATACAAGTTTTTCTGGAAGACAGCAAATTCCCTACTCATTTCTGCTGTTTTATTGATTGGTGCACTTGATGGGGTCTTTATATTCATTATAACTTTTGAACCTCTCTTGTCCTGTGTCATGCATGCTAGTAGTGTTCCAGATTTGGTTCCCCACTTGAAGAGGTGCTGCTTTGCATAAAGTAGGGATGTCCATATATTTTCAGTTAGAAGCATGTTCAGTGCCTTTCTTGCAGTAGTCAGCTGCTTGAGACATTCTGTGTATTTATATAGTTAGGACTGCCCCTCTAGTTCCCTGAACTTCTTTTCTAAATCAGCTTGCTTCTCTCTCTTGACTTTGTGTTTGGCTGCAACATATGAGATTAGTATTCCTCTCATGTATGCCTCCCCCCCTTCCAAAATGCTTTACCTGATGGAGCACTGGGAAGGTTTGCCAATGAGCAGATATCCCAATTGGGGTTCATGTAGTTGCAAAATTCTTCATAGGTTAGGAAACATGTTGGGACCCTCCAAGATGGGTGGTCCACCTCTCCCTTCCCCAATGGAAAACAATTAAGACTGCTGTGTGGTCCAAGATAGCCACCTCTCCTGTCTCTGCCTTAGTGACTTTCAAGTACCAATTTCTTGGCACAAAGATGTAGTCTATCCAGGACCATGTTTTGTGGGGCGGGGAGGAAAAAGTGTACTCCCGCTTTCGGAGGTGTGCTGTCCACCAGGTGTCAGCCAAATCCATATCAGGCAATCCCTGTTGCCACTGTTCCACACTTTGTCTGTGCCTCCTCTCTCCTGTATCTTCATCAATGTGGGGTTATAAAGTGCAATTAAAGTCACCCCCAAGGATGATGCACTTAAAGTTGTTTCCTCTTCATCAGAGCCAGGAGGTCTTGAAAAACTGAGGATCATATACTGCAGGGGGGTTGAAAGGAGGCAAAGGTGACCTTTTGGGTGTCTAGAATGCCAGAGACAAATATGTAGCAACCATATGTGGCATCCACTGTGGCAATTTGGCCACTGCAGAAATAATAATAATGCCAGACATATCGCTGTTATATTTTTTCTGTGATTTTTGTTCATGCTTTAAAAGGGTTACATGCAGAGGAACTTGGTTATGTTTAAAAATTCCAAACAGGCCAGAACTAAGGGTTGCCAAAAGAATGCCCAGTTCACTAAAAAGGTCACAGGAAATAGGGAAGGTTTTGCAACATATTTGACATTCCTCTGTGACCTTAGAACAGGCTGCTGACAGGAACTTGAAAATTACATGTCAAAGGCATGGGGTAGCAGACCAAAGGAAGAGAGTCGTAAATGGTCAGGGGATAGAAAAACATCCCCCTATCATAAACCCTTACACTTCAAAGGAAAAGTGCTTTAGGTTCCAGGAACTTACACTTCAAAGGAAAAGTGCTTTAGGTTCCAGGAAATGACCTGGTAGAATTTCATTTTATGAGGTGGCAGGCAGGATAGGGATATCTACACTGGAAGTCTAGTGTGAATACACTTCAGGTGCTATAATTCATCTCCATTTAGAAGACATCAGGAAGGATGAGGGAATGTCAAATGATATTGAAACTGCAAGAGAATCTAACTAATCAATAAAAGGCTTCACTTGAAAATCTTGGACAGAGCAAGAGAGAGACCCCTGCTGGCCCAAAAAGATAAGGCCACCAAAGAGTTACAAACTGTATGAACCAAAATGTATTTAAAGCCCTCAGAGCAGGGCATGTGGCACACTTTTTCATGAGACACTCTTCCTGTCACACACCAAGCAAGACTGCCACAGAGACAGACTGAGGGCCAATGAATGCTACAGAAGGACTGAAACCGTTGCAACTTCTTTTGTTTTTTGGACATCTGATTTTCTACAAACAAGGCAGAAACTAGATAGTTAAAATTTACAGTGCACTTTTGCATGTATATTTCCACCTTTATTTTTGTTATTTTATAACCAGATTTCTAAACCTTTTGTTTGTAAAGTTTGCATGATAATCATTTAGATTTAAGAAAAGCATTTTGCTTTTAAACCTGCTTGTAAGTGATTTGTGTGTGTAAAGTTAAAAAGGTTTATTCAATTCTGAGACCAACCTGGTTGGTGCAAGGTGCCACCATTCGTTACCAAGTCTAGGATCCTGAAAAAGGGAATCTGGGTGCCTAAAGTAGGGAAAAATACACAGGTCTCAGGAGGAGTGTTTAAAGGAAGAACTAGGTACTGCACACCCCATGGGGGAGGACACAATCAGGTTTATGAGGGAAAATCCTGAGGAACTTGTAACGCCTGGGTCTTCCCCCTCCTCCCAATACAGCAACTGAGGAGAGTTCTCACCTGGCTACAGACTTGAGACTGTATTGTGCCCTTACCCAGGATAGAGTGGAAGCCCTGGAACCTCATGGCAGGTGTTCAGTCGTGAACTTGGCGAGCACTCTAGAAGGACACTTTCATTTCATTTTATTTTCATTTATTAGTTTCACCAGGAAAGTGGATTGGGTCTGAAGACCCTTTTCAACCATGCCTGAGGGAGGGGATACAGAAGGTGTAGACATCACAATAGTAATTAAAATAAAAATTACAAACACAGCATATAACACAAGATCATAATTAACAGTACTTACAATATCATAATCTAACATACTTTCATTTGAAAAAACATTGAGAGAACACACATTATGTACAAAACACCACCAAGTGATGTTAACCTAATAAGAGTTTCATCATGTGACCCCATCACACTTACAGCAAGAAGTACCATCCAAGTAATTCTCTAAAGTTCTCTTAAAAACATTTCTTTTGTTGTTTACTTGGAGGGTATTCCTAATCCCCCCATCATGTATTGCACTTAGGGGTGAGTACTGTGAGCTCAGTGGACCTGGCCCCCAGGAGTGGGTTTGTGACATCCACTACTACCCTATCAAGGGTAAATTGCAATGCTCTGTGGAACAGTACTGCTATGCCCCTCTTGTGAGAGTTATAAGAAGCTGCAAAACATGTGCCCACCCAAACAACCTCAAGCTTTTTGTGCTCTTTCAAGATAAGGTGTCTCTCATGTAATAGCATTACCCCTGACATTCCATGAAACTACCTGTAGTAGTTCAGTGGACATCAAAACAGATGAGGGGGTACAGATGCTGGCCCCAACTTACCTATTCAGAACCTGGCCCTGGAACATCTAAAGATCCTCCAACCCCAGAGGGGCACTGCTGCCCTCTTGTTGTCCCAGGAACAGTTGCCCTCATTTCCAGTACTATATTATTTGACATGTGCAGTATAACTATATGAACCAAACCCAAAACATGAACAGTTACAAGAACAACAGAACAACCAGGACACTTTGTAAAAGTCAAAAATTATGTTGCTATTGCCAAGCTCTACCACTATATCACAGTTAGGTAACAGCAGCTGAAGTGACCATGAGCAATAGTTTTAAGCATACACCTCCCCACAACTAGGATTGTTCCTCTGTACTTTGAAATTAAAACCAGATTTGAAGCATGCATCAAGTACCAAGCGTTACATCCCACATAATAATTCCCATGTGCTGCTGTCTGTTAGTCACTGTGGTGGGGTAACATGTCTAGGACAATTAATCCTCATGCCTGTCATGGCTTCAACTCACTCAAGCATCATCTCTCCCTTTCACCTTTCCACTCCCCGCAGCAGTAATGCACCTCTGTCTGGGTCTCTCTCCACCACAGTCAGCAGTTACAGCAGCAACCCCCCCCCCGGCAGCACTGATCTGCTCTCCCACTGTGTTCCCAGTATTAGCAAGTTATAGCCCTCCTTCAACCTTATTATAACAGTGGCAATGGGTTGCCAAAGGATGCAGTTCATGTTCAGGCACAGTCTGTGGCTTGCTGGTACCCTACCTGCTCACAAGCGAGCAGAAGAGCACTCTTTGCAAAAATAATGTAGGGTCTCAGCCCAGTCAACCTGTCATTTGTGCCAGCAGGAAAATCACCAGTAGTTTCTAAGGAAGAATGTGTCAGGCATGAGACAGTTAACTGAAGTCTGAGCTGCCATCTTGTGTCATTTCAGGTGCTGCCCAATGCATGTTGACCCCCGTACCTCTCAACTGTCCCTAAATAAGAGGGACTTCCCTCATTTTACTTCTCAAAATTGCTCTGGCCCTCACCAGCCCCTCAAGGAAACAAATGCTTCCTACATAGAAAATGTGTTGTAAATTCAGACGTTAAAGCAGAAATTCATACTATTCTAAGATGCTAAATCAAAAATAAACTTGTACAAGTAAATACAAAATTTTCCGCAGTGTTCTTTACTTGTATAGCCATATGTCCCTCATTATGATCGTCAGTGTCCCTAATTGTCCCTCATTTTGAGCATCAGTGTCCCTCATTTCAGTGACAGAAGATTGAGAGGTATGTTGACTGCTCTCCTTTGTAGTTCATACATAAGTCCCTAGTCCTAAACAGAAAGAGAGAGGGCAGCCACACGCATCAGTGTGCCAACATCAGGGTTGATTAAACCAAAGTAGCAGGGTTCCAGGGAGCAAAATAAATTTAGAGAATCTGAGAAAGGGAAAAGCAGAAAAGGATGTTTTTACTTACAGTGTTGCAGACTGTTTGAGGGTAGGGGGACTCCGTAGTTAGCACACAATTAGCTCACCCAACATTCAGTGTAACTCTATTCTCAGCAGTCCATATATGGGGGAGATCCTGGCAGGGCACAACCACTAATTTAATTGAGGGGGCAATTTGCTAGCAAGAGGATGTCTTCATATTCCAAATCTGGGAGAAAATAGAAGCAACAGGTTACAGGATTATTTAGCTTTGGTCAGCCGGCTCTCATCGACCATCCTTTCAGGCCTTGTCCAAAACTTTAATAAAACATTGTGCCTCTGACACGTCCCAGAATGTGTATGGAGTGCTGTTGTGCTTAAGGTGAAGCACAGCAGAGAACATGAAACTAAACTCAGTTTTCCTGTAGCACAATTAGTCCATCAGTGGGCCAAAACTCTGTCACTTTTCTGGATTCTGAGTAGTCCTGATACATGAAAAGTTGATTGCCCTGAAACATGAGTGTAATATTCATCCGGTAGTGTTTCTGACTCATTTGTTTATTACTGAAGTTGTGCAACCACATAATGATTTGCCTCTGTGGCTCCTCTTCTGATGGTTTATGGGCCATGGCTTGGTGGGCTTGGTCCAGTTTTTTTCTGCTGCTTTTACAATCAAGATTCAGCAGTTTAGGTAGAAGCTTCTCAGCATTAGCATTTCCTTCCCCACTCCACCCTCTGGGAGCCTTCTAATATATAGATTATTGTGGCAATTTATATTCTCCTGTCGATTGATGGGTTTCTCCAGTTCAGCAACCTTTTTCTCAAACCGCTGAATTTTTGGCAGCAAGTTCTCTGTTCAGTCCTCCAAAGCCAAAACCTGTGTCTCAACATCTCCCAGCCAGTTGCTGTGTTCAGCCAGGTCTTTTGTTAACATGGTCAGTTTGATGTCCAGGCCATACATCTTTGGTGATAATGCAGCTTGCACTTGGGCTGAGACCAACTAGCCAAGTGCTGCATCACCCCCCTGAGACCTTCTGGTCTGCGTGGGTCAATGGTCTCACTCCCTGTGCCTGCCACTTCTGGTCCTTCTTAGCAGCCTCTTACTGTTGCCTGGCCAAAGCAGTGAGGAATTCTTCTATCTTCTGTGTGATGTGCACTTGATTCTTCCTTGATGGAGCAATTTTGGAGAGAATAAGTTTTTTTTTTAGCATTCATTGTTGCAGGGAATTGGAGCTCCATGGACTCATGTCTGCCCAACTCAGCTGCTCATTAGTACCCCCCCCAGGAGACATTTTACTTACATGTACCCTCCTAGCAGGGAGGTCACCTTATTCTAGCCCTCCTGCCAGACCCACTTCCAGGGGTCTGAGGTCTCTTGGGATGTAATGCTATTGGGAATGAGAAAGAGAAGAATGAAGTAGGAGAAATGGTAACACTTTATTTTAAGTGTCATTAACTGCACTGTAACTACTGTCTAACTATACTGTAACTGCACTGTAACTACTGTGCAGTTACATGTAACTACTACTATGTAGTTGTTAATTTACACAATCTGCGTACACATGCAACTACTACTCTCTCCCTTTCTACACAAATCAATTCATTCTGACAAGTGTAACTACACATTTAATAGCTGTTGCAAAGTGTAACAGAACATCTATTGTGCAACTACCACTGTATCACTTCTTGCATTACGTAATTTGTTCTTACAAGGGCAACTACACATGTAATAGCTATTGCAAATTGTAACAGCAAATCTATTGTGTAACTACTATGTTACTGCTTTTGGCATTATTAACTTTGTTCTTACAAGTATAACTACAGATGAATGCAGGTCTTATGCACTGTTTCAACAGTCTATGTTTATCTGACATTTATTAAAAAGGCAACCACACAGAAAAAGTTAAAAGTGTAATCAGAATGGTAGCTAAAATGATTACAATGCAACCTCAGTCTGCTGCACTTAAATGCACTGACTAGCAACTCTTTAGATGATGTTCCATGTTTGCATTCCACTTTTTCATGAACTTACATGTTAATAAACATGCAGTCTAATATTGTGAATTGATACATGACTGTTCACAAAAATATTTAATTTGCATAATTACTAACTGGCATGGTAAGAAATAATGGTATTATAGTCAGAATGAACTGATTTGTGCTAAAAGGGAGACAGTAGTAGTTGTATGTGTATACAAACTGTATAAGTACATAACACGTAAATGTGAAACTAGTTAAAGCAGCAGCACTAGATTTAAAAACAAATCAGATCTTCTTGCAACAGTTTGTATCCTGTGTTCTGTTGAGCACTTGCTTGATAATCTTTCTTGTTTTCGCTATACTATCACCTCGTAATTTGCTTTGTTTTTCTTTGTTTTTGTTTGCATTTCCCCCACCCACCATGTTGAATTGGAACCCTCTGCTGCCAACCATGCATGTACATCACTTGCAGTACTACACAGGGACAGTGGGAACATGCAGCACAGGGTCCCACAGAAGTAAACAAAAGACGTGAAGAGATGAGAGGGAGGAGTTCAGTTGCAAGTTAGGCAGCAGTCATATTTACTGTGGATCACCAACAGTTAAGCAATAATGAACGACGGGGGTTAAGTTAATGTCCTAGTTAATCACCCCCTTGGGGTGTAATGTGGCATGAGGTGCAGCTAAGTGCCATATATCCCCCAGGGGTGATTAACTTGGACATTAACGTAACCCCCGGAGTTCATTATTGCTATTATTATAATTGGGTTATGAGTTACTTTAGTTTAAATATTTTTTTTAGTATTTTGTTTTATTTGTGTCTGAAATTAACATAAAATAGTCCCTCCGCCATGCTAAATTGCTGAGGACTGGATCAGTGTGGGCTACACAGATGTACATGCTCATGAACTGATTTATGAATGCAGAAGTGAGGTTTTTTTTTTTTGTAGCCAAATTGTATCACCAGCCTGCTGCTGCCATTATTACAAAGATCTGAGGGGTGAGGATCTTCATGGAAAAGCCAAACTGCTGGCTGCTATGTCAGTGAAAGTAAATTTTTATTATTATCAGTTTAAACATTTATTTACACCAACATAGCAGCCCACAGTGCGACTTTTCCATGAAGCTCCTCAACCCTCAATCCTTGTAATAATGGCAGCATGCTGGTGATAATCTTGGACTACAGAAAAAAGGCAAAAAAGAAATACCTCACTGTAATGCGCACGCTCATTCCTAAATTCACGATTTCAAAAGTACTGAAAATCACATCTGCACTGCTCATTTTGTTAAACTGGATTAACATACCATCATCTTTGAAGAATTGCTTTTAGTACATGCAGCTTGAAAAGAATTGGGACTGAATAACTGAAATCTGAACTATTTTGTCCTCACCCCCCCCCCCACTCCCGGTGCTGCTGTCATTAGTTAACTGCCACTAGCATTCACCTCATTAATCACACAAATTATAAGCAGATCCCTAACAATAAATGATGATTCATACAATTGAGGGGAGTCAGTCTATATATTAGTTTTCATTTTAGTTTTCCAAAATTGCCCCACCACTCTGACCCCCCCCCGCCTGACTCGTGTCCCGGGACCTTTGAGTCTAGATGTGTGATTGCCACCATGAACCTCAACGGGAACATTAGCTCAATCCCCCCAGTAGTCCCTCTGTCCCATGGCTGTCCCGACCCAACCCTGTCTCACTCACATAATTATGACACTAACATGTCAGCAAAAGTGAACACCAGCCCACTCATCCCTGGGGACTGTAGCCATCATTTGACACCATGTTGTTGCAGTAATCACATTGTACTTACCAGAGCCCAGAGAGGGAGAGGTCACTGTCACTGGTCTTCGTAGAGGGTTGGTCATGGTTCATAGATAGTTTGTGTGTGTGGGGGGGGAGATGCTGCTATGTTCTGTGCTGTCTACTATTGACTCCTATGCTGGCACTGGGCTGCAGCTTCAGCACACTACTTGCACTGTGAGCCAGTTCCAAGTGCGGGGGGGGGCTTTGTGCTGTCAGGAGTAGTAACTCGAAGTTGTACTGTGGCTCAACGTGGGTATCACTGCTGGCAGCGGGTGGGGTTGTTTGTTGGGACAGCATTGATAAATGGGACAGGATACTTTTTTTGCCTTTAATTACCTCAGGATTTGACATCAACAGTGATGTCTGGGTGGGCTCCATGTTTGGTAATAAATAGCCTGGCTGGCTACCCGGTGATCTTTATTTTGAGATATTTTTTTATTAGTATGGATAAGTTTATTGTCTAAAATAATGAGGGCTACTATGCATGTGTTTGGACTTCAGGAGTTTCTGTCTTGTAATACCTGCTTATATGTTTAAAAGTTACACTGCAGCTTCACAGTACAGTTTCACCACCGGTTTTTAATCAACTTAACTGTCACATCACGACTACTAACGCTGTGTAGCTAGTAGTCCATTGAAAAAACAAAAAAACAAAAAAAAATGGAGACAGAAATGAAATGGATGATTTTCAGACATTTAATGTGTGGTTCACAGTTATGTTTATTTCATGTTCCCATTTACACTGGCCAGTAGGTCTATCAGTTGACATAATGGCGGCTGTAAATTCTAACAATGGAATTTGAAAAAAAAAAACTAGTCCCAGACAAATTAGTACTCTTGTAATTAGGTTGGACAAGTACATTAATAAGCAGGTTAACATAACCCTCTCAGAGTGTTGAAAGCCAATCAGATGTTTGCATTCATGAGACCCTTATAATAATGGAAATTAATTTTAAATATCTTAAAAACTAAAGATTGAAAAAAAAAAATTTACAGATATGGAAAAAAGAACTATGGCTGCATGCTTCCAGCCTAAAAGCAGAATTTTGATAATCACTTCCTGATTATCCAGTACTGCTGCTTTAACAACTACATAGTAGTTACATGTAACTGCACAGTACTGTACACGTTTGAGACAAATAGCAATGTATTACTGTATGTTCAAAAGGTTTTATAAAAATGCAAGTTGCTCAGTTAGGAAACACAATTATATTTTTTTCTTTTTTGTGACATCGTGTCAGTTACAGACTACATATACAATGAAATCAAAAATCATTCTGTCTGCTGCAGTAGCTCAGTCCTTTTGTGTGCACCATAATGATACCAGTTCAATCCTTGGATAAAGCAAATTTGTTTTAGAAAATGTTTTTCTATTATATTTATTATTTCTCTATCTATATGATTTTGATGTGATATGTATCTCTTTTTGATTTTATTTAATGTTACAATACTTTCCATGCTTAATATATTTAGTTTTTTTTTTCACCAAAATAGGATGTTTCTGCCTGTGCAATTATGCTGTGTAGGTGCATGTCCACATTTTACTATCTGACTCAGTAAAAAAAAAAAAGACAGCCAAGACTGACCAGACTAGATTGATAACATATGGACTGTCCTGTTCTACTGGACTGAATGCAGATTGCACAAACTGTATATTGTAAAGAGTGAGAGTCAATAACACTGGTGCAAAATGGAGGTGAAGTGGAGGTTAGTACACTATATAATGCACACCAATAACATATTCCATTAATAACCCACCCACTCACTGATCCGGATCATCCACTCTCCACCCCAACTATTCTTTTTAGGTGCCTAATTTTTTTTGTTTGTTTGTTTGTTTTTTTAATATGCTGCTGCTACAGTAAGCTTAGCTATTACCTTTGGAAGGGAAAGTTTAAAAAGTAAACAGTTTTCCCTGTGGGCCAGTAATGGGCATTTGGTAGATGACCTTTTATCTACTGGCAGTGCCATACTCTGGCAAAAAGACACTGATTCTGGTCCCTGGCTGTTATGCTTTTCATTAGTTTCTGTTATAAGATATGTTGACTTACATAACATACATATTTAAGATAGGAATATGTGTCATGGTGTACTTATGAAGTACAGTAACATAGAAACATAGAACATAGAAACATAGAATCTGATGGCAGATAAGGACAGCTTGACCCACTTAGTCTGCCCATTTCCCTACCTAATGGATAAGCTGCAAATCCTAGTTAACCAATAGCCTCCTTCCTCCTACCCCCCACTAGAATTGCCTTATGTCCGTCCCATGCATTCTTGAATTCCCCCACTGTTTTTGACTCCACAACCTCCTCAGGAAGGCTGTTCCATGTAACCACAACCCTCTCCATGAAAAAATACTTCCTCACATTACCTTTGAGCCATCCCCCCTCTATCTTCAAATTGTGCCCCCTTGTTCTTACACATCTCTTTTTTTGAAAGATGCTACCCTCTTGGACCTTGTTGACTCCAATGAGGTACTTGAAAGTTTCTATCATGTCCCTCCCCCTCCTCCTTTCCTCGTGGGTATACATATTAAGCTCCTTTAGTCTCTTTTCACATGTCTTCTGGTGCAGACCCTGCACCATTTTGGTTGCCTTCCTCTGGACAGCCTCCACCCTGTCTATGACTTTGCAGAGATAAGGTCTCCAGAACTGCATGCAGTACTTCAGATATGGTCTCACCAACTGTCTGTACAGAGGGATAACAACTTTCTGTTTTCTACAGGTGATGCCTCTCCCTATGCATCCCAGTATCCCCCCAGCCCTTCTTACTGCCTTCTCACATGGTTGCCCACATTTAGATAATTTGATATTACTACCCCCAGGTCCCTTTTCATTTTTGTTGTTGTCAGTATCTCACCCCCCACTGTGTATTCTTCCCCTGGGTTTTTGTTTCCCAGGTGCATTACTTCGCACTTCTTTGCATTGAATCTAAGCTGCCATACATTTGACCATTCATCCAACCTTGCCAAGTCCCTTCTCATCCTTTCCACCCCACCTTGTTTATCAACCCTGTTGCAGATCTTTGCGTCATCTGCAAAGAGAAGTACTTTTCCTTCCAGTCCCTCTGCAATGTCATTTATAAAGACATTAAAAAGGACTGGACCCGGTACTGAACCCTGTGGTACCCCACTAGTAACCCCCCTTTCTTTACTGCGGACTCTGTTTACTATTACCCTCTGCGTCCTGTTGTCCAGCCAATGTTTTACCTGGGCTTCCACCCTGGAACCCACTCTCAGGTTGGCTAATTTGTTTATTAATCTTTTGTGCAGGACTGTGTCAAGTGCCTTGCTAAAGTCTAGGTAGGCCATGTCCACAGCCCCGCCCTGGACTACTACTTTGGTTACCCAGTCAAAGAAATAGATTAGATTCATCTGACATGACCTTCCCACTGTGAATCCATGCTGTCTTGGGTCCTGAGCCCCACTGACCTCTAGGTACTCAACAGTTCTTTCCTTCAGAAGTGATTCCATCATTTTCCCTACCACTGAGATCAAACTGACAGGCCTATAGTTTCCTGCCTCTGTCTTGCACCCACTTTTGTGAAGGGAATCACATCTGCCCTCCTCCTGTCCTCAGGTATCACACCGTCCTCCCATGATTTGTTAAAAAGGGTAGTGAGTGGTGTTACTAGTTTTCCCCTTAGTTCTTTTAGAATTCTGCGGTGAATCCCATTAGGCATCATTGCTGTGACCACCTTCAGTTTTAGGAGTTCTTTCAGAACCCTTTCTTCTGTGAAAGAACTGATATGGACCCCCTATTCAGAGTGCTTCTATTGACTGGATTAGGTACCTCCCCCTCCTCTTCCTTTGTGAATACTGAGCAGAAGTATTCATTCAGTATCCCTGCTTTTTCATTGCCCCTCTCTGCCCACCCACCCTCATCTTTATTCAGTCTCCGTATCCCTCCCTTTGTCTTTCTTTGCTTCCTAATGTACCTATAAAAGGTTTTATCCCCACTTCTTAACCAAGTTAGCTATCTTTTCCTTGGTTTGGGCCTTTGCTATTCTGACTGCCTTCCTTACTTCCTTCTGCTTTAACTGGTACAGTTCTCTGTCCTGCTCCTTCTGTGTTTCCTTATATTTCCTGAATGCTATCTTTTTCTCTCTAAGCTTTCCCACCACCTCGTTTGAGAACCATAGTGTTTTTTTCTTTCATTTTGATTTGTTTATTTGCTTCACACAAAGACTTGTTGCCTCCGTGATGGCAGTTTTGATGTTTCCCCACTGTTGCTCCACCCCACCTTCTCGTCTGTTTGCTAGTGGTTTTCTGAGGCACTCTCCCATTTTGACAAAGTCATCCCTCCTGAATTCCAATACCTTCACTTTTGTATGGTTTGACTCTACAGCTGAGTTTATCATGAAACACACTGTTTGGTGGTCACTTGTTCCCAGATGGCTACCTACGTCTAGATCTGAGATCCTCTCTCTGTCCCCATTTGAGAGCACCAGGTCTAAGACTGCGCCCTCCCAAGTGGGTTCCAAAGCTAGCTGTCTGAGGCATGCCCCCTGTAGGGCATCGAGAATGGCCCTGCTCTTGGATGTGGCTGCAGCAAAGGTGCTCCAGTTAACATCTGGGATATTCAGGTCCCCCATCAGCAATATCTCCCCTTTCTCTGCCATCCTAAGGATGCCTTCTATCATTATTTCCTTGTCCATTTCCTTCCCCTGAGACGGGGGTCTGTATACAACCCCTATGTGGATTGTGGTGCCATTCCCAGTCTCCAAGGTGACACAGTGCCTCCTCTCCTCCCTGTTTACCCTTTAGTTCCATTGCTTTGATCCCTTCCTTTACATAGAGAGCTACTCCTCCTCTTCTACCCTCCCTGTTCCCCCTGTAGATTGTGTACCCTGGTATGTTGACATCCTAGTCATGGTTCTCTGTGTACCATGTTTTTGTGACTGCCACAATATCCAGGCATCCTTCTTCCATCAAGGCCACTAGTTCAGGGAGCATGTTACCTATACTATGGGCATTGGTACTCATTATCCTCCATGTTTTGATGGCCTTACCCCCTTTTTGCCCACTCCCTGTCCTTACTGCTTTTTCTCCATTTACCCCTGCCCTTCTCCCTACCAACTTCTCTATCTTGGTGTTTACCTCACTAACTACCCTGATTTTTTTTTGGGGGGGGGCTAGGATTTCCATCTCCTTTTCAGTGCCTCCCCCTTGGCTAGTTTAAATGCTTGCCAATGAAGCATTTAAATCTAGGATCCTGGTTCCCCTCCTGGACAGATGCAGACCATTGTGCTAGTATAGGCCTGAATCCATCCAGGTGGACCCCCAGTCCCCAATGAAGCCAAAACCCTGGGCTCTGCACCAGTAAATCAGTTTATTGTGCATAGTGGGCCTTACTCAGGTAACAAAGTTACATGACATTTATTTTAATAGTCAATATCACAAGAGACACTAACACTAATATGGACACAGAAGTGATAAAAAAGAATGTCACCAATATTCACACATCACACAGACACAGACACACACACACACACACACACACCAGTGATTATGATGTTGCGGTATCTTGCTATTAAATATTGAATAAAATAATTATTTTAAAATTACTTGGAGTGAGAAAAGCCGATTGCAGATTTACCAGACAGCTGCCTGTTTTGCTCCCCCTTGTGACTGCAAAATGAGCAATTCAGTTTTATTTGATCACCGGGTGGTTACACAGGGCCACATAGCCTGGTTACATGCATGACCCGGAAACACAATGTATGCAAATGCAGACATATGATAACCATATGCACACAATACAAGGACAGACAGAACTCCAGGAGGAAGGAGCTACTGGTATAACTAAAACTTCTCTACTGGGAATAAGAACTAGATCGCTTGTACTGGGACCTTCAATTAAGGGTAAAAAAAAAAAAGGAGTTGCTGTGTTTGTCAAAGGTAGTTGAAGTACATTGTTATCTGTTATCTGTGTTATCTGTGTACTTATCTAGGTGCTTGTCACAGGTGTCAGAAGGGAATTGTTATCTGTGAAATTAACTAAGTGTAGAAAGATTTGCAAAGTAGGGGGAGTGGCTTGGCTAGAAGGAGCCAGGTTAAGACCAGATAGAAATACTGCCCTAGATAGCTTCTGCCAGAGGACAGACAAAACTCCAAGAGAAAGGAGCTGCTGGTATAACTAAAACTTTTCTACTAGGACTAAGAACTAGATCGCTTGTACTGGGTCCTTCAATTAAGGGTGAAAAACAAAGAAAAAAAAGGAGTTGCTGTATTTGTCAGAGGTAGTTGAAGTACATTGTTATCTGTTATCTGTGTTATCCGTGTACTTATCTAGGTGCTTGTCACAGGTGTCAGAAGGGAATTGTTATCTGTGAAATTAACTAAGTGTAGAAAGATTTGTAAAGTAGGGGGAGTGGCTTAGCTAGAAGGAGCCAGGTTACGACCAAATATAAATACTGCCTTAGATAGCTTCTGTCAGAGGGCTGACAGAACTCCAAGAGGAAGGAGCTACTTGTATAACTAAAACTTCTCTGCTGGGACTATATTGCCCTCCTTCCCTTCCCTCCCCTTCCCTAAACCAGTTCTACTTTTATAGGCACAGGATTTAACTGACAACAGGAACTTCCTGTTTGGGAGCAGGAAGTGAGTGATCACAGAGCCACCAAAGACTCATCATCCTAGAAGGGCAAGAGTAGCTCTTCATCCCCCCCAGCTGCTGGAGGTCTGACTCTGAGCAAGTAAGGAGACTACTGAGAAATATAGGAACTTCTTGTCTCAGAACAGGAAGATCAGGAGATAAAAGGGTGCAGAGGCAGTAAGTAAGTAGAGAGAGAAGAACAAAAAAGAAATAAACAAACAGAGGAAAGAGTAAGTATTCCAAATAACAGTTAGGGGGCCAGAAAAAAGACATGATGGGAGTGGTGCAGTGCAGTGGCTGTGGAGCAGCAGTCTTCCGGGAGATGTTTTGGATGATGCAGTTTTGTCCCATCTGCAGAAACCTCTCTGGGCTGAGGGAGGAGGTTGCTCATCTCCAGGCTGAGTTGGCCAGGATTTGTGGGACCTCCTCTCCCACCCAGGAACCACCAGTGTCACTGCCATATCCTCAGAGGTTGCCAAGAAAGAGGAGTGGTTGGACCACAGTGGGCTCAGGGAGGGTGAGGGTGGTGGAACAGAGGCTCATTCCTCCAGTTGTACCTCTCCACAATTTCTATGCCATTCTGGAAAAGTGTGGTTCCTCCATGGAAGCACCCACAGTGGAGCCAAGGAGGATGCTGGGAACCTCCACAAAGGAGACCCAAAGGAGGGTGGCATGGGACCCCACAGGGGAAGAAAACAACTCCTGGTGGGGGACTCCATTGTTAGGGAGGTAGAACTAGGGGAGGAAGGGGAGAAGGAGGTAAGGTGCCTGCCTGGTGCCATGGCTTGGAGAGACAAGGAGCGAATCCTCAGGATCGCAGGAGCAGCAGCACAGGGGAGGGAGCTGGATGTCATTGTCTAGCTAGGGATAAATGACCTGGCTAAGAAAGGGATCAGAGAAGTGCAAGAAGCATTTGTGGAGATGGGGAGGGGCCTTAGATAAATAGCACACACGTTAACCTTCTCGGAGGTGCTGCCTGTCTATGGTACGGGTGAAGCTAGGGTGCTTCACACCATGGGATTCAATCAGTGGTTGAAAAACTGGTGCAGAGCTCAGGGATTTGGCTTCATTGGAGACTGGGGGTCCATCTGGAGGGGTGCCAGCCTATACTGGCATGAAGGTCTGCATCTGTCCAGGAGGGGAACCAGAATCCTAGGTGACAGGTTTAAATACTTCATTGACAAGTATTTAAACTAGCCAAGGGGGGAGGCACTGGAAAGGAGCAGGGAAATCCTAGCCCCCAAAATATCAGAGTACTAAGTGAGGTAGACACCAACATAGAGATGTCAATAGGGAGAAGCGCAAGGGTAAATGGAGAAAGTGACAAATGCAATAAGGACAGGGGTGGGACAAAAAGGGGTAAGGCCATCAAGAAATGGAGGGTAATGAGTACCAACGCATATAGTCTTGGCAACAAGTTCCCTGAACTGGTGGCCTTGATGGAAGAGGGATGCCTGGATATTGTAGCAGTCACAGAAACATGGTACACAGAGAACCATGTCTGGGATGTTAACATACCAGGGTACACAACCTACAGGAGAGACAGGGAGGGCAGAAGTGGGGGTAGTCTTCGAAGGGAAGGGATAAAAGCAACTGAACAGAAGAGTAAACAGGAGGAAAGGAGGCACTGTGGGTCACCTTAGAGACTGGAAATGGTACCACAATCCGCACAGGGGTTGTATATAGACCCCCATGTCAGGGGGAGGGAATGGACAAGGATATAATAGAAGGCATACTTAGGATGGCAGAGAAAGGGGAGATACTGTTGATGGGGACCTTAACATGCCAGATGTTAACTGGAGTACCTTTGCAGCAGCCACATCCAAAAGCAGGGCCATTCTTGATGCTCTTCAGGTAGCATGCCTCAAACAGCTAGTTTTGGAACCCACTCGTGAGGGAGCAATCTTAGACCTCTTACTCTCAAATGGGGACAGTGAGAGGATCTCAGATCTAGAAGTGGGTAGCCATTTGGGAACAAGTGACCACCAATCAGTGTGGTTCATGATAAACTCTGCTACAGAGTCAAGCCATAAAAAGTGAGGGTTCTGGACTTCAGGAGGGCTGACTTTGGCAAGATGGGAGAGTGCCTTAGAAAAGCACTAGCAAACAGGCTAGAAGGAGGGGTGGAGCAACAATGGGCAAATATCAAAACTTCCATCACAGAGGCAACAGGCCTTTGTGTGAAGCAAATAAATAAATCAAAATGAAAGAAAAATCCACTATGGTTCTCAAAAGAGGTGGCGGTGAAGGTTAGGGAGAAAAAGATAGCATTTAGGAAGTATAAGGAAACACAGAAGAAGCAGGACAGAGAACTGTACCAGTTAAGGCAGAAGAAAGCAGGGAGGGTAGTCAGAATAGCAAAGGCACAAACTGCGGAAAAGATAGCTAACTCGGTTAAGAAGGTGGATACAACCTTTTATAGGTATATCAGGGAGCGTAGAAAGACAAAGGGAGGGATAGTGAGGCTGAATAGAATGGATGGTGGGTGGGCAGAGAGTGACAGTGATAAAGCAGGGATACTGAATGAATACTTCTGTTTAGTATTCACAAAAGAGGAAGTGGGGGAGGTGCCTAATCCAATTAACAGAAGCACTCTGGAGAGGAGGGTTGATCCCAGTCCTTTCACAGAGTAAAGGGTTCTGAAAGAACTCCTAAAACTGAAGGTGGACAAAGCAATGGGGCCAGATGGAATTCACTCCAGAATTCTAAAAGAATTAAGCAGAGAACTAGTGACACCACTGACTACGCTTTTTAACAAATCATGGGAGCATGGTGTGGTACCTGAGGACTGGAAGAAGGCA
Organism: Neoceratodus forsteri; assembly: GCA_016271365.2. Lineage (NCBI taxonomy): Eukaryota > Metazoa > Chordata > Ceratodontiformes > Ceratodontidae > Neoceratodus > Neoceratodus forsteri. The sequence goes on from CM057452.1 coordinate 757,851,168, forward strand.
GATGTTATTCCCCTTCACAAAAGTGGGACCAAGACGGAGGCAGGAAACTACAGACCTGTCAGTTTGATTTCTGTGGTAGGGAAAGTGATGGAATCACTTCTGAAGGAAAGAATTGTTGAGTACCTAGAGACCAGTGGGGCACAAGACCCAAGGCAGCATAGGTTCACAGTGGGAAGGTCATGTCAGAAGAATTTAATTGATCTCTTTGACTGGGTGACCAAAGTAGTAGACCAGGGAGTGGCTGTGGACATGGCCTACCTAGACTTTAGCAAGGCATTTGACACAGTCCCACACAAAAGATTAGTAGTCAAATTAACCAGCCTGGGAGTGGGTCCCAAGGTAGTAGCCTGGGTAAAACATTGGCTGAACAACAGGACACAGAAGGTAATTGTAAATGGAGTCCACTCTGAAGAAAGAGGGGTTACTAGTGGGGTACCGCAGGGTTCAGTACTGGGTCCAGTCCTTTTTAATGTCTTTATAAGTGACATTGCAGAGGGACTGGAAGGAAAAGTATGCCTCTTTGAGATGACACAAAGATCTGCAACAGGGCTGATACACAAGGAGGCGTGGAAAGGATGAGAAGGGACTTGGCAAGGTTGGAGGAATGGTCAGATATATGGCAGCTTGGATTCAATGCCAAGAAGTGCAAAGTAATGTACCTGGGAAACAAAAACCCAGGGGAAGATTACACAATGGGGGGGGAGGTAGTAACAACAACGAAAATGGAAAGAGACCTAGGGGTAATCATATCAGATGACCTTAAGGTTGGCAAGCAATGCGAGAAGGCAGTAGGGAGGGCTGGGGGTATAGTGGGATATATACGGAGAGGTATCACCAGCAAAAAACAGGAAGTTGTTATCCCCCTGTACAGACAGTTGGTGAGACCCCATCTGGAGTACTGTGTCCAGTTCTGGAGACCCCATCTCCACAATGACATAGACAGGATGGAGGCAGTTCAGAGGAGGGCAACTAAAATGGTGCAGAGTCTGCAAGAGAAGCCATACGAGGAGAAACTAAAGGAGCTTAATATGTATACCCTTGAGGAAAGAAGGGAGTGGGGGACATGATAGAAATGTTTAAGTACCTCAGTGGAATCAACAAAGTCTAAGAGGGTAACATCTTTCAGAAAAAGAGATGTGCAAGAACAAGGGGACACAATTTGAAGATGGAGGGGGGATGGCTCAGGGGCAATTTGAGGAAGTATTTTTTCACAGAGAGGGTGGTGGATGCATGGAACAGCCTTCCTGAGGAGGTTGTGGGGTCTAAAACTGTGGAAGAATTCAAGAATGCATGGGTCAGACATAAGGCAATTTTTGTGGGGGGTAGGAAGAAATAGGCTGTTGGTTAAATAGGATCTGCAGCTTATCCTCCAGGTAGGGAAATGGGCAGACTAGGTGGTTCAAGCGGTTCTTATCTGCCGTCAAAGTCTATGTTTCTATGTTTCTATGTTTTCTACACAACAAAAATTGAACACCTCAGGCTGGATATTCAAACTGCGCCATTCAAAGGCGCAAGCCCTTGCGCTGTGCAAAATAGTTGCGCTGGGGTGTGTCCGGGGCGATATTCAAAGGATTTATGCTATTGAGCAACTCCTTTGAATATCACCCCCTGACCACAACACGCTGTGCATGAGCGCGGTGGAACTTTGCGCCACCGCAGGTTGTCAGGTGGAGCATTCAACTTTATGGGATGGGCAAGTACCATTGTGCATGTGCAAAATCCCGATATTCAAAAGGTGACATGCAAATGGGGCCATAATTCATCCAAGGCACAGGGGGGGCCATTTGCATCTGATTATGGCCCTATTTGCATGCCATTAGCATGCAAGTGCACCGATCCCCGAGGACTTGCGCCTGGCGCCCTACCAGGCAGCAGCCGTCGGGGACCGACGCCCCCTGCAGCCCGATTGTGGGCAAAAGAGTGAAAATCTCCACTGGCCCGATCGCCGGCAACAGCAGAAATGTCCCCCCTCCCATCAGCCCTACCGCAGGCTGCATTAGTTTATAAACAACCCCCCCCTGCAGCCCGATCAAGGCATAGTTTAATCCCCACCAGCCTGATCGCTGGCAGCAATGTGTCTCCCCTCCAAAACACATCCCTGGTGGTCCAGTGGACCGTAGATCCCAATCGCGGGATGTAATCATTACACACACCCCTCCCAAACATAGCCCTGGTGGTCCAGTGGATCCGTAGATCCCGTCGGCGGATGTAATCATTAACACCCCAACACATCCCTGGTGGTCCAGTGGACCGAGATCCTGATCGCAGTATGTAATCATTAAACACCCCCCAACACATCCCTGGTGCCTAATTGTACCCACCCACCACCATGAAGCCCCACCACCCGCTCCCCGGCAGCTGGCGGTGGCAGCATCCACCCACCTGCACACACCATCGCTCACGATTGATCAGACGGTAGGGCTGCATGCCCATTGCAGAGAAGAGCCAATGGGCGGCAGCCCATACCGCATAAGACAGTCCAGTTTTGTGAATGAATGTATTCAACTTGTGCCCCCAGAGAGACCTGAGAGGGGTGCGTACCCAGTGGGTGCGAGAGCAATGAAAGGCCAGCCACTGGGGGAGTGGGTTCATGTGGCCCGCACGCACGACTGGGTCTGGGGGTGCAGGGCCTGTGGTTGGAGATTGTAGGGGCCGCTCTGCTGAGGAGGGAAAAAAAGGTTACATGATTGATCCTACCATGCAGTTTCACTATTTATACTGTGTTTTTGTAGCTTAAACAAGCAGACTGTATCTGTATAAGCACAAGAAATAATCTCTTGCCTTTAGAAATAGTTATTTAAAAAAAATGTTATCTGGTTGATCCTGCTGTTTTCTGCTTGTTTTTAGTAAAGCAGTTTCACTTTTTCTGTGGTAGACTTGCAGCATGACCGAGCGGTAGTAACACAGAACCTGTGAGGATTTAAAATATGCTGTCTCCCTGTGGAATTATAGAAAGATAGTGCCCTTTTTGTAATGTTTGTTCATTCATATCGGAAACAGTGTACTGACAGGTGTAAGAGGAGAGAGTGCGAGTGAGTTGTAGCTTCACTGAAGGGATCGCAAGCTCGAACGAGTGTTGCTATAGCAATGTTGCTATAGCAACATTCGCTCGAGCTTGCAAACCCTTCAGTGAAGCTGCAACTCACTCATGCTCTCTGCTCTTTCACCTGTCGATACACTGCTTCTAATATAAATGAACAAACATTACGAAAAGGGCACTATCTATCATTCCGTGGGGAGACAGCATTTTTTAATTCCTTCTCGGGGTTCTGTTTTACTACCGCTTGGTCATGCTACAAATGTACAGAACGAAAAGTGAAACTGCTTTACTAAAACAAGCAGAAAACAGCAGGATCAACCAGATAAGTTTTATTTAAAAAACCTTTTTTTTTTAAATGATGATAGTAGGATTAACCAGATATTACAATGGTGGTGGGGGGTGTTTCAGGTCATGGACAAACACCGCATTTTTATACTTTCACTTTGTTTGTGATGACAAATAGGAACATAGATATATCACCATGATGTATAGGAGCATGGCGATATCACTATGACGTAGAGGAACATGGAGATATCAGTGATATCGCCACTGCCTGGTTGAGATACTACTTTTTATCTGTAGATTCATCCCAAAACACATGTTGTATAAGTACATATATATATGTGTGTGTGTGTGTGTATGTGTGCGTGTGTGTATATATATTTATTTATAAAATGGAAAAATCATCTAAATCCAAATCCAGTGTTCTGATTGTATAAAATGCATCACATGACCGTGCGTATATCAGAGCCCAACTGCACACCTGCACTTTTACCCCCCATCAAAACAATTTAGCCATTTTATAAGATAGATAACCCACTCTTAGGTGTGCTGTCGTGCTGTGATATACGCATGCCTTAGGTGGTTGACGCACTTGGCCTACTGCCTCGTGCATAACAACGCACACCAAGGCGTGCGTATATCAGAGTGCAATCGCACACCTAAGAGTGGGTTATCTATTTTTGCATCTTATAGTTAGTTTTCAGACAAATTCTCATAGACTTTTCTGTCCACCTGATGGAATCTTGAATGAATTAAGTAAATGTTATTATTTTATTAAGGTCCTGATCCAACAACTCAGTAAATACACACTCAGTATGTCATATTATATAATGACAAAAAAACAGACTTCTGTTTACAGTTGTTTGATCAGGAATTTTGTAAATGATTTAAGTTCTGTTGGTTACATCTATGTTGGTCCAATAAAAGGTATCAGCTCATTTGCTTCTGTATCACTCATGGTTTGTCAGCAGTTAATTCATTAGATGAGGTCTCCCTTGCCAGTAGTTTGACTGTTTCTCCACCCCTACCCCAAACACACACACACACACACATACTCTTGCTATAAGACATCTCAGTAGCTCTTTTCTGTTATGTTTGGGAAGCAGGCCATAGCACTTCTGTCAAAAATAAATTTATGTATTTAGTCTGGGTAGTCCACTGAAGACCTGACATTTTATCAGATAGGTCTTGAGAGGTAGAAACATTGTAAATCTTTACAGAATTTGCTGGGAAGGGGTAACATTTATGAGGTATGAATCTTTCTTGAACGATATTCATCCCCAACTGAAGTTAGTAGCACAAAATGTTTAAATACTAATCATTTAAATGTGCAAGCTGCTGCATTTCAAAAGGGGTAAACAAATCTCCAGTTTAACAGGCAACCAATGTTTAACAAGCTATTTCAGTTTCCTAATGGCCATCAGATAAGCAACTAGGAGTTATGTCTTCAACATTCTAAACAGAAAGAAGGGATTATTTTAGTTTAGTTGTCATAGTGATTTGTAGATGTGGAAGGATACATTGAAATGTCCAAATAATGTGTTCCACGAAACTCCATTTTCAAGTTACAGATAGCAAAATGCCTGTAGGCTCCACCCACAGCTATAAAAACTGTTTTTTTTCTCAGTATATATTCCTGTATGAAATGGTTGGGGGGGGGGGTCTTTATACTACTTGTTAAAGTTGTTTATTTTTTACTCCTAGCCTCCTTTTAGCACCAATCCTTTTCCCTCATAAGTCTCACAATGAAAAAACAAACTGATTAGGTTATTAAGGGGAATACTATTCCTAGTTTTGGTTCTGGTAATCAGGGGTTTTAGAGAGGTGGTCCCTAGCCATCAGTTTGCAGCTATGCACATGTCCTCTGAGAGATGCCTGTTTTTTTCTGACTTTGTGCTCTTCTCTCTATAACTGATTACTAGAGCCATATCTAGTCATGTGAGACCCATAAAGGACCAAACCAGTTTGTTCTTTCATGCTGAGACTTTAATGAGACTGGGATTGGTGCAACAAGATGGAGGTTGGTATTACTGTCTAAGAAAGGAAAACTAGACACCGTGGGTTCAATTTTCTGCATCAACCCTGTTGTTTGGCACAGCTACACCAAATTCCTTTGATGCAACTGCACCCAATTTATTTTTTTTTATTATTCTTATTTATCCACCTGCTGCGGTGACTACCGGAGGGGGCATCCAGCCACCGACCCTGCCCGCTGGGAGAGCACCAGGCTCACTCACATGATGGGGGATCTGGCACAGCCGTCGCCAATCCACTGGAGGGTCTCCCCATACCCTATCCAGCCAGACCGACTCTGGAACCCCCCAGTGCGATTCCATGTGAGTCCTCCTGGCAATGCAGGGCGCAGCCATCAGGCTGCATGGCTGCACCCAGCCATTTCCACTTTTTCTCCCATTGGGAGCACAGATGTACAATGACAACTGTGCACGTGATGCCAATGTCTGTCACGGTCTCCCCCCAGTCACATCAGTGCCCAGCGCAAGCAGTACCCCTGGGTGTCCCCAAGGGTCACTGCAGCACGGTGTGGATTCCCCAGCCCTCCTCAGGACTAGGAGACCTGTCTCCCAGTGCTCAATCCTAGACCTCCCCTGCTGACCCCTGATTACCCGGGCTCATTCCTGAACCCGGGCCGCTGGCGTAGCGTGAGGTGTGGCATCCAGCGCCTCAACCCTCAGTGCCACCGGGCTGGCAACTGCACCCAATTTTAGTATATCAGGTGTAGTTGTGATACTCTCCACACTTCATGGCATCTTGAAGCAAATATTTGGCACAAGCCCTGTAAAAAGGGTCCTCCAAATGGTACATGTTAGATCAGGGAAAAGCTGGTCTAACTTGTGTCATTTGGCCCTCGAGATTGAAAATCCAGATTGCTGGCTGGGAGAATGTGGCAAGCCTTGTGCGCCAAATGATCGGCACACTAGGGGCTTGCAGCATTCTTGGGGCTCTGAAAATTGAGCCCATGAATTTAACACAACATACTCTGACTACCTTTTAATGTGCAGTAGCGGTGTTGCTTGCTTTTAGGTTACAGTTAAGATACCATGACTGTATGTACATACACCATGTTCTATAACTTGAATTTCACATGGCTGTTTTCCTGATCAGTTCTGTAACTGCAGACTATGTGGTTTGGTGCCTTTCAGAACCTTTGGTACTTTGTTATCTGAGTTGTTTTGTCCTACTTGTTTTTCCATATTGTAGGAACCCCTAATAAAGGGGAGTGACTGTGCTGGTCTGTCCTTTAATCTGTCATCACTGATGTGCAGTCAGGATAGGCACTCAGCCTGTGGTCAAGAGTGGTATATCATTTGCAGTTTGGAGAAGTGTGTGTGCAATCAGGATTGGGGTCATGGGAGTGGCAGTCGAAGAAGTGTGCAGTCAGCTGCAGCAGTACACAGGCATGACATAAGCAGAGGTGCAGCATCGAGGGACATGGCTATTTGCATCCGAGACATGAGCTGCAGTGTTGAGGGATGTAGCAGTTGGCATCTGAGGGATGAGGTGCAGCATTAAAGGACATGATTCTTGGTGTTTGATAAGTAAAGTACAGCACTGAGGGAGATGGCTGTTGTCTGCGAAAAGAGGTGCAGCATTGAGAGACATGGCTGTTTGCATCTGAGATGTGAGCTGCAGTGTTGAGGGATGCAACTGTTGACATCTGAGGGGAGAGGTGCAGCATCAAGGAACATGACTGTTGGTGCTTGATAAGTAAGGTGCAGCACTAAGGGAAATGGCTGTTGGTGTCTGCAGAGAGAGGTGCAGCATTGAGGGACATGGCTGTTGGCATCTGAGGAGAGAGGTGCAGCCCCAGAAATATGGCTGTTGGTATCTGAGAAGAGAGGTGCAGCACCCAGGGACGTAGATGATGGTATCTGAGGAGAGACGTGCAGCATTGAGGTACATGACTGTTGCAGTGTCATGGGATATAGCTGTTGATGTGAGCTGCAGCATCAAGGTGTAAGTGTCCAATGAGTGAGTTGTAGCATTGAAGGACATAACTGTTGGTGTCTGATAAGTGAGGTCCCACATCAAAGGACATGGCTGTCGATATCTGAGAAGAGAGGTGCAGCACCAAGGGACATGGCTGTTGGCATTTGAGGAGTGAGTTGCAGCACTAAGGAGCATAGCTGTTGACATCTGAGGAGAGAAGTGTAGCACTGAGGGACATGGCTGTGGGTGTCTGAGGAGAGAGGTGCAGCATGAAAGGACAAGGCGGTTGGCATCTGAGGAGAGAGGTGAAGTATTGAGGAACATGGCTGTTGTGTCTGAGGAGAGAAGAGCAGCATTGAGGGACATGGCTGATGGCATATGAGGAGAGAGGTGCATTATCAAGGGACATAGCTGATCGCATCTGAGGATAGAGGTGCAGCATCGAGGGACGTGGCTGTCGGCATCTGAGGAAACAGGTGGAGTATAAACAAGAAACCATTGTATGAACATATGCTGTCAATATTGTAACTGATTCTTGTTTTCATAGATGCTTACACTATCAAATACTGTGGTTATAGAGGTGTTGTGAAGTAAAATTTCGCCGGTGAAATTGCTGCAAAACTGGCAATTTCGCTGTGTGAAACATTTTGCAAAATTCTGCCATTCTGCAACATTTTTCACAGTGTGAGAAATTTCACCAGTGAAATGTGGAATTTTGCCGTGAAATGTGCAATGTTGCCCAAAACAGCAAAATGTCACCCAAATTTTGCCATTCAGCAGGCAAAATTTTGCATTTTGTGGGTGAAATTTTGCATTTTACCAGCGGAATTTCGCATTGTGCACCCGCAAAATATTTCGCGAAATGCATGAATTTCATGAAATATTTTGCATAGCGAAATTTCCAAATTTTGCACATCTCTATTTGATTATGTAAACCAATATGGCCATTGACATTCTCCAACTTTGTTTCTTTCTTCCATTATATTTTTGCGTTGCCTTAATTTTGATTCTGCTACATACTACAGAGCATGTATGTGTCTGTACCTATCTCAGCTTTAAGGAAGTTGTGACTTATGTTGCCTAGTGACAGGTTCTTGTGAGAGAGACTTGTGCAGTGAGTACAGAAGCTGTAAAATGTGATGTTTGCTATATTCTAACACAACCCCCCCCGATGGAAAGTTTTGCAGTCACTACACTTCGATTTTAAAGAACTATTTATTTTCTAATCTTTGGAAAGCACCAGTCAGTCTTTAGCTCTGCACATAATTGGTCTCAATGTCATGGTATCATACTTTGTCATAATTATTATATAGGGGTGACAGACAGCAACATAAGATTAGAACAGAATTTTTGGAGGAAAGCAAGACATTGGGCCCAATTCAGAAAGCACTGCGAATGATGCAAGGTGCTTGAGTCAAAGAAATATGATGCATAGGGCACACTGTACCACACCTTGCATCATTCCTGATTCAGGAACGCAGCCTGTGCCAACTGGGGGACAACCTGCACCAGACAGACTTGTACCATCCTTGTGATGGATGCACTGGTGCACCATGATGGGAGGGGGCTTGCGCCAGGGCAGTGCAGCAGTATCCCCTTAAATGGATTCTGGAAGCCCCCCCAAATGGAAAGAGGGTCCACCTGATTTAGTCAAGCCAGAGCTGGTCTAACAGCCACCTTGCTACCACCATACCACAGAGCACCCTGGAGTGGGGTGAGCGAGTGTCAGTGGCTGGCACGGGGACCACAGAATTCGAGTTCTACAGTAGCAGTGCACAGGAAGGTCTCCATTGTTGGTTATGATATCACAGTTTTCTGATTCCTCAATGCATCCCGCAGCAGCCCCACTGCCAGCACAAGACTGGCTCCTTGTCCTTCCAGAGGTAGGTACAACCATCACACTCCTGCTCCATGAAGCCCCCTGCCACCTGTCACACTGCAGTCCATCCTCCTGGACTGTCTGTGTGGCTGGAATGGGCACCACACAGACCCTGTCCCACTCCATGGCACCTCCTACCTCTACACCAGCCCTCCCTGTGCCGTCCATTCCCAGTCGACCTCCAGCACACATGGTTGCTGGGTTCCTGGCACTGGTTCAGGTGCACAGGGTCATTCTGCAGCTTGCAGAAAATCCCCCCCATGCACCTGGACTTTGCCACATGGCAGCGGTTGCCACATACTGTGGGAGTTTGGCACAGGGACCCCTCCAGATAGTGAACTGGGTGCAGAGTCTCTGATGCAGCAGAGATTGATGCAAGCTGCTGTTTGCTGCAGCTTGTGTCGATCCAGTGGCTACTTTCTGAATCTGGCCCATCACATTTAGCATCTGTTCTCCCTGGAGCTCAAGTAAAACAATTTTTTATATGCGTTTTCTGATGGATTTGATTAAGCCTGTTGTAATATAATTAAGCAATAAGGCATGATAGGGTGTGGTATATCATGGGATATTGTCACACCTCGGGTGTTTGGGCATGATGCCGCAGGCCGAGTGTGTCCAACCACCCTAGAAGTGATGATATCCCATGATATGCCACACCCTGGAGTGACTTATTGCTATTATGAACCGAGTTTCAAGTTTTATAAATAAAAAAATAAAAGAAACAGGTTTTAAAACATTTTACGAATGAGATTTTGGGTGGTGTAGGAGTACATTTTGAAAAAATAGTTCTCAAACAGTAGAGAGCAAGGATGCTGGTGGCACAGGAACTTTTTTGAAGCTGTGATGATGTAGCCCAATATCATCATGGCTTCAAAGAGCTTTGGACCAATCAGATTCCTCTATTTTCAATTCTCAGTTCATAATTTACTATATATATATATATATATATATATATATGCATATATATATATATATATATATATATATATATATATATATATATATATGCATATATGTTCCAGGCAGAACAGTTGCACTGTACTAATACTGCACCATCTAATATCACGTACCTCCTGCCCTCTTACACAAAACTGGAAAATCGTATACTGTCCTAGTAACCCTGTACTATATGTCTGACACTGTGAAATCTGTCTGTATGTTCAAACCATATGTAACAAACCCTGGGTCGCCCCTGAAAAAGGGACCTTCGGGGCCCAGTGGGCTCACCCAGTTAACACAATTTAATAAATAAATAAATAAATAAATAAATATGTGTGTTACATTTTTGCTGGTAATTGCAAGCAATAAATACATTTTGCTTTTTTACTACATTTTGTTGTAATTTGGTGGACTGAAGCTGACTTTACAGGGCACTGAATTCAGACATAATTTACACAGTGACAAGTATTGAGGGACATGGCAGCTGGTGTCTGAGGAGAGAGAAGCAGCATTGAGGGACATGGCTGTTGGTGTTCAAGAACTGAGTTGCAGTATCAAGAAATATGGCTGCCTGGTAAGAGAGGGAAATCTTTAGTTAATGTAAGGCTGCCTTTACTGGTTTTCTTTTTGGTTTGGTGTAAACAGTTTTTTCTTTACAGGGACATGTGAAATACAGTTAAAATGTATTTTTTCAGATGCTTTATTTTTTCTCTGTGTGAATTTCGTGCTCATGAAAGGTACCGGACTGACTGCAGAGGAAACTGAAGTTGTCTTGTTAGCCACATAGCAGATACAGCATGGGCGATCACAGAGCAAGGTCCCCACAGTGCCCACCAATGTGCTTCAGCCCTGGCATGGAGGGACCACCACTTAGGTTAAAGCTTAGTTCAGCCTCTATGCCCATTCAGTCCTTTGCCACTCATGTCAGATTGCCAACAAGGATACCAATTAGTGCCAGCTGTGTTGGTGGTTTTGTGATCAGGACATCTGCCCACTGGGAACTGGACTGATACCACCACAACTTATTTTGCATAGGCCACTGAAGAGCCCTCTAGCTATCTGACTGGAGTACACAAATATTTTGCTGTCTAGAAGCTGACAGACTGTTTAAGATTCTGCTTGAGATACTAGTGTTTAAACTGCGCCAAGTCACGACCCTACCTGGGTACAGTACATGAGTGTGTTGCTGTCCAGTAGCTTTAGACTGTTCAGTAATCTGATTATGACAGTTGTATTTAACCTGCCCTTAGTCACCACCCTGTCCAAGTGGAGTACATGAGTGCCCTGTATGTTGCTGCCTAGAAGGTGTTACACTGTTTTAAGAATCTGCTTGTGAAATGTGAAATTACCCTGCACTAAGTCACCACCCTGCCCAGGTACACTGCTTGAGAGTGCTGCCATACTGTATGGTAACTCTACTCAGAAACCCTGTATAATCAGGCATAGAACTTTTTTAAAGGGTAGCTTAGCCCACCAGGTGCAGTTCCCCAGAAGGGCCCCTGTTAATGCCTAAACTGGTCACCCCAACTTTGGTTTCTAAGTACATAGGGCCCTTAACCCTTACCTCTACATGGTCAAGGGAGTGAGTTGCTACTCAAGGGGGTGTTATAGCACCTGACTGCTCCCTGTAAACAAGTAACTATTGAAAATACTTACTTTGGTGTATGTGCTCCTTGGCCTAGTCCCAACTCAGCTAGTTAGTGAATCTGCCTGCAGCAATAAAATCACTTATCGAATCCTACTCAATAACTGGGTTCATTCATCCACTCAAAATGCCTGCTCTGACACTATATGTTCATGGATCCCATGACTCGCAATTCACTACTTGAGCCTGTCCCCACTAATAGCCCAAGGGGTATGCCACAACTTTGCTAGCAGGACATGTTTAAACTCTGTCACCCCCATGTACAAGCTGAGCAGGCTAAAGTAAGCAGGCTTTAGGAGCTGTGTTAGGTCATGCAGGGGCTTCCTGACACTCCTACTTTTGCTATCTGGTAACATACATCCCAGCCCTGGGCCTATCCCAGGAATGGGTCCTGTCCTTAAGAAATTGGGAAACCTAAAGATTGTCTCGCTAAATATTGGGAGTCTCCTGGCTGAATTTGAACAATTTGAAGCCTGGGTGGAGACAGTTCATCCAGACATAATAACACTAACCGAATCTTGGCTCTCTCCAAAACTCCTTGATGCCGCTGTAACACTCCCTGGTTTTAACCTCCTGAGCAGGTCACCTTTTAGGTGATGCACTATTTACTACAGGGCAGAATTAATGGCTTCTAAAACTGAACTGAAAGACAGTTTGGCTGACTGTGAATGTCTAGCCACCAAACTGATACTGAGAAATGGCCACAAAAACCTGGTCCTCCTTACAACTTATATCCCACCAGGTAAACAGGATTAGAGACTGGACACCTTTTGTAATTACTATACCCAAACAAACCCGAACTGGGAAAAGATAGTCCTAGGTGACTTCAATGTCCACTGGAACTCTAAAAATAGCAACTACTATCTGGACCATGTAACAAGCCACAGAGTAAACAAGAACCAAGTACGAAACAGCTTCCAAACCCTCACTGACTAGCTACAGACAATCCACTCTGGCAGGATAAAAAAGGTTACAATCCTCTCTGACAGCACAAGTGACCACTCTCCGGTCCAGTGCACATGGGTTGCTAACATCCTAACCCTCCCCCTTGGGCGGTCACCCTTTCTTTGCCATGTTCTGAAAAAGGAAGGAGCAACCAAGTTCAGGAGTAAGGTAGCACAAATTGACTGGAGCTACCGTGACCTGATCCCAGATGTTGACCTGGCACTAGATGTCCTGACAACTGAATTCAGCAAGGTCTGTGACCAATTTGCCCCAGGCAAAAATGAAAGATCAGTGTGATTGGGGCTCAGATAACAGGATACAGTAACTTAGGCAGACCAATAGCTTTAGTGCATAAAAAGCACCACTCTGGCACTTGTCATTTTGTTTTCTTCTTTAAATGCTTTTTCACAGAGATAAAAGTCTGGTATTAGTTCATACACTTCAAAAAAAAAAAAGTTTCCATTATAAACAAATGTAATGGCTTCAGAAGGGCAAATATTCTGTCCAGCAATGGTCCTTTCTTTTAGTCTTTTTCACACAGTTAGGTGCACTCCCAAGGTCTTACACCTTTCACAGTCAGTTCAGGACTGACTCCCCTATCTAAATTCTACTCCTAGTGGTAAGTTTATATACAATGTTTTTGGTGACTTCACTTCCTTGGGGTACACCCACATTATATCACTTAACAAAAAACATCCCTGTGAGGCTCATATCCCAGCCTATACAAAAGAAAAGGGATATTTCTAAGCCTTGGTTTAAAAGACGTTACTTGCCTCAAACATCACACAAATCTCGCAGCTCTGACCAGTTTTATTTATATTTATAAATACAACAACCCTCATCAATATTAGCTCCTCCCACTGGCCAGCCTAGAATTGAAACCATTTCAGTATAAATAAAGACCACTAGGGGCTACTGTCCCTCTATAGGACTCAGTCTACAGGAGTTCTCTTACAAACAGGTCAGGCCATTTTTCTCTTGTACTTCCTTGTATCTCAAAACATGTACTGCAACCTTACAATAATGTTATATGCCCACAACTTCCTTAAAAAGAATGTTTATGTACTGCCAAGAGGGCATAGGAGTATCTGGTTAGAAACATAGGTATTTACATGTAGTCCAACATCTGAAATTGCAGCCCATTAGCCTTTCATTTTGGCCCTGTTTTTACACCAGGGCTTCAGGACACAGTTCTGCTTTTGAGGCAGCTTCCCTCTTTTCTTTTGTATCACCCTCTATTTTAAACATTCCCCTGTCTCTTTAATTAGAACATACTGCAGCAGAGCAGTGGGTTTACAGAGTCATTATCTAACTGCTTCTTCTGCAAACACCCTAGCCCTCCATTTTCTCTCATGGAGGCCGTGTGTTTTGCCAAAACTCTAGCTCAACGCTTAGCCTACAAGCGCTTGCTCAGAGTGCATAACTTTTGAACTTTTAGATTTATCTTTTAATGAGAGGGAGTAAAAGTAATAAATTGGGCAGCTAAACAGCAACAGGCAATGCCGCCCTGCTCCAACTTCATTACCGCTCACTTCATTACGCTGGGTTACTGAGCATGCCGTTGCTCAGAACACAACTCTCTGTCCCTTTTTTTTGGTTTTAATTATACTGCAACATGCAGCATACCCTGTAGCCTTGGAGCATAACTATGCTCTGAAACAACCACAGAGCTAAGGTTGCTCCAATTAGAGGAGTCGGTGCTGCATTGAGTGCAATGCACACCTTTAGGGATAAACACTTCTTTTTTTGTTTCAAATTTCACTCTCTCTTTGGCAGGAAAAATGCCTTTCTTTTCTTGGGCGAGCGGTTGAAATCTACCCAAACCCATTCGTAGCCGCCCGCTTAGATGGCCGCAGTTTGTAGCGAGAGAGCTTGAGGAGTGAGTGCGCTCCTGATTTAAAACTATTTTCTTTCTCTCTCTCTCTCTCCCCAAACATGTGGGGCACCAGGTTTACTATTACACAAGCGCGACATGCGCTATTTTGTTTTTTAAACCTGCCCTAAATGCTTGCTTATAGCGGACCATGCGTTTTACACATAATCAAAGGAGCATAATTTTACTTTTACAAAAGACCTCCAGCCTGCCATCCCTACTCCACAGCACCCAGCTGAGCGCCAGGTCTTTGCTCTGCCAGCGGGCAGTCGGCGGCATCTGAGCAGACTCAGGGAACCATGAGGCTGGGAGGGACAGTGAGGGAGCACCCAGGAAAGGCGCAGCCAATCGCCTGCCATCCCTATCCCACAGCACCCAGCTGAGCGCCGGGTCTTCGCTCCGCCAGCGGGCGGTCGGCGCACCTAAGCCAACTCAGGGAACCACGAGGCTGGGAGGGACAGTGAGGGAGCACCTGGGAAAGGTGCAGCCAATCAGTAAGCGAGCGCTCCTCTAGGCACAGCAGCCGATTGGCTCTCCTGCCCCATTGACTTACACTGACTAAGCCTGCCTTACCGAAATCTGTCTGGGACTTGATTTTCTTCCCTGTATTCTTGCAAAATCCCCAAAAAGGAGCTGTCTTCTATTCTTACTGCATCTGTAAAGGGAATCTGTTGATTTAATTGTATTTCTGCTGTATTTCTAATCCTTGGTATCTGAAGTGGGCCAGACGCTGAGGCGCCACTTTCCTCCCTTAAACTGTGTAATTTACCTAAAAGGTGCTGTTTTCTGCTAATGTAATTGCAAGGGAAAACTTCTGATTTATTGCTCTTTACTGTGATTACAACTCCTTTTTGCACTTGCAAGGTGAGCCAGACGCTGAGGCGCCACAGACCCCCCCACAGTCTTTTGTTGTGCAGATTTAGTCAGTGACAAACAGGAACACTAGTTTCTGCCTCTATTTAATTGTTGCACCTTCCTCTGTCTCTCTCCAGCCTGCCATCCCTACCCCACAGCACCCAGCTGAGAGACGGGGCTCCGCTCCGCCAGCGGGCGGGCGGCGGCACCTAAGCCGACTCAGAGAACCACGAGGCCGTGAGGGACAGTGAGGGAGCACCGGAAAGGTGCAAACTTTGCCCACCCGCCCTTCCCCTCTTGTGTGTTACTTTATAGGCATCTTCCCACCGAAATCTCTTCCCCGCCCTCAGCATTATTCTAAACCAACGGACTATCACGACGGCTTGCTGATCCAACCAATCAGCAACTTCACTACTCCCCCGATAGCCAACTAACAATATATCTCTCTCATAATGGGGAGTTTACTTCTGATACTTCTTTCACTGTCAGCCATGGGGTTCCACAAAGAAGATGTCCCTGTCACACAAATTAGGGTGATCCATCTGCCCAGTCTCTCTGAACCATCCCCTTTGGTTGACGCTCAAACCCTCACATATGCCCTACCATTGCTGCATCGACTACAGTGGTGTGACCACCAAAAAGAGACACATACCACCACACATGTATTTCAATCAAGGCTCCACTACTGGATATACAGATCCCCCTAAGCTTAACCACCAAACTGCTACTTGGTGTCTCAACACAATTCCTTAACCCCACATGGAGCACCCCAAAAGAGTGGCAACAGAACAAGAGAAGGAGGACCAAAGACAGCCCCCTCTCACTATCACTGGCAGCCCTCACGAAACTCCGGCTCTTTCTATTGCTCTGTATTGGTAACGTGGAAATCAACCCTGGACCCCCTGAATGTATCACCTCTCCATCAGACCTAACCTCAATTAAAGGCCTCAGTTTCCTGCATATTAATGTATGCAGTCTGTTGAAAAAACTTACACTGATACAAGCCTGGGTTGCCCATAACTTGCCAGACTTTCTCGTGGTATCTGAGACATGGCTCAAACCCACCACAGCAGACAGGGATGTTAACCTACCCAACTATCAGCTATTCAGAGCTGATCGCCAAACAAGTGGAGGTGGAGTAGCCATATATGCAAAATCCGGTATAGCTCTATCCTGTATTGCTGCAACCTCTATGCCCAAGGAATTTGAATGCCTATCCCTAAAAGTCTCTCCCCCCAATACAGCAGCTTTTCAGCTAGTTGGATGCTACAGACCCCCCTCTGCTGAACACAAGCTCTTATCCCACCTGGGAAACCTGCTCAAGCCTAGCACTGAAGAAGTCATTATTCTAGGTGACCTGAATTTCAACTGGCTTACCCAGGCAGCTGCACCTCTGGTATCATTCTGTGATACTTATGGGTTCACACAACTATTTAATGAGCCAACAAGAATTAATGCAAGGAATAGTAATAACAGCACACTACTTGATATCATGCTAGTGAATAAACCACATCTATTCACACGCTGGAGTGCTTCTCTGCATATAAGTGATCACTGCCCCATTGCAGGGTAAGATCCACCAGCATAACAACAATCCCTGCAAAATTCCTCATGAGGAGATCCAAGAAAAACATCAATATTGAAGGATATTTGCATGATCTAGCTCACTCTCCACACTGGCAAGAATTTTATCTTGCCCATTCTGTTGAAAAAGCTCAGCAGGTGCTAAATAACATTATAATAAATGCCCTTAACATCCATGCCCCAGTCTCTAGTATCTGAATAAAAAACAAATCATGTTGTTGGTTTTCAGCTGACCTCAAAGCTGCACTGCCGGAGAGAGACAAACTCTGGAAAATGGCAAGAAAAAACAAGAATGCAAATGACTGGATGATCTTTAGGAAAGCCAGGAATAAATGCACCAAGAAAGTTAGGGATGCAAAGGCTGCCTTCTACTTGGCCGAGCTCGACTCCTCCTATCATAATCCTGCTAGATTTTGGGGTACCATCAAGGGTATGGTGGGGCAGTATGCTAACAACTCCCTTCCAACTCAATTACACAACAGTTATGGCCCTATCACTGGCAAAATGGAAATTCTGGACGCCTTCAATAACCACTTCACAACGGCTGGCCTTGCTTTTGACACCTCTCCAGCTAACCTGCTGAGGGAACAATTAAGCTCCCATTACACTGATGATCAGAGAGCTGACTCTTCCTTCAGCTTCAAATCTATACTGTTGAAGCAAGTAGAGGATCTATTATGGCAACTGGATACCAAAAAAAGCGCAGGGGCAGACTCTCTGGACCCCTACTTTCTAAAGATTGCATGCCATGTACTTGCAGTCCCCCTAACACACCTCTTTAACCTATCTCTAAACTCTGGCTCTATTCCCACACTGTGGAAGACAGCCCAAGTAGTTCCCCTTCTAAAATCAGGGGACCCTTTGGAACTTAATAATTACAGGCCCATTTCCATCCTACCAGTGCTATCCAAGATGTTGGAGAAATTAGTGAGTAACCAGTTAAGAGAGTTTCTTGACAATGCTAACCTCTTAAATCCAGCTCAATCTGGATTCAGGGCCAAGCATAGCACTATCACTGCACTAGCCAAGGTCACAAATGACTGGCAAACCGAATTAGATAAAAAGAATAATGTCTGTGCAGTATTCCTGGACCTGAGCAAAGCATTCGATACTGTGGACCACGAGCTTCTACTATCATCCCTGCACTCCCTTGGCCTAGATCCACCCTCCCTTAAGTGGTTCAGATGTTATCTTACCGGAAGGTCACAGCAGGTAAAATCTGAAGGTGACCTATCCCCATTAAAACCACTGTTAAGAGGAGTCCCCCAAGGTTCTATACTGGGTCCTATCCTTTTTGCCATTTATATAAATAATATTGATTAAACCCTCACCAATTCCTCTGTACACCTCTTTGCTGATGATACTGTTTTGTATGTCAGCAACCCTTCACCTGCAGCTGCTCGAGAAATCCTACAAACAGAATTCTCCTTGTTACAATATCAGCTACTTGAGAAAAAGCTTCTGTTAAATGCAAAGAAAACTAAAGCAATGATGTTCACAAACCAAAGCTCCACCAGCACCTCCTCCTCAATCATTCTCCCCCAGCTATGCACTATACTTGGAGAAAATCAGGAGTATGTAGAAAACTTCAAATACCTAGGTGTGTGGATTGACAACAGACTCGACTTCACTCATCATTTAGAAGAACTGTTAAAAAAGCTTCGCCAAAGGCTTGGCCTTCTCTATAGATTAAAACCCGTCCTAAACAGAGACTCAAAGATGAGGTTAGTCCAGGCCATTTTTCTATCAGTTGTTGACTATGCAGACTTTCTTTATAGTCACTGCCCCATCTCCTACCTTCACAAGCTGGATATCTTATATTATAGAGCAATAAGATTCATTACAGATCTGCCATCTAATACCCATTATTGATCTCTTTATGCTGCAGTTGGGTGGGTTTCCCTTCATCTCATAAGGAACAGAAATGCAGCACTATGGATTTACAGATCGTTATCAAAAAAACTTCCAAACTATATTCTGGACTGCTTCACCCAGACCATTCCTAGCTCCTATGCCCTAAGAAGCAACAACATCGTCCTGCTCAAACTGCCCAAATTTAACACCAGGCTAGGGAGGGCAGCAATCAGCTATTCTCTAGCTATAGCATGGAACACCCTACAAAAATCCCTAAAACTGTCCAATATCATTCCATTTGCATCCTTTAAACACCATTGTACAGTCTTCTTCACAGAGAAATGCAGTTGCTACCACTAGAGCTAGCTCTATCATCTCACAATCTCCCTCCCAAAAAATTAACCATATATGGCATAATCCTTCCATGGCACCCAGTAATACCTTCACCATCCTAGTATTACATTATATTGTGTGTTTGCCATGGCCCCCCACTGGGATATGTATATACTGTAAATATTAGCTTAACTTTCCTGTAACCAATTTTTATCTTGTGAATTTACTGTACATCACAGTGTTTATAAACATTTTTTTCCCCTGTATGTTTAACTGTTTTATATAAGTGTATGATGTATCTGTTGTGTATCAACTGTTGAACCTTGACCTTATCAGGTCCATCTTGTAAATGAGCCTTGCTTAATGTTGTTCGCCTGAATAAATAAAGATTTGATGATGATGATGATGATGAAGGTGCCAAAATGACCTGTTCCAGAGATCTTCCTTTTGTACTAAGACCTACAGGGAACAGCGGGGGGGGGGTGGACAGAAAATAAAATGGGTTGCTGTTCCTGTTCTGCATTATCTTTTTTCTTTTTCAAAACTTAATTAAAGTCTTGGGGGGGGGTCTGCAGAAACATTAGGGCACCTTTTCATGGCAGGGGCACCCTGTCACAGTCAGAGGTGATACCAATTCCTGGTTCTCACCATAACCCTTGGTGCTGATGAATGAGGGGGAAAAATGGTGGGCCACTGCGAGGGAATCTGGGCTCGCTGCTCACCAAAAGAAGTACATGAAGCTCAGAAACGAATGCATAAAGCGAGTTAAATCAGACAAATCCTGCTACATCACATCATAACAAACCTCTAACTGGAACAAAGGCAAGAAATTCTTGGAAAATTTCAACTGCCTACTTAATAAAGAAGAAAAGTAATCACCTACAGTTTAGAGCATAGATAGCTCTGAGGTCCTAGACCCCACAGCCATTGCCAATAAATTCAAAAAGGTCTTTACCAACCTGCACTTCTGTATTCCTAATGGTACCCCCTCTCTAAACCATAATGGTTCCAATTCAGTCTGCACCTGGGGAATGATACTGACATTGCTAGCCTGAAATTCTACTTTAGGGCCATCACTGAAAGGGAGGCCTTAAACTACATTAAAAAAGTGATAGATTAAACCAGACTGGGTTGTGACACCATAAACATGAAGCTGCCATACCTGGCCCTGCTGTAACTGACCCATACAATCACTAAAATCTTCAGTCTATCACTGTGCTACTCCCACTTCCCCAAAAAGCAGAATTCTGCACTGGTCACACCTATCTTCATGAATGGTGACAGAACCATTATTGTCAACTACAGGCCTATCTCCATCTTCTCTCCACTGTCTAAGGCACTCAGAAAGGTTGTCATCAACCCAACTTACCTCTTACCTCAACAAATACATAATCTAATGTACTCAACAGCATGACTGCAGGAAATTCCATAGCACTAGCACTGCCCTGGTAGAATATATCAGTTTCCTCCATGAGGCTTTGGATGGTGGTGATGTTGTCGGGGCAATCTATATAGACCTAACCAAGGCATCTGATCCAGTCAATTGCAAGTTCCTGCTGCAAAAATTGATAAACCTGGGCCTATCATTGGATGCTGTTCATTCGTTTGCAAGCTATTTAATCAATGGAACCCCAAAAGTCAAATCTGAGGGTACAACCTCCAAGGACAAGTCAGTCTCAGTGTGGGCATTGCAAGGCTCTATCATGGGCCCCCTACTATTCATTCTCTTCATTAATCAGCTGCCTGAAGCCTGCTAAACTCCTCAAGCATGCAGACAATGTGATTGTCTATGCTAGATATGCAACAAAGACAGACTAAGTCATGCCCTGCAGTGCAACTTTGCATCTGTTGAAACCCAGTTCTCCAATAATAGCCTAGTGCTCAACTACAAAAAACAAACAAACAAAGAAAAAGCTATTCAGTAGCACTCACCCCTGCCCCCTTGACATTTTCAGTGCTTTGAGTGCCAGGGTGCCAGGCTGGAACTGGTCGAGGTCTTCAAATATCTTGAGCTTTACCTAAATGGCATTCTGTCCTTTGTCCGTCACGTGGATAGCCTGGTGAAAACTGCCAACAAATGGCTGGGAGCTCTGTAACAAAACAGAAATACAGTAACCTCACCTCAAAGTCTAGACACCCAATTGCGGCAACCTCAGTTCTATCTCTAACTGATTCTGGCCTAATTATTAATTCTGTGGCAAATGAGACAGTTATGGAGAGAGTCAGAGTTTTATGCAATAAAGCCTGCAGACTAGCCCCGGGTGTGGATAAATGCACCCACAGTTGTGACGTGAACACCCTAATGAATTGGCTACCCCTTGCATGCAGAATCAAATACCAGACCTACATACTGGGGGGAAAAAGGCTCCTCTGGGACTTACCCCCCCCCAGCTTAACAACCTGCCTGAGCTTTGTTGATAACCTGTACCACACTTGAAGCATGACCGACTACAGGCTCTCGAAACCTTTATTCAGGACTAGCTGTGAGCAGCATTCCTTTGTGACTAGGGCAACGAACGACTGAATGGCCTTCCTAGCATGCTCTAGTTGAGCCAGTTTAAAAGCTTACTATGTGCACATGTAACTGAGCAGGACATGTAACTGAGCAGGCTCATTGTTCTTGTAGCTAACGATTGTGAACCTGTTCCTAAGCATGTACCTGTTGGTCAGCCTGCTCTCTGGTTATACCCTTGCATGTCTGCATCCTAAGTAAATCCTACATTTTGCACTTGAACTCTTTGTTGACCTTTGTAAAGACTCGTAAGCTGCTCTGCACTTTTGATATCCACTGTAATGTCTCATTGGTATCCTGCCTACTATTATAACTTAACTGATGCGTAACCTTTAAATAAAAGAGCGCCTGTGCCCAAAGATTTTCCTAGTAATAATAACATATAATAAATAAAAAGATAATGGCTCTTGACCACTACCAAACGGGGCTAGATTAGAACCAGTAAACTCTAGGTGAAAGGCTTAACCCATTACCAATCTGCTGAATCATCCAGTTCCCCATTTAAAAAAAAAATAATTACTAAAACTATGCATTCATAAAGGGGGGAGTTAACGAATAATGTGGTTTATAAATCAGTTCACATACATGTGGTATGAATTTAGCAGTTCATAAATACATGCTCAGTTCTCAGTGAATTTGCATTATTGGTGCTGCTACTTCATATCAGGCAAGTTGTCAAGTGAATTATTGCACAAAGCTGCAGTTCTGCTTTTATTTGCTGTATTTTTTTGGCACACAAATTGCCTCCTCCTGACTTTTTCTTTCACATAGAAAAAGTGACAGGCATTTGCTACATGCATTAAATTGATGACAATGCCTTTCCCACTTACAAGACAAAAAGAATTTGAGGCATTGAACTGATTTGGTTATAAAGAGATTTGCATAGCATTGCATCTGAAATATCTTCAGAGATGGATGAGCAGAAAATGAGATAAATCTTCGGATGTGTCGTAATCCTTCATAGTAAAGGTGAAGAATAAAAAAAATGATAATAAAAATGCATTAACTCTGATTGGCAAAAAACAAACTGTAAACTTGTCTACTAATATTAAACAACTACAATGTAAAGGATAAATCTTTCAAGATGTAAACTGGAAATCCTTTGCTACTTGTAGTATTTTAAGATCAACTAGTAGGGGACTGTAGGAATCCTGCAAAGCATCATAGCTATAAAAATAATTTTAAAGCCTTTTCACCAGCATGGCATATCTGCTGCATACAATGTATCAAACTTTATGATGAAAATATTTCTGGCACATGCTGCATTAACAGTTTTTATTTGTGGAGCAAATATATTTCACCCACACAGATAAATGGTGAAGTTGTGTGTTTATTGCAATATCCTCTTTGCTTGAACAAAGCCTGCTCCTAAACTTTGTATGGCAGCTAGTCTTTCAGCAACTATCTTCTTGTACATGATAAATGAGCTGGGATTTTTTTTAATTCCCTGGTGGAGGTACATAAAATATAATAGCTGTGGGCCAGGGAAAGCCTATTACAACTTCTCACAATTGCAGCTTATGGCCTGTTAAACTAACTTTGTGGGGAAGCTGCATTCAGTTGAATGTGTGGGCTCTTTTAACTGTTATTTTGTACTCTGGCCCCTCTGGTGACAGGATAGTGAGTTGCTTTAGCATGATCCTGGAGCTGTGTTTGTTTGTGTCTTTCAACTAAATTATTAATTTTAAGTAATATAAAATATACAAATGAGTGAGTGAAGTAAAACTGCAGGAGAGGACTACCTTAGTATACAATATAAAGTCTATCATTTACAAGACTGTAATCAGCAGAATAAGGGCAAGACAAAAAAATAAAATGATTCTTGTGATTCGCTACTTCCTATCCCCCCATTTATTTGTGAACATACGAATATACTGTACAAAGTTGCCAGCAAAAAAGGCCATTAGGTCTATTAAGTATGCCCGATGTGGAGCCCAATGTCCTTGTGTTTACA
The DNA here is from genome assembly GCA_016271365.2 of Neoceratodus forsteri. NCBI lineage: Eukaryota > Metazoa > Chordata > Ceratodontiformes > Ceratodontidae > Neoceratodus > Neoceratodus forsteri. Next base: position 757,874,811 of record CM057452.1, read on the forward strand.
TCGGCCTCACCCCTTCCCTTTGTACTTTTGCCTTCCCCTGTCCCACCCACTCTTTAAGCTACCGATCATCTTCTAATTGACAACCTCTGCCAGAAGCTCAATGTATCCTGTCACTACCCTCTCCATAAAGAAGTTTCTCCTGACTTCCTTCCTAAACCTGCCCCTGCCCACCAGTTTGTAACTGTGCTTCCTTGTATTCTTGCTTTCACGTAAGCCAAAAAGAGTCCCAATATCCATCTTGTTTATATATTGAAGGCACTTGAAGGTTTCTGTCATGCCCCCCTCTTCCTTCTCTCCTCCAGTGAACACATATTCAGGTTTTTCAGCTTTTCCTTATGCGGGCTTTCGTCCTGACCATGGATCATCATCATAGCCCTTCTCTGCACTGCTTCAAGGTGGTTTATATCCTTTCTGAATTAAGGATTCCAGTATCACACACGGTACTCCAGTTGTGGATGCACCATGGATCTGTACAGTGGCAGGATCTCCTCCTTCCTTCTACTGGTGAACCCTGTAGCTACAGTATGCACCTTAGCACTACTGTTTTACATTCACCATGTTGTACAGGAACATTTAGCATATGATCCTATGATCCTGTCATGGGAGGTCAATATGGTGTTTGGAGCCTGACAGCCCCACTGGACAACAGGGTAGATGTTATTTCTGCCATAATGCAGGACCTTTTGAACCCAATCCTTCCCAGTAGCTGTACGAGCTACTTGGAATGGTCTCCAATCAATGTCAAAAAAGCCCTGACCATCACAACCTTCAAGCAGGTCTTGTACAGAAATCTCAGTTTCCCTTGTTGCTGCCTACACCCTTACAACCTTGAACCCCCAGACTCTGAGCCGTCCACTCCCCCAGGTTACCCACTCCAAATAAGAGTCTTACAGACCCAGTCTCTGAAAATATGTATATTTAATTGATATTTCACTTGTTTTTTGCAACTGTGCTGTCAACTACCCTCAAAATAGTGTATTATGCATCCATTAGTAACACCTGCTTCTGCAACTGTCCCCATCCCTGGGACCCTCTCGAATACTAGGCTTGTAGCCTAAATATAGGTATCCTGTTGTTCAGAAATTCTAACTTAATAAACAAATAAGTCAATTAATAAATTATAACTAACAAATTGTTTTATAATTTCTTTTATCCCCTGTCACTGCCCTGCTTAATCAGAGTTACCTCCCAGACCCATTTTTGAGTTCTGTCATTTACCTGACCTTTCAGTGGATTCACAAGGCACTTCCTCCTCCATGGTAGCACTTTTCTGGATGGAGGCAGCTCCCCTGCACGTCTGTTTACTGTGTGTGAAAATGATAAGTGTCAGAAAGTCAGAAGCCAAGAGTGCCAGCTTCATTTTAATGAGCTGATAGAGTTTTGCCCATCTACTGGGATGCTGCTGACAAGGGCTGTATGGTGCACATGCAAGTAATATGTGCACTACCAGAGCCAGACAGTACTCCTCTCACTGCGAGTGGCTCCCGCTGCACAGCTACCTGAGGTCATCCAGGTGATGGTATACCAGTAAAGCTCATTACTCACCCTCCCCAAAGGAGAAGCACACCGTCTGAAATATTTCATCATCCTCTTCCATCTTGTACCAATGTTCCTCTGCTCATTCACAAGCCTGGTTTGTGGGCAGTGCCACTTCTACCATGTTGATGGTCTACAGTAGTATATGACTAACAAATTTAAGTATGTGGAGGGAAATTTGTTAAAAAAAATGTCCCTACCCACTCCAAGAAAATGCTGGCAAAAGTCTGAGGATCAACATATTTATTTTTTTCTGGTTTAACAGACAAAGACCAACTTCAATATCTTGATCTTAAGAGTGCTAGTATAACTGCACCGGTTGGTAAGAAAGGGTTACTGTATGTCATACCTGACAGGAACCTTGGAGTAGAAGAAAAGGGTAATAAGAGTACCTTTCCAGGTCAGACCAGGATTAAGATGGACCACATGGGTCTGACAGGATACTGAAATGTGATAGAGTTGTGCATGCTAGTGCAGGTGTGTGTGTGTGTATGTGTGTGTGTGTGTGTGTGTGTGTGTGTGTGTGTGTGTGTGTGTGTGTTTCACATACTCTGGACTTAGGGTGAGTGGATGCACTTTTGATAAAGCAGATCTGAAGGGACTCAGCTTAACTTTAGGCATTTTGGCACTTTGAGATCATGGGGAGCACATACTGAACATGTGCAATTTGATGGCAAGCCACATGACCTGCACCAGCCACTCAGTGCATGTCTCAGTTCCATTTCCAACTCTCTCTTAGAGGAGAAGGACCTGGCAACTGACAGCTGTGCATTTCTTTGCAAAAAGAGTAATTTGTGAAGGAAAAAAGTATAAATCGTCTGAGAACCATGCATCATCATTCTAGTTAGGTGGTTCACAACATTTTACCGAGGTTCCGACAGGCAGGCCAGTGAAGTCATGAGCTGTTGCTACTGCAGACTAAAGAGAAGGGCGTACAGCATGGTTGCTGCAGGTCTGCAGCTGTAGCCCTTGCCTGCAGTGGGGAAGTGAGTGAATTTACCACAAAAAACTGAGTTCACATTCCACACCACAAACAGACCTGGACGAAGCACACAGATGCACAAAACATTGGGTGTGCTTTTTACCACTGTTGCCTAGATGGTTTTTAAATACGTCTTATACCATGTGCACTTTCTACATTTTTGTCTCCATCTGAAAAAGTATTACTTCCATGTTGCTTTTATTGTTACTGCACACGCTCCTGTTGTTGTCATTCTTGCTGTATCACTCCCTGCTGTTGCCCCTTCCCCAGGTCTCACTTGGAAACAAGATCCGCTCAGTGTACATATCCTGGTCACCACATTTTAAATAAATAAATGAACATCCAACCAACTGAGCATATACGATAGACTAAAGAATGGTTTACTGTGAATTATATATAGAATAATACATGGATGGTGTGTTTAACGATAATGTTTCATACACCTAAGGTGCTGGATGCTATATGATCTCCGAGATCAAAGCTCGAGGTGTTATTCAAGCATCCAACACCAAGAGTGTGTGTAAAATTCCAGTTTTACACACCACCCCATGTTTTATTTTATATAATTGCTGGGGAATGTTTTCTTGCCACATCAATTATATAAAATACAAATACATTGGTGTTCACCCGCGGTCCGATTTGGATGAAATGTGGTCTGCTGTCCACGGCTGCTGGAAACTTTCCATTTCTATGTTTGCTTGCATGCATGTGCAAGAAACATAGTGCTATCATCCAAAATGCAATGCCATACAGTTGAAAGGGAGAGAGCCGCTTCAGTGAGCACGATCAGATAACTGAAGCACGTTCTCTCGTTTCAACTGTACGGCACTACATTTGGGACCCCCCAACAGCCTTCCAGCTGCCACGCTCGGAGCCCACCCCAGTGTGGCAAAAATTATTATGGCTGATGGGGGTGCCCAATCCCCCATTGGCTCCACGCCCCCACAAACAGCCTTTCAGCTATGTCACTGGGAGCCAACCCCAGCGTGGCAAACGTCCCACGTCGTCATGCTGTTAAAAAAAACAACCTGAAAACAAAAAAAATGGTCCCTCGTGGTCTTCTTGCCCCCGTCCCCACCTGCACCCACCCTTTGTGCACTCTGCCTCCCCACACCCCCTCACCCCATACTTACCTCCGGAGTCCGGCGCGACGGTCTTCGGTGGACCGGGAACACATCTGCACTCTTTTAAACCCACTGCTAACTGAGGAAATGCCGGTAAGCTGTATAATGGAATAAATAGTGTTTGTTCAACTTTGATGCATATCTCAGGCATTTTTTGGAATTTTGGCACCACATTTTCAACATAGGGTGTTTGGGACCCCTCCTCATGAACACTCTCACTGTCATGGTGTTAATCGGCCCCGAAAGGTGATTTTGTGGTCACTGCATGGAATCACCTTTCCGGACTGAGTAATGGAATGACAGTGCCTGTGTTCATGAGGTGGGTTTTCAAAAAGCCTATGTTGCAAATTTGGTGAAAAAAGTAAAAAAAATGACTGTTTTACGAGTGTGCATTGCACAGTTCATATGCATGCTCGTAAGTTCGTGAATTTTTAATATCTGGACTCCAAATCTGCAACACTGCCATTTTACCACACCTCCTTATGAGCAGTACAGCTGTCATTTTTCACATGTCGGCCAAAATGTGTTTTTGTGCATGTAGTGCACAATGGCACAGTCGGTGTGCGAAATCAATGTTTGGGGCAGATTAAGAAAATCACAGTGACACTGTTCATGAGCAAAGGACTTGGTTTGCTGACCAGGGCACCTAACTTCACCTGAGCTCTTTCCTTCTAAGATTGCTTGAAAGAACAGAGCAGAGAACCTTACCAGAGCAAGGGGAAAGGATTAAGACTTCTTTTGGCTAAGCAGATTTACTGTATGTTGTTATTTTTATTTTGTACTCACAGAGATTGCTACTGTTTGTTGTTAACATTTCATTGCTTTATTTTTCTCTGATTCAAATTGTTGTTGCTGGTATACCTTCTTCTTCTGCATTATTACAAGGTGTGCCTACAGGTATGTGCTAACAGATTACTGCTGTAATCTTCTGATTCAAATTGTCTTTTGAAGGTATCTCTTCTGTTACTGCTTTATTTTTCTCTGTAGCAAAGTGTTTCTTACAGGTATATCTTCCTGAAATTACTACAGGTGGTGCTTTACAGGTTTTAAATTTTATCTAACATTAGGATAAGCTTTCAGGGTTACTGCATTTGTTGTTGACTGATTGTTTCTGCTCTTGCCTCCTTGTTCTTTCATCCGTGGTTCTTCTTTTTCAGCAGGGGAAGGGCCCAGCCACCCACCCCCATCCCCAACCACCTCACACTGCACTCCTTTTATAGGGTACCACAGTTGTGATATTTCCTGTGGCAAAGCAGGAGGGGGTGGATCAGTGGGGCATCCACGAAGTGAGCTCATTTACAGGGGCACCAGTAATTTACCTTGTTATAACAAGTTATACGAAAACAAAACACAAAATCAAACCATTACTTGCATTTTTTTCCTTCTAATTACTCTGACCAGGTTATAAACCCAGCAACTTATCCGGAATGGATATCATTAACTGCGGGTATTGTGGAACACTTTTCAGAAGGACAGTCTTACAGGATTGAGGACACTGTCCTACATACTGGGCCATTGAAGATCTTAGGGCTCAGCTCCGGGCAGCATGGGCAGAGATTGCACACCTCAAATTTCATATTCAAGAGGAAATACATTATAAGAACCACCCGCCATTTCCCCAACACACAACAGAAGAACCTTGACTGCAGAGGGTAGTTGGTCCAAGAGGCTGGCAGGTGGTTAGGAGGGGCAAATCAGGTGCCCCATCACTCTGTGCTGTCCAACATATTACCTCAAAAAACCATATAAACACTACAAACAGGTATCTGCCTCTATCTCCAAAATCAAACAAAGGGGCAGAGGACACTGCAGAGCAGGACACTGCAGCACAAGAGCTAGCACAACAAAACTCACCCAAATCAGGAACCAAAACAAAAAAAGCAAAAAGGAAATCCAAAAAACTTCTGATCATAGGAGACTCCATGATTTGGTGAGTTGATACCCATCTCAAGCCGGGGGTAATGGTCAGATGTCTCCCAGACACATCAGCATGGAGAGACACTGACTGCATTGCTAAAATTGTTCACAAAGCAGGAGAAAACATTAATGTCCTGGTACACATAGGGACTAATGATCTCGCCAGCCGGTCAGTTGTGGAGATCAAGGAACACCTGACCAGGCTGTGTGACAAACTATCATCCATTTCATCTGACATCTCCTTCTCTGAGATCCTGCCAGTTTGGGAGGGGGGGGGAAGATGGACAGAAGGTCAGAGAAGGGGAGATAGGGGAGCTAAACATGTGGCTCAAGGTCTGGTGCCAGGAAAAAGGACACAGATTTGTAGGGAACTGGCAACAGTTCTGGGAGCGCAAGTTCTTTAAATTTGATGGACTGCATCTGACTAAGGAGGGAATCAGTGCATTGGGGCAGAAGTTTGATGTCTTTGCAGAAAATTTAAACTAGCAAATGGGGAGAGGTGCAGCACCCCAATCGTCAATGGAAAAACACCTCCCCTCAGCTAGTGGTCAAACAGGGATTCAGCATGTTTGCAGTTCATTTGCATCACCAGGTAAGAAAAGGTCTGTATCCCCATACAACGACAGGAGAAATGCCAAACCTCACCCAACAACTAACACACTGAAATCTGGCCAATGGAAAATCATGTACAAAAATGCTCACAGCCTGGGAAATAAGATCCCAGACCTGCAGGCAATAATGTCAGAGGCTAAACTGGACATAGTAGCAATTAGTGAGACATGGTTTACCAGTAACCACACTTGGGAGACTTCAGTACCTGGCTATGTACTGCTCAGTGGCCCTGTATGTCAATGAAAATATCAAAGCTACAGAAATTCAGAATACACATAAGGAGCCAGAAGAACCGTGGGTCACCCTGGAAACAGGAAATGGGACAGCCATAAGAACTGGGGTTGTCTAAAGGCCCCCAGTCTGGGGGGGGGACATAGACACATTACTGTTAGAAGATATACAAAACATGACAGCTAAAGTAGAGGTTCTGATAATGGGAGACTTCAACATGCCGGATACAGATTGGTCAATACCAGCAGGAACATCTGCCAGAACTAAACACATGGTGGACTTCCTGCAGGGGGAGAGCCTCAAACAACTGGTACAACAACCCACAAGAGACAGTGCTATCCTAGGTCTAGTACTGACTAACAGGGAAGGGATCACAGATCTCCAGGTAGAAGGTCACCTGGGGGCTAGTGACCATCACATGGTATGGTTCAATTTAGCCACTACATCTAAATCATCCCATTCCAAGACAAAAATATGGGACTTCAGAGGAGCTGACTTTGATAAGATGGCCAACAGAGGTAAGCTAGCCCTGGCAAAAAGAAACACAGGGGAAGGAGTACAGGCAAAGTGGGTAAGCATTAAGGATGCAATACTAGAAGCAACATCCCATTGTGTTAGACAAAAAAGGAAGTGCAAAAGAAGAAGGAAACCACTTTGGTTCTCAAATACAGTAGCAGAAAAGGTCAGAGCCAAAAGTTTGGCCTTCAGAACATATAAGGGAACACAGCGGGATGAACATAGGGAGGCATACCAAACTGCCCTAAGGGAAGCAGGGAAGGCAGTAAGACAGGCAAAGTCCCAAACTGAGGAAACACTAGCACGAACAGTAAAAGAAGGTGACAAGACTTTCTATAGACACATTAGTGAAAGGATAAAGTCCAGAGGGGGTATCGCTAAGCTCAAAGGAGAAAAGGGGGCATGTGAGGATGAGGACCCTGTAAAAGCATCTATCCTAAATAGGTACTTTTGCTCAGTATTTACTGAAGAGAAGGTAGGGCACGGCCCACAGCTCAGCACCATGGACACGGGGGGGGGAGGGAGGTGCACACTACTCCCTTCACAAAAGAAAGGGTCCTGCAAGATCTCGCTAAGCTCAGGGTGGACAAAGCAATGGGACCTGATGGCATACATCCCAGGGTACTTAAGGAGCTAAGGGTGGAACTAGCAGAGCCATTAGCAGAACTGTTTAGTGAGTCTCTGAGCACAAGAGAGGTCCCAGAAGACTGGAGAAGGGCTCATGTGATCCCGCTCCACAAGAGTGGTAGCAGGGATGAGGCAGAGAACCACAGACCTGTCAGTTTTACCTCAGTAGTGGGCAAGATTATGGTGGCACTCCTTAAGGAAAGGATAGTGCAACACCTGGAATCCATAGGGGCACAGGATCCAAGACAGCATGGGTTTACAAAAGGAAAGTCCTGTCAAACTAATCTCAAAGATTTCTTTGACTATGTAACCAGAGTGATGGACCAAGGGGGAGCAGTTGATGTCGTCTACCTTGACTTCAGCAAAGCTTTTGACACTGTTCCACATAAAAGATTGATAAATAAGCTGGGAAGGCTTGGGGTGGGTCAGAAGTTGGTCAACTGCGTGGCAAACTGGTTGACGGGCAGAAAACAGAGAGTGGTGATAAATAGTATACAGTCAGAAGAGATGCAAGTCACAAGTGGGGTACCTCAGGGATCAGTCCTGGGGCCAGTCCTCTTCAATATCTTCATTAGTGACATTGCAGATGGACTAGAGGGTATGGCTTATCTGTTTGCAGATGACACCAAGATCTGCAACAGAGTAGATGATCCAGATGGGGTGGGCAGAATGAGAAGAGATCTGGATAAACTAGCAAAATGGTCAGAAGAGTGGCAACTGGGATTTAATGCAAAGAAGTGCAAGATCATGCACATAGGGAAGAGAAACCCTGAAGCCACCTTTAGGCTGGGAGGGGAGTTGCTGGCAGTCACAAAGGAAGAAAGAGACTTGGGCATCATCATCAACGATGATCTGAAATCATCCAAGCAGACCTCTAAAGCAGTAGGTAAGGCTAGGGGGATGTTAGGGTGTATTAGTAGGGGTATCACAAGTCGTAAGAGGGAGGTAATAATCCCTCTTTACAAGACACTGGTTAGGCCCAATCTGAGTACTGCATGCAGTACTGGAGGCCACACCTTCACAAGGACATTAACCAAATTGAGGCAGTCCAGGAAGGGCAACCAAAATGGTGCAGGGACTGCATCAGAAGATATATGAGGACAGATTAATGGAGCTCAATATGTATACCCTTGAGCAAAGGAGGGAGAGAGGTGATATGACTGAAACATTCAAACACCTTAAGGGCATTAACAAGGTGAAAGAATCTAACATGTTTAAATATAAGAAAAATAGTAGGACAAGAGGACACAGCTTGAGACTAGAGGGAGGCCGATTAAGGGGGAATGTGAGGAAATTCTTTTTCACAGAAAGGGTGGTGGATGCATGGAACGGCCTACCTCAGGAAGTGGTGGCTATGAATACAGTGCAGAGCTTCAAACAGGCATGGGATAGGCATAAGGGACCAATAGAGATGAGTATGATTAGATAGGCCACTGACACAGCAAAGGCCAATGGCACATTTATAAGGTAGAAAAAGAAATGGGCAGACTGGATGGGCCTTGAGGTCTTTATCTGCCATCAGCTTCTATGTTTCTACGCTTCTATGTTGAAAATTTGGTGAAGAAATTCCTAAAAATGACTGTTTTACGAGCGTGGGCTGAGTAGTTCCCACGCATCGCTTCAATTAAGTTTGCAAATTTTTAATATTTGCACTCCAGATTTTCAACATTGCCATTTTACCACACCTCCTTATGAGCAGTACAACTATCATTTTTCACATCTCGCCCAAAATGTGTTTCCGCACATGTAGTGCACAATGGTGAAGTCGGTGTGAGAAATCAATATTTGGACAGATTAAGAAAATCACCATGACACTGTCCAGGAGCAGAGGTCTTAAAATGGCTATGTTGAAAATTTGGTGGAAAAATTCCCAAAAATGACTGTTTTATGAGTGCGCATTACGCAGTTCCTGCGCACGCTCGCAAGTTTGCAAATTTTTAATATTTGCACACCAGATTTTCAACATTGCCATTTTACCATACCTCCTTATGAGCAGTATAGCTGTCATTTTTTACATCTCGCCCAAAATGTGTTTCCGCGCATGTAGCGCCCAATGGCGCAGTCGGTGTGTGAAATCAATGTTTGGGACAGATTAAGAAAATCACAGTGACACTGTTCATGAGCAGAGGTCTTAAATCACAGATTTGTACTATTTTCAGTCCAGATTTTCTACACTGGCATTTTTCCACACCTCCTTATGAACAGTACAGCTGTCATTTTTCACATCCTGCCTGAAATGTGATTTTGGACTTCTGGCGCAGAAATGCGTGGTCGCTGTGGGACATCACTGTTCGGGACAGATTAAGAAAATGACAGTGACAGTTCATGAGCAGAGGTGTCAAAATGCCTGTGTTGACAATATGCTGTAAAAAATCCCCAAACTAATTACATTACAGGTGTGTGTTGCACAGTTTCTATGCACGCTCGTGACTTTGTTTTTTTTATATTTTCCCTCCAGATTTTCAACATTGTCATTTTTTACACCTCCCCATGAACAGTACAGCTGTCATTTTTCACATCCTGTTCGAAATATGTTTTTGCACCCGTGGTGCCAAATGGCATAGTCGCTGTACAAAATCACCTTCTGCTAACAAACTGATATTGCCACTGTTCATGAGGTGGGGGTCACAAAAAAAAATGTTGAAAATTTGGAGTGAAAATACCAATGAACACCTGGGGCATTAGGGTTTCCGTCCATAATGCCCCACCCTGTAGAGACTGACAGGCAACAGGGATGTCACTTGGGACTGCTGCCTGTAATGCTCATGCCATTCTACCCCCACCCACATCATGCAGACACCAACAAGTATCACGGTGTACCTTGGGGTCTTTGGGCCTTGTGGTCACCCCATTCTCCTATACTGCACCCATCTCACTGTATTTCCTTATGGAATGGGGTGACCACAAGGCCCAAAGACCCCAAGGCACACCGTGATACTTGTTGGTGTCTGCATGGTAGGGTGTAGTGAAATGGCGTGGCCATTATGCCTGATGACCCAAAGGCATACCCCAATGTCTGTCAGTCTCTGCAGGGTGGTGGTGGGGTTGGCTTCAGTTCAATACTTCACTGCCATTCATATTATGCATCTCTCTAACTCCTACACTACCAATGCCAATGCCAGCAAGCAAACATTCGACATTGACAAATGCTTATTTTTAAAGGTTTAATGTAGGAGCACCTGTTTAAGGAAGGATTCATGACCTTAAGTGGTGAGAGATTAATTTTTTTTTACTTACCACTGGGTGCTACTGATGGCAAACTAGAGAGTGCAGGGGGAAAAAAAGGGGAGAGTGGAGGCTTGTGCATGCCTGGAGCAAGGGAAACCCAGCATGTGTTCGTCGTTATAATCCACAGGTTCTAAAGGTGAATTATAACCAGGTTTCCTTATGGAAAAAAATGCTCCCCAGTTATTATAAAGTGATAATTCAATTATCAATTCAACGAGGTTAAAGGCCAACTGAAATTATGGTGTTCCATAAACCCTGAGATTGAATTACCTTGTAATTCAGAGTCATCCACCTTTTATTTTGTATGTGATATGGATAATATGCTAAGTAAAATAAATTGCACTTACTGTTTTATTGGGGAATCAATGTTCTAGTAGCATCTTGTAGAATTCAAAACACTGCTGAATTTAAGTCTTTCTTTTTGCAAAACATACTCAACAGAGTGACAAAGTCTAACAGTTTTAAAAATGTCAAAGAGTCCAACTTTAAATGTCATGGAAAATGCAACAGAAACTGCTGAATTGCAGTTTAAATTTGGTGTGACAGCAGTGATGTAGTGCTAAATTTAGAAGTGTGGGGTATCCACAAACCACAATCTCCCCAACCCCCCAGAGGCTGGTGGTCTGGGGGCTGCCTAGGCCCCCAGAAGCTATCAGGTTTTAGATGCATTCTGGTACATTTTGAGAGTCATTTTGACACTATTTGACTGCTTTTAAAGCTTTCTTTGACTTGTTAAAATAACCAATATCACTATCAAAATAACTACCTTTTATTTAAAAAAAGAATTGTCAAAACTAAAGCAAACAGTCCTACTCCAGCCACCCGGGACTATCAGTGCCACAATTAGTGTAAGTAAGGTGCAAATGTTACCTCTGCAATATGTCAGGGATAGTGACAGGGGAAGGAAGGTGGAGAAGGGTGTAGGTGGAGGGATAGTGGAAGGGAGAGGAGGGGAAGGGAAGAGGGAAAGGGGTGGGAATGTGGAGGGGAGAGGGGAGGGAGTTCAGGGGGGAAGCAGGAACAGGAGGAAGGGAGGGTTTGTGATAGGGCAAGTTTAAGGGAGGATGGAGAGGAAGACTGGCAGAGAGAACTGAGGAGAGTGTTCCAGATGTGGGAGAGGCAGTAAGAGAAAGCAGCCTATCCAGAGTTAGAATGAGGGCTGGTGAGGGAGAAGGTTCAAGGGTCTCTGGGAAGAGGAGGGTGAGAGGAGGGAGGAGGGAGGAGAGGTAATGGGGGAAATTGCCATACCAGAATTTAGAAATAAGGTGACAGAGTGGAGTTAATGATGTTGTGAAAGGGAAGGGAGTGACAGGGAGGAGTAAAGGGTACAGTGGTGAGTGTGAGAGGGAGCATTTTCAGCAGGGTGGCAAAAGGCATTGATGAGGGTGTCCAGTCTAGTGAGGGAAGTGGTGGGAGTAGACCCAATGACTACATCAGTGTAATAGAAGACAGGAAAGATGGTTTTGGTAAGCAATTCATGTTGGATTGGGGGGGCATCTTTGTTTCTATACAAGGCACCTAGCTTCAGGTGGAGTTTGGAATGAATGTAATCTATGTGTACCGAGAAATCAAGATGATTGTTGAGCCATAGGCCTAGATACTTGTAGGTGGGAACAGCATCCAGACGAGAGCTGTTGAGAGTGGAAAAGGAGGGGAGGGGGGAAGTTTAGAAAGTTTCTGTGTGGTGCCAAAGGTCATAGTTACAGTTTTGTTGGTATTGACCTTCAGTCAGTTTCCTTGGAACCATTATAGGACCCTTGTGAAATCAGTCTGGAGTTGCGTCTCTACCACAGAGGTGGAAGAGCCTGAAGTGTAGAGGACAGTGTCGTCAGTGTAAAGGTGAATCTGGAAGGTTGCACAGATTGTGGGAAGGTTGTTAAGAAAGATAGAGCAGAGGATGGGACCAAAGATAAAACCTTGAAGAACACCAGCTTGGAATGGTGGGGGGAGAGGACGTCACTAACAAGTGTGCTCTGTGTATGCCCAGACAGGTAGCACCTGAACCAGTCTACCACTAGGGGGGAGAGGCCAGCAGAGCACAGCTTAGAGAGAAGGATGGGGTGGGAGATGGAGTTGAAAGCCTTAGCAAGGTCAGTGAATATGGCCGAGGTGAAGAGTCACTTGTCCATGCCAGTCAGGATGGCATTGGTGACTTGAAGCAGGGAGGTCACATTGGTATGTTTTTTACGGAAGCGGGATTGAAAGGGTGCTAGGATGTTCGATGAGGATAGGAAGTTGGAAAGCCTTGAGAGGATGAGGAGGAGGAGATATGTAGGAGACAATATGACATGTCAGAGCAGAGCAGTGTATTCAGCTCCAGGATCTGGTCTAGCACAAGTGCATAATTAGGCGCCACCATAGGGCAGGTATCAGTTAAGTGTAATCCCAGTTTAATGTCATAGTTACTCTAGTTTACTGTTTACATGTTTGATTGTAGTGCTAAATAGAGGAAACTCTGACTAACAGAAGAAAACCAAACTGAAGCCTCACAGCCCCACACAACCCCTCACCCACCAGCACCATTGGAGCTTCCAGTACCTTGCAAGTTCCAGAGAGAAGAGAGCCATTAGACACAGACACCAATAAAACTGTTACTTTATTATCAGTCAAGCAGTATTACCAAATAAACTCCTTACAAATGCAAATAAAGTGTAACCACCCACATTTTTCCAAAGGAATGTCCATACAAAAATTGGACAGAGGGTTACATGATCTTTATTTACCTTAGTAGGGAAAGTAACTTTAACTTAGTACACAAACAGATTTAATAAAAAATGAGACTGTCTGTTTTACTGAATTGGAGGATCATCACAATGTCTGTCTGCCTGTCCCAGCCCAGTGACCCTACTGCCACAAGCCAAAACCTGATTCCAAATCACCTTGTGCTCCTATAAAGTCTGCAAAGGAATTCAACAGAGAAGTTATAAAACAAAGTTCCCTTACAGTTGTGCTTCAAAGATGGCTCAGTTGCTGATTTAAGACTGCATTAAAAAAAATATTTGATGACTTGAAGAAGTATGGGAGCTGAGCTCCCGCAAGATCCCACAGGACTACACCCCTGTGTGACAGTGAGAATTAATCACTGTCTGAAGAGCCATATATGATGCAAAGGCATTGTTGTTTGCCTCTGGTGACTCTTGTCAGGAACAGTGTGGATTGAACAGTGTCTGAAAGGTGCTGCAGGGTTCGGGTTGATTGCTGCTCATATTCTGGGTTTCAGAGAGAGGCTGGCATGACATTTGCTGTCATGAGGTCAGGATAGTTTCTGGTCTGGTAGTTTGTTCTGTAGAGGGAGGTGTGTTAAGATCAGGAGGAGACTATGCAACACAGGAGGCAGAGAAAATTCATGATATACCCTTTTGTTTTTCTGTGACGAGAAAGCATAGTTCTTTATGCTTTGAACTCTTCTGTACCAAGAAATCTGTTGCATGTCTGTTGGTGGGATATGAGTCACAATACATTTCTGAATACTAATTTTGTTTGCTTGCATGCATGTGCAAGAAACATAGTGCCATCATATGAGTTTTCTAGAGGTGTGTGAGCCTCTTCCAGTTCAGTCAGTGTGTTTGCAGGCATGGTCGCAGTGCGCCAATCACTGCTGCAGCTGTCTATGACAGCAGGAAAATGCAGTGGCATACAGTTTAAAGGGAGAGCTCCGCTTCAGTGAGCAGAGCTCTCCCTCCACACACACGCCAGTATGCATGTTAGGTGCTGATGTACTCCCCATGCACACTGTGTGGCCTCACGAGGTGTTCAATCCCTGTTGGCTCCACGCCTCCCCAACAACAGCTGTCCAGGTGCCACACTGGGAGCCCACCCAGCATGGCAAGAACTGTCATAATAGCGGGTGCCCAATCCCCATCGGTTCCACGGTTTGCATGCCCCCAAAAAGCTTTCCCATGTGCCACGCTGGGAGCCCGCCAGTGTGGCAAAGCGTTATGGCCGATGGGGTGCCCAATCCCCGTTAGCTCCAGTTCCCCAAACAGCCTTTCCAGCTGCCATGCTGAGCCCACTAGCGTGGCAAGCGTCTCGCGTCGTCCAAAAAACCTGTAAAAGAAAACCTTCCCTTGCAGTCTCCTGCCCCCACAACCCGCACCCACCCACTGCGCACCCTGCCTCCCACACCCCCCCATCCCATACTTACCTCCGGAGCTCAGTGCAACGATCATCAGTGGACCAAGAACATGTCTGCACTCTTCAAAGTTGACCGCGAAATGAGGAAATGCCGGTAAGCTGTATAATGGAATAAATAGGGTTTTTCAACTTTGTTGCATATCTCAGGCATTTTTGGGAATTTTGGGCCCAAATTTTCAACATGGTTTTTGGGACCCCTCCTCATGAATTCTTGCACTGCCATGGCGTTAATCAGGCCCGAAGGGTGATTTCGCAGTCACTGCGCAAAATCACCTTTTGGGACCCATTAACGAAACAACACTGCCAGTGTTCATAAGGTGGGCACTCAAAAAGCCTATGTTGAAAATTTGGTGAAAACATTCCTAAAAAATGACTATTTTACGAGCGTGCGTTGCACAGTTCCTATGCGCTCTCATAAGTTCATGAATTTTCAATATTTTCACTCCAGATTTTCAACATGCCATTTTACCACACCTCCTTATGACCAGTACAGCTGTCATTTTCACATCTCACCAACGATGTTTCCCTGCCATATGTAGCGCACAATGGCGCGGTCGGTGCGTGAAATCAATGTCGGGACACATTAAGAAAATCACAGTGACACTGTTCATGAGCAGAGGTCTTAAAATGGCTATGTTGAAAATTTGGTGAAAAATTCCTAAAAATGACTGTTTCTGATAGCAGCGTTGCAAGAAGTTCCCATGCGCTTGTAAGTTTACAAATTTTCAATATTTTCACTCAGATTTTCCAACATTGCCATTTTACCACACCTCCTTATGAGCAATACAGCTGTCATTTTCCTCGCCCACAACATGTTTCCCCATGTAGCGCACAATGGCGCAGTGGTGTAAAGCGAAATCAATGTATGGGACACATTAAGAAAATCACAGTGACACTGGTCATGAGCAGAGGTGTTAAAATGGCTATGTTGAAAATTTGATGAAAAATTCCCAAAACGACTGTTTTAGGAGGCGTCGTTGCGCAGTTCCTCATGCAGCTGGCAAGTTCTTGGTATGATGTTGCACACCAGATTTTCAACAGTGCCATTTACCGCACTTCCTTATGAGCAGTACAGCTACCATTTTTCACATCTCGCCCAAAATGTGTTTCCGCACATGTAGTGCACAATGGTATAGTCGGTGTGCGAAAACAATGTTTGGGACAGATTAAGAAAATCACAGTGACACTGATCATGAGCAGAGGTCTTAAAATGGCTATGTTGAAAATTTGGTGACAAAACTCCATAAAATTATTGTGTTATGTATGAGCATTGCACAGTTTTCACACACCCTCGTAAGTTCATGAATTTGTAATATTTTCAGTCCAGATTTTCACCAGTGGCATTTTTCCACACCTCCTTAGGAACAGTACAGCTGTCATATTCCACAACACAGCCGAAATGTGTTTTCACACTTTCAGCACAGAAATGCGTGGTCGCTGTGGGAAATCATTGTTCGGGACAGATAAAGAAAATCACACTGACACTGTTCATGATTGGAGGTCCCAAAATGCCTGTGTTAACAATCTGCTGTAAAAAAAATCCCAAACTAGTTACATTACGGGTGTGCGTTGCACAGTTTCTACGCACGCTCGTTACTTCACCATTTTTTTTAAGATTTTCACAGCAGATTTTCAACATTGCCATTTTTTACACCTCCTCATGAACAGTACCACTGTCATTTTTCACATCCTGTTTGGAATGTGTTTTTGCACCTGTGGTACCAAATGCCATAGTCGCTGTGCAAAAGCAGTTTTCAGCTAACAAACTGATATTGCCACTGTTCATGAGGTGGGGGTCACAAAAAAAACATGTTGAAAATTTGGAGAGAAAATACTAACGAATGCCTGAGGCGTTAGGGTTTCCGACCATAATGCTCCACCCAGTAGAGAATGACAGGCATCAGGGGTGTGACTTGCGATTCTTGCCTGTAATGCTCATACCATTCCACCCCCACCCACACCCTGCAGCCATTGAGAGGCATCAAGGTGTGCCTCGGACTCTTCGGGCCTAAACTTCACCCCATTTTCCTATACCGCACCCATCTCACCGTATTTCCTGATGGAATGGGGTGCGCATAAGGGCCAAAGACCCCAAGGCACAGTGACACTTGTCAGTGTCTGCAGGGTAGGGTGTGGTGAAATGGCATGATTGTTATGCCTGATGACCCAAAGGCACATGCCAATGCCTGTCACTCTCTGCAGGGTGGTGGTGGGGTTGGCTTCAGTTCAATACTTCGCTGCTATTCCTATTATGCAGCTCTGTAACTTTGAGTGGGTTGTTGCCATTATCTTTTTTTATGTTGATTGCATGCATGCGCAAGAAACATGTTGCATCAACTTTCTCCACAAGCAGGTTGTGGAGGCGTGGCACTGTTTTGCCCAATGCTCCCACAGCCTGCAAAGGCTTGTCCCCCATCCCCCAATGCCATGGCACATTGCTACTGACACTAGTTCAGCCACTGTGCCACAACTTTCTAAGAAATCAGCCGCTGCAATCAGGGGCCGCCTCATCATTGCAGCGTCAGCCATCCACTGCAATGAGGGAGTGACCCGTCATTGCAGGGCGGGATGTGAAACCCCTGATATTGTTTGTGAACATGGCGGTAGGTTGTCACTGTGTTCACAAACAATATAACCCCCCACCGTGTTTACTTGCTGACGGGGGAGTCCACTCCCCGTCGGCATTCTGTAACCCCCCCGTGTTGTTCCTGCCGTTAGGGTGCCCAATCCCGTTAGCATTCTGTAACCCCGTGTTGTTCCTGCCAATGGGGTGCCCAATCCCGTCGGCATAATGATACCCCGTGTTGTTCCTGCCAATGGGGTGCCCAATCCCCATCGGCATAATGATATCCCCTTCCGTTTCTGTAGCTGAGGGGTGCTCAATCCCCTCAGCTCCTGCAGCTCCCTCCCCTTTCCTTGTTTGCTGACAGGGTGCCTAATCCCCATCAGCTAACACACCCACAGGTGGCATGCTGGGAGCCCACCCCAGCGTGCAAAACACCTGGTAAAGGAAAGCGGTCCCCGATGTCTTTTTTTCACCTGTGAAGAAAAACAGTCCCTCAGAGCTCTCCCAGGCCCCCTCCCACAACCCGCACCCACCCACTGCGCACCCTGCCTCCCCACCCCTAACCCCATACTTGCCTCCGAGTCTGGCGCGACGTTCCTTGGTGGACTGGGAACACGTCTACACTCTTCAAAGCCGACCACGAACTAAGGAAATGCCGGTAAGCTGTATAATGTAATAAATAGGGTTTTTTCAACTTTAGTGCATATCTTGGGCATTTTGGGGACTTTTTTTCACCAAGTTTTCAACATGGGTTTTTTGGGATCCCTCCTCATGAATTCTTGAACTGTCATGGTGTTAATCGGCCCCGGAAGGTGGTTTTGCAGTCACTGTGTGGAATCACCCTTCAGGGCCAATTAACAAAACGACAGTGCCAGTGTTCATGAGGTGGGCTCTCAAAAAGCCTATGTTACAAATTTATGGGGAAAAATCCAAAACATTACTGTTTTACAAGTGTGCGTTGCGCAGTTGCTACATATGCTTGTAACTTCGTGAATTTCAATATTTTCACACCAGATTTACAACATTGCCATTTTCTCACACCTCCTTGTGAGCAATACAGCTGTCATTGTTCACATCCTGGCCGAAATATGTTTTCGCAGTTCCGGTGCAGAATAGCGCAGTCGCTGTGGGAAATCAGTGTTCAGGACAGATTAAGAAAATGACAGTGATACTCTTCATGAGTAGAGGCCCTAAAATGCCTAAGTTTAAAATTTGGTAATGATACTCCATAAAATGACTGTGTTACGAGCGTGTGTAGCACAGTTGGCACGCACGCTCGTAACTCCGTGAATTTATAATATTTTCTCTCCAGATTTTCAGCATTGCCATTTTCCAAGACCTATTTATGAACAGTGTGCTGTCATTTTTCCCATCCTGGCCGAAATGTGTTTTCGCACTTCCGGCGCAGAATAAAACGGTTGCTGTGGGAAATCACTGTCCGGGACAGAGTAAGAAAATGACAATGATACTGTTCACGAGCAGAGGTCCTAAAATGCCTGTGTTGAAAATTTGGTGGTGATAGCCCATCAGTTGACTGTGTTACAAGTGTGTGTTGCGCACTTTCCACGCACCCTTGTAACTTCGCAGATTTGTAATATTGTCACACCAGATTTTCAACAGTGCCCTTTTTTCACACCTCCTTATAAACAGTACAGCTGTGATTTTTCACATACTGACCAAAATGTGTTTTCACAGTTCTGGCGCAGAATAGTGTGGTCACTGTGGGAAGTCAGTGTTCAGGACAGATTAAAAAAATGACAGTGGCACTATTCATGAGCAGAGGTCCTAAAATCCCTATGTTGAAAATTTGGTGATGAAACTCCATAACATGACTGTGTTACAAGCGTGTGTTGAACTGTTTCCATGCACCCTTGTAACTTCTCAAATTTGTAATACTGTCACGCCACATTTTCAACGGTGGTATTTTTTCACAACTCCTTAACACTACAGCTGTCATTTTTCACATCCTGACTAAAATATGTTTTTGCACTCCTGCCGGACAATAGCACAGTCACTCTGGGAAATCAGAGTTTGGGACAGATTAAGATCAACTGAGTGAGAGGGGGGAGTGACCGAGCTCAACTGAGCTCTGTCGGGACTGCTGTGGATTTGTTTGTGGGCAGACAAAGGCCCCAACACAAGAGCCCACTACAAAAGGGCAGCCTGCAGCACTGGGAGAAACAGAACAAGAGAGCGAGTGAGGGAGGGGGAGTGAGCGAACTCACCGGAGCGCTGTCAGGACTGCTGCAGATTTCTTTGTGGACAGAAAAAGGCATCAATACAGGCAGGGGCCCAGTACAAAAGGTCAGTCTGCAGCGGTGGGAGAAACAGTATGAGTGAGTGAGAAAAGGGGACTTAGTGAGCTCAACAGAGCTCTATCAGGACTGCTGGGATTTCTTTGTGGGCAGAAAAAGGCGCCAATGCAGGCAGAAGCCCCATAAAAAAGGGCAGCTTGCAGTGCCTGGACAAACAGAATGAGCGATGAGAGCGGGAGACTGAGCGACCTCAATGGAGCTCTGTCGGGACAGCTGCGGATTTCTTTGTGGACAGACAAAGGTGCCAATGCAGCCAGGAGCCCCATACAAAAGCGCAGTCTGCGGCACCAAGAGAAACAGAATGAGTGAGTGACAGAGTGGTACTGAGCGAGCTCAGCGGAGCTCTAGTGTGACTGCTGCAGATTTCTTTGTGGGCAGAAAATGTGGCAACGCAGGTAGGAGCCCAGTACAAAAGGCCAGTTTGCGGCGCTGGCAGAAACGGAATCGAGGTGACAGAGGGGGAGTGAGCGAGCTCAGTGGAGCTGTGTCAGGACTGCTTCAGATTTATTTCTGGCCAGAAAAAGCTGCCAATGCAGGCGGGAGCCCAGTACCAAGGGCAGCCTGCAGCGCCAGGAGACACAGACCGAGCGAGTGAGGGAGGTGGAGTCATTGAGCTCAATGGGGCACTGTTGGGACTGCTGCAGATTTGTTTGTGGGCAGAAAAAGGCAGCAATGCATGCAGGGGCCCAGTACAAAAGGGCAGCCTGCAGTGGCAGGAAAACCAGAATGAGTGAGCTGTATTGTAACTGCTGCAAATTTCTTTATGGGCATAAGAAGGCAGCAATGCAGGCAGGTGCCCAGTAGAAAAGGGCAGCCTGCAGCCCTGGCAGAACAGAATGAGCGAGTGAGAGAAGGGGAGTGAGTGAGCTCAATGCAGCTTTATCGGGACTGCTGCAGATTTCTCTGTGGGCAGCAAAAGGTGCCAACAGAGGCAGGAGTCCAGTACAAAAGGGCAGCCTGCAGTGCCGGGAGAACCAGACTGACTGAGTGAGACAGGGGGAGTGAGCGACCTCAACGGAGCTCTGTCAGGACAGCTGTGGATTTCTTTGTGGGTAGAAAAAGCCACCAACACAGGCAGGAGCCCAGTACAAAAGGGCAGCCTGCAGCGCCAGGAGAAACAGAATGAGTGAGTGAGAGAGGGGGAGTGAGCCACCTCAATGGAGCTCTGTCGGGACAGCTGCGGATTTCTTCCTCAGCAGAACAAGGTGCCAACGCAGGCAGCAGCTGAGTACAAAAGAGCAGCCTGCAGCACCAGGACAAACAGACTGAGCCAGTGACAGGGCCACTGGGCGAGCTCAACAGACCAACTCAATCAACATTCGGCATTGACAAATGCTTGTTTTTACTGTTATGCTTTGCTCTAAGTGCCTTTTTTGTTGTATGAAAATTGGTTTCAAACCAGTTGAATACTGAGTGGTTGTATTTTTCAGTAGAAAGTTATCAGTCAACACTTTATATTATGTCATGGATTGTGGCAGGCTCATGTTCTTCCCTGTTTTGTTTCTTGACAACAAACCCAAAGTTCGTGAGGAAGCCGTCAAGCTCTGTGGAGGGATGTAGCAGTGTTGCAGTGAGCCAAGACTTCTGGGAGAACCCTAAGAAAAAAAAACTCTCCCGGCAAAGTTTAATGAAACAAAATGTTGCTTCACTTCGGCACCAAGTAAGGGTTCAAGTAGTTTACTTTTGCAGAGCAAATACAGAATGAAAAAAACTTTTAGTTGTATTCAGCTCTCTAGTTCACTACAGCCCTGTTCTCTCTGTCTCTCAAGCCACCAAATTCTCCTCCCTGAATTTTCTGGTTTTCTCTCTAGGTCTCCCACATGAGGATCATTTGTATCCCTCCCCGCAGGGATTTCCAAGCTTCCCTATAGCCAGAATGAAATAAACTTTCAAACAACAAAAAGAGCACATTTGCTAGTGAGACACTAAGAGCAGGATTTTCTTAGACTTGAGCCACAATTGTGGCACAGTTGCGCTACTTGTATCAAGACACTTCTGGAGGCAATTACTACAAGATGCATATCAAAAAGGTTGCATACATCAGAATTCTGATACATGCTTCATTTTTTTTGCTGTGTATTGAGTGAAGTGTCATAAATGGGTCGTAATGTTGGAAAATTAGTGGTAAACCTTCTGACACATTTTAAAGTGACAGAGCTGTGTCAGAAATGCTGATACAAGTGCTGCATCCCGACACTTGAAAATCCAGGACCAGGTCTCTCAGTAGTGTGGTGTGAGGATCTGCCAGTAGCATCAGGGTGTGGCCTGATAACGTCACTCTTATGTATCTCCCTCAGTTTCCTGTTGTCTCACGGGCTGTGTGACACTGCTGCATGTGCATGCACTGTGTACATCACACAGACAACTGAAACAGTCAATAACTATTGTGAATCATCATAGTCAGCATATGATGGTGGCCACATTTTGTGGCATCATCGGTGTGGTAAACTTAGAACACTGGCTTCGGAACTGGGAAATTGCAAGTTCAGACTTGCTAGATCCAAATACTCACTGTGTGACCTCGAGCAAGTCACTTATCCTCTCATGGTTCCCTTTCCAGTTTGACTTTCTGTGCTGTGGTTTGGGAAAGCAGGAGAAGTGTGTGGTAAGGGAGCAGCTGGGTGTATTTGAGAGGGCTGTTGCTCTGTTTGCAGGGCCACAGAGTAGATGCTGCAAGAGGTGGCAGCCTCCAGGTGGACCACATCAGCAGTTCTGCCAACTGAGGAAAACAAGAAGAGCTGGTCGGCCTTCAAAAGGAGTGCAGCTCCAAGTGACCCCTCATATAAGTTAGGGTTGCTCGGATTCTCTGGAATCCATTCTGTCGGTACCACGTTGGATTTCAGAACTTCCGATTCCAGTTCCAGTTCTGTTCCACCTTTGACTGATGCATGGGAATGGAATTAGATAGGGAATCAGAAGTTCCAAAAATCTGACTCCAACACTACAAGTGCCAGGCTGCCATCACAAAGTCTGTCTTACTCCCTCTTCCCCTTACCTTTTCTGTGTGGTGTCTGGAGTGAGGTGGTAGGTCATGTCATCTGGTGGTGACTTCAGTCTCAGTGATGATGATGATGATGACAGAAAGGGAAATAGCCCAAGAAACAAAGAGAGATGACTCCCCCCAGCTCCAGTGTCCCCTCAGCCTCCTGCAGGTCGAAGAGCCCCCCTCCAACCTCACTCCATTGACACCCTTAGCCCCTAGTCCACTCTGAGTCCAAACATAAGACTCCCCCTTCACTTAAAATGTAGGCAAACAAATGGCAATAACAGATTTTGTTTTTAGTTTTTGCAGTAGCTTTGGTCCATCCAGTTTAGGTGGCCTAATGTAGCATAGCACAATGATCCTCAGAGTATGTAGTCCATCCTTTCAGATCCAGACAGTTAACCATGAGTCTCTCAGTTCACCACAGCCCACTCCACACCCACGCTGTTTGCTCTCCATCTCTGCCCATCCCTGTCCTATTACTTTACTCCCCACATTTATGCACACCTGCTATCCCCGCTGTCACTGCTACATTATTCTGAACCCTGATAATCAGTCCCCACTTGGCTGTTTTTCCCAGAGGTGCTTGGGAGGTAGGATGGCTAACCTAAGCAAAGACCTAGCAGCAGGCTCTGCCAGATGCCTGTTTTAATAACCAGAGGCTAAGGGTGCCAACATGGGGTGGGACCTGGGGGTGAAAGGCATGCTACCAGGGACTGAGGGGCATCAAGGTCATTTGAAAATTGAAGTTGACTGCAAGACTTTGGACTTCCACTAAAACTACAGCCACAGGAGCCAGACCTCCAAGAATCTGACCCCAACAGGTGCAGGTAAGGGAAGGGAGAGGGGGTTCACTATTGTTTTTTTTTTTAATTCTGAGTTTTTGACTTGAATATCGAAACTCTGAATTCTGAAGAAAGCTCAGAATCAGAGGATTTCAAATTTGCCATCTTAAATCTGAGCAATAATAGTACAAGTGACCTCAAAGAGTGGGAACCACAAAGAAGGATGGTGTCTTCAGGGACATCCAAAGGTAACCCATAGTTCTGCATGGGACTTTTCTGGTTTGTTGACCCAGGACTACATTAGAATACACCAGGTGCCCATCCCCGTAGAGGTGACTATGGTTCATCTATTTTTTTTCCTATTGTATTTGGATGTATCCAGCTGGGATGAAGGAGCAGTTCAACTTTGGGGTGCACAAAACTGTATCTAAAGTAAAGTGTATATTCAGTTTCGACTGTGTTCTGTACTTGTATAAGGGTTATGTGACTTTCAGGCTTCAACAGTGTCTGTTCAAAACTTGCAGCTTGGGTAAGGTGGCTATCATGTTTTAACTGTGATCTACACAGGAACATGGGATAAGTGACTATCAGACTTTTACTGTGGCCTGTACATAGCTCATAACTTGGGTATACTGACTATTTTGGCCTTGCTGTGTGTTACTCAGTACCTACCTTATCTAATATAAATCAATAAGAAAGGAGAAGCAGGTTAGGTAGGAACAAGTTTGGGTAGTATAAGGTAGTATAAGTCAGGGACAGGGGTCAGAAGAGTAGTCTTAGACCAGACACTATGCAGACTTGGTGTGGGGGGTTGGGGGTTATCGTTAGCTGCAGGGACTGCAAGGTGGCCTTTTTTAGGAGGATGCACTGGAAGCACGGCACTTACTCAGTGTGTAGAAGATTTGCGACAGTCACTTAGAGCTAGCTGCTTCAGCACAGGCAGAAATATGCCTACTGTATAGCAGACTTGAGTGGGAGCTGTGGTCTGCTGCTACCTCTCTGTTACATTCTTACAGTGGCCCATAGGAGTCTGCCCTGAGAGGATGAGGGTAGGGGAAAGGGGTCCAGATCAGCACCAACATGTGATGGAAGGATTTCTGGACTTGTGACTGGGAAGTACTTCATCCCACTGGGGGAGGTGGCCAGTCTGGACCTCCCTAAGAAAGATGGCACCAGTTGCTTCTCTGGCTCCAGTACTGCCACTAGGGCAGCACCTAGAAAGGGGGTGGCCCAAAAACCAGCAGAGAAGATAAATGTGTCATAGTCGTTGGAGACTCGATACTAATGAGGGAGAAGGAAGCAGTTTGTGCAGGCAGCCTAGGAAATATGATAGTGATTGTCTTCCAGCAGCTGCAGAGAGAAGGGATTCCACTAGAATAGAGGCAACACCTGGGCATGGGGGGACCCAATGGGATTGTTCACTTGGGAACTAATGACCTGGCCAACCATTACTTGAAGACTACTTTCTGTAAGCTGGAAGGCAAGCTGAGGGCAGCAGTGCCATCAGTGGCAGTCACAGGGGTCCTGGTTGGTGTGGGATAAGAGGGAAGAGAAGCTTCTGAACGTAGACCAGTTCAATTCATGGGTGTAGTGAGGAAAAAACAGTTCAGATATGTAGATGATTGGGGACACGTCTTTAGGGAAAAGAGGCTGTTTAAAACAAAAACATAGACAATGATAGCAGAAAAAGGCCATTAGTCCATCCAGTATGTCCAGTTTTGTCCTACTTTACCCCATGACCTACTGTCTAGATGGGGTTTTCACCCTTGACCCCACCTTGCTCTCTGCCTTTCTGCTACTCCCTGAATAACTATTAATCCCATCACTCTGTGACAGCTGTGCTTGAACCCATTAATGTTTTTTGTGCCCACGACCTCTGTTAGTAGGCTGTTCCACTGCTCAACCACTCTCTTAGGGCTGTCACCTTTGAATTCAGCCTAAACTGGACCAATATAGTGCCCTCCCCCTAGTGTCTATGGACACACCCTCTTCTATCCTCCCTACACCATACATATATGACATGTCAAATATCTTTGTTCATCGGAGCTTGTAATATCTTTTAATGGATCAATGCAAGTATTGTTCAGAGAATGTCAGAGAGAACAGTATAACTTTCATTTGATCACTGACCTGACCAACACACTAGCTTGTGTAAAGGATCCATAACATCTCTGGATATATCTGTGATCATCCAGTAAAGGGTATTATCATAATTTGAACCAAAAATCTAAATTAATTAAAATTAAACTACGTCCATAACAATTATGGATCAGATGTGTGATCCAAAATGAAAAATATACACGTCAGTAGTCAGCATCATAACAAAGCCATGCATTTGAAACCCACTCTGTGCAGTAACAGATAAACAGAATGACCCCATCAGTTCAAACTACAGTATATAAAATAATTACAAAAAAGTCTGTCTTAAGTAGTAAGTCTACCTGAAGATTTGTTGCCTCAGTGCAAGGCTCAGCATTCATAGTTCAGTTTGGGGGTTGTAGTTTAGGCTGGTGCCCATCTGTGTACACTGACTATTACTGCAACTGCACCTTCCCCTCTGCCTGGCTGCATAACTGCAGATGATTGCTATTCTTCATCTCTGTCTTCTCGCTGAGTCCATGGTTCTCTTGCTGGGGGAACAAGTAGCAGGGTCTTCCACCAGGCTGTAGACAGCAGAGGCTGAATGTCACAGATTTTTAGTTCAGCAGCTGGAACACCCTCCATTGTTCAAAATTCCCACTGCATTTGACCCCAGAAAAGGATCTGCTTGGTCCTTGACTATAGGACCCATCCCTTAACTATAGGACCCATCACAATCCTTGCAGCCTTTCAGCAACTGGATTGGCCAAAACTGTACTGACTAGAACAGAGGCTGCTAATTATCTGGCTAACCTGTGCAAGTCAGAGTCTGAATGACATCCGACTCTACTTGCAGCTGCTGGAAAGAGTACACACAGTACACAAAGATTCTGTGGAAAAGGCTGGCATCTTGCCTTGGTGTTCATGGTAAGCGCAGTTTAGAAACTGCAGTTTCAATTGTCATTTGCTGTCCTTCCTGCTCAGCAGTCAGCGCTGACTGCAAAACCGGAGAGTAAATGGGGAAAACTGGAGGACCTGAGAAGGCCCCTGAACACTGGATAGTCTGATTATAAACTAGGTAGGTGGTAACCATTTCTTCCTGGGGTTCTTGTTCTCTATGTGCATCACCTTGCACTTGTCTGCGTTGAATATAACGCCAGAGCTTGGACCACCTCTCTAACCTTTACAGATACCTCTGTAACTCCCTTACCCCTCCTCGCTGTTAAACCTGCCACAGAGCTTAATGTCATCTGCAAGGAGACACATCTTGCCCTGTATTTCTTCTTGTATGCTTTTATATATTGTGTTATTGAATTGTTTGTGCAGCGCCCAGAGTCTTTGGAAATGGGCGCTTTATAAATAAAATTATCTATCTATCTATCTATCTATCTATCTATCTATCTATCTATCTATGTTACTGATGAACATATTGAAAAGCTCTACTCTCAAGATTGACTCCTGTGCTCCTCCTCTTGTGACCTCCCTTTCCCCGACTTGACTACATTTACCACCATGCTCTGCTTTCCCCCACTAAACAACTTCCCACCCATTTAACTAGGTCCTAGCCTTCTGCTCATCCTCCTGTACTATCCTGCCTGCTTCTGTCAACTTAACAATTCTCCTTCTCATAGCCTCCACCCCATAGACAAAGGGAAATGCTTTGGGCAGAAGCTTGATAACTTCATTGCTAGGAATTTAATCTGAGACGATAGCACTCACCCAACCCGGGGTTGGGGGGCAATACAGAGTGATGTTAATGGTAGGGAGCAGTCACAGGGGCAGGAGGGTATAAATGATTAGATGACTGGAGAAGAAGAGTACAGGGCCAATACAGGGTAAAGGAAGTGTTGAGGGTGATCAACTTTAATCCCCGAAGTCTCAGGAACAAAACTGGGGATCTGCAAGCATTGGCTAAAGAGAGTCAAGCAGGGTGTAGCTATAGCAGAAACATGGGCTACACCCAATCGTTATTGGGACCTCTCAATCTCAGTCTATGCTGTCTTCTGGAGGATTGTGGTAATTGGGGGGGGGATCGTATTGTACATAAGGGATGGTATAACAACAATGGAGGAGAAATTCATCAAGGGTGGGGGTCTGGAATCACTGTGGGTACAACCGATGGTGGTGGTTTGAGAGGTTAGCTTGGTTGTTGCCTACTGACCCCCCAAATAGATTGATGCTAGGAACAATATTTTAGCAGAGGAAATTAGGAGGGCTGCTGAGTTGGGGAATGTGGTCCTGTTTGAAGACCTTAATCTGCCGGCCATGGACTGGGACATACTAAGTTCATACTAGGTCATACTAAGGATGTCAGGACATGAGTAGGCACTTTTTACCCATCAGGACTCTCCCCACGTCTCAGTGTTAGAATCCAACCATACTACCTTTCTCCATGTATTTGTCCAGGGCAATTTTTCAGGCCATCTTTGACATAGCTGTGGCAAGGAGTGCATGGAGTCAGTCATTGGTGGACACCTATTAGAACTGCTTCCTTGTACAGCTTATCAGGGGACACTGGAGACGGGGTCATCCTAGACCTGGTACACATAAACCAGGATTTTGTTGCTGGGATACTGGTCAGTGTATCCCTAAGGATGAGTCACCTGAGCACTATGTTGTTTAAATTTATTCTTGGGTATCAGCATCTCAGGATCAAGCTGTTGGTGCTGGACTTCAGCAAGGCAGGTTTTTGGAGGATGGAGGGATTACGACAAGATAAGCTTTAGGGAGCAGGGCAAATGGGAAGAGTAGAAGCTAAATCAGATGCCATTTAAAAGGCTGTGTTGGAGGTCTCCAAATGTTACTTGAAATCAGTGAGGAAATGCAAGAGACATGGGAAACCTATTTGGTTCTTCATGGAGGTGAGAGTGGCTGTGATTTATCGTTCTGTCTTCCCCTGCAAGGTGCCCTGAGCCTGTTGGATAGGGCACTTTAAAAATAAATGTTGCATTGCCTTACCTAATGGAAAAGAGGGCAGCCTTTTAAATTCCAAAGGGGAACAGACAGCAGAAAGCAGGGATGTTTACGAGGCAGGCTGAAGGCAGCAGGTGCAGTGGTAAAAATGACCAAAGCTGAGGCAGAACTCAGGATAGCTATGGGGGTAATAGGTAACTAGGAGGAGAAGAAAGACTAAAGAAGACATAGAAAGGCTACAGAAAGAAGGGGGTGGGTGGCCAAGGATAAGAAGATGGAAAACCTGCTGAATGAATACTTCTTCTCAGTATTCATGACCAAAGAAGGGTGCCCTTCTTAAGTGTTTTACAAAGCTGAAGGAAGGGAACAGGAAAAAGCTAGAGATCAGGCAAATTACAGGGGACAGAGCTCTCAAGGGGTTGGGGGTGTCACCTGTGTGTCTACAGGATACATAAAGGCACCAGACCCAACCACTTCAGTTTCTTTTTTCTACCATTAAAGGGCAGCACTTTCGCTTTCCTCATTGGGGACCCAAACGCCACTTTTGCTTACAAATAGCATTCTATACTAATTTGTTGCATTATTACTTGATGATTTTAAGCTGCTTTTGTAGTTTTCAGTCATTTTTACCATTACATTTTGCTTACTTTGTCAAGTTTCTCTCATAGCCCTACAAAGTTTGATGACACTCAGAGACTGTTATGGAAGGTGGGGTGCCAGAGCAAACCAGTTGCTTTGGCAATAAGGTTGTGTCTGACTACCACTTTTCTTTGGGTGAGAGTTCTGGTACTGAGCAATCTTACAACAAGGAGGGAAGACAGTCCTCCTGGAACAACAAAAAGAAATGGTACCTGTCTCACTCATGCTCAGCTACACGTTTCAGAACCATTTAACCTCTTCCTCATATTCACACAGAAAACATAAACAGAAGCAAAGACAAAGGTACAGGTTAAGTTCTCATCAGTTTGCCCCAAGGCATTCATCTCCAGTGACTGTGGAAATTCAGGCTTCTCTGTCAGCAAATTGGGCACTGGCCTTTCTGAGGCCCTTGGAGCTGTCTCCTCATCTCCAATAGTCCCTTTGCTTCTAGGAAGCCCTTGGATGAGCAGTTTGGTTGATGGACAGGTCTTATGGAGCAGTGAATTTCTGTGCATTTGTGATGTTGGTGCCACAGTCAGCACCAACCCCATTGCCACCATCAGTGCTAGTGCTGCTGTCTCTCCCGATGCTGCCTTTGGTGTAGACTTTCACACCGGGGCCTTCTTTGGTGCTAAGGCCCCCTTCTTAGGGTGCATGGGGTGGCTCAGGGGTTGGATGGGGACTATCCTTGAGATCAACCAACTCCCACTTCTCCAGAGGATGAGCCATAGTATAACTCGAGGAGGCTGAAGAGTATCCCTTGTACCAAGAGGAGCCTGAACCAGTTCAGCCAGTCAGCAACCTTGAGAAGGATCTCTCTTTTCAGTCACAGCTCAGAAATCTTCTTAAGTCTCTAAACCTTGAGCAGTAGTTCTAGATGAGGCTAAGAAGATACAAATGGAGTATCTAAAAATACCATCCATGCCTCTGTTATTAGTGCTACCTATTCTGCCTGCCCTTGAGGCCCTCATGGAGGTGGTAAGGAGCAGGCCAGCTTCTGTCTCAGCAGTTCCTTGACTCCTTGAGGAGTATGTGGCATCCCAGACAAAAGTGATCTAATTCAGAGAGCCTATAGCAGATGCTATTGGTACAGTATTATGAATAACAATGAAATGTCAGTCAACATCCTTTGACTGTGTGGAGTTGGGGTATATGTTTGAGGCCCTCAGGCAAGTTGGGCTGAGATCTCGGCTCATAAAATGGATCTGAGTGATGTATTCTTCCCCCACCACACAAATTGTGGTTAACGGTGAGCTGACCCCCTCTTTTCCCCGGGGATGGGGCATGAGGCAGGGGTGCCTGTTGTTGCCCCTGCTATATGGCAGTATAGCCTAGAGGTTAGAGGAATGAGGTGTGAATTCAAGCATGCATGGGACAGTCATAAGGCAATTCTAGGGGATGGGGGTAGGAAGAAGTAGGCTGCTGGTTAACTAGGATCTGCAGCTTATCCATTAGGTAGGGAAATGGGCAGACTGGGTGGGCCAAGCGGTCCTTATCTGCTGTCAAATTCTATGTTTCTATGTTTCTATGAATGAGCTTATTACATCTAGCAGACCAGACCTGAGTTTGATTCTCACAACCTCCACTTGCATACTGTGTGACTCTGAGCAAGTCACTTAACTGCCCAGTGCTCCCAGGTCACTCCTGAAAACAGGCACTTGTGCCTAGTGGGCCTTACCCAGTTACCAAAGACTAAAAGGAAAAAAAAATATGTTCTATCACTAGAACCATTAGCTGCAACTATTTGAAATCACCTGGGCATCTAGAGATCGGGAGTGGGGGGATTCAAACAGCACTGTTTACTGATGATCTGCTGCTGTATCTGATGCAGCCATTTGAGGTCTTCCCTGGGGCCCACTCTATCCTGAGTGAATATGGCTCCCTGTCGGGCCACAAAATAAACTGGACTTAAAACAAAATCTTGCCAATAGGCAAACTCTGTAGAACACAACTGGTTGAAAATCTTAAATGCCTAGAAACAGTAGACCGTATTGAGTATCTGGAGATACACATTCCCTCCCTATTATGTGCATCAAACCATAAACCCCTTCTTTCTAAGCTCAGTGAAGACTGTGAACAGTAGTGGTCCATGCCCTTACCCTTGCTGGGCTGAAATAATATTATCAAAATGGCCATTCTACCCACATGTCTTTACCTTTATCAGTCCTTACCTATACATGTCCTGTCAGCACATTTCAGACAGGTGAACTTCCTTCTACATAAATTTATGTGGAACGGGAAAAACACATGCATTAAAAGGAGCATCCTTCATGTACCTAGCAAGCTTGGTGGGACTGCCCTACCACATTTCCAACACTATTCCTGGGCTTCCCAGTTGGCCTTTTTACCAGTTGGAGAGGGGACTGCTAATCCTTACTGGGTGGCTATTGAAGAGGAGGAACTAGGGGGAATCTACATAGTGACTTCCTTTCAAAATCCCTCTGGAACCTTAATCTACCCTTGGTAACTAATCTGTTCATGGCCACTACACTTGGGGTCTGGGTAGCCTCTCAAATGCATTGGGTTTCTACCTGCACCCTCCCCTCAGACAGGTCTGATAGTAGCAATGTGGGAAAAAGGTCCTTACACAATACAGCTTCACCAATGACTTCTCAGGTGGTAGCACAAAGACTTTAAACCTGTGGCACAGCTGTATAGAGGGAGCAGACTCTTAGATTTTACTGAATATAGAAATAGCTGGAATCTGGAACCCAGAGACTTCTTTGTCTATCTAACCATGAAGCACAAACTGGGAGACACTGTGGACAAAAGGTCGGGCTGGGCAGATCCTTCCCATTCGAGGAGGAGTTCTACAACCCCAGGCCTGCAGTAAACCTCTTCAGCTTTCTACTGTACTCTTCAGGGACAGATGAATCACCAACTGCCAACATTTGGGCCAAATGGGAACAAGTTCTGCACATAAGGATTGATGCAGCTACCTGGCGCCTAGCAGCCAAATATTTCCAAACTTGCGCTTATAGTAACAAGTTAAGACAAATACAACTTAGCTTTGTGTATAAGGCATATAGCACCTCACTGAAGTTGCACACTATCAAACCTGAAAGCCTTGCAGACTGCCCTAAGTGCTCCTTTGAAGGGGCATATGTCTCTCACCTGCCCTAAAATTGCCCCTTTCTGGCATGAGATCAGTGGTGGAATTCAAGCATGCATGGGACAGTCATAAGGCAATTCTAGGGGGTTGGGGTAGGAAGAAGTAGGCTGCTGGTTAACTAGGATCTGCAGCTTATCCAGTAGGTAGGGAAATGGGCAGACTGGGTGGACCAAGTGGTCCTTATCTGCTGTCAGATTCTATTTTTTCTATGAGATGCCCAACATCATGGGAAGCATTCTGGTTATGCTCCTTCCAAATCTCCCCTAGAGTTTCTGCTTGGTGCTGACCGTAGTCAGCACCACACCAGAGGAAATGCAATACTATTGTCCCTAGCCTTAATAATAGCCAGGAAAACTAAAGCTCTAAATTGAATGTCGGCAGGTCCCACTTCAATTCAGTCCTGGGTCCTTAATCTGAAACCATGTCTGAAATTGGAAAGGATGCAAATAACTGCCACTGGGCTGACTGAGGTCTTTTCCAAAGTCTGGACTCTTTCCCATCCAGAAGCAAATGATTTGATACCCTTAAATGGACCAACATAGATGTAACAACAAGAACAAAGTGCCCTAGCTTTCAGACCAACCAGTCCTTCTTCAGAAGCGCAATGCAGTTATTTAGAAAAAACAATACTTTTAACAGCTAGATCATGCAGAAAAAAACAGAAAAAAATCCCCATTGGTTTAAAATACTCATTTAAAAACAAACAAACAAAAAAAAAACAAACAGAAGATGATGTCAGAGAAGTTTAACAGTACCATGTTACCTTAAGCTAGGAGTGTCCCAGGGTCAACGGTGCTTGGTGCAAAACCCATACAAGAATCCTACTGCATATAACTTTAATTGACATAGGATAACACTGCTCCAGCAGATGACTCTTAACTCAAGCTATGAGTGTCACAATGTGTATAAGGATGCGATTACTGAAAAACAACCCCACCCAGATTAAAGACATACTAAGATTGTTTTAGGACTCCAAGAAGTTTTCAATGTACGTATTACAGACAGGAAATTACCAGTAAAACTGTTTTAAAAACATCAGTGCACACTGTATGATGTGTAACCTTAGCTGGACCCATTACCCAGCTATACTCTCCAGCTAGATATCATGCCCTATAAACTTCAAAACCTCCTAGTGTAGTGACATGACTTTATAAATGATAATTTAAATATAAATTCACAGTATTAGTGTCAAACAAAAAACTCTTGTCAAGGACTACCAAGGAATTAAGAACATGCAGCCTGATATATACTGATGCCAATAAATTCTCAGTGTATAACAACTTGATGTACCGGAAGTCTCTAAGAAATCTGAATAAGAGATAAAAATTTAATTACTCTCCTCCTCTTCACACATACAATACACCCTACCCCACATCCCCATAATGCAGGGGTGGGGATAACTAGTTTTAGGCACACACACACACACACACACACACACACACACACACACACACACACACACTCACTCCTAATGAACCTTCATTCACATCAGTCACTGCAATTGTTCCCCAAAGGAATTCAACTTGTCATGAAATCCCAAGTAAAAGGGATCATGTATCCTAATACCTACAGAGCAAAAATGTGACACTATTTAACCTTACTCCTGTTTGCATAGTAACATCTCCAAGGATTCTGGATAGAATCACAATGAAATAAAACTGCCACTCTCCTCATGGTAAGGTAACTAGAAGTAAATATAAAGTATGTGTGTAAGACCAGAGGTCTAACATACCTACATTTCCACAAATCACTACAATATTAGCCTAATGTAGGAAGATCTGTCCAGGACCCCCATGCAAATGAGATCTCACACCCTAATATGTTCAGAGTTAAAAATATATATATATATATGTGGCAGTCTATGATAACACTCTCGTACAGTATGTACAGTAACAGGCTAGGAAATCTGAATATGGTGTAATGGAATCAACTCCACTTCCGGGTGAAGTTAAAAAGTAAGGAGAAATTATTCACTATGTGTGTGAAGTTAGAGTGGTAACACACATTAACTCCATGTATCTAAATAGAAGTCTACCTCAATGTGACAGCAAGCCCCACACCTGCTATATTCACATACCTCACAACACATACCCACATACATGCATGCACCCATACACACATACCCACACTCCACACATGCTGAAGTTCTATAATATGCCAGTCTGAAGAAGAGGTCTATGGATGTCAATTTCTGTAATGTCCCATGAAACCCAGATCTATGTTCGTCCCATGTAATCTAGAGTTCTACTTACATAATGAGGTGGAATATGGCTCATCAACCAGACATCATAGCCCTGGTTGAAACCTGGCTGTCCAAATCCACCCCTGACTCATTTGTCTCCCTCCCAGGCTATACCTTATACCGGGAGGACCGAGTAGGCAAACGAGGGGGAGGCTGTGCAATCTACACTAGGGACACAATATTTGGACACGCGCTCCCCACCCCTGCCCTTGTAAATGGGGCCCAGGCTCTTACCCTCAAACTCACCCCAGACCCCTCTAGGGGCCCTCTCTATCTCGCCACTGCCTACGTTTCCCCAAAGAACCAGCACCCAGCCCTGGTATCTTTAACTGACTATCTAGCCTCCCTCCACCATAAGGCGGAACAAATCCTTGTTGGGGACCTTAACGTAAATTGGCTCAGCACCTCCTCTTCCACGATCAGAGACTCATTTG
The DNA here is from genome assembly GCA_016271365.2 of Neoceratodus forsteri. Taxonomy (NCBI): domain Eukaryota; kingdom Metazoa; phylum Chordata; order Ceratodontiformes; family Ceratodontidae; genus Neoceratodus; species Neoceratodus forsteri. The sequence continues at coordinate 757,909,786 of CM057452.1, forward strand.
ACGCCCAAGACCTGATGCAACTCGTCACCCAGCCCACTAGAATAAACCCTAAGAGAGGAACCAGCACCCTTCTGGATGTAATTATCACCAACTGACCACAGAAAATCCAAGACATCCAGGTCCTACCAGATTCCCTAAGTGACCACTCCCCTATCCTATTTCATTGGACAGTCCCCAATCCCAAACCCAAAGCCCAGACCACCCTCCGCAGGCACCTCCGCCCCGGTGGGCTGCAAAAACTTAAACTATTCCTCACCCAGATAAACTGGTCCCCCATTCATTGTGCAACCGACATTGACACTGCCCTCACCTTCTTCTCACACACCTTCAACATGGCCTGTGATCTCTTTGCACCCTTCACCAAAATCCGATCCAAAAAGCAGAATGCACCCTGGGTTAGCCCTGCCCTTCTACAATTACTAAAAAATCGGGATAACCTCTGGCACCTTGCCACTGAAACGGGTCGACTGTCTGATAGGCAGGCTTACAATGCAGCCAGGAATAAGTGCTCTTGGGCCGTCCGGAAAGCCAAGGCCGACCATTAACAGGCCGCCCTCAGCTCCTCCTGGGGTTTGGCCTGGACTTTCTGGGATAATATTAAACAACTAAATGGAAAACACGCTCCCCTGCCCCATCCCAGCTCACTAGCAATTGCACTACCTCCACCGAGCCTGCCACCATAGCTAACTGGCTCAACACCGCTTTCACTGACCTTAGGTCTGTCTTCCCTAGTAATTTCTTTGACCCTTCCCCCAACCAACCTCCCCCTGTTCTCCAGCACCCCAGCTTCCACCTGCACAAGATTTCTGCCCAGGAAGCCAGACCCATCCTAATCAAAGCTTTGAATAGCAACAGTCCCGGCAGTGACTCACTGGACCCCAGTATCCTCAGGCTGGTGCTAGATGAAGTCCTTGCCCACTCACCAGCCTAATTAACCGATCACTCTGCCTGGGACAATTTCCCATGGCTTGGAAACAACAATAATCACACCCATTCATAAAGGGGCGACAGGTCGTCGGACAACAACTACCGGCCAATCTCCATCCCCCCCCCCCAAAGCGGAGAAAGTGGTGGCCATTCAAATCACTGAATATCTGGCTAAGCATAACATCTTATGCCCAGAGCAATATGACTTCCGTGCTGGTCACAGTACCAGCACTGCACTAATTGAATTCTCCAACTTCCTACATTCCTCCCTGGATACCAGCTCCCTAGCTGGTGCAGTGTTCATCGACCTCTCAAAGGCTTTCGACACCGTCTCCCACCCTCTTCTGCTGAATGCTCTCTGCCACACTGATCTCTCAGCTGGCCCCCTAGCATGGCGCATGAGCTATCTAGCCGCCCGATCACAGTGTGTTAAAATCAATGGGATACTCTCTGATACCCGTCCCATTCACTCTGGGGTCCCCCAAGGCTCCATCCTGGGCCCCCTTCTTTTCTCACTCTATCTGAACACCCTGCCCAGTGCATGCCTGGCAAAATTCTCCTGTATGCAGATGGCCGCTGTCCTTTTTGCCACCACGATCCGTCTCCCTTCAGGACACCCTACAGCAGTCTTTCAATAATGCTGAAGCCTGGTTTAAGGGCTGCAGACTCATCATTAATCTTAAAAAAAAACAAAGCTATGCTCTTTTCCCACCCCCAAAACAAAGCTAGCAACCACCCACTCTATATCCTTCCTAGTACCAAACAGCCACTGGAACAAGTCTGCTCCTACAAATACCTTGGGGTCACCTTCAACTCAGCCCTCACATTTCTCAACCACATTGATGCCCTAACATCTGCCACTAACACATGGCTTGGCATCCTCTTCCGCCATAGAACCTGCCTTCCCCCAAATGCGCTCCGGCTCCCCGTTACGTCTTCTGTATTGTCCCTTGTAGACTATGGTCTACCAGTCTATGGTGCTGTCGACACGATTGCACTCAAAAAAATTCACTTAACCCTGAATAAAGCCTGTAGATTGATTACTGGTGTCCCCAGGCTCACGCACACCTGTCAGCTTTATGACAAGGCTAAACTCCTTACCCTGGATGAACGGCTCCGATATCAAACCTGCCTCCTCACAAAAAAAATCCTACTTGGGCTCTCCCCTCCTGGGGTGATGGCATCCATCCACCGGATCCCACCCACTATTGCAACATGGTCATCCAACAAGACCACTCTAATGGTCCCCAGATCAAGAACCAGCCGTGGCCAGAGGTCCTTCTGCTACAGAGCCCCATCCTGGTTTAACCCTCTCCCTGCCCCCATCACCAATGCCACCACCATCTCCAAGTTCAAAACCACCCTTTGAAACCAACTCTTCAATACTCGTAGCTGCTTCTGTCTCTGAAGGCAGCCTCCACCTCGACTTCTTATGACAATGCCCACCGGGCGGCTCTCCACCTAGCCCTCCCACCACCTCTTCCCGGTACACCGTACCTATGTCTAACCTGGCCAGTGCCAGCTGTTTCATGGTATGCCTATTAGATTGTTCAATTTTGATACCAACTTGTGTAACACCTGTTCTCAATTGCTTGTGCCCTGTAACCTAAATGTATTTTGTCTGACCTCAGTGTGACGTGGCGCCTCTGATGAATGCCTATTTTTAGCAAACCTGTGCTATGTAACCTAAAACTCTATGTATGTCTTTAATGTGACGAGGTACCTTTGGAAACGAGCCTCTGGCTCAAAGGTTGTAAACTGATTTTACAAATAAATAAATATAACTCCAAATTCCTAGATGGGTGTACTGTACAATGTGGTATCAATTTGATAGTAAGGAAATTAACTCTACAGTATAGTCCTGCCTTCAGGTTTTGTCTCTTGCCTTTAGAATATTGTATAGCTTATAGAAACATAGAATGTGATGGCAGATAAGGACTACTTGGTCCATCCAGTCTTCCCATTTCTCTCTACCTACACTATTTATTTATTTAAAGATTGGTAACCAAGAGAGGTACACTATTACAGTAGACTGTGCCTGATCAACAGCTATTTCTCCCTCCCCCTTCCTTTCCACTATTATTCCTTTGTGCTTATCCCATGCATTCTTCAACCCCACCACTTTTTTTGCCAAGCAACCTCTGCTGGAACCCACCACTTATTCTGTGAAGAAGTATTTCCTCACATCTCTCCTCAATTTACCCCCCTCCAACTTCATAGCATGTCCCCTTGTTCCTGAGCACCTTTTCTTCTGAAAAAATACTCCCCTCTTGTACTTTAATCACCCTGTGAGGTACTAAAAGGTCTCTATAATATCTTCCCTCTCCCTCCTCTGTTTCAGGGTGCACATACTGAGATCCTTAAGTGTTGCCTCATAGGGCTTTTTATGCAGACCCTGCACCATTTTAGTTGCTGTCCTCTAGGCCGGCTCCACTATGTCTATGTCCTTCCAGAGATGTGGTCTCCAGAATAGGACACAATACTCTAGGTGGGGTCTTACCAGTATTCTATATAGAGGCAATACCTCCTCCTGCTTCCTGCTGGTGATACCCCTCCCAATGCGGCCCAGCATCCCACTTACCCTCCCTACTGCCTTGTTACATTGCCTGGCCACCTTTAGGTCATCCGATATGATTACCCCCAAGTCTCTTTCCTGCTTGGTTGTCATCAATACCATTCCACCCATTTTGTATTCTACATCTGGGTTTCTGTGCCCTAAGTGCATTATTTTGCACTTTTTCACATTGAAACCCAGCTGCCATACTCTTGACCACTCATACAGTTTTTTCAAGTCTCTGCTCATCCTTTCTACCCCCTCTGGAGTGTCCACCCTATGGCAGATTTTGGTGTCATCCACAAAGAGGCAGACCTTAGCTTCCAGCTCATCTGCAATATCACTTATAAAGACATTAAAGAGGACCGGTCCCAGCACTGATACCTGATGCACCCCACTGATCACCCTCCCTTCCTTGGAGTGAACTCCGTTTACTATCACCCTCTGTCACCTATCCCCTAACCAATTTGTTATCCAGTTTAACATCTTTGGACCCACTCCTAAGCTACCCAGCTTGCTTACTAGTCTCCTTTGTGGAACAGTGTTGAACATTTTACTGAATTCTAGGTAGGCCACATCCACAGCTCTACCCTGATTTAGTTCCTTGGTCACCCAGTCAAAGAAATCAATCAGATTCGTTTGACATGACCTCCAGCTTGTGAAACCATGCTGCCTTGTATCTTGTAACCCACTAGATTCAAGATATTCCACAATCCTTTCCATCAGCAGTGATTCCTTTCACTTGTGCACCACCAATGTTAGGCTGACTGGCCTATAATTGCCAACCTCCTCCCTGCTACCACTTTTGTTAGTGGGACTACATCCGCCCTCCTCCAGACCTCTGGAACCACTCCTGTTTCCAGTGAGTTGTTAAATAGAACTGTCAGTGGTGCAGCCAGTATTTTCCTGAGCTCCCTCAATACTCTTGGATGCACCCCCATCTGGCCCCTTTGCTGTGTCCACCTTCAGATTAGCAAGCCCCTTCAGGATTATCATCGCCAAAAAAAGGACTAGTGTCCACTTCGCTCCTTCCAAAGCTTTTATTACTTTTTTGTGTCCCCCTCCCCTTCCTCTGTGAACACTGAACAAAAGTATTTGTTCAGGATGTCTGCCTTTTCCTGGCCCCCCTCTGCACAGTCCCCCCATTCCCTTTTTAACCTTACAATCCCAACCCTGATCTTCCTCATTTCACTTACATATCTAAAAAATGTCTTGTCCCCTTTTGTTACCTCCTGGGCTATTCTCTCTTCAGTTTGCACCTTTGCATTCCTTACTGCTTTCCCTGCTTCCCTCTGTTTCCCCAATACACCTTCCTATCCTCATCCCTCTGCGTCTACTTATACCTTCTGAATGTTACCCTTTTTAGCTGTTACCTTTTCAGCCATCTCTTTCGAGAACCATAGCCGTCTTGTTTTCCTCTTGCTTTTGCTCAATTGTTTGATCCAGAGGTTTGTTGCCATTACTATGCTCCCTTTTATCTTTGCCTGCTGTTCCTCCACCCCAATCAGGTCACCCACCCCTGCTAGGTCATTCTTGAGGCATTGACCCATCTTTTTAAAATCTGCCCTCCTGATGTCCAGGACCCTCACCCTTGTGATGTTCGGATTCCTCAGCCATCCTTATTTTGAACCACACCGTACAGTGATCACTGGTCCTGATGTGGCCTCCTACTTTGATATCTGCAGCACTGTCCCTGTTAGTGAATACCAGGTCCAGTGTTGCCCCATCATGAGTGGGTTCACTGACTAGTTGCTTAAGGAAAGTCATCTGCAGAGATTCCAGGATGCCCCTGCTTCTAGCTGAAACAACTGCTGGGAGTCTCCACTCCAGATCTGACAGGTTGAAGTCCCCAATCAGCAGCACCTCCCCCTTTTCTGCCATCTTGCCAATGGCTTCCACCAGTACCTTATCTAATTTCTCCCTCTGTGCTGTAAGTCTGTAGATCACTCCAGTGCAAATAATGGCTCCATTCCCTGTCCGCTGGTAGACCCACAGTGTCTCCCCTTGTATTCCCTGTATCTCCATGGCTTTTATGCTTTCCCGCACATAAAGCACCACACCTCCTCCTTTCCTTCCCACCCGGTTCTTCCTGAAGAGTATAGCCTGGTATGGCCATATCCCAGTTATGGTTTTCAGTGCACCATGACTCAGTAATGGTCACAATATCCAGGCTGACCTCTGCCATGATGGTCCCTAGGTCCAGACTCTTAGTTCCTAGACTTCTAGCATTCGCACACATGGTCTTCCACATTTTGATTCCACTCTGCTTGTTGCCCCCTTTTTTCTTTTTTGTCCTCCCTCCCTCCTTCCCACCTATTTTTTTAATGCTCCTGTTCCTTTTCCCTCTTATCTCTACCACCCTGCTCCCTTTATTAGTTTACACCCTTGGGGATTCCTTTCCCTATTGTTTCTTCTTACTGTCTATGTCAGCCTGTGGGGGGAGGCAGTTTCTGGCTCCCTGATTCCTACTGCCACACCTCACACTCCTTGGCTAGTTTAAATGTTCCTCAAAGTAACATTTAAACGGTCCACTGAGGACTGTGGTTCCCCTCCCAGATGTATGCAGGCCATCACCCCTGTATAGGCCCTTATCCTTCCAGGTGGGTCCCCAGTCCCTGATGTAGCCAAAACCATTCCTCTCTGCACCATTCTTTCAGCCATGAGTTGAAGCGCCTGGTGCAGAGTTCTCTCTCCTGTCCCCTGTCATTGCCAGGCTGCACCTCAGTTAAAAGCACTGAGCAAACTACCTGTCCAAGACCCCTTCCCATTTCCTAAACTCCTCCTGTACTATCCTAGCCCCATTCCTAGTCAGGTCATTAGTCCTCAGGTGAACAATGACATCCAGCTCTCCCTTCCATCCTGCTGCCCTAGTGATCCACAGAATTCGCTTACCACCCCTCTGGGCTGTGGCACTTAACCTGCCTCCCTCCCTCCCCCTTTCCTATTCCAAATCTAACACCCTAACAATTGATTCCCCCACCAGAAGTTGCTTCCTCCTTCTCTGGGGTCCTCTACCACCATCTTTGGTGTCTTCACTACGGAGGTCCCCCACTTTCCTCATTAGTCACTACCATGGCTGCTTCCTCCTGGCAGTCCCACTCCACCAGAGTGGTAAAGGAATTCTGTAGTGGTACTGGTTGAGGAATGTGCCTCTGTCCCACCACCTCCACTCTTCCAGAGCCCAACATAGTCCAGCCGTTACTCCTCACTGGCATCCTTATGAGCTAACGGTGGCAGATTTAGTGACCTCTGGGTGGGGGGAGAGGTCCCCTGAATCCTAGCCAACTTGTCCTGGAGTCTAGTGACTTCTTCCTTCAACCCATAAAGGTGTGTGCAGATGGGGCAGCAATGCAGTCTCTGAAAACTGCCACCCCACAGCCACTGCAATGAACCACTCCAAGCATTCTCAACCTTTATTCTCCCTGTGTTATCTGGAGATACGGTTGTACCCTTAGCCTTGATAGGGTGTTTCCAGTTTCCCCTTTTTTGTTTATTTCTATTTGTTCTCCCCTGTGTTTTGTTTAAATCTTTATATACTATACTCGTACCCTAGATAGGGTATTTTTCCTACTTCCAGTTTTGGCCTTCTTTTGATCTTCCACCCTACCCAGCCGTGAGTATTACACAGAAGAGAAAAGGTGCCTTATCCTAGTCAACAAGCAGAGTCCACTGCTTCTCCACTTTCTTCTACTGACTGGATACGAACATGTGGGGCATGTTGGAAGTGGTTGGTTTTATGCAGAATTTGCTCCCTTCCTGATAGCTTGCTATTGGCTGTGGGAGGTCAATTATCAAGTAGCTGAGGCCCCAGGCCAGACAATTAGCACCCCTCCCCCAAACTACAGGGCTTACTAGTACTTTTTTTTCCCTATGTAGATTGCGTTGTCACTTGCTGGTGTTCTTTCATACCCAATCATTTATACTGTATTTTATCACAGTTATTGGAACTTTCAGTAAAAATATTTTACAAAAAAAAAAAGCATGCAAGGTTTGAATTCCAGCATTTAGCACCATCAGGCTTTAGCCAGTGTTGTGGAACTCCACTGGCCTGCTGTAGCATGCATAGCTCTGATTGTGTCAGTGAGGAGCCACTGAAATGATTGAAAATTTTGTGACTGATAGTCAGCAAGCTACTGAATGTTTCATGTGTAAGTCCCCCCAGCCTGGCACTTACGTAAGGTGGACAGGGGGCTTCCGCTGTCCTGGGGGTACTGACGCCTGGTCCATTGATGTGGCTGGATCTGATGGAAGCCTAGCTGTGACTGTGATTATTGTTGGTGCTAGTTAGGAACCAAGGGTCTAGCTAGAAAAGTGCATGCTACTTGTTTTGGGTTCCTACAAAGAGAAAAGGCAGCTCTACTCCTCCCCCCCTCCAAAAAGCAAGACAGGAGAAAGACTGCCTGCAGGCATGGGAGGCTCTGTCTACCCCTCCCGCATGGCAGGAAGTAGAAAGAGAGGAGAAAGGCAGGGCTGGTGAGAGAGAGAGAAAAGAGGGTTGGGAAGGGAGAAAAGGAGAGCTGGGTAGAGGAACAGGAGGAAAGAGAATCCCAGGCCCCCCAAAAGAAAACCAGAGGGCTGTTTTGGGGGTTTTGCCTAGCAAAGGCTCTGGGGCTGCATCCTTCTCCACCCCCTCTCTCTCTCCCCTTTCAAGCATAAGGAACAGGAAGGAGCCAGACAGCCACTGGGGCTGTGCAGGAGGGCCCCTGAGGTTGGTTGCTCAAAAGTACTGAGGCAGACTGTTTGGCCTGAAGGAACCGCGACCTCCAGCCTGGGGCATCTGGGAGGCTGATGCATCAGGGACAGATCTTCCTGCCAGGGGAGCAGCTGGGGAGACTAAAAAGACATCAGGGGGAGTTGAACTGCTGTGCCCCCCCATTGCAAAGATCAAAAGAACTGAGGAGAGAAGGACAAACAGACCTGCCTGGTGAAAGCCATATACAAAGGCCTGCAGGTGAAGCTGGAAAGGCCAGGCAGGCAAAGAACTATGCCACCCATTTCGTGGGAGACAATGTGCTGTGGACTGCAGGGGTCGTCGCACCATCCGGGCACTGTGAGTACCCCAAGCTGCAGCTCAGGGGAGACCATTGTTTTCTTTGCCAGGAGGGTCAGGAGGGAACCGCCCTCTACACCAGTTTATCTTTGTTTTCTTGGAACTTGTGCGAGTGTGTACGGGCCCTAACAGTAAACAGCAGGCCTGCAGACTAAGGGACTGTGAGGTACCCACTAACTGTGACTGGTCTGGGTGCACCCAGGGGAAAGGGGGGAAGTGGGGATAAGTGAATGTTTGGTAACCAGGAGGTTTTGGAGGAGTAGCCCCCACCTCCTTTGTATTAGCTTGTAGTAATAAACTGAATATTTATTGTTCATCTGTTTCGCCTGCTGTGTGTGTAAAGCCATTGTGGGGAGTGACTGTGGGTTTGGGGTGTCATCATGGGCAGTCATTAGAGGGAAGACCATTACTTATCCTGGGGAAACATTCTAACATGTTCTACCCACAGGAGGCGATGCAGGGGCCCGAGGTGGAGGCACTAAGGCACCACAGAAACTACTGGTAAGAACTCAGACCTGGCCCCTCAGGGAGGTACTGCTGAGCCCCCGGTCCCGCTGGGGCAGCTCAGGTGAGTGGGATTATCGGGGGGGGTGTTACACATGATTGAGAAAGGGCTTCACAGTCAGGTTAAGAATGTGCACAAAGCATGGAACATGATAAAATCAGCCATCACTGATTGCTTTCACAGCATTCTGAGCATTGACACTTGCAATGAAGCCAGCATGAAAGCCATGCGGCTTCAGCCAGGATGTAATGGCTTCATTCAGTCGGGTCAGTATTCTGGCAGATGTTTGCGGGCCATGCATGTCATGCATGCTCAGTGCGGCATGCTGATCGGCACCGTCAGTACTACTGGCTCTTCTCAGAGGGCAAATAGAATGACTGCATGTCATAAACCCCAGGGATATGGGCCTAGTGTGCAGTAATGCACATAAAACTGTAGCAGATGTTGTGCTACTGGTCCAGATATCTGTGGTTTGGTGGATGCTTGAAACTGCAGAGTGGGACAATGCATGTAACACAATGCAATTGAGGTCATTATAAATCATTGGAGCAGCCTTGGTGGAGAAATAAGTGTGACCTGGCAGTTTGTATTTGGGAGCTGCTTTTTCTGTCAGATGTAGAAACCTAGGTTTCTCAACACAGAAAAATGGCAGCAGGTCTGTTGCCATCACCTTGGCAAAAGCAATGTTCAGCTCTTTTACCACAGGGTGTTTATGGTGGTATTTAGTGTCCTTGGTTAATATAGATTTAATATCTGGTTGCTTAAGTCTGAGAGTAGGAGGTTGCAGCTGTGGCTTTAGCAGTTGTGGTCTTCCTGCTGTGGCTGCCTTGTCTGACAGCAGGGACACAGTGGAAAAAACTACTGATATCAGAGAAAGAGGGCTACAATTTAGCAGACTGATTGCCTGTTGATCTGCATGTCTAGGGGTGGAACTCAGTAAAGAGTTAAATTTTACTTCACGCTAACCAGGCAGAAGATGGCAGCATAGCTTAGTCTCTCTGCAGGGATTTATGTAATCTAACCTCATCCAGCCTTCACCAAACCTTCTTTTGGTACTAACTCCTGAGATCCTCCTGCAATTAAACTGCTCCATAGGAATTGTGAGTCATTTTTGATCCAGCATACTTTAATTCAATTTTGTTAATATTGCACTGCACCATACTAGGCCCCAATAATCACCACTATGACAGATCCTCACTCTCAGCCCAACTCACTTGCCAGAGTCGATGTGATGTTCTCAAAACTAATGGCTGAGATTAATGACTTATAAACCTCCACTCACCAGAACGTAGGCACACTTGAAGCTTTTCGATAAAGAATCTCTGTCAATGAAAACACAACCTCTTGTAATTCTGCCACCATTCAGGATCTTCAGGCCACTGTTCATAGTCAAGACCACATCATAAAGTCCCTGCATGCCAAAATTGATGATACTGAAAACCACAACAGAAGGAACAACTTGCATTTTTTTTGGCTTCCCCGAAGGTTCGGGAGTTAGGGGCTACAACTGCTTTCTTACTGCACACACTGCCAGCAATGTTAAAAGGACCTCTTGAACTTACTCTTTCAATCAGAAGATGCCACTGCACTTTGGGTCCCAGGCCAGGCCATGATCATTGACCTAGGCCCATCATAGCTAGGTTTTTGAACTACTCACACACAGAAATAATTTTAAAGCATGCCAAAGAAGTTGGGACACTAATGTGGCAGGAATTCAGAATTTCTACTTACAGAGACTTTTCAAAGGGGTTGACCACCAAAAGGAAAGCTTACAACCCACTAAAACGAATCTTACAACAAAGAGGCATTAGATTTGCTCTGCGCTACCCATCAACACTGCACCTCTTTTTTTAGATCCTCTTTCAAGGATTTTTACACACCCAAAGCCTTAGCCAGTTATTTAGGTGTCTCGCCATGCACTCTTACCTTGGAAGGCCCTGCTATAGAGGAAAATCCGACCAGTATTTTGATGCCAACACAGAAGGAGGTTTCTGCCACACAGGAGAGTAAGGGAAATCCCACTGAAATTGCCACCCCTAGCAACACCTTTGCAGCCCTGTCTGTTCCCAGGCAGTCTAGTCGGCTGCCAGGAAAGCTTCAAACTGCCCCTCATTCACCTAACCATTCATGATGTCCTTCTGAGACGCCTTCTAGATCTCCCCAATCTGCAACCTCTCACTCACAAATTGACCCTTCCATAACCTTAAGCAATAGATTTGCCCTATTGGAAGAGGAAACACACATCGCAGGAGGATATATTACAACAAGCAACAGATGACCTCTCTCCGAACTTCTTTCCAGTGCTCCAGGGCAGCATTTCTGCCGACTCTTCATGGGCAGAAGCTGTTGCAAATTCCCCCCATAAGGAGTTAGAGCCACCCAAAAAGAAGTGCAAAGGAAAAACTAAGAACAAGAATCCCCACTGCTCTAACCCCTCCCGCAAAGCTATGGTGACATGATTGCTTTCTTGCAGGATACATGCAGTCATAGAAACTTTATTCTGGTTGTTTTCTCTTAACCAGGATACAGTAACGGAAAGCAGAGTGCCAGTATCTTTCATGCCTAGTCACCCACTCTATGACCCAGTTACTTTCGCTCTCAGCAGGTTTTGAAGGTAAAGGCTGTACATCGTGGTGTGCTCAAATTAATAGCAGGGCTGTCTTGGATAGGCTATTCACTTAGGTTTTTAAGGGAACTTTGTTATCTTATTCACATTTTCCCAAGCCCCTTATTTGGGTTATATTTAAATAATTATTACTACATCTGACAGACTCTTTAATTTTATACCCTTTATTACTTTCCAACTCAGCCAGGCATCATGATTATAACTTCAGGATGCATAGATATGCTTTCTAATTAATATTCAGCTCAATCCATGCACCCATTATGATGCCCTGCAATTTGTAGCAATCAGGCAATATATTTCTTTCCTCTTCAAATAACAATTTACATGAGCCAATGCCAAATGTATCTCACCATATTTCCTCCCTTATTACTTACTACTCTATTTTCTTTCCTACAGTATGGAAACATATATAAGTACTCACAGCTATTGGCTATTTTTGGTGTGCTGTCGCAAATGGCTTTCTAACCTATACTCTTTTTATAATCCCCATTTTACTAGAAGCCTACATAAACTAAAGGGGACTTCTAGTTGTGTATTCTCTTCTGTTTTGGGGTTCACTGGGACTTTTCACCAGACCCAGTTACTCCATACAATACTTGCTTAGGCAGTTTTCAAGTAAAGGAAACTAGCCTCCATTTATAGCTTGCCCTCTGTCCACAGTCACTACTGAAGCCTACATCTCTCATATACACCTGGTTTATATTTGGCTCGAGTTGCAGGGGCTCAATTATTTTTAATTTTTCCCTTCCCTTCTTTTATTTCCCTATTGCATTTAAATTGTATCCATCCTGAAGCATTATCTTCAGCTAAATTGAGATTTAGCTCAAAGATTTACTTGGAGTCATGCTATATGTAGTAATTAATGTTTTTTTTTTCTTCTGACATACAAGTTTAGTCACCACGGTACCTGGTACCCTTGATCCCCTATCCTTTTGTTTAAGGCTCCACTGGCACTCCGTATAACAGTTCTGACTCACTGGTGTAAGAAGTTGCTATATCTAAAATGCTGTTGTTACGCACTTTAGCATATATGTTCTGGTGTGTTACCTTATTCTTTTTTTCTGACTTACTAATTCTTTTATTATATTGAGGTTATTACAGCTCCCTGTTTTGCTATGGTATAGTTCACTCCATTCTAGCTTGTTAAGAATACCTGTTCTATTAACTTGTGGGTTTAGACCTAGGACTGGGCTTTCAGTTCAGCTGGCCCCCTTTGTTTTTTTCCTATTTTTGACACCCTAGAGTGTGGTGAAAGAGTCTCCCAGCAAGTTAGCTGACTCATATTTCTCCTCACCCGTAAGAAGTTTTTTCCTTCCTAGTTAGTGTGTTAAATATTGTTGTTGAAACTTAATTACTATTGCCTTCTTTTTTTAATACTCTAAACATAGAAAGATATTCATGCTACTTATACTATATATACCTTACTTTAATTACCTGAATGAACCTGCCACTCCTCTCATATACAAATATTGCCTCCCTCACACTCTGATCATCCTCCACTTAACTTATATGTCCCTTACCATCCCAGCGACTATTTCCCTTCCTTAGCAAAGTCACCATGAATAACTGACTTCTATATACATGGAATGTGAAGGGACTTAACTATCCCTGCAAGCGAAAGCAAATCATTTCATATCTCAAAAAACATAAAACACAAATTGCTTTCCTTCTGGAAACAAAATTATTAGCAACGGATGTTAACAGACTTAAAAAAGATTGGGTCGGTCAAATTTATGACTCATCGTTCTCTTTCTAAAAAAGAGGAGTAGCTATTCTCATCCACAAAAATGTCAAATGGTCTTTTATTAACACCATCTCTGATAAAGAAGGCAGATGGGTAACGGTTAAATTAAATACTCATTCCGGTCCTCTCCTGCTTGTTAACATCTATGTGCCTAACTCCGACTCTCCAGAGTTTTACCATCACCTGGCTCAACAGATACTATCTTTTAATACTGACAACACACTTATAATTCTTGGGGGTGATATTAACCTAGCTTTAGAAGCTAGTATAGATAGAAGTAACTTATCCACAGATGCCCACCCTAAAAGTATTAAAGCTCTCTCTAATAATGAAAGATTGCGGTTTAGCTGATGCCTGGCATCTCCTTCTCCCCCGTGATCGAGATTTCACCTTCTACTCTTCCCTGTACAAAACATACAGTAGAATTGACTACTGGTTAGCCTCCCCCACTATAACAGAAAAAACTATTGATTCATCTATTTCACCCATTATAATCTCGGACCACTCCCCTGTTAAGTTACAACTCTTGCGGGGCCCTCTGACTCTCAAATCTTCTTTTTGGCAACTGGATCCTCTCCTCCTCAGAGATCCTGACTTTCTATGGTTAAATCACAGATTCAGGAATTCCACTCCCACAATAAACCCTCCAACACATCTGCGTGCACCGTATGGGAAGCTTTAAAGGCCACAATCCATGGGAAAATTATCAGCTATACTGCCCACAGAAAAAAGTAAGAGAGCACCAATTGGCTGAGATGAAAAAATCCCTTTAATCCAAAGAGAATTTATATTTTAAGTCCAAAAAACACAACCCCAACTCTCACCTTCATCTTGAAATTCTTCAACTCAGAATCAAGATAAATTCATTAATCTCCCGTAAAACTGAGCTTACTATGTTTAATCTTAAACACAAATACTGGGAGTAAGGTGATAAAATTGGGAAGCTTCTCTCTTACCAGCTTGAAGCACAACAAATGGACCAACATATTTTAGGCCTAAAAGATGCTTGGGGTATAATCCATTCCGATAACCCCTCTATAAACAATATTATGAAATCCTTTTATCAAAAATTATATTCAAACTAACATCCTTCTCCTACTATACAAACACAGCAGTTCCTAAAAAGCCTGCATCTACCTCACCTCTCTGCCTCCGAAATGAATAACCTAGACAAACCCTTTTCTCGTCAAGAAATTCAGAAAGCCCTATCCTCCTTGAAGTCTGGTAAATCTCTAGGGGAGATGGTTTTTCCATAGACTTTTATAAAATGCTTTCTGATACTCTCTGTCCTCTTCTGTTTAATGTCTTTCAAGAAGCCGCCACTAATGGCAATCTCCCGCCAACATGCACTGAAACAATTATCACCTTAATCCCTAAGAAAGATAAAGACCCTCCTCTTCCTGTGAGCTATAGACCAATATCTTTATTAAATACGGACGGGAAGATATTCGCTAAACTACTAACAACTTGACTCGAATCCCTGATTTCCAAGTTAACTCACTGTTCACAAGCTGGTTTTATTAAGAACAGATCTGTCTCTGACCATTTATGTTCTCTATTTAATTTAATGCACACAGCTAAATCCCTTAAATCACCAGCGGCTGCTATTGCCATTGATTTTGAAAAGGCATTTGATTCCTTAAACTGGGACTACCTTAATGAAGTTCTGTCTCACTTTGGTTTATCTCACACCTTCTGTTCTTGGATCACATTATTATAAACCTCCCCTGTGGCAAAAGTTCTTACTAATTCTACCCTCTCTTCTCACTTTCAGTTGACAAGAAGAACCAGAAAAGGATGCCCTCTCTGTTCATTTTAGCCATGGAACCCCTGACTGCTAGTCTTCATCAGTCCACAGATATTAAGGGAATCCCTGTTGGCAATTCAAGATATGTTTCTCTTTCCTATGCAGATGACCTTCTAATCTTACTCAAAAACCTAAATGAAGCTTGCCCTTCTCTGGTTGACTTACTTAAAAGTTCACTAACATTTCAGGCCTTGCTTTGAATTATGGGAAATCAGAAACATTACCCCATAATGACCATTGCAAACCTTATATAAATCTATCCCTCAGATTCCATTGGTCCTCACAAGGCATCACATAGCTAGGAATCAAAATAACCCAAAACCTGGAAAAAATCTGGGACACTAATTTTAACTCCTTAATTGATAACATCAAGGTGGAAGCTTCTTAACCTTTCTTTTATGGGGATAATTGCTGCCATTAAGATGTCCATTTCTCCCAAGATTCTTTACCATTTTGCCAACATTCCCTTGATCTTACCGTCTTCTTTCTTATCTAAAATTAACAAATTAATTGGTAACTTTTTATAGGATGGGAAACCACCAAGATTCAGCTATAGCAAACTTCAGGCACAAAAGAAAAAAGGAGAATTTGGACTCCCCTGGCTCAAAGGTTACCTGTGGGCCTTCTGAACCACTCAAACCATTAAGTGGTTTCAGAAACCCTCATCTCACTCCCCATTATGGGTTGCAATGGAATAGGCACTGTGCCTTGGAGGAGTTCCCACTTCCTTCATCTTTAACCCTCTCCCTTCTAAGTTAAAATGTCATCCAACTATATTATACTCTATTCTTTATTGGAAACTAATTCACACATTTTTGAAATCTAACCCAACTCCTTGGCTGTATGCCCCCCTCTGGGGCAACCCAACACTTGCTTTAGATAATCACCCAATTTTCTGCTGTTCCTGGAAAAACAAAGGTATATTTTTCTTAGGAGACATCCTGGACCAGAATTCACTCACTCTCAAAATGTTCTCAGACTTACAGAGTATCTGGAAGATCCCTAAACAAGACTTCTGGAAGTATTTACAAATTAGGGCTGCTTATAATTCTCTCTCCTGTTATGTGAATAAACATACTCTCCAAGATCAATATATTTTGCACTGGGCTAACTCATCTGTAAAATGGAATAGCTCCATTTATAAGGATATCATAGACAATTTACCTGACCATTCTATTCCAGTCAAAAACAAATGGTGTGTACTACTTAACTATAATATCACAGATACACAATGATGTAATTGCTGGCGTCTGTCCCACAATACATTCAAAGATGCCTGTAGTTCCTTAATACAAATAAAAATCTTACATTTATGGTACAGAATTCCTGCTGTACTTCATCACATGGGACTTTTAAATAATAACAATTGTTGGCACTATAACTTGACTAATGGAGATTTACTTCACATTTTATGGTCTTGTGCTCCCATTAATAAGTTTTGGTGCAAAGTCTATTTATTGGCTACCAGAGTCCTTGGACAAATTATTCCTTTAGACCCTAAACTTTTTTTTTTTTTTTTATTTATTATTTTTGTACGGTGCTCCTACCACCAGGTATCTGCCCTGGTCACAGCCCCCGGTCTTCCACCTACTGTCTGGCGTGATCCCTCGGTCACCCCTGGCTTTCCCCCCAGAGGATGGGGCCGTGGAACTGGCACCCCTTAATACAGCCCGCGGAACCATTAACTAGTTGGGGGGTCCGGCGACAGAGGCCAATGAAGCCCGGGGAGGGCTTCATAGAAGGTGGAGGTTCCTCTGAATTGTCTTGTATCTTTTTGCCCACTGGAAAGCCAGACGTGCAATGATGTCAGCTCACCTACGTGCAGACGTCCGCCAGCTCTCCCCCCCCCGTTAGCTGCACCCGCTACTGTCAAACACCCAGCCTCCACTGGGTGCCACTCTAGCACCACATGTGTCCCACACCCACCTCGAAGGAAGGAGAGCTGTTGCAGGATGCTCAATCCTTCCTTCCCCCTGCCAGCCCCCGGCGGCCCAAGTCCGTTCCCAAACCCAGGTCGCCAGCATGGTGCGAGGTGTGGCATCCAGCGCCTCAACCCTCAGTGCCACCGGGCTGGCCTAAACTTTTTCTATTAGGTATCTTTATCACAAATAACCCACCCCTCTCACATGCACATTTTAGATGGCTAAACATACTATTTCTCCTTGTTAAACGCCTGATTCTCATGAACTGGAAAACAACCTATGTCCCAACCCTTTCAGATGTCCTTCAAAAGCTTTCCCAGTATGCACCCCCTAGATCAACTATCTCATGTCATCCATGACTGACTCACTCTATACGATAAATGCTGGCAGGACTATTTTAGGTATATCGAAATATTCGGCTCCTCTAGATCTTAATCTATGCGTATTCAAGTCTTCCCTTTTATACCTACTTTAGGTTAGGGTCATCTCTGTTCCTACGCACAGATATCTCTCTTGTCTCCTTTCCCTTTCTTTTCAGTTCTTCACTGTCATTTCCCCATTTTACTATCTCCCCTTTCACATATTACATTTCTACTCTTATCCTTCTAATACTGAGCACCGATTGTATTCTCTTATATATCACTTTATGCATTTTACTTAAAATCCTGGTTAAAGCATTTACTAGCACTCACTTTATATATGGTGGATCTTTTTGAATTAACAGCTGCCCTGCTTGATTTTAACCCTGCCATTATCCACCTGCACATTTGTTTAGGTTTAAAATCTAAGAATAATCATGCAATGAGACCTCTGTATTTCTATAACCCATGTATTGTTATGCATAATGTGATGTTCTGTTTCTTTATAATGGATGATGTCTTCCAAATGCATTGTATGTTTTGTTCCTCTTTATGTATTCAAAACATCAATAAAAAGATAAAGTGAAAAAAAAAAATTACATCACCATGACCTCATGTTTCAGACTCTTCAGGTACCAAGTCATGAGTGGGCATTGATGCTAGCCGTTTATACTGTGCCCAGTGAATGGCATGCTTTGTTTGCTGATGGTTATGCATACCAGTTGTCCCGTAGTGTGTTCCTCCCTTACCCCTGCTAATCATTGCCTTGCATATATTGCAAACAGACACACTTTTGTCACCCTCATTCACTGAAAAGAAACCCAAATAATGGACTTGCTGCCCACACACCAGCTTTTTTTGGGTGGGACAGATGGGGCCAGGGGCATGGGGGTGGGCACAACTGTTTCAAGTTGCTGCTGCTGCTGCTGCTTACCATGTACCCATTTACCTTGTGGTCCCGCTCCCTTCACACTTGATTGTAACTTACGAGGAGGAGGCACAAGAAGGATTGCTTGCACTTCACTTGTGTCAACACTTTTTTTACAGGTGCTTGGGGAGGCTGCCATATAGGGTCAAGTACGGAGTCTTCATCACCTCCCTCATCACTATCATTACTGATGTTGGACTTTGACTTTTCTAGCACCGACACTAAGTCTGATTATCCCATATCTCTTCTTTCTCTTCTGCCTTGCCCCCATTCCACCTCTACAGTAGCAGGATGTGCTGGCTCAGGCTGCTTTTCCTCCTCACCCTACATGTCATGCAGATTGTGCTCCAGCTCCTTCTCTTCCCCTGCCAGCACAGTTAATGATCCTGGACCCTCCTCAGAATCTTCCTTATTGACTGCCATTGGCTGCACACCCTCATCGCTCTTAGTCTGTAGCAGCTCCTGAGAGTGAAACATTAATGCAGCGATATCCGTGGCAGTTTTGCTTGCCACTTTTGCACTCTGAGCAACACCTGTTGTGGGTCTACACTGCAAACCAGAAAAAACAGCAGCTGTAATGCCAACTCCTGCTGATGCCGATACAGCATGGGGGCCAGCTGGTCACTGGAACTACAAGTGTCAGTGACTGTGCTGCACCTGCTAACAACGACCCCAGTATCCTGTGCACCTTGACCTGATACCATTTTTGAAGATCCACCAACACTAGCCACACTAATTCTTTTTCCACTTCCTCCTCACTTTCGTTTGTCCACCAAGGTTTGATTTTTTTTTCACTCAATACTGCAATAAGAACCAAAAACTGGACAAAATAGTAGATTTCAAAGCAAACATAGACAGAAAGTACTACAGAGAACAGTAAGACTATTTCGCCATTTTTTATGTTGCTTGTATGCATGTGCAAGAAACATAGTGCCATCATCAGAGATTTCGGAGGTGTGTCACCTCCTCCTCCAATTCAGTCAGTGAGCTGGCAGGCGCGGCCCCTGTAAGCCAATGCATTTTGGAGCTGTCTATGACATACGCTCAAAATGCAGTGCCTCTCAGTTGAAAGGGAGCTACGCTGCGTGAACACCGATAAGCATAGCTCCCACATGCAGGCGTGTCGCCTCGCACGCATCCTGTGTAGCTGTGGGGTGCCCAATCCCCACCGGCTGAGCTGCTGTCGTTCCCCGTAGCTGGTGCCACGCTGGGAGCCCACCCAGTGTGGCAATCAGTTCTTTGGCCGATGGGGGTGCCCAACTTCCATCGGGCTGAATGGCCCCCCATCCTGTGCCACGCTGAGCCCACCCAGCATGGCAAATGGTCCATCGACATCTTTTTGTTTTAAACCTGTAAAACAAAAGCGGTCCTCGCAGTGTCTCCGACTCCCCTCCCACAACCTGCACCCACCCTGCCCACCCAGCCTCCCCACCCCCTCACCCCATGCTTACCTCGGACTCCAGTAGCAGCCGATCTTGATTGGACCGGGGAACCGTCTGCACTCTTCAAGCCGACCCTTGAACTGAGGAAATGCCAGTGTGTATATGGGCTAGATAGGAGGGTTCAACTTTACTGCATATCTCAGGCATTTTTGGGAATTTTGCACCAAATTTTCAACATGGGGTTTTTGGGAACCCTTCTCATGAATGATGTCACTGTCATGGCGTTATTCGGGCCCGAAGGGTGATTTCGCGCAGTGACTGTGCAGTGACTGCGAAATCACCCTTCAGGCCTGAATATCGCCATGACAATAAACATCATCATGAAGCAAAAAACACCATAAAGACAATTTGTGCTAGTCAAAATCAAAAAATACTTTTCTGAAGCATCGTTGCGCAGTTCTCATGAGCTCATAAGTTCGCGAAATTTCAATATTTTCCTCCAGATTTTCAACATTGCCATTTTACCACACCTTCTTATGAGCAGTACAGCTGTCATTTTCACATCTCACCCAAAATGTGTTTCCCACTGTGTAGCGCATAAAGGCGCAGTCGGTATCTTGAAATCAATGTATGGGACAAATTAAAGAAAATCACAGTGACACTGTTCATGAGCAGAGGTCTTAAAATGGCTATGTTGAAAATTTGGTGAAAAATTCCTAAAATGACTGTTTACTGAACGTCGCCATGCAGTTCCTACGCAGGCTCGTAAGTTCACAAATTTTCAATATTTTCACTCCAGATTTTCAACATTGCCATTTTACCACACCTCCTCATGAGCAGTATAGCTGTCATTTTTCACATCCTGCTCAAAACATGGTTTCACCCATGTAGCGCACAATGGCGCAGTCGGTGCGCAAACTCAGTGTATGGGACACATTAAGAAAATCACAGTGTCACTGTTCATGAGCAGAGATCTTAAAATGGCAATGTTGAAATTTGGTGAAAGAATTCCTAAAATGACTGTTTTACGGTATGCGTTGCACAGTTCCCACATGCCTTTCGTGGGTTGCAATTTTCAATATTTCACTCCAGATTTTCAACATTGCCATTTTACCACACCTCCTTATGAGCAGTACAGCTGTCATTTTTTCACATCCTGCCCAAAATGTGTTTCCGCCATGTAGCACAATGGCGCAGTCGGTGTGCAAACTCAATGTATGGGACACATTAACAAAATCACACTGACACTGTTCATGACCAGAGGTCTTAAAATGGCTATGTTGAACATTTAGTGAAAAATTTCCTAACAATGACTGTTTTACGAACCTGCGTTGCGCAGTTCCTATACTCGCTCGTAAGTTTGCAAATTTTCAATATTTGCTCTCCAATGACTTCCAAATACCTAAACAGCACATAGAAGCAAGCAACATTCGGCACTGACAAATGCTTGTTACAAAAGAAATTCAAACCTGAAACAATATGTTTGCCTCAGTACTGAAATTAGAGGTCCTAGCTCTTTTTGCCTTTTAATCAGCAAAAAAAAAATGCAGAGTCAAAAAGTTTCTAAATGTGTAGCAGAAGGAACACAGTTCTTTCTTCTTCAGAAGTCACTTTGGAACTAAGGAAACACACAGCAACAAGCTGCTGTCAAACATCAGGGACCTAGTTATTTCAGAGAAAGAACCATCAGAGGCCATCTGGCATCCCCATGTAACTGCAGAGCTTGCATAATAATTGTGGAGTTTTCCACAGAATTACAGACCGTAACTGTGGAATTTATCTCAGCACAGTGAAATGGAACAGGCAAATCCCAGGCTTCCATGGAATTCAACAGTAAAACCTAGAAATGAAAGCACAAACGGTGGAAGAAACAAATATACATGTGACTACACAGCTTGCAGAATGATCTTGTTGTTTTTTACAGAATTACAGACCTTACTGCTCCATTTTAAAGAGAATGGTGAAATACAAAAGGCAAAAAAAAAATCCTTTGTTTCCACAGAATTCAGCAGCAGATCCTAGAATATATAAATGGTAGAAAAAACAACTGCCCAGCTGACTATACAGCTCATGGAATAATTTGGGAGTTTTCTGCAGCATTAAAGAGCTAAAACTGTAAATTTTTTTCCAAACGGTGGAATACAAAGGGTTGAAAAAAGTTCAGTTCCACAGAAGTCAATAGACAAACCTAGAAATTAATGCACAAATGGTGGGAAAAAAATGACAAAAGAAAAAAAAAATGGTTGATTTGCTTCCAGTCCAGTACTGTGGCTCTAGAGCTAGGGTGGTTAGAGTCAGCATATACTGTACAATTGAAAGTTACAGTACCACCTACAAGAACGCAAACATGACCCTAAATTGCTTACAGAAAAAAAAATCCACAGAATTACATTGGGAATTGTGAAATAAGTAATTGAACTGCAAAATAAATGACAAGCAACTATAATTATGTGATTCTTATTTTTCAACCATTCATACTTGGTGAAAATTTGCACTACAGTTTCGGAGATTTGGAATTTGACAAAGGCAGAAGTTTGGAAAAGTTTGTGAAATTTGTGAAATTTTATGAACGTTCTGCAAAAGTTGAATTTGCAACTTCTGCCCAGCAGTGAATGCAGGTACTTTCGATGAGACTTGTGGATCTTGACAGAAAGGTATGCACCCTTCATACCTAGAGCAACCATCTAGTCCCCTTTCAGTGAAAGGGGAAGGAGGGACTGCAGAGAGACCATTCAGAACTTTTTGTATTCGATGAATAGATTCAGTCCTCAAAAGTCTAATACGAGCCTTAGATCCCTGGTCCATTTTGGTACCAGGAAGTACAGGGAATAGTCTAGTCTCCCGGGGGAGGTCCCGGGAGACTGACGGAGGGCTGATGTAGTCCCACTCCACAAAAATGGAAACAGAGAGGAGGCTGGAAATTACAGGCCTGTAAGTTCTTCCTTGGAAGTGGGCAAACTAATGGAATCACTACTGAAGGAAAGGATTGGGGAATATCTTGTTTCCACTGGTCTTCAAGAGCCGAGGCAACATGGGTTCATAGGGGAGAAGTCTTACCAGACAAACCTGATTGAGCTCTTTGACTGGGTAACCAGGGAAGTGGATCAGCGAGGAGTAGTTGACATAGCCTACCTGGACTTCAGCAAGGCCTTTAACACCGTTCCACATAGAAGACTGGTGAGCAAGCTGAGAAGCCTGGGAGTGGGTCCTAAAGTAATAAGATAGGTAGAGAACTGGCTGGACTATAGGAGTCAGAGGGTGATGGTAAATGGCACACACTCAGGAGAGGGAAAAGTGACCAGTGAGGTGCCACAATGGTCAGAACTAGACCCAGTGTTCTTCAATGTATTTATAAGCAACATTGCAGAAGGACCGGAAGGGAAGGTATGCCTCTTTGTGGATGACACAAAAATCTGCAGCAGAGTAGACACACCCGGGGGGGGGGGAGAAGAATGAGAGAGGATCTAAAAAAGCTAGAAGAATGGTCACGGGTTTGGCAGGTGGGTTTCAAAGCAGAAATGTGCAAAATAATACACTTGTGGCACAGAAACCCAGGGGCAGTGTATCAACTGGGAGGAGAAGTACTAGCAGACACAAAATAGGAAAGGGACCTGGAGATAATCATTTCTGATGACATGAAGGTTGCTAAACAGTGTGACAAGGCAGTGGGAAAGGCTAACAGGATGTTTGGATGCATATGCAGGAATATCACTAGCAGAAAGAGGGAGGTAATAATACCCTGTATAGATCACTAGTGAGACCACACCTCAAGTACTGTGTCCAATTCTGGATGCCACACCTCTGAAAGGACATGGACAGGGTGGAGGTGGCATAGAGGAGGGCAACCAAAATGGTGCAGGGCCTGCATCAGAAGCCCTACAAAGAAAGTCTTAAGGAATTAGAAAGGAGGGAAAGGGGGATATGAAAGAAACATTCAAATACCTCACAGGTGTAAACAAAGTACAGGAAGGTAGCATGTTCCAGACAAAAAGATGCTTGCGGACAAGGGGTTACACTATGAAGCTGGAGTGGGTCTGAGAGGAAATATGAGGAGGTATTTAGGTAATAAGCTGCCTTACTATATCTCCTGCTGTCTTCCCCTGAGTATAATTGGGATATACGCATTAAGAAGTTACTCAGCTATTACACTTAAAGTACCCAAAGCAAAATCCCGCTTCGGCAGGGCAGCCATAAGCTCCGTGCTACCTACCTTATGGAACAATCTACAAAAAACCCTCAAATTAAGCACTCTAATTGGTATAAATGCCTTCAAGATGCTTTATTTCTGTACAATCAGATAAGTATTTAACTGCTTCACCCACTCAGATCCAGTACCAGTGTCTGCACTGGTATATAGCTACGCCTAGACCCAGTTTTAAGTACTGACCCCCCAGCTTGCTCCTCACCAGCCTAATTGTTCTCTCTCTTATCCCCCTGTCTTATCAACACTAGACCCATCCATCCCCTTATTCTTCCTTTCCCAACCTTGGATAGGAGCTCACTACCCTGGGTTGTGACATCCTACCATGCCCCGTACTTTATAGCATTCAATCCTGGGGCTCACACATACTCCTTTTCTCCATCCACCTTCTCTACATCCCATTTTACCAACTCCTTTCTGTGCACCGTGCCCTCCTAGCTTTTCTCCCCCTACCTCCCTCCCTTCCCCCACCATCACCTTTACCTGGTGTATATTTTTATTTTTAATTTTTTCTTCCGTTACTTCCTCCTGCAACCTTAGATAACCTGCTTTATCTTCCTATAGACACTTCTATGTATGTAAATACCGTGTAATCTGTACAACATCTGTATAATTCTATGTACACATGAACTTCTTTTTCTTCCTCTCTGTAAAGAGTATTATCTGTATTGCCTTGTAAATACCTGTGTTGACCTGTATATACAATTGTTCATGCTCCACCCAGGTCCATCTTGCAAATGAGCTTCTGCTCAACGATGAACGCCTGGTTAAATAAAGACTTGATTGATTGATTGATTTCTTCACGGAAAGGGTGGTGGATGCTTGGAGCAGCCTCCCGGGGGAGGTGGTGGGGGCAGTATGGCGCAGTAGTTTAAGGCTCTGAGCTGCAAATCTGGAGACCTGGGTTTGAATCCCACAGCCCCCACTTGTATACTGTGTGACCCTGAGCAAGTCACTTAACTTCCTCATGCTCCCAGGTTGCACCTGCAAACAAGCTTTCTGCTTAGTGTGTCTCACCTGGTAAAACAATTGGTAAAAAAAAAAAGTTACAGGATTCAAGAAAGCATGAGATCAGGATGCATGAGATCAGAAAGCAAGAGGATCGTGGGAGTGAGGCAAGGGAGGGTGCAAAGCGGAGACCAAGTAGGGTCTGCGGTGGCACTGTAGGTAGGGAAAATAGGGCAGACTGGGTGGGCCAAGAGGTCCTTATCTGCTGACAACTTCTGTTTCTATGTAATAGCCCTGGTTTTGTTCTGGAACTGGAACTAGTTCTACAGCCCTCTTGTGGAGGAGGGTTTGTACCTCTACCAACAGGAGGGCATGATGTCCTGGAGGATATCGGTTTGGCAAGGGCCACTGGAGAAACAGAAAAGAGGTTTAGGGTATGTCTTCACTGAACTACCTCCAGGACCCAGGGATCAGTTGTTATCTCTCTCCACTTTTGTAAGAAGAGGGAGATTCCACCTCCCACCAAAACATACTGAGGCAGTGAAGTTGCAGGAAGGTGAGGGGAGTCAGAAAGTGTCAGGGACGGTGGGGTCTGGTAATGGTTTGACCTTTTGTTAGTCTGACTTGGGCACCAAGAGTCAGGTTTGTGGCCTGGAAAGTGGAAGGGTGATGTCTCTGGGAACTGGGTCCTGGACCTCTGGAATATCCACGACCTGGACATGTGTAGAACCAGTGAAAAGAACCCTTGCTCCCAACACAGGGCTTAGGGTTCAGAGCGTGTAGGGACCTCAAAGTCATTTTGAAAACTGTAAATCCCTCAGAGCATTTTCCACATCTGATACAAATAGTTGCTTTCCTCTGAATGGGACATTAAGGACTGATTGCTGAACAACAGTGGCAAAGCCTGCCACCTACAGCCAGGAGTGGTGGTGAAGGCAAATCCTAGAAGCTGCAGCATGGGCTACAGCATTTGAGACATCATAAGCGAACCTGAGCAGGTGCTTTCCATCTTCCTGTCCATTAGCAATAGCCTACTGAGCCTGTATCTTGTCAGGGCTGTCCGGCATGTTATCAACCAGGGATACCATTGACCTCCATAGACTTTTCTGATACTTTATCATGCATGCCTGATAGTTTGCAGTCCTTAGGCCAAGGGAAGCAGAAGCTAATCTTCTCTTCCCCATCATATCCAGTTTTCTTAACTCTTTATCAGGAGGAAGAGAAATCAAGTGCTTGGGTGCCTTTCATCTATCATGAGCAGCCATTATGACTACTGGGTTTGTTTCAGGTTGCGATGAATAGTAAGACTTAGCTGTAGGGTCAGGATATTGTTGATCTGCCTTTCTCAATTAAGCAGGTTGATGCCAGGCAACCAAAGCAATATCCTCTAGTGCTAAATGTACAGGAGAGATACTGACAGTAGTGGAGGCCTACACCTCCAAGACCTCATAAACATTCTTCTTGGGGGAATCCTCCTCCTTTGCTTCAAAACACAGTTTAGCTTGGACTAGCTTGGGAAGAAGCCCTGAAATGTGGCATCTTCAGGGGGATACCTAGGAGTGTTTTTTCACACTCTCTTCTGAGCAGGAAGAAAGAGTTGAGCTAGAGTTAACTACATCTATCACTTCCTCTTCTTCATCTTTTGTCTCCTCATCCTCTTCCATAAATTCTGGATTGTACTCCAGTTCTTTGTCAACATTGACTGTCATAGGGAGAGAGTCAATGGGATGAAGAGATAGTGGAGGAGGAACCATCAATGGGCGTCCCATAGATGGAGGTCATTCAGAGGTTGGCATGATGGTGGGGAATGAGAACTGTCACATCGATGGTAAGGTCAACAGCAGTATCACTGAGGGCACTGATGGAGGTGGGGATGACAGTGGCAGTGGCATAAGACACTGAAAGAGCTCCAACATCATTTGATAAAGGAGCTGCATATTGACTGGCTCTGAAGGGGTCCAAGATGGGAGAACCATCAATGGGATTGTGCCTGACAGCAGTATCAGCTATGAAGTTTCTGGAGGGGGGGGAGGCGATCAAGTGCCAGACCCCAACCTAGGTGTCTCAGAGATGGCTTGGGGGCCACAGGACCCAAGACTGTGGCCTGGGACTTATCTTTATCAGATGAGTTACCTCTTTTCAGAGAAGAGCGGGAATGGTGTGGGAAACAACCTTGTCTTTATGCCACTTCTCTTTCTCAGAGTGGCGGTGTTTTTCTACCAACTTGGAGGACTTGTCCTTCATTTTAGTCTAATTAGTGACAGACGACATAAACCGCAGGGAGCGGTGGGTCAACAGCGAACTGGGAACCGAGGTGACTGATGATGGTGATATCACTTTTGACATGACCTGCTTCTCCATTTCTTTAAGCTTTAGATGAATTTCTTTTTTTCAAATGAATATGCTTTATTGTTAGTAAGAATTATCTTATCATTTGTTACAGACATATAGAAAACATTGTTACAAGTCTCATTTCTATACTGTACTACGTACAGGAGTAGCATGGAGAACTTTCATAGTAACATATATACACATATGGGTCTAGTAGTTTTTATGTAAGATTATACTATCTCTGTATATATCTCCTCAAAACACAAGAAACATGAACTTATTTAACTTCCTATTCCCCCCATTAATTTTACCACCCATCCCCCCCCCACCGGTATGCAGTGGAAGAGATTTTAAGGGATTACAGGTCATGGATGTGATTGTTGGGAGAGGACTAAGGGTCATATTGAGTTTTATTCTAATAACTGACTCAAAATTGGTGTGATCTAATCTGTGTTTGTTAAATGGTTAGTAAAGTGTGTAAAGCTGCCCATACTTTCTGGTAGTAATCTGGTCTTTTAGTTTTATGAGTGATGGTATTTTCCCCCTGTAGGGCGAGAAGAGTATCTCTGTTAACCACTCTGTGTCGGTGGGAATGTTCTGATCCAACCAGTGCCGCATGATTACTTTTTTGGCACATAAAGATATCAGTGCCATATGTTTGCATTGGTTGCCAATTAAGAGGTTCCCATAGTCCTCTAATATGCAAGTTTCTGGTTTGAAAGCTTCTGAGAGGCCTAGAAGAGGGTCCAGTTGGATTTGATGGTGGTTCATAGGGGTGTAACATTACTACAGTTCCATAGAATATGCAGTAGTGTACCAGGACATTCCTTGCACCTTGAGCAGAGGTTAGAAAAAAGTCTCCCCATTTTGTGAAGCCTGACCGGGTTATAGTACATATCATGGAGAACATAGAACTGTAGTATGTGGTATCTAACCCATTTCACATCTTGATATAGCCATGACCAGATTTTTGACCATGATCGAGTTGTTGAGGGGTCTGAGGGTAGCACCTGGTCCCAGAAGTAGTGTGGTGGTCCTCGCAGTTCCTCTATGCCATCCCTTAGAAGGTGATAGAAAAATGAGATAAGATGAGATAATGGTAAGTTAGAAATGGTTGGGAGAAGTGGGCCTGCTAAATTCTGTTCTCATGGTCCTGACCCAAAATGTTGTAACAACATGTGTTGTAGTTGGATCTATTTGAAGCAGAAAGATGTGGGGAGATTAAATTGTGAGCGTGCTGTTCGGAATGGCATCAGTTTGTGTTCTTATAGCAAGTCTGTAACCTTAAGTTGTGTATTACCTGGCCAAAAAGTATATGGAAGAGGAGAACCCTCTAACTTAAAGTTGAAGTTGCAGGAGATGGTCTGAGAAGTATCTCTTACTATGGATAACTGGAATGTGGTACAAAGTTGAGCGTGCACTCGAATTGTTATCCCGATAGATAAGTCACAGAGACTTTTGGGTAGATTCTTAAAGAGAGTGTATATAAGAGTATTGAGAGCTATACCATGTAACAAGCTGAGGAACCTTTCTATTTGAAGCTACAGGGCGTAATATTGCACCTGATTGACGGGTGTCATGGCTGTTAGCCATTGAGTGAGGACGGAATATGTAATAGAGAAATGATAAAATAGAAAATCTGGTAGCTGTAGACAACCCTTCTCTCTGCTCCTCTATAGTTTAAAGAGGGCCCTCCTAGGTGTCTTGCCATCCCATATAAAGTTAGATATGAGTCTGTGAGCTAGTGTAAACCAGTTTCTAGGTAAGAAGAGAGCCGTCATCTGTAAGGGGTATAATATCCAGGGAAGAACATTCATTTTCACTACATTTATTCATCCCCAGAGAGAAAGTGGGAGTATTGCCCAGCTGGAGAGGTCTATTTTGATTTGAGCTAGGATTTTATCTAGGTTGTATTGTTTCATCTTGGTATTGAAGCAGGAAATATATATACCCAAATATTTTAATTTATCCTTAACCCAACGGAGTCCTAGAAGGGAGATGTCTGCTGAAAATGTGTGAGCGTTCAAAGGCATTAGTTCCATTTCGGATATATTCAGCTTATAGTTAGAGAATTTGCCAAACTCTGTAATAAGTTCAACCGTGGTGGTGATCAATGCAGAAGGATATGAGACATGCAGCAGTACATCATCGGCATATACGGAAAGTTTATATTGGTGAGGACCGATAGATATGCCCAAAATCTTAAGGGAGATGTTGACACGTCTAATGAGTGGTTCCAGATATAGATCAAACAGAAAGGGAGAAAGTTGACATCCCTGTCTGGTACCTTGCTGTAGGATAAAGGGTTGTGATAGTTGACCGTTACAGAGTACCCATGCAGAGGGCTGTGTCTATAGAATCTTTATCCATTTGATATACTGCAGTGGTATGTTGAAGTATGGTAGCAAATGGAATAGGTAGTCCCAGAAGACCCTGTCGAATGCTTTCTCTGTGTTCAGGGAGACCAAGGCAGATGGAATTTGGGATTCCCCAGACGCAGAGATCAAATAGGCCAGTTTCTGCATATGGTCAGAGGATACCGTACCTGCCACAGACCCAACTTGTTCCCTACTAATAAGACCTTGCCAGACCTTAGATAACCTGGTGGACAGGATCTTAGCTAGTGTCTTCATATCCACATTGATTAGGGAAATAGGGCAGTAGTTAGTAACATGGAGTGGATCCCTATCTGGTTTGAGGAGGATCACAATTTTGGCTTAAAATAGGGAGTGATCAGAGATACTGTGATTGAACATATAATTATAAGTATCTAGGAGGACCGGTACCAATTGAATTTTAAAGGTTTTATAGAACTCTACGGTATATCCATCTGGTCCTGGTGCATTATCTAATGGAAGGGAATCGATAGCTGATCTTATTTCATCAGTGGAGATAGGTGCCTTAAGCGAGGCTGCTTGGTTAGCATCTAGTTGGGGAATTTGGACTGTCTGTAAAAAAATATCTACTTCTGATGGGTTAAAGTTGGAGGATGGATGAGAATATAAAGTTTTATAATATTCCTGGAAGCAATACACTATTTCTCTGGGGAAGGAAACAGTTGATCCTCTGGGGTTCTGGATATATGAGACTATTTTGTCAGAGGCCTGTGCCTTGAGACGTAGAGACTGAAGTTTTCCGGCCTTATCCCCCTGGTCAAAATAGTGAATTTTGGAGCGTATAAGAAGGTGTTCCGCTTTTTCAGTCAGGATTGAATTGTGGCAAGCTCTGAGAATTTTTAAAGCATTAAGCTCTTTTGAAGTGGGACAAGTGGAGAGTGATACTTCCGATCTCCTAATGTCTTGTAGAAGAACGGAGGTTACCTGGGAGGTAATCTTTTTCTTAATTGTGGCCATGCAGATAATTTCCCACCACACTGTACATTTAAGAGCTCCCCATAGAATATTTAGCTTAGGCATAGTGGGCCGTTGATATTGAGAAAGTTGATGATAAAGGCTGCGAGTTGGGATACCAGGTAATCTGACCTAAATAGTCGACTGTTGAGTCTCCATACTTTATCTTTGGAAAGAGGCAGGCCAGGACTCCAGCATAACAAAGTGGGATGATGATCTGAGATCACCTTGGGTAGATAATTGCAGGATGATACATATGAGAGGTGCCCAGTGTCCAGAAGAAAATAGTCAATTTGGGAAAATAAATTGTGAGGAAAAGAGTGAAAAGAATATTCCCTGTGATGGGGGAAAAAGAGCTCTCCAAGGGTCTATTAGCCCCACCGAATCTATCAATTCTATGATGTCCAATTGTGCTTGGGAAAGCAATGAGAGGTGACCTCTCGAATGATCTAGAATATTGCAGAGTACCAAATTCCAATCACCCCCTAGTACAATTGGAAGGGAGGACCATGGGATTAAATAGTCCATAACGGAGATGAAAAATGGAGGATCTTCTGTATTTGGGCCATATATAGAACTGAGTACCACCTCAGAATGGCCTAGTAAGGCTCTGATCAAAATATATCTATTCTGAGAGTCTATAATGGTATCCAGTTGATGGAAGGGTACCTGACGTGCTATAAGAATTGCCACACCCCCTTTACGAGTGTCTGGTCCAACCCCTAGTGCTTGGCCCACCCAAGACCTTCTGAACTGAAGAACTTGGGAGGGGGGAAGATGGGTTTCCTGAAGAAAAGCCACATACGTATCTAACTTACTGAGAGTAGCAGTATCTTGGCACATTTAGTCAGAGACTGGGCACCTTTTACATTCCATGAACACACTTTATAATTAGTCGTCATATTGACATACAGTATATTGTTAAAATTTAACCTGTAACCTTGCAAAACATCAAGAACAGACAAATAAAGATTTCCAAAAATAAAAAAAGGGAAAATACCCAATCACACTGTGTACCTGACCCCTATCAACCCCACATTTCCTCCCATCTACCCAACCTATCCCCCAAATCCCTATACTCACAGCGAGTTTAAACAGTCCCAATAAGGGTTGTCCTATGGCTCAGGTTGCATGGCTGCAGCCCACGGGGAGAACAACTGCACCAAGAGATTGTCCAAGAGAGTGCAGAGTAGAAAGCTGTGAGTACCCCCCTACCCTTACTCTAGTTCATAACACCCATCTAAGGTTGCAGAACTCAAAGTGCCCTTCCCCACCCCACATCTCATGTGAACATCAACATTTTTCATTGCCTATACCTGCAACTAGCAGTGGAACGCAGTTGCATCGTAATAATGCAAGGTAACAAAACCCCTCTTTAAGTGGGGGTTCCAACTGGCTTCCCAAAATTTTGAAACCATTATCCAGTCCTTGAAGGAGAGAAAGAAAAAAGGAAGGAGGAACAGAAATGCTCTATATTTCCCCATTTTACTGGTATCCCAAATCCAGTGATTGGTTAACCTGATTCAGGTGAGGGAGTGATTAAATCACAAGTCAGGGCTGGAACCTTGGTGTATTGTCACAGCATTTTGGAGCTGCTGCCATGAATGGCTATGGGAAAGAAAAAAAAAAAAAAGAAAAGGGGGAAAAAGGCTGTATATTAGTCTATGAGCCAGGAGCAAGCACCACTGTTCAAACGCTATGTTCTACTGCCCTCGTGTGGCAATTGAGAAAATCGAAGAAAGTGTGGAATGCTCAGGGAACTTCTACGCACATTCGTGCTGATTCTACAGTTGTCTGAAACATAACTCCAGTTCTCAATGTGCACTGAACAGATGGGGGAATCAAGGCCTGCAGTTCAGGATGGGCTTGCTCAGCGGTGTCAAAATGGTGCCAGGTATTTTTATAATAGACTGAGAGTCTCGATGGATACTGCCCTTTATATTTAATACTGGCAGCGATCAGCTTTGTGACTAATGGGTGAAATGCTGCCCTCCACGGATGAATGGTTGCCGGGAGATCTTGGGTGAATCTTAACTGTTGGCCTTCCCATAAAATTTCCTGAAGATCCCTGACTTGCCCTAAAACTTGAGTCTTATCCAGGTAGTTGAGGAATTTAATTATCAAGGGTCTTGGTGGTTTCCCTGTAGCTGGCTTAGGTCTAAGTGAATGGTGGGCCCTTTCTATTACATATGTAGTGTTGTTAGGAGAGGGCCCAGCTACTTTAGCTAGCATCTTCTGTAGGAACGTAATCGGAGCTGCTGCTTCAGTGTCTTCTGGAAGGCCGAAGATAAGAATATTGTTACGCTGACTTCGGCCTTCCAGGTCCTCCAGCTTAACTTCCATACAATGTAGTTTCTGTCACAGTGCAGGGAGCTCTGGTTCAATTTGAGGCTTTCCATCCCTCCAGCAATGATGTCCTGGCCATCACATCTTTGATCGCTTGGGTGGCATTGGTGAAATCCCCTTGCATCGATTTGAGCTCCAAGGTAAGATCTTGGAGAGCTGTGAGGTTGTTGAGAATGTAGTTATTTTAGAAGTGATGCCAGGTTGGCCTCTGGAGCGTTTTGATGTTTTTTCAGGCATTTGCGGTGGGGTATGTGGGGGTGGTGCCTGGTGCATTTCTGCTTCCATATCACCAGTAGGCCTCAAGGAATAAACCGTCCATTCCACCAAAAAAAAGGAACTGAATCGTGTCCAACTTCACCTCAGATGTTCCAGTAGACTATCAGAAGTTGACAGATAAGTAGATATGCACGGTTAGTGAAGGTAGACCATAGATTTTTACTATAAAGTGAGAGTCGAGGTCGGAGCTGGTCTTCTGAGTTATTAACCCATCAGTGGCATCATGTGATTCTAGCTTTAGATGAATTTCTAAAGCCTTCTTGTGATGTCTCTTGGATGCTTGATTAAAGCCCTGGCAAATAGAACAGGCTTTAACACTGTTGTCTGTGCCCTAGTAATGTATGTACATGGAGTGGTTGTCGTCGATGTAGATTTTAATGTTGCAGCAATGACAATAGCAGAACAGTGGTTTCTTGTCTTTTTGGCAGTGGCATAAAAGTAAAGTTTTGAAATAACAAACTTGAGAAATAGCAGCATAAGCAAAACTTTCCAAAGTTCAACAGCATTCTTCAGCAGTGGTGGACCGATGAGCAGTTGATGGCAGGAGAAAGACCCGAGGCATGCTGGGGACACACACGTTACATAGGCACCGATGAGGTGTGTTGACATGGGTGGCCCTAGCCAGAAAAAATTTCTGGGAGGTACTGATGCTGACAGTTCACATTTCCATGATATGGCTCAATGGCGGGAGACATACTTGAAGAAGATTAAACACTCCAATCTCAAGCAGTGACATGCCCCCACCACCTACCACCAGTAAGCTACAATAAGAAGTATTTATTTCTGAGCTGAAGGCTTTCTTACCCCACTGTTTGTAGTCTGCTTTATGCCATGCCAATCACTGTATGGCATTGGGAGCCAAAGTGGTTTGAAAAAAGTACTGAAGCCAAATCAAATTCATGGGGCCAAACTCAATGCCATATCAAAGTTACCAATGTCCTACTTCTCTCACCCATTGTGAAGAACAAGAAAAAAACATTGTAGTGAGCCTCTATGCTGCAGGTGGAGGTCTTACAGCCCCTGGAAGGGCAGTTATCTAGCCTAACCCACACCCTGGAGTATCCTATTGCACTTATAAAATAGGCAAACTGAGAAACCAACTTTTTTTAAATTATAAACAAGTATTTTCTTTTGTTAAAAGTAACTAAAAGAATGTAGTCTCTCCTCACCAGGTGCCTGAGTTGGTCTTGAAGCTGTGACCTACCAACTGCGATCTAGAATCTGGTCCAACCAGACTTTTGGTCAGTTGTGTGGACCTGATTGGACCTGTGGTTGCTGGGATTGTCCAGTGTTCACTGAGGAATGGAATCTTCCCAGTGGCCTTGAAAGAGGCATTGGTGAGACCCCTTTTGAAGAAACCCTCACTGGACCGAGAATGTCTCACCAACTACAGACCAGTCTCAAACATCCCATTTTAAGGAAAGGTTTTAGAAAAAGTGGTGGCCGTTCAGCTTGAGGCTCGTTTTGCCTCCTTGGCCACTTTTGAGCACTTCCAGTCTGGCTGTAGGCATGGGCATAGCATGGAGACTGCCCTGGTGAAGGTGCTTAATAATGTCCTAATAGTGAGAGATGCCGGAAAGCATACTATCCTTGTTCTCCTGGATCTCTCTGTGGCTTTTGACACCGTGGACCATGGGGTGCTATTGGACAACCTGTGGAACTGGTGTGGATTAACCAGCACTGTAATCAGCTGGTTTGTATCCTACCTCACGGACAGAGTGCAGAGGGTGATGATGGGGTTATCCTCATCTAACTCAATGCCTCTGCACTGTGGAGTTCTGCAAGGTTTGGTCCTGGTGCCTCTGTTGTTCACGGTGTACATGCTGCCATTGGGAGACATTATCAGATGATATGGGCTGGATTTTCATTGCTATGCTGATGAAACTCAGCTATACCTGTCCTGTGCACCTGAAAACCAGATGGCGGCCTCTGTTTTTAACACCAATCTGGCTGAGATCCAGAACTGGATGACTCATAACTGGCTCTGACTCAACCCAGACAAGACGGAAGTACTGGTGATGGATCCTGGTCAGCGATGGGTTGGTGGAGGACTGATGGATGATCCTGGCTTGAGGCTAAAAAGGTATCCCTTTGATCCCCTTTGACTGGGTCAGGGATCTGGATGTGTTCCTTGATGACATCCTGATACTTGATGCTTAGGTGTCAGCCATTGTCAAAAGTGGCTTTTATCATCTGAGGAACATTGCCCGGATCAGAGCCCTGTTGCCGACCGAGGACCTTGCCACCTTAGTGCATGCCTTTGTTATGTCTAGGTTGGACTATTGCAATGCTCTCTATCTAGGGCTATCTGGAGGCAATGTCTGTGTTCTGCAGCTGGTGCAGAATGTGGCAGCCAGGCTGCTGACAGGTGCACTAAGATCTGATAATATTATGTCTGTTCTCAATGGACTGCACTGGCTGCTGGTATGGTGGAGGATTGTCTTCAAGGTCAGGTTACTGATCTATAAAGCCCTACACAGCCAGGGACCAGACTACTTGCAAGACCTCCTGGTTCCTCATTGCCTGACCCACTCTCTCCGTTTCTCTAAGGGTTGCCTCCTAGTGGTTCCCAGGTCTCGGCTGCAGCAGTTAGGTGACTGAACTTTTTCAGTGGCAGCACCAGCCCTGTGGAATTTACTGTCAAGGTATCTGAGGGAGGCACCCTCAGTGGAAACCTTTAAAAAGGGCCTGAAAACATTTTTGTTTGGTCAAGCCTTTGAGCTAAATTATTAATATGATTATATGCTTGCTGACTGTCTTGCTTAATAGGTAGATATGTTTCATATAAATCTGTTTTAGAGTCTGGATTTTATTGTTTATTCTGTAAGGTGATTGCTGTTGTTTTCTATGTCTATTGATGCTTTCTAGCTGAGATGTATTGTACTGGATGTTTTTATGAATTGTGCAGTGCTTTCATCCTCTGGGAAGGAACGCTATATAAATAAAGTATCTGTCTCTCTGTCTGTCTGTGTCTGTCTGTCTATCCATCATCTGTCTTTTCACACAGGCAATAGATGAATGTTTGTTTATTAAGGAATACTGGAATTGAAAATTCTGCACAATTCCTCTGACAGAATATTCACTTTCTCACAAACAACAGAAGGGTTTCAATGGAGCCAAGCTCTCTGTTTTATCTGTGGCAGGGTAAGCAGCCAAAAGTGCCCTGGTGAGGATAGAAGGGGGAATTTTCATGGTCACCAATAAAACACCAGGAATTGAAATGGAATAGTACAGAACTTCATTTTTAAATTTGTTTATGTTTATAAAGAGGGGCTCACGAAAGGAAAGAACATTTATTTTCTTCTTAACATTTAAGGTAGTTTTACTTTTTTGAGCCATGTTGAAGGTTTTCAGTGAGTAAAGGTGGTAGCCATTTTTGTGATAGCAATATTTATTTATTTGAATTTTGTTAATCATGTAAGCCCAGTGTCCCTTTTTCAGGGGTGACCTGGAATTAGTTATATTAGTGTCAAAATACAATTTAAGAGCCATGGAACACAGATACAGCAGTGGTTACACATAGGAAACAGTACACTTTTAGTTAGTTACAAATGTGAATTACAAACACAATTTTGCAAGTATTTCATCAAGCAGACAAATAACATGGGAATGTTGCAAACAATTCATGCAAGTAGACAGGCAACAGTGGATGTGAGAAGGAAGCTTCAAACAGAATAACAAATGCAGGGATGACTGACGTGGGTTAAGAATTTTGTACGCTATTTGTCCAAATTCCAAATCCCACTAGTACTTTCTTTTATTGGGCATAAGGTAGAGGCAAATGTATGGTTGCCAGGTAACTTCAGCCAATCAGCAGCTAGCATTTTTGTTCCCAGTTTTATAAAGAAAGTTATCCTTCCCCTGTACACAGCTTTGGTTGACCACACCTAGAGCCCTGCATCCAGCTCTGGTCACCATAGCAAATAAAGGACATTGAAGAGATCAGCAGGATCCCGCTCACTAATCCCAAGCTGATTATCGGTTTAGAAGGCAAGACCTAGCAAGAAAGACTGCGCACATTTAAAGAGCCACTGATGCCTCAAGAAGAACTTTAGAAAACATAATATTTGGACATAAAACAACTTATATTTCTCATTAGTTCTGTATTTCTTATCCCCTTTGTTTACTACTGAGGTCATATGGAAGAAAGTTGTTCCTTGAGGGTTCCTCAGTTCCTAATGGTTATCCCCAACCTGATGTCATAATGCATTGCTTGTGACATCACAGTTCTTCCCATGGCAACAACGTATTATCATTTCAAGTAAGGAATGAGCTGTAGAGGCAGATGAACTCTAAGGGATAAAGATCTTGTTTTGGTGGAAGTTTCTTCAGTAATAAAAAATACAGAATAGAAATCCACAGAACATATATGAAATACAGGCTGAATTATGTCTAAATATTATATTTTCCAAAGTTTTCCAAAAGGCGTCAGCTGCTTTTTAAGTTGTTTAGCTTAGAGAGGAGATGGCTGAGGGGAACATGATCACAGTGTACCGTATGTGAACAGGGATAGACAGGGAGTAGTAGCTGTTTGAGCTATGAGTGCAAGCAGCACAAGCAGAATGAAGGCATGCACTCAAGCTGAGGGGAGGTGGAATAAGGGGAAATATCCAAATGCAGTACTTCACACAGAGGATGATTAGCAGGTGGAATAGTTACCCAGAGAGGTAGTAGAAGCCAGCACAGTTCTGGCTTCCAAAGTGTGACTCACCAGATTTCAGAGAAAGAACAGCACTGAGGGTTACGCAGGATGAGAACGTAACACCCCCATCCTAGCTTGAATCTGTCAGTACTCAAATAAGTTGTTGCCAGGGAAGTGTACAAGACAGTTTCTGAAGTCTTTTCTACCACCACAGCACTTTGTTACTGTGCTATATTATAGCCCCTTAGTTGAATTCTTGTTGTTAGCCCTAGTACTTTAGTCTCAGAAGACGTCTTGGTAGGTCGTTCTATGTAGCTTTTTAATGAAGCTTTAGTACTGGTTCTTAGAAAAGAGACAAATCATCATTAATAAGTAGGTAAAAAAGATATAATAAATATTTTATGTTTCTTGTGATATTATGACTATGACTATGACAAATGTGAAGTTATTTTTCTACTGGTCTCTCCCTCGCTCTTGAATTCTCAATTATGACGCATTACCCATAGAACACTATATAGGCCCCTCCCCAGTTTAGGGGTTTTAAGTTGACATGTTCATTTTCAAGGAAGGGACCCACACATACCACTTATTTGACCTCCTAGGTCAGAGGTGACCTCCAACAGCTCACACACTCTCCAGGCTGGTGCAGGGCTGCAAAGCAAGGGGATCAATTGCAACCAAAACTTCAAACAAGAACTGAATGCCCAGAACAGTAATAAAGTCAAACAGGTATCCCTTTTTGTTCTTCCAGCTCATGAGCATGTGGTAGTCGGTAAGTGTGCTTTCATTCACTTAATACAGCATTCCCCAGTCTGAATGACTTAATGACTCACAAGCCCCATTGAAGAGATACACTTTAGAGTTCATATGCACTGTAATTCCCATTTTTAAAACAGTCTGGACTTCAAGCAGGCCTGCAAGCAACCCACTAGGGTACAAGCACAATTACTCTGTCTTTCTCTGTTTTGGCACACTGCAGAATTTATTCTCGCGTTGGTCCCACCAGACCTTCACTAGCTTGGATGAGAACTCTAAACTGATAATAGCTGCTCCTGTGACTCTCCTCTAACTCCTTGGATACTCATCTGGATTCTCTGAGGGTCTTAACACTGGGGGCCACTTTTTACTCTTTTGCAGTTTTATAGTCTGGCTCATTCTTTACTCTGGCTGTTCCAGCTAGTGTACTTTTCAAACTATACCAGACTGAACTCTCAACCTTCCATTTAACTGCAAAATACATGTATCAAAATTGCTTGAAATGATAATATTTGTATTAGGTCAGAAGCTGATATTTTCTGTTGCGTATTAGCTTCTCTATTTAGAAAGTAACTTTTACCTAGGTGCATGTTTTCAGTTACACTACTGTACATTACCCTTTCCTTGGCTGTGTCGGTCTAGAAAGGTTCTTGCCCTGATGATTGGCCCTTAATCAGTGTACTACTAGCATCAATTTAGAGGTCATCTGATGAGCTCAGAAGCAGTACTGATTGTCTAAGGAAGTGAGCAGTTTAGTTGCCAGCATAATCTAGTGATTAGGGCACAGTCCTGAAAATCCGAGTCCAGATTTTCAAAGGGCCTGACATGGCCTATAGACTAAGAAAAATACCCACACATGCCAAAATACTATTTTCAGCATTTTATGACAATAGACAGCATCTTTTTTCCACAGTTGCACAACAATGTTACACCTGGTAATATCAGGCACAGCATTTTTCTGCAGCTACACACAAAAATATGCACAAGCTGCTGTAAACTGTATAAAAGGTTGTAAAAAGGCAACCTCTTTGAAAACGGTGAGCATGCAGAAAACATTGCAGTTCTGCAAGGAAAACCTCCCTTGCATAACTTATTTTCCACATTTGCACACTTTTTCCACCTTTGAAAATCTGGCCCTAGAGTTTGGATTTGAATCCTGATTCCCACAGTTCTTATTCCCAAATTTCATCATAGTATTCATCCATGGTGAAATGATGTTGGAATAGTAAAAATACTCCAAGAAGAGCTAGCATCTATGCTGCTCTGGAAATTTTGCAAGAAATATTTCTTTAAATATAGGTAAATAAAATTTAACAATTTGCTGTTTCTTCTTATGCATTGTGTAGAGGACCTGTTTAATTTCTTATCCTGCAGTGCCAGCTTGTAGCAATTGTTTATCTCCCATTGAAGATTAAAGCACATTGATTATAAAATTACAGTGTATGTGTTTTTCTTGAGATTGTTTCTGAATCTTAGAAAACACCAGATAATATCGTGTTTAAAGTAAGATGCAAGATGCAAGAGTTTGAAACCCTGCTATAACTGGGTACTGTACCATTGTGTACTACTTGCCTTAACATGTATAATCACCTGCAGATTTAAATAATTATCAATAAAGGCCAGTGCTATCCCCAATCATGCTGTATGTATTAGTATTATAGTATATCGTTTGGACTTATTATGTATAGAATTCGGTGGCTGCTCAAATGTTGTTGTTCATGTTCTAAAAGTTGCTGTGCACATTCCAAAAGTTGTTGTGCACATTCTAAACTTACTGTGAACATTGTGTAATCACTATTCATGAGCCCCTAATTAATATTCTTGAGCTCTTGGGTTATCCACCACCTAATTGGTGCAAATGGCCCAGTTCAAACAAGAATGAAAACAAACATGGCAGCGCCACTTACCAAGCAGCTTGCCGAGATGGTTGGGACACGGGCTGCCTACTGTGTTTTGAAACAAAAGTAATTTGACAGTTTTTTTGTTTTGTTTAATGTACTGGTTCCGTGAATCTCTACACAGTCAAGAGTGACCACACCGAATGAGAATGCACCAATGGACTTCTCAGCAGACTGAGCTGCCGACGGCAAGTGGAAGCATGACCACAAGGTATGAAACCTTGTGAAAGTTTAAACATTAAGAAATGTAACTTTTTTTTAAACTCAGGAACCATGTATTATAAAAAATAAAGTATGGCTGAGAATACACAACTCACTTGTTTCCATCGAGGGACTAGAGATACCAGTGTATCAAGCTCTCGAGGTCCATAAGCTGGTATCTTCAACCCCTCGATGGAAACAAAGTCTCGTGTATACTCAGCCATACTTTATTCCTTCTATTGCAGTCCCTTCCCTACATTGCATCAGCATAATAAATTTTTTAGGGGTGGGCTGCATTGGGCAGTTGGTGGCGTGGAGAAAGTAGGAAGTGTTGTGAATCATTTTATATGTTAAATATTTTAATAATCCTTGGGTAAAAATTCAAATAGTGGTGGGATTAGCCCCTTTCCATGAGCTGCCTGCCCCGAGGAAAGACTGGTGTCAGTTGCTCTTTAAGGAATGTCACACTGAAATGTTAATTCCAATACAGTATATAGGTAGATAGATAGATAGATAGATAGATAGATAGATAGATAGATAGATAGATATACAGTACCATGCACATTAAACAGATGGGACTTTTGTCTTTGTCTTGTTGAAAAACCCACTGTTTAGCCAATCACTGGAAACAGGGGAGGTACCCAAAGACTGGAGGACAGCAGATGTAGTCCCCTTACACAAAAGTGGGAACAAAGGAGGAAGCGGGGAACTACAGACCAGTCAGCCTCACCTCAGTAGTGGGCAAGATCATGGAAGCACTACTGAAGGAGAGATTGGTGGAACATCTGGTTGTCAATGGACTACAGGACCCAAGGCAGCATGGTTTCACCAGGGGGAGGTCATGTCAGACCAATCTCATTGAATTTCTTGACTGGGTCACTAGGGAGGTGGATCAGGGGAGGGCAGTGGACATGGCCTATCTGGACTTCAGCAAGGCCTTTGACATTGTGCCACATAGAAGACTATTACACAAACTGGGGAATATGGGTGTGGGCAGGACAGTAGTGTGGTGGGTAGGTAACTGGCTGGGCGGCAGGACACATAGGGTGGTGGTAAATGGCTGTCACTCCACAGAGGGAAGAGTGACCAGTGGAGTACCACAGGGATCAGTGTTGGGACGGTCCTATTCAACATCTTCAACAGTGACATTCGCTTAGGACCTAGAAGGCAGAATTTCACTGTTCGCTGATTACACAAAGCTCTGTAACAGAGTAGACACACCAGAGGGTGTAGACAGAATGAGAAGGGACCTGCAGAAACTTGAAGAATGGTCAGGGTTTGGCAGTTGAAATTCAATGCAAAAGTGCAAGATAATGCATATGGGCACAAAAACCCTGGCACAATATATCAGTTGGGGGGTGAGGATATAACATGCACCAAGTAGGAAATGGATCTTGGGCTTATCATCTCTGATGACCTCAAGGTAGGGAAACAGTGTGACAAGGCAGCAGGTAAAGCAAAT
The DNA here is from genome assembly GCA_016271365.2 of Neoceratodus forsteri. Taxonomy (NCBI): domain Eukaryota; kingdom Metazoa; phylum Chordata; order Ceratodontiformes; family Ceratodontidae; genus Neoceratodus; species Neoceratodus forsteri. The sequence continues at coordinate 757,952,001 of CM057452.1, forward strand.
AGGATGCTGGGATGCATAGGCAGGGGCATCATCAGCAGGAAAAGGGAGGTCATAATTCCACTATACAAGACACTAGTGAGGCCCCACCTGGAGTACAGTGTATATTTCTGGAGACCTTACCTACGTAAGGACATAGACAGGGTAGAGAAGGTTCAGAGGAGGGCAAAAAAGATGGTACTTGGATTGCATCACAAGTCCTATGAGGACAGGTTGAAGGAACTGAACATGTACTCCCCGGAGGAGAGGAGGGAGAGAGGGGATATGATAGAGACATACAAGTATCTTACAGGGAGGAACAGGGTGCAGGAATACACTATTTTTAAGTGAAAAGATGCTCCAGGACTAGAGGGCATGGGATGAAGTTGGAGGAGGGCGATTCAGAGGAAGCGTGAGGAAGAATTTCTTCACAGAGCGGGTGGTGGACAAGTGGAACACCCTGACAGAGGAAGTGGTGGGGCTGAAACAATCACGGGATTGAAGAATACATGGGATAGACGTAAAGGAATTCTGGAGGTCAGGGGTAAGAGGCAACAGACTTCTAGGAAAACAAACTGAACTTACAAGCTTAATTGGGCAGACTGGGTGGGCCATAGGCCCTTATCTGCTAACACTGTCTATGTATCTATGAATTTCCCTGTATAGGTACCAATCAAAGTCATACATCACAGCTGTGGCATATGACTTTTTTGCCATGGTATGACTTTAATTGCCATGACATAGGGCTTTCACCCTGCAGTGCCAGTCTTCCTCCTGCTACACTCTCCAAAAAACAAAGCCCCTCAACACTTCAGCCCTAGCCATCTCTCAAAAAATCCCTCCTATTGCTCATACACCAGCAAACAGCCATGTTCCTAATGCAGTAGCTTTCACTACTCACCCACACCCTCCATGCTTACTCACCCACACCCTCCATGCTGCTCATGCTGCTGCTTCACTGCATCCCTGGACTACTGCTCCACACTTCCAAATCGTTGCTCCAGACTGTAAAACTGCTGCCCCAGCCTGCAAAACTGCCACATCTGACTACTGCAAATATCATCTGACTGTCACTGTAAAATGCACATGGCACACCAGTTGACCATCCTTAAGGGACCAAGTACCACAGTCACTCCTAGTTTTCTAGGAGGCCCCAACACAATGGAAACCAAATGGGACAAAAAACGTCCCTATTCGTTAACTGCCACTACACTATGGAAACCTCAAAGGGCAAATACTGCAGTCAAACCCAAAAATGACTACACATGCAGGAGTATCATTTGCACATTAAACATCCATATGTTTTACATAAAACAAATAGCATGGAAGTGTAGTATATGAGGATATAAAGTCATTGAGGAGGCTAATGTATTCATAATGCCACTCTACCTTCAGCTTGTGGCTTATTACCTAATTAGCACCCCCCGATGGCATTATATCCTCACCTACCACTTTCCTAATATTTACGCGCGCTCTCTCTCTATATATATATATATACAGTATATATATTTAATATTATAAAAATTGGCAGACTAGATGGGTCAGGCGGTCCTTATCTGCCAACAAATTCTATGTATCTATATATTTCAATGTGCTTGCACAACTTGGTGTGGAGTTGTGCAACTTGCTGAATGAACTATGATGTGGCTTTTCACCTCTCTGTGCCTCGGGAATACCACATTGTTGGGATGCCGAAGGCAAGGAACTCAGGAGGAGGGTTCCACCCCTAGAGGTGCATTGGGAAGTATTCCCTTAGGCTAAAGGTAGCTTATGAAAAGCCCTCAAGGAGAAAGGGTAGCCACTGAAGGAAGAGGGGAGGAAGTGGGGCAAAGAAAAATGCTTCCGAATAATGCAAGAAGGAAGTGTTTAAATAGGTGAGGTGGGGGGGCATGGCTGTTGCTTCAGCCCCTTGAACCACAGGCTAAGCCCTTCAGTTCAATGTGCTTATGCAACTTGGTGTGGTGTTGTGCTTGTGAAGCTTGCTGAATAAACTTTGATGTGACCATTCACCTCTCTGTGCCTCAGGCGTATCACCCTATAGGGATGCTGAAGGCAAGGAACCCTGGAGGAGGGCCCCACCCCAGAGGTGCCATGGGAATGATTCCCTTAGGCTAAAAGTAGCTTATGAAAAGCCCAAAAAGAGAGTGGATCAGAAAGCACTGCAGAGGTAATGAGTTGGTATCGAGATCTGAACATACACATTGGTCAGCAGATATAAGGGTACTGGTCAAAGATAACTGAAATGAGTAATGATTTTAATGTTGGTTGAATGAACTATGAGATGGCATGACTTCCCAAGGAGAGAGGAAATGGCAAGGAGGGCCACTATTCATCTCCAACTAATAGAGGAAAACTACTTAAATAACTGCGGAAACCTACCTAAGTAACTTAGGGAATTACAACTAAGGTAACAAGATAATATGACCTTTGGCACTGAGAAGAGGAAAAAAAACCTTTGAGGAGGAAACCTCTGGGGATCCAAGGCCTAGGTCACCTTCCTTCCAGGCTAGGGATGTTTTATTTAGTGATGGCTATGCTGCTGCAATTTAGAAACCCAATCTAAGGGGAGGAAAATATTCCAGTTTGGTGGAAAGTGCTTATGATCCCTTTAATGGGAAAGCCATGAAGAGTTGCAAGAGTCCTCTGCAACAATGGATACTCTGAAGTGAGAGCAGGGCCCCCAAGGTGGGAGGAGGAGAGCAACAACCGCAGAGGCACTCAGTTGGCCTTCTGATTAAAAAACAGAGCAGGTGAACCAGAGGTGGTCATGGGGAGAATAGCATAGAAGGTGCAGACAGACCTGATTCGGCTAGCTAAAGAAGCACTCTTGAGCATGAACATATGTACTGTACATACTTACACTTTGATGGCAGATAAGGATCGCTTGGCCCACCCAGTCTGCCCATTTCCCTACCTATTGGATAAGCTGCAGATCCTAGTTAACCGACAGCCTACTTCTTCCTAAGCCCCACCAGAATTGCCTTATGTCTGTCCCATGCAATCTTGAATTTCCCAACTGTTTTTGACCCCACGTCCTCCTCAGAAAGGTTGTTCCATGTGTCCACCACCCTCTCCATGAAAAAATACTTCATCATGTTGCCCCTGAACTGTTCCCCCATCTTCAAGTTGTGCCCCCTTGTTCTTGCACATCTATTTTTCTGAAAGATGCTACTCTCTTGGACTTTGTTGATTTCCTTCAGGTACTTGAAAGTTTTTATCATATCTACCCTCTCCCTCTTTTCCTTGCGGGTATACATATTAAGCTCCTTTAGTCTCTCTTTGTACGGCTTCTGGTGCAGACCCTGCACCATTTTAGTTGCCCTCCTCTGGACTGCCTCTGTTCTGTCTATATTCTTGTGGAAATGGGGTCTTCAGAACTGCATGTAGTACTCCAGATGGGGTCTCACCAACTGTCTGTACAGAGGGGTAACAACTTCTTGTTTTCAACTGATGATGCCTCTCCCTATACATCCCAACATCCCCCAACCCTCCTTACTGCCTTCTCACATTGCCTGCTTACCTTTAAGTCATCTGATATGACTAGCCCCAGGTACCTTTCCAATTTTGTTGTTGTTAGTACCTCCCCCTCCATTGTGTTCTCGTCCTCTAGGTTTTTGTTTCCCAGGTGCATTACTTTGCACTTCTTTGTATTGAATTTAAGCTGCCATACTTTTGACCATTCCTCCAACCTTGCCAAGTCCCTTTTCATCCTTTCCACCCCCCTTGTGTATCAACCCTGTTGCAGATCTTTGTGTTGTCTGCAAAGAGACATACTTTTCCTTCCAGTCCCTCTGCAATGTCACTTATAAAGACGTTAAAAAGGACCAGTCCCAGTACTGAACCCTGCGTTACCCCTATAGTAACCCCGCTTTCTTCTGAGTGGACTCCGTTTACTGTTACCCTCTGTGTTCTGTTGTCCAGCCACTTTTTTACCCAGGCTACGACCCTGGGACCCACTCATAGACTGGCTAACTTGTTTGTCAAATGCCTTGATAAAGTCTAGGTAAGCCATGTCCACAGCCCCCTCCTTGGTCTACTACTTTGGTCACCCAATCAAAGAAATCTATTAGCTTCATTTGACATGACCTTCCCACTGTGAATCCATGCTGCCTTGGGTCCTGTGCCCTGCTGGCCTCTAGGTACTCAACACATATTTCTTTCAGAAGTGATTCCATCATTTTTCCTACCACTGAGGTCAAACTAACAGGTCTGTAGTTTCCTGCCTCTTCTTTGCTTCCACTTTTGTGAAGGGGAATCACATCTGCCCTCCTCCAGTCCTCAGGCACCATACCATCCTCCCATGATTTGTTAAAAAGGGTTGTCAGTGGTGTTACTAGTTCTTCCCTTGGTTCTTTTAGAATTCTGGGGTGAATCCCATCAGGTCCCATTGCTTTGTCCACCTTCAGTTTCAGGAGTTCTTTTAGGACCCTTTCTTCTGTCAGTGGACTGGTATTGACTTCCCTATCCAGAGTGATTCTATTGATTGGATTAGGTACCATCCCCTCCTCTTCATTTGTGAATACTGAACAGAAGCATTCATTCAGTATCCCTCCTTTTTCACTGTCACCCTCTGCTCAACCACCCTCCCCTTTATTAAGCCTCTCTATTCCTCCCTTGGTCTTTCTTCACTCCCTAATATATCTATAAAAGGTTTTATTCCCCTTCTTAACTGAGCTGGCTTTCTTTTCCTTGGTTTGGGCTTTTGCTATTCTGACTGCCTTCCCCACTTCCTTCTGCTTTAACTGGTATAATTCACTGTCCTGCTCCTTCTGTGCTTCCTTATACTTACTGAATGCTATCTTTTTCTCCCTAACCTTCCCCGACACCACTTTTGAGAACCATAGTGTTTTTTATTTCCTTCATTTTGATTTATTTGCTTTGCACAAAGGCTTGTTGCCTCTGTGATGGCAATTTTGATGCTTCCCCATTGTTCCTCCTCCTCCTTCTTGCCCGTTTGCTAGTGCTTTTCTGAGGCACTCTCCCATTTTGCTAAAGTCAGCCCTTCTAAAGTCCAGTACCCTCACATTTGTACAGCTTGACTCTAAGGCTGTGTTTATCATGAACCACACTGTTTGGTGGTCACTTGTTCCCAGATGGCTACCCACTTCTAAATCTGAGATCCTCTCTCCATCCCCTTTTGAGAGTACCAGGGCTAAGCTTACTCCCTCCTGAGTGGGTTCCAATGCTAGCTGTCTGAGGCATGCCCCTGTAAGGCATCAAGAATGACCCTGCTCTTGCATGTGGCTGCAGCAAAGGTGTTCCAGTTAACATCTAGCATATTCAGGTCCCCCATCAACACTATCTCCTCTTTTTCTGCCATCCTGAGGATGCCTTCCATCATTTCCTTGTCTATTTCCTCCCCCTGAGACAGGGATCTGTATACAACCCCCTTGCGGATTGTGGTGCCATTTCCTGTCTCCTGGGTGACCCACAGTGCCTCCTCTTCTCCCTGTTTACCCTTTAGTTCCATTGCTTTCATCCCTTCCTTTACAAAGAGAGCTATTCCTCCTCCTCTTTTACCCTCCCTGTCCCTCCTGAAGATTGTGTACCCTGGTATATTGACATCCCAGACATGGTTCTCTGTGTACCATGTTTCTGTGACTGCCACAATATCCAGGCTTCCATCTTCCATCAAGACCACTAGTTCAGGGAGTTTGTTGCCCAGACTATGGGCATTGGTACTGATTGCCCTCCATGTTTTGATGACTTTACCCCTTTTAGCTCCATCCCTGTTCTTACTGACTTTGCCTTTTTCTCCATTTACCTCTGCCCTTCTCCCTATTGACTTCTCTAGTTTGGTCTTTACCCAGCTAACTACCCTGTTTTGTGGGGAGGGGACTGGGATTTTCCTGCTCCTTTTAAGTGCCTCCCCCTTGGCTAGTTTAAATGCTTGCCAATGAAGCATTTAAACCTCTCACCAAGGATCCTGGTCCCCCCCAGACAGATACAGACCATCATGTCTATGTAGGCCTGAATCCCTCCAGGTGGACCTCCAGTCCCCAATGAATCCAAACCCTGAGCTCTGCACCAGTCTTTCAACCATTGATTTAATTCTGTGGTGCAGAGTACCCTAGCCTCACCCATGCCGTAGACAGGCAGCACCTCTGAGAAGTTTGCTATGCATACTACTTGTCTAAGGTCCCTCCCCAACTCCACAAACTCCCTCTGCACTGCTCTGATTCCATTCCGAGCCAGGCACTTGTCCCTAGGTGGACAATGACATCCAGCTCCCTCCCTCATGCAGCTGTTCCCACAATCCTGAGGATTCATTCCCTGTCCCTCAAGCCATGGTGCTGGGCAGGCACCTTACCTCTCTCTCCCCTTCCTCCCCCAGTTCTACCCCCAAACAACTGAGTCCCCCACCAGGAGTTATTTCCTTCCCCTGTTGGGTCTCATGCCACCCTCCTGTGGGTCTCCTTTGAGGAGGTTCCCAGCATCCTCCTTGGTCTCCACTCTGGGTGCCTCCAAAGAGGTACCACACTCTGTCAAAATGGCATATAAATTGTGGAGAGGTACAACTGGAGGGATGCACCTCTCTTCCACCACCCTCACCCTCCCAGAGTCCACCATGGTAAAACCGATCCTTTTTCTTTGCAACCTCTGAGGCAGCAGCGGTGGCCCTGGTGGTCCCTGGGTGGGAGAGGAGGTCCCCCGAATCCTGGCCAACTCAGCCTGGAGACAAGCCCCATCCCTTGTAGCTGAAGTCTTAAATTCTACATTAAGAGGTGCCATTGATTGACTGCATGACTAAAGCTCTGCTTGGACTGAGGACATTTCCATTATGGGCCAGATGGTAAGGACCTCACCCCGAGGTTTGCATGCTTAAGATGCGGTCTTCGGTGCAGAATGAAACCGTCGGCTGCAGGGCTGGCTTTTAGCCATGGAAAGGAATGGTCATGGTTGGCATGCCTCCAATTTATAAATGAGAGCATACAGTCAACTAGGAAGTATGAAATATGAGGAAGCTGGGTGAAGCCAGTGGTAGTTGGTTAGGTATTGGTATGCGATATGATTGACTGAGACAATTAACTAATACGGTGTACTGATATGATTGACTGATGAGACTGAAGGATAGAAATGCTTAATATGATTGACTGATATGAGCAAAGTCAGTAAAAACAAGCCAACCAATTCAATTAAGGAAGCTTAATTACTGGTGTCATAGAAAGTAAGAGATTTAGTACTGAGAGGCTATGATGCCATTAAGCAGTGAGAGACCGTGATGCCAGAAATTGATTCAATGAGGTTTAGCGTAATTGAACAGATGAGGTTTAGCAGTGATTGCTATGACTGCAGCACAAACAAGAATTGATATGAGTGGCATGGACTCCTTAAATGCCATTAAGGCGGAGTTAGGTTATTCAAGTAAGGTGCATTTGTGACGCAGTAATGGAATGAAATGAAGATCTTAAAGCCATGTAGGCTGTAAGATTAATGTATTTGTGCATAGGTAACTGAAAAGCCATGTAGGTAAAAGGAGCAGGGCAAAATCATATAGCTTACATAAAAGCATGCTCCTACTACTTGGAGCCATAATGCCCAACTGTGACATCACAGTCTCCCACCGTGGGAATAACAGGGAAGTCACAAGCTGAGCACCATGAGATCAAATAGCAACTGTAATGTTGGTAGTGTAGACCCCTCCTCCAAAAAACAATAGAGCTAATTGAATGGCTGACATCAGAAATGGGCTGCTGAGGTTTTGGTAAAAGTATAGTTTGGTAAAATTCTGAAGAAGTAGATTAGGTAGCTGGTTAGTGATGAGAAGGCTGGGCAAAGCCAGTGGCCTAGTAGAGGTAGGAGGCTATTCTGAAATAGTAACAAATGAGCCTGAATAGCACAAACACAGGGAGTGCCAGCTAACTGAGCAGTAGGAGCCTGGAGCAGGTGCAAACAATTAAGGTGGAAGCACAGGAGACAGCAGAGAAACAGCATTGTGATTTGAAGCATATGACAACAATTGCAGGAAAACTGAGGATTCATAGGCAAGGAAGCAGGAGCTTGAGTTGAAGCATACAGATAACAAGGCAGTGAACTGAGGGTTTGCATTATCTGGTGAGTAAATGGGAGCCTGAGAGCTCAGGCGCAGGATTAGCACAATAGAAATAAGGGGCAAAAGCCCCATAAAGAAAACACAAAATGAAAAATACAAACACAGGAGAACAGAAAAGCAAGGAATACAAGAAGCATGCAGTAGCTGGAGGAAGTACATGCTAACCAAAAGCAGGAGAAACACAATGAACAGAGCCCAGCACAAACCAAGCAAGGTGGGGGGGACAAGACCCAGCAGGCCCCAAGGGAGAGGACAGACTGACAGAGCCTCTGGTTGACAAAGAAAAATGCTTCTGAATGAAGCAGAAAGTGTTTAAATAGGCCAGGCAGGGATGTGTGGCTGTTGCTTCAGCCCCTTGAACCATAGGCTAAGCTTTTCCAAAATGAAAACCAGCCTGAACAACAGGTTAGAAATATTAATAGTAAATGAGGGACATTGCTTATTTACTTGCACACCTGTTGATATTCAGGGGCACATATTTTGATCAGGTTAAAGGTTATACAATACAGTGGCCCAGATATTCAAAAGGGTTGCACCATGCGCAATAGGGTTGCGCCAGCACAAGTCTGAAAATGCACCATTCTGCGATATTCAGTGGGAGGCAGTTGCGACCCCCAAATCACACTGAGCAATAGTGCAATGATAATGAATGTATGTGCAACTGAAGGGGGAGGAACCATGCATAAATGGCCCAGTGCAATATTCAACAACATGCGCCATGTGCAATAGGGAAGCAAGTGGAAGTTGCGCGATAGTGGAAATGAGCCAAAATAAAAAGGAACAAGGGAGAGGTGCAAGAATGCTACAGGGAAGGCACATGTTGCTGAACTATAGCCAACCACACAGGCAACACACACACACACACACACAGGGCAGGACAAAGAAAGGGCACCTGGAACCCACTGGCTCAGGGAAGGTGTGGGGAGCCACAGCCACAGTGCAGAAGGTGGAAGTGCGACACAGCACTGAGGCCAGCACAGTTAGGTGTTCCCGGTGCAGTGGAAGTAGCAGCCAGGACAGCAGGGGCAACACAGAAAAAGCTGCCAGGGGGGGTGAACACAAGCCAGGGACATGGCCAGTGCCACCATCCAGATGGAAGCAGTAATGAGGGGGGTGAGAAGGCGGGCAGCGGGGGGGGCACAGCTGTGGAAAGGCCCATTGGTGGTATGCCCCCAACAGGCAGTACCGAGCCCGCACCAGCTTCGAGTTGTACAGTGATACTGAGATCGTGGGCCAGTACCACCTGAATCAGGCAATTCTGAGGCAGCTCTGTGAGCTGTGCAGTGATGTGATGCAGGCACCCACATGACGGAGCCATGCTCTATCAGTGGAGACTAAAGTGACAGCTTGCATGTGCTTGCTCACCACGGGTACCTTCCAGAGACCAACGGGGGACACCACAGGCATAACCCAGTTGGCTGTGTCACACCACCTCACCCAATTCCTCAGTGGACTGCTGCCACATGCTGCGGAGTACATCCATTTCCCCAGCACACCGGTGGAGCGCACAGCAAACATACAGGAGTTCCACAGGGTAGCACGTATGCCAGGCATGCTAGGGGCAATAGACTGCACCCATATGGCCATCCGCACACCACCTGGCCCCAAGGGGGCCGCATACATTAATCGCAGGGGCTATGCTAGCATCAACTGCCAGGTGGTGTGCGATGCCAGGGGGCGCATAATCAATGTCTGTGCCATGCACCCTGGGAGCACATGATGCCTTCATCTGGCACCAGTCACCACTGTGCCACAGATTCAAGAGTGGGGATATCCCCACTGGCCACTTAGTGGGTGAGTATGCAAACCACACGGACAAACTTAGGGCTTGGGAGAGGCATGGTCAGAGGTGACATGGGTAGTGGCCTACATGGCCTGGGGCAGGGCGATGCTGATCACCAAACTAACCTCCACCCTCTACACACAGGTGACAGTGGATACCCACTCCGTCCCTGGCTGCTCACACCATACCGGCGGCCCGCGACCCCATCACAGCAATGCAACAATGAGGCACATACCATCACACATAATGTCATTGAGCAGGTGTTCGGTATGCTGAAGGCATGTTTCTGTTGCCTGAACACCTCTGGCGGTGCCCTACAGTACAGCCCCTCAAAGGCCTGTGGGCTATTCCTAGCCTGTGGCATCCTGCACAACATGGCCAATGAATGTGGGATAGCTGTACAGGTCGAAGAGGGGGACAGTGATGGGGACGATGAGGATGCTGGTGACAATGTTGATGGGCAGCCGCCCCTTCAGCGACGGGACCCCCGACTGCTCCGGCTGGCACAGCTGCACAGGGACACCATCACAGAGGAGCACTTCAGCCAACCCAGGTAAGTCATGGGGCCATGTGCAACCACCAGTGGCAAAGGCACAACCCACAAACATGGATGGACACACACCAGGGGTGCATACCATCAAGGGAAGTGGCCGGGCATGGAACCACACACACCGCCAGGGATGGGTGAGGTCTAACATGGCACATGGACAGACACACACACACACAACTTACCAGACATGCACAAAGGGAAGGAGGCACGCCGACCCAGAACGCCACCCCTAGCCACACACATGTCCACAGACCACCATGCCCACTGCCTGTCATTGTGCGTGTGTCAGACTCTGGGCACCATTGCACATTGGTGTACAGTGCAATGCAGGCATCATCATACATATGCAACTGTGGACAGCAGCTGGGAGGGTGTGCAGATGGACTGTGTGTGTGCGTGCCAGGCCGGGTACCCACCCGTGCATTGCCCGCTGAATGACACAATGCACACGGGGCAGCATCAGACAGTAGCCACGCTGGAAGACAGGTCAGTCACATGCCACAGTGCCCTGGCCACCATGGGTGCATGGGTGGCCCCTCTGAGACCCGCCAGCAGTGACAGGCTTACCACTGGCCTCATGGGGTGGCACCGATGGTCCCCCAGGGGTTCCACTGCGTGAAAAATGCCTATGCCAGGTGTGCTTGGGATGCCCACAGCTGAACCTGGTGTTGACAAGGATGGTGTCGCACGACGCCGGGAATGGGAGGTGGACATTGCACTGCGCGGTGTCTGCGATGCATGGGCAAATAACTGTGTGCCCCCTGTGGCCATGGCAGCTGTGATTGTATGTGTCAGCCTGTCAATGGCAGCGGTCACATCCTCCCGCATCCAGTCCATCCCTGCCAGGAGCAGAGTGGTTTCTCTGCTGCAATGCTCCTCTGCCTGCTGCAGAGCTGCACTCAGTGCATCCACTGCTGTCACAAGCCGCATCTGCTGATTGACTGATGCTCGCAGTATGCGGGTGTGCTCATCCAAGGGGCCATCTGCCTGATCGGCATGATGTCCCTCAGGGTGTTCGCGGCCCTGATGCTCATCACCCCTTGAGGGTGGGCACTGCACACCAGGGCCAGGCCTGGGCATGTCCACAGGTGGTGCACTGACGCCGCTCACTGACACTGTATCCCCAAGCCCATTGGCCGACTGCTGATGCTACCCCTCTGGCTGCTGCTCCCCAGGGCTCAATGGTGCCACTGCAGTGGCTGCAACAGTCCCACTGTCCTGTACACACACCAGTGCTGCCCCACCAGTGCTGACAGGCACAGGCTGGGACTGTGATGACACACAGGCCTCCACGGTGGCTCCACCCACAGCCATGGATGCGATGTTACCTGCTGTGTGGCCATCCTGTGGCACACACGTGTCACTGCCCATGACATTCGGTGATGGACCCGGCACCAGCCCGAGTCACAGCATGCCGGCATCCATGGATGCCGGCATGCTGGGACACGGGCAGGGCCTCCTCCGCACCTGCTCCAACAACATCAGTCTGGATGTCCAGGCAGGCCCACTGTCGCCCAGAGCTGCATATTCCTGTGGAGGTGGATGGGCCCTCCTCCATTTCCATCTGACCGGCCTCAGTGGAGAAGCCCACCACCGCTGACCCATGCAGACACTCAGGAGCTGTAAGGGAAAACAAAGTCGCGTTACTGCATGTGACCTACCCTGTCCCCCCCCAATAGACAGACCATGACCTACCATGCAGTGATGGGCTACCACCCGTCTGGAATCCACCACCTGGAGCACCCTCAATGGTGCAACACTGCATACTGCCAGCAAACCTCTCCTCCTGTGGGGTCAGGTGTAGCACCTCCGGCTGTCCCCCACCTGTCACAGACCATGCTGCCCTGATGGCAGCCACCTTCTCCTTAATCCTCCTCCTGTCTGTGCCCATCTTCTTCTTCTTGCATTCCTGCATGGAGCATTGGTGGCTGCCATGCAGGTTTACAGCAGTAGCACGGGCCTTTGGTGTTCCCTGGCATCCGCTGAGAAGCGGCTCCTGGTCTAGATAGGCCTCGAACAGGGCATCCGTCTCTGCCTTCATGAAATTTGGCCTCCTCCTCCTCCCACAACTCTGTTCCTCTTCCTCCACAACTCGCTCGGTCATGATTCAGCCTGTGAGAATGACAGGTGTTACCTGTGACTGTGCAGTCCCATGCATGTCCCAAAATCCACAGTCCACACTCCCAAACAGCATGCAACTCACCAATAGACTGCAGTAACTGACTATGGCCAGTGCAGCCCAATGTCGCACTTTTATAGCGCAACCCATGCAAATGAGGCGAGGTGCATCTTTAAGTGGATACAAATGCAGTGACTGCGCCATTGAATGGCTGATTAGCTGATTTGCATATGATGGCTGAATATCGCACTATTGCACTTTGCGCAATTGTGTTGAACGTGCTGAGCCAAGGGCGCAGTTCTGTGACATGCACAGTGCACACCTACCTGCCCATGCCCGGGCTGATGACGCAGGTGCCTGCCGCGCTGCTGATGTGCTGTGTGTGGGAGGCAATGCAGGGCACGGCCACCATTGTGCTAGTGGCACTACAGCGCTGTTCACCTATATGGCGCTGTGGCACTGGGGCGTCGTAGGTGCACTGGGGCAACAGCGTGGTAGGTCACTACAGGAGGTGGCACACAGGCACCCAATCGTGCTAGACACATTGGGTTCCAATCGTGCTGTGGCTGTCCATGCACAAGAGACCCCTGACCCTGTGCCCGACCTTTGCCCCCAGGCGCTATACGTCAGGCATGGGTGCACCACTATCGTGCTGTTCGGTGACAGTGCGATAGGAAATGGTAATGCTGTACCGCGCAGCATCTGCATGTGGCAGAACCGCGCTGCAGAGCGCCATTTTGACTTAGCCGAGCAGTAGAGATGGCGTGGAGGAGAGCTGTACAGTGGAGCCAGGTGGAGCTGGCAAACCTAGTTGCCATTGTGGAGCCACATGTTGGCCCTCTATTTGGTGAGGCACCCCTGGACAGGGCCAGGAGTCAGTTGTGGCAGGAGGTGTCCGATGTCCTGGAGGAGGCCACCGATATGGGGCGGACGGCAGAGCAGTGCCGCCACAGATATGGGGACTTGAGGTGCCACGGCCAGGTAGGTGCAACATCCATACACTTTTATCTTCCATACGGGTATCACGGTTGCATGTGTCCGGGACATGGGGGGGCATCTGTTATTGGTCGTGGTGGTGTTATCAGGGTGTGGGGTGGGTGGGTCTGGCTGTGTGGGATTGCACACACATGGGGGTGGGGGGACTTTGCTACAGGATTGTACTGATGTTTCTCTCTCCATGTTTGCACCTTAGGCCCAGATGAGCACAGGCTGGTGAGGGAGAGGAGGTGCCAGCAGGAGGACCATCAGTCCAGGAGGGGCAAAGGTCCACAGAGGCGCAAGGACCAGCCTGATGATGGTGAGTGCCTTACATCCATGATTACTATTGCATGCTGTGTAACAGGGCAGGCAGTGGGGCATGGCCACCATCCATTGACACCACTGTCATGCACGCAACTTGTTACAGTCAGCACTGTCCCAGTGGCACTGCATGTCTAGGATTGCGTCAATGGTGGTCCATGCATGCACCGGGCACATGGCTGTGCCACTTCCTTTAACTCCGCAGAGCCAAGTCACTGTACAGCCATGGTGGTGCTGTGCAGGACATGGGCAGTGGGTGTGTGCAGTGGTCCACATGGCTGTGGCTGCCTGGGTAGGCAGGTCTTGTGGACACGGTCACTGTGGGTGGTCGCACACCATCATAGGGGCATGGCACATGGCCTGTATGCCATGCACAATGGGTTTGCTGCAGGGGACTGGACAGTCACACATATTGACTCTGCTCCCTTGTCCTAGGTGGACAACACTGGATGGCCCTGGAATGGGCAATACAGGAAATCTTGCAGCTGGCATGGGCATTGCTGGCAGCCTTGGAGAGGTTGGAGAGACATGGGGTCCAGAGGAGGAGAACCCGGAGGTGTCACAGGAGTGCAGAGCAGGGCGGGGAATAGGCCCTCCATGACCCCCTGACAACCATACTCCCTGGACCCACCCTCACACCCCTTCTTCCCTCTCCCATTTCTACACCCCTGCCCCATGCCTGTCCCAACCTGGTTTGTGGCCCTTCCCCTCCCATATATATATTGGTAAATATGTTACATAGTTGTTATATTTTAATACATACATTTTGTTATAACAATTGTGGTGGTCTCTGATTTGCAGTGGGCTACAGGTGCTCAGCTGCAGTGGTGTGCATGGTGTCAGGGGTGGTGCACGCATGGGCATGTGTGTGTGTGTGTGTGTGTGTGTGTGTGTGCACAGAGGTGAACCGCCTATGGTGTGGGCAGGGAGATCAGTCACTGTCTGTGGTTTGTGTGTTGTACTCTGTGCACTGAATGCCTGTGTGCAGTGGTCCATGGGGCCCGCACTGTGTGCATGGCACCCCTGTCAGACCGTCCATGGCCTGTGCAGCTGACACCCTTGCATGTCTGTGATATGCACGGCCTGCTGGCATGTCAGTGGTGGCTGCTGTGGCCAGTGCTGGGATGGGATGTGTCCTTGGGAGGATGTGCAGGGTGCTGTACCACTGGAGGTGGGGTCCGGGGCATGCCCTGTCGCATGTGGGGTACCTTGTGTGCTGACACATGGTCAGTCTCTCAGCTGTACCTCGGGGGGGACATGCAGGGCGGCACTGTGTATGCATCTGTTGCATCACTGTCTGCTGCAACCCACTGCAGGGTGTCCATGGTGGGGCTACCTTGCATGGCTCCATGGTGCACAGGGTTGCATTGTTACAGTGGAGGTGGTGGCATGCATGGGGTTTCCTACACTGTTGAGTGCTACTCCTGGGCAGGGTGTATGGGGATCATGGTGCAGGGTGTGCTCTGCATTTGTGGGATGGAGTGGTACAGGGTGGTCTGCCATCCTTGTGTGCTGGTCACAGCTTGCCAGGGGGTGTGATGGGGCACCATGGCCCGGCTGTGGGTTGGTTACTGGTCTCCATGGGCCAGTGGTTATTCCAGCCCTCCCCCAGTTGTGCAGTGCATGGGGTGTGGGGGGACGATGTCTGTTCTGTTGTGTGTTCCTCTGCCCATCTGTGGCATGGGTGGTGGGCCCCTGCATCCCAGGTTGTGCTGTTGCATTGCTGCCCTGCTGCTGGGGGGCGTCCCTGGTTGCGCTATGGTGCATCTGGACTGCTCAGCTGAACATCCCTTGTTGCGCTATGGCGCATCAGATATTCACAGCTTCACCTCCCTAGTTGCGCTATGGCGCAGGTGGTGCGATATTCAGTCATTGCCTGTAGGCGCATCTTGGCCTGCGCAGTTTTTGAATATCACGCTTCTTGTGCATGGGCGCAATGGACTTGCGCTTGCTCCTGCTGTTGCACACTTTTTGGGCACAGTTTGAATATCTGGGCCAGTATATACAATGAATTGTATTGTTCTTTTTGATTCTTTCTCACTGTCATTCTGTACTAAATAATGATGAAAAATGTCTTTGTGAACAGTCATGTAATGCTACAGTACTGCTGTCCAGCAAATGTTGCACCTGATTGTGTCTCCTTCCATTGTATTATGAATTTAAAATCAAAGAAGTATAATTTATGAAATTTTTTTTTACATCGTTTTGTTCTTGCAACTACTCAGGAACTGGCTTTGGGACAGGGATCTAATGAATTTGAAAGTTTCTGGTTTCGTATTTTTGCAGTTTTTTTTTTTTTTACATTTTTTACGAGCAAAACTGCTTCTTGATTATTTCTGTGTTTGACCTTTTTCTTTATAACTTCCTGAATGAAGTTAACCTAACTTAGATGGTTTTGAGATCTTGTCACAAACGATGTGAATGCTGGTTCTCTAAGATAGCCAAGTTGCAGTATTAGAGATACATAGAAACATAAAAACATAGACTTTGATGGCAGATAAGGACCATTTGTCCCACCCAGTCTGCCCATTTCACTACCTATTGGATAAGCTGCAGATTCTAGTTAACCAACAGCCTACTTCCTGCAACCCCCCACTATTATTGCCTTATATCTGTCCCAAGCATGTTTGAATTCCCCCACAGTTTTAGACCCCACAACCTCTCCAGGAAGGCGGTTCCATGCGTCCACCACTCTCTCCATGAAAAAGAATTTCCTCACATTACCCCAGAGCCGTCCCCCCTCTAACTTTAAATTGTGCCCCCTTGTTCTTACACATCTCTTTTTCTGAAAGATGCTACCCTCCTGGACTTTGTTGATTCCTTGAGGTACTTAAAAGTTTCTATCATGGCCCCCATCCTCCTTTCATCAAGGATATACATATTAAGCTCTCTCAGTCTCTCTTCATGTGGTTTCTGATGTAGACCCTGCACCATTTTAGTTGCCCTCCTCTGCACTGCTTCCACCCTGTCTATGTCCTTGTGTAGATGAGGTCTCCAAAACTGCACGCAGTACTCCAGATGGGGTCTCACCAACTGTCTGTATAGAGGGATAACCACTTCCCTTTTTCTACTTGTGATGCCCCTTCCTATGCATCCCAGTATCCCCCTGGCTCTCCTTGCTGACTTCTCACATTGCTTATCCACCTTTAGGTCATCTGATATGACTACACCCAGATCCTTTTCCATTATTGTTGTCGTTAGTACCTCCCCTGCTATTGTGTACTCTTCTCCTGGATTTTTATTTCCCAGGTGCATTACTTTGCACTTCTTTGCATTGAATCTAAGTTGCCATATGTCTGACCATTCCTCCTACCTTGCCAAGTCCCTTCTCATCCTTTCTACCCCTTGTGTATCAACTCAGTTACAGATCTTTGGTCATCCACAAAGAGGCATACCTTTCCTTCCAGACTCTCTGCAATGTCACCTATAAAGACGTTAAAGAGGACTGGAACCAGTACTGAGCCCTGAGGTACTCCACTAGTAACCCCCCTTTCTTCAGAATGTGTTCCATTCACTATTACCTTCTGTGTCCTGTTGTGCAGCCAGTTTGCTACCCAGGCTACCACCCTGGGACCCACTCCCAGGCTGGCTAACTTGATTATTAATCTTTTGTGCAGGACTGTGTCAAATGCCTTGCTAAAGTCTAGGTAGGCCATATCCACAGCCCCTCCCTGGTCTATTACTTTGGTCACCCAGTCAAATAAATTGATTAGATTCATCCGACAGGACCTTTCTGCTGTGAATCCATGCTACTTTGGGTCCTGTACCCCGCTGGCCTCTAGGTACTCAACAATTTTTTCTTTCAGAAGTGATTCCATCATTTTCCCCACCACTGAGGTCAAACTAACAGGTATGTAGTTTCCTGCTTCTGCCTTGCTCCCACTTTTATGAAGGGGAATCACATCTGCCCTCCTCCAGTCCTCAGGTACCACCCCATCTTCCCATGATTTGTTAAAAAGAGTGGTTAGTGGTGTCACTAGGTCCTCCCTTAGCTCTTTTAGGATTCTAGGGTGAATCCCATCAGGCCCCATTGTTTTGCCCACCTTGAGTTTTAGGAGTTCTTTCAGTACTCTTTCTTCTGTAAATGGACTGGTGTCAACCCCACTATCCAGAGTGCTTCTACTGTTTGGTTTGGGTAACTCCTCCTCTTCTTCTTTTGTGAATACTGAGCAAAAGTATTTATTCAGTATCTCTGCCTTTTCATTGTCTCCCTCTGCCCACCTCCCCTCTCCTTTATTAATCTTCACTATCCCTCCCTTAACCTTTCTATGCTCCCTAATGTGAATACTGAGCAAAAGTATTCATTCAGTATCTCTGCTTCTTCACCGTCTCCCTCTGCCCACCTCCCCTCTCCTTTATTAATCTTCACTATCCCTCCCTTAACCTTTCTATGCTCCCTAATGTACCTATAAAAGGTTTTATCCCCCTTCTTAAGTGAGCTGGCTATCTTTTCCTCGATTTGGGCCTTTGCTTTTCTGACTGCCTTCCCCACTTCTTTCTGCTTTAATTGATACAGTTCCCTCTCGTGCACCGTCTGTGATTCCTTATACTTTTTGAATGCAGCCTTTTTCTCCTTAGCCTTCCCTGACACCTCTTTTGAGAGCCATAGTGGTTTTTTATTCCACTTTGTTTTTTTTTTTTTGTTTCACACAAAGGCGTGTTGCCTCCATGATGGCAGTTTTGATTTTTCTCCATTGTTCTTCCACCCCTCCTTTCTGGCCATTTGCTAATGCATTCCTCAGGTATTCACCCATTATGCCAAAGTCAGCCCTTCTAAAGTCCAGTATCCTTGTCTTTGTATGGCTTGTCTCCATGGTTGTGTTTATCATGAAGCACACTGTGCAGTGGTCGCTTGTTCCCAGATGTCTACTGACTTCTAAGTTTGTGATCCTCTCTCCATTTGAGAGTACCAGGTCTAATATTGCTCCCTCCCGAGTGGGTTCCACCACTAGCTGTCTAAGGCATGCTCTCTGTAGGGCATCGAGAAAGACCCTGCTCTTGGATGTGGCTGCAATCCATGTCGCCCAGTTAACATCTGGCATATTTAGGTCCCCCATCAACAGTATCTCCCCTTTTTCAGCCATTTTGAGAATGCCCTCTATCATTTTCTTGTCCATTTCCTCCCCTTGAGACAGGGGTCTGTATACAACCCCTATGCAGATTGCGATGCCATTCCCTGTCTCCAAGGTGACCCAGAGTTCCTCTTGTCCTCCCCTTCACTTTTTAGTTTTGTAGCTTTGATCCCTTTCACTTATGTAGAGAGCCACTCCACCTCCTCTTTTACCCTCCCTGTCCCTTCTGTAGATTGTGTACCCTGGTATGTTGACATCCCAGTCATGGTTCTCCGTTTACCATGTTTCTGTGACTGCCACAATATCCAAGTGTTCCTCTTCCATCAGGGCTACTAGCTCTGGAAGCTTGTTTCCAAGACTATGGGTATTGGTATTCATTGCCCTCCATTTAATGTTGGCTTTATCCTTTTTTACCCCATCCCAGCTCTGGTTGCCCTTGTCCATTTTTCCATTTGCCCCTGTCCTGCCCTCTGTCAAGCTCTGTACCTCAGTATTTACCCTACTACCTGCCATGTTTTGTGGGGGGAGACTTGAACTTTCCTGTTTCCTATCAGCACCTCCTCCCTTGGCTAGTTTAAAAGCTTGCCAAGGAAGCCTTTAAACCTGTCACCTAGGAGCGTGTTTCCCTTCCTGGACAGATGCAGACTATCATGCCAGTATAGACCTTCATCTCTCCAGGTGGACCCCTGAGTCCCCAGTGAAGCCAAAGCCCTGTGCTCTGTACCAGTTTTGCAACCATTCATTAAACTGCATGGTGTGCAGTACCCTAGCCTCACCTCTGCCATAGACTGGCAGCACCTCTGAGAAGGTTACCGTGCTTGCTACCTGTCTGAGGCCCCTCCCCAACTCCACAAATTCATCCTGCACTGCACTGATCTCATGCCTAGCTAGGTCATTTGTACCGAGGTGGACAATGATATCTAGTTTCCTCTCCTATGATGCTGCTTCTGCAATCCTGAGGATTACTTCCTGTCCCTTGAGCCATGGCACCAGGCAGGCACCTTACTTCCCTCCCTCTCCTTTCCCCAGGTCTACACCTAACAATTGAGTCCCTATCAGAAGCTGTTTCTTTCCCTGTGGTGTCCCTTGCCACTCTTTTGTGGGTCTCCCTTGTAGATGTCCCCAGCATTTTTCTTGGTCTCCAATGAGGGTGTCATCATAGAGGAACCTTAATTTGCCAGGCTGACATATGATTTGTGTAGAGGTGAAACTCGGGGGCTACACCTCTGTTCCACCACCCTCACCCTCCCCGAACCTACTGTGGTCCATCTGCTCTTCACACATGGCAACCTCTGAGGCCGTGGTTGTGGAACTGGTGGTCTTTGGGTGGGGGTGGCCTCCTTAGTCCTTGCTAGTTCAGCCTGGAGGTGGGCAACCTCCTCCCTCAGAACTGACAGTTGCCTGCAAATAGGGCAGCAATGCAGGTTCCAGAATGTCTCCCGGAAAATTGCTGCCCCACAGCCAGTGCATTGCACCACTCCCCACATGTCCCTCTTCCTTATAATATACAATGAGTAATATATATATACTTTTTTGTTTGTGTGCACTTCCCTGTATGCACTGTGCTGGGTAATTAAGAATATGACAGTTCTGCTCCAAGACCTGTTGAGAGTGATGTCAGAACCTTGGCTATAAAGCCGCCTGGGGAGGGCAGGGTGAGGCAGTGGGTGGGTGGGCCACAACCACTGGTGACTGTTAGAAACAATCAAATACACCACTGCTCGACCACCCTGGTGAGTACTGCCCTTTATAGTAAGCCAACCAACACCACAATGTACTAGACCACTGCTCCTACACAAACCACTCTACTGAGTCCAGGGATAAAAACGAACTCACTGTTCAGCTAGCAGGACACTTCTAAAATATTGCACAAATATCCTTCCAAATCCTATGTGTCTAGCACAGAAATCAAGCAACTTCAGTTGTATTTTAACCCCTCTGGTTATAAAATTACTACACTTTAATGGAATCCTGCAATTCTTAATGCCAATAAGAAAATAATGAAACTTTCTGTAGAAAGTGTAGCTTACCTTCCTAGTCCCCTACAATATTATGTTTTACCAAGTTCCCAGTTCCTCAAATGTGTTCTAGTTTGTTCTCTGCAGTATAGCAAGTTTCTCAGCTTCCAACAGGAGCAGGCAAGATAGAACATTATGCTTTCATTAAAGTGCCTACTCAAACCTTAATACAGTATACTGGTACTAGTCCATCCCTACAGAGTATAATTTCAAGAAATTATGTTTAGGCACCAGTGAGGGTTGAAGCACAATGCTATAAAAGGAGGGAAAGTGGTGTTATGGTAAAAAGTCCCCTGAATCTTTAATTGTGTGGTGAGGTGTTCGTCAGGTTTGAATATTTGCTTGAAGCAGCTTTGGTGCTTTATTAACTTCAGCACTGTCTTTCAAGACATAGGCATTTACTACTTATGCTACTTGAGGGAGAAGGTGGCAATAGACAGTGGGGAGTTCTTTCCGTGGGACAGGGTAAAGGGTGGGCATTGTACAGTAGGGAGTACTTGACTAGAAACTGTTTTGAATGGGTGAGGAAATGAAGGGGCTCTGCTGCATAACATCAGAAATTGCTTTGATCAGCAAATTAATGTGAATCTGTTATTAAATATCCTTTTATAAAAGGATGGAGCTTAATCACAAAAAACTGTTGTAATTAGTTGGTTGTGAATTTCTGTCAGCCGTGTGTCTCCTGCAAATTCCTTCATATCCTGCCTCCCAAGTTGTCAGTGAAAATGAGCCCCTGCACTCTTCTTGCTTACAGTATCTGGTAAAATATGTTACATATGTAACCCCTACCCTTGCTCCCTCATCTAGGGGCAGAAATTATTGTTGCAGTTGTTTCAGAAGACATTGGGGAGGACTACATCAAGCGCAATACCCAAGCTAGTGCACCCTCCAAAATATAGGAAAAATATCTATCCTACCACTCGTCGACTTTGTTTCCAGGTGCAATCTCAGTCTTACCTCTAATTCTGGATCTGCTTGTCCCCCCCAAACACTGATCACCAGACCAGGATCTCCAAACTGTAACCTCCTGACTCTTCTGAGCCCCAGAACCCCTCGAGCCCGATGCAACCTGATGGAGACCTTCTGGAATTACTATTTATTAAATAAATTAGACACAAGGGAGGGGGCTTTCCATTTCATTTATCCCCCTTCCAATCTTAAAGAAAGAGTCATTGTCAAATTTCTTCCATACTAGCTTCTTTAGTTTAGCTCCTGCACACTCCAAATGATTCCAGGAATGCAAGGGTCACATCCTTCATCGAATAAATAAAGCAGCTGCATGGGACTATCTGAACTTTTTTACAACATACCCAAGCTGGACATTCTGAGCAGCAATAATGGTTTATAGGCAGTGCACGCAGGGCTTCTTCACTCTAACCTCTTGGATGATTTACCCAAGGAACGTCCCTACTTGGAAAAACACACAGGCTCCTGGCTTACTGGACTGGTAAGCCAGTCTTTTTTCTAGTCTGGGTTACACATTCTCATCCATCTCTATTTGGTCTGGCACTGGTCGCTGCCTTACCTCCAGTGGGGGAAAGTGTGCTGCTTCCCCTACCTGGCCCCTGGACCTTGGCCCAAATCTCAAAGGGTACTGGATTTTTCCTCCAACCCAGACCCTGTAACCCACTCTTTCTTGCTTTCCAGGGAACCTATACCTGCTGGTCTTCCCATCCTCACAGCACCTATTCCCTCCTTACAGCTCAGCCTTTTCTTCTGCACTGCCCTCACTGGTGCAGTGGCCCTCCATCCTGGACTTACTGCAATGCCTGAGTTACCCAGATGCAGATTGCCCTGCCACGGGACAGCCCCTGGGCCCTGCCACTGCCCAGGTGTCTCCAAGCAGCCCCACCTCTGCAGACAGCACTCCAGTTCCTTTTTTCCTCTCTCAGCTGACCTTCAGGAGGATCCAGCCCCAGGCCCACATCCCTATCAACACATCCTGTGCTTGTGGTAAGCTCCATCCAGAGGCCACCCTCCAAGTTCTGTCCTGAGATCTGTGACCTACCTGGCCCTTTAATGCCGTTGCCTCAGGACCTGCCCCCCAAACAGGTCCCCTGAATTGGGTGAAGGGCTCCCTGGCTCCCTCAGGCCACCCTGCCACACCGGGTAAGGGGGAGAGCCACTGCCACTGGCTGACAATCCTCCCCATAAAGCTTCCAACCCAGCTCTTCAATTCCACATCGCTGCACAGGCCATGCCTATCTGCCACTTTGGGGGGTTGCCCCCCAACAGGCCCACCTGGACCACTGAGCTCCCTTCCTGACTGCCTACTCTGTTCCTCCAACTGCCCCCATCCAGCCCCAGGCCTAATGCTTGGGCTGAAAAAGGCCCCAAAACTTCCTGTCTCCAGCCTTATATACCTTCCCTAACCTGCCATCTGCTGCCACCCGATGGTGTCCAGCAGGTATTGACCTCCAGAGCACTAATAAATTCCCTAGCTTGGGGGGAAGGTAGGAGGGGGAATAGGGTTCCTAAATGGGAGTAAAAGCCCCTCCTGCAAGGGGGGCTTACACATAGAAACACAGAAACATACAATTCACTAGAACATAAGGACCACTTGGCACACCTAGTCTGCCCATTTTTCCCTGCCTATATTATCACCACAGTTCCTACCATTTTAGTTGCCCTCCTTTGGACCACCTCCAGTCTGTCTATGTCCTTCCAGAGATGTGGCCTCCAGAACTGGACACAGTACTCCAGGCGGGGTATTACCAGTGATCTATACAGAGGTAACACCTCCTCCCTCTTCCTGCAGGTGGTACCCCTTCCTATGCACCCCAGCATCCCACTAGCCCTCCCAACTGTCTTGTCACATTGCCTGGCCACCTGTAGGTCATCAGATATGATTACTTGCTGGACTTTTCCTACTTGGTTGTCACCAGTACCCCTGTACCCATTTGGTACTCCACCCATGGGTTTCTGTGCCCTAAGTGCATTATTTTGCACTTTTTCACATTGAAACACAGGTGCCATACCCTTGATCACTCCTCAGATTTTCTCAGTCAATGCTCATCCTTTCTGCCCCCCCCCCCGGAGTGTACACCCTATTGCAGATTTTGGTGCCATCTGCAAAGAGGCAGACCTTCCATCTAGCTCTTCTGCAATGTCACTTATAAAGACATTAAAGAGGACTGGTCCCAGCACTTATTCCTGAGGCTCCCAGCTGGTCACCCTCCCATCCTTGGCATGAACTCCATTTACCACCACCCTCTGCTGCCTATCCCCTAACCAATTTCTTACCCAGTTTACCACCTTTGTACCCAGTCCTAACTAAGCTGCCCAGATTGCTTACTAGTCTCCTATGTGGAACAGTGTCAAAAGCCTTACTGAAATTTAGGCAGGTTATGTCCACCACTCCATCTTGATGTAATTCCTTGGACATCCAGTCAAATAAATCTTTCAGATTTGTTTGACTTTACCTCCACCCCATGAATACATGCTGACTCAGGTCTTGTAACCCACTGGATTCAATATATTCCATAATCCTTTCCTTCAGCAGTGATTCCATTAGTTTTCCAACCACCAATGTCAGACTGACTGGCCTGTAGTTGTCAGCGTCTTCCAAATCCCTACTACCACTTTTGTGAAGTGGGAGTAGATCTGCCCCTCCTTCAGTAATCCGGAACCACTCCTGTTTCCAATGAGCTATTAAATAGCACTATCAGAAGTGCAGCCAGTATCTCCCTGAGCTCCTTCAATAGCCTTGGATGCATCTCGTCTGGCACCATTGCTTTGTCCACTTCCAGATAAGCGAGACCTTAAAGGACTCTCTTCTCTAAAAACGGACAAGTGTCCACCTCTCTCCCTTCACAGCTCCGGTTACTTATTTGTGGCCTCTGCTCTTCTCCTTCTTCTTTGAAAACAGCAAAACAGTGTTTGTTCAGTATGTCTTTCTTTTCCTGGTTCCCCTCTGCACAGTCCCCCATCCCTTTTTAACCTTACTATTCAACCCCTAATTTTCCGCTTTTCGCTTACATACCTAAAAAATATATTTTCCTCTTTCATTACCACCTGGGCTAGTCTTTCTTCAGTTTGCACTTTAGTGCTCCTTACTGCTCTCCCTGCTTCTGTCTGTTTCCCTTATACACCTCTCTATCCCCTCCCTCTGCTTCTCCTTTTACCTTCTGAATACTACCCATTTAGCATTTACCTTTTCCGTAATCTCTTTCAAGAACCACAGTGGTCTTTTTTTCCACTTGCTTTTGTCTCACTTGTTTGACACAGTCATTTATTGCCTTCTTTATGGCCCCTTTTAGATTTTCCCACTGTTCTTCCACTCCAACCAGGTCATTCTCCTCCCCACCAGGTCATACCTGAGGCATCCACCATCTTTATAAAATGTGCCCTCCTTTGCCCGTGTGTGGTTTGATTCTGCAACTGTCCTTATACTGAACCACACTGTACGGTGATCATTGGTCCCCATGGGCCTCCCACCTTAACACCTGTAACACTGTCCCTGTTACTGAGTACCAGGTCCAGAACTGCCACGTCATGAGTAGGTTCACTTACTACTTGTTTGAGGAACACCCCCTACAGGGCATCCAGGATGTCCCTGATTCATGCAGAAGCTGCAGCTGGGAGACTCTAGTCCACATCAGGCTGACTGAAGTCCCCCACAAGCAGCACCTCCCCCTTTTTTGCCATCCTGCCAGTGGCTTCCACCAGTACCATATCTAATTCCTCTCCCTGTGCTGGAGGTCTGTAAATCATGCCAGCATGGATAGAGGCTCCATTCCCCATCTCTAGGGTGACCCACAGTATCTTTGCCCCTTGTATTTCCTATATCTATGTCACTTTAATGTCTTCCCTTACATAAAGCACCACACCCCTCCTTTTCTTCTCACCCTGTCTTTCCTGAACAAACTATAGCATGGTATGGGCATGTCCCATTCATGGTTTTCAGTGCAACATGACTCAGTAATGACCACAATATCCAGGTCGGCCTCTGTTATGATGGCCTCTAGTTCTGGAATCTTTTAACATAGACTTTTAGCATTTGCACATATGTCCTTCCAGATCTTACCACTCTGTTTGTTGCCCCATCTTTTTCTTTTTGCATTCCCTTTCTCCTTCCCCCATCTTAATAATGCTTCCATTTACATCCCTCTGCTTTTCTAATGCCCTGCATCCTTGATAAATGTGCACCCTGGGGGATTCCACTCCCTTGGATTCTCCCTACTCTCTACTTCAACCTGTTGGGGGGGCAATTTCAGCCTCTCCAATTTCCTCCACCACCCCCCTTGGCTAGATTAAATGCTCATCAAAGTAATATTAAAACCATTCACTGCAGACTGCAGTTCCCCTTCTGGATGGATGCAGGCCATCACAGCTGTAAAGACCCTTATCCTTCCAGGAGGATCCCCAATCCCAATGTAGCCAAACCCCTCCTCCCTGCACCATTCCTTCAACCATGAGTTGAATGCCCTAGTGTGGAGATCCCTCTCCTCCCCCCATCACAGGCAGCACCTCAGTGAAAGCCACTGAGCATGCTGCCTAAGACACCTTCCCAGCTCCCTAAACTCCCTCTGTACTATTCCAGCCTCATCCCTAGCTAGGTCATTAGTCCACAGGTGGACAGTGACATTCAGCTCTGCCTCCTGTCCTATTGCCCTAATGATCCTCTGGCTCTGCTTTCCATCCCTCTGGGCTGTGGCACAGCATAAGCACCTAACCTTCCTCTCTTCCCCTTCCCTTCCTATTCTCAAACCTAACCCTCTCACAATCAAGTTCCTTACCAAGAGTTGATTCTGCCTGCTCTGGGGCCCTCTTCTACCCTCCTTGGGGTTTCCATTATGGAGGACCCCCACATCCTCCCAGGCCATTACCTTGGTTGCCTCCTCTTGGCAGTCCTGCTTTGCCAGTATGGTATAGGAACTGTGTAATGGTACTAGTTGAGGTATGTGCCTGTGGCCCACCACCCCCACCTTCACAGAGCCCATTGTAGTCTAACTGTTCCTTCTGCTTGGAATCCTCTGAGGTAATGGTGGCAGACTTGGCAGACTTGCTGGCCACTAGGTGAGGGAAGAGGTTGCCTGAATCCTAACCAACTCGGCCTTTGAATAAATAATTTTAGGAACCAGTTAGGATTATAAAACAGAAAGTCACAAAGTAGGAAAATATGGCATTGGTGTAAAAATTACCTTGCATCTTCAGCATTGTGTGGTGTGGTGTTCCTAGGGTTTGAATGCATTCTCAAACAATGTTGGCGTTACCCTTAACTTTAACTTCCTGCATCTCAAAGCACAACTAAAGAATCTGTGTTGGTGTTTGAGTAAATTTCTGCATCTTATAGACAGTGCTGAAGTTAGGGTAATGCCAGCACTGGTTTGAGCAAGCTTTTAAATCTTCAGAATACAATATCACACAATCTTGAACATTTAGGGGGATTTTTATCCTAACATAGCATATGACTACTTTAATGACTTAGTGCTGCTGTGATCCTACAGTAAATGGTGCCCAAATGTAATGTTTGTAGTTAGTATTGTATAGAAGCTTACATGAAACCCTTAGGTATTCTATTGACATATTTCTGTCTATGGAATGAGATGCACAAAATAGGTGATTTGATACCTTTCACTGGACCAACAGAAATTTACAGAAAATCTTTAAGCTTTCAAACCTACAAGGTCCTTCTTCAGAAAGAAAATTGCAGGTTTAAAAAGCGTTCACTTTAAAATATCAGAGCTTGCACATTTTACACATGAATGTAACAGATAATTTATATTAGTAGTTCTGCTCATGTGAGTCTAAAGCCCAAGTAATCACCACCCACTAGTTAAAAACAAACCTATAAATACAATGGGTTGAAATTAAGTATTGCAGCCACTAGCCAGCAGGGCCAATTGACTGGAAAAATCCACCAGTCCTACAGACTTTCCACTGGCCCAGCTAGTGTACTTAATAAAATGTTGCCTTCTCTAATACAAGCCCACATGACTACTTTAAGGAAAATCTTACAAGCCAGATACAAAATCTACCAGCATTTGGTTAGTGGGCCAGTGCCAGTTTTGACCCCTGAAATATACAGTTATATAGGTTAAAGAGAACCATTTAATATATAATTATTTTAGAAACATGTAAAACAAATATCTGTCCATGTGTTGTACCTAAAACAAGAAATCACTTTAAATAGTGCAATAGGACATGAAACTAATGTCTGCATTCATACTATCCTGTACCATGTTCAGAGAGAAATTAAGTTTGACCTCAAATGCTTGTTTCTGTTGCCTATTTCTGAAATGTCCTCTGAGAACCAGGACAGAGAAGTCAGAGATGGAGTGATCGGATTGAGAGAAATGTTGTCCCACTTGTTTTTTATGGGGAAGGGAAATTGTTTAACCAGAAAATGTACACTAAGCCAAAACTTGTTTCCAGGTGTGACCTAGAAGCACAAGGAAAAGTGACATGCTCAGGGTCACACAGTATGCAAGTGGGGGCTGTGGGATTCAAACACAGGTCTCCAGGTTTGCTGCTCAGAGCCCTAAACCTCTGCGCTATACTGCCTCCCCATCTTAGTGTTCTTCATTTTAATATCATGTCTGTGAGTTCTTTCAGGTTCAAAGAAGTTGTCCAGTCTCCCCCACATAACATGTTTGTGGACATTTCTTGCATTGAATGTAATAAACATTCTGAAATGTGCATGTATAATTTCCCTGTATGTTGAATTGTTTGTTTTGGGGGGTATTGATAAAATTTGAAGTGGAAATGTACTCACATGTCTTACATCTAGAATGACTGCAAGGTCTAGTGCCACCTAGTGTTCTGTTGTTTTGGTTAGGTATACGTTTGATCCTGACAATCAGGTTCAATAAGTTAGGTGGTTGTTTGAAAGTCAGTAGAGGTAGTTCTTGGAAGATACATTTCAAGGTGTCATCCTCACTGAATATTGGTTGGAGGTCTTTAATAATTTTACGTAAGGGCTCCAGATCAGGGTTGTATGTGACAACCAAGGGTATTCTAGTGGTGGTAGTCTTTTCTTTATATTGTAGTAGTTGTTCTCTTGGTAGCTGCATAGCACATTCCACTGCTCTGTCAGTTTCTCTAGAGGAATACCCTGCCCAATAAATGTTTCTTTTAGTCTGGCCTGGTGTTTTTCCCTGTCCTCCTCACTCGAACAGATACAGTAGTATCGAAGCGCTTGACTGTTGATTACAGATTTTTTAGTGTGCCTAGGGTGATTGCTGTTTTTATGTAAGTACCTTTGTCTGTTTGTTGGTTTCCTGTAAATGCAGGTCTGTAAGGTTCCATCTTTGATGGTAGCTTTTGTGTCCAGGAAATTGACACTGGTGTCAGAGTACTCCAAGGAAAGTTTAATACATGGGTGGAGGTTGTTAAGTTCCTGATGGAATTCCTTGAGTGTGCAGGTACCCTCTGTCCAGATTATAAACAAATCATCAATATCATGGAAATAAGCAAGTGGTTTGTGTGTACATTGTTTTAAGAAATCAGTTTGAAAAAAGAGGTTGAGAGGATTATAAACAAATCATCAATATAACATGAAAAAGCAAGTGGTTTGGGTGTATGTTGTTTCAGGAAATCCTCCTCCACTTTCGCCATGAAAAGGTTGGCAAACTGTGGAGCCATCCTGGTGCCCATTGCTGTTCCCATAGTTAGAACATAATGTTTACCATTAAAATTTAAATTGTTGGGGGTCAAAATTAATTCAGTAAGTCTCACAAAGAATTTTGGGTGGATGTCATGGTGCTGTCCTTTCTTGTGTAGGTATTTAAGACAGGCCAAAATGCCATCAGTATGTGGAATATTAGTGTATAGGGTGGTTACATCCATCATGGCTAATATGGTATTAGGTGGTAAGTCTTTAAAGACTGGCAGTTTATACAAGTAGTATGTAGTATCCTGAATAAAGCCGTCCCTTTCCATGACAAGTGGTTTTAAAATGGTTTCTATAAAGCCAGAGATCCCCTCTGTCAGGGTACCATTCTCAGATATTATAGGTCTCCCTGGATTCCCAAGTTTATAGATCTTGGTAAGCATGTAGAATGTCTCTTGCCTAGGTTCATCAGGGATGAGATCAGTTATTCTGTCTTGGACATGCTTAGGAAATGATCTGATTATGCCCCATAGTTCCCTGGTGTATTGTGCAGTCGGGTAACTAGCCAGTTCCCTGTTGTAGGTGTGATCTGTTAATTGTCTGTTAGCTTCAGTGACATAGTCATCCTGGTTTAAGATCGCCACTGCAGAACCTTTATCAGCTTTTTTGTAACAATGTTGTGGTTAAATTTCAGTGATTGCATTGTTCTCCCTTCTAATGGAGAAAGGTTATAGCGGATCTGTTTTCGCTTATTAAGAATCTGGCAACTGACTCTCTGGCAAAAACACGGAATGTAAGTGTTCAGTTTAGTATTGTGCCTACTTGGGGGAGGTGGGTAAAATCAGATGACTTCTTTTTTTTCCAGTGGAATGTTGATGTCTGTGGTATCTTCTTTGTTGTGGAAAAATTCTTGAAGTCTCAGTGTATGGAAGTATTCTTCCAGTTCTCCACAAAACTGTACTCTATCAAGCTGTTTTGTTGGGCAGAATGTGAGTCCCTTAGAAAGTACAGGTAATTCCCCCATTGTCAGTGTGTGGCTGGACAAATTAACAGCAGAGATATGTTCAGCAGCATTACCTTGCTGCTCTATGTTGTCAGAAGGTCTAAACCTCAGTCTCAGGCTCTTGGCAATAATGGCCATGCAAGGAATCACAAGCATGTTGCATAAGAGTAATAAAGCTTGTTTGTTACTACAAAAAGGAAAATCACAGTTGCCTGAGCAGTTCTTACCAATAGGAACTGGGAGCCAATGCTAAGCGTTCCCTATATCTCAAGGAATCTCCGTGTCTCCTGGGGTCTCCGAGGTAGAAGACATACTGTCTTACATTATATACCTAAGATAATTACCATGGTTACTGTAAGATAGAAACATTTCTAGTTACAGAAATGAGCCCTATTGGCTAAATTAGAGGTGGCTCCTCAGTCCAAGATAACATTATACAATTGTGTTATAGTCATCACTTTGTAGAAACAAAGAGGTACAGTTTGTATATAGCTGTGTAGTAATAAAAATCATCAGAAGATGGCAGTGCCGACTTATATATCATAATCATTACAAGGACACAGATGTCCTAACATCCTGTAAGCAAGAAATACATGTGTATATTAGAAAGTAAAGTGTATAACAATAATGTGCATACATATCCTTATATCTACTCTTATACGGTAGATGTCCTTAGCCATATGTGTTAGTATAACATATACCTAAATGCTAGCTGTCTGCGGTGTACCTCTGGGGGTACCAATTAGGGTGCAGGGGCCTCGTGTAACATTCCCCCCATTGCCTCAAAAAGGGCAACACAAGCAAGAGTAAGGTAGTGGATAGGGAGCAGGGGTTATTTACAGACCCGACTTGTGAGCCTTGTAAAGGAACTCCAGCTGCTTATGGTGTTGGTGTAATGTGCACTGAAATTTAATAATAAGAAAAAATATCAAACATGCTTGTATAATAACAAAACCTTTAAAGGTAATCTTCAAATCACCATCATTAATGAGGGCATATACGGCCTCATCTGCTTTGGAAATATTATTGCTGATGTGGATGAGATGGGTGTCTTTCCTGTCTAAAAGCGATTTCAATGTCAAAGTTAAAGGATCAATGTGTACATTAAAGTAAGGTAAATACTCTGAAAGAGTAAGCAGATAATCAGGGTTACCATCACTGATGTTGGGGTCCATAATGGGGACAGGGGTAATAACTGTGTGCCCAATAATAGTTAGATGGGGTACAAAACAAAAATTGGAGTCAATATTAGAGCATGTTTTCTCACCATATTTAAAAGTCTTGAAATTAGTTACCACACAAAATTCACCATCCGAATTACATTGCATTTTCACAGTAGGCAATCTCCATTTCTGTAACTGTACTGGGCAACTATAAGTCTGTTTGGAAATCCATGTTGACAGGTGGTGAACCTCCTTCTGATAAGACTGGCACAACTTGGAATCGTCTGGAGCAGATGTTGAGTCCTGGTTGTTCTGTGCCATTGGTGGTGATGTCATCGTCCATGGAAAAGGACCAGTCGATACTGTCTGGGGAATATCTACATACAGGTTTAATAACATCAAATACGTCACATTGACACAAATAAATATACCCTTTCTTTGCACAGCAATCCGTGTGCGGCAAGACCCATGCATCCAGAAGAGGATGGAAAGCCAGTAGAGGAGGCAAGTCAAGGTGTCCTGTGTAGATGTCTCCATCAAGGTGCCCAATGGAGTGTACGGATGCTAGATTATCAAAGATAACTGTAGTAGGACCAAAATGTGGCAAATAAACAGTAAAAGACACAAACATAGTATCCTTAATGGAGCATTTATTAGACGTAAAACAGGGACCAGTGTTAGGGTATCTGGTCACAAAACCCAAGTTCCTAGCAGTAGAAATAGGAATGGTTAAAGACTGTAGCATACACATGGCAACACAGTTGCACAGATTTGGAATGAGGACAATACCATTTAGAGATACGTCTATCACGTATGATATCAGGGATTCTTCCAGATTCTAGATCGCAGAACAGATTGTTGATGGTAGTGATTATATAAGAGCCATAAGGGAGTTAATCTTTTCTTTAGAATCTGTAAATGCCTTAGCAATGTTGTGCATATTGTATACAGTGTATCTTTCTTCCTGACTAAGGCCATCCACACCATGCAATAATGGGGGTATGATATCATTGACCATACCAGTCTGAAATTTTTGTGAATGTACTTTGATAGTGGCAATGTCTGCTTTATTCCAGATAGACACTACAGTACCAAAAACACCAGTGCTGCTGCCTGTAGCACCAGTGACATCAGATTTGTCACGTGTATTTTGTTTATGACTTTGATCATATGTTTTAGGTTTTCTCCTAAAATTGCCTCTATACTCTTTGGTGTGTACCCCGGCAGTGGGGTCTTGGTTACGAATTTGAAAAGCTGCTAAGCTATCAAGTAACAAAGTACTATAAAACAATGATGTATCAGTAGTATGACACATACAAAATGCTTTCATATTCCAGTAAGTCAGGTTAAACAAAACAGGTATATGCATATATTGTAAGTTGTTAATAAGTGAGTCAGGTAAGGCAGTGGCTGTGAGACCACTACAAGGACCAGGGGTTTGTTTCAAACATTCCAAAAGCTGTTTCTCCATAGGTGGTAACACATATAAATACATGGCAGCTGAAGCCATGTTATGTACAGCACAAAATTTCCTGGCAGAATCTTTAGACAATGAATCACAATATGAGGGGTCCAATTAAGGCAGTGATATTGTATAATCCAGAATGTCTAAGAGAGGTTTGGAGCAAGGACAAAGTACCATTTGGGGATAATTTTGCATTGGGCCATCCATGGAAAGTTCCTTTGGAGAGTTTGGCCACAGGGAGTATTTGTCCTTGAGACTTAGTTTGCCACTCAATTTGTAGATTTTTCAGGAGCAACAACCGAGGCAGTGAGGTAGGCATCTGAACCTTCCTGGAAAGTAATCAAATTGTTGGGAATATTGATGGAGATTCCCTCTGGTGTAGTTGCAGGTGGATCAAGATGAGGAAGAAGGTGCTTTACTGTGCCTTGGATGCCGGGGATAACTCCTGAGATGAGGAGAAAATGGAACAAGATAGCCATCCTGTCAGTGTATCCGAAAAGGAAAATCAAACATTAGCAAATTAGTACTATTCCACCCAATGGGGTGAGGAAAAGTAATTATACTCTTTTATACAGTTTCAACTGATTTGCATGTAGCCATGTGTCAGTCAGTTTGTTGTTTTGCATAAGTCTAACTTGATAGACTACTGGACTAAGCTTGTTGACAATGGGATAGGGTCCTTCCCACTTATTGGAGAAGGAGTGTGTGGGATGTGCAAATCTGAGAACCATTACCTGATTCCCAACTTGCCAATCCACTTCTTATGCATGTTTGTCAAACAGACTGGATTTTGGACTGTTGCTGGGCCTTGCCCATGGAGTTAGCAGCATACAAATGAGTGTGTATGAGGTTTTGTCTGAGTTTTTTCACATATTGGTCCACTGATACATGGTCTGCAGTGGGGGTGTGCAGGTCAAACAAAAAGTGTTCAGGTAATCTCATGTTTCTACCAGTCACCACCTCAAAGGGTGCTAACTGAGTGGTGGCTGAGGATGTACCCCTAATTACCATAAGGAGTAACGGCAGTAGGGAATCCCAGTCCTTGGGATTGTCCTCAATGAATTTGGAAAGCATTTGCTTAATCTGTCTGTTGGCCCTCTCTACTTGACCTGAGGATTGTGGATGGTAAGGTATGTGGAAATTCTGATGAACTCCAAGGAGTTCAAGGGCTTCTTTCATCAATTCACCTGTAAAACTGGTTAATTTGTCAGAGTCTACCTTGAGAGGTAGGCCCCACCTGGAGAAAATCTGTTCCACCAAGATTTTGGCAGTGGTTTTAGCAGTGCATGTCTTAGTGGGGAAAGCTTCAACCCATTTAGAGAAAAGATCAGTTACCACAAGGGCATATTTGTTGTTTCTACTGGTATTGGTCAGATGACCAATAAAATCGATCTGTATGGCATTCCAAGGGCCAGAATGCCTTTGTGGTAGTAGCTTGGCATTATGTTTGGTAGGGATGGGGTTGTTTTGCTCACAAATGAGGCAGTTATCTATGTACTGTTTGACATCCTTGGTGACACCAGGAAGTGGTCTTGAGCCTTTGGAATGTGTTTTCCACTCCCTGGTGTCCACCAGTGGGGGTATCATGCACTTGGTACAGAAATGCAGACCTAAGATGATGAGGGACCACCCACAATTTGGTGGGTGTATCATCTGGTTGATACCAGATGAGCTTGTCATCTGGGGACAGGTGTAACTTACCTTTATGCCTTCAGTAGGGGTTGGGGATAGGTAGACTCTTCTTAGTACCTTTGTCCAGGAATCTGAACACATCTTTGAGTTCAGAGTCAGCGTGCTGGGCTTCTGACAAATCCAAGGGGGAGAAGGGTTCAGGTTTCTTCCTAACTGCTGCAATGTGTACGGCCTCTTTGGCTTCTGGATGATCCATCATCCAGGTGTCCCCCCCTCGGGCCCCTTCCTTTGCAACAATGTCAGTAGTGTCATTAAAGGCATGATAGGGGTTGTGTTTGGAGTGGGCCTTAACATTGCGTACATAGAGTTTGTATGCAAACTTCTGTGCCAGTAAATGAATATTACCAGTTCCTTGTGTTTCACCGGTGTGCCATCAGAAGAGGTAAAGGAGTTCTTCTGCCAGAAAGGAAGAAATTCTGGAAGGGAACAATAAACCCAGTTAGAGTCTGTAAGAATGATGGTATCCTCGGTTCCATGCTGGATGAACTTGAGGGTGCAGGCCACTGCTGCCATCTCCACATACTGTGATGATGCCACACTGCAACGCTTAGATATCTTAACAGTGTTACCAAAAGAGTAAATTACTAATATGCCCATTCCTGCTATCTGTTCTCCCTGGTAGTAGGAAGTTGATCCATCTGTGAAGACATGACACAATGAGGTATTCTCGAGTAGTTGTGGTGTAGCAGGAAGGAAAGGACCTGAACCTGGTAGATCAGATGGCTGCAGTGTACAGTCATGGGGCTCTCCTTGGAAGAGGAGACCATGTGCAAGCATGGATGACATTTTGGTTGGGTAGACCTTGATGTCTCTATCCTGGAGAAGGAGGGACCAGTGTGTCAGTCTGGTATTAGAGACTGACTCATCCTTTACTCTGTCTGATAGCAAAAAGGTTGTTGGGGTGTGGTTGGTATTAATGATCGGGGGGAGTAGCCAATGATATACAGAAAGTGCTTGACAGCCCAGTAGGTGGCCAGAAGGTTCCTTTCATAAAGGCGGTACTTCTGTTCCACTGGGGTCAAGAGCTGTGATGCATTTGCAATGGGTATCAGGGTGCCATGGACCTTCTGGACCAGCACTGCAGACATAACAATGTCAGAGGTGGCGTATTCCACATGGAATGGCAGGACTGGATTGGGGTTAACCAAAGCTGGAGCTGAGGCCAAGGTCTGTTTCAGTGGCATCACAGCTTGGGTGTGAATGGAGCACCAAGTCCAGGGGACATCTTTCTTCAGTAGCTCATACAGAGGGGTGGCCCTTTGAGCAAAATCACAAATAAAAATCTCTAAAATAGTTACCATACCTAGAAACCTTCTAAGGGTGGCCACGCTGGTAGGCAGTGGAAGATCTTGCAATCCTTGTATCTTCTTCCAGGTAGGGCTTTGGCCATGGTCTGTTATCCTCAGTCCCAGAAAGAGTACCTCTTTCTGACATAGTTGTGCTTTTGCAGGGTTACATTTGAGGCCTGCCCTCTGGATGAGGATCAGTAGTTTGTCTAAGAGATCCCGATGTTGTTCCTGTGTTGTTGTGGTACACATACTGCAAGAGACACTGGGGTGTAGAAAAACCCTCAAGGGTGTCCATCATGTGCAAATGGAACAGGGAGGAGCTGTTGTGGAACCCCTGTGGTGAGCAGGTCCACATGCACTGCCTGCCCTCAAAAGTGAAGACAAACTTATATTGATTTTTGGGGGCCAATGGCAATGACCAGAAACCATTGGAGATGTCCAGGGCACTAAACCATTGTTGGTCAGAGGTCAGTAGTCGTAGCACAACTGGTGCTGATGCCACAGTCGGGGCAATACTGGGGGTGACCTGGTTTAGTCTTCTGTAGTCAATAGTAAGTTTCCAGGCACCTGTATTTTTTTCCACAGGCCACACTGGGGAATTTGCAGTGGAAACACATGTCCTGATTACACCTTGCTTGAGGAGTGATTTAATTGTTTCCCTAAGAGAAGGCAAGGCCTCAGGTGGAAAGGGATATTGCCGTTGCCTCTCACGTGCTGGGACTTTCACTTCGATGACAGTGTGCATCCTGCCACAATCATGCTTGTTAGTGGCAAATGCCTCCAAATGTCATTTTAGAATGGGGAGGAGCTTTGGGAAAGCTCATGGTTCTTAAACAAATCTATGACATCATACTCTTTGCCATTCACAGAGATTGTTGCAGCCACATATGAGTCAAGGATCATAACAGTGTGATATTGTCCCTGAATTTGTATCAGTAACATGTTGGCTAGGTCTACCATACAGCCGTGCGGTGCCAAAAAGTCAATTCCAATTATACTAGGGTGATCATGCAGTACCATTAGCTGAAAGGTGTGGTATGACTTCAGGTGTCCCAGTCTCACAGGTAGTGGCAGGGAATGGTTTGCAGGTAGTCTAGTTCCATCCACCCCAGACATGTTGGTCCTCTGTCTGGTAGACCAAGGTGATGTGTCTGGGTTTTCATCCTGTAATACAGACACAGCAGTGCCTGTATCCAATAGTACTGTCAGTAGGTGGCCCCCGACCTCGACCTCTGAGCAGGGCCTTTCATTTGTATCCAAGACCAGCTTGTTTACAATATGGACTGGGGCCTGTAATTGTCAATCTGTACCAGTGGAGGCATGGGGGTGCTCTTGAAAGACAGTCTGGGCCTGGTTGCTTTGAACCATCTCACCATGCTGTACTAATGCTATATAAGGATCTGCTTCTGGGTGCAGGCCTGTAAGTGCCTGAGAGCCTGGACTTCCTGTGTCCCTGCAGCCTGTGAAGGCCTGCTCTCCTGGCTGTATTACAGCAAGAGTCCATACTGGAACAGCATCCTCTATGGAGTGCACTTTCCCAAGGAGGTCTTGGAGACTCCGATTCTCATCGGCTATTTCCCTATATGAAGGGTGTGATCTTTGTTGTTTACCCTTATTATTCTTATGGTGTTTCTTGTTTTTATGGTAGTTCCAGTTCCCACCCCAGGATTGTGGTTGTTGTTGGGCCTGCTGGGGGTGTTGGTTGTCTGTGGGGAGGGGCTGTTTCTCTTGGGCCTACCCCTCCACCGTGTAGTGTGTCGTGGCCTCCAGAATGGCTTCCATGGCAGCTACTTTCTTGGAACCAGAGCCTGAATCACCCATGTAGAGTTGATAAACTCTCTCTGTTTTCCAAAGAATATCGGCAAACCTCTCCATGTTGGGATAGGTGGTTGGCTGTACCTTCTCTTTTACTGCAGGGATCATGTTCCTAAGGAACAGGATCTTATACTCAATGAGGTCCACATCTGCAGCTTCTCCTGCAAGGTGCTTCTCTGCTCGGTAGGCCATCCAGAGCCTCCGGTGGAAAGTCGCTGGACTTTCTTTCACATTCTGTTTCACAGCATATGCAAGCATCACTCTCACCACACCTGGGTTGTGTGCAGTGATGAGCTCAGACACTACTTCATCAAAGGTGGTATGGCCATCCTGGCAGATGACATCGGGGAGTTTCACCCACAGTCCAGGATCAATGGTCTGGCATAGGATCTGGACCTGGTAGTCTGCACTGAGACTAAGCATTTCACATTTAGCATACAACTTTTCCAAGTGGCAACTGAGGCTGTCGGACAGGCTCATCTGACTGATACTGTCAGCTATTTGCTGAACAGAATGGGCCATTTGTAGGGGATTATTGGGTTGATCAAGCAGAGGTAGATTACCTCAGGCACCCTCCAGGGCTGCCTGAGCCATGGCTTCAGCCACAGAATGAACCACATGCAGAAGCTGCCTAATCTGGGTCTTGAGAACCTGTTTGTTTTTCTCAGAGATAGGCATAGTGCCTAAGGCACTTTCAATCATTTTTTTTGTCTCCTGCCTGTCTTCCACATTAATAACAACTATCAGTGGTGCCGTTGGGACTAGGCCTGGGCCTGGTCCCCCCATCAGGGGGTCACCGTGTTGGCTTTGCCCATGATGTGCGTCATGCTGTTGATGACGTAGGAATGTGGTGTCATGTGACAGGGGTCCGCCATGTTGGGGATGGTGGGGAGTGGTGTCTGGGCTATAGAAAGGGTGTGACTGGCATTTTACTGGGGTATGTCATCATCTGACTCCTTCTCTTCAGATGACATTGACAAGGCAGGGACTACGCCTCCCATTGCCTTGACATGACCAGTCAGCACCTCTCGCTGATGGTGCAGTTTTGCCATTTTAGATTCACATTCCTCATGACTCACTTTTGGAACATTCTGATCCACATCATCCTGCATCTGTTTCTGTAACACTCTATACGCGGCGCTCAATTCACAATTTTCCCTAGTAGCTTCTCCTAAGTCATTACGTACCTGGTTTATCTCATCTTGTAACTCTCCCAACTCCTCATGCATCTGATCATTTGTTCTACTTAACAAGTCATTCATTTGCAAAGCCTGCCCCTTATCATGTGTTAAACTTTCACACTCCTGCTTCAACATACAAAGTTTCTGCTCACCAGCTTGAGCAGAATGATGCAAAATGGAATCCTTTTAATTCTGCAGAGTTTGGAGCTCAGACTCCAAATCCTGCTCACATCTCACACATTCAGTTTCCTGCAATCCCATCTTCTGATTAAGAGATGAGATTTGCAGTTCAAGGGATCAAATCCTCACTTCAGAGGCTTCCAAAGCAGCATAGAGAGCCGCAACCAAACAACCCTTTAGCTTCTCACTGTCTGGCTGTTTGTCTTGTTTCTGTGTACTGGGTTGAAATCTCCAATACAGGGTTTTTGGATTGACTTGCGTCCGACGCAAAATCAGCCCATCTTCCATGGGAGGCAAGGAAGTTTGAGACATCGAGTCTCAGTTATGCACAGATATTCGATACGGTGGCCATTGTGTGGGAGGGAATGAAAAATCAAACTGTAAAAAGGCACCGTGTTGTATATCAATCCACAACAGGTGCACTAGTTCACAATCGGGCTACTGTGCACTTGTAAGCTTACAATTCAAAACTGTTGTGGGCTGGGTTGAGTCAGCATCGACCACAACCGGTTAGCAGCCAGACTTTGCAAGTGATTACAAAGTGGGTGAAAAATGGGAGAGGTGGTGCAGGAATGCACACTGCTAACCCTGTTGGGAAGGGAAGAGTTGTATCAACTAATGTTACTTTGCAAACTCCAAATATTGCCTGCACGTGGTCACCAATTGTCAGAAGGTCTAAATCTCACTCTCAGGTTCTTGACAATAATGGGCATGCTAGGAATCACAGACATGTTGCGTAAGAGTAATAAAGCTTGTTTATTACTACCAAAAGGAAAATCACAGTTGCCCTGAGAAGTTCTTACCAGTAGGAATTGGGAGCCAATGCTAAGCGTTCCCTATACCTCAAGGAATCTCTGTGTCTCCTGGGGTCTCCGAGGTAGAAGATGTAATGTCTTACATTATATACCTCAGATAATTACCATGGTTGCTGTAAGACAGAAACATTTCTAGTTACAGAGATGAGCCCTATTGGCTAAATTAGAGGTGACTCCTCAGTCAAAGATAACATTATACAATTTTGTTATAGTCATCACTTTGTAGAAACAAAGAGGTACAGTTTGTACATAGCCGTGTAGTAATACAAATCATTCGAAGATGGCAGTGCTGACTTATATATCATAATCATTACAAGGACACAGATGTCCTAATATCTTGTAAGCAAGAAATACATGTGTATATTGGAAATTAAAGTGTATAGCAATAATGTGCATACTTATCCTGACATCTACTCTTATACGGTAGATGCCCTTAGCCCTATGTGTTAGTATAACATACACCTAAATGCTAGCTGTCTGTGGTGTACCTCTGGGGGTACCAATTAGGGTGCAGGGACCTCATGTAACAATGTTATTATCTTTTTTGCTGTTGTTGTGAAGTGTGACTTGTTGGAGAGAGTTCAGCTTCTTGTTCATTTTGAATTCGGCTCTCTTTAAAGTTTTCAAATAGGTCATGTGGATCTCTTTCAGGAGTTTTGATTTTGGCCTAATAGTCCTTCCATCCAGTGTAGCAGAAATTCTCTCAACCTCTTTTTTCAAATTGATTTCTTAAAACAATGTACACACAAACCACTTGCTTATTTCCATGATATTGATGATTTGTTTATAATTTGGACAGAGGGTACCTGCACACTCAGAGAATTCCATCAGGAACTAAACAACCTCCACCAATCCATTAAACTTTCCCTGGAGTACTCTGACACCAACGTCAATCTGGGTCACCCCTGAAAAAGGGACTCCCTTGCCTCAATGGAATGTACCTGGTAAACAAAATTCAAATAAATAAATACATTTCCTGGACACCACATTTACTATCAAAGATGGAACCTTACAGACCTACATTTACAGGAAACGACCAGACAGATAAAGGTACTTATGTAGAAACAACAGTTACGCTAGGTGCTCTAAAAAATCTGTAATGTACAGTCAAGTGCTTCAATACCACCGTATCTGTTCGAGTGAGAAGGATAGGGATAAACATCTGGCCACACTGAAAGAAACATTTACTGGGCAGGGGCATTCCTGCAGAGAAATTGACAGAGTGGTGGAATGTGCTATGCAAATACCAGAGCACAACTACTACAATGTAAAGAAAAATACTACCACCACCAGAATACCCTTGGTTGTCACATACAGCCCTGATCTAGAGCCCATACATAAAATTATCAAAGATCCCCAACCAATATTGCTGTATCGACACCTTGGCGCATGTTACACTCTATTCAGTCTATGCCTTGAAAGTCTGGCAACAATTCAGTTTGCTGTATGCTCATTTTGGTGTTCAACATTCACATTTTAATATGTAATTTTGTTTTCAGTACTTCATAAGTACTGATTGTTCACTTTGAACATAAGCAGGAGGCTGGTAAGGACAGAGGTCTGGGGTTATATTCTGTTTAAACTGAAATATTTGAATAGTTTTGTACATGAAATTAGTTCTATGTGTTAAAAATTGCTACTTTGAGTTAGAACTGTTACTTGTGCTGTGATATTGTAACTTTTGAGGCTTGGGAACACTTGTTTGGCTGTGATAATTAGAGTGAAATTTAAATGTGATGTTTGCCTGGTGTTAGGGGGAAGGGAAATTAACAGGAATTACCTTGTCTTTCATTGTTCACTTGGGAACATAAGCAGTAGGCTGGTAAGGACAGAGGTCTGGGGTTATATTCTGTTTTAACTGAAATATTTGAATAGTTTTGTACATGAAATTAGTTCTATGTGTTAAAAATTGCTACTTTGAGTTAGAACTGTTACTTGTACTGTGATATTGTAACTTTTGAGGCTTGGGAACACTTGTTTGGCCATGATAATTAGAGTGAAATTTAAATGTGTTGTTTGTCTGGTGTTTGGTAACAGCTCTCCCACCCACCCTGTTTTGTAGGCTTTCTTAAATACTGAAAAGCCACTGGGGGTTGGGATTGAAGGGCTGTGTATTTCTGTTTGGGACTGAAATTCAAAGCAACAGGAACTGGTGGGCCTGTGACATCATATGGTACTTGATGTCTGCATGCACACACTGTTAGTGGGACTGGACACACACTGGACTGTATGTGTTTGTGAGACTTGGGAACTTTATTGGTGGGGTTGAAATTGGGTTTGTAAATAACTGCAGTCAGTATGGAGAGAAACTGTATTCCAGGGGGTAGGGACTGAGAAAAGGGGGTGTGCCATTATAAACAGAGGGGGATAAACAGGGTGGCCATATTCCACCATGGCAGGCATCTGCGGAAGGGTTGTAGGCTGCACAGGCTGTGGGATGGCAATAATCCTCAATTGCGCCTGGAGAGAGGGAGGCTACCCACTCTGTAGACAGCTATCTTGTATCAGAAGTGAGGTATATTGGTTAAGGAGTAAGCTGGGAGAGCTGGGAGGTGTGTCCAAGGATAAGGGGTGTGGATATTGGCAGCAGAAGGGTGGGGCTGAGGGGAGGCTGGGGCAGCGCTCTGAAATTACGGGATGTTATGTTACAGCAAGCAGGAGGGGGGATATTAGGGACAGAGGACCCTTAGATAGGGTTGTTGACGCTAAGGGGAAAGTGTACGGGGTGAACATTCTGAATACAAAGAGAGTGGAGGGGGAAGAGTCAGGAGGGCTGTTGTGGGGAAGCCTAGTAGAGCAGACATTGAGAAGGGAGGGGCTGTTGTGGGGAAGCCTAAAACAGCAGACTGTGGGAAAGGAGCTCCTAAGGTGAACAGAGCAAGAGGGGAAGAAGAGGGGAAGAAGAGGGGCAGTTTAGAGGTGCAATCAGGGGAAACTAGGGTTACTTGATGGAGGCTGACATAGAGTGTCGCAATAAATTTGAGCTACTAAGCAACCTAGAGGGGGAGGAAGGGGTTGGTGGAAATGAGGAAACTGATACAGAGGCCGGGGGGAGGGAGTCGGATACCCATAGGGCATCACAGACTGGCAATGGAAAGGATAGAAATAGTCCCAGAGGGAGAAGGGGAAACATAAATGTTAAGCAGATGGGGGAGATGCAACATATTGCAGACATGAGGGAGGAGAGCATGACTGGAGAGAAACTGGGAGGCAAGGAGGTGGGAGAGGAGCCCCCCCTTCAGCAGGGGGGTCAGTACCGAGGATGGGGCCCTTACTAAAGGGGACCCACAGAGAGCCTCTGGAGGTAGGGGTACTATTACAAGGGGGGGATGGCGGTGTGGGGGAAGGAGAAACCATCAGAGCCAGGATAAATGGTTCAGATAAGAGAGGGTTAAAGAGGATACCTATTCAGAGGGGGTCTGAGTTAAGTGGGCAAAATAACGAGGGAGGCAGAAAGGGGAGGGTGACAAGGG
The DNA here is from genome assembly GCA_016271365.2 of Neoceratodus forsteri. Classification (NCBI taxonomy): domain Eukaryota; kingdom Metazoa; phylum Chordata; order Ceratodontiformes; family Ceratodontidae; genus Neoceratodus; species Neoceratodus forsteri. The sequence continues at coordinate 757,995,501 of CM057452.1, forward strand.
GGTCTCTAATAAGGCAGAAAGACTCCCATGGAATTGAGATCACGAATAAAGGGGAGGATGGGGGGCTGAGAGGGCATAGTGGAGGTAACCATAAGGATGATGGTGGTGTTAAGGTTCTGTTATTGGGAGACTCGATGATTAGGGATATCCAGTGGGAGGGACAGGGGGGTGGATGCCATAGCCATGTGAAGGTAGTGAGTATCACTGGGCTGACAGTACACAGAGCAAAGTTCATGGTGTATGAACTGGTTAGGGATTGTGGAGGGAAACAGGATTTCCTGGTGCATTTGGGAACTAACGATCTAGAGGGAAATAGCGTCTTGGAAATCCAAGCAAGGTTCCAAGAACTTGCCAGAGTCTGTCGGGATAATGGATGCAACATTTTCGGGAGATATTGCCAGTACCAAAGGCCTCAGTGGAGAAAAAATGAAGCTCACAGAGGTTAATGACTGGCTCAGGAAGTGGAGTGAAGAGAGGGTCGGGGGTGTTAGGAACTGGAAAGGAGTTTGGGAGGATAAGGGACTGTATGCCAAGAACAGGCTTCATCTTGCCCCATTAGGGAAGGAAGTCCTTAAATAGGGGATGGCTGACTACATTCGAGAAAGGTGGGGTTTAAACTTGTGAGGGGGGGAGGGATAAGGGAGGGACTGACCAGAAGCCCTCTCCTCCAGATTTATTTATTTTATTTAGTTTTTGTTAACCAGGTAGGTGCACTAGCCAACAGGTGACTATTTTCAGGCACGACCCGGGAGACACAGTTACAGTACAAGATAGGACAGTTTAGGTTTACACAATACAGGCAAAGGTACATTGGTACAAGTACAGGCATACAATTTCAAAGGGCAGAGGGTACTGGAGGGAGCACATATTTAGAGGGGGGAAGGAGAGGAAAGGGAAGGGAATTTACAGGCAAGGGAGGTGTGAGATTCTATGAGGGTGAAGGGCTTGGCAGAAATGACAGGGAAATTACGTGAAAATGGCTTTGCGGTGCTAGGTAGAGATCTGCAGCCGGGCTTGTGGAACCGAAGGACAGCAGAGCAAGAAGGGGATGGTCAGCAGGTAGGGAGAGGAGTACAGTAAAGTGAAAAAGGCGAGAAGATGAAACAGAGGTTTAAGGGACTATAGTAGGTATGAGAGATAGGTAATAAAGAGGGGCGAGTAGCAGGCAGGGGAGAGGGAAAGGGAGGGACAAGTACCTACAGTAGAAGTATAGACAGAGACAGCAGAAGGTAAAGGAGGAGGGGCAAAAGGGGAAGCGGAGGGAAGAATGGACAGTAGGAAGGCCATAGACCGGCAGAAGAGAAGGGGATAGCACAGTTCTGCACTCAGGTTAGCAAAACAGGGACCACTAGTGAAAAAAGGGGGGGTGCAGCCAACCTGAGGGCGTTTACAGCAAAGTGCGGCATTAGCAGGAAAGGCGCAAAAAGACCCATAGTTATGGAACTGAAAACGGGGGAAGCAGCCAACCTGAGGGCGCTTACGGCTAATTATGGCTTTAGTGGGAAAAGGCGAAAAAAGACCCGGGGCTATGGAACTGAAACCCGGCAGGGCTCAGAGGGGGTAGGGGAGTGAGCGGGAGTGGAGAGGGGAGCAGGAAGGACCAGTACCCACTTACATTAAGTAAATCATATGTTTTAGTGCAACACAGTAGGATGGAAGGAGGATCAAACAATAGCAGGATTATTTCTAATTTATACATAGAGTCAGAGAGGAACAATTTTAGACATACAGCATAGTAATATAATCAAGGCAGGATACTATACATATTATAGAATTAAAGTAATTAGGCAAGTCTTGAGACAATTTATAGCGGCATGATCAGGATAGAGTAGCCATACAGAATAGTTTGTAAATATTTCATTAAAGTGCAGGCAGACTTGTAAACATTTCATTAAAGTGCAAGCAGACAGAGAAACAGATTTTTGTAAATAACAACAGAGCAATTAGGGGGAGGTGGGCTAGTGAATATATGAAGAAGAAAGGAGAGGATTGACTTAGACAAGTTTCAAAGTTTAAGTAGGATCAAAGCAAGTGCATCGGTCCATAGAGTTGAGGTGAGAGCGTAGTCCACGCTTGAAAGCTAGGTGTGATGGGGCACTTCTCAGGTCTGTAGGCAGCAAGTTCCAAGAGTGAGGGGCAGCATGCCTGAAAGCGCCAGCGCTCTTGGAAGTACGGCAGAGGGGAACTGATAAAAAAGACTTGTATGATGACCTCAGCTCACACGATGGGATCACAGGTTGGAGCAGTTCTGACAGTGTGGCTGGTTTCGCCACTCTGATTATGGAGTCTGAGAGGCAGCAGAGGTAATATTGCCTTGTGGAGGATGGGGATAGCCAGCCTAGCTCTTTGTAGAGTTGGCAGTGGTGCGTCAGGCGCTGCGCTTTAGCTGCATATCTACAGACATTATTGAAGGTGGTGTCCCATTTCTGTAGAACAGTTTTATTTGCCATTGTGAGGATGGGAGCACAATAGGAAAGAGTGGGTAATAGGCTTCCCCTGGCAATGGCAAGTTTGGCAGTTGGAGTGAGGGGAGTAGCCTTCGAACCCAAGGGGGGGAGGGGGGAAACAGACTGGGGGTGGAGGTTTCAGGAGGAGCAGAGGGAGGATGGAAGTATAAGGAACCTGCATGGGGTTCGACAAAGGGGATCAGGGATAAGGGGTGGGGGTTGGTGTTAGTAAATGTCAGGAGCTTGGGAAACAAGTTGCCAGAGTTCCAGGCCATGCTGTTTGGGGGGGGGATGTGGCGGTGGTCACGGAGATGTAGGCCAACAAAAACCATGACTGGGACCTAAATGTGCGGGGGTACACTATGCTTAGGAAGGATAGAAAGGAGGGCAGAGGGGGTGGAGTGGCTATGTTCATTAGAGATGACATAGAAATTGCTAGGGTAGAAGAGGCAGAGGGAAAAATGGAGGCCTTATGGGTCACCTTACTATCCCCAGCAGGAGATAAGGTCAAGCTGGTGTAGTATATAGGCCCCCGGATGAGTGATGTTCTAGAGGATGGTGTGCTGGACAACATCATTGCCCAGTGTGGACCAAAAGAGGAAGGAGTGGTGTTGATGGGGGACCTTAATATGCCAGGTACAAACTGGGGAACCATGTCCTCTAAGGTGGCCAAGGAGCAGAGGCTGCTGGACGGCTTCCAGGATGTGTTCTTAACACAGTATGTGATGGAGCCCACAAGGGAGGGGCATGTCCTGGATATGGTTCTGGCAGATGAGGATCTGGTAAGGGACCTGGTTGTAGAGGACCCCCTGACTGGGAGAGACCACAATACTGTCTGGTTTCAAATCAGCATGGGGGGAGGGGGGAGATCTAGGACACTGGCAGTGGACTTCAGGGGGGCAGACTTTATGGGCATGGGAAATATTCTCAAGGATCACTTGAAGGGGACTACATCAATGACAAGTGTGGAAAGGAGATGGGAGGTCATAAAACAGGGACTTCATGAGACAGTTAGGATCTGCGCTAAGTTGAAATGTTAGGGAGCAAGGTCACATAAACCATGCTGGTGGTCCAGTGAGGTACAGGTAGCGTCAGAGAAAAGAAGGTGGCCTACAAACAATATAAAACAACAAGAGGGGATAGGGATAAGGAAATGTACCATCTTGCATCTAGAAAAGTCACCCGGATGGTGAGGGGAGCAAAGTCCAGTAAAGAGCAGCGGCTGGCACAGGGGATACATGGAGGGAAGGGTTCTTCGGTACATTGGGAGGCGGAGAAAAACTAAGGAGCCATCTCAGCAGATTGATATCAGAAGGAGGGTGGTGGAAGAGGTGAGGACCAGGCAGAGGTATTTAACCAGTACTTTGACTCTGTGTTCACTAGGGAGGGATGGGATATCTACAAAGCAAGGCACGATGGAGATAGAAGCAGCAGTGAGTGGGATCAGGGGAGCAACAGAAATGGAGCAAAAGGGAGGGAGAGGTACCCCAAGGGTGTCACATCTGGATAAGGATAAAAAGGCCAGTAAGGTGGAGGGGACGGATGATGCTATCTCCGCCAAAAGGGTGTGGTTAGCCCTCAAGGCCCTAAAGAAAGACAAATCTCCTGGGCCGGATGGCATTCATCCGATAGTACTATGGGAATTGGCAGACATACTGGCTGCACCCCTGGCGGAGCTCTTCAGCAGGTCACTGAGACAGGAGGGTACCAGGATTGGCAGAGGCACATGTGGTGCCAATCCATAAAGGGGGGTCGAGGGAAGTACCAGGTAACTATAGACCCATCAGTTTGACCTTGGTGGTGGGAAAATTAATGGAGAGTATACTAAAGGAACGATTAGGGGTGTACTTGGAGGAGGTGGGAGGTCTGGATAGTCGGCAACATGGGTTTGTGCCAGGTAGATCATGTCAAACCAACCTTGTGGAGTTCTACGAAAGGGTAACATCAGAACTGGACAGGGGAAAGCCTGTGGATGTATTATTCTTGGACTTCAGCAAGGCGTTTGACTCTGTCCCCCACAATGGTCTGGTGGAGAAACTGATGGGGTTAGGAGTAGGCCCTTTGATGGTCAGATGGATTGAAAACTGGCTAGCTGGATGCACCCAGAGAGTAGTGGTCTGTGGGGAGCTCTCGAACCCTAGAAAGGTTGGTAGTGGGGTACTGCAGGGCTCGGTCCTGAGTCCGATCCTGTTTAATGCATACATATCGGGCATCAGGGAGGGTATAGGGTGTGAAATGAGTCTCTTCATGGATGACTCCAAGATGGGAGCAGTAGTTGAGGGAGAAGAGGGGAGGTTGGCCCTGCAAGGGGACCTGGACACCCTGGAAAGCTGGGCTCACACTTGGAAATTAAATTTCAATATCACCAAGTGCAAGGTGTTGCATCTTGGTCGGGGAATCCCTCAACACAGGTACACCCTGGGAGGGGAGGCGCTGAAGGCCTCAATAGGGGAAAAAGACCTAGGGGTCATGGTGTATGCATGTATGAATAACTCTGAGCAGTGCAGGAGAGCGGATAGCAAGGCAAACAGGATGTTGGGATGCATCGTAAGGGGGATCACCTCTAGGAGCAAGGAAGCGATTCTGCCACTGTACAATGGACTGGTTAGACCACACCTTGAGAACTGTGTACAGTACTGGAGACCACACTTGAAGAGGGACATACAGCTCCTGGAGAGGATACAGAGGAAGGCAACTAAGATGATACCGAGGCTAGGGATTTGATGTATGAGGACAGACTTGAGGAGCTCTGCCTGTTTTCATTGGAGGAGAGGAGAGACAGGGGGACATGATTGAGGTCTTCAAAGCACCTCAAGGAATAAATAGGGTAAACATGGAGGGATCTTTAGACTAAAGCAGGGAGGTATCACCAGAGGGCATGGTTTGAAGTTGGAAGGTGGAAGGGTGAAGGGGAAAGAGGAGGAGGTTTTCACTGAGAGGTGGTGGACCCTGGAATGCACTGCCGGGTGAGCTGGTTCAGAGATCCACAGTGGAGGGCTTCAAGAGAGAGTGGGACAGACACAGAAAGTGGATGTATCAGATGATGGCCTGTCCCAGGGGGGTGGGGATGGATGATAGGGGTTTCTGGAACACAAGGGAGGGGAGGGCCTCGGCACCCAACTAAGGATCTGAGGTTCGAGCAGACTCGATAGACCATAAGGCCTAATCTGCTGGCAAACAGTATGTTAGTATGCAATATTCAGTGAGAATGACACCTTGAATTGTATCTTCTAAGAACAACCTCTACTGTCTTTCAAAGGTACCAGGTGATAATCGAGCACACTAATCTGTGCAGAACAGGAGTGTATTACAGGTAGCGTGTAGGGGAGTAGAGCAACAGGGGAATATCAGCGATGCAATACTATAGCTATCCCCTGTCATTTACCAGGAAGGAGGAAGTGTATTTAGCCACTGCCGGTTGAGTGATCAGTCGAGCTGTTTACATGGTGGAGTGGCTAGAGCACCTGACCCTGCAGTGTGTGGGTTGGGGGAATCATGGCTTGATTCACCTGGTAGGGAATCTCTTAGTGTTAAATTTTATTTCTTGCCCCGGTGTCCACACCCCCTTGGAGCTGATTATATTAGTTCCGGCTGGTGTGGGGACAAAGCCCACCACAAAACAAAAGAACAGCTGTCTATCATTGCTGCACAATGTCTCCTTCTGCATGGTGGTCATATGCACGTTATCATCTGCAACATTATGACCCTGTGCTTCTTTGAAACAACCACTTAACTTATCTAATCTAATTGTCAGGAACAAACTAGTACATGACCAAAACAACAGAACACTAGGTGGCATGAGACCTTGCAGTCATTCTAAAAGTAAAACATGTGAGCACATTTCCACTTCTGATTTTAACAACACCCCCCAAAACAAAAACATTCAACATAAGGGGAATTCTAAATGTGCATCTCTGAATGCTGTTTATTACATTCAATGCAAGGAACATCCACAAACAGGTTATGTGGGGGATACTGACAACCTCTTCAAACCCAAATGAACTCACACAAAGATGATATTAAAATGAAGACTGAAAACCAGTGGAACATTTCTCTCAGTCCAGTCACTCCATCTCTAACTTCTCTGTCCTGGTTCTCAGAGGACATTTCAGAAATATGCAACAGAAACGAGCATTTAAAGTCAAACTTATTTTCCTTCTGACTATGGTGCAGGATGGCATGAATGCAGACACCAGCCCAGAAGTTGTTTCTTGTTTCAGGTACAACACATGGACGGATATTTGTTTTACATGTTTCTGAAATGCTTATATATTAAATTATTCTCTTTAACCTATATAACTGTATATTTCAGGGGGTGAAAACTGGCACTGGCCCACTAATCATAAAAGCTTTCAGCTTAGTGTGCTACTCCTGGTTAAACAACTAAAAAAAAACTAACAAAAAAAATCAAGTGCTGGTAGATTTTGAATTGGGCTAGTATGATTTTCCTTAAAGTAGTCCTGTGGACTTATACTAGAGAAGGTAACATTTCATTAAGTACACCAGCTGGGCCAATGGAAAATTCTTTGAGGCTGGTGAATTTTCCCAGTCAATTAGCCCTGCTGGCTAGTGGCTGCAATTCTTAATTTCAACCCCCTTATTTATAGGTTTGTTTTTAACCAGCGGATGGTGATTACTTGGGCTTTAGTCTTACATATACAGAACTAGTAATGTCAGTTCTTAGTTAACACACACACACACACAGTCTTCAGTTTCTCTTTTGAAAGACATTTAAGTTACATATCCTACTTCTAGATAATACTCCTTCTGTGACATTTGACCTACATGACTAAGAGTTTTAAAGGATGTTTTCTCATCTCTGGTTGTGTTTCTTATCTAATTACTTCATTAATCTGTCACATTCTTGTGGAAAATGTGTAAACTCTGGTATTTTAAAGTGAGCTGTTTTTAAACCTGCCTTTTTCTTTCTGAAGAAGGACCTTGTAGGTTCGAAATCTTAAAGATTTTCTGCAAATCTCTGTTGGTCCAATAAAAGGTATCAAATCACCTATTTCGTGCATCTTGATGGACAAGGACGAGTACAGGAACAAACAATTCTTTTTGTCTATGGGAATGTGAAGGAAACTGCTGTAAACATTAGTTTAAAATACACAATGGTACTCTGCTTTGCTTATTTGCACTTTGCTTATTTAGTGACCTCACATTCCAGACAAGGTTTTACAAAAATGATGTCCAAAATGCAGAAGTGCTTTGATAAGCCAGCAGGACCTAATTCCAGCTTTTAAAGTCATATTATATATACAAGTGGGCCTGTTTGCATGTTATTTAGATGTTTTTATCCAGCATAATAGTTGTCCCTCAATCCAAATTATAAGCTAATAGTACAGAATATAGGAAACAAACCAGATGATTTTCATGGCCCAGTGGCTGTTGGTATACACTCCATGTTGCCTTCACTGTGATGTTGTGTGGAATGAAATCCCCAGTGATCTGATTTGTTAGTTCAGCAAAGTTAGTTCCTCCATTGTCCTATTTGCCTGTATGTTTTTCACTACCTGCCGCCTGTAATCCTATGAAGTCTTCTATTGTAAAAACATTACTATCACCTGATTGTACTGATCTGCTACCTGTATGTAATTGTTACACCTGGGTCACCCCTGAAAAAGGGACCTCCGGGGCCCAGTGGGCATACCCAGTCATCAAAATTCAATAAATAAATAATAAATTGTGAGGCAACAAATGCAGCTGGATTATCAATTAATGATGTTCCTTCCTTGCTGTTATACTCCAATACAGCATAAACTAAAAATGTTAAGAGCTGCACAGCATGCAGTTTTGTAAATTGCGAGGACATACCTATTCAAGTGCAGCACAGGCTATTTGTGCTTTCCTTTAATGTATATGGACCAGATATTACATTTGCATATGTAATTAGATTATTTATATTTATTTGAAAAAAACTTCTTGGCAAAAAAATGCCTGGTCTGAATTTCTATGGGCATCACCAGAATATGCTATACTTATGGATTCTGGTAGGCCATACAAATTCAAGGCAATCAAAAGGTATTTCTAATATCGTGTGAGCAATCAAATTGCATGCACAGTTGTTTTGGAAATCTGACCCCATCCTGAAAAGAGTGACCAATTTGTGCACTGCTGAAAGTGATATATTTTTTCCTTTATCTCTTTTGCCCCTTGCTTCTGCTATCTGGTTTAACTTTCTCACCCCCTTCTTTACAATTAAATCTTAGATTTCCCATCACGATAGTAGACCTCTTAGCAACGTAGAATCCATGTTGCTGTGGACAAGAAGTAGGAGGCTATCTGGAAGCCATCACTGACAGCAGGGAGGAGTTACTTCCCACCATTTGTAAGTCCATCTTCCATCCTTCTGTCTATTTGCTCTGTCCAAACTTACTCCATTACCTTGTTATAAGGGCCTGTGGCTGACGGTACCTTGTTTGATGCTGTGATCCCTCATTCCTAACAACGAGCGGTGTACAATATACTTGCTTCAGCCTACATTCCCAGATATTGCAAGCATCAAAAGCTCAGCCTCCTTTACAGCCTTGTCCCCTATCTCTCCATCCTTGCTCATGTAACAATAGCCAATTGCACCCTGTTGCCAGTCCTATTTTATGGTACCCTGGTTATGCAGTCTGCCTGTGAATCTGTCTTACCAAAACTAACAGGTCTATGTAATACAATTGTGTGTTTTGCTGCTGGTACCAAACTCAGGGACCACCACTGTGATGTGCTCACCTTCCTGGCATGACCCCACTTTGAAGCTAGGCTGTGCTACCCCCTGCACTGTATGACCTTTAAACTGTTGAACCCTAATGCCCCTTCCAGCCTTGTTTCCCTAATTCAGCTCACAGAACATGCCAGGCCTCTGAAATCAGCTAACAGCCCCTTGTTGAACATCCACAGGGTTTGGACTGCTGTTGGTAGCAGATCCGTCTCCTTCTCAGCTCCCTCTCTGTGGAACTCCCTACCTCCAGAACTTTATGCCACCCCTACATCACCCAATTTAAGAAGAGACTCAAAGCCCTCTCCTGGGCCTCCATGCCTTGATGCTGTAAACGTTGAACAAATTCATTATAATATCCCATTTACTGTGCTTTTAACTACTGTTTCAATCTACCTTATCAAAATTGTTGGGTCACTACTCTAAATCCCTATGTAATAGCACTTATTTTGTTGTCTGTAACCATCTATTGTGAATGTCCTTTGTCTTGCATTGTATATGATGTACTTGTTTCCAAGTCTTGAACAAGTCGTTATTGAATACCTTTGTAATTTCACCTAATGTCTGTAACTAATGTCAATGCTTTCCTTTGAACATGCTTTCTGTCTCTGATGTAATATAATGTACATTTCTGTATGTAACTAATTCCAGGTCACCCATGAAAAAGGGACTCCATTGTCTCAGTGGGCAACCCCAGTCACCAAAATTCAAATAGATAAAATGTTCTCCAAAATCCATAGCTCGAGGATCAAAGTCATCCTTGAGTCTCCAGCTGTGCCACTGGCACAGTAGGAAGCAGTGTTTTTTTACTAAACAGAAGTTATTTTTTTCTCTCAGTTAGTAATATCTTATGTTATATTAATGATACCAATATGTTTTTTCCAAGAATAAAATATGATATACTATATTTACAGAACAGTACATCATATTTTGAAAGCCACAAAAACATAAAAAATTGAGAAACAAGTGATTGATGTATGCAGTAGATTATACTCCCCAAATCATACTTTTTTAAACAGAAGATTGTGAACAAAACTTACAGAATGGTCAGAAATATGAAATCATTTACTGAACATGGCAGAGGACTTGCAGACATCAAAATCCATTATATGTATTAAGAGGAGTGTATGTTTAAGTTTCTGATTAATCATGGCTCATCTAACCTGTTTTGGAGAGGGAAGATACCAAATGGATTGTTAACAGAAAGATCTATAAATGTGAATGCATGCCTGTGAAGCTGATGTTAAACTATATATCAAGGATAGGGGATCATCACGTCTGTAAAGATGTGAAGTGCCCCGTATTTCCCATTCCGCTGATTAGAAATGCACTTTGCTTGTGTGGTATCATTGTGCTGTGCCACAGTTTGATGGTGTAGTGAGTGAAAAGCAAAACCACCACCTCGAACACCAGCACAGCGGCAGATTTCACCTGAAATCGTCGGGTCACTGTGCTGGTCCCTGCAGACACTGGGGGTGCATCTCCCGGTATTGTGCCCACTCCCCAATACAACTCTGACTCAGAGTTGTATATTTAGAGACTGGGGTGTTGGGGGGAACCCCCGATACAAACACTGAGACAGCCCCAACAGTGCAATGGCGACACTCAGCATTGCGGCTGTCGCTTTTGGGGATGTTGGCGAAGCGGTTGTCGCACCACTATAGGAAAACCAAGTTTGACTAACCACACCTTTATTTGTTTTGCAGTAAAATGTTTTATTGCTCAATATATCTTTTACAAATAATAGCATATAGAATATGTAAGGGAACATACCATCATCATAATATGGAGTTATTAGAAATACTTGTCTGTCACATTTGAGCCAGGTTTACAGAGCAACATGTACAGGATGAGTATAATACTGTATGCATCCCCATATGAAATATACCTTATACCTGAGTTACACCAACTAAATCAGAACAGAATATTTCAAAAAACATCAAAGAACATTCGCAGAGGTATCCTGGGTATAACATAGTAAACTAAGTAGACAAAAAAACAAAAGGAGGGACTGATGGTCCTGAGAAAGACAACTCCAGTAATGTGGTCATGCAGTTCCTATGTTGGATGACACATACAGTATGTTAAATATGGCTGGCAACAACTATAGTAAGCAGGTAAAGAGTTAGGGCAGGATTTTCAAACTGCACACAAAATGGGCGCAAGTGCCTGAGGTGCGCATCTGAGTTGTGCCAGTGTGCAACCATGCCATATTGAAATGAGATGCGTGATCACGCATCCAGTATGAATATATCAAATGATGCAGGTCACACAAAAGGGGCTGCTGAAGATGCGTCAGCACATCCCCCTGTCAGGTCTGAATACCTGGAATGGGACTGTGCAGCGAATCCTGGAGATACAGCCAGCGCAGATTCCAGATATTCAGACCCAAACGTGCAAATGGGGCCATAATGCATGCAAGGTGCAAATGGGTCCATTTGCATATCATTATGGCCCCATTTGCATGTCTCCAGCAGGGATGTGACATCAGAATGTGCCAGGCACCCTTCAAATGCCACAGGAAACACAGCACACCACCCCCTAGTAGGCTAGTTGCCCCCGTCCCTGATCATGCCACCAAATAATGATATACCCTGATCCCTGGTAGTCTAGTGGCCCCCCCACCTTTCCTTGACCCTGTCCATATTATAATTGGTACTGACATTTCCTGGTGGTCAAGTGGTACCCCTCTTGCATCCTGAACATCCTCCATATCATGCCATGTACCCAAAACTTCCTGTTGGCTGAGTGGTACCTCCCTCCCAGCCCTGCTCGTAGCATAATACTCGACCTAATCATCCCTAGTAGTCCAGTGGATCCCCCCACCCACTGAGGCAACCGCACCCCCCCACTCCCCTCCCAGCATGGCCGATGCAGCTGGTAAAGCAGCCATTTGCATTGACGAAACACTGCTGCCCACCGACTGAGCTGTCACTGCATGACAGCTTACAGAAGCACTACAAGGCCATTGGATGGCACTGTCGACCAATGGGCTTGCAGCGTGTGTGAAGCTTTCATTCAGAGCTTTGTGTCACTCAATAATGTTGTGAATGAAAGCTTACAGTACACACTGCAAGTCCATTGGTTGACAGTGCCATCCATTGGTCTTGTAGTGCTTACTGTAAGCTGTCATGCAGTGACAGCTCAGTTGGTGGGCAGCAGTGACAGTGTGCAGGTGGGTTTTGCTGCCTGCCGACTTCATCGGCCATGCTGGGGAAGGGAGCGGGGGGGTGTGGGTGCCTCAGTGGGTGGGGGGGAGCCACTGGAATACCAGGGATAATTGGGTAAGCTATGAGCAGGGCTGGGAGGTGGGCACCACTCAACCACCAGGGAGTGTTGTTACTGATTATACTATGGATGGGGCCAGGGAAAATTGGGGAGCCACTGGACTACCAGGGATTGAGGTATATTATTTGTCAGTGGCATGAGCGGGGACAGGGGAGGCACTAAACTACCAGGGCTGTGATGGGTGGGACTGGGACTGTTATGGTAGGGGCTTGGGGGTAGCCACCCAGGGGCTGGTGGCTGCTGTGTTGCACTGTGCAATACAGTGGTCCACCTGTGGGTGGCTATGACTTAGGCATGGTTTTTCAGTGCCAAACTTTACATAGCACATCTCCAAGATGTGCGGTCAGCTGCGTTGCACATCTCAGCTGAGTATGGGGATGTGCAACATATGCAGAGGAACACTCCCTCCAGATGCGCCACATACATTATGTTTGTGCTGTGGCACATCTGGAATTGCATGGAACATCACCCCCTTCTGAATATTTGCCCAAGGGCACATTTCGGGGATGCGCTGGTGCAACTCAGTTGCGCCAGGCTCATCTCCTTTGAACATTCAGGCCCCAGTGACTAAATGATAGAGATGGTCTAAACTAGTAATGATCTGGGTTAAAGAAGACAGCAGCTCCTGCGGGGATGGGATTTCCACTGAGTGCCATCTATAGAGGATGATTCTTCTGGCCTGCATATAAAGGAAGGCAAGTCACCTGTGCTCAGGCGTGGATAGGAAGGGTGCCTCCAGGTGAGCCCAAGGAGTAGTAGGGGGCTGATTGAGGGGTCCGCAAGTGGAGTACCTTAGCTGTGGTGCAACAAACCTGTTGCCAGAAGACTTATAAAGAGGGGCAGGTCCATAAAATGTGATAAAGGTCACCTCTAGAGGCCCCACATCACCAACATTGGTCTGTGGGTAGGAGCTTCACCTTATGAAGGGTGGCAGGTGTCCTGTACAAGGAGTGCAGCATTTTGTTTTGTATTTGTTTACTTATGGTATCCATAAAAGCAATGTGCCTGAACTTCTAACAGGATAACTACTCCTGCTCAGATGAGGGCCTGTGTAACATTTGGTCCCATTTTATTTTGGAAAGAAGTGATTGACTGTGTAGGGTGTTCCTAATACTAGAGTATATTTTCCCAGCTAGGTCTCTCATAAAGGACAGCCATTGGGGGAGGGGATTGGGTTTAGTGTTTGAGACAGAAGTGCATAAGCTATTGTGGACTGCACTCCTAAGTTACAGGTATCTCCAGAAGTCAGTTTTGGGTAGGTGCCATCAGATTTGTAGAGCCTGAAAGGTATTTCCGTCCTCATGTCCATATATATTGTAAGTAGTGAATCCCTCTCTTCTACCAAGAGGGTCAAGTTTTCAGTCCACTGTGAAACTAGGATTTCCCAAAATGGGGGTAAAGCCGACAGGTGTAGGTTCCATACCCAGCTTTTTATGTAGCTTGGACCAGTATACCACCGCAGGGCCAATGGTATGGTAGGATGCAATGGTTTTGGGAGGAGCAGAGTAAAGAAGCAAGGGCAGGGAGTGGACTTTGCACTGCTTTCCTTCCATGATTACCCACTGAGGCATGTCCTCTTGTAGAGCACTGAACCACTGTAGAGTTTGTGCTGAACTAAAGGCCCATACATAAGCCTCAAACCAGGGTAGACACCAGCTCTCTTCAGTCCAATGTGACCTAAGTTTATTATGACTACAGTATATCGAGGTTTCACTTCCTCCCAGAGAAAATTACCAATTAACTTATCACTTTTGGCTAACCAGGTGGGAGGCAATGCAAGAGGGAGGTGAGAATGCAAATAAAATATTTTAGGGGCAGTCACCATTTTGATGGCTGCTATTTTCTCAGCCATAGTTAATTTGAGCAATTTCCAGTGGTCACATTCAGTTCTGGGGAGGCCAGTAGGGGTTGCAAGTTCATTTCCCACAGTCTGGGGATATTAGATGTAACTCAGATTCCTAGATAGGTGATTCCCTCAGGGGTCCAACAGAGTCTGTGAGGCTCTACCAAAGGGCTAGTGCAGTGCTGATTTAAAGGGAGGACTTCATTCTAAGCTGATTGATTTTGAGGCCAGAGAGTTGTTTGAAGTGGTGGAGGAGAGTCAACAGGGGCACAATGGAGGTGTTTGAAGTAGCTAATTGAACCAGGTCATCTGCAGACATGAGGGTGGTGTGTTGATTAGTGTCCACTGGTATTCCCTGGATTCCAGCATGTTGAAGAATAGTGGCAGCCAGGGGCTCAACTGCCAACACAAAATGGAGTGGGGGAAGGGGGCAACCCTGCTGTATACCTGTGGTTAGGGGAAGGGGTCTGAGAGCAATGAGTTGGAAAGCACTCTAGCAGAGGGGAGGGAATAGAGGGAACAGACCCAGGCCCGGAATCAAGATCCTTATCCCAGGTGGACTAGCACGAGATGTAATTAGTCCCACTCAATGGAATCAATGGCCTTTTGAAATTGATGGCCATCACTGCTGCTGGTGTGGGAAGGCCTTTAGCCATATGGATGAGATTAATAAGGGAGTGTATGTAATCTGAGCTAAATTGGCCTTGGACAAAGCCCACCTGGAAGAGGTGAATGAGTTGTGCCAAAAAGGGATTGAGCATATTGGCTAGTGCTCCAGCATAAATCTTGCTGTCCATGTTTATTACAGAAATAGGCTTGTAACTAGCTGTTAGAGTAAGGTCTTTCCCTTTTTTGCGGAGCATAGTTATCATTGTTTCCTGGAGAGTCAGATGGAAGATTCTGGTGTTCTCTGCCTTCAGATATACCTGCATGAAAATGGGAGAGATTAATGTCTCAAGGGCTTGCCTGCATTTGGCAGGATACCCTTCCCCTCCAGTTGCTTTGCTGGTGTTGAGGGAACAGAGAGCTTGGGCAATTTCTGCTTTGGAGAGTGGGGCGTCTAGTTGATCAGCTTACTAAGGAGTAAGTTTAGGAAATGCTAGGGAATCTATGAAGGACTGAATGACTGTGGGATCCCTGGTATGTGGGGAGGAATAGAGAGTGGTGTGAAAGTCATGCATAATAGAGTTAACCTGCTTTGGGGAAGTATGGACCATATATGTGGGGTCTTGTGAACTGGCAATGAACCTTTTGGACTGCTGTTTCCTAAGCCTATATGCCAATAGTCCCCCACCCCCACCCTCATAGTATTTACGTTGAAGGTAATGAATTGAGACCTCTGCCTTCTTGGAGAGCAGGGTGTTGATCTCCATCTGCAAATGAATGATGGAGGGGACAAAAGGAGAGTGTGGAACTTGGCGGGGTAATGCCTTACAACATGCCTCAGCAGCACACAGGTCTTGCGCAGGTTGCTGGAGCTGTTGCTCCCTTTTTCTCAATCTACTGTAGCTACAGAGTAGCCAATAATTTTTCCATCATGGTAGCCTTGCATGACTCCCACATAATCCCCACTGAGGTGTCTGCTATCTGATTCTCAGGGAAAAACAGTGTGGTTTCTTTTTGTATACAGGGGTAAAGTCTAAAGCCTCCATGATGGGGACTGGGGCATCGGTTCCCCCCATAGTAAGTGTATTTGGACTGGAGCATGGTCCAATATGAGCATGGGGAGAATAATGGAATCCACCACCATTGATGTTAGCCGGGGAAGTGAGCCAGAGGTCTAGACTGCTGTGGGAACCACAAACTGTGGAGTAACAAGAATAGTGATGGTCTCTAGGGTGGAAAACCCTTCAAATATTGGTGAGGCCTTAGTCCTACATTAGCTGATGCAGAGCTTGCATACCTTGGGGTGTGTGTTTGAATGTAGGTATTGCTTCTATAAATGCATAGAGCAAGGGTGATGTTAAAATCCACCCCCCCCCCGGTACTGAGGCACTCTCTGAATTGAGTTATATTTTTTGTGCAACATGGTGAAAGAATGCCAGGTCATCCTCATTAGGGGCATAGATATTGCTCAGGAGGATAGGACCTGAGGAGTATCCATTAGCACAAATACCCAATGGCCTGGTGAGTCACTGGCAACTTGTGCTGATGTCCATTTGAGGGAGATGTGGACAAGATCGCCACTCCCCATTTACGTGTTTACATCCCAGCTACTAATCCCAATCCACCTCCCCCCACCTCCTACCACCAACTTCAGCACTTTAATGTTTTACTTTTCCTCCATCTCCCCCACCTTCCTCCATTACCCTTATCCTTACTCCATCCCCTGACCCACTCTCTATGCTCTTGCTTTATGCCTACTACTAATCTCAACCTATCCCTCCCCTTACCCACCCCACCTACCCCTCCATGCACCCTATCAACTCCCTGAACAGCTTAAGCACTTTATTTATCTTCCTTACCTTCTCCCTCCTCCCTCTCCTTGTCTCCCAACTGTCTTCCCCTGCATGTTCCCTCCCATTGCTTAAATCCCCTCTGTCCCCTCCTGTGGCACCCTACCCCTCCCTGTATCCATCCATACTCCCTTCTCCCACACTTATCTCCACTTCCTCACCTGCTTAATTACACAAAGCCACTCCTTGGTGGCTCTTGTCCACCTCCCTTATCTCTCCTTTCTACTGCCCCCTCCCCTTCCCCTCTTACATCAACCCTTAGTCTATTTTTTGACATTATTGCCTGTCTTGTATTTCTTTTTTTTGCCTAATGACTGTCTTGAATCGTTGTATAATGTCACCTGATCCTACTACGTTTTTTATTTCTGCTTTTTTGTTTCTTGTTCACCTGTATATAATTCACACATGTTATTGTAACATTCACTGTATTTACTGTACCTGTTGCTGTGTTATCACCTTGATGTGGAACCTCTGTAAATGAGTTTGTAGCTCAAAGGTTGACATCTGAGACAATAACAAATAAATAAATAAAATATGGGTGCTGAGGCATGGAATTTCTGCCCCACACAGTCTCACGCTAACCCTGTCTGCTGCCATCAGTTTCTTCTCTTGAGTTGCAAAAAGGCCAGGTGGGACCTGAGTCTTTTTAAATACGACAAGACTTGTTTGCTTTTCACTGGAGTATTGAGACCCCTGACATTCCAGGTGTGACAGACAAGGTCAACCATGGTCTGACCAGGGAGGCCTAAGGATGGGCTGGACCAGATGATTGCAAAAGCCAAAGTGTGGTAAGTCAGGGGCACTACAGGACAAATTGACATCTGGTTGCCATTTGTTTGCCTTAATCAGGTGCGTTTTGTCCTATACCAAAAAGCAACACTATTTGTCCATGGATAACAAACATTAATATTTCTGCGATCAACCTGAAGAACAATATTAAAACAACCATACAAACTATATATGAAGAAGCAAGTAGAATAGTACTCAGGGTGAAGACGTTTTGGGGCCAGTGCCAGAAAGCAAACCATGGTCCACCAATCTACATCCAAGAACATGGGACAGTCATAAGGCAATTCTAGGGGGTGGGGGTAGGAAGAAGTAGGCTGCTGGTTAACTAGGATCTGCAGCTTATCCAATAGGTAGGGAAATGGGCAGACTGGGTGGGCCAAGCGGTCCTTATCTGCCATCAAAATCTATGTTTCTATGTTTCTATGGCAATTGTGGGATAGAATATAGAATTACAACTTATGGTAAGGTAGAAACATAACATTAACCTAACATTAACTTAACATTTGTCATATAGTCAACCTTTAACCTTTAACCACCCCCCCCCAGGTCCTTAGAGTGAAACCTAAAACATTCTGATATGCAATAGATAACCCCAGGTACTACAACCGCTAGCCAATGTCATTAATAGGTATGCATCGAGAGTCAAAGAATAGGACAGCTGGAGTATATGGGGATGGCCGAGGGGATGGCCCCTTAGCCAGAGTTGAAGTCTGGTAAAGAGGACTGAAAGGGCTAATGCTTGCATATCAGTGCAAAAGCAGGTCCATCCTCTTGTGAAAACCAGAGTGAGAAATCAAGGCCCTGTTTAGTGGAACACATAGCAGCCACATTGCTCAAACTGTGTCAGCCAGTCTTTCCCCTTTCCCCTCAGATACCAAGGGAAGTACCGGTGCCCAAAGTGGAGGAGCTTCATATGTAGGGAGAGGTAGAAGTGACTATGGTGGTGGCATGGCTTGGCATAGCTGTCAGGGCCCAGAACCTGAGCAGTGTATGTGCCTGTGTAAGCAGGACTTAAAAACAGTTAGCCTACTAATAATTAAAGGAAGAGAGCCAATATGGTAGCCAGGAATAAGCAATAGGCAGTACATAGTCCACATTGCAGTTCTCTGAGCTATAGAAAAACAGTCTGGAATGATGAATGAATATGGTGCTCCAATGCCTGGAGAAGGTCAATGACCCTGCACTTGACCATAGAGTAAGCTATATTGGCACCAGGAGCAAGCCAGTCCCAGTATGCAGAACTCGCCCCCTCACTCCGGCACTGGTACTAGGTTTTTCACATTTCTCTGTTCATGAGGCTGTCTTGGTAATTGGGACAAGTGAAGCTGCCAAGTGCTTAGGCTGAAGAAAACCTGGGCACCACCATTGAAAAAGGGGGCAGCCCTTGCTGTTAAAAATCCAACTGGCCAGTCCTGCATTCTCTGGTCTTTGAAATTTGGCCGAGATTCTAAGGAAGTTGATCAGAAAATCTGGAAAAAAGAACCCGTTATGAATTAGAAGGGTCCACCACAACACCTCTAGTGATATCTTGGAGGTAGAAGACTTGGTTTGCTGGCCAAGGCACCTAGCTTCACCTGAGCTCTTTCCTTCTAAGACTGCTTGAAAGGCAGAGTAGAGAAACTTACCAGAGCAAGGGAGAAGGATTAAGACTTAGTTTGGCTAAGCAGATTTACTGTGTGGTGGTGTTTTTATTTTTCACTCACAGGGATTGCTACTGTTTGTTGCTAACATTTCATTGCTTTATTTTTCTCTGATTCAAATTGTTGTTGCTGGTATACCTTCTTCTGCATTATTACAAGGTGTGCCTACAGGTGTGTACTAACAGATTACTGCTGTAATCTTCTGATTCAAATTGTTTTTGCAAGGTATATCTTCTGTTACTGCTTTATTTTCTCTGGAGCAAAGTGTTTCTTACAGGGTATATCTTCTCTGAAATTATTACAGGTGGTGCTTTACAGGTTTTACAGTTTTATCTAACATTAGGATAAGCTTTCAGGGTTACTGCATTTGTTGTTGACTGATTGTTTCTGCTCTTACCTCCTTGTTCTTTCGTCCGTGGTTCTTCTTTTAGGCAGGGAAAGGCCCAGCCACCCACCCCATCCCCAACCACCCACGCTACACTCCTTTTATAGAAGGTACCACAGTTGTGACATTTCCTGTGGCAGAGCAGGAAGAGGCGGATCAGTGGGGCCTCCACAAGGTGATCTCATTTACAGGGCACTAGTAATTTAACTTGTTATAACAAGTTAAACAAAGCACAATTAAACCATTACTTGCATTTTTTTTCCCTTCTAATTACTCTGACTAGGTTACAAACCCAGCAACTTATTTGGAATGGATTTCATTAACTGCAGGTACTGTGGAACAATTTCAGAAGGACAGTCTTACAAGATTTAGGACACTGTCCTACATGCTGAGCCTTTGGAGATCTTAGGTCTCAGCTCCAGGCAGCATGGGCAGAGATTGCACGCCTCAAATTTCATATTGAAGAGGAAATACATTATAAGAACCACCGCCATTCCCCAGCATCCAACAGAAAAACCTCGACCGCAGAGGGTAGTTGGTCCAGGAGGTTGGCAGGTGGTTAGGAGAAGCAAATCAGGTGCCCCATCACACTCTACTCTCAACACATTACCTCCAAAACCATATAAACACTACAAACAGGTATCTGCCTCTATCTCTGAAATCAAATAAAGAGGCAGAAGACACTGCAGAGCAGGACACTGTGGCACAGGAGCTAACACAACAATACTCACCCAAATCAGGAACCAAAACTAAACAAGCACAAAGGAAATCCAAAACTTCTGATCATAGGAGACTCCATGATTCGGGAGTTGATACCCATCTCCAGCCAGGGTGATGGTCAGATGTCTCCAGGTACATCAGCATGGAGAGACACTGACCGCATTGCTAAAATTGTTCACAAAGCAGGAGAAAACATTGATGTCCTAGTACATAGGGACTATCGATCTCACCAGCCGTCAGTTGTGGAGACCAAGGAACACCTGACTAGGCTGGGTGACAAACTATCATCTATTTCGTCCGGCATCTCCTTCTCTGAGATCCTGCCAGTCTGGGAGAAGGGAGCAGATGGACGGAAGGTCAGAGAAGGGAGATAGGGAGCTAAACACGTGGCTCAAGGACTGGTGCCAGGAAAAGGACACAGATTTGTAGGAACTGGCAACAGTTCTGGGAGCGAAAGTTCTTTAAATTTGATGGACTGCATCTGACTAAAGAGGAGTCAGTGCATTGGGGCAGAAGTTTGGCGTCTCTTGCAGAATATTTAAACTAGCAAATGGGGAGAGGTGCAGCACCCATACGTCAGAATGGGAAGAACACCCTCCCCTCACGCTAGTGGTCAAACAGGAATTCAGCGTGTTTGCCGCTCATTTGCATCACCAGAAGAAAAAAGGTTTGTCTCCCCATACGATGCACAGAGTAATGCCAAACTTCACCCAACAACTAACACACCAAAATCTGGCCAATGGAAAATCATGTACACAAATGCTCACAGCCTGGGAAATAAGATCCCAGACCTGCAGGCAATTATGTCAGAGGCTAAACTGGACATAGTAGCAATTAGTGAGGCGTGGTTTACCAGTAACCACACTTAGGAGACTTCAGTACCTGGCTATGTATTATTCAGAAAGACCGAGGTGCAAAAGGGGGAGGTGGCCCTGTATGTTAATGAAAATATCAAAGCTACAGAAATTCAGAATACACATAAGGAGCCAGAAGAACTGTGGGTCACCCTGGAAACAGGAAATGGGACAGCCATAAGAACTGGGGTTGTCTACAGGCCCTCAGACCAGAGGAGGACATAGACACATTACTGTTAGAAGATATACAAAACATGACAGCTAAAGGGAGGTTCTGATAATGGGAGACTTCAACATGCCAGATACAGATTGGTCAATACCAGCAGGAACATCTGCCAGAACTAGACTCATAGTGGATTCCCTGCAGGGGAGGGCCTCAAACAACTGGTACAGCAACCCACAAGAGACAGGGCTATCCTAGATCTAGTACTGACTAACAAAGAAGGGATCACAGATCTCCAGGTAGAAGGTCACCTGGGGCCAGTGACCATCACATGGTATGGTTCAATTTGGCTACTACATCTAAATCATCCCATTCCAAAGCAAAATATGGGACTTCAGAGAGCTGACTTTGATAAGATGGCCAACAGAGTTAAGCTAGCCCTGGCAAAAGAAACACAGGTGAGGAGGTAACAGGCAAAGTGGGCAAGCATTAAGGATACAATACTTGAAGCAACATCCCATTGTGTTAGACAGAAAAGAAGTGCAAAGAAGAAGAAACCACTTTGGTTCTCAAATACAGTAGCAGAAAAGGTCAGAGCCAAAGGCTGGCCTTCGAAAATATAAGGGAACACAAGCGGGATGAAGATAGGGAGGCATACCAAACTGCCCTAAGGGAAGCAGGTAAGGCAGTAAGGCAGGCAAAGTCCCAAACTGAGGAAACACTAGCACGAACAGTAAAAGAGGTGACAAGACTTTCTATAGATACATTAGTGAAAGGAGAAAGTCCAGAGGGGTAGCTAAGCTTAATGGAGAAAAGGGAGCATGTGAGGAGGAGGACCCTGTAAAGGCATCTATCCTAAATAGATACTTTTGCTCAGTATTTACTGAAGAGAAGGTAGGGCAGGGCCCACAGCTCAAGCATCATGGACACAGGGGAGGAGGTGAGCACTACTCCTTCACAAAAGAAAGGGTCCTACAAGAGCTTGCTAAGCTCAGGGTGGATAAGGCAATGGGACCTGATGGCATACATCCCAGGGTACTTAAGGAGCTAAAGGAGGAACTGCAGAGCCATTAGCAGAATTGTTTAGTGAGTCTCTGAGCACAGGAGAGGTCCCAGAAGACTGGAGAAGGGCTCATGTGATCCCACCCACAAGAGTGGTAGCAGGAGGAGGCGGGGAACTACAGACCGGTCAGTCTTACCTCAGTAGTGGGCAAGATTATGGGCACTCTTAAGGAAAGGATAGTGCAACACCTGGAATCCATAGGGGCACAGGATCCAAGACAGCATGGGTTTACAAGGAAGGTCCTGTCAAACTAATCTCATAGATTTCTTTGACTGGTAACCAGAGTGGTGGACCAAGGGGAGCAGTTGATGTCGCCTACCTTGACTTCAGCAAAGCTTTTGACACTGTTCCACATAGAAGATTGATAAATAAGCTAGGTAGGCTCAGGGTGGGTCAGAAGTTGGTCAACTGGGTGGCAAACTGGTTGACTGGCAGAAAACAGAGTGGTGGTAAATGGTATACAGTCAGAAGAGATGCAAGTCAGCGTGGGTACCTCAGGGATCAGTCCAGGGCCAGTCCTATTCAACATCTTCATTAGTGACCTTGCAGATGGACTAGAGGGTAAGGCTTGTCTGTTTGCAGATGACACCAAGATCTGCAACAAGAGTAGATGATCCAGATGGGGTGGGCAGAATGAGAAGAGATCTGGATAAACTCAGCAGAATGGTCAGAAGAGTGGCAACTGGGATTTAATGCAAAGAAGTGCAAAATCATGCACATAGGAAGAGAAACCCTGAAGCCACTTATAGGCTGGGAGGGGAGTTGCTAGCAGTCACAAAGGAAGAAAGAGACTTGGGCATCATCATCACTGATGACCTAAAATCATCCAAGCAGATCTCTAAAGCAGTAGGTAAGGCTAGGGGGCGTTAGGGTGTATTAGTAGGGGTATCACAAGTCGTAAGAGGGAGGTAATAATCCCTCTGTACAAGACACTGGTTAGGCCCCATCTGGAGTACTGCATGCAGTATTGGAGGCCACACCTTCACAAGGACATTAACCAAATTGAGGCAGTCCAGAGAAGGGCAACCAAAATGGTGCAGGGACTGCATCAGAAGACATATGAGGACAGATTAACGAGCTCAATATGTATACCCTTGAGCAAAGGAGGAGAGAGGTGATATGATCGAGACATTTAAACACCTTAAGGGCATAAACAAAGGTGAAAGAGTCTAACATGTTTAAATATAAGAAAATAGCAGGACAAGAGGACACAGCATGAGATTAGAGGGAGGCCGATTAAGGGGAATGTGAGGAAATTCTTTTCACAGAAAGGGTGGTAGATGCATGGAATGGCTTACCACAAGAAGTGGTGGCTATGAATACAGTGCAGGGCTTCAAACAGGCATGGGATAGGCATAAGGGAGCAATACAAATGACTATGAATAGATAGGTCACTGACAGAGCAAAGGCCGATGGCACATTTATAAGGTAGAAAAAGAAATGGGCAGACTGGATGGGCCTTGCGGTCCTTATCTGCCGTCAACTTCTATGTTTCTATGTAATGCAAAAGTCAAAACTTTTGTAAACCATTCTTCTTTGATCAGCACTGAAGATCAAAGGGGGAAACTAGGTTTGCTGTGAAACATTCAGAGGTGACACAGCTAACTCATCCTGTGGATTCAGGGAATGCCGCAAGAACTGAAGCAGCTGGATAAAGAAAGGGGAATGAATAAGCTATGGAAAGAGTGAATCAGTAAAAGCGGGGCGCTTAATAGGCAGAGTATTGAAATGTAAAGTATGAATATAGCTTAGGTATATTAATTATCCACTTGGGGGAGGCTCACAAACTACCTACCATACAGTAGACAGCATGTCATCATCTGCAAAGGCGGGGGGGGGGCTGCCTTCCAAAAGTTTGGAAGGTGTGACCACCAGGAGAGAGGCAGTGAAGGTTGTGCTCTCTGAAACAAATGAAAAAGAAAGTCATTGGGTTTGGGGGGGTAGAGAGAGGGGTAAGGGGAGTAAATATAAATTTGTTGTGATTCAAAAGCATGGGTGTACTAAAATTAAGTTAGGCTATGGTTTTCAGTCTCTAGAGTTGTTTTGGTTAGAGGAAAGGATTCTTATTTTTTGTCCTCTGGAGGTCGAATGTGGGACCAGTACTGGAGTCAGATATATCACTCATTAGTGAGAAATAGAAATCAAATATGACTGAGTTGAAAATAATGACCTGGAATCTTAATGGTTGCAGGGACAGAATACAAATTCTAGCAGTTATAAATTATGCTAATAATAAAAAAATAAATTGCCTTTTGCTTCAGGAAACCGATTTTGATCAAAATGATGCTACTTATTTTGCTAATTTATTTAAAGCTGTTGGCTTCTATACAGCATATCTGAATAATGCTAGAGGTACAGCCATTTTCAACAAAAAATACTGGGGCTTCAAATTTTGAATTTACATGTGGATCTGGATGGACGTTTTATAATAAGACACTCAGTTTCCCGGCAAGAACAAATGCTAATTAGTTTGTATGCACCTAATGAAAAAGACCTGCAATTTTTTTTTACAAACTTTTTCTTAAAGATTGGTGCTTATAATACACCATATATTATTGGAGGGGATTTTAACCTAACCCTATCTACTTTGGACAGGGCTTTTTCTGTCGTAGAGCACAAGATTAGGGTAGTTAAGCTCCTACAGAGTTACAGTATATGCAAGATTTGGGACTGATGGATTCATTTAGGTTTTTCTATCGGCAATTTAGGAAACTTTCTGGTTTACTCTATGGCACATAATATATATTCTAGGATTTACTTTTTTCTTATATCATAGTTTCTGCTGCATAGGATTGAATCAGTCCGATGTGAGTCCACAACTGTTTCTGATCATGCCCCCTGTAATTTGGAACTGGAGAAATTACCTACAAATAAACCTTCTATGATTGCTTGGTTATTGAATAATACATTATGGTATGATATTAATTTTACTGATTTATTGCAGGAGGAAATTAGATATTTTTTGATTTGGAATAAACCTGAGGAATTCTTGTATCAGTCTATATGGGAAGCTCTTAAAAGTTATTTGCATGAGTGGATTATAGCTTACAATAGTAGTAGAAAAAGAAGGAATAGAGAGGAGATAAACAAGCTGGAGCAGGAATTTATGATGTCAGAGTTAGAATATTCTCAGACAGGATTAACAACACATATGATTAAAGTGATGTATATAAGGGAAAAAATAGAACAAATTTGAAATATTTCAGCAGAGAGAGAGAAAGCGTTGTTCAGATCAAGAGCCTGGTATTAGTTTTTTTCGGATCTGCCAGATAAACTTCTCGCCTATCATTTAAAATGTGAACAGAACCAAAACAGAACAGATATAATTAAATCAGACAATGATACAATTATTGCTGAACTAGAAAAGATTAATACAGTATTCAAAGATTTCTATTCTGAGCTGTGTGTGACAGAAACACTCCAGATATTTACAAGATACAAAAGTATCTGAAGAGTTAAACTTTACCCCATATTTCAAGGATGGATGTAGAGTCATTACATAGTAATATAACTATTAAGGAAATTCAAGAGGTTATAAGGAATTTACCAAATGGGAAAACTAGTAGTCTAGCTGGTTTCCGTCTGGAATTTTATAAAAATTTTAAAGATACATTGTCTCCTCTTTTGCTAAAACTTTTTCAAGAAATTCATCTGTTGGATACTATTCCTCCTTCTTTCAATGAATCCAATATCTCCTTGTTACTTAAAAAAGATAAACCTTCAGATTTATGTAAATCGTATTGCCCCATTTCATTGCTAAGTAGCAATTACATAATGTTTTCAAAAATATTGGCAAACAGACTAAAATAGTACCAAGAATTATACATTCTGATTAGATGGGCTTCATTGAGGGGATGAGGCAGTGTTATAACATAAGAAGGGTCTTTATGTGATTGAAAGTGCCTCAGGAATGAATACATTGGTCCTATCTTTAGATGGAGAAAAGGCCTTTCATAGGGTCTACTGGCCCTATCTATCTGAAGTAGTGAAGGCGTTTGATTTTGAAGGTAAATTTTGGGATTGGGTAAGGTGAATCTACTTTAAACCATGAGCCAGAGTAATGACTAATCAGGATACTTCAGAATTTTTTAATTTTTTTTAGGGGTACTAGGCAGGGGTGCCCTGTCTCCCCTCTCCTGTTTGCTATTTTTTAGAACCTTTGGAAACAGATATTCGCTCACACGAAAACCTTAAAGGTGTGAAAATAAGGGCACAAACTCACATGATATCACTTTACCTGAATGATACTTTGCTTTTTCTTTCAGAACCAAATCTTTCTTACGTACATTTGTCTAGAATATTTACAGATTATGGCAATCTTTCAGGTTACAAAATTAATTGGGAGAAAAGTGAGGTGTCATTTTGGGGAAATAATCAGGACCTCCCAGATAACCATGTCCTATCAATACTTCAAAAACAAACAAATATCTCAGAGTACAGGTTACAAAAGATCCAATATTAACTTATCATTTGAATTTTGTACCTGTTTTAGAAAAATTAAAAGTGACATAGAAAGGTGACAATTGTTACCCTTGGTTCTCATAGGCAGAACAAATATTCTAAAAATGAACACTCTCCCCAGATTACTTTTCCTTTTCGAGGCAACACCATTAATGATACAGAAACAGTTATTTGAGGAGATAGAGAAAACAATTAGGGCATTTCTATGGAAGAATCAACCTAGAATTTCCTTAAAAAACTTATATCAAGCACAGAAGAGTGGAGGGCTGGGGTGTCCTAATTTCTGGTGGTATTATTTGGCAGCTCAATTGGAATGTGTATACTACTGATTTAGGGGTACAAAAACAGAGACATCTTGTTTTCAAATCAAAGAGGCAAAAATCCCTTTTTCCTAGTTTTAAAGATTCACTTATGGTGAATCAGAATAAATCACCCCATTATAAAGACTCTTAGGGCTACTAAGACTACAAATTATGCCTGTCAGATGGCACAAAAGCAATTTGGCAACCTGAATCAGTTCTCAAGATTTCCCCCAATAATAAATACCATTCACTTTCCTCCTTCTATGACAGATAGGATGTTTAAGTATGGGTTTATAGAGAAAGGTATACATCAAGTGAAATATTTTTTTGAAGAGAATGGCTTCTTACCTTTTAAGACATTGTAGGGCATGTATACACTTCCTGGTGGTGTAAGGTATCAGTACCTTCAGGTAAATATTTTTTTATTTAAGAAGAGTAGAGGGCTAAATATAGCTTCTTTGTCCAAATTAGAGGAAACTATTGCTAGTTTGTATTCTGATAAACATCTCATTACAATAGTTTATATTCTATTTAGGGATATAAACAGTACCTCTTAGTTAGAATTAAAGCACTCTTGGGAAAAATATATTGGACAGACAGTTTCAGAAGAAAGATGGGAAAAATTATTAACTTTGCTAGCTTGGAAACAAAAAATAATAGGCTAAAATAAGTTCATATTAATACGATTCATAGGACATATCTGACTCCAGCCAGACTCAAAAAAATTGACATGTCACTTTTGGATTACTGACAGAGGTGTCAGACATAAAGAGGTACCTTATGGCATATGATAGTTGCATGCATATGTATTAGGCATTTATGGAGAAGAGTCTTCTCTTTTTTGAGAAAATCTTAGGCCAGGAATTTCCGTTTGATCCAGGAATTACCATGTTTGGCTGGGGGATAGATAGGAATATATATCACAATCAAGCAATTTTGATAAACATAGGTGTATTGATAGAAAATTACTTCTTCAGCACTGGAAAGATAAACAAGCATTTGTCAATGTTGAATATTTGCTTGCTGCTATTGGAATTGGTAGTGCAGGAGTTAGAGAGATGCATAATAGGAATGGCAGTGAAGAATTAAACTTAACGCCGACCTCACCCTGCAGAGACTGACAGGCATTTGGGGATGTGCCTTTGGGTCATTAGCCATAATTCAGACATTGACAGGTGTTGCACTGTGCCTTGGGGACTTCGACCCTTATGCTCACCCCATTCCATAAGGAAATAAGCTGAGATGCATTCAGTACAGGAGAATGGGGTGAACATCAGGGCAGAAGACCCCAAGGCATACATCAATGCCTGTCACTGGCTGCAGGGTGGGGGTGTAATGGCATGGCATTATGGCCGATGACCCAAGTCACACCCCTTACACCTGTCAATATCTTCAGGGTGGGGGGTTACGGTTGAAAATCCTAATGACCCAGGCGTTTGTTGGTATTTTTGCTCCAAATTTTCAACATGGGCTTTTTGGGACCCCACCTCATGAACAGTGGCACTATCATTTCATTACTCAATCCCAAAAGGTGATTTCACACAGCAACTGTGCCATTCGATGCCACAGGTGCAAAAACGCATTTTGGGCATGATGTGAAAAATGAAGGCTATGCTGTTCATGAGGAAATGTGAAAAAATGGCAATGTTGAAAATCTGGTGTGAAAATATGCAAAATTGGTGAAGTTACGAGCGTGCGTAGAAACTGAACAACGCATGCCTGTAATGCAATAATTTTTTGGAATGTTTTCAACAGATTTTCAACATGGGCATTTTGAGACCTTCCTTCATGTACAGTGCTACTGTAATTTTGTTAATCTGTCCTGAAAGTTGATTTCCCACAGTGGCCACGCTGTTCTGTGCCACAGGTGCAAAAACACATTTTGGGCAGGATGTGAAAAATGACAGCTGTACTGTTCATATGGAGGTATAAAAAAATGGCAATGTTGAAAATCTGGGTGAAAATATAAAAATTGGCAATGTTACGAGCATGCATAGAAACTGTTACAGCACTTTTTACTCGTAACCTGATCATTTTACAATTTTTCAAATTTGCAACATGATTTTTTGGGACCCCACCATGAATAGTTGCACTGTCATTTCATTAACTGGTCGCAAAAAGTGATTCCATGCAGCAACCATGAAATCACCTTTTGGGACCAAGTAAACAAATGACAGTGACAGTGTTCATAAGGAGGGGTCCCAAGAACCCCATGTTGAAAATTTGGGGCCAAAATTCTTAAAAATGGCTGAGATATCAACCTAAGTTGACCCCCCCATTGACTCCTATATTATACAGCTTGTCATCATTTCTTCAGTTTGCTGGTTGGCTTTGAAGAGTGGAGATGTGTCCCGGTCCATAGAAGATCGCTGCTCCTGACCTACAGTAAGTATGGGATAAGGGAGGTGTGGGGAGGTGGATCCACAGAGGGTGGGTGGGGGTGGGGGTGGGGAGAATGGGCAGATGATGAGAGACTGTTTTCTTCTTTACAGCGAAAAAAAGACTTTGGGAATGGTCTTATTTATTTTATAGGTTACCAACAATATTTAAGAACACTGTGGTGGGCTCCCAGTGTGCCACAATAGTGTGTGTGTGTGTGTGTGTGTGTGTGTGTGTGTGTGTGTGTGGCATGCTGACACAGGGATTGGACACCTCAATAGTAGCACTTAAAATATTCAGGCAGGTGGTGGGGGGTCATCTGACACTGGGAGTGAGCATCCTGGTGTCGGAAACATAAATAAAAAATTATTTTGGCACACTGGGATAGGCTCCCAGTGTGTCACATTAATGGGGGGAAGGGAGATACATGCCGACATGGGGATTGGGCACCCCAATGTCAGCTTTCTGGGAGTGTGTGGTGAGCAGCAAAAGCCACCAATGTGAAAATCCATGCCACAGCTCATTTATTGATTTATTGAAATGGTTCACCAGGAAACGCACATTGAACAAGCAAGGTGCTCGGTGGCAGGAGCTGACAAGAACTGTAACTCCGGTCATACTCATTACTGTGCACTGTAATGCGAATGGCCAGAGTCTTGTCAGCTGCTGACAACAGAAAGAAGGTATGTCTGTGTTCCTGTTGCGAAGGAGGGGGACGGTCCTGCTGCAATGAGGAAACTGTCCCTCATTGCAGCGGCAGATTTCTTTCAAGTGCGGACCTCTCTCTCAAACTGCTATCATAGACAGCTCATCAATTCATTGATGCCTGATGGATGAGCCTCATAAAGCCCAACTCATAACCATCCCTGATTGGAGCGGCACTTTTCTTTCAGGTGAAGACTGCTTCTCTCAAACTGCTGTCATAGACAGCTTGCCGATTCATTGGTGCCTGAGGGACAAGCCCCATAAAGCATCAACTGTATTGGGCAGAAACTCACACACCTCTAAAATGTTGTACTGTCCCAAGATGTTTCTTGCACATGCGCGGCATGTATGCATGCAAGCAAACATAAAATGTACCAGAATATATAGAACAGATAGGCTTTATGCTTGATTTGAGTAAAGTAGAAAGGTCTTTTTATAAACTAGAAAATGAGCCTATGAAGTTTGATGAGATCTAGCTTCCTGTTATTTTGGCTGTAGGAATGGACAGATAGGGTCAAAGAGATTAGAGAAAATTTAGATTTGGTTAGGTTATGTAGGGACTGAGGTATTGTGGTAATGATGAGAGCTTGGCATCATGCGTTTATGCTATGATTGAATCACCCATGCTCTGAGCCAGATTAAAAAAACAGAAAGTACGATTTTCTCCTTCCAATCAAAATTCATCTCCTTCTGAAATACAGTAGACATGCCCCTCTTACAAGATCCAAGTCCAAAAAGATCACCTTCCCTGGAACTCTGAAAAGCTCATTGATCTTTGTAAAGCATGTGACTCTGCCTGGTACCTCTACAAAGCACTGGGATCCTGTTGACTTGAAGCTTAGATATTCTTGTCCAAAGGCCCCCAGGGAGGCAAAGTTAAACTATTTTGCAAGAATCCTCCAGATGCCCCCAAAAAGTATTGGAAGGTGATTCATTTTCTTTGTGACCCCCCTGCCCCATTCAACTATTATTGCCCTCCTTGATAGAAACACCATCATTACTTAGCCTTTCTAATTCACCTCCTGTTTCAACAACTTCCTCTCCACATGAGCCATTTTGCTTCTAGTTTGCTCCACACACCCTCTAACTCCCTACCTCCTACCTTCTCTCCCTCCTCCTTTTGCTCTTTCTTATCCATCACTGCCCCCTCCCCCCAAACACTCTCTCTGCACTCCTCTCCTTAATCATAGTCCTGACTGACTGGAACCTAAACTCCTTTTCCTCTGTACTCCTGTGATATACAGTATCTCTCTTTCTCTCTTCTAAACCTTTCTTTCAGTCTCTGGGCTATCCCTGAAGTGTGGAAATAGGCCTACATTCTCCCCATCTACAAAGGTGTGATTCTTCTACCCCTCTGGGAACTAGTGTCCTATCTCCCTGTTTCTTGTGCTTGCTGAGCTCCAAGAAAACATTTTTTTTTTATTCAGGTCTTGACTTTCTTGGACACCTTTAAGTTTCTTTCCCCTTTCCAGTTTGGGTTCTGGAAATCACATTCCATAGTCTCCTCCCTCCTCCAAGTCACTAACTCCATACTTAAGAGGATGGACCAGGGTCACATTACAGCTGCCATTTTCATTGGCCTGGCAAAGCTTTTAACATTGTAGCCCACCCGCTTCTCTCTGACAAGTTAAGGGGAGCAGGACTATTTGCCTAATACTGTAAGTAGATTGGTTACATTCCTACAGTATGTCTTTGGCCAGCTACAGTCGGTCCATATTAGAGCCACCTTGTCCCCAACCTTCCCATCCTCTCTGTGGTTCCTCAAGGCTTTATTTTGGACCCCATCTCTTTCTGTATCTTCCTACATGATATTCCACTGTCTGTGCTGAAATGAAAATCCACATGTATGATGAGGACACCATACTCTTTGTCACTTGTACAGTGGTCAGTTATCTGGAAATGTCACTGCAGCATGGCTTTAACAATATCCAGTACTGGTTTCAGTCACACCAGCTATTGTTATTAACAAAAAGACAGTTTTCATGTCCTTTGGTACTAGTCAAAAGCTTGCAAGACTCAACTCTTCCATAAGTTTTAAAACCCTGAATGGTAATCCACTTGATGAGGCTTCTTATTTCAAGTACCTCACTATGTGTCTGGATAAATGATAAGACTTCCCTGCCCACATGAACTACAAACCAGGGATACCAGCACTTAAGTGACACTAGATATATGCACTAGGGGTGCTTGGTGGTGTGAGGTAAGGGTGTAGGAGTGTTTTTATTTTTTGTACAAGTGGTTCCTATTTTTTACACTATATATTGTAATAATCTATCACATTTTTGGTACAACAGTTAGTGTTTCTTGAGTGCTTGTATCCCGGGTTTGCATTTCATGTTTGGTGCTGGACAGCCCTACCAGTCACCTACTCCATCTCCTCATGTGCATCTTTTTCCTTTTATTGTGCTTTCTCTAGCCACATGAATGCTATCCATAAAAAAGATCCACTCCAAAGCTGGCACCCTTTATTGCAACAGGTCATGCCTACCATTCTCTGTCTGCTGCAAGATCCTCCAGACCATTTTTCTGGTGTTTGAATTTGCAGTTGTGGTCTATGGGGCTGCTCTGAATTCTTTCCTTGCTAGACTGGTCCCACATTTCCATTCTTTCTGCCATTTTGCTATAAACCCTCCTCTCTCCACCTATCATTGCTCACTCTGCACTACTCTTTCTCTCCTTTCTCTTATGTCCATCTACCTCTCTTATTGCTCCTTTTGTTTCTTCCAATCCAGGTTCTCGTCCCTCCCTCTGTATCTATCCTTCCTTCTCTCCCCCTCTCTTCCATCCACCTACCAACTCTGATCTGCTAACTCTGTATATTTTGCTCTCCTTTGCTGCAAAACTACTGTGTAGCAAATTGCCTTCTTTTGCCTTCCCTCCCTCTGGAATAATTTAGCCCTCAGCTCCACCGCTCCCTCTCATACCACTCCCTCAAACAGCTCCTAACAGCTCATTTTTCTCCCTCCTGTTCCTGGCTCTAGTTCCTCTCTGGCCACCCAGCATTTTTTAGATGCTGCTGGGTTGTAAAAACCTCTCTGGTTACCCAGTATCACCCTAGTTATTTTGTACAAAATCACACATACCCCCATAATGCAAAGCATCATGGGCTGTATATCCAATTCACCACAGAATATTATGCTGGTTCAACTTTAAGCAGGAATGTATGGTGTTGAATGGTCTCTCATATAGTCTGCAAAGGGTGCCTTCTGTTATCATCCTTTGTAGACTGTGTGAGAGGCCATTCGGCACCATGCATCTGCTTAAAGTTGAACCAGCAAATTCTGTGGTGATTTATATAGCCCATGATGCTTTGCATTATGGGGGTAAGTGTGATTTTGTATTTCTCTGAAACTTGGCTTCCCGGCCAATACCCTTTGTGTTAACCCTTACCTCAGTGCTTGTGCACTAAGGTTCTTTGTCATCTAGTTATTTTGTGCCTTGTTTATTATGTAAGTTATTATTATGTAGCATTATTCTATTGTTGTACATCTTTTAGGTCCCTATTGTTTTCCATTTGCACTTACTTATATTTGTTTGCATTGTATTCATACTGAGATTTGTTTTTTACCTAAATGATGCATTCTCCCATGTACTCTTCCCCCGAGTCACACCTGGAAACATGACTTGGCTCAGTGTGTGTTTTTCCCAGTCACCAATTTCTATATAAATAAAATACCAAATTCCCACCCCCATTTGAATTCCATGACCTAGTTGCTTCTTTCATTCAATAAAAAAACAAAAGGGAAATCTGTAGCACCCTGACCTACTAATGAAGATTGCTGGATCTTTTCAGAAGCCGTAGTTCACTGGATTAAAAATTAAATAGATTGTAAAGCTCAGTTAGATGTCTATGCATCTCATATAGATGGATCCAGGTTCCAAATAAATCCAGCGTGTAACCTCAGTGCAGAGGCAAGGCCCCATTGAGAACCTACACTTAACTTTCCCTCACCAAAAAATGTTGTTAAAAAGCCAGAATGGATCCTCCCAGCAATGGCTTCAGCTAGAAGCAGGGACATCCTGGACTCTCTGCAGGGGGCATTCCTCAGGCAACTAGTCAGTGAACTCACTCATGATAAGGCAATACTGGACCTGGTACTCACTAACAGGGACAGTGTTGCAGACATCAATGTGGGATGCCACTTGGGGACCAGTGATCACTGTATGGTGTGGTCCAATATAAAGATGGCTGAAGAACTGAACCACACAAGGGTGAGGGTCCTGGACTTCAGGAGGGCATATTTTAAAAAGATGGATGAATGCCTCACAGATGTTCTAGCAACAGTGGGTGACCTGGGTGGCATGGGGTGGTGGAACAGTGAGAGCGAAGATAAAAGGGAGCATAGAAAGGTAACAAACCTCTGCGTCAAACAAGTGGGTGAAAGCAAGAGGAAAAAGAGACCATTCTGGTTCTTGAAAGAGGTGGCTGAAATGGTAAAAGCTAAAAGGCAGCATTCAGAAGGTATAAGGACACTCAGAGAGAGAAGGATAGGGAGG
This sequence comes from Neoceratodus forsteri, assembly GCA_016271365.2. Lineage (NCBI taxonomy): Eukaryota > Metazoa > Chordata > Ceratodontiformes > Ceratodontidae > Neoceratodus > Neoceratodus forsteri. Next base: position 758,030,202 of record CM057452.1, read on the forward strand.
TGTATCAGGGGAAACAGAAGGAAGCAGGGAAAGCAGTAAGAAATGCAAAGGTGCAAGTTGAAGAGAGAATAGCCCAGGAGGTAGCAAAAGGAGACAAGACATTTTTTAGATATGAACAGCAAGTGAAAAGAGGAAGAACAGGGGTGGGATTTTAAGGTTAAAAAGGGAAGGGGGGGCGACTGTGCAGAGGGGGAAGAAAAGGCAGACATCCTGAACAAATACTTTTATTCAGTGTTCACAGAGGAAGGAGAAGCAGAGGAGCTACAATAAAGTAACAAAAACTTTGGAGAGAAGGAGGTGGACACAAGCATTTTTTGTGAGGACAGAGTCCTGATGGGACTTGCTAATCTGAAGGTGGACAAAGCAATGGGGCCAGATGGGGTGCATCTAATGGTATTAAGGGAACTCAGGGAAATACTGGCTACACCTCCGACAGTTCTATTTAACAGCTCACTGGAAACAGGAGTGGATCTGGAGGGCTGGAGGGGGTGCGGATGTAGTCCCACTACACAAAAGTGGTAGCACAGAGGAGGCTGGCAATTATAGGCCAACCAGCCTGACATTGATGGTGGGAAAGTTAATGAAATCACTGCTGAAGGAAAGGATTGTGGAATATCTTGAATCCAGTGGGTTACAAGACCAAAGGCAGCATGGTTTCACAAGGGGAGACTGTGCCAAATGAATCTGATAGATTTCTTTGACTGGATGACCAAGGAACTAGATCAAGGTGGAGCAGTGGATGTGGTCTACCTAGATTTCAGCAATGCGTTCAACACTGTTCCACACAGGAGACTAGTAAGCAAGCTGGGTATCTTATGAGTGGGTCTAAAGGTGGTAAACTAGATAAGAAATTGTTTAGGAGATTGGTGACAAGAGGGTGGTGGTAAATAGAGTTCACTCCAAGGAAGGGAGGGTGACCAGTGAGGTGCCTCAGAGCTCAGTGCTGGGACCGGTCCTCTTTAATGTCTTTATAAGTGACATTGCAGAGGAGCTGGAAGGGAAGGTCTGCCTCTTTGCAGATGACAACAAAATCTTCAGTAGGGTGGACACTCTGGGGGGTTGGGAGGAATAGATGAGCAGAGAGCTGAGAAAATTAGAGGAGTGGTCAAGGGTATGGCAGCTGGGTTTCCTTGTAAAAAAAGTGCAGAAGAATGCACTCAGGGCACAGAAACTCAGGGTCAGAGTACAAAATGGGTGGGGTGGTATTGATGACCACCAAGCAAAAAAGAGACCTTGGGGTAATCATATCGGATAACCTAAAGGTGGTCAGGCAGTGTGACAAGGCAGTAGGGAGGGTAAGTGGGATGCTGGGGTGCATAGGGAGGGGTATCACCAGTAAAAAGAGGGAGGTGGTGTTGCGTCTATATAGATCACTGGTAAGACCCCACCTAGAATATTGTGTCCAATTCTGGAGACCACATCCCCAGGAGATAGACAGAGTGGAGGTGGTCTAGAGGAGGGCAACTAAAATGGTGCAGGATCTGCATCAAAAGCCCTATGAGGAGAGATTAAAGGACCTCAATATATACATCCTGGAATAGAGGAGGAACAGGGGTGATATGATACAGACATTTATATACCTCACAGGGTAAATAAGGTACAGGAGGGAAGTATTTTTCAGAAGAAAAGGTGCTCAAGAACAAGGGGACATGCTCTAAAGCTGTAGGGGGTAGATTCAGGAGAGATATGAGGAAGTACTTCTTCACAGAAAGAGTGGTGGACTCCTGGAACAGCCTTGCAGTGAAGGTTGTGGGGGCAGAAACAGTGATGAGGCTCAAGAATGCATGGGATAAGTGCAAAGGAATCCTAGTGGAAAGGAGAGGGGGAGGGAGAAAGAACTGTAGATTGGATGTGGTCTGATGTAATAGTGTAGGTAGGGAGAAATGGGCAGACTGGATGGGCCAAGTGGTATTATCTGCTGTCAAATTCTATGTTTCTGTTTCTATGTAATAAATGCTGAACAATAATTATAAAGAGCTTCAGATATATACCAATTTAGCATAACAAGTCAGGGGATTTCTTGTCCCTGATGTAAGTGGGTTGGAGAGTGTAGGGGGTTACCTTTTAAAACATTTGACCATTTTTCACATAATGAATTTTAGATATGGGGAACCCATGATAGCTTTTGTAATCATAGATGAATGATGGTGAGACCCCAAACATAATGATCAGAAACAATAACCCAAAACATGAATACAGCATGAAAGATTCTCAAAGGAATCTGGAGAGGACCTGCACTCGTCTATTTTCAAAACCAGATATCTGTCCACTCTGTTATATCATCTGATAAATGGACAAACTCTGTCCACATTTTGGATGCATTTATGTTTTAAAACAAGATATATTTGGCAAGCTATTCAAATTGCTTGGACACAGAGATATTCAAATTGCTTGGGCACAGATAAAAATGTGACATTTTCCTGTGCCTGTATCTGCCCAATTGTGTCTGAGCCACCCTACTGCTATTCTCAAAAGATGTTTCTACTTTCAACAAAGGCAGGATTTGTAGCAAGAGATTTTGCAAATGTATCCTATTTTAAGATGTCAATGCATCCACAATTCAAATGGAGTTAAACCATCTATTAGATACTCTAACAGTACAGACAGATCTCTGCATTTGAATTTTTCCCCCACAAATCATCCCTTTTATCACAAATGGATAGGTTTATTGAAAATAGCAACAGCCAGCTCAGATGCAATGCAGTAGATGCAGGCTCAAGTAGATCCTGCATTTGTACTTGACCCATTTGAAAGCCCTGCTAAGAGTGCAGAAAATCCCCTCCCCATGCCAGTGTCTTTACATGTCATAGTTGCAGTATACTGGTGGATGTAGAGTGTACTGAAAGGAAATCATAACTGTCCCCATCCCCGTGTACCTGGCCTGTGGATAAATGGGGCAACCTCTTTTCCATGGTTCTCTGCCCTTAGCTGTCTCAAATACTGTCTTAAACACAACTAAAAAGTGACAAAAACCCATTCATTAAAAAGCATAGAACATTAGTAGAGAAGTAAGATACAGTTAGGTCCTTTGGAAGTACGGCCCAAGCATGTCAATAAAAAACAGATATATGAAATTCAGTAGTGATTCATAATGCCATAGTATTTCCTTTTATGAAATTTTGTAGACACAGCCTGAATGCAAAGTAAAAATTAATATTTTTCAACTGATTTGCAGTTCTATTAGTGGCACAGTACAAAAGTGTCCCTTTTAACAGTATATGGCAGTATTTTTGCATATTATGTGCATTTCATAAAGTGATGTGTACAACGTGAGCCCCACCACGTAGTCTTGTCATTTTATTTTGCTTACCATGTTGATTTAGCCTCCTGATTTTTTTCCCTATCATCTGTATTACACCAGAAACATTTCCCTTCATTCTAATGGCTTCAAACTTTTATCAGTGGTAGGTCCTCTGATACTTTAAATGAAATTCTTACATCCAATATTCCAAAGCAGTCTCTGGCTCAGTAATAATATTTTCATCACCTGCAAATACCTTAATAGGAACACTTTTATGAAACATTTTTCCCTGAAGGCTTGCTAGTTCTAAAAATCTTTAGGATTTTCTCTGCACTCAATTTTACACTCTGTAACCCAATCTAGCCAAAATATTCCCTTCTGTCCTAGCATGATTGTTTGTCTGAGGCAATAACGTCTCCATCTTCCCTGAAGCTTTGTGAAATCCATAGGGATTATATAATACATGAAACCAAGTTATTTTACATCCTCTCTAAGCTACATATCTGTTATTTCTTGATTCATGGAACTGTCTTAGACTGTACTACAGTGGCAAAACGTAAAAGCATTAATTATTTGTAATTGGTGGGTGACAATATTTGACATCTATAAAGGATTATGTATTAAGCATGGGATGTTGGTATATTTAAGCTATTAGCACTAAAAGCTTCTAACCTAGCTCATAGACAGTAATAATTAGACATGTCACTGTAAAATATTTTTATGACATTTTTCTGCTTTGTAGGGAAGCAGTGTTCTGCTTGACATGCTATTAACTGATTTAATTTCATCATGTTTGTACTTCTTTCATCTATTTTGTATTATTGTTCCATCTTTGCTTGATTATATATTTTATGCATATGTTAGCACTTGTAACATTGATTTCATATACAAAAGAAATTGCAGCTCAGAACAGCTCTTAAAAAGATGTTTTATCCCATTAATTGCAGGTTTTATTTAGGAGTACCCTAACAATCATGTGTCTAGTTGCTTCCTAGTCCACATTGTCTACAGAATGTATTGGCATCACATACACACACTACTATACTTTGTACTGGTTACCACATAAAGAGAGAGAGGGGATAATGAAGAATTCACCCCATCCTAGCTGGCCAGTCGCGATCTCCCAGACACAAACCTGTCCTTTCCGTATTAAACATGTGGCTGGACTAGGGGCATGCCAGGGCTGTCCTGGGGCATGGTTACAATCTGTGTTATTTGGAAAGCCATGCCCATGTGGCTATCGGTGGTTGAAGTGAGGTGGGGGACACTATGACAGGGGGACAAGGATATTGATTGCATGTGTCCCCCGGCATGGAATTATCTGGAGCTGGGTGTACTCCTACAAGAGTGAGTTCACCTGTGCTCTGCCTGCCACTTTGTCAGTGCTGGCTAGGGAGCAGGGAAGTGACAATCAATCCACTTGTTTTTTTAAACATGCTCATCACATATGGGGATATAGCAGTCCTGATCATGAACTGCCACATGACATGATGCTCTGCTGCTGTATGTGAACATACAAAATGCCAGTAGAAGAAGGCCCAAATGATCTATCAAGTCTGCTTGCTGCAGAGCTCATACACTCTTTACATGTGGCTCTTCCCCCTTCCCTGTTATCCTAACCCTGGACTTTATCCCATTCCCTTTTTAAAAACCCAACTGTTTTGCTATTGAATCCTAACCCTTGACTTTATCCCACTTCCTTTGATAAAAACTATTTTACTATTGACTACTCCTCTGGCACTGCATTCCACCCTATCATCACCCTCTCTGTGAAGAAATGCTTCTTGGCTTCCTCATTGTACTTACCCCCCACCAGGTTGTAGCTGTGCCCTCTGCTGTCCTTATTTTTGCTGATGCTAAAAAGATACCCAGGGTCAACCTCATTTATAATCTTGGGGAATTTGAAGGTCTTATTCTTGTCCTCCCTTTTCTCCTTTCCTCAGGTGAGTACTGTACCTGTTCAGGTGTACTATTCTCTGTTCTTACAGGATGCCCTGTTACACTTGAATAATCCTTGTAGTCCTTCTCTACATTGCCTCAAACTGATTTATATCCTTTCTGAGGTAGGGGCTCAAGTACTGCACACAGTGCTCCAGATGTGGCTGTACCATGGATCTGAAGGACAGAATTACCTTCTTTCTCTTACTGATGAACCCCCTTGGAATGCAAGCTACCATCCTGTTTGTTCAAGTTCAAGTTTATTGGTAGGAAAACTCCATTGCGCATGCTCATTTACAAGGAGATCCTGTTAGGACAAGGTGATGACAATATACAATATTCAAAATTGGCAGACACTACAGTTACAATAGACAGACAGTCAAAAATGGCATACAATATAGATATATTTGCAGAGCCAATAAGATATTCAATACAGGTTAGCGGTATAATAATATGTCTATACGTACTGATGTTCTAACAGATACAGTAGGATAGGGAGCAGTTCTAACAGTAGCTAAAAGTAGATAGAGAGGAATGGTTCAACATGGATAAGTTCATATTAAACTGGTTTTATCGAAGCTGGATGTGCTAGCTAAGGTGGCAATGGCAAGCATCCATAAGTGCCTTGTTAAACAAGGATTTAAAAGAGTTTAAGGAAACTAGTTCTGATAGCTGGAGTGAGGCCTGTGTTGTATTCCAGGTGGTCGGGATGGCATGACTAATAGCAGATTTTCCGTAGAGATTACGAAATTTGGGGACATGTAGGAGGATGTATACGCTTTTTCTGGGGGCATAGTGGCTGCACGTTTGACGATAAAGGGCAGTAATGTAAGGTGGGAGCTCGTTAAGTAGGGCTTTGAGGGCCCAGGTACCAGTGTGGAACAGCCTCCTTGTGGTGAGGGATGACCAGCCTACAGCTGAATAAAGGATACAGTGATGTGTTCTAAATGGTGCCTTGGTTATGAAGCATATGGCATCGTGATACAGAATGTCTAATTTGTGTAAGTTGGTTGCTGAGCTACAATTGTAGATAATTTCCCCATAATCCAGCAGGGGGAGGAAAGTGGCTTGCACAAGTCTTTTTCTAAAGTCTGCGGGGAATAGGGATTTATTCCTATAGAAGAATCCCAATCTTATTTTCAGCTTTTTAGTGAGGGATTCAATGTGTGCAGCGAACGACAGTTTACTGTCCAGCCATATTCCTAAATATCTAAATTTTTCTACTGTCTCAAGTGAATCTCCAAGAAATATTTTAAATGGGCACTAGTGAGGCTTGCTGACATAGGGATATTGAGGGCTGTGAAGGGAGGAAGCACATTACTTTGGTCTTCTTAGAATTTAACAGTAATCTGCAGTTGAGTAGGTTGCATTGTAATATGTTGAAGTCAGCATGAAATTCTGAGTTGACATCAGACACTTACTTATTTTTATTTTGAAAAGTCTGCGAACCAGGAATATGGCGGATGCTGTGTGGCTCCATTCACTGTAAAAGTATGGCACCCACTGCTCACTTCAATACATTTGTATTAAAGTGAGCCGTGCAGTGCCACACCTTTACAGTAAATGGAGTTGCGCAGTGTCCGCCATACTCCTGGTTCGCAGACTTTTCAAAATAAAAATAAAGTACATGGCAGTGCATTAAAAAGGGGCTTTTATGTGAAAAAAGCTTAATTGGGGGTAAGCCTTGGTGGTGGGGAATTTGTAATGAAGACAGCTTTCCTTTAATTGGTTCTCTATTGAGCTATAAACAACAGGCTCTCTAGGTGTGTAGGTGCTGAGTCATCAGCAACCATGTGGAAAAGGGGCAGGGCTGTCCTGGTAAGGCTGGACTGACATCATAATTGTGCACTGAGCCATACTCAGTTGTTTACTGTCCCTTGCACACTTGGTCCCAAGTCTCAGTGCCACTGCCCTATGGGACTGTATCACACAATTCTACAGAGGTGATGGTGGTGCTGAGTGTTTAAGCTTGTGAGCAGTACCCCCATTCCTGTGGGGGACAGGAATTAGCGAGGGACCACATATCAGAAAGTGGCATTCAAAAGAATCGGAATAGGGAAGCAGGACTAGTGTGAAGTATTCCTTGCCTTGCAATTTGGCCTATAATTTAATTAAAAAAATGCTGGAATTTTCCAACAGTGGTGAATATTTTAGCAAGGGCTGGCAAGCCATCTCAGCTTTCCACACTCCCATCCAGTCCTTCATATCTTGTCCAGGCACCCCATAGTCCTGGCATGTGGAACGATGGACTTTCACAGCAGGAAACTGAAACATGTTCCCTCTGATAATTAACCACAGAATTAAATTCTGTGGGCTTCGTTATATTCCATGGATCTTTTCTGCAATCATTTTACATTGATTCTATGGAATCCAATTATCAATGTTTTATAAAAAAATACACCATTTCAATGTTTTAGCCTTGAGGATGAGTTACCTGATCATAAACTGTGTTCTCTGTTTTTAATGAATGTTCTGCTATATAACTTAATTTACCAAAAGTGCATTGTCATCTGTAGATTATTCTGCAGAAATGCCTATGGGCAGAGTACAATTCTGTGGCAATCTTGTGATTGTTCATAAATGGTCACATGATGATGTATTCCACAGCAAATGTACCCATGTGACTCCCTCAGCTCAGTGCAGACCTTTATGGGTGCTTAGGAGAATGATCTGTTCTGCTGTTATTAAAACAGAAACTGTGCTATAAACTGCAGAAAAACTTACTTCACTGGGTACCTTTAATGTAAGCTTGTCGTAAAAGTGATAGTGGTGTTGGCAGTGTGTGTAGTATCTGTTAAGTCTGCTATTTCATTTTTTTGTTTGTTTGTTTGTTGCAGCTGTAGTTTCCCTCCTAGTCATCAGGGAGGTGCTATGCTCATCAGTGAGAGAGAGAGTTACAGTTGAGAATATTGAACTTGGCAGCAGTGATTTCTGTTCAGATCTACACTATCTAGGCACCTGCACCTTAGTTGTCTGCATACCCGGTTTTGGACACCAGTCCCTTTCCCCTATACCTTGGCTCACCTACATTGCCCCCCCCCACACTGTACCTCCTCCTCTCTGTTCTCCTGCCTCAGTCATCTGGGAATTCTATACATCCCCTCAACTTAGCTGTGCCTCCCCGGCCAGGACTAGGCATTGTACTTGCTACATTCCTCTCCAGTCTCTTATCTAGTTGCTTACCCTGCATCCTTGTCAATTTCCCCAAAGCTATCTAGGCTATCTAATTTCCACTTACATATGCTATAGTCGCCCTTTGAGTTGTTGTATGCCTGCCTCTGTATATTTCTGTTGCTGCATTGTGCACCTACTTTATATTTATTTGTTGTCATATAGATGTTATTTGTCACTGTTGACTGTAAAACTTTTGTAATGTATCTTGACCTGGTAATAACCAGGTCCATCTTGCAAATGAGCTTGCTCAACAATGTTCACCTGGATAAATAAAGATTTGATTGATTGTTTGATTGATCCTGTTCTGGGTGTAGACTGGGAGCCAGAGAGAGGCCCCTAAAATGTCATTCTATAAAAGAAAATGGAACCCTAAATGTGAGGAGGAGGAGGAGGATGCTGATAAGGTCACATCCAAAATTAAAATAACAGTTGAGGTGCACCAGGGCCACCATGATAAGGAAAAACAAGGTGACCATGATATGGGAGGTAACAGTGGAGGTGTAGGTGGTTGTGATGGAAGAGGTGAAGGCCCAGTCATGAACTCACATCATGGGCAGATGCTCCATTTTAGTAAGCAGCAACTGGTGACATAAACCGATTCTTTAGTGTGGGATATCTTTTTGTTACAGATCTCATTAATGAGCGTTTTTTTTGTTTTCCAGATCTGCAAAGCTAGATTCAGTCACAGCAAAGCTGAGTCGTGTCTTGGGACTATGGCAGCATGAAAGAAAAGCACAACTGAGTCTGATGCAACCTGTTGTTGGTCATACGGGAAGGGTGTATGATGAGGCCAAGGTCAGGGACATTGATAATAGCTGCAGTAGCACTAGAAACACCACATTGCTTCCTGACACCAGTAACCCTGCCATCAAAAAGTTAAAAAAGCTATTTTCATTTCATGTTATTTCTCAAGGGGGAGAAGAATGCAACATACCCCTAGAAGTAATGTGTCCCAGCCACCTTTTACACCATGTTCCCTATCTACACCCCCACCACTAGTGCAACCTAAAATAACAGAGGCAGTCTCCAAACACACAAATTTCACTGCAACCACCCAGTGGCCCGGAAACTTAATGCATCATTGGTACAAATGCTGGCAGTGGATACGCTGCCTTACTCTTTTGTTGAAAATGTCAGTTTTAGGCATGTAATGAGTAGGGCAGCTGCAAAGTGGACTATTCCATCTCAAATTTATTTTTGCACAAAGGCTGTTCCAGAACTGTATTTAGATTTAAAACCCTTTGTGTCTCATTGCATATAGCCACTGTGCTGTAGACATTGTGCACCTCACCATGGATATGTGAAGCAGTGGTTCTGAAGCTGCCTCTTCATATATATGTATCACAGCACACTGGGCATGTTTCTCCAATTTTTCTTCTAAGCTCTGTCACTCTCCTTCCTATCTAACCCACCTTCCTTGTTGGTGTGTGGCAGCAGGCCACAGTCAGCATAGCATGTATGGACACTGTGCAGCACAGTGCTATAAATATATTAGGTGAGCTGGAAACTCAAATGAGAGAGAGGAGGAGCTACGGCAAGATGGCACACTGAGCAATGGCTGTGCAGTGTGAGCTCTCTGCATGAATGATGCTATTCAGCCTGGAATGGTTTAGGCAAGATGTAATGTTTAATGTTAAACTTACTGCAGTAGGGTATGTCTAAGCAATATTGTAGAGCCTGGGAGATTAAATGTAATTGAGACCCTGCCACGATGCAAGGAAAATCAACGAAGACCACCAAGACCACTAAGCATACATTGAAGCAGGAGTAGAGGGTTCAGCAACAGGAACAAGCAGAGGTTACAAATCCTGTGTCTCTGGCTCCACAAGGTAGGAAATTTACTTTTCTTAAATGCTTGGAGAAAACATATGGGTAGGAGAATATTGCTGATGCTAGCAAAACAGCTTTCGAAGAATCTTGCTTAGAAAGGGAAAGTGTTCTGAAGACTGGGGTCCAGAAAGATAAAATAGTATCAGAAACAGAAATAGCAGTGCAAGGAGAAGAAGGGCTCTCCCAACCCCACGACCCTGGGTGCTGCATCAAGGAGATAAAGCTTGTGAAAAAGAAAAAATGTGAAAAAGAAAAAATAAATTAAAAGGGTCTAGGGTACATTATAATCATTTCCCTAAAATCAGAAATTCCCTCCCCCGGAAATACAACACTTCTCTTCCAACTACTCCCTTACCTCTGCTATATACAATTACCTTTCCCTCAGCTGTTCCTGCTTTAACCCACCTTAATACTAATCCCTAGTTTCTGCCTTCCTACCATGACCTCCCCCAGCAGGGTTCTCAACATCTTGAAGGGTGAAATCAGGAAATGGCTACCCCTTCTCCTCATATTCAGTTCTTGCCTCTCCCCCCGCTCTTCTCCAGCTGCCCTTTTGGGTCTCTGTCCCCACATCGCGCCGTGAGATGAGCAACTTGTTGTTCAGTGTGCCTTCCTGGTGAAACATTTCAATAAATGAATAAATAAATACATTAGTTGGTCCCAACAAACAATAGTAACTTTATTGGGCACCCCAATTGGTAATAAGTCACATCTTCAAGAAGAAGAAATGTCCACAGCATCAAAAACTAGATCTGCTAAAAACTCAGATAAGATAAAACTGAAAAATGGATAAAATGGACAAAGGTTTAGTAAAAAGTAATAGCCAAGAGAAACAAAATAAACAAGATGAGTCATCAATTGAAGAATTTACTACACAAGAACAAATGGAAAACGTGGGAACATCTGATCCAGTAATAGCAGTAATTGCAGAGACAGTAAACGCTTTAGTGGATAAATTAGAGTTATCCCAACCAAAGATATTTCAAGAGCTAAAATGTTGCTTTGAAAATGTAAATGCAGCTATCTGAACACTGGATAAAAAAATCTCAGAAGTGGTAGAAAAGCTTGAGGTGCTATCCACCAGGGTGGATGCCTGTGAGATAAGAGTCAGCAATTTAGAGGATCAGGCTCCAAAAATCACATCAGATTTAACCCAGGCCAATAAAGAGCTGGAAGCCTTAAGATTAAAAATGAAAGACCATGAAACACGGTCAAGAAGAGACAATTTAAAAATTGGGTGGTCTTTCACAGGGAGTCGAAGGCCCAGATCCAATGCAATTTTGTGAAGAGATGTTTTCAAAAATCTTGAGTTTAAAATACCTGGAACAGAAACATAGAAAAGATAGAAATTTGTCAGCAGAAAAGGACCCTTTGGCCCATCCAGTCTGCCCAAATACCTCCCCGTTTCCTTTAAACTTAACCCCTTACCTACATGTCATTTATGCTTCTATTTAGCCCCATGTCATTGTCCCAAGCTCTCTTGAATTTGTTCACTGAATCTACCCCCACCACCCATTCTGGCAGCCCATTTCAGGGGCCCACCACTCTCCCAGTGAAGAACTTCCCCCTTGTGTTTCCTCCAAATCTTCCCCCTTTCAGCTTAAATTCATGCCCTCTTGTTGATTTGTTTTCACTCATCCTGAAAATGCTACCCTCTCTCACCTTGTTTATTCCCCTTAGATATTTGAAGGTTTCTACCATATCCCCCTTTCCCTCCTCATCTTCAATGTGTATAAATTTAGTTCCTCTGATTGTTCCTTGTATGAACTCTGGTGCAGCCCTTGAACTATCTTGGTTGTCCTTCTCTGGACCTTTCCAACCTGTCCCTGTCCCCCTGTAAGTATGGCCTCCAAAACTGGACCCCGTATTCCAGACGTGGTCTGACCATAGTTTTGTATAATGGCAAAATCACCTCCTTCCTCTTGCTTATGAAGACCCTCCCTATGCATGCCAACATTCTGCTAACCTTTCTCATTGCTTTATTGCATTGATTCCCCACCTTCAGGTTATCCAAAATGATGATCCCCAGGTCCCTTTCCTGTTCTGTTACCTCTAATTCCCCTCCACCAGTATTTTGCCCTTGGGTTCCTATTCTCTACATCCATAATTTTTAAGTTTTTTGCATTGAATTGTAATTGCCACTTTCCTGATCACTCATCCAACCTGACGGTTGGTAGAAGGTAGTGATAGATTGGGCACATAGAACCTTTGGCTCAAAACAAAACTCTAGACTAAGATTTATGTATGTAAAACCTTTAATATATCAAGATTGGGAAAAGGTATTACAAAAGGTAGACTTGAGAGAGGTGTCTATTATAATGGATTAAGATTACAAGCCTTTCTAGATTTACCCTACCCTGCCTTTCTAGATTTACCAAGCATTTGATCAAGTAAGGGATACCTTACGAAAAGAAGGAATTGCATACTCAATGTTGTATCCAGTGAAGTTAAGAGTCAGTCTAGATGGAAAGATTATTTTCTTTTTTTCTCCACAAGAAATTTGGGAAGCACTCAACAAGAGAGCAAAATATGATACTCCCTCTACAGCTATACTTTTATAAACTGAAACACAAGAGGCTACTACATTAAACACTGTAAATTTAACACAGCCATTAAAAGTATCCCCTAATTTGGTGGAGAAATAAGAAGAGCTCTAACAGTAACCTAACCAAAATTATCTGATTACTTGCTGCGGGGGAAGGGAGCATATATGTTAAAGATTCATTTATACCCCGTCCTATGGGAAACTTGTTTTGTGTAAATAGTGCATTATGTTTTTTTTTGGGGGGGGGTATTCTATGGTACAAAAAAAGGTTTATTAAGACTACCAACTAGGAATTTAAAAGACAAAAACAGAAAGAAAATGAAAAGGGGTGAGGGGGTGGGGAGGGAACTCCAGACTAACAAAGGAGGAATAAAACATGGAATAATTAAGCAGACTGTGTGTCACTTCATGATGCGGGAAGGGACGGGTAGTTCACCTGTTAATAGGCTAACTAAACGGAGGGAGAGAATAGGAAGTAGGGATATTTTTTTTAATTATTTCTATAAAAATGTATTGAAAGCGTGGGTATAATGGAAAAATGTACAGAAAAATTCATACAACATATTTTTGGTGGATAAAAATTCAAAAAGATTTAAATATTCTGCTGTCCAATAGTTTAGTCCAGAAAATAGTAATAAACACATGGGTGGGGAATATAAACTGTGATGATTAATGTCAGATTTATGACATGGAACTTAAATGGTGCCAAAGAAAGGTTAAAAATGCATAAACTTGTGAACTATATTAATGGGGAAAAATAGGCTGCTTGCTACTCCAGGAAACTCATTTTGAAAAGAAAGATGCCAAATATTTTGCCAGTCTCTTTCAAGCTATGGAGTTTATACAGAATAAGCCAGCAATGCCAGGGGTACAGCTATTTTTGTAAAAAACACAAACCTAAAGCCACAGTTTCATAAAACCTACATACATCCTCAAGGCCATTGGGTAAAGGTGAAACTTAAAATTGAACAAACAGTTACATCAGTATTTAGTCTGTGCTCCTAACCAAGAAGACCTTTCTTTCTATTCAGAACTATTTTTGGAAGTAACAGCTTGTGATTCCCCATATATTTTGGGAGGAGACTTTAATTCAGCCCTGACCCATTTGGATAGAGACCATTCTGCTCCAGAACAACAAAATAAAAAAAAATTAACAACCTCTAAACTTGATTAAAAATTACATGGAAGACTTCGCATTTACCAATCCATTCCACTATCTGCACCCAACTATGCCACAATTTTCACATTATTCAAAAGTTTATGATATTTTATCCAGAATAGATTTCTTTTTGGTATCTAATAATGTATTACACAACATAGCATTTTTAAGATATAACTCAATAATTATATCTGACCATGCTTCCTGTTACATGGAAATTGAACTTATACACACCATTTATCAACCAGTGGAATGGCATTTTTATTTTTATTTATTTATTGAAAAGGCCCACTGTGTCCAGGGGGGGAAGGGATACAGAGGAGTATGAATCCAACAATATACATTTGTAATTTTTTTTTTACAGGCAAGACATGAATCAAAAACCTACACAGCACAGATATTCATGGGACAGACAAAGATATAAAACTAAAACTATGTGAGATTAAATACAAAAATACAGGAATAAGTGCATACAGTCAATTTACCCAGCACATGGGTAAAATACATGGATTTCAACAACATACAAAAAATAATTGTTGTACAAAAGTTAGTTTACTAAGTGCAATGTGCAGTATGTTATTAGAGAATAACCTAAGTAGAATAAGGCCACAATAGGAAAGAGGAAGGAAGGGTTGTTAGGAGAAATTGCAGGTAGGAGGGAGGAATTTAAGGAGGGAGACTGAGATGGACCAGGGGGAGGAGGAGAATCTGATTTGACTAGGCAGGGCATTGCATAGCTTTGGGAGCCTGTGTAAGAAGGCAGTTTGGCCTATTGCACTGGAGCGTCTAGGAAAAATGAAGGTGCAGGAATCATTTTATCTGAGAGAGAGTTGGGATGGAGGTGAGAGGCCAGGGAAGCCGATAGGTAAGGGGGAAGGGAACCAAACCAGAATTCGGAGATGAATTTCATACAGTGTAATAGGCATCTGTTTTCCAGTGTGGGTAGATTAAGATATCGATAGAGAGAACAATGGTGGGTAAGAGGAGGAGAGTCTAGGGTGAAACAATAGAAGGCATTAAAGAGGGTATCCAATCTAGTTAAGGAGGAGAGTGGTGGGGAATTATAGACTATGTCACAGTAGTCAAAAATAGGTAGGATCATTTTCTGAATGAACTCCCACCTAGCTGGTAATGGCAGGCACCTTTGGTTCCTGTATAGTGCACCTAGATTGGGTAGCAACTTTTTCAGGATGGAATCTATATGCCCAGAAAAGTTGAGATGCTGGTCTAACCAAACCCAAGATACCTAAATGAGGATGTGCCCTTGAGAATTGTACCATCAATGGTGTGGAAGGAGGCCAAATTTTGTAGCTGAGAGAGTCTCTGCCTACTGCCAAAGGTCATGTAGATTGTTTTCTTGGCATTGAGAAAGAGCTGATGGGAGCTTAACCAGAGTTGGACTTTCTCAAAGTCACGCTTGAGATTGGAAGCAACATCAGCAGGGGAGGAGCTGGAATAGAAAAGAACTGTATCATCAGCATACATATGGACTGATGTGGTGGTGTATACTGATGGAAGATGGAGAAGAGCACAGGGCCAAGTACTGAGCCTTGAGGCACACCGGTGGCAATAAGAAGAGGGAGGAATGTGGAGTCAACAATTTTGACTGACTGCATCCTGCCTGTTAGATAGGAGCTGAACCAACTAGCGATTGAATCAAATAAGTCAGCCATGTGCAGGTTGCCTAAGAAGAGAGGGCGGGAGACTGTGTAGAATGCCTTTGCAAGATCAACAAAAATATCTGCTGTTATTAGGCCATTATCCACTGTGGTGAGAATGGAGTCAGTGAGCCTAATTAGGGAAGTGGTGGTGGAGTAGTCCTTCCTAAAACCAGATTGGTTGGGGATGAAGAAGTAGAATCAGACAGAAAGGAAGAAAGTTAAATGAAAACTAGATGTTCCTGCAATTTGGCAAGTATAGGTAGGAGCGATATGGGCCTATAGTTCCCCAGAGAGGTGGGATCAACTCTTTTTATAATACTTTGTGGCAAGAAGAACAATTCTAACCAATGCTCTGTAGTGAAATACCATATTTTCTTTTTAGGAATGCACCGGAGGAATTTTCATGATTTTTAATACGAGAATCATTTAACATTTTTATAAGGAGATGTATTATTACTTTTGAGAATCAATCAATCAATCAAACTTTATTTAACCAGGCAAAATCATCCTTGAGCAAGCTCATTTATAAGATGGTCCTGGACAATTAGGACACACACAGTTACTAGCACTAACAGGGTTGCAGAATACTTACATTGCACACAACAACAGAGAGAAAAACGCCGGATACAATACAATGAGAGGTTTCAGTGCTGGGGAATACATACAATGCACAACTACTCAGGAATAAAAATAAGACTGGGTATATAAGGTTTCAATGGTAGAGGTACTTTAAAGAACAGCCATTGCATCGTTACAGTAACTGAATGGGGTAGGTAAGAGTGTGATTATGAGTATGGACAGAACAGGCAGAGGGTAGATGTGAACAGTTAAACAGAAAGTGGATATGAACAAGGCAAAGTGCTAAGGGAGTACCTGTAAGTGCCTAGTGTTTGGGAGCCACAGGAGAGAGTTGGAATGCGACCATCTGTGGCAAGCACACAAGACCTTCAGATTGTGAGTGAGCAGCCTCCTAAAAGTGTAAGGCTCCAGGAGAGAACAAATCCTAAGTGTCTTTTGTATAGAGTTCCAGAGGGTGGGCAGGGGAAAGTTAATAGCTGCTGAACCATGTTGTGTCCTTATTTTGGGTACCAAAAGAGAGACTAAAGAAGAAGAATAATAGGGGAAAAAATGTAGAGTTGCTGAAAAATCTAGAAACTGAATTAATGATAGCAGAGGCATTACTAACACAAGTAAATTCTGAAGAAAATAAGATACGGGTTTTACATTTAAAGGAAGCTTGGATTTCCTGAAGATGCTTTAAACAGTTTGATTATGTTTAATTTCTGTTAGACATTAAGGATATTAATTGATCTAGACTAGAGTTGATACCTACTGCTTCTAGTGCCTGGGAATACTTTCTGTATGAATTTCTACAGGTATGTAATAAGCATGCCCCATTGAAATCAAGGAGGATTAAACATAAAGAGAGTGTCTGGTTTTCAAAAGAACTCCATAAAGCTAGGAGAGAGAGGGACAAGAAATGGTCCAAGGCTAAAAAATCCATGAAGGCCCATGACTGGATCCTTTATAGGCAGATTTGAAATTTGTATACTAGGAAAGTGAGGTTGGCAAAATAAGATTTAATATGGTCCAAGCTTAATAATAACCAAAAACATAATCCAAAGAAGTTTTGGGGGGTTATTTCTGATTTAATGGGGGCTCGAAAGTCTTCCTTTGTAACTAAAATCTCAGGGTCGGGGGGGATAAACTTTCTCCTTGGGGGCCGGGTTAGCCTTTAATGAGTATTTCATTAAGGTGGGTACCCACAATTTAGCTGATAGGGATACTCAGGACTGTAATGTTGGTGTAGATCAGGTTTCGGTAGATAGTAAACCTGATTCTAAAAGGATAAGGGAGTTTGAGTTTGCTCATATCTTCCTAGAAGAAGTATATTGGGAACTCCTGAAAATAAATACTTCCAAGGCTATAGGGTATGATGAGATTCCTTCCAGGTTATTAAAGTATGCTGCCTCCTGTTTGGCCTCCCACATTGCTTACATTTTTAATTTATCCTGTAAGACCAGTGAATTCCCAGAGGGGTGGAAGATAGCTAGGGTCACACCTGTATTTAAATTAGGGAATAAGACTAATTTGGGGAATTATAGACCTATTTTGTTGTTACCTCAAGTCTCTAAAATATTTGAGAGAGTTGTTTCATGTCAGCTGAAGAACTTCTTGGATCATAATAATAAACTATCTCCTTTTCAATCAGGTTTTAGGTCTTTACACAGTACTCAAACAGCTTTAATGAAGGTGGTAAGCGATCTCCAACTGAGTCTGGACAGGAGGTTAATGATAGGTGCCTTATTTTTTGACCTCTCAAAGGCTTTCAACACCCTGAACCATTGGATGCTCCTGTCCAGACTCAGGGAGATCGGCTTGTCTCATCTTTCGATTAAATGGTTTTCAGCATATTTGATGGGACATAGTCAATATGTGAAGGTAGCCTCCTTTAAATCTGGGATTTTGAAATTGAGGAGTGGAGTCCCCCAGGGGTCAATTCTGGAGCCTATGCTCCTTGATATCTATGTGAATGAATTTAGTCCCCAGTCTCTGGAGATTCAGAATCATCTGTACACAGTTGATGCCATATTGTATGCTGAAGGAGTTTCTCAGGATATAATAGGGTTAAGGTTGCAACAAGCCTTTGACGAAGCCCAGGAATTTTTTAGGAGGCATCATCTGATTTTGAATGCAAATAAAACACAGATCCTACTGTTTAGGAGTAAATATAATAAAGCTTATGATCTAAAATTGGAAATTGTTACATCTGGGGGTTCAGTTATAAAACAGGTTGATCACTATAAATATCTGGGAATGTGGACTGATGCCCACTTAAGTTGGAATTTACATATAGATTCCTTAATTGGAAGTATGAATAAAAAACTAGGAGCCCTCTACAGATACAAAAGGTTTATGTATAGGGAGGCTCATCAGAATGTGGTTGCAACCTTATTACTCCCAGCAACTGCTTATGGAGATATATTCTATGGAGGGGCTTCTGGGGTATTTATTTATTTATTTAGTTTTTGTTAACCGGGTTAGGTGCGCTAGCCAACGTTAACTATTTTCAGGCATGACCCAGGAGAATATATACATAAAATTAGATAAGATTATACAATGCAAAGTATATAGTACAGGTACATAGCATATAGTACAGGTAGGTTAGAATACAGATCAAGTCAGACAGTACTCGAGATAATACATATAGCTATGCAGTGATGACAAAAGTGACATTAGTACATGCAAATAACTGAAACTGGGCTAAGTGGCAGCCATAAAGACATTTTATAGCAAAGCTTGTTTAGAAGTGAAACAGTGTCTTGGGTGAAATAGGGTGGTTAGCTGTGAGACATTAAGTGGGATCAAAGCATGTACAGGGGTTCCGAGATAGGTGGCAATGTAGTTCTTTTTTGAAGATTGGGTGGGAGTTAGCCTGTGTCAGGGCAGAAGGGAGGGAGTTCCAGGTGGCTGGGGCCGTGCAGTGAAATGCTGTAGAGCCTTTTGAACTAAGACACCTGGGTATGGTGAGTAGAAATTTGTTTGCCAAGCGTACTCCGTGGGCAGGTGTCTCTGGTACAAGTAGAGCTGCAAGGGAGGAAGGGGTTTGGTTATGGATTACAGAGTATGTGAGGGTCCCTAGGGAGTATAGTTGGTAGGCAGTTGGGGAGAGCCAGCCTAGGTCACTATACAGTGTGCAGTGGTGCTTGAGGCAATGGGAAGAGGAGGCATACCGACATATGTTGTTATATGTGACATCCTATTTATGGATAGCAGTCTTATGGGCATTAGCAAAAGTGGTAATGTTAAATAAAGTGGACCAACTGTTTCATAAGTTGGCTCGCTTCATATTGGAGGTCCCGATTAGAACTCACAGGTGTTACTTATTTAATGAATTACATTGGGATAGACCATATGTGAGAAGGAATATACATTTATTGCATTTCATGATTGGGGTCTGGAACCATAAGGTTCTGGATTATATTGCTGGGCTGTTTGAGGTCAGGAAAACTGGGAGGAACCTGAGATCAACACATGGTGCCCAATTTTGTATTCCCAGCTGTAATCTGAATATTGGAAGATCATCTATCCTATTTAGAGGAGTTTCCCTTTGGAATGACTCACCTCAATATTTAAGAAGTCCAGGGGGTAAAATCAATGCTCCTAAATTTGTTCAGTGGGGTACCACTTGAACAAAGACTGTTTATATTTGCAATCAAAGTAATGTATGTCTGATCTATTGATTATATATGTTGATATTGGTTGTTTTTTATTGTTATTTAACATGTTTAATGTATGTAAGTTTTGTCTAATTTATGTGGAACTTTGCACTTTATTGGACCTGTAACTTCAATGAAAATGAGCTCTGCTCAATGGAATGTCTCCAGTATTCTCTTTTGAATAAAAATGATTTACTACTACTGCTACATAAGTATTAAATAGGAGGGCAGAAGGTCAAATATATAGAGCAAGGGTGAGATATTATTTTTGGCTGACACCACAAGCAGATTATTGGCATGTCAGCTAAGAATGGAACAGAGTCAAAACAGAATAGACCTTATTACTACAGAATATAATAGGAAGATTTGTAATTCAGAGCAAATTAATGAAGTGTTTAAAAAGGTTTTTCTGCTTTATATCGATCTAATAATTTAACTTCAACACAAAATATTAAGTCATGTCCAGGGAAAATTAATTTACCTCAGTTATCAGAGAAATATAAAGATTTTTTGAACGAAGAAATTAGAGAGGAAAATTTACGAAGATGTTGAAAACCTACCTAATGGGAAGCTGCCAGTAACAGATGGATTTTCTACAGAATTTTATAGAAACATAAAAGTTGATGGCAGATAAGGACCGAAAAAGGCCCATCCAGTCTGCCCATTTCTTTTTCTACCTTATGAATGTGCCATAGCCGGTACTCTGTCAATCGCCTATCTATTTATACTCATCTGTATTGCTCCCTTATGCCTATCCCATGCCTGTTTGAAGCCCTGCACTGTATTTATATCCACCACTTCCTGAGGTAGGCCATTCCATGAATCCACCACCCTTTCCGTGAAAAAGAACTTCCTCACATTACCCCTTAATCGGCCTCCCTCTAATCTCATGCTGTGTCCTCCTGTCCTGCTATTTTTCTTATATTGAAACGTGTTAGACTCTTTTACCTTGTTAATGCCCTTAAGATGTTTGAATGTTTCGATCATATCATTTATCTCCCTCCTTTGCTCTAGGGTATACATACTGAGCTCCGTTAATCTGTCCTCATATGTTTTCTGATGCAGTCCCTGCACCATTTTGGTTGCCCTTCTCTGGACTGCCTCCATTTTGTTAATGTTCTTGTGCAGGTGTGGCCTCCAGTACTACATGCAGTACTCTAGATGGGGCTGAACCAGTGTCTTGTGAAGAGAGATTATTACCTCCCTCTTCCAACTTGCGATACCCCTACTAATACACCCCAAGATCCCTCTAGCCTTACCCACTGCTTCAGTTGTCTGCTTGGATGATTTCAGGTCATCTGTGATGAGGATGTCCAAGTCTCTGTCTTCTCTTATGATTGCCAGCAACTCCCCTCCCAACCTATAGGTGGCTTCAGGGTTTCTCTTCCCTGTGTGCATGATCTTGCACTTATTTGGGTAAACCCCATTTGCCACTTTTCTGATCATTTTGCCAGTTTATCCAGATCTCTTCTCATTCTGCCCACCCTATCTGGATCATCTACTCCGTTGCAGATCTTGGTGTCATCTGCAAACAGACAAACCTTACCCTCCATAGAAACATAGAAATATAGACTTTGATGGCAGATAAGGACCGCTTGGCCCATCTAGTCTGCCCATTTCCCTACCTACAGGATAGGCAGCAGATCCTAGTTAATCAACAGCCTATTTCTTCCTACCCCCCACAAGAATTGCCTTATGTCTGTCCCATGCATTCTTGAATTCTCCCACAGTTTTAGACCCCACAACCTCCTCAGGAAGGCTTTTCAATGCATCCACTACCCTCTCTGTGAAATAATACTTCTCACATTGCCTCTGAACCGCCCCCCCATCTTTAAATTGTGTCCTCTTGTTCTTGCACATCTCTTTTTCTGAAAGATGCTACCCTCTTGGACTTTGTTGATTCCACTGAGGTACTTAAAAGTTTCTATCATGTCCCCCCTCTCCCTTCTTTCCTCAAGGGTATACATATTAAGCTCCTTTAGTCTCTCCTCATACGGCTTTGCTTGCAGAACCTGCACCATTTTAGTTGCCCTCCTCTGGACTGCCTCTATCCTGTCTATGTCCTTACGGAGATGGGGTCTCCAGAACTGGATGCAGTACTCCAGATGGGGTCTCACCAACTGTCTGTAGAGAGGGATAACAACTTCCTGTTTTCTGCTGCTGATGCCTCTCCCTATGCATCCCAGCATACCCCTAGCCCTCCCTACTGCCTTCTCACATTGCTTGCTAACCTTAAGGTCATCTGATATGATTACCCCCAGGTCCCTTACCTTTTTTGTTGTTGTTACTACCTCCCCCCCATTGTGTATTCTTCCCCTGGGTTCTTGTTTCCCAGGTGCATTATTTTGCACTTCTTTGCATTGAATCCTAGCTGCCATACTGCTGACCATTCCTCCAACCTTGCCAAGTCCCTTCTCATCCTTTCCATGCCTCCTTGTGTATCAACCCTGTTGCAGATCTTTGTGTCATCTGCAAAGAGGCATACTTTTCCTTCCAGTCCCTCTGCAATGTCACTTATGAAGACATTAAAAAGGACTGGACCCAATACTGAACCCTGCGGTACCCCACTAGTAATCCCTCTTTCTTCAGAGTGGACTCCATTTACAATTACCTTTTGTGTCCTGTTGTCCAGCCAATGTTTTACCCAGGCTACCACCCTGGGACCCACTCCCAGGCTGGTTAATTTGACTATTAATCTTTTGTGTGGGACTGTGTCAAATGCCTTGCTAAAGTCTAGGTAGGCCATGTCCACAGCCCCTCCCTGGTCTACTACTTTGGTGACCCAGTCAAAGAAATCTATTAGATTTGTCTGACATGACCTTCCAGCTGTGAACCCATGCCGCCTTGGGTCCTGTGCCCCACTGGCCTCTAGGTACTCAACTGTTCTCTCCTTCAGAAGTGACTCCATCACTTTCCCTACCACAGAGGTCTAACTGACAGGTCTGTAGTTTCCTGCCTCTGTCTTGGTCCCACTTTTGTGAAGGGGAATCACATCTGCCTTCCTCCAGTCTTCAGGTACCACACCATCCTCCCATGATTTATTAAAAAGTGTAACCAGTGGTTTCACTAGTTCCCCCCTTAATTCTTTTAGAATTCTGGGGTGAATTCCATCAGGCCCCATTGCTTTGTCCACCTTCAGTTTTAGGAGTTCTTGCAGAACCCTTTCTTCTGTGAAAGGACTGGGATCGACTCCCCATCAAGAGTGCTTCTGTTAATTGGATTAGGCACCTCCCTCCTCTTTTGTGAATACTGAGCAGAAATATTCATTCAGTATCCCTGCTTTTTCACTGTCCCCCTCTGCCCACCCACCGTTCATTCTATTCAGCCTCACTATTCCTCCCTTTGTCTTTCTACGCTCACTGATGTACCTATAAAAGGTTTTATCCCCCTTCTTAACTGAGTTGGCTATCTTTTCCTCAGTTTGGGCCTTTGCTATTCTGACTTCCCTCCCTGCTTCCTTCTGCCTTAACTGGTACAGCTCTTGGTCCTGCTCCTTCTGTGTTTCCTTATACTTCCGGAATGCTATCTTTTTCTTCCTGACTTTCATAGTCACCTCTTTTGAGATCCATAGTGGCTTTTTCTTTTGTTTTGATTTGTTTATTTGCTTTACACAAAGGCTTGTTGCCTCTGTGCTGGCAGTTTTGATGATTCCCCATTGTTGCTACACCCCTCCTTCTAGCCTGTTTGCTAGTGCTTTTCTGAGGCACTCTCCCATCTTGCCAAAGTCAGCCCTCCTGAAGTCCAGTACCTCTACTTTTGTATGGCTTGACTCTGTAGCTGAGTTTAACGTGAACCACACTGTTTGATGGTCACTTGTTCCCAGATGGCAACCCACTTCTAGATCTGAGATCCTCTCACTGCCCCCGTTTGAGAGTACAAGGTCTAAGATTGCTCCCTCATGAGTGGGTTCCAAAACTAGCTGTCTGAGGCCTGCCACCTGTAGGGCATCAAGAATGGTCCTGCTCTTGGATGTGGCTGCAGCAAATGTGCTCCAGTTAACATCTGGCATATTCAGGTCTTCCATCAACAGTATCTCCCCTTTCTCTGCCATTCTAAGAATGCCTTCTATCATATCCTTGTTCATTCCCTCCTCCTGACATGGGGGTCTGTACACAACCCCTGTGTGGATTGTGGTGCCCTTTCAGTCTCCAGGGTGACCCACAGTGCCTCCTCTCCTCCCTGTTTACTCTTTTGTTCAGTTGCTTTTATCCCTTCCTTTATATAGAGAGCAACTCCTCACCCTCTTCTCCCCTGCCTGTCTCTCCTGTAGGTTATGTACCCTGGTATGTTAACAGCCCAGTCATGGTTTTCTGTGTACCATGTTTCTGTGACTGCTACAATATCCAGACATCCCTCTTCCATCAAGGCCACCAGCTCAGGGAGCTTGTTGCCCAGACTATGGGCATTGGTACTCATTACCCTCCATTTCCTGATGGTCTCACTCCTTTTTGCCCCATCCCTATCCTTCTTGCCTTTGTCACTTTCTCTATTTACCCCTGCCCTTCTCCCTATCGACACCTCTACATTGGTGTTTACCGCACTTACTACTGTGATTTTTTGGGGGCTAGGATTTTCCTGCTCCTTTCCAGTGCCTCCCCCCTTGGCTAGTTTAAATGCTTGCCAATTAAGCATTTAAACCTATCACCTAGGATCCTGGTTCCCCTCCTGGACAGATGCAGCCCATCATGCCAGTATAGGCTTGCATCACTCCAGGTGGACCCCCAGTCCCCAATGAAGCCAAATTCCTGAGCTCCACACCAGTTTTTCAACCACTGATTGAATCCCATGGTGTGGAACACCCTAGTCTCTCCTATGCCATAGATGGGCAGCACCTC
The DNA here is from genome assembly GCA_016271365.2 of Neoceratodus forsteri. Lineage (NCBI taxonomy): Eukaryota > Metazoa > Chordata > Ceratodontiformes > Ceratodontidae > Neoceratodus > Neoceratodus forsteri. The sequence continues at coordinate 758,054,805 of CM057452.1, forward strand.
CGAGAAGGTTACCGCTTGTGCTACTTGTCTAAGGCCCCTTCCCAATTCCACAAACTCTTCCTGCACTTCTCTATTCCCTTTCTTAGCCAGGTCATTTGTCCCTAGGTGGACAATGACATCCAGCTCCCTCCCCTGTGCAGCTGCTCTGGCAATCCTGAGAATTCACTCCCTGTCCCTCCAAGCCATGGTGCCAGGCAGGCACCTTCCTCCCCCAGTTCTACCTTCCTAACAATGGAGTCCCCCACCAGGAGTTTTTTCCTTCCCTTGCAGGGTCCCCTGCCATCTTCCTGTGGGCCTCCTTTATGGAGGTTCCCTTGGTCTCCACTGCGGGTGCCTCCATAGAGGAACCACACTTTGCCAGAATGGCATAGGAATTGTGGAGAGGTACAACTGGAGGAATGTGCCTCTGTTCCACCACCCTCACCCTCCCTGAGCCCACTGTGGTCCAATCACTCCTCTTTCTTGGCAACCTCTGAGGCAACGGCAGTGGCACTGGTGGTCCCTGGATGGAAGAGGAGGTCCCACAAATCCTGGCCAACTCAGCCTGGAGATGAGCAACCTCCTCCCTCAGCCCAGAGAGGTGCCTGCAGATGGGACAACACTGCATCCTCCAGAATGTCTCCCGGAAGACTGCTGCTCCACAGCCACTGCACTGCACCACTCCCATCATGTCTTATTTCTGGACCCTTAACTGTTTACAATCCTTACTCTTTTCTCTGTTTTTTTTCTCTCTCTCTCTCTCCTTACTTTCTGCCTGTATGCCCTTTAAGCTCCTGATTGTCCTGTTCTGAGACAAAAATATCCTATATTTCTCAGTAGACCCCTTACTTGCTCAGAGGCAGACCTCCAGCAGCTAGAGGGGGCTGGAGAGCTACTCTTGCCCTTCTCGGATGGTGGGTCTTTGGTGGCTCTGTGATCACTCACTTCCTGCTCCCAAATAGGAAGTTCCTGTTGTCAGTCAAATCCTGTGCCTATAAAAGTAGAACTAGCTTTGGGTGGGAGGGGGGAGGGCAATATAGTCCCAGTAGAGAAGTCCATTCACACAGCAGTCCTTTCTCCTGGTGTCTTCTGCCAAGCTGCTAGCAGAATCTTTCTAAGGCAGTCTTTAAATGTAGCTTCCTTCTAGCTAAGCCACTCTCCCTACTTACTAGATCTTTCTACAAGTCCAATGTCACTGATGAACATATTGAGGAGGACTGGCCCCATGATTAATCCCTGAGGTACCCACTTGTGACTTGCATCTCTTCTGACTGTATATCATTTACCACCACTCTCTGTTTTCTGCCCACCAACCAGTTTGCCACCCAGTTGACCAACTTCTGACCCACCCTGAGCCTACCCATCTTCTATGTGGAACAGTATCAAAAGCTTTGCTGAAGTCAAGGTAGGTGACATCAACTGTTCCCCCTTGGTCCACCACTCTGGTTATCCAGTCAAAGAAATCTATGAGATTACTTTGACAGGACCTTCCTGTTGTAAACCCATGCTGTCTCAGATACTGTGCTTCTATGGATTCCAGGTGTTGCACTATACTTTCCTTAATGAGTACCTCCATAATAATTACCCACTACTGAGGTAAGACTGACTGGTCTGTAGTTCCCTGCCTTCTCCCTGCTACCACTCTTGTGGAGAGGGATCACATGAGCCCTTCTCCAGTCTTCTGGGACCTCTCCTGTGCTCAGAGACTCACTAAACAGTTCTGATAATGGCTTTGCTAGTTCCACCCTTAGCTCCTTTAGTACCCTAGGGTGTATGCTATCAGGTCCCATTGCCTTGCCCACCCTGAGCTTAGCGAGCTCTTGTAGGGCCCTTTCTTTTGTGAAGGGACTAGTTCACACCTCCCTCCCCCCTGTGTCCATGGTGCTGAGCTGTGGGCCATGCCCTACATTCTACTCAGTAAATACTGAGCAGAAGTATCTATTTTGGATATATGCTTCTTCTTGGTCCTCCTCCACATAATCTCCCTTATCCCCTTTGATCTTAGCAATACCCCCTCTGGACTTTCTCCTTTTATGAATGTATTTATGGAAAGTCTTGTCCTCTTCTTTTACTGTTCGTGGTAGTGTTTTCTTGGTTTGGGCCTTTACCTGCCATACTGCCTTCCCTGCTTCCCTTAAGGATGTTTGGTATGCTTCCCTTTCTTCATTCCACTGTGTTCCTTTATATTTCCTCAAGGTCAGCCTTTTGGCTCTGATCTTTTCTGCTATTGTTTTTGAGTACCAAAGTGGTTTCCTCCTTCTTCAGGAATAGTTCTGCTCAGTATTCACAAAAGAGGAGGAGGTGTAGGTGTCTAATCCAATTAACAGAAGCACTCTGAATAGGGGGGTCAATCTCAGTCCATTCACAGAAGAAAGGGTTCTGAAAGAACTCCTAAAACTGAAGGTGGACAAAGTAATGGGGCCTGATGGAATTCACCCCAGAATTCTAAAAGAATTAAGGGGAGAACTAGTGAAGCCACTGACTACCCTCTTTAACAAATCATGGGAGGAAGGTGTGGTACCTGAGGACTGGAGGAAGGTGGATGTGATTTCCCTTCACAAAAGTTGGTCCAAGACAAAGGCAGGAAACTACAGACCTGTCAGTTTGACCTCTGTGGTAGGCAAAGTGATGGAATCACTTCTGAAGGAAAGAACTGTTGAGTACCTAGAGGCCAGTGGGGCACAGGACCCAAGGCAGCATGGGCTCACAACGGGAAGGTCATGTCAGATGAATCTAATTGATTTCTTTGACTGTGTGACCAAAGTAGTAGACCAGGGAAGGGCTGTGGACATGGTCTACCCAGACTTTAGCAAGGCATTTGACACAGTCCAACACAAAAGATTAATAGTCAGTTTAAGCAGCCTTGGAGTGGGTCCCAGGGTGGTAGCCTGGGTAAAACACTGGCTGGACAACAGGACACAGAAGGTAATTGTAAATGGAGTCCACTCTGAAGAAACAGGGGTTACTAGTGGTGTGCCACAGGGTTTAATACTGGGTCCAGTCCTTTTCAATGTCTTTATAAGTAACATTGCAGAGGGACTGAGAGGAAAAGCATGCCTCTTTGCAGATGACACAAAGATTTGCAATAGGGTTGATACATGAGGATGTGTGGAAAGGATGAGAAGGGACTTAACAAAGTTGGAGGAATGGTCAGAAGTACGGCAGCTTGGATTCAATGCAAAGAAGTGGAAAATAATGCATCTGGGAAACAAGAGCCCAGGGGAAGATTACACAATGGGCTGGGGAGCTAGCAACAACAACAAAAATGGAAAGGAACCTGGGGGTAATCATATCAGATGACCTTAAGGTTAGAAAGCAATGTAAGAAGGCAGTAGGGAGGGCTGGGGGGATACTGGGATGTATAGGGAGAGGCATCACCAGTAGAAAACAGAAGATGTTATCCCTCTGTATAGACAGTTGGTGAGGTCCCATCTGGAGTACTGTGTCCAGTCCTGGAGACCCCATCTCCACAAGGACATAGACAGGATAGAGGCAGTCCAGAGGAGAGCAACTAAAATGGTGCAGGGTCTGCAAGAGAAGCCATATGAGGAGAGACTAAAGGAGTTTAATATTTTTACCCTTGAGGAAAGGGGGGGGGGACATGACTGAAACTTTTAAGTACCTCAGTGGAATCAACAAAGTCCAAGAGGGTAGCATCTTTCAGAAAAAGAGAAGTGGAAGAACAAGGGGACACAATTTGAAGATGGGGGCTGGTTCAAGGGTAATGTGAGGGAGTATGTTTTCACATGGATGGATGCATGGAACAGCTTTCCTGAGGAGGTTGTGGGGTCTAAAACTGTGGGAGAATTCAAGAATGCATGGGACAGACATAGGGCAATTTTGTGGGGGGTAGGAAGAAATAGGCTGTTGGTTAACTAGGATCTGCAGCTTATCCTGTAGGTAGGGAAATGGGCAGACAAGGAGGGCCAAATGTCCTTACCTGCCTTCAAAGTCTATATTTCTATGTTTATTTTGCTCTTGCTTTTCTCTCTAACACAGTGGGATGTTGCTTTAGGTATTGAATCCTTAATGCTTACCCACTTTGCCTGTACCCTCTCACCTGTATTTCTTCTTGCCAGGGCTAGCTGAACTCTGTTGGCCATCTTATCAAAGTCAGCTCCTTTGAAGTCCCATATTTTTGCCTAGGAATGGGATGTTTTAGTTCTAGTGATTAAATTGAACCATATCATGTGATGGTCACTGGCCCCCAGGTGACCTTCTACCTGGAGATCTGTGATCCTTTTCCCATTAGTCAGTACTAGATCTAGGATAGCCCTGTCTCTTGGGAGTTGTTCTAGCAGTTTTTTGAGGCCCTCCACCTGCAGGCAATCCACTATGTGTCTACTTCTGGTGGATGTTCCTGCTGGTATTGACCAATCTGTATCTGGCGTGTTGAAGTTCCCATAATCAGGACCTCCCCTTTAGCTGTCATGTTTTATATATCTTCTAACAGTAATGTATCTATATCCTCCCCCTGGTCTGGAGGCCTGTAGACAACCCCAGTTCATATCGCTGTCCCATTTCCTGTTTCCAGGGTGACCCACAGTTCTTCTGGCTCCTTATGTATATTCTGAATTTCTGAAGCTTTGATATTTTCATTGACATAAAGGGTCACTTCACCCCCACTTTTTGCACCTCAGTCTCTTCTGAACAGTACATATCTGGGTACTGAAGTCTCTTAAGTGTGGTTACTGGTGAACCATGTCTGGCTAATAGCTACTATGTCCAGCTTAGCCTCTGTCATAGTTGCCTGCAGTCTGGGATCTTGTTTCCCAGACTGTGAGCATTTGTGTACATGATTTTCCATTGGCCAGATTTTGGTGTGAAAGTTGCTGCACGAGGTCCAGCGTTTCTCCTGTGCATCGTATGGGGAGCCAGTTCTTTTTCCTTACCTGGTGATGCAAATGAATTACAAACATGCTGAACTCCTGTTTGATCACTAGCTGAGGGGAGAGGCGTGTTCTTCCCATTCAATGTATTGGGTGCTGCTCCCCTCTCCCCATTTGCTAGTTTAAATATTCTGCAAAGATGTCAAACTTCTGCCCCAATGCACTGACTCCCTCTTTAGTTAGATGCAGTCCATCAAATTGAAAGAACTTTCGCTCCCAAAACTGCTGCCAGTTACCTACAAATTTGTATCCTTTTACCTAGCTCCAGCCCTTGAGCCACAAGTTTAACTCCCCCATCTACCCTTCTCTGACCTTCTGTCCATCTACCCCCTCTCCCAGACTGGAAGGATCTCAGAGAAGGAGATGCCAGATGACATGGATGACAGCTTGTCTCTCAGCCTGGTCAGGTGTTCCTTGGTCTTCACAACTGCCCAGCTGGTGAGATCGTTAGTTCCTATGTGTACCAGGATGTTGATGTTTTTTCCTGCTTCCTGCATGATTTTAGCAATATAGTCAGTGTCTCTCTGTGCTGAAGTTCCTGGTAGATATCTGATCATTACCTCCAGCTGGAGGTAGGCATCATCTCCCTGAGTCATGGAGTCTCCTAGGATGAGAAGTGTTCTGGATTTACTTTTTGCTTTTTTTGTTTTGGTCCCTGTTTTGGGCGAGTTTTGTTGCGCTAGCTCCTGTGCTGCAGTGCCCTGCTCTGTAGTGTCTTCTGCCCCTTTGTTTGATTTCAGAGATAGAGGCAGATACCTGTTTGTGTTTTTACATGGTTTGTGGAGGTGATACATTGGAGAGCACTGAGTGATTGTGCACCTGATTTGCCCCTCCTAACCACCTGCCAACCTCCTGGACCACCTACCGTCTGTGGTTGAGGTGCTTCTGTTGGATGTTGGGGAAATGGCGGGTGGTTTTTATTTTATATTTCCTCTTGAATATGTGATTTGAGGCATGCAATCTCTGCCCACGCTGCCTGGAGCTGAGCTCTAATGAGCTGCAGCTGCAGTGTGCACTTCCCTGTTGCTATATTCAGTGTTATCTTATTCCCAGGCAATTTTTGCCCTGCACTCCTGGCCGTGTTTGCCCAGCTTCCTTTGCTTGCTATATTCAGCTGGTTTTGCACTGGGCTATTTCCTTTTCAATATAGCTTGCTTTGTGCTCTGGGCTAAGTCTGCCCACCAGGCAGTGCTAATTTAGCCCCGGGGCAAAGTTTTGAATATCTGTCCCCTTGTTTTCTAAACACTTAAAATATTTATTGGTTCCAGTCTTGACTCAAGTGTTTCAAGAAATTTGGATAAAGGGTGAGCTTTCCCCTACTTTCAAAGAAGCTAATAAAATAGTGTTACTAAAAAAGAAAAAGCCACCTGACAAATGCTCATCTTTTAGACCAATATCATCGCTAAATAATGATTATAACATTTTTGCGAAGATTTTAGTCAATAGGTTGGCTACAATAACACTTAAATTAGTCCACTTAGACCAAACTAGTTTTGTGACAGGTAGAAGGCTCCAACATAATATTAGAAGGGTACTTAATTTAATTGAAGTTACTCAGGGGTTGAATGCAGTCATGCTATCCTTTGACACCAAAAAAGCCTTTGATAGGGTTCATTGGGAATTTCTATTTGAGCTTTTGAGGATTTGCGACATCAAGGGAAGATTCCTGGACTGGATAAAAATCATTTAGCATAATCCTAGAGTTTGAGTTAAAACCAATCAAAATTTTTCCACTTATTTTGATCTCCTAAGGGCACCAGACAGGGTTGTTCCCTATCCCCTCTGTTATTTTCTATATTTATTGAACCACTAGCTGCAAAGATAAGGGCTGATCAAGAGTTACAGGGAATATAAATAGGTAATCAAATACATAAATTGTCATTATACATGGATGATATGTTATTGTTTATTACAAACTAGAGAAAGACTATCCACTATTCTTAAATATATTTTCTGAGTTTGGCAATGTATCAGGTTATAAATTAACTGGAGTAATATTGAAGCATTATTTCTCTCAAAGAGCTTAACATTACCAGATAATTGCCCTGTGTTAAGCCTCTGGAAACAATCAATTAAATACAGTACTTAGGTGTTCAATTATCAATAGATAATCACTTTCTCTATACTTTCAAGCATTTGGAGGTTTTATCTAAAATTAAACAAGACCTTGAAAGATGGCATGCACTTCCATTAGTTTTGCTATGAAGAGTAAATATTTTTTTAAAATAGCTATACCAAATCATTTTTTGTAGAGACAGACAAAGAGGTATGGAGATTTCTTTGGAATCAGAGACCTCTTAGAATAATATTATCCACATTACAACTACCAAAAGAGAAAGGGAGACTGGGGATGCAAAACTTTTGGTATTACTATATTGTGGCTCAGTTTGAATGTACTTTCTACTGGGACAAAGAAGAAGGCGAAGAAATCTTATGTTTCAATAAGGAATTGGCTTAAACTCCTTTTACAAATTTGTTACAATCTTTAATAGTTAACTTAAACTTAAACAAACCAGGGAACTATGATGGGATATTATCTGCTACTAAGTTAATCAGCAATATTTGGAATATAACACAAAACATATTGGGAGATAAAAACCTTTTCTCTAGAAATTCTCCACTTTTCAGAAATATACATTTTCCTCCATCTATGGAAATAGGCTTTTTAAAAACAGAACTTTATGATAAAGGAGTATATACAATAAATGAGTTTTTGAGACTAACGAATTTATGTCTTTCGAAGCATTACAACAAAAATACCCTTTGTTGAACAGTGGAAGATTCCCATATTTAAAGGTTAAAAAGTATTTGTTTAAAAGAAATAAAAGATCTCTGTCGATCCCACCTATATCTAAATTAGAAGACTCAGAGCCAGATATTCAAAACTTTGCCCCTGGGCTAAATTAGGACTGCCCAGCAGGCAAATTTAGCCTGGAACACAAAGCAAGCTATATTCAAAAGGAATAGCCCAGGGCAAACAGCTTCTGAATATAGGATGGGAATGAGGCCAGGCAAACTTAGCCCTGGAATAAGACAGCTTTGAATATAGCAACCAGGAAGTGCAGACCACAACAGCAACACAGTGCACAGCGATGTGAAGGCAGCTAGCAGTGAACTATGTGGCCAATGCATGTGCCAGCAAATGTGTGGACCCAGTACAACTGCAGGCAGCAGTAGATGTGAAAGAACAGTGATCAAAACTGTATAATATTCCCCAAACCATTAGTGTCGCGTTAACATGATAGCGCGGCTTTAGCGCGGAGCTAAGCTGTTTGCCCGGAGCAAACACATTTGTCCAGTGCTAAGATTTGCTACGTTCAAAAGTGACATGCAAATGAGCCTACTTAGGCCGACTCTGAGCAAACAGCCTGATTAGCATCTCATCATGTCCTGATTTGCATGCCGTTTGCCCAGCATTACCGCAGGGTCCCACAAAGCCACCTGTAGGTCAGTCTGGAAGTACAGGGTCTGGCCAGGTCCAACCGCAGCTCCACCTGTAGGTCTGTCTGGCAGTGCACTTAGATAGCTGCAGGCTACATGTAAACAGTACAGCATAGCATAGCATATTGTGCCCCAGGGGACAACACAGCATAGGCACAGGTGGCGGTGGTGCTGCATGCAACTGTCACACTGTAGGGCAAGCTACAGTGCACAGCAGACACTACAGTAGCAAGGGGGCCAGTAGTGTGAGGGACACAGCACTGCCTATGGTGTATAGGGTAGTGATGCCAATTACACTGTACACAGTGACAGGCCCAACTTGCAGGTGTTTACTGACAGTGGACATTACTGTTACACTATTGCGTGATCCACAGATGCTGCACCTGTGGCATGGGATGCACACAGTGACATATACATGGCCAGCTATGTGTGCTGTAGAATTTGTACAGTTGTGCTGTATGTAGCTGGGGGGGCACGTAGAATCCCACAGGCACACAGGCGGTGGGGTATTCCCAATTCTGGCCCATGTGCACTGCATACTGTGTCCCAGTCTTGTGGCCACACTTGCTCTGGGGTGAGGTCTGGCCATTGTGATTACACTGACACTGACATCAAAAGGGACTGACCTGGCAATCACTGAATGGCTGTTCCTAAGAAACAGTGATGTCACAGTCAGTGAGGTCACAATACTGATGATGTAGTGGGGGGGAACAGAGATAGACATGTCAGCTGCCAGGCAGAGTGTTGTCCCACACATCACATCTACTAACATCAGGCAAACAATCTTCTAATTAAACAAAGGAAAAAGGAAAAGTACCTCAGATATTAAACACAATGATTGATTGTTTTTAAAAACCAATATCAGTTTTAAGCAGTACACTAGCTCTTTATCATCAGAAACACCCCCGAACAGTGCACCTACTCATGATGTGACGGTTTCCTCTATTCCCACTGATTAATGAGTGGCTAAATTGTGTTGGGGTGATTCTAAGTCCATGAAAGATGAAGTGGGAGTTGATAAATGATTGTAAACAAAAATGAGTTGGTGTGGTGACACCAGTAGTATAGGGGAGCCTGTTTTTCGCTTTTTAAAAGAAAAAAAAGAATCAGAATCAAACAAACAGCTACATAAGCAGTCTCTACAGAATGTGAACAATCATTTTATTTTATTTATTTATTTATTAGAAAAGTCGTATTTACAACCTTTGAGTCATGGACTCATTTACAAAGGCACCTCATCGCAGTGGGGTAGACAGAGTTACATAGTGTGGTTACAACAGTGAGAACAGTACAGGTGCAGAACATTAACCATAGAGTACGAACATACGAAATTTGCCAGCAGATAAAGGCCTAGAGGTCTATCAAGTCTGCTCGAATGTGCAGCTAGCACCCCTTATTCTGCAGCTGCCCCTCCCTTCCACCCTTCCCCTTCATTAACCCTCCCCCTTGTCCTGTCCCATCCCCTTTGAAGCAGTCCACTGTTCTACTGCATACCACTTCTGCAGGTAACGCATTCCAACCAGCCACCACCCTCTCTGTAAAAAAGTGTCTCCTCATCTCCCTCCTGAACCTTCCTCCCTCCAGTCTCATATCATGGCCCCTGGTGGCCCTCCCCTCACTTACTTTCAACAGCCCCTCTGTACCCATCTTGTTTATTCGTTTCATGTATTTAAAGGTTTCAATCATGTCACCCCTGTCCCTCCTCTCCTCCAGTGAGTACATGTTCAACTCCTTCAACCTCCTCTCGTATGATAAGTCCACCAGCCCCTTGATCATCTTTGTCACCCTGCGCTGTACTCCCTCCAGTAACTTAAAGTCCCTCTTCAGATACGGGCACCAGTACTGCATGCAGTACTCCAGGTGTGGTCTAACTAATGACCTATACAGTGGCAGAATCACCTCCTTCCTCCTCGAGGATATACCCCTTGCAATACAACCCAGCATTTTGTTGGCCTTTGCAGCTGCCTTCCTACATTGTGCTGAGTTGTTCATTGACCCTGTAATGAGCACCCCCAGATCCTTCTCCTCCTCTGTCTGGGCTAGCTGCACTCCCCCCAGCTGGTAATTCCTCCCTGGGTTCTTCATCCCAAAATGCAGCACCTTGCACTTTTTGGCATTAAACCCCAGTTGCCAGGTGTCTGACCAGGTTTCAAGCTTTGCCAGATCATCCTGCAACCCCTGCCATCCCCCTAGGTCATCCACCACCGCGCCTACCTTGGTATCATCAGAAAAAAGACGGATCTTGCTCTTGATGTCCACGATATGTCTGCAATGAATTTCCCAAACAACACTGGTCCCAACACCGAGCCCTGTGGAACACTGCTCGTCACTGCCCTTGGGTGTGAGAGCTCCCCACCCACCACCACCCTCTGTTGCCTTCCCTGAAGCCAGTTCCCTACCCAGCTCACCAGCTTTGCACCCGCCCCTGTGCCTACTAACTTCCTTCCCAGCCTTCCATGTGGCACCGAGTCGAATGCCTTACTGAAGTCCAGATACAGGACATCCACAGCATGGCCCTTGTCCAGTTGCCTAGTTACCCAGTTATAGAACTCGACCAGGTTAGCTTGGCAGGATCTGCCATGTATGAAGCCATGCTGTCTTCTGTTCTGTAGTCCTTTGGCCTCTAGGAGGGCCACCAGCCTCTCCTTCAGGATAGTCTCCATTAGCTTACCCACAATGGATGTGAGGATCACTGGTCTGTAGTTTCCCGGTTCATCTTTGGGGCCACTCTTGAGGAGGGGCACCACATGAGCCATCCTCCAGTCCTGAGGTACACACCCCGAATGTAGTGAGGCATTAAATAGGTCTGCCAAAGGTCCTGCAAGGACCTCTGCCAGCTCCTTCAGTACCCTGGGGTGGATGCCATCTGGGCCTGGTGCCTTGTCCACCCTCAGTGCCTTCAAACCCTCTCGAACTCTGCCCTCCATGATTTCCCCATCTGTCACCACTTCTCCACCTGCTTCTACCATTTCTCCCACCTTGGGTGTCACCCCCCTCTTCTCTTTAGTAAATACTGAGCAGAAGTACTCATTTAGTGCTTCCGCCTTATCGCACCCTGTTTCCACCCAACCCCCCTCCTTCCTTATCCTTACTATGTGGTCCTTACAGCTCATTTTCTCCCTGATGTACTTAAAGAAGTCCTTCTCCCCCTTCTTAATGCCTTGTGCCAGCCTGAGTTCCGTAGATGCTTTGGCTCCCCTTACTGCCCTTGTCACCTCCTTCGATTCTGTCAAGTACTCCTCCCTGTCCTCCCCCTCCCTGTTTTCTTGTACTTCCTAAAGGCAGCTCTTTTCCTCCTTACCTTTTCCATGACCTCCTTGCTCAACCAGCTCAGTTTCTTAGCCCTAGCCTTCTTGCTCTGGGCTTTGCAACAGGTTTTGGTTGCCTCCACTATCCCCAGCTTTATGAGCTCCCACCTAGGGTTAGTGTCCATACTAGATTGAATTCTGGCCAGGTACCCTTTTACCACTTCCCCCATCCTCCCAAAGTTGGCCCTCCTGAAGTCCAGCACTCTTGTGCCAGATTCTACTCCTTCCTTGCCCATATCCAATGTGAGCCATACTGAGTGGTGGTCACTCCCTGACAGCAGTTCCTTCACTGTAAGTTCACTCACAAAGTCCCCATTTGCCAGCACAAGGTCAAGGTTATTCCCTAACCTGGTTGGTTCACTGACCATTTACAGCAGGAAGCTGTCCTGGAAGGCATCCAGCAATACCTGCTCCCTTCTGTTCCTGGTTGTTGTTGTGCTCCAGTCCACTCCTGGCATGTTGAAGTCCCCCACAATCACCACATTACCCTTCTCGCCGGTCCTCCTGATCTGTTCCGCTAGTTCCCTGTCTAACTCCTCCGTCTGAGATGGTGGCCTGTACACCACTCCCATTCTAAGAATCCTATTCTTGGAATCATGGATTTGCACCCAAAGTGACTCTGTACTACCCTCCTCCCCTTCCTCCCTTACACACTTCAGTCCTTCCTTCACATATAGTGCCACCCCCCCTTTCCTAATCACCTGTCCCTACGAAATAACCTGTACCCTGGTACAGACAGGTCCCAGTCATTGTATTGGGTGGTCCATGTTTCTGTGATGGCTGCAATGTCCACCTCTCCCTCTGCCATGAGAACCTGTAACTCTGCAGTTTTTCTCCCAAGACTCCTAGCATTAAGGGTAACCACCTTCTACCCTTTTCCCCTCCTCCCATCCTGCCCTCCTTTCCTAGCATCACCAATAGTACTTGCCATTTGTCCTTTGTCACTGTTATGGGGGGTAAGCTTATATGGTTTCCCAACCTGTGGTCTCTGCATATCTCTTCCCCAACTGCTACCTCCCACTCCTAGTTTAAATTCCCAACTTCCTCTATGTACTCCTCCATCCTCTGTTTCAACACTTTCTTTCCCTCCTCACTCAAGTGTAGTCTGTCCTTGGCATAGAGACTACTGTCCTCCCAGGTCCCTCCTCACCCCCAACAGCCCATACCCTTTAGCACAACACCAGGTTCTTAGCCATCCGTTAAATTCCTCTACTCTCAGCTTTCTTGTTGTGCTTGCCTTTGGCACCGGAAGTATCTCTGAAAAAGTTACTGATCTTCCTGCCCCCTCACATAATTGTGCTAGTTCCTCAAACCTCCTCTGGACTGTATCTACTGTCTTGTCAGCCAGGTTGTTTGTCCCAAGTTGTATAAATAAATGAGGCTTGTCCCTACCCCATCTAGCATATTTCAGAACAGATTGTCCCACCCTTTCTGCTGTCATTCCTGGCATGGCCTCCACCCAAATGCAACTATGCCTCTCCCCCTTGCTACCTCACCTGACTCCTCTTAGTATTGAGTCCCCCAGAACTAAGATTCCACCCCTCTTACTCCCTGCTTGCTTCCATTCAGCTCCTTCTCTCATTTCCAGCTCCTCTTCTTCCTCCTGCACATTATTTCCCCCTTTTACCCCTGTTGCAATTCTCCCAACAGAACTTCCCCCCACTCCAGTTTGGTCCAGGCATTTATCAGTTACTCCTCTAATTTTATCATTTCCCTCCTCTACCGTCTTCCTCTCTAGTAGTGCAAAACTATTTTCTGAAGACCCTTCACAAATGCCCACTCCCTCTCTCTTCATAGTAACCTGTTCTCTCCTTTCCACTCCATGACTTTTGCCACTTCTTTGCCTCCCCTCACAAGTCCCTATCTCCTCCTTCCATTTGTCTTTTGTCTCTGACCTGGTTTCCTGGCAATCGTTTTCTGGCTTGGGCCCTTTGTCTCTGTTTCCTTCTTCTGACCCTCTCCTCACCACTGTTGGCTTAAATCGCCTCCTCATCTCCTTTTTCTTCCTCCCTCCAGTATGGGCTAAACCCACCCCAATCTGCCTTGCCTGTCTTAGTTCCTCCTGCAGACCCTCAATCTCCTTTCTAAGTTTTTCTATGTGGTTGCACACTAAACATCCTCCCACACTCCAGGCAATTTTTAGAAAGATTGGTGCACCACAGTTGTTGCAGCCTACCACCCTACCCATTGCTGTCATTGCCCACCAGTGACCCCCCACCCTTCCAAATGCAGAATACCAAACACTCCCCCAAGTCTCCCCTCTCCCCCTCTATCAGTGCAAAACATTTTCTTTATTTCCCTTACCTCCTTTGTTGCACACGTTTAGATATATTGAGCAACTGCTTTTTATATTCCTATCCTTCCTATCCACACTCAAAAAGAGACTTTAAGTAGCCATTGCACAGCCTTCTTCAAACTACTACTCCTCCTTTCTCCACTGCAATATCAATGCGAATAAGTAATAATGAAAGCTCCTAGGTTTGCATTTACTTCCCTTCCACTGAGATAGCAGTCACCTCTTCACTTGCTGCTGTTCCTTTCCTGGATGTCTGGTTCTGCTACGACAGGTGCATATCCTTTGCCTGTTTGAGGAAGTGATGTCAGAACCCCTGGTATAAAGGAAATAATGGACCAGGGGTGGGTGGGACCAGCCCAAGTCTTCCAGAAACAATCAGGTAGCTGAGACCTCTGGTCAGACCATTAACACCCTTCCCCCACTCTGCACTAAAACTTTGCAGCTAGTGAAGCCAGCAACAATGAATCACAATGCTACTCAAGGCCCCCAAAATAGGTTTGCTACCCAAAGAAACAGGACTCTAATTCAAACAGCTTCACCAACAACACATCAAAATAGGCTTGGAATTAGAAGATATAAATCTCCAATTCAAAGAAACAGACCCAGTTATATCACAATTATGTTTTAAAACAGAAGAAATAGGCCTCTACAAATGCAGCCTGCCACACAGTGAATCAAACAAATGAGCCCACTTATAGCTACCAAAACAGGTTTCAAAATTCCAACAGCCCCAAACAGTACCCTGCTAGCCCCTTAGTAGTAAGAAATAAAAGAAATAACCTTCTACCAAGTAGAATCCACATAAAACAATGTAAAAAACAACAAGAAGCTACTGTACTGTAGATCTGATCCTGTCCCCCTTCTAGTTCCTTCTGAGAAGCCAAAGCACTGACTCCACACCTGATTCAGCTCTGCCTTCCTAACTGAGTGAGACCTGGCCAGACCATTAACACCCATCCCCCACTCTGCACTAAAACTTTGCAGCTAGTGAAGCCAGCAACAATGAATCACAATGCTACTCAAGGCCCCCAAAATAGGTTTGCTACCCAAAGAAACAGGACTCCAATTCAAACAGCTTCACCAACAACACATCAAAATAGGCTTGGAATTAGAAGATATAGGTCTCCAATTCAAAGAAACAGACCCAGTTAAATCACAATTATGTTTTAAAACAGAAGAAATAGGTCTCTACAAATGCAGCCTGCCACACAGTGAATCAAACAAATGAGCCCACTTATAGCTACCAAAACAGGTTTCAAAATTCCAACAGCCCCAAATAATACCCTGCTAGCCCCTTAGTAGTAAGAGATAAAAGAAATAACCTTCTACCAAGTAGAATCCACATAAAACAATGTAAAAAACAACAAGAAGCTACTGTCCTGTAGGTCTGATCCTGTCCCCCTTCTAGTTCCTTCGTACACATAGATTACATAATAATGTTACTTATAATAGGTTACAGTCAAATACAAGGTACCCAAAGGTTACATTGGGGGTACAGCCCTGGACATACCTGGAGAGGGTGGAGGTAGGGATGGGGAGTGAGGTGGGAGGGAAGGGAGAGGATAGGATGTCTGCAGGATGTTGTCAAGTCAGGAAGGCCTGACAGGAGGATCATAGCATGCGTTTTTTTAAACTAGGAATACTTTGAGGCCTAAGGGGATTGACAGTGTCCTTTTAAAATGGAATCCAAGTCAAACTTGACAATTTTCATGGCAGGCATATCAGCTTGTTCTTTATATTCGAAACATATTCATGAGATGCAAACACTTTTCCTTCAGTTTACAAACCAACATTTTTACTGTGGACCTGGGCAGCACAGTCCAAACAGATAAACATTACAAACTGCATTAAAATCAGGAAGAATAAAGTGTTAGTGGATTTAAATGGATGCATTCTCATATACACTCTAACACTAATATTAACTCATCCCTAAGAATGGCACAAATTCAGATCTATAATCCAGGCCTATGTTCCCCAGTGGCATCCAGCCTATACATCCATAAGGACTAATGCTTTAACACAGGGTTTTTCTAAATGTCCTCCTCTTGGTCCCTAGGCAAGCTTTTCTATTCCCATAAAAACAAAACTGCGAGTATTCCCACATCTTTTCTTATGGTTTGCCAATGCATTTTTCTCATCCTGCTTCTCAAAGGCTATCAAATACAGCTTGGTGAAAACTGTGAATTCAAAATTTGTAGAAATTTCACAAAATCTTCTGAAATTCTGACTTGGCGAAATATGGATCTTCTGACTGTGTCTGGTAAAGTTGTGCACTGTTCCACAACATTTTCTGGTTGAATTATGTAATAATACACATGCACTTCCGAATGACAATTCTGAGGAATTCCATTCTGCAGTTTAATAAATTAGTCTGCAATAAACGTAATCATTCAGCAGTTCAGTGATCAGTTCTGGAAAATTTATTTCTGTAGTTTAATAGATTAACCTACAATTCATACTGTGGATTCATTCCCCAGTTCAGTGAGTCATTCATCTGTGTAATGAATGTATGAATTACGGATTTATGTATTAAATTGCAGAGAGAAATTCCACATAATTGATCACTGACAATGATCAGTTCTGAATTTCTTTCTGCAGTTTAATACATTAATTTGCAATTAATACATTCTTTGCACCATTCTAAGTCAAACTTTCTGCAAATGTTGCCAAACTGCATTCTGAAACTTCACAGAAGTGAAATTCCAACTGTTTTGGAAATTTCGTCAGCAGAATTTTATTTTCACACAGCCTTTCTCTCAAATGTTCACTGATATGGATCTTCTCTGATGTGTTGCCTACATAAATACACATATAATGCAAACATTCATCCATGTACACAATATGGGCAGTGTTACAGTTTATACATTCTCTCACTTAGAAAACCATGCCTGTAGTGAGATTCCTAAACTCACTCAACTATAAGTACCTTGCAAAATGTACATAGAACGCATCTAATGTTTCTGTTAAGAAGGGGGTGCAACAGTTAGAAGGATTTGGCATTTTCTGTTGGAAATCATAGACCATGTGGTCCTTAATGTTGTCACCTCTTTTTATAGACCAGTCTCAGTCTGTCACTTAGTGCAGGGCCCAATACAAGGTTGGATTTCAAAATGAGCCAATTGTTTTCTGAAACCTTTTAAATCATACCAGACTGAGGTGTATAAATAGTGACAAAATTCACTGGTTTGTCTCTCCAATTATTGCCATCTGCTGGTATAGAAAAGAATGGTTACTTACCATAACAGTAGATCTTTGAGAGAATCTCTTCCATTGAGCCACCTCATAGAACTCTAACCTGTCTGCATCAGGACCACTCAGAAACATTTGCCAGCTGGGGCCATCTAATTTGACATGTTTCATCACCACCTAAATAATGAGTAGCCCCAACAAGCTCAGAGGCTTATCGGACTTGCAGAGAGCAAAGCAACCAGGACAAAACCAGACACATTGGAGAGGATATGGAAGCCTGAGTATTAGAATACCCCAATTGGGCATTAGAGGAGAATCATCATACAAAAGCAGGCAGTACAACCAAAAATCATCTGATAAAAAAAGAAGAAAGGTGGGAGGGTGAGCTGTGACTCAGTGGAGAAGATTATCTTGAAAATCTACTGCTCCTGTAAGAAACTGCTCCATCTTCTTCAAGGATATCTCCCTCCATTGAGCCACATCATGGTATGATACCCAAGCAGTAACAGAGCACCATGGGAGGCAGAAAGGATCTAAGGACCCTAAGACAGGAGGCCTTGCAGGACAGTAAGGCCAAATCTGGCAGAGAGATGATATCCATACTGTAATGTCTAGTAAATGTGTAAACAGTACTCCAAGTGGCAGTAGCACAGATGTCACCAACAAATACATTGTGAAAACAAGCCGTGGAGTGTGCAAGGACAGGACCAGGAAGCTGCTCACTGCACTTTCAGTAACAGAAAGTACTGCAACAGGTCAACCATTTGGAAAGACCCAGCTCAGAATAGGGGAACCCACCATCCTAGGGCCTGAAAGCCACAAATAGTTGAGAGGATTTCCTACAGTCCTTACTATAATCAAGATATCAATGAAATGTTCATTAAATATCCAGCATGTGCAGACAACATTCCCTACTATCTGTGGGAGTCAAGAAGTAAACTTGAAGGTCAAGAGTCTGATTTAGAGTATGTTCTGAAACAACCTTCCACAGAAAATGAGGATTGGCATGCAAACCTTGCAAAAAAAAAGATAAGGAGGCTCTACAACCAAAGCTTGCCATTCAGAAATTCATCTAAAAGAAGCAATGGCCACATGAAACAATGTCTTCTAAGAGAGGAAGCATGGTTTACATGTAGCTGCAGGCTCAAAGAGAGAGGTACAATAACGGTCTCCAAACCATATTAAGGTCATAACTGGAAATGGATCTCAGACTAAGGCATGTAGAAGCAGAATCCCTCTAATGAACCTGTGGGAAACCTCAAGTTGGGCAACCATTTTGCCCTCAGTGAGAAACATATAAACAGAAACATAGAATATGTCAGCAGAAAAGGAAAGGTGGGCCCATCTAATCTGCCCTATTTTCCCTGCCTAACACTAACCTTGGACTCTATTTCATCACAGGTGTCCCTCCCTCCTTCCTTACCTCTATTTATTATACCCAGGTGCCTCTCCCACTCATGCTTGAAACTCTCCGCTGTCTTCAACACCACCACCACCTCCTCTGGCAGGCTGTTTCAGGTATCCACCACTCTTTTGGTGAAGAAACATTTTGTCATGCCCCTCTTAACCCCCCCCCCAAGCTTCATAGCATGCCCCTGTGTTTCTGGTGCTCCTCCTCCTTCTTCTATTGAAGAGACTCCCCTCATGTGCCTCATTCAGCCCCATGAGGTACTTAAAGGTCTCAACCATGTCCCCTCTTGCTCTCCTCTCCTGTTGTTGTTTAAAATTTATTTTTATACAGGATACAAATTGGTTAGGGTGTGACCCCCATTTGCAACAATGTCCTGTGTTTTATAAAATACAGATAAACATAAAATTGCATAACACTGGACTAACAAACAGTTACAACAAAACTTTACAATATGCACTTATTAAGATTATTTGTAGCATTTACAAGTAGATGTTAAATACTTTTTCAAAGTAATCTTAAAAATTGAGAAACTTACCAAATAACTTAGTTCTTGTGGTAATTCATTCCAGTGGGTTGCTAAACAATTTTGTAGTATGGAGTCTCCTAGTCTGTTCTGGGATCTTACTGATGGTATTTTGAATTTCCTTCATTTAATTGTTCTTTTACTAGGAGGATCAACAATAATATTACCAGCTAGTGGATGCATTCCATTTGCATGAATAAACTTGTGACACCAAATTAGCCACAAGTAGATTATTTTTGCCTCTGAATGGATATAGCCAATTCACATCTCTATAGATGTCACAGTGGTGAGAGCCATATACACTTTTTGTTATAAATTTACCTAGTCTATAATAGGTTTGATTTATTTTGTTTAATGATTTCTTAGTTGAATTCATATACAGCAGTGCACCATTTTCTAATACTGGAATCAACAGTTGTCCTACCACTCTCTTCCTTAGTTATATTTCCAGACACCCTGATACCCTTATCAGGGTCCCCATCCTCTGATTAACTTTCTTGACTTGTTGGTTAATATGATCAGTGTAAATCAGCCTTTGATCAACCAGGACTCCTAAATATTTATAATTTGTAAAAAATTTTTATAAGAGTTCCATCCGCTAGCCTAAGTCGCAATTCAAGATTCTTTACAGGGGTTCCAACAGAGAATAGCATGCATTATTTTTTTTTTTTACTGTTTAATAAAAGACCTGAAGCTCTAAACCAGTTCTTCATATTCACAAGGTCATTCTGAAGTTTGTGTTCTAATGAAATATGACTATCAGCTGATGCCAGTAGAATTGTATCATCAGCATATAGTCTAACCTCACTATGTTTTATGACTGTTGGTAGACTAGTAACATAAATATTAAACATCAAAGGGCCTAGAATCAAGCCCTGTGGGACTCCTCTATTTACCTCAATCAATTCTGAATCAATAGACCCAATTGAAACACACTGCTTTCTATTTGAAAGACATGATTTAAACCATACAAAGAATGTTTCTGTATCCCTATATCCAGGGGTTCTGTTACTTTATTTTCACTGGAAGTCTAAAACTTTCAGGAGTTCAAATCTGGAAGTCATTCCAATTTTTGGGAAGTCAAAATACTTCCAGGATCCCACTTTTAGAAGTCAGTATTCTAGGATGAACAAATTTATGATTGTTAACATAGTAAATTAGCGGTAAAATGCAATTTTTTTTTTCAGAAACGTCCATCATTTCTGACTTTCATGCCAGCTATTTTGGAAGTCATCTAATTGTTGGTTTTACATCTGGAAGTCAATGACTTCCTCACTCTTTATTCTGGAAGTTTTTGCCTTATTTTTGGAAGTCAAATACTTCCAAAATGGAGTTAACTGAAGATCTGTCTATATCATATAGCCTCTCCAACATGCCTTGATGTTCCTCCAAATCAAACGCCTTGCTCAGGCCCATGAACACTGCCCCAGTGTTCATGCCCTGGTTCAAAAAAGTCAATGCCAGGTCATGAAAATCAACTAGGGTGGTGTCCGTGAACCTGCCCTCTCTAAACCCTTGTTGGTATTCTGTGAGTAATTTATTCTTTTCTAGACAGTGATAGAGCTGACTATGAACTTGTTTTTCAAATATCATTGATAATAGTGGTAATAAGGCTACTGGCCTATAATTAGAGGGAGTTGTGTTTTCCCGACCTTTGTGGATTGGTATTATTTTCCCCACTTTCCCTATTTCTGGGACTGTTGATTCACACAAGCTCCAATTGATAAAATAAGTTACCATAGAGGCCAAAATATCTGCAGCAATTTAAAAAAAATATATTGCTATTCCATCCTTCCCTCCTGCTTTAGAACCATCTATTTCACATAGTTCCTTTTCCACATCCTTTACCTTTACTTTCATAAATCAAAATCCTAAAACATTATCTCTGTTTTCCCCATCTGTAATCTGGTTTTCCTTTTTCACTAGCTGAGGTATAGAGCTGTCTAAAGTTTTTAATTTTGTTTTGGTGACATTTAGATCTGGGAGTTCTGAAAAAATAAGAGTTAAACAACTCTGCTACTTTTTTGGGCTCCTCCACAAGGTTTTATTGGGGTCTCTGATCTAATAAGGTTTAGTAATTTGTTTACACATCTCCAAAACTTTTTTAAGGTTGTTTGCTGCATTGATGTTTGTTATATAATACTGTATTTTGGCCTTTTTGACTTCATTTTTACATTGTGATCTCCAAAGTTTGAACTTGTTCCAATCCTCCTCTGTTTTTGTTTTTCGTTCTTTTTTCCACAATCGATTTCTAATTCTCGAATGGGTTTTTAATTTATCTGTTAACCATAAGACATCCTGTTTTCCTTTTTTTTTTAAACTCTTGGAGCATGTTGATGAATAATTTCTTTTACATTTCTGATAAATTCTTCAACTGCAAGATTAATGTCTGGGATTAACATTATTCTGTTCCACCTCAGTTTGTTTAGGTTATTTCTAAAAGCTTCTTTATTAAATGCCTTAAAATCTGTTATCCAATGTGTTTCTAATGCTACTTTATAAGGGATTTGAATGCCTAGACTGCATCTAATGGGGTTATGGTCACCTAAATTCATAGGCATTATTTTCAAGCAATTTACTTTTATTTCTTGGGAAATAAAAACCAAGTCCAAGATTGATCCAATGTTTTTATGCTTAGAGTACCTTGTTGGACTAAGGGTAATTTGTTCCAATCCTATGGTTTCAAAACTTGATTTTAACTTTAAACCTCTTTCTTGGGATCAATCAGCATTGAAATCTCCCACTAAAATTGCCTTTTGCCCCTGGATTTTATACACTAAATTTTCTGATAAAGTATTAAAGTACCTCACTTTTGTTTTTGGGGGTGCGTAAAAGACTCCTAACATGATTTTTAAAGTTAGTAACTCCACTACCAGACTCTCAATTCCTTCTATTGCCTCTGATAATACAATTTTCTAGGGGCCCAAGCTGATTTTAATATACAACATTACCCCCCCACCCTGTCTGTTCTCTGTTGACCATAACCACTGAGTTGAATTTCTTCATTTGTTATGCCTGAATGGAGCCAAGTTTCAGAAATTGCTAAAATGTTGGGTCTTTCTTCTCCTACCCAGACTCTATATTCATCTATCTTATTTGCCAAACTCTGCACATTTTCATGTATTACCGTTAAACCCTTGTTTACTTCTGGCCCTGGGTTGGGCTCAATATCTCCACTTTGAGCCAGAAGGAACAGTAGGCACCACATTTCCTTATTACCATTTTTTTTCTCCTATGGTAAACTTTTGCCTAAAACAAGGAGGCCTGGTAATTAACTTCCATGCATTCATAAATGGATTTCGTCATCTTATTATTGAAGTCTCTTCACATTGCAAATGCACCTAAACACTTCAAAGTTCCATTCCCTGTACTGATCATTATTTGTTGTCATTTGGTCCCCTGTAAGCACAATGTAGGATCCCAGACACATTCCACCCCCATACCCAGCTAACCAAATGCATCCTATATTTTAAGCTTAAACAGTAAAATATTAAATTTCAATGATCTGTCTTATTAAAAGTGAACTAACAGTATCAGACAGTTAAATTGCTAGGAAACGTTCAAACAGGTTTTTTTCTTGAAGTGGCACTCACACCACTTAGTCCACTTGTGCCATGATGCTCACACCCATGGGCAGTGCAGGCTTTTTATAGTGTGCAGTGCCCCCACCCCCAAGAATCAGCTCTGTGCTCTGGTCCACCGTCGGACCACCTTGTCTGCTGAAAGTCCAAGCAAAAAGCTGCTCAGGTACACAATGTTTATATGAAACACAAGTCCCAGAATTAAAAGTGCAATTTAATGGCAGACCTCTTGATGGAAATAAAGGCTGATGGTCTCCACACTCGGTTCCTACAGCTCTCATCTGTGGCCAGTGCTCTACCAGGACATTTCAATTATTGCTTAACATTTGAATTAGAGCAACGCAGACTTTTTGCAGTGTGCAGTACCCCCGCCTCCAATAATTTCCTCTAGGGAGTGCATGCTGAACTCCCACAGCCTCTTCTCATACAGTATGGTTTCTCATGCAACCCATTTACCATTTTAGTAACCATCCTCTAAACTGCTTCCACCCTGTTGATGTCCTTGTGGAGGTGCAACTTCCAAAACTAGACACAATACTCCAGGTGGGGGTCTCAAAAGACAGTGATACGGGGCAACACCACCTGCCTTCTCCTGCTAGAGATCCCCCTCCCTATGCTCCCCAGCATCCTGCTTACCTTGCTTGCTTCCCTGCTGCACTGCCCTGCCACCTTGATATCATCAGATATGATTTCCCCAATGTCCCTTCCTTGGTTGGTAACTGTAAGTACCTCCCCCACCCACATCTTATACGCAGCCCTGGGTTTCTTTACCCCAGGTACATAACTTTGCACTTTTTGGCATTGAAACCAAGCTGCCTCTCCCTATACCATTCCTCTAGTTTTCCAATACCTCTTTGCATTCTCTCAGTACCCTCTTGGGTGTCCATTCTGTTGCAGATTTTTGTGTCATCTGCAAAGAGACTCACCTTCCCCTCTAGTTCCTCTGTAATATCACTTATGAAGACAATGAAGAGGACAGTGCCCAGTACCAACCCCTGTGGTACTGTATTGGTCACTCTCTTGTCCTCTGAGTGACTGCCATTTATCACTTCTCTCTGCCTCCTGTCTTTCAACCAGTTTAATATACAGCATACCACCTTCTCCCACACTCCCAGGTTACTAAGTTTCTTTATCAGCCTCCTGTGTGGAACAGTGTTGAAGACCTTACTGAAGTCTAGATATGCTACATCCACTGCTCACCCTGATCTACCTCCCTTGTTACCCAGTCAAGGAAATTTATGAGATTTTTTGACATAACCTCCCCACTGTGAAGCCGTGCTGCTGGCAGTCCTGCAACCCATGTGTCTCCTTGTACTCCATCAGTCTCACCTTTGGCAGGGACTCCATTAACTTTCCCACCATGATGTGAGACTGACTGGTCTGTAATTACTTGTCTCCTCACTGCTTGTGGTCTTGTGTAAACGGACCACATCATCCCTCTTCCATTCCTCTGGAACCACCCCCATCTCCAATGAGGTGCTAAATACTAGTATTGCCAGAGAGGCAGCTAGCACTGTGCTCAGTTTCTTAAGTACTATACCTTAGTGAGGGCACAAAAAGATGACATTGCAGGCAAGAGCACCTTCATCATAGAATACTGGAGACTTGTGTTCTTAAGAGACAGGAGGTAATCCATAATGTGACTGACTGGACAGGTGAAGATGTCCAGATGACATGCGATACACCATAATCTAAAACATTTCCATTTTTGGGAGTGGATGTACCAATTAGACAACATGTGAGCCACCAGTAGAACAGATGCAACCATAAGGGACACCCCAAAGAGGGACAGTTCCTTGTCCTCAGGAGTCAGGTGTGGAGGTGCGGGGATAAAAGAACCAGATCCATCAGAGAGCCTTGTTCTGGTGACAGAAGTTCTGCTCATAGGGAGCAGGACGGGGAGTTCAAATGATAATTACTGAAGCAGAGGGAACCAAATTTACTATATGTGAGCCAGAAAGGGGTTACTATAATCAACATGGCCAGTTCTGTTCATAACTTGACCAGAACCCTCTGTTCAGATGGAATGGAGGAGATGTACACATGAACCTCTCTTTCCAAGAAAGAGACAACACATCTCACCAAAAATCTCCAGTCTTTGGAGTGAGATAGCAGAAATGCAGCAGTTTTACATTGTATGGAGATGCGAATAGGTCCATTTCTGTCCCCCCCCTTTTCAAAGATGTTGTCTGCAATGGAGTCCAAGAGCTTCCATTTGTGGCAGAGTGCCTGGGACCTGCTGAGGCAACCCACAAGGACATTGAGGGCATATAGCAAGAAAGCAGTTGACAGGAACATGCTGTGTTCCAAGGTTCAGTGCCAGACCTATCATTGTTTCTCTGAACAGAGATTACAAATGAAATCTGTCTTGGCAGCTGATGTAGAACATCCCTGAAATGTTGTCTGTATAGATCAACAGTGGGTGATTTTAAAGGAAGGTAGCAAAAGCCTGTAGGCCAAACAGAACAGCCCTCATCTCCAGAGTGTTGTTGTGGAGAACAGTGTATAAGGGAGATCATTGTCCTGGAGTCTGGAACAGGCCTAGATGGGCACCCCAGCTGGAACCCAAGGCTTTCATCATTATCACTAGAAGAGGCAATGGACAGAGAAAGGAAGACCCTGTTTCCAGGTTGGAGCAGTCTAACCACTAGAGTAGGGACTGATGAAGTGGAGGAGTCACCTGTATGAGACACACCAGTTCGTCCCAGTGCTAAGCTCACTGGTCATGGAGGAACCATTGTGGAATCCTCATATGCAGGCATGTCAATGTGACAGTAAGGAGTGCTGCAGCCATGAGGCCCAACAGCTTTAATGGACATCCGGCTGAAACATAATCAGTGGAAGAAATCAGCTGAGCCTGTGCAACCAATGTCATGGTACAGTATGAAAGAAGAAATGCCTTGCTCATCCCGATGTTCAGAACCAGTCCCATATACTGGAGCCTCTGTAAAGGAGTGGGATCTGACTTTGGCTTATTTACCAGAATGCCCAAATACTCAAAAGAGCTATCAGGAATGAAATAGTATGTAAACTATCACTTCCTGTGACAGGGCATTCAGAAGTCAATCACTGAGATATGGAAAAATGTAAAGGCCCTCCATGTGGAGGGCAGCTGTAACTACTGCAAAGCATTTTGTAAAAACACACAGAGCAGATGATAAGCCAAAGGGTAATAAACTGAACTGATAGAGAGAGCCCTGGAGCATAAACCACAGATAGTCTCTGTGGCACTTGTGGATCTTGATATGAAGGTAAGTATCCTTCATATCCATGTTGCACAGCCAATCCACTTGTAGCAGCAGATGAAGCAGGGACTGAAGAGAGACCATTCAGAACCATTTGTAGTAAACAGGTTCAGGCCCCGAAGGTCCAGAACTGGTCTTAAATCTCCTGTCAATTTTGGTATGAGAACAAAACAGAAATAGAAATAGTATCCCTGATTTAGTACCATAGATGAGACTGGTTCTACTGCATGGCCCTCTTGTGGAAGAGGGATTGAACCCCCTTCAGCAAAAGGACAATGTGTCCCAGAGGATATCGGTTTGGTAAAGGATGATGTACTGGAGGACAGAAAAAATTCTAGAGTGTGTCCTCGCTGAACCACCTCCAGCACCCAAGTATCTGTCATGATCTCCCTTCACTTTTGAAGGAAGAGTGAGATGTGACCTCCCACTAGTATCCTGTTGTCTGCAGAGGCTGGGGAGACAGAAGGGAGTCAGAAGACTCCAGAGGAAGCTTGTGTACTACCAACACCTGCACCTTTGGTGACTCTGGCATGGGCACCATGAGGAAGAAGGGCCTGAGGGGTGGCTGGGCTCCACTGAGATCTATGGCTGGAACCTCTAGTATAGCCACTATCAGGGTGGGCATGGGTCTTTTGAAAGGAAGTCCTGCCCCTACCCTGAGGCTTTGGATTCAGAATATGTAGGGAATGCAAGGTCATTTTAGAAGTTTGCCGTTACCTTAAAGCAGATTTCACATCAGTTCCGAAAAGCTATTTACCTGTAAAGAAAGCATTAAAGACTGATTGCTGAACATCAGTGACAAAACCAGCCAACCATAGCCATGAGTGCCAGTGAAGCTGAATGCTTGAAGCAGCCATGTGAGCCACAGCTTCAGAGGTACCGCAAGCAGAACATAAGAGGTGCTTACCAGCCTTTAAACTAGGAACAACAGTTTGCTGGACTTCAATTTTAGCCGGTCTATAAGGCAGCTTGTTGGCTGTGGTAGTCATAGATTTCCACAGATGATTCTGATATATATATGCATATTTTTTTTGTGGTTAACTTGTTTATTAAGCATTTCATTTACAACACAAAATATCACATTGAAATGTTGGCAAATACAAGTACATTTGGTATCTCTACAACAGCTGACATTTAATGAACATAGAAAGAGTGATTAGCACTCACCCAGTAGTTGTCATACATAGTATGGTCAAGGAGAGAAGATCAGGTGGGCGTCATGGCAGCCGTACCCTGCAATAAGACAAATAGTCACAAAGGACTCCCAGACTTAACACTATAAAAAAACTATTTACAAGCAGAGATCTGAACTGTTAAAAGACAGCTGTACCATACTCACTGGTAGGATAATACCTGGACTTAGAGCATATTAAGGAATGAAAACAAAAAGAAAAGAGAAGTGTGAAAATGGTTAGTTGGTTATAAATGCCTACCTAATGCCCGTCCTTGGGCTGGTAAGTGTAATAAAGGGTTGCCAACATTTTTTAAAGTCTTGGAACATGTTACTAGCTAAATGGTGGGGTGGTCTAATCTGGCAACTTGCAACAAAGAGAAGATTGGCTCCTGAGTAGATGGAATTACCTGAGACCTCCAGTTGCATAAAATAAGGCATTTAGCCTGCATGCAAAGTAGAGCCAGCCATCTATGTTCATGAGATTGGAGGTGAGGAGCTGCAGACTTCATGCCCAGGATCATCAGTTGTGCAGAGGGAGTTATGGGTTTTTAGATGGTTGTGACTCTGAGCTTACACACTTGAACTCATAGGGGCTGCAGTTTGGGGCACGTCCACAGTATATGGAGTAGTTCCCCAGTGTGAGAGTGGCATCTCCAACAGAGATCCGAGGCCAACAAACCTGCTGCATGTAAAACAGCTGGGGTGCAGTACCATGAATGTAATATCTTGTTCTGAATCAATTTACTCCTGGCATCTATGAAGGCTTTGTGTCCCAATTTCCAGCAGTCGTTCCAGTGGTGATCAGAAAATGGTTCCTCAAGAGCCTTTTTCCAGTTACTTTTGGAGATGTTAGATTGGCTGGGGATAGTATCCCTTAAGGCTGAATAGACTTTAATGGCACTGTGCATAGGATTAACTAGCCAGGAGGACAAAATAGATGTCTTGTCAGGATGAGGTGTAGTCTTGATTAGGGTCTGTACTACCCTGTAGATCTGGAGAAACCTCCAAATGTCCATAATGGGCATTTTCCAATTGATGTTTAGGTTCTAATAGGTATCCATGACCAGTGACCAAGGGAGAAGTAGATCATCTATCTTTAGAGTACATTTGGCCTTCCATGTAGGCCATAATATGGGATTATGGCCGAGCAACAGAGAGAGATTCCCCCATGGGGGGTTAGCCTAATGCGTGTCAGATTTGTATCCATCTTCTGCTGTACTTTAACCCAGTAGTGGATAGAGGGTAAGATTGTGGGGTGGGCCTTCAGCACTGTAGGGATGGGTTTATATAGCAATAAGAGAAGGGATTGAGTCTGGCACAGCTGTTTTTCAATTGCTATCTACTGTGGAGAATTTTCCCTTGGAGGGTAAAACCATTGTAATGTCTGAGAAGCTTGAAAGGTCCATTTATAATCCTCAAACCATGGGAGCCCCCACCCCTTGTGACCAGTGCATTCTTAGTTTGTTCACACTATATTGAGATGGCTTACCTTCCCATATAAATTTACCCACTGCTGTATCCAATTTGGCAAACCACCCTGGAGGTGTTTCAAGGGGAACGTGTGATAACAAATAGAAAATTGTTGTGGCTGTTATCATCTTAATTGCTGCCACCTTCCTGGCCATGGTGAGTTGAAGCTTTTTCCAGAGGTCCATTTCAGTGATTAGAGTAGTTATCAGGGGTTGTAGGTTAAGGTCTCAGATCTTTTTCAAATCTGTTATCTTTACCACCAGGTATGTAATACCGTCCTTTGCCCAATGGAGACTGGTATGTGTCCCTGTGGTGGTGCTATGGGAGTTCAGGGGGAGGATTTCAGTTTTGGATTGGTTAATTTGGAGCCCAAAGTAATTCTAAAATTGTATAAGGAAAGATGGGGGGGGGTAGGGAGCTTTTGAGGTTGGCTAAAGGAAAAAGCAGGTTGTTAGCATACATTAAGGTAGTATATTCTGTCTCTCATATCTCAATCCCTCATATGCTGGAGTCCTGTCTTATGGCTGCTGCCAGAGGGTTGACAGCCAGGGCAATCCTGCCTAGTACCCCTCTGCAGTTTAAATGGTTTGGACAATAAGAAATTCATAAGGATCCAGGCTGTGGGAGTACAGTATAGAGCAAAAACCCAAATACAAAACCTCAGGCCGAAATTTAAATGTTCAATGACCAAGTAGAGGTAGTTCCACTCTCTGGAATCAAATGCCTTTTTGAAGTCAATTGCCACCATAGCCACCAGGGAAGGGTGGGATTTGGCCACATAGATCAAATTAAATAGGGTTCGTATATGGTCCGTACTATATCTGCCTGGAACAAATCCCACTTGGGCCAGGTGAATAAGCTATGGCAGTGAAGGGTTTAGTCTGAGAGCTAGGGCTGTACTATAAATGTTGCTGTACATGTTGATTAATGAGATGGGCCTGTAGTTCATGGGGTGTTGGGGGTCCTTACTTTTTTTGGGAAGGACCGTAATTATGAGTTCTTTCACAGTGGGGGGGGCAGACTCTTCAGAGCCCTCCACCTCCTCATATACTTGTTGGAGAACCTGGGCAACAACAGAGGCTAGTATTTGCCAGAAATCCACTGGGTAGCCATCACTTCTGGGGGCATT
The DNA here is from genome assembly GCA_016271365.2 of Neoceratodus forsteri. Lineage (NCBI taxonomy): Eukaryota > Metazoa > Chordata > Ceratodontiformes > Ceratodontidae > Neoceratodus > Neoceratodus forsteri. The sequence goes on from CM057452.1 coordinate 758,084,440, forward strand.
CCTGGGGCACAGTATCTTGAGGGCCATCTCTGTCTCAGCAGTGGTCAGTGGGGCATCAAGGAGAGTGGCCTATGTGGGTGTGAGAGTAGGGAGGTAGACAGATTTCAAGAAGGTGGAGATCTTCTCCAAATCCGTTGTCCCAATGGAGGTGTAGAGAGATATGTAAAAATCTTTTATTATTTGGTCAATTTGTTTAGCTTCCATTTAAACTTTCCCTTTTGGGTCCTTTAGGCTAGGTATGTGTCATTCCATTTGTTGCTTCTTCAGCCCATAAGTTAGGACCTTCCCTTCCCATTCGCCCCGTCCCAATACTTGTGCTTGAGCCTCAGGATTGCTACTTCATCCTTCCTGGATAAGAGGGAGTTGGTTTCCAGCCTAAGTTATAATTTTTTGGCCTAAAGGGGAGCTTAGTGCATGGGATTTATGGAGTTTGAATGTGGACTCCGCTTCTTTTAAGGAGTTCTCTAGGATTAACAATTGTTTTTCCCTTTGCCTTCTCCTATGAACCACATATCCAATTATTTTCCCCCGCATAGTAGCTTTAAATGCCTCCCACATATTTTTAGCAGTAGTGTCTGCTACAGGGTTTTGTTGGAAGAACGTAGTGGTTTCTTGTTTGGACCATGCAAGGAAGTTGCAATCTTTAAATAGAAGGGGAACTAACCTTCACGAGGGGGAAGAGGTGCTGGGTGAACCCCATATCAGGGAGAGTTGAAGGCGAGCATGATCTGAGACAATTGAAGGAAGAATAGAGATTTTAAGGGAAACCTGTGTGATATATGGGGAAGTAAGCCAAAGATCAGTACTGCTATATGAGCTGTGCATAGCAGAATAGTAAGTGCAATCTCTCTCTCCCTTAGGTGGAAAATTCTCCAGATGTCACTTAGCCCGTGGTCAGTCATCAGTTGCTTTAAAGTGAGGCAACTACTAGGATTTGAGTCAGTAGTGACAGAACTTTTATCTATGGTAGATTATAATGTTTGGTTAAAACCACCACCCAAGACCACTGGTGTCTGCCCCTAGCTAAGGAGACAATAATCTGGGAGACTCCATGAAAGAAGTCCATGTCATCTTCATTAGGGACATATATATTCCCTAGAACTAAGTTCCCTTACAGTGTGCCCATAAGGGCCAAAACCCAGCACCCCAAGGGGTCCACTATTTATTTCAGGGGGCCCATCTTAACTGCTTGTGTAGCAGAACAGTCATCCCTCTTTTTATAGAGGGGGCAGAAGCATGGATAACTTTACCCAGCCACTCTCTACACAATCAACCTTGATCTGTTGGGTTCAATTTGGTCTCCTGAAGAAAAGTTATCTGGGCCTTAGATGTTTTCAGATAAGACAGAACTTTTTTTCTCTTCATAGGTGTATTCATCCCCCTGACATTCCAGGAGATACATGTAAGGTCACCATCATTAAAACAACAAGTACATAATGTGCTGAGGCTACACATCATATTATAATGCAGTAGGTACAGGGGGGTACACCTGAGGAATACAGTTAGGAAATAATGAAAGCCTCTAAGGCCTGAGGCAATTGTCCCAGGCCCTTCTTTGCCTGTAACTGTGTGCTGGGTGATGACAGTAATACCTAAAATTAATGTATGGGACATGCAAGGCAGGAACTGAGGAATGTGGCTTGTGAGTTCTGTCTTTACCTTATGTAATGTTATCCAAGGTGCATCGAACAGGGGCCCCTTCAACTATAACACATTATCAAGTACGCTTTTCTGCCTTAGTAAATGAAAACCTTCTGCCAGTGAGAATCCAGCTCTGCTAACACTAACTAACCCTATATAAAACAATAACAAGGAACTATATACAAAGTGCACCTTGGTGACTAAGTAGAGGTAAAAGGAACATTCAGCTGGCTGCCCAAACTAGCTGCCTAAGGCCCGTTCCTTACCCCTTGGGGTCGTGTTCATTGCCTGAAGAACAGCCTGCAATTGTGGCTTACAGCTTGCCTGTATACTACTCACACAATTGGTAGAGCTATATAGCTATCTATTTGCCCTTTTTACCTCGTACAGGGAAGGCATCAGATGTGATAGGATGCCTGCCTGTCCTAGGAGACCAAAATTCAAAGATGTGATATCTAGACAGTAAGGTACTGCTGGCTGCCTAGATTGCCGGTAGGGGAGGTACCTTCAGCTCGGAGATAGGCATTATAGAAGTGGTCACACTGAGGAGCTGAGCCCCCATTTTAGTAATTGGATGCCACTCTGACACCTTCTGCTGGTGCTAGTAACCCAGATGACAGTCTGGTGTAAATGGATATGGTAATGAGTTCAGAGCCAGGTGCCAGAATGCTCTGTGGTGTACTTTAGACCTGGTGTTCTGTAGGTTCCCCCTTTATGGGATGGCTGGCACTTAGAGGATACAACACAGTGGCTATATTAAGCAGTAGTGGGGAAGGGGGAAGTTGTGGGTACCTTCCTGCCTCTTCTGCTTTGGGTGGGGTCGAGGCAAGTTCAGAGGGCAGAATGGTTCCTCCCTAAGGAGATCATTATGGCATTCATCCTACAGATCTAACGAAAACATAACAAAAAAGCATGCACCATAGATTGCAGCAGTACTGAGGGAAGGGGATATAGTCAAATGTTTATTTTTTTGGTTTCCAGTGAAACATTATTGGCCCCTCATCCCAAGCCTGTAGTTTTCCCTGTCAGGAGGGGATAGGAAGGAGAACCCCATTCATAAATTCAGGTAGGTCATTATCCAGGGAGGGGGAGGATATATAGGTAAGGCCCTTACCCTGGTAGTAGTGTTGTCCCTACAACCACAGGGCGACCTGTACTAATTTCCCCATCCCTGCCACCTCCCTGCCCCATCCACCCACCATCAAGGCAAACAAAACAGACTTATCTGATCAACAATGATCTGTAGCTGGCAGATCTTCTATTGCTGCTGCTGCTGGTGATTGGGTCTTCACTGTGGGATTCTCCGATGTAACTCCTTGTCAGCAGGAAAAGTCCCTCGAGTTGTGTGCTGCACCCTGTCTGCTGGAGTTACTTATGAAGTCCCTTGCGCGGTGTGCTGTGTTGTGGCTGATGTTGCTGCTGCCCATTCTGCCCATAAGGAGAGCTGCGTTAATCTCTGCTGTAAAAAGCAGTCCTCCGATGGTCAGTCTGAAGACAGTGTGGTGCAGTTCTGTACAGTAGGGAACTGAGGCTGCAGAGCCGCATAGAAATTGGTAGTGAAAAGGTGAGCTTGGGAATCAGGTGTGTTTGAATCCATTTCCCCATCACTGTGACTTTAGGATCTATGCCTCTCTGTGGGGTGTTCCCATTTGTCATGCTTGTGCTTCAGATTCCTCTTTCTGTTGCATTTAGGTAGGCCCCATTCTCCATCCTCCTCCTTAGGCTCCCTAATCTGTAGTTCTGGATGTGAGTTCTGGCTGGTGTCCTGTGTTGACCTAGGAGGAGTGGCTCCAGGTTGGCTTAAAGTTCCAGTGTCCCCTCTGTGCTCTTGGGGCCAGGTCCTGTTTAGAAAATCATCCAGGGCTTCTGGGATAGCAAACAATAAGGGCATTCTATTATATATCACTTGCCTAGAAACTGGATATCACAAAGATTATTGCACCTCCCACCTGTTGCATAAAATGTCTGGCCTCATGTTTACACCCTTCTCCTGGTGGACAGTTCCTTAGAGATGTCCTGAAATATCTGGATTACATGCCCCTTCCATTGGAGCTTGCTAAGGTCTCTTATCCTTGCCATAATAAATTGCCTGGTGGTAAAGCTCAAAAATTTCACCAAAAGAGGTCAGGGTCTTTCCCGTCTTTTGGGCATCAGAGCTAGTATGTGGTGTGCCCTCTCAATCCCTAGATTCTAGTCCCCTTAAACTTGTAGCAGGACCAGAGTGTTCACTGCAAGAAGTCAGCCACATTGTTAAGCTCTGCTCTTTCATGGAACCCCAGCAGCCAGAGATTGTTCCTCTGGCTGCGGTTCTCGAGATCATCCACCTTATCCTACAGCATATGAATGAGATGGTTCTGCTCCCGCAAGGTTGTATGTATGGCCTAGAGGTCCATTGCATGAGCCGTGATTTGCCGCTCAATGGGGAATAACCATGTTTCCACCTGATGAATGGCTTGGGTCATCAAGTTGGATGCAGTCGTTACCTCTGCCATCTTTGTGAGCATTTTGTTAAACATTTCCTTGATCAACGCAGTATCGCACTGTTCCGAGGAAGCTGCGGCCATGTTGAAAGCAGCATCGGATACAAACATGAATTCCTGGAGGCAGAGTACCGTTAAGCCCCAGTGAAACCATCCAGATCATCAGGCAGCTGTTCAACAGTAGGCAGGACCTTTTGTTTTAGCTGTTGCTTGCCTTTGACTCAGGATTTTGTCAGATAGAATGCAACAAGGAAACAGCCAAGCAGAGTTAGGCTGCCATCTTGATCAGAGTGTTAGCCAAGCTCCCAGTGATTCTGATATTTCATCATATAAGCCTGATAGTTGGCAATTCTGAGGCCAAGGGATGCAGAAGCGTTTGTCCTCTTGCTCATCACATACAGCTTTCCTGATTCTTTGTCAGGACAAAGAGAGATCATGTGTTTCGCAGTGCTCCCAGATTGATTTGGCATTTTTCCTTGTAACACTGAGGTAATATCCCTGTGTCTTCTTGTAAATCACATTATTTGCTATGGAAGGCAAATTCTTCTGTGTTCCCATATAATTAATACATGTCTATGGGAACAGTTTTCCTGTAGAGTGCTCCATTTTCTTCTAAAATACAAGAAACCCCTGTAGATCTGGGAGCCTATTTTTTTTGAGACTTAGACCTATCATAGGCAGCCATGATGACCATTGAATTCATCTCAGGCTTCAAAGCATAACAAGGCATGGCAGAAGGGGCAGCATACCGTTTATCCACCTTACCAGGCTCAGCCGGCAGAGCACTAGACAATTGTCACGTAGCTGTAGTGGCATCCTCCAAAGCCAAATGAATAAGAGGAACAGTCACTGTAGGCATGGATGGAACCTCTAGAAATTCAATGTTTCCCTTAGAAGGGTACTCCTCCTCAGCAGTAAATCCAAGGGTGGACTGAATCTGCCAGAGGATATCCTGAAAAGAAGCATCTTCTGGAGGAGACATAGGTGTATACTGTACACTATCCTCATTGTGGAGCTGAGCTGAAGCTCACCACATCAGAGGGTCAGACCTTTCTCTTCCTCTTCATATTCCTTCTACATTAAATCTGGGTTGTATTCCAGATCCTTTTCCTCAGTGATGGGAATAGGCAGATGGTTAACAGTAAGAGGAGGAGGAGGGGAAGGAAGCTGTGGAGGAAGCAATGTCAATAGCATAAACATTGATGGAGGAATCCCATGGCCCAGTTAACCACTGGCATCAGTGACAAAGGACCAAGCAGTATCAACAATATTAGTGTTGATTGCAGAGCATGAGGCAGAAGCTATGAAAAGAGAGCAGACATTGTCTGAAACAGAAACTGTGTCGACGGGCTCCAAAGGGATCTTTGATGACTGACTTGTCTATGAGACAGAACCAGATGGCGTAATTGTCTGAGAATTTCCTGTAAGGGGATTGGAGCCAGTGCCAGACCCTGACCTTAGTGTCATGGAGGTGGCAGAACCTGAAAACACAGCCTGGGTCATGTCTTTCTCAGCAAAGTTGCCTTTGCCTTTTAGAGAAGATGTAGACTTGGCAGGAGAGGCATCCTTTTCCCGTTGCCATTGTTTGTCAACGTGGTGGTGTTTCTCCACTGATTTAGCTGACTTCTTCTTAGATGTATCCTTTTTTGATAGTACAGCTAGCAGTGGTGTTGACAGCAGGGAGCAGTAGGTCAACAGTGAGCTGGGATTAGAAGGAGAATGTGAAGTCTGTGAAGCTTCTTGTGATTCACTGTTTGTGCTCCATGGACTTGATTTTAAAATAAGTTTTAAGGCCTTTTTCCAATGTTTTTGAGTAGCTTGGTTTAAACCTTGGTAAATGGTGCAGGCCTTCATGTCATGTACAAGGGCTAGATAGCCAATACAATTGGTGTGTGTATTACCCTTATATATCTCCACTTTACCTCAGTGACAGTAATGGAACAGTGGCGTCTCTATCAAAGGTGGCTAAAGCACAGTATTCTGGAGCCAGAAGCAAAGCAATCAGGACATACTTACAGATTAAAGCTCAGCTACTGAATCCCAGACAGCAGAGGCAGACACTATAGTTGTGTTGCAGGATGAAAAACTTCTTTATTTAATAAAATAGCAGTAAGCTAGTGACACCCACAAGCAAATGTCTTCACGCCTCCCATGCTTTGAGTCTTGGAAAAAGCACGAGAGGCATGACACTGTTTGACTGCTTGTGGGGAGTGTCACTAGCTCACTGCTGTTTTACTAAAGAAAGTTTTTCATCCTGCAAAACAACTGTAGTGTCTGCCTCTGCTGTCAGAGACTGATTAGCCAAGCTTCTTTCTGTGAGTAAGAAATGCAACAGCGATTCTTTGTCTTTTGTTGGTGGCATAAACAACAATTAAATTAAAACAGAAAACAAAAGAAGCAGTAACACAAACAGTACTTGTGAATTTCAATGGCATTCTTCAGCAGAAGTGGGCTGATGTGCAGTTGGCAGAAGTAGAAAGAACTGAGGCATGTTGCAGCCAGCCATGTTATATAGGGAGCAATGATGCATGATGACATGGATGGCTCCACTTTGAAAGTTTCCAGGTAGCCCTGACACTGACAGCTTGCAGTTCCATGACATGGCTTAATGGAATGAGATGTCCTCAAAGATGGTCCTAAACATTGGTTTCATAATTTTCATTTACTTCAGACATCAGAGGGAGACATTCTGGCAGCATAACATGAAATCTTATGAATATCCTCCGATCGACTTTGGAGAGAGATCCAGAGGTAACCGACTGAAGACACAAGCCCGTGTTTGTGGAGTAAACATGGGTGGCAGGGCCACACAGTTTGTTTTATTTTTTGAAAAGGTATGCTACCAGTTGCCTGAAAAGTGTGGCCTTACTAGACCAGCTTATTTATCAGAAAATTCCCTCATTTCAGTTGTCTTTTCTCTCTGTCCTTTTCCCCACTGTTTTAGGAGAAAATGGCATGGACCAGGCAATGGGCAATTCAGAGGAGGGAGAGGCCAGTTGGAGGGCCTGGGACTGAGAGTTGAGACGATCCAGTTGGGGAACGCTGGATGGGCATGGCAACTGAAGCAGAGACCTTATGGATCAATACTGAGTCTTGCGGCTGCTTCTCTCAACTGTTCTCTGAGCTGTTGTTACTGCTGTTATTGTTGTTACTGCTGCTGAAATCTTTTTTTTCTATACAGTTTGGGACACCAGAGATGGATTATAAAAGTGCAGCATAGAATTGATTTGATAAGCTATGGACAAGGACAATATCTTTTTCAACACTTTTTTCCATTGCACTTAACTATTTCTTTCATCTGTGATGCAGATTTGCTGATTTTGAAGGGTTTTTTTAAGTTCGTTTTGGGTTTTATCCAGTTTTTATTTGTTTCTTTTTTATGTTGGGGTTTGTTGATGTGGATATAGCGTTTAGTCCTCTCTCCATAATTTTAGGTAGTACTAGCTTTGTAATGGTGTAGATACACTAGTTCTAGTTTTAGTTCTTTTTTTTAAGTTATATTTATGCTACATGTTTATCTGAGAATTGTGTGTTTTGCGCCAGGTTGCTGATCACATGGCATGCAAATTAATATATAGTGTGCAGACTCAGGGAGTCTGCAGATTCATTCATTCACTCATTTGCTCCAGATGCCAGCTCACTGTAGCTGTACGCTACTGAAGGAGTAAGAATTGGTTTTTAGCCTTCTCCTCAATTTGATTCTAGAGTACGAGTGTAAATTTTGTTTGTAGTTATGTTTTAACCACCCAGTTGCCTTTTTGGTTTTTGACCTTTTGCCTGTTTTTCACCGCTTTTGATCGGAGTTTCACATTTACAAAGGCGATTAATTTTATAGCTGTAATTAAAGCCATAGTCACAGCTGTGTAGCGCTCTTGTCTAATTTGGCTTCAGCTGGCTTGTGGTGAAGCTGCTTCTACTTAACAGAAGCATATTTACATTCCCTTCTCCACTTAGTGAGGAAGTCTCTGCCTTGCCTTCCCAGTTTGGAAAGTAAGTTTAAACAGTTATAAAACAGCTATAAACAGTTTTAAACAGTACGCCTAAGGTGTTCCACAGTCCCTCTGTTGTGCATAAGTCTTCAGCCTCAATAGATAGTTGCTAGATAGTTGCAAGTCACTAGTTCTACAAAACTTTACAAATTGTTACAAAGTTGTATTTATACTATAACATCATAATAATATAATATCATAACACTATAACATCATACCATTTATGTTTGTATGTTTAAATCTTACGAGCTATACTCTGTATCAGATGTATCAAATGCTAAAACAAATTTGGATATCTAAATTGAATTGACTGAATTGATTGAGTTGATTGAATTGATCAAAGTAAAGTAGGTCTTTATTTGTCTTTTTTCCCTTTCTCTAGTGGCTGACCTGTCTGGTCTGGCTCTTTCTGACTGTAAACAATCTATGAGGACAACTGCATCTTTTAGAATACCTGCCTCTTTTTACTGGATGGGCACGAGAGGAGAATGAACAGGTCAAGCCCATATTAACTGTACTGGACATCTATGATTATTTTTTTTCTGTGACATTATAAGGTACTTTTTTTCTTTTTTGGGCTACCTGGACATATTTATCTCCATATGGTGTTAGAAGACCATTTGTTACATCCAGGACTAAGATTTGCATCAAGTTTGCTTCAAGTTTGCACCCGTTTGCACCTGCCAAGATAACCCTAGCTGTTTGGTGGGAGTTCAAATGGATTTTTGATCTGATCTGATTCTACATTGCCTCTATTGCCTATATATACTGCTTATAGTATTTTTTCTTTTCTAGCTACCTTTTTACTTGGATCATTTTTTTGTGTGCTCACTCTGGTGATAGCAGTATTTACTGCTCTATGTAGCTTTGTTTAGCATATTTAGTGTACTCGGTGTACTAAATACTGCAGCAGTAAGGACTGCAGTAGTAAAGCTTTCACGTCTGTGCTGCTGCAGCTGTTCTATTGTTGAAGACTGTGTTTTCTCAACAAAGGAGTGTATTAGTTCCCTATAAATACAAAATGAGACCAAGAAGTAAGGGGGATTTGGGGTACCTGAAAAGCAAGGGGAATACAGATGAGCTTGATAAAACATCCAAAAGTCAAAAAGAAAAAAAAAAGGGGAAGAGGTTAGTTAAAGAGATATTGGTTGGAGAAGGAAAGAAACTAGACAAAAATTCAGACAAATTGCATGGAGAGAAAATGGTTAGGGGAGAAGCCAAATAAGACTTAAAAGGTCAATCTCTCATAACAAAACATTTCCAAAGGGAAGAGTTTCTAGAGAATAGTTCAACCCCCATTATAGATTTGACAAAGAAACAAGAAATTACGAGTGACTTATATCAACAATCCCCAAATGTGTTACTTGAATCAAGCATAGATAGCAGTGTGGTGGGGGGGGGGGTATTAAATGTAAGTAATCCAAAATCATTGATCTTACTTACACCTGAAATGCAGATTTCACCAAATAAACACAACATACATAATACACAGAATGAAAGCTTCCAACTGCAGACTGAACTAAATGAAAGCTATTAGCAATTGCCTGGTGATTACTCCCAAAAAGGACAGGCAGGGGCAATGGATAACCTCAAAACCAACTATGCTTTGCGCTCTGCGGACCATGTCCCTGTTCTCATTTGAAGACTTCGTACTTTGAAAGGTGGTCATGCCTTTTTCTGTCATGCACCACTTTTCTGGCACACACTCCTTGTAACTCTACATCAAAACATGTCCCACATCTCCTTTAAGAGAGATCTACACCACTATCTCTTCTCCACTTGTGTATGCTCCAATTTCAAACCACCATAGCCCAAACTCTCAATCCCACCCCTCTCTCTGATTGTCCCCTCAGACCCTGGGGTCCACTCCATTGAGAACTTCTTCAATCTCCTCTCCTAATTTCTTGTACCATCTTCATATTCCCCTCCAATCTACTGCCTCCTCTCTCACCTTTTCCCCATCTCCCCTATCACTGTACTATGCTTGGCTACTATCCTTACCCCACAGTATATATTCCCACCAAACTACTGCCTCCTCCTCTCTCCACATTTCTCACTATCCACCTTTTCACCAAACTCTGACTGGCCACTACTTGCCTCACAGCACTTTATTCCTTACTGTTGGCATACTGCTCAGTTACTTTAAAATGACCTGGTTGCTGTCTCTTACATGTAAACTTAAATGCTGTATTGTCTTTTGTCATATTCTACCACTGTGAATGTTTCAAACTCTCATTATGTAACTTGTATTATGTACAAATATGTATCAATTGAATGTTTTGTCTCTGTACCCTCCCAGGTCATGCCTGAAAATAATATTTGGGCTAGTACACCTTACCTGGTAAACAAAAAGTAAATAAAATAAAGTAAAACAGATAAGGGATGAGTTGCATAATACAATAGTTGGTCTTCAAGATCTTATGGAGGCTGCAGAGAAAGAACAGCCACAATATGATAGTAAACCACTTGTCTATAATCACTTTCTGGACAATGATTTGGCAGAGGTTTTAAGACACCCTCATATTGTTAATATCACTCTGATGGAACAGTTGATACTTATCAGGAGTGAACTTACTACAATTAAAACTGAAGTGGCCCTCAATACGAAATGCTTAGGTAGATTATTACAGGGTGAGAGCCTGGAAGTGAGTAAGGGACAGAGTGAGGGGGAGGTGTTAAACACCCCCTTAAATGAACAAGAAGAGGCAATGAAGGATGAAGTACTTAATACTGAACAAGGAACAGGAATTAAGCAGAAAATATAGAAAATATTAAAGGTGGTGACAATAAAAACAAGATAAGGCCTACTAAAGAATATAAAAAGAATGGGATAAAGAAGGCCAATAAAAAAGATAATAAAAGGCAAGCTGTGGATAAGGAACAAGAAATAAATGTGTTGTAAGGAGACATCTGACGACATTCAAAGAATACCAAATAACATAGATCTGAAGGGAATAGATATAAATGGAGATAGAAATGTGGATGGTAAAGCTGGAAAACAACAAAAAAATATACAACAGCAAGTCGATGAGGTAATTTCCTGCAGTGATTCTACACCTGAGGACCATATTATGGCTAATGCATAAGCCATAATTGTATTAAGAGGGGTTCAGAAAGAAATAAAGGAAAATACTCAGATCAGGCTAGAATTAGGGAAACTGAAATGTAGAGAATTTCTTGATCTGGAGCTACAGGATGATGACATTGTTGATGCAAAAAAAGCAGATGACTTGACCTCAAGGGATATTATACTGTTTTTTTTTTTAATACAGCAGGGCTGCACAATGCATATGGAGAAACTCAGAAGCTCTATGTAGTAGAGCTCTAGTAATGGATTACTCTACAGAAATAGGAAATTTAAAAAACAATGAGAAAATGACAAAATCAGACTTAGTAGTGCAATTAAGAAGCTCCACTTCTCTAAATGATCTCTAGAATCTAGAGGACAACATTCAGTCTGAAATTACACTTTCAATATTTGGAATAGACCACATTGGGACAGAAACACACTTAAAATTGAAAACAATGGTGGTCTGTCTAATTGCCAATCTCCTGGACATTGAATTTTATGAAGATGATCTAATTAAGGTAAAACGGATATCTAGAGACTGGATGGGAGGGAATCAAATTGATTTAACACTACAAAGTAAAGTATTGACTGAGAAAATATTGCACACTAGTATGAAACTAGACAGGATAAATATATTAATTACAAATTTAAATGAGGTAACCAAGAAACAAAGGGTAGAGTACTGTCAGGAGGAAGTCACATAGGAATTAATCTATAATATAGAAACATAGATGAGGTTTGAACTCCTGGCAAAAAAAGCAACAGTTGACAGACAAGATTCAAAAAATCTGCTCAGGAGACTGTGCAATTACAAGACAGTGATATATTAGATGACAGTGGATTCTAATACTTAAGTATAAATGCTGGCAGAGTAGACTTTATGACCTGGAATGTTGCTGATTTAATATCCAGACTTGTTGATGGGAAATTTTTGAATTCATGAGGAAGATGGATGTGTTAGGATTTCAGGAGACTTGGCATAGGAAAGATCAAGAAGAATACATACTTCTAAATGGATATACCTTGATACTCACACCTGCAAAGAAATTTAAGAAATTTGAAAGGCACATGGGAGGTCTAGCTCTGTATGTTAAAATAACCAATTACCTTAAAGTGACTGATTATATAGTTAAATCAAACTTTATAATTGTCATGCTAACAGTATGGGATGTGAAACTAATGATTGTAAATGTATATAACCCACCAATTACTTTAAGGGCATATGATAAATCCTTAATGGAAAAGATGGTGGAGGGCATTAGGAAATTGGATGATGGAAAATATACAGAGTTTCTCCTTCTAGGGGACTTCAATGTAAAACTCAGGGAAAAAAACAGATATGGACTATGAAGAGTTACTCTGTGCACTGACTATACCTAAAAGATGTGCATTGGATAAAAAAAACACAGATGTACATAGACAAATGAAATATTTTCTTGAGACACTTCAGCTATTAATCTTAAATGGCCACCTTGAATCGGATAACAGAGGAGAATTAACCTGTGTCACCAGTAGGGGTTCAACAACAGTGGACCATATGATGGCCTCCATCTATGATTATGATAAGTATGAGGATCTTAAAATTATAAATAGGCCAGAAAGTGATCATCTTCCATTGGTGCTGTTTAGAAGGACTGATAAATTTGTAGTAAGGGAAGAGCAACAAATAATTTGTATGAATAATAAACAAATTAAAATAAACTGGGATAAATCTCTGGGGTATAAGGTTATTAAGTTAAGCAATAGCTATATACAGTAAGTAACAATAAAAAGCGAGTGGGAGATGGATCCCACAACTATATATGGCACAATAACTATGCAGTACAATCATCTTTTAGTGCAGTGCTCACAAAGAGAATGGAAGATTTCACAAAGGCAAGGTTATGATAACTGGTTTTATAAGAATTGCAGAAAGGAAAAGAAGGTGGTGGCCAAACTAGACAGGAGAGCTAAAAAATATCCTACAAAAGAAAATAGGACTGAGTTAAATAAAACAAGGAGAAAGTTTGAAGAACATGTCAAAATACATAGATATAGACATCAGAAAACTCTGGGGCAAAATGCAAAGAGCAATAATAGACAAAGATGATAATACATTTTGGAATTTGGTTGCCAAAGGGACCAATTCCTTTAAGAAATATTATGACGTTTACATCGAGCCAGATACATGGTCAAGTTACTTTAAAAATATATATATAAACTAGAACAGACAACAAATACGTTTGAAGACAATGTATTAGATGGCAATTTTGTCTGGTTCACAGACACAGACGTTAAAGTAGTTATAGAAAGTTTCAAGGATCATAAATCCCCAGGAATGGATAACATATCAATAGATTTTATAAAAACAAGTATAGATTGGTGGGCCAAAGTTCTTTCTGATTTCTATAACAAATCCATAATGTATACATATACACCTGATAACTGGTTGGGAAGCAATATCATCTCCATTCATAAAAAAAGATTGTTTAAAGATTCTGCAAACTATAGACCTGTTAGTCTTCTGGACACTATAGCTAAAATATATGCTAAGGCGTTACTAAGTACACTAACTTTATGGCTAGAGAAACACAATGCCATCTCTAATTACCAAGCAGGATTTTGGAAAAATACTAGTACCTTAAAGTAGATATTTATATTAGGCTACATAATTGAAAAGTACTGCAAAACTAAAAAAAACAACCAATATTTGTGGCATTTGTGGACTACTCCTCTGCATTTGATAACTATAATAAGATAACTTTTATGGGAAAAGATGAAGAAACTGGGGATCAAACTAAATCTAATAGTACTTATAAAAAGGATATATCAGAATACTTGGACAAGAATAAAATATTCACCAGCTGGTGCATTGACAGGTAAAGTACTAACTGAAATCAGAGTTAGGCAAGGCTGTGTACTAGCCTCTACACTTTTTAATATCTATATAAACGCTATTATCATGGCACATGATGATCCAGTTTTGCACAACCCAAAAATAGGGAACAGGAGAGTCCCAATTCTGGCTTATGCTGACGATCTGGCAATTTTATCCACAAGTAGATTGGGACTACAGAGTGCATTAAAAAAGATGAAGGAGATGATAAAAAGACATCATCTTAAATCAAATATAAGCAAAACAAAAGTGATGATATTTGGCAGTAATAAGAAATTCAGAAACCTGACTTTGCTAAACACACATCTTGAGTTTGTGAAGGATTTCTCGTACTTGGGAGTGACATTCTCCAAAAACCTAAGATGGAATAAACATATACAGGAATGTACTAAGAAAATTCAGAATTCACTAAAAACGCTGAAAAGATTTAATCATTTGTATGGGGGACACATGGTTGAACCAATGATTAAAGCACTAAATGCAAAAACTATTCAACAGGCAAGTTATGCTACTGAGATTTTGGGTATCAACAGAAGAACCAAGATTGAAAGTACATTAAATAAGACCTATAAGCAACTATTAAGACTACCAGATAGTACTCCAAGCTCACTTGTTAGAGCTGAACTGGGCCAAATAAGTCTTCAATACTTAGTAAATGGTAAACTAATTAAAGCTGCACTGTCAGATTTTGAGATAAATTCTAATTTGCACAGATTAGCACTCACCTTTGCAACCAAATCTTAAACTCTGCTCCTCGATTAAATCCCTCCACTTTTTCCTTGAATTTAGTGTATTTACTTTTGATAAAATAAACCTCCAAGTCTGCATTCTGTCCGCGGTGTAGCCCCGCCTTTGTTCTGAATCTCCTCTGTTAAAACCAACATGCGTTCACGTATACTGCCTCTAATTAGGTGGGGATGTGCTTGACCCAGCCACTAATTAATAGTTACTTCCCTGCCCTTCCTCCACTTGTGCCTTTATATTTTGGTACCCATTTACCTATCATCGGTATTTGCCTGTCATCTGTGTCGAACTCTGTCTCACAGAGTTGTCATCCGAAATCCTCCCTGCAATGTCGTGGCGATTGGTAATTTTACTTTTTTTATTCATGCTCTTGTGTTAGCTTCTGTCACATATATATTGTTAATTGGTGTAAGTGGATTTCAATTCATGTAGACCTGTGTTTTTTAATGTAGTGCTGCACAACTATGATTATTTCTATGGGTACGATACCAATTCCCCACTGTTAATGTTCTCCACTGTTACTTTCCTGACTCCTTTTGCCTGAAAACCTTTTCCCAACCAGTACACAAACCCGACCCTCGAAACTCCTACTTTTGCAGCATCCAGCTTTGTCTGCATTTGTTTATCAAGGATCTTAAGTCCAGCTGTTGAAGCTCCCTCATGAAAAAATGTGAGCTGATGTGATGCTAAAAGAATGCGATTTCTCATTAGGACAGTAAACGGGGTAACTAATTTACACTGGAACACCAAATGGTTGTTTCCTCTTGTTATGATGGATACCGACCCATATCGCCCCATGATTTTATTTCTCTACCATTTGATAAGCAAGTCCCAAGATTTGGATCACCCCCCAATCCGTAAAGAAAACCTGGCTCCTGCACTTTGCTATGCCACATAGTGCCCAGCCACCACTTAAAATAAATTACCCCCCAGTGCCTGCCTGCAGTGATCAAGAAACTTGTAAGCATATTTATTGTTCTCGGCAGTACCCTAGTCAAAACATAAGACCGCATTCAAGGCGAAAGTGATTCACTGCCACAGTTTAGTAGCCCGACAATAAATAATACAATTTCCGTATCTAATGCATCCACGTAGCTGGTGGTACAAGAAGTGCCATTTTTGACATTCACAGACAATAAAAAGGTGTTCTGGTTCTAAAGAAACAAAAATAGGTTTGGTCGGTAATTCGCAGACAAAAAGGTTTGGTTAATACAAAACAAATCATACAAAAATTATAGGTTTTAGTAAATGTATTTTTTCAGTATAGCTCGTTCGTTTTTCCTTATCACAATAAAATGACAGCTCCAATAGTCCAGTTAAAAACATAATCAGCAAGTCTGAAAATCCCTTTGAACAAATCAAGATTTCAGGTTTTTATCTGTATGAATCACACTGCAAGCTAAAAGCCTTTTATCACAACAGTGAAGTGGACGTTCAAGTGCTGATGATTGTTCATCACTGTTTTTCTTTTTTTCAAAAAACTACAAACTAAAATCGCTTCCGACACAGTAATAGGAACCCCCAACATAATGTAGAAATGTGTCTGTATGTATTTTACTAACATACTACATACTAACATACTAAAATGCCAGCAGAATAGGCCTAACGGTCTTTCATGTCTGCTCGTTTGGTCAGTCCCCAACCTGGGTGCTGACCTTGCTGTCCCCCTCGCCTTCTCTGGCTTCTCCCTTCCCAGTTCCGGATATTCTTGCTGCATTGAATTTTGCTTCCAGAACCCTTCCCCTGTACCTGTCCCACCCCCTCTTGAACCCCTCCACTGTCTCTGCCTCCACCAGCCCCCTAGGCAGTGCATTCCATGGCTCCACCACCTCTCAGTGAAGTAGCACCTCCTCCTTTCTCCCTGAATCTTCCCCTCCAGTTTCCAGCCATGCCCTCTAGTGGCCCTTCCTCCTTCCTTGAAGAACCCCGACTGTTCCTCCCCTATTTACCCTCTTCATGTACCTGAAGACCTCTATCATGTCCCCCCGGTCCCTTCTCTCTTCCAATGTGTACATATTTAGCTCTTCGAGCCTCTCCTCATAGGTCCTGTCCCCCAAGCCCCAAATCATTTTGGTTGCCCCTCCTCTGGACCCTCTCCAGGAGGTTAATGTCCCGCTTTAAGTGTGGCCTCCAAAACTGCACGCAGTACTCAAGGTGCGGCCTCACCAAGCAGTTATACAGAGGGAGTATCACTTCCCTCCTTCTGGAGGTGATCCCTCAGCGATGCATCCCAGCATCCTGTTGGCCTTGGCTGCTGCCCTCCTACAAGTCTCAGAGTTGTTCATCTTGACATCCACCACCACCCCAGGTCCCTCTCAGCCATTGAGACTTGTAGCATTTCCCCACAGGGTGTACACTTGACCTGGGTTTCTGGCCCCAGGTGGAGTACTTGCATTTCCCTGCATTGAACCTCAGCTTCCACTTTCTAGACCATCTTCCAGAGCCTCCAGGTCCCCTGTGAGGCCACCCTCCCATCTCCCTATCCACCACCGCCCCAGTTTCGGGTCATCTGCAAGAGACTCATCTCACTCCTGATTCCTGTCCTTATGTCAGATACGTGGCGTTGAACAGAAGGGCCCAAGGACTGATCCTGTGGGACCCCACTAATGACCCTCCTTGGGGATGAGACTATCCCACCAACTACGACCCTCTGGGTCTGGTCCTGGAGCCAATTGCCTATCCATCTGATCATCTGGTTTCCCACCTCCATTTCTCCCAGCTTATCCAACAGGCCCACGTGAGGAACAGAGTCAAATGCTTTGCTGAAGTCCAGAAAGAGGACATCCACTGGTCTACCCAGGTCCAAGGCACTTGTCACCCAGTCATAGAACTCCACCAGGTTTGTCTGACACGATTTCCCAGGATGAATCCATGCTGTCTATCATCCAGGCACCCTGACTTATCCAGGTCCCCCTAGCCTCTCCTTGACAATGCCTCCATCACCTTGCCCACCACCGAGGTCAGGCTGACAGGCCTGTAGTCCCTGCCACCTCCCTTGATCCCCTTGTGGATAGGCACTACGTCGCCACCTTCCAGTCTTGGGGCACCCACCCTGTCCTCAGAGAGATGGTGAAAAGCTCTGCCAGGGGTTTGCCAGGACATCTGCAAGTTCCTTCAGCACTCTGGGATGTAATTTATCCGGCCCTGGTGCTTTCTCCGTCTTAAGGGAGCTGAGGGCTTCCTCACTCTCTCAGCTGTGATTTCCACTTCCGGTACCCCTTCTCCCTGCTTAGCCCTCCCCCCACCTGCCAGTGATGCCTCCCCCTCTCCCCAGACCTGCCGATCGGTAAGGGTTCCCCCTCCTCAGTATCTCTGTCTCCTCCCATGTATGATGCAGCACCTCTATTTTCCTGAGTGAAACCGAGGTGAAGTACTTTTAGTACCTCAGCCTGCTCCCCGGGTCTTGTGCCCATCCTCCTGATTTAATCCTGCTAATCTGCCCTTCACCCTTTGTTTTCCCCAATGTATCTAAATAACCTTTGTTCCCTCTCCTAATTTCCTGGCCAGGTTCTGCTCCTTCCTTGCCTTAGACGCCTCACCACTCTAGTGGCCCTTCTAGCCATCAGCTCATACTCCCCTCAATCCCTTTCCTCCTTGAGCACTTGAATTGCTTATAGGCTGCTTTCTTTCCCGCACCACCTCCTGGACCTCCTGGTCCACCAACAGAGGTTTTGGGCCCTACACATTTCGTCTTACTCTTGCACAGGTGCTGGTAGCATCCTGCACCCCTCTCTGATGATTTCCACCTACTATCAGCGTCCACGTCTGGCCCAATCCCATCCAAATGCTTCTTAAGGATCCTTCCCATTTCCTGTAAATCAACCCCCTGAAGTCGGTTACTTCAGTCTTTGTGCAGCCTTCTACACCTCCTAGGTCCAGGCAGAACCAGACCGTGGCATGGTCGCTCCCTGCCAACAGGTCCCTTACCTACAGGCCCCCCAATCTGGTCACTGTCTGCCAGGACCACATCCAGTACCCGTGCCTCCCTGGTCGGTTCCCTCACCTGCTGAGTTAGAGGCAGCTTGGAAGACATCCAACAACCTCTGTTCCTGGTCACAGAGGATGTCATAGTCTCCAGTCTGTTCCTGGCATGTTTAAGTCCCCAACACCACCACGTTCCTCTGCCCAGTCTGCAGTGTCTCCCTAACATCTGCCACCAGACTGTCCTCCAGCTCCTCCGCCAGGGCAGGGGTCTATACACCACTCCTATTTTTACACTCTTGCCCCCCCTTGTTATCAAGGTGACCCAAATCACCTCCATGGTTCCCTCTGCCTCCTCCTCTACTCCCCCTATGCCAATGCAGTTTTTGACTATCATTGCTACCCCTCCTCCCCTTCCCTCCCCCCTGTCCTTCCTGAACATAGTGTATCCCTCCAGGTTCAGGTCCCAGTCGTGTCTTGCAGTGGCCCAAGTCTCAGTGACCGCTGCCACATCCACTGCTCCCTCAGTTAGCATCGCCTGGGCTCAGGTATTTTATTGCCCAAGCTCCTGGCATTTAGCAGACTACCTTCCACCCTTTCCCTATGTTCCATTTCCCTGCTCATGTTCCCATGGGGATTCTGTTTTCCCTGGTCTGCACTGTGCCAGTTGGCCTTTTCCTGCAATCCTCCTGGTCCCCAGGGGTGGAACAGAGTCCCTCCTATCAGCACCCCCTGATGGCCTTTTCTCCCATCCCACCCCCTTCACAAGTTTAACCCCACTTTTCACCAATGAACCTCATTTTCAACCTTAAGGAGTCCCTCTCCAAATTGAGATGTAGTCTATCTCTAGCATACAGCTCCTTATCCTCCCAGGTCTCCCCAATCCCCCATCAACCCATACCCTCTGGCCTCACACCACTCCCTGAGCCACTGGTTTATCTCCCTAATTTTCCTTTTGTGTTCCCCACTAGCCTTGGCACTGGCAGGATTTCTGAGAAGGAAACTGTGCATCCTATGTCATGACAGACCTGGCTAGCTCCTGGAATCTTGCCTGTATCTCTAGCTCGCTTCTTCCCTCAATGTCATTTGTACCCAGGTGGACCAGTATGTCTGAGGGAACCCCACAATCCTTTGCCAGCTGATATACCTTGTGCTTAGCCTTTAATACCATTAGTCCAGGGAAGCATCTTGTTCTAACTGGCCAGGCTTCTCCCTCCCTATCCCATTTGATACCCTGATCATAGAATCCCCAGCAGGAGCACTCTGACCACTCCTTTTCCTCCATTCCCCCTTCCATGTCCCTCATCCTTTCTACAGGCCCTCCACCCAGCTGGCTCAGTGTTCCTCCCCTTTCTGGGTGCATGCCACCCCTCCTCTCAATCCTATGCCTCTCCTCCTCCTGAGTATCCTTCTGTTCCTTGCTAATTCCCCCTCCTGCTGCAACTGGTCCTTCTCCCCCATCTGCTAAACTAGCCTGCTCATCCTCCTTCCTTCCTCTCCCATTTAGTTCCTCCTTGCTAGTCATTGCTCCTGGCCTAAACCTCAGCTCCCTTACTGAATCCTCCTTGTACTTCTGGTCCTTCTCCTTTACCTTTCCTCCCAACTGGTCCTTCTCCTTGTGCTTTCCTCCCTCTTCCCCCTGCCCCTCCTGCTCTGATTCCTGCTTCCCCATTCTCCTGCATTCCAGGTCCCCTATTCTTCCATCCTATCTGCCCCCTACCTCCTCCCATCCCTTTTCCATCTCTAACTACCCCTGTCATGGCTACATCACCCCTCATCCTTGAGCAGAAGAAGAGAATTAGCGGTTACTGAGTGTAAGGTCCGATCCACTTCCCTGCCTTGCTTCTTCTGTCCAGCCCTGGCCATCTGCCTACTTCCCTGAGAATGTTGTCCCTCCATCCCTTTGTGAGGGCCCCAGTTACCTGCCTGCTTCCTTGGTAGTGTCCTTTTGACCCCTGCCAGAGTTCCCTATGTGACCCTGGGTATTCTCCTGCACTCCTTTCCCTATGCCCCACCCCAGTGCTTGGGTGCAGCCCTGCAAGGAGATTCAGCCTTCCCCAACATACCACCCCCCTTCCAGCTTTCTCCTAATCCCCAACCCTCCCTAAGCTGTGCTGGCTGGTAGCACACTGGAAACCACCCAACTTCCAAGCCCAGTCCAGTATCATGGCTGCTTCACACCCTGTGCCCACCACCCTCCCAAAGATGCGGCCCCTAATGATGTAGTGCATCCCCACTTCCAAATAGGTTTCCTTGGGTGAGCCACAGGTTCCCCTAGTCCAAGATACCCTACTGCCTAATCAGGTCACCCACTAATCTTACAGACATCCCACTGTACACCGAACCCTGTTACTAGTGCAGTACACCACATTAAACTTATAAGGAAATGAACAACTCCCAAAGCTCCCTCTCTCAGCCCTTAAATCCACCCCAAGTAGCTAGAACTACATGAGCTGCACCTGCAGCCTTTCCTCAATTGCAGGGCAGGTGTTCCCCTATAAATTTGCAGACTTCTGGGAGGGAGGGGTGGGGGAAGGTGAGTACAAGACAGACACCCGACTGAGAGAGTGTATCAGCCCTGTGCCTCCCTCCAAGCCCAGCAGCCAAGAACTAGGCCCAAGCAAATTCCACCAAATAGGTTTTAAACATCAGAAGAAACAGGCCTCCCTACCAGCAGCCCTGTTACACAGTGAAACATCCACAAATGAGCCCCACTTACAGCCACCAAATCAGTTTACAAACATCCAACAGCACCCAAAACAATACCCTGCTAGCCCCTTAGAAGTAAGAAAGAAAAGAACTAACCTACCAAGTAAAATCCACAAGAACCCTGTGAAAACAACAGCAGCAGCTACTGTCCTGGAACACAACTGATCCTGTCCCCTTCCAGTTCTTTCTATTTTACAACAGTAAAAGTCTTAATTACTTAGATAAATGTGAGGTAAATGCAATGACCTCGATTGAATGTAATAAGTGCAGAAAACTAGCAGCCTTCACCTTCGTCTATAGGAGTGTAACCCATCAAACTGGTCTTCATATAGTTTTATGAATTTCTTTCACATTTCATTTGAACATCTTAGGCATAAAAAAAAGCAAATTCTTTTTATTATGTCTGTTATTGGAATCAAGTACAGGATGGTAACACTACAAGGAAAAAGTTGGTAATGAATAATCTTTGAAAGGATCAAAATGGTATTATGCATATGGTGACTTGGCATCTCGGTTTGAAAACAATGAAATAGACTGCATACTGCACTTCTAATATAGGTGAGAGATCCGTTGATTTTAAAAATGACCTTTTGAATGTATGCAGCCTTGTGTACAGGTGTTCACATTGTGTTAGAAGGAACTCTACGATGTTCTTGACAGTTACATTTTTAATAAATAAGCAATCACAAGAACCTTTCAAGGGTGAAAAGCCATAGTACTCGATGGGCGTGAAGGCACATTGGAACCGTCAAAACAAACAAGCACACACACACACGACCATTTGGAGAGCTACCACATATTCTTTACTATTACCAGATTGCATTCATCTGTCGATAATTATTTAAATGCTAATTGCAGTATGTTGATTTTCTATTATAAACTGGTGCATCACTCAGTGTATATAGCAACAAACTTTCTTATTAACGTGCTTTCATTTTGTTTCACCTTTTGTTGCACTACCTATTTGCACACCTTGTAAGATGCATGCACCTCTTGCAATTAGCAGTTCTGCTTACATTTGGAGACAGGCCAGCAAGTGTCAGGGCGTCTATATCTCATGTAACTATCAATTGTTCCTCTGTTTGCTGAGGTTCAATGCGATCTTGAATTTAGGAAACCCCTGCAGACTAATGAAAGGGGCACCTATGCAAGACAAAATGCTGGACAAGCGAGAGCAGGAAGAACCAAAAATGAACCTATGAATGATATTATCACAACCTTTCAGCTTAGTGTGTCTCTTCTAGTTAATAAAAAGTAAATGGGAGGCGTGAGGTCTGAAGCCCCTCCGTCCATTAGACATCAGCAGTCCTTAGCAGGTTGGTCCTTCCAGGCTCCGTCCACAGGAAGATTCCCTTGAGCCCGCGCCACCTCCACTGCTGCTGCCTAGTGCTTCCTCATCCATTCCCGCTACTGTTGGGACGTACACTGAGGTCTGAGTCTCTAGAGTTGTACTCACGGCTGGCAACTGGATGTTGCAGAGTTGATGGCGTGGGTGGGGTGTCCAGGCGGCAGCAGTCAGCTGAAACTTGTTGGAAGTTAAGATCGGCCTGGTCAGGGGAGGACATAACTATGGTGAGATAAAGAGCCTGTGGCATGTACACTTGTGACTCATGGTTGCAGGTAATAAGTCTGTTGTTAACGGTAACTACTTCTACATAATGATGAGTGAATGTCACCATTATGGGGTAACTAATTACTAGTTAGCAGCTAGGATTTACCTGGTAATGCCTGGCCAAGAGTACACATGCACAGGCTGTCTATCAAGTGCATCCACACCATTGCATCAGTGTCCGAGAACTTCCAATGAAATGACTGCCTACAGGTCTGGGTGCACAGACAGAGCTTCATAATTGAAGAAGGGAGGGAGAAGGCAGATGAGCTCAGCCCCCTGGGCTGAAGGCACAGTGACAGATGGAAAGTAGGATACATGATCCTCTGACACTAAGGTACCCCAAAACTGCAGTCCAGGGGTGAGAGGAGGCTGAGAGTGATAGATTAAGCAAGACTAGTACAGAGGCTGCAACATTCAGGGATCACCCACCATCTTACCACAACAGCTTGTCCTCTGCACTATTGAGACTCAAAGGAGAGGTGATGTCTGATGCTGCAATGATGAGGTGCTTCCTGATTGCCAGGGCCAAATCATTTCAAGTGGGTGGCACACTTGCTGAACAAGCTCAGCTGAAGCATGCCACCACATTCCCTCAAAGAAGGCCAAGCCAAAAATGCAGTGGTGCGCTTAGGCATCACAGTGTCACCTCCACAACCCTCTTCTCTCCTAGCTGCCACAAAAATGTTTCTTGCGCATGCACAAGCAAACATAATAAAGAACACAGGACAGGAGTCATGCAGCAAAGCCCATGGGAGAGGAAATGATTCAGAGGGATGAAAATACTACTTCACTCAAAGGTGGTAGGCACCTGGAACAGACAGCTTGCTGGAAGTAGAATCAAAAATAGTGATGGGGCTTCAAGCATGTCTGGTATGGTCATAGGCCTGTATCAGAAAAAAGTCATGGAGGAGGTTGAGTTGCCACAGGCAGTTAAGGTCTCGCGAGACCGATTAGGCAGGGACCATCGGGCAGATGGTGTGGGCCAAGCTTTCCTTTTCTGCTGACAGATTTCATGTTTTTTAACGAAATGCCAAACATTTATTCTGGAAACAGTAGAAAGGATCAATAATTATCTACCAAAAAACATTTTTTTTTTTTTTACAACAGCATTACTGGTCTGTAAATAACTGTTCTGCTGCAGTCCCAGTGTTAGAGAACGTTTCATTTTGGTCTGTATTCCACCCCCAAAGCCACTGCACTTTTGTAATTTCAGTAGTCTGTGAAGACAGAAAGAATAGAGCACAGTGCCTTTTTTTTTCGCTTAGGTAGTCCCAATGCCTACGGCCACCTTACAAAGTTTTAAACTTAAAAATGTTTTTAGACCACACAAAACCCACCACCTCCATTAAGAAACACCCCCAATTTATGTTTGTGGCACTTTGAAAGTAGAAGTCTAGCATAAGGAACATAAACAATGTTTACATTATTCAACATAATTGTAAATCTGGGCATGTGTAAAGTCTGTTTTATCACCCTGCCACCATTTCATGCAATAACCTAATGCTTTCTCAAACTTGATAAAGTGCTAGGTTATTGTGGGAAAGTTGGTGGATGGTGTGTTGTGCTGTCGGCCATTGTTTATCATGCTTTTCTTGTGTAAAGTCTTCAAGTGCAGAAATACATATTGCCACTATTGTTGCTCATTTATATGGGTGCCCAACTCTCCTTGCTAATCTTGGTGAAGCGTAAGCTGAGAGTACCTTATCGTGGTCCTGGAGCCTAGCTGAGTTTGGCGCCAGGGTGGAATACCCTGGAGCTGTGTAGGGTGGGGGAGTCTTTCTCTCAACTAAAGCAGCATTCGACTTGGTCATTCACAGTGATGGTTGGACAAACAGGGTTGAATGGGGGTAGGCAAATGCTCAGATATATGTAACTCTCTGTCAGAGTGGACACAGATAGTGGTAAGCTCAGTGGATAGTCTCATCTCCACGGGCGCATTGCCTTAGAGATCGTCCTGGCTCTGTCGGGTGCAACTCTTATGTCTCTGCCAAAATGAAGCGTATTGATACTAGTCTCTTTCTAGATGACTCAGGGTTGCAGGCAGTGGATGGTAGGAGGGGATGCTAGCCCTAGGGTGACCTAGATGGAAAACTGTTCGGAACTGTGGACTGAGTTTCAATGCAGGAAACACAGTGTACTGGCCCGGGCAAAACCCTGGCCAGTGGAAGTATGGAATGCTGCAAGTCTCAAAGGCTCAGAGGGCTGGGGTTGGTGGTGGATGTTAATTTGAACTTCTCTGAGACTTGAAGGGTGCGTAACCAATACAAATAGATGCTGGGAAGCATTCGAGAGAAAGCGCCTCAGATGGGGTGGGTTTGGGAGGAAGCATACCTCTGTATAACTGCTTTTCAGGCTGTACTGATACTATCTGCAGTTTTGAAGCCATAAAAGGGACATTGAACTCGTAGGGTGCAAGGAGAAACAAAAAGTGGCTCTGGGTACCTGGGTAAAGCATCAAAAATAAATATATGACATACCAGCATAAACAGAACACACCATCTGTCTAAGTATACCCATCACCTCAAGCATTACTACACACTTTATAGCGAACAAAGCGTGCTGCAAACAAATACCACTGACTATACACCTATTACCATCACAGACTCTGTAATCATAACAAAACCCACTCCTCCATTACTGGCTACTTGTCCCACAGAGACCTGGCCATGGACTATGTCGGCAAACATATTCCTATCCAATACCCAAGACAACTTTGGACACCCTTTATTGACTGCCTAAAGTGGGTGACGTCATGATGAGGTGCAGCGTCCATAATGCACACAGAACTCAAGATGGTGCTAACCAGTGTCTTATTAAAGGGTGCTTATGCCTCCTCTTCAAACTTGTGCTATTTCTACTAAGACACACAACATCCACCTAGTATTACAGAATGCTTTAGTGGTCTTGAATGATTTCAGTTCAGCGCTGAAGATGATGCCCAGGTGATTTGTTCCCATCGACTGCCGCAACTCCTCACAACCTATAAGTGACCATGGTTTATCTTTCCTATATGCATGATCTAGCACTTCGCTGCAAAAAAAAACAGTTGCCACTCTTTCAGCCATTTTGTAGTTCATCCAGATCTTTTCTGGCAGCAGCCACTTCTAGGTAGGGTTATTCTAATGACCTACAGGGGGCAGCCCCAGACAACAGCACAGGACCCCTTTCGAGAGAACAATCTTGACCTGGTTCTCTCAAATGGAGATGAAGAGGATCACAGATGTAAAGTGGGTAGCCATCTGAGAACAAAGACCAACAGACAGTATAGTTCTAATAAACACAACAATAGGTCAAACCATACAAAGACAAGGTACTGGATTTTGGATGGCTGACTTTGTCAAAATAAGTGATGCTAAGGAATGCACTAGCAAATGAGCAGGAAGGAGGTGGAAGAACAATGGGGAACAATAAAACTGCCATCACAGAGGTAACAAGCACTATAAAGCAAATAAACAAATAAATGGGAAGAAACCACTATAGTTCTCAAGAGTAACGGTTCAAAGAAAAAGCATTCAGGAAGTACAAGGTCTAGAAGGAACGGACGAACATATCAGTTAAAAGCAAAGGCTGGGAAGCCAATCAGGCAAAGGCCAAACACGATAGCCAACTCAGTTAAGAAGGGGATAAAACCTTTTATAGGTACATCAGGAGCGAAGGAAGACCAAGGAGGGATAGTGAGGAAGCAATAAAGGGGAGGAGGGGTGGGCAGAGGCGACTGTGAAGAGCAGAATACTAAACAAATATTTTGTTCAGTATTTACAAAGGAAGGGAGCACCTAAAACAAACAGTAGAAACACTCTGGATACAAGTTGATACCAGCCATTTACAGAAGAAGGGTTCAAGAACTCTTAAAACTGAAGATGAACAAGCAAAGGGCCTGATGGGATTCATCCCAAATTCTAAAAAACTAAGGTAGAACTAGTGACTACCCTCTTTAACAAATCATGGGAGGTGGAGTGGTACCGAGGACTGAGAAGGGCAGATGGATTCCCTTCACAAAAGTGGGGCAAGGGAGCAGGGAAACTAGACCTGTTAGTTTACAACTAAGTGGTAGAATGGAATCACTTCTGAAGGAAAAAGTATTGGTATCTAGAGGCCAGGGGCACAGGACCCAGGCAGCATGGATTCTGGCGGAAGACCATGAACAAATCCCATAGATTTCTTTGACTGGGTGACCAAGTAGTTGATCAAGGAGACTGACGCATGGCCTACCTAGACTTTGAGCATTTGACACAGTCCCACACACAAGAATTAATATACTAGAAGTTAGCCAGCCTGGAGTAAAGGAATTGGCTGGGGAATACATTTTGGGACACAGAGGTAATAGTAAATGGGTCCACTCTGAAAAAGGGATTAGTAGTGGGGTACAGGGTTCAGTATTAGGACTGGTCTCTTCAATATCTTCATAGCGACATTATGAAGGACTGAAGGAAAAAATATGTCTCTTTGCGATGACACAAAGATCTGCAACAAGTTGATGCACAAGGTGGAAAGGATGAAGGGACTTATGAGTTAGAGGAATGGTCAAATGTATAGCTTAGATTCAATGCTAAATGCAGGTAATGCACCTGGAAACAAAACCCAGGAAAAGAGTACACAAGGGGTAGATATAACAACAACAAAATGGAAAGGACTTGGAGTAGTCATATCAGACGATAAAGGTGGGCAAGCAATGTGAAACAGCAACAAGGAGGCTGGGGATACTGGGATGGATGGAGAGGCATCACCAGTAGAAAACAGAAGTTATCCCTCTGTACAGACAGCTAGTGAGACCCCATGGTACTGGTGCAGTTCTGGAGACCAATCTCCCAAAGACATAGACAGGATGGAAGCTGTCAGAGGGAAACTAAAATGGTGGGGTCTGCACCGGAAGACATAAGAGAGAAGTAAGAGCTTAATGTATAGCCTCGGGAAAGGGGGCATGATAGAAACTTTCAAGTACTCAAAGAATCAACAAGTCAAGAGATAGCATCTTTAAAAAGAGTGTGCAAGAACAAGGGCCAATTTGAAGATAGGCAGGCGGATCAAGTATTTAAGGAAGTATTTTTTCACAGAGGATGTGGATGTATGGAACGGCCTTCCAGGAGGTTGTGAGTCAAAAACAATGGTGGAATTCATGCATGCATGGGACAGTCATAAAGGCAATTCTAGGGGTGGGGGCAGGAAAAAGTAGGCTGCTGGTTAACAAGGATCTGCAACTTATCCATCAGGAGAAATGGGCATATGGGTGGCTAAGCGGTCCTTATCTGCAAATCAAATTCTATATTTCTATGTTTCTCATTCTGCCCACACCATCTGTTTACATCTACTCTGTTCCGAATCTGGCTATAGATGCAAACAGACAAACAGTACCCTCAGTCCACCGACATATAACGAAGAAAGATATTGATGTGGGCGTACCCCAGGACTTATGCAGGGTCCCACTTGTGACGTCCTTCGGCTATATAATATTTAGCACACACCTTAATACCTTTCTGCATAGGAAGTTTGGCGCCTGCCGTCTTCATACCGCTGGGTTCCTTGTGTTTCTAACGAACTTCCTTTGTGAGCTTACCTTTTATGATACAGTGCCTGATACACTATCTAACAACTATTTGATGCATTAATTTGTTCTTCACTCACCTAGAGAACCTCCTCATCCTCTTAAACTCCTGTCACTCTATTGTTTGTGTACCCTCTTGCGACATCCCAGTCATGGTTCTCTATTTACCCTGTTGCAAGTGTCACCACAATATCAGTTGCTAGCGTCCATCAGACCACTACTTTATGGCAATTTGGTACACAGACTATAGGCATTGGTATATCCTCTACAGTATATTAACAAAACACACATCACTCAGGGTAGCAATCAAAACACCGTATTTATAAAGTGAGCATAGACCAAGCTAAAACATAACATATAAAGGCGTGGTACAATGGTTGACATATCAATAAGTCAAACTGCTCAACGCAGCAGGGCAACAGAAAGTCAGGGGTGGCTTGACTGAAAAGACCACACTTACATATCAGTGCTTGCATGTTATCAATAAAGTGATTACAATGAAAACTGACAAATTGACATGATTTAAAAATAATCGATGGAAAAGGTGACATTT
Source organism: Neoceratodus forsteri (assembly GCA_016271365.2). Lineage (NCBI taxonomy): Eukaryota > Metazoa > Chordata > Ceratodontiformes > Ceratodontidae > Neoceratodus > Neoceratodus forsteri. Next base: position 758,113,576 of record CM057452.1, read on the forward strand.
GGATCATATACAGAAAACAGGAAGATTAATGAGAATTCTCAATTCTCGGTGGAAGGGGCAAATCTCAATATCGCCGACCATCATGGTTATAAATTATTCCATGACTGCTGTGTTGAAGCTGAAGAACAGATTCATTTCAGTACTATGCTCATGTATGTGAGCATCGCCATACACTCAACAATGCAAGATTTTATTTATGGGGATGGCAAATAAGCTCTAGACTGCTTCCTTTTTCAATGAAATTAACAACAAAATACAACACATTTCTGTAATTCTGCAGGACTGGACAGACAGACAATATACAATCTTGAGAGACCGTGTATGTTGATTCATTGGCAAATCAAAAAACGTTGCATCTCAGCAGTACAAAACACTAATGTAGCAATTTACTAAAGAACACCCATACTGGTCACTACCACTCTGCATCACAGGACAATACAACTTTACTGCTCTTTGCGGTATGTGGTTGTCTTGGGGAACAAACACAGTCAGATGGACGTTGTATATTGTCTGGCTACCCAAGCGGGGTGGGGGGAAATGAGTCCTCGAGTGGGGCAAACAAACTCCTTGGTGCAGATCTGAAATCCTGATCACACCTGTTAATGATTCATTACACACGCGACATAGGCTCTTCTTAATGGATAACGTTAGCATCTATAACTACATTCTTTCAACAGCATAGTTTACCACTCTGTGCTAATTCAGTCTCACACTGTACCTACACAACTTGTATTAATCATTGATGTGCAACAACTTCTAGAAATACCCCACATTCCAATAATCATAAAATATCGTGTATTGAATGTTGCAGCAATAAATATTGTCATGTGATAGTTTGGTTGCATCAGACTCAACGATGTGTCTGACAATTAGTATATGATAAAGCAATATCTGTCATGCCAAATGAGGGAGCATCAGGGAACAACAACGCCTAAAGTGTTCTTAGGTGCAGTGGCACAGCAGTCCTGAACATTTGGGTCAATAAGTAGTTTCAGGGTGCAAATACAGTGCTGTCTTGTGTCTGAAGCAAAAATGTAGAAGAAGAGAGAGGACACTAGGGTTCCATAGCATCGTCACTGTCTGCGAGACTGAAACAGTGTCAACAAAGACCATTCACCTGACTGTGTGTGTGGGATACCTAGGGCAGCAGTGCAATTGCCCAAGTGATCCAGCAGATAGCGGGCATCTGGTTGCCGTTTGTGTTTACAATATACATGATGTATTGACATCACTGAAATATAGATCATACAGTACATACTTCTGAAAAACATAGTTTGATTTCACGTTTATATCGACATAAAAAAAGTTCTGTCACAGGAACATGAACAAATATTCAGGCTACGAAACATACTAACATAATAAAATTCTGCAAAATATGCCTTATAGTCTTAGTGTCTGCTCATTTTGTCAACACCCTCTTTGCACACCAACAGCAATCATACTTGCTGTTCTAATGTGATGATTCAACACTACTAACATCTACATTGAATCTCTATAAAGTAAGTTTGGCAATCTTGCATGATGTAACATCATAACAACTGAACTGGTGACATGTTCACCTTCTCCTCCTTAGGTGTACTTTAACATAGATACACAACACACTGAAAGAATACACACACTGGTATAACTATGGTTTGGTAATTGCTCTAGCCATGAAACATTTGAACACATCTTGAAGTACTCATAGTGCATAATCCATCAGCATTAAACATGAAAATCAGGATTTAGAAAACTATTTCTGCCATAACTGCACATTGCTACAGATGTTCGACTGCAAACACTTAAACACATTTGTCGAATGCAAGGTGAAATTCAATTGATCATGGAAGTATCCTTCATCTGAATGAAAATGGAGTAATATACTATCATTGACCTGTGTTAGCTATAATAACTGTGAGCCAGACAACAGCATGATGTGGAGCTCTATTCTAACTAGAAGTGTAACAGTGTGATGATTGTGCCATTGGCCATATCACAGTACTACAAGACAGTCAGTCAGCCATTGTCTGCAAGGGTATCTAGCTCTAACACTCCACACAATTCAGAACACAAGTCCTGGGTTTTGCTGCGGATGTGTCATACCAAACTACTCTAGTGGTATGTGATTGCCATAAAAGTACCTAATGACACATACCACAATGATATTGAGTTTGTAATGCTGTTACTGAACTTGAATGTACATTTCTTTCTTGAATCTATGTGCATTGCTAAGTAGCGCATATTTTGATTCAACAGTCAATGAACAAATAGTGGTATGCTGGATAAGCTCTTGGTGGATAGCAGGTGGAATGGGTAATGTTAGGCTGAATGGCGTGGATCGTCGGTTGCTAATGTTGAATGAGTTGTAACAATGCCATAATCTACATTAACTCCAGTAACATCAGCCATCATCTGTGGGATATGGAGTACTCTTTGGTGACTTCTTGGCAACTACTGTCCATCTAACCAAGCTTGTTAAAAACAGCCAATATCTGCAACATAGAAACATAATGTGAACTATCCATGATGTACATAACTTCTCATTTCAGAAGAGTTAACACAATGGCAATGAAAAGCACACAGAACATAATTACATTGAAGAGACTTTTCATTACATCGAAGGAAAAGTGGAGAAACACAAACAAATAATTTTCTATGTGGAAAACTGATGGAAGGTCATAAATATAACAGAGAAAACAAGCTAACTGTATAAGTACTTGTCAATGTGTCATTTCTTGCAGTTATAGAGTTGTGCCACATGAAATCATGTTTTCAAATCATAGTGATGCATACTGCACAAAATGGCATAGCCTACAGTAACATAGCCATTGAAACAGTGAGTGAAAGCACAAGGTTAATCCGAAGATAAAATTGATAGCAAATACTTACACCTTCTCCCTCTTGCATTGAAGCAAATATAGATAATGACACATGTTGATTGTAGTCTATGGCTGCCAAATAGTTCCGAGACGCGGTACACAGAAAGGTATGAGCAATCGCTTAAGCGAATACATAAAGAATATGTTGCTGGAACTGTTCAAGATCAGATATGCTCCTGATGTAAACAAAAAGAAAAGAAGTCAAACTTGAAAAAATAAGTCACAGGAGTGTGTCAGCATCTAACTGCTGGATAACAGACATTAATTAATTAGAAAAAAGGTCAGTTGTTTGATCTGTACAATAACATCAGACGATGACCATGTCTGACCAAAGACTTAATTGCTAAACCAGATTAGAGAGTCTGCTAAGAGTACTGTTTCTGGACATACCAAATCAAAGGTAAATTTTGCCATAAGACTTGGGTGCTGTGATGACCTGCGAGGCAAAAGTAACACCCATGTCCAGTGTTGGCTAGAGTGAACATATAATTTTATTGTGTTTTTACATCAAAATCGATTTACCGAAAAACACACCTGGATGATGCCAAGATGTTGAAGGCCATGTTACTATGCAGTTTGAGATATGCTAAAGTACTAACACAACAAAAAAATAATCTGCTTTGGGAACTGTGCAAGAATGACATGAAACCATGATAGATATGCTGCCATCAAAAGAAAAACTTTTAGCAGTACAGTAATACATCATGAAGCTATTGATGGGACTGCATATAACATCAACTGTTTAAAATTATAAATTTATGCTTTGTAATAGGTTATTCAGCGGTGAACCAAGATGAAGTAAGCATTAGTTAGAGTAACTTTTCTTCAAAAGTTCATCCATACAGGTATATAATGCATTTGAAAATGCAATTCAGCCTATATATTCTGCTCATGCATATACTGATAAAACTAACTTGTGAAGATGTACATGCCTACATACAAAGACAGCAGTACAAGATAGTAAAACAAGTTACCTGAAAGGTATGTAGCAATAATACGAGTGTGGTGAAACAGCTTGTCAAATCTAATTTGATAATTTCAAGATGTGCCAGTGATCCAGGCTCAAAGCCAGTCTTTGTCACAAACTTTTCCATGTGTTCATGCCTGCTCTCTATGCCACCTAATCCATGTAGCAACTCCCACTGATGAACATTCACAACATGGTGAGACACTCCAACCCATAGTACCTGCAACAGCAAATAAACAAATCAAACAATTAAGATACTTCTGTCAACAGGGCGTTACAAGCTAATGTGATCTGAATTTAAAACAAAAGAATGATGTTCTCTACTATCTTGAAATCCATATAGAGTATCAGCTTGCTGGCAACAGTACCAGAAATGCTCACAATGTCACAACACCATGTGACTAAACCTTACAACCACGTTGTTGTGGCCTAGAACAGAATAAATTTCATGCTATTTTAGGCGTGCCATTGTGAAAAGTAGTGATATGAACATCATCATTTTGGTATGGAACTATACTTACTGCCACTATTAGATTTGCAAGATTTTTTGCACCATGCACATATCCGAACGAATACTAATGTATGGATAGTGATTACCTGCAATGTTAGTCAAGTGGAGAATGGTTAAGAATTGTTAATGACCATCTAAGGTCAACGCTGTTCAATGGCAATCACGATGAACCCTACGACATGTAGGAGTCACAAAAGGTGAAGAAAGATCGAATGTAGTGCATAGATGTGGACAGTAAATGTAGGCATCAAAAGTGGAAGAGTGGTGGCGGTACCAGAAGAAGGGGTATGAGAAACTTTCAAAAATCCTCCAGAGGCACGACACCATGACACTGTTAAGCTGAGCATCAGCGACACCTCGCCCCTTTACAGTGAGCATGGTTCTGGGCGAGCTCTGCCTGCTGGTTGGTTGGCAAGGGAAAAGTATTGAGCGAACAAGGCGCTTGCCTTAAGCTTAGGAGGAGACCCGCAGCCACAATGCAATACCACAACCTGGTTGTTTCGGTGCTTGGAGTGCCGGAGGAACCAGCATGAATGGGAGTGTTCAAGGTCAACAGATATACATACGGAGGATGCATCTCAGCGTGCACAGACCCCTTGGTTCTCAGCGCATACCACTGCTCCCAATGTTGACAATGGTAGATGTGCTATCAGAGGACAGTGATCAAGGGATTCTGGGGCGCCTGCGCACTGGCTGCATGATACAACAAGTTTCTGGTGTTTAATGGAGTAACACTCCACCACAGTTTGGTGGTTATCCAGAAGGTTTAGGGGAAAAAGATGCAACGATATGTGTGTACATCTCCTGGAAGGACTCAGGTGCTGGTCACCATTGAGCCCTGAAGAAGTATTAACATGGGGAAGGTAAGAGCATAGATTCAGGATTAAAACTAATAAATCAATACAGAAATAAAGAAATAAAGCTCAGGGAATCAACAAATTACAAGAGGTATCATCTTTCAGAAAAAGAATATGTGCAAGAACAAGGGGCACAATTTGAAGTTATAGTGGGGATGGCTCAGAGGTAATGTGAGTAAGAATTTCTTCATGGAAGTTGACTGAATCATAACACCCTTCCAGAGGGCTGTGGAGTCAAACAAGTGAAATTCCAGAAATGCATGGGACAGACATAATGCAGCTTGAATGGGGGAGAGGCTTATCGTTAAGTGGAAATGGGCAGACTAGGTGGGCTAGGTGGTCCGTATCTACCATCCTATTCTATGATTATGATTCTATGTGTGACATTTTAGGGCAGTCACCTGGCAGGAATGCAATGACATATGATACAGACCAAAATGGAACACTTTTAAAGGGAGGCTGAGGGTGGCATAGTGACTAGAGACAGGTAGGCACCGATACATGCCGCATGACCAAAGGTGTAAAAGACCATTAAAAAAATTTACAAAACTGGTGGATGATGGGTTCAGAATCAGCAAGGATGCCGCAGCACTGAACAAATACATGGCAGTAGAGGTTCTATGGCAAGTGCAATGTTAAGCATGTCAGAGCCAGGAACCAGGGGAGGATCGGCACTCAAAAAGGGGTGCAGTTGAGAGAGTTACCTAGAGGAGAACATTACAGGATAGCATAAACAACTCTGCTCACTGGAGGAAGGCAGCAACAGAAGACAACAACATGCTGGAATAGAATGTGGTATGCATCTCCTCCTGATGAAGAGGTTATCATACCCTGTTTTCATCCTTAGTCCAGCCACCAAGAGGTACTGTAAGGCATTACCAGCTCACAGTGCTGAAGAAAGAACTTCACATTGTTGTACATGTGGTGCAGCAAGGAGCCACAAGATGATACCTGGATTGGAGAGCAAGCCCCATGAGAGATGCTTGGAGAGCATATTATGTATTCACTGAAGGAGGGAGGTTGGTGGGGATATGCTCACTAGACAAACACAGAATAGATGTATCAGATGGGAATGGGAGGAACATGTGACAGCATGGAAGGATAGGAGGAATATTCAAGAGGAGAGAGACCTTTTTCATATAAAAGAGTGGTGGACAAATGGAATGCCTTATAAGACAAATAGCGTTGGCTAAGAAGGAAGGTAGTTTCTAGAGTGGTTGTGTCAAGTAGTGGAAGGATAGTAGGAGAGATGGTGGCGTTCTTGGGGTAGATCCACGAGATGCAGTGCTAGCAGTGCAGTACAGGCGGCAGAAAACACCACGAGCCAATTATTGCTGTCTGTTTAATGCGATCATATATACACGCATCAAGCACAAAATCTGAACATGTGCATCAGTGACCACTTCACTGACCAAATGTCACTATTCAGGACGCGAGTCTAGTGAGTGCTGAAAGCAAACTTTCCATAGTTGGTGACTTCGGTGCTGTCTCCGCTTATCGAACATGGTCATTGATAAAATCTCTTCGACTCCAGGTCCATGCAGGTGTGGTACAGTACTGACGGAGTGAAAGGACTGTCCATTAGAGCCATCACCTACAATGAAGATAACAAATGTAAATGACAGGTTTGAATAGGTCCACAAGAACATGTGATCACAGATATCACACAATGATGCAGCATTTGCTCACCCATTATAATGACACTTTGTGCTTGCTAAAGACAGACAAAGAATCCTCCATTGACGCCCAGTGACGTTCAATAACAGGTACCACATACAGATGCTGAAATCAAAAAAGGAGGGACTCACAGAGCATTGCATGGTTCAAGAACTGGTACATGAAGGCAATCTTTCCATAGTTATTGCCCGACATGAGTATAGCAACAAGTAACAAGTCACCCGTTTCAGGCCATATTTCAGTTGTATGGCTTGACCATTTAAAGTGAACATGGACAATTGTGCACATCTGAAAGAAAAATATGTGTGTCACAGGATTGTTGCAATCAATAAAATATTTGCACAATATGTCATGTCAGAATATTACATGTCTTACGTACCCATGTCAATGTCAAGCACATCCCACTAACCCTTGTGTGGATTGCAAGGGCCTGGCCACAGATGCCACAACTGGTCAATGAGCATTTATGTGCCAAAGCCATGAGGTTTTTCTGGTAAACCATGAACACAGCCTGTTGTGCAATTGAACTTGCAATGTGAGCATCACTACCTTCTGTGTTATCGTTATCGTGGTTTTCCTCTGCATGTGCTGTGATGGACTCCTCAGTACCACACAGTCCCAAAACATCTTCCTCAACAGTGGCATCGGGCAAATGTTCACATTGGACATCACTGCAAATTAAAATAGAAATAAATGGCAAGAATTACAATTATGTAACCCACTAGCACGTCACGTTGCACTGACAAAGTATTGTGTGCTACTGTGTCAAATGACGTCTATATTGATGGGAGGACACACAGCAGCGGTGATATGTATACATACTAACATACTACTTGCCCGTACATTATGCCTGACGGTAGATCGAATCTGCAGGAAACACAGATCCCATGTTGGGAACTGATGCCCTAAACCCCCCCCCCGTGTTCCAATACATGCCCTTTCTGCATCTGTCCAAACATCTCTTGAAGCCCTCAACTGTGGTAATATGGATGAGCTCGCCAGGCAGCACATTGCAAGGATCCACCACCTGCTCAGTGAAAAAACTCCTCCTACACCCCCATCATCCTTCCACCTTCAAACTTCAAACCATGACCACTGGTGATACCTCCTTCCTTTAGCCTAAAGCTACCCTCTGTGTTTACCCCATGTATTCACCTTGAGGTATTTGAAGACCTCAACAATGCCCCACCCCCGTGTCTCCTCTACTGTCCTCCAATCAAAAGTGGTTGAGCTCTTTAAGTCTGTACACATACAACAACTCCCCCACTACTCGAATCACCATGTCCCGTATCATGCTTTCCATACCTCCTTGCGTATCAAGCCTGTTGCAGATCTTTGTGTCGTCTGCAAAGAGGCATACTTTTCCTTCCAGTCACTCTACAATGTCACTTATAAAGGCATTAAAAAGGACTGGACAAAGTGCTGAACCTTGCGGTACCCACTAGTAACCCCTCTTTCTTCCAAGTGGACTCTATTCACAATTACCTTCTGTGTCTGTTGTCCAACCAATGTTGTACCCAGACTACTACTGGAACCTGCTAAAAGTGTAGGAAGGACATATCCACAGACCCTGCCTGGTCTAGTACTTTTGGCACTCAGTCAAAGAAATCAATAATGTTTCTCTGACAACCTTTCTGCTGTGGTACATCCTGCATTGGGTCGAGTGCACTGCTGGGCTACAGGTACTCAACAATTCTTTCCTCAGAAATAATTCCATCACTTCCCCTAGCACAGAGGTCAAACCGACAGGTCTTTGTTGTTCCTGCCTCTGTCTTATCACCACTTTCAGAGAATAAATCACGAACGACTTTCTCACATCCTCAGGTAACATACCACCATGCCATGATTTGTTAACAACAGTTGTCAAGCGGATGTCACTAGTTCTCTCCTTAATTCTTTTAAATTCTGGGGTGAATTACATCAGAGCTACATTGCTTTGTACACCTTCATGTGGAAGATGTTCTTTTCAGAACACTTTCTTCTGTGAAAGCACTGATATCCCACTGCCGCATCCCGATTTCATAGTCACCTCCACCTGCTCCTTTTCAGTGAATACTGATAACAAGTAATTGTTCAATACCCCTTCTTTTTGACTGTCCCTCAATGCCCACCGACCATCCGTTGTGTTTTTCCTCACTCTTCCTCCCTATGTCTTTCTACACTCACTGATATACCTATTTAAGGCTTTACCCCACTTCTTAACTGAGTTTGCTATCTTTTCCTAGGTTTTGTGCTTTGCTATTATTACTACCCTCCCTGCCTGCATCTGCCTTAACTGGCACAGCTCTCTGTCCTGCTCCGTCTGTGTTTCTGTATACTTCCTAAATGCTATCTTTTTCTCCCTGACTTTCCACGCCACCACTTTTGAGAACCATAGTGGCGTTTTCTTTAATTTAGATTTGTTTATTTGCTTCACACAAATGCTTGTTGCCTCTATGATGGCAGTTTTGATGTTTCCACATTGTTGCTCTGCCACTCCTTTTAGCCTGTTGGCTAGTGATTTTCGAAAGGAACTCTCCCATCTTGCCAAATTCTGCCCTCCGGAATCCAGAAGCCGCACTTTGTAAGCAGGCTCCGTAGTGAACAACACTGTTTGGTGGTCTTTCATCCCAGATAGCTACACACTTCAAGATCTGAGATGCTCTCACTGTCCCACTGTGAGAGTACAATGTCTATGATTGCTCACTCCCGAGTGGGTTCCAAAACTAGCTGTTTGAGGCATGCCACCTGAAGATCGAAAATGGCCATGCTTTTGGATGTGGACACTGCAAAGGTGCTCCTGTTAACATCTGTCATATTCTGGTTACCTTATCAACAGTATCTCCCCTTTCTCTGCCATCCTAAGGATCCCTTCTATGATATACTTGTACATTCCCTCACCCTGACATGTGGTTCTGTATACAACCCCTGTGCGGAGTGTGATGCCATTTACAGTCTCTAAGCTGATCCACACTGCCTCCTTGCCTCCCTATGTATTCTTTTGTTCAGTTGCAGTTATCCTTTCACATACATTGAGAGCTACTATTCCCCTCTTGTACCTTCCTGGTGTCTCCTGTCGGTTAAGTACCCTGCTATTTTAACATCCCAGTAGGGTCTCTCTGAGTACTATGTTTATGTGACTGCTACGATGTCCAGGTATCCTTCTTCCATCAAGGATTCCAGTTCAGGGAACTTTGTGTACCAGATTATGAGCATTGGTAATCTTTACCATCCATTTCTTGATGGCATTACCACTTTTGGCGCCAACCCTGTCCACACTGCATTAGTCATTTTCTTCATGTACCACTGCACTTCTACCTATCAACATCTCTATCTTGGAGTTTACATCACTTACTATACAGATTCTTTTTTGGGGTTGATGGTGGGAGCTAAGATTTCATGTGTGCATAGTGCCTCCCCCTGGCAGGTTCAAATGCTTGCCAATGAGTATTCCAAAAACCAATCACCAAGGACACCCATGATGATGTCAGCTATTGTGCTGAAAGCCATGATGGCTGGAATGAACATTTGATGCTGTGATAGCCTCTCTCTGTTTGGTGTGTGTATGTGGGAGGGCAGAAAGCAGAAGAGAGGAGAACATGGCACTAAACAATGGTGGGAGGAGTTTGTCTGCGATAGATGGCATTGGAGTCTTGTTTTTTCTGCTTGGAAGCAGGAAGCAATGTGGGAGAAGGATGAATGCGCAATAACCAGAGTATTTAGTGACTTTGCTTGCATTGTTTCCAGTATAAGTGACTAAAAATACCATCATAAGTAAGGGCTACTGCAACCATCATGTAGCTAGTGCCATTTGGAATCAACGTCACTTGCTAGCTAGTGCAAAAAAGGTGAAGGTAGACCCATGACTTTGCCACTCATGCCCCTCTTCCATCCTTTCTAACCTACCTAAGCATAGTGTGTCCCACTCACGTGTAGGTACCAGTATTGTTTAGTGTTGGCGTCATTTATATTAGCGCCATCAAAAACACAACCCAACAACATGACCTTGAACTATAGGTACCTTGGAGCAAAACCAAATTCTTGTGGTGCTGCAATGATGACTGGATTATCCAGAGGAAACTGGTCAACTCGTCGCTGTGTGTCTTGATTGCGGGAGTACGTCACCTGAAATACAAAACAAATGTTAAAAGCAGAACAAAAGACGAATGGAAATTGCTATAAGGAATTGGCACTAGAACTACACAGAATGAAACAGAAAACCCATCAAGATGACGTGACTGAGAGATTGGCATGTATAGGAATCCATCAAGTGTTATTTCTTGTTTCAGTGTATCCATATATGCAGCTAAATTGCCTCTCTGTGGATTGTTGCATTCTGTTTCATCTGAAAGCTCTGGATCTGGCAACTGCATGGAAACAACAACATATATTAATCAAAGAAGAAATCAAGTATTTCAGTTATCACAAACACTTTAGATTCTGTGATAATTGAATGACACCACTGCACTTGCCTATTTGTGGACACATCGTGTGGCACTGCATGTGAATGATACTGTGTTGGTCCATGGTCATCTGAATGCATCATTCGGGCATTGTTCAACTTATTTGCCTGTTGCGGAGTGGAGTGCACAATTGGTGATGTGGCCAGTGCAGAGATTGTTCCATGCTTGAATTATAATACTTGTGGAAAAGGAATGTAAAACATTAATAGCTGACAGCTAAGGGGAACCATGAAAATGTAGTCCTAATTTGATGTAAAACAAATTAAATGGTAGCATACCAGTCAAAGTAGAAAGCAAACAACGTCAGAATGTGAAGACAAGTTATGTTCTTGCTTGATTGATAACCACCGAGACATTTATGAACCAATGGAGATTCGGCTTTTGCACGAGCAGTATCAAGTGCTTTCTTGTGCCTCTTCAGCAGGAATCAGTGAGTGACATGAGGACCAACGCTTCAGTAGTGGAGTATCGGTGACGGTGATAGTTTTCATAGCAACCATAAGATGAGGTGGAAAATCTGAAAAACATGGCATTAAAACCAGTGATGAAATAGAGATAAAATTGCTCAGGCATTTAATCACTGTAGGAATGAGTAAACAAAAACATCTGAAATGATGCCAGACAGTACCACTGTGCATACGCACAGTACAGTTTCTGCAATGGATGTGATGCACACGGCATACTAAAAAACACAAACCAATTGATGAGCAGAAGGATTGTATCATATAAACAAACAAAAAAAAAAGGTGACAAGCAGTAGTACTCGTACAAAAGTGAACAGTGTTGTTGATCAAGAGCGATAACTTACAAGGAGCAATGTAAAAAACAAGTCAACATATTGACATATGTTAAGATCAGTGTGAAAAGCATAATAATTTCAGTGGTATCACAATGGAATCCATTGATAGTACATTGTATACAATCTGTACAATATTGCTACTGTACGATGTAGTGACATTGTTTGATAGGTATTGCGGTGATGAATGCCCTGGAGCAACAGGAGTCTTAGCATGATGTAAATCGTCCCGGACCAGTGTCTAGAATCTATGCTTTTGACAAAATCCGAAAGAACATGACAAAAAGGCAGAACTGGTTCGGTAAGGCATTCAGTGGATGATAGCAAAGCCTTTATGTGTACATTCACGTTTGTTCTGGTCAACAGCGAAATGCTATGTGAAGATATCACAGCTAACGAGTTGCTAATATATGCCCTGTTGCATGATGCAAAGTAAGAAAACAAATTAGAATGTTTGCTCAGAGCTGAATCAAAACAAGACATGTGTATTTTCTAACATGGCATGTTGTTTAGTGGTCATCGACATTGCATAAGTAGTTACTAACAGACTAACATAGTAAAACACAAGCAGAGTAGGCTTTATTCTTTGGGAAACCAGTTCTGCAGTCCCACCACCACCTTGCCTTTCACTATGGCCTATGCAATATATTCAACACTGTATGGGACTTCATCATCTTAAAAGTCATGAAGCAGTGCAGAGTAGTGGCATAGAGAGCAAGTGGCATCCAAGGATGTATAGGAAGGGGCATCACAGCAGAAAGATTTTAGCATCTTTTTTAATTTTCAATTAATTTTTTTTTCTCATTCTATGTCCCCTTCTCACAGCATTAGTCTCCACTTTTCAGAGATCCCTAGGCTGGGTATGCCCTAGCTTCACCACCAGGTAATGCTCAAGAGCTCCTGTGGGCATGCCCATATCCTGCCTGGGTTGTACCCCTGCCTGGTGAAAAGGGAGGGGACCCCAGGACAATCACACTCCCTTAGTGTGTGTTGGGCAGCTCAGTGGATCCCTCATGGAGCCTGGTTATGAAGTCTGCGTCACCTGGGTCTCTTCTGCCAGTGGTCAATGTGGGGTGATTTTTGCTTGTTTTCTGGTCTCTGTCCCTGAGGGCACTGGCACTAGAGGAGATCCAATGAGGTAGGTCACATAGAGACATGACACTGCTCCAGATCCTGGCTAGCGTCCTCCCCTCCTGAACAATCTGCAGCAGCATTGCACCACCACCATGATCACACAGGTGGTGGTGTTAGCTGTGGGACCTGCAGCACACACTCCGGAAGAGGAGGCAGTACCCCAGGTGCTCAATCCTACCTGCCCTGCCACATACAGGGAACCCGAGTTTGATTCTGACCTTGAGTCGCTGGCATTGCAAGCAACAGTGCTACGCCCAGCAACAGCAGGCTGACCCGTTCAGAATACTGAAATACTGCTGATAGCAGCATTACTTCTTTGCTGCATATAAGTCAGTAAGTAAATGATCCACACAGCTTTGTTGTAATAAACCATTCAGGTACCATGTAATTTACTTGGGTTTACTTGAGCTGCTATGATTTTGTATAGATAAAGATAAATATTAAGATAGATTTTATGTGTTTTATAAGCTTGTTTTAGATTTTAGTCAGGTTTGTATTGTATTCTTTGCATCTGAGCATTTAAGTTGTAGATTGCTAAACAAAGCTGGATCACTGTTACCAAGTAGCTTATTCAAGTTTATAATCAGTAGGGCCATTCAAAATCCTCTGTTGTTGGACTGAAAAGTAGTCTGACTGAAAATATGTTCACACGGAATAAACTGCCTTACTACTTATGAAAAGACTTCACAGTTAGCACCCGATTTAGGTGAATGGGATTATTTGCACCTTTTCTCCCACCTGCTGTTTCAGTCTCTGTGACAACAAAAGGTTTTCCAATACAATGCTTCAACAAGTTTGGCCAATGAATTTTGCAAGCACAGTCAATGACATTCACAAGGTAAACCCACAGGTGCTTAATGATGCTGGTGGGCAGATCGGTGCTCAATTCACATCTGAACAAAGACATGAAAACTGGGAGACACCCTTTTCATGGATACCAAGGAAAAAAAAAAACATCCACATGTCTGGGAGATGCATGAATCCATTTGAAGGTCCTGCACTAATGACTTGTGGCTTTTTTAGGTGAAGACACTTTATTTCAAAGAAGCAAATTCAAGCAGTTTTTGGTTTTTTTTTGCTCGTCCTAGCTCCTGTCCATGCACTCCTTCAAGCCTGCCAAGGCCCCCAACCACTGCTGCTGAGTCCTGAACACCATCCACTGCACCTTACTGCTGTCCTACCAGGTAATCCAAAGTAATCCTTTATTGAGTGGGCACCTACCCCTGTGGGAGGCTACCAGGGGATGGGCAATTGCCCTACAGAGCTTCCAGTGTATCCTGGGCATGGCAGGGGTCAGAATGGACACTCTGCCTGTGAACTCACTGGGTATGAAATCACCCGACTGGACAGAGCTGGGGGCAAGGGGGAGTGGCATACTAATCTACCATAAGAGCCACTTAAAAATCTCCCAAATTGCCCACCAGGATTGAAATGTGTCACCCAGTGAGTTGCTACATGTGCTACTGCTACTTGGGGATGCAAAGAAAGTGCACCTGGTGTGCACCTATAATCCTCCATGAGGTGGCCTACCCGGATTAAGTCACCTCATGGACAAAATTAGTCCCAGAGTTGGGATAACAAACTCAAAAATCCAGGATATAAATATAACTGGGATAGCAGTAATGTTAAGCAGTTTGAGCTCTGCTTGCATAACCTTGCCCTGACCAGCTCATCCAGGAACCAACTAGGCGGACAGCAAATGGATCCTCCAGCACCTTACTGGACTGGATCATGTCTAACCATACTGACAGGATCTCATCAGTGGGTACATTATCTGACTCCATCTCTGACCACTCACTGGTTTTCTATGTATGGAAAATTCCCACCCCCAAAATTCCACACAAAATTATGCATGCCAGAAACTACTCTAGATTAGATACTGAGGAGTTCCTTGAGGACCCTAGAGTTACTGACTGTTCTTGGGTGATGAGTGCCACTGACCCCTCGGCAGCAATCTCTTACTTCCTCTCTCCACCTTTGGAGGCCTCACAAGACAAGCATGATCCCCAAGGTCACCCCGTGGGAGTGTGAGTCCGGCCACCCTCTGGTTAAATGGGAATCTCTAGCCCAGATGCGGAGAGAGATAAGTGTTGGGCTCGTTCCAAAGGTACCATGGATACCATGCTTATTCAAAGGTACAGACACCTCATGAACAAGTGCAAAAAGGCCATCAGGGCAGCAAAGAGTGACTTCTGCAAGTGCGCCCTACTAAGCTCTGCCAGTAATCCCAGGAGGCTATGGAGAGATATTAAATCCCTTGTCAGTGGATCCTCCCATCCGGGGGTTACGGACATGGTCATAAACGGAGTCTCCTCCAATAATCCCCATACTATTGCCAACACCCTAAATAATCACTTGTCTGACCTCTCTAACTTCACAACCCTCTTCTCAACTGATGAGGCTTTGTCCCACCCGCTTTCCTCCACTCTGCTGGAGGGTCACCCTCCTCGTCAAATGTTCTACCTCAGGGCTGTATCAGTTCAGGACTAGCAGAAATGCCTAGCTGGCCTCTCCCAGTACTCAATTCCTGGCCTAGACAACCTGCAGCCTAAACTCCTTAAGCTTGGTGCTGCACACATTGCCTCACCAGTAGCCTTTATCTTCAACTAATCCCTTGGTCTGGGGACCATCCCAGACATCTGGAAAGAGGCGAGGATTGTCCCTGTACTGAAGCAAGGAAATCCCCAACTGCCTGACAATTATCGACCGATTGCCATTCTCCCAACCTTTAGCAAGCTCCTTGAAAAGGTATAGGTTTAGGTATAGGTATAGCTAAAGGTATAGTTGCTTATCGGTTAGGCCTGTACGCAGTGCCCTAGATGTGTACAAATATATATATATATAATATATTTATTTATTTATTTTGGAGGGGTAAGCTAATTAACCTTGATTACCCCTGGTTCTGGTTATCTCCCCCATAAAATAAGTCAGATTGGTTGTTTTGCAAAGGTATACTGACTGATCTGTGTGTCTATGTCGAACTACTATACAGGTGGTCATTGTCTAAATGCATCTTACAGTACAGGGGGTCCTCAGTGCCAAGCTGACTGAACCAATGCTGGAGGTGATAGGGTATTGCAAGGGTACTGTGATTGACTTGTGTGGGCCACTAGTGGGAAGAAAGGGGGGCTGCAGTGACCCAGAGGGCTGTGACCAGGTCGCCTTTGACTGTTCAAACCCCGAACTCTGGGTGGAGGCACCAGCCACTGGATCCAGGACCCTCAACCTGTTATCAACTGAGCAGGCATGGGTAGTACTTATGATAGCGCCTGTGGCTTACAATTAATTTAGTGACCAGGTCAGAAGAATGCAGCCTAAGTTCAGTGGGGACATTTGGGCACTAAATGCATCCACTTACCTCCCTGTAAGGACTCCCATGGTTGATATGTATAGCTAACTTGTTTGAATGGTGCCATTAAGTGTAGTCATGATATGATCCTTCATCTTAATGTTATACTGAGTGGACTTCAATTATTTTGGGGACTGTTTATGCCTGCTGACATGAATTACATTTCAGCACAGCACCAGAAGATGGCCCTGCCTAGGATCCTGTCAGCGCCAGCTATTGGCAGTAAGGTGCAAATTTTGGGTTTCTGCTGCTGTCAGTGCCCCCTCCCCATAGAACATTACCACATCATACCCCTAGACACTGGGGATGGTGGATTACACATAAAATGAGCATCAAAAGATAGATGAAATGTCTGCACTGTCACATTGAAATAAATGAAGAAGTTGTGCCAGGTTTGGGGGGTAGCGGAGAAAGGAAGCACAAGCCTGCACAATGAACTGTGTCACTCACAGAGAAAAATTCAGCCAGACAGGACTTTCAACAGAGTGCTACAACACAAAATTACAGCGCCCTACAGTGCCTACATCCCATTTTCTAAGTGCAATAACACCTCTGGGGTGGGTGGGTGTTATTGGGCTATAAGAGACCTTCCAGGGACTATAAGGCCCTCACTTGTAGGCTCAGGATGACATTACACCCTGGGTGGTCCATTATAGCCCAATACTGCCCACCCTGGCTGAATTATGCTTACATAGAGCATGGGTTCAAGTACCTGTTCTTGCTCAGAAAACTAACATTGTTGAATCTATGGAGATCACGCAAAGTGAGATTTAGACTTCTTCTTGTGGCCAGCACGTCAGCTCAGTGGTAAGGCTATGCTCAGGATACTGGTGACCTAGATCTGGAAATTAGCTTGGGTCACTGGGGGCTAGCAAGGGTGAGAGGACTGAGCATCCCACGGAAAAGCTGTCCTCCCTCAGAGTGCAGGGGGTACAGTATATCGCTGCTAAACTACCACCTGGTGGAAGCCATTTGATAGTGCAAGTGAGTGCTAACTGAAGAGAAGGGGCAGCCATTGAGCAACATTCATGCACGTGCCACTGCACATATGCATGCACATCATTACATAATGGTGCTCCAGGGAAGACAGGGGAAAGTCCGGGTCTGTTTCGGTACACACTCCCCCCTCGGCTCAAGTAGGACCAACATGGCAGCCCACCCACCACCACCATGTGTGGTCCTGCGTAAGAGGTATATAACAAGTAAATACATAATAAGGATGGTGACAGGGCTGGTGGTGTCACAGGGCATGGGGTTGGAGGTGCAGAAACACAAGATGGCAAAATAATGGACGGCCCGATGGTGCTGAAGGTTGAGGTGATGGACACCACACCTCATGCCACGCTGACAACCAGAGTTCGGGATCAAGCTCGGGCACCAGGGGTCAGCAGGGACAGGGTGAGGTTTAAACACCTTAGGGGCTGCTATCCTCCACTGGGGGTGGGGTAGGGGATAGTTTGGCACGGCCGAGGATCCCTGTAGAGATCGGGGGTAATGGCAAGTCTGCCTTGTGCCACAGCATCATGGGTGCACCATGCAGGGGGAGGGGCACCAAGAACAAGGAATAACATGGCTCCGAGGTGGAGGCAATGGCACCTGACCCCCATGCCCACCACCAGATCCACACGGCCTGTCATTCCAGGTCCTCCACCCAGGGCCCACTGCCTCAGCCAGATACTGTGTGTGTGAGAGCGCCCAATGAGGACGGGCAGCCCCACCCCACAGGGGTTAAGCTGGGGGTGCTGGCTGTTGGAGAGGTGGTGGAGAGAGGAGGCACAGGTTCAGGGGGACCTCAGGTGGGCAGGAACAGGCAGGAGACCTGAGAGATGCCTCTTGGGGCCGTGACTGAAGGGAAGAAGAATTAAAAAAAAAAAAAAAGATGGAAAAATAAGATTTGATCTTGGGCTAGCATCAAGTCAATCAGGTTGCCTCCACATATTATGCTTAAAATGTTGTGTGGTGCAACATAAACTGGGCCATTCCGGCTAACATGATTGGTGCCAATAACAGGAGGCCTTGAAAGATACAAGAGCTGTTCTAAAAATACGATCTGGACCATGCTGTATACCACTTAGTGATTTTAAAGTAATTTTTTTTTTTATCTTGTTCTTAGAGTTTAAAGGCGAACAAATAGGCATTATGCTATTCGGCCTCCTCTCTCCATGTCCTCCGCCCATTCTCCCCCCTCCTTTGCCCTTTGTTATTTATCAATGCTGTTGGATGTTGGGCATTGTACGTAGGAGAAATGGGGGTGGGCGCGGTTGGGGGTACGGACAGTAACAAGGAGCAGTTCTGTCGCAAAGGGGTGGTTAGGTTTAGAAGACGCCCTGGGACGAAATGCAACATGGAACGTGGTAATCCATGCCTAGTCCCCATGCACAAGGGTACCATTGTTTTTGATGGGCAATTAGCTGGGACAGCTAACGAACACCGTCCAACTTGTGCGGTGTTATGCAATGCCATATCTATTACGAAGAAAACTGCAATTATTGCAGATTTTGTTGGAACAGCTGATCTGGCTTGCATGACCGAGACCTGGCTGGATGAAAATGATAGCCCCATTTTGGAGGCAGCAATTCCAGCCAGGTACTCGGTGATTCACCACCTGAGAATGGACCGGTGGGGGGGGGCGGGCTGTTTTAAGACCAGACTGGGCCTCACTGGTGTACAAGTTGAGGAGGCTAAATCCTTTGAATGTACAGTGGTAGCTGGTGTGGGTTGGAGGATAGCTCTCGACTACCGTCCACCCAGGGATGAGAAGTGATTCCTGCAGAAAGTGTCAGATTTTGCCTCTGACATGCCATTTGAGTTGGCCAGACTAATGGTCCTGCGTGAATTCAATGCCTGGTTCGATGAAGAACTCTCGCCATTTGGCCAGCACTTCCTCCAGATAATGGCATCACTGGGCTTCATTCAGATTGTTTCTTCAGCTACCCATTATCACGGTCATTCTTTGGAACTGGTTTTCCTGCTGGGGACTGAGACCTCTGACCTGGGGGTGGAACCTGTCAGTTGGTCCGATCACTGCATCGTGAGGTTCAATTTTTGTGCCCGCTGAAGATGGTGAGTTACCACCATTTACGAGATGTGTTCCCTGAAGACCTGGCAGCAGTGAGTGACCTCTCTGAGTTTCCAGATGCCAGATTGAGTCCAGAATAGTTGGTTCTGGCCTATAATAAAGCCATTTCCTAAGCCCTGGACTTGATAGCTCCTGTCTGTGTTCATCCCCTCTCACTCCACCCTCGGGCCCCTTGGTTTGACAGGTACTTGAGGGAGTTGTGACGTGTGGAACAAAGGTTAGAGCGTCATTTGAGGAAATCGCCTCTGGAGGTCAACCACCTTAGTTTGGTGGAACAATATCAGCTCTACCAGTCAGCGATCTTCCATAAGAATGCTTAGTTCCTGTCCAGGGAAATTGCTGTCACTCAGAATCGACCGGCTCAGTGCTTCCAAACTGTGGGCAGGTTGTGCAACCCAGCCTGTCTGCAGCAACGGTGAGCATTTTCACAAAATGAATGTGATGAGCTCGCTCATTTCATTGTGAATAAGGGGGACGACATCAGGTCAGAAATCTGTCTGACTCACTCTATGGGGATGCAGTTTGTCAGCGTTCTTTCACTGTTACTCATACTTCCTGGAGTTCCTTTGACCTGCTGGTCCTCAAGGATATTATGAGGATTGTCCAGGGGATGCACACTATGTGCTGTAGTTTACAGCTGGGCCAAACTTCCCTGATTTTGGGTTGTTATGAGATCATTTGCCCAGTTCTGGCACAAACTGTCCAGTGCTCCTTGGAATCGGGTGAGTTTCCAAGCACCCTGAAGGAGGTGGTGGTGACACCCCTTCTGAAGAAAGCGTCATTGGACCTGGACATTTTTGCTAACTACAGACCTATCTTGAACCTTCCCTTTTTAGGTAAGGTTATCGAGAAAGTAGTGGCAATCCAGCTGGAGAACCATTTGACCATCCATAATGTCTATGAACCTCTCGAGTCAGGTTTTCGTGAAGAGGCAGAGTACTGAGACTGCTCTGGTTCGGGTGCTCAATGATCTCCGGATGGTGAGAGATCAGAGAAACTGTTCCATTCTGGTACTCCTTGATCTCTCTCTTCAGCTTTTGACACTGTAGACCATGGGGTGCTGCTCAAACGACTGAGGTCCATCTGTGGCCTGTCAAGTACAGTACTCAGATGGTTTTCATCTTTCCTAGCTGGTAGAACACAGAGAGTTGTGTCATGTTTTTTTTCCTTCTGACCCTTTTTCTCTGTCTGGCAGTGTTCCTCAGGCTCGGTGCTGTTCCCCATGTTGGTTGCAGTGTATATGCTACCCCTCGGAGACATTGTAAGATGGTATGGGCTGCAGTTTCACTGCTATGCTGATGACATGCAGCTGTACTGGTCTTTTGCCCCTGACCAGGTTAGAGCACTCTCAGTATTTAATAACTGCCTAGCTGAAATCCAAGACTGGATAAATTCAAACTGGTTAAAGCTGAATGCGGGAAAGACTGAGGTCATGGTAGTGGACCCGGGTCACAGAATAGAGGGGTTGAGGACTGAGCGTCCCTCTGGAATATTTCTGGGAGGTGCTCAGAGCCTTACTTCTGAACAGGTGCACGACCTTGGAGTTGTGCTTGACAATGGGCTGACCCTTCATCATCAGGTATCGGCAGTCATCACGTCAGCTTTTCACCATCTGAGGAATATTGCCAGGGTCAAACACCTAGTTCCATCCAGTGATCTGCCTGTATTGGTCCTTGCCTTTGTGACCTCTCATCTTGACTACTGCAACTCCCTTTATCTAGGGCTTCCTGGGGTTGAGATCTGCAACTTGCTACTGGTGCAGAACACTGCTGCTCATTTAGTGACAGGGGTATCTAGAAGTTCGCACATTACCCCGGTGCTGTGCGATCTGCACTGGCTGCCGATTCAGTGGTAGATCACCTTTAAGGTAGGTTTGTTGACCTACAAAGCCCTACACGGTCTTGGTACTGACTACTTGAAAGAGATTCTGATTCCTTACACCCCTGTGTAACAGCTCTGCACTGATTAACATCATGATGTAGTAATGACTACACAATATTTTAAAATCATTCCTGGAGTAAGCATATTGTAAATGTAAAAGTTATTTAAAGCTTTGAAGTTTGGCCAATAGCAACAGAAGCATGGTTCATTCTGCATTGCTAGATCTCTTCATCTCAAATGAGACATCCTAGCACAATACATTGGCACAATTCTCAAAAGTCATTTCAAGCCATACTAAAGGTGACTTGCCCCAATTGCCGGCGCACCAGAGACCATGTGCCCGATTTTATATCCATTAGTGTCCCAACGCCAAAGTCCCACGCCTTGTGGCAACCATAGCAGTGTGACAAACTGAGGGTGTTCCTGAACATGTTGCCACAAGCCATGGGCATCTTTGTGGCACTGTCCCCCGAGCATTGACTGGTGGGATAGTGAAACGCCTCACCAAGTCCTGATACCCATAATGTTTAAATCATTATCACTGGTAGTCAAGCACCACCACCCCCAAGGCCCGATTTCAAATCTCTCATTTTGGCATCTATAGGTTTAGCAAAATATGTATTATTCCTTGTAGTCTAGCAGCACCCACCCCCAGCCGCAATCCCCAATCTGCCATTATGTCATCCATATGTTTAATACAATTTGTATTATCCTTGGTGGTCTACCATCTCCCCCATGCCCTAAGACCCGGTAATGTTTAAGTCAATAATCCCTGGTAGGCTAGCCCCCCACCCCACAAGCCCTGATCTCCTGTTATGATAATAGCAATATGTATAATATCATAGTTACATGCCCTGGTGGTATAGTGGTATAGCAGACAGCCCCAGCCCCACTTCACCCATTAACAGATATGCCACTCCAATCCCCCCATGTATAACTGAGCCAGTGACTTGCATAGCCCACCGCTTACCACCATGGCCAGCTGACGACTGAGTTCTGAATGAGCACATACTGTATACAGTGTACACACAGAACCTCATAACCTCTGTCCTGTCTTCCTCCCGCTCTTCCCTTATGCACCTTATTCTTTCACTTACAGAGCACGCCACCCCCCCTTTCCTGTTTGCCCTGTCCTTCCTGAATAGCCTGTATCCATGGATCATTATATCCCAGTCCTGGTACTGGGTGGCCCAAGTTTCTGTTATGGCTGCAATGTCCACATGCCCCACTGCCAAGAGAGCCTGTAACTCTGTAGATTTGTTATCTAGACTCCTCGCATTGAGTGACGCTACCCTCCGACCTGCTCCTTTCACTTTCCCTCCCCGAATTCCCCCACTTTGCCTCTACTCTGATGCCCTCCCCTTTAGCTTGGGGGTTTGGCTTGTCATATATATAAGATCATTTATTGGTGTTACAGGAATCAGCTCCTCTGTCCTGGTGTATAACCAAGACATAAGGACCATAATAATAAGGATCAGAACAAGCTTGAAAATGATGACAGATAAATCCTTGCCTATTTTTTTTGCACCCACCATTCCCATGCAACCTGCTATCTGGAAAATACACAGAGGTAGTAAGGCATAGAGGGTATTACTACCCACCTATTTAATGTTCTAGTTACTCCCAAGTTCTGCTGGTCAATGACTGCAATGTATTCCTGGTGAAATTAGGTGAAAAGACTACCTGAGGAATCACAGATCACTAGCTATCCACAATTCAAAGGATATATCAGATAGCCTGAGAGGGCACAGATGGATATCTTGGACTGTGGCAAACAAGAATTAGTGGGGTTACGATTAACAGCGTTTACCATTGTAAGACAGTCTGTATACAGCAACCCCCTACTTCCTTGACTATTCACACGTAGCACACAAAAGTATGTGTTTTTATGGGAAAGACCATTGAACCCACTGCCAAATGGAGGCTGACCATAGACCAATAAACAGGTTTCACCATTGAAAAGACTCATTACCTGCATTGATTAGAGCATGGCCAGCTATCAGAAACTAATGTCTAATGTGATATCTGAATTGTGAAAGTAGCTCACAAGTAGCATATGTAGCTGCCCCAGATTAAGAGTCCATGCTGCTAGGAGAGGGAACGTTTTCAGACCTTCAAATAGGTTCAAAGGGCCCCTGCTCTCAGGGAAGTATTGGTGCAGCCATTCCTGAATCTCAGAAATCATACCAAGTAGTTTCATGACCTCTGGGTTTTATAACTATTCATGTCTGTCTGTTAAAAATGCACCGGTGTTACATTGGACTAAGTGCAAAAAAAGTTGACCCTTTCACTGTCACCCTTGTTGTAGAGCAGTAATTGCTGTGCCAAAATTGAGTTGCAGCTCTAAGGATATAACCAACTATGCTCACGTAATAAAATGAAAAGTTTCATTTGTGGTTTATCCAAGATGAAATTGATAGTGGTGTGCCAAGCAAGGTAGTGCCAAAAATAACCAATCAGAAAATACTACACCTTGCCAAGAAGGGTCAGTTTATGCCACCAAATGCTGGAACAACTTTCATAATGATGTTCCTTATGTTAACACTCCCATGATTGTAAAAGTTCAACTAAAGCAATATTTGCTTGCTAACTCGGGGTGCTTTGGTTTGCGGTGTTCACATGGAGCAGTATATCGCATCTGAATCGGTGTAGTTGTACCTGCATTGTAAGTGAAATTTAGACTGTTTGTAAATTGTTGGATGTGTTCCATCTTTCAGTCACTGCCTTTAGTGTAACCCCACGCCACCGCTGAAAAAGGGCTTTGGGCTCAGCGTGAAAAAAAGTACACGACTAAAATAAAAAGGTCTGGGACGGCTAGAGATAAAAATTCAAGATGGCTAAAATGCCCTCGAGCATACTTATTGTATTTTGGATATTGCACTTTCAATATTGCTATGAAAAAACAGAAAAATGGATCCGTTTGTGCACCCCCCCACACACACACACAATGAACATCGGAAAAAACAAAAGCTGCATTTATAATTAACTAAAAAATTTTGTTCTGCACAAACAAATGAAAATGAAATTTAGATTGAAATGTGATGACCCATCTTGAGAAGAGTAATATAGAGCACTAAATACAGTAAGATTGTCAATTTCAAAAAAGCAGACATGACTCCAGAAATGAGCCAATGAATAACCAAAAACGAACTGCACTGTACCACTGATATGTTTACAGACTGTATTAAAAATATCCCCAATGTAAAAAAGACCAAACAGAAATAGACATGATTTCTGTTAACGATTTTGATTTCACCAAGTGAGCAGTGAAAATAACAGCTTTGCAGTGGAAAATTTAAAAAGAAAAGAACCCTGTGGAGAACACGATAGAACTCGAACAACAGGGTTGCAATCTTAGACGAACTAGTGCAGACAACAGGAATGAGAGCCCTAGATTCAGATACACAATATATCATGACCCTCAATGAGTAGCTACCGTGGAGCAAGGTGTAATATGGGACGAAAACCGGCGAAAAGAAATTGACTTCAAATCCGGGATGCAAGGCTAATCAGACAGATTATCAGTTTTTTGTAACTTTTATAGGGGAAGGCGGCACTAATTCAAGTGGTCATGATCAGCTATGGAAACTGTTGTCGCTCCTGGTCCTCATGCACAAGCTTGCTTGTCATGACTACTGCTATATACCAGTTACAGTCTGCACAGCAAATTATTTTGTAAACCTAAGAATCTGTGCAGGCTTTTGGAACTGGGCACTAAATGTATACTATTTTAATTTAACGAAAAGAGAGGTAATACTGCAAGTCTTTATCAGCTACTAATGAAACAGCCTTTTAGTCTGAACTGAAGCGGAGCGGCATGGTTTTGATTCACATACAGTAACAACATAGGTATAGTTTGTCATTCTGTAAAAGGCTATTCTTGCATTATTCTTTTTATTACATGGATGAAACCGGAATCGGAACACATGAACGAGTGAGAAACTGTATTCGTTCACTGGGATTTGTTGGTACATGCAATGGACAGACAAAAACGAAAACGTTATAAAAAATAAATGCAAAAGTACCTCTCATTAGGTTACTACTTTAGCAATAAGAAAGATGTTACGGTGGTAACAGCAGAAAATGGTTGAGACTATCAGCAGTGCGAAGCTTGGCACGATGGGAACTCACCTCCCAGAGCATCTGAGCAGGAACTAAAGGGGAATCGGATTGCTTCCACACCAGCACGCCTAAAGAGATGGAAATGCTCTAGCACAGGTGACAAATGACCTTAGGTGCCTGGGGCTACATACTCATTAGGACAGAGTATGACGCATTGACGTGGGGGCAGGGACAACAGAACGGAGGTATACTGTCGGACCGAGGGGATTAACAAAACAGGGATAAACAAAGAAATTGAGAAACAAAAGAAATGGAACAAAAAGGGATAAAGGTAAGCCTCGTGAAACACATTCTGCAAAGGAGACTTGTTACAAGACACATTGACATTAAAAATCCAGCCAGTAACTCTGACAGTGCAGCTTTAACTATTGGGTAAAGTTAACATCTGAAAATCAGAACTCATTAATGGCAACACGCTTAAAAGAAAAAATACAGCTACTGGCAAATAAGGATGGATGGTTAAGCACTGTATATAAGGTAATAATTTTATTTATTTTACTTATTTCAATCTAGGATTACAATACCTTTGAGCTGAGGCTCTTTTACAAAGGTTCCACGTTAGCATGTGCAACAGTCATCATTTTTAGTTAAAACATATAGTATATATATATATATATATATATATATATATATTTATATATATATATATATATATATACATATATATGAGAGAATGATTTACAATATCTATGGAACTGGGTTATGCAGAAGATTAACATCAGCCCAATATATACAACATATATTGCCAAACTAATGAAGGCAAATTCCAAAGTAGCAGACTTTAAAAATATAGCAACATTGTGAGTTGCCCCCTGGTTAATGAATAACATAAAAAAAAATATTTTAAGACCATACTTCAATCTTGTACAGGACTTGGAAAACAGAAGTGCCTTGACCAAATTTAAATTTGAGACGTACCCTAATAATATACTAGACTTACGATATGATAAAGATTATGAATGGGAGAAAACAAGAAATTGTTATTGTAATTTACAGGAATTAGAGGACTTAAAACATGTGGTACTTATTTGCCCGTGGTATAAACATATTTGGGAGAAAAGATTGGGGGCATATATTGGAACTCTATATATGTCAACATGATACATTCTTGATTTATTATTCATTGCAGAAAACCCTGCGGTCCAAAACAATTCAGCCATATATTTAAGAGAGTGTATAAAACTAAGAACAAAAAGAAGACGGGGCTTTAAAGTGTAGGATTTGGGACTACTAAATCAGAGGCTGTAAAGTCCTAGGGCCAGATATTCAAAGCATAGTGCATTGCACAAATCAATAGAGCAGCAATAGCGCTGGAATAGTGCGGAGCCGCCATATTCAAAGGACCAGTAAGCGCACGCTAACAGCATTAACGTGGGGCAAGCCACTAATGTATGCAAGGGGCAAAAGGAAGGGGGGGCCAAGAGAGATGTGCAAGGGGATATTCAAAGGCCCAGCGCCACGCTAGGATACATAGCGTGGGATGTAGTGTGGCACTAGTTACCACTTATAAAAGGCTGGTCTTAACCCACGGCAAAACACAGAGGAGGAGGGACCACCACAGGAAGTGGGAATGTGTGCAGTGCCAGTAGCAGTGATGCTGCCATTGATGGCAACTGTAGTGGAGGAGGAGGAGAGGGAGCAGGCACAACATGGGCCTCAACACAGACCAAGGAGACGGTATGCTGCAAACAGGTTGTACCGGCCCAGGGTCTCCTTTGAGACCCTGCCTGATGACCACATCATTGGCCGGTACAGGATGAACAGGGGAATGTTGAGGCAGCTCTGTGAACTCCTGCATGAGCAGCTGCACTCAAATACCAGATGCAGCCATGCCACGACAGTGGAGGAGAAGCTGACAGCAGCGATGTGCTTCCTTGCCACGGACATTCCGACGACCAACGGGGGACACCATTGGGGTAATGCAGTCTGCCACCTCACGCCTCCTGACCCAGTTCCTAGAGGGTTTCCTGCCACACCCTGGGGAATTCATAGCATTCCCCAGCATGGCAGCAGAGTGCAGAGAAACAATGCAGCAGTTCCATCGAATTGCGCACCTACCATCCGTACTGGGTGCCATTGACTGCACCCATGTCCCCATCCGTGCACCACCTGGTGATGGCAGTGATGTGTACGTCAACAGGAAGGGGTACCACTCCATCAACTGCCAGGTGGTGTGCGATGTGGCTGGGTGTATCAGCAATGTCTATGCACAGTACCCCGGCAGTGCCCACGACGCCTTCATCTGGCACCAGTCCCAGCTGTGCCAGGCTTTTGAGGAGGGCAGGATACCCAGTGGACAACTAGTCGGTGAGTAGTAGCATACAAGGCATACACACAACAGCATGGATGGGGCAGGCATAGCAGGCCAGGGAAGGGGTGTAGGAGGGCAACATAGAGGTGCAGGACAGCAGTTGACAGATTGCAGTATGGCACTAACAGGTATACATCTCTTGACAGGGGACAATGCCTATCCCCTGCGACCCTGGCTGCTGACACCAGTACTCTGACCGGCCACAGTGGCCGAGGAGATGTACAACGAGGCACATGCCAGAACAAGGAACATCATAGAGAGGGTGTCTGGCATCCTGAAGATGCGATTCAGATGCCTAGACACATCAGGTGGTGCCCTACAGTATACACCTCAGAAGGTATGCCTTATCTTCCTAGCCTGTTGTATGCTGCACAACATGGCAATGAACCATGGGATACAGGCACCTGAACCTGAGGGACAGTCTGACAGTGAGCCAGAGCCAGCGGTCAGGGGGATAGTGGAGCAACTTGAGAGGAGGGACCCTCGCATGGCACGCAGAGCCATACAGCACAGGGACAACATCTTCAGGACACTTCTACAGACAAGAGGGTAAGTACAGACTGCACAACAACTCGATAGAGTACAAGTAATTATCCATTTAATGTGCACAAACAAACAGAACAGTGACAACAACAGTCACACCAGTAAACAAACACAGTGGAACAGACAAAATGTGTGCATGTGGTGTGAGGTCGGGATTGTGCAGGACACATGTGGGGGGGACAGACACAAACGGTGTAGTGTCGGTGGGGAAGTGTGATGTGTGCTGTGAGGGTAAGGGGCAACTGTGGCAGTGGAAGTGTGTGTTTGTGTGTGTGTGTACGTCTGCACGTGCATGTGGGTGATGAATACAAAGTACCGCAGACCGATTGTGGGCATCACCGACGTCTACCCCCACGCATGCGCCGTGCACCTGTACCATGGGACACAGACCCTGGGGTGTTCTGGGCAGAGGACAACGCCGAAGAGAAAGGTGAGGCAGGCAGAATCATCCTCCTGTGACCCTGGGGGATGGTGGAGCCTGACAGGGTGGATGGACGGCCACGGCGGCGCTGGGTTGCAGAAGGAGTGAGTGATGCTGTTGAGCTTGAAACACTGGCAGCCCTGCAGCCATGGTGTGCCCGCCTGTGTGCCCCTGTGCCGTCTGCACCACGGCCAACTATCCCATGCTGGCGACCACCAGGCACACCATGCAGGACATTCCCGATGTTGACCACCCCAGCAGTCAGGCCAGAAAAGCCACGGTCAATGGCACCCACCAGGTGGTCCAAACTGTCCTCCGCCTGCTGCTCAGCACAGGCAAAGCCCACTGAGATGGCCTCCCTTATCTATCCCAGCTCATGTCACAGCTCCCTTCGCATGCCATGCAGGTCCATACGGGCCTCCTGCTGAGAGGTGACAGCAGCCTCCAGGAGTGGCCAGGCACCATGGCCATCCTGCCCCAGAGGCACAGAACCCTCAGCTACAGCTGGCAGAGGTGCCTGCGGCACTGGAGCAACTGGATGCTATTGCCCGCAAGGTTCGTCCTGCTGCTGGCTACTACTGGTGGTGGTCTGTGGCACCGTATGGACATTGACCCCAACATGTGTTTGAAACTGCACACCCTGCGGTTCTGCAATGTCCCCTACACTGTCCACCACCATGTGCTCAGGTACAGCCACACTGGTGACACTCAAGAAACCACTGGCACCCGTTCCATGGCCTGCAAGCAAGCCCCACCCCTGCATCCCCCTGCACAGGAACGGCCAGGTGTTGTGAATACTCAGATACATCAGTGTCATCTTCACTGGTGACAGTGACCAGTAGGACCTCCCCTATACCATCATCCTCTGTCTGTGCAGCATCCAGGTGGCCAGTGTATCCCAATACCCCTAGTGAGGTGTGACCCCCCTCCCCAGGCAGGTGCATGCCCTGTCCATGGGAATGCCACACGTGCATGATGTCTGTGCAGCCCTGAGCTTCACAGAGCCCGGATGTTGATGGCCGTTCCTCATCCACCTCCTCCACGACATCAGGAACCTAGCTATACATCCTTGGCACATCCTGTTGTGGTGCAGGCCTGGCAGACATCACTGTGGAGACAATAGGGACAGGGTCAGTCACCCGTCCGTGGACACTGTGGCCAAACACCACCACCAGTACCACCACTACACCATGCAGTCCTCAGGACGTGTACCCCCTTCACACAAGCCCGTGACAACATGCACCCACCTAACCCACAGTGACCGTGGCCATGGCAGGCATCTGTTCAGCAGGATACAGTGCACCCTGTGCAGGACACCAACAGCATGACCATGCACCCATGCCAGCACAACATACAGGAATTACACATGCGAATACAGACCTGGCCTTGGAAGTGCGAGGGTCGTCTCACATCCACCACGTGGCACACCTGTTACTGCCACCATCCTTAGTGTTAATGCCACCACCGCCATGTGTGGCTCCTCCACCCGCTGCTGGTGTTCCGGTGGTCTGCCACCAGTCCTCAATCTGTCCCTCAGTCACTATGCCTCCTCCTTCTTCACACGTCGCAGAAGGTCATTCCATCTTTTTTGCACAGCCTTTGTCGTTCTTCCAGGGCCTCTGACAGCATTTACAGCCGCAGTAACCTCCTCCCAAGCTCGCCGCACCACGGCATCAGTGGCCCTGTGTGTGCGTAGCACCTGTTCCCTCTCCTTCACCGCATGTGCAAGGGTGTTTAACTCATCCTGCAAGAATTTGTGGGCATGAATGCACTCCTGGCATGCTACCATACCTATGGGATAATCAAAAGGGGACAAGTGTCATTGGCTGTGTCAGTGCTGCATTGCATTACATATTAGACATCACGATGCCACCCCCTACAGTGCCACAGGTCACATGGACATATCATATTGATGCATGTGCATGTACGGTGCACACGGCCACATAGTCACTGTCCATCCCGTGTATGGACAGCAAGCCCTGTACACACATGTGCACTGCTGTGGCCTGTGGCTGCCATGTACTCCCATGACTGGGCCCACCCCTACACTAACCACCTTGCACTGTGATGTGCTCCTCTTGAGCACTACAGTGGTTGTGTGGCCAATTGTGCTAGCAATGTCAGGACACCATGCTGCATGGGACAGCACATTGCTGGGACACTGTGTAAGTCCTGCAGGGGGGACCACAGCCCAAAATGCCACACATCCAGGGAGTCAAGTCAGTAGGCCAATGTCGCAGGACACAGCACAGTAGTGCACTAGTGCACCTGGCTGGCAGACACATTGTGCAGGCAGTGGCACATGGAACAGTTCCTGCAGGGGAACGTGCACAGTGCAGTAGATGGTAGGAGTCCCATGCAGCCGTCAGCACAATGCATTCAAGTGTGTCTCACGGAGGTCATACATACCTGCCTCTCGCTGCACATCCCCCTGTTGCATATCTCCAGCATGGTGTTGTTAATTCTCACTTCTGTAATTCTGCTGCATTACCACAACACAAAACTGGTGGTGCACTGCTTGCCCTTTTATA
Source organism: Neoceratodus forsteri (assembly GCA_016271365.2). NCBI lineage: Eukaryota > Metazoa > Chordata > Ceratodontiformes > Ceratodontidae > Neoceratodus > Neoceratodus forsteri. The sequence continues at coordinate 758,145,055 of CM057452.1, forward strand.
GCCCACCCAGGCAATCAAGCCTGTAAGTCATATAAATGAGTGCATAATGATATGCTAATCACATGGTTTGCCCCATGCATACACAAGTACCCCATTTGCATACACCTGTTGAATATGGCTCTGATTAACCCTGCTAGCACAACAGCTGTAGCAAAATAGCCGAGGGCTAATGGAGGGCAGTGCCGTGCTATCCTACTAGTGCAGTGCTATGTGCATTAGCGCGGACTACATGCATGCTCGTGAGGCCCCCATGTCTGCGTTATCACCCTGTTTTAGTGGGATGTAGCGCGGCGCTATACGCATGCGTGGGACATGAGCTCAGGGTCATGGTAGGGGTCACGCATGTGCATTGTGGACACTTCCTGTTAGCGCGGCGCTATGGCATACATTTGGGCGGTGCTAGACTGCAGTGCTTGGGAGTGTTAGGTTGTGTGGCCAGTCATTCATACACCAGTGGAGCATTTTCCTTGCCCCCTCTCATATCAGCCATGTCTGGGAGACGTAGGCAAAGGGCAGTGGTTGGCCTTGACAGGCGTTGGGATGAGGTGAAGAGGCCAACCTAGTGAAACTAACTGAAAAGAGCCATTGGGCCCGGTGGCACTGAGGGTTAAGGCGCTGGACTCCACACTTCGCGCTACGCGAGCGACCCGGGTTCGGGAATGGACTCAGGTGGCCGGGGGTCGGCAGGAGAGAGGGAGGATCGAGCGTCCCAATGGATGCTCTCCTCCCTCAGGGGTGGGAGACCATGAATGCACTTGCGTTCTGCATCCCTTCAGTAGCTGGTGGAACCACTGGCAACAAGAAGGGGTGGAGGTGGCTCCACTCGCCGGAGCCGGGGAGGGCGTCGCAGCACATGAGAGGTTGGCGTCGTCATGCCACCACCGGATGTACGTCCCAAGTGCCGATGTCTCAGAGGGTAGGGGATCTAGGGGAGAAAACAGAAAAACCCTCTCGGCAGCCCTAGATGAAAGCCGCTCCGGGTCCATCCAGACCACCAAGAAGGGACAGACCCCACTGTGCAAGGCGAGGGGGAAGAAGCACTCTAGGGGCAGATCCCACGGAAGGTGGACTGGAGGACATGAGTGGACGGAAGGAGTGGGCACCGGGAGTAGATAGGAGGGATAAAGAAATAAAGTATAAAAAAAAAAAAAGAAAAGCACCATCGGCGCCTATTTGGACCTGTCTGGGACGGTGACCATCCCGGTAGCCAGGTCTGGGCTTCAATTGACTGTCGCCTCACAGCTATAACAGGTATACCCCGTGATAGTGAGAAGTGCTGCCACCGATACGTGGATATCAGGCACAGGCAATGCCCACTGCTGGAACGATTCAGGGCGATGGTTTAGGAGGGGACTGCGCCTGTGCCAGGTAAGTGATGACTCTCACAGTGCTGCTGTAATGGGTGGTGGGGATGTGTGTTTGGTGGTGTGCTTGTGTGTGTGTTGCTGTGCTGGTGGGGTCCAGCTAGGATATACCATGCATATACTGTTGTGCATCTTGTGTACTGATATGTGACTTGGGTCACTGTTGGACATGGGTTCAAATCCCACTGCTATTTAACCATTCACTACCTGTTCAAAGGTACACTTTAAATAGTACTCAGACATGTTGCTCTTATGCCATGGGGTCCTCCTATCCATTGTGTGTGTACTGTGTGAGCCAGGGGGAGAAGGTATGCACTGACCAGTGTCATGCTTGGCATGGCTTTGGTGGTGCACTGGGCCTGTGTGCCAGTGATGCGTGTGTTGTGCTACGCCGCCAGGGTCCAGGGTGGTCTTTAGCATACCATGGTGGCTGATATTGTAGTAATGCTGCTGTACCATCTTCCCACTGCAGAGTGCAGAGGACACACCAGAGACAGGAGGGGCGAGCTGCAGTCCGAACAGAGGCCAGCCATGGACAGGTGCAGGGTGCCTCCGATGGCGCAGTGCGCGGCAGAGAGCAGTGACGATGACAGGAGTGTGTTGCGTGAGTACTGTGTGCCATTGTGCTTTTCTACTATGTGTCTGACTTGCCACTGCAGGCACTGGAGCAAGGGTGTAGGCAGGCATACTCACTGTACACATTTGTGTACAGTTTTGTTGAGTGCATGTGCCAAAATATATGCTTTTCTGTTAACATTTTATAACTAATCCGTAGTATTTGGGTCACTGTAGGCCACTGGGGTGTGTCTCTGTTTGAACTGATGTTGTTTAGGAGACAGATACAGTACATGTATAGCCTCTTTAGTGATTAGGGGAATCATCTGACAACCATCTTACCTTTTTGGAAGGGGGAACCATTTGGATTTGATGAGTACATTCTTTTTAAGGGGGGTGTACAGTAACTGTTGGGGATTGTGTCAACAACATGGAAATGTCTGGCTACACCCCTGCACTGGAGTGCTGTGTCTGGTGTCGTGGCACAGTTGGCTAGGTGATCCAGGCCTGATGTGATTTGGCTGCATGCATTTGTGTTGTCTTCCTTGCCTCCAGTGCCTTGCCTTCTGCTGTGAAGCCTGAGACATGGCTTGCTGTATGTCTGATCTATCATTGCCATTACCGCCATGCACTGATTTCGCCTTGTACCGTCACAGCGCCATGTTGCTGTTATGTCCACCATTGTGGAAGGATGCTGCATGTCTGTGCATGGCCATAGGCCAGTCGTCATGCCTGGGGTTGGGGCATTACTGAGGTCAGCCTGTTGTGCTGCCTGTTACTGCTGCTGCTGTTGTCCTGTCTGCCATGGCAACACTGTTCTCCACTTCTCATGGAATGTCTTATTCATAGTACCATGTATAACGTGTCAGTATCTGCGCAGGACATGTAAGTGCCTGCCAGGGCTATGCACACTATTGCGAATGGGGGGACACAGTGTCATGTGGTGCCGATATCTCCCTACCAGTGTAATGCCATGGTGCTGAGGACATGGGTATGTTATTGAGTGCCCTTGTCTGACCTCCGTGGTGGACATGCATGGGGCTGTTGGGGGGGGAGCCTCTGGGACTATGGTGCCACATGGGCCTGTGTGGCTGTGCATTTCATGTGTGCCTGTTGTGGCATGGGTGTGGGCAGGCATCCTCCAAGCACTCCATGTGTGCTATTTTACTTCTGTGGATGGAGCAGATTGGCTCTGCACTGCTTCCTTTGTCCATGGAGCCAAACAGAGACAATATTGTACTTTTCTGTGTTGTCATTCATTGGGGTATACACTAGGGGAACTGGTCACTATGAATGTCTTTGTCTCCCATGGAACATACACCTGTACAGGGTGGGGGCTGGTCTGTGAGTGTCATGGGGTGCTATTGATGGCTTTGTATTTACCCATGCAGGGCATCACCCATTGTCATGTGTTTCATGGGTGGTATTTCTTATGCCACTGGTAGCAACCTACACAGTCCTGATGTATGTTTGTATAGTATCTGGCTACACTCCAGGGTGAGGTAGCTTATCCTAATGATGGGGAGGGGGATAGCAGTGTGTCCACATGGTGTGCAGCTGTGCCCACCCTGGCTACACCTGCCTGTTGGCTCCAGCTCTGTTGTGGGAGCCATTGTCCCCTACAGGGTGCTGTCCTTCAGTCCCTGCAGTGCATGGTATTTGTGTATTGGTTATGCAGGTGTGCTGCAGGGGTTGTTCTGTGGTGGCATGATGTGCTGGGTGTCAGATCCTATGGCAGATGCTGCTCCCACAGGTGTGGGTGAGTGTCTCGCCATGCCTTGACCACCAGAGTGATACTGTCCTATGCATATCATTGGCCTACCACTGCCCTGCCACTGGTGGACCATGGCCTGTGTCCCTGTTTCACTTGTGTGTGTGTCTTCTTGCATGTGCACCTTCATGGTGCTACCACCTTGGGTGGTGGTACAGCTCCGTGCCATGCTGTTTCCCAGTGTGGGCTCATCATCCTTCTGTTGTGGCCATGGGTGTAGGTGGGCATTGGCACTTTCTCTGTCTGTGTACTGCTTGGTTACCTGTCCTGCAGTCACTACTGTACTATTGCCAGTGTCATTATCCTCTGTGGTCATTTGCTGTCTGTGGTCCATGTCGAGTCACTATCTGTGTGACTTGCCACTGTTTTGCACTTATGTCAGTCACACACCTGTTCAGGGCCTCCTGCCATCATTTGTATGGCTGCTGTGTTCTGGCATAGTGGGTGGTGGTTTGGCTGGGTCTCTACAGTTGTTGGGTGGGCACCAGTGAGGGTGGGCCACTGTTGGGGGGGGTATGGGACTGACTTGTCTGGTTACACACCTGGGTGTGGCTGTTGCACTTTTTCCAGGGGGTGTGATCTGCATTGGGTATCATAGCTGTGTGCCTGTGGGCGGCATGTCCCAACATGTGTCATCCCATGTGCATGTCATTCAGTGTCCACTTGTCATTCGCATCTCAGGGGGTGGCTGTCTGTTTGCACTATTACAGTCTGCACACCACTGTGCTGGCTGGATTCCACTGTGTGATGCTTCTCAGCATCCATCTATGCATATCCATGTACATTGGGGTGTTGCATGCTGCCGGTTACATACTGCCATGTCCTGCAGGCACATGTTTGTGTGCATTGTGGTTTGTTCTGTGCTGGCACATGGGCATGGTTGTTTGGGCATGCTGTCCACCATGTGGTGGTACATGGGGCCTTTGTGTCATTGTCATGTCCTGATATGGTCCCTCTGTCTCCTGTAGGTCCACATCGGGCATCGGGCATCACTGTGGGCCACCCGGGCCACCCGTCCAGAGGAGGATGAGAGCCAGGATGAACTGTTGAGGCAGGTGGTACGGCAACAATGTATGCTCATTGAGCAGCAGGCTGTACTAACTGCAGAAGTGAGACGGGTGGCAGCCATCCTTGACGACCGTCTGCAAGCACCTGCCCACCCCTAATTTGTACCTCTATTGTTCTCCTGCTTCCTGTCCCAGGCTCACTGTCCCTAGCCCTATGTCTGCCATCCTGTTTCCCTCCATTCCTTCCTATGTCCACATCCCTCTCCCTCCCACATTCTTTCCCCATTGCAATGTACATAGTTTTCACGATAGCAGTTGATATTGTGATAAATTTTCCCCATTGTTTGCAGTCCCTTTGATAGCCTTGCCCTTTTCCCTTTCATTGTGTTTTTCTTGTATTCCATTTTTGCTTGCTGTATTCTGCTGTGTTTTGACTTGTTTTTCTGTTTCTGTTTTCTTGTTGCCTTTGTGCCTTACCCTACCTCCCTTTTTGAATTTTTTTTTTTTATTATTTAGTTGTTTAACCAGGTATAGCACACTAAGCTGGGAGCTTTTTTACAGGAGCGACCTGGGAGCACAGGGAGGTTAAGGGACTTGCTCAGTGTCACACAGTCTGCAAGTGGAAGCTGTGGGATTCAAACCCAGGTCTGGTCTGCTGGATGTCACCAGAGTTGCAGCTCAGAGCTTTAGACCACTGCACTATACTGCCTCCTCAATTATAATATTTTATGCTTGACATTCCTGTGTCCTGTGTCTTTTTGGGGGTGGAGTCGGGATTTGACAGTATTCTGTGGTATTCTGGTTTCACTTGTGGGTCCTGGTTATTCCATGCCTTTCACTAGTACTGCAGTTATGTCTGGCAGCGCTGATTTGCTTGCCTGTGTTCCTGGACAGCTGCTTACACTTCTGACACTTTGTTTATGTGGGTGTTTGCACTACCTCTGTCTGATTTCTATTTTCAGTGCTGTCTTATCTGCTATGTTCAGTGCTGTCTTGCTCTCAGGCAAATTTTGCCTTGCACTTCTCGGCCTCTTTGCTTGGCTTCCTTGGCTTGCTATAGTCAGCTGGTTTTGCACCGGGCTATTTCCTTTTGAATATAGCTCTGATTTTGCTCCGGGCACTTTTTGCCCAATGGGCAGTGCTAATTTTGCCCCGGGTCACAGTTTTGAATATCTGGCCCCTAATGTTTATAGAACTGATCTTCCCTTTCTAAGATGTAAATAAACTACACTGTTTATATGGGTTGTTCTAGTGTATAAAACTTAAAAATGAATCTATAGTGACTTGATGTATTGATAATGCCATACATCTATAATTAGGCTTTTAAGAAATTGAATTTTAGATAATAACAATGTATTAATATGCAACATTGTTATTTTTATAACAACTGCAATTATGAAACTGTATTTTATCCTTAATGAATATTTTATGACTTCTGTATTGTTTTGATATTGTAATGGCTTTAAGCTGATCAATAAACTTTAAACTGAAATATTTACTTCATCAGTAACAATAGATCCCAATGCATCTTTCTATTGTCCCATTTTGACAGTCCCTATTAATGAATCTATTGGATAGTACATTATGAATTTGCACCAAATATAATTGTATCTTGGGGAATCTTGTCAAAAAAAGTTCTGAACTTTGTATTGCCTTTTGTGTATTTACATTAATTGTATATGCTTTGCTGTTAGGCCATTTAAATTTATCTTAGCACTGTAACTTTGAAAAAAAAATGGTGCTGCACATGCCACTTTTTTTCAGCATATAACTGGAACCTAATGGGATAGTATTGATCCTTGACAAAGTTCCAGCTATAGAGTGAAATGTTGGCTGTAGCTGTTGTGGTTGCCCCTGCTGTTATAGTCTCCTATGCAAATCTCCAGTTTTAACTTGTTTTGTTTGCTATATGCAATAATAAAAGAATGATATACTCATTCATGTTTGCCTGACTCTTGTTGGTGTGTGTGAAGCCTAACTGTGGGATTCAGTAGATTGTGATTCAATTGGGGCTCCTTTTTACTCAGTGCGGCTGTTTTTTGTTTTACTTAACAGACATCACCATGCTGTACAGATATCATAAAATATCATCTCTCTCTCTCTCTCCCTTGCTATGGATTAGTGGTGCTTGATGGACACAGTGACTAAAATTTTACAGCTCTTGGAATATGGTACCCAAGCTGTTAGTGCTGCAAATGCCTGTATTAGCCAGGCAATACTGTTGATTCATGAGCTTTGGCAGACACTACTGAACATCAGGAAGCAGTTTAACAGCAATGGGGACCGCACAGGCAGTGATCTTGTAGATCAGATGATTGAACATGTGTGTACTGATCAATATTTGCACAGCATGGTGGAGTCTAATGTTTATGGTGCGGCAACCATGATAGATCCCTGTTATAAGCATGGCATCAGGTCTTTACTTGAGGGTGGAGATTAACATACACAAATATAGGTATTGACAGGGCTTGTGCAAAAACATGACAATCCAGGAAGGTAAAAATAACAAGCAGCAGCAAGACAGTCTTTGCTGATAGAATCATTCTCATCTGACACAACAATGAGAACAAAGTTATCCTCCTGCTCCCCCAGTCTCATAGGTACTCAACAGCAGCAGGAATCAGGCAGTCACTCTGGTATAAATCCTGTATAGGCTGTTCTTTCCCAGGTGGTGTTTCCAGCAAAATGGCTGCACCATCTGTTCTAGAGAGCTGCATGTGTGAGGATGGTGGAACAGAGGCACATCCAGTCAGTTGTTCCACACCACAATCCATATACCATTCTGGGGGAGCATAGCTCCCCTATGGATACACCCACAGAGGAGACTAAGGAGTGTGCAGACAACTGTCACAAGGGAGGCCCTCAGGAAGGAGGCAGAGGGCACCACAGGGAAAGAAAGCAGCTCCTGGTGGGGGACTCAATTATTTGGGGGATAGAACTGGGGGAAGCAGGGAAAACTGAAGTAAGGTGCCTGCCTGGTGCCATGGCTTGGAGGGACAGGAAGCGCATCCTTAGGATCACGAGAACAGTTGCACGGGAGTCTGAGCTGGACATCATTGTCCACCTAGGGACAAATGACTTAGCTCATCATGAGATTAGAGCAGTGCAGAAGGACTTTGTAGAGTTGGGGAGGGGCTTAAGACAAGCAGCACACACAGTATCCTTCTCAGAGGTACTGCCTGTCAGTGGCATGGGTGGCGGGTACTTTGCACCATGCAGTTTAACAAATGGTTGAAAAAAATGGTGTGGAGCATAGGGGTTTGGCTTCATTGGGGACTGGGGTTCCACCTGGAGGACATCAGCCTGTACTGGCAGGATGGTCTGCATCTGCCCAGGTAGAGAACAAGTCTTTGGGCATTCGGTTTAAATGCTTCATTGGTGACCTTTAAACTAGTCAAGGGAGGAGGCACTGATAAGCAGCAGGAAAATCCCAGCCTCCCCCTACAAAACAGGGTACTAAATGAGAAAAAGACCAAGGTAGAAAGGTCAGTGGGGGATGCCGCTGCAGAAGGTAAAGCCATCAAAAAATGGAGAGCAATGAGTACCAATGCCTGTAGTCTGGGTAACAAGCTTCCAGAATTAGTGGCCTTGATGGGGGAGGAAGATCTGGATATCGTGGCAGTCACAGAAACATGGTACATACAGAACCATGACTGGGATGTAAACATACCAGGATACACTATCTATAGGAGGGACAGGGAGGGTAAAGGGAGGAGTAGCTCTCTACATAAGAGAAGAAATCAAAGCAACAGAACAAAAGGTAAACAGGAGGAGAAGAAGCACTGTGGGTCAATTTGGAGGCAAGCAATGGCACCAAAATCCGTACAGGGGTTGTATACAGACCCTCCTCTCAGGGGAGGAAATGGACAAGGAATGATAGAAAGTATACTTAGAATGGCAGATAAAGGGAGATATTGCTGATGGGTGATCTGAATATGCCAGATGTTAACTGGAGTGCAGTTCCAGCAGCCACTTCTAAGAGTGGGTTTATTCTAGATGCCCTACAGGGGCATGCTGAACAACTAGTATTGGAGCCAACTCGAGGAGGAGCAATCTTAGATCTGGTTCTCTCAAATGGAGATGAAGAGAGGATCACAGATGTAGAAGTGGGTGACCATCTGGAACTAGCGACTATCGAACAGTATGGTTCACAATAAACACAACAATAGAGTCAGTCCATACAAAGACAAAGGTACTGGATTTTAGGAGGCTGACTTTGCCAAAATGGGTGAGTGCCTAAGGAATGCACTAGCAAATGGGCAGGAAGGAGGGGTGGAAGAACAATGGGGAATAATAAAAACTGCCATCACAGAGGTAACAAGCCTTTGTGTAAAGCAAATAAACAAAATGAAACAAGGTAAGAAACCACTATGGTTCTCAAAGGAAGTGGCAGTGAAGGTTCAAGAGAAAAAGAAAGCATTCAGGAAGTACAAGGAATCACAGAAGGAACAGGACAGAGAACTGTATCAGTTAAAGCAAAAGGAAGCTGGAAGGCAGTCAGAACAGCAAAGCCCAAACCGAGGAAAAGATAGCCAAATCAGTTAAGAAGGGGATAAAACCTTTTATAGGTACATCAGGGAGCGAAAAGAAGACCAAGGAGGGATAGTGAGGCTTAATAAAGTGGAGGAGGGTGGCAGAGGGTGACTGTGGAAAGGCAGAGATACTAAACAAATATTTTGCTCAGTATTTACAAAGGAAGAGGGAGGTACCTAAAACAAACAGTAGAAACACTCTGGATACAGAAGTTGATACCAGCCCATTTACAGAAGAAAGGGTTCTGAAAGAGCTTTAAAAACTGAAGGTGGACAAAGCAATGGGGCCTGATGGGATTCATCCAGAATTCTAAAAGAACTAAGGGTAGAACTAGTGACACCACTGACTACCCTCTTTACAAATCATGGGAGGATGGGGTGGTACCTGAGGACTGGAGGAGGGCAGATGTGATTCCCTTCACAAAAGTGGGAGCAAGGCAGAAGCAGGAAACTACAGGACCTGTTAGTTTAACCTCAGTGGTAGGGAAAATGATGGAATCACTTCTGAAGGAAAGAATTGTTGAGTATCTAGAGGCCAGAGGGCACAGGACCCAAGCAGCATGGATTCACACGGAAAGGTCATGCCAGACAAATCTGATAGATTTCTTTGACTGGGTGACCAAAGTAGTTGATCAGGGAGGGGCTGTGGACATGGCCTACCTAGACTTTAGCAAGGCATTTGACACAGTACCACACAAAGAGTTAATATACAAGTTAGCCAGCCTGGGAGTGGGTCCCAAGATGACAGCCTGGGTAAAGAATTGGCTAGAGAATAGGACACAGAGAGTAATAGTAAATGGAGTCCACTCTGAAAAAGGGGATTAGTAGTGGGCACCGAGGGTTCAGTATTAGGACTGGTCCTCTTCAATGTCTTTATAAGCGACATTGCAGAGGGACTGGAAGAAAAGTATGTCTCTTTGCAGATGACACAAAGATCTGCAACAGAGTTGATGCACAAGGTGGAGTGGAAAGGATGAGAAGGACTTGGCAAGGTTAGAGGAATGGTCAAATGTATGGCAGCTTAGATTCAATGCTAAGAAGTGCAAGGTAATGCACCTGGGAAACAAAACCCAGGGAAGAGTACACAATGGGGTGAGATACTAACAACAACAAAAATGGAAAGGGACCTGGGGTAGTCATATCAGATAACCTAAAGGTGGGCAAGCAATGTGAGAGAGCAGCAAGGAGGGTTTGGGAATACTGGGATGCATAGGAGAGGCATCACCAGTAGAAAACAAGAAGTTATTATCCTCTGTACAGACAGCTGGTGAGACCACATCTGGAGTATTGTGTGCAGTTCTGGAGACCCAATCTCCAAAAGACATGAACAGGATGGAAGCTGTCCAGAGGAGGAAACTAAAATGGTGCAGGTCTGCACCGGAAGACATATGAAGAGAGACTTAAGAGCTTATGTATATCCCCGAGGAAAGGAGGAGAGGGGGAACATGATAGAAACTTTCAAGTACCAAGGGAATCAACAAAGTCCAAGAGGGTAGCATCTTTCAAAAAAGAGGTGTGCAAGAACAAGGGGCACAATTTGAAGATAGAAGGGGTGGCTCAGAGGTAATTTAGGAAGTATTTTTCACAGAGGGTTGTGGATGTATGGAACGGACTTCCAGAGGAGGTTGTGGAGTCAAAAACTGTGGTGGAATTCAAGCATGCATGGGACAGTCATAAGGCAATTCTATGGGGTGGGGGTAGGAAGAAGTAGGCTGCTGGTTAACTGGGATCTGCAACTTATCCATCAGGTAGGAAAATGGGCAGACTGGGTGGGCTAAGCGGTCCTTATCTGCCGTCAAATTCTATGTTTCTATGTTTCTTGCCTTGGTTGGGCAGGCACACATGGATCACACAGAATAGCTTGGGCCTGATGTGAACCATTGCTTTACTGGCAGAGCAAGTTGACAGTATGGTCTGCACTGGCCAAAGTTTCTATTGAGTACCTATCCTGCACAGTAGCCAGTGTAAGTTCAGAAAGAGTATTCAGCACAACAGGGGCAATCATTACTGACAGGAAAACATGCAATTCTAATAAGAATGTAGAGATGCTGAAATTCATAAAAGAAAAAGAGAACACATCCGATCTGATTATAAAATTAGTATCATATTGAGGTACCATGAGGAGAGAGAAGGAGACTCAAGCCAGCAGTCAGAGGTGGGGATGGAGGATGGGGAAGACAGTGTCCTGACTGATGACCTATCAGATGAGGATAACGCAGATGGACATTATGAAAACTGTTAGTAAACATAAGCCCTGGTTACACTGGCCATTTCTACACTGGTGAAGGTGGTTTGGAAAGCCACACTATTCTACATTTGCATATTTAAACTGTGCAGGCATTAGACTAGTGCAACTCTTCTCCCAGACCAAGTCGCTAAACTGCTGTTGGCATTTCCAAATGACATGTAAATGGTGGCCACTTCAAACTACACTGCCTGAGGTTAATTTAGCATCACAATGCACAGGGCAATCCTTGCAGGATGGGTGTCACACCAATGTGGAAGCAGGCATCCTTAAGTAGTGTACACCACTGGGTTCAAAAATGAACTGGCCCAGACTGAGATCAGTGTGAGCCAAACCAGTGTGTAACAGCTTGATCAGTCTAAACAGGTCTTTAAAAAGTAACAGTAATATCCTGAGTAAAAAAAAAAAAAGAAAACTTCTCAGCATATGTGCCCTGTGTGTTCGGCCCCTTCTCTTCCTGCACCATGGTGATGTCAGTCAACATCCACCTGTATAACATGTGGCTGCATGCTCCTGCCACCTAGTCTCCAGTCCTGAACCACCTTGACAGACAGAAAAGCATTTGGACATGATTGTGCAATTGATGTGATTGGAAGCTAAGTAAATTTCTTTTTCTTTGCCATTGTACTTAATCCATCATTGCTAGTGAGACTTCATTTTTTTGTTATTTCCAGAGGCCCTCCTATTGACTGATCTGCTTCTACCACCTGCTGCCTCCAACACCATTGCCTCAAGGACAGGGTCATCACTGTGGTGATGGTAAGTACAAATTAAAGTTAGATAAAGAATAGTTACTTACCATAAATCTCCTCCATTGAGCCACAACATGGAACTGTAAGCTGTCAGTGCCAGGACCACCCAGAAAATTTTGCTAGCTGGGGCCACCCATATCAAGGTGCATTGTTGCAACTTAAATACTGTGCATGGCTCCATCATGCCTCAGTTTCTTGCCTGAGACAAGCTTGGAGGATCATCAGACCAACAGGGACTGCAGCAACTAGAAGCAAACTAGGGACACAGGAACGGATATGGAGATATGCTGAATTCAGGTATAAGAGGAGAACCAGCACACAAGAGCAGGCAGGATAACCACAATTCCCCTGAAATGGGGGGAAGGAGGGAGAGAGTTATGGCTCAATGGAGGAGATTTTCTTAATCTAATGCTGAAGTAAGTAACTATTCTATCTTCTTTGAGGATATCTCCCCCCATTAAGACACATTATGGAATTATTCCCAAGCAGTACCAAAGCACTGAGGGAGGAAGAAAAGATCTAAGGACCCTGAGTATGAAGGACTTGCAGGACAGTAAGGCCAAAGCCAGCACATCTATGAGAGATGATGTTCAGACTATGACATTTAGTACATGTAAGAACAGTTCTCCAAGTGGCAACAGCACATACATCAGCAGTGGATACATTGTGAAAACAAGACACGGTCACCCCATGGGTGGAGTGATCACAGATGGGGCCAGGAAGCTGCTTAATGCACTTCCAGTAACAGAAAAGAAATGCAGCAGGCCAATATTTTGGAGAGGCTCTGCTTTGAAATAGAGGAACCCACCATTCTTGGGGCAAAAGCCACTAACAGCTTAGAGGATTTCCTACAATCCTCACTATGATCAAGGTACCAACACAACACAACATCTGACAGATGTCAAGTACATGCAGATGATGTTCCCCACTATCCCCACTATCCATGGAAGTCAAAAATAAACAGGAGGGTCAATAGTCTGATTTTTGTGTTCACTCAGGACCTTCAGTAGAAAATGAAGATTGGTATGCAAAGTAACCCAATACTTTGTGTGAATTTAGTGCTCATGAATGGTGCTGGATTGACAGCACTGGGTACTGAAGTCCAGTAGTTATGCACATGACAGGTACAGCATGGATGATCACAGTGCAAGCCTCCCCACACTGCTCTGCAAGTGAGTCCCAACCCTTCCATGGAGGGACCATTATGCAGATAACCTGATTGTTGTAGAAAATAGGAAAAGGAGAATCTGCAATCATAGCCTGCAGTTCAGAAAGCATCTAGCAGATGCCATAGCCACTAGGAACAGTATTTTCCAAGAGAGGAATTGTAGCTCACAAGTAGCAGCAGGCTCAAAGGGAAGCACAGTAATGGTCTCAAGAATCAAATGTCCCAACCAGAACTGGATCATGGAATGGGTTGTGCAGAAGTCGAATACCTAGAAGAAACCTGTGAGACACTTGCAACTGGGCCACTGTTTTCTCATCAGTGAGGGCATGAAAAGCTGACACCATGGCCAGCAGACATTAATGGAGGAATACCTGAGGCCTGAGTCTGTAAGGTACAGGAGGTAGTCCATCACCAGACACCCCAGACACCTAAAGTGGTCTCGCTGATTGGTAGTACACCATACCAAAAATGATTCCATTTTAGTGAGTAGGTGTATCTAATAAATGGCTTCCAAGCCACCAGTAGAAGTGTGGCAATGCTGGGGAAATCCTAAAGCAGGAGAGCGCTATATCCTCAGTAGCCAGGCATGAAGGTGTAGGGATCAAAGATCCAGATGCACCAGTGCACTCTATTCCTGCAACAAAATTTCTGCTCACAGAGGGAGCGAGACAGGGGTCTCCACTGTGAACTACTGAGGAAGAGGGAACCAAATTGTCTGGGACAGTATGGAGCCACCAGAATTAGGGTTGCTGACAGCTCTCAACTTGACAAGACCCTTTTGTATGAGAGGGAATGCAGGAAAGGTGTACATGACCCTCCCATTCCAAGAGAAGGGACAATGCCTGTCATCAAAAAACTCCAGGCCCTGGAGCAAGTGAGCAGAAACATGGCAGTTTTACATTGTTTGAAGACAACAAAAAAGGTCAATGCCTGGGTAACCCTGCTTTAGGAAGAGGTCAGCCACTACAAAGTTCAAGAGCATCAGTCATGTTAGAGCACCAGAGGCCAACTTAGTTGATCCGCAAGGGCACTGAAGGTGATGGGCAGTAAGACAGCCAACAGGAACATGTGTTCCACAGCCCAGTGCCAGACTGTCATCTCTTTGCAGGGAGGATACGAGTAGACTCTGCCTTGACAGTTTATGTAGTGCATTACTGATATGTTGTATGTATGGATCAGCAGCTGATGACTTGGAAGGAGGGTGAAGAAGGCCTGTAGACCAAGCAGAACAGCCCTCATCTTCAGAGTGTTGCTGAGCAGAACTGTATCTAAGAAGGAAAATTGACCATGAGTCCAGAAGGCACCCAGTTGGGTACAACATCCCAAAACCAAGGCATCTGTTGTCATCATCAGAAGAGGAGATGGACAGAGAAAGGGGGATCTTGTCTTGAGGTTGGAGTAGTACAATTACTAAATTAGGGAGTGATGGAGCAGAGGGTTCACTTCTATGAAACATCTAGCTCATCATAATGCTGAGCCCACTGGGCATGGAGGAACCATTGTGGAATTATATGCAGGTGCACCAGCGGGAGAGTCAGAATGGTTGCAGTCATGAGGCCTATTAGTCATAAGAGGCATCTGGCTGAGACATAGTCACTAGAAGAGACCAGCTGAGCCTGACCAACCAGCATCATAGCATGGTCTGAGGGAAGGAAATCCTGACCCATCCCCATGTACAGAACAGCTCCTATGTACTGGAGGTATTGGCATGGAGTGAGAACCGACTTTGGCTCATTCACCAAAATTCCCAACTGCTTGAATAGTTGTCTGCTGCAGAACAGTGTGTAAACAATAGTCCCCTCGACAGGTCTTCAGAAGCCAAACATCAATCTAGGGGAAGACATAGAAGCCCTCCTTTTTGAGGGAGGCTGCAACTGCTGCAAAGTATTTGGTAAAGACATGCGGTGCAGATGATAAACCAAAGGGCAAGACACAAAACTGATAGTGATAGCCCTGGAGCATAAACTGCAGTCTGCAGGTACTGTCTGTGAGACTTGCAAATTTTAATAAGGAGGTAAGCATCCTTCATACTTCATATCCACAGCAACCATCCAATCCCTTTGCAGGAGCAAGGGAAGGAGGAACTGTTGGCACACCATGTATTCGATAAACAGGTTGAAGCCCTGGAGGTCTAGGATGGCCTTAATTCTCTGATCCATTTTTGTACCAGGAAGCACCAGGAATAATAGCTCAGGTTCATTTCAGCAACTGGGATGGGCTCTAGGGCCCTTTTGATGAGGAGGGTTTGAACCTCCTCTAGCAGGAGGGCAAGATATCATGGACAGTAACAGTTGGGTAAAGGAGGGTGCACTTATGGAACAGAGAGGAGCTCTAGGGTATGTTCTCACAGAACCACCTCCAGCACCCATGCATTCTTAGTGCTCTCCCTCCATTTTGGTAAGGAGAGAGATATGGCCCCCCACCAGAACTAATGAAGCAGCAAAAAAGAGCACCACCACTGCCTGTAAAATAAACAGATGGGCTATAAAAATAGCTATTAGTGAAACAGCTTGATTTTATTCAAGTAATGTACCATTTAGCCATGATGATGTTGTAATGGATGAAACTGGTTGGAGCTTGCCATTTACCTTGTCAGCAGCTCCATAAGGAGTGACTACATTTATGGGCTTAAATGGTATGTTTTCTTAAATAAAATCAAGCTGTTTCACTAGCAGCTATTTTTGTAGCTTATCTGTTTATTTTTATAGGCAGTGGTGGTGCTCTTTTTTCCTGCTTCATTGATGTTGTTTTAAGAGTAGCAACCATGGTGTTTTTTCTTGTTCTGGCTCCCCCCAAACTCCTTGGATTGCAAAGGCCAGAAGAAAAGTGGGGAGTCAGCGGCACCAGGGGTGGTGGGAATGCCACCAATATCGGCAACTTTGGTAAGCCTGGCATGGGCACTGTGAGTCATATTGGCCTGAGATGAGGCCTGTGGCTGCTGGGAGCAATGGCCAGGACTCATAAAGTAACCCAGGGTGGGCACAGGATCTGCAAATGGGACACCAGACTCTACTCAGGGG
Organism: Neoceratodus forsteri; assembly: GCA_016271365.2. Classification (NCBI taxonomy): domain Eukaryota; kingdom Metazoa; phylum Chordata; order Ceratodontiformes; family Ceratodontidae; genus Neoceratodus; species Neoceratodus forsteri. The sequence continues at coordinate 758,161,469 of CM057452.1, forward strand.
TTTAAGATTCAGTGTATGCAGGGACCACAGGATCATTTTTTATATCTGGAGGTCTGCAGAGCAGACTCAACATTGATGCAGAAAAGCTGCATTCCTCTAAAGGGAGCATGAAGTACCAATTGCTGGATATCAGAAGTAAAGCCAACGACACACAAGCAGGAGTGGTGGCACAGGTAAAAGGTGAAAGTGGCAGCATGAGCAGCCGCATTCGAGGCATCATAAGCAGACTGCAGCAGGTGCTTACCAGCCTCCAGGCTATTGGCAACAGTCTGCTGGACCACTGTTTTGTCAGGGCCATCAGCAGCCTGTCAGCCACGGTAGCTATAGACTTCCACAGGCAATTCTGATATTTAACCATATAAGCCTGGTAATTGGCAGTACGGAGCCCCAGGGACACTGAAACATGTTTTTTTCCCATGACATCAAGCCTCCTGGATTCCTTATCAGGAAGAGAGCTCATATATTTTGGAGCTTTAGACCTGTCATAAGCAGCCTTTATAATCACTGAACATTCTCTGGTTGAGAGGAATGATAGGGCTTACAGGAAGGCATGGGGTATTGTTCATCCATATTCCTGGCCTGTGCCAAGCAACTAGCATTAGGGGAGGCAGACACCTCTAAAGTTTATAAAGATTTCTCTTAGAGGAATCCTCCTCCACCACCACAAATTCCAGCTTTGACTGGACCTGCCAGAGAAAACATTGAAATGAGGCATTCTCAGGAGGGGACCAAGAAGTGATCTGTACACTGTCTTCACTGCAGGAGGACAAAGTAGAATTGGAGCCCACCACATCTAGGGGATTCAGATCTTCCTCCATCTCTTTACACTCTTCCTCCATATACTCAGGATTGTATTCTGGCCATCTTCGATGTCAGTGGTCATGGGCAGTAGGACAACAGCCCGAGGAGGCTGGGAAGCAGGGATCAATAACAGACTAAGCATTAATGGAGAATGTGCCTTGCCTGGTATTGCAGGTGGCAGAGGGAACTCCTGCATCATTGACAAGGTCAACGGCAGCAACTTAGATGGCATTGATGAGGTCAGTGATGACAACTGAGTCAAGATTAAATGCTTCTGAAAAAGCTCAGACATCATCTGATGAAGCAACTTTATGTTCACGAGCCCAGCAGATTGCCAGTGACAGAACTATCGACTGGACAGTGCCCGATGGCAGAATTGACTATGAATCCCCAACAGAGCATTAGAACCTGTACCAGACCCTGACCTTGGTGTCTGAGAGATGACTAGGAGGCAGCAGAACCCAAACAGTTGGAATACAGCTGAACAACAACATAAAGGACATTATCATTAATCACCATAATCAGAAATATCAGGGCATAATCAAAATTATCAGGGGACAAACAGGAAACTGAGCTGGTGGTATAGCATACAGGTTAGAGTAATGAACTGTGAATAAGTTTAGTACATCCAGTAGACCTGGATTTGAGTCACACACCATCAACTTGCATACTGTTTGATTCTGAGCAAGACACTTAACCTCTCCAGTGCTCCCGGATTGCTCCTGTAAACAGGTCTTGTGCCCAGTGGGCATTACACGGTTATCAAAAATTAAAACCAAAATAAATTAAAAAATAATTCATAAAGGCAGCTTAAGGACTTTGCCAGCCACATGCAAGCAGCTGTGCCACAGTTAGCTGCCACTGCATTGACACCACCACCCAAACCAGTGCCTCCCCACCACCTCTCAATCAATGGTGGTTCAATGCACTGCATGTGTAACAATAGTCACGTTCTTATAATATTAAAGGGTTTAATGTTTAATATGAGTAAAAGTAAAATGTACAGTAACACGCACCAACAGTCCAACAATGGCATTTACATTCTTCCGAAATGGTTACCAGCCAACCCAGGACCTGGAGGACATTGGTGTCTCATCTTTGTAGTCCCATCTTTGCTTCAATTGTTTGATTGTTCACTCCAGTATCTCCTCATCACCTGCTGACAATAGTAGCTATTCCAGCCCAAATTTACTCTCTGCAGGGTAGTCCAGGAGTGTGCTACTGAATTGATACATCACTTTCTGGTTCATCTCACTCTCCAGGATACTAGTCTCCTCCAGTGAGAAAGGTACAGAGAGACCCTTGGGAGTGCTAGGACTATGCTGTTGAGCCATATTATTAACCAATTTTAAATCTCCAGTCTACTTTCTTAATCACCACTCTTTCAGTCTCCAACTGAACTCGAACTGTGTGTTGAGTTATCTATACGATAATGTACGGAACCGTGGAATCAAATTCTGCTGATAAACTAATGAATTCCACATTTTACATAAACACTTGTGAATATTGACAGAATAATATTCTGCCACTTTTCAGCACATCATCAAACATGTGTGGTGGATTACAATTCCATGGTTCTAATGAACTGTGGGACAATATTCTGAGGAACTCAATGGGCAAATCCTGCATGTTTCAAAAGACAGTTCTGGCAATCAAGACACCTTTATGGACCCCGAGGTAGATGTGTCCTGGCTATTAGAAAGCAAGTGGATGCATTTTAATTTAAGTTCACCCACTTCATTCTATGGAAATTCAATGTAATGCTTGCAGAATGATTATTCATGAACTAATGTAGATCTGCACAATACCGTTCTGACAACTGCAAGCTGGCGGAAGTGTGCAAAATTAGCCTCAAAATTCTGATGAAAGTCCTGATACTATGGGTCTACCAGGCTGGCAACTTTCCCCACAGATGCAGGTGAAGGGGAGTGGGTCAGTGGACATGTCCGACCACTCAGATTGTTGTTGCCTTGATTTTTTTTGTTAGTTATTTCTTCCCTTTGATTTCTTTTTATTCATTTAGAGCAGAGCATTTGGGGAACTGCAGTCGGTGAGATCTACAGGATAGAGCAGACCTAGCAGCCGGGGAGAGGAGCTGCAGTGTAAACTCATACTTGATTAATTACAGCCTAGCTGCATGAGGGGAAAACGGACTAGGAGATCACAGCAGGAATCATTTTATTTGATGGTTTTCAACTACTTTATTTACTAACACTTGCTTATTTTTAAACTAATTGTTACAGTAAGGGTCTGAAGACAAGGGATACTCACGGCAGGAATTGGAAAGTGTTTTACCTGATTTTATTTTCTTCATGTAGCCATAGATAGGTGATTGTCTCTTGAACCCAGAGGCTAACTCCCACTTATTTTCCCCCATCCCACCCATCCCGGGTTAATCTGCCTTTATAGATATCCACTAGGTTACAACTTCCTGCAAGCACAAAGGAATAGACTAAGCACAAATAGATAACTGCAGCCTCACTGGTATTCGTACTTTAGCAAATCAATTCAACGGTGATCTCTTTCAGTAGTACAGTACTAACATAGAAGACAGAAAGAAATAAGGAGAGAGAGAGGAAAGAAAGGAGAAAAAACAAAAAGGAGTCTAACTATAGCAGCAGGAGGGTTTAGATAGGATAAAAGGAGAGGACATTGACAGTACAAAAGGGAAGATGCAGGGAGTGGTGCAGTGCAGTGGGTGTGGGGCAGCAGTCTTCAGGAGGATGTTCTGGGTACTGGGGTGCTGCCCATATGCAGGCACCTCTCTGGGCTAAGGGTGAAGGTTGCAAGTCTCTGGGCTGAGCTGGCAGGAGTACTGGAGACCTTCACCCCCACCCAGCGGCCACCATATCCCCAGCCACTATTGCAAGGAATGTCCAGGCAAAGGGCTGGATGGACAGTGGTAGGCTTAGGGAGGTTGAAGGAGGTGGGTCAGAGGCACAACCCCCATCTGTCCAGCTTAGAAACTCCTATGCTGTCCTGGAGGAGCAGGAGAGTTCCACAAGGGAACACAAGGATGCAACCAGGGAGGATGAGGGGGTCCTCAAGGAGGGAGACCCAGAGGCAGGAAACAGAGGACGAGGAAGCTACTCCTGGTGGGGGACTCAATTGTCTGAGGAATGGATTTGGGCACAGTTAGTGAGATGGAGAGGAAGGTTAAGTGCTTTCCAGGAGGCACAGCTTGGAAGGAAGGGGACTGGATCCAAAGGATCACTAGAGCGGTAGCAAGGAGAGGGATGCTGAAGGTTGTTGTCCATCTGGGGTCAAATGACCTAGCCAGAGATGAGGCGAGCATACAGCAGGTACAGGAGGACTTCAAGGAGTTAGGAAGGTGCCTTGGGGAGGTAGCAAGCTCTGACGTTCTCGGAAGTGCTGCTGGTCCACAGCAGGGGGGAGACTAGGAATCTTCACATCAGAAACATCAACATTTGGTTGGAGGGCTGCTGCAGAGAAAAGGGTTTTGGCTTCATTGGGGACTGGGGACTCACCTGGAGCAATGTGGGCCTGTACAAGGGTGATGGCCTTCCTCTGTCCAGGGAGAGGATGGTGGTCCTCAATGAATGGTTTAAATGCTTCCTCGGCAAACATTTAAACTAGCCAAGGGGGGATGGGAGCAGGGAGACTCAAGCAGACCACCTCCCTCAGGTTAGAGCAGCCAGCAGGGAAGATCAGGAAGATAAGTTGTTGACAGGTATACTGGAACTCATTATAAGGGGTATGGCAGAGGAAGGGAGGCAGCAAAAGAAAGAAGCTGGAGCTGAAAAAGAAGACAAAAGGGGAAAAAATGGAGCTGGAAAGAGGAGACAAAGGGGCAAAAGCAGGAACAGAAGGGGGCAGAGAGTGAAACATGGAAGGCCATGTTTGCAAATGCCCACAGTCTGGGAAATGAAATCCCAGACCTGGTAGCCTTGATGGCAGAGGCTGACCTGGACATACTGGCAATAACCAAGACATGGTACACTGGAAGCCATGACTGGGAGGTAAGTGTACCAGGTTATGCTATATTCAGGAGGGATTGGGAGGGTAAGAAAGTTGGTGTGGGGGTGTGGCCCTTTACATCAGGAAAGGTATAAAAGCAACTGCAGTACAGGGTAGGCAGGAGGAGGTCGAGGGACTGTGGGTCACCCTTGAGTCAGGTAATGGCACAGCAATTCAGACAGGTGTGATCTATAGGCCTCAAACACAGGGGGAGGAGGTGGATAGGGCACTAGTGGAAGAAGTACATGAGATGGCAGCAAAAGGGGAGGCACTGCTGCTGGGCGATTGTAATATGCCAGACGTGGATTGGACCATCCTGATGGCTGCCTCAGCCAGGAGCCAAGATATCCTGGAATCCCTGCAGGGGGCAGGCCTCAGGCAGTTAGTGCTAGAACCCACCAGGGACAGGGCAATTCTGGACGTAGTACTGACCAATGGAGACAAAATCACAGAAGTCCAGGTGGAAGGTCACCACACAGTGTGGTTTAATATGGGTACAGTGTTACAGTCAAGCCACACAATGGCAAGGGTTTTCGATTTCAGGAGGGTGGACTTTGTTAGGATGGGGATATGTATCAAAGAAGCCCTGGCGAGGAGGGATGCAAGGGGAGGATTGAGGAGCAGTGGACACACCTAAAAGGATTCACAGTGGAGGTGACAAACCAGTGCATTAGGCTGAGAAACAAGGGCAAGAGAAGGAAAAAAACTCTATAGTTCTCAAAGAATGTGGCAGAGAAAGTGAGAGCCAATAAATTGGCTTTCAGAAAATGTAAGGAGACACAGAAGGAAGAGGATAGGATGGCGTACCTAAGTAGATAGAGGGAAGCAGGGAAACCAGTTAGGAGTGCAAAGGTGCAAACTGAGAAAAGATGAGCTCAGATGGTAAAGAAAGGGGACAAGACATTCCATAGGTACATTAGTGAAAGAAGGAAGGCCAGGGATGGGATTGTAAAGCCCAGAGAGAATGAAGGGGAGTGTGTGGAGGGAGACCTGGAAAAAGCATCAATACTGAATAAATACTTCTGTTCAGTATTCATTGAAGGAGGGAAGGGACAGGGACCACAACTAGGCACCAGAAACAAAGGGGGGAGGGAGATGAACACGAGTCTATTTACAGGAAAGAGAGTGACCTAGAGGAACTCACAAAACTGAGGGTGGACAAAGCAATGGGACCAGATGGCATATACCCTAGGATATTAAAGGAACTACTGATGGTTCTCACAGCACTGCTGGCAGCCCTGTTTAGTGAGTCACTCAAGACAGGGATGGTTCCAGAGGACTGGAGGAGGGCACATGTAGTCCCTCTTCACAAAAGTGGAAGCAGAAAGGAGGCGGGTAACTATAGGCCAGTCAGCAACACCTCAATAGTGGACAAAATTATGGAGGCGCTACTGAAGGAAAGAATTGTGGAACACTTGGACTCCAATGGATCACAGGATCTGAGGCAGCAAGAATTCACAGCAGGAAGGTCATGTCAAACAAATCTGACAGATTGTTTTGACTGGGTGATGAAGGAGGTGGATTGGGGGGAGCAGTGGATGTTTCCTACCTCGATTTCAGCAAGGCCTTCAACACCATTCCACATAAAAGACTGGTAAGCAAGTTGGGTATCCTGGGTATGGGCCACGAGGTGGTGAACTGGGTTAGAAACTGGTTGAGGGACAGAAAGCAGAGGGTGGTGGTAAATGGGATCTAATCTGAAGAAAGGAGGGATGACCAGTGGGGTACCTCAAGGATCAGTCCTGAGGCCAGTCTTTTTTAATGTCTTCATTAATGACATTGCTGAAGGGCTGGAAGGGAAGGTTTGCCTATTTGCAGATGACACCAAGATCTGCAACATGGTAGACACTCCAGATGGGTGGAGAAAATGAGGAAGGGCCTTGGAAAGCTGTAAAAATGGTCTGAAGTGTTGCAACTAAGATTCAATGCAAAGAAGTGCAAAATCATGTACCTGGGGTGCAGAAATCCTGCAGAGAGTTACAGGATGGGAGGGGGGGTTGCTGATGGTCACCAGGGAGGAAAGGCATTTGGGGATAATCATCTCAGATGACCTAAAGGTGGTCAAACAGTGTACAAAGGCAGTGGAGAGGGCCATTGTCATGTTGGGGTGCATAGGAAGGGGTATCACTAGCGGAAGAAGGGAGATGGTGATATCACTACACAAAACACTGGTGAGGCCTCATCTGGAGTACTGTGTACAGTTCTGGAGGCCGCATCTTCGTAAAGACATAGACAGGGTGGAGGCGATTCAGACAAGGGTGACTAAGATGGTGCTGGGCTTGCACTACAAGACATATGAGGAGAAATCAAAAGACCTCAATGTGTATACACTGGAAGAGAGGCAGGAATGAGGAGATATGATAGAAACCTTCAAGTTTCTCAAGGGCATAAATAAGGTGCAAGTAGGTGACATCTTCCAGTATAGGAGATGTACAAGAATAAGGGGACATGATATGAGATTGGAGGAGTGGTGGGATAAGGGAGAATGTGAGGGTGTTTTTTTTTTTCATGGAAAGGGTGGTGAATGCATGGAATAGCCTGCCCCAGGAGGTGAATGGAGTGAGCACAGTAGGGGGATTCAAACATGCATACTATAGGTATAAGGGAACCCTACAGGTGGGAAGGAGAGGCTAAAGCTGATGACCAAGTATGGTCAGTGGCTGCTGATACAGGTAGGGTACACAGGCAGACTGGAAGGGCCTAGCATCCCTTATCTGCCATCAATTTCTATGTTTCTATGTTTCAGAGGTGTAATTCCCTTGTTGACCTTAAACAGGCAGTAGAACACAAACATTATGGGATAATTCTGGATCCAAGCATTGGCCATCAAATCCAGGATCCACCCCCGATCCCTATTCCTAGAAACTGTATGTCTGATCTGATCTCAGAAGTAACTCAAGGTGTTCTTATGCCAAGGGCCGTAATTAACAATGTTTGATACCTGTCTTAGGCCATCACAGTGGTAGTCATTAGAATTAATGATGAACACCACCCCCCGTCTGCCTGTTTAATGACAATGCTGCAACCAGTTTGTAAAGTGATTGCAGTTTTTCTCTCTATTTTAGTTAAATAAATGTTTCTTAACCTAAAATTGGATAAAATATTATCCACTTCCTTATTAATTCATGAGGCAAAGCTCTCTATTGAGAAAGGTATAGGTCAAGGAGGATCTGTATCAAAATAGTGACAGAAAAACAGCAAAGGCCATAACAGTGAAGAAAAATTAGTGAAAAGCACAACAGCGAGCAGAGCAATAGCAACAGTCAAAAAGGTGAAGTGGGGCAAAGCAGGAATGGCACTTGGGGGAGAGTCAGAAGGGGAGCAGATAAACTATTTCCACTCCAGAAGAGGATGCAGTTTGGGAAGGTGGAGTAAGTTGGAGGGGCAGATAAACTATTCCCACTCTGGGGGGAAGTAACTCTAGGAGTTGGGAGTAAGTCGGGGGGGGCAAATAAACTATTCCTTCTCTGGGGCAAGGGACACAACTCGGAGAGGTGGACAAAGTCGGAAGGGTGAAAACGGGCACAACATTAATAAATATAAAAAAAAAAAACAGGCATCACAAAATTCAAACCCATGTCTGCTGAATGTAGCAAGGGATTCAACAACTTCCTGCCTACATCACTGAAACAACTGCCTACAGCACTGAGACAACCATGCACTACTAAAACCATGTCGCTAAAATGCTATTCGCTGTTTTCCATTTGTTATTATTCACTCACTGTTTTGCACTTGCTCATTTGACACGGCACTCGTCCAGGATACATAAAGACTGACTTGCATTTTAGTTTATTTTTTAGACCAACAGATACATAAGATAACTCCTCTGAGTCTCTTAACACCTCCAAGTAAAATTAAAAATAAAAAAATGCTTTAATCATAATTTCCAATAACATTTTGGAAGTTCTAATTTTATCTGAAATTCATTAGATTACACTGCTGGGGCTAATGTCAGTCCCCTAGATAATACCGTATCCTCTGTTTCAATGACTGGCCTCACTGAGAAGTTAAAGACAACGCCCTCCCTCCCTCCATTCTCTCCTTCTCCTCCAATTCTGGTTCCATCTGTCTGCCTTTCTGTCTAACTCTACTACCTGCTCCTGTTTTTGCTGAAGGGTGCCTACCCAGAAACTCCTCTACTTTACCTATGGCTGCCTCCTCCTGCCTTATTCTTCTCCCTCTCCACTACTGCTACACCTAACAAAATATGAGAATAATGCATGTAGAATTCTCTGGTCCTAGCCATTCCCATGTATATTATTAGTATGTTTACTATGAAGTTTTGTACTATAGCTACCCTTTATATAGCCTACCTAAGCTTGCATCAGGCGTTCACTTCATGTATCGCTTGTCAAGAAAAAGTCTGTAGTCAATTGTTTGTGTACTTGAAATATTTTTTCTTGACATGCACTCTGCCTAATGCCATCCTTGTAACAGGAGAACTGCATTGCTTGTTGCACTACACCTTCGAGGTTGATTCTCGACCCCGTGTCGACCCTGAAAAGGGACTGTAATTGTCTCAGTGGACTTACCCGGTTACCAACACGCAAATAAATAATAAAATAAATAAATAAACATTGTGCCTTTCCTTGTTTGGATGCCCTGTGCCTCCTCAGTTTTTGTTTCTGTGTCTCCTTCTACCATATTTTCTTTTCCATTGATTTCTTTGACTGGGTGACCAAAGTAGTAGACCAGCGAGGGGCTGTGGACATGGCTTACCTAGACTTTAGCAAGGCATTTGACACAGTCCCACACAAAGGATTAGTAGTCAAATTAACCAGCCTGGGAGTGGGTCCCAGGGTGGTAGCCTGGGTAAAACATTGGCTGAACAACAGGACACAGAAGGTAATTGTAAATGGAGTCCACTCTGAAGAAAGGGGGGTTACTAGTTGGGTACCGCAGGGTTCAGTATTGGGTCCAGTCCTTTTTAATGTCTTTATAAGTGACATTGCAGAGGGACTGGAAGGAAAAGTATGCCTCTTTGTAGATGACACAAAGATCTGCTACAGGGTTGATACACAAGGAGGAGTGGAAAGGATGAGAAGGGACCTGGCAAGGTTGGAGGAATGGTCAGAAGTATGGCAGCTTGGATTCAATGTAAAGAAGTGCAAAGTAATGCACCTGGGAAACAAAAACCAAGGGGCAAATTACACAATGGGGGGGGGAGGTAGTAACAATGACAAAAATGGAAAGGGACCTGGGCGTAATCACAACAGATGACCTTAAGGTTGGCAAGCAATGTGAGAGAGACGGTGAGGGAGGGCTGGGGGGATACTGGGATATATAGGAGAGGTATCACCAGCAGAAAACAGGAAGTTATTATCCCCTGTACAGACAGTTGGTGAGACCCCATCTGAGTACTGCATCCAGTTCTGGAGACCTCATCTCCACAAGGACATAGACAGGATGGAGGCAGTTCAGAGGAGGCAACTAAAATGGTGCAGGGTCTGCAAGAGAAGCCATACAAGGAGAGACTAAAGAGCTTAATATGTATACCCTTCAGGAAAGGAGGGAGAGGGGACATGATAGAAACGTTTAAGTACCTCAGTGGAATCATCAAAGTCCAAGAGGGTAGCATTTTTCAGAAAAAGAGATGTGCAAGAACAAGGGGACACAATCTGAAAATAGAGGGGGGGTGGCTCAGGGGCAATGTGAGGAAGTATTTTTTCACAGAGAGGGTGGTGGACGCATGCAACAGCCTTCCTGAGGAGGTTGTGGGGTCTAAAACTGTGGGAGAATTCAAGAATGCATAGGACAGACATAAGGCAATTTTTGTTGGGGGTAGGAAGAAATAGGCTGTTGGTTAAATAGGATCTGCAGCTTATACGCTAGGTAGGAAAATGGGCAGACTAGGTGGGCCAAGCGGTCCTTATCTGCTGTCAAAGTCTATGTTTCTATATTTTCTTTTGCTAGTTTCTTCTGACTTTTCTGACTGTTTATGTTTATTTGCCAGTGGGGAAGTGACCATATTCCTATCACTCAGGAGACAGGGCTTTTGGGAGCTTGGTCCTTTCTGCCAATTACAAGCTTATCCTTAGCAATTTCCTCCCAGTACTACCACTCTCCACCTCCTTTCTGCTTTTCCTTTGATCTCATTCACCAATCACAGAGCTAGAAAGTTGAGTCGAGGGCGTTTTCTTCCAGGATATGACAGCTCCTATTTTTTCCACCCTTGGGGTGGAAGTGGCTGGGGATTTATGGCCTCTCTGAGTTGTACAGGTCAATGGGCTAAAAAAACTGATGCATGGAAGATGCTGGAGTTGTGGATCAGCTACCACTTAAAAGATTGTCTTTGTCTTCCTCTTCCTCTCTGCCTGGTCTCCTAATGTTTTCCTCCCCCTGGCCATTATCATTAGTATCATTAGCTTCACTTCCTGATCATACTGCTGCTGAAACCATGTATTGGCATACCTTTTTCATACTAAGATCTGTGGGACTTCAGCAAATGTCTTTTTGTGGTAGATGGTCCCAGCTGTGTTCCCTCCTTACTCCAGCTCAGCCTGTCTTTACATAAAAGACACACTATATGTGTCAGTGATTCTTTGCCCAGTCAAAAAAAATCCCACTTCATTGACATCACTGATTTGGTCTTTCCTCCTGGCACTCTCATTTGTTGCCTAATGGGAGGGCTGCTGTGGGTTGCTTCCACAAAATCACCCTCCTCCTCTTTTTCTACCAGTTCTTCAAGGTCAGGGAATGAATCTTCTTCCTCTACCATGCATCCTGGGCCACCAGTTTTGCCTGTGTCTTCTTTATCTGCTGTCATTTCAGATACCTGCTGTATTTCCCCTTTGATTGATTGATTGATTGTGGCCTTTCTTTTTTTTTACTGCCACTTTGGGTCTTTTTTGATCTCTTATGTGCACCTGCCCCAAGTCAAACTCCCACCTTTTCCACCTCCTCCTCCTCCCCCCTCAGAACTGCTGCTGCTATCACTTTTATCTGGTATGTAATCACAGTCTGTATCTCTGTCCCAAAGCTCCGCCAGATCACTTTGTTCCTCCTCCTCTGCCTGTGTCACTACTTATTCCTTTTTTCAAAAATGATTGCTGATGTGGCAACCCTTACAGTAACACCATGAATGGTTCCTACAATGTAAGATACTTTATGGACTGAAAAAACACAGAAAGTCAGAGCACACACAACCACACATATCAAGGGCACTGATCATTAAAAAAGTTTATTTACATACCAAAATGTTGGAGGCCTAAAAAGCATGATGCATTTCGGATACTAACACATCCTTTATTAAAGGCTAAAGCCACAATGAGAAAGCAATAGTTAAATACTTTACTTTCAGTATGACATAATTCACAGAAAGACATTCAATTTGTTGACACATAATAGCTAAATGACACACATCTCAATTCACTTAAGGCTCATTTCTATAGTTTGACATACATCAATTAGTTAAAACAAGCCCCAGATATATTCAAAGAAACATTTTAAGTAGCATGGTAAAGGAAAACAAAAATAAATAAATAAAAGAATGTGGGGTGTAGGGAAAGAGGGGAAACTTCAAAGAAAAGGAACAAAAACCATGAGGATGGAGTGGGGGGAAGAAAAAAGGGAGAAAGAAAAAGGAAAAAAGGAAAAAAATTAAAGTAGGGGGGAAAGGAAAAAGAAAACTAGGGGAAGGAAATCAAAGAGATGGGAAAAAGAGCTGTTTACTAAAAGCACAATCATAAGCTCAATACACTTTCTTTTAAAAAAAAAAGGCTCAAGTTCAAATCCAGAGTTAAGACCCTTGCCCTTTGTTGCATTTAGATTAATGATTCAGAAATCTTCCCGGGTGAGTAATGTCATTAAAATTGCCACCACGAGGTTTTGGACAGACCTTGTCAATACCCATAAAAGTAAAACTATGTTCCCCATTTCTAGAACATTTTGCTATATGTGCTGCTGTAGCATAAGTAAGATCTGTTTTCTCTGTTGCCCTCATATGTTCTCTGTTCCTCACTTTCCTGGCCCTAATTGTTTTGCCAACATAGAATGCATCACAACTAGAACGTGCTAGATAAACTATTCCTTCAGAATCACATGTAATAAGCTATCTAATTTCATAATTCCATCCTTCCTGGTGTACTTTAAATTCTTTACCTTGCTTTATATATGTGCACATGGTACATTTTTTACATGGGTGGCATCCTACTACACCCTTTCCTAACCACATCTGTGTATTCTTATTGTTCACAAAATGACTATGTGTAACTCTGTCTCCTATAGTAAGTGCTTTTTTAAAAACCATACATGGAGGGACTGAAACCAACTGCTTAATAATAACAAATTTGGAGGCTTATGTAACTGTAAATCATATCCCTAGAGGCTTGAGACTGATTACAAACCCTGCATGTGGGCAAGAAAATGAAACCTTCTTAAAAGCCTGGGAAGAAATTTCAACAAAAGCTAGTTTTAAACTGATTAATTCAATAATTAAATTCAGTAAAGAGAGAGATGATGTTTTAAAAGCAGAGATTAAAATGAAAGAAAAGGAGGTGCTGAAATTCAGTAAACACAGAGAGTTTGACACACTTAACCAGAAATTGAAAGCCTCAATTAATAACTTGGACTATGAACTCAAGGCTATTAAACAAACAAATTCTACCTGGGACAAACAAGATTATGAACTGAATAGAGTTTTTAACTGGAAGAATAATTCAGGTGTTATTTTGAAAAACAGGGAACGACATGTTTCCTTTGAATTCAGTAGTGCTAGTGAATTGAAGATGGAGGAACCTAATGCACAGAGCCATTTTCACAGAGACAGGCAGGAAGCAGCACCACTATATATGTTACACCGGAGTCCCAGGCTACAAGAGACCGGAAGAGAGGATTTCAATGGCAATCGAGAAGGACACGGAGGGGGAAGAGGAAACTGCGGGCATGGAAGAGGACAATCCCAGAACTATCAGAAGCTCAGGAATTACAACAGGCACTGGTAAATACACAGATTGCAAGCATGCAGGTAATTAACCTTTCAAATTATGACTTAACAAATGCTGTGACTGTTATATTAAGCAAGGACCTGAAATTTGCCCCTACGATACCTGCAAATAAATTTGAAACTATGGTGGATGTGAATTTGGCTATTAGGAACTTATGTCTGAAATAGTTTTTCTTTGATAAAGAAGATTCTAACAGCAGTAAGTTTGAAAAGAGAAAATGGATGCACTTTTAAACCTGCTTCCACTTGTTGTCCACCTCAGAGTGCAGCCTTAAAAGTGTTTAAACAAATGGTTGAAACAGACTTAGAAGCCCTGTTTGAAAATTGATGTGAAATGCGTTATAAGAACTTGACTGGGCAAGAAACATTGGCACTTAAGACATTACAGGAGAATGATGAAATTGTGATCAAAAAAGCAGATAAGGGGATTGTGTGGTTATTCTGAATAAATGTGACTATCTGGCAGAGGTGGAAAGGCAGTTAGGAAACAATACTTATTATACCAGATTGAGAGGAGATCCAACCATGGATTTTAAATATAGTATAGATGAATATGTCAGGAAAGCTTTTCATAAAAATGAGATAAACAAGCATTTGTCAATGCCGAATGTTTGCTTGCTGGCATTGGCAGTGGTAGCGTAGAAGTTACAGAGCTGCGTAATAGGAATGGCAGTGAAGTATTGAACTGAAGCCAACCCCACCACCACCCTGTAGAGAGTGACAGGCATTGGGGTGTGCATTAGGGTCGTCAGGCATAACGGCCACGCCATTTCACCACACCCCACCCTGCAGACACTGACAAGTGTCACGGTGTTCCTTGGGGTCTTTGGCCCTTATGCACACCCCATTTCATTCGGAAATATGGTGAGATGGGTGCGATATAGGAGAATGGGGTGAAGTTTGGGGCCGAAGAGTCCAAGGCATACCTCGATGCCTGTCACTGACTGCAGGGTGTGGAATGGTATGAGCATCACAGGCAAGAATCCCAAGTCACACCCCTGATGCCTGTCATTCTCTACAGGGTTGGGTGTTATAGTTGGAAACCCTAATACCTCAGGCATTCGTTGGTATTTTTACTCCAAATCTTCAACATGTTTGTTTTGTAACCCCACCTCATGAACAGGGGGAATATCACTTTGTTAGTCGAAAGCTGCTTATGCACAGTGACAATGGCATTTAGCACCACAGGTGCAAAAACATTCGAACAGGATGTAAAAATGACAGCTGTACTATTCATGGGAGGGTGTAAAAATGGTAATGTTGCAAATCTGTACTAAAAATATTTAAAAAATGGTGAAGTCACAGTACTATAGAAACTGTACCTACGCCACGTAATATAATTAGGTTGGGATTTTTACAGCAGATTTTCAACTCAGGCATTTTGGTGCCTCCAATCATGAACAGTGTCACTGTGATTTTCTTTATCTGTGCCGAACAATGATTTCCCACAGCGACCATACATCTCTGCGCTGAAAGTGTGAAAACACACTTCAGCCATGTTGTGAAAAATGACAGCTGTACTGTTCATAAGGAAGTGTGGAAAAATGTCACTGGTGAAAATCTGGACTGAAAATATTACAAAGTCATGAAGTAACGAGGGTGCGTGGAAACCGCGCAATGCTCACTCGTATCACAGTCATTTTATGAACTTTTGTCACCAAATTTTCAACATAGCCATTTTAAGACCTTTGCTCATGAACAGTGTAACTGTGATTTTCTTAATCTGTCCTAAACATTGCTTTTGCACACCAACAGCACCATCGTGCGCTACATGTGCAAAAACACATTTTAGGCGACATATGAAAAATTGCAGCTATACTACTCATAAGAAGGTGTGGTAAAATGGCAATGTTGAAAATCTTGAGTGAAAATATTGAAAATTTGTGACCTTACGAGTGTGTGTAGGAACTGCGTAGCGCACGCTCATAAAACAGTAATTTTTTGGAATTTTTTCACCAAATTTTCAACATTGCCATTTTAGGACCTCTGCTCATGAACAGTGTCACTGTGATTTTCTTAATTTGTCCCATACATTGATTTCAGCATACCGACTCGCCATTATGCGCTACATGGGTGGAAACACATTTTGGGTGAGATTTGAAAATGACAGCTGTACTACTCATAAGAAGGTGTGGTAAAATGCAATGTTGAAAATCTGGAGTGAAAATATTGAAAATTCATGAACTTACGAGCGTGCATAGGAACTGTACATCATCGCGGCTCGTAAAACAGTCATTTTGGAATTTTTTCACCAAATTTTCAACATAGCCATTTTAAGACCTTTGCTCATGAACAGTGTCACTGTGATTTTTTAATTTATCCTGCACATTGATTTCGCACACCGACTGTGCCATTGTGTGCTACATGGGCAGAAACACGTTTTGGATGAGATGTGAAAAATGACAGCTGTACTACTCAAAAAAAGGTGTGGCAAAATGGCAATGTTGGAAATCTGTAGTGAAAATATTGAAAATTCATGAACTTACGAGCGTGCATAGGAACTGTACAACACATGCTTGTAAAACAGTCACTTTTTAGAATTTTTTCACCAAATTTTCAACATAGCCATTGTAACACCTCACCTCATGAACAGTGACCCTGTGATTTTCTTAATTTGTCCCATACATTGATCTTGCAACCCAACTGCGCCATTGTGCGCTACATGGGCGGAAACACATTTTGGGTGAGATGTGAAAAATGGCAGCTGTACTACTCATAAGAAGGTGTGGCAAAATGGAAATGTTGAAAATCTGGAGTGAAACTATTGAAAATTCGACCTGCAATCGCGTGGGAGCACACAATGCCGCTCCATAAAACAGTCATTTGAGGAATTTTTTCGCAAATTTTCAACATAGCCATTTTAAGACCTCTGCTCATGAACAGTGTCACTGTGATTTTCTTAATTTGTCCCATACATTGAATTCGCACACCGGCTGCGCCATTATGCGCTACATGGGCGGAAACACATTTTGGGTGAGATGTGAAAAATGACAACTATACTGCTCATAAGAAGGTGTGGTAAAATGGCAATGTTGAAAATCTGGAGTCAAAATATTAAAAATTCATGAACTTACAAGCCTGCTTAGGAATTGCGCAATGCACGCTCTTAAAACAGTCATTTTTTGGAATTTTGGCATCAACTCTTCAACATGGGGTTTTTGGGACCCCTTTTCATGAATGATGTCACTGTCATGGCATTATTCAGGCCTGAAGGGTGATTTCGGCGCGGTGACTAAAGTCACCCGCCGGGCGCCTGAATGAACGCAATGACAGTGGCATCAATCATGAGAAGGGGTCCCAAAAACCCCATGTTGAAAATTTGGTGCAAAAATTCCCAAAAATGCCTGAGATATGCAACAAAGTTGAAACCCCACTATCTAGTCCATTATACAGCTTACCAGCATTTCCTCAGTTCGCGGTCGGCTTTGAAGAGTGCAGACTTGTTCCCGGTCCACCGAAGATCGTCACGCCGAGCTCCAGAGGTAAGTATGGGGTAAGGGGGGGTGTGGGGAGGCTGGGTGCGCAGTGGGTGGGTCGCGGGTTGTGGGAGGGCAGGGACACTACGTGGGACCGTTTTTTCTTTAAGGAAAAAAAGCGGATGGCGGGGACGTTGCCACGCTGGGGTGGGCTCCCAGCATGGCACAAGGACGGTTGGGGGGTGTGTTCAGCCGACGGGGGATTGGGCACCCCCGTTGGCCTAAGGATTGCTTGCCACGCTGGGGTGGGCTCCCAGCATGGCACAAGGACGGTTGGGGGTGTGTTCAGCCGACGGGGGATTGGGCACCCCATCGGCCTAAGGATTACTTGCCACGCTGGGGTGGGCACCCAGCATGGCATTTCAGAAGGGTTTGGGGAGGCAGGGGAACGCAGCACAGCCGACGGGGATTGGGCACCCCGTCGGCTATACAGTGCATGCTTGCAGGGGTGCGCACGCCTGCATGGGCTTCTGTCTGTGGGGGGGGGAGCTGCGCGTGAGCAGCCTTATCTTATCGCTGCTCACTCAAGCGTAGCTCCCCCTTTCAACTGTATGCCACTGCATTTTGGAGCGTGTCATAGACAGCTCCAGAATGCATTGGCTTACAAGGGCCGTGCCTGCCAACACACTGACTGAATTGGAGGAGGGGGTGACACACCTCCGAAATCTCCGATGATGGCACTATGTTTCTTGCACATGCGTGCAAGCAAACATAATAAAAATGAAAGAGATTTTTTGATTACTGGTTTTCCTATGAGAGCAATATTTTATTTACTGCCAATGATTCACAAAACTCTGGTTAACCCCCCTGGTCACCCTATAGTAAGTGGGATTGGTTCTTTTAATGAGAGCCTATCACAATGTGTGGATGCACATCTATGCCCCTTTGTATTAATGTTACCTTCATATTTAGAAGACACAACGGATGTCATAAAAGTATTAGAGGAGGTAGAATTAGGGAAAGAAAGCTACTTGGTCAGGATGGATGTAGAGGCTGTCTAATGTAATATTCCACATGATGGGTCCCTGGATTCAGCTGCACTATATTTGAATCTGAGAGAAAATGGTAGTATTCCTAGCACTGAATTCTTATTGAAAATGTTAGAATTTGTTTTAAAAACTACCAAGCTTTGCACATCAGCACACTGCCAGCTGGCACACAATTGTTGCCCACTGCCCAGATTACACATCTCAGGCTCCTGCCAGGTGCTTCAGTCACTTCTGTTTGTTTTTGTATGCCCTACTAAAATGCTAGTTCTGCAATGAAAAGAAATGTGTGCTGCACTGCTGAGTTAGGCAACAAGTGGGCCCTGGCAGACTATCACCTGATGTCCCATCTGCCCACTGCCCAGCCCCAAGCACACTCCTCTAGAGTCCATTCTCTCCCCTTTCAGTTCTCTCAGGCAAGCACCTGGTCTCAGAGGCCTGCTGCAACACTGCTCAGCCTGACTTTTTATTCTTTTTTTTCTTCTTCCTCCTAAATAGCCTACCTTTAGCAGCCCTGCTGTTGTAGGACTAGTTTACAGTAAGTCGAACGTTTGAAGATTTTTTTTTTGCTTTTTGAAGAATTTCATAGCTAATCTAACTAGAAGTGAATCACAGCCCTGCCTGAGTTTCCTAACAGCCTGATGACGAGTGTGCAAGTGAGTTTTCACACTGGTTCACATCATCAAGCTGAGTCTAGCTTGAAAATGAGGCTGTGACTCACACTGCACCCTAGTTAACTTTTCAACTTCAAATTGCGGTTCATGGTTTGACTGGTTTACCCGGTCCACACCATTCAGAACAGGGTGAACCAGTCCACCAAAATTCTGCCTATTTCCCCTAACAGTTCACCACAGTCTGAAAGAATCAAACATCTACTTTCTACTTTAAAGCAGTTACCTGCCGTGAGATTCACAGACTCCTCATGCAAATCCCTATATCAAAGTCTGCAGGCTCTGATGAACTTGAACCAACAATTCTTAAGATTGCTGCAGCCAGACTTGCCCTTCCAGTAGCACAAATCTTCAGTCTATCCCTTACTTCACAAACAGTCCCCGATATCTGTAAGATATTCCATGTTGTCCCAGTTTACTAGAAAGGGGACCAAACAAATATCAGCAAATACAGACCAATCGTGATTCTTCCAGTCTTAAACAAACTACTAAAATAATTGGTTTCCTCCCAGCTGATTGAATATCTCATTCCTTATAACCTCTTGTTCCCTGCACAGCATGGCTTTCATAAATGCTGCAGCACTACTACTGTCCTCCTGTCACTTTCCTCCTCTAGCTCATCTGCCATGGACAGTGGTGAGCTCATGGGCATGGTCTTTGTCAACCTTATGAAGACTTTTTACCTAGTCAATCATACCTTAGGCAGATTGCCCCCAGCGGTGGGGCCAAGAGGAGGTTGCCAGCTTCTCCTTCCCCCCGGAGACCCAATCCAGAACTGGGGGTCACTCCCAGGAGCAGCAGACCCTCATTGAGCCTGCCAGGCTTGCTTTTTCCGTTGTTATGTCCAGCCCCCTTCCCTTCTGACGCAGAGATGTCAGCTTCTAGCCTCCTGACTTGTACTGCCCTCCAGCCACTGCCAGAGGGTAGTCAGCGAGTGGGACAACTAGTCTCCCTCCCCCCAAGGCAGAAGAGCAGTCCTCCAGATGCTTAAGCCTCTCTCCCCCTCCTACTGACCTCCAGCAGCCCAAGCTTGTTCCCGAACCCAGGTTGCTGGCATGGCATGAGGTGTGGCATCCAGCGCCTCAACCCTCAGTGTCACCAGGCTGATCACACCTTATTATGTGATAAATTAAGTGCTTCAACCATCTCTTCTACCACCCTGCCTTGGTTCAAAAGTCACCTGAGTAACAAGCATCAATGTGTTCAATTTGACTATGCCCTTTCAGACTCTGCTGCTACCACAATTGAGGACCCTCAAGGCTCCATACTGGGGCCCCTCCTCTTTTTCATTCGTATATATTATATCCATACTAGTCTCAGACACTGCACCCCAGTCCTCTGTGTTGATGATCGTGCCCTCTTCGCTAGCTCTCGCAGCATCTCTGAACTAAATTTCCACCTCTCCACTGACCTCCAACTTATACAGTCTTGGCTTTGTTCTAACAAACTCCTCATAAATACCACCAAGACCCAAGCTGTGCTCTTTAGCTTGGCCCTGAGGTAAAAAATGTGCAGCACCCCACTCGCAGTTGAAAGTATTGACAGATTTTATCTTACAACAGTCCCTAATTTTAACTCTATTGGAGTGACACTGAACACCTCCTTAGACTTCTCAGCACATATCTCCACTGCATGTAAGGTTGTCAACACCAGACTTGGACTTTCCTATAAAGTCAGAGACAGCTTTCCACCCTTAGCCTCTATTGTTATTGTCCAAGGCATCCTTCTACCCACACTGACATAAGGGATGACAGTCTACCACTCAGCCTCTAAAACCACCCTGTAAAAATGGGAAGTGGCCTACAACAACTTCTGCATTTTTGTCCTGGACACAAACAGGTACACACATCATTATGACCTATACTCCAGGCTTGGATGGCTCCTTGCAACAGTCCTGTGAAAATTTACCATCGGAAATTTGATTCACACAGTTGTAAACAAGTGAATCCTCATGTCCCTCTCAATGCTACCAAAACCAGACAGCCAAGCCTATCCACTCAGGTATAATGTTCCTGGATCATTCTGCATTACTAAAACCAAGGCCAAACTCTGTGAAATGTTTTTCTCTTTCACTGCCCCTATTGTTTGGAATTCTATGTCTACCTTGGCTTTTCAGTGTTCATCCATTCATGCCTTTAAAAAAGCAAATTGCACCTCTCTAAGCCAGGCATCTGTATGTTCCTGCCCTTAGGTTGCTGCAGATTGGATCCTCATTCCTATCCTTGCACTATAATCTTACCAACTACTGCACATATCCCTGAACTTTTTGCTGTATGTCAATTGTTGAACATGGAACTTTAACGTATTGAGTGACCCTATGACTTTGAATCTTGTGTTGTTACTTCCAATATTGTTTATTCCCAGCACTTTACTTTTGTCTGCTATGTACTTAACCTTGTCTTTACTGAATATATGTCATACCTGATACCTTGCTGTTGGCCACCTCTTTTGTATTCACCCATGTCGTGCCTGAAAATAGGCAACTACTTTGTCTAGTGCATCTACCTCATAAATAAACATCTGAAGTTTCAGGTGTTCAATTCTTTTGAAGAACCAAACTTGCAGCCCTAGTCTTTACCATGACAAGGTAGGCTGACCTCACAGAGGTTCATGTTGAATAGGTATGTAGTGATGTTTGGATACTGCTTTTGACTACGATAAAGGGATCTGACAACCCACCATCTGGCTTTGGATCTAAAAACCTATCCAACCTCATTCAAATTTTGTATCCAGGATCGGATGCTGGGATCTAAGGTTGAATAATATTATCTGATGGTAATCTGAGCAACACTAGTACCCTAATGGTATGGAGGCCTAACGTTCGATCTGTGATGGCCAGCACATGTTCTTCCATATATTCATCTTAATTTTTTGTGGTGTAGATAACAAAAGTGACAGTTTATCAAGGTGTCACAACATTAGGGTAGGCACATATCATTGGGTCACATCGGTCACAGCAGAATCAGCATTTTCAGCATGCTAACATAATGGAGAGCAGTGGTGCCAATTATACACAGCTGTCTGGGGCTCAGCTCCAGAAGATCAAGAGATCTCAAGTGAGGAGACACAAAAGATGTCCAAAGCCATGTTCAGTTTCTTAGGGTGAGTTATTTTTCTTTAAGTACAATTTCTGTGTACTGAGCTGCACAATATACGTGTTGTGGAGACATAATGTTTTTACTATTTTGTTTCCAGATTTGGAAGTTTGGATGTAGTTAACTGTTTATGTAGTTCTATATGCGATGTCTCCATATAAACTTAAGATGATCATTTATTTTCCCAAAGGAAGTGCTATGGCCACTCTGCAAACTATGTAATTGCTTGTCTGTATAATACTGGTTGTGTTCTTCTACAGGCATTGTTTCCAACACACTTTACTAATGGTAATATATTTTTATCCTTCCATAGGAGAGATGCTGTGGACAAAGTAGCAGAGACATTAATATCATTTGAGGCATCAAGGCAGGCTGTAGTCATGGAGACACATGAGAGGGTGAAACAGGATGCATCAGCACAGGTGGCGATACCAGATGTGAGCATGGAGATGATGAGGCAGGATGAAGAGGCCATTCAGAATGTAGGTATAGATATTGCATTTACAGGTTTGGAGACAGTGAGGTAGGAAGATGTGGCAGAAGAGGCGGACAATCTGGTTGCTGAGACAGCATCACAGATGGTGAGGTAGAAGGATGTGGCAGAAGAGGCAGATAGTCCAGCTGCTGAGACACTGTGGCAGACAGCAAGGCAGGAGGATAAGGCAGATGTGGAGGAGAGTCTAGTTGTTGAGATACTATTGCAGGCAGTGAGGTAGGAGGATGCAGCAGCAGATACCACAGCTAAGAGACCAGAGAAGGAGGAAGGCAGGTGTCATGCCAGTTTAACCCAAAACTTTTGATGGGCTACAAATTTGCAAGATACTCTAAAAGTATGGATGACGTGTTCTGCAGACATTGCTTCCTCTTCAACATCTCAAACAAGGCATCTATACTGGTATCTGCTCCAAAGACTGATCGGTTCAACTGTATAAGATTCTGAAGAGACATTCAAATTCAAAAGATGCTGTGACCAAAGGAAAAGCCTTCACTGGGATTAGCGATGTCAAGGTGAAGGTGGTTTATCAGGCACAAAGTGACTCCAACTGAAAAGCATGAGACTGAGCACACCATGCATTGAAACAAATTATTACAGTCATCATGATCTTTGGAAGACAGAACATTGCATTAAGAGTACAGATAAGAGGTGATGCCAGTTTCAATGTAATTTTGCAGTACATCTGGTCCAGTCAGTCTTACCTCAGTAGTGGGCATGATTATGGAGGCACTCCTTAAGGAAATGATAGTGCAACACCTGGAATCCATAGGGGCACAGGGGCACAGGATCCAAGATAGCATGGGTTTACAAAAGGAAAGTCCTGTCAAACTAATCTCATAGATTTCTTTGACTGGGTAACCAGAGTGGTGGACCAAGGGGGAGCAGTTGATGTCACCTACCTTGACTTCAGCAAAGCTTTCGACACTGTTCCACATAGAAGATTGATAAATAAGCTGGGTAAGCTCGGGGGGGGGTCTGAAGTTGGTCACCTGGGTGGCAAACTGGTTGACAGGCGGAAAACAGAGAGTGGTGGTAAATGGTATACAGTCAGAAGAGATGCAAGTCACAAGTGAGATACCTTAGAGATCATTCCTGGGGCCAGTCCTCTTCAATATCTTCATTAGTGACATTGCAGATGGACTAGAGAGTAAGGCTTGTCTGTTTGCAGATGACACCAAGATCTGCAACAGAGTAGATGATCCAGATGGGGTGGGCAGAATGAGAAGAGATCTGGATAAACTAGCAAAATGGTCAGAAGAGTGGCAACTGGGATTTAATGCAAAGAAATGCAAGATCATGCACATAGGGAAGATAAATCCTGAAGCCACCTATAGGCTGGGAGGTGAGATGCTGGCAGTCACAAAGGAAGAAAGAGACTTGGGCACCATCGTCAATGATGACCTGAAATCATCCAAGCAGACCTCTAAAGCAGTAGGTAAGGCTAAGGGGATGTTAGGGTGTATTAGTAGGGGTATCACAATTTGTTAGAAGGAGGTAATAATCCCTCTTTACTAGACACTGGTTAGGCCCCATCTGGAGTACTGCATGCAGTAAGGGAGGTCACACCTTCACAATGACATTAACCAAATTGAGGCAGTCCAGAGAAGGGCAGCCAAAATGTTGCAGGTACTGCATCAGAAGACATATGAGGACAGATTAACGGAGCTCAATATGTATACCCTTGAGCAAAGGAGGGAGAGGTGATATGATCGAAACATTCAAACAGCTTAAGGGCATTAACAAGGTGAAAGAGTCTAACATGTTTAAATATAAGAAAATATCAGGACAAGAGGACACAGCATGAGATTAGAGGGAGGCTGATTAAGGGGGAATGTGAGGAAATTATTTTCCACGGAAAGGGTGGTGGATGCATGGAATGGTCTGCCTCAGGAAGTGGTGGCTATGAATACAGTGCAGGGCTTCAAACAGGCATGGGATAGGCATAAGGGAGCAATACAGATGAGTATGAATAGATAGGCCACTGACAGAGCAAAGGTCAATGGCACATTTATAAGGTAGAAAAATAAATGGGCAGACTGGATGGGCCTTGCAGGCCTTATCTGCCATCGACTTCTATGTTTCTATGTGCTTTGTAATGAATGATCCAATTCTACAGGAACGCCTGAAGAAGACATCAAGAAATGGTCAATATACATCTTTTCAAATTTAGAATGAACTGATACATGTCATGGGACAGCAGGTCCAGTGGTATATTTTAAATTGTGCAAAGAATGTCAGATGGTTCAGTCTGATAGCAGATGGAACCTCTGATATTTCCACCAAGATTGTTGTCTGTTCAGAATGTGCATCATGGGATGGATGGGAAGATGAAAATGTATGAAGATTTTGTTGAGTTTGTGGAGGCTGTAGATCAGACTAGTAAGAGACTCACAGAGCTGTTTTTACACTATATAACAGCTTGGGGATCAACAAAGAATTGATGAGAGTCCAACAATATGACCAGGGAAGCAGTACGAGTGGATGGTTCAGTGGGGTGCAAGCAATCATTCAGGAAGTTTTCTCAGATGTCCTATACTGTTTTTGAAAAGTACACAGTCTTAATACTGCCATTGTAAATTCCTGTGCTCTGATACTTGATGTCAGCATTTAACATGGTATGGAAGATTGTTATTTTAACAAAGTGTTCAGCAAAAATGTGTCTGGTGGAGCTGAAAGAATTCAGCCATTTATCAAATGATTATGATGATGACTTCCAGTACACAACAACATCCATTCCTGTGGCAGGAAATATTTGATGGATGAGTCAGAAAGATTCCTTGTCTTGGCTCAAGGAAACATTTTTAGTTGTGGCAAGTAACCTGGAGGAAATTTTCCTGGCAAAATTTTTCACCTTCAAAATGCTATTTTCATGCTCCTTCAATGAATCCTGTAACTGTTTCCCAGGTGGCCAGTTAAATAAGTTCCAGTCATCTGTTATTTGTCCTCCTTGACTCCCTTCCTTACCTCTCCCCCTACTTTTCTTCTCCTTACCCTCCTTCTTACCCCTCCTTCTGAGTCACTCATATATACATTGTGTAGCATTGTACATATTATTTTTTTTGGGCATTTATTCTGCATTTATTGTTATTTTACTGTTTATTTATCATGTAATTCTGTATAACATTTGCCTAATACTGTACTAAGTTTGTTGTCCTCTGTTGTACAATTTGTAATCCTCTGTTGTATATCAACCTTTTATATTGTTCTACTGTTCATGTGTTTCTGTCCAGGTCCACCTTGCAAATGAGCTCGCTCAATGGTGTTTCACCTGATAAAATAAAGATTGATTGATTGAAAATTGCAGAATCTGACAGTGAAGCAGACTGGTGCCTAAATATCATCACCAGATTTGAATTCATTGCAACACTGGTAACTGTTGAACATGTCTTAGGATTCTCAAAGCTGCTGCATATTTACTTACAGAGTGTCAACAATGATTTGATTCAGGCTGCAGATAAAGCTAGTCTTCTAGTTTGGACCTTGTTTTGTTATGCTTGAGTTATACCCCTATCGTCCCACATACACCTCACACTGTATTCCTGGTCTATTGTACTGTGATACTGCTATTTTGCACTTATATATAGATATGAGTGCTAGGAACCTGCTTTGCTGCTAAGATGTGCTAATATTGTCATGCATGATTCATTATACCTCACTATAATACATTTATCTAGATTATGTTTGTCTTTTACATATATTCCATATATAATCTATCTAATCACTGATAAGATGACTCAGAGGGATCATCAGTGATTACTGTATACTTATATTCTCATAATTACATGTAGTGTGTATTTTACACTCAGGCAGATATGCCTGTCAACAGTTCTCTTTGTCTAAGCAAGCTGACACAGAGACAGCTTTTGTTATGTCTTTATGTTTTATATTGTACGTAAGTAAGGAAAGTGTATTTAGTTTAAACTGTCAGCATTTCTTTTGTCTAAGTTATAATGCTAATGTAAGCATATTCTGTTTCATATGATACTCATTAGTAATTCTGTCTCCTAAGTCATTCTCCAATGGAGAATGACTTAGGACCAATACATATTGTTTCTTATATCTGTAACTATGTTCTAATCTCTGTTGCTATGCTGATATCTGTAGTATTTAGCTGTCTGCAACCCACTGTAGTGCTCTCGAGACACTACTGTAGCTGCTCTAGAAGGGAAGAGAGCTGGAGCACGGGGAGAGATAAAACAAGATCTTAGAGAAACTAAGATCTACAATTCTGGAGATTTTGTACATTCTTCAGGAATGGTGAGAAACCCATCTCCCTTGTGATTTTCTCTGTCACATGCTTGGCGTAAGTAGCATAATAAATGTTATTAGTACTCCTTGCTTTTTTACGAATATTTCTTGGCAGACTCCAAGACACAAGAATCTGTATTATTATTATTTTTGCTGTTTACCCTACACACCAAGAGTGTTAAGACAACAGTCTCAGATAAGGGAAAATGCTGAGGGTGCTTTCCATGGATTGTATGTGGAGGCTTAATGCCTTGCTGATTATATTGGGGTTGAGGAGGCTATCCCATGAATATGTGGACACCAAACATAGTGCAGTAACATTGATGCTGCAAAACCAGAAGAGCACTACAGGAGGAATGCTTTTATTCCATTCATCGACCACATCTTATCTAAGATAAAAGAATGGCTTATGTATTGTTTGCCCTGTTTCCAAGTGCAGTACTTGGTTCCAAGTAATCTGGAATCTTTGGTGATGAAGAGAAGGCATGGAAGATTTATTCAGCATACAAGAAGGAAATGCCCAGCCTAGAAGACTTCTGAAAAGAGATGGCAAGAAAGATCAAAAAATATATGGAGAGCTCAACTGAGAGATGCCCCATTACATTTTTGGGTACTCTACAATACTTGAATCCCATGTTGTTTCCAAATATAAATGCTGCTTGTCCATCTTGGCAACCATACCAATTAGTTTTGCTACAGTAGAGCATTTATTCAGTGTGTTAAGAAGACTGAATACTTGGCTTTGGAATGGCATGAGAAGAGACAACTTAGGTGGTATGTCACTACTAAGCATTCATAGGGATATTCTAGTCGACATTGAGCAGCTAATTTCAGACTTTGATCCATGTTGGGATCCCAGGGTGCACACTGTACTTTGTGCAAAGGCAACATCTAAAGTTTAATTGGGTTTGGGTTGCTTTGGCTTTTTTGGTTAAAAGGTGGGTCAGGTGGTAATGCAATAACTGTACCTCAACCTACCCACCATTTAGCTCGTGTCTTTTTGATATCCACTGTACTATACTTTCAAATAACATGCCATAATTATTAACTTAACATTTAGTCAACACCAGTCCTTTGATTTTTTTTTTTTTGCAGTGCAGTAGGTCTATGTCCTTTGGTTTGGGTGTCTTTGCATTACTTAGTGTGGGGGTTTAGGTGGTTATGCCATAACCATACCCAAATGTGAGTATCATTTAGCCCATGCAAGCCCTTTGGCTTTTGTTAAAATAATGTTAAATACAAATTGTGTCCAATGCCAGAGTTGTACCTATTATTGTTCTGGTGTACTCTGTGACTTTTCTAAGTATTCATTCTTGTGCATCCCATATTCTTTTCATGTCATGTACACTGTATGTAATTAACCATGGGTTGCTCCTGAAAAAGGGACATCTTGTCAGTGAGTCTACCCAGTTATCAAAATCAAATGAATAATGTGCAATAAGTCTTATTCTGGTGATGTCCTTTCGGCTTGGGTGACTTTGGATTGCTTGGTGCAGAAGATTAAGGAGGTTATGTCATAACCATGCCCACACCTGAGCACCATTTAGCCCACACCAACCCTTTGTTTTTTGTTAAAGTAATGTTAAATGTAAATTGCATCTAATACCAGTGTTGTACAGTACCTATTATTGTTCTTGGTGTGTTCTGTGAGTTTTCTAAGTATTAATTTTTGTACTGTACTTGTACTTGTGCTTGTGTGTGTGTGTGTGTGTGTGTGTGTTGTGGGGGGCAAGGGTGTGTCACCGCTCAGGTGCAAGTTTAAAATTCCCAGCTACACCCCTGCTTATGTTCAGTTTTTGGTCTTTGCCGAAGTTTGTTAGTTTTCTCAACATTCTTTATAGTCATAACAGTGTTAATGACAGTAGCATACAGTAATTTGTGTGTTCGGGGATGCCAGTGCTTGCATGTTTAACGTTAGGTGAATGGAAATGTACAGTAGATGTTAGAGAAAAATGGTTTATACCTGACAATGCTATAGTTACCATGTGTATGCTCTAACTAAGAGAGTGTCCAGCCACAAACTTCTTGATCTTAGGACATTACAAAACAAGAGGTGGGACCAGAGGCAGAGCTATAAAGGAACAGATTTGTTAATTATTTCTTTGTTTTATGAATGTTTAACAAAAATGACAGAAGCCATCCAAATACTTACCTGTATCGAATGTTGTGATCCTCATCCTCATTCTTAAATTATTGGTACCTGTTTAAAGAAAGAAGAGAGTTTATTATGTTTCAGACCATGTGACTATCCAAATACGACACTGGGAGAAAGACAGATAGGAGGAACTTATCTAGGGAAGAGAGTTGCACAGAATGATGTTCAGTTGTTCCTGACCTTAGAGAAAACAAGATCTAGCTCCTAAAGAAAAAGGAGAGTAGCTTTGTGACAGGTTATCTCTTCTCTAAGCCTAAGAAGGGACCAGTTTTTTTTGTCCAAGGGGATCAGCTCTAGTCAGCCATTTACTTCTAATCCAAAAATCCAAAAGACTGCCACATGCTGAAGTGGTACTGGTCATTCTGTCTGCCATAATTCAAACTACTGCATACCATACTAACGCATTTGCTCACATTTTTAATGTAGTGCCTGCAGTAAACATATCCTCAGAAAAGCAGCATTTAACCTTGAAGTTGTGTAACAGGGTGTGCTTTGAAACAACTGAGACCTGCATGGGATATACTATATTGGACTAGAAATCTGCAACAAATCTCTCTGTTGCTTACATCTGAGGGAAGTTTTTCTTACTTTACAGTCTTACATTGGTATTGCTTTGTGTTTAATTATTTTAGTTTTTAAATCAGGAGGGGGTTTTCAAAACTGCTTATCTTGTGAGCAACTTCAGAAGGGTTGAAATAACTGCATATTTGATTTTCCGTTGTGGGTAACTGGACTGTCTACTAGGATTCTGTGACAGTTTGCATCAAAATATTTTGAACTAATTTACTTGTGGTGGCTGTGCACTTCTAATAGCAAAGGCTGCAGTTTGTAATTTGATGCCAGACAGAGCCTCAGGTGGGGGAAATTGTCTTCACTAGTCAGGGAGACCTGCATCATAGCCAATTGTTCTGGGTGGAATATTCCAGCATTGATCAATTACTATAAACTACTGGTGTGATTCAGTTTCAGACAGAAACCCATCTTCTTGAAGTTGTGTAACAGGGTGTGCCTTGAAACAACTGAGAGCTGCATGGGATATACTATATTGGACTAGAAATCTGCAACAAATCTCTCTCTTACTTACATCTGGGGGACGTTTTCCTTACTTTACAGTCTTACATTGGTATTGCTTTGTGTTTAATTATTTTAGTTTTTAAATCAGGAAGGGGGTTTTCAAAACTGCTTATCTTGTGAACAACTTCAGAAGGGTTGAAATAACTGCATATTTGATTGTCCTTTGTGGGTAACTGGACTGTCTACTAGTATTCTGTGACCGTTTGTATCAAATTACTTTTAAATAGTTTACAAATCAGTTCCTGGAGGTTAGTTGAATTACTATAAAGGGCAGTACTCACCAGGGTGGTGGAGCAGTGGTGTATTTGATTGTTTCTAACAGTCACCAGTGGTTGTGGACTACCCACCCACCCTTCCCCCAACCCCCCCAGGTGTGACATTTCCTTTATAGCCAAAGTTCTGACATCACTTCCTCAACAGGTCTTGGGGCAGAACTGTCATATTCTTAATAACCCAGCAAAGTGCATAAAGGGTAAGTACACATCACAAAAAGAAAAAACAAAACAAAAAAAATTTATATATATTACATATTGTATATTATAAGGGAGAGGGACATGTGGGGAGTGGTGCAATACACTGGCTGTGGGGCAGCAGTATTCCAGGAGACATTCTGGAAACTGCGTTGCTGTTCTATTTGCAGGCAACTGCCAGCTCTGAGGGAGGAGGTTACCAACCTCCAGGCTGAACTGGCAAGGACTAAGCAGGCCTCCCCCACCCAAAGAGCACCACTGCCACAATCACTGCCTCAGAGGCTGCCAAGTATGAAGAGAAGTTGGACCACAGTGGGTTCTGGGAGGGTGCGGTGGTGGAACAGAGGCGAAGCCCCATAGTTGTACCTCTACACAAACCATACACCAGTCTGACACAGCAAGGTTCCTCTATGATGGCACCCTCAGTGGTGACCAAGAAGAATGCTGAGGACATCCATAAGGGAGACCCACAATAGGGTGGCAAGGTACACCACAGGGGAAGGAAACAGCTTCTGATAGGGGACTCAATTGTTAGAGAGGTAGACTTGGGGAAGGGAGAGGAGAGGAAAGTAAGGTGCCTGCCTGGTGCCATGGCTTGGAGGGACAAGAAGAGAATCCTCAGGATTGCAGAAGCAGCATCACAGGAGAGGGAACTAGATATCATTGTCCACCTTGGGACAAATTACCTAGCTATACATGGGATCAGTGCAGTGCAGGATGAAATTGTGGAGTTGGGGAGGGGCCTCAGACAGGTAGCAAGCACAGTTACCTTCTCAGAGGTGCTGCCAGTCCATGGCAGGGGTGAGGCTAGGGTACCGCACACCATGCAGTTTAATGAATGGTTGCAAAACTGGTGCAGAGCACAGGGCTTTGGCTTCATTGGGGACTGGGGGTACACCTCGAGAGATGAAGGTCTATACTGGCATGATGGTCTGCATCTGTTTATGAAGGGAACCAAGCTCCTAAGTGACAAGTTTAAATGCTTCCTTGGCAAGCTTTTAAACTAGCCATGGGGGGAGATGCTGATAAGAGGCAGGAAATTTCAAGCCTACCCCCACAAAACATGTCAGGTAGTAAGGTAAACAATGAGGTACAGTGCTCAACAGATGGAAGGACAGGGGTAAATGGAAAAATAGACAAGGGCAATAAAAGCAGGCATGGGGGGAAAAAGGATAAAGCCAGCATTAAATGGAGGGCAATGAGTACCAATACCCATAGTCTGGGAAACAAGCTTCCTGAGCTAGTAGCCTTGATGGAAGATGAACAATTGGATATTGTGGCAATCATGGAAACATGGTACATGGAGAACCATGACAGGGATGTCAACATACTGGGGTGGACAGTCTACAGAAGGGACAAGGAGGGGAAAAGAAGAGGTGGAGTAGCTCTATACATAAGGGAAGAGATCAAAGCTACAGAACTAAAAAGTAAAGGGGGAGGACAAGAGGCACTCTGGGTTACCTTGGAGACAGGGAATGGCATCACAATCCGCACAGGCATTGTATACAGACCCCATCTCAAGGGGAGGAAATGGACAAGAAAATGATAGAGGACATTCTCAAAATGGCTGAAAAAGGAGAGATACTGTTGATGGGGGACCTGAATATGCCAGATGTTAACTGGATGACATGTACTGCAAACACATTCAAGAGCAGGGTCATTCTCAATGACCTGCAGGGGGCAGGCCTTAGACAGCTAGTGTGTTAACCCACTCGGGAGGGAGCAATACTAGACCTGGTACTCTTAAATGGAGAGAGGATCACAAATTTAGAAGTCAGTAGACATCTTGGAACAAGCGACCACTGCACAGTGTGCTTCACAATAAGCACAACCATGCAGACAAGCCATACAAAAACAAGGATACTGGACTTTAGAAGGGATGACTTTGGCAAAATGGGTGAACCTGAGGAATACACTAGCAAATGACCAAAAAGGAGGGGTGAAAGAACAATGGAGAAAAATCAAAACTGCCATCATAGAGGCAACAAGCCTTTGTGTGAAACAAATAAAGAAAACAAAGTGGAGTAAAAAAACACTATGGTTCTCAAAAGAGGTGGCAGGGAAGGTTAAGGAGAAAAAGGCTGCATTCAAAAAGTTTAAGGAATCACAGAAGGAGCATGACAGGGAACTGTATCAATGAAAGCAGAAAGAAGTGGGGAAGGCAGTCAGAATTGCAAAAGCCCAAACTGAGGAAAAAATAGGCAATTCGGTTAAGAAGGGGGATAAAACCTTTTATAGGTACATTAGGGAGCAAAGAAAGGTTAAGGGAGGAATAGTGAAGATGAGTAAGGGAGAGGGGAGGTGGGCAGAGGGAGACAGTGAAAAGGCAGAGGTACTGAATGAATACTTTTGCTCAGTATTCACAAAAGAAGATGAGGAGGAACTACCTAAACCAGACAATAGAAGCACTCTGGGTAGGGGGGTTGACACCAGTCCATTTACAGAAGAAAGAGTCCTGAAAGAACCCCTAAAACTCAAGGTGGACAAAGCAATGGGGTCTGACAGGATTCACCCAAGAATTCTAAAAGAACTAAGGGAGGACCTAGTGTCACCACTGACCACACTTTTTAACAAATCATGATAGGATGGGGTGGTACCTGAGGACTGGAGGAGGGCAGATGTGATTCCCCTTCACAAAGGTGGGAGTAAGGCAGAAGCAGGAAACTACAGACCTGTAAGTTTAACCTCAGCGTTAGGGAAAATGATGGATTCACTTCTTAAAGAAAGAATTGTTGAGTACCTAGAGGCAAGCGGGGCACAGGACCCAAAGCAGCATGGATTTACAGCAGGAAGGTCATGTCAGATGAATCTAATTGATTTCTTTGACTGGGTGACCAAAGTAATAGACCAGGGAGGGGCTGTGGATATGGCCTACCTAGACTTTAGCAAGGCATTTGACACTGTCCCACACAAAAGATTAATAATCAAGTTAGCCAGCCTGGGAGTGGGTCCCAGGGTGGTAGCCTGGGTAGCAAACTGGCTGCACAACAGGACACAGAAGGTAATAGTGAATGGAACACATTCTGAAGAAAGTGGGGTTGCTAGTGGAGTACCTGGGGCTCAGTACTGGGTCCAGTCCTCTTTAACATCTTTATAGGTGACATTGTAGAGGGTCTGGAGGGAAAGGTATGCCTCTTTGCAGATGACAAAACGATCTGTAACACACTTGATACACAAGGGGGTGTAGAAAGGATGAGAAGGGACTTGGCAAGGTTGGAGGAATGGTCAGACATATGGCAACTTAGACTCAATGCAAAAAAGTGCAAACTAATGCACCTGGGAAACAAAAACCCAGAAGAAGAGTACAGAATAGCAGAGGAGGTACTAACAACAACAAAAATGGAAAGGGACCCGGGGTAGTCATATCAGATGATCTAAAGGTTGGTAAGCAATGTGAGAAGTCAGTTAGGAGAGCCAGGGGGATACTGGGATGCATAGGAAGGGGCATCACAAGTGGAAAAAGGGAAGTGGTTATCCCTCTGTACAGATAGTTGGTGAGACCCCGTCTGGAGTACTGTGTGTAGTTTTGGAGACCCCATCTACACATGGACATAGACAGGATGGAAGCAGTCCAGAAGAGGGCAACTAAAATGGTGCAGGGTCTGCATCAGAAACCATATGAAGAGAGACTGAGAGAGCTTAATATGTATAGCCTTGATGAAAGGAGGGACGGGGGGACATGATAGAAATGTTCAAGTACCTCAAGAGAATCAACAAAGTCCAGGAGGGTAGCATCTTTCAGAAAAAGAGATGTGTAAAAACAAGGGGGCACAATTTAAAGATAGAGGGGGGATGGCTCAGGGGTAACGTGAGGAATTTTTTTTTCACGGAGAGAGTGGTGGATGCATGAAACCGCCTTCCTGAAGAGGTTGTTGGTTCTAAAACAGTGGGGGAATTCAAACATACATGGGACAGACATAAGGCAATTGTAGTGGGGGGTGGCAGGAAGTAGGCTGTTGGTTAACTAGAATCTGCAGCTTATCCAGTAGGTAGGGAAATGAGCAGACTGGGTGGGCCAAGTGGTCCTTATCTGCTGTCAAAGTCTATGTTTCTATGTAACCTGACTTTCTAACTGACTGTCTCTTTGTATCACTATCCCACCACAATCATGTCCAACAACCTGTCTCACAATCAGGGATTAAATAAGTATGATGTGCAAACATATACCCATTTAGGGTGAAAGGGAAAGGAGAAATTGTTTAACAAGGAAATGCACACTAAGCCAAAGCTTGTTTTCAGGTGCACCTGGTAACACAAGGAAGTTAAACAACTTGGTCAGTGTCATATAGTATGCAAGTGGGGGTTAATGGGATTCAAACCCAGGCTTCCAGGTTTGCTGTTCAATGCCCTTAACCACTATGTCATACTGCCTCCATAGGCATGGAGGGATTTCCTACTGATTCTATTACTAAAGGAACCCAGTAAGTCCGTTGGTTAGGATAAATTTATTCAGATTTAAAGGCCTGTAGTATTTTCATGTCCACTGTATCCACAGGTAACCTATTCTAAAGGCTGACTACACTCTGAGTGAAAATGAAACTCTAAATCACTCCCCCAAATACCGGGGCATGTCCCCACTAAGGATGAGTCGATGTCAAATCTATATGCTGTGAATGCACTAAAATACAATGTTTTGCACAATGGTGAACAGGTCAGAAGGAACACAGTTTACATTGAGTATTGTGGCACTTCAATCTCATGATACAGAACATTTTACAGGGAGCACACACTAAGCATGCCCAAGTTGTCTGCAAGCCACATGACCCTTAGCTGGCAATCAGCAATGCTGGAGAACAAGAACTCTGTGTGCTGTATACTTCTTTGAAATGACACAGACACGGTGGAGGCAGTTCAGAAAAGGGCGACAAATATGGTGCAGGGTTTGCACCAGTAGACATATGAGAAGAGATTGAAAGACCTCAATATGTATAGAAGAGAGGCAGAAACAGGAAGATATGATAAAATCTTCAAGTACTGTATCTTAAGGGTATAAACAAAGTGCCAGTGGGTGACATCCTAAAGTATAGGGATGTACAGTACAAGGACAAGGGAGCATGATATGAGATTGGGGGGGCAGGATAAAGAGGAATGTGAGAACATTTTCTTGACAGAAAGGGTGGTGGATACATGGAATAGCCTACATCAGGAGGTGGTGGGAGCTAGCACAGTGGGGGATTCAAACATGCATGGGATAGGCATAAGGGAACCCTAGAAGTGGGAAGGAGAGGCTAAAGCTGATAACCAAGCAGGGTCAGCGGCCGCTGATGCAGGTAGGGTAAACGGGCAGACTGGATGGGCCTAGCAGTCCTTATCTGCCATCAATTTCTATGTTTCTATGTCTCTATACTTCTATACTGCATACATTTCAGTGTTGTTTCTATCTGTCTGTCATACAGACAAAGGACCTGTGATAGGTAGAAGCTTATTTTATGTGTCAAAAGCAACTTTTGATTCATACCCTTTAGAAATCATCAGATAATCATACATTATCATTCTAGTTATCTAATTCTCAATGTAATTATGTGACTGCCATTTTAGGCAGGCTAGTGAAAGCATGTTTATGAGGAGAGGGGAGAGTGTACAGTGTGATCCTACACTGGCAGCTGCAGACCCTGCAGCAGGGGCAGAGTGTTTGTATCAGACTGGGAAAGGTACAGGCAGGATTTCTGAAAGACTTAACAAATATTTTTTTATTGATTGCTGGTAGTGTAGAGGGCACAGAAGTCCATATTTATCATTTTATTTTATTCACCCTACCACCACAGCAGCATCAGGTCTGATCAAATATAACAGGCAGTAAAAAGTGCAACCAGACTTCTGAAGGTTTTATTTGACAATTAGTGTTTTTCCACTGACCACTTGTTGTGCAACAGGGAGCATAAATCCATCCTTTTTATTGCCTGTTTGTGTGAGCTTTGGAGTCATTCAGTGAGTAAAAATGACTACTGTGTGAGACACAAGAGGCTTGTTTTCCAAACCAGCCCTTAGAATGATGCAAGCTGCGGCAAACAGCATCTTGCATCGATTGCTGGTGTGTCAGGGACACTGCATCTGATTTTTGAACAGGAGGGGTCCCAGTACCAACCACCCCACAGTTGCCACAACTGCTCCCATGTGACAAACAAATGGCACACAGGAGGGTTTTGACAGACACTGGTAGCAGTCCTCCTGATGCTCCAGCACATGCACAGCATGCCACTCTCCCCACAAGAGGGTTTTGGAGACAGGGCCGCAGTAATGGGGGGAAAGTGGGGAAGTTGTCCAGGGCCCCAAGCTCAGAAGGGGCCCACCTGAGGAGCTGGAATTACCCCTGGTATTAGCTGGCTTGGGAAACAGGAGCCCATTTCAAGTGACTTGTCCGAGGCCCAAAAATTCATAGCTGCAGCCCTGGTTGGAGATGTACTGTTTACTGCTGTCCAGCAACTTTAGATGTGTGCTGTAGTATGAAGACAACTGATCATGTATAGTGGTTAGGAAATGTGTGAGTTGCTGCACAGCTGCCACTGTTCCATCTAATGTAGGTGACAAAGTAATGGGTATGTAGGTGGTTTTGATGACTGTAACCCAAGGTGCGACACAGTGCACTGAACATGGTGTAAGAACGTAGACTGGAATATGGTGGCTTTGGCTCAAATGCACCTGAGTCCCTGACCCAGTAGGGAAGTCAGATACTATGTAGAATTTTTGACTGTGGAATGTCCTGCATGGTATGCACTGAGATGCTGACCACCTCACTGTGATGTTGTCATTGACTAGTCCCATGTCCCTGGCAACTGCCCAATGTCTGAAAGCTGTGACAAGAGTGACAGACCTTACAGTGTACACTACGTGCAACACATCACCTCCAGGGCAGCCATGCAAGCCTCCATCTCTGCAGTAAGTATGTAGTGTAAACTGCCTGCCGCTGTAGTGTGCTGACAATGACACCCAGTGTCTGTATGGGAACCTACCAGTCTTGAACTTCTGTATATGGGTCATGCAAACTATAACCATCTAGGGTGCTAGGAATGCTATTCCTGGGTTTAGCAGCTGTTATATCAACATAAAACAGTGTCACAGTTATAGTGTCTGTCATTTGGAAATATATGTTGGATGGGTACACTGCAGAGATGGCCTCCTACAGGGCATACACCCAAGTACCATGAGGGCCTTGGGAGTGTTATAACTGCAGAGTTGTGGTACAGAGACAATATGTACACCACACTGCTTCTGAAGAACTATGTCTGGCACATGCCAGCCGAATGAACCACAAATGATCATATCCTATGACTATAGACCTATACCTGTGTGTCAACATATCCTGAACTGTAGGTGTGGGGCTAGGGTGGGGTGGTGGGTGTATTAGAGGCAGAAGGTGGGGTGATTGTGTCCATACATGTCCCAAGGGTTGGTCATGCAGCCTGTTTCAGAAGTAGGATGGTGGGAGAGTGAACAACACTGGCACTCCTGCAGTGGCGTGATACCAGAAGCCATGCTGCTATCCTGATCCACCATTCTGTAGCTGACAACTCCACCAAAATGGTCTTGTCCACAGGTCTGAGGATATGGGAGATGTGATACATGTCTGTCACTGAGGAGTGCACTTGGTAGGTACTGGGTGGACTTGGTCAGGTGGCTACTGGGGGATGTGTGTCAAAGACAGTGTACTGGCCTCTTGTGCAGTGTGGCCATGTGATGCTCCCTCATGTGTGCACATATACATCTACATGCCTGCAGAGTGGACACTAGTGTGGGTGTCTGGCACCTACGTGTGCATATCTCTCAAGCTGCTGTGGCACACACCCAACATTACTAACCAGCACCGCAGCACTGTGATGTGTGCCAACTGTCCACTAGGTTGGTACTCTGCTGTGGCTGTGCTCCATGGCATGTCCATGCTACAGTCACCGGTCTCCACCCCTTCCCTTCCTGTGTACTTTCTCCTCCCTAGTATGTCAGTCTGTTGTGCACCAGGTGCCCATCAGGGGTCCAGCAGGTGGGGGATGGCAGCAGCATGCCAATTCCCCCACATCTCCCAGTGTGTATAGGCAGGGCCTCTCTGCTGAAAGGAGGCACAGGATTGTGTACAGCCAGTGAGCAGCCTGGGTGGGGACACTGTCTATCCATGTTGCTGTTGCCCCAGTATGTGTCAGGGGGTTAACCTGCGCTGCAGGGTCTCTGGCCATTCAGCAGCTATGGCTGATGACAATGCACAGGCTGTTAGGCCAGCTCTGGCTGTCTAACCTTGATAGGCTCTCCAACCTGGGGGGGTCTTTGAGAATAAAGAAATAGGAGGTGGTGCAGCACTGCTGTTGTGCAAGTCCCCTTCAGCCATGGCACATCCCCATTTTGGGTGCAGGACTGGTACAGGGCCAGTTTGGCACAAAGGCACTCAATGTTGATGTAGCCTGCATTCAAGAATTGGAAACGTCACAGGTTTTGATGCACTGTGCCCCTTGCATCAATTCTGTTTGATGCAGGCACCTTGCATCAATTTTGGGGCTTTGAAAATTGAGCCCTAGGCCTCTAACCAGTATGGTGTGTAGTCTGTTTGTGTGGGTTGGCTTGGTGGTGTTGCTCTTCTATATTTGCTATCTAATATATAAAAAACACATAACATAAAAATAATAGACAATATAATAATATTAAATAATAATCATAACATGCAAAATATCACGGAAAATGAATGGTGCTGCAAGGGAGACTACAGCATATGGCATGAGGTAAAGCAAAAGGCAGTATAGCGCAGTGGTTTAAGGCTCTGAGCTTCAAATCTGGTGACATCCAGCAGACCAGACCTGGGTTTGAATCCCACAGCTTCCACTTGCATACTGTGTGACCCTGAGCAGGTCACTTAACTTCCCTGTGCTCCCAGGTTGCACCTGTAATA
Organism: Neoceratodus forsteri; assembly: GCA_016271365.2. Taxonomy (NCBI): domain Eukaryota; kingdom Metazoa; phylum Chordata; order Ceratodontiformes; family Ceratodontidae; genus Neoceratodus; species Neoceratodus forsteri. The sequence continues at coordinate 758,200,732 of CM057452.1, forward strand.
AAAGCTTTCAGCTTAGTGTGCTATTCCTGGTTAAAGAACTAAAATAAAAAAAGGTTGGAGACTACATGGGTGTATACACCTTGAGGTCAACAATGAATAGTAACTATTACTGTAGTTTATACTGAGTCATGATGGTCTTAGTAGGTTTTGCAGATTTTGTCACAACACTGCAAACAGTAATGCTCAACAGATGCATGCCAACAAGTACTTGATTTGCCATAAGTAAGCTACAGTAATTTATAAAATCATTGTTAACCACAAGGCTTTTTTTGCCCCTATTTATTGCCTGTTTTACTCAATGCCAATTATTGCATTGGGAGTCAAAGTGGTTGAGCCAAATGGTTGAAGCTGAACTGAATTTTCAGGCTCCAAGATGTAGTAGAACCAAAGTTGGCTCTGATCCACTTATCTCACTCTTAGTCCCTCCATCTTGACACTGAACACCAGCTCAAACATCTCCAGATGATTGATCTTCTTGATATCCTTGAGTATGTAAAGGATTGAGACCATGACCCCTCTTAACCATCTAATAGGAAGGTCAGTGTCTTGCTTAGTAGCTAGCACACTCGCCTCTGGTACTGGAAGATCAGGAGGCTGCTGGTTCTAGCACCACATCCAGTTCTTGAAGCAATACCCACAACTGACATTTTAATGCAGTATGAGAGGGGTGTTGCATTGTTGCAGTAGCACCCTTCAGTGAGAAGCTGAACCCAGGTCCCTTCTGCCCATCTCTGGTTACTGTTAAGGAGGAAGTTAAAGAGTTTTCTCTGTGTCATGACCAACATTCCTTCCATCAATAAAAGAGGTCCATGCAATCCACCCCCAGAACACACCTGAAAACAAGCTATCACAGACTGATGTGCTTTTACTGGTCAAAAATTATAAATAAAAAATAAATAATTTGTCTTAATGGCACATCCCAGACAGCAGTACCTGTGGGACTCTGCTCACCTTGCTCAAGAATATTTATGGTATGTATAGGACCATCCTCAACTATACATAAACAGCTGGAAGAGGAGCTGATTAAGGTGAAGCACAAAATTCAAGAGTTCTTCCACTCTGGTCCAGGAAACTTTTAATACACAGAACCCTTGTATGGTGGCATGAAGCCTTTTAAAGAAGTTCTGGAGCCTGGTATCATAGGGACATGGAACTCTAAAGTGGAGGCATGGTGCCTTAGGATAAAGGGTCAGAGACAGATATCATTAGATATCATTACAATATGAAGCCCTGGCATTGAGAGGTAGAGTCTCTTTGTAAAGGTGTGTAGCCTAATATGATTCTGTGCATAGCCATGGGATGAGACAAGGAATCTCTGAATGGTAGGTGCAGAACCTGAACTTGATTGGATTCATAGTCCTGGTTTGGAGGCATGGAGTCTCAGGATTAAATGTATAGAGCTTGATTCATTGGGTCACAGAGTACTGTAATTGAGATGTGGAGCCTGAAAGTGTTGAGCATTGATCTCCGGTATGAAGAGTGGACTCTTGCTTAAAGGGCATGGAGACCACTGCTGTTCAGTAGGAGCAGAACCTTGGCCAGAGTCTTATTGTGTCGGAGCATGAATCGTCCACTGAGAATGGAAACACAAGATTTAGATTTTATGAAGCCCAATTGTGTTGGGGCATGAATCAGTGAGATGGTGGCAGGACACTGTGAAGGCTTTAATAGGTGATAGTTCTAAGGTGCACAAATCCTGAAGTCTACTGTTACTACTGCCCCCTCCGACCACTCCCCTCAAACGATGAGGGATTGCTAGAGATTCCCAGGGTGTGTTTGAAGACTTCATGAGCACAGACTTTTGTTTATGCTGCCCCTACCCTGTGGAATTCTCTACCTCATCCGATATGAGAGTGCCAGACAGTGGAGAGCTTCAAAATTGCTCTTAAACCCCATCTGTATTTGTGTGCTTTTCCTGATTTTTGATTTTGATATTAATTGACTCTGCATATTATATTGATATTTTTTAGCAAGTTTTATATTTTCTTCATAAATATTTTAGAGTTTGATGTGTTGTACAGTGCTTTGATACATGTGAATAGTGCTTAGCAAATAAAGCTATTATTATTCTTATTACTTTAATGGTCAAGTTGTCTGCTGGGAAACCATATGCCATCAATAAAATGTCTGTATGTACTGGATGGGCATTAACTGACTACTGAGGCACTTGAAACAACTGTTAGCTGCAAGCTAATTTATAAATCTTTTATTTATAATAATATCTTTATTAAATGAATATAAACAAAGTACAAACACCAATAAATATTTATACATGCAGAAAATAGAAACAAAATTACCAAATACATACAGACATTGTTTTTAAAATAGGGACAAAGAATATCAACTACCAGTATGACTATTACATAATGGTGTCGGCTCTTAAATTAAAATATACAATACCAAGTTAGGAGTCCACAGTATAAAGCTAAGACTAAAATGTCAGATACCACATTGAATATTAGAATCTGGGTAAGGTCCCACTCCTGGGGGAAAAAAAAAATATTTGGACAAGGGGGCCTTTCCCTAGGGATTGCCCCCCCCAAAAAAAAACCTTGTATAACACTATGTTTCATCTCTGTAGAGTTGAATCTAAAACCAGAAATATATGTCAGGAAACAAATGTAGGGTCTTTCTGTATTGTATACATAAACCAACACTGCCAAATAGCTTGGAAAATGGATTCATGTTTCAGATACTGTAACAGCAAGTACGCTTCTCACAATGATATATACTGTAGAATCAACTAATTTTATCAAGGGCAGAAATTGCAGTAAGTGAGGCATCAGCCAGAGTTTAATCATAAGTTTATTGGCACAAACCAATAAAGTTATCAACAATTGAGATTGTCTACCTTGTACAGGCATGGCTTCAATGAATATATGTAATAGTACTAACAAGGGAGGTAATGGTGTGGGAAGATCAAAAAACTTAGTAGTTATAGCCTGAGTAACAGCATCCCAGTAGGGCTGGAGGAGGGGACAAAGCCTAAATATATGTGCATGATCTGTCGTGGATTCCCCACAACCCTTCCAACAAGTACTTGATTGAGTGTTATTGATATAGGCTGAGGGTTTTTTTCTATCATGTAAACAGTTGAGCTGCTGACCCTCTAATTTTATACTAACCAGAGCAGACCTTGAAGTTTAAGATGCAGAGGGAGATGGCACAGCTGCACCAAGGAGTACTGGAAGGAGTTAGAAAAGTGGAGAAGCATCAAAGGGGCAAAAGAGTATGGGTTGGAGTCCTACTTGTGGGCCTGAATTTTGAGGTGAAGTGCCTCCATGGCTGAGACCACAGATGGACCCAAAAGGGGTCATTAGCAGGTGAATGGTCTGCAGGAAAGGAGACCATAAACTAGTCTAAGTTTGGACTCTAAACATTGAAACATTATTGACTATCATAGAGGAATTCTATGCTATAGAAAAAGAGGGATCCTAAAGTCAATGCAGGAGGAAAAGCAGTGCCATTAAGTTAAGAGACAGACACCACAGATAAACAGAGTGCACAGGGGTCTGCACTATTTCCTACATTCTGTCTGATTTTGGCTTGTTCTTTTAACTTTGCAGCCTTTTAAACTTTAATTGAAACAGTACGTGCCTCTTTAGAGAGGTTTGTGTTTGGGCTCAGGTTGCCTTGGAAACAAGTGAGACATTCTGTCTCAAAAGGTGCTTAGCTGCTTGCCCAAAGGCAGTGTGGGAAGGTGGAGGACCTAGCCACTTCCCAGTTACATCATCTTCATTGCTAGTTGGCTTTTTTTCAGGGGAAGTGCCGAAACAGCATATTAAGACCACCACATGAGGTAACAACTGTGTTGAATTTAAAATAAACTGTTTTGAACTTTAAAACATTTTGTGTTGGGGTGAGAGGTCAGCAGGAAGTGACACACTACTTCCTGTTGCCCCCACTCCTTATAAGACACAGCTCCAGCGAGCAGAGCGAGCGCATGTATTCGCACGTGGAAACGCTCGCAGAGACACGGGTGTCTCAGAGCATGTCTGTTGTGTCAGCTGGGTCGGTAGGGAAGTAGGTCAGACAAATTACAACTGTGTATATATATCTTTCACAACAATAGCAAATACTATAGATGCTAGGAAGGGCCTGAAGTAGACCACGAGTATATTAAGTGAAAGTGTGTGGCCAAATATAACATAATATGGGGACCCACGAAAATCTGTGTGGTAGTTGTCAAATGTACACCATTGGGCCACAGACTGAGAATTTTGTATGTGATAGATGTCTGTTTCTCAAGGTATTACAGGACAAATTAAACATTCTGCACACTAAAAGCCCCTCTGACCCAGACTTACACTCATTAGAGTCATACATTGATGAAATGGCATCTCTTTACTATCCCTGTAGTGGCACTAATACAGTACTAGAACCAATAAATTCAGTGGTCACTTCAGTATTAGCACCTGTACCCAACCCAGAGGATGAAACATGGTCACAGGTCCCCAAAGGTAACACAAAGCACAGGGGTGGCCAAGTGTTCAATAGTGCCCCAGTGGTGCAGAAACATAACAAGTTTGAGGTCCTAACACCAGACGATGACACTCTGGACCCAGACTTATTAGGTATCCCCTCTTCTTATGACTACTAGCAAAATAATATCTCTACCTCTGTACCTACACTCACTCAGTTGGAGGTGGAATCCAACATCAAAAGCTCAGTCCCCCTAGAATAGACTACACCTAACCTTGGAACAACAACAACTAGCAAGGTGAATTCTTCCAGGCAGGTATTTGTAATAGGAGACTCCATTATTAAGCACATTGACAGGATGGTTTGTAATCCAGATAAAAGTAAACATACCTGCTCCAACTTCAGGGGAGCAGGTATATCCAATATAACCTTGATGGCTCCAAACATACTGAAACATTCTGGTATAAATCCCCTGGTAATAATACATGCTGGTAAAAATGATATCAATAGATGCCACCTAAACCAAATGAAGTTAAATACCATCTGCCTTAACAACATCTTGACTGAAATGGGTTGTGAAATATATTTTTCGGAGGTTTTGCCAGTATCAAGAGTTACTGAATATGTTACTAACAGAATTAAGTCCTACAATGAGTGGCTGAGGAAATGGTGTTTATCACAGGAAATAAAATGCTTTATGCACTGGAAAAATTTTGTAGACAACCCTTCTCTCTTCTGTTGGGATGGGCTCCACTTGAGCAGGAGAGGTAGTTCCATCTTAGGCAGGAGAATTCTCTCATACATTAGAAGCTGTTTAAACTGACATCAAGGGGGGAGTTTGGGGTAACACCACGACTCTAGCAAATAAGCCTCCAACATCTAAGGTTTGCAAAATAGTATCTCTTAATGCAAGGTCCTTAAACTTGTTAAAAATCTCCGAGCTTGAAACCAAAATTCACTTACTGGATATTGACATCATTTCAATAACAGAGACATGGTGGGACCCAGATTCAACCTGGATGAAAGACATACAGTGGTGTGAAAAAGTATTTGCCCCCTTCCTGATTTTCTCTATTATTGCATATTTGTCACACTGGATGTTTTCAGGTCTTTAGACAAAATATAATATTAGATAAAGGGAACCTGAGTGAACAAATAACACTTTTTTTTTTTTACTTATTTCATTTATTTAATGAAAAAAGTTAACCAACACCAACGGGCACTGTGTGAAAAAGTAATTGCCCCCTAGTTAAATCAACCCAATTAAAGGGATAATTAGAGTCAGCTGATTGAACACAGCCAGGCTTGATTACAGCCAGCCCTGCTCAATATAAATCTCACTTATTTTGACCCTTACCATCAGAGTCACGTTGCCAGCACAAAGATTCAACAAGCACATTATGCCATGATCAAAGGAAGTTCCTGAAAAGATCAGAAAAATGTGTTGCCTCTATCAGTCTGGAAAGGGTTACAAAGCTATTTCTAAGGCTCTGGGACTCCATCAAACCACAGTGAGAGCCATAATCTCCAAATGGAGAACACTTGGAACAGTAGTGAATCTTCCCAGGGTGGGCGGCCTGCCAAAATTACTCCAAGGGCGCAGCGTAAAATCATTCAGGAAGTCTCAAAGGATCCTAAAACAACATCCAAAGAACTGCAGGCTTCTCTTGCCTCAGCTAAGGTCAGTGTTCACGACCCCACAATCAGAAAGAGACTGGGCAAAAATGGGCTTCATGTGAGAGTAGCAAGGCAGAAACCACTGCTAACCAAGAAGAACATAAATGCTCGTCTCTCATTTGCCAAAAAGCACCTGGATGATCCACAAGCCTTTTGGGAAAATGTTCTATGGACAGATGAGTCCAAAGTGGAACTTTTTGGATGACATGGATCCCATAATGTCTCGCGTAAAGCAAACACAGCATTCCACAGTAAGAACACCATACCAACAGTCAAACATGGTGGTGGTAGTGTGATGGTGTGGGGGTGCTTTGCTGCCTAAGGACCTGGATGACTTGCCATAATTAAAGGAACCATGAATTCTGCTCTGTACCAGAAAATTCTTAAGGAGAATGTCCGGTCATCCTTCCGTCAGCTGAAGCTGAAGCGTAGTTGGGCCATGCAGCAAGACAATGATCCAAAACACAAAAGCAAGTCCACATCAGAATGGCCAAGAAGTAAAATTAAAGTTTTGGAGTGGCCTAGTCAAAGTCCAGACTTAAACCCAATAGAGATGCTGTGGCAGGACCTGAAACGAGAGCAGGTCATGCTCGAAAACCTACCAAATGTTGCTGAATTAAAGCAGTTCTGCGAGGAAGAGTGGGTTAAAATTCCTCCACAGCAATGTGAAAGACTGATATTGAATTATAGGAAGTGTTTGGTTGCAGTCATTGCAGCTAAATGTGGCATAACCAGTTATTAAGTGTAAAGGGGGCAATTACTTTTCACACAGTGCCAGTTGGTGTTGGTTAACTTTTTTTCATTAAATAAGTGAAATTAAAAAAAAAAACAAGTGTTATTTGTTCACTCAGGTTCCCTTTATCTAATATTACATTTTCTCTAAAGACCTGAAAACATCCAGTGTGACAAATATGCAATAATAGAGAAAATCAGGAAGGGGGCAAATACTTTTTCACGCCACTGTACCAGGCTTTAAATTATAACAAAAAGATAGATTTCACTAAAAAGGAGGTGGTGTATGTCTTTATATTAAAGACACAATTCATTTACATGAATACCCACATACTTCACCAATGGAAAGTATATGGGTAGCCATTCAGTTTCAGGGACACCCACAACTAATCTTGGGCACATGTTATCACCCACCATCCTCTGATACAGAATATACAAACACATTAATACAAGACATCAGCCACATAATGAATAAAGGCAATATCCTGATCCCGGGAGACTTTAACATGCCGTCCATAAATTGGTTTACTACTAACGGCACAACAGCTGTTGAAAAAACTTTTATTTCAATAATAAATTAATTAGGGCTTAAGCAAATTGTTCAAGAACCCACTAGAGGATGTAATTTATTAGACCTTGTGATTACCAATATTGAGGACAAAGTCTTAAATCTTTCAATATCAGACCCACTAGGGAATAGTGACCACCATGCCATTGTATTTTATCTACAGTATGAATCTGTAGCTAATTAAGTTCAGGTGTATAACTACCACAAAGCCAACTTTGAGGCAATAAACAACAGCCTAAAAATGCCCCATGGGAAACAATTTTATCACCTTTAACCCTGGAAGACTCTTGGGTATTTGTTAAAAACAAGATAGTAGACCTAGAAAAAGCTTATATTCCAGCCCGGATAAAATATAACAGTAAAGGTAACATTCCTTTGTGGTTAAATAATGATATTCATAGGAAAATCAAACGGAAGAAAAAAATATTTATTCGTTTAAAAAAATGCACAACCGACACAAAAGAACTCATACCGGGACAATACAGAACTGCCATTAAAGAACTAAAAAGGACTATCAGGAAGGTAAAACGCAACTTCGACTTCCTTATAGCCCATTCCAAAGATGATCACAAATCCCTATTTTCTTATCTCAATAGTAAACAAGCATTTGTCAATGCTGAATGTTTGCTTGCTGGCATTAGCAGTGGTAATGCAGGAGTTAGATAGATGCAGTATAGGAATGGCATTGAAGTATTGAACCGATGCCAGCTCTACCCTCACCTTGCAGAGATGGACAGGCATTGGCCACATCGCCCATGACGGTCATGACATTTCACCTCTCCCTACCCCTTAGACACTGACAAGTATCAAGGTGTACCTTGGAGTGTTTGGGCTTTACATTCACCTCATTCCATAAGGAAATACATTGAAATGGGTGCAGTATAGGAGAATGGGGTGAATTCTGGCAGCAAAGGATCCCAGGCACACCTCGATGCCTGGCACTGGCTGCATGGTGGGGGGGGGGTGGAATGGCATGAGCATTACTGTCGACAATCCCAAGTCATACCCCTGACACCTATCAGTCCCTACAGGGTAAGGCATTATGGTCAAAAACTCTAATGCCCTGGGCGTTTCTTGGCATTTTTACTCCAAGTTTTCCACATGAGCTTTTTGTGACCCCATTGCAATAACAGTGACACTATTAGTTCTTTAGGTGAAAGGTGATTTTGCACAGTGACTGTGTCATTTGGCACCACGGGTGCAAAGACAGATTTTGAACAGGATGTGAAAAGTGACAGGTGTACTGTTCATGAGGAGGTGTAAAAAAATGGCATTGTTGAAAACCTGGAGTGAAAACATAGAAACATAGAAACATAGAAGTTGACGGCAGATAAGGACCGCAAGGCCCATCCAGTCTGCCCATTTCTTTTTCTACCTTACAAATGTGCCATCGGCCTTTGCTCTGTCAGTGGCCTATCTATTCATAGTCATTTGTATTGCTCCCTTATGCCTATCCCATGCCTGTTTGAAGCCCTGCACTGTATTCATAGCCACCACTTCTTGTGGTAAGCCATTCCATGCATCCACCACCCTTTCTGTGAAAAAGAATTTCCTCACATTCCCCTTAATCGGCATCCCTCTAATCTCATGCTGTGTCCTCTTGTCCTGCTATTTTTCTTATATTTAAACATGTTAGACTCTTTCACCTTGTTTATGCCCTTAAGGTGTTTGAATGCCTCGATCATATCACCTCTCTCCCTCCTTTGCTCAAGGGTATACATATTGAGCTCCGTTAATCTGTCCAAATATGTCTTCTGATGCAGTCCCTGCACCATTTTGGTTGCCCTTCTCTGGACTGCCTCAATTTGGTTAATGTCCTTGTGAAGGTGTGGCCTCCAATACTGCACGCAGTACTCCAGATGGGGCCTAACCAGTGTCTTGTACAGAGGGATTATACCTCCTTCTACGACTTGTGATACTCCCCTACTAATACATCCTAACACCCCTAGCCTTACCTACTGCTTTAGAGGTCTGCTTGGATGATTTTAGGTCATCAGTGATGATGATGCCCAAGTCTCTTTCTTCCTTTGTGACTGCTAGCAACTCCCCTCCCAGCCTATAGGTGGCTTCAGGGTTTCTCTTCCCTATGTGCATGATTTTGCACTTCTTTGCATTAAATCCCAGTTGCCACTCTTCTGACCATTCTGCTAGTTTATCCAGATCTCTTCTCATTCTGCCCACCCCATCTGGATCATCTACTCTGTTGCAGAACTTGGTGTCATCTGCAAACAGACAAGCCTTACCCTCTAGTCCATCTGCAAGGTCACTAATGAAGATGTTGAAGAGGACTGGCCCCAGGACTGATCCCTGAGGTACCCCACTTGTGACTTGCATCTCTTCTGACTGTATACCATTTACCACCACTCTCTGTCTTCTGCCCATCAACCAGTTTGCCACCCAGTTGACCAACTTCTGACCCACCTCGAGCCTACCCAGCTTATTTATCAATCTTCTATGTGGAACAGTGTCAAAAGCTTTGCTGAAGTCAAGGTAGGCGACATCAACTGCTCCCCCTTGGTCCACCACTCTGGTTACCCAGTCAAAGAAATCTATGAGATTAGTTTGACAGGACCTTCCTTTTGTAAACCCATGCTGTCTTGGATCCTGTGCCCCTATGGATTCCAGGTGTTGCACTATCCTTTCCTTAAGGTGCCTCCATAATCTTGCACCTACTGAGGTGAGACTGACCGGTCTGTAGTTCCCGCCTCCTCCCTGCTACCACTCTTGTGGAGCGGGATCACATGAGCCCTTCTCCAGTCTTCTGGAACCTCTCCTGTGCTCAGAGACTCACTAAACAATTCAGTTAATGGCTCTGCTAGTTCCTCCTTTAGCTCCTTAAGCACGCTGGGATGTATGCCATCAGGTCCCATTGCCTTATCCACCCTGAGCTTAGCAAGCTCTTGTAGGACCCTTTCTTTTGTGAAGGGAGTAGTGCTCACCTCCCTCCCCCCTGTGTCCATGATGCTGAGCTGTGGGCCCTGCCCTACCTTCTCTTCAGTAAATACTGAGCAAAAGTATCTATTTAGGATAGATGCCTTTACAGGGTCCTCCTCCTCACATGCTCCCTTTTCTCCATTAAGCTTAGCAATATCCCCTCTGGACTTTCTCCTTTCACTAATGTATCTATAGAAAGTCTTGTCACCTTCTTTTACTGTTCGTGCCAGTGTTTCCTCAGTTTGGGACTTTGCCTGCCTTACTGCCTTACCTGCTTCCCTTAGGGCAGTTTGGTATGCCTCCCTATCTTCATCCCGCTGTGTTCCCTTATATTTTCTGAAGGCCAGCCTTTTGGCTCTGACCTTTTCTGCTACTGTATTTGAGAACCAAAGTGGTTTCCTTCTTCTTTGCACTTCCTTTTCTGTCTAACACAATGGGATGTTGCTTCAAGTATTGCATCATAATGCTTGCCCACTTGCCTGTACCCCCTCACCTGTGTTTCTTTTTGCCAGGGCTAGCTTAACTCTGTTGGCCATCTTATCAAAGTCAGCTCCTCTGAAGTCCCATATTTTTGCCTTGGAATGGGATGATTTAGATGTAGTAGCCAAATTAAACCATACCATGTGATGGTCACTAGCTGGGTGACCTTCTACCTAGAGATCTGTGATCTCTTCTTTGTTAATCAGTACTAGATCTAGGATAGCCCTGTCTCTTGTGGGTTGCTGTACCAGTTGTTTGAGGCCATCCCTGCAGGAATCCACTATAGTCTAGTTCTGGCAGATGTTCCTGCTGGTATTGACCAATCTGTATCCATGTTGAAGTCTCCCATTATCAGAACCTCCCTTTAGCTGTCATGTTTTGTATATCTTCTAACAGTAATGTGTCTATGTCCTCCCTCTGGTCTGAGGGCCTGTGAGACAACCCCAGTTCTTATGGCTGTCCTGTTCCCTGTTTCAGGGTGACCCACAGTTCTTCTGGCTCCTTATGTGTATTCTGAATTTCTGTAGCTTTGATATTTTCATTAACATACAGGCCCTCCTCCCCCTTTTTGCACCTCAGTCTCTTCTGAACAATACATAGCCAGGTACTGAAGTCTCCCAAGTGTGGTTACTGGTAAACCACGTCTCACTAATTGCTACCATGTCCAGTTTAGCCTCTGACATTATTGCCTGCAGGTCTGGGATCTTATTTCCCAGGCTGTGAGCATTGTGTACATGATTTTCCATTGGCCAGATTTTGGTGTGTTAGTTGTTGGGTGAAGTTTGGCATTACCCCTGTACGTCGTGATGGGGGAGACAAACCTTTTTCTTACCTGGTGATGCAAATGAGCGGCAAACATGCTGAATTCCTGTTTGACCACTAATGAGGGGGAGGTGTTCTTCCATTCACGTATGGGATGCTGCCCCTCTCCCCATTGCTAGTTTAAATATTCTGCAAAGATGTCAAACTTCTGCCCCAATGCACTGACTCCTCTTTAGTCAGATGCAGTCCATCAATTAAAGAACTTTCGCTCCCAGAACTGTTGCCAGTTCCTACAAATCTGTGTCCTTTTCCTGGCACCAGCCCTTGAGCCACGTGTTTAGCTCCCCTATCTCACCTCTCTGACCTTCCGTCCATCTGCTCCCCTCTCCCAGACTGGCAGGATCTCAGAAGAGGAGATCCGGAACGAAATAGATGATGGTTTGTCACCCAGCCTAGTCAGGTGTTCCTTGGTCTCCACAACTGACCGGCTGGCGAGATGATAGTCCCTATTGTACTAGGACATCAATGTTTTCTCCTGCTTTGTGAACAATTTTGCAATCCGGTCAGTGTCTCTCTATGCTGATGTACCTGGGAGACATCTGACCATCACCCCTGGCTGGAGATGGGTATCAACTCCCCGAATCATGGAGTCTCCTATGATCAGAAGTTTTTTGGATTTCCTTTGTGCTTGTTTTGTTTTGGTTCCTGATTTGGGTGAGTTTTGTTGTGCTAGCTCCCGTGCCACAGTGTCCTGCTCTGCAGTGTCTTCTGCCTCTTTATTTGATTTCAGAGATAGAGGCAGATACCTGTTTGTAGTGTTTATATGGTTTTGGGAGGTAATGTGTTGGAGAGCAGAGAGTGATGGGGCACCTGATTTGCTCCTCCTAACCACCTGCCAACCTCCTGGACCAACTACCCTCTGCGGTCGAGGTTTTTCTGTTGGATGCTGGGGAAATGGTGGTTGGTTCTTATAATGTATTTCCTCTTCAATATGAAATTTGAGGTGTGCAATCTCTGCCCATGCTGCCCGAGCTGAGCCCTAAGATCTCCAAAGGCCCAACATGTAGGACAGTGTCCTAAATCCTGTAAGACTGTCCTTCTGAAAATTGTTCCACAGTACCTGCAGTTAATGGAATCCATTCCAAATAAGTTGCTGGGTTTGTAACCTAGTCAGAGTAATTAGAAGGAGAAAAAAAAGGGAAAAAAATGCAGGTAATGGTTTAATTGTGCTTTGTTTAACTTGTTATAACAAGTTAAATTACTAGTGCCCCTGTAAATTAGATCACCTTGTACAGGCCCCACTGATCCGCCCCTTCCTGCTCTGCCACAGGAAATGTCACAACTGTGGTACCCTATAAAAGGAGTGTAGCGTAGGGTGGTTGGGGATGGGGGTGGGTGGTTGGTCCCTTCCCCTGCCTAAAAAGAACAACCACGGATGAAAGAACAAGGAGGTAAGAGCAGAAACAATCAGTCAACAACAAATGCAGTAACCCTGAAAGCTTATCCTAATGTTAGATAAAACTGTAAAACCTGTAAAGCACCACCTGAAATAATTTCAGAGAAGATATACGCTGTAAGAAACACTTTGCTCCAGAGAAAAATAAAGCAGTAACAGAAGATATACCTTGCAAAAGACAATTTGAATCAGAAGATTACAGCAGTAATCTGTTAGCACACACCTGTAGGCACACCTTGTAATAATGCAGAAGAAGGTATACCAGCAACAACAATTTGAATCAGAGAAAAATAAAGCAATGAAATGTTAGCAACAAAAGTAGCAATCCCTGTGAGTAAAAATAAAAACACCACCACACAGTTAATCTGCTTAGCCAAACTAAGTCTTAATCCTTTTCCTTGCTCTGGTAAGTTTCTACTCTGCCTTTCAAGCAGTCTTAGAAGGAAGAGCTCAGGTGAAGCTAGGTGCCTTGGCCAGCAAACCAAGTCTTCTACCTCCAAGATATCAACTAACCTGACTTTTTAACCCTTCTTTCTGTTGGAAATTACTGACAGTTTGCCAGATCCACCCCCACATACACACCTAATCCTTTGGAAGAGCTGTGGGAGGAAAAGCAATTAGCTCCTTCAATGTGAGAAGGAGACTGAAACACCTCTGAGACAACAAACCTTTTCAACAAACAAGAATAAAATAAAACACAATGTCAAACAGTAACTTTGCTTGCCCAATGATAAAAAAGTCACAAAAATGTAAGCTCCACCTGTAATACAGTAATTTCAGAGAAGATATACCCTGTAAGAAACACTTTGCTCCAGAGAAAAATAAAGCAGTAACAGAAAATATACCTTGCAAAGACAATTTGAATCAGAAGATTACAGGAGTAATCTGTTGCACACACCTGTAGGCACACCTTGTAATAATGCAGAAGAAGGTATACCAGCAACAACAATTTGAATCGGAGAAAAAATAAAGCAATGAAATGTTAGCAACAAACAGTAGCAATCCCTGTGAGTAAAAAATAAAAACACCACCACACAGTAAATCTGCTTAGCCAAACTAAGTCTTAATCCTTTTCCCTTGCTCTGGTAAGTTTCTCTACTCTGCCTTTCAAGCAGTCTTAGAAGGAAAGTGTTCAGGTGAAGCTAGGTGCCTTGGCCAGCAAACCAAGTCTTCTACAATATATATTAAAACTGGTGAAGTCACGAGCGTGCATAGAAAATGCTCAATGTAATTAGTTTGGGGTTTTTTTTTACAGCAGATTTTCAACATAGGCATTTTGGGACCTCTGCTCATGAACAGTATCATTGAAATTTTCTTAATCTGTCCTGAACACTAATTTCCCACAGCAAATGTGCTATTCTGCACCAGGAATGCGAAAACACATTTTGTCCAGGTGTGAAAAATGACTGCTGTATTGTTCATAAGGAGGTGTGGAAAAATGTCAATATTGAAAATCTGGACTGAAAATATTACAAATTCGTGAACTTATGAGGGTGTGTGGAAATTGTGCAATGCATGCTCGTAACAGTCATTTTATGGACTTTAGTCATCACATTTTAAACATAGCCATGTTAACACCTCAGCTCATGAACAGTGTCACTGTGATTTTCTTAATCTGTCACAAAAATTGATTTCACACACCAACCACACCATTGTACGCTACTGTCGGGATATTCAAAAGGGATGTGCATGGTGCAACAGGGTTGCACCATGCACAGCCCATTAATGTGCCCCAACACGATATTGAAAAGGGCAAGCTGAGCTGCCCAAATCCTGATGCACTGGTGCACAACCCTACTGTATGCTGTGCAATGGCAGGGGGTGTGCCCATACATATGTGGCACATCCCGATATTCAGCCCGGGATGTGTGGCGCATATGCCGGCACACCCCTGCATTGTGTCACACAGGGAGGGGTGCAAAGATGTTCCTAAAAACAGGGAACATTTTGGGGACACCCACAGGTGGGCTGCCATATTGCATAGCACAACACAGCAGTCACCTGCCATGGGTGGCCACCTGACCTCCCCAGACACCATATCAGGGCACACAGCCCTCCAGTGGTCCAGTGGCCCCCCTCTCACCTGATCGCAGGCAGAAGTAAAAGACAGATCCCTGGTGGTCCAGTGGACCTCCCCCCCTTGCCCGATTGCAGGCAGTAGTATAAAATGATTCAATGGTGGTCTAGTGGAACACCCCCATTGCACAATCACGGGCACAAACATACAGAAATACCCTGGTGGCCCAGTGGTAGCCCCTCCCACCCACCACTGCAGTACCCTACCACCCTGCACCCCAGTCAGTGGCGGGTGGCAGCACCACCCGCAAGCTTCCTGGCCGCCCACTGACTGACAGTGTACAGTTTGGCTCTATGCCTATTGGTCCACAGCTTGGGCCAATGGGCATGCAGTCAAACTGTACTACCTGATCTGAACTGTGTTCATTCACAGTTCAGGACTGTGTGCTACATTTGGACTGCATGCCTATTGGCCCACGCAGTGGACCAATAGACGTACAGCCAAACTGTACACTGTCAGCCAGCAGGTGGCTGGGTGGCTTGAGGGCGGGGAGCTACCGCTTGCTGCTGACTGGGGTGGTGCAAGGTGGTGGGGTACCACAGTGTACAGGTGGGGAAGGGGTACCACTGGACCACCAGGGTATTTCCATATGTTTCTGCCCATGATTAGGCAATGGGGGGGTTTCCACTGGACCACCATGGAATCATTTTATACTACTGCCCGTGATCAGGCAAGGGGGGGTCCACTGGACAACCAGGGATTTTTATTTTACTTATCCCTGTGATCAGATGAAGAGGCTCCACTGGACTACCAAGGATTTTTGTTTTACTTCTGCCCACGATCGGGCGAGGTGGGTCCACTGGACCACCAGGGATATATTGTTCATGTATTCCCGCGATCATGTAGACAGGCAGAGGAACTGCCAGGTGTCGGTCCCCGACTGCTGCAGCCTCACAGGACGCCAGGCGCAACTCACTGGGGATTAGTGTACTACATGCAAATGGGGTTATAATGAAATGCAAATGGCCCCATTTGTGCCTTGCATGCATAATGGCCTCATTTGCATGTGCAGTTCTGAATATCGCTTTGATGTGCCTAGCACAAGTGCACTTGTGCTGGCGCATTCCCTTTCCCCATTCTGCCACTTGCACCTGGCGCAGAGCCACTGCACCGTGCGCAATGCTTGCACCCTCAGTCCCATATTGAATGGTGCTGAGCCATAGTGCAGCACTGTTGAATATCATCTGGTCCTCACCCTGGTGCAGCCTAGTTACACTGTGCCCAGGCTTGCGCCACAGCCGGGCGCAGTCTGAATATCCCAGCCCACATGTCAGAAAACACATATCGGGTGAAATGTGAAAAATGACAGTTGCACTATTCATTAGGAGGTGTAGTAAAATGGCAATGCTGAAAATTTGGAGTAAAAATATTAAAAATGCTCGAAGTTACGAGCTTGTGTAGGGAACTGCACAACGCACACTCATAAAACAGTCATTTGGGGGAATTTGTTCACCAAATTTTCAACATAGGGTTTTGGGGGGCCTACCTCATGAACAGTGTCACTGTGATATTCTTACTCTGTCCCTGAACATTGATTTCACTCACCAACCATGCCATTGTACACTACATGTGCAAAAACACATATTGGGTGAAAAGTGAAAAATTACAGTTGTACTGTTCATAAGGAGGTGTGGTAAAATGGCAATGCTGAAAATATGGAGTGAAAATATTAAAAATGCTCGAAGTTACAGGTGTGCGTAGGAACTGCACAATGTACTCTCGTAAAACAGTCATTTTGAAGAATTTTTTCACCAAATTTTCAACATAGCCATTTTAATACCGCTGCTCATGAACAGTGTCACTATGATTTTCTTAATGTGTGCCAAATACTGATTTTGCACACCGACTGCTCCATTGTGCACTTCATGCGCAGAAACACATTTTGGGTGAGATGTAAAAAATGACAGCTGTACTGTTCATAAGGAGAGGTGGTAAAAATGGCAATGATGAAAATCTGGAGTGAAAATTTTAAAAATTCTCAAATTTACGAGCGTGCGTAGGAACAGTGCAACACATGCTCGTAAAACAGTGATTTTTTGGAATTTCTTCACCAAATTTTCAACATAGGGTTTTTGGGGACCTACCTCATGAACTATGACACTGTCACTTTGTAAATCAGTCCCAAAAGGTGGTTCCATGCAGTGACTGTCAAATCACCTTTTGGGGCCGATTAAAAAATGACAGTGACAGAATTCATGAGGTGGGGTCCCAAAAACCCCATGTTGAAAATTTGGTGAAAAAACTCCCAAAAATGCCTGAGACAAGCTTCAAAGTTGAAAAAAAAAACCTATTTATCCCATTATACAGCTTACCAGCATGTCCTCTGTTCGCGTTCAGCTTTGATGAGTGCAGACGTGTTTCTGGTCCACGGAAGATTGTTGTGCCGGACTTGGAGGTAAGTGCGAGGTGAGGGGGTGAGGGGTGAGGGAGGTGGGGTACACAGCGTGGGCACGGGTTAGGGAGGAATCTAGGGGGACTGTTTTCTACTTTACAGGTTTATTTTTAAAAAACTTGCGGAAGGTTTTCTTTTTATAGGGACATTTTGTTTGGCATGCTGGGGTGGGCTCCCAGCATGCCACCACATGGGGCACTGTGGCTGATGGGGGATTGAGCACCCCCATCTGCACCTATCGGGGTGGAGGAGACAAGAGCCGAGGGGGACTGGTCACCCCCTTGGCTTAAAACGGTTTGGGGAGGTGAACATCATGCCAATGGGGAGTGGGCTCCCCCATTGGCAAATGATGAATGAGGGGGCATGCTGACAGGGGGATTGGGCATCCCTGTCAGCACATAGAGGTTTGGGGGGAGTGGGCTACATTTTTTTTTAACTGTTTCTTTCACTGGGAAGGCACACTGAAGGGGGAGCAGCAGTTTGCAGCTTTGTAATTGGCTGCTGCAGTCAGGGAATGTACAAACAGCTGATTGTGCACTGATGGGGTGCTCCCTGATTGCAGTGGTTCAATTACTTTGATCTAGTGGCCTGCTAGGTTAACTGTCATCATTGACAGCATGCTGCTCTGTTGGTGCAGCAGAGACCAGCCCAAAAATGGACTGCTGCTGTTGGCCACAACACTGCCGTGCCTCCACAACCTCCTTGTGAAGAAAGCTGACGCAATGTGTTTCTTGCACACGCATGCAAGCAAACACAAAAAGGCAGTAACAGACAAATTGGGCCATTGACCAATGGCACAAACACTATTACATCTGATAAAGAGACAGCAGACACATTTAACACCTATTTTGCATCAGTATTCTCAAATCATACAGTCATAATTGATACAAATACTATCATATCAAGTTCTACTGAAAATAGCCACACCATAACTATTTCTGAAGTAGTTTCCTTGTTAAAAAATTGAAAACCAAATACTAGCTGTGGACCAGACTTAATTAATCCTAGATTTTTGGTTAAAACAGCTGAAAATATTGCCACACTACTTTCCATTATTTTTAATAAATCATTAGCGGAAAGACCCATTCCATGTGATTGGGTAACTGCTACAGTTGTGCCTATACTTAAGACGGGTAACTGTTCCATAGTGAGTAATTAGTGCCCCATCAGCCTTACTTTCATTCCATGTAAAGAAATGGAAAAAATTATTAAAGGCATATTAGAGGCAGAAATGCAAACTCTAGGCATTATCGACCACTCACAACATGGGTTCAAGCATGGCTTTTCTTGCACTACCAATCTAATAGCCTTTTACAATACTGTAAGCCAAGAACTAGACAATAAGATTCCCATGGATGTCATCCTCCTGGATTATATCAAAGCATTTGATAAGGTTACTCACAATATTCTCCTAGCTAAGCTATCAGACCTAGGTTTTCTTGTAGCATAATAAAATGGATCAATTGCTGGTTAACCAACAGGACCCAGCATGTTAGGATCAATGGTGCCTATTCCAGTAATATGGTTGTGACCAGTGGTGTGCCGCAGGGATCAGTTCTGGGCCCAGTGCTATTCAATATTTTCATCTCAGACATGTAGGTTAGCTCCAGGAACATACTTTCAAAATTTGCAGACGATACAAAATTAGGTGGTAGGATGGATTCCAACAATAATATGGACTTATTAGTAAATGACCTCTCAGTATTAGAGCATTGGGCACAGAAAAACAAAATAACATTCAATACAGACAAATGTTCTGTTCTCCACTTAGGTTACAATAATCCCAATCAGACTTATACACTATACAATATTATCATTAAATCTTCAATATGTAAAAGAGACTTGGGCATCCTGATAGATGACAAATTATCCTCCCCCAATCACTGTACTCATGTAGGTAAAACCGCTAATTCACTACTTAGGTGCATTAACTGTACATTTATATCTAAGACAGAGGAATGCATGATCCCATTGTTTAAAGCATACATCAGACCATATACAGATTATGGGTCACCAGTGGAGGAGTTCATACATGGTCAGGGGCATTCAAGTGATTGAAAGAGTTCAGAGAAGAGCAACAAAAATGGTGCCCCATTTGGCATCACTACCATATCCAGAGAGGCTTCAAAAAATAGGCCTACATTCACTGGAGTTTAGGCGCTCCAGAGGTGATCTTCTATTCTTATATAAAATTCTCAAATCACCCTTTCTGATGGACAAATTTGGTATTTTTAAAACACAAAGAAAAATAATACCTAGACTTCACAATCAACAACTTATGGTGTGTAAAGCAAAAACAAACAGGAGGCTTCATTCCTTCTCAATAAGAACACCAAGGCTCTGGAACTGGCTACCACAAGAGCTAGTAGACTGTAATACCTTTGAATCCTTTAAAAAGGGCATAGATCATTGGCTCTCCAAAAACTACAACAAAGTGTAATTTCCCACAAATGTGGGGGACAATCAAGACAGGCTTCATAGCTTCCTTTTGTCCTCACTTACCTAGACACCTAGTAAACCAGGGCAAAATTCAATGGTTTGCCATCACTGTGGTCCAGGCATCTTTTATGATGTTTAGAAAGAGGGGAAGGGCTGATTGCTCATTGCCCTTCCCAAACCACAGGTATAGTCTGTAAGATATACATGTTTGTTAATGTTTGTCCCCTTCAGTTTCCTCTCACTTCTCAAAACTATTTTTTACTTGACTAAAAAAAGGATTAACTAACAATTGTCAGAATATCTAAATTGAAATTCATTAGATTTTAATTAAAAGTTTTGAGTTGAACATTATTTTCTTAAGTACGGTATTTAAAAAAATGTTGCAGGTTTAACGTTATTATAACACTAAGTTATTACAGATTATGTGTTATTATGAGATGTAGAAACCTCTTGTGTGATTTCTCTCACAAGGTATTGTTAAATCTCATGATAACATATATTCAGAAGCAGTTAGGCACAAGTGAACCAAGCAGTCGCTTGGGATACCAGCACAGAAGGGGCACACTAAAGTAGAAAGTGTTAGTCAGAGATTAACTTGAAATTAAAAATCATTGCTATAAAAAACAGAATGGCTGTTATCACCCTTGTATTCCTAGAATTTATTTATTTATTTAAGGATTTTGAGAAGACCTTTGAGCACAAGCTCTTTTACAAAGGTTCCACATCAGGTTGACAGACAATAGACATATTACATCAAGCAGGAATAGAACATACATAGGTTACAATATTACAGTGTTATCACTAGTACCATGGAATTAGTACAGCGTCAATAAAGGATATAGAAAAGCAATGGTGAGCTACATGGGGAAAGCAGGGGAGGACCCCCTTTCGAGTTGACAGGAGACTTAGGAAGGATAAGCAGCCTCATGTTGGAGCTTAGTCAAGAAAAGGAGGGCAAAATAATGGCTGGGGGGTACCGGGGGGAAGGGGAAGGTGGCACTAGAGGGGAAAAGTGCTTGACTAAATGGTCATACAGGAGAAATGGGGAGGGAAGTGGTGCAGGGATTAAGTTATGATGAAGGGAAGTACTCAGGAGGAACAGCAGGGGTGGCATGCTGAAAGCCACATGGGGTGGGGTTGGCTCTAGGCATGTCAGAAGAGGTGGAGGGCAGGAGGGACCAAGGGGGTGGAGGGAAACAGAGTGGATGCCTAGTGTCAGTTCAGGGGGCAAGGTGTAGGTTAATGGAGGGGGAGAGTACCAAAGGAGGGGAAGAGTGTCTACTATGGACAGCAGACACTAGCTGTACAAAGGAGTGGGGTGCAGCAGGCTGCCATATGAGCAACTTGTTATGCCTGGGTTATATACCACCAACTGACCCACATGTAACTGTAACCTTATACACCTGCAAGTATTAGTGCCTCACAACAGTCTTAAAATGTTGCATCTTGTTTTATTACTTATATTAGTGCTCTGTATTATATTTGCTATGCTCATATTTGTCTGTAATGCATTTACCTATATGTTATGTTTCTGCCATATATTTTGCTATACTCATAATCACTCATATTCTGTAGTTTTCCACTATTGTGACATGTTGTGTGCTTTTCTGATTACATTGCAATTTTTTCCAGACTGTCTGGAAATAAGAACAGATAACACTTATTCTTGCTGAGCTATAAATTTCTAAGATATATGCCAACCATGTACTCTTGCTTCCTGGGGTCCACCCAGATATTACACTCTGTATACTATACCCAATTGTATTTGTCTGCCTTATCCAAATGTTGCATTCTTATCAGCAGTGTATATATGTAACTGCCAGCCAGCCCCTCCCCAGTCTCTGAGATTTTAGTGTCCTTTCTGTACGTTTGTTCATTTCATGTTTAGATTTATTTAGTACATGTAACCCTGGGGCTGACTGGTGGAAATCATCCGATTTGTAACTCCCTGTTACATGCTTTGGCGTGAGTATTATAGTAATAAAGATTTCCTTTATTACTTGTTTGCCCTGTGTTTTCCTTACTCAGCACACGCACACAAGAACCTGAGTTATAAGCAGGATTCATAAGTAACATTATTGGTGACAAGTGGCTGATGCTGTGACTAGTAAAGAATTCATAACAAGGCAAGTTGCTGTGTGTAGCTTTTGTTTAATTCTTCTCAGTCTGTGTTTTTCCTGTGTGACTCATATGGCACCAGGAACCCATTTTTATTTGGGCAGGCTGCCTTTGTCTACTGGTTACAATAACAGTGGAGTGGGTAGAAAAACAAAAAAATAAAAAACATGCAGCTGTTTGTGATAACTTTTTTCTGTCTTTTAAAGCCATCCACACATGTCTCCCATTTGCCAGTGTTCATCTACTGTGGTTCGGAACACAACAGCTGATCAACCAATGGTTTAAGGTTTCCCCTGCTTATCAGACTTGTCTATAGTAATTAGCACAGAGTTGAGAGAAGATATCTCGACTTACCTCAATTCATGGTGGTTGGGAATGCTATAATGATTTAACTAAAGATGAGTTAATTGAAAATGTTTCTGATCTGATTATGTTGATATGTGAGCAGTATATTACACTGATACTATCAACTCACAAGCGGTCCACTAAGGACCTGCTCCTAGCTATGTTGTTAGCATTGCTAGAGGCTTCATTACAGATGTTGATTTCTCTAAAGTCTAGTTTTACTGATTATAAGAGATTAGTTGGTGAAAACACTGCAAAACATTCAAGGAATGTAAACATACTTCATTCTGAGCTGCAGGCCTTACATCAGCAGTGTGGCTGCTTGTTAGCTACCTCAGATGAACACTCTAACTTGAAAGTGCATAAACTGAGTGAACTTTGTGATAAACTGCAGTTTGATAGACAGCAAGTATTAGAAATGAATGATCTACTGTCTAATACTAATGAGTTTTTGATTCAGAAGAATGATGAATTACAAGCTGATTGCAAACAAGGAGTCATGATTTAGAACAGTTAGAGTTAGATCATGTTGAAGTGTCTGCAGCCTACAGGGTGTTACAGAAAGATGTGTCTACTGGTTTGTTTGCTACAAATGCAAAGGTTAATCATGACAAATGTTTTGCTAAAGTGATGAAGTTACACCAACAGTTGTTCCTTTTATAAGGTCACATTAAAGCTATAAAGTGCTTTAGTTATGTCCCCATTGATGTTTATTCTTCTGGGAAAGAGAACTCTGATGCAGAGGGTTGTGCAGATCAGTCAGAACAGGCTTGCCCCACAACTGTCCCTGCTCCTGTTTTGTCACAAAATGGTGTATGTTCTTATTCACGAAATGGAGGTGGATGTCAACATCTGGTGCAGCATATCCATTCACAAAATGGCACTCACCTACAAGATGGCCACCCTCAGGAGGTTCTCTTCCAAGATAGCCATGTCCATACCCTTCTCCAAGATGGCTGCACCCATACAGCATGTGCCCTACAACAAGATGGCTGCACCTATGCAGTCTTTGTCCTACAACAAAATGGCCCATGGTACCAAACCAAAGATAAATTAAAGCTATTCTACCCCTCTGCAATTGCTGTTTTGAATTCAAAAGACAGAGTAGAAATTAATACTAAGATTGATGAGGCTATACTGAGGATGGGTATTGCTGATGAGCAGTGAGACAGATTGCATGAGGAGGTTAATAAAATGATAAAGGAAGCTAGTTCTCAGGAAAGTGTACTAAGGTCTGTGGCACAGACTGCTGCAGAAATTGGACACAATACCTCCAGAGCTGTAGCTCTAGAAACTGACCAGAAACTACCTACAGGCAGCCCCATGCAGATTGCCTATTCAGCACAGCAGATTGCTGACAGCATTGGGCGTATACAGCCTAATAATAATTTGAGATGTCATCTGGCAAATGTGAGCTCACACTGTGAAATGCTTAGCTTTCCCAGAGGACTGTAAGGTGAAAGTCTTAAGGTTGACAATCGACCCTGGTCTCTGATCCAAACTCAAGCCAGCTGTACGGAATGGTGATAACATGGATTTTGATGATATCTGTACTAATTTGTTATCTGCTGCCAACAAAGGAGTTATAGTCTTCAGGTGAAGCTACTTCTGGCTGGAAGCTGCAACACTGGACTTAAGATTTGCAAGAAAGTGAGTTGTGCTCACAACAGAGGGAGGTGAACCTTACAATTTACAATTGTCTTTGGTTTAAAGCAAATTCCTTAGGAAAGTCAATATTCTTCAGGTGGAGGATACTTCTAACTGAAGGGTGAAATAAGGAACTTAGAATTATCAGAAAAGGCAGTCTTTCAATCAACAGAGGGAGGTGGAGCTTGCTTTACTTTTGTTACAATTGTTAAGATTTTCAGTGCAGGAAGAGTTTCAACCCACAGGTGCTAAATACTGTTTTCTGTGTCTGCTCTTCTGCACAGCTGACTTGATTGGAGTTAGTGATTGACTGTTTGCATTGCAATATTTGTAATATTGTGAGTTATTCACTGGGCTAAGAATTTGTCATAAGTCCTGAATTGAGAGCAGGTTACAGGCTGTGTATTGGACCCAGACAGTGCCTAGGGGGTGGAAACTGTTTTTTCTTTTGTTTATCTCTGTGAGCCTTAAAAGGTCAGGCCAGACTGTGTCAGGAAGTGCTTACATCACAGCTACTTAACAGCCAATAGCTCTGGAAGAATCTTACAGACCTTGATAAAAGCACTAATTTTAGCAGGCTCATCAGATAACCTAATAGTCTTCAGGTGAAGCTACCTCTGGCTGGAATCTGTAACACTGGACTTAAGATTTGCAAGAAAGCGAGTTGTGCTCACAACAGAGGGAGAAGAACCTTACAATTTACAATTGTCTTTGGTTTGAAGCAGATTCCTTAGAAAAGTTAATATTATTCAGGTGGAGGATACTTCTAACTGAAGGGTGAAATAAGGTACTTAGAATTATCAGAAAAGGCAGTCTTTCAATCAACAGAGGGAGGTGGAGCTTGCTTTACTTTTGTTACAATTGTTAAGATTTTCAGTGCAGGAAGAGTTTCAACCCACAGGGGCTGAATACTGTTTTCTGTGTCTGCCCTTCTGCACAGCTGACGTGTTTTGGGGCTGACTGCTTTCAGAGCACAAGTCACCAGGCTGTTTTGGGGCTGGGGAGGTTTATCTGGTCTGACTTGGATGTTTGGATTTTTCTCTGTTTGATTAGCAGGGTATTTTCTCTGTCAAATTGTCATGTAGGGCATCTTTCTGACACAAAAGTCACTCATTGCAGCAGTAGGGCAGAGCTTTTAGCTGATTGTTTCATGAGGGCACAGTTTAGGCCCAAACCCTTCCCACCCCTCCCCACCCACCCTGGAAATAGTTCCTTTATACCTGGGGTTCTGACATCATTTCCTCAAGAGGGCAAGGTGCATATCACTGTTATATCCTCTCTAGCACACTGCACTGACAATATAAGCATACACATTATATAAATACATACATTTCTATATAACACACCAATCACACATGCACATTAAAAAAGTAAACAAGGTAAATGGTTGTGTGGGGAGTAGAGCAACGTAATGGCTGTGGGGCAGCAGTCTTCTGGGAGTCTTTCTGAAGGCTGAGATGCTGCCCTGTTTGCAGACAACTATCTGCCCTGAGGGAGGAAGTTGCCCGTCTTCAGGCTGCACTGGACAGTAGCAAGGGAATCTCCCCCCATCCAGGGAGCACCAGAGCCACCACCACTACCTCAGAGGTTGCAAAGAAAGCACAGCAGTTGGACCACAGTGGGCTCAGGGAGGGTAAGGGTGGTGGAACAGAGGAACATCCAGTCAGTTGTTCCACTCCACAATCCATACACCATTCTGGGGGAGCATAGTTCCCCTATGAATGCACCCGCAGAGGAGACTAAGGACGGTGCAGACAACTGCCACAAGGGAGGCCTTCAGGAAGGAGGCAGAGGGCACCACAGGGAAAGGAAGCAGCTCCTGGTGGGGGACACAGTTATTGGGGGATAGAACTGGGGGAGCAGGGAAAACTGAAGTAAGGTGCCTACCTGGTGCCATAACTTGGAGGGACAGGAAGTGTATCCTTAGGATCACGAGAACAGTTGCATGGGAGTCTGAGCTGGGCATCATTGTCCACCTAGGGACAAATGACTTGGCTCATCTCAAGATTAGAGCAGTGCAGAAGGACTTTATAGAGTTGGGGAGGGGCTTAAGACAAGTAGCACACACAGTATCCTTCTCAGAGGTGCTGCCTGTCAGTGGCATGGATGAGGCGAGGGTACTTTGCACCATGCAGTTTAATGAATGGTTGAAAAAATGGTGTGGAGCACAGGGGTTTGGCTTCATTGGGGACTGGTGTTCCACCTGGAGGGACACCAGCCTATGCTGGCAGGATGGTCTGCACCTGTCCAGGAAGGGAACAAGTTTTTTGGGCAATCGGTTTAAATAATGCTTCATTGGAAAGCTTTAAACTAGTCAAGGGGGGAGGCACTGATAAGCAGCAGGAAAATCACAGCCTCCCCCTACAAAACAAGGTACTAAATGAGAAAAAGACCAAGGTAGAAAGGTCAGTGGGGGATGCTGCTACAGAAGGTAAAGCCATCAAAAAATGGAGAGCAATGAGTACCAATGCCCATGGTCTGGGTAACAAGCTTCCTGAATTAGTGGCCTTGATGAAGGAGGAACATCTGGATATTGTGGCAGTCACAGAAACATGGTACACACAGAACCATGACTGGGACATAAACATATCAGGATACACTATCTACAGGAGGTACAGGAAGGGTAAAAGAGGAGAAGTAGCTCTCTACATAAGAGAAGGAATTAAAGCAACAGAACAAAAGGGTAAACAAGGAGGAGAAGAAGCACTGTGGATCAATTTGGAGGCAGGCAATGGCACCACAATCCACACAGTGGTTGTATACAGACCCCCTCTCAGGGGGAGGAAGTGGACAAGGAGATGATAGAAAGTATACTTAGAATGGCAGATAAAGGGAAGATATTGCTGATGGGTGATCTGAATATGCCAGATGTTAACTGGAGTGCAGTTGCAGCAGCCACTTCTAAAAGTGGGGTTATTCTAGATGCCCTACAGGGGGCATGCCTTAGACAACTAGTATTGGAATCCACTCAAGAGGGAGCAATCTTAGACCTGGTCCTCTCACATGGAGATGGAGAGAGGATCACAGATGTAGAAGTGGGTAGCCATCTGGTAACTAGTGACCATCGAACAGTATGGTTCACAATAGACACAGCAATAGAGTCAAGCCATACAAAGGCAAATGTACTGGACTTCAGGAGGGCTGACTTTGCCAAAATGGGTGAGTGCCTAAGGAATGCACTAGCAAATGGGCAGGAAGGAGGGGTGGAAGAACAATGGGGAATAATAAAAACTGCCATCACAGAGGTAACAAGCTTTTGTGTGAAGCAAATAAATAAAACACAACGATGTAAGAAACCACTATGGTTCTCAAAGGAGGTGGCAGTGAAGGTTCAAGAGAAAAAGAAAGCATTCAGAAAGTACAAGGAATCACAGAAGGAGCAGGACAGAGAATTGTATCAGCTAAAGCAAAAGGAATCTGGGAAGGCAGTCAGAACAGCAAAGACCTGAATTGAGGAAAAGATAACCAACTCAGTTAAGAAGGGAGATAAAACTTTTTTTAGGTACATCAGGGAGCAAAGGAAGACTAAGGGAGGGATAGTAAGGCTTAATAAAGGGCAGGGAGTGGGCAGAGGGTGACTGTGAAAAGGCAGAGATACTAAACAAATATTTTTGCTCAATATTTACAAATGAAGAGGGGGAGGTACCTAAAACAAACAATAGAAACACTCTGGATACAGAAGTTGATACCAGCCCATTTACAGAAGAAAGGGTTCTGAAAGAACTCTTAAAACTGAAGGTTGACAAAGCAATGGGGCCTGATGGGATTCATCCCAGAATTCTAAAAGAACTTAGGGTAGAACTAGTGACACCACTGACTACCCTCTTTAACAAATCATGGGAGGATGGGGGGGTACCTGAGGACTGGAGGAGGGCAGATGTGATTCCCCTTCACAAAAGTGGGAGCAAGCCAGAAGCAGAAAATTACAGACCTGTTAGTTTAACCTCAGTGATAGGGAAAATTATGGAATTACTTCTGAAGAAACGAATTGTCAAGTACCTAGAGGCCAGAGGGGCACAAGACCCAAGCCAGCATGGATTCACAGCAGGAAGGTCATGTCAGATGAATCCAATAGATTTCTTTGACTGGGTGACCAAAGTAGTAGATCAGGGAGGGGCTGTGGACATGGCCTACCTAGACTTTAGCAAGGCATTTGACTCAGTCCCACACAAAAGATTAATATACAAGTTAGCCAGCTTGGGAGTGGGTCCCAAGATGATAGCCTGGGTAAAGAATTGGCTGGAGAATAGTACACAGAGAGCAATAGTAAATGGAGTCCACTCTGAAGAAAGGGGGGTTACTAGCCTGGTGCCACAGGGTTCAGTATTAGGACCGGTCCTCTTCAATGTCTTTGTAAGCGACATTGCAGAGGGACTGGAAGGAAAAGTATGTCTCTTTGCAGATGACACAAAGATCTGCAACAGAGTTGATGCACAAGGTGGGGTGGAAAGGATGAGAAGGGACTTGGCAAGGTTAGAGGAATGGTCAAATGTATGGCAGCTTAGATTTAATGCTGAGAAGTGCAAGGTAATGCACCTGGGAAACAAAAACCCAGGGGAAGAGTACACAATGGGGGGTGAGATACTAAAAACAACAAAAATGGAAAGGGACCTGGGGGTAGTCACATCAGATGACTTAAAGGTCGGCAAGCAATGTGAGAGGGCAGTAAGGAGGGCTGGGGAGATACTGGGATGCACAGGGAGAGGCATCACCAGTAGAAAACAGGAAGTTGTTATCCCTCTGTACAGACAGCTGGTGAGACCCCATCTGGAGTGCTGTGTGCAGTTCTGGAGACCCAGTCTCCTCAAGGACAAAGACAAGATGGAAGCTGTCCAGAGGAGGGCAACTAAAATGGTGCAGGGGCTGCACCGGAAGACATATGAAGAGAGACCAAAGGAGCTTAATATGTATAGCCTCGAGGAAAGGAGGTGGGGGGACATGATAGAAACTTTCAAGTACCTCAAGGGAATCAACAAAGTCCAAGAGAGTAGCATCTTTCAAAAAAAGAGATGTGCAAGAACAAGGGGGCACAATTTGAAGATGGGGGACGGCTCAGAGGTAATGTAAGGAAGTATTTTTTCACAGACAGGGTTGTGGATGCATGGAACAGCCTTCTGGAGGAGATTGTGGAGTCAAAAACAGTGGTTGAATTCAAGCATGCATGGGACAGCCATAAGACAATTCTAGCGGGTGGGGGTAGAAAGAAGTAGGCTGCTGGTTAACTAGGATCTGCAGCTTATCCATTAGGTAGGGAAATGGGCTGACTGGGTGGGCCAAGCGGTCCTTATCTGCCGTCAAATTCAAATTCTTTATTATGGATGTGTGTTTAGCCTTGAATGTGAGACAACAGGCTAGAGAATCCCCTGCCTCCTACCATTCCCATTTGTGGATGGCTTATTACTAAGGCAAGGTCCTTGCAAAGGAGGAGCATAGAACAGACCAGACTGAATACAAGGATTTGTATATCAGAAACATGCCACCAGCCCTATGTGAGAGGGTTGAATGTGCAGTGTTCCCAGAACAGGACACATTTGATAAAATTCAGACAGTAACTGAGAGACTGTATCAGATTTATATCTGGTCTCTCAATTCTAAAGACAAAAACAAGGTTGCTGCAATTTAGCAGCCTACTGGAGGCATCACCACTTATGCAGTTAAAGGGGGGAGGGCACCATCCAGCTCAGCTGCCACCACTGATCCAACCGGGGGGGGACAGAAATGGGCATGGTAAAAAGTATAACAAGAACAACTATCGGGGTAAAAAGCATAGTAGTGCTAATCAATCTAGGACTACTAAAGGCAGCAGGAATTACTGGACTGTGCCGCCATATAAACAGATTGCTGAGGAAAATAAAAGGTTGAGAGAAATGTTAGTTCACATCAGATCTGCTAGAGCCCCTGGTAGTGACACATCATGGCAGCAATTGTTCCAGCATTCCAGCCCATAATGGGTGGGGGGATACAGATCTGACATAGTCCAGCCTCTTTTTACTGCTCCAACACCACCTCCACCCCCCATGTTAACAGCATCAGCTCCACCTACCATGCAGCCCTCTCCACTGACACCTGCCACTGTAGCATCACCTGTGGCAACAGTGGCTACTACTAGCCAAAGTCAGTTACTTCCAGTTTATAATGTGAATAAAGCCAGAACTTGTAAGAAAGTGCAAGCAATGGTTGCACAACTCACCGGGGGGGGGGGAGCCCTAATACGTTACAGTGACAATTAGAGGCCTCAGACCCCATTGTTTCCCCTTTGGTTGTGGATACAAGTAGAAGGCCTTATGTAGAGGCCATGGTAGGGGACTGCCAACAGGTAATGTTGCTCGATACAGGAGGAGCTATGTCATTGCTACATGATGATGATCCATCTTCCTCACACAGGTCCACTGGATGGTTGACCGGTGCTCAAGGTGTGAATGGTACCATACTACAGACATACAGGTTCATCCCCATTCCAGTAGTAGTGGGTATCCTAAACACCCAATTCACTTTTTATCTCACAGTATTATGTCATCATCCCAGTATTTTAGGGATTTTAGGAGGTGTTTTAACAAATTTCTAACACGAGTGACACGGAGGCTATTTCCGGTCTCTCCCCCCTTTAAATCTGATGCCACCGGTGAGCAGAGCGTTAATGATATACCTTTTGGAGCTGAATGTTATAATTGAAAGTGCAGTGTGAACTTTACAGAAATTTAAGCCCCTAGTAGGCTTTGCATTATAATTTTAGAGTTAGGAGCCCTGGGACCTAACCAGAAACAGGAAGAGAGTTTGTAATTCTAGGACTTATAATATGAACTACAAACTGCCTGTTTCTGTTTTATTTTGTTTAATCTAATTTTTAAACTTATATGTGGAGTTTCATACAGCCATAAAGGCACTCTGGGGCTAGTTTGAGGTGTTTTAACAAATTTCTAACATGAGTGACATGGAGGCTATTTCCGGTCTCTCCCCCCTTTAAATCTCACGCCACCGGGCCAGCGGAGCGCGTTTACGTGCACGGAGACGGGCACAGAGACACGTGCGTTGTGTGTCTGCTGTGTCCGCTGGGAACACTGGGAAGCATTGGGGATTGGCATTTCAAATAATCAAGAGATAGTTCTGCTACTAAACAAAGTGGCAAATAGAAATATTTGTTGGTGAGTAAATATAACTTAAGCCATGGCCCATACTAGACAAAAAAAATTAAAAGGTAAGAAAACATGTCGGGAATGCTTTATGTTTACGGAATAAGTTTCAAACCTTGAATTCACAAGTGACAAATGTAATAAAAATGCTGCCTTAGTAAAACAGGTACAAGAGTTAGAATTATGACTGCAAACTTGTAAAGATATCTCTTGGTTGGAGGATTACATCAATGAGGCAGCATGTGACATCAGTAATAGACAATCTATGACAGTAAATAAAAACTGAGCACTATGATTACTTAAATGGGATAAATGAAAATAATGATGTCTTTATTCATGGTATGGATACAGTCACACAGCCTAAACCCCCCCCCCTTGAAAATAAACAACAGATTTGAGTGTCTAAATATTGTTACACCTGATGATTTGGAAGTTTTAACCAATTGTGAAGTACCTAATCCCCTTCACTTGTTAGTGAATGCATCTATGGTACACAATATACAGGAACAAACACATAATCCCTCTAGAACATCTGACATGATAACTGAAATCAAACCAATTAGTCCCAGTGGTATTGATAGATTAAAGGAACAAAAAATTACCCAAACCAACAGAAAGGGATATTCTAATTATTGGTGATTCAATTATTAAAGGTATAGATACACAAGTATGTTTTGGTCATAATGAACATACTACAGTTAGCTCCTTATCTGGAGCTAAATTACATGACATTGTGGGACTTTTGCATGGACTGTTTGAAAACACAGTTACACCCCCTGGTTATCTTACATGTGGGGGCAAATGATGTGGGGAAAACAAATTGGTTTCTTATGCAAAAGGATTATAAGTATATTGCTGATTCAGTGAGAAATTATCGAGGGGAAATAATTATATCTGGCTTACTACCTAGGCAGGGTCAAAATGCCTATAGAAATAATCAAATAATTATACTCAACAGCAAACTTAGACAGTTTTGTCTCAATGAAGGGATCGGTTTTATGGATAATGCAAGAACCTTTAACAGTATATCTTTATATAGAAATGATGGTATCCATTTGAATTGGGCAGGTGTAAGGGTTATGGGTAAAAAATGTTTGGAGGTAATCAAGTTTTATTTAAACTGGCAAGTGGGGGGTGGGACTGTTAATAACAGCTTAAATAGATCCCTTCCTCAATTTAATGCCTTGGGATGGAATGCAATTCTCCTTAATGCCCATAGTTTACAGAATAAATATGATGAGCTTAACATTATACTGTATAAAAATCAAATTCATATCGCCTTAATTACAGAAACGTGGTGGAATGAAAATGACTCTTGGGGAAAAAGAAATCCAGGGGTACAAATTATATTCGCATTGTAGGAAGTTTAGAAAGGGAGGAGGAGTGGCAATATATATTCATGAAGATATTGCTTCGGAAGATATTAAATGGGATATTGGCCCATTAGAGCTTCTATGGGTTAAATTGCTCCCTATAAATAGCCCCAAAATTATTCTTGGACTTTTGCATAGGCCCATGTCTATGTCATGAGAGAATGATAAGACCTTATTGGATCTATTTGGAGATCTTGACCCCACTAATAGGCTGATAATAACTGGGGATTTTAATTTACCCAATATTGACTGGGGTAAAGGATTAGGTACATCTCCATTTGAGAGACAGTTTATTGATGCTATGGATCTTGTGGGATTAAAACAATTGGTCCTTGACACTACTAGGGGCAATAATACTCTAGATTTAATCTTTACCAATATGGGAGACATAATCAATTCAGTTGAAGTTGGGACCCCTTTGGGAAACAGTGATCATTGCTCTGTCCTATTTAATATTAGAGAAATGCAACAGTCCAAACCTATTGGAACAACTACTATGTTAAATTTTCGGAAAGCGGAATTCCATAAAATGAAAACTAAATTAAGTTGTTGGGACTGGGAATCTAATTTTATTAATAAGTCTGTACAATACATGTGGGAATCCTTAAAAACTAAACTATTAAATTTAACCACTGAGTATGTTCCTGTTATTAACAAATATCATAGTACCAAGACTCTAAAGCCTGCCTAGCTTTCACCTACAATCAAAAAATTAATCAATAAGAAACATAGATTATATAAAAAATTAAAACTATCTAAATCAGTTAAAATATTGACTGAATATAAAGATTGTCTTAAGGAAGTTAAGGTGACTATTAGGAAAGTGAAAGCCCAGTGCGAATTAAATCTTGCTGATAAGGTGTTGAATAACAAAAAATCCTTTTTCTCGTATATTAATAAACAGAGGAAGTCCCCAAGTAGCATAGGGCCCTTTACTACCGAATTAGGACCTACTTCTACTAACTTACAAATGGACGATATCCAGAACAACTATTTTTGTTCAATATACAATACAAATGATATGGACTCATACACTATTGGTAGACCTATTGTACCTGGTTCAATTACATTAAATCCTAATATAATATACAAGCAATTAGCTTGTCTTGATGCTAATAAATCCCCTGGTCTGGATGGAATGCACCCTAGGATTTTGAAGGAGATGGCAGATGAGTTAATACAACCAATTATTTATATTTTTTAGGCATCTATCGATACGGCAATGGTTCCAAATGATTGGAAACTAGCTAACATTGTGCCTATCCATAAAAAAGGACCCAGAACTTCACCTGAAAACTTTAGACCTATTAGTCTGACCTCTATATTGGGAAAATTAATGGAGGGATTAATTAAAGATATTATATTAGAACATATGGAGAGATGTGATCTAATTGATCCCATTCAGCATGGATTTACTAAAAACAGATCATGCCAAAATAATCTATTGGCCTTCTATGAGAAAGTGAATAGGGAGATGGATGTGGGGAATTCGGTGGATGTGGGTTTTTTTGGACTTCGCTAAAGAATTCGATAAACTTCCTCATAAGGAATTACTGGCAGTTTTGGAAGGTATTAAATTGTCTAGTAATATCTGTAACTGGGTCTCAAACTGGCTACAGGATAGAAGACAGAGAGTAGTCATTAACGGGGAATATTCTGCTTGGGCTTCTATTACTCGTGGTGTTCCACAGGGTTCAGTGTTGGGCCCTAGTTTATTTAATATATACATTGCCTCATTAAAAAATAGTAATAAGAATATTTGGATGTATAAGTTTGCTGATGACTGTAGACTGGGCTTACTTGTTAATGATGCTGAACAAAAAGCTACCCTACAACTTGCTTTGAATTTAATATATGAATGGACTGCCTCAAATAAGTTAGTGTTAAATAAAACTAAATGTATGGTTATGCACTTCGGAAAGCATAATCAGAAAGAAGAATATAATTTGGATGATACAATTTTGGGGGTAGTAAACGAGGAAAGGGATTTGGGAATTATGGTTACTAATGATATGAAATTCAGATCACATTATAGGATACAACTCAGGAAGGCAATTCAAAACCTAAATTGTATATTTAAACACATAGCAAGTAGAGATAAGAAAGTACTGATCCCTCTCTACAGTGCTTTGGTGAGACCACACTTGGAGTATTGTGCCCAGGTTTGGTCTCCTCAAAACAGGGAAGATATCCTATCAATAGAGGGGGTTCAGAGGAAGTTAACAAAGCAGATAAAAGGATTATTGTACAAAAGCTATCATGATAGATTAGTTAGCCTCAATCTTTATTCTTTATATTATCACAGATTAAGGGGTGATTTATGTTTTTTATATAAGAATAGGAATGATGTAAATTTAATGGAGGAATTGGGACTCATAAAAAACACTGGTAGATTAAGTACAAGAAAACATGAGGAACAATACCTCCAACAT
The DNA here is from genome assembly GCA_016271365.2 of Neoceratodus forsteri. Classification (NCBI taxonomy): domain Eukaryota; kingdom Metazoa; phylum Chordata; order Ceratodontiformes; family Ceratodontidae; genus Neoceratodus; species Neoceratodus forsteri. The sequence continues at coordinate 758,235,716 of CM057452.1, forward strand.
ACATGAGAACATAATTTTAGGAAGCATTGGTATAGTTGTAGAGTAGTTGGAGTCTGGAATACATTACCAGTAGAACTTGTCAATTGCACCACCATGAATCAATTTAAGAATGGGATTGACATTCACTTTGGCAATAAAAAATTTTCATATTAAATTTAGGATGGCAAGCCTTATAGGGTAGTATTCTATCCTTTGGCTTGAAAACACCTATGAAACCTATGAAACCTATGATTTCCTCACAACACAGCTGTGTTGTGGATTTAGCCAACAGGCTAATGATTCAGATTCCAGGCCAGTACCATACTTTCATGATATGTGATTTACATGTCTTGGCTGCCATTACACACAATGACACTGAGTATGACATCATAGATATCCACAAGTATCATGATTCATATAGTGAGCTGAAGCATATACTTGCAGAACACCAAAATGTGTTTGCAGCAAACAAACATGATTGTGGTAGGATGAAAACATCCATTGAAGTAACAGGCCAAGACCCTGTTAGACAAAAACAAAAACAATACCCTTTTCCAGCAGAAGCCCTGCCATCATTGAGAGTGACTATCTAGTCTCTACTCCAACAGGGAGTGATTAGACTATGTGTTTCAACTGAAAACTCCCCCATTTGACCTGTGAAGGAACCAGCTGGGGCCTGGAGACTCACAAGTGATTATCAAAAACTTAATCAAGTAACCCCAAGCTGCGTCCCAACAGTGGCATCAACACCAGACATGTTAAGGATGTTAACACCTGACCGCAAATGGGTCAGTGCATTGGACATTTCCAATGGATTTTGGTCTTTACCATTGGCTAAGGAAAGCCAATATAAATTTGCCTTCACTTTTGAAGGGTGTCAGCACATGGGCTATCATAACAGCCACTCCCTCTTTCATTTACACATGAAAGATACATTACAGGGATTTTCAGCCCCTGAATGCTTTCTGCAGTACTTGGATGATTCAGTCTTGTCCACAGCTACCAAAACAGAACATTTGGTTCTACTTGATGAGCTACTGACCCTCTTACAAGGACCAGGCCTCAAATGCAACCCTTCTAAAGCACAATTGTGCCAGAAAGAAGTCACTTTTCTAGGCCTCTGCATGACAGAAAAAGGTAGAAGCTCAGACTTGGATAAGATTCAAGGACTACAAGGCTTGCCTCTCCCAACTAGTGTGGCAACACTCAGATGTTTCCTAGGCATGGTAAACTACTCTAGGGATTTTATTTGTGATTTCTCACAGAAGGCTGTACCTCTGTACTAGTTACTGAAAAAGAACATTCCCTGGACATGGTGTCCAACACAGACAGCAGCTGTAACCAGCCTAAAACAGTCGCTGGCCTCAGCTCCTGCTTTGGTTAATCCAAATCCATCTTTGCTCTACCATTTGGAAACAGCAGCCTACAGATGTAGCCATTTCAACAGTTCTAGCACAGAAATCCAATTGACATATTAGGCCTATTGCCTGTGCAACACAAATGCTTTCTCCAGCAGTGAGAAAGTATAACCTCTGTGAAAGGAATCTCTTTGCTACTTTCTGGGCTGTGAAACACTTTTCATACATCATTGGTTATGCTCCCATTATTTCTGCACACCAATCATATGCCCACTAATTTTTTTTGGTCAGATAGAGTCAATGATGGCTCTGTCTCTAACACCAGAGTTGCATGCTGGTCTCTTCTTTTACAGGATCATAATATTACTGTACACTGTACAAAATTACCATCCCTGTTGGCCCATGGCCTATTATATACAGGTGATGCACTTGAGTGTTCCCGCCAACCGCCTGACCTGCCTGACCCAGGACCCTTTCTTCCTGTAACACTGGAAGTACTAAATGACACCAACTTGTATCATGTTTTCACTTATGGCTCAGCCTCATACAACAATGGGGATCAGGTAGCTGGATTCGGGGTACTCATTGTGCACCCAGACAATAACACAGTCTACATTGCCCAGAACTGTACTGTCATTTCCTCACAGTATGCTGAATTGACAGCTGTGGCCTGTGCTCTGAAGTTGCTAAAACAAGGCACTATAGAAACAGTCATTTTTACTGACCCTAACTGGGTCTGTTCCTTCCTGTCTGAATTCCTACCATTTTGGGAGAAAATAAACTTTGCATCCTCTGCTGGTACACCTGTAAAATACAGACTTGTTAGTGTACATTGCAAAAACTAGCACAACAGTTTAAGCATAAACTGTACATCCATAAAGTTTGTGCCCACCCTAAGAGTAAGCCCTACCATTCTTTCAATGACCATGCTGACTCTGTTATGAAAGCTGGCACTCGAGAAGGGGACAAATAGGAATTGCAAACCCCCTCTACTACAGGTACTGTATGTGTTCCTGCTGTGAAACAGAAAACAACTCCTTTTGTGCTGCTAGATCTAGCATCTGCACAAAAACAGGACCCTCATCTGAGGACAGTGTTCAAATTCGTTGACAAAGGAACTAAGAAAGAACTTCCACTGCACAGTCCCTACAAGTGAGTAAGGGATCACCTTCACCTATCCAGTGATAACCTACTTATATGATATCATAACCCCAACAATTCTGAAAAATTGTGGGTAATTTCTGGACAACTGAGGATGGATTTTATCCATCAAGTGCATGACACTTCTACTGGAGGGCACCAAGGAGTGGACAAAACCCTGGATAAACTACTTTTGGATAGTGGCCACACATGAAACATGATGTGGACGGTATATCAATAAGTGTTTGATCTGCACATAGAATAACCCAACTCTGGTAAAGAAAAATGCCAAATTGTTACCTCAGAGACACTCAGTCCCCTTGAATTCCGTCCAAATCGATTACACTGGGCCACTCCCAATAACCAAAAACAAGTTTGCATTGGTGGTCACTGATATGTTCTCTAAACGGGTAGAGGAATTCCCAATGAAAACAACACTGCATAAATAACTGCCAGGGTTCTGGTAGAACAGATTTTCACCAGAGGGGGTCTCCCCTTGAAGGTAGACTCTGATCAAGGTCCAAGTTTTATAGGTGAACTGATGCAGGAAACTGAAACTCCTAGAAGTCAGTCAGAAGTTTCACATCCCTTACCACCGACACTCATCAGGGCAAGTGGAAAGGGCAAACAGGCAGATCAAGCTTATGCTGTCCAGATTTTCTAAGGACAACCCCAAGAACTGGGATTCCTTATTGCCTTTGATTCTTATGGCAATAAGGGCTACACCCTCAATGAGTACAAAATGTACCCTGCTTGAGGCCATGACTGGCAGGTCAATGAGATTACCATAACATCTACTTCTGGATTTGTGTGCTCCTACTAATGTCAGAGTATTAGTAGACTAGTATGTTCAGAAAATGAAACAAGACATCCAACTGATACACTTGTTTGTTGCAAAATGCTTGGGCAAAGCCCAACAACAGTCAAAGATACAATTTGACAAGACAGTCCATGATGTGGACCGGCAGGCTGGTGATCAAGTGATGGTTCTTAGATTTGCTGCTCCTACTCATGCTTTTGAAAACAGATGGGAAGGCCCCTATCCTATTGTAAATAAGCTCAGTCCTTCAGTCTACCAAGTTAGACTGCCACATAATAAGAAGCTCACTGGCAAATGGCTACAAGCCATTCAGATGAAATTATATACAGTAAAGGAGATCAAACTACTTTTCCTAACTCCACAGGGTAGAATTTTACTGAACAAATCATGTTTTTCTTTTCTCTTTCCTTCTAGGTACCTAACTGGGATGGTGACCCAGCATCTACTCCTTTCTGGAGTCTTGTTCATGACCTCACATTGTGTGGTCTATCATAAATCTCCCAATGACCCTGATTCTGAGGTGTCCAACATCAATGTTGAAACCAATGAGGCAATGCCTCGTAGAACCCAAATTCATGTCACATGTCCAAAGATCATTGTTCAGGAGGGCAAGGAAGCACTACTGAATGTTATGGTTACCGCCTCAGATCAAACCAGCCTTGATATTGTATTGAATACAGTTCAAAATGAAAAAAAGTACAAGTAGCCTGCCTGGTTAATAGCGCTTTTGAAGGCCTACCCAATACCAAATTGGCACCTAATGGTACCCTTTTTATCCATCATGCAAACCCCTCACATTCTGGTCTATATAACATTACAGCTTGGCTCGATCCTAGCTTGTGCCACACTTTTAAAAATTATGACGATCAGAAATTCTATATCTTATGTTTCTGGCACCTTCTAGCATTCAACTAGAAGTTATACCTAAAATTGAATCTCTTAGAGATCAAGATTGCTTTATCAAGGCAATTGAATGTCCCAAACAAGCACTTGGTCCACCCAGTGGCTTAATTGCCAATTCCTTAGAGGGTGCCTTTATTAATAATGTGCAGTTCTTGCACATTCCTGTTCTTTTGAACCTCTCCTTGTGGGACATGAAGTTGTTTGGTTTATGCTCTGAAATAAATTTTTCAAATTTGTTTCGCATTTTACTTACTGATATTATTGCTGCATATCAAACATGCATTAGTGACTCCTTCACAGGAATCCTTAGCACTAAACTTAGGGGAGTCCTTAGACCACACCATAAATTTTCTGTGAAAAAAGGTAAACCAAAACACTATAAACATTTTGATATGACATCTGCTGGTGCAGCTACCGGCACTGTCACAGACCTCTTTAGTTCAGATATGTCTATTTGGAATAGGCCTGATATAGCCAGTTTAAAATCCCAAATGTCTAAAACTGATGAAGCATTTAAATATAAAAATCTTTCACCATTGTTACATGGTGTAAATGGTCTAAGCCAGGAAGAACGTTTCACAGTTTATAATATGAAATAAATATTTGAAGGGTTTGAGGACACAAGATTTCTGAGCAGCTGATTTCTGCTCACACTAAGGAAGCAGAAAAGCATTCAATTGGAAGGGAAATTTTGTGCATTGCATATGGTTCTCACACTGAAACTACAATTAAGGGATTTTTACTTGATCTGGAATCTGGACGTATTCCGGATCTTATCCATGATAAACATCTTGGATGATGGTATTGCCCTCAATGTTCCTCTATGTCATGTGTGGCAATATGTTTGAAACAAACTTTATGTATGCAGATGCAAACTGTGAACATTTGGATCTTCCTCCATTGTTGGTGTTCCATCCTATACTCAGTGTTTGGGCTGCTCCCCACACTGATTCCTGTGCCTGGAAAGGGCATCATCTTCTCTGCAGATGTGATGTCTTTGATGTCATCTGCCCTGTTTGTGGTTATTCACCAATGAACTTGGATTAGTCATAGGCCTCTGATTTGGGTCTTCTGAACAATGAAACTTTGAACATCTCTTTATGGAACGTTGGTGTTAATACTGATGGTTTGATACATGTTGATTCTTCTTCTGACACTGGAAAAAATGTGGATTGTGAACAATAACATTGACCTTGTTTGTCCTGTTCTCCTTTGCAAATGGAGTGTACCATCTACTAAAGTGACTTACTCATCCAATGGAGAATTTTGTGTTGTATCCAACCTGAAAACATTCCGCTATGGTGATAAACATTGTGATATTCTTCAACTGAACTTTTGTCTCATACCTCATCTACAAACTATTATTGGCCACACAGTGATCACACCTGTCCATTCTGTGGAAATGGACATCAGTGAGTCTGACCCAGACTACCTGGATGCTTTATATCAGTATTTGCCTATCTTCAATGTCCATATAGGACCTCTGAATCTGTATCTTTAATCCCTTCTCAATCATACTGATACTCAATTGATTTACATTAGTAATGATATTGCAAAAGCTAATGATTTAATTAACAATGATATTGGTTTCTTTTTAGAAAATCTCATAGTTGAATATAATTCAATCCTGTTTGACCGTCTTTGAAATGCTAACTCTTTGCTGTCTTCAGCGAACCCTATGACAACACGGATGGCAACTAGATTTCCATTACAAGTCCCGTACCTTGGGCTTGCTACCAAAATAAGACATACCATTACTACACCTAACCTTCTTCTTTTTGTTGTGTTACCTTTTGAGTGAGGCAACAAGTAGGGGACTGTTATGCCTGGGTTATATACCACCAACTGACCCACATGTAACTTAACCTTATACACCTACAAGAATTAGTGCCTTACCACAGTCTTATGTTTTATCTTGTTTTATTACTTATATTAGTGCTCTTTATTATATTTGCTATGCTCATATTTGTCTATAATGCATGTATCTATATGCTATGTTTCTGCCATATATTCTGCTATACTCATAATCATTCAAATTCTGTAGTTTTCCACTATTGTGACATGTTGTGTGATTTTCTGATTACATTGCAGTTATTTCCAGACTGTCTGGAAATAAGAACAGATAACACTTATTCTTGCTGAACTATGAATTTCTATGATATATGCCAACCATGCACTCGTGCTTCCTGGAGTCCACCCAGATATTGCAATCTGTATATTATATCCAGTCGTACTTGTCTGCCTTATCCAAAAGTTGCATTTTTTTTAAGTAGTGTATATATGTATCTTTCAGCCAGCACCTCCCCGGTCTCTGAGATTTTAGTATTCTTTCCATACGTTTTTTCATTTCATGTTAAGATTTATTTAGTACATGTAACCCTGGGGCTGATTGGTGGAAATCATCCTTTCTGTAACTCCTTGTTACATGCTTTGGTGTGAGTATTAGAGTAATAAATGTTTCCTTTATTACTTGTTTGCCTTGAGTTTTCCTTAATCAGCACATGCATACAAGGACCTGAATTATGAGCAAGACTCATAAGTACAAACTACGGAGGCTAAGGAGGGGGATGGACTAGCCTTCAGAGGCAGTCACACTTGATTTAAGGTGTTGCCTTAGTACAGTTTTGAAGTGTGATAGGCATTTGGAGGTTTGAATGTGCACAGTGATTTTGTTAAGCCACTGGGGGGTCCTATAGGTGAAGGTGCATTGTCCAAGTGCAGTACGATGGAAAGGTGTTGATAGGGCCCTTCATCCTACCTCTGGTGTCATAGAGGGTAGCAATTGGAGAGGATGTTGGATACATGGTTGGGGGTGCCCAATGATGCCTTCTTACCCAGGAGGCAGGTTTGGAACTTGATCCTGTTCTATAGAGGCAGCCAATTAGTCCATTCATACAGACAGCAAGTGTACATATGATGATCCGCAGCCAGGGAGAGCCAGCAGGCTTTATTGAGAGCAATATGAACTCTCTTTAGTGCTGTATCTGTTGCTGCTTCATAGACCACCAGGCCATAATAAATGGTTGATAGAATGGAGTGGGAGACTGAGAGGTGGAGGGCCTCAGGGGTGAGCTATATCCTGCCTCCATAGAGGGCACCCAATTTGGTGTTTACCACCTTAAGCACTGAGTCGATGTGTTGGGTGAAGGTGAGGGTGTCATATAGAGTGACCCCCGGTACTTGAATGAGTGCACTTGTTCCAATGGTTCACTGACTGTGCTGGAGATGACGAGGGAGGGAAGCCTCTTTTTGTGCTGGGAACTGGATATAAGCATGGCCTTGGTCTTTTATATACTTTAGTAGAAGTTTATGCCTGCAGAACCAGTCCTCTAGTTTGTTGAAAGAGTTCTGCAGTTCAAATTGGAGGGCATCATGGGATGTATTGCTGTTGAGAAGTACTGCATCATTGGCGTATAGGAAAAGTTTAGTATCACATGCTTTAGGAAGATTGTTTAAAAAAGTCTGAAAAGAAGGGGCCCAGTATTGATCCCTGGGGGATCCCTAATGATACTTCTCTAGAGCTAGACACTATTTGCCCAACTTTGACACGTTGCCTTCTATGAGTCAGGTAGTACTGGACCCAGCATGTGGTATTGGCCACCATACTCAGGTTCTGCAGCTGTGCCAGGAGAAGGGAATGGCTAACAGTGTTGAAGGCTTTGGTGAGGTCAATAAACACTGACTCCACCAATTTGCCTTCATCCAGTGCCTTGTGCTCATAGTCCATATACTCCAACAGAGCACTGGTGGTACTATGGTTCTGTCTGAAGCCATGCTGGTTAGGGCATACTAGTTGGTATTTGTTGATGTATTCAGTGAGTTGTGCTGCCACTATCTTTTCCATTGCCTTGAACAGGGGGGAGAGGACGGAGAGTGGTCTATAATTGGTTATACATGTCTTGTCTCTGTTTTTATGCACAGGTGTCACCAGGGTCTGCTTCCAGATCTCCAGAAATTTAGCAAGAGCCAGTGACTTATTAAATAGCTCTGCTATTGGCACAATGAGAACATCAAGTGTGAAGGATAGACGTTTCATGTCCACCCCATCACTTCCCATTCTGGTCTTACCTAACATTTTTTTTATATGTTGTAGAGCCTCCTTCATTGTCACCCTCTTAAAGTAGAAGTCTGGATGTGTGCTCTTAAATGGCTTGCAGTTGGGTTGATCAGCAGCAGGGAGCAGGTAGTCGGGGGTAATATCAAGGTCAAGTCAGTGAAGGCTGTGTTGAATGAGTCCACTGTAAGTAGTGGGTCAGTTATGGGGGAGCTGTTGATGTTGAGCAGATAAGGGTGCCTCTTATCATCCTTCCTAAGGAGGTTTTTGATGTTCTCCCAGAACCTCTTACTGTCACTCCAGGAATTGCTAAGCTGTTCCTTATGGAAGTTGACTTTTGCTTGTCGGATAAGGTTAGTGCAGTGGCTTCATTCAGCTCTGTAGCACTGGTAATCATGTTTGCCAATGGTGGACCTGGCTTTTTCCCAGAGGCTGTCCCTTTCTTTCATCTGGGCAAAGAGAGCACAGATGCTGTTGAATCCATCAATAAAGTAGCTAAGGGCCTGGTTGAGATTGGGTGCCAGGTTAATAGGGGGTCAGTCGTGCAGGGAGAGAGCTGAGGTGAGGGACCCAAGTTTGCCCTTCCTCAGGACCCTGCTTTCAATTAGGATGGGTGGTGATTGATTACATTTGTCAGACCACAGGAATGTGACTGGGGAGTGGTCAATTAAGGTGTCCAGCAGAACCGTGAGCTTGGAGTTCCTGGATGGTGAACTTGAGAGCAGTTAATCAAGGAGGGTGTCATTGCCTGTCTTGTAGTTCCATCTGATGTGGCAGAGGACAAGTTGAGTTAGGTTGGAAGTAGTGACCATATCTCTGAAGGGGGCTGATTCCTTGCCAACCCAGTTAATGTTGAAGTCACCTGTGATAATGAGTTCTGTGCCCTTAGGAAGAGTGGCAATTGCATTCAGAATTTTAGATAGGCCTTCTCTGGCTTTTTTTGGTAGTAGCTAGACCATGGCAATTATTAGAGTCTTGCCATGCTGCCCAACCTGTGCTTTTACTGTTAATAGTTCATAATCCTCCACCGCTATGGTAACAGGGAGGACGGAGCATTGCAGGGATCCCCTGGTATAAATGAGGCATCCTCTGCCTTTCTTGCCCTTCCTGTCTATACTGAAGGCTTGGTAGCCAGGAAGTCCTACTTCATTATCTTTAATTTTGCTTTACAGCCAGGTCTCCATCAGGCAGAGAATGTTGGGGGGCATGGTGGGTCATCCATGCCTAGAGCTGTTGGAATTTGGCATTATGCTGCAGATATTTAGTGTAGCTATTCTCAGGCCTTTGATCTTATGTCATCCAGTGCCTGACAAAGATGGTGGGCTTGGGTTGGCATGGATATTTCTAGATAGGAGCAGTAGCATGAAAATAACCTTCCTGGCTGTAAGGCTGATGCTTATTGTGGTCTGTATCTTCCTCCGCCTAAACTTGCTATGAGAGAGGTGGACGGCCACCAGTGGTAGCTTTGCGGGGGAAGTAATCATTAATATGCCAAAGCTGGGGGTGAAAGTAAGGGGCCCAGGGTCTGTTGGTGGTATGCAGGCAGAGCACAGCTGGTACCCAAGTGAGGCAGTTGCCATGGATGCGGTTGCCAGCCCATAGTTTCCAAGATATGGTTCTTGTAGAGGTGGCAGTGGTCCATTTCTGTACTAAGGGCCAATGGTGCCAAAAGACACTACAAGGAACAGCAGGAGAGTGCATCCCATGTTAGAGCTGCAGCAGCAGCTAGCATGGTAAGATCCTACAAGCACCATATCAACAAAGGAATATGGGCAGTGAAGAGCGATTATACGGTGTTACCACTTTTTGGATGTGAGTTGGGACAGAAAGAGGGAAGGGGTGGGAGCAGTGAAGAGGGCACCACAGGTATTTTTGCTTGGGGGTGCCATTAGGTCTAAAATGGATCCTGCATATTGGAGATGCAGCAGTTGGAGTAGTTGCCATAACATTGCAAAACATTGACTCTGTGAAACTTTGCAACATTTTCTTCAGGTGAAGTGGCATTTTTCTTCCACTAAGTAGCAACTTTTTGAGTGAAGTTTGGTTACTCTGTGAAAAAAGAGCAACTTCACCAGGCAAAAAACATTGCAAAGTTGCCACTTTGAACTTCACTAAGTTGGACAAGTCTGCAAAGTTCTTTCAAAGTGACATTTTCTCAGCTTTGCATATTCCTATTTCATATGCAGTACCCTAGTATGCCTTCTTGCCTAAGTATTTAATGGCCAAGCAACCACTATTCACCATACAAACAAGCACTATTGCCTTTATAAGGTTGAATTTACAGCGAGTTCCCTATACTAAGAATCATACTAAGGAGGAGTAAGGAACAAAAGACTGTTAGACCCATCGAGTTCCTAGACTACATATACAGCAGTTCAAGACACTTTTATTTGATATCGAGTACCTATCAATCCTGTTTTTAATTGTGTTTTTTTGTGAACGTATAATGACTTCCAGGGATAAGCTATTCCAGGGTCTGACTACTCTTTGTGAAAAATAAGAGGCCCTCTTTTGAGTTCTGAATTTGCTTCTTGTTAGTTGGAGTGGGTGACCTCTCATATTGATATAGTTGTTTGAAATCTAATCCACATTCAATTGACAAACTATTATAATTAATAATAGCCCAAGTAAATAGTAGGTCCCCTCTAAGATGTCTCTGTTCTAAGGACATTAGATTTAATTTGAGAAGCTTGTTCTCATAGAAGAGAGATTTATCAGGAATAAGTGATTTAGTGATCCTTATTTGGATTTTCTCATTTCGATTTATGTCTTTATGCATATAGGGTGGCCATAATTGGGACACATAGTCAAAGTATGGATGGACATATGTGTGGCAAAGGGGTAGGAGAACTTCAGGGTCTCTTGATGTAATGTTATGCCTTATTGACCACCAAGTTTTATTAGCTTTGTTAATTGTGTTGGTGATATGAATATCAAAATTTAAATTGGAATCAATAATGATTCCTAGATCTTTTTCATTTTTTTTATTGGATATTGGCTCATTTTATAAATAGTATTGATGTCTTTTATTTGTTTTACCAAAATGTAAGACTGTACAATTAGTTGTATTACATTTTAAGTTCCAACTGAGTGATCATGACTCCAATGTATCTAAGTCATTTTGGATAATTAAACAATTGTTTAGTGAATTAGCGATATTTACAATTTTACAATCATCCGCATACTTAACAATGTTACTATGGATGTTATGGGATAAGTTGGATATGAATATCTGAAATATCACCGGGGCCAAAACTGACCCCTAAGGGACTCCACTCCAAACTGAATTCCAGGTAGACCTGTAACCATTGATAGTTACACTCTGTCTTCTATCCCTTGACCAGTTTACGATCCAGTGGGTGATTAGGGGGTTAATTTTACATAACAACAACTTTTGAATGAATGCCCAGTGTGGTACAGAATGAAAAGCTTTTCTGAAGTCCAGTAGGATTACATCACAGCGAATTTTTCTGTCAAGTTTGTCGCTGATACAGTCATAAAAACTAACCAAATTTGTGGCTACACAGCACCCTTTTAGCAACTCATGCTGACCAGGATCAATATAGGATATTGTAGTAAGGAGTTCATATTTAATTATTCTCTCTAGGACTTTACAGAAAATTGGAGTTAGACTGATTGGACGATAATTGTCCAGTGAAATTTTCTCACCCTTTTTTGAATAAAGGGATTACATATGCATCTTTCCATTCAGATGGAACCATACTGGAATTCAGGCTTTTTTCATATAATATTTTTAGAGGACTACACAGCTAATCTTTCAACAGGAGAATCATGTTGCCTGATATAACATCTGGGCCAGGGGAGGAACCCTTTTTGATAGAATCTAATTTGTTTTTGATGGTATCTAAGGAGATTTCCATGTTCACATCCACAATTCCAGGATCAACAATGGGTCCTGGAGTGGACTCGCTGAAAGATTTACAAAAATGCAAATTAAATGCATCAGTCATTTCCACTTTGTTAATGATATCTGTTCCATTAGTATTTAAAAGACCCACTTTGCATTCATGTTTTTTTAATTGAGTTGATATAGTTAAAAAACATTTTGTTTCCTTTGTAAGCTTGGTTAGCAATACATTTTTCTGTGTTTCTCTTGGATTTTTTAATTTCCTTTTTGTAATTTTTGTGCATATTTTTGAAAGTGGCCAAAGTTTTTAATGATTTTTTGTATTTTGTTTGTTAACCTCTTTGGGCATGTGGATAGTTTCTTTTTTCTTATTTTTGGAATGAATTTGCTTTCTGATCCCAAAATGACTGATTTAAATGAGCTCCACAGTACATTAATGTCATCAGATGTTAACAATTCACTCCAGTTTATGTTAGACAAATAAGTGTTTAACACATTTTTATTTGCCTTATGACACAAATATAGTTCTGTAACCTTTTCCGAGTCCAAATGCACAATCTGAAGATTAAACTTAATGGTACTATGACCGCTGTTTCCTAATGACATTGAAACCAGTCTGTAATTTTTAATGATTCGCTGCCTAATACAATATCTAGAATGTTTGAACCCTGAGTAGGAGAGGCAACAAATTGTGATACGTTTAACTCTTCACATAGTTCTAAGAATTTCTTTGAAGGATTGTAGGTAGCCTTATTTTTTACCCAGTCTATATAACTCAGATTCAAGCCCCCCATAACTATAATATTTCCTAAATATGATGCTGCTGCCATTTCTAACATAATTTTATTTAACATGTGCTTAGATGAATTAGGAGCTCTGTAACAAAGTCCCAAAATAAAGTTACCATTATTATAGTTGACATTCACCCAAAGAGATTCAACAGGGCTTGCATTTGATTTAATTTTGCTGGAAATATTACTTATATTAAAATCAGAGTTGATAAATAATGCAGTTCCTCCACCCTTGTGGTTTTCTCTACCTTAATGGAATAGAGTATAGCCTGAAATTAAGTTAACCCATGATGGGTCACTAGACCACCATGTCTCTGTAATACCGACTATATCAGGATGTTCTGTTTTAATTCTTACAATTAGTTCATCAAATTTGGAACCTAAACTACGAGCGTTAAACAGTTGAAAACATAATTTGTCTGTACTTTTTGGTAACTTACTGGGCTGATATAGACTTGTTACATCCTCCCATCTACTAGTTTAAATTTATAAAAGATACAGTGTGTTGACATTGCATACATAGTACATTAACCCCATTCTATTTAAATGTAGACCGTCCTTTGCAAATAGATTGACATTTTTATTAAAAAATATCCAACTGTCACTGAAGAAAACATTTTTCATTTGAGCACCAGTTATGACGTCTAGCATTAATACGTTCAATGGTATTATTTTTTTCATGCCTTGCATGTGGAACTGGGAGTATATTAGAAATATGAACTTTACAATTTTTGGATTTGATATTATATTATCCTATAGAAGTACTTAAAATCACAGTATTATTTGCCACTAAATATGGATTATTTCAGTGCTATAGGATTCTTCAATTATACACAACATTTCATTGTATTAAGTTAATGTAACTGATTGCCACTCATTTGGTGTCAAAGTGATGTGGAAGTGGATCAACACAAGTTTTCTGACTGAAGATAAGTAGACTGGAGCATACCATCCACAACTGTGCAAGGAGTCAGATTAGCAGAGAAGGGCTGCAGAGTGGGCTCCTGACTCAGGGCATCACAGAACCCACCAGGGAAGAGCCAATCCTTGATCTAGTGCTCATGAATGGGGAACATGTAACAAGAAATAATGGTCAATAAGCCACTGGGTGGAAGTGACCATTGCATAGTATGGTTCCTGTTGGATATGGGTACAGGCAAAGTGAGCAAGCATTAAGGATGCAATACTTGAAGCAATATCCCATTGTGTTAGACAGAAAAGGAAGTGCAAAAGAAGAAGGAAACCACTTTGTTTCTCAAAAACAGTAGCAGAAAAGGTCAGACCCAAAAGGCTGACCTTCAGTACGATTACCATCTGACCTGAGACATAAGGAGGCCTCCCTATTACACCTGACAGCTGAGAAGGATAGTTCTTATATTTTCGATGACAATTTTAAGTTTTTTTTGGTTGATTTTGCCAATAGGGAACTAGAGTTGGAATTACTTGACACTGATGTTGGTGAAGTACACAGAAGTGCTGATGGTAGAATCAATACTATCTGATTAACCGTGTACTCCCCATTGGTAGCCAATCACTTGTGGTATAATGTTAGAATATTTACCCAGAAGAGAATCTTTCTTTCATTTCCAGAGTGGCTTTTAACATTTGCAATACACCCAGTCAAGAATTCTGGGAGCTTCCAACACTCTTGACCATGTTTGGACTTGAGAGTATTCCAAGGGAAAATGATAATAGGCTTTGAGGGTCCCTATGCAATTTGTTTTGGAACTTTTTGCAGGTCCAGTTGGGCGAGAGGGGTATTCTGAAGGTGACCAGGCATAAAAATAGTTCCCAAACTGATATATGGGTTAAGAACTCTGTGATTGCTGAGAAGCTTTTACAGAAAAGTAGAATACTGGACACCTTGGGCCTGCTTTTGGTAAATCCCAAGGATATTTTTGAATCTGATAATATTTCTAATAATAACTTGAACCCAGGTGTGGCTACTGGGTCCCCTTTTCAAGAGCAGATACACGAGTACACAAGGCAAGTTGATACTTCACTACCCATGGCAAAAAGATATGGGGTCCTGACTGATTGTAATGACTGACTGAGAGTTCAGGACCCCGAACATATAGTATCAAATACATATCTATCTGACAAACTGAATTCTGCCTTAGAGCAGACTAGTAATCATTCATTGGTTAAGGAGAATATACTGTTTATTGCTTCATGGAATATTTCAGGGTTTCAAGTTCAAGTTTATTGCAGGAAAACTCCATTGAGCAAGCTCATTCACAAGGAGGTCCTGTGACATAAACACTTAAAGTACAAACACAGATAGGTAATAACAGTATATACATGAAATGCACATTACATGATACAGGCTGGAAAAAATTGATATGAGACAGGGAAGCGACTTACAGGTTGCATACTGATAAATGAAACATGATGACTGGTGTGTGCAATACATATACAATATTTTGGCAGCTAGGACAAACAACAGTCTACGACTGATATGGGGGGGAGGAGTGATTTGATAGAGTAGCAGTGGAGCGTAAGCAAAGAGAAAGCAGGAGTAGAAGGGGAAGGGAAAGCAGTTAATATGACAAATCAATTATACCTTACCAGTGGATAAATATGGCACACATGGGGAAGGAAGAGACTTAATGACAGTTACAGGTGTCTTTTATTTTGGCTGAACGTAGCGATTTGTAGAAGTTTATTGAAACTGTGCTAGTTAGTTTCAGTACGGTTTGTAATTGGTTCCAAATGGAGGGAAGGGCATATGCAATAGCACGTTTACCAAAGGAAATCCGTGTCCTTGCTATGTCAAGCATAATAAAGTCAGATTTTCTTAACGAGTATGCACTATGTGAGATACTAATAAGGGAAGAGAGATAGCTTGGCAATTTCTGCAGAAGCAGTTTAAGAGGGTTTGCAGCAAAGTTAGTAGATTCTGAATGTATGAATCATCTTATAAAGCATGATGTAATTAATCTGCAGGAATCTTGGCATACCTTTGACATGATAGACACATTAACTCTTAATGGCTATCATCTTTTTCACACTCCTGCTATTAGAAAAGCAAATATGGGCCAGTTTGTTGGGGGCCTATTGACTAATATCATGTTTCATGATCATATACTTACTAGAAATTCTGTTTTGACTCAAAATTTCCTTTTGATAATGGTGGAAATTTGGAATGAGATGGTCCTTCTTGTGAATTTTTATAACTCGTCGAAAAACTCACCTTTTTACAATGTTAATTCGTTGTCTAAACCTACAGATGCTGTGGAAGAGATAAATAACCAATATAATGACTTTGTAATAGTAATCATGGGAGGCTTTAACATTAGATTGTGCCAGGACAGTTATCTGGATAATTCAATGACCCAGTTACAAGTAGAGATCTATGGTATTGATCAGAGGAATTTGCAAGACCGTAAAAGCACAGATTGCAATAACAGCTTAATTACATTTCTACAGTCATTAAATCTAATTGTTTTAAATGGAAGATTACCTTCAGATAGGTCTGGCAATTTTACTTGTCTCCCTTACAATGGTTATTTTACAATAGATTATGTTTTTATATCTCTGTATACTTATTATAAATATTTTGACTTTAAAATAGATTCTAGGTCAAAGAGTGATCATTTCCCTCTCTGTCTAAGTAGGAGGATAGAAGGCAGGCTGAGTAGAAAACAAACAGACCAGGTGGAAATTTATAACAACAAGAAAAGTGTTCCATGGAACCAGATTCCCAAGGGCAAACTGGAAAAAAACATAAAAAAAAATGTTTTCCAAAAAAATTGATGATTTGATGCCTAATGATTCTACCCCTGAAAGTATTTACTATGAAACAATTAATCAGTATCGCTGTCTTTTAGTTGAATACAGATCATCACATAAATTAGATAAATTAAGATATCATAATTGGTTTAATCAACTTGTCACTTTCAGAAAAAAACATCTGACCAACCAGGTCAGATTTGTAAGAAAGTATCCAACACGAGAAAACATTAAGAACCTTAATAAAAGCAGGAAATCATATAGAGATCATGTTCAGAAACAAAAACAAAAATATCAGCTA
Source organism: Neoceratodus forsteri (assembly GCA_016271365.2). Taxonomy (NCBI): domain Eukaryota; kingdom Metazoa; phylum Chordata; order Ceratodontiformes; family Ceratodontidae; genus Neoceratodus; species Neoceratodus forsteri. The sequence goes on from CM057452.1 coordinate 758,252,662, forward strand.
GACCTGTGTAAGAAAATGCTAAATGCAATACAACAGTAAAATGATAGCGTGTTTTGGAAGTTACTTGCTACTGGGACAAACAATTACAGAAAGAGTTATGAGGCTTCTATCCCAGTGACATTGTGGGTAAATGTGTCTAGTAATATCTTCTACAGGCCTAGTGAATCATCTATTTATCATATGAGTTTAATTAATGGTGAAAATTCTTGGATTACAATTGAAGAAACCTTTTCTGCAATAAACAGTAGTAAGTCAAATATATCTCCAGGTCCAGACCAAATATCAGTTGACTTTTACAAAGCAGCCCCAGAGTGGTGGGCAATTACCCTCACAGACTTGTTTAACAAATTCATAATATATGGCTACACCCCAGACTCCTAGAAATGTAGCTATGTTGTTCCAATTTTTAAGAAAGGAGATAGAGGTAATCCCGTCAATTACTGCCCAGTAAGCTTAATAGATAATATGACTAAAATATATTCCAACATTTTATTAAATTAGTTACAATTATGGATCCAACATAACAGGATAATCTCTTCTTTACAGGTAGGATTTTTAAAAAAATAATGGGACAACCAAATGCATTTTTATACCTCTACATATTATTGAAAAGTATTGTAGTTTTAAAAAGCAACCTTTGTTTATCACATTCATTGACTTCACACTGGCTTTCGATTTGATCTCCAAAGATTTATTATGGATGAGTATGGAGGCTCTTGGTGTGGACCCTAATTTAATAAACCATATAAAAAGACTTTATGATGAAACTTGGGTGAAGATAAGATATAATAATAATGGTGGTCCCTCAGATAACATTTCCACCAGTGTTGGCAAGTGCCAAGGGTGTGTGTGTTGGCGTCGACGCTATTTCAATCTTTATATAAATCATATTCTGGTAGAATTAATCCGTCACATCACATGACTAAAGTACTTGAGCATGCTGTTCTGGTCCTGGCATACACTGACGATCTTGTACTTATTGCAACATCTAGATTGGGTCTCCAAAAAAGTCTTTGCAAATTAAAAGCTCTTTATACAGCATTGAAATTAACAATTAATAGATCAAAACCAAAGTTATGGTCATAGGCTCTAGAAAAAAGTACAGAAGTCTGTTTCTGGCTAATCAACCACTGGAATTTGTTAACCAATATAAATATCTAGGGGTAACAATATTGAATACTATTACCTGTAATAAGCACATTAAAACTGTGGCAGCAAAAATGAGGATTACATCCTCGGCTCTTTTTCAATTTAATAGAACTTATGGTAGTATGACAATAGAGCCAATGATTAGAGCCATAGAAAGTAAACTAATTAATCAAGGGCTTTATGCTATTGAAAACTGGTGAGTCTCTAGCTTGCATAATTTAGAATCTATTCTTAACAAATTATACAAGAAAACCTTAGGGTTGCCCATTTTGGCAGCTATTGCATTGGTAAGGGATCATTTAGGTCAAATTACATTTACGGTCAAAAGTCATATAAGAATAATACATTTATGGATTAATATCAATCAATCAATCAATCAAAATCTTTATTTATCCAGGCGAACATCACTGAGCAGAGCTCTTTTACAAGATGGACCTGGTTAGAACAGGGTCAGGTAACATTCATCAGAAAAACATATAAATACATGTAAATAATTATATAAACAGAAACACAATGGTGCAGTAATAGGGGAGTCAAATGATAAAAGGAAGACAAGGCAAGCCATAACAGAGGAGGATTCAAATACAAGGGGGCATGTCCACCATTGAATCATGCAACTGTATATAAACCATGTTCTCTGTGTAGAAGTACCAGTTAGTTCATTTACCAGGGGCAGTCACTAGTACTAGCCATGAAAATGGCTTGGAGAACCACCAACTAATGGCAGATGGGGTACCAGGAGAGGTATGTAATATGTAAGTGAAGGATAAACATTGTGAGAAGTGAAATCCCAAGGATAGGTCACTACAACTGATGCATCGGTGGGGGCCTACGAGGAGAGGAAAAGGGGAGTTAGGACTTTTAAAGTATGATTGCGTGTAAATTGTGGATGAGTGCAGCATAGAGTTGTGAAAAGAAGGCTGGAGAAAGCGGGAAGATAGACCAGTATCAAAGGGAGGACAGAGGCATCAAGGTGTTACATGAAAGCATGATGACAGACCAGGGCCACGGAGGAGACAAGCACCAGAAGTAATTAATTCATTGTTAAATGGTGCAGGTTAGCATGATGACAATTCATGGTGATGGGAAACAATTGCACTGATCATTTCTGAGACGTGAATAAAAGAGCTTGAAAGATGAGATGCTGATTGGTGACCTCAGTTTCAGTTTTTTTTTTTTGCAATTTATTCCACAAGGAGGACAGTGTAAAGCTTATAGCAGCCCTGCCAAAGCGAGAGTTAACTTTGGGAACCATCAGTAGGAGGAGTTGCAACTTCTCAGGGTGTAATTGCCTATTGGTTTTATAGGAAGACAGTCTGTAATGTACTGGGGCAGTTTTTTGGAGATGGCTGTCAGGGTCCATAAGGCTGCATTTTTATCACACCTGAATTGAAGAGAACTCCACCCCACTGACTGAAATAGGGAGCAGTGGTGAGTGGAATAAGGCAGGCCTGTGATAAACCTCAAAGCTCTATGATATAATGTGTCAAGTTTGGTGAGGTAGGAAATGGGACAGTGACTATAGAGGATGTCAGCATAATCTATCAAGGATAGAAATGTTGATTGTACCAGCTGTTGTCTGGCATCTCTAGTTAAGAAGCGGGCTATCTTAAAGAACAGGCCAAGTCTCTCTTGTAATTTTTTTGAGTAATTCTTCAACGTGCTGTATAAAGGAGAACCTATGGTCCAGCCATACTCCCAGGTATTTGAATTTAGGGACAAATTCCAACTTCTCGCCAAGAATTGTAGTAATCTGCGGCACAGAATCTGGTAGGGCTGAATTTGCCATTTGGGCAGAGGGAGAAAAGAGTATTGCTTTTGTTTTCTTGGCATTAAATAATAGTTTTTGTTTAGGAGTTGGTGTTGCAGCAGGTTGAACTCAGACTGAAGGTCATTACATGCAGATTGTAATGACGGGTGGCTTATGTAAGGAACTGTGTCATCTGCAAACAGATGAATGTTGGCCTTAGTTATGCTTTCATCAATATTGTTGCTGTATATTGCCAATAAGATCAGTCCTAAGATAGAACCCTGGGGAACACCTCTTAGGAGAGGTTTGACAGTTGAGAGATCTCCTTCCGCTTTCACCTACTGGAAACGATCAGAGAAGCAGTTGTTGAACCTCTGTAAAGATAATGGGTCAGCACCTAGTGAGGTCAGGGAAGAGAGTAGCAGAGAATGGTTGACAGTGTCGAAGGCATTGCTCAGGTCCAAGAATACGACACTGGTGTAATTCCCATGAATATGACCCATGAACCAACTGTCTCTATTGCTGCTTTCTGTATGAAAGAAAAAATAACATATTTTGAGCTGATAAACAATGGGTGGCTAATGACTGTATATTCTTTACTCAAGAGATATGATGTCACTCGTTTATGATACTGGGCTGACCACGCAATAAAAATACACAAAAATTATGATAAAGAGATCTCTGCAGTGGTCTCAAGAAAGGACAGGGAAACTGATTTACAAAAAATTAAACAACTAAAAGTTTCACAATGGTTAACTAGCAACATGCAGGAGCACTCCCTCAAAGAGTACTTATTGTTGTTAACCAATCTGAATCATAGGCAGATTTTGACTCTCTATAGATATGAGTTATTTCCCAGAAGTATATTAGTGGCTAGATATTCCAGACAAGTCTCTGTCTCTTCTAACTGTCTATGTTATTTAAATGAACCTGAAGATCTTCATCATCTACTTCTAACATGTCAATGGTATGAAAAAATAAGGAAGACATATCTAGCTAAATATTTTGCATCATATCATATCTTCATGATACTTTCTCAATCTATTGTTAAATTCTAAAAATCCACAAATTCTAACTGATTTAACAGAATTTTTTTAATTGCTGCTAAAAAAATTAGACTGAAATATGTTCAACAAAGATAGTATCTAAGGAGCCCAAATTGATCCTCTACTAGGATCTTTTTTCTTGCTATGAGATTTGAGATCACAGTTTAACTCTGGAGTGTAGGTAACCAGACCCGAACCCATCATTTCCATTTACACTTCTTATTCCTGTTTGGGACTAAGGAGTTTGTTAGGGCCTAGGATGATGTGACTTTCATTTCCAAGGTATTTACATCTGAATTTAGTCTAGGGATGCATTCACTTAAATGTTGTGCTGTATATTAATTTTACCTTTATCTGGATAGATTAACCAGGAGATTCCCAGTGTCAAATTTTGATGTATTCTAGGATAATGAAATCTAGGCTTAACTCTAAGAAGGTTCTGTCTTATTGTATAAAGCAATGCATAACTGAAACTATGAACATGTGTCTACATTTGTACTGATTGTATTTTTAACTTTGTGTATGTAATCACAATACCTGTAGAGCAATAAACTTGTTATGATAATATAAGTAGAGGAGAGATCACGGTGGATGCAAGCAGCTACATCTGTCAGAGGCTAGTAGGTGACTCTGTAGCGTTCTCTTAAAACAGGCATGAGAGTGAGAGAGCTGGATGTCTAAGGGTATAGAGTTCCACAAATGGGGTGCAGCAAAGGAAAACACCTGCGATCCCATGTTGTTTTTACATCTAAGGATGTGTAAAAGGGTTAGGTCCCCAGATCATAGGTCATAGATGAGGTTAGGCCTGGTCAGCATCTGTGCAAGTGAGTTTGGAACACCAGTCCTAAGGATGCTATCTATGAGGGAGCCTAAAGAGAGATGATGATGATGGGCATCAGGGGAAGGCCAGTTGAGGTCACTGTAGAGTTGGCAGTGGTGGGTAAAATGAGGACAGACTAGGACAAATCTGCAAATGCTTTTTTAAGTAGAGTTCCACTTGTGGAGGTTAGCTTTGGTGGCACCAATGTAAGTTACAGATCCATAGGCAAGGGCAGGGAGTAAGATACCATGTGCTATAGTAGTTCTGGTGGAAGGAGTTAGGGCATGGCAGATTCTATATGCAGTCCCTAATTTAAAGTTGACAGCTTTGCAAGTAGTAGAAATGTGTCAGTCAAAGTCTAGAGAGGGGTCTAGTGTAATTCCCAGGTATTTGAAAGAAGTAACAATGGCAGTATAGCCTAGAGGTTAGAGGAACGAGGTGTGAACAAGCTTAATACATCCAGCAGACCAGACCTAAGTTTGAGTCTCACAACCTCCACTTGCATACTGTGTGACTCTGAGCAAGTCACTTAACTGCCCAGTGCTCCCAGGTCACCCCTGAAAACAGGAACTTCTGCCTAGTGGGCCTTACCCGGTTACCAAAGACTAAAATAAAAATAAAAATAAATAAAAATAAAAGATGGGAACCAGCATCAATGCAGGCAACTACTAACTGTTCTCAGCAACTTCTTAGTCTTGGGGCAGAACCGAAGAGCATTGCTTGTGTTTTACTAGTATTGAGGACCAGCTTATTCTTAAGGAGGCAGAGTTGGACACAAGAGAAGTCAGACGAAAGGATGATGTTTAAGTCAGAGATATTCCTAGAGCAGTGATAGAGGACAAGGTCGTTAGCATAAAGTAAGGATGAGCAAGATGGGACGTTCAGGAAGATATCATTTCTAAAGATAGTGAAGAGAAGGGGTCCTAGTATGGAGCCTTGAGGAACTCCAATGTTAACAGTGGTGGACTCAGATATGTCAGTGTTAAATTTGACAAACTGTTTCCTGCCTGACAAATAACTGTTATACCAAATAGCAACATCCAAGGAAAAGCCTGAAGAACTCATTTTGGTCAGAAGGAGGTGATGGTCAACTAGATCAAATGCCTTTGTCAGATCAAGAAAGACCGCCCCAGTTAAGAGGCAATTGTTCATTGTCACTTTGATATCATTCATAAACTTAAGGAGCACTCTGATAGCACTATGGCCTTTACGAAAGCCATGCTGTGACAGAGTGAGAAGATTATGGTCATGAAGAAAGGCAATGATTTGATAGGAGACCAGTTTTTCAAGGACCTTGCTTAGCACTGAGAGAATGGCAATAGGTTGGTAGTTTAGGATGGACTTGGGGTCACCTTTTTTGAACACTGGGACTATTCTAGCAATTTTTCAGATGTTAGGGACTCCACCACTACGGTGAGACAAGTTAGAAATTCTGATCAAGGGAGAGGCAATATGAGGAGCAGCAATTTTAAGAAGCCTGGGTTTGAGGCCATCAGCCCCAACACTGGTACAATCAAAGATGACTTTTAGCAGCTTTAGGACCTCATGCCTAGCTACTGTATGGAAATAGAATGGGGGAAAGGATAGATCTGATGCGTCGGTAAGGGTTTGGTTGGAGGGAGGGGAGGTGGATAAGGGAACTGTATATTTAGGTAAGTCAGAGAAATGTTGGTTGAAGGAGTTAGTTATAGTGACTGGGTTAATGCAGTGTATTCCCTGAAGTACCATGTCTTTCGCAAACTGGGTATGTTTATCCCCTAGGAAGGATTTGATTTGTGTCAAGAACTTTTGAGAGAAACAGCAGCATCCAGAAGTAGATTTTTAAAGAAAGAGCTCTTAGCCTTATGGATTTCTCTCTTGCAGACATTTATTTGAGCCCTACAGACATTTCAGTCAGATAAATGGCTGGCTGGATGCCTGGTACTGTGCCCAGCTTTTGTCCCTTGTTTTTAATTGTACCAAGAGATATTTTTTGAGCCATCTTGTGGGCATCCCATTAATTTGACAACAAACAGTTGGGGCATGACGCTTCTGAAGGGTACAAAACTGGGCCAGAATGAACTCTACCACTTTGACAACATTGGCAGCATAGACACAAGACCAGTCAATCCTCAAGAGACTACTCAAGAAAGCCATTATGTTCAGGTTAGCAAAGTTCTGGAATGAGATAAGTTTTAGTGGAGGAAAAGGGATGGCACCACACACCATGCACAGTGAATGGAGGAATGGTAAGCTATGGCATCAGAGAGACAGTGCCAGCACAGACTTTTCTGTCAGGTCTGTTAGCCAGGGCCCAGTCTATAAGGGTGCATGATCCAGTGTTTAGTGAAGTCCTGGTGGGGCCAGAGATAAGTTGATGGAGGTTGTGCCTTAGCCCTAAGGTTTCAAAAGACTTACTGGATTTTCCTAATCAGAGATGGTTTGAGAGAGGATTTCAGAGAGACCAGTAGTGCCTCCTAGGGGTGGATTATAAACACATACTATGTGTAATTTCTTGGCCTTGCCTAAAAGAAGTACAGAATGAAGTGCTTCACAGTGAGTAAGGAGGGAAGAAGACAGACTGGAAAGGTTGAGATGAGTTTTGGAGTACAGTATATGGCAACCCCGCCACCTCGTTTTCTAGAGAGACGATCGCATCTCAACAAATTATAGTTAGGAAGTGAGCAGTACAAGTCAGGAATAGAGGGTTTCAGTCACGTCTCAAATATGCATAGGATTTCAGGGTGATATAAGGCCACCCAGGCTTCCAGGTCTATTAGGTTATGAAGGAGACTTCTAATATTTAGTTGTGCAATTCAAAGTCCCTTTACCTCTTGCCAGAGGGAGTCAGCATGGGAGAGGAGGTGCTGGTGGACCAGGGTTGAGTTCAACATCACCAGCCAGGATGAGTTCCAGGAGGCTAAGGCACCAGAAGTTACAATGGGCATAGGGAGGAAGCCAGTTAGATGGGCAGCAAAAATATCTTCAAGAAGCGTAAGTAGCAATATAGAGTATGTGGCCATAAGGTAGGATAGGGGTTAGAAAAGAGTGATTAGGGTTAGAAGCAAGAAGATCTGAGAAAGTATTGTCCTGAAGACCTGGCATGGCAGTGTCAGAGGACATGCAGTAGAGGGCAGTTATGTAACATAGTGAGAATTGTGCAAAGGAGAAGCATACAGGAGCCCCATTAGACAGTGGAGTTGAGAAGGGTCATGACAGTGAAAAGTAAAGTGGCCAAGTCACAGAGTGGAGAGCTAATGAGGTAAAAATAGAGGGCGGGCGACAGCAGGAGAAGACAGCTAGACAACGCAAGAACACAGTATTTACCTTTCATCAAGTATAAGCAGGCTCTGGTGTTGTGCATGTGATAAGGCTAAGACCAAATAGGTGGAGCCAAGGGGTAGCTACAGCTAGTAGATGCAAACACAAGTAGAATGGGAGGAGCCCGAAGGAACCATGTGGGAGGGAGGGGGGAGGAAGAACCTAAGTAGACCTGCAGGCAGGGGTGAAAAAAATAATCTGATTGGTTCTCAGATACTTCCTATCCCTTTATTACTAAACACAACCTAGGGTGGGGCGGTGGCTGGGGCAGGCGGAAGGCATTTGGCTAATGGTGCTGCACTTCATGCAGCACTGTCCAAAGCAAGAGGCTGGAGTCCAACTGTGTACCTGCTACTGAAGTTCAGGCAATCTGAGGTGGGCGGGGCTCTGACCTAGTGGAGGACCTGGTGAACACCCTCACTACCCCCTGATGAACTGCTGGAGAGGTTGGCTACCTGCAAGGTAAGAAGAAAAAGGGGATTAACAGGTCAGAAACTAAGACAAAGGACTGCAGATGTCAAGGCAGGAAGCAGGAAGGGAGAGCTAGGTAGAGCACTGGTGGAGGGGTGGAAGGGAGAAATAAAAGCGTTCAAGTTTGGCTGGTAGAAATAAAAGAAACAGCAATACAATCTAAAATATGACAAGTACTCAAAAGGCAGTCTTACAATATCACATTAGTGAAAGTGAATGAGAACTCGGTGATGTGAAAAACATCTGTGGGACCCTGAATTTCAATGACACCATAGTAAATTTGCAGGTATAACAACAAGTTCTCTTGCAAGCTTTGGTACCTAGTAGGGAGAAATTGTAAACTTGTCCAAGAATATTTGAAAATTTCCCTGGAGCATGATGTGGCCCCCACACAGTGATCAATGTAGCGTTTGTAGAGGTCAGGCACAAACTCCTAACAATTCCTCCCTACCAGGTACCAAAGCTTGCAACAGAACCTGCTGTTATACCAGCAAATTTATTTTTAGTGCCTAAAATGCAGTTTCCTATGGGTGTTTTCCACATCACCAAGAAGTTCTCATGCACTTCCTCTAATGTGTTATATTGTATTCTCTGCAGGAAGTGTGCAGCTATATACATTGGAGCATAGAAACATAGAAGCTGATGGCAGATCTGGGCCACGTAGCCCATCCAGTCTGTCCTTTTTTGCTGCATTGCTTACACTGTAGACCCCTCCAGGTCTATGGCACTTTCTCTGCCACCCCCCTACTTATCTCTTATGACTCCCTTGTGCTTATTCCAGGCTTTTTCTGAGTACCACCACAGTTTTCAACCCCACAACCTCTGCTGAGAGACCATTCCAAGCATCCAAAATTGGTAGATGCCTGGCTGACTGATTCAGGGAACATTACAGTGCAGTCAGGAATGGAAACACTAATAAACCCATTGTATCCCACTTTACCTCCAGGGACCATAATATCAATGATCTTTCTGTTTGTGTCCTTTATCAGGGTTTTCAGGATGCTGACGTAAGCACCCTTTGGGTGCTTACTAGTTAAATTTGGGTTGCTGGGGGGTAGCTAGGAAGAAAGAGAGCTGTGGAGCTGCTCAGTCTAGGATGTGGTGCTGCCTGCTGACTGTAGGTGGGGTCCCTCCCCAAAGGGCATAAATAGAAGGGATTTTTGAGTCAAAGAGGGGAGATTGAGAGAAAGACCGGGGGAGTGAGAAGCTGGAGGATTCGGTCCACAAGTTCGGCCAGAGGGTTGTGGCGGAGCCAGGTTGATCCGTTCACTGCCCTGGCCTTCCACCCTTGAAGACCCATGAAATGAAAAACATCAGTTCAAGTGTACAGATGGGAGCAATACAGCAAAGCAGAAGGGGCCTGTTGGTGTATTTGAGAGCTGGAGCCTGGAGAGAAGAAAGAGAAACGGAGGCATGCCAAGAGAACTTCAGCACCTTAGTAGGGTAAGCACTGATAGGGCCTAAAGCTGTAAAAGAAAGATTGCCTGTGAGTAGTTCAGCTGTTGGGTCAGAATGGTTTACTGTGGACAGGCCCATTATGGCAAATAGGGCCTGGGGCATGGCTTGGAAGTGGCAACCTTGCCATTGAGGGCATATCAGTGGCAGTGTTACCCCTATTCCTCGGGCTGAAGGCAACCACAGAGTTGAGACCAACGATGTGAGCTGCTCATGGAGGTGAGGAAAGTCCATTTGAGGGAGTAATGTTTGGGACCACAGCGAGGTGGCAGTCTGTTGGGTGATCTGTGTATCACTGGCAGAAATCCTCTTGATGAGTCAGTTCAGAGGTTGAAATTGCTGGTTAGGACTGGAATCAGGTCTGTGGCACCCACAACCCCAGAATAAGGCCCAGCCACCAGCCGAAGCATCAGCGATTGGATGTCTGAAAGGGTTCTGGTGGTTCAAGTCTTGCTATAAGAACATCAACTGAAAAGTATGAAATTTAAGATCTAGCAGAGAAAGAAAAGTAAGCTCCATTAAGAAATAGCCCACGGGTGGAGAAGGTATAAGATAAGGCTGCGGAAATTAATTGAAGAGCATGAGAAGGTTTGGGACAGTAGAAGCATCTTGTGCTGTCATAAGCCAGAGTGAAGGTATAGGAATGGAATAGCCTGAAGAGAGAGCAAAGGTAAAGGAATGCAATTGCTGCAGAGAGAAAGAGAAAATGCTGCCAGGAATTCTAGCCTTTTGGATGAAGGGAGATCTGCATGAAATAAAGTCTGTTAGCAGAACAGCCTGTTAGAGTAGATGTTCCAGCTGTGTTTGAAGAAAGAAACCCGCCATTTAATACCCACTGTTCCATGGAGTAGCTGTTACTGTTTCTCAAGTTTAATTGAATCATGTTGCATTGTGATTCCAGAGTGGACAATGAACTTACTCAAAATGACTGTGCATGCCTATTTTACCTAATGAACATCGCTCCTACAGGGATGAAGAGATCTGCATAAGAATGAAGCTTGCTTCCCCCAGTTCGTGACTCCCAGTCACTAAGATCCAAGAACCCAGGTGATGAGTTAGCTTTGCGTCAGATGCATGGGACTGTGTTGCTTGTGTTTGTCAAGTGCCCCATTCCCAAAAACTTGCCACCTGGATACCCTAGATCGGGGTGACATACACTGAACAAAGAAAAAACATGGAAACCAAACTCATCAGCCTCTTAGGCTCCCAGCACCTGTCTAGTGTAAATAAGACTTATTTTCTACTAACATTGTTCAGCCACTTTATGGTTTACAACCATAATCAGTCTTTTTTACTCCCCCACTGATATCTTTGCTTGCATGTATGCATGGTACATTTGCATGTGTGAGTATGCTTGTACACACTTCCATCTAGTGTGTGTGTCAGGGTTGGGCATACTCACATGGGAATTCCAGCAATGTGTGCACATCTGATTTCATTTTCCACAGATATCTCTCTCTTGCTGTCTCCTTCCCCCACATTTGTCACCTTTCAGCCTTCTTAGTAGTGTAACAGCCATGGAATGACTCTTCCACAAGAAGTGTAAAATGGGCACCTCAGTGAAGTTAGGTCATTTAGGAGTGGGTTCAAGACCAGGTTCTGCCAATACTGAGAGAAAGAGGGTGGATGTTGCAGAATAAATCAGAAGGATGGCCATGAGTATAATAGCAATGCTAGGGTATGGAGCAAGCCAAAGAGGAGAGAAAGGGTTTTTGCCAGCTTAGAAATACACATGTAACCCCCAGACCACTTTTTAACAAGGAAGCACACCCCCCATTAAAATCTGGAACACTAGTACCCACTTACTGCATACCAATTTACTTTACAAAAGGTAGATACCACCCTTGGCCTTAGGATGTATACCTGGCTCATTTTCTAGAGGAAGAGAGAGGTGGGATTCAGAAATAAAACAACATTTAACTTGTGTAAACATTACAACCCAGGTCCTGGGTGGAGGCTGATTGGTATATGCTAGATCTAACCTGCTGAGGGGGCCCCAGTAAATCTATACAACCAGAAGCAATAATCGGAATGTCCAGAACAGTAATTGGAATTGTGCAGTATGGCTTCATTCAACAGATGGAAACTTAAAGCAGAAGTGGACCCCCAATGGTCAGTCTAGGCAGGACAGGTACTTTTCACAAACTCTCCTTGCATGCAGTACAGTTCAAGAACACACGCAAAAAACATCTTCTTCCCTATTTCCCAACTGTTGCATCTAGTGGACACCTGGCCATGCACCTGAACATTTTCCTCCCATGAGAGTCATTCAGTAAATCTAAGCCACACACTCAGAACTCCTTTTAGAACATAGGTGCAAGTAAGTGAAACTCAGCCACACACCTTAACCTGCAGCTTGGACCTTGTTCAAGTATAACTGGTGCCCTTTATGAACCAGGAATCACTGTCTTGTAAGCACTTAGATGGCATTCTTCACATCCTTGACCCCAACCGACAGTCTCTGCTATTCTTCAGGGTTACACCATTGAAACCTCCATTTCCCATGGAAATGCTAGAGGTCCCACACTTTAACTTCATTACACACTGGGGTGACCAGAAACACAAACTACACTCACTTGGGTAAGCAGTTTAACAGAATATTCACTCACCCATAGATAAGCTGAATTGCACTGATGGGTGCAGTCCAGCTTATCTATGGGCACACACACCCCAGACTACATTTCTCCTGAAGTATGTGGAGATCTTGTCTCCTAGAACAGTACTCACAAAGGGTTGTCCCATCCACTGGACATAGAAAACCAAAAAGAAAAAGGCTTTCTCCTGGGAAGCAGATCAAACAGTCTCTCAAAGTCCTTTCCAAGGCAGCTGAAACACACACAGAAGCTTCAGGGGATTGCCCCTTGAGTCCACTGAGAACAACAAGTTCCTTCCACTTCACTGGGAGTAGAAATCAGGAAATCCTGTTGTAGCACTGGTCTTCACCACTTCACTGGAAGCTGGAAATGACACCCACTAGGATGAGAAATCCTGGGCTCTTACCTCAGAGCCAACTGACAGTCCTTCCGCCACTCTCACCTCCTCACTCAAGCTCTAACTGAAAGCAAACTGAGCATTCTAAGATCCCCAGAGCAGCTGTTCACACAGTGTGGCTTATGCTGCTGTGAAAGTTCTGAATGACCTAATCATTCTTCCCTCAGGCTAGCTGAGTAAACAATTATGTCATTATGTAAGGAGCCCCTAATGAGCTCCCTGCAAGCTTCCTGCTACCTTCCTAACAATAATACTGATAGGATTCTAATAACTCCAGGGGACTGGGTGGTTACACTTACCCCTGCCAGGATAATGACTGTCTGCAGTCATATGTCCACCAGGCACCAGGCCATCCTACCTCTGATGCTCATTACGGGGAGAGTTGATCAAGTCCTCCCCTACCATGTGCCAGGCACAGGCAGGTAATATCAAAGGATAGAGGTCCATGGAAGAAACTTCAGTTCCTATCCTACTACTGTACTATCTATGGATTCTCAGTGTCTCCAAGAAACTGCCTGAAGCATGTCCTACCAGACAGCATTGGTAACCCCTATATCCGGAGTCAGGACCACCAACCTGCCTTCCCCCCTAGCCCTCTAGGGAAAATCTATCTGACCTATGCTACCTACCAGATGCCCAAACACAAAAAACATTTTACACCTACACACCTGTAAAAAGAAAAAAAGTTTACACATTGTACTACACAGTTACACAAGCCTAACAACTCTACATAAAGGAGGACTCCGATGAGTCCCAAAAATCCTCTTCAGGTCTTCTTCTAGTAACACCTGCAAAAGAAAACACTACAAAAACACATTTCTGCACACAACTGCAACCTGTAAGGCCAAAAACAGTGACCAAAACCCTCCCACTGAATACTGCATAAGCCGAAAAAGCATTTTTTAAAAGGATGTTCTACAAAAGTACAAAAATAGAAAACATAAAAACATTTGCAAAATATTTGGGGAGGGGGTCCCTACAATGTCTGAATCTAGGGAAGAGTCCAGAGTGCCAAGGCACTACAACAAAAGTCTCTTCTAGGTTGGAGCCTGCTGAAGCACAGTTCTGGAACAGGCACAAGGCCTGCAAGCACTGCAGTCTAGATAGACAGTGGTAGTTAAAATTCCAAGGATATCTTCAATTGCAGAGAAACAGTCAAATTAAAAATGAAAAAGGTCTCTTACTAGATCTAGGCAACAAAAGGATGTCGACATCACTTCTCTGGACCTGCGGCCTGGAAATCTTCAGCTACTGGGTAGACAAAATCTTCAGATCAGATGCTTCCATGACCTCCTACTGGACCCAGACTGAAAATCTTCTCTGAACTGCTGGGCTTGTGAACCTGGATGTTACCACAGATGAACCTGGATGCTGCTGAAGTTGAACCTGGATGCTGCTGCAGACAAACATGGATCACCAGAAGAAAAGCACCTCCATCCTGGTTTGCTGCCTATTCGGTGGCAGATGGCTGAGCTGGCAATGGCTGCATTCACTTTTGGCAAGCAGGCACAATTTCACGAATGGCACCAATTTCTGGGGTAGTACCATTCAGGATCTGGGGCATAAACTGTCACCCCATCTGGCTAAACCATGTGAACACTTTTGAATGTCTTTTGGCAAGTTTTGTCCACTACTCTCACAGAGCTAATTAACAAGGTCCTGCCACGCTTCCAGAATAGCAGTCTCTCGTTACACACTTTAATTCTGACCCACTTGTTTACTCTAGGGTGCAGTTTGGCACAGGATTCCTCCCATAACCAGGCATGCCTGTCTTTCTCAATTTCTTCCCATATCTTCCAAGGGTAGAAAGGGTATGATTGTCCATACTTGGCCTCAACTCGTCTACACACAATTCTCTCCTCCTTGCTGCTTTTAACTAACTCCAGTCCAGGAGCATGGCTTGAGAGTGGCTAGTCCTGGTTGAGCCAGTCACAAACACTTAGTGCAGAACAAAAGCAGTCCACCTCTGCACTCAAGGGCACATTTCTTGAGCCTTCCTCCACACGGACTTCGGAAGACTCCATGGAAGTCAAGGCCAATGGCGACTCACGGGGTCCCACTGAAGCCATTGCTGCTTTTTCCTCTTCTACACATTCTGATCGGGAGCAGGCGATTGTGCCAATCCCCAAAATTGTCCACTGTCCACTGTCCTCAGAGGCACTGGCCTCCCAACAGCACTCTTCCTCCACCTTGGATTCTCCCACAAGGCTTGAACTTGGGCCTTCCAACCATGGATCTACTGAACCTCCATTGGCAGTGTCCAACTCCACCCCCTGGGTGTGGAACACTTAACTTCCTCTGGGCCTTGCAAAGCATCGACACAGTCAATGTCTAAGAACTCCTTTACAAACTCTATGGGGTCTCTCTCACTGCACCCAGCCTGTTGCTGTTGTTCCAATTCTACAGGGTCCCCTGTCTGTGTCCAAGCTGGAGCTAAACAGATATATTTTTTCTTTAGCTACCCTTATGTCACCTGACATGCTTATACCAAATCATGTTCTACAGTCTGTGCAATGTGAAATTGGCAAAACATCTTTTCCTGGCATTAGGTATACTACACACATATTAACTGGATAGTTTGGCAAAGCCACTTTGGCGGGTGCTGTTGAACAGTCATACAATTTCTCAGAATGGGCTAATTCTTGTTCTTGTTGGGCTACTCACACCCTGGCATGGAGCGGGTAGTGAGGGGGTTGCTGAGCCATGTTCTGTAAATTAAACACACAAGTCCCAAAATTACTATTTTTGCAAGCGCTCTGAGATTTGGTTTTATTGCACTGGAAAAAGTTCATTAACAGGCTGCCTGGCTACTGCAATTGTATTCCACAACACTTGGCAAGAAACTATTTGAAACTTTGTTTTGGGTTTGTAAACACTGGTCTAAAATGACACTGCTTTGTTTACATTGCTGGCTACACCCCAACATGTCGATTGTAACATTGCATCATGCTCAGTAAAAAAATTGCTAGATTCTGTCTGGATCTTTTGTATTTCAACTGATATTCTCAAGCACAAGTTCACTTTACTTTTTCTCAGTCCATTACTTTACAAGCACTTGGACCAGAGGGATCGTTTGTCTTAAAGTTCACTTTCTTTGAAAACAGCACTTTCACACAGAAAATCCAAGATTTAAATGTACATAAAACTGTCTCTTTCAGTACTTTTGCTGCATTTGCTCACATTCTTACACAGTTTTCCGACCTCAGCACCACAGTCATTTACTTTTGCACAGGGTACTTACAGTCAGTAGCTGGTTTTCACAGTTGATGGAATATGGCACGCTGCCAACATGAGGAAGGCCTCTGGTGTGAAACAGGCTGGCAGTCTCACCAATTGTCGCTACGATCGCCTTGATCATTCTTCAGTCAGTCAGAATACAGATTGAGTCCAGTTTAACTGCGAAAAAGTTAGAAAAACTGCACTTGCAGAAGTGCTTCTGCTATTAGAGATTCCTTCTTCCTGCTGCATGAACTACACACTGCTCACACACTGCAGGCTGCTCCTCCATGAATGTGCCACAACACTGAGATCCAAACAAGGGCGGGGCTTAGGTGCACTGGGACCAATCACATGATGCCATGCAAATAAGCTCTCTGTGTCTCTCTTTCTCTCTCTCTCTCTCTCTGTCAGTTGCACTCCTGCATGGTGATCATTGAGAAGGCAAAATTTAAACTGCAAACTGTCACTTTTTTCTCAGCTTGAAATTTCAGCTGGGCAAGCATTTTAAGGCATTTTTATTCAGTACTTGGTGCATTTGCCTTAGCAACTGCACCAATTTTCACTGTCTTTTAAGTGCACAAATACTTTTCTCTGAAAATTTGCAACTTTTAAACAGTTTTTAAGTGCTTTCACTACAAGGCAAGGGCAATCATTGCTCAGTTCACATTTTCAAAGTAAACACTCAAGCAGCAAATTCTTCCTCTTTCTTTTCCACAGAAACGCAAGCAGCAAAAGACTTTCAGGTGACATTTTACTTGGCACAACTTTGCTTTTTGGTAAAACAATCCTTGTTTGGGTGCACTGCCAGCAGACAGGAAGATCCTAGACTTACCCTCAGCATGCCTTTCGCTCCAAAATATATTTCCCTTGGACAAGCAACATATTTTTTGTACCTCTTGCCCAAATTAAACATGACAAGATAAGCCCCCATTTTTTGTCACCCCAGGCCACTTTTTAACAAGTAAGCACACCCACCATTAAGATCTGCAACACTGGTACCCACTTACTGGCATATCAATTTACTTTACAAAAGTTAGGTACCACCCTTGGCCTTAGGATGTATACCTGGCTCATTTTCTAGAGGAAGAGAGGGGTGGGGATACAGAAACAAAATAACATGAACCTTGAGTAAACATTACAATCCAGGTCATGGGTGGAGGCTGCTAGACATATGCTAGATCTAACCTGCTGAGGGGGCCCCAGTAAATCCTCAAACCAGAAACAATAATCGGAATGCCTAGAACAGCAATTGGGATTATGCAGTATGGCTTTATTCAACAGATGGAAACTAAAAGCAGAAGTGGACCTCCAAGGGTCAGTTTAGGCAGGACAGGTACATTTCACAAACTCTGCTTGCATGCAGTACAGTTCATGAACATACAAAGAAACCATCTTCTTCCCTATTTCCCAACTGTTGCATCTAGTGGACACCTGGCCATGCACCAGAACATTTTCCTCCTATGAGTGTCATTTAGAGATGCCATGGCCAGATTAATGGAAGTGGGGGCCCTACTCCAAGTCATATTTTGTGGCCTGGGGGCCCCTAAATGCCAACATCCCACTCTTCTACAGTGTCAGGCTGGCAAGGCAGCAATGACCAGGGAACTCAAGCAGGATGTGGTTTATAATGCTGTGTTATGCCACATGATTTGGCAGATCACATGCCCTTGATTATAAACAACACAATTCAGAATGACCAATTACTGCATAAAGAAATATTTTATCGGTACATTATTAACATTTTGTAAATTTTCACTTTTTAGTTACCTTTAACTTCTCTTATTTTTCCCTTGTCATTACTGTACCTTGTAATTATTTTTGTTAATAAGTATGGATTAATTATGGATCCTCTTTTCTTCTTCTTTTCGTCCCTCCTCCGAGACACACCTGCACATTGGATTTCGATTAGTGTGCCCTGCCTTCCCAGATATCAAATTCCACATGTCTAATTTAATGAAAATGGAGATTGTAGCTGCCACAATCTCCCTGCTCATGCCTCCTTAAATACCTTTTCTCTCTGCCAAAACTAAAAAACTGAATTGTGTATTGAAGCAGTTAATGGGGCTCACAGCTCCCTCGCATCATTTCCCTGCTCAAGACTCCTTCGCTCCTTCGCGCTCCAAACCTGAGACATGCTCTAGCTCCTTGCCTACACAATGCATCTGCCACAATCACCCTCTGTGCAGCTACCTTTGACCTCGGTTCTATCTGTTCTCCCACTGTCTCCTCTCCTCCATCTCCATTGTCATTTATAGTTTTGTTGTCAACTTAAAAGTTGCTTTGCTGCCAATGCTGAGTTGCCACATCCTTGCCACCACTCCAAGTCATTGATGCCAAAGCAGCTAAAGAGAGTTGTGCCAAGAAGACTGAGCCTTAAGAACCCTGCAGGACCTTCAGGTATTGACTGCAGTCACTTCAGAGGTTAAGTTTCCTAGAGCAACCTACTGCAACTTCCCAGTAATGTATATGACTCCAATCAAACCAAGACAAAACTGTGCCAGCAAGAGCAATTCCCACAAGTTAGTTCCCCTCAGGTGACTTATCAGCACCCCATGGTCCAGTCAGTGCCAAACTCAAATCTTATTAAAGACTCATCTGTACACTACTCAGGTTGCTGAACACTCACAGACAGACCATGACCAGAGGCAACCACAACTTAGTTTGTTTCTCCAATGCAATAAAACAAGTTATTTCTGTAGCACAAATGGCTTGGGCACTGCAGAACACAGATGACTAGTCAACACAGCATACCCGGTGTGGCCTGACTGATGTGAATGTGAATGTAATGAGTCCAGTCTGTCCTCTTGATTGTTTCTTCAAGATCACACAAGCAGTGGTGACACAACTTGGCCCTGCAGTGTGGCCCAGCATGGGAGGACTCCTCACAGTCACAGCAGGACCAAAGGCCCAACTAGCAGCAGCACTAACTGATCCTGGCTAGTGGCTACACGGAAAACACCAGCAGCATGCGATGCCGCACTAAAGCCGAATCCAACTCCAGGTGACCCCCCGCGGCCTGCTCAGACTCTCTCTCTCTCTCTCTCTTTCTCTACTTCTGTGTCTTTAGGCAGAGACTCTTCTTCTTTGATAGATGATACCAGCCACCAGCACCAATAACTGACCACCACAGATCTCTCTCTCGTTCTCATCCTCTACTCATCATCATTGCCTGGCCACACACTCTGATGCCACACACACAAACACACTGATTCCAGCTCCCCAGTAGCCAACCTCCAAAGGACCTCTGATGGACATGATTGGTTGTGTGTTGTGGGGTCAGGGTAGATCAGAAGTGAAGTCGGGGCTGCCCGTTGGAGAGACTGAGAGGCTCACTTGCTCAGAGCGGCTGCGGGGGAAGGGGATCACCACTCACCAGGCTGACTCAGTGGGGTGGGGGGGCTGACTGACTGACTGACTCCAAGGGGGGGTGCTTTTTAGGCAGTTTAGCACATTGGTGGTCACCCAGTACAGCCAGGATTAAAGAGAGTAACTGTAAATAGGTTAACAGTGGGGGTCCTCCTGAACCTCGGGGCCCTACACCATGGTGTAATTTGCATACAGGTTAATCCTGCCATGAGTGACGCTAAGCCACAAACTCAGAACTCTGCTTCGAATATAGGTGCAAATAAGTGAAACACAGCCACAAACCTTAACTTGCAGCTTGGCCCTTGCTCAGGTATAACTGGTGCTCTTCACAAACCAGGAAACCCTGCCTTGTAAGCACTTAGATGCCGTTCCTCTCTCCCTTGGCCCCAACCAACAGTCTCTGCCATTCTTCAGCGTTACACCTTTGAAACCCTCATTTCCCATGGAAATGTTAGAGGTCCCACACTTTAACTTTATTACACACTGGGGTAACAAGAAAAGCAAACTGCACTCACTTGGGTAAACAGTTTAACAGAAAATTCACTCACTTGGGTGAACTAGTGGCATTGGCACGTGTGATCTATCTTTATCTATGGGCACACACACCCCAGACTACATTTCTCCTAAAGTATCTGGAGATCTTGTCTCCTAGAACAGTACTCACAAAGGGTTATCCCATCCACTGGACAAGGAACAGCAAAAAGAAAAAGGCATTCTACTGGGTAGCAGAACAAACAGTCTCTCAAAGTCCTTTCCAAGGCAGCTGAAACACACATAGAACCTTCATGGGATTGCCCCTTGAGTCCACTGAGACCAAACAGTTCCTTCCACTTCACTGGGAGTAGAAATCAGGAAATCCTGCTGTGGCACTGGTCTCCACCACTTCACTGGAAGCTGGAAATGACACTCCACTAGAGTAAGAAATCCTGGGCTCTCACCTCAGAACCCACTGGCAGTCCTTCTGCCACTCTCGCCTCCTCACTCATGCTCTAACTGAAAACAGACTGAGCATTCTAAGCTCCCCAGAGCAGCTGCCCACACAGTGTGGCTTATGCTGCTGTGGGAGTTCTGAATAACCTAATCATTCTTCCCTCAGGCTAGCTGAGTAAACAATGATGTCATTATGTAAGGATCCCCTAACGAGCTCCCTAGCAGCTGCCTGCTACTTTCCTAACAATAATACTGATAGGATTCTAATAACCTCAGGGGACAGGGTGGTTACACACACACACATGCTCCTACATACATTTATTTAACAGTAAAGCCATGGACTTGTAAGTAGTTGCCCTAGCAAGGAAACATTAGCCCTGGTGGTCCAGTGGTAAAACAGACCAGCGTCATGAATAACCAAGAAAGAGTTTTATCTTGATTTAGAAAAATACAATATTATGACAGTATTCATGAGTATGATAGCCTGCTGCAGAGAGTTAATGCAGAGAGGCAGCAACATGGTATTGAGGCTCCAGAGCAATGGAGTACAGAGTGAGCTGAGCGTATGCTCCCCAGCGAAGTACTGGTGCTCTAGAAGGGGGAACACCTCACAGCAGCCTAGAGCAGCTGCAAGGGACTGCAACAACGGTCACGGAGCAGGCTGTGGTCTGCCAGAGCAGAGTTCCTCTAGAGAGCAAGTCACAGTACAGTGGTCCTCTCACTAGCAAGAAGGCCAGATATTTTGATAGAAAATGCATTAGTTGGCAGGTGACATGTGCCAGGATAACAATTTTTTGAACTAGCAAAGGGCAAAGAAGTAGGAATGGGAGAGTCCCATTCACCAGAGTGTCAGCACAAGCCAGACACCATTTTTGGGTGGCATGAAGCCGCTCCAGAGTTCTAAGGATCTACCTCACCTCAAGGACTTCTCAATCTCAAACATCCTAATAGCTCTCTCCAAGTCCACTACTAATATATAACCATTAATCTTAAAGCTCTGTAACTTAATTACACACTGTGTGAGAAAACATCATAAACATTGCAACAAGCTTAGGACCTACACTAAATATACACCTTATGTCCTCGTCACACTATCTTGCCTCCTGATGTTCAGGGACCTACTGTAGAACCCAACAAATCATTCCCTCAGGTCACAACTCCCTTCAGCCCACCTACCCTTCACCACTCACAACTGCATAACTACTATCCCTCTCAATTAGTCATACATCAATATCCCTACACATCCATGACTGCCCTAGCCTCCCTGCTCATGCTCATTGCAGCAGCTGTCTTCATATAGTCCTTTCACTAACCAAGTACAGCACACCAAACCACCCTGATCTACTAGACATCAGCATCCTCTTCACAGCATCCCCTGCCAATGTCCTCATCTCTCCTTGGGCCCTCCTGCCTCCAAGGTATGAGTCTCTTTTATGTGTCACCACATAAAACACCTATGGCTCCCCTTCCAGCATATACACATCTGGAACACCACAAACTCATCACACTCATAGTCTGGCTATACCAGCTCCTACTTATTGCTGGGGACATTAAAACCAACCCGGGACCAACATTTCTAACCCCCCTCCCTTTCCCAACACTGGGTGGAATGATACGAAGTGGCTTAAAATTGCATATAGCAGCATTAGGAGCCTGCTCTGCAATCTGCCTGAGTGTACACCCTGGACCCTCCAATAACAACCAGACATCCTGTGTATACTGGAGATTTGGCTAAAGCCATCCATGCCAGACACTTTTTGTGACCTAGCAGGTTACAGCCTCATCTGGAGTGATAGGACATCCTCTAAAAAGGGTGGAGGTACAATGATTTATTACAAATCACATATAAAACCTCTCTACCCCCCTGTCTTCCACACAGGTCAAAATTGGTACATTCAAACTATGCCATTGTATCCTTACCCTGGGGGACAGCAAGAAGCTCCATATTCTTTGTGTCTACTTGCCACCAAACACAGCCATAAGGGGCTCTCCACCCTCATAGACAAAGCCGGACCAATCGTAAACAATAACAAATTTGTGATCCTGTGAGACTTCAGTATTAATTACTTAGATCAAGCCAACTCATTCATGGAACTCTCACTAAATAAGATGCAGTTAACCCAAATCATAATCCAACCAATAATACTCTTCAAAAATGCCAAAACATCTACACTCATAGACTGGATCATAGACTGAATCCTTGTCCCTAATCCTGAAAAAATAACATGTTATGGTGTTCTCCCTGACACATTAAGTGACTACTCGGCACTCGTCAGTTTATTGTGTCTGTCACTTCAATGTGCCTACTAATCCTCCATGCTTCTGCAACTACTCCAGACTCAGTCCCTCATTACTCAAAGCTGAACTTGCCAATCAAGATAGGTCTAATCTTTGGACCTCCACCTATGTAGACTTAGTTGTCTCACACTTCAACATAATCCTCCTTAAAGGAGAACTGCACTGAACCCCCTAAGTCATTTTTCCCAATAGAAACAGTTTTTTAAGTACTGGTTAAAATTCTGTTATTGTTACATTTATATAGGCATTTTAGTAACCTCAGTGGGTGTTTCTGCTTTACAGTCTGGTGGTAAGTCCACTTTAGAACTGTATGATATAGTTTATGTCCCTCTCAGCCAAAGAGTTCTATAATAGAACATGGATGCATTGTGGCAACAGTAGAAGTGTGGAACAGGGACATGAATTACATCATACAGTTCTAAAACGGTTCTTACCAGCAGCATGTAAATCAGAAACATCCACAAGAATAACTAAAAAACATGGATGGTTAGAACAATAACAGAATTTGAACTAGTATTACAAAACAGCTTCAACTGGGAAAAAGTACGTATAGATTCAGCACAGTTCTCCTTTAAACTCCAGCACAAACATGCTCCCCTCACTTCCAGGGGAGTTTGTGGAATAAAAACCAGATGGCTCACATGTCCCCTCCTGGCACTCCTAAAAGAAAGGGATAATTGCTGGGCCTCATTTAAACCCTCTAAGTTCCAAACAGACTGGTCCTCAGATAGAGTCCTCAGGAATAAGTGCAAGTAGGTCATCCAGCAAGGTAAAAGTGCCTATTATCGAGCAAAGCTGGCCACCCTGAACAACAATCCCCACCAATTCTCAACCAGGCCCTTGGTTGCTCCAACCCCTCTATCATCCCTGATTTTGAATTGAAGGTGTGAATTGTAATAACCCTTACACCATCTCAAACGCCTTTAATAAGCTGTTCACAGACTTACCCTCCACACATGAAACACCTCACGCATTCCTAGATGGCCAACCCCCCCCCACCTGTAGGGCAACACCCCCTTACTATTTAAACAGGTCACCCTTAGTGAAGTGTTAAACTTCTTAAGAAAATTCCAGAATCAAAATCTGCTGATCCAGATGATCTGAAACCCAAACTCATAAAATTCATGGTGCATGAACTGCCACATCCTTAACCAGAATTATCAACCTCTCCCTCAGCACCAAATACTGTCCCAACTATTTGGGAAAAAAGCTAATATAGTACCAATTTTCAAAAAGGGAGATAAAAAAATTCTAACTATAAACCAATCGCAATATTACCAGTACTCAGTCAAATACTAGAGAAACTTGTTGCCACCCAACTCAGCACTTATCTATGCACTAACAACTGCTCAGTCCAGCCCAACATGGCTTTGGAAATGTCAGTATAACTACTGCCTTACTCACAATAACAGACGCAATCTACACCTCACTCGACAGAGGGGAATATGCTGATGCAGTATTTATCAACCTGACTAAGGCCTTTGACATGGTGGATCATAATATTCTCCTCAACAAACTACGCCCCCTAAGAATCTCGGATAACTGCCTCCCATGGTTCACCAGTTACCTAGTAGACAGATCACAGTGGGTCAAGATTGGTACTTCCTTCTCAGACTATCTCCCCACCAGCATTGGCATCTCTCAGGGCTCGATCCTTGGGCCACTACTATTCTCCCTGCATATCAATTCTCTTCATCAGTACTTCAAGCATAGCTCTCCTTTCCTCTGTGCTGATGATCCTGTGTTCATCAGTAAAGCCCCCAATGCAGAACTTATTAATCATGTTCTTTCATCTGATCTCAAGGCAGTCTAACTATGGCTCACAGCCAACAAGCTCATAATAAATCTAGCCAAATCTGAAGCCATGCTCCTTGGGACTCCATCACAGCTAAAAAACCCAGGTACTTCCTCTTCAGTTATTGATGAGAACAATTTTTATCTAGTTACAGTCACCTCTTTTAAGTACCTGGGTGTCACCCATGACCCCTCTCTGGACTTTTCCACACATGTATCCACTGTCTGTAAGGACATCAGTGTAGGTCTTGGTATTACTTACTGAGCCAGTACACACCTCTCCTCTGCTGCACAGCTCAATATAGCAAGAGCATTACTGCTGCATGAACTCACCTATGGCCTACCAGTCTTTGCCAACACCACCACATCCATAATGCATAATTGGATAGTAGACTATAACAACATCTTCTGTTTCACCCTTGCTTGCAACCAACTCACCCACCACTGTGCATAGGGGCCCATATGAGTAGGGAAACAGGGGTACAGAAACCAGGGTGATTGTTTTTAAAGGGGGCAGACTTTAGCAGGATGGGGGAAATTTTGAGCAAGTATCTGGCAGGCATTTGTCAGGACATGGATTCTAGTCAAAAGTGGGATATTATTAAAAAAAGGTCTGACGGAGGCCACTAGGGCACGTACAAAGGCATGGAGCAAGAAGGAAGGGCAAAGAAGCCAGTTGGCTGAGTTGGGAGGTTATGGAGGGGGTAAGAGGCCAAGAGGAAGGTATTTCAGAAACTCAAGAAATCATGGGGGAGGGGTTGTGAAGGAAGAGTATACGAAGAAGTCCAGGGAGGTTACCAGGCTAGTCAGAGTGGCCAAGGCCTCAAGAGAACTAAGACTGGCACAGGATATTAGGGAAGGAGAAAAGGACTTCTTCAGATAAATTAGAGAAAGAAGGAACAACAAAGACCATATTGTGAGGATTACAAAGGACAGAGGGTGGGTGGAGAATGGGGGGGGCAGGCAGAGGCATTACATGAAGACTTGTGTTCTGTGTTCATAAAGGAGAAAGAGGCAGATAGCCCAAGGGAGTAGAGTGGGTAGTGGAGGGAAGGGGGTGACTGACATAGGGATTGTGGATGACAGAGTTCTGAAAGTATTGAAGGCATTAAGGGTGGACAAGGCACTGGGACCAGATGGCATTCACCCTCAGATACTCAGAGAGCTGGTGTAGATCCTGGTGGGGCCACTGACTGACCTGTTCAATACCTCCCTGGACACAGAATGCATACTACAGGACAGGAGGATGGCCCATGTGGTGCCCATTCAAAAAAGTGGCCCTAGGGATGAGCCAGGCAACTACAGACCAGTGAGCCTCACATTGATTGTGGGGAAGCTCATGGAGACAATCCTAGAGGAACAGCTGGTGACCTTCTTGGAGGACAATGATTTAAAGGATGGTCATCAACATGGGTTTGTCTCCGGCAGATCCTGCCAGACAAATCTAAATGAGTATTATGACTGCATGACCAGAGAACTGGACAGGGGCTACATGGTGAATGTCCTATATTTGGACTTCAGCAAGGCCTTTGATTCCATGCCACATGAGAGGCTGGGGAGGAAGCTGGAATACATGGGGGTGGGAAAAAAGATGGGCAATTGGATCATCAGCTGGCTGAATGGAAGGCAGCAGAGGGTGGTGAGGGGGAGCACTCATCACCAAGGGAAGTGATGAGTAGGGTGCCACAGGGATTGGTGTTGGGACCAGTGTTGTTTGAGATATTCATAACTGATATCGCACATGGGGTCAGGAGTAGGATCAGTCTTTTCATAGATGATACAAAGATGGGAGCTGTGGTAGATGACATTGAAGGCTGGAAGAGGCTGCAGGAGGACATGACCAAACCACAGGAGTGGGCAGTTACATGGCAGCTGGGGATCAGTGCCAAGAAGTGAAGGTACTGCATCTAGGAGCTAGAAACCAGTGGAGGAGCTATCAGCTGGGAGGGGTTCAATTGGAAAGTAATGAGGAAGTAAAGGATCTGGGGGTGATTATAACAGGTAGCATGAACGGCTCAGCTTAGTGCAGGAAGGCAGTGGCAAAGGCCACAAGGATGCTAGGGTGTATGGCAAAGGGAATCTCCTCCAGGAATAGGGAGGTGATCCTTCCCCTTTACAGGTCTCCAGTCAGGCCTCACCTGGAGTACTGCATGCAGTACTGGTGCCCATTCCTGAAGAAGGACATCAAGTTGTTGGAGGGGGTGCGGCATAGGGCAACAAAGATGATCCAGGGATTTGTGGGAAAGTTCTATGAGGAGAGATTAGCAGAGCTGAACATATACCCCCTGGAGGAAAGGAGGGATGGGGGGATATGATCAAAACATTTAAATACCTTGAGGAGATAAATATGCTTAACACAGAGGGAATTTTCCAGCTTAGAAGAAGGAGGGATACGAGAGGGCATCCATTGAGGTTGGAGGGCGGGAAGATTCAGGAGGGAAAACAGGAGGCATTTTTTCACAGAAAGGGTGGTGGCCAAATGGATTGCTGTGCCTGAGGAGGTAGTGTCCTGTAGAATGTTGGGTGGCTTTAAAAGGGGTTGGGACAAAGTGGAGGGGTTATGATGAAGAGGGGTGGGGGTGGTGGGGCAACTGCAAGTTGAGGGGCTAGCAGCACAATCAAGCAGACTCGATAGGCTGTAAGGCCTGCTTCTGCTGGTGTTTTTGTGTGTTCATATTTATAAATGCCTATATCCAAGAGCTCAAGAAAGAGAGCTAGTGGAATTTGTTGTCAGAACACTACAGCCAGAATTGCAGAATTTGTTTGTGTGCAACATGCCAAGAACAACTGAAGAGCTCATACAAAATGGAAGAACTTTACATAAGAATTTGTGACAAGTAAAGCCAGCAGAGAATAATCAGTCTGAAAGAACCAAGAGATTTTAGGAGTGAGGGACTGAACCAGAGACATATAGCACAAAGCAATTTGGTAAACGCACAGCAGAGATTGTATCTGACTAGAAGAGGGGAAAGATTCAATATCAGATGCTATGGGGGCAATGAACTGGAACACAGGAAACCAGATTGCCCAAGGAATAAAGCAGATCAACCTGAAAACAGAGCAGCAACTACATTGATGAAAGAGGAGGAGCCACTAAAGTCAGAGGAGACAATAGAAAAGAAGAAAGTGCCAGCCCGGTAGCGCTGAGGGTTGATGGACTGGATGTCATATCTCATGCTATACCGGTGACCCAGGTTTATGAATGATCTTGGGTCACTGGGGTGCTGGCATGGTGGGGAGGGGGAGCAGGATAAAATTTGCTCTCCCTCTCCTGGGCAGGGTGGGGTTGCCCACCTATAGTCCCACCATCACTGAATGGAGGTTCAGTGCCAGTACAGGCGGTCAACAGTGCGACTGGAAGGGAGGGGCATCCTAATCGATGTGTGTGTGTGCATGCCTCCACATGCATGTGCTATGTTGGGGATGCGTGGGTGTAGTGGCTGAGAGAAAACCCTCAAAAACCCAGAAACTACATATGAAAAAAAGAAGAAAAGAAAAGAAGAAAGCTACAGAGGGGGTAACCGCAGTTACAAGTATGAATTTGCTGCATTTACCTGTAAAGCTGGGAGATACAGAAGTTCAAGGTTTGGTGGATACAGGAGCAACCATTACTATTACCTCAAAGCCCACGTTGATGCAAAATATAGAGTCATGGTCATGGCTCAAGAGAAAGCTGAAGACAGTGTTCTCAGCTGTTTTTGTACATCAATTGTCTAAAATCACTTCTGTTATGACTAGAATGAACTAGAATGCAGCAGGCAGTGCTCCCTGACCTTATGGAATAGCAGGTGTTCTAAAACAGCTGGGAACAGTGGTAAAAAACTGGTCCAAGCCATATTAAAAGGAGTGCTCTTTTTATTATTTCAAATGTGAAAAAAAGTACTAAAATTGACTCAAACTGTGGAAGGAAGGGTATCATACAAGTCAGCAGATAAGGGGCAATCTAAAATAGAATAAAAAAAATAGGTCAAACTTTTCACCATTTTCTTGCACTGCTGCTTTAAGCCTCAGAAGAATTGTATAGTCCATGGGGACAAGCAGAAGTCAGTTCGGCATTTGAGACATGCCGTGAAAGGGAAGAGTGGTTATCTTCAATACAGCTGTCTTAGAGGTCATCAGAACTCTCATTCTTAAAGAGTTGAAGTTGGTAATCGACATAGCGAACAAAAAGGTTGTGAGTTCAGAGAAAGTTGAAAGTGAGATACCAGAGGTGATGGAGATGGAAGACGATAAATAGGAACATGAAGTGTCAGAAGAATCCATATCAGAAGAGTTGCATATATCAATTGTCATTGCAAAAGAACCAGAAGACATATTGCAGGATGTCAGAGCATTTTCAAGTCCATGTCTAGAGGGTTTGGATGAACAAACAGAGAACACAGAGATTCAGCTAGAGTGCATTCTAAGAGCATTTTCTGAGGTGGTCACAGAGACAGTGGGCCAAAGAACCTTAATACAACATGCAATTGATACTGGAAGTGCATAGCCAATTCAGAGCAGACCGTATGCCTTTCCACCAGAAAAAAAGAGTGATTATAAAAGAACAAATACATGAAATGTTGCAAGAAGGAATTATTCAACCATCATTGTCGGCATGGTATTGGTGCCTAAAAAAGATGTAACTATGAGATTTTGTGTGTATTACAGAAAGGTGAATGTGGTAACAGTTGGTGATGCTTATCACTTGAAGAACATGAAGGATGTATTTGATATTCTCACCGCAGCATGAATATTCTCCACAATAGATTTAAGAAGTGGGTAATTGGCAAATACCAGTGGAAATGCAAGACTATTGCAAAACTGCTTTTATTACTCATGAGGATCTGCATGAATTTAATGTATTGCCATTCGGATTGAAAAACGCAGCTACAACATTCAAAAGGATGATGGATGAAGTGTTGTGGGGTGTACAGTATACATTTTGTTTTGCCTACATGGATGACATGATCATCTATTCCAAATTGGTTGAAGAACATTGGAGGCATTTAAGAGAAGTGTTACAGAGACTGAAGAGTCATGGATACATCATCAAACAAGAAAAGTGTGATTTCTGAGCAACCAAAATAAAGTTTTTAGCACGTCATTACAGTTAGAGGAACATTGCCAGAACCAACTGCAATTCAAGAGATCAGAGATTTTCCACAACCTAAGAGAGTAAAATACATACAGAGATTTATTGGGCTGTGTAATTGGTATGGATCATTCATACAGCTGATGGCAGATATTGCAGAATCATTGAATCAGTTAAGACAAAATAGAGAACTAGAAGGTAATGGACATCTGTCCAAGGGAAAGCTTTTCAATTAATAAAAGAATGTATGGCAGAGGCTGAGAAATTGCATTTCCCTGAGTTTGACAAACCTATTAATTTAGCTACATACGCAAGTGATCTGGGACTTGGAGCAGTGTTGTTTCAATAGCAAAAAGGAGAAAAGAAAGTAATCTTGTATGAAAATTGAACATTAAATGTTATAGAGAAAAAGTATAATACCTCAGAAAAAGAGTGTTTAGCCATAGTATAGGCCATTAAACAGTATCAAGGATATCTGGACAGCAAGCCTTTCACACTGTACACAGATCACAGTACCTTGACATGGTTATTTATAAGGAAGGATATGAATGGGAAGTTGGGAAGATGGTCACTTCTTTGGCAGGAGTATGCCTTCAAACTTCAAAACTGTAGAAAAAGTTCCAATGTGGTAGCAGATCATCTGTCAGGCACAGCTGAGAAGAACAAAGAAGAGGAGTATGACAAAGATGATACAGACATGGAGAGAGCAGTGTAAAATTCTGAGGAAGACAATTTATTGTTGCCTTTTAAACAATGTGAACTGATGGATGTTCAGAGAAAATATGCTGAAACAAGAATGTTCATGGAGTTGTTACAGGAAGGAGAAGTTACTGAGTTATTGTCAACTAAGTGGAGACTACCAAACCAAGAGTATCAATACTGTACGTCATAGTGGATGGAATCTTGATGATGCACTCAAGTAAATCAGAAGTATGGAGGGTAGTTCTACCACAATGTTTGAGACACTAGATTATGCAGTCGTTACATGATCTTTCAATAGCAGGTCATATGGGAAGGAAAAGGACTTTAGAAAAAAATTAGAGCAAGATTCATTTGACCTGGAATGAGACAAGAAATAATAAAATACATTCAGACATGTGCTACATGCAAGAAGTAAAGTCAAGCAATCAGAAACTGATGGGACAAATGGTAGTCAACCATTCAAAGAGACCGTGGACTGCTATAGTCATAGATATTGTTGGACCATTGTTTATTTATTTATTTTTTTTATTTATTTAATATTTTGGAGAGACCTTTGAGAGTGAGCTCTTTTACAAAGGTTCCACGTCAGGGTGGACAAATAGGACAATACACATATACAGTGGTTACAGATGCCTACTCATTTGCATACAAGAGCAATTACATGAGAGTTAGACAAATAGAGAGAAAAAAATTATAACAGAGTAGAAGATATTTCAGAAAAGGATTATTTGCACCAGTTTGCCCCCCCCCACTTCCTCCAGCAACCTCCAGAATCCATTGCTAGACTAAAGTTGAGATGACTGCATAGTGGTTAAATGATTGCTCCAATGGTAGCAGGCTGGTTGTAAATAAACCAGATGGAGGGGTTTGATATTACCCTTGTAGGGCAGGAAGTGGGGGATGGTGGGAAGAGATGCTGTGGGGGGGGGTAGCAGCACCAAAAGGCCTTGTCGAGTAGGGGGTGGTGGTGGGGGAATGGGGAGAGTCATTATCTACATACAGATCAGAGCTGAAAGACGAACAAAGGGAATGAATATATTTTAGTGGTAGTGGATCAATTCACCAAGCTTGTGGAAGCCTTTCCAATAAGAAGAGCAAATACAAATATGATTGCAAACAAACTAGAAATAGATGTTTTCTGCAGATGGGGAACTCCAAAGCATATTTTATCAGACAATGAACCATGGTTCAGGTCAGAGTAATGGTAACAATTTTGCATTGCTTGGGAGTCAGTCTCTTTTTCACAACACCATATCATCTGCAATCAAACTGGACAGAGAAAGAAAGAAAGAAAAGAAATATCAAGTCATACCTGAGAACTTATGTTCATGACAACCAGCAGAGATGGGATCAGTATTTGCCCAGAATGTCAATGGCACCAAGAAGTGTGTCACAAGAATGAACAGGGAGCAGTCCATCATTGCTGATGTGTGTGAGAGAAATGTTGTTACCCATAGATAGAGAACTGTCAGGAAAACCAGAAGTAATGGAGGATATGTCAGAGTATACAAAGATATTAAAAGGCAATATGCAAAAGAATAAGAAGTTTGCCAGTGAAAACAAGACGAATGCAGAGAAGCAACAACAATATTGTGATAGATACAAAAGGAGAGTAATGTTGGAGTGTGGAGAGATGGTACTTTTAAGAAGACATCAATACTCAAACAAAGAAAATATTTAGCACAGTTGGTAAGAAGATGGGAAGGACCAAATTTGATCACCAAGAGTTGTTCCGAAGTAATGTACTTTCTCAAGGATCCAGTTACTGGTCTAGACCGGGGGGGGGTACACCATGTATAGGATCCTTAGACAGTTTAGTGCTAGAGAGATTATTGACTACACCAGAGTGGATTCTGGGGGTGCACCAGGAGTGCAAACTTCTTCAGACGAAACAGAAGATGGGCAAAATCTGATAAATCAGAGTATGTGGAGTTATAACTTTAGACCTAGGAGGAATGTGGATTATAGAACCCTACATTCTGAAGGGACTCATTCCTTGTGGGTGAGCTTCATCTACACCAAGTAGAAAACAAAGAGAATGTATATAAAATTTGTATATATTAATGAAGTAGTAATGTATTAAAAAAAAATTTGTGTATACTGTAAAAATTTAAGCAGCAAGGCTTTCTATTAGTGTTAAGCTTTGGTCAACATTGTTGCCCTTTAAAATGGAGAGAATGTAACAGTCGTGGACAAATGTTCTGCAAGAAGTGAAAAATGGGTGCCTCAGTGAAGTTAGGTCACTTAGGAGTGGGCTCAATACCAGGTTCTGCCAGTGCACAGAAAAAGAGGGTGGATCCTGTAGAATAAATCAGAAGGTTGGTCGTGAGCATATTAGTAGTACTAGGGTAAGTAGTGAGCTAAAAGGCGGAGAGAAAGGGTTTTTTACCTCATTAGAAATGCATGCATGCACCTACATACATTTATTTATTTAACAGTAAAGCCGGGGCTAGTAAGTAGTTGCCCTATCTAGTAAACATTAGCCCTGTTGGGACAGTGGTAAAACAGGACCAGCATCATTCATAAGCAAAAGAGAGTTTAATCTTTATTTTAAAAAAATGCAATATTGTGCTAGTATTCATGATTGTGACAGCCTGCTGCAGAAAGTTAATGCAGAGTGGCAGCAACCCAACGCTGAGGCACCAGAGCAATAGAGTGACAGTGTTAATCGAGTGTTGGCTCCAGAGCAAAGTTCTTGTTCACTATGAGGGGGAGCCCCTCACAGCAACCTAGAGTGGCTGCAAGGGACTGCAACAATGGTCACAGAGCAGGCTGCAGCCTACCATAGCAGAGCTCTTCTAGAGAGCGACTCATAGTAGAGCGCTCCTCTCACTGGCAAGGAGGCCAGATATTTTGATGGAAAACACATTAGTTGGCAGGTGACAAGTGCCAGGATAACAATTTTAGGTCTCACTGGCAAGGAGGCCAGATATTTTGATGGAAAACACATTAGTTGGCAGGTGACAAGTGCCAGGATAACAATTTTAGGGACTGGCTGCAATTGTTTTAAACTGTAGTTAAAATAAAAAGGGGCACAGAAGTAGGAATGGGAGAGCCCATTCGCCAGAGTGTCAGTGCAAGCCAGATGACATTTTTGGATGGCGGAGGCTGCTCCAGAATTCAGTTGCACCACAGCAAAAACACAACAAAAATACACATAAATTAAGTAAATTCATGCAATAAAGAAGCCACAGGGGCTACTAATGGGTCCAAGGGACATAACTGTGTGTGTGTGATTGAATTCAAATATACAGTGTTTTAAAAACAGAGCTAGTTGAAGTTAGCTAGCATATACAAAATGGAGGAGTCATTTTGAACAGCAAAAGAGTGCAAACTCTTTTACTAAAGAGTGCCATCAAGCCATTATTTATTTATTTATTGAAGTCTAGGGTAACACCACTTGAGCACAAAGCTCTTTACATAGGTTCCACATCATGATAGCAATACAAAACTGGGTTGTACAAATTACAAAGATTGTAGATACAGCAGATGCAACAGGGACTGAACATGTTACAGAGGAAGTTAGGATATTTGAAGCGGGGTTAACGAAAAAGACACTTAAGGGTATAAGATGACTGAAAGGAAAAAACAATCAGTTGTCTGTGGGGACATAGGGTTAGCAGAAGAACAAGTGCTAGAAGAAGTGAGGAGGAGCCCCAAGTGCCATCGAGGAGGTGATATTGGGAGGAAGCAAGTCTGGCGGGGGGAGAGGGAGGATAGCAGGAAACAGAGGGGAGGGAAGAGATAAGGAGGGGGGCACATAACTCAGGAGAGGAGTCGGGGTGAGGGGAGAGAAAGTAAGAAAGGGGAAGGGATCAAGGGAGAGTTTAGGGGAGGGTGTGGGGTGGGAAAAAGATGGGGTGACAAGGCATGGGGGAG
Source organism: Neoceratodus forsteri (assembly GCA_016271365.2). Taxonomy (NCBI): domain Eukaryota; kingdom Metazoa; phylum Chordata; order Ceratodontiformes; family Ceratodontidae; genus Neoceratodus; species Neoceratodus forsteri. Next base: position 758,286,903 of record CM057452.1, read on the forward strand.
ACAGTGAGGCACGGAGGGAGGGAGGGAGGAAGGTAGAGAGGGGCTACGGGAGAGCAATGAAATACCAGTGAGGAGAAGGGGTCCAAACTATGGGTGACTGTCGCAATGGGTGGCATTCAGCAGGAGTTGCTTGAGGTGGACATTGAAAGCACCCAGTGTAGGCATATGAGCAAGATCTGCCTGGAGGGAGTTGAACCAGAGCGGGGCCCAGTATGAAAATGATCTTTGGCCTAGGGAAGTGTGACATTTTGGTATTATGAAGGTCTGTAGTTCAGAGTTACGTGTGCACCGTGGGTTACTGCTAGGTACCAGGAGTTGACTAACCCCAGTTGGGAGTGTTCCAAGGCTAATCTTTTTTGCCAGCAGGCAAGTTTGGAATTTAAGTTGAACATTGAGGGGGAGCCATTGTGCATTGGTATACAGGTCACTGGTATGAGTCAGCCTAGTTGCTCCTAGGGTTAGCTGGCATGCTTTGTTTAAAGCAGTTTTTAAATGCAAGAATGCAGTGTCAGTAGCTGTGCCATAGATAGGCAGGCCGTAGTCAACGAGTGAGCCCACAGAGCTGTGAACAGCTATTTTGAGGGCTTCAGGGGTCAGACTGCACCTATGCTGATAGAGCATCCCCATACATTTATTAATTGCTTTAGCTGTGTTCTCAATGTGTAGCGTGTAGCACAAGAAGTTGTCAATGGTGATCCCCAGATATTTAAAGTGTTGGACCAGGTCCAGGGAGGTCCCAGCAACATTACGTATTGATAATGGGTAGCCACAATGCTTGTTTTGAGAGCTAGAGAACAGCATAGGTTTAGTATTTTTCTTTTTATAGTTCAAGATTAATTTATGATCTTTGAACCACTTCTCAAGATTGGTAAAGTCACTTTGGAGTTGTTGCTCAAGCTTAATTGGATTTGAGCCATGTGCAAATACAACTGTGTCATCAGCATAAAGTAGAATGTGGCTCTGACTGGCTTGAGGGAGACTATTCAGGAATAAGCTGAATAGGAGGGAACCCAGTATAGATCCCTGAGGGACACCAAAGCAGACAGGCTTGCTATCCGATAGGGTTGAGCTGATTCTGACTTGTTGGGATCTGCAGTCCAGGTAGCTGCAGAACCACGAAACTGCCTCAGGGGCCAGGCCCATTGCGGCAAGTTGCTTAATAAAGAGGGCATAATTGACCATATTGAAAGCTTTGATCAGATCGATAAAGATTGACCCAGAGAGTTGTCCTGTATCAAGAGAATTGTGTATGTGACCAGTGAACTCTAAAAGAGCTGTGGTGGTGCTATGCCCAGTTCTAAAGCCATGCTGCTCAGGGCAGAGGAGTTTGTATTTGTCAAGGTATTCAACCAGTTGGTCCACAACTATTCATTCAATGGCCTTCGACAGAGGTGGTAGCAAGGAGATAGGTTGATAGTTCTCTGTGAGGGCAAGGTCCTCACTCTTATGAATGGGAGTGACTATAGCAGCTTTCCATTTTTGAGGGAATACTGCATGTCGAGAAGTGACAAGTTGAAGATGTGGGTAAGAGGGGACAGGACTTCTTCCAAAGAGAGAGAGAGATTAATTCAAGATCTAGGGTGTCCCCACTGAATCTCCCCTTACCAAGCACCTTCGAGATGTATTTCCTTGCATTTCCAATAGAGATGGCCTTGAACCGAAAGGGGGATTCACAGAGGGTTGTGGGTCTATGATTGGGTTGCCCAGATGGAAGAAATCGGGGGGGGGGGACATGAATGAGGTCCGTGAAGACTAGGTTGAAAGTGTTGGCTATATTTATCCTGTTTTCACCAAACTTGGCAGGGTTATACATTTAAATGTGCTCCATATGGGGAAATGTTTATTTGTGAATAAAAAGTCAAGAAAGGAAAGTCACTGACCTGGGAAGGTGGAGTGACTGGAAACCAGGTTCCATGTTGCAGGGAGCCAGGGTGGAGGAGAAGCCAGGAAAGGGTGTATTGTTTCAGGCAAGAGGTGTTGGAGCTGTTTTTAAAAGAGAAAGTGGTCATTTTCACAGATATGTACTTCTAGACAGTGGGGAAGAGTCACTGCAAAATGTGTTATTTTTCATTGTAAGAGAACTTCAGTCTTTAGTGACTCTGGGTTACATGGGTGAATTTCTAAAAGAAAAATTCAGGAGAAACATAGAAACATAGACTTTGACTGCAGATAAGGGCTACTTGGCCCACCCAGTCGGCCCATTTCCCTACCTACTGGATAAGCTGCAGATTCTAGTTAACCAACAGCCTACATCCTGCAACCCCCCACTATAATTGCCTTATGTCTGTCCCATGCATGTTTGAATTCCCCCACTGTTTTAGACCCAACGACCTCCTCAGGAAGTGGTTCCATGTATCCACTACTCTCTCCGTGAAAAAAAATTTCCTCACATTACCCCTGAGCCGTTCCCCCTCTGTCTTTAAATTTCTTACCATGTAAGTGTGGAAATGCTTAGACATATACATTGTGAAGTAAGGATTTATTTATGTGCAAAACATGTTATGTAAAATGTGTAATCCAAGCTGACAGGACAAGGCAGCCTCAGAATGTTCAGACAGAGTGGTGAGGATACAAAAGTTGGATTCCATTGTGGCTTATGATGCTGCAGGATTCCAAACAGGAGATGTTTGTGATTGGTGTTTAGGGTTGGAACAGGGTTGTGTTCACTCAGAGACCGGGATTTGTGGCAATTGCAATGCTCAGAGATTATAAAAGGAGCTGCAGAGCTAAGTTGAAGTTTGAGCAGGGAGAGTGACCTAAAGGGACCAGACCAGACCAGAGGGAGTCCAGCCTACAAAGGCCAACCATTTTGATAGTGCCTGGGGGGACCAGCCCTCAAGTTTAATGTAATAAATATAGGGGATAATCTGTATCCCAGTATCATTGAGGCACAGATCAGGAAGCATATGAAGACCAGGAGCAGACATAAAAATTGCAAGTAGCATTTGTTTTTCCAATAACAGTAAATTAAAAAATAAAATTGTTCAGTATAACTATTTACAAAGGCAGTACAAACACAGAAAACAAAGTCCTTCTTCTGAGGATAGCTCTGATTCCAAGTTTCAGTCTTGTTCCCTCTCTCTAGCAAAAAGTAGTACTGTTCTTTTCATACGTCTTTGCCTGGGAAGTTGTTGAGGAGACATCCCATTTTTCAGAAAATGTCCTTGTCAGTTTCCTTCCTTGCAGGTGCAACAAAATAGTACATGGTATCCCAGAACTGACCTCCTGTTGACAGCTCTGCAAAAGAGCTAGTGTTGCATTCCAGGTTAACCCCCTAAGTTCCAAATAGCTTTTTAAAATCATTTCAACAATATAACTATATACATATTTAAACCACGGCATCCCAGTTTCACATAAATATTTATATATATTTTATAACTTCAGATAAGCAAAGGGGGAAGAAAAGATAGAAGCAGCAAGTGAAGGCAGAGAACAATTTGAATGCGCAGTCAGACAAGAGAGAAAAGAAGAGGACAGAACAGATCCTTATGTTTAGCTCTTTCTACATTTAACCACCCAGTCCCCTGGGGTTACTAGAATCCCTTAGTAACAGTGCTAGGCAGGGTGAGGTAGCTGGTGATTAACTAGCTAAATGGTTTTTCACCTGCTCACTCTTCTATTCACTTGGCTTCAACTGAGATGGAAGTGATGAGCTCATTTGGAACTCTCCCAACAGCATAACCCTTGTGCCAGCTCTTGAGGTGGGAGTTTAAATGTTGAGATGAGAGTCAGTGTACAGTTGCAGTTATGAAGTTGGAGGAGTGAGAACTGCTCAGCTGTGGGCTCTGAGTTGAGGGCCCTGTATTCTCATCCTAGTTCTGGTATTCTCCAGCTTCCCAAGAGATGTGGTGGAGACCTTTTCTCCAGCAGGATTTCCTGATTTTCATCCCTGGAGGAGTGAAAAGGATTGCTAGTGGATGGGCAATCCCAGTTTGATCCAGGATGTTTTGAAGCTGCCTGAAATGTCTAACAGTGAGTTGATTCTGCCTTTGCTACAGAAAGCAAGTACCTGTTCTGTTGTGTTCCATGCCCAGAGGGCAGGCACATAGAAACACAAAATTTGACAGCAGATAAGGACCGATTGGCCCACCATGTCTGTCCATTTCCCTACCTGATGGATAAGCTGCAGATTCTAGTTATTCAACAGCGTACTTCCTCCTGCCTCCCACTAGAATTGCCTTATGCCTTTGACTGGGTGACCAAAGTAGTAGGTCGGGGGGGGCTGTGGACATGGCCTACCTAGACTTTAGCAAGACATTTGACACAGTCCCACACAAAAGATTAATATACAAGTTAGCCAGCCTGGGAGTGGGTCCCAAGATGATATCCTGGGTAAAGAATTGGCTGGAGAATAGGACACAGAAGGTAATAGTAAATGGAGTCCACTCTGAAGAAAGGGAGTTACTAGTGAGGTACCACAGGGTTCAGTATTAGGACCAGTCCTCTTCAATGTCTTTATAAGCGACATTGCAGAGGGACTGGAAGGAGAAGTATGTCTCTTTGCAGATGACACAAAGATCTGCAACAGAGTTGATACACAAGGTGAGGCGGAAAGGATGAGAAGGGACTTGGCAAGGTTAGAGGAATGGTCAAATGTATGGCAGCTTAGATTCAATGCTAAGAAGTGCAAGGTAATGCATCTGGGAAACAAAAACCCAGGGGAAGAGTACACAATGGGGGATGAGATACTAACAACAACAAAAATGGAAAGGGACCTGGGGGTAGTCATATCAGATGACTTAAAGGTGGGCAAGCAATGTAAGAGGGCAGTAAGAAGGGCTGGGGGGATACTGGGATGCATAGAGAGAGGCATCACCAGTAGAAAACAGGAAGTTGTTATCCCTCTGTACAGACAGCTGGTGAGACCCATCTGGAGTACTGCGTGCAGTTCTGGAGACCCAATCTCCGCAAGGACATAGACAGGATGGAAGCTGTCCAGAGGAGGGCAACTAAAATGGTGCAGGGTCTGCACCAGAAGACATATGAAGACAGACTAAAGGAGCTTAATATGTATAGCCTTGAGGAAAGGAGGGAAGGAGGGGGACATGATAGAAACTTTCAAGTACCTCAAGGAATCAGCAAAGTCCAAGAGGTAGCATCTTTCAAAAAGGCATGCAAGAAGGGCACAATTTGAAGATGGGGGCAGCTCAGAGGTAATGTAAGAAGTATTTTTCACAGAGAGGGTTGTGGATGCATGGAACAGCCTTCCAGAGGAGGTTGTGGAGTCAAAAACAGTGGTTGAATGCAAGCATGCACGGGACAGTCATAAGGCAATTCTAGGGGGTGGGAATAGAAAGAAGTAGGCTGCTGGTTAACTAGGATTTGCAGCTTATCCATTAGGTAGGGAAATGGGCAGACTGGTGGGCCAAGTGGTTCTTATCTGCCATCAAATTCTATGTTTCTATGTTTATGCCTGTCCCATGTATTCTTGAATTCTCCCACTGTTCCTAACTCCACAACCTCCTCAGGAAGGCTGTTCCATGCATCCACAACTTTCTCTGTGAAAAAATACTTTCTAACATTAACTCTGAGCCATCCCCCCTTTATCTTCAAATTGTGCCCCCTTGTTCTTGCACGTCTCTTCTTCTAAAAGTTACTACCCTATTGTACCTTAATTCCCTTGAGATACTTGATAGTTTCTATCATGTCCTCCCTCTCCCTCCTTTCCTCAAGGGTATACATCTTAAGCTGCTTTAGCCTCTCCTCGTACGTCTTCTGGTGCAGACCTTGCACCATTTTGGTTGCCCTCTTCTGAACAGCCTCCACTCTGTCTATGTCTTTGTGGAGATGGGGTCTCCAGGCACAACTTCTGTTTCTGTAAGTACAGACATGCAAGACTCTTTGAAGTAAAGTTGGCAGAGGTGTGTGATGTACAGAGGTATGACCATACCACACTGTTCGGGACTTTGCACCTTTACACTACTGAGGCAGTGAATTTGAATCCTGAATGCCAAGATGTCACTGGTCTCTCCTCACCAGGAACCCAATATCTCTTAATGCTTGCCCCTTCTCCATGGACTACCAGAAGCTCTTCTAAAGCTGCTTTCCTAGTGCTGTTCTGCAGGACTTCCATGGAACAGAGGGCTTTCGTGCGCAGGGCTCTGCATTGGTTAAACAACCTCCCCACTGAAGTCTCATCTGTTCATAAATTAGGCCCTTTCAAACACTCACTCTGACAGTAACTCCTTGCTAAAAGCGATTGTGACTGTTCCTAGCCTCTCTCCTTCCCCCACAATCCTGTCACTCCTCCCCATATTTTGTAATTGACTACGACAAGGCCAGTACTGTCTGTTCCATTCTAATTAATAATAATAATAAACTTTATTTATATAGCGCAATTCTTAATACCAAAGCGCTTTATAAGAAAAAAATAAAGACACTATAAAACCATGAATAATTAAAATTCTGATCACACAGTTAAATCTACTATAACTTCACAGAAATATAAGATTAAACAGATGGGTTTTCAGAGCGGCCTTGAAGGTCTCCACTGTCAGGCACTCTCGAATCCGGCAAGGTAGAGAATACCACAGGGTCGGGGCTACATAAGCAAAGGCGCGTGCACCAGATGACTTCAACCATACCCTGGGAATCTCTAGCAATCCCTCACCAGTGGAGTGGAGAGGTCAGGAGTGGCACAGAAGCTCTTGCAGGTAGTGCAGTCCTAGGCCATGTAGGCCTTTGTAGGTCAGTAAACTGACCTTGAAGGTAATCCTCCGCAGAACTGGAAGTCAGTGCAGCTCATGCAGCACAGGTGTAATATGGCTAGATTGAGAAAGCCCAGTCAGTAACCTGGCCACCACATTCTGCACCAACTGCAGCCTGCAGATTTCTACCCCTGGCAACCCTAGGTACAGGGGAGTTACAGTAATCCAAGCAGGAGGTCACAAAGGTGTGGACGAGTGTAAGCAGGTCACCAGGTGGTACCAATTGCTTAATCCAGACAATATTCCTCAGATGGTAAAATGAGGTCTTGACAACGGACAAAACCTGAGATTTCAGGGTCAGTCTATCATCAAGAATAACACCCAGACTCCACACTCGATCAGAGGTCTTCAGCTGCCAGCTTCTTAGTACAAGACCAGTTGACTGTCCTACTGAAGACCTCTCAGCTCAATGACCTGGGTCCACAACCAACTCCTCAGTCTTGTCTCAATTCAGCTTCAACCAGTTGGCATTCATTCAGTCCTGGATCTCGGATAGGCAGTTGTTAAATATCGAAACCACTAACTCCTGATCGGGTGCAAAAGTCATGTACAGCTGCATATCATCTGCATAGCAGTGAAAACTCAGCCCATAGCACCTTACAATGTCCCACAATAACACCACAAATAACACGGAAGACAGTACAGAGCCCTGCAGTACCCTACATGGTAGGGAAACTGGGTCAGAGGAAAAATTCCCTGACACCACTCTCTGAGACCTGCCAGTGAGGAAAGGGTGAAACCATCTGAGGAGTGTACCCAATAATCCACAGATCAACCGCAGGTGCTCCAGCAATATCCCATGGTTTACAATGTCAAATGCAATGGAGAGATCCATGAGGACTAAGATGGACTGACTCCTCTGATCTCTCGTTATCAGGAGGTCATTGAGCACCCAAATAAGGGCAGTCTTGATACTGTGCCTCTTCCTAAAACCTGACTGGAAGGGATCATAGATGTCATGGATGGTAAGATTATCCTCCAGCTGCAGCGTGACTCCCTTCTCAATAACCTTCACTGCAAAGGGAAGGTTAGGGACTGGCCTGTAGTTGATGAGACAGTCCGGGTCAACAGAGGGTTTCTTCAGGAGTGGAATCACTGCCACCTCCCTCAGGGATTCTGGAAACACCCCAGTCTCTAAAGAACACTGGACTACCTCAGCTAGGACCGGGCCGATGACATCCACACATCCCTCAAGAAGATGCGTAGGGCCTGGGTCCAGACTACAGAAAGTCGGCTGCATACTCTGGATGATCATCATGACATCCAAGATTACCACCTGATTGAAAGCTGACCAACCAGATCGAGGTGATGTGACCTCCCACCGATCACTGCCCCGCCCATTGTAGTGGGTTTGGCAGATCTTTGACCTGATGTCAGCAATCTTATCTGCAAAGAAGCGAGCAAACTCATCACATTTCTCCTGTGACAATGCTCTCCATAACTGCAGACAGGCTTGATAGCACAGTCTGTCCACAGTTCTGAAGAGCTGGGCTGGTCAGTTCCACTCAGCCGTAATCTCACCGGACAGGAACTCTGCCATCTTACATGAGATCACCGATTGATAGTCTGCATAATGTGCCATCAATGTAAGCTTGTCAGCATCAAGGCCAGATTTCCGTCAGTGCCACTCCATCCTTTACCCTACCGTCCTTATCTCTCTTAAAGCTTCATCGAACTATGAGGAATGAGGAAGAGTGGAAAGAGGGTGAACATGGACTGGAGCAATGGAATCCAGAATCCTGACCACAGCCCTATTATAGACCTAAAGTAGTTCTGTGGGTCCCTGCTTGCACCTGGAAACCCCAATAGGTCCAGGACCACTATCAGGCCTTCTGGGGTCAAACCCCTTAATAGACCATAAGGGACCATCTCCAATGGGGCAGGCCTATAAGGGGGAGTGCCTGGAAGTTGAATCTGATAGTGCAATAGTCTGACCATCTCACCAGTTCCACCACCAAGTCAGAGCTGTACATACCCAGAAGGAAAATTAGGTCCAATGAATGACCCAAAATATGGGTCACAGAGGAAACCACCTGTATGAAGCCCAATGAATTCATCAATTGGAGGAAATATTGTCCAAAGTGCGAGAGTTCGTTGTTGATCCAGGTGTTGAAGTCACCCAGTACCACACTCTAGGGGACTCCAACACCGTGTCGACAACAAAGTCCATGATTTCCCTCAAACATTGCTTCCCATCACTGGGAGGACGGTAAATAAGAAGAATTTTGCTCCCCATACCTGCACCCAGGATACATTCAAAGGATCGGGTATCCCCCACTGGTACAACTATCAGACCCAAGTCTCTTTTAAAACAATTGGCAACACCCCCGCCCCTACGATCCAATCATAGGTGGTGTATCACAGAGAACCCAGCCAGAACAGCCGCTTCCAAAACTGGACCAGCATTCTCATCCAGCCAGGTCTTGGTGATGCAAGCCAGGTCTGCTGACCCAACAAGATCAGCAATTACTGCCATCTTGTTTTTAATGGACCTGCCAATGGGCCCAGACCCTGGGAGTCTGTGGCTTGGGCCCATTGGAGAATGGATCAATTCATCTGGGTCTCCTAGGCTATCTGCGGTATAGATCAAAGGATTTGTGCCGCTGGTGGCTGTAGCAAGGTGCACAGATATTCCTAGCGGTGGCCTCCTGGTGAAATTGTTAGTGGCCCTCTGAGTGCTTGGTCTGAGCTGGAACACATTGGAAAGGATGGCTGGGCTCAGATTATGGTCAGATTATTTTTAAAATTCAAAATGGGATCATGTTACTGTATAGGCAGTGAGAGTGCCTGCTACACTTTTTCATTTTTGCACCACATTGACCATATTGCTATTGAACTACTATGGCCTTCTTCTTTCTACATGAGAGGTGGTTGGTGAAGGACTGTGGTTTTGGTTATTTTTTGAGAGGTGGGAGTTCTCAGGTCCACAACACAAGACTTGGACACTTTAAAATCTGCTCTACTTGCTATTAATAGATAGTTCTAATTTTATTAATAGCCTCACACTCTGCCGAAAATGTTTGTATTTATTTGATATTTTATTTTGTTTTTTATTATCTTTGTTGTTATTATTTTTGTTATTTGGTTAAACTGGGTTTTTAGGAGTGGGAATGTATCTAGAGGGTATATATAATTACATGGTCTGCTTTGTTGTTTGTGATAGTATTTGTTGTGTGTGATAGTATTGGAAAATGTGATGGGAAGGCTTAGTGAAGGTCAGGCACTATTCCCCCACCAGACTCAGGGAATTGCATCCATTTGAATGCCCCTATTTACCTAATGAGACCTATAAAAGGTGTCAAACCTTAGGGATTATCAGGAGGCAAAGAAGAAAGGGGAGAACTGCTTCTGGTTGGGGAAGGGAAAGGGAAGGGTAAATGTAGGTAGTGGGGACCAGGAGATGCCCTGGGGCAAAATGGTGTCAGGACAGGGGTATTCCCTGTCTTGTCCCCATACCCAAGGGCTCAGCAGTTGCTGGACAGGAGTCAAGGTCTTTCTCAATGTCCCATCCAATCTGTGCGGTGTTATGCAATTCCAGCTCCATTAGGAACAAGGTGGCTATTATAGCTGATCTTCTTAGAATGGTGGATCTGGCATGCATCACTGAGACCTGGCTGGATGAAAATGCAGGCCCAGTATTGGCTTCTGCTTCTCTGGCTGGGTTCTCGGTGATACACTGTCTGAGGTTAGATCGTAGGGGCAGGGTTGTAGCCATCTTTTTAAGACTGAACTGGGCCTTATGGATGTTCAAGGGGGGTCCACCAGATCCTTTGAGTGTATCATGGGAGACGGCGTAGGTTCAGGATACTCCTCATCTACCAACCACCAGAAGATGGCAGAGAATTCCTACAGGAGATAGCGGACTTCATCATCGACATGGTATTGGAGTCCCCTAGATGGATAATTCTGGGAGACTTCAGTGCCTGTGTCCATGATGAACTCTTGCAATTTGGTCGAAATCTCCTCCTGTTAATGATGATGCTGGGCCTTACACAGGTGGTTACCTCTGATACCCATATAGGGGGTCACTCGCTGGATCTGGTGTTCCTCCTGAGGATGGAGACCTTAGACATGGGGGTGGAGCCAGTCAGTTGGTCTGACCATCACACCATAGGGTTCAGTTTTGGGGCTCCTCCCAATGGACCTGCCCCTATGGAGATGGTCCTGTACCACCCCTTGAGGAGAGTTACACCATATGGTCTATTGATGGTCCTGGACATATCAGGATTGTTGGGTGATTGCATGAGTCCAGGTGATATAGTATTAGCCTATGATAAGGTGATGGGAGATGCCCTGGACTTGATTGCTCCTGTTTGTGTTCGGCCACTCACTCTTTGCCCAAGGTCCGCTTTGTTCAATGGTTCCTTAAAGGAGTTGAGGTGAGTTGGTTGAAGGATGGAGAGAGCATGGTGGAAGTCTGGCCTGGATGCTGACAAGCTTAGATTGACGGAACATTAGAAGGGCTATCAATCAGAAATCACCCGTAAGAAGGCAGAGTTCCTGTCCAGGGATATTTCTGCTGTGCAAAATTGACTGGCTTGGCTTTTCTGAGCTATTGACAGATTGTGCAATCCAATGTGTCTCCAACCCAGAATAGCGTTTTCTCAGGCTAAGTGCGAGGAGCTTGCTCATTTTTCGCACATTAGGTTGTCAGCATCAGATATGGTATCAGCCTGCTCTCCCTATGAGGGCTTGCAGAGGTCAACGGGAGGTGGTGAGCACTGAGTCTGTCCGGACGGATTGAAGTTCATGGACATTGTGAAGATTGTTATGGCTTTACACCCAACCAGTTGTAGTTTGGATCCAGGCCCTTCCCCCTTTTAGTGGGGTGTGTAGATGTCATCTGCCCGATTGTAGCTCAAATTGTCTGGAATTCTTTGAAGAGAGGGTCTTTCCTGATCCCCTCAAGGAGGCGGTCATATGACCAGTCCTTAAAAAGCCCTCCTTGGATTCCGACTGTCCAGCTGACTACCGGACTGTCTCTAACTTGCCCTTTGTGGGTAAGGTTATTAAGAATGTGGTTACGTTGCAATTGGATGATCACCTTGTAACCCACAATGTCTATGAAGCTCTCCAGTTTGGATTTAGGAAGAGACATAGCACAGAGACTGCCCATGTCTGTGTATTAAATGATCTTTTAATGGCAAGAGATCGAAAGGCTTGTACCATTCTGATCCTTCTTGATCTCTCAGCAGCATTTGACACTGTGGACCATGGTGTGCTTTTGGAGTCCTTGCGGATCCTTTGTGGGCTGTCAAGTACAGTCCTCAGATGGTTTCGATTTTTCCTCGTGGGCAGGTCTCAGAGGGTTGTCACTGGAATTTATTCCTCTGACACCCTCCCCCTGTCCTGCGGGGTGCTGCAGGGCTCCCTATTGGTGCCCCTGTTGTTTGCTGTGTATATGCTGACATTGGGAGATATCATTAGGTGATAAGGCTTGAGTTTTCACTGCTATGCAGATGATACTCAGATGTATGTGTTTGTTTTACCTGGACAGGTTGATGCAATCTCCATGCTTAACAACTGTCTCACCGAGATCAAAGATTGGATGAGCACTAGCTGGCTGAGACTGAATCCACACAAGACTGAAGTCTTGGTAGTGGACCCAGGTCATCTGGGGGTGGGTTTGGGGGCTGGGCAGGCATTGGACTTATGGCTTGATGGTGTTCAGCTCACTACCTCAGACCAGGTGCATAACCTGAGGATTATTTCTGATGATGGCCTGACCCTGAAATCTCAGGTGTTGGCCATGCTTAAATCCTCATTTTACCATCTGAGGAATATCACCCGGGTGAAACACCTGGTTCCTCTGGATGACCTTCCAATATTGGTCCATGCCTTCATTACCACCCTTCTTGACTACTGCAATGCCCTCTATCTATGGCTTTCTGTGGTTGATATCTGCTACTTGCAGCTAGTGCAGAATGCTGCAGCCAGACTATGGACTGGTACATCAAGGACCAGTCATATTACACCTGTGCTGCTGCGCAGACTGCACTGGCTACCTGTTCAGTGGTGGATCACCTATAAGGTTGGCTTGCTAACCTTTAAAGCCCTACATGAACAGGGACCCGACTACCTGAAAGATCTCCTGATGCCCTACTCCCCCCCTTCGTCCTCTCCAATCCGCCAGTGAGGGTTTGCTAGAGATTTCAGGGTTTGTTTAAAAACCTCCGGTGCTACCTTGTCAGTTAAGAGAGTGCCTGATCATCAACAGCTTTAAATCTATGCTGAAAACATATTTGCTTTCTTTAGCCTTCCAGGATTATTTTTAACAATCCTGGTATTTATTATTTTATTGCAGGTTTTTAGGTTATCTGTGTATTTTAAACTGTGCAGTGCCTTGGTTTTGGAAAGGTGCTATACAAATATGTTTTACTTTACTTTACTTAACACTGCCCGGGTCAGATGGGACTCTGAGGCAGAACAAATTACCTCTCCCCCCCAGCTCCCCTCCTTTGCCTGTCCCCCCTTTTCCCTTGCCCTCCTGCTTCCTTCTCCCTTCCTACCCCTCTGATGCTTCCAGTCCCCACCCCACTTCTGTATTCCCTGCTTTACTGATATATCCCTAACTATCTCCTTTATGATATCAATTTAGGGTACCAAGTTTTGAAACTTATTACTGCACTTGTGGTAGTCCACCAGCATTATCGTCCATTATATACAACCTATTAATACATGCTGTACATTTGTCTTTGTTCCTCTGTATACCAATTTTGTATTCACGTTCCTAGTTTCCTTGAGTGGTATTTGTGTTTCTTAGTACTTTGTCCATATGTATATTATACTGGAAAGTGCTACTGTACTATTTTCTTTATTGCTGCTTGTGATTATGTATTTGCACCTTATCTCTGTACATACTGTTCTCATGACGTGGAGCCTTTGTAAAGGAGTCTCTGACTCAGAGGTTTGTATATCGGATACTTTCAACAAATAAATAAAAATAAAAGTTTCATTAAAAAGCAATTCAAAAAAGGTTTCCAAATGTTTAAGGTTTAATTCTGAAAGAATGGCTAAGTATGGATTTAGGAGGAAAGGGTGGGCAGAACCGCATCTGGAGTAACCAGTTCAGTAAGAGTGCCTGGTTACTTAAGACATATGGCCAAATGTCTGAAGAGAATATTTTAACCCCCTGGAGTGAGTTACAGTTTCTTCTCTGGTTATGAAGAATGGTGCTAGTGTTAGCAAATGTGTTTTCAGTTGTGGCCAGTGCCACTGGAAGCAATGTTCTATGTCCTACGACATGTGGGAATACAAGTGCAAGTATCCTGTGTCCTACTGCAGTGGGAATACAAAGAGTTTCTGCCAGATACAGTTCGATCTGTTGTTCTGCAAGTTCCTAGTGCCATGATGTGTAAACCTTGGGGGTCCATCCTTGCTTTGAAGAACATCTTTTGAATAAAGTCCCACTCTAGAACCCCAACTATGGTTTGGACAGTTAACGTTATTGCTTCCTGTGTGGAGTTACTGGGTACCCCTCCAGAAGATACTGTAGGTCTAGCACATGCCTAGCAAAAAATCTCTCCCTAGGACCTGGTTTTGTAAATACCAAATAGGTTATTGTTTTGTACACCCCCCCCCCTTTATTGCTAGAAGAATGTGCCTGGTATATATTCCCAAAGCTAGGGGTGGTAACATTTGTAAATTTTGAGTCTGTGCCAGGGGTGCTAACTGAGTAAAGTAGTTGGGGGAGGTTATGAAAAATGGGGGCTCATCTGGGATGTTTAATTTAGGGAGAGAACCAGAATTTTTGCTGAGGGTATGTCTAGCATCTTTCTGTCTGGTAGCGGTGTAGCCCAAATTGAAATGAAGCACTGGACAAGTGGAAAGTGCCTAGGAAAATGTCACCCAAATGTGCTGCTTGAGTGCTTCCATTACAGTAAAGGAACAGAGTGCTGCTTGTGTGTTTTCTGCTAGTAATGGATAATAAAGCATTGAAATGTGTGTCCTGGTCTCTGCATTAGAAAGTGCCTAAATAACTTTTAAAATGCAATTGTCAAAGCCAGAAGTATTGTGGACTTTAAGGAACAGACTCAGATATGTTCCCTGAAAGTTTCATGTGCTTAGTGTGCAAATTGGGGGAGTTGCAAGAGAAAATGTCCAGGAACTGTGGTAAAAATGGTCAAAATTGTCAAAATGGTGCTCCTGCTGCTGAAATTGCAGCCGAGGAAAAAAGTTGCAGTTTGCAGTTTAAATTTGCTCCTGCTGGATGATCACCATGAAGGAAAAGCAAGCAAGGAGAGAGAGAGGCTCATTTGCATGATATCGAGTTATTGGTGTGGCTGCATCCAGTTCCGCCCCCTGGCCAGTGTCTGTGTGCTGCAGTGTGTTCAGAGGACAGACAAAGTGCTGTGTGAGCTGGTTAGACCAGAATAAACCATCAAGGAGCTTGTGAGCATTCTAAACTTTAGCAAACAGACTTGTAAAGTGTAATTTAGGGTTCAACCCATATTCCAACTGACATGGGAGTGATTGAGGCAACCATGACTATGATTGGCAGGACCGCCAGCCCATTTCACCCCAGAGGACTTCCTTGAATCGGCAGCAGGATGGAATTTTCCATCAGAGGGAACCAGCTACTGAATACAACATGGCTTTGGGAGCACCCCAATACCTGGATCATGCCAGGGCTATGATCACAGAGGAGATGGCAGCACTGAGAAAGGTAGAGAGAGCCTAGTATAGTGAAAGGTTACCTCCGATGTAGCAGTTCCTAGCTATCCATTGAGACTATGCATTGTGTGTCTAAAGGCTGGAAGGGATGTGTTTCTGATACCCCATAGCTTGGACTACCTCGTAAAATTTAGAATGAGCAGGGGTACAGCTCCAGAGAGGCCAAAAAGAATTTGGTTGGCTCCCGCGTGGACCCTGGCAGGGGACCCTGCCAGCAGCAGTAGTAGCAGTATGCAGCAACAGGCTGAAACTGTTGGGGGACGTTCTACTGAGTGTGTTACAGAAAGAAAAAAATGATGTTGATCCACTGCAAAGGCAGGAACAGAGAGAGGTTTCTATGCCTGTGTCCCAAATGGTCAGTGCAGCACAGAGATCAGTTGACCCATGGAGACATGATCCGAGTCCTAACCTGGTGAGGGAGGACGGTGTACAAGAGACATTGAATTGGGAGGTGTCCCCCTCCATGCCCAGTGAGGAATGAAATGTCCCAGGAGTGAGAATGTTCACTCTTGGGCACAGATCATGAGTGATGAGGAAGAAGAGGATGAAGAAGAGTATCTTCATGTTGAGGGCTACTGTGAGTTGCCCCAAGCTCTTGCCTCAGATGAGCTAGTGACAGTTTAAGATGGCTCTAGCAACTATTCCCAAAAAGTTGTGGAGGACAAATTCTTGTGTTCTTTGAGTTTGAAACGCTGGCTCAACCAGGACTGGCCACCCCGAAGCCAGACCATGGGACACAGACTAGTAAAGATAACAGACTAGTAGAAAATAAAGAGGAGAGACTGATTCATAGGAGGGCTGATGTCATGTATGGGAAGTCCTATCCTACCTTTCCTCACCGCGTTTGGGAGGAGATCGAACAGAACAGGCAATCCTGGCTTATGGAGGAGGCAAGGAAGAATGTGCACCCAAAGGCATCAGAATGTGTAAGGGACAAAATCATCAATGATTGCCTTAGATTCTGGAGACTGAGCAGGACTCTGTTTATGGACAACATGCAAACTGTGGATTGGGCTAGGCAAGAGACATTTCACAACATCAAACTGAAATGACCAGATGAGGTCATAGTCCTTGCCCCACACCCTGAGTGGTACTTCCCTTAATGGTGTCACTCCCTGTGAATATGCCCAGCATGCCTTAAGGAAGTGAGCAGTGACAAGCCAAATGTCTTGTCATCCGAAGCAGCAGTATCTATGGAGGAAGATGCATCTCTTCTGGTCCAGGATTTTGTCAGGTGTATCCAGATTCATCAGCCCAGCAGTTTTCCTGTTCCATCCTCTGGCCTTTCAGAAGTATCAACCCAGCAGTTTTCCTGTTTCATCATTTGGTTTTCCAGCAACATCAGTCCAGCAGTTTTTCTGTTACATCATCTGGCCTTCCAGGACATCAGCCCAGCAGTATCCGATGATGCCTTCTAGTCTGAAGGGAGAAGGTCCTCAGCTCGCAGAGTAAGGTGAACTTTTTGTTCTTCAATGAGCTGGTAAGAAAACTCTTTTTATTTACATTAACTGATTTTGAACAAGATATCCTACATTTGAAGACTATCCAAGGGACTTTAATGTTTCATTAAGGACTCTCCCCATGGACTGCAGTGCTATACAGGCCCTGTCCTGTCATTCAACAGGCTTCACCCTAGGAGAGACTCTTTAATAGACAACACCTATGGGAAACAGTGATATTGGCCCCTAGTTTTGGACATTTTAGGGAATTCCATCCCCAAATGTGTTGTATAAATGTCTTCTTTCCATTTTTTTTACTTTTATAAAAAATGTTTTGGGGGTTCTCTAGTGTTAGGTGGAGGTTTAGGCACTGTGTGGAATGCATAATGTGTTTTATGTTTTTTCTTCTCTTGCAGGTGTTCCTGAAGAAGATAAGAAGAGGATGTTTGGAACTCATCGAAGTTCCCCTTTTCTTAGTGTTTTTAGAAATGTTAATGGTTAGCAAGGTGTTAAAATGGTTTTCTCCACAGGTGTGGGCTTTTGAGAAATGTAATGCAATGTAGTGTATGTTTTCCTTTTGTTGTTCACAGGTACCCTGGGAAGTCTGGTGGATAGGTTTTCCTCAGTAGGTTGTCTAAGTCAGATAGAATTTTCCTAGAGGGTTGGGGGATAGACAGGCTGGAGGTCTTAACTAAAGTATGGGCTTTCAGTTCTGGTCTGTCAGGTCAAGCTTCAAGCAGTTTTCATAAAGCCACTGAGAATCCATAGATAGATAGATCATAGGATAGGGCCTGAAGTTTCATCAACCGGCCTCTATTCCTTTAGTGTTGCCTGCCTGTGCTTAGCACATGATAGGATAGAACTTGTGCAACCTCCCCATAGGTAACACGTAGGGTAAGATGGCCTAGTGCCGGATGGAGATATGACTGCAGACAGTCATTCTTCTGGTATGCAGTGAGTGTAACCACCCAGTCCCAGTGAGACAGGAGCCAGTGTACAGTTGCAGTTAGAAATTGGAGTGAGAACTGTTCAGCTGTGCGCTCTAAGTTGAGGGCTTTGCATTCTCACCCTAGTTCTGGTATTCTTC
The DNA here is from genome assembly GCA_016271365.2 of Neoceratodus forsteri. Taxonomy (NCBI): domain Eukaryota; kingdom Metazoa; phylum Chordata; order Ceratodontiformes; family Ceratodontidae; genus Neoceratodus; species Neoceratodus forsteri. Next base: position 758,304,809 of record CM057452.1, read on the forward strand.
AGCTTGCCAAGAGAGATGGTGGAGACCTTTTATACAGCAAGATTTCCTAATTTTCATCCCTAGAGGGGTGAAAAGGACTGCTAGTGGATGGATGCAAGGGTCAATCCCCTGTTTGATCCAGGATGTTTTGAAGCTGCCTGCCTGAAATGTCTAACAGTGGGTGGATTTTGACTTTTTCTACAGAATGCAAGTACCTGTTCTGTTGTGTTGCATGCCCAGAGGGAAGGCATGATTTCTGTTTCTGTAACTACATACATGCAAGACTGTCTTTGAAGTAAAGTTGGCTGATGTGTGTGATGTCCAGAGGTATGACTATACCACACTGTTTGGGACTTTGTACCTTTACACTACTGAGGTGGTGAATTTGAATTCTGAATGCCAAGTTTCATTCAAAAGCAATTCAAAAGGTTTCCAAATGTTTAAGGTATAACTCTGAACGAATGGCTGACTATGGATTTGGGAGCAAATGGTGGTCAGAACCCCATCTGGAGTAACCAGTTTGGGACTAAAAGGTTCACTAAGGGCACCTCATTACTTTAGATAAATGGACAAATGTCTGAAGGGAATATTTTTACCCCTGGAGTGGGTTACAGTTTCTTCTCTGGTTATGAAGAACGGTGCTAGTGTTAGCAAATGTTTTTTCAGTTGTCGCCAGTGCCACTGGAAGCAATGTTCTCATGTGGGAATACAAGTGCAAGTGTCCTATATCCTACTGCAGTGGAAATACAAAGAGTTTATGCCAGATACAATTTGATTTGTTGTTCTGCAAGTTCCTAGTGCCAGATGTGTAAACCTTGGGGGTCCACCCTTGCCTTGAAGAACATCTTTTGTAAAATGTCCCACTCTAGAACCCCAACTATGGTTTGGACAGTTACGTTATTGCTTCCTGAGTGGAGTTTCATGTACCCCTCCAGAAGATAGGTCTAGTATATGCCTAGCAAAAATTTTCTCCCCAGGACCTGGTTTTGCAAATACCAAATAGGTTATTGTTTTGAAGGTAGCCCGTGAGGAGGGCTTATGGGGAAGGGCGCCATCCATAACGGCAACTCCTTCGCAGTGATGGGAGGGTAGGGTGACCAGATGAGGGGGTGAGTGAAATGGGTGACAGGATGTCGCTATATGTACACGCTCGGGGGGGAGCACAGCGAGCGTGGGCTGGCAGGGGGCGAAGGAGCTGTAGGGGTGGTGCTGCAGTGGGTTGCTGAGCTGCATCATGGTGTTGGGGTTTGGCCTGTGGTTGGGATGGGTGAGGTACTGGGTTCGGGTCTGGGCGCTGGTGCAATTTTATTGCGCCCGGCCCAAACTTTTATTTTTACATGCTTTCACCCCCCCACATGCACCCCCCCTGGGGTTGAGAATCCTTTAGTAGGGGTGCAGGGGTGAAGCCCCCATTTGGGGGTGGTGGTGCAGCCCCTCCACGAAAGCATTGAAGATTATGTCCCGGCACTGTTGTCCTGTGCGCTTGAGGGGTGTCAGTAGTGCCGAAAATGTTTTCGGCACTCTGACTGAGCGATAATGGACATCACCTTTAGGATTTTGCCATTATCACATAGAACCATTTTGAACACCCCCAACCCTTAATCTCTAGAAGAATGAGCCTGGTATACATTCCCAAAACTAGGAGTGGTACCATTTCTAAATTTTGAGTCTGTGCCCAGTATTGGTGCCAGGGGTCCTAACTGAGTAAAGTAGCAAAGGTGGGTGGTTACATACATAACAAATGGGACAGGGTCTTATTCAACCCTGTCACCCCAGTGCTAGGGATAGCAGGGCAGTCAGTGAGAGCAGGCCAGTGTATAGGAAGCCTTCTGCTTTTAGTACCTGAATTTTTTCCACAAGTTTCCAGTTTTCAGCAAAAGAAGATTTACATCGGCTACATTGCCAGGTGCCTCCTCAATTCTCAACAGTGATCATCTGCCAAGCCCCGTGGGTCCAGAAAAACTGGGGTACAGTACAATGTAATTTGTAACCAGAGACTAGTTCAATAGGGACACTCATCTGCATTTTGTGTTGGAATTCTTCTTAACTACAAGGACTACAGTAGTGATACTGAAGGACTGTGTTTTTCTGAGAGATTACAGTATGTAGGGAAATGTATTGTGTAATGGGAAATGTGTGATGTGATGTGATGTTTTGCAGTACCAGTACAGTAACTGTGAATTTACAAAGTATAAGAATATAGAGTGCTAAGAACTGTAAAGTACAGTATAAGGTACAGTAATAGATACCAGGGAAGGGTATCTGGGCTTTAAAGGGGTGAGTGAGTTGACTGAGGTGGGTATAGCCTAGTAGTAACTGCATGCCCTTAAAGCAGGTAAAGATTAATGTGCAGTGACTGAGGTCCAGGGTGTGGCCTAGTGCTGGGTGTGTTATGGAATAATTGGAGGGCTGGTGTGTAGTGTACAGCCTGCAGTCTCCAGGATTTAGCAGGTACAAACCTGTGGGTATCAAGATACAGTAAGTGATGTTACTTTGTGATGAAAGATGCAGTCATTTTTAAAGTCATTGTTTTATTTGTTTGAAAACTAAATTTTTTTTAAATACAACTGTCTCTGTACATTGCAGAACAGTCAGTAAAATGTTAACTTATTTTCAGTTTGAAACTGTCAGAGTCATGCTTCAGGTTGTCCAAGTCTCACATTTTTCCTGTGGTCCCATGCAGCCCCTCTCTCTCCATGAAGGTTCTGCAGCTGATCAATTGGGGAGGTAATTGTAAAGGTTCCTGTGTGTACCAAGTCAGTGGTTGTAGGTGGGAAGAGAAGCAAAGAACCTACTGGTGGTGCAACCCTTTTAGCCCATGTAAAGGTGCTGCATCTACCTAGCGAATAACTGCAGGCACATCTACCTCACTATGTCTAGGTGACCCCGTGGGTATGATGTCTGCCTACGCATGTTATACTAGGCCCTGTTAATTAGTCCCCACTGGAGGATTCTCAGCTCATTCACTCCCTTTTCATACCCATCATCACCTTTTTGTCTTCCAGATCCTTTTCTTACCTTGCCTATTACCACTTTTTCACCTAGCGCCTCCCCCTATTTTCTCTCCTCACATGCAGTATATATCCCTTATATCCCCTTACCTATCCACTAACTTTGTTTTTTTCTCTTTTGGATAATTGCTAAAGAAGACCTATGGACAAACCATTGATTCTAAATTGATTGTCTAGTTTCAGTGTGCATTTAATGCTACCACCTTTTTTTGTTTTCAGACCACATGCTGACACAGCACTTTGTTTTTTGTTTTTGTTGCATTGCTTAAGATGTATTGCTTAAGAAAGCGGTTCCTGTTTAATGTTTATTTTTATCTCATTTTCATGATTATCACTTTGAATTATGGGCCACTTCTACAGTTCCACTGCTTAAAATGTATTGCTAAAGAAATTCTGCATTGCTTCTATAGACATCAGCTATGAAGAGTGCTGTTCTTATCTGTTACCCCACCCCCAGGTGAACAGCTACAGTCAGGCTGGAAAGTAAAGGTGTGGGTGTTCCTCTACTGTGAACTGAAACTGATGTACAAAATCTGAGCATTTTATGAGGAACAGCATAAAACAAGCCCATCAGATGAGGACACAATGGTACAAATAAGGACCAGGCAACTCCGGCAGTGGTCCATAATGCTAGAGCTGAGAAGAGAATTGAAGGAGATACAGCTGCCAATGCCATGGACATCCACACCTATGGAGAAGCACATAACTGCCAGTCTTTTTGAAGACATGACAGAGGTGGAGGAAAAACCAGCACTATTGCATGCACCTGCACTGAGCCAGTTGAAGTCAGGGACACCATGCTGGAAGCAATGGCAGAAAAAGGGGTACCTGTGCCACTTCATGCACAGGTACCTCAGCCAATAGTGCATAGAGCAGTGCAAGCAGGCCATGGGCACACTACAGCTCATGTGCACATTCTCCTGGACATGGATATGCCTCTGACAAGTGAAAAAGAACTGGCTCTAACGTGCAGGTGCTCTGACAAACCAGAATGTTTTACAGCTCTGGTTTTTCATGCCCTTATGCTGTTCGACCTACGCTGTCACATTTTATTATGTTGCTGGAACATAAAAACTGCAAATAGAATTTGTCTTCTGTCTTATTTTGTCAACATACAGTGGTTGAGAACATAATATGGGTTGTTAAATGAATGCCATCAGTACAGTGACTTAAAAATGGGTGCAGTAAAAATAAATCAATACCAACTAATAGAATGGAATTTTGTGGTACAGAGGAATGCTTTTTAATGTGTGATGGGGAAGATGGGATGGGATAATAAGGGGGAAATGTTAGGTAGCATGGGATCTATATTCTGTTTGGTGGGCTTGCTAGACAAGAGGGGAAACTGCAAGAGTGATCTTAAGTAAAATGCAAAATTTCATCCTATCAGGCACAAATGTGTATTGGGGTTTGTTTGTAAATGTCTACTGTCATGTAATTATACTGTCAGTGGCTCAGCAAGCACACCAACAAAACAGATTACAAGCAACCTAGTAGCAGACAAAAGATTTACTAAAGTCAGAATTTGTTGCTCAGATATCAGACGACACACTCACAGCCAGATAACACACCACAGTGCATTATAATGTCTGATATCATTCACTGTAGCGATGGCTACCACTTTATAAGTGGCCTTCAACTGCAGAGTTCTGGCTGCCTATCACCTCTTCCCCTACCTTACTGCAGATTTATTACTTTAAGGAAGGTTATTACATATAGAATAGTATGGGAGCCCATACACAACAAGGCTATTCTCACATCAAGTGGTTTCCATGATGACAAGGACCTCGAGAGCGATGCTCAAGAGGTCCCTCTGTCATGGAAACCTCGAGGTTGATAATAGCCTTGTTGTATGTTAGGCTTCCATACACTATTTTATATAGTGTATAGTCCACAAAACATTGAGAAACTCTTATTTTTTTTAAATTCATGTACTTAGTGAGACTTCTTCATGACCCGCGCTTCAGGGATGTTCGCTCAGCATCCGGGTCAGCCATGCAACACTAAACGTTGCTCAACCCAATCAGCTGCACTGATCGGGAGAGCTGTCCTGTGATGTAGCTACTGCAGCAGAACAAAAAGTCATTCTGCTTCAGTAGCTACGTCACTACTGCAGCTGAACGACTTTTGATGCTCCATTCATCTTCATTCAGAATAACTCTGGATCATACACTATAAATAGATTCCTCCCTCACTGGCCAAAGGTTTCTGACTTCTGGTGCAGTATAAAACTGTCTTTGCCTGTGGAACCCTGCCCTGAAATTAAAAATCAAGGGGGTCAGAAAGGGTCAGTTTGTAAATATTATGGTTCAAGGGACTAGAAGACTGTGTCAGGAAAGGTTATCTCAAAACAGATTGTCTTCTCTTAGCACAGTGCCAGGGGTCATCATATGTACGGTATGTGTATGTGTATGTATAAATATCTGTAGACAGATTTTTTTTTATTTAAAATACAATATGGGGAAACAAAAAGGCAGAGGAAGTTGGGAAGTGACTGAGTGGGGGAGTTGGAGAGAGATCAGATGCCCCTATTTACAGCCAGGCAAACCCTTTTGAAGGACCCCATGTCTGCTCAGCCAAAGTATATTTTTTTAAATTCAATAAACTTTATTAAGCTTGGTTAGAAAGCAAAACACATGAACATTAAAAGGAAATACTCAGCCAAAGTATCTAAGCTGAATCAAAAATGAGGGAGAAGCCAAATCATTGTTTTTTTTTATTTAAAGTGTATTCAGCCTTTTGGAACACTACATACACAACTGAAATTGTGCAGAAGTACAATCAGTTCAATACTTTTGCAGTATTTAGTTTCTCTATTAACAGACATACAATGGGCTTGATTTTCAGTCTGTTGCAATGGTCACAAGGGACTTGCGTCAAAAGTGTTTGACGCAAGTTGTGATTTGCATCACAACTTGCGTTAAACAGGATTTTCTAATGTGTCCTGTGTCTGTTCCAGGCACAGCTGTGTTGAAACTCACTTGCACCAGGGTTGCATCCAACAAACCAGTGCAGCAGGGTGCAAGTGGGCTTGCGCCATGGTGGGGCTGACACATCCCATGTTTTTGGATTTTCAAAGCCCCACCATGGATGCAGTAGGAGGCACCACTTAGACCAGCAAAGAGGTGGTCTAAGTTGCTATGCCCATGGGATGGGGTGGTGCAGGGGATAGTAGGGGCACACAGAGGAGGCAGTGGGGGTTTAGGGGCACAGATGTGCAGGCGAGTTAGCTATGTGGCATGGAGAGGTGTGCCATTGTACTGTGCCATCTGAACATGTCAATGTAAACATCTGCCCATACTGTACTTTGTATTTCAATAGTGTAGTGCCCCCCCAGTCACACTGTGTACATGAGTCACTAGTATCATAGTGGTCTCCCTACAATCCCCAATCTCCTCCATGTCAGTAGTCAAAACTGCCCCGTGCATTAGCGCTACCTCCCCAGTCCTCGATCACACCAGAATGCCTTGCAAGAATAATAAGAAACAAAGCACAACTGTACTCACAGAGCCAGGCTCATGTACAGGCATAAATTTCCTCCAAACAGTGGTTGAAGTAAACAATAAGCTGCTTTATTTAACAAGTTTCTGTAGCAAACAGATAACTATGTATCCCATTAAATTCAGAGAGCTTCTAGACGGCCCAGTGGCACTGACGGTTGAGGCACTGGACGTCACATCTCATGCCACGCTGGTGACCCGGGGTCAGGTGCGACCTTGAGTTGCCGGGGGTCAGCAGGAGAGGGAGTGAATTAAGCATCCAAAGGACTGCTCTCCTCTCCTGGGGAGAGGAGGGTTGTCATCCCACTCCTTGGCTGCCCCCTAGTGGAGGCCAGAGGGTAGTGCCAGAGGTTGGGAGACACAGAAGCGCGGTTACGTGACGTGCACATGCCTCCACACATGCACGTTCATGCCGCGAGGAGGGAGGGGGTGTACAGAAAGAAAACAGAAAAAGAACTGAAAAAAGTAGTGTGGAAAAAAATTCAGAGGGCTTCCAAATGCTCAGGCCCCCAGCGCTTCGCTCATATGAGCTTCCTCAGAAAGCTCATACAAGCGAAGCACTGAGGTTCTGAGCGTTTTTGAAGCTCTCTGAATTTAATGTGATACATACTGTAGTTACCTGTTTGCTACAGAAACTTGCTAAATAAAGCAGCTTGTTGTTTACTTCAACTACTGTTTGGAGGAAATTTGTGCCTATACACAAACCTGGATCTGTGAGTGCAGCTGTGCTTTGTTTCTTACTGTTTTGTTGTGCTAGCAAGTCCTCAACTGCACCACCCTCTCCTAGAAGTGCTGTACCTACTTGCACCTATTACGAAAATAGTCCCTGGTGATCTAGTTGACCCCCACCTCATCAGTCATTGCCAAACCACCCCACACCCCATTCCCTGTTCTGATCCTCCAACTGGCACTGCCTTCCACACACCACCATGGCCAGCTGCGGAATGCGTTATGTGCATACTGTATGCTGTATACATGCACATAGTGACAACGCATTCTGCAGCTGGCCTTGGTGGCATGTAGAGGGCAGTGCCAGTCACAGGATGCGCGCAGGGAACAGGGAGGAGCAGGGTGGTTTGACAATGACTGATGGGGTGAGGAGGGTTGGGGGTCCACTAGACCACCAGGGATTATTCTCACAATGCATTCCGCTGAGATCGGGGAACTGGGGCGCTAGTTCACAGGGGCAGTTCTGACTACCGACATGGAGGAGACTGGGGATCAGTTGGTCACTATGATACTAGTGGCTCATGTGCACGGTGTGATGGGGGGGTGCTACACTTTCAGGATGGTACACATACAGTACAGGCACCAGTTTACAATTACATGTTAGGATGGCACAGTACAATGACACACCACTCCATGCCACATAGCTGACTCATCTGCACATCTGTACCCCTACATCCCCACTGCCTTCTCACTTGCCTCATGCCCTAGTGCCCCTCCTGGCAATGTAATTCATCACCCCCCACCACCATCCCGGACCCTCAGCAAAGCATAGATAGAGGGCCGCAAGTCACACACCCGCAGGGTTTGCTGCTTAAGTTAACCTCTCTGCACCATACAGTTACACAGATATGTGCAGTACTTTCGCTCCTTTCAACCCCATACCCAAACCATGACAGACTATGAGGAGTAAGCAACATAAAAGAAAAACTTTGGAGGAGGTGTCACCAATGAGGGTGTCCTCTTCCCCTAATCCTGGCTCCCTGAAAAAAACACTAGGGTGTCAGCTGAGCTATACATCATAGGATAACTTCCAAGAGAAGGGTGGTTACTACTCCTTACCCTAGGTTGCTTTGAGCAAAGACAAATGTTTTTAACCATTTCCCCAAACTGGAGGAATGACCATGCCTATAGTGGGCTCGGGCCTCCACTAGAAGTAACTTGCACCACGGTGTATACCTGTCTGATTAACCTAGTTGTACTAAACTCCAAGTCAGTGATAGGAAAAAAAAGAGAAAATCACAAGATCAGCATCATGGTGCAGCCCTCAGCCCTTCCTCCAGATGTTGCTCTGCACACCAGCCAATGTTGGCATTTTGAAATTGCCAGTGTCCACTTGATCTGGGAAAGAGGACTAGAATTTAAAACAGAACTAGAAATTATGAAGATCCCCAATTGCACTAATGTTTAGAAAGTCTGATGGGAAGGGGACCAGGCAGTAATATAATGAATCAACATCCAGTGTCCCTCCCATCCCTCTAGAGTATCTCCCTATAACAGTAGGGATTGCTACAATTAGGTGTTGTGTTAGTTACAGCTCTCCATAGCCCTGAAGAATTCAGTCCATGCCCAAAATCTGAGAAACAACTAAAATGTTGCTGTATGACAACCATAAATTCCTTGAGCAATGTCCCCAGTGAGAACCCATCACCGATGTGCGTACTTGGCCATGTCACAGTCCCATCTGCTCAAAATGTTGGGATAGAAGCAACGGAAACAAGTGAGTCAGTGTTCTAGGGTTTACCCACCCAAGTTCTGCTGGTGAAGGTTGCAGTGTAGCATATATAATGGTAGTGGCCTACGTCCTGCTCTGGGTATATCCATGACACTAGGGACCAGGGAAGCCAAATAAAATTTGATGCTGACCATAATTGCTCACCCCTTCCTAACAGTAGTCAGCAAAACACTGTGTGTCACAGTTGTTGCCCTTGTCCCCAGCAACCACAATCTCCAGCCATAGGTGCTAGGCAACATCAACCATTAGATGCCAGCACACCAAGGGAAAAAGTGAAGGAAGTCTGCAGTTATAGTTACAGAAAACTTTACTGTGTACCAAACATTTTACAGTGAATCAGTCAGACCATAGAAATTACCCATGCTGTGCCAGATATATAACCACAGTCTGCTCTCCTTTTCCTTTCAACAATATTCCAGCAAGCAACAATCCAAAACCAGTGTATGAGAATACAGGAGGTAAGCAACCAAATGTGTAGAACTAGAGGACATGAACACAAATTGACAGGGTAGGATGAGGGAAAACATTAGAAATCATTACTTCACACACAGTGGTTGACATGTGAAATAGCCTACTCTTTGAGGTTGTGGACATACAGTATGCACTGTTCAGGCTTCAAAGTAGGACTAGGCAACATTTTTAGGAATAATGGAATTGTGGGTTACACAGCATGAGAGGGGGAAGCATTCCAGCAGATAAACATGGATGTGTATTCATACACCATGCTTACATCTGGCACAGTCCCTGCTATGCAGAAGGAGGGGTAGATGGACAAATCCCTTCTGCCACTCCAGTACTATGTTACTGTGTTATTGCAGTATGTTACTGTTGTTCATGCCCTGGCTGGCTTGACCTGCCCATGTTCAGGGCTACTATCTCATGACCTATTATATACAGTATGCACTTAAAATTCTCCATGGTCTGCTGATAGCTGTCTGCTTTTATTATAAACTAATACATGCTGTGTTTCCTAGTAAAAATTATATTTTTGAAATGTGCACCCTGACCTGGGATTTACTGATAAGAGCATAAGCATTTTTTAATTCAAATTTATAGTTTTATTGAAAATGCTTCAAGACAAAAGCAACCATTCAATCACATACATGACAAAATGTCTAAAGCTACAAGACAAGAAAATACATAACCTAGTTTTGATAGACATCCTAAAAATAATATTAATATAAGGTCTGTACTCACTATAGGTGTGTGCTAAAAAAAAATAACCCTAAGTGGTATACAGTTGCTCTACCATATAAACGTTGAGCATTATGTTTCTGGTATAACTAACTGTGCATTTATTAGTACCAGTTAGAATACATACTGTAGATAAACTGTGTATTTCAACCAGCAAGTCGACATTCAGTCATTTTGTTTATTTCTACCCTCCGTGCTTGGATCATGTTATCCCTATCTTTTATCATAGATTCTTTTTTTTTTTGTTAAGGCTACTACTGTATGTAGGATTTATTCATACTCTAGAGCTTGCATTATATCCTTATGCCATGTTACATGATTGCTGTTAGCCCAGTTTCTAAGTACCAATGGTTTATTTATGATTGATGTAATAGGTAACTTATATTTCTGATCTGATCATTAGTTAAGTTTTCCAGTCATGCTCCTAGAATGCATGACTCTGGTTTGAAATTTCCAAGTAGACCCAGTGGCAACTCAAATCTCTCCTTCAAAGTATCCCTTAAATCTTTGAAAAGTGGGTATTCCGCGCGATGTGGATGAGTGCCCATTTTAGCTGTACTTCTAAAAAAGGCACCAGTCATACTACTGTAACAATAGCCTTCCCCAGTTAGGGGTTAGGGTTGTTAGTAGCAGTGCCCAACAGAGCACTGGGTACCTTTACTCTGATAGCAATGTTCTTAGCTGGAAGAAAGGAGACTAGGGATACAGAGATGAAAGGAAGTTTTTATGTAGGAGTTAGGTAGGGCTCCCAGGTGGTTAAAGAAGGGCTTACCAAGCCTGGCACAGTGGTAGGATGCCATGTCAAGGATAGTATGGCCGCTCTTCAGTTTTCCCAGGGCACAAACGGCAGTCAGGCACAGACAGCTGGACCTGAAATGATGGCGTAACCCAGGTTCCTGATTGTACAGAAACCCTCTGTGCCCTTTCTGCTCAAAACACTGGGAGTGGTGGCTCAAGGCCTGACTGTCGGAGGACTGACTGATGCTGGCTGGGGGTGCTGTCCTATGCTGGAACAAATTAGAGAAGGGACTTTGGTTTTTCTCTTATGTCAATGATCCACCATTCACACTCCCACAAGCCCACCAAGCTGCATCTCACAGCAGCTCATCCCAAGGAATTAAGAGGTCGGGAGGGTCCACTGGAGCTGCCCTCCCCCAAAATCTGAGCTCAATTTTCAGCAGCTCACCATGAGGAATTATGAGGTCATGAGGGCCCCCTGCAGCTGCCTTCCCCAAAATCAGAGCTCAGTCTTCAGCAGCTCACCCTGAGGAATTAGGAGGTCGAGAAGGCCTCCTGGAGCTGCCTTCCCCCAAAATCAGAGCTCAATCTTCAGCTCACCCTGAGGAATTAGGAGGTCATGAGGGCCCCCTGGAGATGCCCTCTCCCAAATTGGAGCTCAATCTTCAGGTACAGCGCCACTTACAACATCATGGAGGTGCCTGAAATTGCAGCCGCTTGCTCTCCACTAAAGTATAGACTGTTGGACAAAGACTGCTGTTTGCAGCCATTTTACAAATGTGGAGTGTTGGCATATGAGTGGATATAGTTTTCTTTACTTAGAGTTTTTTACTGTTTGCCAACAAATGTACTGCTTTGGGAAGCTACTTTAATTTAATTTAGTTTAGTTCTCTTATTCTCCAGATTTAACACATACTTTAATTTAATCCAGTTAAGTCAGGCATTATCAGCTGCTACCTTAGATGTGCTGACCTGGGAAGCTACTTAAAATAATTTTGCTAGATATGCTGACCTGGGAAGCTACTTGAAAAAATTTATCTAAGTAACACAGTCATTGGTTCTGATTTCTGCAGCCTTATATTTTGTTTTGGAGAGCATACTTTATGTACTCAAATGTAGTTAGGCATTTTATCCGATTACCACATCCAAGCTCTGTGTCTCTGGAAATAAGGTTTTACTCAAATTAATTTAAGTCAGACACCAATTCAGCAATTTCTAACTTGCAGCATTTTAGCAAGGGCAAGAACTTAGGTTACTTAGGCTCTCCCCCTGGTTGCCCCCCTCCCCTTACCTTATTTAACCTGTGTCCTCTCCCTCTCCTTTCTCCACAGCAGCTCACGATAAGGAATTAGAAGGTCACAAGGGCCCCCTGAAGTTGCCCTCCCCTCAAATCTGAGCTCAGTCTTCAGGTACAGCACCACTTACAACATCGTTGAGACACTTGAGATTGTGGCCACTTGCTCTCCACTAAAGTGTAGACTGTTGGCCTTGCCGACACTATGCGTCGGCTACATCACCACCTTCACCACTACCCTTAGTGAGCACTTCATTTTATAAGGCAGCACATGTGATGGCAAAAACTTACCAGCCCCATTCCCTACTAGCAGCTTATACTCTTTCACCACTAGTGGCCACTGACCCAACTGATTTTTCTAAAACCAATACAGCAATATCATGGAACTCCACTTCTTGGTTCTTGTCAAAATTGCCTCCCTCCTCCCCCCAGCATCAGTACCACTTTCCACCCTCCCCAAGGAATGGTCACATAATTTGTTTACCAATGCCAGGCACTCTCCATGCCCCCACAAAGTGACCCTCCCCTGGAGCTACCAAATGTTTTTTGGACTACTACCCCCCCTTGCTGCCCCATCATGTTCACCTACACTTCCCTCCTGAGCTCGTGGTCAGCCCTTGCACCCATCACTTGTGCAGTACCTCTATCCTGACCACCTCTGGATCCCACCCCCTCATCCCAGTCAATCGCTACCCATTCAGCCTCTATCTCCCCTCATCTTGCGCTCTGTTAGCCCACTTCATATGCACCCTTCACATACCAGTCTTGCACACTAAAAACCTCCCTGCATCCCAGTCCTTTCACACTAAACCTAAATTGCTCAGGTTAGCACTGCTCTGGCATGCACTCCTCCTCCTCCCTCTATCAGGAAATGTGCATCCCAACCCTGGGCCATCTGCTTCTGGTGTCACCCTGGTGGGCAGGTCTGGTAGCCTGCTACTGGCCTCCCTCAACATCTGCAGCCTACAGCGGAAGTTCATACCACTCCAAGGCTGTATCGCTCAACACTCTCCAGACATCCTAGCCTTATCTGAGACCTGGCTCTCCAAAAATATCCCAGATGTATTTGTCACCCTTAGTGATTACTCCATTTTTCAAGCTGACAGGCTAAGCAAATGGGGTGGTGGATGTGCCCTCTATGTTAGAAACTCCCTACATGCCCTCCCAGTCTCCCTCCCCCTCCCTGCATGTGGTGCCCAAACCCTAGCCACTAAGCTATACCTTGGCAATCCTGGTAAGACGCTTTACATCATGGCTGTCTACATTCTCCCATGTAACCAAAAGCCCGCCTTTGAACTGTACTGACCAGTATCACACACTTCCCTTCCAAGAGTAAAGTCATTATATTGGGAGATTTCAATGTGAATTGGCTATGCTCTGCATCCACCTCCTACAAAGAATCTATTCTAGCTTATGACCTTACCCAGGTTGTGCAGTCCTCTACCAGACTTGACCCCAAAACTGGATCCTCCAAACGTATCGATCTCATCTTCACTAACCACCCTAATAACCTCCCCCATGTCAATGTTCTCCCAGACTCACTAAGTGACCACTCTCCAGTTACCTGATGGTGGTCAAATAAACTTCCCCCAATCCACCCAAAAGTATCCATCCAAAGGTGCCTTAAAAAAGGATCCCTCTCCCGCCTCAAATCATACCGCACTTTCTGCAATTTGGTCCTCTCATCCACACTGCCCAATCTATAGAAACTGTGCTCACCTACTTTATCTCTACCTTTAATTCTGCTTGTAACATCTTCACCCCCTTCTCCAAGCAAATAGTGAAACATTAGGACACCCCCTGGACCTCCCAGGCACTGCTTGATCAAATGTGCCTTAGAGATAACCTCTGGTATAGGGCCCTGGACTTGCAGCTCCCTCAGGACAGACAGCTTTACAGAGAGGCTAGAAACAAATGTACCTGGGTCATCTGGCAAGCCAAAGCTACTTATTTTAAGCAAGACTGTACCTCCTCCTGAGGTTCCAGGCAAAAATTCTGGAGCAATATTAAAGAACTCTGCATGAAAGCTGAACCCTCTGCCCCTGCCCAGCTACTAGTTGATAGGGTCATCTCCCAGGACCCCACTGCTAGCTCCAACACCCTCAATACCGCCTTCTCAGACCTCAGTCATATCCTTCCCCTGAATTTCTTTGACCCAATCCCAAACCGCCTTATGGACTACTCAGCTGCCACCAACCCCCCCCTCCCCCTAGCTGTGAATCATCTCCTGTGGTGAAGCAAAATGCTACCTCACCAAAGTCCTGGTGAATTCACTCTATAGCGGTGACTCCCTGGACCTCAAACTCCTGTGGCTTATGCTGGATGTGACCCTGCCCCAGCTCACCAAAATTCTTACCCTGTCCTTATGCCTCAGCCAATTCCCCACACCCTGGAAAAGAGCAGTAATAACCCCTATCCTGAAGAGTAGTAATTATTGACCCAATTCGATTCTACCCTCCATCTCTAAGGCACTCGAAAAAATTGTTTTGGACCAGCTCACAGATTACCTGGCCAAGCGTAACCTGCTCTATCGTGAACAACACGGCTTTTGGAGGGGTCACAGCACTACCACTGCCTTCCTCAAATTTACATCATATAGACACGAGGCTCTGGAACAGGGCTACCTGTCTGGTGCAATCTACGTCGATTTGACAAAAGCGTTCAACACCATCAGTCACGCACTGCTTCTCTACTCCCTTCCATCTCTTGGCATCTCCCCTGAGGCCACCTCTTGGTTCAAAGATTCTCTCTTTGGCTGAACTCAACAGGTCAAAATTAACACCACACTCTCCTACAATAGATCAGTCCCATTTGGGGTTCCTCAAGGGTCCATACTTGGCCCATTGCTCTTCACCCTCTTTCTGAACTCCTTCCTTAAATACTGCAGTGGGAAGCTACTGCTCTATGTGGACAATGCCGTAGTCTTTTGGAAACACCCCATCCTAACTTCCTCCAAACTGCCCTACAGGTTTCTGTGGGGAACTTGAAACATGGTTCTCTGTGCACTGCCTAATACTGAACTACAAAAAGACAAAGTCTATGATCTTTACCCACCACCAAAGCTGCACAGTAGCTCTCCGTTAATAATCACAAACTCTGCTGCCTCTCAGAAGCTATCCTCCTGGCTTAAGCTCCCTAAGGGTCAAGCTAGTACAGTTTATTCCACTTTACAAGACACCATTCCCTCACAATCTGGGGAATCAAAACAGAAGTAGGAGAGGGCTTTAAACCTAAAGCTAGATGTTGATCAGTGGGCTTCCTGCTGGAAACTGGTGCACTCGAGCTATCCAGAAGCTCGTAGCAGACTTAACCAGAACAAACTGATGCGTCATTGGTACAGAACACCTGATATACTGTATAAAACCAAACCTTTGGACAACAACCTCTGTTGGAGGTGCCATGGTGCCGTTGGAGACTTGTGCCACATCATCTGGCAATGCCCTATTTTAGCCCCCTTCTGGCAATCGGTATACCAAATAGCTACCCAGACCCTAAGTCTCACAATCCAACTGGACCCCTTAGTCTGGCTTCTAGGCCTGCCCCCTCAAGGAACCTACCTCAAAGCCCACCAGCTTCGCTGGTTAGCCCTCCTTGGAATGTCAACTAAATGCCTTATACTATGCCAGTGGAGGTCAACTGACATCCCCTCTATCCCAGAACTATTGTGGGCCCTCACACATTTGACCTCCATTGATTGAATGGTCCATAGCACAGTAAATAAACTTGCAGCATACACTACTTGCTGGGCCCCCTTCATGGCTTATCTGAAACCTAGGACGGGGATAGGGTGAACACATTTACTGTCTCTGTTTTGGCTTTCTCCTTTGGTTTCATAGTGTGATGCTCTCAGATATAAGCTCAGGTTTGGTCTACCATGCACACATGATATCATGATTTCAAGTTTAAAATTGCTTTACAATAATAGGCTGTATATCACTGTGGATAACCAGTTATGTTTTTTGTTTTCTTTTTTGAACTCTGCATCAGTGCTCTGGCATTGAGTATTGGAGTTCCCCATCCTCTTTTTAAGCCCTCTACTGATTGTACAATCATAACTCTTGGATTTTACTGTTGTAATCCTTCTCTGCTAAAGATGCTTGTCGTGTTTTGTTTGTTGTGGCTTTCTCTTTGTGTTAAATAAGAAATACTTAATAAAAATTATTAACTGAAAAAAAAATAATCACAAACTCCCTAGACACCCCCACTTGAACAGGTCTCCTCCTTCAAGTACCTGGGTGTCACGTTGAACAGCTGCCTCACCTACCACAAACACATTCAGCATGTCTTCTCCTCCATTAACAGCAGGCCTGGGATCCTATGCCGACATAAGCACTGCCTACCTCCCAGAGGCCATCCAACTCACTGTGTCATCCTCAGTCCTATCCTGGTGGATTTTGGCATTGTGATCTATGGGACTGCAGATCAAACTGCCTACACTGCATCAGTCTAGCCCTCAATAAAGTCTGCCACCTGGCCTCTGGTTATGACCGATTAACTCACACCTGTGAGCTTTACAAGGTTATGAACTGGCTGAACTTTGAAGGTAGGCTTTAGTAGCACACTTGCCTCCTTGCAAAAAAGATACTTCAGAAGCAAGCCCCCTATGGCCTCCACCCCTTCATCCAAATAGTCCCTCACAGAAGGGCCCCAAGACGCCCTGTCAAAACCTCCCTCCTAGTCCCCCACTGTAGGACCTCCCTTGGTCACAGGTCCTTCCGCTCTCATGCCCCCCTATGGCTAAACAGCCTGCCGTCCACCATCTCCCTGGAATCCAAGGCTCATTATGCTGTTCTCTGGCTGGCCTAATGACTGTACCTTCCACCACCTGACTTGGCTTGACTTGCACACTATTTCTCCCTGAAGCTATCCCTCTGATGTCTAAACCTATGCACTTGTAATGTTATCCTCGGTTTTAATCTGCACTGTAATAACTGTCTTGATGTCTACCCTCCCTGTGATGAGGTGCCTTTGTAAATGAGTCTCCAACTCATAGGGTGTAAACCTGATTTGTAATAAATAAAAGAATAAAAAAGAATAAACTCTCTTCTTGCTTTAACTACAATTTTGTATTACCTGATGCTGGGTCACTGACCCTAAACTGCATGTACCTTCTAAGATTTGCCACTGTTTATATTCCTGCACTGTTTGTATTCTTTTATTCCTGACATGAAGCCTTTGCAGAAGAGTGCTTGACTCAAAGGGTTGTATTTCTGACTGCATAATAAATAAATAAAATAAAATAAAAAATAAAAAAGGAGCTTCATCTCAGAGTGCCTCTCTAAGTCAAAACTATCAAATTAACAAATTCCTAAGATGAGCTGAAACAAAACCACCAACAAAACTTGTTAATACTGTACTTTATTTTTAGAAAATGCTGTCCTTCTTTGAGCCAGTGGGTTTCATATTCTGTTGTGCTACTACCACCTGGGTGATCATAGGTGGTGGTGTAACTGGAGCTGTAGAAATTGGGGGGACGCAGACTGGCTCCGATTTGTGCAGCCATGCATCTGTATGCACGTGTTACTGAGCCCAAGACATCAGTATCCTTGGGGACAGGAAGAACACAGCATTTGCCACAAAAGGGACACAAATAGGTTTGTGTTTTCTGAAGGCAACATAGGCGGGGTATGTTGTGGTGAAACATGTTTGAATTGGTGTATTTATTATTGAGTGAAAGGTAAATTTGAAAGGAAGTGAAGGGTAAATTTCTAGGCAAGCACTGCAAGTTCAATTATGCATTTGTTTCACTACTTAAGTTGTTGCCTAAGGTTTAGGTATAGGGTACAGAGGGAGACAGTTAATTGTGGCAGCTGTGAGGCGCTCTTCCCTAGTTATATGCTCTGGAGTAGGAGGTCACTGCCCCATCTACAGCACCAGGGCAGAGCTTCATAATCAGCTGCTGGCAGCAAGGGTAGAAATATCTCAGCTGCATCATCAGCTTAACCGGAGACCACCCACCCACTCCACTTCCCCAGAGGCTCACTGGCCCAGGGAGGTGGAAAATGGTGGGGAGGGGGTAGGTAGGGGAGGCAGGGTTAACCACAGATTGTCCAGCCCAACATTATCCAGATGACAAATAGTTCTGCACTCCTATAGGAGGCTCTAGTACCTAACTATGCTCGGGGGGAGGGCTCTGAGTCAGTTGGTGGTGAGGGGCACGTCAGCTTGATGGCACTCAAGGGGATAAGCAAGAAGAAGTCTACCAAGATAGTCTTGGAGGTTGGTGACTCAACGATTAAGGGGTATGGAGAAGGTGGTGGAAGGGAGATTTAATGGAGGGGATGGTCAGGTGTCTTCCTGGTGCAACGGCCTTCTGGGATTTGGACAGGATAGGGAGGATAACAGAGAAGGAGTGGGGGGACCCAAAAAATTCTAGTAACCTGGAAGCCAATGATCAGGTAAACCAGTCTGTGGAAATGGCGAAGCAGAACTTTTGTAGACTGGCTGACAAATTGGTGGGAGAGTCGGCCTCCCTGGCATTTTTTGAGGTCCTTCCCATGTGAGACAGGGAGGGGAAGAAGGACAGAATTAGGAGGGATGAGATAGAGGAATTTAATGGATGGCTTAATGGATGGTGTCAGGAAAAGGTGTACCACTTTGTGGGGGTTGGGGTGAATTCTGGAATAGCAGGCTCTTTAATGGTGATGGACTCCACCTGACAAGAGGAGGGGCCTGTGCACTGGGACAGAAGTTTGACATCTATATTGCATATTTAAACTGACTGCAGGGGAGGCTGGGGCTAAGGGAAATATGGTGACAGGTGAGAAGAAGCATATCTTAGCTAGTACTCTTCCACATCTGGGGGTTAGTAGCAGCTCAATTGGGTATAAAGAAGGATGAGGTACAATCTTGGCCAGATGAGAGGACATTAGAGAAGAGGATCACAAAGTGTACAAACAGGGGAATAGGTTCAAGAGTCAGATGGAAGGGGTATGCCTTAATTCCAGGAGCCTGGGTAATAAAATAAGTGAGCTACTAGCAGTGATGGCAAACACTGAGGTAGACCTTTTGGCCATCATGGAAACATGGGCTACAGAAAATAGCAACTGGGACCTGACAGTTCCAGGTTACTCATTGTTTAGGAGGAACAGAGAAAAAGGTAGAAAGGGAGGAGCAGCCCTCTGTATCAAGGATGGCATTGAGGTGGTGAAAGATGGGTGCATTAGGGGTAATAATAGGGGGTTAAGCTGCTGTGAGTGCAACTTATGGCAGATTTGAGCAAGAAACTATGCTTGAGGGTTGTCTATAAACTTCCAGGGCAAGGGAAAGAGATGGACAGAGAGCTTGCAGAAGAACTTGAAAGGGAGTAGAGAAGGGAAAGTAGTGGGTGAGCTGAATCTGCTGGATACTGATTTGTTCTGATGGCCAGTAGCACCAGAAGTCAGGCCTTGTTTGATGCATTCCAGGACTGTCTCCTGGTTCAGCTTGTTAGGGAACCCACCAGGCAAACTGCCATTCTCAATGAGGTGCTTACCAATTCAGAGGCAGTAAAATCAGCAGGAGTAGGGCAGTCACTAGGGAACAGTGACCATACCTCCATTTGATTCGAGCTGGCCCTTGGGGATGGAAAGCCCCAATCAAAGTCCTTGATTGCTACCTTTGGCAGACAGAAATCTTGCTTTTAGAGCAAGGAGAAGCTGACTACAAAACTAGAACCTTTTTTACTAATAGAACACTTCTATCTCAGCAAGAGTCAGTGCCTGTTAGGATTAAGAAAACAGATACTTTATTAGAAGTGCAGGGGGTCTCATTTAGGGTAAAAACAAGGAAGTCAGTGTGTTTTTCTCTGTTAAGGAAAGGGAGTTTATTTAGTAAGGATGGGCGAAGTTAATTGGGGGTGTGGCTTAGGAGTTTAGGAGCATAAAATCAGGTGTTTCCAATTACAGTTCCCTAGTGTTAGCTTTGGCAGACAGAAATCTTGCCTTTAAAGCAAGGAGCAGCTGACTACAAAACTAGAACCTTTTTTACTAATTGCCCTCCTTCTGTCCCCTCCACCCTCCCACGCTTAGCCAGTTCTACTTTCATAGGCACTGAATTTGACTAACAACAGGAACTTCCTGTTTGGCAGTAGGAAGGGAAGGATCACTGAGACACATATGTTTCATCATCCTTGAAGGAAAGAGTAGCTCTCCCTCTCCCCCTAACTGCTGGAGGTCTGACTCTGAGCAAGGAAGAAGGAGACTACAGAAGAATACAGGAAGTTCCTGTCCCAGAACAGGAAGGGCAAAAGCAGTAAGGGCACATAGGCAGTAGGAGGGAAAAAAAACAGGGAGGAGAGAGTAAGCATACAAAGCAACAGGAAAGGGGCCACAGAATAAGACATGATGGGAGTGGTGCAGTGCAATGGCTGTGGGGCAGCAGTCTTCCGGGAGACATTCTGGAGGCTGCGATGCTGACTTTTTGTAGGCACCTCTCTGGTCTGAGGGAGGAGGTTGCTCGTCTCCAGGCTGACTTGGCTAGGATTTGTGAATCCTCCTCCCCCACCCAGGGACCATCAGGACCACTGCCACTACTTCAGAGGTTGCCAAGAAAGAGGAGCGGTTGGACCAAGGTGGGTTCAGGGAGGGAGAGGATGTTGGAACAGAGGCACATTCCCCCAGTTGTACCTTTCCACAATTCATATGCTGTTCTGGTGAAGAGTGGTTCCTCTATTGAGGCACCTGCAGTGGAGACCAAGGAGGATGCTGGGTACCTCCACAAAGGAGGCCCACAGGAGTGTGGCATGGGAACCAACAGGGGAAGGAAACAACTCCTGGTGGGGGACTCAATTGTTGGGGGGGTAGAACTGGGGGAGGAAGAGGAGAGGAAGGTAAGGTGCCTACCTAGCACCACAGCTTGCAGAGACAGGGAGCGAATCCTCAGGATTGTGGGAGCTGCTGCATGAGGGAGGGAGCTGAATGTTATTGTCCACCTAGGGACAAATGACTTGGCTGAGAATGGGGTCAGAACAGTGCATAAGGAGTTTGAAGAGTTGGGGAGGGGCCTTAGACAAGTAGCACGTACAATAACCTTCTCAGAGGTGCTGTCTGTCTATGGCAAGTATGATGCTAGGGTACTCCGCACCATGGGATTCAATGAATGGTTAAAAAACTGGTGCAGAGCTTAGGGTTTTGGCTTCATTGGGCACTGGGGGTCCACCTGGAGATATGCAGGCCTATACTGTCGTGATGGTCTGCATTTATCTGGGAGGGGAACTAGGACCCTAGGTGATAGGTTTAAATGCTTCATTGGCAAACATTTAAACTAGCCAAGGGGGGAGGCACTGAAAAGGAGCTGGGAAAACCCAGCCTCCCACACAAAACACAGTAGTTAGAGAGGTAAACACCAAGGTAGAGAAGTCAAAAGGGAGTATGACAGGGGTAAATGAAGAAAAAGGTAGTAAGGAGAGGGATGGGACTAAAAGGGGTAATGCCATCAAAAAATGGAGAGTGAAGATTATCAATGCCTGTAGTCTGTGTAACAAGCTCCTTGAACTAGTGGCCTTGATGGAAGAGGGACACTCAGATATCGTGGCAGTCACATAAACATGGTACACTGAGAACCACAAATGGGATGTTAACATACCAGGGTACACAAGCTACAGGAGGGACAGGGAGGGTAAAAGAGGAGGAGGAGGAGGAGTAGCTCTCTATGTAAGGGAAGGGATCAAAGCAATGGGACTAAAGAATAAACAGGGAGTAGAGGAGGCACTGTGGATCACCCTGGAGACAGGATAAGGCATCACAATCCACACAGGGGTTGTATACAGACCCCCATCTCAGGGGGAGGCAATGGACAAGGAAATGACAGAAGGCATCCTTAGAATGGCAGAGAAGGGGGGGGGGATGTAGTTGATGGGGGACCTGAATATGCTAGATGTTAACTGGAGCACCTTTGCTTCAGCTACATCCAAAAGCAAGGCTATTCTTGATGCCCTATAAAGGGCATGCCTCAGACAGCTAGTGGTGGAACCCACTCAAGACAGAGCAATCTTAGACCTGGTACTGTCAAATGGAGATGGAGAACGGATCTCAGATTTAGAAGTGGTTAGTCATCTGGGAACAAGTGACCACCAAACAGTGTGGTTCACGATAAACACAGCCATACAGTCAAGCCATACAAAAGCAAGAGTACTGGACTTTAGGAGGGCTGACTTTGGGAAAAAATGGGAGAGTGCCTCAGAAAAGCACTACCAAATGGGCAAGGAGGGGTGGAAGAACAATGGGGAAAAATCAAAACAGCCATCACAGAAGAGTAGCCTGTGATGTTGGTGCTTGAAAGATGGCACCGTCCGAAATGGCAACACGTTGTGGGCAAAAGTCCAAATGGAGATTGGAAGGATAGGGAGACTGGATGTGGTGGGGTGGATGACTGCAGCGACAGGATGTCACTATATGTACACATGTAAGGGGGGGGAGCAAGCATAGCGAATGTGGGCTGGGAGGGGGCAAATGGGATGTAGGGGGTGGTGCCATGGTCGGCTGCCAAGCTGCACCATGGCATCGGGTGTTGGCCTCCGCTTGCGGTGCGGGAGGTACTGGGTTTGGGTCTGGGTCTGGGCGCAACTGCATTTTTGTTGTGCCTGGCATGAAACCTTGTGTTTTTTTTGCTTTTGCCCCCGACATGCACCCCCTGGAGCTGAGAATCCTTTAGTAGGGTGGAGCGGGGGACGAAGACCCCCACATAGGGGTGGGGGGACACAGCCCCCCCCACAGAAAGCCAAATAACCAAGTCTCCGGTGCCATTCCTCCATGAGCCAAGGATGTCAGGGTGGCAAATTTATTTTTGCCACCCTGACATCACAATAATGCAGCTCGCGTTTGGCGGTCGCCGTTATCACATAGAACCTCACAGAGGCAACAAGCCTTTGTGTGAAGCAAATCAACACAATAAAACAAAGGAAAAAAAACACTATGGTTCTCAAAAGAGGTGTCTGGGAAGGTTAAGAAGAAAAAGGTAGCATTCAGGAAATATAAGGAAACACAGAAGGAACAGGACGGAGAACTGTACCAGTTAAAGTAGAAGGAAGCGGCGGGGAAGACAGTCAGAATAGCAAAGGTCCAAACTGAGGAAAAGATAGCCAATTCAGTTAAGAAGGGTTATAAGACCTTTTATAGGTACATTAGGGAGTGAAGACAGTCTAAGGGAAGGACAGTGAGGCTTAATAAAGGGAAGGGAGGGTGGGCAGAAGGGGACAAGAAAAGCAGGAATACTGAACGAATACTTCTGGTCAGTATTTACAAAAGAAGAGGAGGGCGAGGTACCTAAATCAAAGAACAGAAGCACTCTGGATAGAGAGGTCGATACCAGTCCATTCACAGAAGAAAGGGTTCTGAAAAAATTTTTAAAACTGAAGGTGGACAAAGAAATGGGGCCCGACTGAATTCACCCAAGAATTCTAAAATAACTAAGGGTAGAACTAGTGACACCACTGATTACCCTTTTTAACAAATCATGGGAGGATGGTGTGGTACCTGAGGACTGGCGGAGGGCAGATGTGATTCCCCTTCTCAAAAGTAGGAGCAAGACAGAGGCAAGAAACTACATACCTGTTAGTTTGACCTCAGTGGTAGGGAAAATGATGGAATCACTTCTGAAAGAAATAATTGCTGAATTCTTGGAGGCCAGTGGGGCACAGGACCCAAGGCAGCATGGATTCACAGCAGGAAGGTCACGTCAGACAAATCTAACAGATTTCTTTGACTGGGTGACCAAAGAAGTACACCAGGAAGGGGCTGTGGACATGGCCTACCTACTGTAGACTTTAGCGAGGCATTTGACACAGTCCCACACAAAAGATTAATATACAAGTTAGTTAGCCTTGGAGTGGGTCCCAAAGTGGTAGCCTGGGTAAAAAATTGCCTGAACAACAAGATGCAGAGGTTATTGTAAACAGAGTTCACTCTGAAGAAAGGGGATTACTAGCAGGCTACCACAGGGTTCAATATTGGGACCGGTTCTCTTTAACGTCTTTATACGTGACACTGCAGAGGGACTGGAAGGAAAAGTATGTTTCTTTGCAGACGACACAAAGATCTGCAACAGGGTCAATACAGAATGTGGAGTGGAAAAGATGCAAAGGTACTTGGTAAGGTTGGAGGAATGGTCAGATGTATGGCAGCTTAGATTCAATGCAAAGAAGTTCAAAGTAATGTACATGGGAAACAAAAACCTAGGGAAAGAGTACACAATGGAAGGTGAGATACTAACAACAACAAAAATGGAAAGGGACCTGGGGTAGTCATATCAGATGACCTTAAGGTGGGCAAGCAATGTGAGAAGGCAGTAAGGAGGGCTGGCAGGATACTGGGATGCATAGGGAGAGGCATCACCAGTGGAAAACAGGAAGTTGTTATTCCGCTATACAGACAGTTGGTGAGACCCCATCTGCCGTCAAAGTCTATGTTTCTATGTTTCTATGGAGTACTGCGTGCAGTTCTGGAGACCCCATCTCTGCAAAGACATAAATAGAAACAAGGGTGGCCCAGTGGAGGGCAACTAAAATGGTGCAGGGTCTGCACCAGAAGACATATGAAGAGAGATTAAAGGAAATTAATATGTATACCCTCGAGGATAGGAGGGAGAGGGGGGACATGATAGAAACTTTTGGGTACCTCAAGGGAATCAACAAAGTCCAAGAGGGTTTGGTAGTGTGGGTTCCAATAACACAACTTACAACCAAGTTAAGATGCATAAAAAACACATAATTCTGCATCTGTCATTTTATTTGTTTCAATAAATCAAATGAAAACAAAATTAAAAATGATGAAAAGAAATCAAAAAAAATACTTATATACAGAAAGGAAAAGGCACTCTTATCTTTTACCACATTTTGAACTTTATCTGAATAACAATAATTATTTTGTTTTATGCCAAGAGAGAATGTGATACCATAGGCAGTCCTAACAATATCAGGTCCCTTCATTTCTGATCAGTTCTTTACATATTTCACTATTTACCAATATTTTCAACTTTCCGAGTGGCTGATATCTTTCAGCCATCGGCTTGAACTTTCATTTTGAGCTGGCTCTGCAGCGAGTGACAACTCTCACCCCATTTCCTTTCACTGGGCACATTTCTGCTTATCTGGCCCAACCATTTGGTAAAGGGACATTTTACATGTCTCCTCCACTCACCAGAGTGTTTAAATTAGCCTTTTTCTGGCATTTATTCTGGTGTTTTACCCCGGCCCCCAAGTGCTGTATCTGCGCTCTGTTTCTTGAGCCTGAAGCGGCTCCTTGCACTTAGCAGCACTTTTCCTGTAATACATCTAGCCTAGACTCTTTAACATTGCAACCAGAATTTTTTTCTTTATTTAACAACTTTTCTTTTCAGGCTGCATTTACTTCATGATTATGTGACAACTGAGCAGTGCGGCAGCACGGTAAGGCACACTGTCGTGCAGTACTGCACGAACGTGCGACAGTGCGCACATCTGTCGGGGCTTCATTACCCTTCTTCTTTTTACAGAAGCATGACAATAACAATAAACAGGAACTATTTCCACAAGAAGTACCTTAATAAACACACAGCTTTCTTTAAACACAGACAATATTATTTCCCAAGAATGGGGGGGTTTCAGGCTGTGATATTTTAAAATAAAAAGGGATAGAAAAGCAAAGGTTTGGAGAATATCAGGTTGGCCACCCTGATAAGAAAGAAAGGATAGAAAGAATTTAAGGAAGAAGATAGGGCAGAGGAAAAATAGAAATAATGGCTGCCTGAAGAAATGGAGTGATACTGGCACACTCCTCCCCACACAGGAAGGCAACAAATAAATACAATGCAATGTTGCCTCAAGACCCTTCACCCTTTGGAAGGGTTGGAACTTCCACCCGCCCTCTCCAGAAGTTCCTCTCAGGGACCCTTTTTAATAAATGGTGTAAGGATAAGTCATCTCAGACTATGCAATACTGTTTTTTAAGACAATCATTTCCCAGAGGTTGTGCCTTTTAGGCACCTTTGTGTTACACAATTCATTCTTTCATCCATCTCTGGTGCAATTGAACCACCCTGATCAGCACCAAAACACAACAGGAATTCCACATTCTGATGTTGTGAACCAGC
Source organism: Neoceratodus forsteri (assembly GCA_016271365.2). Lineage (NCBI taxonomy): Eukaryota > Metazoa > Chordata > Ceratodontiformes > Ceratodontidae > Neoceratodus > Neoceratodus forsteri. The sequence continues at coordinate 758,331,032 of CM057452.1, forward strand.
CCTATGTTTCATTGTGAACCGGTATGGTTGCAAAGATAAATACCATTGTAAAATGTGTGCATTTTTATCTTTCATTAAATTCAGCCAACACAATGGGTTGTGGTCTGTTACCACCATAATCTCATTTAACCAAAAGTAATATTTAAGGGCTTCTTCTGCCCATTTGATGGCTAAACATTCTTTTTTGACTGTCAAATATTTTCTTTCTCTTTCATGCAATTTCCTGCTAAGAAACAGAATGGGGTGTTCTCCACCACTATGCTGGGTCAATACTGCCCCTATGTCCGTGTCAGAGGCATTGGTTTGAATATCAAATGGTTTGGTAAAGTCAGGGCTACACAACACTGGGGCTGAACACAAAATGGCATTGACCCTCTTAAATGCCTCATCACAGGCTTGATTCCACTTTACCTTATTCAGGAACTGTTTTTTTGTAAGTTCAGTGAGAGGTGTGGCAGTGATTGAAAAATCAGGTATAAAACAACGATAATAACTTGCTAAACCAAGAAAGGACCTAACATGTCATTTAGTAATAGGAATAGGACTATTCACTATTGCTTCCACTTTATCTAGCTCGGGTTTTACCATCCTGTGGCCAATTATGAAGCAGAGGTAGCGGGTTTCTATTTTGGCGATAACGCATTTGGATGGATTGATAGTAAGCCCTGCATCTTTGATACCTTGGATGACAGCACTAAGGTGTATCAAGTGAGTATCACAATCATGACTGTAGAGGACAACATCATCCAAATAAGCTGCACTGTAACCTTTATGAGGTCTCAATACATAATCCATATACCGCTGAAAAGTAGCCAGAGCTCCATGTACAGTGGCGTGAAAAAAGTATTTGCCCCCTTCCTGATTTTCTCTATTATTGTATATTTGTAACACTGGATGTTTTCAGGTCTTTAGACAAAATATAATATTAGATAAAGGGAACCTGAGTGGACAAATAACACTTTTTTTTTTTACTTATTTCATTTATTTAATGAAAAAAGTTAACTAACACCAACTGGCACTGTGTGAAAAAAGTAATTGCCCCCTAGTTAAATCAACCCAATTAAAGGGATAATTAGAGTCAGCTGATTGAACACAGCCAGGCTTGATTACAGCCAGCCCTGCTCAATATAAACCTCACTTATTTTGGCCCTTACCATCAGAGTCACATTGCCAGCTCAAAGATTCAACAAGCACATTATGCCTTGATCAAAGGAAGTTCCTGAAAAGATCAGAAAAACATTTTGTTGCCCTCTATCAGTCTGGAAAGGGTTACAAAGCTATTTCTAAGGCTCTGGGACTCCATCGAACCACAGTGAGAGCCATAATCTCCAAATGGAGAACACTTGGAACAGTAGTGACCCTTCCCAGGAGTGGGCGGCTCGCAAAATTACCCAAGGGCGCAGTGTAAAATCATCCAAGAAGTCTCAAAGGATCCTAAAACAACATCCAAAGAACTGCAGGCTTCTCTTGCCTAGCTACGGTCAGTGTTCATGACTCCACAATCAGAAAGAGACTGGGCAAAATGGGCTTCATGTGAGGTAGCAAGTGGAAACCACTGCTAACCAAGAAGAACATAAATGCTCATCTCTCATTTGCCAAGAAGCACCTGGATGATCCACAAGCCTTTTGGGAAAATGTTCTATGGACAGATGAGTCCAAAGTGGAACTTTGGACAACATGGATCCCATGATGTCTCGTAAAAGCAAACACAGCATTCCACAGTAAGAACACCATACCAACAGTCAAACATGGTGGTGGTAGTGTGATGGTGTGGGGATGTTTGTTGCCTAAGGACCTGGATGACTTGCCATAATTAAAGGAACCATGAATTCTGCTCTGTACCAGAAAATTCTTAAGGAGAATGTCCAGTCATCCTTCCGTCAGCTGAAGCTGAAGCGTAGTTGGGTCATGCAGCAAGACAATGATCCAAAACACAAAAGCAAGTCCACATCAGAATGGCTAAAAGAAGTAAAATTAATGTTTTAGAGTGGCCTAGTCAAAGTCCAGACTTAAACCAATAGAGATGCTGTGGCAGGACCTGAAAGCAAGTTCATGCTCGAAAGCCTACCAAATGTTACTGAATTAAAGCAGTTCTGCGAGGAAGAGTGGGTTAAAATTCCTCCACAGTGATGTGAAAGACTGATATTGAATTATAGGAAGTGTTTGGTTGCAGTCATTGCAGCTAAATGTGGCGTAACCAGTTATTAAGTGTAAGGGGGCAATTACTTTTTCACACAGTGCCAATTGGTGTTGGTTAACTTTTTTTCATTAAATAAGTGAAATAAAAAAAAAAAACAAGTGTTATTTGTTCACTCAGGTTCCCTTTATCTAATATTACATTTTGTCTAAAGACCTGAAAACATCCAGTGTGACAAATATGCAATAATAGAGAAAATCAGGAAGGGGGCAAATACTTTTTCACGCCACTGTAGGCCAAACGGCATCGTGTTGAAGTGATAAAGTCCAAGTGGAGTACAAAAGATAGTTCTTGGGTCTTAGGGACTGAGGGAATCTGCCAATACCCTCTGATTAGATCGAGGGTGCTGATGTATTTAGCAGATCCAATCTGGTCTAAAAGATCATTTATGCGTGGCATTGGGTACCCATCAAACTCTGATACTTCATTAATCTTCCAAAAATCAAGGCATAGCCTGATTCCACCTTATTTTTTGTGTACAGCTGCTAGTGGAGATGACCAAGGGCAATGGGAAGGAACTATCATTCCTGCTTGCTCCATCCTTTTTATTTCAGCCACTACTTCTGGTCTGATCTTCTCTGGTAGTCTATATGGCTTCTGATGGATTGATTTTGTCTGGGTTACTCTGATCTCATGTACCACTCCCTTCGCTTTCCCTGGGTTTTTTGTAAAGGTATCAGAGAAATACTCTAAGAGATGGTCAATCTCTGTTCTTTGAGCCGGGGTCAACTCAGGGTTTATGTGTATGTCAGTTTCCTTAATGGATTTATCCAACCTGTCATATGCTGTATCTAACTCTGTTCTCCCAGAATCAGTCTGGATGAACAACACAGGTGTTTCTGGCTTTTTAACCCACTTTCTTAACAGATTGGCATGGTAAATTTTCTTTACTGGCCTGTGACCTGGCATTTCAATGGCATAATTGACAATGCCTGTCTGGTGTAAGACCACATATGGACCTTGCCAACGCATTAGAAACTTATTCTCAGTGGAAGGAAATAACAACAGCACCTTCTCACTGGGCACAAATGTTTTGGTTTTGAGTCCCACATCATATAATTCTTTTTGCTTTAATTGTCTCTGGTCCACATTCTGGTGTGCTATGGTTACATATTTGATCAACCTTTTTCTTAATGCAGTCATGTATTCCAGAATGTTCCTGCAAGCCACATTAGTCCCCTGTACCCAATATTCTTTGACCACATCCAAGGCACCTCTGGGGTTACGTCCAAATAACATGGTAAAGGGGGATAACTTGGTGGTAGATTGGGGCACCTCTCTATATACAAACAGCAAATAGGGCAAAAACTTATTCCAATCCCAGCCTTCCTCCTGCACATACTTCTGCAACATACATGTCATAGTTTTATTAAAACATTCCACCAATCCATCAGTTTAGGGATGGTACAGAGAGGTTCTTACAAAAGATACCCTAAGAAACTTGTATAATTCTTGCAGCATAATGGAGGAAAAATTACTACCACAGTCAGCTGGGATAACCTTGGGTATTCTCATCCTGCTGAAGACTTTTGCTAGTTCTTCTGCAATATGAGGGGTAGTGACTGTCCTCATTGGTATTGCTTCAGGGTACCTAGTTGTGTAGTCAGATATGACTATGATGTATTGGTTTCCCTTGGAAGTCTTCAATAATGGCCCTACCACATCCATCACTACCCTGTCAAATAGTGTTCTTATGTATGGTATAGGTTATAAGGGCACCAAATCTTTTTTTCATCCCTTGGCTACCATTTGGCATTGTGGGCAGGACCAACAATAGGCAGTAACATCTTTGTGGACCCCCTGGCCAACAAAATCAGGATAAGATCCTCAGCACGGTCCTGTCTCTACCCTCAGGTCCAGCCATGGGGATATCATGGGCCAGGTGCATTATCTGCTCACTGTATTTACTGGGCACTTCCAATTGCTCAGTCTCTTCACCTGTACCTGGTTCTATAACAACTCTATACAGTATTTTGTTTTTCAGTATAAAACGAGATTGTCCGGGATGTCCAGCCTTGTCCACCTGTGAAAATAAAGACTGTAAAGACATATCACAACTCTTTTCATGTACAATGTCTTGCACCAGAGCCCTGGAATACAAGATTGACCTGCAGTCTGATGTGCTTCTTTCCTGGCCCCTTTTCCTTTTCTTTTAGCCTTTCTTGACTTTTTGACCTTGTTGACAGTCTCGAAATATTTCTCACCAAAAGGGAATACATCTTGTAAGGGCTGTGTTTTGGCCTGGGATGTAGTGACCACATGGACAGTTTCTTGATAGGCATTACGCTTTTTTTCATTAGCAGATCAAAATGGTGAAAGTCTTGCTCAACAATTACTGGTACTGGTAGACGTGGAACAAGGCCCACCAACATGTCATGGCTTTCCTCATTAGCAGTTATGCTCAAACAAGCTGTGGGTATTGATGTATGTCTCCTTGGACACAGCGTACCGTTGTATCAGAATCACTTTTGGGTATGTCTGGGGCTAAATCAGCTCTAATTAAAGTCTGTCTACTCCCTGAGTCCAGCAGGCCCAAGGTTTGTTGCTCCCCAATTCCCACAGAGGCCACATACCCAAAATTAGATAGGGCAAAATGCATTAGATCAGATCTCTTATTTGGGCAATTCCTCATGATATGTCCTTTCCCAAGACAACCATGGCATATTATCTCAGTGTAACCCCTAGGTGGCACTATCCCAAGGGATACTACCCCTGCCTGCTTGGCTAATAGCAGGTTAAGGGGCCTGAGTTCTGAAACAGGTGCCTCCACCCGGAGGTCAGGGTTGGTAGTGGTCAAGCTAACCTGGACACAGCCCTTTGGGACACTGTAACTCCCCTTTTTCCTTACTAGTGGCTGGAACAATACACACTAATCACTTTCATAATACCCCTGATACACCACACAAGTACCCACACTGTTTGCACTTACCATGAGGGCTCTCCTCTGGCCGGGCCCTGGGGACCCCCTGTAAAACAAGGTTATACACAGCAAATAACAGCAGTACAGTACTCTTGCACAAACTGGAACCACAGTCAGGGTCTCTCATCGGTGGGTTTCTCTGTGCAGTGGGTAGTCTTACAGGGCCAGCATGGCATGGCCCAGGCCGAATGGAAATGAATGCAGATTTAGTCTGATTAGGCTGTTAAAGCTATCGGAGGCAGTATAGCGCAGTGGTCTAAGGCTCTGAGCTGCAAATCTGGTGACATCCAGCAGACCAGACCTGGGTTTGAATCTCACAGCTTCCACTTGTATACTGTGTGACCCTGAGCAAGTCACTTAACCTCCTTGTGCTCCCAGGTCGCTCCTGTAAAAAAGCTTTCAGCTTAGTGTGCTATACCTGGTTAAACAACGAAATAAAAAAAAAATAAATAAATAAATGCAAAAAAGAGATATGATTATTTAAGGGACTTGAACAAAGGAGGGGTGTAATCAGGTTAATTTGCTTAAAGGCTGTATTAGTCAAGCAGTTATGCATGCATTTCAGGGTCCATAAACACACACTCTGGGTACCCAGATTAAGAATGGTGGGCTAGCCAAGAACATTGCAACTGGTTGGGGCCCTGTGATGGAAGAAAACAACATGCACAACATACACTATTTGTAATCCAGAGCCGGAGGGCTTAGTTCATGAAAAGAAACCAACAAGACAATCAGATGACACACTTATAGATTAGGCTGTTGTCACAGAGAGCTACACTGATATTTACTAACGATACCCAAGACTGGATACAGGCTAGATGAAAATCGAGCCAGCAGGTGGTTAATCTGGAGTGCCAAGAGAAGCAGGGCCCATGCGATTCACCAAGGTGTCGTTCCTGTTCAAGCGCGGAGCAGGGGGCTGATCCCCAGGCAGGTCTCTCATCGGTGGCTTTCTCTGTGCAGTGGGTAGTCTGGCAGGGCCAGCATGGCATGGCCCAGGCCGAATGGAAATGAATGCAGATTCAGTCTGATTAGGCTATTAAAGCTTCCAGCAAGCAGAACACAGTTCACACAATGGGAAACCAAATCACGACCCACTTTCAATACACAGCACATTTACATGTAAAGGATTATATGGTACCAGCAAGCAGAACACAGTTCACACAGTGGGGAAGCAGATCATGACCCACTTTCAATACACAGCACATTTACATGTAAGGAAATTCTACTGTACCAGGCAAACCGCTCTCAGGTCACAATCACAAAGTCTCTGCGCAAACTGGGGATTCAAAAGCAGCTGGAAATCCTGACAGGCCGATAGTGTTCAGCAAAATCTTCAGTCCTCTTCAGGTATGAGCCTGGTAAAACATCAGTGGCTTACTTCGTTCTCACAAACTTGGATTTAGTCCAAAATAATTCTCTTCTATCCCTCTCAGGGGCAGCAGGCAGACATGCAGGCCACAACTCAGGCCTTTCTACAGTTCTCCCGTGCGAAACTACTCAGACAGCTGCTTGACTGTCTTAAGCTGTTACCTCTTCAGCTCCCAACTGAGATCTGACCCAACTGCCAGTAAGCCTGGGATTTCCCCAAGTTCCAAAAGGTTCAGTTGGCTGATTCATCTGTCAGTCACAACAGGAGCTCCCCCTTCAGGTGCAAAAAGGCACCAAAAGCCCAGAACTACAATTCCTAAAGATTCTGATTCAAGACAGCTACTGTAGTCCGGCTCCATTTTAGATCCCACCAGCAGTGATTGGTCCAATTTGTCAGTCCCGGGCCAAGATAGTGGAGATAAACAAAACAGTCCTTGCTGCAAAGAAGGCAGGTTAGACAAACTACATTATCATTATCACTCCAAATGATTTTCAGCAAATAGTTACATCTTTCAACAGAGCTCCCTCTCAGATTACTTATGACTGCACTCCAGGCAGCTCTTAAAGAGACAGTGCACAGAGACTATACAGGCACTCTCTGGCAATCATATTTAAACTGCTAAAATGCAGGACACCAGCCTGGCAGTGAGCATTTAGGCAAGCTCAAGGAAGACTTTTCAGGAACCCCCACTCATAAGGGGTTACACCCTTCCCTGCCTGGAGAAAACTTGGCGTCTGCGTCAAGTCTGTACCATCATTCATCAGTTAACCTAAACTTATTACTTTACTATACATATTCACTACATTTCCCAATACTTTGTCCATTCTGACAATACATTAGGCATATATTCACACAAGCCAGTTGAACATTACTATACTAAATCAGGTAATAACTTCTCATACTTTGAACAATGCAAGAGGGGGCCCTTCCCTATCAGCTAACTTGCTGCTGGATGGGGCATGGGCACCATGGTGAGAGGGCAGAACAAGTAACCTGGAATGGGCTGTTAAGCTCAATTTGGGCAGTGAGCTTGGTGAAACATAAACACCTTTGTGAACTACATGGAAAGGCAATTCCACAGGCCTCCCCAGAGAATCAGAGCTGAAACGCAATACTGACTTGACAGCTTGGCCAGTCTTTCTGGGGGGAACAACCATAGTCTCTGTACTTTCAGCAACAGTCTTGGGGCTTTCATCACTTGTGAGGGGTGCCTCTGTCTGGAGGGGAATGTCCAAACTTGGGGCACTGGTGGCTCCTTGCTCTGCAGGCTCTGTTTCTATGACACTTGACTCATTTTGCAAAGGCTCAGGCACAATCAAACTTTGAGGCACGGAAGTGGGGTTGTCAGCACTCTCATGGTATTTTTCATATTCTGGTATGTCACCAGAAAGACTCATTCCATCAGCCCCTCCTCAAGTAAATCATACAGTTCCACAATACACAGAGACTCAGCATCTTCAGACGTGATACTTTGCACTTCACTTTCAGGGAGCATTGGCTCCAAGGACAAAGCTGGGGGTTAGGTAGTCCAGAAGGCCCAGCTTCATCCCCACAATTAATCATGGGGTTACCTCGAAACAGCTGACTCAGTTCATAAGTGGGGTAATAGCATAGCCGCACTCACTTTTGTCAGAAGTTGACTGACAGTCACTATCATTCTGGACCTGCTGCAGAGGAAACCTTAAATCTGTGACCACTGAGGTAGGTTGACTCTGTCTCTTTCTTGCAGCAGCATGAGTCACCGGCCCAGGGGGCTCAATTTCTGGGGGTTCAGCCTCAATCATGACTTGGCCGATAGTGGTTATGGTGCATGATCTTGACAGCTTTGGAGTTGTTCTCTGGGCTCATCTTGTGCACAGGTGAATCATTCAACTTTCCAACTACTACATGGGGAAGATGGTGCCACCAATCAGCAATTTTGTGTTTACCATGCAGTCCCAAATTGCGTAACAACAACGGCCTCCAGGTCAAAACTCTTGAGTCTTTACTTTTTTATCATGCCTCCCTTCATTGGCTAGATTTCCCTTGGCGGCCATTGTCTGGGCCAGTTGATAGGCATGGTTCGATTGAGCTTTCAGTTTTGTACATATTGCAAGTAGTTTTCGGCTCAGACCCCATCTGGAGAGACCCCAAAACAGACATCAACTGGCAGCCGGGCCTCACTCCTGAACATGAGGCAGTAGGGGAAGAACCCAGTAGCATCATTTTTCATGCAGTTGTATGCGTGTACCAAGTGCTAATCTGCTGGCTCCATTTATGCTTGCCTTTTGGGTGGAGGGTGCCCAGCATGTCTAGAAGGGTGAGATTAAGATGTTCTGGTTGAGAGTCTCCCTGCGGTGATAGGGGGTGGTTCTTGACTTTTGCACCCTCCATAGAGACAGTATTTCTTTGATTAGTTGACTCTCAAAGTCTCTGCTCTGGTCAGAATGGATCTGATGGGGAGGCACCATAGTGGATGAAGAAATTTTTCACTAGCACCTTGTACACAGTAGATGCCTTTTGATCTTTGGTGGGAAAAGCTTGTGCATACCGTGTGAAATTATCCATAGCCACTAACACATTGCCAATGTTCTGCTGATCAGATTCTAAGCACAAGAAGTCTATGCAGACTAGTTCCATGGGGGTGGTAGTAGCAATATTAACAAGGGGGCAGCCCTCTGAGGCAGGGATTTTCTTTGCAGGCAGCGACTACAAGTCTTTACATGGTGCTCAACATCAGCCCCCATTTTGGGCCAGTAGAAGTGAGATCGTACCAGGTCAAGGGTTCTGTCAATACCGAGGTGCCCCATGTGATTGTGGAGGGACCTCAGTACAAAATATTTAAAGGCTGTGGGCAGGACCAATTGTTGCTTGTCTACTTTGCCAATGCAATCTACTGTCTCTCTACACAAGAACTGATTGAGTAACTCCAATCTGGGGCCTTCTTTAAAAAATAAAGCAGTTTGCAAGTCAGTGGAACGTAACTTAAGACACATCTTTCCCCGCACGCAGGGCATCAAGTGCTGGCTGAATCATAGGATCTTGGGATTAAGCCCACTGAATGCTGTCATTGTCAAATTGAGGTAGTGCACTAATATCTAGAGCAGAGAAATAGCAATAAGCAGCTGGTATGCAGGTGTCAGAAGGGCCCAAGCAATCTACTAAACAGTCCATTGTGTCCACAGACATCTGTTCATCTCTATCAAACTTTTGGCACAATGCCTGAATGTCAGGTTCAGACAGCCTGACCCAATCACTCTTGGAAGTGGGCCTTCATGATAGGGTGTCAGCATCAATATGGTTCAGGCCTGGTCTGTATTCAACAGAATAATCATAGATTGATAATGCAGAAAGCCACTGGTGCCCAGTGGTGTGTAAGTTAGCTGAAGTCTGTACATAGGTCAACCGGTTATTGTCAGTCTTCACCAATATCTTTGCCCCGTAGAGGTATTCATGAAACTGGTCAATGATGGCCCATTTCAGTGCAAGGAACTCCAACTTATGCACAGGGTAATTTCATTCGGACGGGGTAAAGTTCCTACTGGCGAAAGCTACTGGTCTTAGGCTGTCCTCATGGTCTTGATACAGCATCATTCCTAGACCCTGCAGACTAGCATCTGTATGCAGCACATAGAGTTTGTTGGAGTCAACATAGGCGAGGATGGGGGCATGAGAGAGCTGGTATATGATCTCATGGAAGGCTGCTTCACAGTTGGGCATCCAGCAGGGCCTGAAGAGTTCACCTGGGTGGAAGTATACTTTTTCTGGTTCTTTAATGGCCCCTTTTTTATATTAACAATTGGTAGGAGGGTAACCCTGGGTAAGGTTCAAGAGTGGGCAAATCACCTTGGAATAGTCTTTTATGAAGCTGCGGTAGTAGCCACAGAACCCCAGGAAACATTGTAGTTCTTTCAGATTATGGGGCTGGGGCCAAGTAGTCAGTGCTTCAACCTTACTTGGATCAGTCTCTATCTCTTTTGTAGATACTATGTGCCCCATTTACTTCACGGAGGTTTGGAAAAACTGGCACTTGTCAATGGACAGCTTGAGGCCAAAGTTTTCCAGTTGGTCTAGGACTTTAAACAGTCGGTTCTCATGCTCCTCTAAGGTGCTCCCAAACACGATGACATCATTCAAGTACACCAGGCATGCCAGCAAATTCATATCTCTCACCACACTTTCCATCAGTCGCTGAAAGGTGGCTAGGGCACCCAATATCCCCTGTGACATCCTCAGAAACTCGTAGAACCCCAATGGACAAATGAAGGCTGTTTTCTCATGGTTTTCCGGGGCCATCGGGATCTGGTAGTGTCCACTGTGAAGATCCAACACCAAGAACCATTTGTTCCCATTCAAGCAATCCAGGGCATCTTGTATACGAGGCATAGTGTATTGGTCTGGGATGGTCTGCCAGTTCAGGGTTCAATAATCAACACTCATCCTCACAGACCCATTCTTGTTACGCACAACCACAATGGGAGAGGCGTATGGGCTCCTGGATTCTTGTATCATGCCAGGAGTGAGCATTTCCTGCAGGTGTCTTCTCACATCATCTATGTCTGCTGGGGCTAGGCATTGGAACCTCTCTCGAAATGGCCATTCATCATGCTGGCGTATGTGATGCTCTGCACCCTGGGCACATCCCTCATCCCATTCCTCCAACAAAAACACTTGGTCTCTCTGGGCAAGACTCTTGCGAATTCTAGCCTTCCATTCAGCTGGCAATGGGGAGTCACCAAAGTCAAACAAGTCTGGGGTCACTCTCTCCTTCTCACCAGGGTGCTTGTTACAGGGCAATACTGCAGTGTCTGCACAGTGTATTGTCGCTAGGGTGCACCCTCTGTTCACCCGGCTCTCCCAATCTGACACATTGTGAATCTGGACCATCGCTCATCGTGCATAGGCATGGGCATGAGCAGGCAAGGTGCTGGGTAAGACCAATAATCCTTCTGGCAATTTTCCATTGTCTGGCACATCCAACATCAGTATTTTGTTCATCACATCTTTCCAGAGGTGGACCTCCCCTTGAATGGTACACTGGGCGTTAGGGGCCAGTACCATTGAATCGGGATCCTTCTTCCACATGATCCCCACCGGTTCATCCTAGTCTACTTCCTTGGTGTTTCTATTGCAAATTATAAGCCCTCTTGATCAGAGCCGGAATTCTCAGGCCCCTCCCAGTCCATCGCTCTTGTTTCTCGTGACAGAGTTGCACTAGTCTCCCAAACATATGGGCGTTTGTTCCAATTACAAGGGGAACCCCATCACACAGTCCGGTGGGGAGACACACTAGGGCCAATGTCTCTACTTTCTCCTCTACACCGGTTACAGTTGCAGGAAAAGACAACAAGAGGCAGACATACCCTAGGTAGGGATAAGACTTGTCGCTCAAGCCTCTCACATGTAGGCCCTCCAGGGATTACAATGGCACGTCAGATAAGTGTTTGTCATACCAGTCCTGGAATACAATGGTCGCTTCCGACCCACTGTCAAGCACAGCCCAAGTATGAATACCATTCACAGTCACCGTAGTCTCCATTGAAGGGCCCACTATTTTGGACCAGTCTGGAGATGCAGTAGCAGAGGCCTGGACAGATAATTTAACCACAAAGAAATTTGAGTTAGGGTTTCTCGAACCCTCACTGAGGTCATTTCAGGCACCCCTTGGAGTCTGTTTACTACTCTTTCTAAGTCCTTCTGAGACCGGCATTCTCTTTTCATATGGCCATCCTTTCCACAGTTGTGACAAATGATAGACTCCTGGGTCATCCTGGGAGAGAACATCATATGAGGAACTGAAGCAGTAGTAAGAGATTGGGGTCTAGTATCTGCTTGCAGCAGTAAGAGTGGTGCAACATGTCTTAACAGGTCCTTTAAGGGGCAGTCAATCTGGTGATCTCAGTCTTGGAGCCACCCTCAGTAGCAGATGTCTGAGGGTGCATCCCCAACCCCCATGGCAGTCATGTCCTGAAAGGGATTAGACTCTTGTTCCATGGGGGAAACCCTTGCAGAGGCATCTGTCTTCAACTCTTAGACTTCCTTTAGTAGCTAGTCTTTCCAATGCTGGGCCCAGGGTGGGAAGTCCTTCGCAATCTCAGAGCGCTCGTTAAGTGCCAACTTTTGCCCCTGAGCCTCACTTGGCTGATCACTCTCGGTCACTTGCGCAGTAGCAGCAGATATGGGTGCAAATCCCCCATGGGGTCACCTTTGCTCAACCCTCCGAATTTCTTTCATTAGCTCATCATAGAAGAGGGGGCGATTCCAGTCGGGTGGCAAGGTATAACTGAAGCAGTAACGATTCTGAAAACAGAGCAGACTTAAGGATCCACTGCAGCCTAGTTCAATCTAATTCATTTGATGGCAAACTACCCTTTCTGAGGCACTCTTGTAGCAGCTTTTGAAGCCAAGGTACATACACAGACAATGGCTCCCCTTGGTACTGCTGAGCATATTTTACTCTCCACCATAGATCCTCATCTGAATCCACATTCTCCAATGCATCAAGATAGTCCTGTGCAGTTACTCCTGGGATATTGGCCCACTTGGCATGGATGGTAGCCAGGGCAGGACCTTGGAGGCTCTCACTCAACCTCTTTTGTTTATCTGCTACTGAGCATTGCCATTCAAGTACTAGAGGAGCAACATAGTCTATCCAGGTCTCCCAGTCATCCTCCCCCTGGGGGTGGGGAGGGTGCACGAGAAGATTCTCAGATTTCAGTAGGAGTCGTGACTAATGGCAGGTACAGATATAGGGGCCAGCATTGGCATGGGCACAGAAGGTGGGGCAGTAACAGGTGCTGGAGTGGGAGGGGGTGTTCGGGAAGGAACACCCCTATTTGGCAGGAATGGTTTCTTAAAGTCCTCTATGGTTTTCCCTTCCTCCAGCAACAACTTAGCAAATTTCTCCTCAAAAATCTCAGATAATGGTGGGAGCTCATCCTCCCCTGAGTCTTTACTGTCTTTTGTTATCACTCTCCAGGCAGCTGGAACCCCTTCTGGGCAATAGTCTGTGGCACTTTAGAGCTGTCGATGAGGTCAGTACACTCTACCAAGGCTATGAAAGTTTGGGCGATCAAATCCGCCTGTCGACCCAACACCACAGGGTTTTTTTAAACATTCAACTTTGGAAAGTGCTCCTTCTACAGTGTCTTTACTGGTACCCAGGGGAATATCCGGTATAAGTAGAGCATTTTGGGGGTCGATCTCCTGCCCAGTACACCACCCCACCAACTGGTGTACAGTCATTGCTACTGGGGTAGCCATTAATCTTCAACAATAATTCATAATTTTTGGCCACTAGAAGGCACAAAAATCCCAGCAGTGAGCCTCCAAAATGTAACCCTAGGTGGCACTATCCCAAGGGCTACTACCCCTGCCTGCTTGGCTAGTAGCAGGTTAAGGGGCCTGAGTTCTGAAATAGGTGCCTCCACCCAGAGGTCAGGGTTGGTAGTGATCAAGCTAACCGGGGAACGGCCCTCTGGGACACTGTAACCCTCTCTTTCCTTATTAGTGGCCAGAACAATACACAATAATCACTTTCACAATACCCCTGATACACCACACAAGTACCCACACTGTTTGCACTTATCACCAGGGCTTTCCTCTGGCCAGGCCCGGGGGACCCCCTATAAAACAAGGTTATACACAGCAAACAACAGCAGTACAGTACTCTTGCACAAACTGGAAACACAGTCAGGGTAAATTCAAAAAAATGGTTAGATCTGATTTATTTAAGGGACTTGAACAAGGGAGGGGTGTAATCAGGTTAATTTGCTTAAAGGCTGTATAAATCAAACAGTTATGCATGCACTTCAGGTTCCATAAACAGTCATATACTCTGGGTACCGAGATGGAGAAGGGTGGGCTAGCCAGGAATGTTACAGCTGGTTGGGGCCCTGTGATGGAAGAAAACAACATGCACAACACCCACTATTTGTAATCCGGAACCGGAGGTCTCAGTTAGTGAAAAGAAAACAAGAAGACAATCAGATGACACACTTTTAGATTGGGCTGTTGTTGCAGAGAGCTACCCTGATGATTACACATGATACCTAAGACTGGACACAGACTGGATGAAAATTGAGCCAGCAGGTGGTTAAATCTGGAGTGCCAGAAGAAGCAAGGCCCACACAGTTCGCCAAGGTGTCATTCCTGTTCAAGCGTGGAGCAGGGGGCTGATCACCAGGCAGGTCTCTTGTTGGTGGCTTTCTCTGTGCAGTGGGGTAGTCTGGCAGGGCCAGTGTGGCATGGCCCAGGCCAAATGGAGATAAATGTGGATTCAGTCCAATTAGGCTGGATAAAGCTTTCAGCAAGCAGAACACAGTTTACAGAGTGGGGAACCAAATCACGACCCACTTTCAGTACACAGCACATTTACATGTAAAGGATTCTATGGTACCAGCTAGCAGAACACAGTTCACGCATCTGGGAACCAAATCATGACCCACTTTCAATACACAGCGCATTTACATGTAAAGGATTCTATGGTACCAGCAAGCAGAACACAGTTCGCACAGTGGGGAACCAAATCACGACCCATTTTCAATACACAGCACATTTACATGTAAGGAAATTTTACTGTACCAGGCAAACCACTCTCCGGTCACGATCGCAAAGTCTCTGCACAAACCGGGGATTAAAAAGCAGCTGGAAATCCTGACAGGCCAATCGCATTCAGCAAAACCTTCGGTCTTCTTTATGTATGAGCCTGGTGAAAAATCAGTGGCTTACTTCGTTCTCACAAACTTGGATTTAGTCCAAAATAATTCTCTTTTTTCCCTCTCAGGGGCAGCAGGCAGACATGCAGGCCACATCTCAGGCCTTTCCACAGTTCTCCCACATGAAACTACTCAGGCGGCTGCTTGACTATCTCAAGCTTTTGCCTCTTCAGCTCCCAACTGAGATCTGACTCAACTGGCAGCAAACCTGGGATTTCCCCAAGATCCAAAAGGTTTGGTTAGCTGATTCATCTGTCAGTCACAACAGAAGCTCCCCTTTCATGTGCAAAAATGCACCAAAAGCCCAAAACTACAATTCCTACAGATTCTGATTCCTGACAGCTCCTGTAGTCTGGCTCCATTTTAGATCTCACCAGTAGTGATTGGTCCAATTCAGCAGTCCCGGGCCAAGATAGTGGAGATAAACAAAACAGTTCTTGCTGCAAAGAAGGCAGGTTAGACAAACTACATTATCATTATCACTCTAAATGATTTTCAGCAAATAGTTACATCTTTCAACAGAGCTCCCTCTCAGGTTACTTATGACTGCAATCCAGGCAGCTCTTAAAGAGACAGTGCACTGAGGCACTCTCTGGCAATCACATTTAAACTGCTAAAACACAGGACACCAGCCTGGCAGTGAACATTTAGGCAAGCTAAAGGAAGACTTTTCAGGAGCCCTCCATTCGTAGGGGGTTACATCAGCATAAGGAATTATCCCACCTCTCTCCCTTCGATAGAATTGTCTCTGAGTATTGGAATCAGAAAAGGTTGTCTTATCATTGTGCTAGATTGCCCTGGGTTGCTCTGGTTACCTCTTGCCCTAGTGCTTCATGCTGCCAAGTAGTCCTCTGCCAGCTTGATGGTGTCCTCTGGTGTCTCAGGTTTATGCTCCTTTACCCACAGTTGGACATTCACTGGTAGTACTTGAATAAATTGTTCGATTACAATTAGCTCCATTATTTGGTCTAAGGTCTTGGTGGTAGGCTGCAGCCGCTTGCCATAATAGTCTTTCAAGCGAGCATAGGTTTCCCTTGGTGTGTCTAGGCTGGCTATTTTCTGGGAGTGGAAACGCTGTCTGTAGGTTTCTTTACATATGTTGTACCTACGTAACACCTCTTCCTTAACTCAATCATAGTTAGTTATGTCTGCCCCACTAAGCTGACTGTAAACCAGCTGTGCCCTTCCCAATAGATATGGGACCATTCAAATTACCCATTGGTCTCTGGGCCAGTTGCATGTTTGGGCCACCCTCTCAAAGGTCATAAGATAAGCCTTGATGTCATCAACTTCTGTCAGCTTAGTTAATTTGATGTCTCTAGGGACAGTTCTATCCGGCTATCCCTGTGTCATATCCTGAATGGCTTTTAGGTTTGCTGTCCATTTTTCATCTTGTCTCCATCTCTCTTCAGCTTGTATCCTTCGATCCTCATCCCTCTGCCTCTGGTCCTCCTCTCGATGGTGCTCCATCTCGATCTGACATAGACAAAGCCACTTCAACAGTTTGCTTGGGTCATCAGGTGGTGGGATCATTTGCCTTTCTTCCCTTTTCTCCACTTTCTTAGGATTACCAACCACTGCTGTAGCTGCTTCTTCTTCCTCATCCTCTGAACATATCATCTTTGGTCTGGTTGTAGTCTCGATACCAGGTAACAGCTGTATTTCAGTCCTCTGTCTTACAGACCTGGTCAGATGTAATGTATTCAGATCCAACCATTCTGGTTGTTGCATCTGCTAGGGTGCTTCTAAAGCAGCACCCCCTCTGAAGTGACTTCTGACTCACCAGAGGTTGAAATCCCGCTTCTGACACCAATTGTGGTAGTGTGGGTCCAATAATAAATTTTACAACCAAGTTAAGAAGCATAAAAAATGTATAATTCTGCGTTTATCATTTTATTTGTTTCAATAAATCAAATAAAAACAAAAATAAAAATGATGAAAAGAAATAAAAAAAAATACTTATATACAGAAAGGAAAATAATGGTGTTAGTCCTTCACACCCTCAGAACACAGGATGTCATTCTTCTTTCCTTCAAACAACATAAAAGAATTCCTGCAATCTCTCCTTTCCTTGGAACAGTGTAAAACTTGCACGCTCTCAAGAGAACATTCTCTCACTGTGATCAGAAAGCTACTGACCACCTATACATCTTAGCCCCCTAGAGGAACACTTTTTAAGTTAACCTGAGGTGACCTCATGAGTCAGGTGACACCATAATTAAGACAACAATGTCTTCTGAAGCCTTTGTTCACATCATACATCTGTTTTAAAACATCTAGCAATGTGTTAATGTTCTTAACATTTAAACAGATGATCATCTAATGCAGCACACTTAGGAAAAAGAGTTGAATGCTTAATTATAAGGCTAATGATGTCAGAGCATTAGTTTAGCTTCTCCCACTAGTGACATCACCCTCTCCTGGGTCTATAAAACCTGTCATTTTAGGGGCTGCCAGCCCACTAGCAGGACCTAGTCCATATACTGCAGAAACTGGGTAATTATACTTTTATTTCTTTATAGATAACATGGCACTTCTTCCTTCATAACATGTTTCTCAGTTAGAGGTCTTTTCTTTAGAAAACCAGGCAGAAAATGGCATGCTCCTCATTTGCTTATCTTTGTAAAGGAAAAGGTGCTCCTGTCTTTTACCACATTTTGAACTTTATCTGAATAACAGTAATTATTTTGTTTTATGCCAAGAGAGAATGTGGTAACATAGGCAATCCCATCAATATCAGGTCCCTTCATTTCTGAACAGTTCTTTACACATTTCACTATTTATCAATATTTTCAACATTCTGAGCGACTGATATCTTTCAGCCGTTAGCTTGAACTTTCACCCTGAGCTGGCTCTGCAGCGAGTGACAATTCTCACCCTATTTCCTTTCACTGGGCACATTTCTGCTTATCTGGCCCAACCATTTGGTAAAAGGACATTTTTACTTGTCTCCTCCACTCACCAGGGTGCTTAACTTAGCCTTTTACTGGCATTTATTCTGGTGTTTTACCCTTGCCCCCAAGAGCTATATCCGTACTGTGTTTCTTGAACCTGAAGCGGCTCCTTGCACTTTGCAGCACTCTTCCTACAATACAGCTAGCCCAGACTCTTTAACATTGCAACCAGTGTTTTTTTTGTTTATTTAACAACTTTTCTTTTCAGGCTGCATTTATTTCATGATCATGCGCACACTAAGGTGTATGGCAGCACGATCGTGAGCACTGTCGTGCTGGACTGGACGGACGTGCAACGGTGGGCACATCTATCAGAACTTCATTACCCTTCTCTTTCTTTTTACAGAAGCATGGCAATAACAATAAACAGGGACCATTTCCACAAGAAATACCTTAATAAACACAAAGCTTTCTTTAAACACAGACAATATTACTTCCCATGAATGGGGGTTTTTCAGGCTGTGATGTTTTAAAATAAAAAGGGATAGAAAAGCAAAGGTCTGGAGCATATCAGGTTGGCCACTCTGATAAGAAAGAAAGGACATAAAAAATTTAAGGAAGAAGACAGGACAGAGGGAAAATAGAAATAAGGGCTGCCTGAAGAAACAGAGTGATACTGTCACAGAGGGTAGCATCTTTCAGAAAAAGAGATGTACAAGAACAAGGGGGCACAATTTGAAGATAGAGGGGGGGGGACAACTCAGAGACAATGTGAGGACATATTTTTTCATGCAGAGGGTTGTGGAAACATGGAACAGCCTTCCTGAGGAGGTAGTGAAGTCAAAAACTGGGGGAATTGAAGAATGCATGAGACAGACATAAGGTAATTCTAGTGGGGGATAGGAGGAAGTAGGCGGTCAGTTAGCTAGGATCTGCAGCTTATCCATTAGGTAGGGAAATGGGCATACTAGGTGGGTCAAGCGGTCCTTATCTGCTGTCAAATTCTATGTTTCTATGATTTTAGGAGGGTGTACTTCAGCAGGCTGAGGTAACTAGTCAGGGAAAAATTAGTTGGGGTAGCCAGTTTAGTTGGGGTGGAAGAGATATGGGGGGGTAATAAGGGGGGGATCATTCTCAAGGCATCTAAGTTATGCATGAGAATGGTAACCAAAAGGAACAATTTCAACAGACCATGATGGTTCTCAGCAAAGGTTGGGGAAGCTACTATATGGTGGTTAAGAAAAAGTCTTTCAATAAGTACAAAAAAAAGTAGGAGGAGGAAGAATGGGGTGAATATTTACTGAGAAATAAGGAGACAAAGAGGGTGGTCAGGGAAGCAAAAGCAGACACAGAGCTATGTATTGCAGAAGGGGTCAAGGACAGAAAAGAAAACATTTCTTCTGATGTATTAGGGAAAAAGAAAGGAAGGGTAATCAATAGGTTATTGGAGGGGGGTGATAGAGGAAGATGGGCAAAAGGCTGCCATTCTTAATAATTATCTTTTCTCAGTTTTAACTGGGGAGGAAGGTGGGGCATTGCCTAAAAGTGGCATTAGTGGACAAGGGGGTCCCAGAGATGAGGCAACCAATATTTACAAGTGAAAGGGTCTGGAAAGTGCTGGCTGCCCTAAAGATAGATAAGGCCCAAAGAATAGATGGGTTGCAGATCTGAAAATACTCAGGGAATGGGTAGTGGAGCTGGCTGAACCCCTGGTAGGAGTATTCAACAGCTCACTATGGAAGAGGGTAGTCCCAAGGGACTGGAGGGTTGTGGACAAGGAATAAGCAGGCAACTGCAAGCCTGTCAGTCTGACCTCTATCGTAGGGAAGCTGATGGAGTCACTGTTTATAGAAGACCTCGTTGACAACCTGAAAAGCAATGGTCTCCAGGATAGTAAACAGCACTGGTCTGTGGCAGGGAGGTCCTATCAGACAAACCTGATAGGTTTCTTAGATTGCATGATGAGGGAACTGGAAAGGGGCCACTCCATGGATTTGCTCCACTTCAGCTT
The DNA here is from genome assembly GCA_016271365.2 of Neoceratodus forsteri. Lineage (NCBI taxonomy): Eukaryota > Metazoa > Chordata > Ceratodontiformes > Ceratodontidae > Neoceratodus > Neoceratodus forsteri. The sequence goes on from CM057452.1 coordinate 758,351,122, forward strand.
CAGCAAGGCTTTTGACTCAGTACCCCAGAGATGTTTGCTGAAGTAGATTGAGCATCTGAGTGGAGCTAAGGACATAATTAACTGTGTGGGAAACTGGCTATAGGATAGGCAGCAGAGGGTTGCGGTCAATGGGGTCAAATGAGAAGAGAGATAGGTCACGAGGGGGGTGCCATAGGATCTGTTCTGGACCAAGTCCAGTTTAGTATGTTCAGCGACACTGGAGAAGATATCCTGGGCAGGCTGTCTCTTCACAGATAACACTAAGCTCTGTGGGAGATTGGACAGCGGCGAGGGAATCAGGGAAATGCAGAGTAACTTACAAAAGCTAGAAGAGTGATTTAAAGTGCTGCAGTTGAAATTCCACACCAAAAAGTGCAAAGTAATGCACCTACATAGAAACACAGAATTTGACAGTAGATACGGACTGCTTGGCCAACCCAGTCTGCTAATTTTGCCCTACCCACAGTATCGATGCCGACCCTACTTGTTCTCTGACATTTTCTGCCTCCTCCCCCTCCCACTAAGATTCCCTTATGCCTATCCTATGAAGTCTTGAACCCCACCTCTGTTTTCACCTTCATCACCTCTGTTGGAAGGCAATTCCAGTAATTCACCACCCTTTCTCTGTAGAAGTTCTTCCTCGCATCTCTCCTAAATCTATCATCTTCCAGCTTTATACTGTAGCATATCCCCTTGTTCTTGAGCTCCCTTTTCTTGAAAAAATACAAAAAAATACTTCCCCTGTGTACCTTATTTATCCCCGTGAAGTATTTAAAAGTCTATCATATCACCCCCTCCTTTCTCTCTTTCAGGGTTTACACATTAAGGTCCTTTAGCCTCTCTTCTAAGGGCTTTTGGTGCAGACCTTGCACCATTTTAGGTGCTCTCCTCTGGACTGCCTCCACTCTCTATGTTCTTCCAGAGATGTGATCTCCAGAACTGGCACAATACTCTAGGTGGTATCTTACCAGTGATCTATACAGGGGCAACACCACCTCCCTCTTTCTGATGGTGATACCCACCCTATGCACCCCGGCATTCCATTAGCTCTCCCAACTGCCTTGTTGCACTGCCTGTCCACCTTTAAGTCATCCAATATGATTACCCCCAGATCTGTTTACTGTTTGGTGGTTGTCAATATCACTCTACCCGTATTGCACTCTGCTCCAGGGTTTCTGTGCTCTAAGTGCATGATTTTGCACTTTTTCATACTGAAACACAGTTGCCATACCCTTGACCACTACTCAAGTTCTCTCAGGTCTCTACTCATCCTTTCCACACACACACCCCCCCAGGTGTCCACCCTATTGCAGATTTTGGTGTCATCTGCAAAGGGGCCGACCTTCCCTTCTAGTTCCTCTGCTATGTCACTTATAAAGACATTAAAGAGGACTGGTCCAGCACTGATCCCTGAGGCACCCCGCTGGTCATACTCCCTTCCTTGGAGTGAATGCCATTTACCACCACCCTCTGTTTCCTATCCCCTAACCAATTTCTCACCCAATTTACTACCTTTGGACTCACTCCTAAGCTTCCCAGCATACTTACTAGTCTCCTATGTGGGACGGTATTGAAAGCCTTGCTAAAATCTTGGTAGGCCATGTCCACCACTCCACCCTGATGTAATTCCTTGGTCATCCAGTCAAAGAACATTATCAAATTCATTTGACATGACCCCACCCTGTAAATTCATGCTGCCTCAGGTCTTGTAACCCACTGAATTCAAGATATTCCACAATCCTTTCCTTCAACAGTGATTCCACAGGGGTCAACTTTGCAGTGGACCAGTGGCCTGAGGCTACCAGAAACAGGCTCAGGCCACCAGACTAACATTGCTTGCTTGCCTGATTGGCCAGTACTGTTTTTGAAGCACTGAACCCTTAAGAAGTGATAGATGCATCTTTAAGACGTGGTCGATGCTCTTCCATATTACACTAACTGAGCATCGGCCAGTTGGTTGTGCGCACGTTAGCATTTGGTTCTTGAAAGCCCAGAAGGAATGGAGTACAGAGAACATAAGGAAATGCCAGTGGGAGCCCAGCACAGTGTGTCATGCAAACCATGTGATGGTTTCAGGGCTCCCACTTGCATCCCATGACAGTTGACTGTCTGCATTCCAAGTTCATCGTGAATGGGGGTCCTATCTGGTAATAGACTGGTGACGGACAGATAAGGACATCCATACAAGTGACACACTGTCAATGTAAGTACTGTCTCTTCTGTCCTCACTACCGGATCTGTCATATGTGCTTAGGAGACAAGCTTGGTTTCTCTGGTGTGCTGAATTATGGTCAGGTCTTATATTATTGCAATAAAAAAATCTTGGACATAGTTTTTGCCTACTAAGTCACACACCTCCAGTGCTGTACTAACTTGTGTTTAGGCAGTCTACTCTGACAAAAGTAAATCTAGCTCGAGCAGCAGTGGTAAAATTAGGGGCAAGAGCTGGCAGGGCTTGCTGGTGCAGCTATTATTTCTTAGAAGAAGTTCAAGTTTATTGCAGGAAAACTCCATTGAGCAAGCTCATTCACAAGGAGGTCCTGTGACATAAACACTTAAAGTACAAACACAGATAGGTAATAACAGTATATACATGAAATGCACATTACATGATACAGGCTGGATATACATACAAGGGTGCCACATAGGGTGACCGTAGGTGGTAAACATTGATATGAGACAGGGAAGCAATTTACAGGTTGCATACTGATAAATGAAACATGATGACTGGTGTGTGCAATACATATATTTTGGCAGCTAGAACAAACAGTCTACAACTGATATGGGGGGGAGGAGTGATTTGATAGAGTAGCAGTGGAGCGTAAGCATAGATAAAGCCAGGAGTAGAAGGCCAAGGGAAAGCAGTTAATATGACAAATCAATTATACCTTACCAGTGGATAAATATGGCACACATGGGGAAGGAAGAGACTTAATGACAGTTACAGGTGTCTTTTATTTTGGCTGAACGTAGCGATTTGTAGAAGTTTATTGAAACTGTGCTAGTTAGTTTCAGTACGGTTTGTAATTGGTTCCAAATGGAAGGAAGAGCATATGCAATAGCATGTTTACCAAAGGAAGTCCGTGTCCTTAGTATGTCAAGCATAATAAAGTCAGATTTTCTTAACGAGTATGCACTATGTGAGATACTAATAAGGGAAGAGAGATAACTTGGCAATTTCTGCAGGAGCAGTTTAAGTCCATAGCCCAGCATGGAGCAGGCGCTAGTAGTAAGGGATGTCCAGCCAACAGCTGCATATAAGTCACATGGTGCGAACGGTAAGGGGAGTTGGTAATGAACCGTAACGCATGGTGATAAAGGATGTCCAGTTTACTTAGATTTGCAAGAGTGGTGGAGGAATAGATTACATCGCCATAGTCGAGTAGGGGGAGAAAAGTGGCATGTACAAGCTTGTTTCGAATTTCAAAGGGGAAAAGGGGCCTATTTCTGTAGAAGAAACGTAACCTTGCTTTTAACCTTCTAGAGACATCTTCGATGTGGTCATTGAAAGATAATTTATTGTCGATCCAGATACCTAGATATTTAAATTTGGTTACAACTTCCAGAGGCTCGTTTAGCATGGTGACAATGAAGTCTTGGGCAAGGGTAATGGGGGGGCCTGTGACAGCACTGCGGGAGAATATCATCGCTTTAGTCTTCTTAGCATTGAGCAGAAGCTTTGCCTTTATTAGATTATGCTCAAGTTGTGCGAAGTCCGCTTGAAGCACTCCCTTGACTTCAGATAACGATGAGCCAGAAGTATACAACACAGTATCATCTGCAAAAAAGTGCAGATTGGGCGTAGATATGTTAGCATCTAAATCATTAATGTACAGAGAAAACAAGATAGTGCCTAAGATGGATCCTTGGGGGACTCCTTTTGCAACTTGCAAGGCAGCAGAAAAAAAGCCTTCCGCCTTTACTTTTTGGAATCTTCCAGTTAGGTAGCTAGAGAACCACTGGGTGGTATGGTATGTGGCACCCAACTTTGCAAGGCAATTGACTAATAGTTTGTGATCAACAGTATCAAAAGCTTTGCTGAGGTCCAAAAAGACTGCACCAGTTACCTTCTTAGCACCTATAGCAGAGATCCAATCATTGGTTACTTTTGCTGGTGCAGTGATTGTGCTATGATTAACCCTGTCTGCTAAAAGGCCAGTACAAAAAAAGTTTCCATGAGGGAGAACTAGTGACACCACTGACTACCCTTTTTAACAAATCATGGGAGAACGGTGTTGTACCTTAGGACTGGAGGACAGTGGATGTTATTCCCCTCCACAAAAGTGGGATCAAGGCAGAGGCAGGAAACTACAGACCTGTTAGTTTGACCTCAGTGGTAGGGAAAATTATGGAATCACTTCTGAAAGAATGAACTGTTGAGTACCTAGAGGTCAGCGGGGGACACAGGATCCAAAGCAGCATGGATTCACAGTGGGGAGGTCATGTCAGATAAATCTAATAGATTTCTTTAACTGGGTGGCCAAAGCAGTAGACCAGGGAAGGGCTGTGGATGTGGACTACCTAGACTTCAGCAAGGCATTTGACACAGTCCCACACAGAAGATTAATAAACAAGTTAGCCAGGCTGGGAGTGTGTCCCAGGGTGGTAACCTGGGTAAAACACTGACTGTACAACCGGACACAGTGGGTAATAATAAACGGAGTCCACTCTGAGGAAAGGGGGATTACTAGCAGGATACCCCAGGGTTCAGTACTGGGACCGGTCCTCTTTAATGTCTTTATAGGTGACATTGCGAAAGGGCTAGAAGGAAAAGTATGCCTCTTTGCAGATGACACAAAGGTCTGCAACTGGTTTGATACACAAGGGGGGTAGAAAGTATGAAAATGAACTTGGCAAGGTTCGAGGAATGGTCAAAAGCATGGCAGCTTAGATTCAATGCAAAGAAGTGCAAAGTAATGCACCTGGGAAACAAAAACCTAGGTTAAGAGTACGCAATGGGGGGGGGGTACTAACAACAACAAAAATGAAACAGGACCTGGGGGTAGTCTTATCAGATGACCAAAAGGTAGGCAAGCAATGTGAGAAGGCAGTAAGGAGGGCTGGGGGATACTGGGATGCATAGGGAGAGGCATCACCAGTAGAAAACAGGAAGTTGTTATCCCTCTATACAGAGAGTTGGTGAGACTCCATCTGGAGTACTGCGTCAGTTCTGGAGACCCATCACTGCAAGGACATAGACAGGATGGAGGCAGTCCAGAAGAGGGCAACTAAATTGGTGCAGGGCCCGCACCAGAAGCCATATGAAGAGAGTCTAATGGAGCTTAATAGGTATACCCTAGAGGAAAGGAGAGAGAGGGGGGACATAATAAAAACATTCAAGTACCTCAACTGAATCAACAAAGTCCAAGAGGTTAGCATCTTTCAAAATAAGACATGTACAAGAACAAGGGGGCACAATTTGAAGATGGGGGGAGACAGCTCAGGGGCAACGTGAGGAAGTATTTTTTCACAGAGAGGGTGGTGGATGCATGGAACGGCCTTCCAGAGGAGGTAGTGGTGTCAAAAACTGTGGGGGGAATTCAAGAATGCATGGGACAGACATAAGGCAATTCTAGTGGTGGGTAGGAGGAAGTAAGCTGTTGGTTAACTAGGATCTGCAGCTCATCCAAAAGGTAGGGAAATGGGCAGACTGGGTGGGCCATCGGGTCCTTATCTACCATCAAATGCTGTGTTTCTATGTTTCTGTTTAAAAAGAAAATTTATTAATCTCAGTCAGGCAGTAGTTTGTGAATGTGGGGGCAGGGACTGGGTCAGACTTTGCTGCTTAACTGGTGCAGCTACCAGTGTTTGGAAAAAGAGAAAGAGAAAGAATAAAAAAAATCTTTCTTGTTCTTGGTTTATTGTTTTATTTGTAAGACTCAGGCAGCAGTCAATGGTGAAAGTCAGGGGCAGGGGCTGGCTCAGTCCTTACTGCTTCTCAGCTACCAGTTGTAGGGTTACGAAAACACAGAAAAAGGGAAAACAAGTTTTCTTGTTTTATTCTACTTGTAATCACTGTACACTTAGGCAGCAGTCTGTGGTGAAAGTAGGGGGAATGGGCTAGCTCAGACCTTATTACTTTTTAAGCTAACAGTTATTTGGGAAAAAAGACAGAAAAAGAACAAAAAAAAAAGAGTTTTCTTGTAGTTTATTTTATTTTATTTCAAATTTGACTTAAGTAGAGTCAGGCAGCAGTCCATAGGAAAAGTAGGGGCAGGGGTTGGCTCAGACCTTACTGCTTCACAGGTACCAGCTGTTGGGGGGAAAACACAGAAAAAGAAAAAACAAAGTTTTCTCTGGCAGCAGTCTGTGGTGAAATTGGGGGCAGGGGCTGCAGGTCCAGAGCTTGCTGCTTCTGCAGGATCAAATTATTATTATTAAAAAAGAAAAAAAAAACTATTTGCTCACTAGCTTATTCAGCGAGTGTAGGCTGCTTCAGTGGTGTAAGTCGGAGCAGGGTCTGCTGGCACTGAGCTTGCTGCTTATGCAGTTTGATCAAATGATTCAGAAAAAAACATTTTTATTTGCTCACTAGCTTATTCAGTGAGTGCCAGCAACTTTAGTGGTGTAAGTCACTGCAGTATACCATTATGTGGGCAACACAATTAGGGCACAGTAACCAGTTCGCTGGTCATGCTGGCAAACTGGAATTTGCGGCACTCGGCACGGAGGGCGCTGTCTGGGTTTTGCACCCCTTGCCCCATACACCTCTGACCTGGAGGTAATTATATTGAAGTACAGGGCATCGAAGACCCTGCAGTGGAGGGTGTGGAGGTGCAGCCCCCCCGCAAGTAGCCAGAACGCGCCTCGGGACATTGGGCGTGATGGGCGTCAGGTGGCACAATTGCCAGGCGCAAAGTTAGCAGTCGACATTGTGCTGGTCCCCTAATGACAATTGCTTTTTTTCTTGTTGCCGCAACATTGGGGAACCAGTCAAGTCAGGAGCTGCTGGCACTGAGCTTGCTGCTTGTGCAGTTTAATCGACTGATTCAAAGAAAATAAAACAAAAATATTTATTTGCTCACTAGCTTAAAGTTATGCAGCCTACTTCCATGGTGCAAGTCAGGGGAAAGGCTGGCACTGAACTTGCTACTTGTCTCAGTACTCTCTAGGCACTAAAAGTCACAGTCCTGGTGATGTCTCAGTAGCAGAAGAAGAAGAAAAAGAATCAGCATTTATATAGCGCTTTTCATACACAGTGTATCCCAAAGTACTTTACAAGAAGTTACTCACTGTAATAGTGCCTGTACTTATTTACAAAATAAAAAAGGGAGGGTGTGCTGTCCAGGTCCACAATCTAGTACTGTAGCATACAAAGAAAGAAAAAAAGGCACTCAGTTCTTAACTGTCTCAGATGGTTGTCCTCTTATCTTGTTCTCATATAAGTCAATCAGTTCGGTCAGAGCTGTGCCACTTCTAAGTTGCATCTCTGTTAGTGTCCTTAGGAAAAAAATTAAAGTATCTATCCTGAACTCACTGACTCAGTGCATCAGAGCTATATCATTCTTGTCTCAGTACTTGGCAGTAAAGTAACAGTCTTGTTGATGTCTCAGTAGCAAAAGACATTAGTAAAAACCACTGTGCTGCTCTGCATTCACAGAGCTATACCACAGGAAAAAACACTCAGTTCTTATAAAGTGTCTCAGTTGTCTTGTTTTAAACATTCGCCCCAACCCGACTCCCTAACTGAAGCAGGGAGCAACACAGGAGGAGCAGACAAGATTCAAGGCTGACTCACTCCACATTTACCCCCCACCAACACAGGAGGAGCAGCCAAGATTCAAGGCTGGCTCACTTCACATTCGCCGCCACCCAACTCCCTAACTTAAGCAAGGAGCAACACAGGAGAAGCAACCAAGATTCAAGGTAGTGCTTCCTCCCTTAGCACAGTCGGCAGACTACAACTGACTGATTGTTTCATTCTGGACTTAGTTTGCTCTGATTTCCATGTTTGCCAATCGTCTTAGCCTGGTACTTTAATTACTCGGTTAGTCCTTTAGTTTGTACAGCTTTATGCTTCGTGTTTTATGGCTCAGTGCCCTTAGCAATTATATAGTGCTCCATTTAGGTGCAGACTTCTTTAAAAGCATTTAGAAGTGTAGTTTTGCACAGTTTTGCTTACTGTTTGCTCTGTGTCCTTTCTGCTGCATTTTGCTGATCTCTCTGGCTGCTCTGGGCATGCACAGACCTTGCGGCCCCTTCCCCCATTCTTTGTCTGTATTCCCACCTTGACCCCTTTCCTTTGTTTCCCTGACCCTGAAACTGATTTGGGAGCCTGCCTTCATGATCTCTCCTATTAGGCTGTGTCACCCCACATTCTCCCCCACCCGACTCCATAACTGAAGCAGGGAGCAAAACAGGAGGAGTACCCAAGATTCAAGGTAGTGCTTCCTCCCACAGCACAGTCGGAAGACTGTGCTAGACAGTTGGCGCTTATGCAGTGACTGCCCCACCTGCCCCCCACCCTGGGCGGTGCTTTCATTTATTTTCTGAGGTTGGTCACATGACTGATCACGCAGCACAGTCAGCAGACTGTGCTAGCCATCACCACTTATGCAGCAACCACCCACCCACCCACCCTGGGTGGTGCCTTCCTTTATTTGATGAGGTTGGTTATGTGTCTGATCATGTGACAGCACAGTCCTAGAACTAACATCCCATTTCTCCATCTGCATACTATAATCTACAGTTGCTAGGAGTCACTGTTGATCCAATCCACTTCCTCTCCTCCCCCTTCTTTTTCTACCTCAGCAGAGCTAACTGAGGTCCAAAACTTTCCTCTGCCCTTTAGTGTTAGCCTTCCACACTAACCAGTTTCTTACTCCTCCAACCTTAGGCACAAGTAGGGGTTCAAACTCCCGAACCTCTGCCCCAGAGGGGTGTCACTGACCACTATGCTATTTGGGCAACTACAATTCACAATAGGTCTTAATTACTCTTAACTTAGCAGTGCCCCCCCCCAACAGTGCACACTCAGCTTGAAGCACCCCCCCATAACAAGGTCCAAGTTGGATGGCTGCTGCTTATTTTATCTGTCTTAAATGACCAAGCAGTGATTCCCCACCCCTCGGTACACACTAAGCACATTGTACCTCCCCCCCAAGATAGGACTGTAGTTGATGATTACAGCCTATTTTATTTGGCATAACTAACCCGACTGTGACACAAAGGCTGCCCCCAATTGAAAATGGGTACACTTAATCAGATAGTCCATATAGACATAGTATTAATACTGATATCCTTAACAGGTGTTGGTTTAACCCAGCAACTCAACAATAGCCATTATACCTTGGTTTTAAATGACTACTGCTCGCATGGTATTACCAGCTCGGTAGCCCGTCTTTCGGATGAGATGTTAAACCGAGGTTCCATCTGAAAGATCCCTTGGCACTTCTCGAAAAGAGTAGGGGAATTTCCCTGGTGTCCTGGACAAATTTCTCCCAATCACCAAAAACACCACTAACAGCTTAAAAATCTGGTTCAGTTTCAGTTGGCATCCACCTGACGAGGCTGAAAATAGGAAAAATGTGTCTAATACTTCTTCCTGGTCAACAAAAACTAAATAAATAAATTACTAAGATCTGCAGGGCTACCTACCCACAGGCATGGGTACTTTGACCTGTTAACATCAATAGTCCTCCCCTCCTTCTTATTCCATGGTTGACCTTAGTCCACTGCAAAATAAAGGTGGGGAGTGTCAGCAGACGGAATCGCACAACATATCTAAAGCAACTAAAGAATCAAGTCTTGAGACTTGTATTACTATTACTGCTATTGTCTGGCAACAATCACCCCAACCCTGGCCCAGTGCAATAAGCAATGGGGCACAGCAAGAAGCAAGGTTCCCTCACATTGGCATCAATCAACATTTGTAGTTTATTATCCAAATTCGACATGCTGCAGGTATGGGTTACACAATATCAGCTTGATGTGCTATCCATAGTGGAAACGTGGCTCACGCCAAAGATCCCAGATAATGCAATTTCCAAAGATGGTTATACTCTTTTCAGACAGGACCAGATTAGTAAATGAGGTCGGGGCTGTGCTATCTACATTAAGGACACCCCCAGGGACATGCCCTTCCCAATTTAGACACAGGACACAATGTCCAAGCGTTAGCGGTTAAAGTACTGCTAGGTGCCCACAACAAAGAACTTATAGTGGTCTCGGTCTATATCCCCCCTAAAGAACAGACCAGGGGCTTTAATGTAGTCATAGACTACTTAAACAACCTGCACCACAACTCTGAGGTGATAATGGTTGGTGACTTTAACATTAACTGGCTGTCCACGAGGTGGCCCCCTACAAAGAAGCTACTTCATCCATCAATTTAGCACAGACAGTCAACTCCCCACTAGGATAAATTACCGTACTGGGTCATGCATGCTTCTGGACTTGCTGCTTACCACCCATCCTGAAAGAATCTTAAATACCACTGTCCTCCTGGATTCAGTTAGTGACCATTCCCCTATCCTGTGTACTTGGTCCAACAAAGCTGCTAAACCCCCCACTAAAACTATTACTGTTTGACTACTAAAAAAGGGCTAACTTGAACTCTTAACATTCCACCTCAGGCAGCAAGACTGGTCTCCCATAGACTTCTCAGAAGATGTCAACCAAGCCCTTGACTGCTTCATAGCTGTGTTTAATACAGGCTGTGATATACACACCCCACTCAGAAAATGAAAGATCAAGTGTGCAAGTAAATTGTGGGTTTCACCTCCCCCCATCAACTTTATGAAAGACAGAGATAATCTATGGCACTGGGCACATGCTACAGGTAAACAGTCTGATATTCAGAACTAAAAAAAGCCCAGGAATGCCTGTACATGGCCAATCTGTACTGCCAAAAGCCACCACTTTAAGGATAAACTTACCAATTCCTGGGGTGATGGCAGTAAGTTCTGGGACAACTTGAAGGTTTTGACAGGGAAAGATAACAAAACAGCACCATCCATGTTAGACATAAATGGGGTAATCATCACACTAGACTTGAAAGCCATAGCAGACACGTTCAACACTGTGCTTACTGACCTCAGCAGTGTACTTCCCCCTGACTACTTGGAGGAAGCAGATAACAGCAACAATGATGTTAGTGAAAGCCATCCACAGAGCCCCCCCCCCTTCTATTTCAAAATCATAACATAAAGGAAGCAAAAAAGTACATACAATGTGTACTTGGAAAAATCAAGAGTTAGTGGAGACTCACTCGATCTCAGACTTATCGCCCTCACCCTGGATGAATTACTTGGACCATTGATGAAGATTCTTAACCAGTCACTAAGGTTTGCCAAATTCCCCCAGAAATGGCAAGCTGCCATGGTTATGCCCATCCATAAAAGTGGTGACAGAGTCACACATACTAACTATACTAAGTTGCATAGTACTGCCATAGTATTACTACAGTTCACCAGGTACATACACAAGGCTCTAGAACATGGGCAGTTGGTGGGGACGGCCTTTATCGACCTCACCAAAGCTTTTGACATGGTCAACTTTGCTTTACTGCCCAAACAACTGTCTGGCATTGGGCTGTCTGTAGACGCAGTGGGATGATTTAGCAGTTACGTTATGGATAGAGCCCAGTAGGTAAGATAAACGGAGTCCTGTCGGACAGCTGGCAAGTGCACACAGTGGTCTCCCAAGGATCCATCTTAGATCCCCTGCTTTTCAGCCTCTTCCTAAACTACCTCCCCCTCATCTGCCAAGACAGAATTCTCCTCTATGCAGATGATGTGGTACTCTTTACAAGCAACGCTGACCCTGTACTCCTGGAGAAGCAGCTCCAGATGAATTTCACCAACGTAGTGACTTGGTTCCTGAAGCACAAGCTACTTATTAATTATATAAAAAAAAAAATTATGACCATTGCATCCCCTCACAGTAAACACAAATCTCATCAGCTCACTATCCAGAATAACCTGAACACCCTCCTAGACCTGGTCGACTCATTCAAATACTTAGGGGTTATGCTAGATTGCACCCTTTCCTTTGCAAACTGTGTTGATCAAGTTACCAATGCTGTCAATGCAAAAATAGGTCTACTTCAAAGGCACAAACACTGCATGACTGCAGAGGCACTCAGGCTTGCAGTAAATAGTTCCGTGATCTCCATAATTGATTATGGCCTAGTAGTGTATGGCGCAGCATTGGACTCCACCCTTAAAAGGATCTCAATAGCCTTAAATAATGCCTGTAAGTTGATTACAGGGGCCCACCGGCTCACGCACACCTGTGATTTATATGCACAAACTGGGTGGCTCCATTTGAAAGGCAGGAGGCAGTACCAGACCTGCCTGTTTGCTAAAAAAACATCGTTGTGCATAACCCCCCCAGGTATCCAGAACCTCCTGCACCAAACAACAAATCCCTGCCGTACCAGGGGAATAAACAGACAACCTTTCAAAGTCCCTTTCTGCTGCACTTCACAAGGGCAAAGATCTTTTAGTATCATGCCCCCTCCCTCGCCCGCTGCTCAGTTCCCCACCCTGTGACATCCTGACCGAAATGAAGCTTGGCCCTTTCAAAAAAAGCTTCGGTTGCACCTCTCATCACTCTGTAGCTGTGACTGCCCTACCTAAGAAGGAATTGGTAGAACCATTCATATTGCCCAACCTGTTGCTTGTAAGAGCTAGACTGCTTGCCCCAGGGCACTCTCCCCCTACCTCTTCATTCCCTTCCCCCTCCTTTAATCACTTCTCTCCCCTTATTCCCTCTGTCCACCCACCTCCCACCCACCAGAACTTTCGACAATGCTTCTTGGCTGATTTCACTCAATCAACAATACTAAATTCACGTTTGGTTCTTTTGGACTGATGTGCACAAATTGCTATATTGCATCTATTGTTTTATCTGATACTCTCCTGAACTCATTTGGATGCTTGTATACTGTATACTTGATTGACTCTTATTGTATTATTCCAGCCTTAAATGTTTAATACCCATGTACATCTTCAATTTACATATGTATGTTACTGTTACCCTCTGATGTGGAACCTTTGTAAAAGAGCTCTCAGCTCAAACGTACTTGCAATCTGAGATAATAATAAATAAATAAAAAATAAAAATACATTTAATAAGTCATTCTGCCAGAGCTGTCCCTTCATCTTCTCTTGATCGACACAATCCAACATTTCTGTTTCAGTCAAAAAACAGTCAGTGCTGTATCCAGTCTACAACTGCAGAGGGCTCTTAGTACTCATCTTAATGTAGATGACCAGTGTAACCCCTAGGTGGCACAACCACAAGGGCTACTACCCCTGCCTGCTTGGCTAGTTGCAGGTTAAGGGGCCTGGGTAATTAAATGGGTGCCTTCACCTGGAGGTCAGGGTTGTTAGTGGTAAAACTAACCTGGGCACAGCCCTCTGGGACACTGTAACCCCCCCTTTTTCCCTTCTAGTGGCCTGAACGATACACAATAATCACTTTCACAATGACCCTTGTTCACCATGCAATTACCCCCACTGTTTGCCTTTACCACCAGGGCTGGTTTCTCTAGCTCGACCCTGAAGACCCCCTGTAAAACAAGGTTAAGCACAGCAAACAGCAACAGTACAATACTTTTGGCACAAACTGGAACCACGGTCAGGTTAAATGCAAAAAGAGATCTGATTTATTCAAGGGCCTTGAACAAGGGAGGGGTGTAATCAGATTGCTTTGCTCAAAGACTATATCAAGTAGACAATTATGCATGCACTTCAGAGTCTCTATAAAGTCACACACTCTGGGTACCCAGATGGGGAAGAGGTGGGCTAGCCAGGAACGTTGCCTGGGGTAGGCCGGCGTTGCAGCTGATTGGGGTCCTGTCATGGAAGAAAGCAACATGCACAATACATACTATTTGTAATCTGGAGCCGGAGGACTCAGTTCGTGAAAAAAAGACAACAAGGCAATCAGATAACAACACTTTCAGATTTAGCTGTTGTTGCAGGGAACTATCCTGATGGTTACTCATGATACCCAGCACAGGACACAGGCAGGATGAAATTGAGACTGCAGGTTGTTGAGCTGGAGTGCCAGGTGAAGCAGGGCCCACACTAATCACAGAGGCATCTTTCCTGTTCAAGCGTTGAGCAGGGGGCTGATCCCTAGGCAGGACTCTCCACGATGGCTTTCTCTGTGCAGCAGGTAGTCTGGCTGGGCTAGTGTGGCAAGGCCCAGGCCAAAAGGAGATGCAAATGGGTTTAGTCTGTTGCAGCTGGATGATGCCTCCAGCAATCAGAACACAATTCACATAGTGGGGAACCAAATCACGATCCACTCTCAGCACACAGCACATTTACATGTAAGGAAAATTCCACTGTACCAGACCAATGGCTCCTCGGTCTCAATCACAGAGTCTGCCCAAACCAGGAGTTCAGAGGTGGCTGGAAGTCCTGACAGGCCAATCGTATGAAGAAAATCTTCGGTCTTCTTCAGGTGTAAGCCTAGTAACAATTCAGTGCCTTACTTCGTTCTCACAAACTCGGATTCAGTCCGAATTAATTCTGTTCTCCCTCTCAGGGGCATCAGGCAAACAAGCAGGCCAAACTCAAGCCTTTCCACAGTTCTCCTGTGCGAAACTATGCAGTACAGCTGCTAGACTGTCTCAAGCTGTTGCTTCTTCACTTCCCCACTTAGCTCTGACTAAACTGCAAGCAAGCCTGGGACTTTTCCTGGGATCCAAAAGGTTCAAACTTCAGTTGGCTGATCGGTCTGTCAGTCACAACAAGGGCTCCTCTTCCAGGTTCGATTAGGCGCCAAAAGCCCAAAACTACAATTCCTACAAGTTTTGCCCCCACCAAGCCCCTGTAGGCAGGCTCCATTATAGAATCCCAAAAGCACTGATTGTCCCATTTCATCAGTCCAGGACCAAAATGGTGGTGATGAACAGGACAGTTCATGCTGCAAAGAAGGCAGGTTAGACAAACTACAATATGAGATGTTAAACCGAGGTCCCATCTGCCTGGATTGGTGGTAGTTCAGGTGGATGTTAAAGATCCCATGGCACTTATCGAAAAGAGTAGGGGAATTTTATTGAGAAATGGACTTCAATGCATAACAAAACAAAAGAAAAAAACAGAAAGAAACATAATCATATAATATTGAAACAATCAGGTAGCCCATGTCATACAATTGATCCAATAGCTGTTAAAGCGTTCCAAGGGAGTGTGAAAAAAGTCCTAGTCCATCAGGCGTTTCAGGTCTTTACCAACACTGATGAATAATTCCTCATGCGTAACATACTTCTGCTGTAAAATCCAGAGACATTTAGATTGCCATACATAATAGCGTAAAATACAAAAATTAACATAAAGGTTATCACTATGATATTTAACAAAAGTATTCGAAAAAGGACCAAACAAAAGAGCGGAAGAAGCAATATTCCTAAATTCTGGTTCCTGCCATCGGTCAGCCAAAAAAGATCAGAGAGGTTGTATATAAGCACATTCAACAAAGAGATGACATTGAGTTTCCAACAAGTGAATACAGGTAGGACGAGGACAAAATCTCTCAGACATTTGTTTATGCTTACTATTCCCCTTAACCCCTAATTTCTCAAAATTACTAAACCATAAACAATCTCATGCATAAGGAGGGATACCTTTGTTTTGTAAATGTCGGAGAACAACTACCTGCCTATCCTGCTGGCACTCAGGGAAAACAATCTCAGTAGAACGTTCAACTAATAAGATGGACCTATAGACCATTTTCCTATCAGCAGTCAAAATGGAATTAGGGGTAATACGCCATTTAATAAGCTGTTTTATACAGTCTTTAATACTATTCGGTACAGCAGAAAGTTTGGACAACAGCCGAGGATTACCAGATTGCCAACTAGGCCTACATAAAGCGAGCCAGTGATCTAAAAAGGTCTCCAAATGAGATCCCCTGGTCTCGACACCTTACCAAAGTCATACGCTACAAAAAGACTGTAAAAAAATGCAATAGGATGGAGCACAGAGACACCACCTTCAGCAATCGGTCTATAGGTAATTTCCCACTTAATGGGGTTCAACGAGACCCCCAAAAAGCTTGAAAAAAAACACTAAAAAGCTGTATCCAAATAGGAAACGGGGGAAGAAAAACATAACAAACATAAAAAAAAATAGGGGTTAGAACAGTTTTAATCAACAGTACCCTCTTTTTCTTTGACAATTGCTGCCCTTTCCAGTTTCCTACCATCCTAGACCCCCTGGCAAAGACTATGTCCCAATTTATATTTGCCATATCACCAGGGCCAAACAATAGGCCCAAAATCTTAATAGGTTCCCTAGAAACAGGGATCCCAGCAATAACCCCCTAGGTGGGACAGGGTTAGAACCAATAACAACCCCCTTACTCTTACTGTAATTAATTCTGGAACCTAAGAGGTGAAAAAAAGCTCAATAGAGTCTTTCAAAGCAGAAACAGAAAAATGAAGGGGCAAAAGTAACACTAGGTCATCAGCATAAGCTAATACCATGTGTGGAGGTAGAGAAGGAGTCACATCAAGGCCCTGCAAAGCAGTGTTTGCATGTAGTAACCAAATAAAGATATTGATGGTAAAAGCATAGAGAACAGGACTGAGTGGGCAGCCTTGATGTACCCCTTTAGTAATAGCCAACCTGCTCCCAAGCCAGCCATTAACATTAGGGATAAGCACAGCACCCTTGTACATTGTGGAGAGTCAAAAAATAAACTGATCTGGGAATCCAAAAGCTTTCAACACTAGAAATAAAAAGGAATGGGCCACCCAATCAAAAGCTTTCTCCTGATCCAAACCAAAAACAAACCCTTGTAAGGGACCCACCTTCCCTTTGGCAAACACCTTTCGTAAATAAATTAAGTTGTCCTGTTGTTTGCATCCTGGAACTGCACAAGCCTGTATTGGGTGCAGGAGAGGGGGGAGGGGGGGAGGTAAGTGTAGAAAGGCTAGCCAAAAGAATTTTACTCAGTATTTTCAAGTCAGAATTCAGCAGGCTAAGGGCGCGCCAATTACTTAAATCAGTCCTATCCCCTTTCTTGTATAGAAGTAGCAAAATAGCCTCAGACATAGACGGAGCATATTCCCCAGAGCGTAAGATAAAATTCAGGAGGATCACCAGCACAGGCCCAAGGGACTGAAAAAAGGTCTTATAAAAGCCTGCACTGAGACCATCCGAGCCAGGGGCAGATTTGGAAGGTAACCCCTGAACAGCTGCAGTAACCTCAGCCAAGGTAACATCAGCTATCAAAGTCTGCTGTTGTGCCATAGACAGTGTGGGTGACTGCAGCTTATCCAAAATCGGAGTAACCACCTCAGCTGCCAGAACAGGGTCAGGAGCTAAGGAGGAAGTCATATGAGTTTCAACCACATGTAAAAGCTCATGTGGGTCACTGACAGCATAGCCATGCACATCAGTCAAAACAGAGATTAATCGAGAATCAATCCGTTTTTTATTTTCTGTAAAGGGGTCCAGAGAGTGGCGTGTCATAGAAGTACCAAAACGTAATTCTTGCTCTAAAGATTTTCCTCTATCATATTATAGCCCCACCATTTGCTTCTTTATAGTAGCTATAGGCTCACTATAATTCCGATTAGTAGTTTCAGAGAGGGAAATAAGATGCTGTAAGTGGTGTCTCAGCTGCAAGTATCCCATATAGTCAGCAGTAGATTTAATATGTGCCTGACATTGAAAAAAGGACTTCCAACCTCGTTTAGAATCTTCCCACCAATCCAAAATGGAATCATAACATTCCAACACTGAAAAGCGAGCCACCCAGTCCCTCTCCCATAACTGACGGAGATGAGGATTGTCCAACAGTAATTCATTCAACCGCCACCCATTCTTTTTACACCTGGGGGCTCCCTCCCAGGAAATAGTAACTGTAAGAGTACAGTGATCAGAGAATTCTATGGGCCAGGTAGAAGCCTGCACAACCTTAAGTACCGAGGATAAGAAAATGAAATCAATGCGGGTCCGGAGAGGTCCCCGAAAATATGTGTAACCCCCGTAGGATATAACACCCGATAGGGATCTAACATATGTGCTACAGAATCACAAAAAAGTTTATCCATGACTAAACCCCTATCAAAAAGAGATAATCCGCAATTAAAATCACCCTACCAAACAACCAACCGAGAAGTATGCAAAAAAGGTTATACTTCTTTAAAAAGTGCCACATGTTGAGCTTTGGTTTGGGGTGCATACACCGTGATAACCCTAAAATGTTGAGAAGAAAAAGAAACATCCAAACACAGAGCCGTCCCCTGGTGTATATCTACTAATCTAGAAACCGAGAGATGAGGGTTAGAAAACAAAATGCCTAAGCCATCACAAGTATCGTCCCCCACAGACCAAAAGGAAGGCCCCCGGGACCAACAATAAGAGGCATGCTGAAGATCCTGGTGAGATTTCAGATGAATGTCCTGTAAGCAAATTATATCAGAGGAGAAGGAATGAAGAAGGGGAAAAAAAAAACTTGTTTCTTCTCACCTTTAATACCATTAACATTTAAAGTGGAAAATGTTAAGGAGGACATAAAAGAGAAAAAAAAAAAAAGGAAAGAACCAGAAATCCTAACCTAGAAAAAACACTCAAGGGGGCTTCCCTGCTTGCCGGTGTCTAGTCCTCTTAGCAATAGAGTCCTCAGAATGGCTATCAGTGTCAGTAGTAGAGACAAAAGACAAGATATCAGTCTGGTCACCTGAATCCCCTCCAGTATCTTCCTCCAAAGGGGCAAACATATTCCCAACAGGTACAGGATCCTTCGGAAGGGAAGGGTTCTGTATGGGAATAGTTTTCTGGGAAGATTTGGGTCTATTTCGTTTCCTAGGAGGAACCACTGTAAAAGGGACTCAGGGGGCGGGGGAGCATAGTGTCCACAGTACTAAGTGCAGGAGCCTCAACAGGGACAGTTGTAGCAGCCAAAGCCAAATCTGAGGCCAAGCATGAGGGAGGAGGTGCAGCAACCAAAGGCATGGGGGAGGGATAGGAGGAGCAAGATCTGGTGCAGAGGCCGGGGCAATATTGGCCGGGCCAGATTGAGCAGCAGCAACCTGCGAAGCTAAAGCATGCTGGGCCTGATTGATGAGACCTTCACGGGAGGGACAATCCTCACGATTATGAGAGGCCCAAGGACAGTGGCCATAAGCATGACTGGTTTGTTCACATATGTTGCATTTAAAAAGATTCAAGCAGGCTGAGGTTAGATGGCCGTACTCTAAACAATCACTGCATCTGGTTATATCACAAGCCAAACTCAGGTGGGTACGAGAGCCACATTTAAAACAAGATCTGGGCTGCCCTATATAAAAAATAGAGCCCCTGTCCCGGCCCAAAAAAAATACACTGGGAAGATGTACAGGACCAGAATTAGTGGAGAAAAGTTTAACTTTTACCTTCCAACCCCCGTCCCAAATCTGTTCGCTATCCATAGTAGGGGTAGGGCGGCCTAAAATCTCACAGCGTTGCCACAACCAAAAAAGGATATCCTCAACATTAACCCCTTTATTTTTGAATAAAACCATAATGGTCTTATTCAGAGGCTTAGTGAGGGGTATGGCCTGGAAAGGGACCCAGATGGGTCATTCTTAAGAGTATTATACTGCGACCAGAACCTATCCAAATTAGACACATTTTTAAAACTAACATCATAATTACCATTCCTTAATGAAATTAAAGCAAAAATCTCAGAGAAAAAAAATTTCATTGATTTCTTTAACAGAGACCTGGAAATAAAAAACCTGTCAGAAGTGTGTTCCAAGCCCCCCTTGTACAAAAGCCGAACTGCGTTCCTCCAGGGAGCAGGTTCCCTAGTGGAATGAAACAAATCAGCAAGTTTGAACAAAGGGGCCAGGGAAGACTTCTAATGGTGGTCGGCCAGAGCCTCAGGGCTAGGCCCCATCCTATTTTCAGCAGATACAGTTTCTGGTGTGGTGCCGACACCAGAAGTGATAACTTTAGAGACAACAGATAATAAGTTTGATGAGTTACCCCGGGGTGTGGTGGAGCTCATAGCAGAATCAACGTTGGTGGCCACAGTGGAAGAACACGTCCTTCTGTAGGAGAGATCAGATGGGTCCGGAGTCCAGTGTCCTGAAGCCGCTGGGACCCAGCCAGCCACTGAGAGGGTCCTTTCAGGAGACCAAGAAGTGTCTCTAAAGGCGACCGGAGGGGGTGCGTGAGCCAAATCACCCCATTTGGTGGAGGTATCATGGTCCAAAATGAAAATGTAGTCTCTGAAGGTGGAGGAGGAGTAGATAGTGAAGCAGAAACAGTCCGGGCAGCGTGAAACAGTCCCAGTCTCAGTTTCGGGTTTCTAGTAGCACCAGGCTGCAATGTCGAGGAAGTGGGTGGTAAGTCCAGTGGTTTTTGGCACACGGGAACAGGATCGCTAACACTGCCAGCTGAAACAAACACTGGAGAGCCCGAGGAAGAAGTAAGTAGCTTCCCAGAGCAGGCATCTGACCGAGTAACTTGCCCTACCTGGTCCGATGCAATACTGGTCCCCTCAGAAACCGGAGGCACTACCATAAGGTCCGAGTCCAGCTCCACATGAACATGCAGCCACTCCTGTTTCGTCGGCGAACTGGGGGACTCCAAAGATTCAGGAGCAGCTGAAAGACTAGTCGGAAATGGAGAGACAGGTAAATCCAGAGCCACAGATTCAATTTCCATACTGTCTTCTGCAGCGCTGTCAGGTGAGAGACTAGCAGCTGCCATAGTGAGACCCACAGCCTCCTGAGTGGATAGGATAGGAGCCAAGGCCAGAGCTCCCATCTAAACAGTGTCCTCACCCTCCAGAGTACAAGGAGAAGTGGACATCTCAATGAGATGGCCAAACAATCCCCCAGCAGGAAGAGTAGGGGAATTTTCCCAGTGTCCTGGCCAAATTTCCCTCATTCACTGAAAATACCACCAACAGCTTAATCTGGTTTAAGGTCAGTTGGCATTCATCTGTATCCCCCTCCCCCGGGTCGTGCCTGAAAATAGGCAGGATTTGTCTAGTGCACTTACCCAGTCAACAAAAACTAAATAAATAAATTAAATACTCTAATAAATAATCAGCAAACAGATACATCTTTTAACAGAGCTCCCTCTGCGCAATTAGCGATGGCAGAAACAGAGTGATTATCTGGCAGCCCAGGTAGGACTTAAACATAAAAACACTCAGCCCCCTCCCATTTTAATTATAACTGCAATCTAGGCAGCCCTTAAAGAGACAGTACACAGAGGCTATACGGGCACTCTCTGGCAATAACATTTAATTGCCAAAATGCAGGACACTAGCCTGGCAGAGAGCATTTAGGCAAGCTCAAGAAAGACTTTTCAGGAACCCCCATTTGCAGGGGGGTTACACCCTTCCCTGCCTGGAAAAAACGTGGTATCCGCGTCAAGTCTGTACCATCATAATATTGAAAATGCAACATAAACCAGACATGTACAGTATACCATTAGCATGCTATGCAAATACTATCTGATTCATCAATTAACATAACTAGTCACATTATTGTGCATTTCAACATAGCTCACTATAACATATCCATAATGACATTACCTTTGCATTGTTTCATACATATGATAATCATAGGGGAATCAGAATTACACCCAGAACTTTACAGTATTACCTCATGTTATAACTTCTTGTGCATTAAACAGTGTAAGAGGGGGCCTTCCCTATCAGCTAACATGGGGCTGGATGGGGCAGGGGCACCATACTAAGAAGGGAGAACAATCAATCTGGAATTGACTTGAAAGCTCAGTTTGGACAGTGAGCTCTGAGAAACATAAACACCTTTGTGGACTACATTGAGAAACAAATCCACTGGCCTCCCAGGAGAATCATACCTGAAGCGTACTACTGGCTTGACAGCTCGGCTAGTCTTTCTAGGGGGGAGAACCACAGTCTCTGTACTTTCAACAATAGTCTTGGAGCTTTCATCACTTGTGAGGGATGCCTCTGCATGGAGGGGAATGTCCACTCTTGGAGCACGGTCAGCTCCTTGTTCTGTGGGCTTTGGTTCCACAGCACTTGACCCACTTTGAGAAAGTTCAGGCACAGTTTGGCTTTGGGGCACTGAAAGGGGACTGTCAGTACTCTCATACTGTCCTTCAAGTTCTGGTGTGTCACCAGAGAGATTCTGACCATGAGCCTCTTCCTTGGGCAATTCACACAATTCCACAAAACACAGGGAGTCAGCAGCCTCAGACATAATACTTTGCAATTCACTTTCAGGGAACATTGGCTCCAAGAACGAAGCTGGGGGGTTAGGCAGTCCAGAAGGCCCAGCTTCATCCCCATGATTCAGCATAGGATTTCTTCGAAACAACTGACTCAATTTATAGGAGGGTAATAGGCATTATCACACTCACTATCATCAGAGGTAGACTGGCAGTCACTATCATTCTGGACCTGCTGCGGGGGAAACCTTAAAGTTGTGACCACTGGGGTAGGTTGACTCTGTCTCTTTCTTGCAGCAGCATGAGTCACTGGGCCAGGGGAATCAATCTCTGATGGTTCAGCCTCAATTATAATCTGGCCAATAGATGGCAAGTGGTTACGGTGCAGGGTCTTGACAGCTTTGGAGTTATTCCCTGGGTGCACCTTGTACACTGGTAACTAATCCAACTTTCCAACTGCTACATGGGGAAGATGGTGCCACCAATTGTCACAACCCCACTCAGCAGGTCAGGCCCTCTGCTCCCACAGTGCCAACCTCCAAGTACATTATTGTGAACAGTTAGCAGAACAGGGTAACCCTCCTGTCTGTTTTGTGGGTTTGAATCAACCTTTGGTCTCAAGTTCCTGGAGGGATTCAAACTGTGAAGCTCTTGCTGGCGTACCCAATGTACAGGCTCAGATAATTCTGCTCATCAGGAGCCAGATATCTTTCGCCTACTGGCACCTAACCAGGTGTACAAAATGAACCCTTAAAAACTGTATTAAAGACCTCAGAATAAACTCTTACCTTTTCCCAGTTTGGTATTTCCATTAAGCTATGCACAGTGTCACTGTAACCATATATGCTTCACTTGTCAAAGGAAGAATTTCAAAGGCACACCAAGTAGTTTCTAAAATGAGATGTTCACTTGAAAATAGATAAAAAATGTAAAATGTAAATGCAGAACAATATATCACAAAACCATACAATCTTTTAAAAGAATAAGGTTAAAAGTGCAAATTCCTACCAATAACACACTTAGACTTGCCTAGCTAATGTATTCTTCTATTCTTACGGTGCTGGAAGATGTTGTAGATTCAGAGTCCAAACATGTGTTGTCTACAGGTCAGTTACAGCATAATTAAAAAAAAATGTCTTGACCCTGCCTTCTCCATGATGTCACCCAGCTCCTCCTCTATTTATTAAAAATTATACAATCAGGATGTCTTGTGTCAGGAGGTAAATTAATAGGTGACATCAGCAAAAAAAAAACTTGTTTCCCCATATGACTTCCCAATTAAGTCTGTAATTTTCCAAGTTTTTTCTTTCATCCATGAGCAGCAACCTGCTTTTCACAGACATCAAAGGAGCATTTATGACTTTGCACCTAAGAGACATAACCTGTATTCTTCCTCTAAACGTCATAAAAGTTTATGATTTTCCAGCCTAGCAGCCAGCAGCTTCAATTAAGCCAGATAAACAGGAGATACTTAATTTAGGTCTCTTCTAGCCTTTAATTATCTCCTGGCTTTTATCTTTTAGCTGAAACAGCATGTCTCATGAGAAACACTCAATAACACATTTTTACATTACAAAAAGCATAAATTAATCAGAACCAGCTGTCCAAGCATCACAATCCTCCCTACCTAGACTGAATTTGGGGGCTTTATCACCTGCATGGGATAAGCTTCCCAAATCAGTTCACTTCTCATAGACGTGAGACAACCCATCTGAGTTCTGATTTTTTGTTCCAGCCCTGTGTAGAATTGTCATGTCATACCCTTGCAAAGCAAGACTCCATCTTACCAATCTAACATTGTTTTTCCCCATCTGTGTCAGCCAAACCAGGGGGTTGTGGTCACTCTGTAACACAAAATGCTGCCCATACAAGTATGGCTCCAAGTTTTTTTTGGGCCCACACTATGGCAAGACACTCCTTTTCCACAGTGGAGTATACCTGCTCCCTGGGAAGTAACTTTTTACTCAGATAGACTACAAGGTGATCTTTCCCTTGGCTGGATGTCTGACTCAGTACTGCCCCAATACCCACATCTGGGGTGTCAGTCTGAACTATAAAGGGTCTGCTGTAGTCATGACTTGTCAAAACAGGAGCACTGCACAGTGCCTCCTTCAATCTGTAAAGACTTCTTCACAGGCTGGTCCCCAGGTAATTTTCTTTGGCAACCTTTTCTTTACCAAGTCAGATAGGAGAGCAGCCAGGGCACTGTAATTGGGTACAAATTTTCTATAGTACCCTGCTGTCCCGAGGAAACTCCTGACCTGCTTTTGCATTTCTGGTCTGGGCCACACCCAGATTACCTATATCTTTATTTGGTTAGGATGGAGCTATCCTTGGCCCACCAAATGCCTGAGGTATGCTACTTCTCCCATGGCCACTTGACACTTCTCAGCTTTTACAGTGAGCCCGGCCCTCTGTTTCCTGCCCAGCACTTCCCTAAGAATGGATAGGTGTTTCTTCCAGCTGGTACTATAGATAGCAATGTCATCCAGGTACACCACGGAGTACTCCTCAGTACCATTTAACACCTGGTTCACCAACCTTTGAAAAGTGGCTAGGGCGTTCTTTATTCTGAAAGGCACTACTTCAAATTCAAATAAGCCTATCGGAGTGATAAAGGCCAACCTCTCCCTAGCTCTGTCTATCAACTCTACCTGCCAATACCCCTTGGTCAGGTCAATGGTTGTAGAGTAGATCACACCCCCAACTTGTCCAGGAGTTTGTCCATCCGGGGCCTCGGGTGGGCGTCTGACTTTGTGACTGCATTCGGTCCATGATAGTCCACACAGAAATGAGTAGAGCCATCTGGCTTGAGCACAAGGACTACTGGTGAGGCGCAGGGGCTGTGGGATCTCTGGATTACCCCTAAATCCAGCATCTCCTCCATTTCCCTCCTAATGTCCTTTTGGACAGCCACCAACACCCGATATACTGTCCGCCATATGGGCGTCTGTGTCCCTGTCTCCACATCGTGTGTCACTAAGGGGGTTAGTCCAGGCTTGGTGCTAAACAATGGGGCGAAGTCTGCTAAAACCTCCCTTACTCTCTGGATCTGGTCTGAGGCCAGCTGGGGAAACAATTTTACTGCCTCCACAGAGAACTCCCGCCTACTTTCTTCCAACAAGTCCAGAAGAGGGTCTCCTTCGTCCATCCCCTCCCCAGAACTACACACTGCAAACACCATGTCAGCCCTATTTGTATATGGCTTCATCATGTTGACATGGTATATCCTTTCTGTCTGTCTTCTGTCAGGCAACTCTACAATATAGTTCATGTCATTTACATTCCTAACCACTTTGTACAGTCCTGCCCACTCAGCTTGCAGCTTGTCTTTCCAGACCGGAATAAGGACCATGACTTCCTGACCCACCATGTACGAGTGAGCTCTGGCTCTGCGGTCGTACCACACTTTTTGTTTCTGTTGGGCTGCTGCCAGGTTGCTCTGGGCTGTTCCCATAAGCTCCTTCAGCCTTTCCCTAAACTTAAGGATATAATCCACTCTGGGAGTTCTCTGGGTGGCGTGCTTGCCTTCCCAGTCCTCCTGGATCAAGTCTAGTGACCCATGTACCTGGCGTCCATGTAAGAGTTAGAAGGGGGGAAATCTTGTCAACTCTTGGGGCACCTCCCTGTATGCAAACAACAGGTGGGCAAGGTATTTCTCCTGGTCCCTCCCATGCTGTTCAGCAAACACCCGGAGTATTGACTTCAGGGTACCATTGAATCTTTTCACAAGCCCATTGGCTTGTGGGTGATATGGTGTCATGCATCTCTGCACCACTCCACACTTCTCCCAAAAGCATTTCATCAGGTCCCACATGAAGGAACCCCCTCGATCGGTGATAACCTCCTGTGGAAACCCAACACGGGAGAAAATCCCAAGTAAGGCATCTGCTACTTTGTCTGTCCTCAGTGAGGATAGGGCGACTGCCTTTGGGTACCAGGTGGCATAATCCACCACAGTCAGGATGACTCTCTTCCCTGAGGAGATGGAGGTATTTAAAGGCCCCACAATATCCATTCCCACCCTCTGGAATGGTGTCTCCACTATGATCAATGGAATCAGGGTGGCTTGGGTTTTCTTGCTTGCCTTCCCTATTTCTTGGCACCGGTGACAAGACCTGCAATACTCCTTCACCTGCTGGGTGAAGTTGGGCCAATAGAAATTCTGGGCCAGCCGCTACATAGTGTGTATGGTTCCCAGATGACCAGACAAGAGAATATCATGTGCAATCTTGAGCAACTGCTCACGATGCCCCTGGGGAACGACAAGCTGCCTGCCTAGCACCCCTCCCCTGTCTGCACAGCCTGAGTATACATAAGTCCATTTTCCCAACAAACCTTATGTCTACCAATACCTCCCTGTGCCCTGTCAGAGTCTGCCTAAGCCCTCAGCTTCTCTAAACTAGGGTCACTCTCTGAGCAGCTGCAAACCCTTCACACATTCCCAAGGCATAGGACAGGTCCCCTTCATTTTCTAAACTAGGGTCCCAAGCACTAGCGTCTGGGCACTCAGGATCACTGTCAATCCCAACCCTCTGACAATGGGTCACCCCTCCCTCCTTGGAGCAACCCTCTGTAGCTGTGTGGTTAACTGCTACTGGGGAAATTTCTTCCACCTTTTGGTTAGTCTCCATATCAGGAGTCACAGGCTGGGGCACCAGCCTCTCAGTGGTTTCCACAATGGCTTCTGTGGGGTCCAGGGAACTACAGTGTTCCCTTGCCACTTGGCTATGGGTCACTGCACACACCATCCTTTGTTTGAGATTGTTGCCCAGGATCACATCCACTGCTAAGGTTTTGGCTACAGCCACCTGTTGCACAGTTCCCCCTGTTTCACCCCAGTCTAGGAGAACACTAGCAAGGGGCAATTTTTTCTCTTCACCAGTAAAGTCCTGTACATTGATGTATTTATTGGTTATAAGCTGACCTGGCTCTGCTAGATACCCCTTTATGAAGGTCAAGGATGCCCCTGTGTCCCTTAACCTTTGCTTCTGTACACCATTCACCATGACTGGGTGCAGGTGTTTCCTCATGTTCACTGGCATGCTTCCAAGGACACACAAACAACCCACTTCCTTCCTAGCCCCTTGCTGTGTATTGCCTGCCTTTTTGGAGTTTCTTTACACAACCACATTCATTTCTATTCTCAGAGAAATCTTTTCTCTGAAACCTGGGGCTAACTGGTTTTGGTGGAGGCAGTGAGGGTTTTAGCTGCCCTGAAGGTGCGCTTTTCCCTTTCTGTGCTGCTATGCCCACTCCATTTACTCTCAGAGCAGGTCTGCTTTTGGCATAGAAGTCTGAGAGTTCAGCAGTCTCTTGCACTGTTTTGGTATCTTGGTCCTTCAGCCAGGTTTTCAACTCTGCTGGGCATGCCCAGAAAAGCTGTTCTAACAGCATCACATTGTCAATTTTATCAATAGAGTTTGCTTCAGTTCCTTCCCACCGTTTTAAAAACTGATGTTGTTTCGTGGCTAGCTCCTCGTAGCTCATGTCAGGACTTCTCCTTAGCTTACAGAATTTAGCTCTGTATGATTCAGCAGTTCATTCAAATTTC
The DNA here is from genome assembly GCA_016271365.2 of Neoceratodus forsteri. Classification (NCBI taxonomy): domain Eukaryota; kingdom Metazoa; phylum Chordata; order Ceratodontiformes; family Ceratodontidae; genus Neoceratodus; species Neoceratodus forsteri. The sequence continues at coordinate 758,378,800 of CM057452.1, forward strand.
TTTAACAGTGCAGCTTTAAGTTTGCTGTAATCATCACTGTCCTCATTGTCCATTTGACCCAATGCATCCCGAGCTTTCCCGGTAAGTAGCAGGGATAGCTGGAAGCTCCAGGACTCCCTAGTAATTTTAGCCTGAATACAAACTTTTTCAAAAGAATTTAAAAAGGCATCCATATCCTCCCCCTCTTTAAATTTGGCTATCAATTTTGAATTCAATTTGTAACTCAGTCCTGTAGTCCCAGTTAAACCCAAGCCACTTACCTGCTCTGCTGCCACTGGTTGGAGTCGTAGTTTGTTCAGTTCATGTTGACTCTGGCGCTCAAGCTCCTCACGGTCAGCGTCTTGTTGTTCTCACTCTGCCTCTCGGCATTCTTGCTCTGTCTCCCTGCGTTCTCACTCTGCCTCACTCTCTTCTTGTTCCCTCTTCTCCTATACAGCTCGCTGGCATTGACGCTCCTCTCACTCAGCCTCCCGCTGTTCCCGCTCTGCCTCTTGCCTCTTGTCTCTCTTGTTCTGCCTCTCACAGTTCTCGCTCTCTCTTCTCCTGGAACTCCAGTTCCATTCAGCGCAACTCAATCTGCAGTCTGAGTACTTCTGGCTCCAGAATGCTGGTGACCTTCCCCTGCTGCTGTGGCCCTTCGCTGACAGTGGCCTTGCTACCCTCCCCATCAGATCTGGACACAGCACTGGCCGCTATCCCTTCCACGTTCAAGGTCCAGTCCCTTACAGTCACTCTGTGACTCGGTGCTCTGGGTATCTGCTACCACCAAGTCATCCATGAGGTTCTGCTTGGTGGCTTTCACCTCAAATGGGACTTTTCTGTCCCTGCACAACTGCTTTAAGTAGTCTACAGTGTGCCTGCTGTAGTTGGAAGCCATCTTCTTCCCTAACTACGGCTACTCTGACTTGCACTTTAGAAAAAAAAAAGAAAACAGCTAGAAACTCGACCGTAAGCCAAGTGATATAGTTCTGTTTCCTTTTAAAAATAAATCACTACCTTTTTCTTTCTTTGCAAGTGAGCTGCTAGTCTCAAGCTAACACACTGAACAATAAAAGCTTGTAATACCTGACTTATGCACATCGCTGCCAACCAATCTGTCACAACCCCACTCAGCGGGTCAGGTCCTCTAAGCGCAGTATTGTGAACAGTTAACAGAACAGGGTAACCCTCCTGTCTGTTTTGTAAGTTCGAATCAACCTTTGGCCTCAAGTTCTTGGAGAGATTCAAACTGTGAACCTCTTGCTAGCGTACCCAATGTACAGGCTCAGATAATTCTACTCTTTGGGGGGGCAGATATCTTTCGCCTATGGGCATCTAACCAGGTGCACAAAATGAACCCTTAAAAACTCTATTAAAGACCTCAGAATAAACTCTTACCTTTTCCCAGTTTGGTATTACCAATAAGCTATTCACAGTGTCACTGCAACCATATATGCTTCACTTGTCAAAGAATGAATTTCAAAGGCACACCAAGTAGTCTCTAAAATGAGATGTTTACGTAAAAATAGATACAAAATGTAAAATGTAAATACAGAACAATATATCACAAAACCATACAATCTTTTAAAAGAATAAGGTTAGAAGTGCAAATTCCTACCAATAATACACTTAGACTTGCCTAGCTAATGTATTCTTATATTCCTACAGTGCTGAAAGATGTTGTAGTTTCAGAGTCCAAACATGTGTGTGTCTACAGGTCAGTTACAGCATAATTAAAAGAAATGTCTTGACCCTGCCTTCTCCATGATGTCACCCAGCTCCTCCCGTTTATTAAAAATGATACAATTGGGATGTCTTGTGTCAGGAGGTAAATTAATAGGTGACATCAGCAATAAAAAACAGCTTGTTTCCCATTATGACTTCCCAATTAAGTCTGTAATTTTCCAAGTTCTTTCTTTCATCCATGAGCAGCATCCTGCTCTTTACAGACATCAAAGGAGCATTTATGACTTTGCACCTAAGTGACATAACCTGTATTCTTCCTCGAACATCATAAAAGTTTATGATTTTCCAGCCTAGCAGCTGGCAGCTACAATTAAGCCAGATAAACAGTCTCTTCTAACCTTTAATTATCTCCTGGCTTTTATCTTTTAGCTGAAACAGCATGTCTCATGAGATACACTCAACAACACATTTTTATATTACAAAAAGCATAGAGTAATCAGGACCAGCTGTCCAAGTGTCATACCAATTAGCAATTTTGTATTGCCATGTAGTCCCAAATTGTGTAACAACACATAGTCTCCAGGTCGAAGTTCTTGAGCCTTTACATTTTTTCTCGTGCCTCTCTTTGTTGGCTATATTTCTCTTGTCGGCCATTGTCAAGGCCAGCTGATAGGCATGGTTCCATTGAGCTTTCAGTTTCTGTATGTATTGCAGATAGTTTTCAGCTCGGACCCCATCTGGAGAGACCCCAAAACATACATCAACTGGCAGTTGGGCCTCCCTCCCAAACATGAGGTGGTAGGGGGAGAACCCAGTAGCATCATTTTTCATGCAATTGTATGCATGTACCAAGGTGCTAATCTGCTGACTCCATTTATGCTTGTCTTTTGGATGGAGGGTGCCCAGCATATCTAGTAGGGTGTGGTTAAAACATTCTGGTTGAGGGTCTACCTGTGGGTGATGGGGGTGGTTCTTGACTTTCGCAACCCCCATAGAGAGAGCATTTCTTTGATTAGTTGACTCTCAAAGTCTCTGCACTGGTTAGAGTGGATCCACTGGGGGGCACCATACTTGACAAATAAATTTTCCACTAGCACCTTGGCCACAGTAGCAGCCTTTTGATCTTTGGTGGGCAAAGTTTGTGCATACTGTGTGAAATGAATGATCTGTAACCACTAACACATTACCAGTATTTCATTGATCAGGTTCTAAACACAAGAAGTCTATGCAGACTAGTTCCATGGGGGTGCTAGTAGCAATATTAGCAAGAGGGGCAGCCCTCTGAGGCAGGGCTTTTCTTTACAGGCAGTGACTAGAAGTCTTTACATGGTGTTCAACATCGACCCCCATTTTGGGCTAGTAGAAGCGAGATCATACCAGGTTAAGGGTTCTGTCAATACTGAGGTGCCCCATGTGATTGTGGAGGGACCTCAGTACCAAATCTTTAAAGGCTGTAGGCAGGACCAATTATTGCTTGTCTATAGGGCCACTATGATCTACTGTCTCTCTAGACAACAACTGATTGAGCAACTTCAACCTAGGGCCTTCTTTAAACAACAGAGCAGTTCGCAAGTCAGGGGAATGCAATTTGGACACATCTTTCCCTGCATGCAGGGCATCAAGCTCTGGCTAAATCATAGGATCTTGTGATTGAGCCCACTGAATGCTATCATTGTCAAATTGAGGAAGTGCACTAATATCTGGAGCAGAGAAGTGGCAATAAGCAGCCGGTATGCAGGTGTCAGGAGGGCCCAAGCAATCTACTAAACAGTCCACTGTGTCTGCAGACATCTGTTAATCTCTGTCAAAATTTTGCACAAGGCTCAAATGCCAGGTTCAGACAACCTTCCCCAATCACTCTTGGAAACTGGCCTTCATGACAAGGCATAAGCATCAATATGGTTCAGTCCAGGCCTGTATTCAACAGCATAATCATAGGTGAATAAGGCGGAAAGTCACCGGTGCCCAGTGGCATCTAACCTAGCTGAAGTCTGTACATAGGTTAATGGGTTATTATCAGTCTTCACCAATATCTGTGCCCCATAGAGGTATTAATGAAACTGGTCAATGATGGACCATTTTAGTGCAAGGAACTCTAACTTATACACAGGGTAGTTTTGTTCTGATGAGGTCAAGCTCCTACTGGTGAAAGCCACTGGTCTCAAGCCATCCTCATGGTCTTGATACAGCACAGCTCCTAACCTCTGCAGACTAGCATCCATATGCAGCACATAGGGTTTGGTGGGGTCAGCATAGGTGAGGATGGGGGTGTGGGTGAGCTGGTATATGATTTTGTGGAAGGCTGCTTCACAGTCGGCCATCCAGCGGGGCACAAAGAGTTCACCTGGACTGAAGTATACTTTATCTGGTTCTGTGATGGACCCTTTTTGGTTTTTATGACTGGTAGGAGGGTAACCCTGGGTAAGGTTCAAGAGCGGGTGAATCACCTTTGAATAGTCTTTTATGAACCTGCAGTAGTAGCCACAGAACCTGAGGAATCATTGTAGTTCTCTCAAACTATGGGGCTGGAGCCAAGTAGCCAGTAATCCAACCTTACTGGGATCAGTCTCTATCCCTTTTGTAGATACAACGTGCCCCACATACTTCACGGAGGTTTGGAAAAACTGGCACTTGTCAATGGACAACTTGGGGCCAAAGTCTTCCAGTCAGTCTAGGACTTTAAACAGTTGGGTCTCATGATCCTCTAATGTGCTCCCAAACACAATAACATCATCCAGGTACACCAGGCATTCTAGCAAATTCATATCTCCCACCGTACGTTCCATCAGTTGCAGAAAGGTTGCCAGGGTGCCCGATATCCCCTGCAGCATCCTCAGAAATTTGTAGAATCCCAATGGACAAATGAAGGCAGTTTTCTCATTGTCCTCCGGGGCCATCGGAATCTGGTAGTATCCGCTGTGAAGATCAAACACCAAGAACCATTTTCTCCAATTCAAGCAATCCAGAGCATCTTGTATACGGGGCATGATGTATTGATCTAGGATGGTCCGCTGGTTCAGGATTCGATAATCAACACACATCCTCACACCCATTCTTCTTGCGTACAACCACAATGAGAGAGGCATATGGGCTCTTTGTCTCTTGTATCACACCAGCAGCATTTCCTGCAGGTGTCTTCTGACATCATCTATGTCCGCTAGGGCGAGGCGCCAGGATCTCTCTCAAAATTGCTGGACATCATGATGCTCTGTACCCTGGACACACCCCATGTCCCATTCTTTTAACAAAAACACTTGGTCTCTCTGGGCGAGTTTCTTGCTAATTCTAGCCTTCCATTCAGCTGGCAATGGGGAATAACCAAAGTCAAATAAATCTGGGTTCACTCTCTCCTCTCCACCAGAGTACTCATTACTGGGTAATACTGTAGTGTCTGCACAGTATACAGTAGCTAGAGTGCACCCTCTATTCAACCGGGCCTCCTGATCTGACACATTTTGAATCTGGATCATCACTCGTCATGCATAGGCATGGGCACAGGCAGGCAAAATGCTGGGTTTAACCAATAATTCTTCTGGCAACTTTCCATCACCTGGTGCATCCAACATTAATATTTTGTTCTTTACATTTCTCTTTAGGCAGACCTCCTTATGGATCGTGTACTGGGCATTGGGGGCCAACACCAAAAAGTCAGGTTCCTTTTTCCACACTATACCTACTGGTTCATCTCGGTCCACTTCATTGGGTCTCTGTTGCAAGTCATAAGCCCTTTTAACTAAGGCTAGAATTCTCAAGGCCCGTCCAATCCGTCACCCTTGTTTCTCATGGCAGAGTTGTGCTAGTCTCCCAAACATGTGGGGATTTGTTCCTATTAACAGGGAAACCTCATCATTCAGTCCAGTGAGGGGGGACACACTAGGGCCAGCGTCTCTACTTGCTCCTCTACACCAGTTACAGTTGCAGGAAAAGATAATCAGAGGCAGACATATCCTAGGTAGGGATAAGACTTGTCACTCAGGCCCCACACATGTAAGTCTTCCAGGGATTGCAAAGGCACATCAGATAAGTGTTTGTTATACCAGTCATGGAATACAATGGTCACTTGTGACCCACTGTCAAGCACAGCCCAAGTATGAATACCATTCACAGTCATCGTAGTCTCCATTGAAGGACGCACTATTTTGGACCAGTCTGGAGGGATAGCAGCAGGAGCCTGGACAGATGATTTAGCCACAGAAAGGTTTGAGTTAGGATGTCTGAAGCCTTCACTGTGGGCATTTCATGCACCCCTTGACCACTGACTCATTTTCCGAAGTTCCACTTGAAGCCAATTCATCACTTTCTCTAAGTCCTTCTGAGACCAGCATTCTCTCTTCATATGACCATTCTTGCCACAGTTGTGACAAACTACAGGTTCTCGGGGCATCCTTGGAGAAAACATTGCAGGGTATGTTGGAGCATCGATGGGAGATTGTGATCTCACTTCTGCTGGTAGCGTAACCTGTCTCAAAAGTTCCTTTAGGGTGGCAGTCAATTCAATTAGCTCAGCTGGGAAGCCATCCTCTGTAGATAATGCCTGAGGGTGCACCCCAAGGCCATGACAGTCATGTCACGACAGGGGCCAGGGTCTTTTTCAGCTGGGGATACCTCAGTGAAGGCACCAGGTTGTACTTTTCTGACTTCTCTCAGTAATTCCTGTCCCCACTGTTTAGCCCATGTTGGGACACTCTTAGGGGTCTGTATTTCAGAAGGGCCTTCCAGTGCCATGATCACTCACCCCATAATTACAATCTCCGTCTTCACCTTCAATCTCCCGGAGTTCTTTTAGCAGGTCACAGTAGTCAGGTGGGTTTCCTCTCCTATCCTGGAGTCTTAACTGGATGATCTGCAATTTAGAATGCTTAGCATGTTGCAAGATGGGCCCCAATCTCACACAGTTCAAGTCACTGGCAGCTACCCCCCTTTCTGGTAAGCTTTCTGCAGAGCTGTTTCCAGGTAAGTAACATGCACAGACAAACTTTAACCCTTCCGTTGTTTGTTACCTTGGAATTTCCACATCAAAGTTCCCCCTGACTCAATGCTTCCAAAATTGCCTTCGAGTACAGACAGGTACTTCTGAGCAGATGCATGTGGGTTCGTGGACCTCAAAAATGTAATGGCTTCAATGGCGAGGCCCCTCAAACTTTCTATGATTCTTTTCCACCTCTCAGCCTCCGCACACTGCCACTTGGGTACCAAGGGGGCAACATAGTCGATCCAGGACTCCCAGTCGTCCTTGCCGAGCAGGCTAGGAAGAGTGCCTGAGAACATCCTCAACTTGCGGTATGTGTCATGACTAACTGCAGGTACGGGCGGGGGTGCTGACACAAGAGCTGGGGCAGGACCTGGTACTGGGGTGGGAAAAGGTGTGGGGGAAGGATCACCCCCAGGCAGTAGGAATAGTCTCTTAAAACCCTCTACAGTCTTTCCCTCCTCCAGCAACAACTTAGCCAACTTTTTCTCAAAAGTCTCACATAGGAGTAGGAGCTCATCCCCCAAGGGGCTTTACTGTCTTTAGTTATCACTCTCCAGGTGTCTGTGACCCCTTCTCAGGCAACAGTCCCTGGCACTTTGGAACTGTACACTGGGTTACTACACTCTACCAATGTCATAAAAGTTTGGGCGGTCAAATCAGCCTGTTGCCCCACCACCACAGGGGTTTGTTAAACATTCAACTTTGGAAAGTACTCCTTCTACAGTGTCTTTACTAGTGCCCCAGGGAATACCCGATATAAGCAGGGAATTGTGAGGGTCAATTTCTTGCGCTGTACACCACCCCACCAACTGGTGCACAGCCACTTCTGTTGAAGTAGTCATTTATGTTTGACAATAATTTTTAATTTTGGTCACTAGAAGGCACAAAATCCCAGTGGTGTCTCCAAGATGTAACCCCTAGGTGGCACTACCCTAAGGGCTACTACACCTGCCTGCTTGGCTAGTTGCAGGTTAAGGGGCCTGGGTAATGAAATGGGTACCTCCACCCGGAGGTCAGGATTGTTAGTGGTCAAGCTAACCTGGGCACAGCCCTGTGGGACACTGTAACCCCCCCCTTTTTCTCTTCTAGTGGCCTGAACAATACAATAACCACTTTCACAATGACCCTTGTTCACCATATAATTACCCCCACTGTTTGTGCTTACCACCAGGGCTGGTTCCTCTAGCTCAACCCTGAAGACCCCCTATAAAACAAGGTTAAACATAGCAAACAACAACAACAGTACAATACTTTTGGCACAAACTGGAACCACAGTCAGGTTAATTGCAAAAAGAGTTTGATCTGATTTACTCAGGGAACTCGAACAAGAGAGGGACGTAATCAGGTTGATTTGCTCAAAGACTATATCAATTAGACAATTATTCATGCACTTCAGAGTCCTCACAAAGTCACACACTCTGGGTACCCAGGTGGGGAAGAGGTGGGCCAGCCAGGAACATTGCCTGGGGTAGGCCGGCGTCATAGCTGGTTGAGGCCCTGTGATGGAAGAAAGCAACATGCACAATACACACTATTTGTAATCTGGAGCCAGAGGGCTCAGTTCATGAAAGAAAGACAACAAGGCAATCAGATAACACTTTCAGAGTTTGCTGTTGTTGCAGGGAGCTACCCAGATGGTTACTCACGATACCCAGTACAAGACACAGGCAGGATGAAATTGAGACTGCAGGTTGTTGAGCTGGAGTGCCAGGTGAAGCAGGGCCCACATGAATCACCGAGACATCATTCCAGTTCAAGCATTGAGCAGGGGGCTGATCACCAGGCAGGACTCTCATTGATGGCTTTCTTTGTGCAGCAGGTAGCCTGGCTGGGCTAGTGTGGCAAGGCCCAGGCCGAAAGGAGATGCAAACGGATTTAGTCCATTGCAGCTGGATGCTGCCTCCAGCAAGCAAAACACAATTCACACAGTGGGGAACCAAATCATGACCCACTATCAGCTCACAGAACTTTTACATGTAAGGAAAATACCACTGTACCAGGCCAATGGCTCCCCGGTCACAATCATAGAGTCTCTGCCCAAACCAGGAGTTCAGAAGTGGCTAAATGTCCTGACAGGCCGATCGCATGCAGCAAATCTTAGGTCTTCTTCAGGTGTGAGCCTGTTAACAATTCAGTGGCTTACTTCATTCTCACAAACTCTGATTCAGTCCAAATTAATTCTCTTCTCCCTCTCAGGGGGCATCAGGCAAACAAGCAGGCCAAACTCAAGCCTTTCCGTAGTTCTCCCACACGAAACTACGCAGCACGGCTGCTCGACTGTCTTGAGCTGTTGCTTCTTCACTTCCCCACTTAGCTCTGACTAAACTGCAAGCAAGCCTGGGACTTTCCCCAGGATCCAAAAGGTTTGGTTGGCTGATCGGTCTGTCAGGCACAACAAGGGCTTCCCCTCCAGGTTCCATTAGAAGCCAAAAGCCCAAAACTACAATTACTACAAGTTTTGCCCCCACCAAGCCCCTCTAGGCAAGCTCCATTTTAGAATCCCAAAAGCGCTGATTGGCCCATTTCATCAGTCCAGGACCAAAATGGTGGTGATGAACAAAACAGTCCATGCTGCAAAGAAGGCAGGTTAGACAAACTACAATATTATTAACACTCTAAAAAATAATCAGCAGATACATCTTTTAACAGAGCACCCTCTGCGCAATTAGTGATGGCAGAAACAGAGTGATTATCTGGCAGCCCGGGTGGGACTTCAGCATAAAAACACTCAGCCCCCTCCCAGATTAATTATAACTGCAATCTAGGCACCTCTTAAAGAGACAGTACACAGAGGCTATACAGGCACTCTCTGGTAATAACGTTTAACTGCTAAAACAGAGGACACTAGCCTGGCAGTGAGCATTTAGGCAAGCTCAAGGAAGACTTTTTGGGAACCCCCATTTGCAGGGGGGGTTACACTAGTAAAAGTTACAGTCTAATAAATTAAGCCAGTGAAACCATTGTAAAAGACAAAAAAGACAAGAAAGACACATTGAGGTTTGTTATATAGGCCAGACATTTTTTTTGCAGTTAATCTTTTTATTGAGAAGATCTTTTCAGTTTTCACAAACAGCAAACCAAAAGGCTGAAATTTCACATTGACATTCATGTGTAATACAGCTAGATACATTTACAAAGGAACTATCATTTACAAAATTATGAAGTAATATGAGGGAAATAACATGGACTTACCACGCTCTGTGACTTTCAAACAGGTGAAAATGTCAAAATAGCAAACACAAATTAAGGAAGGGGACTGCTTTCTCTCCTCCTGTATGCCTAGTGAGCTCTAGTGGTAAACCACTTGTCGCTGGGTCCAGGAACCGGGAAAGATAGCACACATTCAAGGTAAGGCTGTCTAGCAGAGCCTAGCATTTTGGCTTTATTGAGGACTGGGGTGTCCACCTGAAGAGATGTGGGTCTATGATGGCACGATGGTCTGCATCTATCCAGGAAGGGAACCAAGCTCCTAGCTGATAGGTTTAAATGCTTCATTGGCAACCTTTTGAACTAGCCAAAGGGGTATGTGCTGATAGAAGGCATGAAATTCCAAGCCTCCCCCTACAAAACAAGGTAGTTAGTAAGGTAAACACCAAGGTACAGAGTACAACAGGGGGCAAGACAGGGATAAATGGAAAAAAGACAAAGGCAATAAGGGCAGGGATGGGGCAAAAAAGGGTAATGCCAACATTAAATGGAGAGCAATGAGTACCAATGCCCGTAGTCTGGGTAACAAGCTTCCTGAACTAGTGGCCCTGATGCAAGAGGGGCACATGGATATCGTGGCAGTCACAGAAACATGGTGCATGGAGAACCATAAGTGGGATGTCAGCATACTGGGTACACAATCTACAGAAGGGACAGGGAGGGTAAAAGAGGAGAAGGAGGAATAGCTCTCTACATAAGGGAAGAAATCAAAGCAGCAGAACTAAATGGTAAATGAGGAGGAGAGGAGGCACTGTGGGTCACCTTGGAGACAGGGAGTGGTGCCACAATCTGCACAGGGGTTGTATTCAGATCCCTATCTCAGGGGGATGAAATGGACAAGGAAATGTTAGAAGGCATTCTCAGAATGGCAGAAAAAGGGGAGATATTGTTGATGGAGGACAGGAACATGCCAAATGTTGACTGGAACACATTTACTGCAGCCACATCAAAGAGCAGGGTCATTCTCGATGCCCTACAGGGAGCATGCCTCCGACAGCCAGTGTTGGAACCCACTCAGAAGGGAGCAGTCTTGGACCCTGTACTCAAAAATGGAGAGAGGATCACAGATTTGAAAGTGGATAGCCATCTGGGAACAAGCAACCACCACACAGTGTGGTTCATGATAAACACAACTGTGGAGTCAAGCCACACAAAAATGAGGATACTGGACTTTAGAAGGACTGACTTTGGCAAAATGGGTGAGTAACTAAGGAATGCACTAGCAAATGGGCAGGAAGGATGGGTGGAAGAACAATGGAGACAAATCAAAACTGCCATAATCGAGGCAACAAGCCTTTGTGTGAAGCAAATAAAGAAAACAAAACAGAATAAAAAACCATTATGGTTCTCGAAAGACATGACCAGGAAGGTTAGGGAGAAAAAAATAGCATTCAGGAAGTATAAGGAATCACAGAAGGAGCAGGACAGAGAACTGTGTAAGTTAAAGCAGAAGGAAGCGGGGAAGGCAGTCAGAATAGTGAAGGCCCAAACCAAGGACAAGATAGCCAACTCAGTTAAGAAAGGGGAAAAAACATCTTATAGGTTCATCAGGGAGCGAAGGAAGACCAAGGGAGGGATACTGAAGCTTAATAAAGGGGAGGGGAGGTGGGCAGAGGGTGACAGTGCAAAGGCAGAGATACTGAACAAATATTTTTGCTCAGTATTCACTAAAGAAGAAGAAGAAGATGAGGTACCTAAACCAAACAATAGAAGCACTCTGGGCAGGGGGGTCACCAGCAGTCCATTCATAGAAGAAAGGGTCCTGAAAGAACTCCAAAAACTCAAGGTGGACAAAGAAATGGGGCCTGATGGGATTCACCCCAGAATTCTAAAAGAACTATGGGGAGACCTAGTGACACCACTGACTACCCTTTTTAACAAATCATGGGAGGATGGCGTGGTACCTGAGGACTGGAGGAGGGTGGATGTGATTCCCCTTCACAAAATGGGAGCAAGGCAGAGGCAGGAAACTACAGACCTGTTAGTTTGACCTCAGTGGTAGGTAAAATGATGGAATCACTTCTGAAAGAAAGAATTATTGAGTACCTAGAAGCCAGCAGGGCACAGAACCCAAGGCAATATGGATTCACATGGGAAGGTCATGTCAGACAAATCTAATTGATTTCTTTGACTGGGTGACCAAAGTAGTAGACCAGGAAGGGGCTATGGATATGGTCTACCTAGACTTTAGCAAGGTATTTGACACAGTCCCACACAAAAGATTAATAAACAAGTTAGCCAGCCTGGGAATGGGTCCCAGTGTAGTAGCCTGGGTAATAAATTGGCTGCACAACAGGACATAGAGGGTAATAGTAAATGGAATTCACTCTGAAGAAAGGGGGGTTACTAGTGGCATACCAGTCCACTTGAATGTCTTTATAGGATACATTGCAGAGGGTCTGGAAGAAAAAGTATGTCTCTTTGCAGATGACACAAAGATCTGCAACAGAGTTGATACACAAGGGGGGATGAAAAGGATGAGAAGGGACTTGGCAAGGTTGGAGGAATGGTCAAAATTATGGCAGCTTAGATTCAATGCAAAGAAATGCAAAGTAATGCACCTAGGAAACAAAAACCCAGGTGAAGAATACACAATGGGGGTGGAGGTACTAACAACAACAAAAATGGAAAGGGACCCGCGAGTAGTCATATCAGACCACCTTAAGGTAGGCAAGCAATGTGAGAAGGCAGTAAGGAGAGCTGGGGAGATACTGGGATGCATAGGGAAAAGGCATCACCAGTAGAAAACAGGAAGTTGTTATCCCTCTGTACAGACAGTTGATGAGACCCCATCCAGAGTACCGCATGCAGTTCTGGAGACCGCATCTCCACAAGGACATTGACAGCATTGAGGCAGTTCAGAGGAGGGTAACTAAAATGGTGCAGGGTCTGCAACAGAAGCCATATGAAGATAGACTTAGAGAGCTTAATGTGTATACCATTGAGGAAAGGAGGGAGAGGAGGGCCATGATAGAAACTTTCAAGTACCTAAGGGAAATCAACAAAGTCCAAGAGGGGAGCATCTTTCAGAAAAAGAGCTGTGCAAGAACAAGGAGGCACAATTTTAAAGACAGAGGGGGGACAGCTTAGGGGCAACATAAGGAAATATTTTTTTCATGGAGAGAGTGGTAGACACATGTAGACACCTTTCTGAGGAGGTTGTGGGGTCAAAAACAGTGGGGGAATTCAAGAATGCATGGGACAGCTATAAGGCAATTATAGTGGGTGTAGGAGGAAGTAGGCTGTTGGTTAATTAGAATGTGAAGCTTATCCAATAGATAGGGAAATGGGCAGACTGGGTGGGCCAAGTGGTCCTTATCTGCCATCAAAGTCTATGTTTCTATGTTTCTACTGCATCCTGAAAATGCTTCATGGGTGCCTAAAGGTATCCTTAGACTAATACTTGCCAATTGGTGTCTTGCTAGTAGTTGAGATATAGTTTAAATATAGGGACCATATAACTTCATACTCATGCAGACTCCCTCTGTTATAGTGTGATATCCTTGTATGGGTGGCTAGGGTTTCCATGGCAGAGAGCCACTCCCCAAAAGTTGGTACCTCTGTGGTCCTCCAGCACCTCAGGATCAGTCTTTTTACCTTAACTGAGGACTGCATAATCCACAGCATTTGTGGTCCTTTAAAGCTAATGGTCTGTGGAGGGAGGCCCAACAACCACAAGCTGCTGTCCAATGGGATGGAAGACCCTAATATCTTGGAACAGTATTGGGCCACAGCCGACCACAAAAGGCTAAGGGATGGGCATTGCCAAAGCATGTGCAAAAGGTCTGCACTGAGGGCCTTACACCTCCAGCAACAGTCCAGTGGGGATAGACCCATTCTTTTAAGCTGTGAGGGGGCATGATACCAGAGGTGTATCACTTTGTTTTGAATTAATAGGTTTCTATGGTCTCTACAGGCCTGGTGCGCCCTTGTCCAGCATTGTGACCACTGAGTGTCTGTGATATGGTAACCCAATTTGGATTCCCACTTTCCCTTGGCTGGGAGAGGGAGGTCACTGTCCCTCATAAAGCTTTGGATCCTACCTGCCAGACCTCGGTGTTGCTTTAACCAGACCTCTGTGGGAAGAATCTGAAGTGCCTTGTTCGTAACCCTTAAGTACAGTGTACACGGACACTGAAATTTACACCATGAGACATACAAACTCCTAAGTTGCAGGTATTTCCAAAAATCTTTTTGTGGTATGTTGTACCTCATTCTCAGACCTTGAAATGAGTCTAACATTGATCCCTCTGGGAGCTCTAGGTCCCTTAGAGATTTTATTGAACAATTCACCCACTCTGGCCACATTATCTGGTGGTGGTCTATACACAGTCGGTGGGTATTCCATATGAAAATGAGTCACCCGGGTTGAGGCAGCATTTAGCCCTTTGGCTCACCTTCAGCCAGACTCAGCATGAGACCTTAATTGTAATCCACTCCTGGTGTTGACTAGGTAAGGGTGGCCTAGGTAGGCCACCTGAGGAGTGCCCTGCAGTAGTGCAGACTCAATGCCTACCCAAATGGAAGATGTAGAGACGGAGTTCTGAAAGCATTTCAATGTTTTGGCTATAATGTATGCTACTGAGTATTGGGTAAAGTCAGAGAGGTTCCACCTCCTCTCTTCCAGGATGCCCTTAGCTTTGCCCTACTGTACCAGGAGCGGAAGCTCCTGAAAGGAATTTGCTCTCTATACCATTTAACTTCTGTGCCCACTTATCTGGGGTGATAACTGGAAGGTGGGAGACTAGATAGAACACTTTGGGAGCCACCATCAGTTTAATTGCGGCTATTTAGACAGTTGAAGGTGTTCCCATCTTACTATATTTCTCTGAAGTGCCTCCACCAATGGTTTGAAATTAATATCCACTAGCATTCCCAATTTGGGAGAGATCTTAACCCCAAGTACTTGATCTCTCTGTATGCCCACTCCAGACACAAGCTGCATAGTGATGTAGGAGAAGCTAGCTTATTGAGAGGTAGGATTTCTGATTTAGAGATATTAGTCTTGAGGCCTGAGAGCCCCCCCCCCCAACAAGGTGTCCAGTGTGCTCAGAATATGGTGTAGGGACTGGGTGAGCTCACTCTTCAGTATCAAACAGTCGTCAGCATATAATTTAGTGTGACACTGTTCCTTACCAACAGTAATCCCTGCTGTCAGAGGATGGGCTTTTATGGCTGCAGCTAAGGGCTCCATGGCTAGGAAGAACAGTAGAGGAGAAAGAGGGCATCCCTGCCTGGTGCCTCTGTGTAATGAGAAGGGGTCAGATAAGTTGCCATTGGTGAGCACTCTGGCCCTAGGGTTCCTATACAATGTTTTAATCCACCTTGCAAATTGAGGGTCAACACTGTAGCTATCAAGGACAGCGTGAAGATACTCCCACTCCACCGAGTCAAAAGTCTTCTTGAAGTTAATTGTGATAGCTAATGCTGCGGTGGGAAGAGTGGCTACTGTTTCCATAAGATGACGATGCTCAAATGTGATCTGACCTTATTCTACCCTTCACAAAACCCACTTGGAAGGGATGCGTGATGTCCGGGAGGCTTTTCTCCATTCGTGGTGCAAAAATTTTCGCCAGGATTTTAGCCTCCACATTAATCAACGATATTGGCCTATAACTGGCTGGGAGAGAGTAGTCTTTCTCTTCCTTGAGGAGTACTGTTATAATGCCCTCATTCAGGGTAGGGGTAATTGCCCCTTAGTATGTGCCTTTTGGAGCATGTTCAGAGTCGAAGAGGCTATTGCAGTTTGGACAGCTTTATAGAAATCTACCGGGAACCCATCCCCAGGGACATGTGAGGAGCCATAACAGAGATTGCCTGGTTGACTTCCACTATCGTAATGGGGCCATCCAGTGCCTCTCCTTGAGCTGATGGCAGTTTAGAGGGGGGTTTGCTATAAAGCTGTTATATTTCTCTGTATCCCATTTAGTTTGAGGTGTACAGCATTTTGTAAAAGTCAGCCATTATCTGATTTATTATTTGCTGATATGCGGAAACCTTACCTGACCTGTCCCTTAGTTGTGGGATAGATCTCTCTGCCTGTCTCTGCATTAGTCTGAATGCCAATAGCTTACTGGCCCTTCCCCCTCAGTCCAATATTTATGTTGGACCCTGTGGAGATATAGCTCCACCTTTCTGGAAGCCAAACAGTTAAGTTTCAGTCTTGACACCGTGATCTCAGAGATCAGCTTAGGATCTTTTAGGGTTTAGGGGTTATCTTTGTATTTACTTTCCAACTGTTTAAGCTGAGCCTCTAGCTGGGAGTGTTCCTTTTCCCTCTATTTATGCCTGTGCATGGCAAAATTAATAATTCTGTCCCTAATCGTGGCCTTGTAGGCTTCCCATATCGTAGTGGCGGAAGCTGAACCAACAGGATTTTCCCTAAAGTACAAATCTGTTTCTCCCTTAAGCCAAGGGACAAAATCCTTGTCCAGAAGGAGGAATGGGTCTAACCACCACAACAGGGATCTGGAGGATTGTGGAGCCCACTGAATGTTGAGAACCACTGGGGCATGTTCCAACATGTATAGAGGTGAAATGTTTATTCCTGTCATGGCACCTGTCAGGTTAGGAGTAGTGAGCCAATGGTCCAACCTGCTTGCCATGGCTAAGGGGGATGAAAAGAATGCATAGTCCCTTTCAGAGGGATGGGAGAGCCTCCATGTGTCAGCAAGGTGGTGTAGGGCCATTAGATCTTTTAGTGCCCAAAGTGCCTGGATGTGGGGTTCTGGTTTATCATTGGATCTAGCTAGTATAAAATCCATTGTTAAATTAAGGTCCCCCCCAGGAGAATGTCTGGATTATCAAACGAGATGTCTAGAATTTTTTGGGAGGTACTATTGAAAAACTATGGGGCATCCTCATTGGGGGTGTATGCATTGGTTAAAACCACCTGCCAAATGGGGTGGCCACCTTTGCTATTATCCACATGCCCTCATTATCTGTATGCACTTCTATGGGGCACCATTGCAATTTGCGATGTAACAAGATCGACTCTCTTTTTGGCAGACCCCGAAACACTGTGTGCCTCCCACCCCAGCCAGTCCTGCACTAATTTTATTGCCTCCCTCGTACTCAGTTTAGTCTCTTGCAAAAGGCAGCCTGAGTTCCCAGTTTTTTTTAGCCTGGCTAGGATCTTGTTGCTTTTCACCTGAGAATTTAAGCTCTTCACATTCCAGGATATAGCTATCACATCCAGGATGTTAGCCATTATCCAGTTGCCTCGATCTTGCACATTTATATGTGGTCAATAGAATCCATTGTACCTTGAGACCCAGTTTGCAGCAGTACCTTACTTTTTGTGTTCCCTTTATTGCTTGCATTGCTTTCTCTAGTCTTTTTATAGTCCTATCCTTCATTGCATATATCCACCTGTCCTGTCTGCATACACATCTGTCTACTCTATTTTTCTTTTTTAACAGCAAAAATCCAAAAGGATTGGTGAGACCCCCCCATGCAGAACTTCAGTAATGCAGTATAGCACAGCGGTTTAAGGCTCCAAGGTGCAAATCTGGAGACCTGAGTTCGAATCCCACATCCCCCAATTGCATAATGTGTGACCCTGAGCAAGTCATTTAACTTCCTTGTGCTCCCAGGTTGCACCAAAAAAAAAGCTTTCATCTTAGTGTGTCTCTCCTGGTAAAGCAAAGGTAAAAAGAAAAAAAAAAAAAGTAATACATGAAACAACCATATGATCCTGTTTGGGGATGTCACCTTTCTCAACACTAACCATTTTAACAAGAGCACTAGAGGACCACATTGCATAAAATATATAAAAATACAAAAACATGTACTCTGGTACAAGAAAGAACCAGCGAGATTTGGCTTTCTGTACGTGCCGGGAGGCTGGTGTTTCCAACCACCCTCCAACGGTCAGGTAGCACACCCCCGGGAGGATAAGCTCATAAGCACTGGGCTTTCTACAGGTCCCTATCTTGGGGGATCTTGTCATATTGACTACTTTGGCATGGGTATGGAGAACCTAGGAAACACCTACCGTATTTGGTTACCTGTACCTATCCAGTGGATTATCTTATGCCCCCTGCTGGGGAGCTGAGATTCATCCAGCAGGGAAGGGCATGAAGAACTCTGGCAAACATGGGAAAGATTCAGGAATAGAGAGAAAAATAGAACAAACAAAAGGTACCTGGTGCAGTCATTTCCTATGGGTATAAGTCTTTTAGGTCATGCTTTCAGTGAATGCCCCTGGGACCAGCTAGAATCTACCGCAGCCCAGGCAGAGCATGTTAAAGGCTGGCTGCAAGGGAATGCATTGCCCCTCCCATGGAAAGCTCCCTCCTGTGAGCCTCTGCTCCCTCATGTTTCCTGCTGAGGTCAATGGGAGCTATCCCTGATGCAAGGTGCACTCTATTTGTGTAAGAGAGCAGCCACTGTGTGCACTGTCATGCAAGTAGAATATTTAAATCCCTAAAAAAACTGTCCCCATGCCAGGATTCTAACTTCCCTACAGAAAGAACACCACCTCAAGTCAGGTAGTTTAAACAGCTCCCTTCTAACTGTCTGGAGCTGTAAACCGCACACTGCACGTGAGCAGGCTGCTTGCTTAGAAGGAAAACCACAATCCCTCTTGGCAGCACAAGTGTGCGGCAGTGTACAGCCATATAAACAACATTACCCCACAATATGTAAGAAACAGAAATGGGCCAAGCGCCCAACTTTCGAATAAACATAAGAGCTTATGAAATATTAAACTTCAGTCATGAATTTAGCTGCTCCCCCTGAATAAGGTCAGGTATGGGGACGGCATCGGTGAAGTTGATGACCGTAATACCTCATTAACGATGCAAACCCCTTTCCCCCAACTCCTAGTGACAGAACCCCCAAGCCCAATGTATAAAATAATGTGATATATCACATACTGTTGGTCTCAGGAGGTCTAAGGGTGAAGCAGCTACCCAAAGTACCTCATCCAATCCTCA
Source organism: Neoceratodus forsteri (assembly GCA_016271365.2). NCBI lineage: Eukaryota > Metazoa > Chordata > Ceratodontiformes > Ceratodontidae > Neoceratodus > Neoceratodus forsteri. The sequence continues at coordinate 758,397,583 of CM057452.1, forward strand.
GGACCTTCAGCTATCGGTAGCACTGGCCGTCGGCAGTGGTCCAGCATGGGACTGATTCTCCTGGGACATCTCGATGCTTTCGGCCCAGTCTCTATAGATAGGCACCCAGGCTCCATCAATGGGATGCGGGATCGGCACTTTGTCCATCAGTATGGTGAGGGCTGACAAGTTGGGGAAAGTCAGAGCAGAAGGCTGGAGATCTCTCAGAGGCTCAAACCTGTTAGAGGTCTCCACTGGAGTGCTGGATGATGACAAATTACTTCCTTTTGAAAGATGGGCCTTCCTCTTTTGGTTTCAGGACCTGGCTCTGTGGGATATGGCTCTGCGAGGGAATGGCTATTTCCCTGGTTGCTGGTTCGTGTGTTTTTTCTTTGGTCACCCACACTGAACCTGCTTCCAGTCTCCTGCGTCCTTTAGTGCTGAGCTGGTAAGGAGATGTTGCCGCTCCATTTCAGTGGGGTCCTCTAATGTGTCCATTGCTTGAAGTATCTCACCATAAGGAAAATGCGGCAGGAGTCTCGGGGCCTGCTTTCCCCATCAATGTGATCCAGAATTTGCTCCACCTTCTGCAGGGAATTGAAGGTAATATTTTCTCTGTGGTACAAGACTCTGAGCAAGGCAGGGTAATACAATTAAGCTTGTATGTTAAGCCTGTAGAGCTTTTGTTTAACCAGATCATAGGCTCTTCTTTTTTTGGATAGGTCATACGAAAAGTCCTGGTATAGTTGAATGTGATAGCTTTCCCAAGTGAGCTGTTTCTGATCCCTGGCAGCCTTGAGGTACAATTCTTTCATGGAGTACCACATGAATTTGCACAAAATCAGACGTAGACACCCACCTTGTCCCGTAGGGTGCCAAGGAGTGGTGGGCCTGCTCTATTCTGGGGGCAGTTGTTGAGTTTCAGCATTGCAGGAGGCGTTTCACAAAAAAGCAATCATGTCCTTGCCCTCAGCCCCCTCCAGTACCCTGATAATTCTGATGTTTTTACGTCTTGCATGATTCTTGAGGTCATCCACCTTAGCTAGCAGGTATTGAATTTGGTTATTATGATCTCAGAGCTGGCAGTGATGATCATGAAGGATGCCGTCCTGTCTTTTTATTGTTTTCTCAGTGGTGGAAACTCTGGAAGTTAACCATGACAATTCCGCTTTTGTGCTGGCAGTAGTTTCTTTTAGCTCTGCTGTGTCCGTCAACACCTTGTTGAGCATGGCAGTAATGTTGGCCAGCTATTTATTTATTTATTAGCTTTTGGTAACCGGGTAAGTGCGCTAGGCAACAGACCTGCCTATTTTCAGGCACGACCCGGGAGAGCACAGGACATTGGTTACAATATGCAGAAATGCACAGACATAATATAGGTGTACAGGAGCAAAACAAGATATACATTGGGTAGCACAGTAATAGTTACATAAGGCTACATTTAGGCATAGATCATAATAAGGATGTAAATAAAGCAATTAGGTAACCATAACACAGCTGAGGACAGTAAAGACATCAAGGTTCATAGCCACCTAGACAAACGTATTGCATGGGAGAACATTAGTGTAGTACTCAGGGTCAGACCGACAGCCTGCAGTGGGACAAAGCAAATTAAGAGCATTTGCATTGGCCAGAGGCTAGGAGGTGGGTGAACAGCGAGTTTTTGAATTCTCGATGGGAGGCTGAAGTTTTCACTATAAGGGGGAGTGAGTTCTAGAATTTGGGAGCAAAATGGTCAAATGCCTGTTCACCCATTTTTGTCATGCAAGGTCTAGTGGAGAGCATGGGGACAGAGGAAGACCTGAGGGTACGGGTGTGTGAGGCAGGAGTCAGGAGGTTGGCAAGATAGACAGGGCAGGGAGGTCTACACAGGGAGTTGATAAAGCAGCCCAGGGAGTAGGCTTGAATATCCTTAGGTGACAGCCAATTTAAGCCAGCGTAAAGGAGACAATGATGGGTAAGACGTGGGGCAGTTAAGACAAATCTACAGATGTTGTTGTAGACAGTGTCCCATTTGTGGAGTGTAGCAGAGTTTGCAGCAAAGAGGAGGGGCAGAGCATATTGGAGTTGAGGTAAGAGAATACCTCTCGCAACAGAAAGTCTAGCGGAAGGAGTGAGGGAGTGGCACACGTGATATGCTCCGCCAATTTTAGCATTGACGGCACGGCACACCATATTGACATGTTGAGACAGGTCAAGTGTGGGATCCAAAGTGACCCCAAGGTACTTGAAGGACTCAGTGTTTGAGATGAGGGAGCCATCAAGGCATTGAACCTGGAGCCTGTTCGCGAGGGCAGACAGTTTCTTAGAGGATCCGAATAGCATAGCACAGGTTTTTCTAGGTTCAGGACTTGGTGGTTGCTAGAGAGCCAGGTCTGCAGGAATTGGAAGTCATTAGTGAGAGTGGAGTTGATGGCAGCAACTGATTTTGACCCAGAGTAGAGAACAAGGTCATCTGCGTACATAAGAGTGCAGCTATGCCGGGACATGGTGGGAATATCATTTAGGAAGAGGGAGAAGAGTAGAGGTCCAAGAGTGGATCCCTGGGGAACTCCACGGGAGATGTTTAGGGGGGAGGAAAGGGCCTTGTGAAATGCTACCGCCTGAGTCCGATTGTCAAGATAGCTATGGAACCAGGAGAGGGCTTGGTCAGATGCTCCAATGGACTGGAGCTTCTTTAGCATGAGAGGATGGTGTACCATGTCGAAGGCTTTAGACAGGTCGATAAAGATGGCCCCAGTGAGCAGGCCACGGTCCATATTATTTCTGATGTCATTTGTAAGTTGTGTAAGTGCAGAGGTGGTACTGTGACTGGGCCGGAAACCATGTTGGCACAGGGTTTGAAGATTAAACATGTCAAGGTGAGCAGCAAGCTGGCGGTGGACTATTTTTTCAAGCAGCTTACCGAGAGTGAGCAGAAGAGATATAGGGCGGTAGTTGGACATGAGTTTGACATCGCCTTTTGTGTATAGGGATGGTTCTGGCAGTTTTCCAGGTGGATGGGGCGAGACGATGAATTGAGAGGTTAAAGCCAGGTGATAGGTCTGGTTTAGGCCAAGGTGCATACTGCTTAAGTATGCAAGGATGGATGCCTCAGACCCTTGACCCCTCAAGTGCCGGAAGGGAGTTAACAGCATGCAAACTTCAAGGTATGTGGTTGGAGCCAGAATGAAAGGGAGGGGTGGAAGGGGCAAGGGAGGAGAAGAGGGACAGTCAGGTTGAGGGCTAGTTAGAGTAGCAACTGGTGGAGAAGAAAAAAGGGCATTGAAGGCGTTGGCAATGGTTGGGGTTCCATATCCGAAGCTGCAAGTCAGACCATATTGGATCCTGCTTCTGGATTTTCACCACTGGGTGCTGCTTCTCCAAACTGTTACCCTGGTGGTCTGCTGATGTCCTACAGGCCAGATATGTTCTCCACTGCAGCAGGGACTAAGAAACCCTTTTCCCACGCACCTAGAAGTCAAGCTGTGGCAATATTGGTATCAATCAATAGGTATCGGGCTTATGCATTATAATCCGCTGGTTAATTGTGGATAGGAGATTTTGTTCTCTGGGATGTGTCCAGATAGGTGTTCCTGGCTCTGCAGCTAATCAATTACACACCCTCCTCCTGCTACCAAAAAAAAAGAAAAAAAAATGGGAAAGTAATAGAGAGTATGAAAAAAATGACAGGTGCAGGACATTTAAGACTGCCTGGCAAACTAACTTCCCCTGGGTTAGATACGATGAAAAACAACTTATGTTCTGTACCATGTGTCAAGGGTGTGATGCTGCAGCTAAAGACTCTCCATTTGCAAATGGTTGCTCAACATTTATGGTTTACTACCTAAATTGCACCATATGAGCAGAGGGCACAAGAGAGTTGTTACCGAACTGAAAGCTGCAGCTAGTGATCCCTCATGTAGTGAGGCAGATAGAGCTCTACAGAGCTTAAATAATGCTCACTTCAATAGACTAGGTATACTAATGAGGATCAGCCATGCAATTGCCAACTAGTCTCATAGAAATACACAGAAATTTTTCAGCAGATAAGGACCACCTGGCCCATCTAGTCTTCCCATTTTATCTACCTTTAACTTACGTTGCAGACTGTAGTTGGTCTGCTGTTTTCTCACTCTTTCTTGTTTCTAGTATTCCTTTGTGTCTGCCCCATGCATTTTTGAGTTTCACGGGTTTTGCTACCACCACCCCTGCAGGCATTACCCTTTCTATAAAGAAATACTTCTTCACATTTCCCCTGATTCTACTTCCCTCTAACTTCATCTCATGTCCTCTAGTTCTTGTCCATCCTCTTTTCTAAAAGATGCTGCCCCCTGAACCATACTTATTCCATTAAGGTATTAATATGTCTCTATCATGTCTCCCCTCTCTCTTCACATCTCTAGAGAATACACATTGAGGTCTTTCAGACTCTCTTCATATGCCTTCTAATACAAACCCTATACCATTTTAGTAGCCCTTCTTTGGACCGCCTTCACTTTGTCTATGTCTCTCTTGAGATGTGGCCTCCAAAACTGGACAATGTACTCCCAGATGAGGTCTCACTAATGATCTGCATCACCACCTCCCTTTTTCTTCTTGTGATGCCTCTCCCTCTGCACCCCAATACTGTGCTTGCCCTTCTAACCACCTTCTCACACTGTCTAACCACCTCTTGGTCCTCAGATATAATTACTCCAAGATCCCTCTCCTGTTTGGTGACTGACAGTACCCCCCCCCCCACACACACACACTGAGTGCTCCTGTCTCAGGTTCCCATGACATAAGTGCATAATTTTGCCCTTCTTTGCATTGAATCCCAACTGCCATACATTTGACCAATCCTCCAGCTTGCTCAGGTCCTTACTAATTTTTTCCACTCCTCCCGGTGTGTCTACCCTATTGCAGATCTTTGTGTCATCTGCAAAGAGGCACATCTCATCCATTTACTGATTCTGTTGGTTGCCTATGTAAACTTGACCAAATGAAAGGACTGGAGACCAGAAGTTCTTATATAAATGACAAGTACTGTAGAAGATTTTGTGCTGCCATTGCACCATTTGAATGACTCAGACTTGTAAATTAAGTTAAGAATTCCTTGTTCTGCTCTGTTTCATGTGATGAATCTACAGATACCTCCATCACAGAAGAACTGATTATTTACCTCCGTCATGCTTACCAAGGTGTTATAAAAACAACATTTCTTAGTATGGTTCCACTTCAGAAGCCAAATGTGGAAACAATATATGGAGGTCTCATACATGAGTGTTCAGCAGTACTTGAAATAACTCAGGCTGAGTTTTTAAAGAAACTAGTTGTCTTTACGGCAGATGGGGCAGCAGTTATGCAGGGCAACAGAGCAGGTGTTTCAGCATGGTTTTGTGAAGTACAGCCTTTGATTGCTGTAACTCAGTTTATGCTTCACTGCCTGGAACTGGCATTTAAAAAATCTGTAAAGTCAATGCCATGTTACAGTTACATAAGGAGGAACTGCTACAGCTGTACTTATTCTATCACAACAGCATCTTGAACAGATCAAAATTGAGGAATTCTTGCCAGGTCGCTGGGGTGCAATGTTTAGTTCCAACTAGGGCAGGAGGCACTAGATGGGCCCCACATTTTAAAAAAAATAGAAACAATTTAGGGAAATTTGCAGTAATTATGCATGTTGAAAACACAGCTGCATCAAAAACTCAATGGCCAGTGCAACAGCGCAGGGATTTTTGAAGATGCTCATCTTAGTGCAATATGTCCAGCGTGCCTTGGAGAATAATGACCTAATTCTCATTCTGGCCAGACTTTTCCTGATTTTGCAGGAAGAACAGGTCAACATTAGTAAAGCAATAGAGAGAGTAACAGTTTTTCATAACAGCCTTGAAAAATTAAAAGCCAAATCAGGACCAGTGGCACAAGTGTTAACAGTGAGCTACCTATCTAAACGCCATCTGCGGTTTGCCTTCTGCATGCCTAGACACCATTCTGAGCCTCTCTCAGTGCCAAGGAGCCTGCTGCCACCAGCCTCCTGGAAACAAGCATCAGGCATCCTTGTAGCCCACTGGGCTACCTACCACCATCTATGGTTCGCTTCCTGCATGCCTGGACACCAATCTTCGCCTCTCTCAGCACCAAGGAGCCTGCTGCCACTGGCTCCCTGGAAACAAGCTTCAGGTACGGCCTACACACAGCCCTGGCCTCCACGGCTGCTGCTTCGGCTGCCGAATCTTTCAAAAATCAGCACCTTTCCCTGGAAAAGTCCTCATTGGTTGCTCCTGAGCAGGATCATCCTAATTGGCTGCCCGACGGACTGGCATTTTGCTCTCCCGATACTGGACTCAGCTCTTAGATATTAAGCCAGTGAATTAATTTGAGCTGCCTCCATTCAAACAATTTGGAACTGGCAAAGAAATATATTTCTTTTTATTCTCCCTTCTACAGGGCAGCTGAAACCCTGCTCTTACAGGGATCCTGTCTCCCTGCAAGCGTTGATTTTCAGTTTTAGTGCACCAAGTTGTTCCACACAGATTCCCATCTGCAGATTTTTCCCTGTGCTACTGCACAGTCATTTTTTGTATTGTGTTAAACCTGCTACCTCAGTTGCTGTGTCTAAGTTTATTAGAGTACAGGATTTAGAGTTTTGGATTTCTTTGCTAAATGTCTCCATAGCCTGCTGATTTGTTGTATTTTAATCCTGTGCAGCTACCAATTTAATTTCTCCCTTTGCTTCACCCCCCCTTGTTTTACAAATCTCAGTTACAGTGCTGGCACCTAACTAAGCTGTCTGCTTCCCATCCCTGATTTGGCCCTCTTTTAGTAAATTGCAGCTCTTCTGCCTTTGTGCTAATTTTATTTTCACTCTCACCACTTCGGAGTGCTATTAATCCCTGTCCTGTCCTTCTTTTAATAGGCATCCTTGTAGCCCACTGGGCTACCTACCGCCATCCACAGTTCACCTTCTGCACACCTGGACACCACTCTGAGCCTCTCTCGGCACCAAGGAGCCTGCTGCCACTGGCCCCATGGAAACAAGCATAAGGTACGGCCTGGCCACAGCCCTGGCCTCCACGGCTGCTGCTTCTGCTGCTGAATTTTTCTCCCATCCCCCCTCCCCAGCCACCTTTAAATACACTTAAGCTCCTCCATCCCTTACCCCATCCTGCCCCCATTGACTCCCAGTACTAGAGCTCTGGAGCTTAATGCTATCTGTCTCCTCACCCTCTTTATTGATCTCCCACTCTCTCTTAAAGCTTCTCACCCAGCACTGCTCATGCAAAAGTGTCCTAGACCTAAGTTTTGGACTCCAAATTTTTCACCTTCTCTCTACCAGTATCCGCTGTCACCATGAACCTGCCCCAGCTCATACTGTTTGTGATATCCCTAGCATCTGCCCTGGTGCTGACGGACGAATGTGCCTCAACACTGGCCCAGGACCAAATGTAGCTTGCCTACCTGTCAGAATCCTGCTCCCCCTTGGTACACCCTACACTTCTCCCCTCATGGGAACTCTCCTATCCAGGTCACATCACCCTCTCCTTCCTCTTAAACATAGAACATTGCTTACTTGGTCACTACCTGGCCTCCATATCCTGCTCTATTGCCATTCCTTCCTGCACCTGCATCCCATTCCTATCCCTCCTACTCCTTGCAAAAGACCTTGAGAGCAACCCTGGCCCCTCTAATTCCCACATAATCCCCCCCAACAGCACCTGGACTAATGCCCCAGGGCTACAAATCGTACATATAAACATATGCAGTCTCTCTTCCAAATACCAGGACCTGGAAGCATGGGTTGAGCTATGCAAACCCCACGTCCTGGGACTCTCTGAGACATGGCTAAAACCTCACATTACTGATGCCACCTACAAACTACCTGGGCACTCCTCCCACCATGTTGATAGACCTGGCAAAAAAAGGGGGAGGTGGAGTAGCTCTGTTTGTCAAGGAACCCCTATCAGCCAACATAGTTCTCTGCTCCAGCCCATCCTCTCCCAGTGAATGACTTCTCACCAAACTCACCCTAGGAAATAGAAAAAGACTCTACATTGGGTGTTGCTACAATCCCCCTACAGCTGGAACCGAGGGCCTAAACAGCTTCCTCTCTGGCCTGGGCTCCATATCCCCACACAGAGACTCAGTTCTCTTGGGTGATCTCAGTCTAAACTGGCTCAGTTCCCACCAGACTGACTATGCCTCTCTCCTAAAACAATACAACCTGGCCCAAACTATTGACCTTCCCACAAGGCAGAACCCTCGCAAGGGCACACAGACACTCCTGGATTAGATTGTAACTAACTGGGAGGACTGTATCCTGCATGCTGGTACCATGGCTGACTCCATTAGTGATCACTCCCCTACGTACCTTCTCTGGTCATCTGGTCATCCAAACTTTATGGCCTCCACCCAAATACCTGTCTTTCCATAAAGTAAGAAGCCCAAACACCTCAGTTCTTCTCTCTGAGATACGGGCACTGGACTGGTCTCCCATTTTCTCAGAATCAAATGCGACCCAGGCAGCATCCATGTTTACTGAAAGCTCTCCTGACTCTACAGGACAAGCATTTTCCAATTACTACCAGAAGGGTGAGGGGTGGCTACTCGCGATGGGTCACAAAAGACCTCCTTACCCTCATGAAAGACAGGGACCGTGCCTGGTCAGCCTATAAAGCATCCGCTTCCCCAACCCTATGGGATGATTATAGGCATCAGAGGAACCTTTGCAAACACCTGGCCAAAGCTCTCAAACAGACACATTTTCGCAATCTCCAGCAAACTAACCTCGGGGACCCTAAACAAGTCTGGGCATCCATTGGTTTGCTACTAAAGTCCCCTTCCAGTAAGCCTGTTCCACAACTACACACTACTGCTGGCCTCATTACCAATCCCCAAGAAGAGGCCAAGGCTCTGAACGACAAATTCTTCGACCTCACTATGTACCTGAGCAAACTCCCAAATGGCATGCAAAAAAAACCCTGTCCCCCTGCACACCTCCACGGCATCACCCGCCGGACCTACCTCTCAACCTTCACCTCCCCCCTTTTTCTTCAACATACTCTCACACGGTGACATAACTAAACTCCTAAAGAGCCTCCCAAGCCACAGCTCCCCTGGAGTAGACGGATTATCCCCTGTCTTTCTTAGACTTATGTCCCCTGCCATCGTCACCTCCTAATGTTAAATTTTAACCTCACCCTGACCACTTCCTCCATGCCCGATATAAGGAAAACTGTGAAGGTCATTCCAGTTCATAAAGCCAGGGACACACAATCCACAGACAACTATCGCCCGATCGCCATCCTTCCTCATCTAAGCAAGCTACTTGAAAAAGCCATCCACCACCAACTTGCTGACTACATAGGTAAATATGACCTACTATGTAGCCAACAGCACAGCTTCCACAAGAATCACTCCACCACCACTGCCCTTGCACTCCGAACTGAGCACATCCTCACAAACATGGACCATGGAAATGCAACTGGCACAGTCTTCGTTGACCTCTCCAAAGCCTTTAACCTGGTCAATCACTCGCCCCTCCTCTCCAAATTGCATCACCTTGGCTGTTCTCTGGAGGTCACCACCTGGTTCAGAAGCTACCTTACAGGGCGCTCCCAGTTTGTGTGCACTGGCCCAGCCCACTCGCCCACCCTGCCTGTCTCTACTGGGATCCGCCAAGGCTCTATCCTGGGACCCCCCTTTTCTCCTTATTCATTAACTCCCTTCCAGTGGATAGTCTCAACTGTCACTCAGTCCTTTATGCTGACAACCTCGTGCTTTTTCTCCAAAGGAAAGTCTCCTACCCTCATCTCTGCAGCCTTCTCACAAAACTGCACTGCAGCCCATAACTGGTTCTCTGACAACTTCCTTCTGGTCAATGCAAAAAAACTAAAACAATGTTGTTCGGATCTAAGCCCTTCCTAACTAAATGCAAATCTAACCCAACCCTAATCATCACGTCCCCTATTGGCCATACCCTAGAGGATGTCAAACAGTTCAAATATCTAGGAGTTGTGCTTGACCCTTCCCTTTCCTTTACAGAGCACATAAACTCCCTGGTTCTAAGATTTCACCAAAAACTAGGGTCTGCCTACAGATACCGGCAATACCTCATCCCTGAGTCCTGCCATGCCATCATCCAGGGAAACCTGCTACCTATCCTGGACTACTGCTTTCCCATCATTCCAGAACTTCCACATCCACCATGGCAAAACTATCAGTAGTATACAACACTGCCTGACGCTTCTCCCTGCTGGCCCCTTTCTCCACACACCACTGTACACTCTACACTACACTGGGGTGGCTCCCACTACAAACCCGCTTTGACCTTGCACTGTACAGTTTTATTGATTCTGCCATCCGTATTGGCCAGAAATCCCCTCTTGCTCCCCTTCTCACCATCCAAACCTCACACCACTGCCTAGATGCCTCCAGTATCCCCTCCCTGAAAATCCCCAAGGTAGCCATGAACATGGGGGCTAGAGCCCTGTCTGTAGCAGCCCCCACACTATGGAACAAACTTCCAACTGAACTGCACACCATAAACACTCACTGCCAGTTCAAGACTCTCCTCAAAGACTGGCTCTTGTTGGCATCCACCTGCCACTGCTTTAAGGACAAGCCCCCCCCAGAGGTTCCACGGGTAGGGACAAATAGGTTCTCTTAGTTACTGAAACTGTACCACCGTGAGCCTTACTTTGCTTTGTTATTTGTTGTCCCTCAACTGCTGCCACCATGTATTGTCAAATGTAACAACTGTAACCTTTCACTATGTATTACCTAATTGTTCTTTTTATTTTGATGTTTCTACTCTGGTCCACCTTACGTGGCCCAGGTCGTGCCTGAAAACAGTCCTTGGGATCAGTGCACTTACCCGGTTAACAAAGTCATAAATAAATCAATAAAACATTTAAGGGTATTTCCTTGAAGCAAAATACCACAGAAGAAAAGTACTTACTCCTTACAATTTTTCTAGAAAATCTTTTAACAGACATTAACAGCAGGTTTCCTGACAATGAGCTGTCTGCTGTAAGATGCACAGGTGTGACACTTCTGAACTCCCAAACGTGGTCAAATCTTACAAACTGCACTGACTTTGGTGATAGCAAAATTGAAGACATTCTAACTGACTACAAAGATGTACTTGTGAAAAATGGTGTCAAAGTGGAAGATGTGGAGTTTGAGTTGGCTTTGTTAAAAAATTCCCTGAGCTCCCTTAATTCAAGTTTCATGACCCGGGAAGAGATAATAAAAGGTTTGCAGCAGGACATCATAATGTCCTGTCACTTGTTGACTTTCTCTTATGTTTGCCAAGCACTTCTGCAGAATGTGAACGTGGCTTTTCACATATGAAATCTGTAAAAACAGATTGGAGGAGTAAACTCAAAGTGATATGGTCATTGATTTGTTTAGAATTAAGCTGCACTCACCAGCCATTGAGGATTTTGATCCAACACGTTTTGTAAAACAGTGGCTAGCTCCTGGCCAGTGAGTTAAAAGTCTAGTGGATCTCACAGAAAAAATCAGATACAGCTACTGTTGTAACTCTAGACAACTTTGATTCTAGCCAAGACTCTAACAGTGGAGTCAGCTCTTGAGGACACTGAAATGTGTCAAGGTCTGACTCAGATAATTACTGAAGTAAGGACATTCCAGGCAGTACAAAACTTAATATATTCTTATTTACTGTATGAGTCTAAATTTTAACTTAAATGAAAAAGTGCCAGAAAACTTCATTTTACTTGTTGACATCTTGTTTCGAGGGATTTCCAAAAACAGTTGCAGGCCACCATAAATTATAGTGGGTCACCGATTATTGTGAGTAACCAAATCAGTGTCAGTCACTGGCCCGGTGGCCAGCAATTTTTTCCTTAAACTCGACCTCTGTTCCATTAACTTTCCCAACACTGATGCCAGGCTGACTGGCATGTAATTGCCAGCCTCCTCCCTGCTACCACTTTTGTGAAGTATGACTACATCTGCCCTCCTCCAGTCTTCCAGAACCATCCCTGTTTCCAGCCAACTGTTAAATAGGAATGTCAGAGGTGCAGCCAGTGCCTCCCTCACCTCTCTCAATACCCTTGGATGCACCATGTCTGGACCCATTGCTTTGTCCACTTTCAGGTTAGAGAGTCCCTTCAGGAGTCTCTCCTCCAAAAATGGAATAATGTCCATCTCCCCCCCTCCAAAGCTCCTGTTACTTTTTGGTGGTCACTCCCCTTCTCCTTTCTTTGTGAATACTAAATAATAGCATTTGTTCATGATGTCTGCCTTTTTCATGTCCCGCTCTGCACAGTCACCGTCCCTTTTTAACCACACAATACAATCAGGATGAGGAGAGGGACAGAGAATTGAGATCACAAATATCCTCTGACACCTCTAACATTCTTATTTAACAGCTGACTGGAAACAGGAGTGGTTCTGGAAGACTGGAGGAGGGCAGATGTAGTCGCACTTCACAAAAGTGGCAGCAGACTCTGACAGTAGAGTCACAGCTCTTGAGGACATTGAAATGTGCCAAGCTCTAACTCAGACAAATATCAGAAGTTGTGGAGAAAGGAGAGGAGGTAATTGTGGGGGACTTCAACCTACCCAAGGTGCACTGGAGCATACCATCCATGACATGTGCTAGGAGTCAGGTGATCTTGGAAGGATTACAGAGTGGATTCCTGACTCAGGGTGTCACTAAACCAACAACAGCTGAGGCAATTCTTGATCTGGTGATCACAAATGGAGAGCATGTATAGGAAATAATGATCAGGGAGCCACTGGGAGGAAGTGACCATTGCACAGTGTGGTTCCAGTTGGATATGGGCAGGGAAAGCATCCCAACTAAGACCAAAATCTTGGATTTCAGGAAGGCAGATTTCAGGAAAATGGGCAAAGTGCTTAGGAGCCATCTGGTGGGCATCAGAGCAGATATGAGGTGGACCAAAGGTGGTCCATCATTAAGGAAGGAATAGTGGTTGCCACAGATGAGTGTGTTAGGTTCAGGGGGAAGAAAGTGCCAAAGTGCCTAGCTGATTCAGTTCTGGGGTTGCCCAGGCAGTAAGGGAAAAGAAATTGGCCTATAGAAATTTCAGGAAGACCAAGAGAGAGAGAGATGGATAGGGAAAATGATCTAAGGTTGGCTAATGAGGCAAGTAAGAAAGTCAGGTGAGCAAAGGCACAGAAGGAGTTGCAGATAGCTGAAGGAATTAAGAAGGGGGAGCAGGCTTTCTTTTGCTATATAAGTGAGAAAAGGGATGAGAAGGAAGGGATTGTTAGGCTTAAGAAAGGGGTTGGCGTGGGTGGTGGATAATGGGGGAAAAAGCAGAGATACTAAATGAATACTTCTGTTCCATCTTCACCAGGAAGAAGGATGGACCAGTGCCTTCAGGAGGGAAAAGAGGAGCAGGGGGGAGGGGAACACAGATGTAGTGATAGAGGAGGATAGAGTGAGAGAGGGGATGCTTGCATTGAAGGTGGACAAATCACCAGGACCGGACAGAGTACATCCAAGGGTACTAAAGAAGCTGGCTGAGGATCTGACAGGGCTACTGGCATACCAATATCATAGTTCACTAGAGGCAGGCTTAGTACCACAGGACTGGAGAACAGCACATGTAGTGCCACTCCACAAAAGAGGTCCCAAGGATGACCCAGGAATTACAGACCAGTCAGTCTGACCTCCATTGTGGGCAAGCTCATTGAGACCATACTAAAGGAATGGTTGGTGGAATAACTAGAAGAGCATGGTCTCCAGGATGTGAGGCAGCATAGGTTCATGGGGGGGGGGATCGTGTCAAACAAATCTGATTGACTTCTTTGACTGTGTCACTAAGACAGTCAACAGGGGCCAAGCAGTACACATTCACTATCTTGATTTCAGCAAGGTCTTTGACTCTGTGCCCCACAAAAGGTTGATCAGGAAGTTGGTCGATCTCAGGGTTGGGGAAAAGATGGCCAGATGGGTGGAAAACTGACTGAAGGGCAGAACCCAGAGGGTGGTTGGTGAGGGAAGAGTTATCTGGCACAAGACACGCAACCAGTGGGGTCCTGCAGGACTCAGTACTGGGGCCGGTGTTGTTTAATGTCTTCATCAATAACATTAGAGGTGGCATTAAGGGCAAAAATGTGCCTATTCGCAGATGACACCAAGCTGTGTGGGACAGTGGACACAGCTGAAGGGATACAGGACTACAGGAAGATTTTGAAAAGCTAGGGAGATGGCCCATGATATGGCAGCTTGGCTTCAATGCCAAGAAATGCAAAGTTATGCATATTGGGGCCAAGAATCCTAGGACAGAGTACTACATGGGTAGAGTCCGAGTATCTGCATCAGAGGAGGAAGAGAAGGACCTGGGAGTGATGATCACTAGTGACCTGAAGCACTCCACGCAGTGCAAGAAAGCAGCAGCAAAGGCAAACAAGATGCCGGGATGCATATCTTTTTACTTCTTGCAACCCAGTATTGTGGTTGTGATGAAAGTGTGTGCTCTATGAAATACTTTAAATTATTGAACTGTGATTTGTGTTATTTTTAAACTTGCTGTAATCTTCACATGTAAAATTGTACATTGAGCCCTGCTTCCGAAGTAGGAAGAGGTAGAAAAGTGGTAGTTCTGTGTATCACATCGTGAACTATAAATGCTTATAGTAGCTGGGATTGTTGGGCAAATCCACTCTGCTAGGGCTTTTATGTAATACTTGGCCTTAAAGCACTGCCAAAACGGAACTTTAAGTCATATGTTTAGTTTTTATTCTGCTTGTCTGGGGCTAGTCATGACCCATGATCAGCACTTCTGGGTCATCCACACAGTTAAAAGCTTGGCCTGCGGTGAGCAGGGTGAGCGTGCATTGGCACATGAAGATACACGTGTCTGTGTGTGATTTGCTTGTTCGGCAGGTAAGGAGGATATTGGAAAGTGTAGCTCTTAGTCTTGCTGTGCCGTGTAAGTAAACATAAAGAGCTTTAGAAATAAAGGGTGTATTAGTAACCATAATAATGGCTGCTACTGTAACTACACATGATGGCAAAATTATGTATATGTGCTCTGCACGTGCAACATACAGTACAGAATCTATTATAGGTCTGGTGAATAATATTAAATGCAGTAAATGTTTGCTAAATGAAGATCTGTCTCAGGAAATCAATTTGTTTAATGACAGATTAACTACTTTAGAGAGCAGTTATGCAGATACCATCGCCGGAATAAACAGATCACATCCTCAAGTTGATTCTTCTGTTTTAGGAAATTGTGGTAATAGTATACCTTCTGAACCTGTAGAAGGGCTCTTTCATGGGCAGGAGAGTTTACTTTCTATAAATCCTCCCACTAGAACGTGTGTAAGGGTGGAAGAAGACCCTTTGCTTAGTGAGGACACCTGGTGTTTGGTAGCAAACAGAAAAGCAGCTAAAAAAGGCAGGAAAGCAGCACAATTTGAAATTCCAACTCAAAACTGCTTTGATCCCTTAATAAACTTATTAGATCAAGACAACCCTGTTACTGCTTGGGATTCCTTTTCCAATCACCCAATAACTACTACCGATAATTTATCACCTGCATCATTAGACACAAATATACCAGCTATTATGGAGAACCTTATAGACTTGTTTAACAATCCTGAAAATATGGTTCACATACCCAGGGATACTATAGAAAATAAACCTGAGGAGTCTAGGCAAATATTTGTATTGGGAGACTCCATCACTAAAAATTTAGATTGGTCCATATGTAATCAAGACAAAGCTAACCGTACTGTCTCCAGTTTTAGAGGTGCTAAGATTCAAGATATTACAAAAATACTTAGAAATATCTTGAAAGCAAGGGGAAATAATCCATTGGTCATAATCCATGCTGGGGTTAACAATGTTTTTAATCAAGATCTTCAAAACATTAAAGAAGAAATCATAGGAATGTATAATCTTCTAACAGATCTTGATTGTCAGATTGCATTTTCTGAAATTCCTCCCGTTCCTAGGGCATCTGACAGTACAAATGAAAAAATAAAAATCATTGAATAACTGGCTTTGTTCTTGGTGCCTAAAACAGGGTATACACTGTACTACACACTGGGAGGACTTTGCACATACACCAGGCTTGATATGCAGGGATGGTTTACATTTAAATAAATTCGGTAATACAACATTAAGTAAACAACTTAATGATTACATACAGTCTCATTTAAACTGACCAAAAGGGTGGGTGGGGATAATATCTCAGAGGAAATGAAATTTATGGAACTACAATTAGGGACTGCATTGTCTATAGATTCAGACATGTTAAATAATACCTCTCACAATAATTTATGTAGTAACTTGAACATATTGCTGCATAATGCCAGAAGTTTGAACAATAAATCTTATGAATTAAGATATATTTTAAGCAGAGGCAACATAGAGGATAATGGCTGGGGATCAGGTGATAACCACGCTGTAATCACCTCGAGTGGTTGCTAGGGCAACATGGTAAACCTTGAGAGCGCAACTCGCGAGGTTTACTGTAGCCCTAGCAACTACAAGATGTGATTTCAGCGTGGTTGTCACCAGATCACCAGCCATCATCTTTTATAGTGTATGGTCAAAAAAACATTGTTTGCATTCTATGTGTGAGAATTATGGAACTCTGGTGCATTCTTTTTTGTTATGCCACTGTTTGGAAGTTCAGAAGTGTGGTTAACAACTTTTAAAATTCTAAACAGTGCATAACAAAGCTGTGTAACTGCTGATTGTGGTGGTTAATAGGCATTTACCATACATTATATAGATATATGTGGCGTCTCAGTAACTTGGTTCACAGATTCTACTTGGGGAATTAATGTAGAGGGTTATTCTATACATTCAAAAAACCAACAAAACAACAAAGGTGGCAGTGTGGCTCTATATGTGAACAACCATTTAAAAAATACAGTAGGCAAATTCCTAGTGCCTTAACTACTAATAATTACAGTGAGTTCATTCTAGTCCAAATAGACACTGACCAGGTATTAACAATTGGTTTATATTATAGATCACCAAATTTGGACACAAATAGCAATGACATGGTTTTTCAAACAATTGAGCAGTTAGAAGATTATGAAACTTTTATTTTAATGTGGGACTTTAACTTACCTACTATTTGTTGGTCGACACTTACAGGTAAAACTAAATTAGATCACAGATTTATTGACTTAACCCTCTTGCATAACTTAGATCAGCTTATTTTAGAACCCACAAGAAAAGATAATAAACTTGATCTTATTCTAACCAATATGACCAATATAGTAGATTTACCTAAAGTTCTTGATCCACCGGGAGATAGCAACCATAATATGTTTTTTTGGAGTTTGAACAATTTTATTTATGTTAATAGTGGCACTACCAGAATTAAAAAACTATCATAAAGCCAATTATGAGGCTATTAAAAATCACTTTAGTGAATGGGACTGGAAGTCTGAGCTACATACAAGAATTGTGAGCAAATCTGGGAAGCTATTAAAAGTAATATTTATTACTCTATTAACACCTGGGTACCAGAAAATAAGAAATATATTCAAACTAATAAAAGGGTTCCTATTTGGTTGAATAGTAAAATCAAAAAAATTAATTAGAAAAAAGAAAAAGAGGTATATAAACTATAAAAAGGCCCCATCAGAGGAGAAATGGCAAAAATATATTAGGATTTCTAACCTGTGCAAAACAACTATTAGACGAGCTAAGAAAACCCATGAACTAAAATTGGCTACTACTACTAAGGACAATAGAAAACAATTATATAGTTATATTGGATCATTAAGGGGAAGGGCCCCTACCATTGGTCCCTTACTTAGAAATAACATGCTTCTTACAAATGAGTCAGATATGGCTAGAGAATTTTAACAAAACTTTTCTTAATGTCTTTAAAACTAAGGACAATTTTTGTATGGATAATATTGAAATTGGTTATAATCACCCTTTGATAACATCAGAAGAAGTTAAGGTTGTGATTCAAGCTACTAAGCCCAACTCCTCATGAGGCCTGGATGATATTCCAATTATCTTTATTAAAAAAATAGATTTTGTTTTAGTTGATTTGCTTACTTTATTATTTAATGCATCCGTCAGAGAAGGATATGCTTTGAGAGAATGGACTATTGCTACCGTTGTGCCAATATATAAAAATGGGAACAAACAACCTGCTAGTAATTATAGGCCCATTAGCCTAATATCTTGTATAGGTAAATTACTTGAGATAATATTAAAGGAAAAAATGTTAGAGCACTTACAAAATATAGGTTTCTCTGATATCAGTCAGTATGGTTTTGTACAGGGAAGATCCTGTCAACTTAACCTGATATATTTTTTCAAGCCAGTAAGCATGGCCCAGGATCAAGGCCTTCCAGTGGATTTAATCTTCTTGGCTTAAGAAAAAGCATTTGACTCTGTACCTCATGATATCTTGATTAATGAATTGGTAAAATTAGGTTTCAAAGCGCACAGAGGTTCTTTGTCTTTTAAATAGTTTTTTATTTTAATGGGTTCACCACAATATATCCAAGGCACACTGCCTATAGGGTAGCTGGTCCATTCCACTGGGGTGTCAAACAGACGAGGCATACTGATGAGTCCTGGTAGGATGAAACATGTGTCTATGTCTTCTGTTAGCACCCTTTGCAAACTGTGTGAGAGGCCTTTCAGCACCATGCATTTCTGCTTAAAGTTGGACCAGCATAACATTCTGTGGTGATTTACATATGCAGCCCATGATGCTTTGCATTGTGGAGACATGTGTGATTTTGTATTTTCTTGAAACTTGGCTTCCCAGCCAAATGCTCTTTGGGGTAACCCTTGCCCCAATGTTTGCACACAGAGGTTCTTTGTCTTTTAATATAGTTAGTTGGATTAATTCATGGCTTACTGACAGGAAACAATGAGTCAGCATCAAAGGATATTGTTCTGAGTGGGGGACGGGACCAGTGGTGTTCTGCAGGGCTCTGTGTTGGGCTCCCTGTTGTTTAATTTGTTAATAGCTAATATGTAAAACACTAAAGGTGTCTGGATTCATAAATATGCAGACGGTAGTAAGCTTGGTTGCATTGTAAATAACCCTGTTGCTGTGGGCACTTTACAAACTAACCTTGATAATTTAGTTAAGTGGTCTATAAAAAATAAAATGAACTTTAACTCTGCCAAATGAAAAGTTATGCATCTGGGTAAAAATAATGAATTAGCAACTTAGCAATAATTGTGTTTTGCAATCTATCACATTTGAAAGGGACTTGGGAATCACAGTCACAAATGATCTAAAGTTTACATCACATACTACTAATATTATTAAAAAATGTCACAGTACATTATCCTGTATTTTTAGACATATAGAAAGTAGAGAACCCGAAGTATTGATACCATTATATACTAGCCTAGTAAGGTCACAAATTGACTATTGTGCCCCCTTCTGCACTCCAACATCTATGGGTGGTATAGTAGCATTAGAAAAGGTACAAAGGCGACTAACAAAAAAGGTAAAAGGTTTAGCAGATTTAGATTATAGTTCGCCATTGAGAACTTCAGGGTTATTTTATCTTGAATATAGGGCATATAGAGGTGATATTTGTCTTGCATATAGATCTACGAAGGATGCAGCTTTATATGTGGCTCTTTGTCTCCAGAAATCTACAACAGGTCATAATACTCGAACACATAAATTAAAGTTTAAAACAGAAAAAAAACAATACCTCTAAGAGAAATAAATTCTTCACATAAAGGTTACCTACAATATGGAACACCTTACCAATTGAGGTTGCTTCCAGCAATAATTTGTCACAATTTAAGTATGAGTTGGATAATCATATGGGTGATAAATTTCAATTTCGCCAACAGGTGACGAGTTTTTAATGGGATCCCCCACTTAACTCATACCACACCTACAAATCTATATCTAGGGGGATCAGTAGTAGGAGAGAGGAGGTTATAATGCCCTTGTACAGGTCACTGGTAAGGCCACATCTAGAATATGGAGTTCAGTACTGGTGCCCACACCTTAAAAAGGACATTAACCTGCTGGAGATGGTCGAGAGGAGGGCTACAAAGATGATAGCTGGTCAACAGGGTAAGGCATACTAGGAGAGGTTGAGGGCACTGAACATGTACTCCCTGGAAAACAGGAGAGAGAGGGGACATGATTTGGACCTTCAAGTACTTGAAAGGGATAAATAAGGTTGATAAGGAAAGACTCTTTAAGCTGAATGGCAACCATAACATGAGGGGGCACAATCTTACGCTGGAGGGTGGGAGGTATAGGTAAGGTAAGGTAAAAATGTATTTAAAGATGCCCATTCCCAGAGGCTGTGGGTGCCATATATATAAATAAACACATATTCATAGTACAGCAATAAAACATAAGAAAAAAGTTATAAACATACATATCTTCATAAAAATAAAACATCGAACATACTACTCAAATCAGAAATCATAGGTCAATAACTTAATGTAAAAATGCCTGGGTGAATAGGAAGGTTTTAAGGCTGGCCTTGAAAACCTCCAAGGTGGGGGCCTCCTGAACCCCAGAGGGAAGTGAGTTCCATAGGACAGGAACAGAGATACTGAATGCCCTATCGCCAGCCAATCTCAACCTTGACCTAGGAACTGCTAGGAGGCCTCCACAGGAAGAACAGAGGGAGCGAGCTGAGACAGCAGGAACCAGGAGGTCTGACAGGTAAGGAGGTCAGGAAGCACTTCTTCACAGAGAGGGTGGTGGACACTTGGAATGCACTGCCAGAAGAGGTAATCTCGTTGAAGACCATGGGCAGCTTTAAGAGAGGCTGGGACAGGTATAGGGGGAGGGTAAGGGTCATGGGTAGGGAGGATGGGAGGAGTAGGGAGAGGGAACAGTAGCTCAAGCTGTGGACCCTGCAACATGAGCAGACTTGATAGACCAAATGGCCTTCTTCTGCTGACTTCTTCATATGTTTGTATGTAATACCTCCCCTGGTCTTTCTGTTTTTGCTTATATAAAAAACATCTTGCCCCTTTTATTAATGCCTTGGCTAATTTCTCTTCAGCTGGCACCTTCACACTCCTTACTGCTTTCCCTGCTTCCCTCTGTTTCCTCTGATACGCCTCCTTATCCTCCTCCCCCCTCTGCTTCTCTTATTTGGTTATTCATTTATTACACAAAACCCTTTAGGCTGTGCCTATTTTCAAAGGGTTTAGGGTCACATACAACAGAAGACAACAATATATACATACATTCTTAGTGCAATCAGAGTCAAAGCTAAGTGAGACAGAGCGACAGTATGAACTAGGGAAGTAGTATAGTCATGTTACAAACAGTCATGCAATACAATTAAATGGATATTGTGGGTTGCCAGGCGATAAGGTTCAATGCCCCTAGTGGCATATGTTTGTTCGACTGGTTGAAGCATGGTCTGTACACCAGAGGACAGCAGTCCTAGAAGGGCTTCCTTGCCAGTAACCAAGGTGCTGAAGTGTAACCTTGAGTCAAGGTTCAGCCAGTTAAGGGAAGCCTGCCTTAGCCCAATTACAACATGGCATGCCTGTTCAGTAATCCACTAACCCTTTGCCACACACTGGCATTGGCAGCACCATAGACCATCAGGCCATAATCGATTATGCTGACTATGTAGCACCTGACCAGATGTTTGTTTACCTCTGGTGAGATCAGAAGGGAGAGAGGACATATGATAGATACCTTTAAGTTCCTAAAATGAATAAACAAGCTGAATTGTGAGGAGCTACTTAGCTTGAATGCTAGTTTGAGGTCCAAGGGTATGAGTGGAAACTGACAAAAGGAAGGTTCAGAAGGGACATGAGGAATTATTATTCTGCAGAATGGTGGTGTAGCCATTAAACAGTATGCCAGCCAAGGTGGTGGGTGCTAAAACAGCTAATGGTTTCAAACATGGTTGGGACAGAGTGAAGGGTATAGTGGTTACTCAGGGAGAAAACATTGGAAAGGAGAATGTAAGGGAGAAGGGGGGGCTAGAACCCTGGATAGACACTAGGTCCCAAGGTTAGATAGGGAATCTGGGCAGTGTGGATGGACCATTGGTCTTTTTCTGCCATCATTGTCTGAGTTTCTATGTTTCTAAAACCCCATATGGAAGCTCAATGATGTTGGGTACTCTTTGGCCTCGATGTGCTGCCTGGCCAATACCTCCTGGAAACCAAGTCACTTTGGTGGGCAGTCTGTGATCCACTCCCTGATGACCCCATCCCATGGGGGAGGAGGTCTGGGAAAGGATATAGGTGTGGTAAGCAGCAAAGATGGAACGAGTGGGTCTGGGAGGTCACTCAAACAGATGGGGGCCACAGCAGTGCAAGGGGGGAGAGAATGATGAAATAAATACATACAGTATACAGTAATATGCCTGAGAACCAGATGTTGTGCCACTATGCAAGCAACACTGTTGCTTCAGCATGTGCTTCAGCATCCCAGATGCAGGGAGAACCCTTAATTCAGTAATCATTCAGTAGCGGAAGGAGAAGCCAACAGGTCATTTTATGGGCATTAAACCTGCCCATCTTACAAACAGAAAAGACACCTGCACTCACCAAGGTGAATAAAGAAACTGCTTCAGCAGAAATTGAAAGCAACTTAATTCTTCAGAAGGGTATTTTTTTAACAATTTAGGACAGTCTTTATACTAGTAGCAAGGAGCTAATGAGATGTCCTGGCACTTTACCTTGCTCCGAGCTTCATCAACGGCCAGTTATCGCATTATAGATCAAGAGAGCACTCACAACCAACTGGAGTGCTCTTTGCATCTGCATACCAGTAAAGAGTGTCTCACACACAGCTGCCATGGAAACAGGCAAGTTCACTGCTGTGTTTTCCTAAACTTTAATATACTATTGATCAATCACTATCAATAATATATTAATACAGCCGCTGAGACCTCTCTTCCATTTGTAAGAGTGATCTCACTTATATCCTTAGGGTATCAAAACCACTCCCCATCAGTTCGCAGTTCTCATACCGTAATAATGCAAATGAGGCCACTCTTATGACCATAAGAGTAGTCTCAGAGGCTGTATTAACATACACAACAGTTGGAGGCGGAGGCCCCTGACCAGTTCATGGGCATGCAGATCTGCCCACCTAACTGTGCTAACTTAAAATGATTAGATGTGCATGAGCAACTGCTGGTTAAATCAATCTCAGTGTGGTCTCCTGTACCAACACTGCTGACTTAAATGGAACATTTTTAAAGCCTGTAATAAGAGTGCTGCTAGCCTCACTCTTACAGATGGCAGAGAATTTAAGACATAACAATGCCATGCAATCTCAACATGATTTAGATGAATACTGCAAAAAAAAAGTAACATTTCAAGCACCTTTAAATATCCTACTGGAGGATGCCAACCTTACAGCTGGCAGCAACAAATGTAGGCACAATGAGGTCTGGCTGATCAGTAAGCCCACTCTGTTTAAGTCTTTTTAGATTAACAATAATACTTTAAAAGTTATTTTCAATCAGACTGGAGCACTGGAAAAGTGCACATGAACATACAACTAAATGAATAAATGGCTAACACTGGTATAATATAGCTGAAAGAATGTTATCCCCACGATTGTTCACTCATTTATAAAAAAAAATGTAACCTCATAGAAATGTTAAAAAATACCACTTATAAAGGTTTAATCTTATAAAAAGCCAGCTGCACAAGTTTTTCAATCCAATTGACCTTCAGAGTATTAAGGCCTTAGATGGATAGTGCAGAGAGAGATGAATAGCAGAGATATACCGATTCTTACCCACTTGTTTTCCTTTACTGCCTAGATTCCTCTACTTCACATTGATTTACTGGGGTATAAGCAGAGGCTGTCAGCATTTCTCGTCCTTATTGTTAATCTTAGCATTTCTCACCCTTATTGCCAACAGCAATAACCTTTCTATACCAAATGACTTTGAATTGGCTTAACAGTTTGTATTTTAACAGTGGCTAGAGACAGAAGGGTCTCATTAAAACAACTGCATGCATTCAACATAAGAATGTGCTACCAGCGAATGATTCTGTATTTGCGGTCTGCTTATGACTTATTGATGATCAGTCTAGATAAAGCTTTAAGAATGCATGTTATTGCTTTTT
This sequence comes from Neoceratodus forsteri, assembly GCA_016271365.2. Lineage (NCBI taxonomy): Eukaryota > Metazoa > Chordata > Ceratodontiformes > Ceratodontidae > Neoceratodus > Neoceratodus forsteri. The sequence continues at coordinate 758,421,581 of CM057452.1, forward strand.
GCCTTTTGAAGACAACATAACTTCTCATATTTAGCTATAGAAATCTTAGTTTTATAACCCTAATCTTTAAAAAGGGTCATAGCCAAACATTTACCTTGAATATTATGGTTTATTTCATTTTATCACTGAACAGACAACAATGCATTTAATAAAGTAAATATGTGGGAGTGCTGACCTATGTTGTATATTTATTATTAAACCAGAAATAATTACACTGTACCGAAGTCACAAGGCTTATACATTTCAGTTAAACGTATTACAATCTGGTATACCTTTGTTACTTTTTATTCTTTGTGTGGTTTGGAATACATGGAGAATTATGCATGGGTACTTCGGAAGAAGAGGCTTCATCTGCTGCAGCTTCATGAGGTGAAATTACTACTGAGTTTTTCATTTGCACACATGTCTAATCAAGTGCTAGGGCATAACAGGAGGTTCATTGTGGTGGGATAATGGCATGCCTCGGGTGGGTTAAAGCATGTGGCCAGTGGCCTAGTGCTTCCACCACACAAGAATTGCAGTTATTCCACCCCAATGCATCTTCTGGAGTGCCTGATTGAAATTATGAAATGGATCCATTAGAATTAGTAAATATTTCTTAAAACACGCTTTTGCCAACACTTTTTTTAAATTTAAAACAAAAAATACAAAAAGAAAAAAATAGTCCTATTCTGGAGTCATAGTATATATGCTTGCCCAGTAGGTGGCATCAGCACAGCAGGTAATCTGCTGTTTTGCCTCTTAAGCAGCTAATGGCACAGTAAGAGTAGTACTGAAGAGACATGTATGCATTAAACACAAATATCCTCAAAAACAACCATTGAGGAAAAGGATCTGGACATTATACTCTCACATGACCTCTCATTTAAATCACATTATAAAAACATAGTTCACAAAGGGAATGGGATATTAAACTGTATATTCGGGCACATTGAAAGCAGAAGCCGTGAGGTCTTGGTCCCTCTCTATACATCTATGGTGAGGCCTATCCTGGAGTATGGAGCCCAGGTTTGGTCACCACACAGAAAGGGAGAAATCCAAACAACAGAGAGGGTGCAGAAAAGGGCAACTACAGTTATCAGAGACCTTAGGGGGAAAGACTATCAGGAAAGACTGAGAGAGTTGGACATGTTTACCCTGGAGTATAGGAGATCACGTAGCTGACATGTATCTTCTACATAGGGCTTGGTCAAACAATGATTTATGGGATATTTTGGGGCTACAGTTTAGAGAACAGACTTATGCCACTCATTCTCATCCACTTCAGTTGAAATACAGAAACTGTAAACTGATGAAAAGTAATCAGTGGTTCAATCAGAGGGTGGTCCCAAGATGGCATGGACTCCCTATAGAGGTTATAGGGTGTACACCACAGACCAGTTCAAAAAGGAAATTAGACAAACACTTAATGGGTAAGACGGAAATGTAATTACCAAGGCAAGCTCCATGGACGGAAGTCTATTACCTTTAGCTTTGTATATACCTATGATACATATGATACATTGCTTCACTGTAAGGTATGTAATCCTGATGTAGTGGAGTCAAAAGAAGTGAATTGTTGAGTACAGTAGTTTAAATGACTTTTTTCTTCAGTGTGGAGCACAACCCCTAGTTGTGTGGATTGGAGGGCAGGTGCCTCAAAGTGTGTCCTCTGCAGTCATGTGAGGAGTGCAGAACTGGATAGAGACCAGCATGAGACTAAGGAGAGACCAGCATGGGACTAAGCAGACATCAGCATAGGATTGGGGAGAGACCAGCATCAGACTAGGCAGAGACCATCGTGAGGATGTTGTGGTGTAAAATAGAATGGGAAGCTGAGCAGTGCTGGAGTCAGCAATGACAGTTTCAGGTCTGTAGTGCAATGCCCAATAAGAACCCTGGTGGTGGGGGGAAGCAGGATTCATAGCAGTTGTAGGTAAATAGTGTTGGGCTTCACTGGATCCTCAGTGGGGGGGGGTGGTAGACAGACAGGCAAGTGGGATTCAGATGTGTTACCCTGGATTGAAACATAGAAACAGAATTTGCTGGTAGATGAGGACCACTTGGCCCATCTAGTCTGTCAAGCTGAAGCCACTTGTGAAGAATGTCATGGCAGCCACGTTCAGAGTGAACATTTCTGCCCTGGATGGCTCTTAGAGTGAGTGCTGAGACATTTTGACTGGAGGCTGTTTCAACTACGCTGTTGTACTGGGGTAATGAGCCGGCTAAGTGTTCCTTTCAGCTAATCAGATTTCAAGTTCCTTATTCCCATTTCATAATTAGTTATATTACATGGTTATAAGGAATACATTTATAAAAGCTGAGTGCAAGAGATTTCTGAAATGCAGCAGAAATCAGAAGAAATCCAGTCCATGTTTTACCTACAGCACTATGTATTGTGACTTCTGTGTTGATCTAAATGTTAATACTCAAATGAAGGGTTATTTCCAGGACATCAAGATGGTGCAGAGGAGTGCCACAAAACTGATTCAAGGACTGCACCATATGGCATACCAGGACAGGCTGAGGGAACCCAACATGTACTCCCTGGATCAGAGAAGGGAGAGGGGTGACATGACTGAAATTTTAAATACAGTCTATGAGGGGTATAAATAAGGTTAGCGTTCAGGAGCTTTTCCAATTGAAAGAGAGTAGGAGAACAAGAGGGCATGACATAAGGCTGAAGAGAGGGAGGTTCAGGAGTAATGCAAGGAAGTTCTTCTTTACAGAGATGGTAGTGGACCCATGGAACAGCCTACCCAAGGAGGTAGTGGAGACCAAAATGGTAAAAGAGTCCAAGAACGCATGGGATAGACATAAAGGTAGCATACAGAAAGGCAAAGGAGGGGAGGGGTAATAGCACCAGGTAGGTTCTTGGGCAGACTAGATGGACCTTGCAGCCCCCTTCTGCCATCCCTTCTATGTTTCCATTAATATCCAGTTGGGAAATGTTGATGAGCCAAGGTGAGTCTAGGGGCATTAAACCCAGACCATCTGTTAATACCTTGCAAATGCCCCTTGTACCTGGCATCTCTGTACAGCATTCCTAGCTCCTTACAGACAGGATTATGCTCACCTAATAGACTGATGATGTACAGAACATGTGACATCAGGGGCCAGATCTTCAAAATGAACAGGAACTAAGTCCCCCTCTGCAACTCCAGTGTGGACTAAAATCTCAGCAGCTGCGAAGAATTGTATTTTCAGTCCCCTGCAACTGCAGGAGATGTTTTGCTTGCTCCCACCAGCAAAAGACATTGTTCCACAGCTCAGGGGAAAAAACAGACACAAGCTGTCATAAATCATGGAGATGGTTATAAACCAGCTCCACTTTTGAGAATACTGTAGCTGAGGAAACAAATGCAGCTCCGCAAGTGGCAACCCACTTGCGCCAAGCTTTTCCAGAAGCTGCAGGATTTTCAAGGGTATGAAAATGTGGACCAGATCTTTTGAGAATCTGATCCTAGTTTGGCTCCCTGTGTTCCCATTGTCCCACAGTTTGTACATGTGCATCACCAAGGCTGGCAGCACAGCTATCTAGCCTCCACATATCTACTACTGTAAGGTGAGGACTTTTCCTTTATGTGAACCTACTGAATGTCTATCAGCTCAAATCAGACCTATTTGGCAACCTATTAAGATATCAGCATAGACTAGGATGACTATTTTGGTCAATATTTCAGCACAGATAGGAGCAATGTTGTAGGAGGTTTCTACTGGACACCACTGACCCTGCTCTGCCACATTTCATGTCAGTGCATCAGATTATATTTCTGTGCTTTGTTTAAGCTACAGTAGTTCAGGCAGTAAAGCAAGTAATTAGTGACTAGGTCCTGTTCATGGCATTTTCAGCTTTTGAATCCTCATCATTGCAATCTTTCATGAGCAACTGCAGGTGGGAGGGCCCGCACAACTTTTCCAAACCTTAGCCCTCACAAGCAGCTCAGGATTTACGATCTGGCATTACATGACCGCCCCACTTGCTCCTGTCATGAGCGGGGCCGGTCAAAGGATACCATCCAGAAGAGGAAACAAAACAAAAATTCTCTTGGAGCCCCATCATGAGTGTTTCCAGCAGCATACCAACAGAGAAATGCTGGCTTCCCAACACCAACACCCCTCAAGAACTGAGCCGATGTAGTCATGTAAGCTATGACTATTTGCTATTAAGGATTGCCCATAGGTAAGAATTGTCCTATTTTCTGCTGTCAAAGCTGTCCTTTCACAGCCTTTACCTCGCCAAAACTTAACTTGTCTTCATGTTTCACTAGAATGAGCAGATTTTCCTCAGTAGATCAGCATGTCCATACAAGGCACCCATGCCTGCATAGTCCACCTGAGTGATGCCTTTGACTCACCCCACAATGCTATTCAGCCTCCAATGATGCCAAAGCTGCCTTATCAGATCCCCTGGGAATGCCCTCCTTATATGGGCTGGCAGCACCCAGAGCTATGGGCATGCTCAAGAGCAATGTGCCATATTATACATGGTTGAAGGTACCCGGGGAACAGCATGTGCACTGAGGGTGTGTCTGCTATTTTGCACACAGTTTTAAAGCCGCCCAGTGACCATCTTAAGAAGTTACCAGGACTACCCAGTTTAAGTTTAGCTTAATTTTAGTTATTTTATTTTATTGTTTAATAATGTGTTTATTCCTCAGAACCCAATTTACATTGCATGTAATGATGCTTTACTCCTGTTCTGTTTAATTCTGTTTCTGATTTTACTGCATCCTGCACCTTAGGGATAGGGCACCTGATACATAACGTTGCATTACCCATGCCTTCATAAAGTCCATGCATGTGAAATCCATCAGCTATCATTGAAAAGAGCCTAAACCTGACCTGCACACATGTGAACCTTCAGCCATCTTGGTAAATGCGTAACAGCCATAATTCATCAGCAGCATGGTAAAATGCTCAAACAGGTGCAAAGCACATGTGATATCAAAGCCAGTGGCCATCTTTAGTGGGATATAACACACAGTGTGGCTCACAGCTTGGAGGAGCAAGTCCACAATCACTGGTGCTCCCGAGGGCCAAATAATCACACTAGATACCAGCAAGGGAAGCCCCAGCATCTGTCCAAAGTAGTGAGAGTCGGACCCCCTTTCTGTGCCCCCATCCCCCTGACATTTTCAGTGAAAGGGGGGGACATCACTGCCTGCAGCACAACTCTGGGTTCCTGCACCTCTTGCTTGCTGTACTTTTTATCATTGAGCAAGGCATAATGATAAAAAAGCATATCTCGTACGTCAGCCTGGTGGCACAGAGGGTTGAGGCACTGGACACCACACCTTGAGACATGCTGGTGACCTAAGTTTGGGAATGGACTCAGGATACCAGCAGTCAGCAGAGGAAGGAGAGTATTAAGTGTCCAGAGGACTGCTCTCCTCTCCTGGGGTGGATTGGGGGGATTACCTCGCTCTGTAGCAGCCCCCATTGGAGACCAGGAGCACCACAGAGTGGCACTGTAGATGGGACAAGAAAACCAGGACAAAATGGCATCTTGACTGACCGAATGATGGCCTCCCAGACCCTAGCTACCATGGAGCCCCCAGACAGCTAGGACTGACCTCAGCAGCACCCTGGGCCAAGAAAGGCAAGTCGCAAGTCTCATTCTTTCTGAAAGGAGAGGATCCACCGAATGAAGGGATACATCAGGTTACCCTGGAAGAAAGGCTGCAATATCGGGTGGGAGTTGGTGATGGGGGTTCCTGGGGAAGGTGAGAGCAGTCTCTGGTGGCCCGAAGGAGAGATTGGTCTAGACATAGGGGAGACACATAAATAAATAATGTAAAAAACAAAAAAGTATATCTCACTTTTCTCACCTGCAGGCATAAAGGATGGTCAGGGCTAAGAAATGCAAGACATGCAACATAACTTTCTTGCCCTCACAAATCAGCCCCATTTTCACCCTGTGCTCCACAGAGGTTTAATCAGACACATCACTGCAAGAGGAGGCAAACCCAAAGGAGGCCAGTGTCACTAACACTGTGACTGACACGTCACAGTCATCCTGGACTATAGACCCAAACACAGCTGCCTTCATGCAAAACCAAAAGGCAATCATGCTCAAATTCTCAAATGTGTCCAGGCACTGGTGGCAGGTAAGCGCACTACTCCTGCAGCACCACTAAACTTCTAACCAGAGCTAGAACCCATTAAACCCATTGATGAAGACAAGATCGATCCAGACAAAAACCAAGACAGTGTCACAGATAATGGCAGCAAAAGTGAAATGGAGGAAGAAACAGCTCTCAAAGCCAAGCTTTGCCAGTGAAGTGGCCACTTCACCTTATTTAGCAGTGAGTTTTCCTGGAAAGTGGCACCAAACCCCACAGTGTTGAAGGTGAGTGTTAATTGAAAGACTCTGCCTGTAGTTACAGTACATGGGGAAAGAGCTCTTCCCCCACATCCTACTTAAACAAGCAGAGTCCCGCTGCTCTGCTTAGAGCAAGTCGCACTCGCTGACGTGCCATTGCTGGTTCCATGGCTGCTCTCTTCCTGTTTTCCCCCCGTATGTTCTGCCTATCTTTGTTTCATTTTGTGGGTTCCCTGGCTCCCTTCCCAATGTTTTGTCTTTCCTTCCATCTGTGTGCATTCTTTTTTTGGGGGTTGTACTTCATTGTTTGGACCTGCCTTATTCCATGCTTCTGCTTGCTCTGTCTAGGCTTCTGCTGTTTCCCTGCACACTTGTCTTTGTTGTCTCCTTTCCTACTTCCTTGAGCAGCCCGGCTCCACACCCCAGTCCTTCGCTGCCTTTCATGCTACTTCTCCCACCGTTAATGGCTTGCGGCTTCCTTTCACCATGCTGCCACTGCATGCGGGGTTCCTACTGCTCCACTCCTACCACAGCTACCATTGCTTGCCCCATTCTCAGCGCCATAGCGCCTGCACTAACCCTGGCTGCTAGCTTCTCATCGTTCTCTCCAGGATTTGAGCTCGCCCTTGAGGAACTGTGTAACATGAATCTCTCCCACCTCTATGAACCTGCCACTTAACTTTCTTGTCCACTCACTTCGCTTGGATGTACCATTCCCTCTGGACAGGCTGCAAGCTCATTCAGGCAGCATTTCTTGGATCTGCATGTACAATATCACTCTTGCTGTTCAACACTAGGAGAACAAGACTTTACTATTAATCAGTTGGGCCTTCTTGAGAGCTCTGAGCAGCAGCACCTGGATACATCATCCTTTGCACCTTATACCATTCTGGGCTATGGCAGTCTCCTTCTTGAAGTGATTCTACAGCAGCAACCCTGAGCTAGTTGGGGCTTTGAGTGGACCACTGTTTATCTCCAATTATTACTGTTATCTTCTGCAGAAGTCCAGGTCCCCTTGCTGCACACTTGCCCCTGTGATACATGCTGCGTCAGGCAGCCATCCTTGGCAAAACCTCTGGTCTTGCTAGCCTACATGGGGCCTAGCATGACCCTCTCATTACCTTTTGACTGGCCTACGTGGGGTTCAATCATTTCTGCATGCCACATGGGGACCTAGCCTGGCACACATACACTGCTCTTACTACCCTGCATATGGGTTTTGTGCTCCTGCTAGCCTATGTGGGGCCTAGCTACCACTCTCTACTCCTTCCTTCGGCTGACCTACGTGTGGTCCAGCCATTTATTATACCCACACACAGGCCTAGCTGCTACCTTGCCTTCAATCTCTGGACTCCTGCCATGCACTTCAGCTTTACGCCACATCTCTCAGTCCAGCACCTGCTCCCAATCCTTCCTACGTACCACCATCCTAGCTTATCCATCAAGATTGGACACATTTCAGGACGTTTTGTTTTGGTCATGCCGTTGAGTTCTGGATGCTACAGCTCTCACCTTACTTGTTCCCACCTCTCCATCAGTTTGGGACCATTTGGCCCCCTTGGATCATCTACCGGACTATGTCTTAGAAAGTTACATAACTATCCCTGGATGCTTGCCATGTTGCTTTGCTTCAGTTGCATTATCATTCCTACCTCACTTCTGGCTGACCTACGTGTGGTCCAGCCGTACATGCAGGCCTCGTGGAGCTTAGCTGCCACACTCTACTTACCTTACCAGCTGACCTAGATGGTTCCAGCTGCGCATGCTAGCTTTCATAGGGACAGCTGTCACTCTCTACTTACCTTACCAGTTGACCTACATGGGGTCCAGCTGTGCATGCTAGCCTTCATGGGGTTAGCTGCCACACTCTACTTACCTTACTAGCTGAACTACGTGTGGTCCAGCTGCATGCTAGCCTTTGTGGGGTTTAGCTACTATTTTCTATTCACTTACTGGCTGACCTATATGTGGTCAACCGCACCTTCTACCTCACATCGGCTGACCTACGTGGTTCAACCACACGTCCTCACCTCATTTGGGCTTCACCACCTTGTACTCCCTTGTATGCTTCCTACCACGATGCTAATTCGAATCTACTACCACTCCAATTCCTGCCTGGATTCTAAGCTCAGCTTTATTACATTATGCCTTTCTATATTATGGCTTCAGCATTAAATCTAACCTCTTCAGTGCCATATGACTTAACTGTGGTTCCGTCATCAGTTCATCAGCCTTCTTCTCAAGCCTTCTGCCATTCTGTGAACTCATAAGCCTCCCCATCAGAAGAAGCCTGGAGGTTCGACTACGTCTACTTCATACCTTCCTCGCCAGCATCAGGGCCTGGAAATATACATACTCTATACTTCGCCTGCATGCCATTGCTAGCCTTTCAGGAGCTCCTCGCTCCCAATGGCCTACATCTGAATTGGTTTGACATTCTACTACAATGCTGACCTCCGTGCAGGTCCACTTGGATACTTCATCTGCTTATATATTAGCCTGCTTCACTCGCGCAAGATCTGGAGCCCTATCATTGACCTTCTTGCATATTTCCACAACTGCTTCGCCTTCGGGGCCTGGAGGTCCTTCAAACCTTATGTTATCTAATCATGCGGAAATCTCTTGCTCCTTCCCCATGCCTCCTTCACCCTTGCCAGACCAGAGGTTTACACTATGCCCTCTCCAGATCCAAAGCTTACACCCAGCTTCTGTGCTTCTTCACGAAAGCCCACGTGTGCAGAGCCTGCTATCTGATCATCAACTACCAGTTTTCATATTCTGGGATTTGAGTCCTAGTCATTTGGTACATGTTCTTGGAGAATACTTCCTCGCCTTTGGATTGCTCAACAAATGTTACTCTCTTCACTTTAACTCATTATGCTCTTCATGGAATTCCTGGAATAGGTTTTCACTAGAAGATTGTACTGCCACTTCACCCGACATTCTAATATCAGTGCTATGATTTCAGCTTCCCACTTAGCTGGATCAGTATCTACAACCCTGGAACTCGGACTAGCCGATATCTTAATATCATTAATTTAGGTTATTCTCCTTTAGTATGCCCAGAAGGATGGGCAGGTCAGTTGCCATGGGTCCTCAGAGGTTTCCTCCCAAGGAGGGTGTTTCCTCTCCTGCATGCTATGGGCCATATTCTCCGGAGTTGGAGGAGATAATCATGTGATATTTATTATTCTTTTGGGGGGTCACATCCTAATCGACTAACCATCCTTCCTATGGTGGGATACAGAGAAAGGACAAAACATCAAGTCATAACAAGTTACTCATCTGTTCCAGCATCTAAGCATTTTGCATATACCATTCAGTTCATCATGTACTATAATCACTGACCTACTCATGTCTATGCTGAAGTACCCAAGCACTGATCATCCCATACAACTAATACCTTGGAAGCATCATTCTACTTACTGGTCCAGCCTCAGTATCCAAACTCAATCTTACATTATGCAGGTGCAGTACATGGAACAAGCACTGAGCAATGAACCACACATAATTGAAAGGCTCTGCCTGTAGTTATGTGGGGGAAGAGCTCCTCCCCCACATCCTACTTAAACAAGCAGAGTCCTGCTGCTCTGCTTAGAGCGAGTTGCACTCGCCCTCCATCCTCCCCCAACACCTCCTACTTCTCTGGCACTCTTATCCCACCGGGGGGGCACATTCTAATTGACTAACCATCCTTCCCATGGTGGAATATAGAGAAAGGCTCAAACATCAAGTCATAACAAGTTACTCATCTGTTCCAGCATCTAAGCACTTTGCATAAACCATTCAGTTCATCATGTACTATAATCACTGACCTACTCATATCTATGCCGAAGTACCTAAGCACTAGTCATCCCATACAACTAATACCTTGGAAGCATCATTCTATTTACTGGTCTGGCCTCTGTATCCAAACTCAAACCTACATTATGCAGGTGCAGTACGTAGCACAAGCACTGAGCTATGAACCACACATAACTACTTTTTCCTGAAACTTTGTAACTGCATGGAGCAAGACATCAACAGACCTAGTGCATGACTGTTCATGATTTGAGGATCATTTTATTTTAAACACTTTCTAGAGAAAGCATATAACTGCATATTACAAGCACCTGTCATCAAATAAATTCCTCACTTGTTCACCTGGGACTGAGTATAACACTATTATCCAGGAAGGCGATAGAGTTTGCATTGTGCTGGTGCATGGTTGTTAGGCTTCAGCTTGCATTCCTAATAATCTACAGAAAGGTCCAGATCTGCTTCACTGCCCTGCCAGATGCAAATAATATCATCAATAAAGTGGTTCCAGTGGACTACCCCACTGAAGAAATCTTCCCATAAAGAGTTTGCCGTAAGATGGTGGCATGGATGCACCCATTGCTGTGCCACATTTCTGATGGAAAAATGTTCTATTGCACACAGAGTATCTGTTCTAGCTAACATGAATCTCAGGACATGGAGGATGAACATAGTAGGAACAGTACTGCCAATAGCAGGCTTGGCGAGGCAGTATGTTGTGGCTTCTAAGCCTTCATTATGGTCAGTCTTGGTATAAAGGCTTGCTACATCAACTGTGAGACAAATATAGCCCTCTTTCCATACAAGGTTATCAAACTTACGTAATAAGTTCATGGAGTCTCTGATATATGACAGGTAGCCTGTGACAAAAGGTTTAAGAAAGAAATCAATTTTTATTTTATTTTATTTATTTTTTGGAAACATAGCTTTGAGCTGGAAGCTCATTTACAAAGGCTCCACATCATTACAAGCAATACAGTACAAGTATCAAAAGAAAAAATATAACTGCATAGTTACAGAGTTAAATTGACAAGCAGATAAATACATTATTTGACAAACACACGATGAGCAGTCAGATGCTGAACTTTGTCAGGAGTGGTAGGAAGGGGGGTAGGGAAGGAATGGGAGGTTCAGGTGAATAGGTGGGAAGGAAGGGGGTAGAGGTGGCAGGATAGGTGAGAGGTGTTGGGTGGGAAACAAGAGGACAGGTAGAGTAGACAGGTGAAGGGGAGAGGAACTAAGCAGCGGGGTAGGTGGGTGAAATTTAGGATTGGCAATCATATCTGCTTAGGGAGGTAAGATGTTGGAGGAGTTTTCTCTTAAATGGCCCATGCTTAGTGTCATTAGTTATGTCAGGAGGAAGATTGCTGAGGCAACATGGTGCACAGTAGGCAAAGGACCGCTGTGCCTGTGATGTTCATAAGAAAGTGATTTGCAGGGGAGTCACGTGATGCTGTGCAGGGGATAGGACGCGTTCGTCGGAACTCTGGTCTCCCACCGGCCTAAACCGTAACAAACACCCACTTATTCCGATCGTTTTTCCGATCTTATAAAAACTCAACTAATCGGGAAGTGTAGATACTGTGTTTGGTTGGTACCAGAAGTTGAACATCCCTTGCAACATGTCTACGCAGCAACCAGCCGAGGAGGCCACACAAGAATCAGAAGCTAAGCGCCCTCATCATAGTTCCTCTCCCCAAACTCCTCCGGAGGAGCTCTCATCCTCACATATTTACTCAGAGCTAACAACTATTAAGGAAGCCTTACTGAAATTAATTGAAGATGTAGTGGACTTTAAGCCGGCGCTTACCCAGCTAGCCCATAGGGTTACTGATGCAGAAGCCAGAGTAGCCTTTATAGAAAGAAAGCGAGACAAGATGGAGCCTGAGGTGGTGGAATTAAAAAGGGGTCTATCTAAACTGGAAGATTGTTTGGACGACCTGGAGGGGAGAAATAGGAGGAACAATTTGGTGCTGATAGGTCTTCCTGAAGGTGAAGAGGGCCCTAACACGATTCAGTTTCTACAACGCTTTTTGAAGAAAACGGTGTGTCCCTTCCCCAATGACCCAGAGTATATTATCGAAAGAGCACATAGATCCCTGAGGGCAAAACCCTCCCCGGCTGATCCGCCTAGGCCTATTATCTTTAAACTACTAAATTACTTAGACCAGGAATTCATCCATAAAGAAGCCAGAAAACTATCAGCTATTCTGTGGGAGGGCAAAAAACTGAGGTTGGTGCCAGATTTAATGCTAAAGACTCGACATTTAAGGGATTCCTTTCGTCCCATCACCTCCAAGATGTGGGCAGCTGGCATAAAGCATCACCTCTTATATCCAGCTCGTCTGGAAGTTACTTTAACTGAAGGAGCCAAACGCTTTGATTCAGCAGAAGATGCTATAAAGACTCTTAGGAAAAGCTACCCTAACTTGTTTCCTAAGTGAGGAAGATATAGTTTAGCTGTATGTGGGTCTAAAAATTGGCTCCAAAGAACATTCGAGAAGGACAGAGTATCACTACGCTGTTTACTTATCTCTAAGCAGATTTGTTCTTTCAAATGTTTGTTGAGGATAGCATGTATTTCTCTTACAGAGTAGACAAGACACTTTTATGAGGGCACCATTGCATACTTGGATGTCAATCCTAACTATTTGTCCTGATTTATTTTCTGGTTGATTTTACCAAGAAGCTGCGGTGAATACCGCTCTTTGGTTTGTCCACTAGATGGTGCCAAATACCTTCTGTTTAAAAGATAAGTGCTTTTGCTAGATCCTTCAATTGCAGTTGTTTGTTCTTCAGTACCTTTGCCATCTCAGTGTTTTCTTTTGTCAATTCCGATCTAGATAACAGTTCTAGATTGTATCTTTATGCAGTTTTTATACTTCAATGTGTTTCAGGCTTAGTGGGAGAGATGTATAATTCTCCTCTTTTTTTTTTTTGGACTGTCAGAGGTACCAAACAGTACTCCCTTGCGAGGGAAACACATTTATTTGATGGGAATTCCAGCTGAGATGGTTCAGTCTCATACCGTGCTGCCGTTATTTTTTTTAGTGTTTCCCGTTTAGTTCTCTCTTTACCGGACTAGCTAACTACTTGGGCACAATTTATAGTTTGTACAGTCCCTTTGGAAGAACGTTCTACAGTTTACGTGGCAGCTTGGGATTTGGGGTTAAACTGAGATGGCAGTAGGTCACAGAATATTCTCTGGGTGCTATCTTTGTAATGGGAAGGCATGGTTCTCTATGGAATTAAGTTCCTATCAGGGTCTAAGCTTGTTTATACTTGTTTTTAATTTTCTGCAATTTTGTTTTCCTATTTTAGACTCTAGGGCTCCAGTCAATGCCAGATTAGACAAATGTCAGCGAATATCTTCATGGAGTAGTATTTGCCCGTTTTTCATGATTACTGGAAGAAGCTTTCTTGCCTAGTCAGTGTTGGGTGTGGCATATAACATTCCTCCCCTTGTACTAACTTTATTTAGGTGGGGGAGAAAGCTATAGGGGTGGGACGACAGTGGGTGTGGCATGAGTTACCTCTCTATTTTTTTTTCTTTCTCGATCAGAGGTTGGGGAGGTGGTAGAGCGGCGCTCTCCCCTTGGTGAGTATCATGGACCTGGAGGCAGGAAGGGGGCCTAGAGCCCGGGTAAAGAGATTTGTAAATAGTTCAATGTTTCTGAATGTTAGCTTAATTTTAGTGTGTTTGGGGGTTAATTTTGAGGTAGTTTGTCTGTTTTTTGGGAGGGGTGTGGCAGCAGAACAGCCATTTAAACCTTTTCTATTACATGGCACAATCAGGTATTAATCTATGTTCAATGGCCTGAATATTCTTTCATGGAATATTAATGGGGGGAAAGACAACAAGAAGAAATATATTATTCTACACCATCTTGCCAAGTACGACCCTTCAGTAGTGTGTCTTCAAGAAACGCACATGCTTCCAGAACAGCTAAGGTTTTTTAAAAAGAGCTGGGTTGGCCAAGCTTTTGGAGCGGGATTCAACTCTAGTAAATGGGGGATGGCCTTGTTGTTAGCCAAAAAATTACCCTTTACTCCGGTGGATTCTATTAGTGACCCTGAGGGGAGGTTTATCTTTGTAGTAGGTAAATTAGATAGTCTCACTATAGTATTGGGATCAGTTTATGGCCCTAACGTGGAAACCCCTTCCTTTTTTACATACTTAGCAATGGTATTGGCCCCCTTTTTGCAATATCCCATTATAATTGGTGGAGACTGGAAGTTAGGTCAAGCAAGTGATCTGGACTGCACCTATCTTAGAGGAATGGGACTGTCTGCAGCTTAAAAAGCTTTATGGGAATTTATCTCCTCCTTGGGTCTTATAGACCCTTGGAGATTGCTTAATCCATAAGGAAAAGAGTTTACTTTTTTTTCCCCAGTACACAAAAGTTACTCTCGTATTGATTATTTTTTAGTAAGTCATCAGCTAATTTCACGCACGACCAATTCCAAAATTCTAGCTCGTGTAATTTCTGACCACTCCTTAATTATTGTCCAGATGGAAATGACCAGTGTCCCTGTCAGGTCGGACACGTAGTCCTTAAACAATAGATCATTAAAGGACAAACTAATTTTCTCAAAATTCCAACAATTTTTGCAGAATTCCATCAAGGTTAACTATAAATCAATCCTAATGGTGGATTTGGTCTGGGCAGCTTTAAAAGCTACATGGAAGGGGGAACTAATACGTATCGCCACAGTGCAAAAAAGGAAAAAGGTTAGTCAAATGAATGACTGTCTGCAGAGAATTAAGAGTTTGGAAAATAAGGGGGTGGACGTACTCTCGCCTTTAGAAGATCAAGAACTTACTAGGCTAAGAGCACATTATGCAAGTATACTACTAGAAAAAGTAGAGCGGTCAGCTTCTCTAATAAAAGCTTCTTATATTGGCCAGAGTAGTAAAGCAAACAAATTACTTGCTTGGCAATTAAAGCAACAATCAACATCAAAATGGATTGTAGCTATTAGACACCCCAATCAGGATCTTTGGTGGTTAGTCCACCGGAGATATTAACTCTCTTCAGAGAGTACTATAAGGCATTATATTCTCTGGATCCATTGCTGGGTGTCCATATGGAGAAAATGGCAGCATTTATAAAGAGGGCTGATTTGCC
Source organism: Neoceratodus forsteri (assembly GCA_016271365.2). Taxonomy (NCBI): domain Eukaryota; kingdom Metazoa; phylum Chordata; order Ceratodontiformes; family Ceratodontidae; genus Neoceratodus; species Neoceratodus forsteri. The sequence goes on from CM057452.1 coordinate 758,436,812, forward strand.
CACCCTATCAGGAGATAACCAGGCCTGTTTAGCAGCCCCAATAACCAAGGAGGAAATCTCAACAGTGATCGACTCTTTAAAGCCAGACAAGGCACGGGGCCCAGATGGCTTTACGGGCCTATTTTACAAAACTTTTAAAAAATATCTTATCCCTCTGTTGCTACAGCTGTACATTTACTGGAGTTCCTTCCCAGTCCTGGACCAGTCACTATTTGAAGCAAGAATAATCCTCCTGCCCAAATCAGGGAAGGATCCCACAGTGATTAGCAATTACAGGCCTATTTCCTTGCTGAATATGGATGTCAAAATATATGCAAAAATCTTGGCCAACAGGTTGGGGGAAGTATGGAAAAGCTTATTAAGCCCTGAACAAGCAGGGTTTGTGGCGGGGCGTACTTCATCTGATCATTTCAGGAAACTGTTCCACCTGATTTCTGCATCCAGGGACCCCGAGCTGGAAGTGGCCTTGGTGTCCCTAGATGCAGAAAAAGCATTCAATAGGGTAGAGTGGGTATACCTGTTCAAGGTTCTCTTGAAGTTTGGTGTTCCATAGCCCTTTGTTGATCACATTCGGGTTTTATATCGATGCCCGTCAGCAAGATTGTAGTGTAATAATCACATCTCTGAGATTTTCCCACTTCCTCAAGGTACCCAAAAGGGTTGTCCTCTTTCCCCTTATTTGTTCAATTTGTACATAGAACCTTTAGCTAGAGTTCTCAATCTAGAACAGGGGATAAGAGGAATACGATTGGAACATTTGGAATTTAAATTATCCTTGTTTGCTGACAACCTACTTTTTCATATTTCAAGCAGCAGACAGTCCTTCCCCTACGCCCTCCAAATTATCTCTGTTTAGCGAATTCTCAGGTTATAAACTCAATAAAAATAAAACTATGGTATATTCTTTATTTCCTTTCTTTACGAGACTTAATTGAAAATATGGGCCTCCAATGGAAGGAAGAATGCCTAACTTACTTGGGTATCAAAATCTCTAAAGACACTTCTAGACTCAAGGAACTTAATTTAGACCCACTGTTAAAATCAACTAAGGAAGATCTGGCCAGGTGGAATAATTTACCATTATCCTTCTGGGGGAGGTCTAATGTCCTGAAAATGTTAATTCTGCCCAGGTTTTTATACCCCTTAGTAACCTTAATATTTACCTCCCTAAGTCTTTTTTTTGTTGCTTCAGAGGATATGTTCGATTTCTTTGGAAGGAAGGCCTCAGAGAGGCGAGAGAAACTCACCCACCCGAGGGCAATGGGGGCTTCAATTACCTGATTTCTTTGTTTACTATCTGGCCATTCATTCCAATAGATTTTTGCATTGGTTTACATCTACAGCCAGCATTTTGGAGAGCCGCTCCTGGCTGCTCTTAGACAACCAACAGGCGTGTTCATGTAATTTGGCCCTAGGGGCTTTGTTGTTTAATCCATGGGCAAATATTCCACTAAAACTCAGAGATTCTCCTCTCGGATGGGATGTGAGAGTTTTACAACAATTATGCTCTTTGCTTCAAATCTCCACCACAAAAGACCTGAAGCAACCCTTAATTAATAATCCAAACCTAAAAATAGAAAAGAAAACAGTTAAAACTTTTTTTGGAGGACCCCAGAATGAATTATGTTTAGCTGATTTTGTCTCAGGTAATTCGGTCCTATCTATTTCTAACTTGCAAATTAAGTTCAAGGTGCCTTTGGAAAAGTGGTTTCAGTTATTTCAAATACGCCAGTGTATTAAACATTTTCTGGGCAAACCTCCATGGTCAGACTATGTGGGGGTAGTTTTAAATAACCTTTGGTTAATGTCTAAGGGTCAGAAAGCGATAGCTAAATTGTTTAAGAGAATTATAAGCCATGTTGGGTTAAGGCTTTCTCCCATAGCTTATTATTGGCAAACAATTACAAAAAGGACTTCCCAGATAAAATATGGGAAAAGATCTGGACTGACAACTATCTTTTAATTAAGCAAGACCGATTAAGGAACATTCAGTTCAATATTCTCCACAATTTATATTTTACGCCCACTAAACTATACCGGATAGGAAGGCTGGCTTCTGCAGAATGTAGAGAATGTGGCTTTGAGTTTGCTACATTACATCACAAATTGTGGTCGTGCCCCAGAATAGTTAAATTTTTGAATATGGTCAAAAGGAAGGTGGCGTCTTATCTTAAAATTGCCCCATACTTTAATGAGGACACTTGTCTGTTAGGTAAGTATTCATCGGTCCCTACCCACTTTCAAAAAGCGCAGTTAGCATTTGGTCACTAAGTTAGTAATACTTAGACATTGGAAGGAGGAATGGGAACCTTCTTTTAGAGAATGGTGGGCGGAATTTCTTACCCCTTTAAATGCAGAAAGATATGTAGCCTGGTTCTCCCACTCTGGAGAGAAGTTCCAGGAATCCTGGAGTGAACTTTTTTCAGTTCTTAAGGATAAATTTGGTAATTGAACCAACTCCTACCAGACCCCTCTCCTTTCAGCCTATCAAGGCCTAAGATCCCTCTTTCATATTTTATTTCCTTAGGTGACTTTCTGCGTAGGGATAGATATACTTCTATGTTTTCATGGGGGGTATAGTAGCTTTCAGTATTACCTTTTTTTTTCTCATTTTTACAGGCCTTTTTTTTTCTCTTCTTTCTCCTCTCTCCTCCCTTTTCGTTACATTTTGTGCTAGACTGGTTAAAGGCTGTGCCATGAATTTGTACTTGAACCTTTTACAGGACTCTTATAAGGGGCTATTTGGTTTATATAATATCTGTTATAGGTGCAATTAGGCTATGGTAGAGAAGCCGCTGCAGGTTGGGAAGGGCTTCTTTTTTTTTTGTTCGTTTTTTTGTTTATTTAGGGTATTTCTTGTTTTTCATGTTGTGTATTTCTATTGTAATATGAACATGTCTGTGATTGCTTAGCCAAGATAGAATTTTGTTTTGTGATTTTCTTACATGCTATGTTAAACCTTGTTATTTTTCTGAAAAATAAAGTTATTTGCAAAAAAAAAAAAGAAAGGGATTTGCAGAGATTGTCTGGACATACCTCTAGTCTGGTGGGGATTGAATGCAGAATTTAGGAGATTCTGGACAGCTGGTGGGGTCAGACCAAGGCAAGTTGTTTTTTTTTTCCCTAGGAGACAAATTTGGTAGTGAACCCTACCCTGTAGGGCAGCCAGTTGGTTTAAGCATAAAGGTCACAGGTGTATGTAAGTTGGTGCACACCTAGAGCCACCCTACAGGATTTATTTAAGGCTATACTAATTTGTTTAAGGGCGGTGTCAGAGACTGCCCAATACACTACAAGCCCATAGTCAATTATAGAAAGGATGGAACTTTTGACAGCGAATGACAGTGTATCCAGGGTCATGCTATGGCGTTGTCTGTACAGGAGGCCACTTTTGGAATTGACAGCCTTAACTATGTAGTCAATGTGGTGGGCAAAGGATAAAGAGTTATCTAGTGTTTCACCTAGATATTTAAAAGTGCATACTTACTCAAGGGGAGGTTGCAAACTGTTGAGTATTGTCATTTGATAAGTCTGTTATTTACTGTGGGGGTTCACAAAAGCCTGGCCTTGTCTTTTTTATAGTTCATGAGGAGCTTGTTTTTGGAGAACCAGTCCTCAATGGTGGAGACATCAAATCAGTGTGATGGCAAACCAGGGAAAAAACAAAAATGCAGAGGCCCTATGGGTCATCCTGGGAGCTGGGGACAAGGACCCATCTGAGTGGGAGTTATACACAGACCCCCATCCTAGGAAGCAAAAGTATTTTTTTTCTAATTCTTTTTCTGCACCTGATCTTGGGGAACTCTCTCCAGCTGCCCCACTTGCTGTTGATTCTACCTCCCTGTCTGAAGCTTCTTGCCAGGCCCACCTTGACCAGCAAATCTCCCAGCTCTAAACCCCCTCCACAAGGTGGGGCTGCCATCACCATGTCTAGAATCTAACCCGCTGGTCAGGGTCGGGAGGGGCACCCTGTTCGAGGAGCCCAACAATGGGAGTGTGGTCTTCAGCCCAGGGGAGCCTTTGCCTATCCCTGAGACAAGGGAATTTCTGTGCTTGGATGTTGCCCTTCCCCTCTCCCTCCTCCAGAGCTCAGATGTGCAATGATGTCCTCTGATGTCTGCCACAGCTCTACCCCTCTACTTTAGCCCTAAGCTTGAACAGTGCCTCCGGCTTCCACCAGGGGCCGCTGTTGTGCTGGGCAAGCCCTGAATCCCTCCCCAGAGAGACAAGAGCTGTCCTCTGGATGTGTGATCCTCTCACTCCCCTGCCAACCCCTGGCACCCGAACTCATTCCCGACTCGGGTCACTGGTGTGGTGCAGGGTAAGAAAACCAGCGCCTCAGCCCTCAGTGCCACTGGACCAGACAGAAAGCAGAAGTTGACAAAGAACTCCTGGAAGCCATCTCAATGATGGCTGACAGAGGTGAGCTACTACTACTCAGGGATTTCAATCTGCCGGATGTAGATTTGACCTTGTACATGGCATCCACTGAAAGAAACAGGGAGTTCCTGTTCACACTAAAAGGAGCAGGGTTCAACCAACTAGTGAACTCACCCACCAGAGATAATGCAACCCTGGACCCAGTGCTCACAAACAACAGCAGTGTCTCTGACATACAAGTGGGCGTTAACCTGGGGACCAGTGACCACAGGTCAGTATGGTTAGTAATCAGCAAAGTAGAAGGTATATGTCACACAAAAATCAAGATCCTTGACCTCCGCAAAGCAAACTTTCCTGAGAGGAGACTGAGAATCAAATCCATACTAACTAACAGTAGATCAGGGTATGAGGAAGATGACTGGGACCATTTCAGGAACATTATAACTACAGTTACTAAACAATGTGCATGACACATCAGTAAATCAAAAAGAAGGAAAAACACTCTGCTTTGATTAGCAGGGTATTTTCTCTGTCAAATTGTTGTGTAGGGCATCTTGCTGACAGGAAGGCACTCATTGCAGCAGTGAGTCAGAGCTTTTAGCTGATTGTTTTGTGAGGGCACAGTTTAGCTAACCCTTCCACCCTCACCCACCCACCCCTGGAAATAGTTCCTTTATACCTGGGGTTCTGACATCATTTCCTCAAGAGTGCAAGGTGCATATCACTGTCATATCCTCTCTAGCACACTGCACTGACAATATAAGCATACACATTGTATAATACAAATATATATATATATATATATATATATATATATATATATATTCTATATTACAACCAATAACACACACAAAAAATGGGAGTAGTGCAATGTAATGGCTGTGGGGCAGCAGTCTTCAGGAGTCTTTTTGGGCTGAGATGCTGCCCTACTTGCAGACAACTCTCTGCCCTGAGGAGGAAGTTGCCTTCTTCAGGCCACACTGGACAGTAGTAAGGGACCTTCCCCAGGCCACACTAGGCAGTAGGAAGGAACCTCCACCATCCAGGGAGCACAGAGCCACCACCACTACCTCAGAGGTTGTGAAGAAAGCACAGCAGTTGGACCACAGTGGGCTCAGGGAGGGTGAGAATGGTGGAACAGAGGCACACCCAGTCAGTTGTTCCACACAACAATTCATATATCATTCTGGGGGAGCATGGCTCCCCTATGGATGCACCCACAGAGGAGATTAAGGAGGCTGAGGACAACTGTCACAAGGGAGGCCCACAGGAAGGAGGCAGTGGACACAACAAGGAAAGGAAGCAGCTCCTGATGGGGGACTCAATTATGCCTGGTGCCAGGGCTTGCAGAGACAGGAAGTGCATCCTCAGGATCACAAGAACAGCTGCACGGGAATCTGAGCTGGACGTCATTGTCCACCTAGGGACAAATGACTTGGCTAATCATGAGATTAGAGCAGTGCAGAACGACTTTGTAGAATTGGGAAGGGGCCTAAGACAAGTAGCACACACAATATCCTTCTCAGAGGTGCTGCCTGTCAATGGCATGAGTAAGGTGAGGGTACTTTGCACCATGCAGTTTAATGAATGGTTGAAAAAATGGTGTGGAGCACAGGGGTTTGGCTTCATTGGGGACTGGGGTTCCACCTGGAGGGACACCAGCCTATACTGGCAGGATGGTCTGCATCTGCCCAGGAAGGGAACAAGTCTTTTGAGCAATCGGTTTAAATGCTTCATTGGCAAGCTTTTAAACTAGTCAAGGGGGGAGGCACTGATAAGCAGCAGGAAAATCCCAGCCTTTTCCTACAAAACAGGGTACTAAATGAGAAAAAGACCGAGGTAGACAGGTCAGTGGGGGATGCTGCAAAAGAAGGTAAAGCCATCAAAAAATGGAGAGCAATGAGTACCAATGCCCATGGTATGAGTAACAAGCTTCCTGAATTAGTGGCCTTGATGGAGGAGGAACATCTGGATATCGTGGCAGTCACAGAAACATGGTACACACAAAACCATGACTGGGACATAAACATACCAGGATACACTATCTACAGGAGGGACAGGGAGGGTAAAAGAGGAGGAGGAGTAGCTCTTTACATAAGGGAAGGAATCAAGGCAACAGAACAAAAGGGAAAACAGGGAGGCGAAGAAGCACTGTGGGTAAATTTGGAGACTGGCAATAGCGCCCCAATCCGCACAGGGGTTATATACAGACTCCCTTCTCAGGGGGAGGAAATGGACAAGGAAATGATAGAAAGAATACTTAAAATGGCAGAAAAAGGGGAGATATTGCTGATGGGTGATCTGAATATGCCAGATGCTAACTGGAAGGCAGCTGCAGCAGCCACTTCAAAGAGTGGGGTTATTCTAGATGCCCTACAAGGGGCATGCTTTAGACAACTAGTATTGGAGCCCACTCAATAGGGAGCAATCTTAGACCTGGTTCTCTCAAATGGAGATGAAGAGAGGATCACAGATGTAGAAGTGGGTAGCCATCTGGGAACTAACGATCATCGAACAGTATGGTTCACAATAAACACAGCAATAGAGTCAAGCCATACAAAGGCAAAAGTACTGGACTTTAGGAGGGCTGACTTTGCCAAAATGGGTGAGTGCCTAAGGAATGCACTAGCAAATGGGCAGGAAGGAGGGGTGGAAGAACAATGGGGAATAATAAAAACTGCCATCACAGAGGTAACAAGCCTTTGTGTGAAGCAAATTAACAAAACGAAACAATGTAAGAAACCACTATGGTTCTCAAAGGAAGTGGCAGTGAAGGTTCAAGAGAAAAAGAAAGCATTCAGGAAGTACAAGGAATCACAGAAGGAGCAGGACAGGGAACTGTATCAGTTAAAGCAAAAGGAAGCTGGGAAGGCAGTCAGAACAGCAAAGGCCCAAACCGAGGAAAAGATAGCTAACTCTGTTAAGAAGGGGGATAAAACCTTCTATAGGTACATCAGGGAGTGAAGGAAGACCAAGGGAGGGCTAGTGAGGCTTAATAAAGAGGAGGGAAGGTGGGCAGAGGGTGACTGTGAAAAGGAAGGCAGAGATACTAAACAAATATTTTTGCTCAGTATTTACAAAGGAAGTGGGGGAGGTACCTAAAACAAACAGTAGAAACACTCTGGATACAGAAGTTGATACCAGCCCATTTACAGAAGAAAGGGTTCTGAAAGAACTCCTAAAACTGAAGGTGGACAAAGCAATGGGGCCTGATGGGATTCATCCCAGAATTCTAAAAGAACCAAGTGTAGAACTAGTGACACCACTGACTACCCTGTTTAACAAATCATGGGAGGATGGGGTGGTACCCGAGGACTGGAGAAGGGCAGATGTGATTCCCCTTCACAAAAATGGGAGCAAGGCAGAAGCAGAAAACTACAGACCTGTTAGTTTAACCTCAGTGGTAGGGAAAATGATGGAATCACTTCTGAAGGAAAGAATTGTTGAGTATCTAGAGGCCAGAGGGGCTCAGGACCCAAGGCAGCATGGATTCACAACGGGAAGGTCATGCCAGACAAATCTGATAGATTTCTTTGACTGGGTCACCAAAGTAGTAGATCAGGGAGGGGCTGTGGGCATGGCCTACCTAGACTTTAGCAAGGCATTTGACACAGTTCCACGCAAAAGATTAATATACAAGTTAGCCAGCCTGGGAGTGGGTCCCAAGATGACAGCCTGGGTAAAGAATTGGCTGAAGAATAGGACACAGAGAGTATTAGTAAATCTAGTCCACTCTGAAGAAAGGGGGGTTACTAGTGGGGTACCGCAGGGTTCAGTATTAGGACTGGTCCTCTTCAATGTCTTTATAAGCAATATTGCAGAGGGACTGGAAGGAAAAGTATGTCTCTTTGCAGATGACACAAAGATCTGCAACAGAGTTGATGCACAAGGTGGGGCGGAAAGGATAAGAAGGGACTTGGTAAAGTTAGAGGAATGGTCAAATGTATGGCAGCTTAGATTCAATGCTAAGAAGTGCAAGGTAATGCACCTGGGAAACAAAAACCCAGGGGAAGAGTACACAATGGGGGCTGAGATACTAACAACAACAAAAATGGAAAGGGACCTGGGGGTAGTCATATCAGATAACCTAAAGGTGGGCAAGCAATGTGAGAGTGCAGCAAGGAGGGCTGGGGGGATACTGGGATGCATAGGGAGAGGAAGTTATTATCCCTCTGTACAGACAGTTGGTGAGACCCCATTTGGAGTACTGCGTGCAGTTCTGGAGACCCAGTCTCCACAAGGACATAGACAGGATGGAGGCTGTCCAGAGGAGGGCAACTAAAATGGCGCAGGGTCTGCACCAGAAGACATATGAAGAGAGACTTAAGGAGCTGAATATGTATAGCCTCGAGGAAAGGAGAGAGAGTGGGGACATGATAGAAACGTTCAAGTATCTCAAGGGAATCAACAAAGTCCAAGAGGTAGCATCTTTCAAAGAGGTGTGCAAGAACAAGGGCACAATTTGAAGATAGAGGGGCAGCTCAGAGGTAATTTAAGATATTTTTCTAGAGAGGGTTGTGGATGCATGGAATGGCCTTCCGGAGGAGGTTGTGGAGTCAAAAACAGTGGTGGAATTCAAGCATGCATGGGACAGTCATAAGGCAATTCTAGGGGTGGGGGTAGGAAGAAGTAGGCTGCTGGTTAACTAGGATCTGCAGCTTATCCAATAGGTAGGGAAATGGGCAGACTGGGTGGGCCAAGCGGTCCTTATCTGCCATCAAAATCTATGTTTCTATGTTTCTATGTTTCAATCTCTGGTACATCAAAGACTTAGCAGCAAAATTTAGAGAAAAGAGGAGGACCTTCAAGAAATACAAACAGTCACAGAAGGAGGCTGATAAGACTACAGGAACAAACTCAGAGAGGCAGGAAGAGCCATTGACACCATTTAGGTGTCAGCTGTTGTTAAGTCATCCTTTTACCATCTAGGGAACATCGCTAAGATGAAGCACCTTGCTCCGTCTGGTGACCTTCCCACACTGATACATGCCTTTGTGACCTCGCACCTTGGTTACTTCAACTCCCTGTACTTTGGAAGTCTGGGGATTAATATGCACCTTCAGCAGCTAGTACAGAATGCTGCGGCTTGGTTGTTGACCGGGACTCCTCGGACTTCCCATATCACACCGGTGCTGCGCGAATTGCACTGGCTGCCAGTTCAGTAGTGGCTCACCTTCAAAGTCAGATTACTGACTTATAAGATACACTCTTAAATCCACAGCTGTACAAAAATTCTCCTTTAAAAGGTGCATGCACAACTTTGATCTCCATGGGTATATATCAGATCTAAAAGACAGCAGGACTTCTATCTAGCCAAGTCCCTGACTACACTTATATTTTCTGAGAAATTGTGCTAGGAGCTCTCAACAAGTATGCTCCCATAGTAAAAGTTTGTGCCAGAAACAAATCCTGTTGGTGGTTTGCAGAAGACCTGAAAGATGCTTTGCAGAGTAGGGATGTACTCTGGAGAACTGCTAGGAAAACTAGTTTAATAAATGACTGGAATTCTTTCCGGAGGGTGAGGAACCTCTGCACCAAAATGGTCAGAGAAGCCAAAGCTAATTTCTACCACTCTCAGCTGGAGAGCTCCTCAAGAAATGCCTCCAAATTCTGGAAGACAATCAAAGACATTGAAGGTCACACCAATGTAAATTCCCTACCTACTAAATTATTGATCGACAACACTGTCATCTCCAACAGACCATCTATCCTTGATGCTCTCAATAATCATTTTGCCACTGCAGGGCTCCGCCAACAACTTAGATTGGATACACAAGAAAAACCCAACTCCAGTCCATCCTTCTCTCTGCAGCCTACCTCCCTGAAAGAAGTCAAAGATCTTCTCCTTCAGCTGGATACTAGGAAAAGTGCTGGGGCCAACCTTATTGACCTGTACTTCCTAAAGGTCGGCTACCGTGTCCTCGCAGTCCCAATTACTCATCTCTTCAACTTATCCTTGTCCCAGGGTGACATACCGCCCATTTGGAAAAATGCACTTGTGGTCCATTTGTTTAAGTCAGGAGATCCTAGTGACTTCAATAACTACAGGCCAATCTCCCTACTTCCAGTCCTGTCAAAGATGTTGGAGAAAATAGGGAACTCCCAGCTCCGGAAGTACCTGGAATCAGAAAAATTGCTCAACCCATTACAATCCTGTTTTAGAGCACAGCACAGTACAATCTCTGCTCTAGCCAAGGTGACAAATGACTGGCAGCTTGAATTAGACAAAAAAAACTTTGCCTGCACAGTTTTCTTGGACTTAAGCAAGGCGTTCGATACTGTTGATCACAGACTGCTTCTGTCGTCCCTCTGGAACATTGGTTTGGATTCCCTATCCCTTAAATGGTTCTCCAACTACCTCTCAGGACGACTTCAACAAGTAAAGGCAGAAGGGGAAGTTTCTCCATCAAAACCCCTATTGAGGGGTGTACCGCAAGGAACCATTATTGGTCCCTTGCTCTTCACCATTTATATTAACAACGTAAATGCCCCCATCAAAGAAGTACAAATGCACCTATCTGCAGATGATACGGTACTCTATGCTAGTAGCCCCACACCTGAAGTGTCCTGTAAAGCCCTTCAAAATAAATTTAATCTGCTGTAACATCAGCTTATAAACCAGAAACTGCTCTTAAATGCAAAAAAAAAACAAACCAATGTTCCTCTCGCCCCTTCAAAATGCAATAAATCCTGCAATTGCTGGGACACTCCCACAGATCACTACCATTCTAGGCGAGCAGTTGGACTACAGTACATACCAAAGTTCAAGTACCTGGGAATCTGATTAGACCATAGACTTACTTTCACAGATCACTTAGAAGAACTGGCAAAGAAACTTAGACAAAGACTTGATCTGTTCTTTAGGATTAATCTCCTCACAAGAGACGCTAAACTGAAACTGGTTCAAACTACCTTTCTTTCCCTATTGGATTACGCAGACTTTCTACATAGACAGGGACCTGCAGGTACCCTAGCCGAACTCGATACGTTTTATCACAGAGCCATAAGATTTATCACCGGTCTTCCATACTCAGCCCACCACTGTGCATTGTACACGGAAGTGGGATGGTCATCCCCTGCTTACAGACAGCAAAAAAATGCTGCAGTTTGGACAAACAAAGCTATCTCAAATAAACTGCCCCAGTATATCTCTATCTGTTTACCTTTGTGCACTCTGGGGACGTATGTCCTGAGGAGCACCTCATATCTACCTTTATGTTTACAAAGCAAAATCTTGCATTGGCAGAGCAGCCATCAGCTTTGTGCTCCCTCAACTGTGGAACAAGCTGCAAAAAACTTTGAAATTAACTCACCCCATCAGCCTAGCAGCTTTTAAATCTCTATATCTACATCATAATAAGGAGTCCTGTGCCTGTCTACCCTAAATAGTGACTCCTATAAGTCCAAGCACACTCTAATTACTACTGTTAAAAGACTGAGCACATCTATAATCGACTGTTCCCTCTCCCCTTTTTCTACCCCATATCTGTCTCTTCCACATTTCTTTGACCCTGGTTCCAGCTCTAAATTCTCCATGTCGTATCACTATATATATTTTTATATTAGGTTTTGTTTGTGTTCGGTGCACCTGATATGTATATTTCTCTACTTTTATGAAAAATCGTGTCCTACCAAAACTAGCTGTATCTTCTGTTCCAAACATATACTACTGTCAATGCTACCTGCTGATACTTTGTATATACTGTATTATTGTATATGTCACTTTATTTGTATTATTACTCTTTTCTTGTGTGTTGCATCCCATGTATATTGTCCCTTGTTTCTTGTTAACAAACCCAGGTCCACCTCGAAAATTAGCTTGCTCAATGGTGATCGCCTGATTAAATAAAGACTTTGATTGACTGATTGATTGATTGATTGATTGACATGGACTTGACCCAGATTACCTGAAAGAGCTTCTGTCCCCTTACTGCTCCGAGCGATCAGTCTGCTCGGCTGGTGAGGGGTTGCTGGAGATTCCTAGGGTATCTTTAAAATCTTTGGGGGCCCATGGATTTATGTACATGGTCCCAGCGCTTTGGAATTCTCTACCACATCAGCATTGGGAGTGCACAACTGTGGGATGGTTTTAACAGGCACTGAAGACCTATTTATGGAGCAGGGCATATTGTGATTAGTAAGGCTGTTTTCCGGATTTTATTGAATATTTATATATTGCTGTTTTAATTTTTTGTTTTAAGTCTTTGTGATGTGCCTTGATAATTGAAAGGCACAAAATAAATAAAGATATTATTATTATTTAAAATGCCAAAGCCAAAAAGAAGGAAAGAATAGCACAAGGAGTCAAGCAGGGAGATAAAACCTTCTATCGGTACATGAGAGACAAGAGAAAGAGTAAAGGGGGGCTAGTCAGACTAGCAGCACAAGACAACCAGATGGTAGAAGTAGACAAAGACAAAGAAGAGGTATTGAACAAATTCTTCTGCTCTGTATTCACAATAGAGGATAGTGGAAGGGGTCCTCCACTGAAGAAGACAAAACTTGATAGCAAGGAGGCTAAAACTAGCCCCTTCACAAAGAAAAGGGTCCAAGAAGAGCTGAACAAACTTAAAGTAGACAAAGCAATGGGGCCAGATGGTATTCGGCTGAAAGTGTTGAAGGAGCTACGAGAAGCAATTGCAGCACCACTGGCAGAACTATTCAGCAAATCATCGGAGAGCAGCACAGTGCCTCAGGACTGGAAAAGGGCAATAGTAGTGCCCTTGCACAAGGTAGGTAGCAAGAAGGAGACCAGAAACTATCGCCCAGTGAGCCTGACCTGCATAGTGTAAAAAATGATGGAGACATTGCTCAAAGAGAGAATGGTGGAATACCTGAAGGAAAATGGAAAACTAGACTGCAAGCAGCATGGCTTCACAGCACAATGATCATGTCAAATGCATATGACATATTTCTATGACTGGGTTACCAAAACAATAAACCGGGGGGGGGTGTGGTGGACATGGTGTACCTGGACATCAGCAAGGCCTTCAACACCATTCCCCACAGTAGGCTGGGAAACAAACTAGAGCACAAAGAGGTAGGGCCTAAGATAGTTAACTGGGTTAGAAATTGGCTACAGGGCAGGACACAGAGAGTCTTGGTCAACAGGTTCCTATCAGGAGAGGGGAGATGGCCAGTGGCATACCATAAGGATTGGTACTGGACCCAATCCTCTTCAACATATTCATTAGTGATATTGCAGAAGAATTGGAGGGTAAGGTGTGCCTGTTTGCTGATTATACAAAGTTCTGCAACAGGGTGGACACACATGTGGGGGCCTCAAGTACGGTAGCTGACATCAGGAAACTGAAGGAATGGTCAAGACAATCGCAGTTAAAATTTAATGCCAAGAAATGTAAAGTCATGCACCTGGGAAAGCGAAACCCAGAGATAAAGTACGCACTAGAAGGACACCAACTGGAGGAGACAAAAATGGAAAGGGACCTGGCTGTACTCATTACCAACAACTTAAAAGTCACAAAACAGTGTGAGAAAGCTGCTCAAAGAGCAAGTGGCATACTATGGTGCATAGGTAGGGGCATTACAAGCAGAAAGCAGGAGGTGAGTAAGCCATTGTTCAGATCCTTGGTAAGGCCACACCTGGAATACTGTGTCCTGTTCTGGAGGCCTCACCTGAAAAAGGACATAGACAGATTAGAAACAGTGCAAAGAAGGGCTACAAAAATGTTGCAGGGGCTACACCAAGAAACATATGCAACTAGGCTCAGAGAACTGAAATTATACTCACTGGAGCAGAGAGGAAATAGAAGAGACATGATAGAAACATTCAAATACATCAAGGGAATAAACAAGATAGAGAAATTCTTCCAGGAAAATAAGGAAGCTCGGAAAAGGGGGCACAACTTGTGTCTGGTGGTAGGCAAGTTCAGGAGCAACTCGAGAAAGTATTTCTTCATGGAGAGAATAATAGACCCATGGAACAACCTGCCACCACAGGTGGTGGCAGCTATGATAGTGAGAGAATTTAAGCTAGCATGGGACAGTGTGGACAGCTTGCCAGGAACACTTAAGGGAAGGGGGTAGCCATATTGGGCAGACTAGATGGATCAACTGGTCCCCATCTGCTGACACCATTCTTATAGTCTTATTTTCTTGGAGGTGAGATTCTAAGGAGCATGGATCATGACTTTTGGAAAAAATGACAGCATCATCAGCATATAGAAATATTTGTAAACTCACTGATGTTCTGTGTCAGTGATTCAATCCCAGAAACTATAGGTCTTATAGATTGATTACTCAGATTTTGTATGGATTTTAGTGAGGGCATAGCATGTTGGCATGATGGGAAAGTTGGGCCTAAGAAAAGCTGCCTCATTGCCATTGATCCAACCATTGGTATAAGCACTATCTAGTCATGAAAAAGTTCACGGCTGTACTTAGCAGTGGGATCCCCTGGATCATAACTTTCTATTTTATCTAGTAAATCCATTATTTTTGCTGTGTAGAAGGGTTCCTCTATGAGATCCACATTCCATCCATTATTTGAGAGTTTGAAAACAATATTCTTAAGAACACATAGTTCCTGAAGTGCCACCTTTCTGATACTGTTAGATTATGTTTCTAAAAATGGCACATCTTACTTAATTTATCAATATTTGTAGAACCATGTTTTCAAATGTGGTGATAGCAGCTCTGGAAATAGTTAAATATTGACTTAGGTTTGAATTTACCTGTTCTACCTTCTATTAAGGTGTAACCATCATCCTCAATGGTGCCTTGATCAAAACTACTCCCTAAAAGTTCATCTAGATCAACATAGTCAATCAAATTCAAGTTATTCATGTCCAAGTATGTTCCATGATCACATGTATATGAGTTATTACTCTCATCCAAGTCCACTGATGGCAGATATTTCTGTATGTTGCAAACATATAGTAGTAATGGTTGTATATATAGAAGTTCCATTGTTATTGAGCCCCATTGTCCTTGTAGTATTGAAGTAGTATTTCAGCTTGATTTTTCTTATAAGTTTAAATGTACTGATTTTAAACAAATCCCCTGTTGGGAATGTGGCGAATGATAAAGTGTGATCCAACTCTTTGATCTGATCCTCAGTTAGATGGATGTGGGTTAAGTTTATGATTGTGTTTTTGTTAGGTTTCCCCTTAGATTTCTTTTTGGTCATATTATGACCTCTTCCTCTTTATGTTCTTGTTCTTTTTCATTTGCTTGTTTTTCTCAATAGTTGTTTTTTCTTGTAGTTGATCTGGTTTATATTCTGTTGTAGTTTGTTTTTGAATCTGGAGGGATTCTAGGCTACATGTTGATTCAAGGTCTGAGTTTTTCACCACAACTTTTTCATGGTTTTGTTGCCTTTTTTTCTGTTTCTTGATTTAGATCTGAAGTTATTTTTGCATTGCCAATTCCTAGATTTACTTCTACAGTGCCCCCATAGGTGGTGAGCGTTCTGGCATGTCCTACTTAAATACTTTTCCTTTCTCAAAATCAGTAGACTATCTCTATGATTTCAACTGTTTCCTCTTAAATTGGACAGTTTCTGTTTTATTAATGTTATTGATGTATTTTTTCTCGAGTTCTACAAAGTCTGGATTTCCTGTCAAGGGTCTGATTTTATTCTATATTTACTGGATATCTTTTTCAATTTTAATAAGTTCCTCTCATCTTTTATAATGAGTACATGCATCAGTTCTGTCTCCTATTCTTTTTTAAGGATTGGGTCTGTAAGGCCACAAGATGGCTGTTTTTCCAGTCTTAGACCACGTGGTGCCCAGTCCTTGTCAAGATATTGTTCAAGTGTAATTTTATTATAAAACTGATTTTGTTCTTTAACTTTTAACTTTTCAAGTTGCATGAATAGAACTTTTAATTCAACAGATGCATTCTCAGTTTATGTGTTGTCTGGGTTTAGTGCTCTCTTGATTCTCTCATGGTGTCTCAGTACTGTTTCCCTGTCCTTCAGGCAGTCATGTTCCTCAGCTGGACCACTTGCAACTGTGGCTGACAGATCTTCCTTGGTCCATAAGTTGGAGTGACTCATTTAAAAGAATCTGTTTCCATGAAGGGGGTCAGGTAGAGTAGACACACAGTTTCTGCCAAGCAGGTGCACAATTCACATAGAGATAGCACAACTAGAATGTCAAATCAGGTTAAAAGAAATGCTTTCCATGTTGTTTGTAAACAGAGTGTGTTTCTTTCCAGTAATGAAAATACTCAGGTTAGGGTCCAGCAGCAGCTGCAGATATAGTGAGTTCAAGGAGGTGTAGGTGCAGCACATCACTAGAAGTTCTAAGGGTGCAATACAATGTTGCAAGCTCAATTTGAGGTTCCAGAGAAAGTGCATATACTACACTCTCAAAACACAGACAGGAACCAACATTAATTCAAAACAGTAGCAAATTTATTGAACCATGACAAATGGTGAAAAAGTAACCAGACTGTAAGGAGGACGAGCAGAGCCCCAGTCCTTTTGCCAAAATTGGCCTTCATCGGGGGGCTCAGCTCCTCATGTCTCTTTGGTTTTAATTCAAGTCCATTTAAAGGCATTGCATCACATTTGACAAGTTAAATAAAGATCTTGACACTTTTCCAAGAAAAGTCAGGCAAAGTGGTGGAGTGGTGAAGTGTTAACTTTATGAATTGATTTGCGAAGGTGAATTTTGTAACTTTGCTGGAACTTCACCAATGATGTAAAACTCTAAAACATTTCTAATCATCATGCAGGAATATGAAGCTACAAAAAATGCAAGGATCCTGGAAAAAAGGTGATTCAACAGATTCTACCCAATTCAAGAAGACAAGGCCATGGTGTGGTACACAGCACCACCAATCAACCCAAACATAATGTCCTTCAGTTGTACAGTCCCCCTCCCATCACAAAGATGAACACCACTCAAGAACCCAGTTGACAGGAAGATAGAGGAACTTCTAAGAAATAATTTTGATTTGGCAGACAAGACCAACAGAGCAGCCACTGCAACTATTTACACTAGCAGGGCACAAGTCAGATGGCTCAAGGACCTTGTCAAAACCTTACACCCAAATCTGATTAGTTAAACCTGGCTGAATACAGCATACTATACAAATGGCTAAATATCTAGCAGATGCGTCAGTCGACATGCTACAATTAAATGCAAGAGTAGCAGCAGTAGCAAACAAAACCAGGAAGAAACTGTGGCTCAAACTATGGTAAGTGGACATGCATTCCAAAACACTGAGGACAAACAAGGTGATAACTTGGGCAAAGCCTTGTCATGCAACCCCATCACCATCCCTTACAGAGGTCTTGCAGGTGCTAGTCTCCATAGCCTCATAGGTCTCATAAGTCTCACACGTAATACAAAGCATATTTTAGACTTGCATCCATTTTGCTTGCCATGTCTAGGTGCTTATATCAAGTATGATATACTATGTGGGCTGGATATTCAAACTGTGCCATTCATAGGTGCAAGCCCTTGCACTGCGCAAAATAGTTGCGCAGGGGTGTGTCCAGGGCGATATTCAAAGGAGTTGCGCTATTGAGCGACTCCTTTGAATATCACCCCACAGCCACAGCCACTGTGCATGGTGCAGTGGAACTTGCACCACTGCAAGTTGACAAAGTGGAGCATTCAACTTGTGGTGGTGCTAGTACCATTGCACCATGCACAAAATCCCGATATTCAAAAGGTGACATGCAAATGGGGCTATAATTCATGCAAGGTGCAGGGGGGGCCATTTGCATCTGATTATGGCTCAATTTGCATGCCATTAGCATGCCGGTGCGCTGATCCCCGAGGACTTGCGCCTGGCACCCTGCCAGGCAACAGCCGTCAGGAAAGGATGCCCCCTGCAGCCCGATCACGGGCAGCAATGTGTCTCCCCCCTCCAACACAGCCCTGGTGGTCCAGTGGACCAATAAGCCAGATCTCGGGCTGAAGTAATTAAACACCCCCTCACCTCCCGATCATATCCCTGGTGGTCCAGTGGACCGATAAGCCTGATCACAGGCTGGAGTATTCAAACACCCCCACCTCCCGATCATATCCCTGGTGGTCCAGTGGACCGATAAGCCTGATCGCGGGCTGGAGTGATTCAAACACCCCCCACCTCCCGATCATATCCCTGGTGGTCCAGTGGACCAAAAATCCTGATCGCGGGATGTAGTTATCACCCCAGGACATACGAGTGACCTAGTGTCCCCACCCACCCACCCACAAAGCCCCACCACCCGCTCCCCCCGCGGCGGCGGGTGGCAGCATCCCCCTGCCTGCGCTCCGCCACCCACTGACTGACTGCCCAGTAGGGCTGCCGCCCGATAGTGCAGAGCAAGAGCCAATGGGTGTGCAGCCCTACCGGCAGTCATTCGGCGGGCGTGGGGCGGCAGGTGGGTGGGATGCTGCCGCCTGCCAGGCTGCGGGGGAGGGGGTGGTAGGGCCTGCGGGGTGGGTGGGTGGGGAACACTAGGTCACCAGGGAAGTGTTCGGGGTGACAACTATATCCCGCAATCGGGATTTTCAGTCCACTGGACCACCAGGGATATGATCGGGAGGTGAGGGGTGTTTGAAAACTCCAGCCCGCGATCGGGCTCATTGGTCCACTGGACCACCAGGGATGTGTTGGGGGACATATTGCTGCCGCGATCGGGCTGGTGAGGGGGGCACAGAGAGGGGTTGAGGGCCAGCCACAGGTGGCAGCTGCTGTGTTGCACCCTGCAATCAGCAGCTCACCTGTGGGTGGCCTTGACTACTTTCTTTTCTGGGGCTCAAAGTCCTGCAGGCGCAGGGTTGGGGTTCTGCTTCTGCAATACCTCTGCACAGCCCAGCTGAATATCGGGCTGTGCAGTTTATGTATGGTTCCTCCCCCTCCAGTTCAGCATGCATTCATTTGCATTGTGCTGTTGCTCAGCATGTTTTCTGTGGCGCAACTGCCTCCTGCTGAATATCGCGGAATGGAGCAAGTTCGGACTTGCGCAGGCGCAACCCTATTGTGCATGGTGCAACCCTTTTGAATATCTGGCCCTATGTCTCTAATTTTGTGCTCATATAAGGCATTTAACTTTGCCTTAAAGATGTCCATAGTATGACTCTCCACTACATCCTTTAGTAATGAGTTCCATATAGGGACTACTCCTTGGCTAAACCAGTATCTATGTTTGTTTAGCCTCCATTTATTTTGTTTTAGTTGTAGCTCATGTGTCCTTATGGTATGAATTTTTTTTAGTTCCAGTCCTAGGCTGTCCCTCAGTTTATGATCTGTAATGGCTCTATATACAATGAACATGTCACCCCTCCATCTCATGTAGTTCAGGGAATACAGATGTAACCAGGTCTTCAGTTAACTCCATTTTGGGAGTATTTGACTTCCAAAAATAAGGCAAAAACTTCCAAAATAAAGAGGAAGGAAGTCATTGACTTCCAGATGTAAAACCAAAAATTAGATGACTTCCAAAATTGCAGGCATGGAAGTCAGAAATGATAGATTTTTCTGAAAGAAATTGTATTGTACCACTAATTTATTATGTTAATGTCCATATATTTGTCCATCCTAGAATACTGACTACCAAAAGTGGGATCCTGGAAGTATTTTGACTTCCAAAAATTTGGAATGACTTCCAGATTAGAACTCCTGGAAGTTTTAGACTTCCACTGAAAATAAATTACCCAAACCCCTGGATGTAAACCGATTCTGTTGAAACAAGTGGAGGATCTAATCTCGCAGATGGATATAAAAAAAAGTGCAGGTGCTGACTCCCTTGACCCCTACTTTCTAAAGATTGCAATGCATGCACTTGCAGTTCCTTTAACACACCTTTTTAACTTGTCCTTAAAATCTGGTTCTATTCCTGCAACTTGAAAACAGCCCAAGTTTTCCCTCTACTGAAATCAGGGGACCCCATGGACTACAACTATAGGCCAATCTCTATCATTCCAGTACTATCTAAGCTGCTAGAAAACTGGTAAGCATCCAATTAAGAGATTACCTTGAAGAATCTAATCTTTAAATCCAGCACAATCCGGGTTTCGGTCTAAGCATAGTACTATTTCTGCACTGGCTAAAGTTACAAACGATTGGCAAACCGAACTGGATAAAAAGAATAGCGTTTGTGCTGTATTCCTTGATCTAAGCAAGGCATTTGATACTGTGGACCATGAGCTGCTACTCTCTTCCTTGCACTCCATAGGCTTGGATCCATCCTCCCTTACATGGTTCAGGTGTTACCTAACAGGAAGAACACAGCAAGTGAAAGCTGAAGGAGACCTATCTCCACTAAAACCACTTCTAAGAGGAGTTCCACAAGGATCTATCCTGGCCCTATCCTTTTCGCCATTTATATTAACAATATTGATTCGAATCTTACAAAGCCACTGTACACTTGTTCATAGATGACACTTTTTATATGTCAGCAACCCATCGCCTGCTACAGCTTGAAGTTCTACAAACAGAATTCTCTCTACTACAACATCAATTATTGGAAAAAGCTTCTTTTAAATGCAAAGAAAACAAAAGCAATGTTTTTCTCCACCCAAAGCCATACAAACCCTCATTACTAAACAACCTCCCCAGCTATCCACTATCCTTGTGAAAGCCTTGATTATGTAGAAAAATTCAAGTATTTGGGGTGTTGATATAGATAGCAAACTTGACTACACAGTTCATATTGAAGAACTTTTAAAAGCTTCAGACTTGGTCTATTTTTAGAATAAGGCACTTCCTAAACAGAGATTCCAAATGAGGTTGGTCCAGGCCACATTTCTCAGTAATTGACTATGCAGACTTCCTCTATAGTCACTGCCCTATCTCCTACCTATGCAAATTGGATACACTATACCACAGAGCTCTGAGGTTCATAACAGATCTACCATTTAACACTCACCATTGCTCTCTCTATGCAGCAGTCGGTTGGTCATCTCTACATCTCAGAAGAAACAGAAATGCTGCAGTGTGGACATACAGAATTTTGACTAAGATGCTTCCAAACTATATATTAGACTGCTTGCACGAGGCCACAGCTGGCACCTATGCCCTAAGAACTACAATTTCATTATGCTCAAAGTGCCTAAAGTCAACACCCGCATGGGAGATCTGCTATCAGCTATAATCTAGCTATATCATGGAACATGATTCAAAAGTCCTGAAGCTGATCAACTGGTATCTTTAGCATCCTTCAAGCATCTATACCTAAGTCTCTTCCCTGAAAAATGCAATTGCTTCCACAAGTTCTAGTTTATTCGCAGTTCTTTCCTTCCTCCTCTCAGGCTGCCATCATATCATGGCATTCACTTCCCTAGAATTCATTCTCCACAGATACCTCACCCTGGCTATAATATTCTCCCATTAACTCCAGACTCCCTCCTTAGCCCTTATCACTGCCTTCACCTCCCCAGTTCTAGC
This sequence comes from Neoceratodus forsteri, assembly GCA_016271365.2. NCBI lineage: Eukaryota > Metazoa > Chordata > Ceratodontiformes > Ceratodontidae > Neoceratodus > Neoceratodus forsteri. The sequence goes on from CM057452.1 coordinate 758,458,547, forward strand.
ACCAGCCTCTGCTCTAGTCATGCACTCTTCCTACCATGTCACTTGTCTCAGTCTATGACCACCTCTTTCAGTCATCCAATCACTATTTCTCTTTGTCCACATTGACTTCCTTGGATCTTTGGAATCTTGGGATATCATGTTGAATGTATGCCATGTTTACTGCCAATGTTGATATGTTATATACTGGTTTACCTAGAGTGCATCTCATATGTTCCTACCATATCCTGTTATGTTTAAACAATTTCTGTTCTTGATTTCTGTATATAAGTGTTTTAATTATTCATGTACATATACCAATTATTGAACCTTGATTACTGTATATAAGTATATACGTGTTTTAAATCTTCCTATACATGTACCAATTATTGAACCTTGACCTTATCAGGTCTATCTTGCAAATGAGCTGTGCTCAATGATGTTCGCCTGAATAAATAAAGATTTGATTGATTGATTGATTGATTGATGTAACTCTTTCAGCCTGTCCTCATAAGATAGTCCTTCCAAACCTTGAAATGATCTGGTCGCTCTCTTCTGGACTCTCTCCAATCTCAATATATCCCCCTTTTTATATGGGGCCTAGATTTGCGAGCAATATTCTAGCTGTGATCTTACCAATGATCCATAGAAGGGCAGCAGTACCTCCCTGCTTCAGCTGACAATATGCCTTAAAATGCAGTTCTGTGTTGCATTAGCTATTCTTACAATTTGATCACAATGTGAGCTAAATGAAAAATCATTTTTAACTATAACTCCTAGATCTTTTTCCTCCATTGACATTTTGAATACTGATTTGTTTAGAGTATAATCTGTCTCCTGATTGTTATTCCCCATATACATGACTGTGCACTTTTCTTCATTTAATTTTAGTTTATATTTATTTAATTATTCCTCAATGTAATTTAGAGCTTCTAGGAGGGATTTATGATCCGCTACAAAATTTACAATGGCCCCTACGTGACAGCTGTCAGCAAACTTGGTGATCCATATAGACTCTTTGTTATACTTTAGAGTTGATATGTATATGTTAAATAGACATGGCCCTAACACTGAACCGTGAGGGACCACACTTGTCACTGTTAATCAATCTGATAAGACCTAATTTATTGTCACCCTCTGCCTTCTATTTTCTAGCCATGCAGATATCCAGTTTATGATGTTACTTCTTATACCTGATGTATGTAGTGAACTTATTAATTCATAATGTGGGAGCATGTCAAATGCTTTTGAGAAGTCTAAAAAGACCACATCCACTGAATTTCGCAGATCCAATGCTCTGCTCACTTTCTCATAGAAGTGAAGAAGGTTAGTCTGACATGGTTTAGCCTTTGTAAAGCCATGTTGTTGTGAATCTAGCAGGTTTAGTTGTTCTAAGTGTGAGATGATCTGGTCCTTCATTATTCCCTCCAGTACTTTGCCCAAGACTGATGTCATGCTCACAGGTCTGTAGTTTTCTGGGGAATCCTTTTTTCTATTTTTGTAGATAGGAACCACATGAGCTTCCTTCCATTTATTTACTTCTCCCTTATCAAAGGATACCTGGAAAATGAATGTTAATGGGGGGTTGGGGGGGCTATCTTAATGGCCAACTCTGAAATGACTCTTGGGTGTATCTCATCTGGCCCTGGGGATTTGTTCTTATTTAGTTTAATTAGTCTAGTGGTAACTTTCTTTATATCAATATGTATTTGGTCCTTTATTGAGCTATTCTGGCCTTTGCTGACTGGAGGATCCACTTTAGGATTAAATACAAACCCAAAGTAATCATTTTGTAGATTTGCATTTCTGATATATCTAGTATTTTCCCATTCGTATCCTTAAAGGGGCCCATACACTGTTTATTTCCTCTTTTTTGGTGTAGGTATGAATATAATTTTTTATAATTAGCCTTTGTTTTGTTTTCCAAACTCACTTCAAAATCTGGCTTAGCTTTTTTAATTAACTTCTTTACCTTTCTGGCCTGCTCTCTATAATCTGGTAGGCTGATCTTTGTAGTCCTCATTTGTTTATACGTTCTGTTTTTAAGCTTTATTTGTTTTCTAAGTTTATGGTTTAGCCATTTGGTGCTTTTTCCTTCCCTGGAGTTCTTTGCTATATATGGAACATATTTATCAGCTGCCAACTTGATTTTAGTTATCAGTATGTCCCACATTTTATTAATTGTACAGTTATTGAAATTTAATTTCCAATCCCACTGTGACATTTCTCTCATTTCCTTAAATTTCGCTTTTCTAAAATTGGGAATTTTTGCTAGCCCTGATTGTTGTTTGAAGGATTCCATTATTTCAAAGTAAACTGTTAGGTAGTCACTATTTGCTAATGGTACACCCACACATGTGTTTGTGACAAAATCACCCATGTTGGTTAGGAAGATATCCAAGCTATTCTCCCCTCTTGTGCTATCCTTTACTCTTTGTTCCAGTCCCATCTGGTTAAATTTTTCTAGATAATCTCTATATATTTTTGTTTTGGTTTTTTGTTTTTCCCAGTCTATGCTGGGTAGATTAAAATCTCCCTCCAAAATAATATTATCCGCTGGATTAATGTGATCTAAATAACTTAGAATTTCTTTGTTATCCTCACTGTTTGTGGAAGGAGGATGGTATAAGACTCCCAACATGATTTTTGGGGCATTGAGAGGAATTATTTTAATCCATAAGTGTTCTATACTTAGGTTTCCATCATGAACATCCATACTTTTTAGTGACTCATGGATATATAGTGCCACTCCCCCTCATCTCCTGTGTCTCCTTGGTTTGTTAAACAGGTTGTACCCTTTGATGTTTTCATCCCATGTATCCCCCTTTTCCTACCAGGTTTCTGTGAGAAGTGCTATTTGCATGTTTTTATGCTTCAGTAGAAACTTAAATTAATTTAATTTCTTATCAAGGCTTCTAACATTCTATTGTGCATAGACATAGAATCTTGAGCTAGATGGAATGTTTAGCCCCTACAAGCTCTCACCATACAGTATGATGCAACACACTACCACAACCTCTCCAAAACAGTGATCCTGGGCAGAGTGGCATGCATGTCCCTACCCTTGTAGGCACACCCAAGCAACCTCACCATGGGAAATCTGCTGGAGACCCAGTATGACTAAAAATAGACACTGATGTGAGTCTCGTATGTTGTAGGGCCACAATGGGCCATCTCATAGCACAAGGAAGATGTTCAAGATCAGAGATGCAGTATCAATGTCAACATGTTGGAAATAAGAGCAGTGCCTCAGGTATTACTTTAGTTCAACATTTACATCAAAGAAAAATTGGTGATGATACGCTCCAACAACAGGGTCAGAGTAGTGTCCATTGCAAAACAAGGGGGCACCTGGAGCAAGAGATTATTACAGGAGGCCAGCAAGGTACTGAAGTAAATATGGAACAGTATTTCACATATCACTGCAATCCACTTGATGGGGAAACTTAATGTACATATGGACTGGCTCAGTTGGCACTCTATCAATATGGACGAGTAACTCTACACTCAGAATATTCAACCTAGTAAATGAGAGATAGAGTCCACTACAAATAGACCTCATGGCAACCAAGAAAAATGCCCAATTAAAGTCACTGAATTCTCAGTTCAAGGAGCTACCATGGGACTTCAACCAAGCATATAGCTTTTTGCCATTCTCTGTCATACAACATGCTCTATGAAGAGTGCAACATAACGGATTAATGGTGGTTCTCAACATCCCACACTGACCTAGATGAGACAGGCCCATGGCCATGGTGGCAACAGCAGGGAATCATGATTGGCACCTACCAAACAAGGCAGACATACTGATTCAAGGCCTGATCCAGCTCCCCAGCCCACAAAACCTATGACTTTTGGAATGGCTCCCAAAAGGGAGAGACTGCTGAAAAAAGGCTATGATGACAGAGTAAGCAATCCCAAAAGAGGGAAATGCACTCCCAAATAATAAGAGACCAGTCAAAAAAGACTGCAACTGATAACAATTTAAGGGAGAAAAAGTCAGCACTCACATCCAGCACAGTGGGGTTTAGAAAGGAGAAAGAAATTTCGCTAGTCTAACATTATCATGCCTGTTGTTATTTTATTCCTGGGCAAAAAAGGGCAAAAAAAAAAGAAATATCACAGCTTCCGTGTGATATACTGGGGCTTTCCAGCATGGTGACTCATGCCATCACTAACCCCCACTTAACATTTCGCTCCTTTCCCAGGACCGTCATCAGAGGTCAAATGGAGTCTGGCAAGAATAGCCTATTTTATAGTCCATATGTTACGTCACATGGAATACATCATAATGTAATGTCAGACAGCCAGACACTAAGAGTACCACCAGAAAACATGTTATACATGCAAACATAGTTACTGTGCAAACAACAAATTGAACATAGAAACATAGAAACATAGAATTTGATGGCAGATAAGGACCGCTTGGCCCACCCAGTCTGTCCATTTCCCTACCTGATGGATAAGCTGCAGATCCTAGTTAACCAGCAGCCTACTTCTTCCTACCCAACCCCCTAGAATTGCCTTATGACTGTCCCATGCATGCTTGAATTCCACCACTGTTTTTGACTCCACAACCTCCTGTGGAAGGCTGTTCCATACATACACAACCCTCTCTGTGAAAAAATACTTCCTTAAATTACCTCTGAGCTGCCCCCCTGCTCACAGCTGTGAAAAGTGATAATAAATGCATATTTACAACAATAAATACATTAGAATAATATCACAATGTTTTCAGAACTCATGCAAAGTAGAAAAATACAGAATGCATAACGTATCGGAAATAAATATCCATTACAATACGCTTAATCAGTAAAATACAAGCATTCATATGCCAAGCTCACAGGTCTATAGTTTTCTGGGGAATACTTTTCGTGATGTCTGTTACCAATTTCAAATGCTTAAATATGAGCTAATCATATAAACCCATTGTGGTACTCTTAGTGTCTAGCTATCTAACATCACATTATGATGTATCACATGTGACGTAATATATGATGTACTCTGAAATAATAATAAAAAAAAAATATGGACTATATTACCGACGATTCTTGCCAGACACCATTTGACCTTTGATGAAGGTTATGGGGGAAGGAATGAAATGTTAGGTAGGTGAAGGTTAGTGATGATGTGAGCTACCATGCCAGAGAGCCCCAGTATGCAACATTTGTTGCATATTTTTGCACAAGAATAAAATAAGAGGCATGATAATGTGAGACTAGTGCAATTTTTTTCTCTTTACTAAACCCTGTAGTGTTGGAGGTGAGTGCTGACTTCTTTTCTCTGAAATTTTGCAAGGCACTACCAGACCAAGTGCATTTCTGTTTATGATTTGAGGACAATTCTATTTTAAACACTTTCCACAGAAAGCATGTAACTGCATATTTCAAGCAACTGTCCTCGAAGAAAATTCAAATGCAGAATATTGACAAATACAAAGTGATTCAAACTGGCTATAAACTTATTACACATCTGAAGAGGCCCAACTGCCCCAGTGCTTTGCTCTGAATGAGCTTTGCCCCATTTCAACTGGCCCATCTTTATTCTGGAGTGCATTTCCCTTTATTAAGATTGTTTACATGTAGCCTGGGCTGGCCTTCCTGTGATTTGCACTCCTCAAGCACCATAGTAGCATAACCAAGGGTGTAGACAGGCATACTCACTGTACACATTTGTGTACAGTTTTGTTGAGTGCCTACCATAAACCATAAGCCACTCTGTTAATATTATCATTCTAATCCCCGCCTATTGGGCTGTGTGGCTGGGTGTTTGTGCTGTCTCTGTCAATAGTTTAGTTTTGTGGATTTTCCTGTGTTTTGGCTTGGAAGAACTAGACCATTCTTGGATATGTGCTCTATGAAAGTTTCCTGGACTAAGAAACTGGAAAACATCACCAGCAGATATTGGGATTCTCATGATAAATCAACTTTTTTGGAAGCCATCAAAATCAAAGTAAGTACAGCTAAGAAATTCTACAAGCTCTGACCTGGGGAGTGCAAACTGAATCAACATTTCCGTCTACCTTGTTGCTAAAGGGAACTGCATGTCTTTGAGAACCATTCACAACTATTTAAACAAAGGAAGACACTGACAAATGGTTTCCTGCATATGCCCCAGGCCAGTGTTCCAGAATTTAACACATCCTTTGTCTTGTTACCATAGATCAAACAGTTTACTGGTCATTTTCCTGTGGATTTGATTATTTTACATCATTTGGCAATGGGCAAATCCTCCCTCTGGAGGCACACCACTGAAAGTGATCTGTCCCTGCTCATGTGTGAGCCTTGGGCACATCTAGCCAAATTGTATACAACTATTTCTATGTTGCATTTTCAACATTACCACCTGGCATACTACTATTCAAAAAAGAAACACAACCTCTCTCTGACTGAACTCTGCCTATGCACCCTGAAACTTGTGCTCCTCCTCCTGCTGCTATCAGGGACTGTTCACCCTAACCCCGGACCAAACACCTCCAACCAAAATAAACCAGCAGGCACTCTCTCAATCATGTGTCTGAACATCTGCAGTTTACTTCCAAAGCTTGATGCACTGCAAGCCTTTACCACCCAACACAACCCGGATATTCTGTCAGTAGTTGAAACTTGGATCACCCCAAAGATTACTGACCAGGCAATCACCCTTCCTGGCTACAATGTCTTCCGCATTGATCTTAAGTCCAAAAGAGGTGGAGGGTGTGCCTTATATGTGAAAGACACTTTCCGAGGACACCCCATTGATTCCAATCTTCCAGGAACACCTGCTCAGATTCTTCCCATCAGTCTTCTATTAGGCGCCCACAATAAGGCCCTCACAGTTGTCACTGTTTACATACCTCCTAAAGAACAGGGACCTGGTCTAACAGCTGTCCTTGACTTTGTCAAACCCACCCATCGGACTCCGAAAATCATCCTTCTTGGTGACTTTAACATTAATTGGCTCTCAGCTGAATGTGGGTCATTTAAGGACTCCGTTATATCAGCTAACCTGACTCAAATGGTTGACTATGCAACCAGAAAGAACTACAGAACTGGGACCTGCACTCTACCTGACTGGATCCTAACCAACCACCCTCCCGGATCACGAAAACCTCAGTCCTCCTACTCACTCAGTGACCACTCTTCCATCAGCTGTACCTGGTCAAACAAATTCTATAAGCCCCTCCAAAAATCATCACCAGCAGAGTCCTACCCGTGGTCAGCTACCCACCTCAAATCACACCTCAGTCTGCAGGACTGGTCCCCCATCTTCAAGGCAACAGATACTACAACTGCACTGGAGCAATTTATTCACATTTTCAATGAAGCCTGTAATAAATTTGCCCCTCTCAAAAAGCATAAAGTTAAATCGCTCAGTAACCCTTGGCTGTCAGGAGACCTCCTAAAAAAACTTAAATCCAGGGACTACCTCTGGGAACTGGCTAGAAACTCTGGTAAGCAACTCGACATCCAGAATTATAAACGGGCACGGAACGACTGCACCAAATCCATTCGGCAACAGAAATCTGACTACTATAAAAATGCCCTCACTAACTCCTGAGGAAATGGGAGGGATTTCTAGAAAAACATTAAAGAGGTCACTGGGAGCAGTCAAAATCCTCGCCAAACATTCTCAAATATAAATGGGCACACCACACTTGACTCTAAACTATTACGAACACTTTTAACATCGCTTTCACTGACCTTGGCAGTGTCTCCTCCAACTTCTTCCAAGATGTGTCAACTCCCATCCCCCCAACTCCTCCACCCACGCCTGTCACCCACCTTTCTACTTTAAAGCACTAAAGAAACATCAAGTCCGAAACTACATTGCCAAAGCCATCAGCAAATCTAGAACAAGCAATGACACACTTGACCTCAAGCTACTGGCCCTAACGCTTGACGAGGTACTTGGATCCCTCACCAAAATCTTTAATCTCTCTCTTTCCTCTAGCCAATTCCCAGACAAAAGGAAAATGGCCACTGTTACCTAATTCACAAAGTGGTGATAAGGCTGACCATGCGAACTTCCGCCCTATCTCCATTCTGCCTCCCTATCGAAGGCACTGGAGCGTATAGTAGCGACCAACTTACCGAGCATCTGGACAATTATAATATTCTCTGTAACAGCAACATGGCTTTAGAAAGGTCATAGTACATCCTCTGCCTACTCAAATTCACCAGCTCCATTCACAGCTCCCTTGACAATGGACAACTAACTGGTGCTATTTTCTTATCGACCTGACCAAAGCCTTCAATACTGTCCACCACTCCCTCCTGCTGAGTCAACTAAAAAATGCTGGTATCTCCAATGATTCAATCTCTTGGTTCAAAAGCTATCTTGAAAACTGCACCCAGCGTGTAAAAATTGGAGATGTGCACTCTGATTCAAGACCTGTCCTCTCTGGAGTCCCCCAGGGTTCAATACTGGGCCCTCTACTCTTCAGCCTGTTCCTTAACACCCTACCGGACTCCTGCACTGAACATATCACCCTGTATGCGATGATGCAGTATCTTGCACACACAGGACCCAAAGAAATTGCAAGAAAATCTCAACTCGGCTTCTCCTCAGTTGAGAATTGGCTCACAAAGCACAAACTGATCCTTAATCAAAAAAAAAACAAAGACCATGATCTTCAGCAGCTCCCATAATAAACATAAGCACTTCCAACTCTCTGTTATCACCAGACAAGGTGCCGCACTGGAACAGGTCAAAAACTTTAAATACCTCGGGATCACCCTTGACCCTCACCTCTCCTACACTGCCCACATCAACCATGTCACCAAAGCCGCCAAGTCCCGGCTAGGCCTGCTATTCCATCATAGGAAATACCTGACACCTGAAGCCCTCACTGTCGCTGTCCAGAACTCCATCATATCCATCACTGATTATGGCATTATCATTTACGGCTCTGCTACAACCACTGCACTCAAACGTGTATCCACCATCCTCAACGAGGCCTGTCGACTTGTCACTGGCTCCCAATGCCTAACTCACACCTGTGACCTCTATTCTCAAACTGGATGGTTGAATCTTGCCAATCGAATAAAACACCAAACTTTTATTACTACTAAGAAAATCTTGCTGGGCCTTGCCCCCCATGGAGTCTGTGCCCTCATACAACCAAGAATCCACCGACACCAGGGGATCGAAACCTCAGCTTCTGCAAGTCACGTGCACGCACAACACAGGGCCAAAGATCCTTTGCTACTAGACCACTAGTTGGTACAACAGTCTTCCAGCGATATCTCATCTTCTCTATCGCTCAGCACTTTTAAGACTCTGCCCGGCCAACACTGACTGCCTCCAACCTCTGTGACTGTTAGGCTAAGCATATCTTTTGGGTTCCATAGCTGAAGATGCCCTTTGGACCCACACATCTACCCTGCACTTTCCAGCACCCCCTTCCTATCTTTACCTCCCTGCTGGCCCATGACAAATGCCACCCGGCTGCACTACCTCTATTCTTATGCACCTTCCACCTCTCCTCTCTGTCCCCCCCAACCTGCCTCCCTTCTCTCCCATCCACTTAGTCTCCTGATTTCACCCTCCTCCTTTCCCTTTCCTTCCCCAAAGTTTCACCTTATTGTTCTTTTTTCATCTACAAGACTATGTGTGTTTTTTTTTTAATTTTATAAACTGTTATCTTTGCTTAAGATTGTCTCAATTGTACCAATGATGTGGACCCTTTGTAAAAGAGCCTTGGCTCAAAGGTATTTGTAAACCTAGAACAAATAAATAAATAAATACAAATAAAATCTGTAGTATTTGGGTTAGTTTAGGCCACTGAGGAGTGTCCAATACATGTATAACCTCTTTAGAGAGTAGAGGAGTCATCTGACAACAATCTGACTTGTTTTGGAAGGGGGTGCCATTTGGAAAGGATGTGTACATTTTTTAATGGGGGGGGTGTAAATGTTGGAGATTGTGTACAAAATGGAAATTTATGGCTACACTCCTGAGCATAACCACTGTTTCCCAAAATTTGTTTACAATGAGAAGGTATAATGTCACAGTCAAGGAAGTTCTCAAACCACTGGGACATGCACCAGGCTATGGAATATCTTCACTAGGTGGTGCATGGTGTGGCATATCACAGCCACAGAGGAGATGATTCCACAAGTAGAGACATTGCAATATTTTTCTCTGTGGACAAATTCGTTGCAATTTGCAAAACTCGCATTGGTGGGTAAGTTCGCAAATTTTTCCTGTTCACTAGGAAGTTCACCTATAGTGACTTCGACTTTCAATTTCACATTTTAATTTCAACTTTGCATTAGAAAGGTGAAGTTTACCCAAAAAAAGTCCTGGTCACAAGAGAGACCTTCTGAAGGTCACATGTTGTATTGTCATGTTGTATTGCTACTGGGCAGTAAGTGTGTCACTTTCAGTTTCTCTCAGTTGTAGTGAGTGAGACAGTGTGAGCTGAGCTTGCAGCATCCAGGACTCAGAGAAAGACACACAGTTCAACAGAACTTTTACGAAACCTGTTATTTCTAAATCTTTTGATTTAGAACCTTTTTTAATAACGTAATCTGTGTCTATAATTGTTTTTGCACTCTTGTTTCCTTTACTGTTTGCTTTCTGTCTCTCTCTTTCTCTTTTTTCCTTTGTTTTTGATTAAAGTGCCCCATCCTTCCCCTGATGAAGCATGGAGTCTGTAAAACTGGCTGTCATGGTGTCTGGACCCATGGTGGGTCTGGAACTATCCACCCGAATCAGGCACAGTTCCTTAGGAAGTGCCTGATTCAGGCAGCTCCACTACCTGAGCAGCAGGGGGACAGGAGTGTTGCCCCCCCACACCAGTCCTGGAGTGTGAGTAGCAGCAGCAGCACTGTCAGTCTCAGGGTGAAGAAGCACTGTGGAACCCCTGCCCCCCCCAGGTTGCAGCACCATCACCTCCATTACCTTCCCCCTGCAGAGGAGACCACTTGTTCAGCAGCAGCAGTAGCCCACCAACTCCTCCCCTACCGTAGGTCATTGCTTGTGTGGTTTTTCTTTACAAGTGACTCAAGTGACCCAAGTGTGGTCACTTGCAATCTTTGCAGCAAGCAGGTCCACTGGGAGAAGAAAGGTAGCCACCTTGGCATGTAGAGTGCGGAGGACCCACCTGGTGTTACACCACTAGGTAGAGTGGGAAGCCAGACTTTGAGAAGAAGGAGTAGTGGGTGTGGGGATGGTGGCCCACCTGTGTGGGAAGTGGGTAGGCAGACCCATGTTGAGACTCGGTGTGCAAGTACAATTGTGGGGCAGTGCTGGGCAGAAGAATCAGTGCCCCCTGTTCCAGCTCCTCCTCGTCCTTCTCTCTGTCCTCTGGAAACAACAGTACCGCCTGCACCACAACCAGCAGCAACAGCAGCAGAGCTGGCCTCAGTGAGGCAGGAACTATCCATCCTCTGCTGCCAGCTCACTGAGGCCCAGCAGGACATTAAAGTTTTTCTTGGAAACCAGGAGAAGATGCTGCCAGTGATGGAGAAGCTCCGCTGTGGTGGTGTGGGTGGAACTGGAGGTGGGGCTGTGTAAAAATAGTGGAAACATTTTTCCTATCCTCTGTCCTCTTTCTCTTTATAGTCTTTAGTCTATAGATGTTTCAAGTTTTGTAGTCATTATTTGTTAACCACCCAAAAAGGAAAAAAAAGGTGTCAAAATAGCAAATAAATTTGTCCTCTCCTTTTTCTCTTTTTAGTCTTTAGTCTATAGTCCTTTTCTTTCCAAGTTTTGTAGTCCTTTTAACCCCCTCAAAAAATACATTTTTTATATCCTGTTTCATTTCATACTCTTTAGTGTAGTCTTTCCCAATTTTATAGTTCTTCCTCATTACCCCCAAAAAGAAACAAAATTGTACAAATAGCAAAAAAAAAGTCCTATCCTCTTTTTCTTTGTAGTCTTTAATCTATAGTCTTTCTCTTTCCAAGTTTTGTATTCCTTCGTTACACCCAAAAAAGAAAAAAAATTTTTTAAATAGCCAAAACATTTCTATCTTAATCTGTGTGTATTGCTCCTCTTCATTGATCTTTTTCTACTGTCTTAAAAAAAGTTATATTTCCTGAATCCTAACTTCCTTCCTATATGTCTTGTCTAACATTCACATCTCTGTTTACCTATCTCTTTCCTTAATTTTTCTCAACTACCAGAAAAAATTTGTCACAGTGTGCTACAGGTACCATTACAAGGTATTATGCTGTGTGTGGTAGAGTGCCCCAACAATGTTGTTGTTTTATTCAGTTGCTAAGTATGCCAAAATCACAATTTACATAACTTCTCTGCACCCTGAAATGTTCTCAAGTGTATTAAAACATTATGCAGGCTGTTACATCATGCTGTCATGCAACACAGTACTGTACATGAAGTGTCTGAGAAACAAAGTTCATTGTCATCTTGTCCTGTAAAATTCTTCTGATGCCCAGAAGTGAGAAGTGCTCTGAGAAGTCAGAAATACTGTACTGCTGCTCACTGACACCTGGTTCAGTTACTGACATATCAGCAAAGGTAAGTATTTTTTTTCCTTTTGGGGGGGGTCTGTGGATGTGAGACAGTGAAACCATTGTCTTTCTAAACATCTTTTGTCATTGTTTCTCTCCTTGCAGGTATTTATCAGGGTGATTCAGTGCTGTTGCTGCATGGGTTTCACCCATGGTTCTTGATTTCAGACCTTTGTGTACCCTGGGAAGGTAAGCATTTTTTTTCTTATAAAATAATAGGACCTTAACCACAGGGCAGGATAACTACTGTCTTCTCCTATTTCTTTCATTTCAGGTAATAAACTGAAAATTGTAAAATCAGGCAGTAGAGTAGGTGGGGGCCTGGAGGACTGCATTGCATGATGATTGATGCACAATGGACAACATGAGTGTACACACTGTACAGTGCTGAAGGACAAGAAGCTGTTCATCTTGCTGGCATGATATGTCACTGTTAGTCCTGATATGAAGACAAAATACAAATTGTTCAGACACTGTGGTATGCTCCTCACTGGGTTGAGTAGACCTATGAAAGAAAAATATAATAAAAAAATAAGAACAGAAAATAACTTTCTAAAAAGGATACCTACTGTCATTTAGGCGATGGTCTGGCCCTTCCATAGAACAAAGTTTCTCCAGTAGAAGATGTAGGAAAAGCTATCACCTGTGAAGAATGAAAGAGATATTATTTAGCATGACTTGGCATGGCCACTGTGTCACTGTTCACCTGTGAAAGCAAAATACATAAAATAAAAAATTAGAGACAGGAAAAAATGATAGCACATACTTACCAACAGATTATTGATGGTCATGTCATTAGTGACATATGAACATATGAATCTGCTAGCAGAAACAGGACTTGTGGTCTATCAAGTCTGCTCGAATGTGCAGCTAGCTCCCTACATTGCAGCTGCCCCCCCACAGTACCATAGCCAATAGTGCTGCTGCAACATTCTGTGGCTTGTGCTGTGCTGTTTAAATTAGAGGGAGACAAAAGGAAAACAAAAACACATTTAAAGTAGCAATATGTGTTGCTAACTATATAGTTTTCTTCAGGAATAATATTTGCCTGCCCAAAATATTAAGATGTCCATTTTGTTCGCCATTTTATTTCACTCCTGAGACAACGTACAGGATTTTCAACTGTTTAAAATTACCCAGTCCTGTGTCACACATGCCATGAAAAAATTAAATATTGTGGCACAGTGCTATCTGTTCTTTACCAGAGCAGAAACATGTGTTAATACCACCCTAATATATGGGGGATCCTCTGTAGAACACATTTCAAAAAACTGTGACTGGCAGCAATCTTTAATGCTGTGAGTCATTAATTACATTAGCTATAGGAGCATGTTTGACACTATCTGTGCAATGTAAGATTAAACAAAGCATGTTGATAAAGTAGGATGTATTAAATGCATTTTTTTAAGTATAGGGTGACATTTTTGGATGACTAATGAATATTGCTGCTTCAAATGAAATGAATTTACCATCACTGCATACACTGTTGGCCTTTGCTGTAGTCCAGATGGTTGGTGGGATTACTGGCAGCACTGGTAGAATGGCTGAAAGCAAGCTGGCTGGCTGGTGGGATTACTGGTGGCACAGGCAGGATAGCTAAAAACAGGCTGTCTGGCTAGTGGGATTGCTGGTGGTACTGGCAGGATGGCTAAAAGCAGGATTTCTAGCTGGTGGTATTACTGGTGGCACTGGCAGGATGACTAAAACCAGGCTGTCTGGCTGGTGGGAATACTGGCATCACTGGCAGGATGGCTAAAAGCAGGCTTTCTGGCTGGTGGGATTACTGGTGGCACTGGCAGGATGACTAAAACCAGGCTGTCTGGCTGGTGGGATTACTGGCATCACTGGCAGGATGGCTAAAAGCAGGATTTATGGCTGGTGGGATTACTGGTGGCACTGGCAGGATGACTAAAACCAGGCTGCCTGGCTGGTGAGATTACTGGCATCACTGCCAGGATGGCTAAAAGCAAGCTGGCTGGCTGGTGGGATTACTGGTGGCACTGGTGGGATGACTAGAAGCAGGCTGTCTGGCTGGTGAGATTACTGGTAGCACTGGAAGGGTGACTAAAAGCAGGCTGTCTGGCAGGTGGGATTACTGGTGGCACTGGCAGGATGGCTAAAAGCAGGTTGTCTGGCTGGTGGGATTACTGGCAGCACTGGCAGGATGAATAAAAACAGGCTGTCTGGCTGGTGGGATTACTGGTGGCACTGGCAAGAAGGTGAAAACCAGGCTGTCTGGCTTGTGGGATTACTGGCAGCACTGGCAGGATGGCTAAAAGCAGACTGTCAGGCTGGTGGAATTACTGGCATCACTGACAGGATGGCTAAAAGCATGTTTTTTGGCTGGTGGGATTACTGGTGGCACTGGCGGGATGGCTAAAAGCAGGCTGGCTGTCTGGTAGGGTTACTGGTGGCACTGGCAGGATGACTAGAAGCAGGCTGTCTGACTGGTGGAATTACTGGTGGCACTGACAGGATGACTAGAATCAGGCTGTCTGGCTGGTGTGATTACTGGTGGCACTGGCAGGGATACTAAAAGGCTGTCTGGCTGGTGGAATTACTGGTGGCACAGGCAGGGTGACTAAAAGCAGGCTGTCTGACTGGTGGGATTACTGGTGGCACTGGCAGGATGGAAAAAAGCAGGCTGTCTGGCTGGAGGGATTACTGGCATCACTGGCAGGATGGCTAAAAGCAGGCTGTCGGGCTGGTGGGATTACTGGTGGCACTGGCAGGGTGATTAAAAGGAGGTTGTCTGGTGGGATTACTTGTGGCACCAGCAGGATGGCTAAAAACAGGCTGCCTTTCTTGTGGGATTACTGGCATATCTGGCCAGATAGCTAAAAGCAGGCTGTCTGGCTGGTAGGATTACTGGTGGCACTGGCAGGATGGCTAAAAGCAGGGTGTCTGGCTGTTGGAATTACTGGTGGCACTGGTAAAGTGGCTAAAAGCAGGCTGTCTAGCTGGTGGGATTACTGGCGGCACTGGCAGGATGACTAAAAGCAGGTTGTCTTGCTGGTGGGATTACTGGCATCACTGGCAGGATGGCTAAAAGCAGCCTGTCTGGCTGGTGGGATTACTGGTGGCACTGGTAGGGTGACTAAAAGCAAGCTGTCTGGCTGGTGGGATTATTGGTGGCACTGGCTGGATGGCTAAAAACAGACTGTCAGGCTTGTGGGAATACTGGAGGCACTAGCAGGAAGGTGAAAACCAGGCTGTCTGGCTGGTGGAATTACTGGTGGCGCTGGCAGGATGGCTGAAAGCAGGCTATCTGGCTGGTGGGATTACTGGTGGCACTGGCAAGATGGTTAAAAGCAGGCTGTCTGGCTGGTGGGATTAAAGGTGGCACTGGCAGGATGACAAGAAGCAGGCTATCTAACTGGAGGATTACTGGTGGCACTGGCAGGATGGCTAAAAGCAGGCTGTCTGGCTTGTGGGATTACTGGTGGCACTTGCAGGGTGACTAAAAGGCTGTCTGACTGGTGGGATTACTGGCATCACTGGCAGGATGGCTAAAAGCAGGCTGGCTGTCTGGTAGGGTTACTAGTGGCACCGGCAGGATGACTAGAAGCAGGCTATCTAACTGGTGGGATTACTGGTGGCACTGGCAGGATGGCTAAAAGCAGGCTGTCTGGCTTGTGGGATTACTGGTGGCACTTGCAGGGTGACTAAAAGGCTGTCTGGCTGGTGGGATTACTGGTGGCACTGGCAGGGTGACTAAAAGCAGGCTGTCTGGCTGGTGGAATTACTGGCATCACTGACAGGATGGCTAAAAGCATGTTTTCTGGCTGGTGGGATTACTGGTGGCTCTGGCAGGATGACTAAAAGCAGGCTGTCTGACTGGTGGGATTACTGGCATCACTAGCAGGATAGCTAAAAGCAGGCTGGCTGTCTGGTAGGGTTACTGGTGGCACTGGCAGGATGACTAGAAGCAGGCTGTCTGACTGGTGGGATTACTGGTGGCACTGGCAGGATGACTAAAACCAGGCTGTCTGGCTGGTGGGATTACTGGCATCACTGGCAGGATGGCTAAAAGCAGGATTTCTAGCTGGTGGGATTACTGGTGGCATTGGCAGGATGACTAAAACCAGGCTGTCTGGCTGGTGGGATTACTGGCATCACTGGCAGGATGGCTAAAAGCAGGCTTTCTGGCTGATGGGATTACTGGTGGCACTGGCAGGATGACTAAAACCAGGCTGTCTGACTGGTGGGATTACTGGCGTCACTGGCAGGATGGCTAAAAGCAGGATTTCTGGCTGGTGGGATTACTGGTGGCACTGGCAGGATGACTAAAACCAGGATGCCTGGCTGGTGAGATTACTGGCATCACTGCCAGGATGGCTAAAAGCAAGATGGCTGGCTGGTGGGATTACTGGTGGCACTGGTGGGATGACTAGAAGCAGGCTGTCTGGCTGGTGAGATTACTGGTAGCACTGGCAGGGTGACTAAAAGCAGGCTGTCTGGCAGGTGGGATTACTGGTGGCACTGGCAGGATGGCTAAAAGCAGGCTGTCTGGCTGGTGGGATTACTGGCAGCACTGGCAGGATGACTAAAAATAGGCTGTCTGGCTGGTGGGATTACTGGTGGCACTGGCAAGAAGGTGAAAACCAGGCTGTCTGGCTTGTGGGATTACTGGCAGCACTGGCAGGATGGCTAAAAACAGACTGTCTGGCTGGTGGGATTAATGGAGGCACTGGCAGGATGGCTAAAAGCAGGCTGTCTGGCTGGTGGGATTACTAGTGGCAACGGCAAGACGGCTAAAAGCAGGCTGTCTGGCTTGTGGGATTACTGGCGGCACTGGCAGGATGGCTAAAAGCAGGCTGTCTGGCTGGTGGAATTACTGGCATCACTGACAGGATGGCTAAAAGCAGGCTGGCTGTCTGGTAGGGTTACTGGCGGCACTGCCAGGATGGCTAAAAGCAGGCTGTCTGGCTGGTGGAATTACTGGCATCACTGACAGGATGGCTAAAAGCAGGCTGGCTGTCTGGTAGGGTTACTGGTGGCACTGGCAGGATGACTAGAAGCAGGCTGTCTGACTGGTGGAATTACTGGTGGCACTGGCGGGATGACTAGAATCAGGCTGTCTGGCTGGTGTGATTACTGGTGGCACTGGCAGGGAGACTAAAAGGCTGTCTGGCTGGTGGGATTACTGGTGGCACTGGCAGGATGGCTAAAAGCAGGCTGTCGGGCTGGTGGGATTACTGGTGGCAATGACAAGGTGGCTAAAAGCAGGCTGTCTGGCTGTTGGTATTACTGGTGGCACTGGCAGGGTGATTAAAAGCAGGTTGTCTGGTGGGATTACTTGTGGCACCAGCAGGATGGCTAAAAACAGGCTGCCTTTCTTGTGGGATTACTGGCATATCTGGCCAGATAGCTAAAAGCAGGCTGTCTGGCTGGTAGGATTACTGGTGGCACTGGCAGGATGGCTAAAAGCAGGGTGTCTGGCTGTTGGAATTACTGGTGGCACTGGTAAAGTGGCTAAAAGCAGGCTGTTTAGCTGGTGGGATTACTGGCGGCACTGGCAGGATGACTAAAAGCAGGTTGTCTTGCTGGTAGGATTACTGGCATCACTGGCAGGATGGCTAAAAGCAGGCTGTCTGGCTGGTGGGATTACTGGTGGCACTGGTAGAGTGACTAAAAAGCAAGCTGTCTGGCTGGTGGGATTACTGGTGGCACTGGCTGGATGGCTAAAAACAGACTGTCAGGCTTGTGGGAATACTGGAGGCACTGGCAGGAGGGTGAAAACCAGGCTGTCTGGCTGGTGGAATTACTGGTGGCGCTGGCAGGATTGCTAAAAAGCAGGCTATCTGGCTGGTGGGATTACTGGTGGCACTGGCAAGATGGTTAAAAGCAGGCTGTCTGGCTGGTGGGATTACTGGCGGCACTGGCAGGATGACTAGAAGAAGGCTATCTAACTGGTGGTATTACTGGTGGCACTGGCAGGATGGCTAAAAGCAGGCTGTCTGGCTTGTGGGATTACTGGTGGCACTTGCAGGGTGACTAAAAGGCTGTCTGACTGGTGGGATTACTGGCATCACTGACAGGATGGCTAAAAGCATGTTTTCTGGCTGGTGGGATTACTGGTGGCTCTGGCAGGATGACTAAAAGCAGGTTGTCTGGTGGGATTACTTGTGGCACCAGCAGGATGGCTAAAAACAGGCTGCCTTTCTTGTGGGATTACTGGCATATCTGGCCAGATAGCTAAAAGCAGGCTGTCTGGCTGGTAGGATTACTGGTGGCACTGGCAGGATGGCTAAAAGCAGGGTGTCTGGCTGTTGGAATTACTGTTGGCACTGGTAAAGTGGCTAAAAGCAGGCTGTTTAGCTGGTGGGATTACTGGCGGCACTGGCAGGATGACTAAAAGCAGGTTGTCTTGCTGGTAGGATTACTGGCATCACTGGCAGGATGGCTAAAAGCAGGCTGTCTGGCTGGTGGGATTACTGGTGGCACTGGTAGAGTGACTAAAAGCTGTCTGGCTGGTGGGATTACTGGTGGCACTGGCTGGATGGCTAAAACAGACTGTCAGGCTTGTGGAATACTGGAGGCACTGGCAGGAGGTTGAAAACCAGGCTGTCTGGCTGGTGGAATTACTGGTGCTGGCAGGATGGCTAAAAGCAGGCTATCTGGCTGGTGGGATTACTGGTGGCACTGGCAAGATGGTTAAAAGCAGGCTGTCTGGCTGGTGGAATTACTGGCGGCACTGGCAGGATGACTAGAAGCAGGCTATCTAACTGGTGGTATTACTGGTGGCACTGGCTGGATGGCTAAAAGCAGGCTGTCTGGCTTGTGGGATTACTGGTGGCACTTGCAGGGTGACTAAAAGGCTGTCTGACTGGTGGGATTACTGGCATCACTGGCAGGATGGCTAAATCAGGCTGGCTGTCTGGTAGGGTTACTAGTGGCACTGGCAGGATGACTAGAAGCAGGGTATCTAACTGGTGGGATTACTGGTGGCACTGGCAGGATGGCTAAAAGCAGGCTGTCTGGCTTGTGGTATTACTGGTGACACTTGCAGGGTGACTAAAAGGCTGTCTGGCTGGTGGGATTACTGGTGGCACTGGCAGGGTGACTAAAAGCAGGCTGTCTGGCTGGTGGAATTACTGGCATCACTGACAGGATGGCTAAAAGCATGTTTTCTGGCTGGTGGGATTACTGGTGGCTCTGGCAGGATGACTAAAAGCAGGCTGTCTGACTGGTGGGATTACTGGCATCACTAGCAGGATGGCTAAAAGCAGGCTGGCTGTCTGGTAGGGTTACTGGTGGCACTGGCAGGATGACTAGAAGCAGGCTGTCTGACTGGTGGGATTACTGGTGGCACTGGCAGGATGACTAGAAGCAGGCTGTCTGGCTGGTGGGATTACTGGTGGCACTGGCAGGGAGACTAAAAGGCTGTCTGGCTGGTGGGATTACTGGTGGCACTGGCAGGGTGACTAAAAGCAGGCTGCCTGACTGGTGGGATTACTTGTGGCACTGGCAGGATGGCTAAAAGCAGGCTGTCTGGCTGGTGGGATTACTGGCATCACTGGCATGATGGCTAAAAGCAGGCTGTCTGGCTAGTGGGATTACTGGTGGCACTGACATGGTGGCTAAAAGCAGGCTGTCTGGCTGTTGGGATTACTGGTGGCACTGGCAGGGTGATTAAAAGCAGGTTGTCTGGTGGGATTACTTGTGGCACCAGGAGGATGGCTAAAAACAGACTGCCTCTCTTGTGGGATTACTGGCATATTTGGCCAGATGGCTAAAAGCAGGCTATCTGGCTGGTAGGATTACTGGTGGCACTGGCAGGATGGCTAAAAGCAGGCTGTCTGGCTGGTGGAATTACTGGTGGCACTGGTAAGGTGGCTAAAAGCAGGCTGTCTGGCTGGTGGGATTGCTGGCAGCAGTGGCAGGATGACTAAAACTAGGTTGTCTTGCTGGTGGGATTACTGACATCACTGGCAGGATGGCTAAAGCAGGCTGTTTGGCTGGTGAGATTACTGGTGGCACTGGTAGGGTGACTAAAAGCAGCTGTCTGGCTGGTGGGATTACTGGAGGCACTGGCAGGATGGCTAAAAGCAGGCTGTCTGACTGGTGGGATTACTGGCATCACTGGCAGGATGGCTAAAGCAGGCTGGCTGTCTGGTAGGGTTAGTAGTGGCACTGGCAGGATGACTAGAAGCAGGCTGTCTGACTGGTGGGATTACTGGTGGCACTGGCAGGATGGCTAAAAGCAGGCTGTCTGGCTGGTGGGATTACTGGTGGCACTGGCAGGATGACTAAAACGCTGTCTGGCTGGTGGGATTACTGGTGGCACTGGCAGGGTGACTAAAGCAGTGTCTGGCTGGTGGGATTACTGGTGGCACTGGCAGGATGGCTAAAAGCAGGCTGTCTGGCTGGTGGGATTACTGGCATCACTGGCAGGATGGCTAAAAGCAGAATTTCTGGCTGGTGGGATTACTGGTGGCACTGGCAGGTTGACTAAACCCAGGCTGTCTGGCTGGTGGGATTACTGGTGGCACTGGTAGGGTGACTAAAAGCAGGCTGTCTGGCTGGTGGGATTACTGGTGGCACTGGTAGGATGACTAAAAGCAAGCTGTCTGGCTGGTGGGATTACTGGTGGCACTGGCAGGGATGACTAAAGCAGGCTGTCTGGCTGGTGGAGATTACTGGTAGCACTGGCAGGATGACTAAAAGCAGGCTGTCTGGCTGGTGGAATTACTGGTGGCACTGGCAGGATGGCTAAAAGCAGGCTGTCTGGCTGGTGGGATTACTGGTGGCACTGGCAGGATGACTGAAAAGCAGGCTGTCTGGCTGGTGGGATTACTGGCAGCACTGGCAGGATGGCTAAAAGCAGGCTGTCTGGCTTGTGGGATTACTGGTGGCACTGGCAGGATGGCTAAAGCAGGCTGTCTGGCTGGTGGGATTACTGGTGGCACTGGCAAGATGGCTAAAAGCAGGCTGTCTGGCTGGTGGGATTACTGGTGGCACTGGCAGGATGGCTAAAAGCAGGCTGTCTGGCTGGTGGGATTACTGGCAGCACTGGCAGGATGGCTAAAAGCAGGCTGTCTGGCTGGTGGATTACTGGCATCACTGACAGGATGGCTAAAAGCAGGTTGTCTGGCTGGTGGGATTACTGGTGGCACTGGCAGGATGACTAAAGGCTGTCTGGCTGGTGTGATTACTGGCATCACTGGCAGGATGGCTAAAAGCAGGCTGTCTGTCTGGTGAGGTTACTGGTGGCACTGGCAGGATGACTAGAAGCAGGCTGTCTGGCTGGTGGGATTACTGGTGGCACTGGCAGGATGGCTAAAGAGGCTGTCTGGCTGGTGGGATTACTGGTGGCACTGGCAGGGTGACTAAAAGCAGGCTGTCTGACTGGTGGGACTACTGGCATCACTGGCAGGATGGCTAAAAGCAGACTGTCTGGCTGGTGGGATTACTGGTGGCACTGACAAGGTGGCTAAAAGCAGACTGTCTGGCTGTTGGGATTACTGGTGGCACTGGCAGGGTGATTAAATGCAGGTTGTCTGGTGGGATTACTTGTGGCACCAGCAGGATGGCTAAAAACAGGCTGCCTTTCCTGTGGGATTACTGGCATATCTGGCCGGATGGCTAAAAGCAGGCTGTCTGGCTAGTAGGATTACTGGTGGCACTGGTAAGGTGGCTAAAAGCAGGCTGTCTGGCTGGTGGGATTACTGGCGGCACTGGCAGGATGACTAAAAACTTGCTGTCAGGCTTGTGGGAATACTGGAGGCACTGGCAGGATGGTGAAAACCAGGCTGTCTGGCTGGTGGGATTACTGGTGGCACTGGCAAGATTGCTAAAAGCAGGCTGTCTGACTGGTGGGATTACTGGCATCACTGGCAGGATGGCTAAAAGCAGGCTGGCTGTCTGGTAGGGTTACTAGTGGCACTGGCAGGATGACTAGAAGCAGGCTATCTAACTGCTGGGATTACTGGTGGCACTGGCAGGATGGCTAAAAGCAGGCTGTCTGGCTTGTGGGATTACTGGTGGCACTTGCAGGTGACTAAAATGCTGTCTGGCTGGTGGGATTGCTGGTGGCACTGGCAGGGTGACTAAAAGCAGGCTGTCTGGAGGGTGTAATTACTGGCATCACTGACAGGATGGCTAAAGGCATGTTTTCTGGCTGGTGGGATTACTGGTGGCACTGGCAGGGTGACTAAAAGCAGGCTGTCTGACTGGTGGGATTACTGGCATCATTGGCAGGATGGCTAAAAGCAGGCTGTCTGTCTGGTAGGGTTACTGGTGGCACTGGCAGGATGACTAGAAGCAGGCTGTCTGACTGGTGGGATTACTGGTGGCACTTGACAGAAAAATGAAAACACGGCACCAACACTTCCAACAGATAATCTGTATTGTGTTAAATCATTTAAACGCCACACAATACAGTAACACCATACAAGACCATAACAGCTCAAAGAAAGAAAACGTCCGCCCGGTTTCGCGCCAAAAACAGCGCAACCTCAGGGACACATACACATAATGCCAACCACCACATTATAAAGTGATCATTAAAAGTGACAGTACACCAATAAAACATTTAGTAATAAACTTATTTGAAAAATCCTATTTTCAGGTGTTGTTAACAAAATATAGTCTAAATAAATTTAATAGTATTATATTTAAATATGTCACTATTAAATATCACAAATTCATCCTGGATAATGAAAGGCAAGGATGGCTAAAAACAGGCTGCCTTTCTTGTGGGATTACTGGCATATCTGGCCAGATGGCTAAAAGCAGGCTTTCTGGCTGGTGGAATTACTGGTGGCACTGGTAAGGTGGCTAAAAGCAGGCTGTCTGGCTGGTGGGATTGCTGGCAGCACTGGCAGGATGACTAAAACCAGGTTGTCTTGCTGGTGGGATTACTGACATCACTGGCAGGATGGCTAAAAGCAGGCTGTTTGGCTGGTGAGATTACTGGTGGCACTGGTAGGGTGACTAAAAGCAAGCTGTCTGGCTGGTGGGATTACTGGAGGCACTGGCAGGATGGCTAAAAGCAAGCTGTCTGACTGGTGGGATTACTGGCATCACTGGCAGGATGGCTAAAAGCAGGCTGGCTGTCCGGTAGGGTTAGTAGTGGGACTGGCAGGATGACTAGAAGCAGGCTATCTAACTAGTGGGATTACTGGTGGCACTGGCAGGATGGCTAAAAGCAGGCTGTCTGGCTTGCGGGAATACTGGTGGCACTTGCAGGGTGACTAAAACGCTGTCTGGCTGGTGGTGGATTACTGGTGGCACTGGCAGGGTGACTAAAAGCAGGCTGTCTGGCTGGTGGGATTACTGGTGGCACTGGCAGGATGGCTAAAAGCAGGCTGTCTGGCTGGTGGGATTACTGGCATCACTGGCAGGATGGCTAAAAGCAGAATTTCTGGCTGGTGGGATTACTGGTGGCACTGGCAGGATGACTAAAAGCAGGCTGTCTGACTGGTGTGATTACTGGCATCACTGCCAGGATGGCTAAAAGCAAGCTGGCTGGCTGGTGGGATTACTGGTGGCACTGGTGGGATGACTAGAAGCAGGCTGTCTGGCTGGTGAGATTACTGGTAGCACTGGCAGGATGACTAAAAGCAGGCTGTCTGGCTGGTGGAATTACTGGTGGCACTGGCAGGATGGCTAAAAGCAGGCTGTCTGGCTGGTGGGATTACTGGCAGCACTGGCAGGATGACTAAAAATAGGCTGTCTGGCTGGTGGGATTACTGGTGGCACTGGCAGGAAGGTGAAAACCAGGCTGTCTGGCTTGTGGGATTACTGGCAGGACTGGCAGGATGGCTAAAAGCAGGCTGTCTGGCTGGTGGGATTACTGGTGGCACTGGCAAGATGGCTAAAAGCAGGCTGTCTGGCTGCTGGGATTACTGGTGGCACTGGCAAGATGGCTAAAAGCAGGCTGTCTGGCTTGTGGGATTACTGGCGGCACTGGCAGGATGGCTAAAAGCAGGCTGTCTGCCTGGTGGAATTACTGGCATCACTGACAGGATGGCTAAAAGCATGTTTTCGTTCTGGTGAGATTACTGGTGGCACTGGCAGGATGACTAAAAGCAGGCTGTCTGACTGGTGGGATTACTGGCATCACTGGCAGGATGGCTTAAAGCAGGCTGGCTGTCTGGTAAGGTTACTGGTGGCACTGGCAGGATGACTAGAAGCAGGCTGTCTGACTGGTGGGATTACTGGTGGCACTGGCAGGATGACTAGAAGCAGGCTGTCTGGCTGGTGTGATTACTGGTGGCACTGGCAGGGAGACTAAAAGGCTGTCTGGCTGGTGGGATTACTGGTGGCACTGGCAGGGTGACTAAAAGCAGGCTGTCTGACTGGTGGGACTACTGGCATCACTGGCAGGATGGCTAAAAGCAGACTGTCTGGCTGGTGGGATTACTGGTGGCACTGACAAGGTGGCTAAAAGCAGGCTGTCTGGCTGTTGGGATTACTGGTGGCACTGGCAGGGTGATTAAAAGCAGGTTGTCTGGTGGGATTACTTGTGGCACCAGCAGGATGGCTAAAAACAGGCTGCCTTTCTTGTGGGATTACTGGCATATCTGGCCGGATGGCTAAAAGCAGGCTGTCTGGCTAGTAGGATTACTGGTGGCACTGGTAAGGTGGCTAAAAGAAGGCTGTCTGGCTGGTGGGATTACTGGTGGCACTGGCAGGATGACTAAAAACAGGCTGTCAGGCTTGTGGGAATACTGGAGGCACTGGCAGGAAGGTGAAAACCAGGCTGTCTGGCTGGTGGGATTACTGGTGGCACTGGCAAGATTGCTAAAAGCAGGCTGTCTGACTGGTGGGATTACTGGCATCACTGGCAGGATGGCTAAAAGCAGGCTGGCTGTCTGGTAGGGTTACTAGTGGCACTGGCAGGATGACTAGAAGCAGGCTATCTAACTGCTGGGATTACTGGTGGCACTGGCAGGATGGCTAAAAGCAGGCTGTCTGGCTTGTGGGATTACTGGTGGCACTTGCAGGTGACTAAAATGCTGTCTGGCTGGTGGGATTACTGGTGGCACTGGCAGGGTGACTAAAAGCAGGCTGTCTGGCTGGTGGAATTACTGGCATCACTGACAGGATGGCTAAAGGCATGTTTTCTGGCTGGTGGGATTACTGGTGGCACTGGCAGGGTGACTAAAAGCAGGCTGTCTGACTGGTGGGATTACTGGCATCATTGGCAGGATGGCTAAAAGCAGGCTGTCTGTCTGGTAGGGTTACTGGTGGCACTGTCAGGATGACTAGAAGCAGGCTGTCTGACTGGTGGGATTACTGGTGGCACTTGACAGAAAAATGAAAACACGGCACCAACACTTCCAACAGATAATCTGTATTGTGTTAAATCATTTAAACGCCACACAATGCAGTAACGCCATGCAAGACCGTAACAGCTCAAACAAAGAAAACGTCCGCCCGGTTTCGCGCCAAAAACAGCGCCTCTTCAGGGACACATACACATAATGCCAACCACCACATTATAAAGTGATCATTAAAAGTGACAGTACACCAATAAAACATTTAGTAATAAACTTATTTGAAAAATCCTATTTTCAGGTGTTGTTAACAAAATATACTCTAAATAAATTTAATAGTATTATATTTAAATATGTCACTATTAAATATCACAAATTCATCCTGGATAATGAAAGGCAAGGATGGCTAAAAACAGGCTGCCTTTCTTGTGGGATTACTGGCATATCTGGCCAGATGGCTAAAAGCAGGTTGTCTGGCTAGTAGGATTACTGGTGGCACTGGCAGGATGGCTAAAAGCAGGCTGTCTGGCTGTTGGGATTACTGGTGGCACTGGTAAGGTGGCTAAAAAGCAGGCTGTCTGGCTGGTGGGATTACTGGCGGCACTGGCAGGATGGCTAAAAACAGGCTGTGTGGCTGGTGGAATTACTGGTATCACTGACAGGATGGCTAAAATCAGGTTTTCTCTGGCTGGTGGGATTACTGGTGGCACTGGCAGGATGACTAAAAGCAGGCTGTCTGACTGGTGGATTTACTGGCATCACTGGCAGGATGGCTAAAAACAGGCTGGCTGTCTGGTAGGGTTACTAGTGGCACTGGCAGGATGACTAGAAGCAGGCTATCTAACTGGTGGGATTACTGGTGGCACTGGCAGGATGGCTAAAAGCAGGCTGTCTGGTTTGTGGGACTACTGGTCTCACTTGCAGGGTGACTAAAAGGCTGTCTGGCTGGTGGGATTACTGGTGGCACTGGCAGGGTGACTAAAAGCAGGCTGTCTGGCTGGTGGAATTACTGGCATCACTGACAGGATGGCTAAAGGCATGTTTTCTGGCTGGTGGGATTACTGGTGGCACTGGCAGGATGACTAAAAAGGCTGTCTGGCTGGTGGGATTACTGGTGGCACTGGCAGGATGGTAAAAGCAGGCTGTCTGGCTGGTGGGATTACTGGTAGGACTGGCAGGATGGCTAAAAGCAGGCTGTCTGGCTGGTGGATTACTGGTGGCACTGGCAGGATGACTAAAGCAGGCTGTCTGGCTGGTGTGATTACTGGTGGCACTGGCAGGGAGACTAAAAGGCTGTCTGGCTGGTGGGATTACTGGTAGCACTGGCAGGGTGACTAAAAGCAGGCTGTCTGACTGGTGGGATTACTTGTGGCACTGGCAGGATGGCTAAAAGCAGGCTGTCTGGCTGGTGGGATTACTTGCATCACTGGCAGGATGGCTAAAAGCAGGCTGTCTGGCTGGTGGGATTACTGGTGGCACTGGCAGGGTGATTAAAAGCAGGTAGTCTGGTGGGATTACTTGTGGCACCAGCAGGATGGCTAAAAACAGACTGCCTTTCTTGTGGGATTACTGTCATATCTGGCCGGATGGCTAAAAGCAGGCTGTCTGGCTGGTAGGATTACTGGTGACACTGGCAGGATGGCTAAAAGCAGGCTGTCTGGCTGGTGGGATTACTTGCATCACTGGCAGGATGGCTAAAAGCAGGCTGTCTGGCTGGTGGGATTACTGGTGGCACTGGCAGGGTGATTAAAAGCAGGTAGTCTGGTGGGATTACTTGTGGCACCAGCAGGATGGCTAAAAACAGACTGCCTTTCTTGTGGGATTACTGTCATATCTGGCCGGATGGCTAAAAGCAGGCTGTCTGGCTGGTAGGATTACTGGTGACACTGGCAGGATGGCTAAAAGCAGGCTGTCTGGCTGGTGAAATTACTGGTGGCACTGGTAAGGTGGCTAAAAGCAGGCTGTCTGGCTGGTGGGATTACTGGCGGTACTGGCATGATGACTAAAAGCAGGTTGTCTTGCTGGTGGGACTACTGGCATCACTGGCAGGATGGCTAAAAGCAGGCTGTCTGGCTGGTAGGATTACTGGTGGCACTGGTAGGGTGACTAAAAGCAAGCTGTCTGGCTGGTGGGATTACTGGTGGCACTGGCAGGATGGCTAAAAACAGGCTGTCAGGCTTGTGGGAATACTGGAGGCACTGGCAGGAAGGTGAAAACCAGGCTGTCTGGCTGGTGGAATTACTGGTGGCGCTGGCAGGATGGCTAAAAGCAGGCTATCTGGCTGGTGGGATTACTGGTGGCACTGGCATGATGGCTAAAAGCAGGCTGTCTGGCTGGTGGGATTACTGGTGGCACTGGCAGGATGGCTAAAAGCAGGCTGTGTGGCTGGTGGAATTACTGGTATCACTAACAGGATGGCTAAAAGCAGGTTTTCTGGCTGGTGGGATTACTGGTGGCACTGGCAGGATGACTAAAAGCAGGCTGTCTGACTCGTGGGATTACTGGCATCACTGGCAGGATGGCTAAAAGCAGGCTGGCTGTCTAGTAGGGTTACTAGTGGCACTGGCAGGATGACTAGAAGCAGGCTATCTAACTGGTGGGATTACTGGTTGCACTGGAAGGATGACTAAAAGCAGGCTGTCTGGCTTGTGGGATTACTGGTGGCACTTACAGGGTGACTAAAAGGCTGTCTGGCTGGTGGGATTACTGGTGGCACTGGCTGGGTGACTAAAAGCAGGCTGTCTGGCAGGTGGGATTACTGGTGGCACTGGCAGGATGGCTAAGAGCAGGCTGTCTGGCTGGTGGGATTACTGGCATCACTGGCAGGATGGCTAAAAGCAGGCTGTCTGGCTGCTGGGATTACTTTTGGCACTGGCAAGGTGGCTAAAAGATGGCTGGCTGGCTGTTGGGATTACTGGTGGCACTGGCAGGGTGATTAAAAGCAGGTTGTCTGGCTGGTGGGATTACTGGTGGCACTGGCAGGGTGACTAAAAGCAGGCTCTCTGGCTGGTGGGATTATTGGTGGCACTGGCAGGATGGCTAAAAGCAGGCTGTCTCGCTGCTGGGATTACTGGTGGCACTGTTAAGGTGGCTAAAAGCAGGCTGTCTGTCTGGTGGGATTACTGGTGGCACTGGCAGGATGGCTAAAAGCAGGCTGTCTGGCTGGTGGGATTACTGGTGGCACTGGCAGGATGGCTAAAAGCAGGCTGTCTGGCTGGTGGGATTACTGGTGCCACTGACAGGATGGCTTAAAGCAGGCTGGCTGGCTGCTCAGATGTATTTAAATGAATGTACAGAAGTGTGGCTCAACTTGTGGAAAATGTTGACAGAAAAAAATTCTTTAATAAAGGAAAGGATTAAACTTTTAAGGAGGAAATGAGGGATATAAAAGCATTTTTTTCTTTATGTGCTGCTGCCGTCATCATCCTCATCAAGGAAGCAGCCCTCGCAGTCTTCAAGACTGAAGTTATTCCCACTTTGGAATTCTTTCTCTGTAAGTGCCTCATCCACCTCAATATAATGCAGTCTGCTGCTGTTCTGCTTCCTCCTCTTCATCACCACCATCATCATCATCACATGGTACAAACACAGACATACTTGACCTAGTTAGAATGTGACCTTCATTCACTTTAATAAATGTTAGTATGCCAACATTTTTAGATCATGGATTTATACACCTTTCCCACAAAATGGCCCCCATCAAACTAAATACCCTCTACATACTTACACTAGAGGGTGGACAGCTCAGATATTTCACAACTATGGAGGCCAACACTGACCTCTCTGTCACCTTACTACTCCAGTACAGCAAAGGCTTTTCCATTATGTTCAGGTGCCTGGTGTCTGCCAAATATGCATCCGCCATGCGTTGTGCTGCACATAATCTTACTAACTCATCAGCCTGCTCCTACTTTTCATCTACATCCACAATTCCCACCTGTAACAAAGCATCCCAAAGCGTATTTATGGTCAGTTGTCCTCCTGTGAACATCCCTGTTTTTCCAGCCTACTTAAGTGAGGTGGTAACAACATCTAGTCTGTCATCATTGCCATGCTGTGGCTTGCGGACCTGTGCTGTGACATCTGTGCTTCATGAACTCATCTTACGAGCGGATCAGGTAGATTTTTGTAGCCCTGGTGCCAGGTATCGAAGGGCTACTACCCCTGCCTTGTAGGCCTAACCAAGGTTGAGGGGTCTGGGTTCCTATTCTGACATTAAAACTGGTACTTTCTTAAGATAACATTATTGTGCAGTGACTCTACCCAGAGTATAATTTTATGTCGGTCTGATAACCTGGTACAACACCCTGGGATGCTGTACCAGCCCATATTACCATATTGTGTCACCCCATATGTGGCTTAGTAACCAAAACCCCCAAATTCCATTTTGCAGAATTGACTCTCTCTGATAATATGCTCACAAGACCAGATTTATAAAAAACGGTTGACCAACAACTTATTTACAAAGGGGTGAGGGTTAGGAAAGGGTAATTGAATGCAGAGGTTAAACAACAGTAGATTGGCATATTTTGCAGTGCATGGAAATGATAATTTTGCATTTCAAATTCAAACAGTAATCAATATTGCCTTTCACCTACCTTCTGATGGATTCAGGATATTTTTTTATCTAGCTAACTGCATAGGTAACTATGACTGCATATGCCCCAAACTGGTTCCAGTTCCCAGTCCACTATAGAACCCCACGATTCCATATCTTATCTGGGTACCCAGTACTAACTATTAAGTTGCAGGCCTGTTGGTGGGAGGCACATGATGGCTGCCTGAACAGATGTTTCTTGTACAGCTCCCACTCCCACACCTATTTAAACAGCAAACTATTACATCCTCCCTGGCTGTACTTAACTCATTGGGGACAATGAAGCCTGTATTTCTTCTTTGGATGACTGGTGGGCTTAGGCTGAACCTGAGATGATGCGACTTCAACAACGGATTAAATCAATGGAGACTAAGATGGAGGATTTAGAGGGGTGATCCCAAAGGAATAATTTGGTTATTATGGAGCTGCCAGAAGGAGAAGAGGGAGTCTCAATCATCACCTTCATTCAAAAGCTGTGCACAAAAATTGCAGGCCCCTCTCCTAATTGCCCAGTGTATATTGTAGAGTGGGCCCACAGGTTGCTTCACCCAACACCACCTCAGGGTGCACCTCCTCAACCATTGATATTCTGATTGTTGAATTTCCTTGACAAGCAACATATTTTGGGGAAAATTTGGGACTTGCAGGAACTGCAGTGGAAAGGAAGGAGGATCCAGATCACCCAAGACCTACAGTACCTAAAACCTTGTGGCAAAAGAGAACAGAGTTACACCCATATGTCACCAAGCTGAGCACGGCAGGCATCAAATTCCACATGAAATACCCTGCAACTCTACAAATTCAGCATCGAGACACCTGGCATAATTGTGAAATGGCTGAACAAGCTGCTACTGTGCTTAAATCCCTTTACTCTGACTTCTTTAAGTGAGTAATATGCAGGGGGTTTTGATATGTCAACCAGAAGGTCTACAGTATTTTATTGTTTAGTGACTGAGCATGAATGGAAGTGGGAATTATCACCTGTGACTGTATAACAGGGGTCTCTCAATCATGAGGCATTTTTGGTTAATGGGGCTTTTCCGAGGTGCTCTGATTTACTGTTCAGTTTGTAGGACATTTCTGCAGCTTTGCTTCTTACTTTCTGTGCATACAATGGTAATAGCCCCAACTAGCAGCTTCTGGGTGGAATATTCTGTCACAGAGAATGGTGTGGTATGTTAAGTTCTTCAGCAATCCACCTTGAGCCCTACATTTCCCTGCAAACTGTGGTTGCTGACTAATGCCAGACCGTTCTCCGATGTGACTACTGGTCTACTCAATGTATTATGAACTATCTGTAGCTGGCAGCCTCTGATTTACCCTAAGGAAAGAAGGGACTATATAGGTATGCAAGGGCCAATAGCAGTGTTGGAGGTACAATTTCAGCGCTCAGAGGGACTATAGATGCTTTCTGTCCATTCTGCAATTATGTTCCAACTAACAGAAGCCACACCACGGACTTATTATGGACATTGGGAAAATAGAAAGTTTAATCAGTTTTACATGATGTCTGGCTCTTAGTTCTTTAGGATAGTCATATTGGTAGAAATACTGTTATTACTTTAATGGCAGGGTGGGGGGGAGAATTTGTTAATGCTTGGGGAGCTAATAGATATCATGGCCCGGAAGGATCAGAAGGATCAGTCATAGGGACTGGGTACTTGCTGCATTTTTTTTCCTGTTTTAGGGGGGTCATGGCATTAAGTTTCTGGTTAGAAGGGAGACTGGGACTTTTGAATCACTTTTGGTTAAACAGGGATGATGCATTGGGTCTATTGTATGCTCTCATATCTCAGATGGTACACCTTTCAACTCTCTCTGAAAAAAGGGAGGTTTTGGTTTCGCATTTTATGGCATGGTACTTACCAGACTGGGATGGCAGGGGGATGGAGGTACTGGGTTTGTATGCACTATACACTGAACATAGTAACCAAGGCATAATAGCTATAATATTATAGAGAGTTAAGTGATGAGATATATAACATGGAATGTTAAGGGTGCCCATTCCAGGGGGTAAACGTATCAAATTTTGAAACACCTTCAACTACTCCAATGCCACATTGTTTTCTTACAGGAAACCCATCTTCTAGCCTCGGAGAATTTGCTTTTTCCAAGGCTGATGGTTGAGCAAGTCTTTACTGCTGGATACTTTACAAATCAGAGAGAGGTAGATATACTATTCTTCAAAGGGGTTCATTTTCAGTTAACACAGAGTAATGGTGATCCTAAGGGAAGAAACCTATTTTTACATGGATTACTAAATCACGCAGAGATTTTAATGGGATGCATATACGGGATGAATGTGCCTTCCCCAGTTTTTTTTCTGAACTGATTAACCTACTGTCCCCTTTTGCCAATCTTCCCACTATTCTCTTCGGGGGATTGGAACATAACCCTCACCTCAGACATTGACCGATCAAGGAGTCACTCCAGGAGTCTCTCTTCCACCCAGTATGTGCTGCACGAATTGCTGGAGATGGGGGCTTTGCGACCCTTGGAGGATCCTTCACCCCTCTCAGTGCCTCTATATGTTTTATTCCCTGGTGCACAAATCTTACTCTTGTTTAGATTATTTTTTACTTAGTATAAGTAGCTTACCAGGAATTACAGAAGGGGGAATCACTCCCTGAGTCCTTTCTGACCATTCGATGAGTAGAGTGTGATTTTCTCCTGAATTTCACTACTGATAAAATCTTGAAATTGAATACTCAATAACTAAAAGACCCACAAATCTTGTCCCAGATCCAGTCTCTCGTGGCACACTTTCTGGAGCACAATATGGACTCTATTACAGACATTGATAAAATATGGTGGTCTTTGAAGGGTGTGTTGAGAGAGGAATTAATCCATATAGCATCGACTAGGAAAAAGAAGCAGCAGGCCTCCCTATGCTTCCTGTTAGACCAAATTAAAACACTGGAAGGTTGTCCAACATTGGACTCATCGGAGGATGAGCAGATTGCCCTAACCGATCTGAAACATCGATACACAGACTGTCTGAGGAAGAGAGCTGAATACACCCTCTTAAAAACCCATACCAAAAACATCAACCAAGAGGATAAGGTCGGACATCTCCTGGTCCTCCTGTTAAAGCAACAGGAGGCCTCCTGATTGGTGCAAGTTCTCTCCTCCCATCTTGATTGGTCCCTCAGAACAACCCCTAAATAAATTGCCCAAGAATTCGACACCTTTTATAGCCAGCTCTAAGGCCCCCAAAATAATCCTTCTTCCCCAGAAAAGATAAAGGACTACCTATGATCCATCCCACTTCCCATAATATCAACTGCTCAACAAGCCTTCCTCATACGTCCCATCTCTACTCCAGAGATTCTGTCAGCCATTCAGTCCCTCCCTCGGGACCAGATGGTTTTCCCTCTAACTTTCATAAAGCTTTGGTGACCAAATTAGTCCCTATTCTCCCACGGCTGTTTTCTTACTTCTGTAGCAAAGGCTTATCAGACTTCTCTTTACTTGAAGCCCTAATAATAGTATTACTCAAGCCAAATAAGTCCAGGGATAAAGTGTCTAATTACCACCCCATTTCCCTCATGAATCAGGACATGAAATTATTTGTGAAAATTCTTTCAGCCAGAATCCTGCAGGTATGGGAGGGACTGATCAGACCAGAACAGGTAGGATTTATGCAGGGCAGGTCCTTGACAGACCACCTAAGGAAATCAGCACATATCTTCTCTGCAGCCAGGTAGGCCAATCATCCAATAGTGTTGGTTTTCCTGGATGCAGAGAAAGCATTTGATAGAGTGCGATGGAACTTTCTGTTCTCTGTGCTGGAGAAATTTGGATTTCCCTCACTCTTTATATAGTGGATCCAAACTCTTTACTCCAAACCTAAAGCTAAGGTGTACTGTAATGGGGTGTTGTCACCGGGATTCTCTCGGTATTCAGGAACCCATCAGGGATGCCCCTTATCCCCCTTGCTTTTTAATCTCTATTTAGAACCTCTGATTTATATGCTTAAAACCTCCCCTAGCATCTCTGGAATCCCCATTGGAACCTTTGACATTAGGCTGTCTACTTATGCGGATGACCTTTTACTGCATTTATCGCACCCTGCCTCTACTATACTAGAAGTTCTATGTATTATTTCAGAATATGGTAAATATTCTAATTATAAACTCAGTTTGGATAAATCCACTATAATGCCCTTGAACCTCAAAACATTTCCCGTTGACTACGATCGGTTTGGGATGGCATGGGTCTCTACACTAAACTACATGGGCATTACTCTTTCCCAGAAGTATTCTTTTACCAAAACACTGAATGTTGACAAGATAGTGGACACCATCAAACAGGATTTACATCAATGGAGTACGCTTCCCTTTTCCTTGCAGGCACATATCAGTATTATTAAAATGAATATACTCCCCCATCTCTTTTATTCCCTCAACATGTTAAACCTTCACCTTCCAGCATATTGGTTTAAGAAAATACATGCTATTGTTTCCTGGTTTATTTGGAAGGGGAAGACTCCCAGCAGGGCCTACACTAAACTTGGTGCACCCAAACACTTGGGAGGTCTGCGACTACCTAACTTTTATATCTATTGCTTGGCTAGCCATATCTCTAAATATGCGAAGTGGGTTAAATCTCCTGAGGACTCTGAATACGCAGAATACACACCATTATGGCTTCAAATAGAAAGGCAGCAAATAATAGATATAGATATCTCCCCAAGTAGCCTTTTTTTTTTACATCCCTTAAAATCCTACCTCCACAACTTAATAACGCGGTCCTTCTAACCCTTCTTTACCAGTCCACACTCAACTCTGTAAGACTCTGACATATGGTAATCTAACAGGCATATCATAGCCACTGTTTGGCAACCCAAATTTTAAAATAGGGGGAAGTATGTTGTCTCCTCACCAGTCTCCTGAGCTGAATGATAAATTAGTGTCAGATCTCTTATTGAATGGCAAACTACCCAATACTCAAGATCTGTTAACTTCTCTCAACCTCCCTACTACACAGATTTTCAGGATTTATCAGATCCGGCAAATGTTAGTTAACTGGTTGGGGGCTAATCCCTGAAACACGGACCAAAGTGGTTTTCTATCACTTATGCAAACCCTCTCCTAGCAACCCCATTCAGTCTCTTAGCTAACATCCTTCTTATTCTCCCATATATTTCCCCTGACAATGGGTACCCCTCATTACTGGGTATCCTCCCTTCCCAACCCTTCGACTAATTGGGCTCGCATATGGCTGGATGTATATCGTTATTTGTCGAATGACAAGCTCCACCTCACCCAATTTTATATATTGCACAATATTTATTATACTCCTGTTCACCTTCACAAAATGGGGAAACTTCCATCCTCCATGTTTTCCTGGCGTAATCAGGTGGCAGGATCCCTGTTGCATATTCTGTGGGAATGTTCTAAAATTACCCCTTTATGGACGCAGATTAAAACTAACCTTGATCCTTTACTAGGATCAGAGGACTGTTTCTCCCTTGAAATCTGCATGGTAGGTGACTCATCCAAAATTGCAGTGAAAGAAAGGAAGTACTTTATTTCTTTAATAGCCATGTCAGTGAATTGGCTAGTGTTGTGTCATTAGTTGGATCAAGAGGTAATAGCTCACCTGGAGTGGTACAACGAAGTTCTATATAGCCTACGGGTAGAGAAAACAATAGCCAGTATATGGAGTCATCTGTCATTATACAGCAAAAAATGGGTTAAGTTAGAAACTCTTTTGTCTGTGTATCCATCTTCATAGAAGTGTCATGGGTGCAGGTTAAGAGTTGTCTTCCTGGAATGTCTCATTAGATTGAACAACATTTTGTAATCATTGTACCCTTATGCTCTGCAGTGCTATTACTATTTTATTTTATACAATTAAATAACGCTCGTCTCCAGATATCTCCAGGGGAAGGGGGACGGATGGAGGTAGTGGGATGGTGTATATGTTTCTTTTTCTTTTTAGTTGTTGTGCTTTTTAGTTTGTCTGGATGGTGTCATGTACTGTTTTTGTATATTAAATAAAAAAAAAAAGTTCCAGGCCTGTTACTGTTTCAGCTGGTTGGCTGCATTGGGGCCCATAAAGGAAAATTAGATTTGCTTTATTCTTCCATAAAATTTCATGATAAACATTTAACTCTGAAAATAATCAAGTAGCTCCCTCACTTTGATAGCTTGGGCTTTGAACTTGGCAAGCAGAACAATAACTATTTACAGTCCCCTTTTTAGTTTGCAGAACTCACGGTTCTGTAGTCATCATTAGGTAAAACAGTGTTCGTTCAGACAAAATATGAGGTAGACATAATTTGGCAGTAGTTTTGCTGAGGTGCAGGGAGGAGCTTTTGCTGACCCCCTCTCTTTTCTCTCTGGCTCTTGCAGCTTGCAGGCTGGACTTTCTCAGCCTCTTTGACAGTGCCCCTCTTCTTGGGCTAGAAGTCACAGGACTAGAAACATTCTTTAACAGACCAGGCTGGGACCAGGGTCAGCATGCCTCAGACTCCCACATCTAGGCTATTCCCCTCTGGGGGAGACACATATGGCAGTGCCTTGTCTGGCACACTACCAGGCTGACTCCCAGGTCAGTCTCAAATATATTCTCTTGTTCAAAGTCAGGCATTCAGTTTCTTTAACCATCTCAGACATTTCAAGCATTCAGCCAGCATGGCACATGTGGTCCTTTTACATAAATGATACAGTCTCAAACACAGGTGCATCCCTTGGGCTAGGGAGGACCCATATTTTGCACAGTCCATTATAGTAGACAGATTATTTGCAGAAATAAAACTTAAACCACGGCTCCCAACCAAGTTAGATATTTCACTTGTTAGCAAATCTTGTTCACAGTAGCTTCTCA
Source organism: Neoceratodus forsteri (assembly GCA_016271365.2). Taxonomy (NCBI): domain Eukaryota; kingdom Metazoa; phylum Chordata; order Ceratodontiformes; family Ceratodontidae; genus Neoceratodus; species Neoceratodus forsteri. The sequence continues at coordinate 758,495,641 of CM057452.1, forward strand.
CAAACTCAATCACTGGCTTCTCCCAAGACGAATCACAAAGAACAGTTCCTTTTGGCCAGCAGGTGGTTTGCAGCACCAGATAGAACATTCACAGTCCTCAAAGGCAGTTTTTGGCAAAGTTCCGGCCTCAGGATTCTTTCCTTCCATTCCTGTAGGCACACTTAAATAGTCACATCAGGCATTTCTAATCTCCAGACCATCCACAGTCATTAAAATACATGTCCACCCTATGCTTGGCACTAAAAAAATGAAGGGCGCGGACGGATGTGTTACTTGTACTTTAAGTAGAAGTTTACTCACTCAGAATCAGTTCAGATAGCATTCTCTGAGCTTGAAATTACAGGATTACACTGCATTCCCACTGCTGAAGTAGGAACGTTTTTGCAGCTCTCTCACAACTGCAGGAAGGGTTTCTTGCAGCTGTCTCACAGCTGAAGTTAAATCAGAATTCTTCCCACACATCCTTCAAATGTGGAAAGGCAAATGACAGCCTTGGGGGACAGTGACTGGCAACCCCCAGCCTAGCCACTTCAATTCATTGCAGCCACATTTCTCTAGCAAGGGGCCAGAGCCCCCTCTCTGTGGAGGGGCTCCCACTAGACACTCCAAATGCATTCTCCTTAGCAAGGGCAAGAGCCCACCTCCCTGTGGAGGGGCTTGCACCCAACTGAACTCAGACTGAAAAGTCTCTGGGGTTTCGGGAGCTCTCTGCAGCTCCTGATTGGCTGATTCCATTGTCTCATAAAAATTAATTTTCATTAGGCTCCCTCAATGTCTGATAAGCTTTTCATTTAGGCACCAAGCATTGACCCTGCTTTCCCCCCAAGTCTTGGCACAGTCCCAAGTCTTTGTACTAAACACTGGCCTTCTGATTGGCTGACATTAGGTCAAAGGCTGCAAATGTGTCTGGGTTTTAATGTAGTCCCCAAGCAATCCATACATTATCCCATTTAAAAGTTTTGGTGCAGCCAGCAGAAATATGTTTCATTTTTCAGTGCCACATGGTTCAATAGCAGTCACTGTGCCATGATAAGTGCTTTCTTTATTTAACATTTATTTGAATCCCTGAGCCTGTTGCTAGTGCTAAAAGTTTATGCCCCCCAGGCACTAGACAGGCAGCACATAAATATGTATGGATGCTCATTAATATTTATGGGCCCGAGCCCACAACACATAGAGCAATTAGCTCTTTTTATTTAAAATGTACAGAGGCTCTTCAGTGGCCCTGTTTGGTTCTCTGATCCTCGACCAGCTGCCTGCAGGGATCGGAACCAACAAAAGACCACCCGGTTGACCGCAATCACAGTCGCAAAGCAACGTTTCACTCCTGCACATACACAAGCCCTGGCCATCCACAAAACAAATGGGAGAAAAGCTGGTGGTTCACAAAGCCTCCTCTAGCTCCTGTTAAAACCTGCAAACATGCAAGGGCCAGACAGAGGTCTCCAGGAACGAAGGGCATAGAACGCTACCAGCTGTTTGGCCATTGGTCCACATATCCATCCTAATGTGGATATATGATGATGTGGAATATTGCAAGGCATGTCTTACTGTGTGTGTCATGGTCCTATGCAGCTCCTAGAATAGCACGGGTGGAGCTATATATGCATGACAGGATCTTCCATTTTGAACAGGCAGGTGCTGTCAACCCACAGACTCTGCATTCTCAATGAAAGAAAATAGCAACAGATCAACTGACAGCATCTCTGCAGTTGCTGCATTAAGTTCATGTGCAACAGCATGATCTGGTGGATATTTGGTGTGACACTCAAACATGCTCTGCAGCTGGGCTGGAAACACCAAACAGTTGGGCTCCATGCACTGGCAGGATGGATGATAGGGTATATTTGGACTCAGGGGATTGCAGATGCTGAATGAATGAATTATGTGATTTTGGATGTTTTAGGGACAGGGGTTCATGTGCTTCAGACTCTGGCTGCTAATACACCACCACTGCTACTCTGCCCACTACTAGAAAATCCCACCAAGTCTTCCTCCTCCTCATGTCTGTAGTAGTCCTTCACAGTCACTTCAGAATCCTGCCCTGGACTGGTATCTATAACACTTTGGGATGCCTTGCTGAAAGAGGTTGATAAGGGAGAAAGCACCCCTGTACTTGATTCCCTTTGGTGCTGAGTCCAGCGTGCCAGGTGCCTGGACTTCAGGTGTTTGTGTTGCCCACCACTGCTGAGGTGGCTACCCTTTTTTCTGCAGTGCACATGCACTTGGCATAGCTGGGAGATAGCCACTGTTCCATCTTTCAGGACCAGAATGTAAAAATCCCAAACTAGGGATTTTGTACCCCTTGCTTTCACATGATGGTGGTGGACTGGGTACTGGGACATTATTGGAGGGGTAGAAATGGGTGTTCTGTGGCATGATTTCTGCTTTGTTGCAACCGCTGACTCATTCTCTGTTATTACTAGTGGCTCAACAGAGGCAATAGCTGGAGAACTTGGGGGGGGGACCTTTACTGATGCCCTATCCCAGGTCCTTAGTTTTCTTTTGCTCTGGTTCCCATAGAGAGTCCATATCATCATCCCTATCCCCACCTATGATGCTGACCTCCTGAGATATGTCCTCCTCCTCATTTTTGTCACCCTGTATTTCCATCTCATCAGCATCTAATTCTCTAACTCTCAGATTTGCAACATCTTACTGTGACTCAGGTTCAGGCTCTTGTACAACACTTTTTGGGACATCAAGCATCTCCAAGTCCTCGGCCTCAGCCACATTCCCAGAGGAAAACATTTTTGGTGTACTTGCAATGTTTCTGTTCTCTCTGCTTGCATCACCTGCACTACCAGTACCAGAAGCACCCACCAGCATTGATGCCACAGATGTTGCAGAGAAAACTTTGGCCACATTAATGTCTCCACTTGCAGCAACTACTCCTTGTCATTAAGAATTACCAGCAGTACCGGCCCCTGATGAACCTGCTTCATCACAGCTGGGACTGGTTACAGTACCCTTCAGAACCACAAAATCTAAGCTCTTCTTGGAAGCAGCACCATTGCCAGAAATGGTGTACAAACCGAATAATGAAACTCTTACAGAGAAGACCATTACAGTGACCGAAATCGACAGGTCACTGTAATTGTCCCCATTGACACCAGCACTGTGTCACCCAGTGTTTCACCCCTTCCCTGAAACAACTCTGACTTGGAGTTGGTTAATAAAATACCAGGGAGGTGGATCCCCCCAAAGAAAACATACAGGTAAACCAACAGCACAATGCCGACACTCAGCACTGTGTCTGTCGATGTAAGAGATGTCAGTGACTTTGGTGACACTGCGTCATGGAAGATCCACCAGAAATTCTTTTAGCAGAGCATCTCTTTACAGGCATTTTCTTATATGTGTAGATTTTGGAATGAAACAACATAACAATTTAAAACTCTTAAGCTGGTCCAGTGGTGCAGAGGATTGAGGTGCTGGATGTCACACCACATGCAATGCTGGAAACCCAGGTTCAGGAATGAGCTTGGGTCATTGGGGTCTGTGGGGGGGGGACAGGATGTCAGGTAGCTGCCAGCTGGCAGCTTTCCTCCTTGGAAGGGTTCAGGAGGGCTTCATGGTGCTTGGCTGCCGCCTCCAGTGGAGGCTGGGTGGCAGTGCTGCCTCTGAGAGCAGGGTGCTAGACCAGGGGAGGGCAGAAGGGGCTGTTGACTGGAGCTGCTCCACATGCATGTGTCACCGCTTCTGGGATCCCGGGTAACTAAGGGGAGAAAACAGGTGGAAAATCGGGGGTCACTGCATGATGAAGACTCTGGGCCAGCCCTGGAGTTCTGCCAGGATGCACATAACTCATGGAATATCCAAAAAGACCCAAGTCAGGTAAGGGTGGCAGAGAACAGCAATAGCCCACCTCTGCAGATAAAGAAAGTTAAAATAAAAAATTAAAACTCTTTACTAACATAGGCAGTGCACAACAGCACTATTTTTTTCTTTCTTTTGCTTTTTAACAAAAACAATATAAAACAGGACTTTAAGGATTTAGGGAGGAGGGGAGGATATATAAGACTACACAACACTTTAGCACATTACACAGAAACAACAATAGCACCAGAAATATTTATTTTACTTTTTTTTGACAAAACAATACACACCAGGGATTACTTAAGGGATAGGGTGACCCACACAAGACTGCAACACTTTAGAAGACTTTACACAGACAGTAGACAACAACACCAGAATTGTTTTTTCTTTTTTGGTTTTTGAGAAAAATAGTACACAACTGGGATTTCAGACTAGGGGTTAGACTTGGGGACACATGCTAGAGACGCTATAAGTACTCAAACTAAAGCTAACTTCTATTGGGCAACAGAAATTAAATTAATATAGTTAAACTACAGTGACAAAAATAATTCAGTAAAACAAATCTCACTGTCTAAAGAAGTAAAGTAACACACCATAGAAAACAGGAAAAAATATAACCCAAAACACTAACCAGAACAGCACTAAACACTGCCTAGGCTATAAGGCAAGCCCACCTTTTTACTGCTGCAGTGGGTGTAGCCCTGCAGACATTTTACTTTGATAAAAGGACCCCCTGCATAAATTACCTACCAAACAACATGATAGAGTGTTAAAAATAGTGTCCTCCACTGAAGCCTCATTACTACACTGCCTGTGTGTGCATGGCAGCTAGAGAGCACTATTTTTCTTCTGGCTTGAGAAGTTAATTAAGCCCTCCCCAGTACTGCTTTTTTTTGCAAGTTGAAACCTCCTCCATAGTGTTTTATTGGACTTTTCTTTGTTTGTTAAGTTGCAGTGCTTAAGTGGAGCCTTCCCCAGTACTGCCTTTTTTGCAAGTTGAAACCTCGTCCTCCATAGTGTTTTATGGGTCTTTCCTCTGGCCTGAGAGAAATTAAATGACCCCCTTCCGTACTGATTTTTTGTGTAAGTTGAAACCTCCTCCATAGTGTGTTATGGGCCTTTTCTTTCTTTGTGAAGTTTCAGTGCTTAACGTACTACCGTTTGCAAACTGAGAAACTTATTTTGCTGGTATCCCCTCCCCCGCTCATCCAGAGGTGTGAATTCCTTTTTTTTTTTCTCCTAACCATGTTGGTTGATTTTACTTGCTTTCCTCATAGTAAGAATGTGAAACTAAACTTGTGTTATTTTAAATGATTAATAAAGTGACATGTCCAGCTTGCATCTCTTGGGGATGCATTTGTATCCCTTTGCCTGTATGGAGTAACTCTTAAGACCTCAGCTGTAAGACACATCATGCATGTAAGATGATATATGAAATCAAATTGCATTCCCTGAAAAACAATTAGGTTCATTTCTCTTCCCTACCTCTGCAGCCACACAAAGTCAAACCTTTCTCTCTCTCTCTCAATCTCACTCTTTCTCTCAGATACCTACTGCTGGACAACACAGCTGTCTAAACAAACAAAGCTGTTCTTTTTTTCTTTAAAAGTAGGAGGGTATTTTTCTTGCTTGTTTTAAGTGCCTGGGTAAGCCACAGGAATACATTTCTACTGTCAGGGATGTATACAAAGTCACAAGATATCTATAGAAAGAAGGGAATACAACACTTTAATTGTTAAAACTGCATTAGACTGCAAATTCAGACTGCAATGCAAATTTCTCATGAACTAATTCAATGTTAAACTAATTGAGTTTATATTCTTTATGCTTCTCTTTTCTTGATGTTACTATCATTCCTATTTGCTATTGCAAACATTCGTTCTGGAGGTCCCAGCCATCTCAGAAAAGATAAAGATTGGGTGAAGGCAGTACAGAGAAGGGCAACCAAAATGGTGCATGGCCTGCACCAGAAGCACTATGGAAAAAGACTCAGGGAGTTAAATATGTACTCTATAGGGGAAAGAAAGGGAAGGGGAGACAAGATAGAAGCATTCAGATACTTCAAATGTATCAATAAGGTACAGGAAGGTTCAATTCTGCTGAGAAAGAGATGTTCAAGGACAAGGGGGCATGATATATAACTGGAAGGGGGGGGGATTTATTTATTTTATTTAGTTTTTCTTAACCAGGTAAGTGCGCTAGCCAAAATTGACTATTTTAAGGCATGATCCGGGAGAGTACAACAAGTATAAGCAGACAGTTAACAATTCATGGGATCAATTTCAGGTACATACAGAGGAGGGTTACAATCAATATCAACAAGTATTACAAAGGAATAACATTACATATGATCTAAACAATAATTACATAAAGCACCAGAAACAGAATTAGGCAAAACAATGTATCCAAGGGCAGGAAATTAAAAAATAAAACAGGGTTAAGAAGGGAAGTTGTATTGATTACAGATATTCATATCTGCAGTAACATTCGAAGAGTAAAACATGCAATGAAGAAGTGAGGCTGAAGAGAGAACCAGAGAAGGCAAGTAGAAGCAGAGTAGAAACAGAGGGGCAGAGTTAGGCATGATTTGAGAAAAACTTGGTCAGGGCAGAAAGTAGAAGGATAGGGTTGGTTAAAGGGAAAGGAAAAAACGTTAAGTAGGGAGTAGAGAGAAGTGAAGCAGGATATAGGAAAAGAGGGACGAGACAGGAATCAGTGAAGTCAGGTGTGGTCAAAACAAATGCAGGTGTCAATCAGAGATAAGTATCACTTCATCTCACGTTTGAAGTAGAGATGAGACTTTCTCAGCCGTAGGTCCAGGGGAAGTGAATTCCAGAGTTGAGGGGCAGTATGCTGAAAAGCGGCAGCACCTTTGAGCGTACGACACCTGGGCATGTGAAGTAAAGATTTATCAGTCAACCGCAGACCATGGTAGGAGTTTTGGGGGACAAGCAGTGTAGCAAGTGAGGATGGGGTATTTTGTCGAAGAACAGAATCAATGAGCCAGCCCAAAGCATATTTCCTGTGGACCAAAGGAGAAAGCCATTTTAAGTCCTTGTAGAGATGGCAGTGGTGCATGAGGCGAGGAGATGAAGAGACATACCTACATATGTTGTTATTCAAGTTCAAGTTCAAGTTCAAGTTTATTGCAGGAAAACTCCATTGAGAAAGCTCATTCACAAGGAGGTTTGGAGGGAAGTCTTTTGTGCTGCAACAAAGATAGGGGCACTGTAAGTAAGTGCAGGGAGCAACACACCCCTGGCAATTGCCAACTTAGCAGAAGGTGTTAGCATATAGCTACTCTTGTATGCAACACCCAGTTTCAAATTTACAGATTTGCAGGCAGGTTCAATGTGTAACTTAAAGTCAAGAGATTGGTCAAGAAAGGCACCCAAGTAATTGACAGATGTTACACATTCTATTGGTGATCCTCCTGAAGCACTTATCTGCAGGGCAGTAGAACAAGTCTTAAGCTTTTGGACTGAGCCAAGACGTATGGCCTTTGTTTTTTTTTGTGTTCAGTACCAGCTTATGGTCATACAGCCAGTGCTGGATGTTTGTGAGATCAGTAGACAAGGATGAGCTGATACACCCTATGTTTAAGTAACTGGAGTAGTAGACCAGATCATCAGCATACAGAATCAATGAGCATGATTTGAAAGCATCTGTAATATTGTCTATGTAAAGTGAAAAAAGCAATGGACTCAAGATAGATCCCTGGGGCACCCCAATATTGATGGTGGTGCTTCCAGATAGGGAGGAGTTATATTTCACCATTTGGGACCTATTTAACAGGTAGCTCTTAAACCATTCAACAACAGGGGATGAGAAACTGAATTTTAGAAGCCTGGTAAGAAGCAGTTGGTGATCAACAAGATCAAAGGCCTTCGTAAGGTCAATAAACAAGGCACCAGTAAGTAGACCTCCATCCATGTTTGACACAATCAGTTGTGTGTTTAAGGAGAGCTGTTGATGTGCTATGTCCTTTCTTGAAACCATGCGGTGTTTCAGAGAGAAGGTTGTAGTTGGTTAGATGGGCAGCTATTTTTGAGGCAACAAGTTTTTCCAATATTTTACTCAGAAGCTAGAGAATGGCAATAGGCCTGTAATTTGTGATATGGTTTGTGTCACCCTTCTTGAAAACTGGTGTAATTTGAGCAATTTTCCATATTTCAGGAACCTTGCTGCCACAGAGAGACAGTGTATAAATTTTAGCTAGTGGCGAGGTAATAAGGGGACTGGCAAGCCTAAGGAGTCGTGGCTCAAGGGAGTCAGAGCCCATGCTACTGTTGTTGGAAATGGATTTTAGTAATACCAGAACATCATGTCTTGTGATGGCCTTGAAATAAAAAGGCAGAGAGTTTGAAGCTCATTAGGTACATCAGTAGAGGTGTTTAGCTGATTGGTAGTAGGGGTTGGAGAGCATATAGTTGACTGCTGGAAGAGGGAGGTGTACTGCGTTAAATCTGAGAACATGTGGTTAAAGAAATTTGCTATTTTATCAGGGTTATTACAATGTACTCCATTCAGTATCATATTTCCTGACATATCAGATTGGGAAGCACCCAGAAAAGTCTTTATATGTGCCCAAAATTTCCTTGGTCACCAGCAGAGCTTACGAGAAAGTTCTTGCAGTAGTTACTCTTAGCTGTCCTGATCATCTTTCTAAATGAGTTCCTAAGAGCTCTATAGGTATTAAAATCAGAGAGAAGTCCAGTACTTAGAGGGGATGCGAGGAAATACTTATTTACAGAGAGGGCAGTGAACACCTGGAACAGCCTGCCAGCAGAGGTAATGGGTACTGAAATGGTAACAGGTTTCAAACATGCATGGGATACCAATAAGGGGACCTTGGTAACAAGACTGGTGAGTGGGGAAGGGGTAAGACTGGAGATCAGTTATGGTCTATGGAAGTACAGTAGGTAGGGACCACAGGGCAGATAAGTTGGGCCAGGAGATCCTTTTCTGCCAACTGCTTCTATGTTCAGGTGTTAAACTAATTGACTTTATATTCTTTATGCTTCTCTTTTCTTGATGTTACTGTGGTTCCTATTTGCTGTTCCTGTTGCAAACATTTGTTCTGGAGGTCCCAGCCATCTTAGAAAAGGTATAGATTGGGTGAAGACAGTATAGAGAAGGACAACCAAAATGGTACATGGCCTGCACCAGAAGCACTATGGGGAAAAACTCAGGGGCCCAATTCCAAGACACATTATGCCTGCACAGGGCAATTTATGCCAAACCCCATGGTGCAAATCTCACCTTACACCAAGCATTATGCAAGTTGCAGTTCCAAAAGGCACCTTGCTCTATGCCATATGCAGGTTGTACCAAGGTGGGTTATACACCCACTATACCTAACCAGCTGCGGCATGGTGCATGAGTTAACGGGGCTACGCAGCACCATCCTGTCCCAGAAGGGAGGCTGCCGCAACCCTTACACCATTCCAGAACAGAGAATGCTGTAGCGGGATTAGACCAGATAGAAGGTGGTCTAAGAGGCATCTGTCCTGGCACAGAAACAGATGCCCCCCTGCAGCACCACAGAATTGCCATAGATGTGTTCCCCATGCCCCCTGCTCTCTCATGCTCCCCACTACTCCGAAGTTTGGGAACCTCCATGGTCTGTTTTCAGTGCTGCCCCCACCAAGCACATGTGCCAACCAGCCAGCCCCCCCAATGCCCCCAGGTGCATGTCATTGTGTTTTGCAGTGGGGAGCTCCAGGTGGCAGCAGAGGTGTGCCGTGACTTGCAGCACCCAGGTCCGGTGAGCCATTCCTTTGGCACTAGCCTCCTACTACCACAAGTCAAGGATGTAGGTGCCAGAGACCCTGCTTGTCCTGGAATATGGTGCAGGGTCCCCAGCAAACTGCTGCATGGTGCAACTCGCATATGGTCACAAGTTGCACAATGCATTTTAGAATCGGGCCCTGGGAGTTAAATATGTACTCTCTAGAGGAAAGGAGGCATACAGGAGACATGATAGAAGCATTCAAATACCTCAAAGATATCAATAAGGTACAGGAAGGTTCAATAATTCTGCTGAGAAAAGGATGTTCAAGGACAAGGGGGCATGATATGTAGTGGGAAGGGGGGAGACTTAGAGGGGATGCAAAGAAACACTTCTTTACAGAGAGGGCAGTGGACACCTGAACCAGCCTGCCAGCAGAGGTAATGGGTATTGAAATGGTAACAGGTTTCAAACATGCATGGGATACCCATAAGGGGACCTTGGTAACATGGCTGGCGTGGGGGGTTAAGGCTGGAGATCAGTTATGGTCCATGGCAGCACAGTAGGTAGGGACTTTAGGGCAGAATAGGTGGGCCAGGAGGTACATTTCTGCTAACAGCTTCCATGTTTCTTTGTTAGTAAATAGCTGGTACATGAGCATTATACATTCATGTTGATGTCAATTGTAAGCTGTTAAATATAAAGCCTATGGTACCAGTAATGCAATGCCATTAACAAGTACTCAAATATTCAAAATCCACAGAATCAACCTATTGTCAATTTAAATCAAAAATATGTATCTCTATAGAAGTCAGGACCATAAAGAAAAAGAGAGAAAAAAGGAAACAGACACAGAAGAAAAAGTGTGCATAAAATAAGCCAAAGCAAGGTGGGGGGGGGGGGAGATTATATGTGTAAAGCAAGTGGGCAGCACTGAAATGCATTTTTGTTATACTTGTGAAAGGATGAAAGCTCAAGTAAAATATAGGTCCTAAATATAGAAAACAGTGGAAAAGGATAAAAAGAAAGGGAAAGGGTCATAGAAGCATTAGAAAAGAACAAAACAACCAAAAAATCAAAGAAACTGACTGGCATAAAATTTAAAATAACAAAACAGTGAATGATATTTGGCAGATTATAAAGGGCAGCATATTATCATTAGCAATATTTACATTAAAAGGATCAAGGAATATAACAACAAATGATGATGAGCAAGATGGCTAAACAAGGATGTGAAGAAAGTTAGTCAACAAAGAAAAAAGCTAAACATGCAACAAAATATCTGAAAACAAAAGTCATGACATAACCACATGGTCAGAATATTAAACATTTTAAAAGAAACATAGAAGCAAAAGTAACCATTTCAAACAGAAAATCGAACTCAAATTTGCAACAGATGCAGACAAAAGTAACAGCAAGCAATTGTGAAGTTACATTAATAGCCTAAACAAAACAAAAAAAAATAAGAATATAAGTAATATTAATATTAAAGGGGAAACAGTAAAAATCCCAGTAGAGATAGCAAACCAGTGTAATGAATAGTTGTGTTCCTTATTCAAACACAATCATGACTCAGTCCCTTCCCCCTGTACAATACCAGGAATGCCAACAGAATTATTATAAATACAGACAACATACTGCAAAAAATTCAAAATAAAAAAAAAATCAGAGTGAAAAGTTTCCATTAAAATGCTGAAATAAAATTTTGGGATAATCCATAACCAGGTACCCCCTCAAAATATTAAAAAAATGAATAAATACAGGTTCCGGGTAAAATTCTAGAATCACTGCTTAAAGACATAAGTTAGCCACATGTCTAACAGTGATTTCAGTGACAGAAAGCAGCAGGGATTCACAAAGGGACAATCACGTACCACAAATGTAATCTGTCTCTATGAAAATGTGACCCAATTCTTGGATAACAATACCTCATAAACATAATTTCTATTATACCTTTGCAAAACATCTGCCACTCTACCACATTTGGCAGTCATTGAATAAAATGTCTTCCCTAGCTATTCATCCCTGTATTATATACAGTAGAACCCAAATCAGCCAAACTATATGAAGATTCATCACTGTAAGCCTTGTGTATTATGCAGACTATGATACTTAACACTTGTAGGGTAAGTTAGTGCATCTGGACTTATTTGCTGCATATGCATCTCAATTGTTTTGGGGTCCTGACCATGTTCACCTTTCCTCAAGCCAAGCTAGCTACAACATGTCTTACAACTCCTGGGAGGTGACATCACTTTAGCTTATGTATCATTGTGGCAAGCTGCTATTTTCACAGGAAGTTAACATTTTAAAAAGACAGTGATGTAGACTGAAAAGCAGCTTGTGCAGGTGAATCATCATGCTAGCCTAGATATTTCCAAGTTACATTCAGTTAGCCTAACTGGTGGGAGCAGAAGCGGAGAGGGATACAGATCTAAAATAGAACCATTTAAACCATTTGTGATTTAAAGTTACATTACAGAAATGTGGCCTCCAGAACTGGACACCATATTCCAAATGAGGCCTCACCAGTGATCTGCACAGTGGCATCACCACCTCCTTCCTTCTGCAGGTGATACCTCTTCCTATGCACCCCAGCATTCTACTGGCTCTCCCCACAGCCTTGGTAAATTGTTTAGCCACCTTTAGGTCATCCAATATGATTACCCCCAAATCCTTGTCCTGTTTGGTGACCATCAGTCCCCCCCCCACCCCACCGTAATCCTCCCCTCAGTTTCTGCAACCCAAATGCATGCTTTTGCACTTTTTTGCATTAAATCTCAGCTGCCATACTTTGGGTCATTCCTCCAGTTTACCTAGGTCCCTTCTCATTTTTTCCACCCTTCATGGAGTGTCCACCCTGTTGCAGATCTTAGTGGCATTCGCAAAGAGGCACACTTTCCCTTCCAGCCCCTCCACAATTTCACTTATGAAGACAATAAACAGGACTGGGCCCAGGACTGGTCCCTGTGGCACCCTGCTGGTCACTCTCCTTTCCTTAGATTGAGCACCATTTACTATGACTCTCTATCTTCTATCATTTAACCAGTTTCTAACCCAGTTTACTACCTTGTGACCCACTCCCAGGCTGCCCAGCTTGTTCACAAGTCATATGTAGAATGGTATAGTCAGCTTTACTAAATGCAATTCATGTTTATGTTTATGTTTAAGCCCATGAAACACCCTTATCTAGTTAATGCAATTGCAGCCATAGTGGCTCTGCCAGAGTTTGTTATTGCTGGAGCTACAGGTAAACTCTCCTCCTCCAAAGCACACTACACTGTCTGCAATACAGAAACTGAAACTACTACTTTAAACTAGGTAAATCACACTCACAAAAAAAAATAGTTGATGATCTAGAGGCACAAGGCACACTACACACTAAATGGAGTGATTTTGGACAAAAAAACTCCATGTTTTAACTGGTTTTATATGTTTTTTTGACCCACAGCTCCAGAGTACAGCTAAATCCTACTCTCTCTTCCTCACACTGCATTTAATTCAGCCTGCACATGGAACTAGAACCCATGTGACCTTGTATCCCATAAATCCTTGTTAGCTTTGCCTTAGAACTATAATTCATAGGTGAAGTTAGGCAAAGTTGCCAGTTTTCATCAGCTGTGAATTTCTACTATACCATAAAGTAGTAATTCTCATTGTGGAGTAAATTTGCAAATTTTGAAAAATTTGTGAACTTCTTCGTGGAGCAAATTTTTCCAACTTCGCCCACCACTATCCACAAGTACTGCCAATTTTACAACAAGTTCTCAACAAAAGATTGGCCATGTCATCCCTGAGAGTTCAACTCATTGCCATGGGACTAGCAAGGGGTTAGATTGATCATTTGGAGTCTAGTGCCCTTGTGGATATTATTATATTCCTCAGGGTTGTATACAACCTCAAACTAAAGCCCAAACAGCTTACAGCTACATGGGACCTCATCCTAGTGCTCCATGCCTTAACAGAACATCCACTTGAATCAATGAGTCAATGAACTTACTGTGGCTCACATTAAAAACACATTCCTGAAGTGATCTATTCCATGAGAAGGATCAGCAAACTTAGTGCACTGTCATACTATCCTATAAGGAATAATTCCTGATCATTTGCCACAAAGAAATCACTCTATGAACAGTGCAGAATTCACAACCAAAGTCATGTCCCCCTTCCAAAAAGCACAGACACTGGAGCTACTAGCCTTCTGCATAGAACCAAACAATGACCAGGAGAGATTACAAAATACCCTGGACTTAAAAAGAACCATATTATTGTACCTCCAATGGACAGCTGTCCAAAGAAGGCCCAAAAGACTGTTCATACTGAGCAAGGGCCACAAGGCAGGCATGGCAGCATCTAAGGCAATGATTGCTGATTGAATAATGCAAACCATTGTTGAGGCATACAAGCCCACCATGTCGAAACCAGGATACCAAGGATCACTTGCCTCAGGCAGTGGCCACATCATGGACGAAGAGAAATGAGGCCTTAGCAGCAGAAATCAGTGCTGCAGCCACTTAGTCCACTATCCATATGGTTACAAGGCACTAACACCTAGATACACTGGACACAGATGAAGCAGCTTTTGGCAGAAAAGACCTAATCTCCATACTTGCCAACTCTCTTTCTATCCGCTCTGTCTTTTATCCTGCCCATGCTCCTAGTCACTGCTTTCTACTCATAACCTAGTCTGTAAGGAGCAAATAATGCTGTAAAGAGATGTGAGATGCAATGTTAGTTTACTCAGCTGGTAAAGGTGACTGTATGAGCATCCCTTTACAGCACTGCTCAGCCCACCCAGACATAAATGAGAAAGGATGAAACTGTGGCTATGAAAAGCAACACCATGTAGAATCCAGCATGCTGTGAGTCACGTGATGAGCTGACCGGGTAGGACGTGTCCCGAGCATCTCCGAGGCCCACGGCTTAAAATTTAAGATTCCTGCACTCCAGGGCTGGTGAAAAGCAATTACTCTGGCCGTTAAGTGCTCCGGAGAGAACGCGGGTTTACCTCCTGGCCGGGCGGCATAGAACCGTGAATTTTTTTTAAGACCGGCGAGTCTATATTTAATAGTGGCACATCAGCAAGCTTAGGCTGCGCCCTTGCCAGAAGATGGAACCCCTGGTGGGGCGTGCACCAGCCACCAAACGGCCTAAATCTCAGTCACCCACTATACCAGAGCAGGGCGAGGAAGCTGTGAAAGAAGGGGGCTCAAGCACAGGTGGTGATGATATTCGGGAACTTAAGGCATTATTACAAGGTTTGGTGTTGGATTTCTCGGAGGTTAAGCCAGAATTGAAATCTTTGGCACAAAGAATGGGCGATGCTGAGGCCCGGATTTCCTCGCAAGAGAGGAAGGTTTTGGTGATAGATCAGGAGGTGGGGACGATTCGGAAAAAGCTGAAGAAATTGGAAGAGAGGGTGGAAGACCAATCAAGAAATCGTAGGAATAATTTGATTTTGGCGGGGCTACCAGAGAGGGCTGAAGGCTCAGACTGTGTCTCATTTATACAGGAGCTCCTATTAAAACTGTTAGGCCCTACACCGTTTGGGGAGGGGTATAATCTGGAGAGAGCTCACCGGGCACTACGGGAGATGCCACCGCCGGGGGCGAGGCCCCAAGTTATTATCATGCGATTCCTCAATTATAAAGAAAAATCCCATGTGCTGCTGGCTGCCAGACAAAAAAAGCCTCTGCAATGGAATGGTGCTTCACTATGGTTCTTCCAAGACCAAACGCCAGCGATCAGAGAAAAGCAGAAGGAGTACGTTGATATCAAGAAGAAGCTTTATCTGGCAGGGATAACATTTCGGCTTCAGTTTCCCGCTACTTTGGTGGTGCATCTCCAGACTGGAGAAAAGTTTCTCATGGCGAAGGATGCGCTGAAGGGGCTACGGGCTGAGCTTCCAGACTTATTCAAACCCCCATCATGACTGTCTGTGGGCAAAGGAGGTTGAACCCCCTTGAGGGCTGTGATGGAAAAAGGACGGGTGGCTTGCAAGTTTAAGGCCGGTGGATTCACTGCTTTTGGCCTGAATCTGGACATTTAAGGGACTAGCAAAGGTCGGGTTATTAGACCTGGATGGGTTGTAAAAAGTTAAATTACAAGATTTAAGTGTGTTAAGTAGTGGTCATAGGGGAAGGGGATTTGTTAAACATACTATCTGTGTTACCAGACCCAGGAATATTTTCCAGTCACTGAAGTATTGGAGGAATTGGTTATAAGGGGATGATGAGGGATTGTGCTTATTACAAAAGGGTCAATTAGCTAGGGCTCTACTTGCTAATGGGTGTTACTAGTTATAAAGCGGGCGCATGCCAGCTTTGGGGAAAGATGGATCAGGAACTGGCCCAACAGATTGGGACCCTTTCAGCATAAGCAAAGGGAGGTATTACCGGTGTAAGAAACCCAGAGGAGTAATGTTGGTTAGAGATATAACTTTCCAAAGAGGGCCTGAGGAGATTCCTTAATTTCCAAGTTGTTTACTTTCTCCTTTTTATCTGAGAAATATAAGGAGAGATGGAGTAAGAGAAGATGGGACCTTGAATTTTACGTCCTCTGGGGGATTCAAGGGCCAGATTCTGGGCTTTCATGTCAATGGCTGGGGCTGAGGGGAGGTAAGGAACGGGTTCATCCTTGACTCAACATCAGATGGTTGGTCGGTCTCAAGGACCGGGGCCAAAGGGGGGACGAGGGGTGATGAGAGAGTCCTAGTAAGGAACAATAGGAATGCAGACCTAAGAGGCACAACATCTGGGTTCATGAAAACTTTGATGTTACTGATGGTATACCTTAAAATAATTTCTTGGAATGTAAAAGGACTCAGGGTCGAAGTAGAGAATGATCATGCTGCGGTATATTGAGCAATGAGGGTGCACATTGTAGCACTACAAGAGACACATTTATTGACGGAAGAGTTAGATGGTCTCAGGAAGCGATGGGTGGGGCAGGTGTATGGAGTGGGTAGGGACAGAGCCTCTGGGGGGTTGCGATTTTAATCAAGAAATCCTGCCCATTTGAAGTGACCCAAGTGTTAACCAGGCAAGACTGTAGGGGGATCTACGTGTCGGGCAATCTGCTTGACAAGGCAGTTTCGTTGGCATCCATTTATGGGCCAACCCCCGCCGACCCCGAATTCTTTGCCTCAATAGAAGGGGATATAGCTACCCTTCCCTCACATTCACTCATTCTGGCTGGGGATTGGAATATATATTTTGATAACAAGGAGGATAGGATACCTTCACATAGTGGGCCGAAGTCCAAGGCCCAGTTAGCACTTGCTAAGTTTATGAAGTCAGCAGCTCTAGTTGATCCAGTTAAGAATTTTCCAAACCGGGGCCCTAGCATGACATTTTACTAAGCACATAAGAGCTACACTAGAATTGACTTTTTTTTGGTTAATATAGAGGCTCTCGCAGAGACTAGAGAAGTGCTGACTGAGGGTAGGACCCTCTCAGACCACTCTCTCATCCAGTTGCAGTGGGAACCAAGACCCATGCTGCCTAGACCATATAGGTGGAGGCTCCACGATTGGCTTTTAACAGAGGATAAGAGAAGGGACGAGCTAGAGGGGGCTCTACAGGAAATCATTAGGTCCCAGCTTCCCACACTTAAGATTAAAAGGTTAGCTTGGCCTACTTGTAAGTTCTTGTACGCTGAGGCAGCTAGAGGTCTGGCGGCAAGGGTTAAGGCGCTTAGAAGGGCCAAAGAAGAATTTCTGGTTGGGGCGATAAACTCTCTGTCACAACTTGAAGGGTCCTCGGGGGAAAAAGATGCGGAACTTAAAAGTTTGAGAGGGGAATTGTCGGAAATTCTCCATGAGAAAACAGTTCTGCTTAAATAAGATTAATGCCAAGTTCCTATTGCAGGGTGACGTCCCAGGGCGTCTTCTAGCAGCCAGAATTAAAGAATGGGAGGCAAGTAGGACAATTATATCAATTAAGCATGAAGGGAAGCTAGTTACTGACCCTCAAGAAATGGCTGAGGCATTTGCATTGTTCTTTGCAGAAATTTACCAAGCTAGAGACTTGGTGGGGGAAAAAGAGGTTAGTAGTTACTTAGAAGATATTCAGCTACCTAATTTAGATTCTGCCCAAGTTAAGGAACTGGAAGCCCCAATAAGAGCATCTGAGATTGTCGATGTGGTGCGGTCTCTTCCTCTAGGTAAATCGCCAGGGCTGGATGGTCTCGCTGCTAAATTTTACCAAACTCATATCCAGATTATACTCCCTATACTTCATGAGTTTTTCCTTACCATAATGAGGGAAGGAATTCACCATTCACCGCTCTACCAGGCGTATGTTACCCTAATACCTAAGCCAGATAAGCCCAGGGATGTACTAGGTAACTATAGGCCTATAGCACTAATAAACCAAGATATTAAGATTCTTACCAAAATCTTGGCAAATAGGATCTTGACTATTGCTCCGAGTTTAATTAGAAGATTAATTTCAGGATTCTTATGGAATAACAAACCAGCCAGGATAAACTATAAGGTCTTGCGTTTGCCAAATGAGGAGGGGGGGCATTAGACTACCTGATCTCCATGCTTACTATGTGGCAGGCCAGTTAGGCCTGATGGCTCAATGGGGGAAAGTGCTGATGGGGAAATTATACTCCTGTATGGCTGCAAATCGAGAGGCAATCGTTATTGAGCTCCGGCTGTTCTCCTGAATCGATGCTATATGCAAGGCCCAAAAAAGAGTTATTTAGGAAGGGGTATGGGAACCCAATTAGGAAAACCCTGGAGGCCTGGTGGGCCTTTCTTACTCCGGTACAGAGGTGTAGTCAAATGAGATCCAGAA
Organism: Neoceratodus forsteri; assembly: GCA_016271365.2. NCBI lineage: Eukaryota > Metazoa > Chordata > Ceratodontiformes > Ceratodontidae > Neoceratodus > Neoceratodus forsteri. The sequence goes on from CM057452.1 coordinate 758,513,995, forward strand.
ACCAGCCCATATTGGGTAACCCCAACTTGGTTATAGGGGGTCGGGTACTTGGACACCGGTGGTCTAATTATCTGGGTGGTTTAAGATTGAATGACACACAGCAGGGAGATAAAATAGTACTACCACCACAATGTGAGGGATTGTCTTTTTTTCAAAGGCTACAGCTTAAACAAATGATTGCAGGGTCTCGGAAGGGGCTGGGGTTTTCAGACTGCTCCCTCCCTTGAGGAGCTTAAGGGAAGCCTTCCGGAAAGCTAATCCACTCTCACGAGTTTACAAGCTTCTTCTGGACTTCCTGGGCCCAAATATTTGTACTCAAATCCCCTACTGGGATAAGGTGATGGCTCCTAAAAATCTAAGATGGGAAATTATTTGGAAGGCTACTAAATACAATGTGATTCCCAAATACAGGAATATGCAGATCTTTGTGGTTCACAACATATACTATACCCCTGTAAAGCTATATGCTAGAGGGCTGAGACAGACAGATCTGTGTTTCAGGTGCGAGAAAGAAGTAGGTGACTTGTTACATGTTAAGTGGGGTTGCAGTAAAATTTGTCCCCTATGGAGGGAGATTAAACGGGGCATGGATCCAATGCTGGATTATTCAGCTTATATGACCCCAGAAGTATGTGTTCTGGGTGACTTCTCTCAGATAATGGGAACCGCACCCAAATTTCACCTTTCTTTAATGGTGTCGGTAGTCAAGGCGTTCATAGTAAAGCACTGGAAGGATGAACAGGTCTGTGCATATGAACAATGGGTGAGAGAACTGCTGGGGGTACTGGCTAAGGTAAAGAGACACTTATTTTCTGAGGGGAGGCAGGAGTTATACGCTAAAAGATGGGCAATATTAGATGCGATCTATTCTCAGCAAGTTACTGGCACTGGAACCCAGGTCTGTCTGTCAGATGATGACTAGCAAAGAGATATATGCTGGAATGTCTAATGTTTATATTGTACTGTGCCATGTGTAACATGTTACTTTTCTTTATTTTCCCCAATATCCTGTGTAATGTTGGAGTCATAGCTTCCCAGATGGCTAAAACTGGGTCATACTGGGTTCACTATTAAGATAATAGGGAAAGTGTTGTGGTCTGCAGGGGTTCAAGGGGATGGGGACTCTTCTCTCTTTCCAGGGGACACACTGGGAAGCCGTCCCGGGGTGATTCAGGCTCCATGGGGCCCTAGGATGCTATACACCTGCGAATGGACATATAAGGGAGGAGTGACCTAAAGAAGGGATGGGTGTTTCTAATAATGGGCAGTGTCTTATATTAAAGCACTACTGAGTTCGAATTGGGCCATAATGTGGGGCGGTGCCCCAGTGTGATTGTACATAGGGGCTCTATATAGTTTACACAGCCAGTTTTGGGCTGTGTCCCTGGCCTGGCCGGGTTTGTGTAGTGTGTGTTTGCTTGTTGTTTACTTTTGAAAACGAATAAATATGTTTAAAAAAAAAAAAAAGAATCCAGCATGCTGTATGGGCTGGAGATTAGCAACTACATAAGAACGGCAGCAAGGAGGAGATTAGCAGCTATAAGTCAATCAGTCTCACTTCAGTGATGGGGGAAATTAATGAAAACCTTGCTAAAGGTGAGGCTGTACCATCCTCTTGTATCTTGAATCTACCAGTATCTTGAATCCAATGGGCTGCAAGACCACAGGCAGCATGGGTTCATGGGGAGAGGGGTATCAAGCCAGATGAATCTTATGGATTTCTTTGACTTGGTGACCAGGTTGATCAAGGAAGGGCAGTGGATGTGGCCTATTTGGACTTTAGCAAAGCCTTTGATACTGTGTCACACAGGAGACTGATAAAGAAATTGAGCAGCCGAGGGGTGGGGTCCAAAGTAGTGAACTGGATTAGAAACTGGCTATGGAATAGAAGACAGAGGGTGGTGGTTGACGGTACTCATTCTGATGATGGGACAGAGACCAGCAGTGTGCTGCAGGGCTCAGTATTGGGACCAATCCTCTTCAATGTCTTTGTAAGTGACATTGCAGATGAACTGAAAGGGAATGAGTGCTGTTCTGCAGATGATACCAAAATCTGTGATAGGGTGGATAATTAGGAGGGGGGTATAGAGAAACTGAAGGAGTGGTCAACAGCATGGCAGTTGGGATTCAATGCTAAAAAGTGCAAAATCATGTACCCTGGACATAGGAACCCAGGAGCTGCTGAGTATAGGATGGGGGGAGGTACTGACAAGTCACTAAGTAGGAAAGGAACTTTGGGGGTTATTATAAATGATGACCTCAAAGTGGCAGACAGTGTAACAAAGCATAGGGTAGGGCTAGTGGGATGCTGGGAGGCATAGGGTGAGGTATCTCCAGCAGATGGAGAGAGGTGGTGTTGCCAGTTTATCACTCGCTGGTGAGTCCCCACTTGGAGTACTGCATCCAGTTTTGGAGGCTGCACCACAGAAAGAACATAGACAGGGTGTAGGCAGTCCAGAGGATGGCAAACAAAATGGTGTGTGGGTTGCAGAAGAAGCTGTTTAAGGAGACACTAAGGAATCTAAACATGCACACCCTGGAAGACAGACTAGTGAGAGGGACATGATAGAGACCAACAAGCCTCATATGGGTGAGCAGGGCACAGGAAGGGAGTCTCTTTCAAATGAAAAGGAGCACTAAGACCAGGGAGCATGCAATGAAGCTGGGGGGGTTAAGAGGGATGTGAGGAAGTAATACTTCACTGAAAGGGTGGTAGATGCCCAGAATGGCAGCCTGTGATTATAGTGACCTTAACTGAGCACTTTCAAAAAGGGTGACTCAATCATGGCACCTGTGCGCAGGGCTACCGGGCAAGGAGGGCAACCGGATCTGGGGGGACCGCGAATATAGTGACATTATGTCACTATATGTAGATTCGCACAAGGGGGGGAGGGACCACACCATGTGATGGGAAGAAGGGAAGGGAGGGTTTGTGGGGTGTAGTGTAGTGTAGTGGTGGGCTGCTGAGCTGGCCATAAGGTGTGGGGGGCTGGTGGCAGGCTAGGGTTGGGAGTATGCCAGATTCAATTTTGGGCATGCGTTCATTTTCTAGTTTGGTCCTGGAATTTTATTTTTTTCTCTTTTGCACCCCCTCAACATGTATTCCCCTGGAGTTGAGAATCCTTTAGTAGGGGGATGCGGGTGGTGGGGGGGTAAAGCATAAAAAAATATCCAAGTCTCCAGCGCTCTTTTCCTGTGAGCCAGGAGTGTACATCTCTGAAATTGATTTTCGGCTATGTACACTCTCCCTAACGGTGATCACTTTTCCGTAATCATCATTATCACATGGAACCCCTGGAACAGACTGCCAGCAAACATGGTGGAGGCAAAAACAGTGGAGGCCTTCAAGCATGCACTGGACAGACATAGGGGAATGTTAGTAAATATGCAGGGAGAGGGGAGAGTCACCAGAGACCAGTTAGGGTCTGCAGAGTCACATTAGGCAGCGAACATATGGGCAGATGTAGTGGGACAAGTGATCCATTTCTGCTGGAAAATTCTATATTTCTATATTTAAGTAACTGTGACATTAATAAAGTCTCATAATGATCAGATCATCTTGAAGAGTCTGGTCGTTGTTAATGTAAATGTTTAAGATGTCAATTTTGCACGCTAACAAGTGTCACTCTTCAGCACTAGATCATCAGTTACAGCATGGGAAGACTGGAACTGAGGAAGATTGGGAACAGAGGAAGATAAGGTAGGATCAGGTTATGAAAAGATCTGATGTCAGATGTGCATCAGCAGCCTATCAGGTGAGCATAACCTAGTCTGTAAAGTGCAAGGAATGCTCTAAAGAGATGCTCATACAGTCCAATCACTTTTACCAGGTGAGTACACCACTATTTGTGAGGGTATTACTGTGATTATAAGACTGATCACATTATTTAAAAAAAAAACATTACAAAATAGTACTTTTACAAGCAAGCATTGTGCTGGTGTAAGCTACACTGAGCATACAATAGTCAATCTAAGTGTGTACTGGTCTAATGAAAACATAATTAAAAATTATATTAGTTCCGGTCCAGACTTCTTATGTGTAACTGGATCTTGGTGATTTCTAAAGCAGTCTATGTTTTTTTTTTCCAACATGTGAGTTTCCATCTTTTCTTAAGTAACTACAGCTCTTTATTTGAAAACTGTCAGTGTACATCTACTAAGAGCTATTGCCTGATACCTGTATACTACACTTACGTATTGTTTATTTACATGGTTACAGATTGATTTGTTTCAGTCACTTGAAAAAAAGTTTGCCACCCATTTGAATACTAAAGGCATTCAGGTATTTTTATGACTGCATGGGCAGTGCTCCGCAGACATTATGCCAACATCTCATAAGAGCACTGTGGAAGCATGTGACCAGACTGCTGTCTGGTGTACCTCCACAGCACTGTGGAGCAGTTTCCAGTGGTTGTGTTTATGCAGCCCTTCCTCTCCGCTGGTTGCATAAACACACCCACTTCTGGGGCACTTCTTTTTCTTCTGCAACTGCAGAAGTGACTCACGGCCACCATGCACAACATGGCAGCTCCAAATTAGACTGTGCAAGCATGAATATTGCGCATCCGCAGTTCAGTCATCACCACCATCTTGTGTACGGCATACTCTGGCACCGCTCATAAAAGCTTGGTGCAGCTGTATCGGCTTTGACCAGAGTTTGTTGCTTAAAAAATGTCTCTAGTTAATTTTTATTTCCCATGCAATTTGAGTTTTGTTATAAATTTATGTAATTTCTTTTCCTTTTTTAGCTGTCTTTTGCACTGCTATTTTTCATGACTGTTACTGTCATTCAGTTTAGCTGTATTAAGTTTGGGGAGGGTTAGTGTTTCTGTGGTTGTGGTTCTGACAGGTCACTTTTGCAGTACTTTGGTTTTGAAGGCAAGTAACAGAGTATGTGACATCTGTTTAGCTAATAACAGAGGGTGACGGGAGCTGTCAGTCATCAGTTATTCACTACAGCGAATAACGGAGTGTGAACTGAACTAATAAAATACTGCTGTGCTCAATAAGACATGGTATAGCTGGTTTCATTAGTGACTTGCTAGCAGAGCAATCAGCACAAAACACCCTGGCACTTTGAACACAATGGCTCTTCCTCAATGGATGGGGTCTGGTCATGCTGTAAATGTTTTTAAAGCCAAGATTTAAAGACACAGACCCCTTCTGCAGGTGAAAAAAATTCAAATAAAATGTGCTTAAACAAAACCTTTATTTAAACCAAGGACCGCATGTGTAATAATTAAGTGAAGCAGAGTGGTGCTAATTGCAAGTATCTGCCATTTGTTAAAAGATATAATAATTTAAATAAAGACATTCAAAATACTAAAGAGTAAGGGGATGGGGTGGGAGGAGTTAGGGTGGGGAAGCTGAAGGAAGGAAAGGGGAGTTAATCACATAGTAACAGATAAACTATGAAGTATCAAGTGTGGCAAATATAATCAATCAATCAACTGTAGAGCTTCTTGTGAACACATATAGTCTTTTTACACAATCAATAATCGGAGGCATTTATTGAGATGACATCTCCATGGAAGTTAAATATAAACAGAAAAAACAGCACTTTAATAACTAACTAATAACTATCTAGAAATACATTTGAAACAAAGATATGAAATCAAGGACCCTAGAGAAAATGACACATCAAATCACTAAAGTAACTTAAATGGATCAATGTTTGAATAACATGTAGTCTGAATTCAAAAATAGGGTAATGTCCCATTCATCATTATGTCCCAAGTGAGGCAAGGCTTTGAGTGTTTAAATCAATCAACTGTTCCTCTGGAGCAGTTGGGTGAATGGGAATATGTCTATTCCCATGATTTTCAGACACTTTAGATCTGTGTGGTATACATTCTGCCATTGCTGCTACACATATGTTTGACACCTGCCTGAAGTAATGGAACATATGTGTTCCAATAATCTCTCTTTTGTTGGATGAACAGCTTCCCCTATATACAGAAAGGGATAAGAGTGCCAAGGTGCATAGACAGTGTTCAGGCCATGTGATTAAATGTCACATTTCATAGCTAGAACTGTTTGTGGGGCTTACAGAAGATTTTCCCTGCCTAGTGTACAGGCATACATGACAATTGCTACAACACTGAAAGTCAGGTGGCCATTAAGGTAATAAATATTGACTAGGGAATACTTTAAGCTCTCATTTTCCTATATACTGTCCTATGTTGTGTGCCTGTGCTATCCCCTAACATACTGTAGAATCAGCAGTGAGGACATTCCAGTGTTTCTTTAAAATACCTGCTACGTTGGGGGTCATAGCATTAACATCAATGATAAAATTCACTGGGGTTGTCATATCCCTGTTCACAAAATCTGGAGTACAGTTTTCTGGACTGTTGCTTATACACTGAATCAGTGGAACAATTTCTTCAAATATGAAGAAACTGTGAATAGGGTATTGCTGTAGCCAAATGCTTTGGATGTGAGCTATTGACCCATAAAAGCTTAGTACCAGATGTTGGCTTCCCAAAGGTCTAAGTTTCAACAGTTTCACCATGTAAACCTTTCAACTGCAGATTTAAAAATGTAATTGTATTTTTACGCCAACTACCAGTAAATTTCAGGCCCCAGTTGTTAATATTAACATATTCAAGGAAACTCAGAGGTTCTGTTTTTGAACCCCTCCAAATGTTGATGATAACATCAAAATAACATCCCCAATAAATAAAAGGGGGACTGAATGGTCTGACAATGGGGTTGTAGATGAACATCTCCTCTCTCCAAACCATAAAAAGGTTGGCATAAGAAGGGGTCACCAACAATCCCATCGCTGTGCCACAAATCTGAAAAAAAATGTCTGTCAAAAACAAAATAATTCATGTTCAAAATATGACTCAATGTCAAAAGCACACATTCAGAGTGGAAAATGTGATCAGTGTCCAATTTTTATATGAAAGATCTCCCTGCATACAACCCCAAAATATGCTGGATGCTTGTGTAGAGTGATCTCACATCAGTTGTGAGCCACAAATACTCAACATCCCAAACCAAGTCACAAAAGACAACCAGCACCTACATGGTGTCACTTAAATATGATGGTAAAGTGACCACTATATCTTGCAAAAAGGTATCTAAATAAATAGAGAGATGCTCAATAAGTAACCTATTGAATGACAAAATAGGGTGACCAGGTTGGTGCTGGAGGTCTTTGTGTACTTTAAGTAAGATGTAAAATGTAGAGATTGTAGGGGTGTCACACTTAAGTTATTAATATTAATTTCTGGAAATATGATCTAGTTCAAATGATCTTTTATAAAAATGATTCAATCTCTTATGAAATATTAGGGTATGATCTTCTTTCAAGTTCTTGTAATGACTGATGTTATTTGACTGATTCCAGATTTAATTTTCATAATTGTCTGTGTCCATAATAACCACCATACCTCCCATATCAAAAGGTTTTAGGGCAATTTCCAGCATTGCTTTAAGTTCTTTCAAAACCTGGTATTCTCTCTCTCTCTCTCTGTTAGATTTAGATATCTGCAATTTATAGAAGATGACAATAACATGTCCACATCTTTGTTAACTAGGTGTTCAAAAGTTGTTATAGCTGGAAATGTTGCTTTCATAGGGCAGAACATGGATTTTTGTTTGAAATTTTTTTATTTTTTTCCTGAACAATATTTTTGTGTCCAGAATCTGATGTAAATATTGACCTTCTTGTAAAAACCAATCCAGTGCTACAGGTAAGTCAGGTTCTATATCTACTTGAACTGGTGGGGCACATATGATATATATACTTGTGATGATAGTGACGGGCCTAATATAGCTGCCTCTGCTCCTATGGAGCTTGAAGGGGGGGGCACACCAAACAATTTCTATTTCCAAATTTTCTAATGCAGCTAAATTAATAAGCCCATTTGGCTGTGATGAACTCTCTGCTGAATGCTTAGGTCTTGTAGTGAGTTCAGTGTACCCAATTTTGTTTAGATCCATAAAATTCCTTTAAATGTAAGTTTCTATATGTTTTTTCAAGGTCTGTTTTGATGATAAATTCATCAACTTTTTCATCCAGTACAAATGATAATCCCCCAGACAGTAGGTTGATCTGATCTGCTATTAATGATACATTTGAGATATTTAAAACTGTGGTTTGGACACTGTTTTTTTATTATTTTTATACAATGTATTAAAGTTCATAGAAGCATAGGGATACATAGAGTCATAGATACCTTATTCATTTCATTTAAACCAGTACTTATAAAATCAATTTATCAACCACGAAGTGTACAGTACTATGAGGTTCTCAATGAACAAAAAAATGAATCATAATTCCAATCTGACATACTGCTATTGTACAACGTCCGGTAGTTGGCCATGGTGAGAAAATGCACTGATCATAAAGTGAAGAAAGAACTAAGACTGCCCATTCTTTCTCTGGCAGCGTTCATTTGTTATAACTCTCTTTTCAATATTCTAATATCAATCTTTTTGTTGCCATAATTGCTGCATAAACTATGACTAACTGTGGTTTCGAAAATTATCTTATTGAAAAACTTTCCAAAATAAAGCTTATGCAATCTACATTGGAGAAATGTATATCTAACTTTTCAAGAATTATCAGTGCCCTTTCCCACCATGATTTAATCATTCCACAGTCTCAGAACATATGACGAGTATTAACAAATTGTTCATGACAATGCCAGCAGTCTGAATTAGTAGCAATGCTTGCTTAAATAATCTATAGGGAGTATAGTGATACATAGATACATAGATACATAGACAGTGTCGGCAGATAAGGGCCTATGGCCCACCCAGTCTGCCCATTTCAGCTTGTAAGTTCAGTTTGTTTTCCTAGAAGTCTGTTGCCTCTGTTGTCTGTGAGCTCTATGAACAATCCTAAATGGAATAGTTCTGTCTCTAGATGTCTTATAATGTGAAGAAGAAGAAGAAAGAACGAACAGAGGCCCATTGATTTAATAAAAGTACTATTTGTGCATCATTGTTCCATTTATCTTTTAATTTATTGTAGATGTTTAGAGTTTTGTTAGCCAAGAATGAACGTAAACAAGAAAAGATGCCCTTTTTCTTTTGTATGCTATTTCATAACTCCCCCTCTAACCTATATTGTTGTACTAGGGCTCTTTTCCAATACTTATAGTCTTTCTCAAAAATACTTGTTAACTGTAAATGTAGTACTTGTAATAATCAAAGATTAATACATTGAATTTGGTACTGATAATATACCAAGAAAGAAGTTTGTGTCCATCCACTATGTCCTTCCACCTATTGATCCCCTTCTGTTTCCACTGCCTGAAGAAAATCAGTTTACCACTAATTTTTCCTTGGCAAAGCGTTAATGTCGACACAAAATATTGGTTATGGTTGTTGAGTGTCACCATGTTGCATTATTATCCACTTTTTTATTGATAAAAGTAATAACTTTTATATGGTGCATATTGTGAAGTGTTGATTGTCCACAGATGCTTACCTTCTTTCCATTGCCTGTCACTGCATGCTTACATCACTGTGAAATAGGGTTCGGAGAAGCCTCTTGTATACTTTTCACATTTGCAGTCAGGGAATTTTCTCTGCTATGGTATTTTCTCTCTTGTAATTTCAGCCCTAACCCTTTATTTACTATCCGGGTGAGGAAACTTTTGCCTTCTTTGGTTTCTCTGCCTACCCCCATCTAGTTTAAATGCTCACACATGTAACATTTAAACCTGTCATTAAGGACTGCAGACCCTTTACTAGAAATATGTAGGCCATCCCTCCCATACAGACAAACATCCCTCTAGGTTGCCCACCAACTGGTATATTATTCTATCATAATTCTTTGTTATGCAATATTTCTTGCATAACCACATCCCAGTCATCATATGTTATTACTTTAGTAAATGGGCTAGTTCACCATCTAATTTAGAAAATATTTCTTATGAGAGCAAGGCCATCTGAAGGTATAAATGAATATGATTACCTCTCTGGGCCTGCAAAAAAAAGTTCAAATTATATCTCCGTAGCATCTACATATAGGAAATGCCAACTTAAAACACTGGTATAGTACAGTATGTATAACCTGTGCTGGACACCATTGAAAATGAGCGTTGTCTCAGTGGTTTTTCTGAATTAGTTTATTCTACTACTACATGTTTACACTAGACTTAATTGTGTCTGCTAAGAATTTCATGTGATTACACCTAACTTGCAATTTACATCACTTTGAAAAGAATACTGTGTACTTTGGCTGACCTTACAAGCTACAGAAAACATCACTGCCATCCTTTTCTCCAAAATGTACTGCAGATTACAAAAAGTGGGGATATTACTGTGTAACAGTGTAGCTGATCCCTAGTAGGTGGGTTTTATGGGGTCATCCACTTTGTGAGGCTGCTTGCCATGGTGCTTTCTGTCTCAGACCATGAGGCAAAGGGGGCACCTTTAAACAATTTATATTTCAACAAATTAATTGTACACACAAGTGCAACCCCTTTTTAACAGTATGTGTTTATTGTTTACTAACTCTTCTGCACCACTGTTTCCTATGTTTTAACTGCCGTTGAAGTCAGTTGGGCTCCAGAGTCGCCCTAGCACAGCTTGACACAGTATCTCTTTGAAAACCCTGCAAGTTGACTGTTGCCACATGAAGTCTCAGTACTGTCATTTGTCTGAAATGTTCCTGGTAAAACCCTATAAATCTGCATCAGTCAAGAAATCATGATTTTCAGAATACCATGACTGCAGACTTGCTGAAGTTCAGGATGTTAAACTTAAAAATATGAGGCTCTGAGGACTCTAGACTGTAAAAAAAAAGACTTGCTCACATTGTTTATTAATTTTTGGCTCCTGCTGTTTAGCGATCACTATTCAAAGAATTGTCACTTCCAGCCCTCAAACTTTAGGCCTACTTGTCTGGAGTTGATGCCAAACTGGGAAAGTCTTTACTTGTAGAAGATTAATTTCTTATGTGGTCACCTAGGCACTGCAGGCTGGGTGGATCACCAATGCTTTAAAAAGTTGAACTTTAATTCTGTCTACTGTGACAGCTACCAGTGCATTTGTGGCTAAGACTTGGAGACCTCTGGAATCAGTAATCAAACAAAACATAATACCTCCCACCCACCAGATTGGCAATGCTTTCTAATGGTCTTACTAACTTTTTCTTTCTCTTCATGATTTTCAATGGGGTTTCTTTATTATCAGATTTCAGTTGCAATGCAAATTAAGCCCATCCACCAGATGAGCTTAGTCTTTGCTATCTTTCAGCAAGGAGAGTATTCTAGAACTGTCAGGCCTATCTACAGGAGGCCCTTGCCTATGCAAGCAATGCAGCTGTGTGCATCCTAAGATGTGCATCCTCTGGTGCTCAACACCATTGTGTCTGCAGCAGATCAAAACCTACTGCATCTCTGAAGGGATACTGATTTTGGGGGCTTTAGTGCAGTCTCATTAGAAGGAGACATACAGAGATTGAGAACCCCCACTTCACTGGAGGGAATCAAAACACAGAAGGGGTGAGGGCACTGACAGAGACCCAAGTCCTATCCAATGCCCCATTTGACCCCACAACCTTGTTCATCCCTGTCTCACAGTGGAGATGTGCAATGATCACCTCAGTGGAGGAAGCATGAGTAACTCGGAGTTTAGACTCTGAAGGGTTTCATATTTATTAGATGAGAAATTTCAGGAAACCTCATTTTCTGTCATCTATGCTTAACTAATTTTTGACTTGCAATGAACATGTGCATGCTAACATTCCCAACTTACTGCTAGCCAATATTTGCCACAGCGGGATACCCACTGCACCAAGAGGCAATCTCTCCTATTCATGGCTTTCAGGGGTAAATTCAGGTGCACCCACTAAGGGGTATATTCTCCCCATCACTGCCTTATGCAGAAATACTGCATCAAATAAATCAAAACTAAACCCTAGACTTCTTGAAGCTCAACCCAGGGTGGGCCCCCTTGGATAGCCAAAAAGAAGGAGAGAAGGAACTACTGAGGGCCCTAGTGCATAGAAGAGCCTACCACAATTGGAGGCTCTGGCACATCTTGGATGCACTGTTGTGAATCAACTGTATACCACCACCATGCAACCCCTGTAGTAAACCTGTTTTGAAGCTTTGCCAACATGGTTCATGAAATTACACAACAATTGCTGGATTGGTTCACAGGTAAAGTTCTGGACCCCAGTTATGCCCTTCTAGTAAATGGAATCCACAAAGAGATGAAGGGATGCCTGGTAAAATCTATTGTGGAGGCCCTGAGACAATTTGGGACTACTAGTATTCATGGATGTATGTGTACATTCTGGAATGAATAGCCTTTTGGTTCCACTGAAGGTGCCTTAGCACATAATGCCTGATAGGACTATGTCCTCCTAGATTCTAGCAATTTATGTCATGCCCAACACCATAGGGTCAGGAGCAGTTGAACCTTCTGAATTCACCATCAAGCTCCACACTCTTAGCGAAGGGAAAACCCCACAAGGTGTTAAAATTGTGTTGCAACTTGATAATGTAACTTCTTCTTTCCCCCCCGGATGTGGACCCAGCTGGCATCCATCATGCAGAGGACTGTTTTACTTACATTTGTGCATGTTTACCGCTGTGAAACCTATCATGGTGAGGAAGACAGTTTTGAGAATGTTGATGGATCAAATTGCCTCTGGGATGATGCAGTGCTGCCAAGAAATACAAATGCATGGTGGGGAGCTAACATTGATCTTATTTAGTTATCATCTGTTCCACAAGGAATACCCATCCTGGTATCACATCCATGAACTATTTGTATACCCTAAAAGGGGTATTTACCACTGATAGCCTTGTGTCAGGGGAGAACCGGAATTTAAAGTTTAAAGACACAGGCAAGGGGAAAGGCTCTCAGACTAATATACAAACATACTAGTCGCCAGCAGATAAGGCCTTATGGTCTATCAAGTCTGCTCATGCCTCAGACCCCTGGTTGGATACCTTGCTTATATTGAACTGCTACTATACCGAATCCTAAATCAGCAGGGAATGACCAGGGATCAGCTAAACCAGTTGCAACTGGATTACGTTATCTCTGGGGGAAGTGCCTGCTGCTGATCTTCTGCTCAACTATCATCCTACAGATCACCACCATATCCTCCTGACTTCAGAGCTCTATTATAGAAATCCAAGAGGAGGAAGAAAATGGGACTATCATACTGTTGACACTCCTGAGTAAAAGGTTTGTATTGCCTCAAGTGAAGGCCTAGATTCATCCACTAATAGTGCACTGAAAGTTCAAATCTGTCAGCTAGAAACCTATCCGACTGCTCAGCAACAGGAGATTACTTCATCTGCCCTCTTGCCTAAAAAGAAGACTTTTCATTTTCCTTTTTTTTTAACTTAATGTACTTTGTCTCCTTCTGCAACCTGTCTGCCCCCACCTTCTTTTTCACAAGTAGTTTCTGTTTCTTCATCATGGGGTGGTTATTCAGCCCTGCCCCCCCCCCGTGATCTGGCAACTGTCTGCCTTGGAACTCACCTGGTCATTGAGGTTCCCCCATGAACTTCCCCTCATGGAGGGGCTGGAGGGGATTAGGGACATGCTCTGAACCCCCAATGCAAGTATCCAGAGTGGTACAGTGGTTCACAGGTGAGGGTATGGACTCTGGGACAGGCAGGCAGGCTTCATGAAGCCACCAACATGATTGTTTCCCAGTTTTTTGTCTCACTTCTGCTGCAGGATGTCGATGCATGGGTGTGGAAGCACACTTCTGCAGCAATCTCCCTTGTACTGCCCGAGTTGCACTACCACCAGGCCTCTACCTGGTGGTAGTCGACAGCCAAGCCAAAATCCCATCCCTTCCCCCTCAGATGCTCAATCCTCTCCTGCCCTGGCTGTACCCGGGTGACCTGAGTCTGTCTTGAACCCGGGTCACTGGCATGGAAGGAGGTAAGGTAACAGCACTTCAGCCCTCCAGACCACTGAGCCACCTAAGATGGTCCCCTTTTGTTGTCAACCCCCAACCCCATCAGCTGCTGTCTCTGGGTCTTACAATGGCCTGCCTTGTTCCTTGAAAGCTTCCATCTGTGGCAGGGCTGTCAGCTATACTCCAGGTTCCCTCCCAATGCCATACTCAGTTAGGGGCAGGCTAGTGTTCAGCAAGTGGTGTGGGGTCAGCAGGGGGCCATTGGCATCATCTTGAAAACAGTTTTTTCTTTCCTTTTTGTTTCTTCCCCAGTCCCCAAATGTTTCATGGAGAACAGCAGCATATGTGGGCATGCCAGTATGCTGTCATCTTAAGTCAGGGAGTATCTACTGTCCCTTAGTGGCTCCCGCCTGCACCATCACCCATGATCACATGCAGCCCTCCATCCCCAAAGAAGGACAGTGTCCTCTGGCTCAATCCTTCTCTCCCCAGCAGTCCCCCGATGACCTTGGTTAACTTCCAAACCTGGGTCACCAGCATTGTGAACGGTAGCATTACCACTGTACCAATGTGCCAGCAAATAGTTGTTTTCCTAATGGCAAACACTGTATAGGCTGGCCACCACTAAGATGAAAGAGGTCTGCTGGAGGACAAGAGTTCTGATATTGGTGTGGGGACAAGGGACACTATTTGACTGCTTGTGACACTCCTAAAGACCTTGCTAAGGTAGAGCAGGAGTTCAAATGCCAGCATGCAGGGGGAAACTTGGATCCAGATATGGCATGGCTCCACCTGTTGGATAGACCAGTGGGTTCTGGCCCAAACTCAAGTGCCAGAAGGACTAGTAGGACTGCAAGCAGCTGTCACTGTGACAATTGACTAGAAACCATATCACACTCTTTTGGGCAATGGCTTACAAGCAATCAGTGTGAAACACAGTTTCTACCACATTCATCTTAAGCTACTGCTTCTACTGGAAGGACTGTCAGTGTAGGGAGTCAATACCACTCCTTACCCTTGTGTATATATAGTGACATTATTGAATTTCCAGCTGATGACACAAGAACATAACAGAAGATGAAAATCCTAACCTTAGACTCTGCAGACTCACCCATGCAGGAAAATATACAGCTTCTGACAAATGATTATTTGACTAACCTGTGCCTAAAAATCTAAATATGCAAGTGCATGCACAATGGGCACATCTGCACCTTGATCTGCAGAGTTCAATTATGGAGGAAACAGATTCTACCTGGAATGGAGTCTGGATCTGTGGGACTAATATGGCATAGGGATTAAAAAGAACTAGTTGCACCTCCCTGAGCTGAATGTGCCATGACTAGTGTGATGCAGTTCACCCAAGATGGAGAGAGCTCTACTTTAATATCCAAAATCCCTTAAGTTACTGGTGACTAGCATAATGAACTCTGTCTACAGCAAGAGTGTTCTTGAGAAACCATCCACCAGTGACTGTTGGTCCAGCTACACAGCTGAAGAACAAATCTAACAAAATGACAGGAGGAGGGAAATTAGACTATTTACCATGTTGTTGAAGATCTTATGCAGGAGGTTCATGTCACCTCCAGTGATGACCTAGTTTCATCCACTGATAGTACACTGTAGACTCATATCTGCAATCTGGAAAGCCAGCTGGCTGCTCAGCAACAGAAGATTGCTTTGTTCACACTGTCACCTTGAAAGAGTTCTGCTAAAGGCAAACACTGCATGGATTGGCTGCCCCCAATTAAAGAAAGGATTGCTGGAGGAAGAGAATTATGTTACTAGTGTGAGGATGAAAGACACTATTCAACTGCTTCTGACAACCCCGAAAATCTTGCTAAGGTGGTGCAACAGTTCAATGGCCTGCATCCTGAGAAGAAAAATGCCAGTAGGGCCCAGTGAACAAGTAACCTGGGCCCCACAAACTGCATAGCTTGAACTATTGACCAGAGCCCTGGGTTCCTCCCCAAACTCTAGCAGCAGAGAGACTAGTGGGACCAAGAGTGGACATCACTGGGACAATTTTTAACAAATCATGTCAAGCCCTCTTGGACAGGGGTTTACAGGCAACCATCATCACAGTTTCTACTACACTCATCTTAAGCATTTGAATTTCTGGCTGATGTTACAGGAACAGACCTGAAAATGGAAACCCTGACCTACGCAGGAGTATGCAGTGCTCCTCATAGGTATCAACTCTGATATGTTTGATTGTCTGACTAACCTGTGCCAGGACATCAAGAGAGGCAAATGCAGTAACAGAGGGGACATCTATGCATTGATCCACAGTTTAGTTACAGAAGAAATTGATTCAACCTGGAAAGTAGTCTGGATGGGTGGAACTGGTGAGGTGTGTGGATGAAAAAACTGGTTATACCCTCATGAGCTGAATGTACTGTGACTGGAGTTATGCACTGCCCCCATGCTGAAAAGAGATCTGCCTTAATAATGGAACCCCTGAAGTTACCAGCAACTGCCCTAATGGCCTCTTGGTACAGTGAGAAGTCTTCCTAAGAATCTTAGGTGTGGACAGCCATCAGATGGTGGTCCAGCTGAAGAATGAATCCAACAATATCAAAGTGGTTTGCAGGAGAAGACTGATAGTGTATGTGCATGCTGCTGATACTGTGACCCCAGTGATGACCAAAGCTGCACCAGACTCAGAGACTGACCCTATATTGTTTGACTTCAAAGACTCCAACATACCAGGGGGCTACAAATGGTATCTGTGCCAGAAGCTCAGCAAGCACAATGAAGAATTTTCAATAAATGAGTGGAATGTATGTTGTCCCAAGGGAGAGGTCCACCACACATGGCTGAAGGACGATTGGCTTTTATGAGAAAGATCTCAGTGCCGGGTGCCAGCTGGTATAGATGATGTCTGATGGCACTTGTAGGACATGTTTGCTGCTGGTCTTGACAAGGAATCATAGAGCTCCTATATTTCACCAATCTTGGTAATAAAGAGGAAGAATGGAGGAGCATGTATGTGCATAGACTATCTCACCCTTAACAGGCACACTATCCTAAATCATTACATAATGCTGAAGTTGGAAGGTGGTCTGGCTAGTCTTACTGGAAGCAGATGATTTTCCATACTTGATTTGAGGAGTGGTTACTACCAAATGCCTATGGCTGAAGAAGACAAAGAGAAAACTACCTTAATTTGTCCTTTGAGAAATTTACTAGTGTAAGAGAATGCCTCAGAATATCTCCAGAGTTCCTGCAACCTTTCAGAGACTCATGAAAAAGCTGCAGGGGGACACAAATTATTGCAAGTACTGGTCTGCCTCAACCATTTGATTGTATTTGGAATAATGTTGGAAGCACATGAGGAGTGTCTTTTGAAAGTACTGGATTGTCTAGAAAAAATGTGGTTTGAAAGTGTCCATCTGCCAATCATCCATAAGTACATAGGATACATTATCTCCATTGATAGAGTGCAAACTGATCCAACCAAAGTCAAGGCCCTGTCTACTTTGCTATTACCAGCTGATATGAGGACATTATAATCATTTTTGGGGACTCTGTGGATACTATTAACAATTTGTCTAGGACTTCTCCAAAATTGTGTGACCACTGACTGATCTGACTATAGGATACCTGCCCAACTTCTGGGTAGCAAGCCTACTAAAAAGCATACCACAAAGTCAATAATCCTTTCAGATCGCTGTATACTGCTGAGTGTGAGACAGTCTTCAAAGAAATCAACAAGAGACTTACCAGTACTCATTTATTGACTTTCACCTGGCTAGGCACAGGGATGGGATAGTGCAGGGAGATTTAGAGAACTGGGAAGGGGTCTTAGGTAGCTTGCTCAGTGGTTTTCACTGAGGTGCTGCTTCTCTAAGTCAGGGGATCTCCACAACAGGAGCTTCAACTCATGGCTGAAGAAATGGTGCAGAGCGATAGTGTTCAACTACACTGGGGACTCAGGACCCACTTGGGAGGATAAGGGCCTATACAGGGGTGATGGGCTACATTCATCCTGGAGGAGAACCACAGTCTTCTGTGGATGGTTTAAATGTTACTTTGATGAATATGTAAACTAGTCAAGGGGGATGGCAGAAGGAATTGGGGAGACAGAAACTGCCCCCAGCTGAAGCAGAGCGTAAGGTGAACCCAAGGGGAGACAAATTTGTTAGGGTGCAAATTAAAAAAAGGAAGCAGGGTGTGGTAGTAGTGGCAGATAAAATGTATTTATACAGTAATGCCTCCATTAGGGCTATATATGCCCTTTTCTCAAGGTGCACCTGTTTAGTACAGAATTATAATAACAAAATACATAGACATAAAATACAACATACAGAGACAACATGCTCAAAACAAATGAATTACATTCAAGGGAAATTTGACAAATACAAAAGCCAAGTACACATTATTAAAATACCGTACATTCTATCCAACAAACTACCTCATATACTCCTAATACAATTTAAACTATTACATGCATGACAAATCTCAGATCCTGATACAATTTAGACTATCTATTACATGTACAACAATGCTCAAATTCCCTAAAACAGCAATTTTAAAGACATCTGATTTCATATATGGATCTTTAAGGTACAAAGGGAGTTGATTCCAGCAAACAGCTGTTTTCTACTGAAAGGTCATACAGGTGGTAGATATAAAGGTGGAAAGGAACAGTAGAATTACAAGGAAGTAAGTTCTGCATGTGGAATCACCCTCCTTGTGGGACTTCTCGATATAAGGTCTCACAACAAACAGTTTGAGGTGCACAGAGCACAAATAAAAAAAGAGACAACTACTTTATGATCGGGATTCCAATACTATGGAATACACTGCCTCAGTATTTGGTGCACATTGCTGATTTTGACACCTTTAAAAGAGAATTAGACATATTCATGGGGTTTTAGCTTTGTATTGGCCACTCTGTGTTGGAGACAGTTACAATGGGCTACCACCTTCTTCTGTCTTCAGTATAACAAGTAACCAAATGAGGGAGGGAGGAAGGAGGGAGGGCAAAAAGGAAAAAGGGGAGAAACAAGAAACGTAAAAACAAAATCTGGAAGGCCATGTGTATAAGTGCTAGAAGTCTAGGATATAAGATTCCAGACCTAGAGGCAATAATGGCAGGGGCTCACCTGGAAATTGTGGCCATTACCAAGTCATGGTGCACCGAAAGCCATGACTGGGACATCGCCATACCAGGGTATACTCTATTCAGGAAGAAGGAGGTATGGTGGTTTATGTGAGGGAAAATATAAATGCAATGGAGATATAGGTAATGCAGAGGGAGGCAGAGGTACTGTGGGTCACCCTGGAGATGGGGAATAGGGTCTCTGTTCACAATAGAGTAATCTACAGCCCTCCAGCACAGGGGGAGGAATTAGATAAGGAACTGGAGGAAGCCTTTGGCAAGATGGCAGAAAAGGGGGAGGTGCTGCTGGTGGAGGACTTCAATCTGCGAGATGTAGATTGGAGCCTCCCTGCAGCACCTTCAGGTAGAAGCAGTGATGTCCTGGACTCTCTGCAGGAGGCATTCCTCAAGCAACTAGTCAGCAAACACACTCATGATGGGGCAATTCTGTACCTGGTACTCACTAACAGGACAGTATTACAGACGTCAAGGTGGGAACCAACTAGGAACCAATGATCACCTTAAGGTGTAGTTCAATATAAGGACAGCTGCAGAATCAAACCACACAAGGGCGAGGGTCCTGGACTTCAGAAGGGCAGATTTTATAAAGATGAGTGAATGTCTTAAGAATGGCCTAACATTGGGGGGTGGCCTTGGTGGGGGGGGAGGAACAGTAGGCAAAGATAAAAGGGAGCATAGTAAAGGCAACAAACCTCTGTGTCAGACAAGTGAGAAAAAGCAAGTGGAAAAAGAGACCGCTATGATTCTTGAAAGACATGGCTGAAAAGGTAAAGGCAGAAATGATAGCATTCAGAAGGTATAAGGAGACACAGAGGGAGGAGGATAGGGAAATGTATCAGGAGAAACAGAGGGAAGCAAGGAAAGCAGTAAGGAGGGCAAAATGAAGAGAAAATATCCCAGGAGGTAACAAAAATGGACAAGACATTTTTTAGTAACTGTATGTAAGTGAAAAGAGGAAGAACAGCAGTGAGACTACAAAGTTAAAAAGGGAGAGGGGGGAACTCTGTAGAGGGGGACCAGGAAGAGGCAGACATCCTGAACAAATACTTTTGTTCAGTGTTCACAGAGGAAGAAGAAGGGGAGGGGCCACTAAGTAAAAAACTTGAAAATATCAAAACGTGCTGGAATAGATGGTATCGATCCCAAATTCTTGAAACTGGGGTCTGATATCATAGCTCCTATAATTACTTATTTTTATAATTGGAGCATACAATCTTCAATTGTCCCTGACTATTGGAAACATAGAAACATAGAAACATAGATTTTGATGGCAGATAAGGACTGCTTGGCCCACCCAGTCTGCACATTTCCCTACCTAATGGATAAGCTGCAGATCCTAGTTAACCAGCAGCCTACTTCTTCCTACCCCCACCCCCTAGATTTGCCTTATGACTGTCCCATGCATGCTTGAATTCCACCACTGTTTTTGACTCCACAACCTCCTCCGGAAGGCTGTTCCATGCATCCACTACCCTCTCTGTGAAAAAATACTTCCTTAAATTACCTCTGAGTCGCCCCCCTTCTATCTTCAAATTGTGCCCCCTTGTTCTTGCACACCTCTTTTTTTGAAAGATGCTACCCTCTTGGCCTTTGTTGATTCCCTTGAGGTACTTGAAAGTTTCTATCATGTCCCCCCTCTCCCTCCTTTCCTCGAGGCTAAAGGAAAATAGGTGAAATTATTCCCATTTATAAAGGTGCTGATCTTACAGCCCCTTCTAATTATAGACCAATTACTTTGCTCCCAATTTTGTCAAAGGTATTGGAAAAACTGATAAATAATCAGCTTAGACAATACCTTGACCATTTGGGGTTATTAACAAATTGTCAGCATGGATTCAGAGAGGGTAGGTTCACAAATACCACCCTACTTGATTTTGGTAAACTGGTGGCAACATTATTGAAACAGGGTAATCAAACTGGGGCAGTGTTTGTGGACCTTAGTAAAGCTTTTGATTTAGTTCATCATGAAACACTTTTATTTAGATTACAGAATATGGGGATACATAATAATTCTCTGCAGTGGTTTAGATCTTATCTAATGAATCGTAAACAAAGGGTGGTCTGTGGTGCCGCTGTCTCGGGTCTCCTGGACTTATATCAAGGTGTACCTCAGGGCTCAATTTTGGGCCCCATGCTATTTAACAGCTATAGTAATAGTCTTCCTGACCATGTAGCCAATACTGATGTCAGACTTTATGCAGATGACATAGTATTGGTTGCATCTGCTAATAGTCCTGGAGACCTGAGACAGCAACTCCAGACAGATTTTTCCAATATTGAGACCTGGATAAGAGATTCTGGACTCTTAGTGAGTACTGGGAAGACTCAGAGTATGATTTTTTCTGTGGGACCTCATACAAAAAAAGATTTTACTGATTTGCAGATTAGTTTTTTGGATGGGACAATGGTACAAGGGGTTAACATTTATAAATATCTGGGGGTTCTAGTTGATTATCGTTTTTCTTTTTCTAAACATATTTTGTTACAAATAAAAAAAGTGAACCAGAGATTGGGAGCATTAAGAAGGGTGTCAGGATGTTTGACTAGGGACATTAAGACTAAATTGGTAAAACAATTGTTATTACCTGTATTAGATTATGGTCTTCCACTATACATGCATTCTTATAAAAAAATGTTTACATAAACTGGACCAGACTTATTATAGATTGGGGAATTATACTTTGAAAAATAAATCTCAAGTCCACCATTGTTTACTTTATCAGGAACTTGGTTGGTTACATCCGATAGCTCGAAGAAAATATTTATGGCTAATGATAAGTCATGGTTTGATTCATTCAAAAATGCATTCCTTAAAACACTTGATATGTTTGAACTCAGACTCAGTATATTTAGATATGTTTAGGAGGACAACTAGAAAATTGCCTATGACTCAAATTACAAATCGTATGGGGGATATGGTTTTACAGAATTGTTTAGCAAGGACATGGAATGAATTATCTTGCCAAATGATTGAGATTTCTGATCTGCGTATTTTTAAACTTGAAATGTATAATAATTTAAATGTTTGTTGTAGTTGTTTCTAGGTTATTGTGATTTTGTATTGTGTGTACTTATTTAGTTTTGTTTTGTTGTTCTTGTAATGTACCACAGGTATTTGTTGTAAATGGGGATTTATTCCCCAACAAATTAACCTGTATAAAACTAAATTTTAAACAAACAAGTAGCAAACAAACTAAGTAACAAACTTTGGAGGGAGGAAGGTGGACACTAGTCATTTTTGGAGGTGAAAGTCCTGAAAGGACTTGCTAATCTAAAGGTGGACAAAGATATGGGGCCTAATGGGGTGCATGCAAGGGTATTAAGGAAGTGCAGGAAAATACTAGCTGCACTCTGACAGTTCTATTTAACAGCTTACTAGAAACAGAAGGGGTCCTGGAGGACTGGAGGAGGTTAGATGTAGTCCAGCTATTCTACACAAAAGTGGTAGTAGGGTGGAGGCTGGCTACTATAGACCAGTCAGCCTGAAATCAGTGGTGGGAAAGTTAAAGGATCACTGCTGAAGGAAAGGATTGTGGAATATCTTGAACCCAGTGGGCTACAAGACCCAAGGCAGCATTGTTCCACAAAGCGGAGGTCAAACCAAATGAAGCTGATAGAATCTGAATATTACCAAAATTATGTTGGCTAGATCATTTTGCTCGGCTGGCTGCTGGTTCTCTACCCAATACATGTTTTTTGGTAGTCAGCTTGTCTCTAAAATAACTGGGTTTGGAGGAGCTATGGTCAGCCAAGGCAATATCTAATGTAAATAGCTATACAATGGAGGCTGAACAGAGAATTAGATATGTTACACTTTAAAAGGACCTATCAAAATTCATGAGATAGACATATATGGATTATATTCAAGTATAAAATCTACTGGTGAGACTGAATTGTATTTAGTATACTGTGAAAATAAATGGCATATGTATACATTATGCAATTTAAGATTGGAGAGCTTGGGAATAATTCAGCCACAATTCAATAAATGGAGAGATTATTCTGTAAGTGAAATAAAATGTAATTGTACAAATGTTGTATCCCCCATCTTAATTCATAAATTATTAGAATGTGAGGAATTGAGGAATGAAAGAGCAAAATGGGTATTGCCATTAATTGATAAATGTAATTTGAATGATAAAGAGAATTGCATAAAACAATTATTGAGGCTGAGTAAAATTAAGGACATCTATGGTCTGGCAATGTTTATAATCAGGGTGAAAAAAATGAACTGTCTTTTTAAAGTTTTATATTTTTAGCATAAGTGCGTATGCAATTAATGGTACTTTGTTTTATTTATGTGATGTAATAAAATGTCTGGTTTTTATGCATCTTTTGTGAAATAATAAAATTGAATTGAATTGACTGGGTGACAAAATGAAATAGATTAGGGTGGAGCGGTGAACGTGGCCTACCTAGATTGCAGTAAGGCTGGAGTAAGGCCTTTGATTTAGTGACTTACTGAATACTTATTGAGAGAATGGAAAGGATAGGAATATCCCCAAGAAACTTACAATGGTTTAAATCATATGTGGGGGACCGAAAACAATGGGTAGAAGTCACTAACCATTTGTCAGACCTGGATTACTTGAAAAGAGGTGTGCCCCAAGGGTCAATACTGGGACCACTGCTGTCTTTGATATATGTAAATGATTTACCCAAATACATTGTAAACTCACAAATAAGGCTCTACGCAGACAATACTGCAACTCAACTGGAATGGATATTATTAACTGCAGATAATATGGGTCACTTTTCAAAAGGGCAGTTACACAGGATTTAGGACACTGTCCTAGGGAACACAGGGAACATTCTTTAACCAGGAGTAGCACACGAAGCTGAAGCTTGTTTACAGATGTGACCTGGGAGCACTAGGAAGTTAAGTGACTTGCTCAGGATCACACACTATACACCTAGGTGGCTGTGGGATTCAAACCCAGTTCTACAGATCTGCAGCACAGAGCCTTAACCCCCTGTGCTATACTGCTTCCTACATGCTGGACCATCGGAGATCTAAGGGCTCAGCTCCGGGCAGCATGGGCAGATATTGCATGCCTCAAATCTCATATTCAGGAGGAAATATATTAGAACAACCGCCCGCCATTTCCCCGACATCCAACTGAAGCACTTCAACAGCAGAAGGTAGTTGGTCTGGAAGGTTGGCAGGTGGTTAGGAGGGGCAAATTGGGTGCCCCATCACTCAGTGCTCACCAAAGTATCACCTCCATAAACCATATAAAAACTACAAACAGGTATCTGCCTCTATCTCTGAAATCAAACAAAGAGGCAGAGGACACTGCAGAGCAGGACACTGCAGCTCAGGAGCTAGAGCTACAAAACTCACCCAAAACAGGAACTAAAACAAAAAAAGCAAAAAGGAAATCCAAAACACTTCTCATCATAGGATACTCCATGATTTGGGGAGTTGATACCTACCTCCAGCCAGGGGTAATGGTCAGATGCCCCCCAGGTACATCAGTGTGGAGAGACACTGACCCCATTGCTAAAATCATGCAGGAAGCAAGAGAAAACATCAACATCTTGGTACACATAGGGACTAATGATCCTGACAGCCGGTCAGTTGTGGAGCCCAAGGAACACCTGACCAGACTATGAGACAAACTGTCATCCATTTCATCTGGCATCTCCTTCTCTGAGATCCTGCCAGTCTGGGAGAGGGGGTCAGATGGATGGAAGGTCAGAGATGGGGAGATAGGGGAGCTAAACATGTGGCTCAAGGGCTGGTGACAGGAAAAAGGACACACATTTGTAGGTAACTGGCAACAGTTTTGGGAGCAAAAGTTCTTTAAATTCGATGGACTGCACCTGACTAAGGAGGGAGTCAGTGCATTGGGGCAGAAGTTTGATGTCTTTGCAAAATATTTAAACTAGCAAATGGGGAGAGGGGTGCAGCATCTAATACATCAAATGAGAAGAACACCCCACCCCCCTCAGCTAGTGATCAAACAGGAGTTCAGCATGTTTGTAGTTCATGTGCATCACCAGGTAAGGAAAAAGGTCTGACTCCCCATAAGACATGCACGGGAAACGCCAGACCTCACCCAACAACCTACACAATGAAATCTGGCCAATAGAAAATCATGTACACAAATGCCCGCAGTCTGGGAAACAAGATCCCAGACCCAGAGGCAACAATGCCAGAGGCTAAACTGGACATAGTAGCCATTAGCAAGACATGCTTCACCAGTAACCACACTTGGGAGACTTCAGTACCTGGCTATACACTGTTCAGAAGAGACAGAGGTGAAAAAAGGGCGGGGAGTGGCCCTTTATGTCAATGAAAATATCAAAGCTACAGAAATTCAGAATACACATAAGGAGCCATAAGAACTGTGGGTCACCATGGAAACAGGAAATGGGACAGCCATATGAACTGGGGTTGTCTACAAGCCTCCAGACCAGGGGGGAAGAAATAGACACATTACTGTTAGAAGATATGCAAAACATGACATCTAAAGGGGAGGTTGTGATATTGGGAGACTTCAACATGCCAGATACAGATTGATCAATACCAGCAGGATCATCTGATAGAACTAGACACATAGTGGATTCTCTGCAGGGGGAGGGCCTCAAACAACTGGTACAGCAATTCACAAGAGACAGGGCTATCCTGGATCTAGTACTGACTAACAGGGAAAGGATCACAGATCTGCAGGTGGAAGGTCACCTGGGGTCAGTGACAATCAAATGGTGTGGTTCAATTTGGCCACTAGAACTAAATCATCCCATTCCAAGGCAAAAATGTGGTACTTCAGAGGCGCTGACTTTAATAAGATGGTCAACAGAGTTCAGCTAGCCCTGGCAAGAAGAAATACAGGTGAGGGGGTACAGGCAAAGTGGGCAAGCATTAAGGATGCAATACTTGAATCAACATCCCATTGTGTTAAGGAGAAAAGCAAGAGCAAAAGAAGGAGGAAACCACTTTGGTACTCAAAAACAGTAGCAGAAAAGATCAGAGCCAAAAGGCTGGCCTTCAGGAAAATATAAGGGAATGCAGTGGAACAAGAATAGGGAGGCATACCAAACTTTCCTAAGGGAAGCAGGGAAGGCAGTAAGGCAGGCACAGTCCCAAACCAAGGAAACACTAGCAAAACAGTAAAAGAAGAGGACAAGACTTTCTATAGGTACATTAGTGAAAGGAGAAAGTCCAGAGGGGGTATTGCTAAGATCAACGGGGATAAGAGGGAGTGTGTGTTTGGAGGAGGACCAAGGAAAAGCATCTATCCTAAATAGATACTTCTGCTCAGTATTTACTGAGGAGAAGGTAGGACAGGGCACACAGTTCTGCACCATGGACACAGGGGGAAGGGAGGTGTGCACAAATCCTTTCACAAAAGAAAGGATCCTACAAGAGCTCGCTAAGCTCAGGGTTGACAAGGCAATAGGACCTGATGGCATACTGTACATCCCAGGGTACTAAAGGAGCTAAGTGTGGAACTAGCAGAGCCATTATCAGAACTGTTTAGTGAGTCTCTGAGCACAGGAGAGGTCTCAGAAAACTGTAGAAGGGCTCATGTGATCCTGCTCCACAAGACTGGCAGCAGGAAGGAGGCAGGGAACTACAGACCAGTCAGTCTTACCTTTGTAGTGGGCAAGATTATGGAGGCACTCCTTAAGGAAAGGATAGTACAACACCTGGAATTCATAGGCTCACAGGATCCAAGACAGCTCGGGATTACAACTGGAAGGTCCTGTCAAACTAATCTAAGGGAGGCAGTATAGCACAGTGGTTTAAGTCTCTGAGCTGCTAATCTGAAGACCTGGATTTGAATCCCACAGCCCTCACTTGCATACTATGTGACCCTGAGCAAGTCACTTAACTTCCCTGTGTCCCCAGGTCGCACCTGTAAACAAGCTTTCAGCTTAGAGTGCTACTCCTGGTTAAACAATTGAAGGAAAAAAAAATGTCATATATTTCTTTGACTGGGTAACCAGAGTGGTGGACCAAGGGGGTGCAGTTGATGTCACCTACCTTGACTTCAGCAAAGCTTTCGATACTGTTCCACATAAAAGACTGATTAATAAGCTGGGTAGGCTCAGCGTGGGTCAGAGGTTGGTTAACTGGATGGAAAACTGGTTGGCAGGCAGAAAACAGAGAGTGGTGGTAAATGGTATATAGTCAGAAGAGATGCAAGTCACAAGTGGGGTACCGCAGAGACCAGCCCTGGGGCCAGTCCTCTTCAATATCTTCTTCAGTGACATTGCAGATGGACTGGAGGGTAAGGTTTGTCTGTTTGCAGATGACACCAAGATCTGCAACAGAGTAGATGACCCAGATGGGGTGGGCAGAATGAGAAGAGATCTGGATAAACTGGCAAAATGGTTGGAAGACTGGCAACTGGGGTTTAATGTAAAGAAGTGCAAGATCATGCACATAGGGAAGACAAACCCTGAAGCTACCTATAGGTTGGGAAGGGAGTTGCTGGCAATCACAAGGGAAGAAAGAGACTTGGGCATCATCATCACAGATGACCTGAAATCATCCAAGCAGACCACTAAAGCAGTAGGTAAGGCTAGAGGGATGTTGGGGTGTATTAGTAGGGATATCACAATTCATTAGAAGGAGGTAATATTCCCTTTTTACAAGACACTGGTTAGGCCCATCTGAAGTACTGCATGCAGTACTGGAGGACACACCTGCACAAGAACATTAACAAAATGGAGGCAGTCCAGAGAAGGGCAACCAAAATGATGCAGGGACTGCATCAGAAAACATGTGAGGACAGATTAAAGGAGCTCAATATGTATACCCTAGGGCAAAGGAGGGAGAGAGGTGATGTGATTGAAACATTCAAACATCTTAAGAGCATTAACAAGGTGAAAGAGTCTAACATGTTTCAATATAAGAAAAATAGCAGGACAAGAGGACACAGCATGAGATTAGAGGAAGGCTGATTAAGGGGTAATGTGAGAAAGTTATTTTTCACAGACAGGGTGGTGGATGCATGGAATGGCCTACATCAGGAAGTGGTGGATATGAATACAGTGAAGGGCTTCAAACAGGCATGGAATAGGCATAAGGGAGCAATACAGATGAGTATGAATAGATAGGCCATTGACAGAGTAAAGGCCTATGGCACATTCATAATGTAGAATAAATAAGCAGACTGGATGGGCCTTGCGATCCTTATCTGCTGTCAGCTTCTATGTTTCTATGATACTGTCTTGCTAGCTACGTAAAAACACAAGATCAGTTATTGGAAAAACTTCAGTCAGATTTCAGTATTTTGCAGGATTGGTTTACTGAATCAAAGTTTATCATGAGTCAAAAGAAAACACAAGTAATGCTTTTTCATAAAAAAAGGAAGAACTGCAGCTGCCCCAGTCAAAACCTAGGGATTGTAACCAGAGTGAATCAGTTATTAAAAATAACTAATCAGTATAAATATTTAGGGGTGATCATAAATAGCTCACTCATATTTCATGCATATATAGATTACATAAAAAGTTAACTCAAGGATTGGTGCTTTACGGCAATCTTCATCGATAGTGTCTCATTAGATGAGGAAAATAATTGCAGAACAGTTAATAATCCTAGTATTAGAATACGGCAATTTGGTTTGTGGTTTTGCAGAACTAAAACAGTTAGATAAAGCCAATAAATCCTACAATTGTCTGGCAAGATTTGTTCTCACCTGTCCATTTAGGACACATCACTGCCAGATGTATAATACTCTGAAGTAGGACAGTATAGAAGTATAAGACAAAGAACCTCTGTGCACAAACACTGAGGCAAGGGTTACCCCAAAGGGCATTTGGCTGGGAAGCCAAGTTTCAAGAAAATACAAAACCACACATGCCCCCATAATGCAAAGCATCATGGGCTGCATATGCAAATCACCACAGAATGTTATGCTGGTCCAACTTTGAGCAGAATTGCATGGTGCAGTATAGAAGTATGACTTAGGAAACAATATTCAATATTTATTTTTAAAATCCAAAAGGGTTTGATAACAGGTAACCTCAACTGACAGCAAAGTTGTGGGACACAACGTTATGGAATGAGGGAGGTAGTCCATGGGGCATAAAAATTTCTAAAATTAACACCTCGTATGGCAGCATGACTTTCCAGTACCATTTGACCAGAATCTGGAATGAACTATCAACAACCATCAGGAATTTGACAAAAGTATCTTCTTTTGAATCCCAGCTAAACATGAGCATAACTCAAGTATGCAACTGTCATTAAAAATGCTGTTTTATTTTGGATTTCATTGTCCGTATTTGATTGTGTTAAATATCTGTGCAATATATGTATACTCTATGTTCTTACATGAATTTATTGTTTGTTGGTTTCTAATATGTTTTATGTGTACACAGGACAACTTTGTACGTAAGACCATTGGTCCTAAAGTTTTACCCTGTATAAAAATACAATTTTAACTAACTCCAAGGAGGGAAGGATGACCACTGGGGTGACTCAGGGATCAGTGTTGGAATCAGTCCTCTTTAAAGTTTTTCTAAGTGACATTGCAGAGGAGCTGGGAGAGATGTCTGCCTCTCTGTGGATGACACCAAAATCTCCAATACGTGGACACTCTGGGTGTAGGAAAGGATTAGCAGAGACTTGGGCAAACTAGAGAAGAGGTCAAAGGTTTAGCAGCTAGGTTTCAATGCAAAAAAGTGCAAAATAATGCACTTAGGGCACAGAAACCCAGAGTTGGAGTACAAAATGTGTGGAGTGGTACTGACGACCACCAAGCAGGAAAGAAACCTGGGGGAAATCACACTGGATGACCTGAAGGTGGCCAGGCAGTGCAACAAAGCAGTAGGGAGGGCTAGTGGGATGCTGGAGTACAGAAGTAGGGATACCACCAGCAGAAAGAGGGAGGTGGCATGGCCTCTGTATAGATCATTGATAAGATTCCACCTAGAGTACTGTGTCCAGTTCTGGAAACCACATCTCTGGAAGGACATAGATTGGAGGTAGTCCAGAGGAAGACAGCTAAAATGATGCTGGGTCTGCATCAAAAGCCCCATGAAGAGAGACTAAAGGACGTCAATATTTACACCCTGGAACAGAGGAGGGAGAGGGGAGATGTGGTAGAGGCCTCTAAATACCTCATGGGGGTAAAGAAGGCACAGGAGGGAAGTATTTTCAGAAGAAAAGGTGCTCAAGAACAAGGGGACATGCTATGAAGCTAGAAGGGTAGATTCAGGAGAGATGTGAGGAAGTACTTCACAGAAAGAGTGGTGGACTCCTGGAAAAGCCTTCCAGTAAAGGTGGTGGGGCGAAAGCAGTGAAGGGGTTTAAGAATGCATGGGATAAGCACAAGGGAATCATAGTGGAAAGGAAGGAGGGGAGACCTGTAGATTGGGCATGGTCAGAGGTAATCATGTAGGTAGGGAGAAATGGGTAGACTGAATGGGCCAAGCAGTCCTTATCTGCCATCAAATTCTATGCTTCTATGTTTCACAGACCCCATTAAACCTTATGCCTATCAAACTGATGCCAGCATGATGACGCAGGGTTCTGTTTTGTATCAGTAGCATTTTGGAGAACTTTGCTCTTTGACATATGCCAGTTGGAGACTCATTACATTTGAAAAGAGCTACCTGGATCTTAAATTGGAATTTCTGGCACTCAGGTGGATGTAATTTATCAATTCCATGAATACTTGTATGAAGTTAAGATTACAATAAAGACTGGCAGCAATGCACTCATGCATGTGAACATGGTGGCCAAACTTGACAGCACCAGTCATATGTGGTTATCTGCCATGTTGATGTATAATGTTGGCCTTGAAAACCACAGAGGTCTCAGTAACATTGATGCCGATGTCATGTCTTACAGAAAAAACAGGCTGTGGGAGAATGGGAGAAGAATGGGAGAACCTCCTCCAGATTTGGGGTGGCCCGTGACATGGGCATCAGCGATTGAGCACTTGCAAATACGGTGACTCAATCCCGGTGCATGTCAATGGTGCTACTGCTGAGGAAGGGGAGACCAGATGGGGGAGGTTGGCGCATACAGCAACAAGATATTGCTATATGTGTATGCGCGTGTGGGGGGCGAGCGAGCATGACAGAAGGGAGGGAGGGTTGGCCTGCCATGGTTGACATGGGGCTGCTGAGCTGGCACCATAGCGTTGTGGGTTGGTGGCTGCCTAAAGCAATGAGGGCTCCCGTTTTGGGTCCAGGCACACCTACATTTTTCTGTGCCTGGCCCGAAATTCTTTTTTCTCCAGATTTTGCACACTCCCAACATGCACCCCCTTTGGAGTTAAAAATCCTTTAGTAGGGAGGTGCAGACCCCACATGAACATTCAAAATCTAAGTCCCCGGTGCCATTTGTTTGTGCGCCGGGGGTGTATATCGCCAAAATTTATTTTGGGAAATGTGCACTCGCCCTGCTGTCAATCACAATTGCGCTTTCACGGTAATGACATAAATCCCAGATTTGGTTGCAGGAAGGGGACACCTATTGCAATGTTCTCCCCAGCCCCCGCGCCAGCACTGGGCTACAGAAGCAACATTATTTTGAAGATAGGGCAGCAGTGTAGCCTAGAGGTTAAAGCACCAAGCTTTGAACCTAGACACTCAGCAAAACTGGTTTGAGCCCATATTCTCCATTTGCATACTGTGTCTCCATGACCAAGTTCCTTTACCTTCCTGTGTTCCTAGGCGGCAACTGGAAATAAGCTCTGGCTCAGCGTACCCTTCCCATCCAAAATTCAAAAATAAAATTAATAATAATTCTTAAAATCACACAGGAGTGTGGTGTGTATATTTATGGAAAACATACAAGCAGAGATGAGAAAGAAGTAAGGCCCAACTGAGGCATTTACTTCTTTCTCATCTGTTAATAATAATTGTTATTGTTTTGTCCATTCTCAATTATTTAAAGTCAGTCGATGCAAAAACAAATTAAATCCTGTATTTGTTAAATGAGTTCATTATTACTGCACTTCACTAAGTGATGCATATGCTCTGTCTACAGTACCATACGTCATATAACAATGGTTTTGGAGTACCCCCCCCCCCAGAAACTGAGAGCTTTTTTTCTCTACTGCCTAAACCTTTTCCAAACTAGTTTATTGCATCCGCTTCAAGCACTGTGACATCCTTTTCTCCTATGTGAAACTGAATCAAGTACTTTGCCATATTTTTAATCAATATTGTTGGTCTCATGAGAGCTGCAAAACACGAACATAGAAATTAGCCAGCAGAAGAAGACCTTTTGGTCTACTGAGTCTGATCTAGAGATTCCAGTGGGCCCCACCCTTCCCTGCCAACTCTGGCACTCCCCTTCACCCTGTCCCACCATAACTTGAACCCCCTGTCACAAGCCCACTCCTGTGGGGTGGGATTGTCTGCATCACAGCAAATCCCTCTTGTGACAGGAGTCAGGGATACCCTTCCTCTGTCCATTTAGTATGGTTACTGTTTCACAACTGAACATATGCTAGAGGATCCCAGGGCTTCCTCTCTCTGTGCAAAGGGTTGCAACTACAGTCTCGAGTCTGTGTTCCTGGGAGAGAACCCTCTTGGCCACTGCACAATGAACCAGAACAGCCACAGGCATGTATAGGTCTTAAGGGGATGCCCTATAGCACCCTATATGTGCCTTTCCCCAAAATGCAGAGACCAGTTCTAACTCTCACATATTCCTCTTGAGACCTTTCATATTCTGCCCCTCCTGGCATCCACACAGTCCCTTGTGGTGCTTTAATGTGGTAGTTTATGGCACTTAGCAGGCAAACAGGCATAGTAGTTTGAACAAACTCTTCCCAAGCAACACACACAAAAGACACTGGCAGAATAATCTTAAAATAAGCTAAAGGCTTTATTAATTAATTAATAAATGCAGTGAATAACTTAAAGACAGATCATTTTAGACATTGGTTACAGGATATGGAAAAGGAAATGGAAAATATACAGTAACACCTAAACTGTGAAATTCTGGTCTTAAAGTTCTACCTCAAGTCCTTGGTTGCTGTATTTGAAATGCAAAGTCTTTAAAAAGGTAGTTGAAAATCTTGGCTCTTGGTAGTGCAGAAGAATTCTTGAAATAAAATGTCTCAGCTCTCTCAGCAGGGTCCCATGCACAATGTTCTTTCACCAAAGTTTTAAGGGTTTCCA
The DNA here is from genome assembly GCA_016271365.2 of Neoceratodus forsteri. Lineage (NCBI taxonomy): Eukaryota > Metazoa > Chordata > Ceratodontiformes > Ceratodontidae > Neoceratodus > Neoceratodus forsteri. The sequence goes on from CM057452.1 coordinate 758,547,081, forward strand.
AAAGGGGAGGTCCAGTATATACTGGCTTCCCTGTGGTTGGCTAGCATTCCATCTCCATGGCTACACAACCAATCAGCTTTTAATAATTTATTACAAAAAAAAACAAACAAATGTTCATCTCTTCAGGTAAAATAAAGCTTAGAGGCAAACCAGTTTCAGCTTGAATTCCAAGAGCAGATCCAGCACCCCCCCCCCCATGGCTGTAATTAAGCTACACTCAGTACAGTCATTTACTTAAAATGCTAGTCCATGTAGCTGTAACTAGATTAGCTCAAGGTAGACTTGCAGAGAAAAAAGGAACCCAGACGTCATGGCTCCTCTAGAGGTCCTGGTCTTTCACAAGCAAATTAGGCTACCTGGCCTCCCAGCTATGCCTAATTAGCCCTTTTGTTTCTTTTAAATGGTTTAATTAAACTCTAGTCCCTGACTAGCAGCTGACATATTCTCTGCCCAGTAGCAAGAGTTACAAAATCATTCTAGGGCTCATATATTTTTTTTGTACGCATGATCTCTTGCAAGTTATACTGGGCCACCATGGGCATCTCTGATGCATTTCTCAAATAAAATAACATGTAATATGATTAGAACCATAAAATATGGCCTTATCTTGCCACATTCCTCCCTCCTTAACAGAACCAGGGGGGACATGCCCCTTCTTTTTTTTAAGGGTTTCCACCAGTACTGTCACTTGCTCTGATTAGTGGGATATGCCATCTGCATTGACATTAGCAGACTTATGTTACATGTCCCACATAAGATACCTCAGCCATTGCCACATGGCATTTTTCTGCCTTGACAGTGAGTCCTGCCTTCTGTATCCTGCACAAATCTTTCTTCAGATGAGACAGGTGTTCCTTCCAGCTGGTACTGAAGATGGCAATATCATTAAGATAAGCCACTGCTTACTCTTCAGCACCCTGTAGCACCTGATTTACCAACCCTTGGAAGGTGGCAAGGGCATTCTTCATCCCAACAGGCATCACCTTAAATTCAAAGAGGCCTATTGGAGTGATGAAGACTGACCATTCCCTAGCTCTGGCAGTTAACTCCACCTGCCAGTACCCCTTTGTCAGGTCTATGGTTGTTAGACCCCCCAACTTGTCTAGTAGCTAATCCATCCAGAACATTGGGTGGATGTCAGACTTTGTAACTGCGTTGAGTCCACAATAGTTCACATGAAAGTGGGTAGACCCATCTGGCTTGGGAACATGGAGTACAGGTGAGGCCCACATACTGTGTGATTTCCAGACTATCCCTAAATCCAGCATTTCCTCCAACTCCTTCTTAATGTCCTTTAGGACAGCCTCAGATACCCGATAGGCTGTCCGTTGTATGGTTGCTTGCATCCCCATGTCCACATCATGGGTCGCTAAGGGGATTCATCCGGGCTTGGTCATAAATAAAGGGACAAAGTCCTCTAAAACCTCCCTCACTTCCTGGATGTGTTCCGGGGTCAACTGGGGTGACAGTTTGATTGCCTCCACAGATGACTCTTGCTGGCTTTCCTCTAGCAAGTCAAAGTTCAAAAGTTCAAAAAATATTGTCGATTGGCACAAGGCCATTACAATATAGAATAAAAGCATGTACATAGATTCAGTTCAGATAACATTTAAAAAATATAAATATGACATATGAACAAATAGTACACTACTATAAATAATGCAACACTTACATAGTTTTTCACATTTCATAAATGGGTTGTATTTTAAGAAAGGTGCAACTTTCTCTAAGACAGAAGTATTATTTGAATTCAATAAATATATTAACATTATATCTGGAGGGAGGTCGAGACCATCCATGATGTCACCCAAACAACTATCAAGTTGATGTCCATAGAGGGGGGAAATCAAAATTATGTGTTTAATATCATCTTCCAATGATCTACCACATTTACAGAATGGGGAGTCAATGTTTTGTCTCTTCTGCCTAAAGTGGTCATAGTTTGCTCTCTCTCTCTCTCTCTATATATATATATATATATATATATATATATATTTTATATATATATATATATATATATATATATATTTAGTGAATACCCTCCTTTTCATGGGATCTTAGAGTTTTAGTAAATAGGATTCCAATCCATGTGCTAATTTAATTTGTTTATACCATCTGAATAATTTGAAGTTTTTGAGTTTCTCAAACATCTTTGCCTTATCTACAGTATATCATAAAGTCTGTTTTTAACCAAAGATATCATTTTCTGCCAGAGGCACCAAATGATATCCCACAGGATATGTCCTAAGCCATAAGGGAAGATGAATTTTGTAATTATTTTAATTATAGGTGAATCAGAGCATAAGGAAGAATATTTAATTTATTCCTCCAGGCAGTCTGGGTAATCTCTCCTCATTTAAGAAAAATAGTTTTAAAACTGCAAGTGTTTGTCTCTCAACAATTAATGAAAGCAGTGAATATTGTCCCATTTCTAAATTTAAAATAACTGCTGGAACTGACTATGGGACCATGAGAATGTATCTGTTTATTTTATTCAATATAATTTCTAAATTGTGTAAATCTGAGAGACACCGTATTTCTGCAGTGCATAGTAAGCTAGATTTAATTTTTGCCTCTAGTACCTGTAAGATGCCTTTGACAGAGGTACGTTCCATTTTTGTATTAAATATTCTAAATGCATTAAAGGTCATCTTTGTTTTATTACATGTAAAATTTATATGATTTCTCCAGCTGAGATTCTCTGAAAGCCTAACCTCCAAATAATCATAATATGTAGCCTGTTACATCCTTTCTTTGCTAATCCAGAGAGGCCAAACCTTTTTGCCAAGGTTTCCAAAATCAGTACCTTAGTGTTAGATATAGTCATTTTTAATTTGTGTTCTGTACACAGTCTGAAGAGATGTTCAAGCTTTCTCTGGAGTCCCAAAGCAGAGTTGGAAGTCACTACCAGACAGTCTGCATATGCCAAGCAGTCTACCCTAGTATTCCATATTTTGGGAGCATGGAATTTTGGATTTTGGAGATTTGTAAGGATCTCATTAATATAAATATTAAAGAGGGTTGATGCAACCTTGATGAACCCCCAGATTAGTATGGAATATTGAGATTGTATATCCATATTGATCGTACTGTACCTGTGCCCATGTGTGGTTATGTAATCTAATTAGCACGTTCAGTAGAGATGAGCAGATGCCCAGCTTCTGCAATTTAGCCCATAGGATGGTCCTGCTTATACTATCAAAAGCCGAGAAGAAGTCAATAAAACAACATAATAATTTTCCCCTTTTTATTTTGACATATTTCCAAGCTAAATAATTCAGCACAGAGCAGTGTTGGATGGTAGATTTTGATTTCCTGAAACCGTTCTGTTTTTCATGCAGGATAGATTTGCTTTCTAACCAATTTGAGAGTTTCTCAAGTATTATTTTAATGAATATCTTTTGTGATATGTCAATAAGACTGATTGGTCTGTACATTCTGGGATCATTCAGGTCTTCCTTTTTATAAATTGGGTAAAAAATACTTCCTTGCCAGTTGTCAGGGAAGTCATGACCTTTTACAAATACATTAAATAACTGGAATAATACTGGAATCCATCAATCTGCATACTATTTATAAATGTCTCCTATAATTTTATCCAGACCAGTGGCTTTGTTTGATTTTAATTGGAAAATGGCCAAAGCTATGTCCACCATGGCTATGAATAAAGAAGTTGGGTAGTTGAGATGTCCATACTTATGTAAAGCCTCTTGTAATGATAGTTCCTCCTCCTCAGAAATGTTAAGTTTGGAAAATGTACAACCCATGTATCTGGGAGGATATAGGCTTCAACTCTAGGGGTACATATTGTACCCTTGACTTATAAGTCTCCAAAATGTCTTAGTATCTTTATTTATTATGGCCCTTTCTTAATTTTCCCCAAAGTATATTAGTATTGGATTGTCTTTCTTGTTCAAGTATTGTTTCATATCTCTTCCTTTCTTTATTAATGTTAATAGGTTTATGTTTAATATTATCTGTTAGATTTAGATTTTTATGTAACTTATAATGCCTCAAAATTTTAGATGTCTCTTTCTTGGCATTTCTACATCTGGAGTTACACCAACTTTTACCCCGAGGTTTATTCATTGCCAAGCTATTAGTTACACAATGTGGTTTAATCAGGGTATTTATATTTTGTCATATATCAAAAGAATAGTTAAAGTTAGTTTCTTCAATGATAGAGATACACATTTCAGCCAACTGCTGGCCATATAAGAAATCATCAAAAAATGTTATGGCATTAGGAGCCCATTGTATCCTTTTTTGATTGATTATTTCAACCCCATCCCTCACATGTGTGTAGTAATGTTTTCTTTTGTTTTCTGGTTCATTTGTAAACTTAGGCACAGAGGGTTATGTGCCGATTCTGGCCTAAGATTTCCAGATCATATATTAATTGAATAGCTTTAAGGCTACCCCAGACAAGATCTATAGTTGAGGAACCACATGGTGGCTTAGGTTAATTTCCCTGTCTGGTACCCTGGTAAACATCCATTAAGTAGAAGTAAATTTTTACCTACTAAAAATGTAGCAAGTACATTTCCTCTATTGTTATTTCTATGGTCCGCTATAGCTCTAATATTTCCTATCCTAGGGTTAAGTTCAGGAAGAAGGAATTTAAAGTCTGTAACAATGGAATTTGAGGGTATCCTCACATTAAAATCACCTAATAGTATTATTGGTATATTGGACTGCTTATCTATAACCTGGTTTAAAGCGTAGCTGAGTTGGGATATGAGATTATCTGTGTTCTTTGTAGAGGGGGAAGACAGTTATTAAATATTGTTATCTTAAAGTGTGTAGGCTCTTCTTCCATCATGAGCACCAAAATATCCTTTCTAACCCTTACAATGAAATTTTGCCTAATAAGAGGCCAAAAAAGTCAAAATTAAGGATGTAACTGAAAAACAAAAACAAAAAAAGCCCCGGTCCTGATAAAGCAGACCCATTTCAATTTAAGCTCACAGAGATGTGGCAGAAGGACACTCATAAGTTGTCTCTATCCCATCTTAGCCCTTGTACACCAAATAGTAGTCCCGCTCATGTAGAAGCATGTATGACTATGGTGAGAAATGAGGAGGAGAGAGATCCTATTACTAAACATAATGGAGAACAAAACATAATAGATACAACAAACTCATCTACATTGGCATCCCCCAGGATGAAACCCAATTCTGCAGCATTTTGCAGCACTCTGTAGAATGCTGCAGTAGACCTACTGAATAAAGTAATGTCATTTCAATGGCAATTAGTCCCTTTTGTCATTCAGGAAAATGTGACACTGACAGGATGAATTGAATGCCATAGTTTCCTGCATGACAAAGGGACTATGCTCATTCGTAAACGTGCTATTCAATGGAGTCTACTACAACATATTGCAGACTCACTTTAAAATTGGTTTCACCCTGGGAGTGCTACTTACCCCATTAAGTCCAATAGAGGGGAATCTCATTAGAATCAATGGGCGGGACTCCTTTGAGTCCTTAGATTCTTGTTTCCCTAATGATCACTACTTTGATGAGAAATCATAAGAATAGAAATTCATTGTCCATAATATTATTTTTTCCCTCCATGTTAATAAATGGTTTCCCACTCCTGGTCTGAACCATCTGTGGTAATTATGGATGTTACTTCTCTCAGCTATCTAACTTCCAGGCCTCAGAAGCAATATAAAGGGTGCTAGAAGGTGAGCTGGAGACGTATCAGCATAAGAAAGACTGGAAAGGTGCTGAAAATAGCTAGATCACAATTTGCAGTTCTCCTGTGCTTGCAAAATATAGGCATAAAATCTACCTATTCAGGCAATGGTGGCATACTTGTTGTAAGCACAGGGAGAGTATTTTTTTGCAGCGCACCTGCTTCTTCTCTTCCTCCTCAGGGGAATAGCAAACTGCTAAGCAGCAGATCAAGCATCCCAGAATCCTCCTCTCTCAAGTTCAGGAGGGGGTCTTCCTCATTTGTCCCCTCCCCAGTACTAAACACTGCAAACACCAAGTTGGCCCTATTTATATATGGCATCATCATATTGACATGGTACATCCAATGGGTATGTCTCCTGTCAGGCAGTTTCACAATATAGTTTATGCCATTGACCAGTCAGACTACCTTGTATGGCCCCTCCAACTTGGCATGCAGCTTGTCCTTCCAGACTGGAATGAGGACCATCACATACTGGTCTGCGCTGTATAAGCGAGCTCTGGCTCCTCAATCATACCAGACTTTTTGCTTCTGCTGAGCAGCTGACAGGTTGCATTGGGCCACCCCCATGAGCTCCTTCAGCTTCTTCCTGAACTTAAGGACATACTCCACTGTGGGAGTTCCCTGGGTGGCATGCTTGCCCTCCCAGTCTTCCCAGATCAAGTCTAGGGGCCCACACATCCTACGTCCATATAAGAGTTCGAAGGGGGAGAACTCTGTTGACTCTTGATGCACCTCCCTGTATGTGAACAACAGGTGGGAAAGGTGTTTCTCCCAGTCCCTCCATGCTGTTCAGCAAATGCTAGGAGCATCATTTTTCAGATACCATTAAAATGTTCCACAAGCCCAGTGGCTTATGGGTAATAAAGGTGTCATGCATCTCTGCACTACCTCACACTTCTTCCAGAAACAGTTCCTTAGGGTCAACATGAAGTTACTCCCTTGATCAGAGATAACCTCCTGCAGAAACCCAACCTGGGAGAAACTCTCTAGCAATGCGTCTGCCACTTTGTCTGCCTTAATTGAGGAGAGGGTGACTGCCTCTGGGTATCGGATAGCATAATCAACCACCATCAAGATAAACATTTATCCCAGAGGAGCTTGGGGTATTCAAGGGTCCCATAATATCCATTCCTCCTCCACCATGGGTAAGGGAATTAGGACAGCTTTTGTTTTACTACCTGTCGTCCCTATCTGTTGGTACTGGTGACAAGACCTGCAATATTCCTTCACCTGCTGGGTGAAGTTGGGCCAATAGAAATTTTGGGCCAATTGCTGAGAGATGCAAATGATGCCCAGATGTCTGGACATGGGGGTATCATGAGCGAACTTGAACAACCACTCACGATACCCCTGGGGAATGACAAGCAGCCTGCCCATCACCCCTCCCTCTGTCCTCATGTCCTGTGCATACAACAGTCCTTGATCCATATATACCCAATGTCTCGTATCAACTCCCTGTCTCCCATCAGATTCTGCACAAGCCCTCAGTCTCTCCAAACTAGGGTCAGTTCTCTGAGCAGTGCCAAAATCTTTACATTTTCCCAAAACATGGGACATGTCCCCCTCAGTTCCTGAACTAGGGTCCATAGCTCTAGCATCAGGGCATTCAGAATCACTGCCATCCCTAACTTTCTGACCATTGGTTACCCCTCCCTCCTCAGAGTAAACATCTGTGGTTGTTTGGTGAATGGTTACTTGGGAAAGTCCTACCTCCCTTTCACTTTTCTCCTTTTATGAAGACACAGGCTGGGGAACCAGTCTCCTATTGTTTTCCATGTGGGGTTCTGTGGGGATCAGGGAATTACAAGTGGCCTTTTTAGTCTGACTGAGGGTAACCGCACACACCACCCCCTGCTGTAGATTATTCCCTAGAATCACATCCATGGTGAGGTTGTCTGCCACTGCACTTTTTGCACCCTCTCTCCTGTCTCATCCCAATCCAGAAGAACACTAGCTAGTGGCATGGTTTTCTCCTCCACAGAGAATCCTCTGACAGTTACAAAATGATTAGGTACATGCTTCTCAGGCCCAACCAAATCTCCTTTTACCAGGGTAAGAGACACCCCTGTGTTCCTTAACCCATGGGTCTGCACCTCATTTACTGTAACCTGGTGTATGTGCTCCCTCATGTTCACAGGCATACTCTCAGGGATACACAGTGCACCCACCCCCTTTCGAGGGACACTTTGTCCACTCTGTATCTTTTTAGGACACTGTCTAGCAAGATGCCCTGGCTGATTACAAAACTAACATTCATCACTTTTTTTGTCCAGTACCTCAATTCTTGGTAACTTGGGGCTTCCCCCTTTCTACAGAGGCAGTGAGGGTTTTAGCTGCCCTGAAGGCATGCTTTTACATTTTTGCCCTGCAGCACCTGTTCTCTCACTTCCTTTCAGAGCAGTCCTGCTCCTGGCATAGCGATCTTAGTGCTCAGCAGCTTGCTGTGCTGTTTTTGAATCTTGGTCCTCTTGCCGGGTTTTCAGCTCTGCTGGGCAAGCCCAAAAGAACTGGTCTAATAACACAACCTCCTCAATTTTCCCCACAGAGTTTGCTTCTAGCCCTTCCCATCAATGTTTTAAAAACTGTCTTTGCTTTGTGGCTAGTTCTTCAAAGCTCACATCAGGGCTTATTCAGAGGTTACAGAATTTAACCCTGTAGGCCTCAGGAGTCAGTTCATATTTTCTAAGTAAAGCAGTTTTAAGTTTCTCATAGTCTTTGCTGTCCTCATTGTCCATTTGGCCTAGCACCTCATGCCCTTTTCCAGTAAGCAGCAAGGATAGCTGAAAGCTCCAGGCCTCCCTGGGTATCTTGGCCTGGATACAGACCTTATCAAATGAATTCAAACAAGCATCCATATCCTCACCATCTTTAAGTTCAGCTTTTAATTTGGAATTTAATTTATACCCCAGGGCTGGAGTTTCAGGTTCACCTCTGCCACTTACCTCCTCTAGCGCTGGTCATTGGAGTCTTATCCTCTCCTGTTAGAATTCTCTTTGATGCTGCCTGTCCAGCATCTTTGCTTTATGTGTCATCCTTTTCTGCTCCAGCTCCCTTTCATGCTGTCTGTCAGCAAGCTCCAATTTCTTCAGCTCAAATCATAGCTTTAGCCGCTCTAGCTCAGGATCTGTGGTGGACTTTACTTGGTGCTATGGTTCCGGGTCTGCTCTGGTCTTGCTCTCCTCCTCCCTGGGACTGAACACTGTGATGTCCCTTAGCACACCCACAGTCTGGTCTCTTTCAGTCACTGGCCGTAACTTGAGGTTCTGGGCAACTGCTTGCTCATCGGTTGCCACAAGAGCCCCCATGAGGTTCTTTTTGCTTCGCCCCTCATACCGGTCCCTTCTGTCCTGACACAGCTGCTTCAGTTCTTCTACACTGTAGTTGCTGTACTTGGAAGTCATCTTTCTTTCCTACACTAACACTAGTCTGCCTTTTTCTTACTGCAAAAAAAAAAACACAACAGGGTGTGGAACTATATCTTGTAACCAATTTTCCTTTTTCCAGTTTTTGCCCTCTAGGTGTGTTGTTTGTTTGAACAGTACACCAGTCAGAACCACTGCTCACCAAATCTGTCACACGCCCACTCCTGTGGGTTGGGATTCTTTGCTTCACAGTGAATTCCTCTTGTGACAGGGGTCAGGGATACCCTTCCTCTGTCCCTTTAAGTATGCTTGCTGTTTCACAACTGAATGTATGCCAGAGGATCCCTGGGCTCTCTCTCTTCATGCAAGGTGGTGCATATAGTCTTGGGTCTGTGTTCCTGAAAGAGAACTCTCTTGGCCACTGCACAATGAACCAGAAAAGCCACAGGCATGTATAGGTCTTTGGGGATGCCCTGTAACACCCTATATGTGTCTTTCCCCAGAAATGCAGAGACCAGTTCTAACCCTTACAAACCTCTCCTGAGACCTTTCATAGTCTTCCCCCTCTTGACATCCAAAGAGTCCCATGTGGTACTTTACTTTGGTAGTGTATGACCCTTATCAGTCAAGCAGGCGTAGTATAGTTTGAAAAAACTCTTCCCAAGCAACACACACAAAAGACACTGGCAGAATTATCTTAAAATAAGCCACAGGCTTTACTAATTAATTAATATATGCAGTAAATAAATTAAAGACAGATAATTTTAAACATTGGTTACAGGATATGGAAAAGAAGATGGAAAATATACAGTAAATCCTAAACTGTGAAATTCTGGCTTTAAAGTTCTACCTCAAGCCCTTGGTTGCTGTATTTGATGTGCAAAGTCTTTAAAAAGGTAATGGAAAATCTTGCCTCTTAGCAGTGCAGAAGAATTCTTGAAAGAAAATGTCTCTGCTCTCTCAGCAGGGTCCCAAATGCAATGTTCTTTCACCAAAGTCAAAGGGTAAAATGGAAAACAGGCATCAGACAGAAACAGCAGGGTAAAAAGGATCTGATAACTTTTTGAACCCTTGTTTTAAGGGTTTCCAAAAGGGCAGATCCAGTGGATACTGGCTTCCCTGTGGTTGGCTAGCATTCCATCTCCATGGCTATGCAACCAATCAGCTTTTAATATTTTATTACAAAATAAAAAAACAAATGTTCATCTCTGCAGGTAACACAGGCTTAGAGGCAAACCAGTTTCAGCCTGAATTCCAGGAGCAGATCAAGTCCCCCCAAATGGCTGTAATTAAGCTACACTCGGTACAGTCATTTACTTAAAATGCTAGTCCATATAGCTGTAATTACATTAGCTCAGGGCAGATTTGTAGAGACAAAAGAAACCCAGATGGCATGGCTCCTCTAGAGGACCTGGCCTTTCACAAGCAAATTGGGCTACTTGGCCTCCCAGCTAGCATAATTAGCCATTTGTTTCCTTTAAATGGTTTAATTTCACTCTAGTCCCTGACTAGCAGCTGACAGATTCTCTGCTCAGTAACAAAAATTACAACATCATTCTAGGGACCGTGGTTTTTTTGTACCCATGATCCTTTGTAAGTTACACTGGGCCACCATGGGTGCCTCTGATACATTTCCCACATAAAATAACATGAACTATGACTAGAACCATAAGTTATGGCCTTATCTCACCACATCCCCTGCCCACTGTCTTTTAATTGACAACCTCAAGTTCTCAAGGGGAGAAAGAGAACAGGGGGAGTATGAACTGATGTCCAGGAGGGTCACCAGGGTGGTAAGATTGGCTAAGGTGAGGACAGAGCAAAACCTGGCCAGGGATATCAGGAGGGGGAACAAGGGGTTCTTTAGACATATAGGGGAGAAAGGGAAAATGAGGGGTCAGATTAGCAGGATTAGGACAGGGGAGGGATGGGCACAGGAGGCAAGTGAGCAGGCTGAGGAACTAAATGAGTAATTTGCCTAAGTTTTTAGCAGGTGGGGATAGGGGGCAAAACACCCTGACAGGAGAGATAGTGAACATGCAAGGGAGGCAGGACCCTTAGAGGCTGGGAGTCCAGCCAAGACTAGGGAGGGTGATGGGCCAGTATAAGCAGGTGAGGGTCAGGAAGAACAGGTTGCAATGGGAGGGGAACAGGGAGGTTGAAATCACAGTTGATAAGGTGAGGGAAGCCCTCAGGTCCCTAAGGATGGAGAAAGTTCCAGGGCCAGATGAAATGCATCCAAGGGTGCTGAGGGAATTAGTGGATGTTCTGGTGGCCCCACAGCAGAGCTTTTCAACATCTCTGTGCAGATGGGATGGGTGCCTCATGACTGGAAGGTGGCCCATATCATGCCTATCCACAAGAGTGCATCAAGAGAGGAGATGGGGAACTATAGACCGGTTAGACTGATGTCTGTAGTGGGCAAGGTGATGGAGGGTATTATCAAGGAAAGGCTGGGAGGAAGCTGGAGCAGATGGGTCACCTGGACAATAGACAGTATGGTTTTGTCCCATGGAGATCATGTCAGACCAACCTTATGGAGTTCTACAATTGGGTGATAAGTGCCCTGGACCAGGTAGGAAGTCCTCTTTCTAGACTTCAGCAAGGTGTTTGATTCAGTACCCCACAGTGGCCTGCTGTCTAAGCTGGAGGAAATGGGGGTGGGGAGGCAGATGATCAGGTGGATAGGGAATTGGCTTTCGGAGCATATCCACAGGGTGGTGGTTGAGGGGATAGTCTCATCCCCAAGGAAGGTCATTAGTGGGGTCCCCCAGGGATCAGTCTTGGAGCCACTCCTGTTTAATGCCTATGTCTCTGACATAAGAAAGGGTGTCAGGAGTGAAATGAGTGTCTTTGCAGATGACTCGAAGCTGGGAGCATTGGTGGATGGGGAGGAGGGGAGAGTGGCCCTACAGGGGGACCTGGAGGCTCTGGACAGGTAGTTGAGAAAGTGGGGACTGAAGTTTAATGCTGGGAAATGCAGGGTTCTGCACCTGGAGGCCAGTAACCAGGTCAAGTGTACACCCTTGGGAGGAGACACACTTCAAATCTCAAAGGACTAGAGAGATCTGGGGGTGGTGGTGAATGTTAAAAAGAACAACTCTGAGACTTGTAGAAGGGCAGTGGCCAAGACCAATAGGATGCTGGGATGCATTGCTAGGGGGATTATCTCCAGAAGGAGGGCTGTGATCCTCCTTCTGTATAGCTGCCTGATTAGGCCGCACCTCGAGTATTGTGTGCAGTTATGGAGGCCACACCTAAAAAGGGACATTGCACTCCTGGAAAGGATCCAGAGGAGGGCAACCAAAATGATCCGGGGTATGGGGAAGGACCTATGGGGAGAGGCTTGAGGAGCTCAACATGTACACCCTGGAGAAGAGGCGGGACGGGGGGACATGATAGAGATCTTTAACTACATAAAGGGGATCAATAAGGTGGGATTGGAAGGGGTGTTCTAAATAAAAAAGGGGGGCATCCAGAGGACACTTGTGGAATCTAAGGGGGACTCAGGTGGGAGAGGAGGAGGAGATACTTCACTGGGGGGTGGAACCATGGAATGTGCTGCCCAGGGGACTGGTTGAGGCTGATGCTGTGGAGGGGTTCAAGAGGGGCTGGGACAGGTATAGGGGGAGGTTGAAGCTGTGGAAGTCCCATACCAGGAAAATACCCTGAAAAGGGGATGGGGAAGCCCAGGGGGGTGGGGATCAGCATAATGGGCACCCAGTATGGGTGCTGACTATCAAGCAGACATGAAAGAACATAAGGCCTATTCTGCTGGCATTTTAGTATATTAGTATGTTAGTACGTAACCTCATTCCACCCCAACACTACTCGCTCTGTAAAGAAGTGCCTCCTAACCTCTTTCTTGAATCTGTCCCCCACCAGTTTATAGCAGTACTCCATGTAGTGTTGTTTTCACTGAGACAAAAAAAGGTCATCCACCTTGTTTATACCTTTCAGGTATTTGAAGGTTTCAATCATGTCCCCTCTCTCCCTCCTCTCATTGAAGAGTACATATTGACTTCTCTAAGTCTGTCATCATATGTTCTGCTCTGCTGTCACTCTCCACTGAACTACCTTGAGCTGATTGATATTCTTTTACATAGAAACATAGAAACATAGAATTTGATGGCAGATAAGGACTGCTTGGCCCACCCAGTCTGCCCATTTCCCTACCTAATGGATAAGCTGCAGATCTAGTTAACCAGCAGCCTACTTCTTTCTACCCCCACCCCTAGAATTGCCTTATGACTGTCCCACGCATGCTTGAATTCAACCACTGTTTTTGACTCCACAACCTCCTCCGGAAGGCCGTTCCATGCGTCCACAACCCTCTCTGTGAAAAAATACTTCCTTACATTACCTCTGAGCCGCCCTCCTCTATCTTCAAATTGTGTGCCCTTGTTCTTGCACACCTCTTTTTTTGAAAGATGCTACCCTCTTGGACTTTGTTGACTCCCTTGAGGTACTTGAAAGATTCTATAATGTCCCCCCTCTCCCTCCTTTCCTCAAGGCTATACATATTAAGATCCTTTAGTCTCTCTTCATATGTCTTCTGGTGCAGACCCTACACCATTTTAGTTGAACTCCTCTGGACAGCTTCCATCTTGTATATGTCCTTGTGGAGATTGGGTCTCCAGAACTGCACACAGTACTCCAGATGGGGTCTCACCAGCTGTCTGTAAAGAGGGATAACAACTTCCTGTTTTCTACTGGTGATGCCTCCCCTATGCATCCCAGTATCCCCCCAGCCCTCCTTACTGCCCTCTCACATTGCTTGCCCACCTTTAAGTCATCTGATATGACTACCCCAGGTCCCTTTCCATTTTTGTTGTTGTTAGTACCTTCCCCCAATTGTGTACTCTTCCACTGGGTTTTTGTTTCCCAGGTGCATTACCTTGCACTTCTTAGCACTGAATCTAAGCTGCCATACATTTGACCATTCCTCTAACCTTGCCAAGTCCCTTCTCATTCTTTCCCCCCCACCTTGTGCATCAACTGTGTTGCAGATCTTTGTGTCATCTGCAAGGAGACATGCTTTTCCTTCCAGTCCCTCTGCAATGTCACTTATAAAGACATTGAAGAGAACTGGTCCTAATACTGAACCCTGTGGTACCCCACTAGTAACCCCCCTTTCTTCAGAGTGGACTCCATTTACTATTACCCTCTGTGTCCTCTTCTCCAGCCAATTCTTTACCCAGGCTATCATCTTGGGACCCACTTCCAGGCTGGCTAACTTGTATATTAATCTTATGTGTGGAACTGAGTCAAATCCCTTGCTAAAGTCTAGGTAGACCATGTCCACAGCCCCTCCCTGATCTACTACTTTGGTCACCCAGTCAAAGAAATCTATTAGATTTGTCTGGCATGATCTTTCTGCTGCGAATCCATGCTGCCTTGGGTCCTGTGCCCCTCTGGCCTCTAAGTACTCAACAATTCTTTCCTTCAGAAGTGATTCCATTATTTTCCCTATCACTGAGGTTAAACTAACAGGTCTGTAGTTTTCTGCTTCTGCCTTGCTCCCACTTTTGTGAAGGGGAATCACATCTGCCCTCCTCCAGTTCTCGGGTACCACCCCATCTTCCCATGATTTGTTAAAGAGTGTAGTCAGTGGTGTCACTAGTTCTACCCTTAGTTCTTTTAAAATTCTGGGATGAATCCCATCAGGCCCCATTGCTTTGTCCACCTTCAGTTTTAAGAGTTCTTTCAGAACCCTTTCTTCTGTAAATGGGCTGGTATCAACTTCTGTATACAGAGTGTTTCTATTGTTTGTTATAGGTAATTCCCCCTCTTCCTTTGTAAATACTGAGCAAAAATATTTGTTTAGTATCTCTGCCTTTTCACCATCACCCTCTGTCCACCCCTTCCCCTTTATTAAGCCTCACTATCCCTCCCTTAGTCTTCCTTCGCTCCCTGATGTACCTAAAAAAGGTTTTATCCCCCTTCTTAACCGAGTTGACTATCTTTTCCTCAGTGTTTCTACTGTTTGTTTTAGGTACCTCCCCCACTTCCTTTGTAAATACTGAGCAAAAATATTTGTTTAGTATCTCTGCCTTTTCACAGTCACCCTCTGCCCACCTTCCCTCCTCTTTATTAAGCCTCACTAGCCCTCCCTTGGTCTTCCTTCACTCCCTGATGTACCTATAGAAGGTTTTATCCCCCTTCTTAACAGAGTTAGCTAACTTTTCCTCGGTTTGGGCCTTTGCTGTTCTGACTGCCTTCCCAGCATCCTTTTGCTTTAACTGATAAAATTCTCTGTCTTGCTCCTTCTGTGATTCCTTGTACTTTCTGAATGCTTTTGTTTTCTCTTGAACCTTCACTGTCACCTCCTTTGAGAACCATAGTGGTTTCTTACATCATTTTGTTTTGTTTATTTACTTCACACCCCTCCTTCCTGCCCATTTGCTAGTGCATTCCCTAGGCACTGACCCATTTTGGCAAAGTCAGCCCTCCTGAAGTCCAGTACTTTTGCCTTTGTATGGCTTGACTCTATTGCTGTGTTTATTGTGAACTATACTGTTCGATGGTCGCAATTCCCAGATGGCTACCCACTTCTACATCTGTGATCCTCTCCATCTCCATTTGAGAGAACCAGGTCTAAGATTGCTCCCTCTTGAGTGGGTTCCAATACTAGTTGTCTAAGGCATGCCCCCTGTAGGGCATCTAGAATAACCCCACTCTTAGAAGTGGCTGCTGCAACTGCACTCCAGTTAACATCTGGCATATTCAGATCACCCATCAGCAATATCTCCCCTTTATCTGCCATTCTAAGTATATTTTCTCTCATTTCCTTGTCCATGTCCTCCCCTTGAGAGGGGAGTCTCTATACACCCCCTGTGTGGATTGTGGTGCCATTGCCTGCCTCCAAATTGACCCACAGTGCTTCTTCTCCTCCCTGTTTACCCTTTTGTTCTGTTGCTTTGATTTCTTCCCTTATGTAGAGAGCTACTCCTCCTCCTCTTTTACCCTCCCTGTCCCTCCTGTAGATAGTGTATCCTGGTATGTTTATGTCCCAGCCATGGTTCTGTGTGTACCAATTTTCTGTGACTGCCACAATATCCAGATGTTCCTCCTCCATCAAGGCCACTAATTCAGGAAGCTTGTTACCCAGACTATGGGCATTGGTACTCATTGCTCTCCATTTTTGGATGGCTTTACCTTCTGTAGCAGCATCCCCCACTGACCTTTCTACCTTGGTCTTTTTCTCATTTAGTACCCTGTTTTGTAGGGGGAGGCTGGGATTTTCCTGCTGTTTATCAGTGCCTCCCCCCTTGACTAGTTTAAAAGCTTGCCAATGAAGCATTTAAACCGATTGCCCAAAAGACTTGTTCCCTTCCTGGACAGATGCAGACCATCCTGCCAGTATAGGCTGGTGTCCCTCCAGGTGGAACCCAGTCCCCGATGAAGCCAAACCCCTGTTCTCCACACCATTTTTTCAACCATTCATTAAACTGCATGGTGCAAAGTACCCTCACATCTCCCATGCCACTGAGAGGCAGCACCTCTGAGAAGGATACCGTGTGTGCTACTTGTCTTAGGCCCCTCCCCAACTCTACAAAGTCCTTGTGCACTGCTCTAATCTCATGATGAGCCAAGTCATTTGTCCCTAGGTGGACAATGATGTCCAGCTCAGACTCCCGTGCAACTGTTCTCGTGATCTAAGGATGCGCTTCCTGTCCCTCCAGCCATGGCACCAGGCAGGCACCTTTACTTCAGTTTTCCATGCTCCCCCACTCTAGGGCCCCTAATAATTGAGTCCCACCAGGAGCTGCTTCCTTTCCTGTGGTGCCTCTGCCTCCTTCCTGAGGGCCTCCTTGTGACAGTTGTCTGCAACCTCCTTAGTCTCCTCTGCAGGTGCATCCATAGGGGAACTATGCTCCCCCAGAATGGTGTATGGATTGTGGAGTGGAAAAACTGACTGGGTGTGCCTCTGTTCCACCACCCTTACCCTCCTTGAGCCCACTGTGGTCCAACTGCTGTTCTTTCTTCACAACCTCTGAGGTAGTGGTGGTGGCTCTGGTGCTCCCTGGATGGGGGAGGTCCCCTTACTACTCCAGTGTGGCCTGAAGATGGGCAACTTCCTCCCTCAGGGCAGATGGTTGTCTGCAAACAGGACAGCATCTCAGCCTCCAGAAAGACTCCCGGAAGACTGCTACCCCACAGCCATTACATTGCACTACTCCCCACATGTCTGTTTACCTTGTTTATTTATTTATTTTGTGTGTGTGTGTGTGTGTGTGTGTGTGTGTGTGTGTTTGTGTGATTGGTTTGTTATATAGAAATATATGTATTATATAATGTGTATGCTTATATTGTCAGTGCAGTGTGTTAAAGAGGATATGACAGTGATGTGCACCTTACCCTCTTGAGGAAATGATGTCAGAACCCCAGGTATAAAGGAACTATTTCAGGGTGGGTGAGGTGAGGGGTGGAAGGGTTTGGGCCTAAACTGTGCCCTCACAAAACAATCAGCTAAAAGCTCTGACCTACCGCTGTGATGGGTGCCTTCCTGTCAGCAAGATGCCCTACACAACAATCTGACAGATAAAATACCCTGCTAATCAAACAGAGAAAAATCCAAACATCCAGATCAGACACAGTTAAACCTCCCCAGCCCCTAAACAGCCTGGTGACTTGTGCTCTGAAAGCAGTCAGCCCCAATACACATCAGCTGTGCAGAAGGACAGAGACAGAAAACAGTATTCAGTTCCTGTGGGTTTAAACTCTTCCTGCACTGAAAATCTTAACAATTGTAACACAAGTAAACCAAAAGTAAACCAAGGTCCACTTACCTCTGTTGATTGAAAGACTGCCTTTTCTGAAAATTCTAAATTCCTTATTTCACCCTTCAGTTAGAAGTATCCTCCACCTGAAGAATATTAACTTTCCTAAGGAATCTGCTTCAAACCAAAGACAACTGTAAATTGTAAGGTTCACCTTCCTCTGTTCTGAGCACAACTCACTTTCTTGCAAATCTTAAGTCCAGTGTTGCAGCTTCCAGCCAGAGGTAGCTTCACCTGAAGACTATTAGGTTGTCTGATGAGCCTGCTAAAATTAGTACTGTTATCAAAGTCTGTAAGATTCTTCCAGAGCTATTGGCTGATAAGTAGCTGTAGGGACTCCAGCACTGCATGCTGTACTCAAGGTATAGCTGAGCCAAGAATCTGTACAATGGCAGGATAACCTCCTCCCTTCTGCTCATGAACCCTCTAGCAATATAGCCCAGCATGCTGCTTGCCTTGGCTGCTGCCTTTATACAATGCATAGCCTGCTTTAGGTCACTGTTAATGGGTGGCTACCCCCAAGTCTTTTTCCCCTGATTCAGTGACCTTGACTCCCCCCCAGACTGTACTCTGCCCTTGGTTTCTTTCTTCCCATGTACATGAACTTGCACTTCTTAGCATTGAACCCTAGCTGCCATATGCCACACTACCTTTCCAGCTTTGCTAGGTTTTCATTTAGGAACTGCACTCCTTCATCTGTGTCCACCCTTCCACAGAGTTTGCTGTCATCCCCAGAGAGGCAGATTTTGCCTTTAATGCCATCTCCATTGTCATTAATGAACAAATTAAACAATACTACATTGATCACTGACCCCTAAGGGACCTACTAGTGACTTCCCTCTTACCTGAGAGATTCCTTCCCCCCACCACCCTTCGGGTCTTACAATTGAGCCAATTTGTTACCCACCTTATTAAATTGCTTCCAGCCCCTAGGTCATCCAATCACCTGATCAACCTCTTGTGGTGCACTGAGTTGAAAGTCTTGATGAAATCCAAGTATAGAATGTCAACTGCTTAGCCTTGTCCATGCATTTGTTATCCAGTCAAAGAAGCTGGTCAAGTTGGTTTAACATGATATCCCTGTCATGAACCCATGCTGTCACTCATCTTAGAGCCCATTTGCTTCAAGGAACCCAATAGCCTTTCTTTCAAAATGGTCTCCATCAGTTTATTCAACATTTAGGTCACACTAACTGGCCTGTATTTTCCAGGGTCATCCCTATGCTTACTCTTGTGCAGCGGTACCACATGAATGGTTCTCCACTCCTGCAGTACCATCCCCAATATCTAATGAACTGTTGAACTAATCTTGCAGTGGACTTGCCAGTTCTACCATCAGTTCCCTCAATACCCTTGGGTGCATGCCCTCTGGACCTGGGGACTGGCTTACCTTCAGTATCATGAGCTATTTACTAACTCCGTTGTCTGTTATCTGGTCCTCATTCATGTCTTCCTCCTTCTCCCCCCTTCCCTACCCCATCCTTCACTGTGGCCCTGCCACATCTTTTTCAGTAGTAAAGACAGAACATAAATAATTGTTCAGCACCTGTACCTTCTCTTTAATGCCTTCCACCCACTCCTCCCCCCTTTTTAACTTCACCATACCTACCGATGTATCCCACTTTTCACTGATGTACTTAAAGAAATCTTGCCTTCCTCCTTTGACCCCTTCTGTAGTTTGCTGCTCCATCCAAGCCATGGCCTGCCTGACCACCCTACTATCCTCCTAGCTATCTCCAAATAGGCCCTCTCATCATCCCCCTTTCAGGACTTCCCATACTACTTGTACACAGCCCTCTTGTCCCTCTCTACCTGGCTAACCTCCTTATTGAATCAACTTGATCTTCAAGCTTTGGAGTTTTCCCCTTCTGCTTAGGGCAGATGTTGGTGGCTGCTATGATCCCTTCTCTGATCACTATCCACATTTGGTCCACTCCCATATCTTTCTTGAGACTTGTTAGGTGCCCCTCAACATCTCACCTATCTTCCCATAGTCAGCCTTTCAGCCTTTCAGTCTTTCAGAAGTCCAGCTCTCTCCTTTTAGTGCTTGTTGTTTCTTTCCCCATATCTACTCAGAACAACACCACTCGTTGGTCACTGCTCCCCAGGGGCTCTTCCATCTTGATGTCATTGACATGATCCCCATTAGTTAATAACAGATCCAGGATGGCTCCTTTATGTGTTGATTCTGTCACCCCTTGCACCAGGAATTCATCCTGGACTATGTCCAGGAACAGTTGGCTCCTAGCACAAGTAGTTGCTGGGACACTCCAGCCCACCTTAGGTAAATTGAAGTCTCCCATTACCACCATGTCCCCCTTTCCACTGCCATCCTGATCATGGTACCCAACTCCCTATCCCTGTCTTCATCCTGATTAGGAGAGACACAGACACACAAGCTCATGGCTAATAGGGACATGTCCTGAATGAAAACTAAGCATGAACCAGAACACAAATGGTAGGACTCGTAGAGCCAAATATGTTAAAGTACTCACAGAGGTAGTAAAGTAGCCAAAATAAAATGCTTTATTCCACACATATACACAAATACCATACTATGCCCTTGTGCTTCTCATCATTAGCATTACACTTTGTCAGGGGGCTACCTTACTACTTGGTTTTGTGTGTTTTTCAATCTTTTTTGACACTACAAGTGCTTCCATTTGTGTTCTGGTTTGGCTTTACCCTGATTAGGTGGCTTGTAAACTGTTCCCAATCTCAAATTCCTTCCCACTACCATTTGGATCTGCACCCACTGCATCTCTACTTTCCATTCCCACATTTCCTCCCTTCCGGCAGGAAAAATATAATCTTTGATATTTAGTGCCACCTCTCCCCCTTTTCTTTCACTCTGCCTATATATAGGGTGTATACCCAGGGTGGGATATTCAAAAGGGTTGCGCATGGCGCAACAGGGTTATGCCATGCACAACCCACCAATGTGCCCCGGTACGATATTCAAAGTGGCAGGTTGCACTGTGCAACACCCAATGCACCGGAGTGCATTGGTAATATATGCAGCTCAAGTGCAGGGGGTATGCCCGTACATATGCAGCACATCCTGATATTCAGCCTGGGGTGTGCAGCACATATGCTGACACAGCCCTACCTTGCGCAGCTCAGGGAGGTGCAATGTTGTGCATAAGAACACCAGGAGCAAATCCTGGCCACCCACAGGCAAGCTGCCATATTGCAGGGTGCAACACGGCAGCTGCCAGCCATGGGTGGCCACCCACACAGAACACTGTCCATTATCCCCCTGCCCTGGGAGCATTGTGCCCTCCCCCCGATCCCTATCACCTGGTTGTGGGCATGTGTAAATATCAAACCTGGTGGTCCAGTGGACCGCTCCCCATCACCCAACCATGGGCATAAGTTAAATCTATCCCTGGTGGTCCAGTGGAATCCCTCCAGTGCCTGATCACAGTGAGAAATCATAATCAAACCCCTGGGGGTCCAGTGATACCCCTCCCACCCACCCACTGTGGTCCCCTGCCACCCAGCACCCCTCCAGTCAGTGGTGGGTGGTGACACCCCTCCTGCATGCCACCTGACCGCCCACCAACTGACAGTGTACTGTACTGTCAGTATGCTTATTGGTCCACTGAGTGGGCCAATGGGCATACAGACAATACTGTACTACACAGGCCCGATATGTGAATGAACATGGTGGGGGACAACAGTGGGCATCAATCAGGTGATAGGGAGTGGTCCACTGGACCACCAGTATACATTTTACATATGGCCATGATCGGGCAATAGGGAGAGGTCCACTGGACTACCAGGGATTATTTTAACAGATGCCCATGATTGGGCTTATGGGTGCGGGATCTGTCAAGGGACTGCAGGGCGTCAGTCCCTGATGGCTGCAGCCTGTCAGGACGCCTGGCGCAGGTCACTGGGGATCGGCACACCACATGCAAATGGGGCCATAATGACATGCAAATGGCCCCATTTGCTCCTTGCATGCATTATGGCCTCATTTGCATGCCCAGTGCTCAATATCACGGTTGATGCACCTAGCGCAACTGCACTTGCACTGGCACATCCCGCAGCTCCCCTCCTGCCACTTGCACTGGTGCAGTGCCACTGTGCCATGTGCAGTGTGTGTGCCCTCAGTGCTATATTCAACCATGCTGAGCCATGGCGCAGCACCATTGAATATTGCATGGTCCATGCCCTGGTGCTGCCCAGTTGTGCTGCACCCAGGCTTGCGCCCCTGCCTGGTGCAGTCTGACTATCCCATCCTCTGTCTATAGACATATACATGTACAGTGTAAATAATGCAGTTTAAAGCCTACAGGTGATGGTTTAATGGTTATCTTCTATATCCATTTACAATATCAGGACAGAACAGCTGCTTGCATTACCTTATTTAAGTTTGGCCAAACTCTCACCTGAAAAGAAAGAAACATAATATTGAGCAAATAAAATAATCACTTAAACTTCAGGCAAATCATCTGCATTTTGCATGATTTAAAAGAGGGAGCTGTTCCTCTCCAGTTAACTTATTCCACAATTGGTGGGATGTTTTGCTGAGTTATATCAATTCCAGACAGAGGCTTATAGGGCTGTTTTGATAGAGAAAAACACCTAATACGTCAGCTCACTAGGAGTATTTAAGAAAAGCTGAGATAGAAAAATTCAAGATGGCTGTATTGATAACAAAGAGAACAATCAGAACTGCAACTCTTTATGAGATGGTATTTGAGAATTGTATCTAAAATGTATGAATAAGCTTAGACCGAATGCATTACCTTTATTGTGTTTAAATATTTTGCAAATCCCCCACAAAACAGTTTCCATATGTTTTAAGTGTTAATCAGTTCTGTATCATCACCATATGGCATCATGGAAAACCAGCGACCTACATGTGCATTCATCTCGTATGCATTGGCATACAAAATTATTTTTTTATGTGCTGCATTGCTACTAACCAAACAGTGCAGTCATAGAATCACAAATGTACGAACATACGAAATTTGCCAGCAGATAAAGGCCTAGAGGTTTATCAAGTCTGCTCGAATGTGCAGCTAGCACCCCTTATTCTGCAGCTGCCCCTCCCTTCCACCCTTCCCCTTCATTAACCCTCCCCCTTGTCCTGTCCCATCCTCGTTTGAAGCAGTCCACTGTTCTACTGCATACCACTTCTGCAGGTAACGCATTCCACCCAGCCACCACCATCTCTGTAAAAAGTGTCTCCTCATCTCCCTCCTGAACCTTCCTCGCCTCCAGTCTCATATCATGGCCCCTGGTGGCCCTCCTTCCCTTACTTTGAACAGCCCTCTGTACCTGTCTTGTTTATTCCTTTCATGTATTTAAAGGTTTCAATCATGTCCCCTCTCTCTCCTCTCCTCCAGTGAGTACATGTTCAACTCCTTCAACCTCCTCTCATATGATAAGTCCCCCAGACCCTTGATCATCTTTGTCGCCCTGCGCTGCACTCCCTCCAGTAACTTAATGTCTCTCTTCAGATACGGACGCCAGAACTGCACGCAATACTCCAGGTGTGGTCTAACTAATGACCTATACAGTGGCAGAATCACCTCCTCCCTCCTCTAGGATATACCCCTTGCAATACAACCCAGCATTTTGTTGGCCTTTGCAGCTGCCTTCCTACACTGTGCCGAGTTGTTCATTGACCCTGTGATAAGCACACCCAGATCCTTCTCCTCCTCTGTCTGGGCTAGCTGCACTCCCCCTAGCTGGTAAGTCCTTCTTGGGTTCTTCATCCCAAAATGCATCACCTTGCACTTTTTGGCATTAAAGCCCAGTTGCCAGGTGTCTGACCAGGTTTCAAGCTTTGCCAGATCATCCTGCAACCCCTGCCATCCCCTAGATCATCCACCACCGCGCCAACCTTGGTATCATCAGCAAACAGACTGATCTTGCTCTTGATGTCCCATGATATGTCTGCAATGAATATCCCAAACAACACTGGTCCCAACACCGAGCCCTGTGGGACACCGCCATCACTGCCCTTGGGTGTGAGAGCCCCACCCACCACCACCCTCTGTTGCCTTCCCTGCAGCCAGTTTCCCACCCATCTCACCAGCATTGCACCTGCCCTGTCCCTACTAACTTCCTTCCCAGCCTTCCATGTGGCACTGAGTCGAATGCCTTACTGAAGTCCAGATACAGGACATCCACTGCATGTCCCCTGTCCAGTTGCCTAGTTACCCAGTCATAGAACTCGACCAGGTTGGTTTGGCAGGATCGCCACGTGTGAAGCCATGCTGTCTGCTGTCCCGTAGTCCTTTGGCCTCTAGGAGGGCCACCAGCCTCTCCTTCAGGATAGTCTCCATTAGCTTACCCACGATGGATGTGAGGCTCACTGGTCTGTAGTTTCCCGGTTCATCCTTGGGGCCACTCTTGTGGAGGGGCACCACATGAGCCATCCTCCAGTCCTGAGGTACACACCCCGAATGTAGTGAGGCATTAAATAGGTCTGTCAAAGGTCCTGCAAGGACCTCTGCCAGGTCCTTCAGTACCCTGGGATGGATGCCATCTGGGCCTGGTGCCTTGTCCACCCTCAGTGCCTTCAAACCCTCTTGAACTCTGCCCTCCATGATTTCCCCATCTGCCACCACTTCCCCCCCTGCGTCTGCCATTTCTCCCATCTTGGGTGTCACCCCCTCTTCTCTTAGTAAATACTGAGCAGAAGTACTCATTTAGTGCTTCCGCCTTATCGCACCCTGCTTCCACCCAACCCCTCCTTCCTAATCCTTACTATGTGGTCCTTAGGCTCCTTTTCTCCTGATGTACTTAGAAGTCCTTCTCCCCTTCTTAATGCCTTGTGCCAGCCTGAGTTCCGTAGATGCTTTGGCTCCTTACTGCCCTTTGTCACCTCCTTCGATTCTGTCAAGTACCCTCTGTCCTCCCCCTCCCTGTTTTCTTGTATTTCCTAAAGGCAGCTCTTTCCTCCTTACCTTTCCATGACCTCCTTGCTCAACCAGCTCAGTTTCTAGCCCCAGCCTTCTTGCTCTGGGCTTTGCAGCAGGTTTTGGTTGCCTCCACTATCCCCAACTTTATGAGCTCCCATCTCTGGTTAGTATCCATACTAGATTGAATTCTGGCCAGGTACCCTTTAACCACTTCCCCATCCTCCCAAAGTCAGCCCTCCTGAAGTCCAGCACTCTTGTGCCAGATTCCACTCCTTCCTTGCCCATATCCAATGTGAGCCATACTGAGTGGTGGTCACTCCTGACAGCGGTTCCTCCACTGTAAGTTCTCTCACAAAGTCCCCATTTGCCAGCACAAGGTCAAGGGTATTCCCTAACCTGGTTGGTTCACTGACCATTGCAGCAGGAAGCTGTCCTGAAGGCATCCAGCAGTACCTGCCCTTCTGTTCCTGGTTGTTGGGGTGCTCCAGTCCACTCCTGGCATGTTGAAGTCCCCACAATCACCACACTACCTTCTCACAGGTCCTCCTGATCTGTCCCGCTAGTTCCCTGTCTAACTCCTCCATCTGAGATGGTGGCCTGTACACCACTCCCATTCTAAGACTCCTATTCTTGGAATCCTGGATTTGCACCCAAAGTGACTCTGTACTACCCTCCTCCCCTTCCTCCTTACACACTTCAGTCCTTCCTTCACATATAGTGCCACCCCCTCCTTTCCCAGTCACCCTGTCCCTACGAAATAACCTGTACCCTGGTACAGACAGGTCCCAGTCATTATATTGGGTGGCCTATGTTTTCCGTGATGGCTGCAATGTCCACCTCTCCTCTGCCATGAGAACCTGCAACTCTGCAGTTTTCCTCCCAAGGCTCCTAGCATTATGGGTAACCACCTTCCACCCTTTCCCCTCCTCCCATCCTGCCCTCCTTTCCTAGCATCACCAATAGTACTTTCCATTTGTCCTTTGTCACTGTTATGGGGGTAGCTCATATGATTTCCCAACCTGTGGTCTCTGCATATCTCTTCCCAACTGCCACCCCCACTCCTAGTTTAAACTCCCAACTTCCTCTATATATTCTTCCATCCTCTGCTTCAACACTTTCTTTCCTGCCTCACTCAAGTGTAGTCTGTCCTTGGCATAGAGACTACTGTCCTCCCAGGTCCCTCCCCACCCCCCAACAGTCCATACCCTTTAGCACAACACCAGGTTCTTAGCCATCTGTTAAATTCTCTATTCTCAGCTTTCTTGTTGTGTTTGCCTTTGGCACCGGAAGTATCTCGAAAAAGTTACTGATCTTCCTGCCCCTTACATATTTGTGCTAGTTCCTCAAACCTCTGGACTATATCCACTGTCTTGTCAGCCAGGTCGTTTGTCCCAAGATGTATAATTAAATGAGGCTTGTCCCTACCCCTTCTAGCATATTTCAGAACAGACTGTCCCACCCTTTCCGCTGTCATTCCTGGCATGGCCTCCACCCAAATGCGACTATGCCTCTCCGCCTTGCTACCCCACCTAACTCCTCTTAGTATTGAGTCCCCCAGCACTAAGATTCCACCCCTCTTACTCCCTGCCTGCTTCCTTTCATCTCCCTCCCTCATTTCCAGCTCCTCTTCTTCCTCCTGCACATTATTATGCCCTTTAACCCCTGCTGCAGTTCTCCCAGCAGAACTTCCCCCCGCTCCAGTTTGGTCCAGGCATTTATCAATTACTCCTCTAATTTCATCACTTCCCTCCTCCACCTTCTTCCTCGCTAGCAGTGCAAAACTATTTTCTGAAGGCCCTTCACAAATGCCTGCTCCCTCTCTCTGCATAGTAACCTGTTCTCTCCTTTCCACTCCATGACTTTTGCCACTTCATCGCCTCCCCTCACAAGTCCCTATTGCCTCCTTCCATTTGACTTTTGTCTCCTGACCTGGTTTCCCTGGCAATCGTTCTTCCTGGCCTGGGCCCCTTGTCTCTGCTTCCTTCTTCTGAGCCTCCTCACCACTGTTGGCTTAAATCGCCTCCCTCATCTCCCCTTCTTCCTCCCTCCAGTATTGGGCTAAACCCACCCCCAATCTGCCTTGCCTGTCTTAGTTCCTCCTGCAGACCCTCAATCTCCTTTCTAAGTTTTCTATGTGGTTGCACACTAAACATCCTCCCACTCTCCAGGCAATGTTTAGAAAGATTGGTGCACTGCAGTTGTTGCAGCCTACCACCCTACCCATTGCTGTCGTTGCCCACCAGTGACCCCCCACCCTTCCAGATGCAGGATACCAAACACTCCCCCAAGTCCCCACTCTCCCCCCTCTATCAGTGCAAAACATTCTTTATTTCCCTTACCTCCTTTGTTTCACACGTCTAGATATGTTGAGCAACTGCTTTTTATATTCCTATCCACACTCAAAAATACTTTAAGTAGCCATTGCACAACCTTCTTCAACTCCTACTCCTCCTTTACCCAATGCAATAACTATGAAGTAGTAATAATGAAAGCGTCAGATTTGCATTTACTTCCTTCCACTGAGAGAGCAGTCACCCTTCACTTGCTGCAGTTCTTTTCCTGGATGTCTGCTTCTGTTATGACAGGTGCAAATCCTTTGCCTGTTTGAGGAAGTGATGTCAGAACCCCTAGTACAAAGGGAATAATTGACCAGGGTGGGTGGGATGAGGGGTTTGGGTGGTGGGACCAGCCCAAGTCTTCCGGAAACAATCAGGTAGCTGAGGCCTCTAGTCAGACAATTAGCACCCTTCCCCCACTCAAAACTTTGCAGCTAGTGAAGCCAGCAACAATGAATCAATTCTACTCAAAGCCCCAACATAGGTTTGCTACCCAAAGAAACAGGACACCAATTCAAACAGCTTCACCAACAATACATCAAAATAGGTTTGGAATTATAAGATATAGGTCTCCAATTCAAAGAAACAGACCAGTTAAATTACACCAATTATGTTTAAAAGAGAAGAAATAGGCCTCTACAAATGCAGCCTGCCACACCGTAGTAAACCAAACAAATGAGCCCACTTTTAGCTACCAAAACAGGTTTCAAAATTCCAACAGCCCCAAACAATACCCTGCTAGCCCCTTAGTAGTAAGAAAGAAAATAAACATTCTACCAAGTAGAATCCATGAAAAACAATGTAAAACAAGAAGCTACTGTACTGTAGATCTGATCCTGTCCCCCTTCTAGTTCCTTCCTGTATGTTTGTGTCCCTCTGCTGGAAAGCATGCTGTAAGTGATTCACTATAACTTGGAGTCTGTGGTGGTGGTGGTGGTGGTGACTGGAGGAGGAGTGAGAGATGAGTCCGACATGCACATGAAGAGGATGGCAAAGTGCCCCTCCACCCATACATGATCCTTGACCACTGCTGTGAAAAGCACTCAAATCCAATTAGCTGAGTGGATCCAGATCATCCAGTGAGCAGAGCTCCTGCCAGTCTTCTCTGCTGTAGGTAGCACACTCATCATCAAGCTCTCTCATACAGTCACTGTACTGAGTGGAGTGAGTGGTGGCAGAGTGACCTGCTACTGTTGTCCCATTGACCAGTGGTCAGCATCATCATTAAATATGGAATACATTATCAAAATTGTCGGTTCACAGCTACGGTCATGTTTTTATCTTGGCTATAGGTTTTCATTTGCATACTCTTCTTCACTTCCTATCTATCAAGACTCTGAAAGTGACTGTTTTATTATTAAAATAGAGTTGCTATGTACTGTTGTGTTGTTCAAAATCTACTGACTACATGGTCACATCATTCACCACGCCCTAAACTGTTCCAAATCTGCTGACTACTTGGCCAGGCCTCACTAATTTGACATATTTTTTTTGGTTGGGTAAGTCCACAGCCAACATGTTTTCACTAGTGTACCACATCCCTCCTTCGTCCCTGACCTCTGCTGGAACACTGGACCCCCCAACCTTGGCAGAAATAGCAGAAAATGCTAGTATTGTGATGCATGGGTATCTCACTGATTTGGTCACATTTGGAATACTGTTGCCCATGGAGGAGTGAGGAAAATTGATGAACTTGGTTCATGCTGCTTCTTCTGGAAAAGTAAAGTGACCCTGCATGCCTGCAGTGGCAGTTCCAATTGCTTCATCAGACTGACTGCTCTTCAGATCCAACTGAAGGTGTCTTCTATGTTTTGCTGTCTGTCTGTCTGTCTGTCTGTCTGTGCTCTAGCTACTGGCCAGGGCTAGTTGGCTGGCTGTATGTTGATGCTTTGCAATTGTTTCCTGGGCTGGAGAGTGTCTCTGTGTAGTGCAGCCTAGCTTGGTTAGAATTTAGTCCTTACATGTTTTAGTCTGCTGTGATTCTTTTCTGTCTGGGTAGTGCCTGATATACAATGGTAGTTGTGTAGTATGTCCAAGCTCAGATATAATTTTGTCCTCCTGGTTTTACAACTGCTGTATTTGAAGATGGCAGTCATGCAGATAGTTCTGACTTCTTTGACTGTGCCTCCAAAGGAGTCTTACCTAGTTGTCTGTGCTCTGGGCTGGCTAGATATACAAATTCCTGAGAGTGTGGGGGTGGGGTGGAAGGATGAGAGCAGGAAGTGGAAAAGAACAATAATAACATACATGCTTGCTAAAATTGCTGACTATCAATATTGCTTGTTGACGCTGTGCCTCATAATCTTTCTGGAGTCTTGTTGGGTTGGCTGGGAAGTGGGAATACAAAAGACAGAGATTTAGGGGAGGCCAAAAATAGCAGCAGGGCTGGAACAGAACAATGATAACAGTACATGCTTGCTGTTTGCTGTTTAATGCTGGTGAGGAAAGAACTGTGCTTGCTGTGTTGATTGACACCTCTGCAGGGGCTGCTGGTGTAGAAGAGGGTCATTGAAGTGTGAAGTGTCTGGTGGTATCTCACTGGACTGGAAGAATGTGGATGATAATGTTAAGATATAGCGGTAGCAGCTTACATTGCTGGAAGAGTCTGGGAGCAGGGGTTGAGGGCTGAGAAGCAACTTTCTGTTTGGGGGCAGAGACACTGCACAGTGCAAACATGCTGAGTTTGGAGGAGTAGGGTCTTTCAGTGCAATTTTCTGGGGTGAAGGACAAAACATACTACTCGAGATTAAAATGTCCAGGAATGTGAATCATATCATATTATCATATTAAAGATGAAAATAATCTCATTGCTTGGGGTATTGATATTTTTAGTTTGGACAGTAAGTATTTTAAGCTGTATACAATGCACTAAGCAAAATGAGAAAATGGAAACAAGTTATATTGAAAACAACTCAGGCATAATAGTAACATTGAGAAATGTAATAAAAATCCACAACATATTCTTATTCTCATGGAAGAATAACAAGTTCATAACTCACCAAATGTGTTTAAAATTCAGCTTGAGTAGTGGCAGGAATAATACATATAGTGAAAATATGGTATGTCTCCTAATACTGCTCCTAGCCACAGTCATCAAGATAAATCCAGGACCTAAGGTGAATGGAAATATAAAAGTTTTCCTCATGAATGCTCATAGTATTTTACCAAAAGTAGAAAAATTAGGAATTTGGTGTTTACGTAAACAAGCCAACTATACTAGGAGTATCTGAAGCCTGGTTTGATAGAAAAGTGACTGACACAAAAATAAAAATCCAGGAATATGACCACATTCAAAATTATAGGAACCAGAGGTACATAGATACATAGACAGTGTCGGCAGATAAGGGCCTATGGCCCACCCAGTCTGCCCATTTGAGCTTGTAAGTTCAGTTTGTTTTCCTAGAAGTCTGTTGCCCCTTACCCCTGACCTCCAGAATTCCTTTATGTCTATCCCACGCATTCTTAGGTGAGGAGGTGTTCTTATTTACTTAAATGAAGAATTAGGACCATAGAACCAGAAAATTCCATTCAGTGTAAAGGGAATAGAAGGAATCTTATTTGAATTAAAGAAATTAGATCTCACACTGGGGGCAATTTATTGTCCACTTCATATTTATCCTCATTACTTTGAAAATCTTGCAGTTTTATGAGGAAACCATGTAAAAACTGAAAATCCTATCTTTATGGGTGACTTTAATACCCATTAAAGAGGACCTGGGATAAACGATTATAAGAAGCCCTAGGCCCTTTAAATGTTGATCAAATGTTTCAAGCTCCCACCAGGATTTGTAACATGGGTGATACTAGAAATATAATCGATTTGTTCTTTGTAGTAAAGAACCTAATGGCCCATAAATGTCAAGTTGGTTCTTTATTGGGAGATCACTGTGTCATCGAATGTATGATTACAATGGAAATTTATCAAAAAACAATGAATATCCCCCCCCCACCCATAACAACTAGGTCCTATAAGAAATTGAATAATTTGGCTTTTCTGAATGATTAAAGAAGGGTCAGATTGTATTGTCTGGGCTTGATACCCAACCTCGATGATGCTGTCAAATTTTTCCTCATTGTGTTTGTATTAATTTGTGACATTCATGCTCCAATATTCCAACAAAAAGAAAATTGAATAGTATGCCAAGGATGAATAGTGGGATTTTAAAACACCTCAGAATAAGAAACAGATTATGGAAAGTAGTAAGGAAAACAAACTGGGATAGTGATTGGAAAGTTTATAAAAAATATAGAGACAAATGTCAAAAGTTAAGAAAGTCAAGGGAAATTATTATAAGAATAAACCTGAATTGGCAAGGAATTCTCAAGACTTTTGGAAAACTGCTAGACAATTATAGACACCTGTGACAACAGTATTACCTACCTCTCTCGTAACAGTTGGATCAGTAATAACTGACCCAAAATCGATGGCATAGGTTGAAAATAAGTTTTGTACTAACTTATCCACCTTGGAGAATGAAAATGGAAAGCCCTACACAAATTTAGCAGGGAACAACATAGGAAGAGGTACCCAGGATGAGAATTGTTCTAAATTTATGTTCAAAATTGTGGTTTCAAAGAATATATGGAAGCAGTTAAAATCTAGAAACATAACAAAGATATGGAGTTTGGATGGCCTTGAGGCCAGACTGCTCAGAGAAGGAGCTGACATAATAGCCTTGCCCTTAACAAAACATTATAACTGGAGCTTGTTCTGTGGACTGTTTCCTGAACTCTGGAAAAGTGCTAAAATCATTCCGGTGTTCAAGGGAGGAGACACAACATAGGCAGATAACCATAGTCCTATTGCTTTACTTTTTCACATGTTTCCAAGATATTTGAAAAGGAAATTCATAAACAAGTTTACAGTTGTTTACAGTATCTGATAACCATTTTCTTGCTTCTAAACAGTCTGACTTCAGGTCATTATATTTCACCCAAACAGCATTGCTGGATTTCGCAGACACCTTCTCCCGCCACTGGAAAAGAAACAGTGTGTGAGGGTGGTGTTTGTTGATCTAGCAAAGAACTTTCATGCAGTGGACTACTCATTATTATTACACAAAATGTAGGTAAAAGGATTTAGTAATGAGGTAATGAGGTGGTTTGAATCTTACCTATATGGGTGTACTCAAGGAGTAGCTATTCAAGGAATGTCATCTGCAGGGAGGGAAGATAATAGGGGTGTGCCCCAAGGATCAATATTGGGACCACTGCTCTTTATGATATTCATTGACAAGCTTTCAAAAATGTGTGTGGAGTGTATGGTAAAATTATATGCTAATGATACTACCCTGCTGTTCCCTGACAGAGACTGTCATGGAATTGAAAATGTTCTTAAACAAGAATTTAATTAGAGTATTGGTTTTCTGTAAACAAACTTTAAATATAAATAAAACAAATGCAACATTATTCAAGGTCAGAGCAGGAAGGGACTGCACTCTGTCACACAACATAGTATCGCTTATATAAACTCACTAAAAGCACAGTAAGTCAGGTTGGACCAATACAACACGGGGCCAAAAAATTGGGATGATCACTCACAAATGGCCAACACAGTAGTAGTGCTGAATTAGTCAAGGGATTTTTAAAAATGCCTATTGAGAATTGTGAAGCCTTTTGTTAGGGATTTTGTTTTGTTTGTTAGTGCGTTCACTGCTACCTGGAGATGGTGCTTCCATCTGATAGTCTAGTTGATAATCTACCAGATGGCACTTAATTTCTGTAATAGGAACTGGCCTCTTTCTGTAGGTGTAACAAAAAATATTTTAGATGATTTTTTCCCTAAATTTTGCAAAGGATAAATAGGGAATTTCACAAAATTGTTGACAAATTCAGAGTTACAATTCAGTGAGAAGCAATATTACAGAGGTGGTAAAAACTGATGCTTCTTTCATCTCCCACCCTCAAAGCCTGAGCAACACACCAAAACTCAATCACCATTTGCAGTGTGATATGCAGTGCTTTCAGAATTGGTAAGAGCATATTGTACAACTCATGTTCTAGCAAACATTTTCTCTAAATTAAATGAGTGCAACTCTTTCACTGTAGAAATAACTTCTTTAAAGATCCAAACCTCTGCGTGACCATTATATGGTGTTGCCATTAAAACAAACTGAAACATTAATTTCATATACTAAGGTTAATAGTAAGTTCATAAGTATGAAAACTTTGGCAAGACTTGCAAAACTTTTGCAAATATGGGAAAGTACCCAAAAAATGCTGTTTCTTTGCAACTTCATAGCAAATAGATGGTTAGGATTGTTGGGCTGAAATTTGCAGGGTACAAAGGGCTTCCCATACAGATGTGCCTTTTGCTGGTTTGGTGATAAAATCTACATCAGTTCCATAGTTATAACATTCCAAAGTTTAGAAATCCCCCATAGGGTAACATTGTGGCAACCATAGTATCTTTTGGCACCTATACTTCAAAAACAGTTTGAGATATGGAATTTTTGCTAAATGCAGCTTACTACTCCATTGGATATACTAAGCATGTGTGTAGGTTGCCAGGCCATGAATACAACTCTGGTGGAATTTTTTTCCAGTGTTCCTACGTTACTGACATATTGCACCATTTGAATCACAAGGGTTATTTGGAATGTCTCTGGGCCTGCTCTGTGTCTCTATACTTATGGGTAGATGGGAGTGCATAGCCCAGAGTCCCCTGCACTCCCACATATGAATAGCATTATGCAGTAATACAAGTGCAGGGCCCTTCATTATGTAGTAGTTTGGGCCCTGCATGCCCACAGGGAGATGAGAGTTTATTAAAGTGTCTCTACAATATGGGCCCTACGCTCCCACATATGGACACCATTATAGAGTGATGGGAATGTGATGGGAGCACAGAGCCCTCACAGGGAGATGAGGGTTAATTACAATGTCTCTACAGCTATGGTTACATGGGGTCCCTGCACTCCCACATGAAAATCAGAGGCAATTACAATATGTATGCATCAGAGACTGATGGGAGTGCAGGGGCTGGAGGACCCATCACTCCCATAGCCACATATGGGTAAGATTACACTTTCTCAAAAAGAAGGGACATTCATTCCAAAAAAACTCTGTTAGTGCATTAGTTAGGGTTGATATTACAGCAACAAAAGTATGGAAATGTGGTGTTAGGGTTACCAACCCTACCAACCCATCCCACTCCCCCCACCCTCCACACATCAACAGGCATTGGCATGTGATTTGGGGTCATTGGGCCTAGTTCTCACCCCATTCTCCTATACTGTACCATCTCAGCTTCCTTACAGATGGAATGGGGTGGGAGTTAGGCCTGACAACCCCAAGGCACATCCTAACACATGTTGATCTGTGGAGAGAGAGAGAGAGTGGGAGCAAGGTAAGATGACAGAGAGAGACATCTTAACATACTATACTGTTGCTCTAACAACTATGCATTAATATTTTGCAATGAATATAATACCTGGTTGGGAACTTTCCACATAAAAAATGCTATCATTTATTTCCCCATATACCTGTGCCTAATCAATAAGTTAAAAATATATACCTGCATTAATTAAACATTTACAGATATATTCCTGGAACTACTTAAAGCTATATACCTATACTAATCAAACAGTTAAAAGTAAATACCAACATTAGTAAAAGTATATCTCTACACTACATTAAACACTACTGAACAATACTAGTAACACAATTAACACATCATTGAGAAGTTAGCCAAACCAATTAGCAAGCTGCAAAATAACCTGGAAAAAGACACATGAAACCCTCCCAAAACCAGAAATCCCCCAAATTTCTACCTGCACTCACTACAAACCATTCTCTCCTTGCTGCAAGAGACCTTCATGTGCCATAACATGATCACAATTGAGATCTCCATATCAATAACCATCCTAATGCATTATATTCAACAAACAATAGGCAAGGGTATAATACCTGGATATATACCAGCTTAGGGGCTAATGAGGGCAATGAAGCCACTCATCCTTTGGGCTTGTGGCTTTATAGCCCTAGTTAGCCCCCTCTATGGGCATGCATCCTTGAGATTCATTTGCATACTCTTCTTCTGGTAAACTTGTAAATATACCCATGTCTGGATCTAAGGAGATAATAAAATCATTTGCCCTTTGAGCTTGTCTTTATTTTCTGACTAGCCACCTTGATAGGTATATTTCCTTGTATACCACACTAAGCTATCCTTTACTCCATACTGTATATAATAATATAAAATTTAAAAAGTAAATTAGTAAGTAGATATGAAACACCTCCCTGCAATATATAATCTATCATTATTCAAAAGTGTAATGTTTTTCACCAGATTATGCCTGCTCTTGCAAACACTTTACAGAAAGACCTGTAAGGTGGGTAGTTTAATATCCAGATCAACTATTCTGGCCCAAGAACTTATCTACAATATTGCCACTGGCAGTGGGTTACATATGAGCATTACTTATGCAGCTCTATTTCTTAACTGTTGATACAGAGAAAGACTGAGCTGCATAAATCTTCTTATTAGTGTAAATTATTCACATTCAGTAATGCCTGATTAGAATGATAACTGCATCCAAAACAGGCTCAGCAACAAGCCATTCCATATATATGAGATGCAATTGTATTTATGCTTCAGTGTCCTTTCCTGTTTAAAGTATACCCCTTAT
Source organism: Neoceratodus forsteri (assembly GCA_016271365.2). Lineage (NCBI taxonomy): Eukaryota > Metazoa > Chordata > Ceratodontiformes > Ceratodontidae > Neoceratodus > Neoceratodus forsteri. Next base: position 758,582,779 of record CM057452.1, read on the forward strand.
CATATATTACACCAAACATGCAACAATCTCATCTTCTTATAAATTGATTAGCAACAGTTTTATTAGTTATTGTAATTACAAAACTAGAGGAATTAACATTCAGTCATATCAAATTCATATTCAACTAAGCATTAAAAATGTACAAAATAATGCTTGATAATTAAGAACTATTGTATTATTTATTAGCTATGAGTATTTTTCTTTAGTTTAAAGTGCCTCCCTGTCACAGTTGTTGGCTGCCTGTTTTTTCAACTTGGCATATTTACATAAACTGGAAATTAAAGGCAAATAGAAAATATTTTTCACTACCTTCAACAAATGAAGTAATCAATCTACAGGTTTGTTTATATCAGGTTAGGGTTTCTTTATGTGTAAAAATAGCTTCTAAGGTTTGAATAACAACATCACATATAGAAATCACTTTAAGGAAAATTAATTTGAAGCAGAACTGCAAATACAAACATACGAATATATGAATAAACCAGCAGAACAAAGCCATTTGTTCTATCTAGTTTACCCATATTGCAGGGTCCACAGCTTAAACCTTGCTGTGCTGCAGACTGATATATATATCAGTCTAAAATTCCTATACGTTCTAATTCTATTGCCAGCCTAAGGGTTAAGCTATTGACCCTGCCCCCAATCCTCCTATCCTTTCCATCTGCCCCTCCCATAACCCTTACTCTCCCATTATGTCTATCCTAGCCTCTCTTGAAGCTGTCCACCCTCTTCAATGAGACCACCTCTTCCAGCAGCACATTCCAACTGGCCGCCACCTTCTCTGTGAAGAAGTGCTTCCTAACCTCCTTCCTAAACTTCCCCCCAGCTTAAGACTGTGCCCCCTCATGTTTCAGCTGCCACTTAGAAACATAGAAACATAGAAGTTGATGGTAGATAGAGACCGCAAGGCCCATCCAGTCTGCCCATTTCTTTTTCTACCTTATGAATGTGCCATCCACCTTTGCTTTGTCAATGGCCTATCTATTCATACTCATATGTATTGCTCCCTTATGCCTATCCCATGCCTGTTTGAAGCCCTGCACTGTATTCATATCCACCACTTCCTGAGGTAGGCCATTCCATGCATCCACCACCCTTTCTGTGAAAAAGAACTTCCTCACATTACCCCTCAATTGGCCTCCCTCTAATCTCATGCTGTGTCCTCTTGTCCTGCTATTTTTCTTATATTGAAACATGTTAGACTCTTTCACCTTGTTAATGCCCTTAAGGGTTTGAATGTTTTGATCATATCACCTGTCTCCCTCCTTTGCTCTAGGGTGTACATATTGAGCTCCATTAATCTGTCCTCATATGTTTTCTGATGCAGTCCCTGCACCATTTTGGTTGTCCTTCTCTGGACTGCCTCAATTTGGTTAATGTCCTTGTGAAGGTGTGGCATCCAGTACTGCATGTAGTACTCCAGATGGGGCCTAACCAGCGTCTTGTAAAGAGGGATTATTACCTCCCTCTTACGAGCTTGTGATACCCCTACTAATACATCCCAACATCCCCCTAGCCTTACCTACTGCTTTAGTGGTCTGCTTGGATAATTTCAGGTCATCTGTGATGATGATGCCCATGTCTTTCTTCCCTTGTGACTGCCAGCAACTCCCCTCCTCCCAGCCTATAGGTGGCTTCAGGGTTTCTCTTCCCTATGTACATGATCTTGCACTTCTTTGCATTAAACTCCAGTTGCCAGTCTTCCAACCATTTTGCCAGTTTATCCAGATCTCTTTTCATTCTGCTCACCCCATCTGGATCATCTACTATGTTGCAGATCTTGGTGTCATCTGCAAACAGACAAACCTTACCCTCCAGTCCATCTGCAATGTCACTGATGAAGATATTGAAGAGGACTGGCCCCAGGACTGATCCCTGAGGTACCTCACTTGTGACTTGCATCTCTCCTGACTGTATATTGTTTACCACCACTCTCTGTTTTCTGCCTGCCAACCTGTTTGCCACCCAGTTGACCACCTTCTGACCCACCTTGAGCCTACCCAGCTTATTAATCAATTTTCTATGTGGAACAGTATTGAAAGCTTTGCTGAAGTCAAGGTAGGCAACATCAACAGCTCCCCCTTGGTCCACCACTCTGGTTACCCAGTCAAAGAAATCTATGAAATTAGTTTGACAGGACCTTCCTGTTGTAAACCCAAGCTGTCTTGGATCCTGTGCTCCTATGGATTCCAGGTATTGCACTATCCTTTCCTTAAGGAGTGCCTCCATAATCTTGCCCACTACTGAAGTAAGACTGACTGGTCTGTAGCTCCTTGCCTCCTCTCTGCTACCACTTTTTTGTGGAGTGGGATCACATGAGCCCTTCTCTAGTCTTCTGGGACCTCTCCTGTGCTCATAAACTCACTAAACAGTTCTGATAATGGCTCTGCTAGTTCAACCCTTAGCTCCTTTAGTACCCTGGGATGTATGACATCAGGTCCCATTGCCTTGTCCACCCTGAGCTTAGTGAGTTCTTGTAGGACTCTTTCTTTTGTAAAGGGACTGGTGCATACCTCCCTCCCCCCTGTGTCCATGGTGCTGAGCTGTGGGTCCTGCCCTAACTTCTTTTCAGTAAATACTGAGCAGAAGTATCTATTTAGGATAGATGCTTTTACATGGTCCTCCTCCTCACATACACCCTTATCCCACTCTGATCTTAGCAATAACCCCTCTGGACTTTATCCTTTCACTAATGTATCTATAGAAAGTCTTGTCACCTTCGTTTACTTTCATGCTAGTGTTTTCTTGGTTTGGGCCTTTGCCTGCATTACTGCCTTCCCTGCTTCCCTTAGGGATGTTTGGAATGCCTCCCTATCTTCATCCTGCTGTGTTCCCTTATATTTCATCAGAATAAATTTCCAGATGAGCACTGTGCTAAAGGGGACCCTTCCCATTTTATTATGTTTTTTGTGTTTTTTATTGGCGTCATTAGTGCAGGTCAAATCAACTCCCTGTGTAAACAGAGATCTCATCTGTGTCCCAAGGGATTTAATCTCATTCTCCAACAGCTTCAACTGCTCCCTTAAATCATTTTTCCCTTAGATGTTTCAGGAACAGGGGGCTCACTCAACTGCTGAACTTTAGTAAAGTTAGTATGATACCCTGTTGTCTTGTCAGATTTATTGACTTTAGGAACTGTATAGAGAGCTGTAATTGGATGACTAGGGGATAAGCTCTGTGGTAACTGATTATCTGCGTCAGTAGGCAAGGCCCTGTGTTTTCCATGGTTCTGTGTCCACAGAACTATCCACGGAAAATTGTGGAATTGTGCCTTACCCACAGAATTGCACCTCACCTGTAGAAGTCATGTCCAGCCGCGGAACTGCCTCGGATGTTATGGTTAGCTGCAGAACTCCCACGGAATTATTGTGTGCCAGTGTGGGCATATAAAATTTATTATTTAAATGATAATGTGCTCATGGGCTAAATTACTGTAAAAAATGACCATATCCCACTGAGCAGAGACCTGCTACATGCAACAATTGTTAAGCCCCTCCTCAGATTTCTGGAGCGCAGTCCCGCTATATAAAAAATACCGCAGATCGATTAAGAAACTTGAAGGGAGGGAGGGAGGTGTTTTGCCAAAATTAAATAAAAAAAAGAGCACCTGATCAACTTGTGTTTTTTTCATTTTTTGATCACAGAATAATTGCTCTCCTCAGTTGGCTATCCCTTTCCTGGTCAGTGCCTAGGGGATCACAGAATAATTGCTATCCTCAGTCAGCTATCCCTCTCCCGATCAGTGCCTCAGAGATCACAGAATAATTGCTCTCCTCAGTCAGCTATCCCTCTCCTGGTCAGTGCCTCGGTGCCTCAGTTACCATTGTAACCCGACAAATTACTGCCGATCGTTGTGGGGAGACAGATGGGGAGACCGTCATCACCTGGCCATGCAGACGGGTTTTCTCCTGATTTACTCACTGCCCCAAAGTCTACCACTAGTTTCTGAAACAGATCTATCATATGGCCAGTGCTTTTTGTTTCAGCTGCCCTAAACTACTAGCCTGTTTTTTTAGAGAGTTCTCTGTTCTGTGAATGCTTTGCTGTGCCAATAATGCTGGTGTTTTTCCACTCCAGTTCCAGTGGATTTCTGTCTTTTTCATCACCATGCTTTCTCTGAATTGTTTTTTGGTTACCAGTCCAATAGCACTTCAGTGTTTGCGAGTTTAACCATTTATTTTATCGATGCCTCTTGATCTTCAGCATTATCGGGGAGTTGCTTTTTGGGGCACTGCTGACACTATTAAAGTGTGCTGGAGCACCAAATAGGTGGACTGATCAGAGACTCACATGGTTTTGGCATTCTCAGAAGTCAGTGTACTGTACTTCATGGGGCCTCTTTATTTCAAGGGCATTGATTTGTGTGTTTTTGTTTGTTATTTATTGTAAAATAGCCAAGTTATGGCACCAAGATCCCAACTGGCAGGTTAGGGTTCTGTTACTAGGTGGCAGCTGATGAGTTGGTGGGGGGGGGTTTGAGTGGGGCATAGTAAGTGTCAATGGAGTAAAGGGTTATTTGACCTGGGCATGAGATTATGGAGAAAGCTTGAACTAGGTATTAAAAAGTGCATTACGTAAAGAGGTGTGTGAACCAGGCATGGGAAAACTAATTATGAAGGTGGACTGGGATTGAGTAGGGTATAAAGGCCATTGGGGAGGAAGCCAGCCAGATATGGGGTGGTGTGAACTGGGTATCCGTCATTGGGTGGTATGTGTGAACTGGGAAGGAGAGGATATGTTTGTGTGCCTAATATATGCAGGCCCGTCCTGGGCTTGTACCCAAACACAATCCCCATAATAATTCATTGCCATAATAATCTAGGCAGATGGTTTGTTTAAAGCCCTTTCATTAAAATAATACATAAATAAAAGCTGGGCTCCATTGATTTTAGTTCCCCTGCATTTATAAATATTAATATCCCTGTTTTGGGCCAGTGTGCTCCCATTTTATGTAGTGTGCAGGCTAATAATAAATAATAATAATAATAATAATAAAGACTGGTGCTACTGTTTTGTAATACTCTCTGAAACCCATTCTGCTCCACCCCCCCCCCCATGCTGAGACCGACCTATACATCCTATTTGTGGCAGGACTCCCTTGTAGCATGTCACTGGCCAGGAGGGCATTCTTATTTGTTTTTGTAAAAACATTCAGCCATACAGTATTAAGACTAATATGTCCCTAGCAGGGAGGACATGATAAGAGCTCAGTTGAACATGTTTTTTCATTATTCAATTGCTATAATAACATTTTGCACAGTAGCACTATTTGCACTTGTATGTATTGTACTGCACATGCACTTTGGTCTGTTTTAAGAGTACTACAATTTATTACATGAAATGTTCTCATGCATATCTAATCAAGTGGACTGGGAGCTCATAATTCCTAGTGTGTCTCTGCCCAGAAATGACTATATTACATTGTGTTTAAAATAAGTAATAAAATAACTCATCCCAGGAGGGCATTATTTGTAAAATAATTACACCTACAAAATGTGTCCCCAGTAGGTAAGGTGCCATTGAGGAGGGGAGTTGTTTATTTTTTTTTAATGGTTCTATACAGTTCCAACCAGCATACAGGGGTACATACAGAAACTGACAGAATAAGAAAAGAAATCACATCCCTTCCCAGTTGGTAACATCCCTGCTGGTGACATCGATTGCAAATTTATTTAATAGTAATACTGCCCTCTGAGCTGTATTCTTTTTACAATAGTAAAGGAAGCAGCTCTTGGTGGGGGACTCAATTATTAGGGGATAGAACTGGGGGGAGCAGGGAAAACTGAAGTAAGGTGCCTGCCTGGTGCCATGGCTTGGAGGGACAGGAAGCACATCCTTCGGATCATGAGAACAGTTGCCCGGGAGTCTGAGCTGGATGTCATTGTCCACCTAGGGACAAATGACTTGGCTCATCATGAGATTAGAGCAGTGCAGAAGGACTTTGTAGAGTTGCGGAGGGGCTTAAGACAAGTAACACACACAGTATCCTTCTCAGAGGTGCTGCCTGTCAGTGGCATGGGTGAGGCGAGGGTACTTTGCAGTTTAATGAATGGTTGAAAAAATGGTGTGAAGCACAGGGGTTTGGCTTCATTGTGGCTGGGGTTCCACCTGGAGGGACATCAGACTATACTAGCAGGATGGTCTGCATCTGTCCAGGAAGGGAACAAGTCTTTTGGGCAATCGGTTTAAATGCTTCATTGGCAAGCTTTTAAACTAGTCAAGGGGGGAGGCACTGATAAGCAGCAGGAAATCCCAGCCTCCCCCTACAAAACAGGGTACTAAATGAGAAAAAGACCAACATAGAAAGGTCAGTGGGGGATGGTGCTACAGAAGGTAAAGCCATCAAAAAATGGAGAGCAATGAATACCAATGCCCATAGTCTGGGTAACAAGCTTCCTGAATTAGTGGCCTTGATGGAGGAGGAACATCTGGATATCATGACAGTCACAGAAACATGGTACACACAGTACCATGACTGGGACGTAAACATACCTGGATACACTATCTACAGGAGGGACAGGGAGGGTAAAAGAGGAGGAGGAAGAAATCAAAGCAATGGACCAAATGGTAAACAGGGAGGAGAAGAAGCACTGTGAATCAATTTGGAGGCAGGCAATGGCACCACAATCTGCACAGGGGTTGTGTACAGACCCCTCTCTTAGGGAGAGGAAATGACCAAGGAAATGATAGAAAGTATATTTTGAATGGCAGAAAAAGGGGAGATATTGCTGATGGGTGATCTGAATATGCCAGATGTTAACTGGAGTGCAGTTGCAGCAGCCACTTCTAAGAGTGGGGTTATTTTAGATGCCCTACAGGGGCATACCTTAGACAACTAGTATTGGAACCCACTTTGAGAGGGAGCAATCTTAGACTTGGTTCTCTCAAATGGAGATGGAGAGAGGATCACAGATGTAGAAGTGGGTAGCCATCTGGGAACTAGCAACCATTGAACAGTAAGGTTCACAGTAAACACAGCAATAGAGTCAAGCCATACAAAGGCAAAAATGCTGGACTTCAGGAGGGCTGACTTTGCCAAAATGGGTGAGTGCCTAAGGAATGCACTAGCAAATGGGCAGGAAGGAGGGGTGGAAGAACAATGGGGAATAATAAAAACTGCAATCACAGAGGTAACAAGCCTTTGTGTGAAGCAAATAAACAAAACAAAATGATGTAAGAAACCACTATGGTTCTCAAAGGAAGTGGCAGTGAAGGTTCAAGAGAAAAAGAAAGCATTCAGAAAGTACAAGGACTCACAGAAGGAGCAGGACAGAGAATTGTATCAGTTAAGGCAAAAGGAAGCTGGAAAGGCAGTCAGAACAGCAAAGGCCCGAACCGAGGGAGAGATAGCCAACTCAGTTAAGAAGGGGGATAAAACCTTTTTTAGGTACATCAGGGAGTGAAGGAAGACCAAGGGAGGGACAGTGAGGCTTAATAAAGGAGAGGGGGTGTGGGCAGAGGGTGACGGTGAAAAGGCAGAGATACTAGACAAATATTTTTGCTCAGTATTTACAAATGAAGAGGGGGAGGTACCTAAAACAAACAATAGAAACACTCTGGATACAGAAGTTAATACCAGCCCATTTACAGAAAAAAAGGGTTCTGACAGAACTCTTAAAACTGAAGATGGACAAAGCAATGGAGCCTGATGGGATTCATCCCAGAATTCTAAAAGAACTAAGGGTAGAACTAGTGACACCACTGACTACCTTCTTTAACAAATCATGGGAGGAGGGAGTGGTGCCTGAGGACTGGAGGAGGGCAGATGTGATTCCCCTTCACAAAAGTGGGAGCAGGGCAGAAGCAGGAAACTACAGACCTGTTAGTTTAACCTCAGTGATAGGGAAAATGATGGAAACTCATCTGAAGGAAAGAACTGTTGAGTACCTAGAGGCCAGAGGGGCACAGGACCCAAGGCAGCATGGATTCACAGCGGGAAGGTCATGCCAGATGAATCTAATAGACTTCTTTGACTGGGTGACCAAAGTAGTAGATCAGGGAGGGGCTGTGGACATGGCCTACCTAGACTTTAGCAAGGCATTAGACACAGTCCCACACAAAAGATTAATATACAAGTTAGCCAGCCTGGGAGTGGGTCCCAAGATGATAGCCTGGGTAAAGAATTGGCTGGAGAATAGGACACAGAGGGTAATAGTAAATGGAGTCCACACTGAAGAAAGGGGTTACTAGTGGGGTACCTCAGGTTCAGTATTAGGACCGGTCCTCTTCAATGTCTTTATAAGCAACATTGCAGAGGGACTGGAAGGAAAAGTATGTCTCTTTGCAGATGACACAAAGATCTGCAACAGAGTTGATGCACAAGGTGGGGTTGAAAGGATGAGAAGGGACTTGGCAAGGTTAGAGGAATGGTCAAATGTATGGCAGCTTAGATTCAGTGCTAAGAAGTGCAAGGTAATGCACCTGGGAAACACAAACTCAGGGGAAGAGTACACAATGGGGGGTGAGATACTAACAACAAAAATGGAAAGGGACCTGGGGTAGTCATATCAGATGACTTAAAGGTGGGCAAGCAATGTGAGAGGGCAGTAAGGAGGGCTGGGGGACACTGGGATGCAGGTGAGGCATCACCAGTAGAAAACAGGAAGTTGTTATCCCTCTATACAGACAGCTGGTGAGACCCCATCTGGAGTACTGTGTGCAGTTCTGGAGACCCAATCTCCGTGAAGGACAGAGACAGGATGGAAGCTGTCCAGAGGAGGTAATAAATGGTGCAGGGTCTGCACCGGAAGACATATGAAGAGGGACTAAAGGAGCTTAATATGTATAGCCTCAAGGAAAGAAGGGAGAGGGGGGACATGATAGAAACTTTCAAGTACCTCAAGGGAATCAACAAGGTCTAAGAGGGTAGCATCTTTCAAAAAAAGCTATGACTAAACTGGGATCAGCGATGGAGAGCATTGCTATTGATAAAATCACCACTCCCAACGGGACTCAGTTCAGCCCTGTCCCAGCACTGGGAGGGGCAGTGGGATTTAAAGTTTGACTGAAGCCTCTGCGGCTCTCCTGGGCTCCAATCCACTGCACATCATGCTGTGATAACCAAAAACAAACAAACAAAAAACTATCTACAGTATCTATATGTCTGTCTGTCTATCTATCCATCTATTCTGATGTGCAATGCTTCTAAATGAATGAACTGAACACCTATTGTGATGTAAAAATAAATGTGTGAAACATACAACAATGATGTGTGTGTGTGTGTGTGTGTATAAAAAACATGCTGTTGCTGTGTGTAAGGTTAGTCTGGTGTTTTAAGTAATGCATATTAATATTATGTTTTATGTGGTATGCAGGAAACATCATAACTCTCAAAACAATATGCGAAGGTGGTGAAGATATGTGAAGGTGGTGTGCAGTAAATCTGACATCTTTAATTTCACCATACAAATAAAACAAATACACATCGTTGTGAAAAGGATTTATTAGCAGCTAAAAACATTTTCCTCCTTTTATGTTATTCTCAATTTCAGTAATAAAAGCATATCACAAGAAGGTAGTTAGATGTAGCCTTACTGCTTTCATCACAAATACAAATTTTGTTTTCCAGAAAGTAGGAGGTAAATGATAAAGACTTTCTTAACAAAAGTAACAAAATATGTACACCCACACACATTAATACAGAAACAAATCTGTCTGACTGAATCAATCTATCTATCTATCTATCTATCTATCTATCTATCTGTCTGATGTCAAAAATCTTTCAAAACTATTACTGTACCAGGAATAATGTTCTGAAACAACTTGTTTCCAAATTCATCCTGTGGGTAAGTGGTATAAAAGGTAGTTCAAAAGGAAAATATATAGTGTATAATTAGTACATCACATGACACCTCCAAAATAACAAACAATTAAAAACGTTTCGTAACATACATAATTGTGATGAAACACTCCATAACCATACACATTTATGCAGAGGTTTGATTTTTCTGTTTTTTTATCTTTTTTAAAACCACTAGTCCTTTGGGCTCATGTTTTTATGTACAATATAAGCACTTGATTCTACGAAGAAAAAGTCAAATATGAAGAAAACAACAACAAAGTATAACAGTAAGTGAAATAGTGCAACAGTTTTGTGCCACAGAATTGCATAGAAATAATGCATCACCATAGAGAAGTTCTCATGTGCAAATGCAACTGTGCCGTAGAACTTTGCTCCAAAGTGCCGCAGAAAATTGGGGGGCTGTCAGCAGGCCAAGATGATTTAACACTTCTTCTATTTCCACCCTCATGTGTGCCTCACTTCTCTTTATGCACTTACCTTTCTGCTTATTGGCCTACAACACCCTTTCTGACCACTGCAATGCTCTCTACCCCTTTTTTCTGTTTGTTGTCCATTACTTCTGAGTCCTTTGCCTCTCATCCCACTTCTCCCCTACCCTGCTATATGAATCCTTCTTTCCCCATCCTCCCCTACTGTTATCTGGCACCTGTATTACAGTATGTTAATGTAATGCAATGTCTACCTACATAATGTTAATGCAATGCAATTACTATATCTCTGCCTTAGAGCTTAGCTTTTGGCTTATGTATTCTTAATGTGTTCACGTGTTCTCTGTATTATATGGCATTCCTACCTTGCTGGATTGTGTACTACATTGTGTTTCTGACATTTGTACTTGTTTCAGTTGCCTGTACTTTATTGTATGCTACTTATGTCACCTACCTGTACCCTCCCGGGTTGTGCCTGAAAATAGGCATTTCATGTCGGGTGTACCTACCCAGGTATAAAAAATAAATTAATAAATAAAATGCCCAACCCACTATCACAACCCGAACCTCCAACAAGATCACTCTACTGGTACCCAGATCCAGGACCACCCATGGTCAGAGGTCCTTCCACTACAGAGCCCCATCCTGGTTTAACTCTCTCCCAGCTCCCATCTCAAATGCCCCGACAATCTCCAACTTCAAAATCATCCTTTGGAACCAACTGTTCAACATGCACAACTGCTCCTGTCACTAAACAAGGCCTTGATCTGGCCACTCCTGACAACACCCACTGGGTGGCACTCCACCTCACCCCCTCCTTTTTTCCCCCCGTCTGCACTCTGCCTCAGTCTTTCCAGCATGTGCTATGCAATAACACTGTACTGCTACAAAATTGTTGAATATATATACCCACTCTGTGTAAATTGTTTATGTATAAAACTATTTATGTGTAACTCTAAAATCAGTTGTTTTTTATGCTGTAATCCTAAATATTGTCCATCTGTCCTCAATGTGACGAGGTATCTTTGGAAATGAGCCTCTGGCTCAAAGGTTGTAAACTGATGTTCAAATAAATAAATAAATATATTGTATTCTTTGCAGGAAGTGGGCATCTGTCTACATAGGAGAAAATGGCAGATGCCTGGCTGACCAATTCAGAGAACTTTACAGGGCAGTCAGGAATGAAGACACTGATAAACCCATTGTATCCCACTTTACCTCCAGGGACAACAATGCCAATGATCTTTCTGTTTGTGTCCTTCAGCAGGGTTTCTGGGATGCTCCCCCCCCCCCAAAAAAAAAGAAACAAACATTGAAACCAATTTGATCATCAACCTATGCTCCCAGCAGCCTTCTGGTTTAAATGGCAGACTTATTTTCTACTATCATCTTTCAATCACCTTATGGTTTACAACCGTAGTCTGCCTTTTCCCCCCATCATATCTTTTCTCTCAATGTGTGCATGGTATGTTTGCATGTGTGGATATGCCTGCACATACTTCAATTCAGTGTATGTGTTGGGGGTGGACATACTCACAGGGGCATTACAGCTATGTGTGCACATCTAATTTTATTTTCCACAGATATCTCTGTCTCTCTCGCCTTCCCCCACATTTGTCAACGTTCTTCATAATCCAAGTTTTTATTGACTTTTGTAAGAAAGAAGTAACAAACCATATTACGGAGATTGTCAAGCAGTACATGTACTAGTGCCTTCTAAGGGCTTTATAGTGTGCAATAAGGATCAACCTAGCCAGGGATTAACCCGCTTGGAGTTACAATACTAAAGGACTATTCTCTGGGATCTGTAACATCCATATCTAATGTTACTGACATGAGTAGCATAAGTATATTGAAGAAGAAGGGGAATGCAAGATGGGCTCATTAATAGTATACCTATGACACAGGCAGCATTGTGCTTGTTCTGTTCATCAGTGTAACTTGATGTTTAGGGCATGGCTTCTTACAGATAAACCTTTCAGGCTGCAGGGCTGCATTCAGAGGGGTTCCCTGAGGTATACCATGATGCGCACAACTGCGATTGAGTGACCCCCTAAAGGGTGACTCAATCGCGACGCATGTCACAGGGGCTACCGGGTCAGGTACAGTGACCAGATGGGGTAGCTTGGCGACTGTAGTGACAGGAAGTCACTGCAGGTATACGTGTGTGGGGTGGTGGGAGCGAGCATGGTCTACAGGTACGTGCACGGGGGGTGGGAGAGAGCATGCTTGGCAAGGGACAGGAGGGGTTTTGAGTGGTGGCACCGGGGTAGGCTGCTGAGCTGGCCCTGTGGTGTAGTGGGTTGGCTCACAGCTTTGGTAGGTAGGGTGCTGGATTTGAGTCCAGGTGCAGGCTTGTTTTTGTTGTGCCCAGCCAGAATTTTATTTTTTTTACATTTTGCCCCCCTCCCCCCCAAACATGCACCCCTCTAGAGTTGAGAATCTTTAAGTAGTGGGGTGCAGGGGGCACAGACCCCCACATAAACATAGAAAATACAAGTCCACGGTGCCATTTTGTTGTGCCCTGGGGAGTCAGAGTGCCAAGATAGATTTTCATTGCTCTGACTTCGCCATCCCTGACTGTGATGATGGGGTTGTTTGTGGAATCTGGTGGGGTGGGGTTTCAGCCTGGCCAATGGGCCCTATGTATTCAAGGATGTGGTAACTGGTGGGTACCTCACAGTACTGTGAGTGTAGGTAGTGTCCCCAGCAGCTTGTATACTGCTGTTCCTTACCTCTTGCCACTGCCAGGACCCATTCAAAGTTGGCTGCTTTACTGAGTTCAGTCATCCATTCAGGAGAGGATGGTGGGGTCTGCTCTTTCCAGTGACTGATTATGAATCTTTTTGCCATGGTTAGGGCATCAGTTATCCAGCAGGTAATAACATTGTTTGCTCCTTTGGCCCACCACTAGTCTAACTCTAGTGGGATGCCTAGCATTGCCCAAGTCTTATCCAGAGTGAAGGTCTCCATGGCGACTTCATGGCAGATCTGTTGTACCCCCTCCCGGCAGGAGTATAGCAGGTGTGTTAGGGTTCTGACTTGCTCCTGACGTCTCCAGCAATCCACCTTTGGAAGGATCCCCCATTTATGGAGGGCTTCTTGTGTCCTATGCCACCTCAAGAGAGTCTTCAGCTGTGTGAGTTTGGTCTTTATGTCCTTGACACTTGCGTTTATGGTTTTCCAGCAGCATTCCCATTTTGACTGTGGGATGGTCATCTGCAGCTCTCATTCTCATTTCTTCCTTGTGGCATCTATATAGGTCCAGGCCTAGGTTGATCATCAGGCAGTAAAGGCTTGCTGAGTGTCATATGTGTGGGTATCTGTGGTTGGAGTACCACATCAAGTGGATGATCTGCTGGGCCTTGAAGCAAGGGGTCTAGGACAGATGAGAAGGCATGCCTCAGCTATAGGTACCTCCAGTGGTGTTGGTGCGGGAGGTTGTATCTATGCCAAAGCTTCTGGAATGATTGCAGCACTCCTATTTTTTCATCTAGCAGTTAGTGAAGACTCCAGATGCCTTTTCTGGCCCAGTCCTGCCAGTCCACTGGGTTTTCAACGATCAGGAGGACGTGGTTTTTCCATAATGGGAAGGCCTTTGTTTACTGGGGGCTCCACCTCACCATTTTGGCCATGTGCTACCAATTTGTCACTGCATTTTTGATGTTGGGGTGCTACTTACCCAATGTTGGAATTTTGTTAAAGCAGATAGATGTCAGTATAGGGGTGTCGAGGATGCTCTCCTCACAAACAATCCACTTGCAGGGGTGGTCAGTGATTACTGCATCCACTGTTTTTGCAAACTGATGGACCATCTGTGCCAGTCACTTGAGGTGGAAGTCTGGGAGGTAGAACCTTGCCCTCTGACAGCAGTGTACCTCAGTTTTTTGTGGCTAAGACATCTTTTTGCCCCTTGCCAGAAAAAGTAGAGCATGTCCTCATGAATGCAGACTATGAGTTTCGAGGCAATGGGGACATGGATGTTGTCCAAGATATGTTGGACCCCAGGGGTGGCCATAATCTTGTATGCATGAGCCCTCCCCCACAGTGACAGGCACAGGTGGCTCCAGCTCACCTGGTCTTTTCCCATCTCCTCCTGCAGTGGGATTATATTTAGTTTATCCATTTGTGATAGGTTCCAGGTAAAACTGATATCCAAGAACCTGACTGAGTCATGAGTTATGGCCATAGCCATGGGAAGCCCGGTATCAAAGTTATGGAGGAATGCAAGGGGAGGAGCATGGACTTAACTATATTGACTTTATAGCCAGAGAGTTTGCCATATTCTGTTAACAGCTCAACCAGATGTGGGTGGATGAGGGCGGCTGGGTGTGCATGATGTCATCAGCATAGGCCATAACTTTATGTTCTTTGCCCATGTATACCCCCTGTATCTGCAGGTGTACGCAGATTGTTTATAGCAGAGGGTGCAGAGTGAGAATGAAAAGAAGGGGGAGCTAGGACAGCCTTTTCTCATTCCTCTCCCTAAGGGGAATTCCTCCGAAGGAAGTCCATTTGTAAGTATTCTGGCCTCAGCACCAGTGTAAAGCACTGATATCCAGTGTCTCATATTAGGCTCCAGGCCGAAGGTCTCCAATGTGTGGGACAAGATGTTCCACTCTACCCGATTGAAGGCCTTCTCTGTGTCTAATGATAGCAGGATTATTCAGGTGTTAGAGTGGATGGCTTTTCATATAAGGTTGATGATTCACCTTGTGTTATCAGAGCAATGCCTACCCAGCATGAATCCCACCTAGTTAGCCTCCACCAACCAGTTGATAACCATGTTCAGTCTGGCAGCCAATGCTTTTGCAATAATCTTGCAATCCACTAGAATGAGGGAGATCAGTTTGTAGCTACCGCACATTTGTGGGTCCTTCTTGGATTTGGGGAGAAGGGATATTTGAGCTGTTCTCATTGGTAGTGGTAGGATGCCATTCTCACTAGCTTCATTTAGGGTGTCTGCTACCAGGGGGAGGAGCACATTCCTGAATGTCTAATAGTATTTCATGGGATAGCCATCCATCCCTGGGGCTTTGCCTTTTGGCATGGACCCCAGCATGTCAGCTAGCTCCTGTGCTGTGATGGGTGCCTCTAGGAGTTTGGCATGTTCAGGAGTCTGGGTTGGCAGGTGTAGCTTGTCTGCGAATTTTTGCATTTCTGCAATGGTGAGTTTGACCTCTGAGGCATAAAGGTCTTTTTAGAAGTTCCTGATGCTGAGTTGTATCTCCCGTCCCCCTGTGATTATCCCCAGAGGGCATTCTGAGGGAATTGTTCCTCATTCTTTGTTCTTTTTTCTTCAGTTAGTGAGCCAGGAGTCTTCCTGGTTTCTTGCCTGCTTCCCATAATGCCTGTCACATCCTAAACAAGGCAAACTCCACTTTCTGGCGAAGGAGCATGTTTATCTTATATTTTGTCTCTATGATCTGTGACAGCAATGCCCTGCTGTTGCAGCCTGCCTCCTAGTATTCTTTCTCCAGGTCTCAAAGACTGCTTAATTGCTCTTGGAGATAATTCACCTTTGTCTTCTTTATTTTGGTGGTGTATGCTATACATTTGGCTCTGATGAAGGCCTTGAAGGCATCCCATCACATCGCCTGGGTCATGTCCCCTGGTTTGTTAATGATAAGAAATTCTTTAATCTCTTTGCAGAGTTGTCCGCAGAACTTCTGGTCCTTCAGGAGGGAGGTGATGAGCCTTCATGGTGGTCTGCCATTGGAACAGAGTCTGGAGGGAGCCAAGTGAATGTTGGGCTGTGGTCCGATATGAGGGTGGTCTGTATATTAACATCTATGATATCCCCTAGCCAAGCTGCCTGGGTGAGCAAGAGTTCAATCCTTGACTCAGTGTTATGTGGAGCAGAGTAGAACATATATTCCCTCTCTGTAGAATGGAGTATCCTTCACACATCCACTGTGCCCATGTCTTCTGCCATATTGCTTATGACATTGACCAATGATGGCTAGGTGCAGGCAGGGGGATTGCTCCTGTCTAGGAAGTCATCGGGAACTAGGTTCTTCCTCATCAGTTTCTGCCCCCTGCCGACTTCAAGCAGCCACTCAGTGAATGAGGGGAAGAAGTTAGGCGGGGGTTGGTTTGGGCCAGAGATGCAGCAGAGTGTGATTTCCAGACCATTGATAGCCTCCGTCATTATCAGGTAATCCCCCTCTTTATCAGCAATGATGTTATGTGACTGGAAGGATATGTCCCTGTGGATCAGTATTGTTACACCCCTACTCTTCCTTTTGTAAGAGCAGCTGAATACCTGCCCCACCCAGCCTGATTTTGGTTTGTCAACCTCTGGTTTCATTAAGTGGGTCTCTTGCAGAAAGGCCACCTTGTTACTCAGTCTTTTGAGATGGTCCAGTATCTTCCTGTGTTTAATGGGTGAATTTAATCCACTAACATTCCAGAAAACAAATTTTAATGGATTATTAGCCATTGGCTCAGAAAACCCAAACATTTACAGTATGTAAGGGGCACTACATTCAATACCAGGCTGTCTGGTAAAGGTTCTCCCCTCTACTAAGAGGTTTATGTCCCCATTGACTGTATGACTATTTCAGGCCCTACCTGTGCGGTGGTCAAGATAGGCATCTCTTGAACTATGAGTCTCCTTGTTAGAGAGGATTGGCATTCCCTACTGTTCCAGTTCCCTATGAACAGGGCAGTGCCCCTGTTGGCTTGCTTGCATTCCCTAATGTGATACCCATTGTTTCTTCTTGGACTATGGGTCAGTTTGTGGGTGGGGTGAGCTTCTCCAAAACTGTCCTACCAGTGGCCCAGCACTAAATTCCTCCTTATTCACCTATTGACCACTAGCTTGGTTCCCATTATGCCTCTCCTATGTTCTGTGCAGTTTTTCCATTGCTTAATGGTGAATGTTGTGTTTAGACAAGTGTATTATATTGTGTGATGCTGGTTACATGGTGGTGCCAGGCCAATTCATCGCCTGGTTGGTGCAATCTGGGGTGGGGTTCCCTGCTTGATTGACCTGGCCCTTCAGTCCTCCCTGCCTGGGTTAGCCTAGATTCTCTATTCTTTACTGGCTGAAGCTGGTTCTGTGAGCTGATATGTTCAGTTCGCTGGAGTGCAAGTGACCCACTTCCTGTTTACTGTGGTTAATTGTCGTGTTGTTGGTCTTTTTACTAGTTATTATTGTACATCCACACTTCACCCATTCCATTCCCGGGAGCCTATAGAGGCTGCGACTTCTTATACTGGATCCTGTCAGCTTTAGCCACTCCTCTGTTTGTGTGGGATGTTGCTCTCGCTTACCAGGCCAGCAAATAGGGCAGACTTCTGGTTGGGGTAGGTGTCACCCAAGCCAATGGGGGACTGGTGTTTTTCCCTAGAGCTGACCAGTGCAGGGCTCTGATTGACCCCTTCCCCCTGTACATCTTCCCCGCAGAACCCCCCTATCCTTCCTATGCAGGTTAGTGATCCCTTAATGTCACTGTTATCAGTGGAAGAGGGCTCCAAAGTTTCTCGGAGGATTGTCAGAGCTGGCACTGGGCAGGAGGATCCCAGTTTCAGGGTTGAGCCTCTGCCTGATTGAGTATGGGATCATTGGGGGGCTGTGGGTTACAGGGGTGGGTAGGCAGTATTTAGGTCTTTCTTGTAGTGGAGCTGACTTCTGTTTCATGGCTCTTTCTTTGTGGTGACTTTGGTGTTCTCAGTTCCGCATGTTTATGTGGGATGACAGCTTGACTAAGAGGGTGGTGGAGGGAGCCCTGTCCAGGGACAGTAGCAAGCAAGTTTAAGTTTGCTGGACCTGTCTAAATTTATCTCCCTGGCAGTCCCACAGGCTTGTAACACATTCAAGTGACAAATCTTCATCTTTCTTCCTAAGTGCACACTAGCTCATCCTGTCATGTTTGTAGTCAGTGAGAGCCTGCTTTAGAGTTGGGCTCTGTTATAGGTCTGTGCCCTGTGGCCTGGCGGCTCTTGGGAGGGAGGGCTAGGAGCATGTTTGCCATTCTTTAACGAGCCCTGCCCTTGGATTCATATTTGTAAGTGACTGTACCCGCCATTGCTCTGTAGGTGGGTGGGGGGAGGGATGTAGACCCCTGGTGCTCATGTCTATGAGTAGGGGACTCTATTAGATCATTAATATACTGGGGGGCCTTACAGTATGTTCCTTTATCACTTGGGGGACTGGGTTTGGTTTCTAGCTACCTGTGCTGTTAGCAAATAAGGAGCTGTGGACTGCTTCTTTGTCCATCCCCCACAGTTATCCTCGTGCTCTCCCCTCCCTCTTTGTCCTAATATATGTGACCTATACGGCTGTCATGAAAGGTGTTGTGGGTCACTGTTTTCTCCCTTCCCTCTTAACCTTATGGTGTTCTCCCCACCCCCTTTGTCCCACCGCTGACCACTGTCTAGGGATAGAGTCTATTGTTTAGGCACAGAGTGGCATGAAACTGGGTACCATTTCACTGGTGTGTCTGAGCTTTCCCCATCCAAGACTCTCATGCATCTCTGAGCCCGCATGCACATATAGTGGTACTTCCCCTTCAAGCCAGTGTCCCCTGTGTGACCCCACTATCTATATTCATTCTTAGAGCCTTTCCCTTGTATACTTTCAGTGGAGAACACATTCACTTCTTTAACATAAGCACTAACAATACCATCAGCCTGTAGAGATACTCATTATACCTGTAGAAGCCAGTATGGAAGTAGGGAGAGAGTCTGGCAGTTTAAGCTTATTTGGAGAGACACTTGGATGATGGAGTAGATGTCCCTGGAATGTCCCCTTCTCTATGGAGCTGCACGATGATCTAGCTTTTTATTTGGCCTCACATCTCTGTGGGTCTGGTGAGCATCTCGCCCATGCCCTGCAAGAGAAATACTAAGACACTTGGCAGTGGCAGCTGGGGTGAGCTTGACTATTGGTTTTGGCATATGAAGAGTTACGGTGGCTGACATCCCCTTTGCCATTGGATCCCAAGTGGGTTAAGATGGGCCATTGTTGGGGTGCCTTGTCCCCTACATGCCTCCATTCACTTTGAAATGGGGAGGTTTGTCCATATACTGTAGCTGCTGGCTAGTTAAATTAGACCCTTGCTCCCTTTAGTTGCTTGTGAACAGACTCCCTGTAGATTGATATCTGTGCAATGCCCCCACCTATCTCAAGTCCTGGTCCCCTACCCATTGTTGGAGAGTCAGCCCTGGGATGCTCCCCCTGCATTGTCCCCTTCTACACAGTAGGTTTACCTAGTTGTTGGGCTCCTCTGCCAGCAGTGGGAGATACTGTTACCTTTCAACCCCAGACCGCATCTCACACCTCCCCCCAAGAGGTCTTGGCTTTCCTCTGACTAGTCCCCCTTATTGGGGGATTAGGAGAGGTGAGACTGAGGGGAGAGTGTGGGCAGTGCAACCCCATGGGGGTATGGGGAAGGAATAATGGGGGAGGGGGATCCAGAGGCATCCTAATAGAAACTTTAAACACTAACTTGTGGGAGAATGTAGATAGGGAAAATTTACAATTCAGTGCAGATAGAGAGGAAAGAAAAAAATTCAAGGAAAACTCTCAGCATAGTTTGGGTGGAATTGTCTGTTTGGATCATGACTGTCAATTCCACCATAGAGTTAGCTTGTTGTGGGTTGTTCCTCCTATCTGGCATTCAGTGTGGGCTTTGGGAGACTAACGAGCTGACCTCTGAATCTGCAGATGCTTCTGCCCAATCGGTAGAGTTAATGGGACCTTGGTCAGTGTCCTGCTGCTGAGGTCTGTAGGCAAGAGCCATCAATTTCAGGAGCATATTGCCCCGTCTTGATCCTGCCCTGTACATTTGGAATCTGGTTCACTGGCAGAATCCTGCAATATGAAACTGGATTCAGGGTTATCCTTCTTTTTTCCCACTGTTAGATGTTGGTGATTCTTCCTCCCTTTGTTTGCCTCTGTGCCCTTTCAATCTTGTGACTTGTCATTCCATATTGCCCTGTTCTTTTGTTCCTCACTGTTGGGGAGATCAGGGTCCTTTATCTGATGTGGATCTCCAGTCAGCATGGCGTGGGGACTCATTTGTGGTGGTTTTGGAAGAGGAGATGGAAATCCACTTGTCTGGCCATTGTCTGTGGATGTAGTTGGCCACTTCCTTGGGGGTTTCAAACAAGTGTGTCACCCTGGTCTTGCTGAGTTTGAGATTAGCAGGGTATTGCTGCTGGTAAGGTATCCTCAGCTCTTGTAGGACCTTCTTGACCTGGAGGTATTCTTTCCTTTTTTTGGCTAACTGAGTGGAGAAGTTGTTAAATATCATAATGTGGTGGCCATCCCAGCTTAGGCACCCTCTTTCCCTTGTGAGGGCCAAGATTTTTTTCTTATCTGGGTATCAAAAGAAGGCTACAATGAAGAGTCCAGAATGCTCCCCAGGTTTGGGCATAGGAGCTTGGATTCGGTGAGCCCATTCTGTCTGAAGCTAGGGGCTCATGGAGTAGCTGAGCAGTTTAGGGAGGGCTTTTTGCAGAAAGTCCACTACATTTTTTTTCTCTATCCCCTCCAGGAAGCCTACAATCTGCAGAATGCTGCACCGGCTCTTGTTTTCAATGTCCTCTGCTCTCTGCCACATTAAGCTGACCATCCTCTCCAGCTTATGTATGAGGGCATCTTGCCATGATTCTGCTTCATCTAGGCCTGATAGATAATTGTCTGTATCTTTTTGGCAGTGTTCCAGGGATTGAACTCTGTCCTGCAGGTCTCTGATGGAGATTTTAAACACAGTAATCTCATGTAGCATTTGCTGTGGCAGGATTTTAATTTCTGTTCCCTCTCTCACCATCATCGGGGCATATCTGTCCGTGGCAGTGGCATTCTTTATGAGTCTAGTGGCCCAGATGGTGAGATAAGTCTCAAAAGTTTGTAAAGGTTCCCCATCTGATCATTGTAAACTGGGGAGCATTCGGCTGGGAAAGATATGAAAAAATGGGTTCTGCAGTCGGTGAGGAGCAAGCAGGGACCTGACCACGGATGGCTACAGATCTTTAACAGAAGGCTAGTGGAGTTGTTTTCTAAGTGGCCATCCTGTTCAGTGCTTGTGCATGTGCTACATTTGTCACCTTTCAGCCTTCTTACTAGGTGCTGTTAATTTGTCCCCACTAGGGGACTCCTTAGCTCAGCCACTCCTACTTTGCCTTGTCATACCCATCATCTTTTTGTTTTCCAGATTCTTTTCTTACCTTGCCTAGTATTACTTTTTCTTTTAAAACCTCCCCCTATTTTCTTTCCTCACATGTATAGTACAGTATATCCCTTATTTCCCCTTACCTCTCCACTAACTTTGCTTTTTTTCTGTTTAAGATCATTCCTGAAGAAGACCAATGGCTGAAATGTTGATTCTAACACTAATTTCTATTTTCAGCATGCATTTAATACTATAATTTTGTTTTGTTAAGCAACAGAACTGTAGTATGGTCCATAATTAAAAGCAAGTGCCACAAATGGGATGCATTGGGATGCAGTATTGTGCAGTGGTTTAAGGCTCTGAGCTGCAAATCTGGTGACATTCAGCAGACCAGACCTGGGTTTGAACCCACAGCTTCCACTTACATACTGTGTGACCCTAAGCAAGTCACTTAACTTCCCTGTGCTCCCAGAATGCACCTGTAAAAAAGCTTTCAGCTTAGTGTGCTAATCCTGGTTAAACAACTAAAAAAACAAAAGTGAGATAAAAATAAATATTAAACAGAAACAACTTTCTTAAGCAATAACGTTTAAGCAATAGAACCATTGCAGGACACAGAATTAAAAGTGATCACCACAAAAGTGAGATGGAAATAACAATTACAGTAAAGAGGAAAGACAGGCAAAAGAAGCCAGCTGAAATGAAGTAAGAAATGCGTTCCACATTAGATGCCTACCATAATACATAAGTTAATTCTTGCTATCATGGGTGCGATACAAAGCTGCACAATCTATGCTACAGAGACAGACTTTCATTATATATTTTTCTTTGGAAGCAAAATAGACGTATGACTGTGACAGAGTTAAGGGCCTCAGACATAAAGCAAGGCAAACCCCTCCCTGATAAACACTAGTACTGGTGTAGCATAGAATATTAATGTACAGTTACAAGGATTGTGTATTGGAATGTTTATTATGCTAAGTCACATGTAACTTGGTACACCTGCACATTGCTGCCCCAGACTGTGCTTGAGGGTGATGTATGGGCAGTATAGCTGCTGTACAGCAACATCTGCTGTCTGCCACAGGAACTATGGTACCCCCAAAAATTCCAATGTCAGAGCGGAATGGAAAAACAAATGACAACGCAAGTCTGATGCCCAGCACCTTGCACAAAATCATTATGCCTGGTGATGTGCTACCACTGTACTGTAACAGAAATCAGAAACCCTTGGCAAGTAAGGAGACAATTAATTTGCATTACCCTTCCCTGAGGGCATATAAGTGCTTTAAGGAAGGGGTAGTAGTGATCATTGAGGTGGGGCTTCATCGCCAACCTCTGCTTTAGGGGAGAAATGCCCAGGGCACACTAAACCTCAGCAAGTCAGCTTTCCTAAAAAAGAGTCTGCCCAGGACTTAATGAGATGTAAGAAGTAACAGCAGCTAGGGTGTGCTGAGAGTGCTCAAGTTCCACAACAGCCTATAAGTGAGGCAGGTAACTTGAGGCCACCCTGACCTATAGGTAGGGCATGGACTGTGTCAAGCTAAGGGTAGACCCAATCAGACGTACATTAAAAACATCCATAGACTGCGCCAGCATATCCAGACCTGCCAGGACCAGGGCATTGCCATTTCTGGAAGCAAAGGGGCCACAGTGTTGGCGCATGGACCAGATCAGGGGACAGCTGATTCAGTTGAGTAAAGACAGTTCCATCTCCTGCACTATAGTTTAGTACAGTACCATGTATCAGATGAGTCACTGGGGCATACAGTATAAAGAAATTATAGTGGTGGAGTTTATTTTGCAGCACCTTTCTCTTTACTATGGAACATTAACAAGGGAAATATGGTCCCCTGGTTCATGGCTGTAACTTGCCTTGGGACATTGCCCCCTGAGAAGTCATTATACATCTTCAAGGCTGCTTCAGTGAGTGATGTCTGTTTATTTATTGTCAAAGTTATTTATTTTTGTGAAAGTGAAGAATAACTTATATGATGTTAATAAAAATGACCATTTGTTTTGAAATGAAATTTCCTTTTTTTCCTGATAATTTATTTTTTAGTAGCCTTTATACACATCATCTCACAATGAATAAATGCAGAATTTATAGACCCAACTGTAGGTAGTCATATTTCCAACAAAATCAGTTACTGAATATAAATTACATTGTCTGCCACAGATTCAGCAGCTTCCGCATTTGGAGAATCTGGGACCTAGACAGGAGAGCCAGAGAGTATTTCCTAGAAAAGTGGCCCTCATTTCAACTAAATTTTCATGGGATGCAATCATACCTTCAGCTCATTATATAAAGTACTTCATTGCCATTGATTATCGAATAAAGGCAATTTATGCTGCAATTTATGTGTAATTGTTGAAATTTTATAGATATCGGAGACAGTGTCTTGCCAAAGTGCCATGGAAGGAGGAGCCTGGGATAACCAAGTCTTTGTAATCCCCTTTATTGTTGCAGCTGATAAATAAATGTGCTCCCATATGGAGCAAGCCATAGTGGTGCCGGGATTCACAAAAACATTATATAGAAACTGCAGCCTGTACTCCAGTTATTTGTCTAAAATCAAAATTAGATGAGTCCAGTATTGTTATACTGCAGTGACCGTATGCACAGTTTTTACTATTTTATCCCATTTCTGGGAGGAAAATAGGAGGCCAGGTTCCCTGTATCACCTGTTTAATGTGATCCACTGTCACAACTGTGTCCTGGCTTAGAGCTTGATATAGTTGAGAAATCAGATTGGGATAGCAGTGTATGCAACAATAGGTTCTCTGTTCTTTGCTGTAAAGTGCTAGTGTAAAGCTTCAGAAATGCTCACACCTGAAGATATCCAAAGAAATGATTCCTCTGAAGGTCATATAGCTGTACTGGTACATAAAATAGTTTAATGTCTCCCTACTTTATGAACTGAAACATGTGGGGTAGTCCCTTTTTTCCCCAGTTCCTAAACTTCTGATCTAGTCTAGCAAGGTGGAAGTCAAAATCATGGGGCAGTGAGTGAAACTATATGAATGTAGGAGCAAAGAGTGAATACGGCATGGTTTTTCTCCAAATCTTCAAAGTAGGGAGAGTGAACAGATTTTCTAGCTTTGGAGTTTCTCATCTGCAGGGGTTATGCAACAGGTTTTGGAAGAGTGAGCAGGTCTTCCTATATCAATTCAATAGATTTCCATTGAACGTTACAGTGGGTTGAAATCCAGAGCAAGGCTTTGTGTAGTTGTATTGTAGCATGACACAACAAAAGATTACATAGGTCACCCCCCCCCCCACACACACACACATATGCATGCTATGTTATTGCAGGCTCTTTCTGATTCATGGCCTTTTCCCTTCCCTTACAAATCATGATATTAATGTATCCCATGTTTGGAAATCTCTCCATAAAGGAGTAATGGCCAATTTTTGATATAAGTAGAGAAGTCTCAATTGTACATTTACTCTAATATTGTCAACCTTTTGTGCTAGAGAGAAAGGCAGATGCCTCCATTTGTCAAGGTTAAAACTTATCTGATTACTTAACTGTACAAAATTCACCCTTGAGAGTTGAGAAAGCTGAATAGGTACATGTATCTCTAAATATTTAATAGATGACATATTCAATTTAAAATGGTATTGAGCTTGAATTTTGGATGTGGATGGGGTTACATGAAAAATTTAAGGCTTCCATCTTTGTAGTGTTCAGTTTACAGCTAGCTAGTGCTCTGTATGCTTTTAGTAATTTCCATAGCAGGTATAAATGTATGTCAGTTGGGCTAAATAAATCAGGAGATCATCCATGTATAGGCTAGATCCTGTTGCCTCCCCCGAACTGTATACCCCTGATGAATGAATACTACATGATAGCCTGGGCTAATTGTTTGAGGTGTAGAGCAAACCATAAAGGAAAAAGGGAAGATTTCTGAGTAGTGCCCCTTTGTACTGTAGGTAAAAGGTTGTAATAGGGATCCATTAACCTTAATATAAGCCACAGGGTCAAAGTATAAATCTTTTAGTAACTCTACAAAGTGAGGTGGGAAACCACATTTGTATAGCCTGAAGTAAAAAAAAAACACAACAAAACAAAAATCTCTAAAGTTAGCAGCAAATGGAGTATTTAGTGTGGGTGATATGGCAAAGAATATGAAGGGTTTGTCCGGTTGGGCTAAATAAATCAAGGGATCATCTGGGCTAATTTATGTTGCATCTCTCCCATTCATATACTTTTGATGCATGAATGCTACCTGATGTCCTGGGCTAATGGTTCTAGATACAGGGTAAACAGCACACGAGAAAGCAGACATCCATGTCTAGTGCTCCTTTGAAGTTGAAAGGGATGCAACGGGTATCCATTAATTTTAAGGTGAGCCTGCAGTTCAGTGGAGTAGTAGGTGACATACCATGCCCCTTCCAGTGAACTACTGTATAAACATAGCATATGCTTCAAGGGTCCTTCGGATGCCCATGTTCTTTCCTTTGCAGCAATGCAGCAGTGCAGCTGCTTGCTCACACTGGCTCACCCGCCTCCTACCTCCAGCTGCATGACTGTAGTTCCCTCCATCACTGTTTGTGCCTCCTTCATGGTTTATCTTGTTCATTGGGCTGCTGCTGTCCTTGGCAGCTATGCTGTCTGATCATTCTGTTCCCTCTGGGTACTTGCTTGCTCTCCTGCTATCTCCTGCTGCAGGGTTCCAGTGCTCCTCTAGGTTGTTTCTGGTGTGGCTCTAGCTGTAGCTGTGCTCTGCCTCACTACTTATTAGTTCAGTGTCTCCAGGCTTTGCACTGCCTGGGGTTTTCTGCTCCTTACTTGGCATTTATGTGGCCCTGTCTTCTTCTGGCCCTCCTCTACCACTTCTCTACTGCCTCACTGCTGGCTGGTATTAATACAACACCATTCTCCTGGCTGGCTCTCCTTTGCCCCCCGCTAGCTGTTGGCCTAGAGGTTGCAGCAGACTCTCCTCACATCTCTGTTATTTTGTTAGTGCTTACTGGAGCTGGCTCCACACTTGCTGCTTGCCTATGGATTTCACCCAGCCATGGCTCTGGCTAAGCTCCACCTCCTGCATTTGGTAGGCCTCCCTGCTACCCTTTGGATCAGCATATGCCATCTTTTCCTATCATGGGCTCAGTATGCATCACCCTTAGCTTTATAAATTCTTTCAGCCACCATGCTGCCATGGCTGAGCTTGCTTTGGGTGTTCCATGGGCTTGTGCTTTGCAGCTCCATAACTCCCACAAGCCTGTCCAGGTAGATGTCCAATCCTTTCCTCGGGCCTCACTTTTCTAAATACCATCTGCCATTCCTACTCTACTTACTACTGTCAGGTAAACATCTCAACAATGGGCACTCACACCAATATCATATAGGTTTGTACCCCATCAATGATCACTAGGCATACATCAAAAATGTGCCCCTCAAAAGCCCATTATGCCTTTGACCTCTATGGCTTCTTATAGCACCAAACAGTATGCTTTTGCCCTCTGACTTCATACTGCAACTAACTGATCCCCCTCAAGGGACTGACTTATTTTATCCTTGAGTCTTGATAGAGAAGTTTTGGGCTTCCAGGCCTGAAGCAGCTGCTTGGTAACTGATAGCAGATAGAGGCATGACTTCCGTAAGGAGAGGGGGAATGACAGTATGGAAACAGGGCTGCCATCCAACCCAAACTGACAGCTGAAACCTACTAGGGTCAGTGCTATATTAATATAAATGTACTACATTATGGACCATCTGCTCTGGAAACTACCTAACTTTTATAACGTTCGGCACGGAGGAGAGGAAAAAACCCCTATGAGGAGGAAACCTCTGGGGATCCAAGGCCTTGATTGCCTTCTCTCTAGGCTTGGGATAAAATTAGTGACAGCTTGCCTGCCACAATTTAGATACCCAATCCAAGGGGACATTTTTAGAGGAAGGGCTCTCACTCTGTCCCTCTAACAGAATGCCACAGGGGTGTTGCAAGCTGATCTCTGCAGCTAAATGAGGATCCCTCTAAAAGAAGCCAACCCCTCAAGGCAGGAGGAGGACAGCAACAACTGCTGAAAGGCACTCACCTTGCCTCCACTGAGGGGAGGTCTAGAGAGGAAGCTGAAACCTTGAGGGGTAAGGCACAGGAGTTGGGCCCTTGAGGGGCTGGGACTTGCACCATTGTATGACCTTCACCCTTGTAGGGCAGTGAAAGGGAGGTAGTTGGAGACCAGGTGAACCTTAGGCAGCTGTAGGGAGGAATTGCTTTCAAAGGTGCTGCCAATGTGGTCTGCACAGAAAAAGGAGCCCCATGGACTTAGGGGTCCCACCCTCCTTCAGTTGACGTCTTAAATGCTACATCAAGAGATGCTGCTGAGTTGATCTGCAGGCGAAAGCTTTCCCCAGAGCATAGAATATGCACACCCAAAGTGCAGAAAGAGAAGGGCCCCATCTGAGTCGAGGGACTCACCCTCAAGATGCAGACTTCAAGGTTGCAGAGTGAGACCATTAGTATAAAGGGTAAGGAGCCCTGGAAGCCATACTATGGTTGTGGCTGGCACGCATCTGAGTGCAAGAATAGTGGGAAGCTATGGAGGAAGCCTGACAGCCAGGAGTAGAAGGCAGAAACAAAACATAGGCAAGGCTGGACAACTGATTGTGATGTCAAATAACAACTAGGACACTGTATGAGACTAGATGATATGAGTTTGGACTAAATTGTGAACACATATCAACCAGTTTTTTAAGGGAGGTCAATGTTAGTTGCTGATGCACTGTAGTCCAAGTAGGCTACAGAACAACCAATGAAACTGCTAAGGAAAAACAGAGACATACAACAACTGAAAACTAGAAAGCATCATGCTGCTGAACTGAGCAACTAATTAAATCACCAGACGACAAACAAACCCTGGTCAGAGTTGATAGGGCTACAGCCAAGGAATATGGGGTACAAATATTGAAAATTACCAAAGTTATGAGCCTGCGTTAGCAAAATGTAACATAGGCTCATGAACTTGTTGTTTTATGATATTGATATACCACATTTTCCAGATAGCATTGTTATGACCCTGCCTCATGAAGAAGGGCAGAACAAATGCTCAGCTCCTGGTCTAAAAGTGATTTCATGCAGGGACTGCAAAATCAACTTTTGGGACACAAAAACACATTTTGGGCAGGAGTTGAAAAATTACAGCTATCACATTCATGAGGCGCTGTATAGAAATTGCTATGTTGAAGTTTGGGGTAAAATATTGAATATTGCCAAACTTATGTGCCTGTGTTTGCAAAATTCAGCATAGCCTCATAACTTTTTGTTTTATAAAGTATTTGTACACCAAATTTAGAACATAGTCTTCTTATGACCCCACCTCATGAACAACAGCAGAGAAAATTTTCAACTCCTGCCTGAAAGGTAATTTTGTGCAGGGACTGCAAAATCACCTTTTGGGATGTAAAAAACCTTTTGGGCAGGATTTGACAAGTGACAGCTGTCACATTCATGAGGTGCTGTAAAGATATGGTTTTGTTGTAAATTTTGGGTAAAAATATTGAAAATTAATAAACTTACGAGCCTACATTCACAAAAATGCAATGTAGGCTCATAACTTTGTCATTTTTTAATATATTTACACCACATTTTCAACATAGCCTTCTTATAAGGAAATACAAAATCATACATGCCCACACAATGCAAAGCATCATGGGCTGCATATGCAAATTACCACAGAATATTATGTTGGTTCAACTTTAAGCAGAATTGCATGGTGCAGAAATGCCTCTCACACAGTTTGCAAAGGGTGCTAACAGATGACATAGACATGTGTTTCATCCTACCAGGACTCATCAGTGTGCCTCATCTGTTTGACACCCCAGTGGAATGAACCAGCTACCCTAAGACGGTCTGTCTGGGTTATGTTGTGGTGAACCCCATTAAAAAAAAAACTATTTAAAAGACAAAAAACCTCTGTGTGCAAACACTGAGGCAATAGTTACCCCAAAGGGCATTTGGCTGGGAAGCCAAGTTTCAGGGAAATACAAAATCACACATGCCCACACAATGCAAAGCATCATGGGCTGCATATGCAAATCACCACAGAATATTATGCTGGTTCAACTTTAAGCAAAATTGCATGGTGCCAAAAGGCCTCTCACACAGTTTGCAAAGGGTGCTAACAAATGACATAGAAACGTGTTTCGTCCTTCCAGGACTCATCAGTGTGCCTCATCTGTTTGACACCTCAGTGGAATGAACCAGCTACCCTTAGATGGATAAATTGGCACATTCAGAAAAGTTAAAGTAGGATTACGACAGAAAGTTTACGCTGTACTAAATAGGTTTACAGTATATGTTTATATTTTCCGTCCTGCCAACCCGACCCTTCTTCTCAGCACCCAGCCCCTCAGAAACATAACAGTTACACTGGGGGTGCCCAATCCCACACCTCCTCATGAAGAAGGGTAGAGAAAATTTTCAACTCCTGCTCAAAAGGTGATTTCATTCAGGGAATGCAAAATCACCTTTTGGAATGTGAAAAAACATTTTGGCCAGATTTGAAAAATGACAGCTGTCACATTCATGAAGCGCTGTAAAGATATGGCTATGAATTTTGAGTAAAAATATTGAAAAATGTCAAAGTTATTAGTCAGCACTCACAAAATTCAATGTCGGCTCATAACTTTTTTTTTTATATATTTTTACACTACATTTCCAACATAGCCTTCAATGAACCCACCTCATGAACAAGGGCAGAGAACATTTTCAACTCCTATCTGAAAAGTGATTTTTTGGCAGGGACAGTGAAATCACCATTCAGGATATATTTGCCTAATGTCAGTGCAACTGGTCATGAAGTGGGGCCCAAAAAAGGCATGTTGAAAATATGGGCCAAAAATATGCAAAAATGCCCAAGTTATGACACTAAGTTCAAAACACCATTTAAATATGTTGAACCACATACCTGTTTCTTCAGTTCATGGTACGGCTTTGAAAAGTGAAAAGTGAAGATGTGTCTGCAGTCAGAGAGGATTATGGTGTTGGACCCCGATGGGTCAGTAAGAGCTTGGGGGGGTGCGGGGTGGTGGGTGCTGAGTGGGAGGGTTGGGTAGGGGGACAGAAATTGCCATAAAACATCAATGGACGGTTTTCTTTTTACAGAGTACGAAAAAGGACAGAGGATCCATAATTGGACACTGTGGGATTGGGCACCCCCAGTGTCACTGTTATGTTCCGGGGAGACTGGGTGCTGAGAAGGAGGGTCAGGGGCAGGAGGGAAAATATAAACATATACTGTAAACCTATTTAGTACAGCGTAAACTTTCTGTCGTGCTCCTACTTTCACTTTTCTGAATGTGCCAATTTTCATCGCGTTTTGCTACTGGTTTCTTCATTCCATCTGTCTGACAGTGTAACTTGCAAAATCCTTAGCTGCTCTGTAGCAAAGCGCAACTGTGTAAATTGCTTGTGGTTCTGTTGCAGTTGCTTGTTGTTCTGTTACCAGCCTTTGTAATATCCCTCATTAAGTGGCTTAAAACCCCTTCAAAGAAACCTGCAAAGTAGGACTTAGTCCCAGTCTTTGTGCCAGCATCCTGCATGGACATGTTACAGCTGCTGGACATTTCCATAAACAACAATTTTAAGGATCAGCTAAAAGTACAATTTATGGAATGGTATGCTGAGCAGATTTCAGAACAGCTAAAGGTGGGGGATAGCAGCTCAGTTAAAGTGGACCTAAGATCTGCATCCCGTAAAGCACGCCATGCCCAATGGCTTTTGACAAGCATAGTGAAGCTGTCTACCTGTACAGAGGAATGTGTAGAGAGCTTCTGTCAGCTAGGCATACTGAGAGCTCACAACCTCTGCCTAGATGGTAATGTATTCTTTTATTTTTATTTTATTTGTCAGGCTGGTTACTGGGTGGTTCCCCCGCTTACCACTGCTCCATATCCCCACAGGTCATGATCCAGAAGCTGAAGCGAGCAGGTGCAATGAAAGGCAGAAGGATAGCACAGTACGTAAACTTAGACCAGTACTGTATTCTGGTTTCCTCTTGCCTTTCACAAACTTAGTACACATTTCCCCTTTTGTTTTTTAGACCCAAAAAGACACACCATAGGTGAAACCTTGATGAGCAGAGCCGGAGAGCTTGAGAGCTGTTCAATGCACAGACATATCATCGATGAAGACAAAAATAAAATGCTGTTGTGTTTCTTCACTTGTTGTTTTTTATTTTTTTTATAAATCTTTCACTGTGGCAGTAAAAAAAATAAATAAAAACACATGAACAGAAATGTGAACACTTGCTTTATTGGGGCACAGAATTGATAAAAACATTGCAGGGTGTGTGTGTCTGACAGCAAGTAAAGTACACCGGATTGCCAAGAAACAGTATCACATGGCCTGCTGAAAAAAGTTATGAATGACCGCTGTAACACTACTATCGTGTCTTAAAGGTATAGCGCGACAACAGCGATGATATCTTTACAGTGATCATTAATAGATCTACATTATATATAAAAAAATGTGCATGGGTGGTAGTGGGGGGCAGTAAAAACTTGAGGATTCCTGATTGTGACACTGGGGGATTGTGCACCCCCACTGTTACTTTTATGTTTCTGGGGGTGGGGGCAGGGTTGTGGGTGCTGAGAGGGAGGGTCAGGTGGGTGGGAGGGAAAATAAATATATATATATATATATATACAGTAGAAGCCTCTTAAAGGGGACACCTCCGTGGATGCCCTATTGTCCTCTTTAAGCAGCCATCTCATTTATCAGAAGCAGCCTTTTTTTTCCATCACAACCAGAAAAAAACTTTGCTCATGAGACACACACACACGTTACAGTAACAAACAAAACAGAGAAAACAAACAAAACATCTAGAAGTACTGGATACCAGAAATTTTTATGATTACAGCTCCTTTTTGTAAAAGTATATTAGGTTTGGGTCTTGATTTAATCTTTATTTAATTGGTGAAAGAAACATGCTGAACTTTAATTAAAATCACTTAGCTTCACTTAGCAACTTTTGAGAGAGAGGAGTTGAGCAGCTGCAAAGCCTCGATAACTTTTATGTTCTCACTCAGTGAGAGGTCAGCTCTTTAGTTGTTGCTTGTAGATACCATCCTGCAAACCAAACACACTCCAGAGAGAGATGCTAAACACATGCCAGAGAGATGCTAAGCAGGTGGGACTGTGAAACAGCTTAAATGCAGGGCACTTAATGAGGCACAATTACATTTTCAGCACCTTTTCCTACACCTGTGACTAGATAATTGTCCCAATTAAGTGACAGGACCATCCCAATTAAACAGAAGCTAGTCCCATTGAATAAAATTAGCAGCAAAAGGGGTGCCCAGGGGATCGTCCCAATTAAGTGGACGTCCATTTTAACCACGTCCCCTTTAAGTGGCTTCTACTATATGTGTGTGTATATATATATAGATAGATATATATATGTATATATATATATATATATATATATATATATATATATATATATATATATATATCTATATATATCTATCTATATATATATATATATATATATATATATATATATATATATATATATATATATGTAGAAATAACTGCACATGCATGGCAGTGGATGGGGAGCACTAAAAAAGAACAAAAAGACAGAGGATTCCTGAGCATGACACTGGGGGATTGGGCACCCCCAGTGTCACTGTAATGTTTCTGGGAGTGGGGCGGTGGGTGTTGAGAGTGAGGGTCGGGTGGGCAGGAGGAAAAACTGTTTTAAGATGCAGATATCAGAGTGATTCATGGATGCTGAGGCGACAGGGGTGCAACTCCAACATGTTGTTCCATCAGAAGGAATGCGCTGATTCCTTTTTTGATAGCAAGAGGTCTACAGGGCTATGCCCACTGTAGCCCTAATAAATGGAGTGGCTGCCTTGCTAGGAGCCAGGTGTAAACATTTAAAGATTGTAGTTAAACTGGGAGATTGCAAATGGCCTGGGACAAACAGCAACCTGTAAAGCCTGAAATACAGTAGCACAAGCAAGGCAGAGAACAACAAAGGCAGGGCACTGGGAAAACTAATAAGCACCCAAGAACCAAAACAGACAGAAACAGGAGGTAGAAGAGAACAGGAATGCAGCAAAAGTAGTTGACTGAGAGAAGAAGGAAGCACAAACTGCAACCAGGAAGGTAGAAAAAAATAAATACTGACCTAGAAAGCTGGTAGAGGCACAAACCAAAGGAAGCACGAAAGCACAAATGCAAAAGCGGGAGACAAAGACAGGAGAATTGGGGGTGCAGAGTCTCTGGCTGCAGTAAACAAATAGTGCTTCTGAGTCAGATTGGAGAAAGCTGGCTTAAATAACTCAGGCAGGGGATGCGGCTGGTTGCTCCCCCACTTCAAACATAGTCTTTGAAATCTCTTGGCCCTCCCGGTATGCCCCAATTTTTCCCTGCCTATACTGTCACAACAGACACTACTTGGTCTTCAGCTCCATCCCCTACCCCTTACTTCCTACTAAGATTTCCTTGTGCCTACCCAGTGCCAGCTTGAAGCCCATCACTGTTTTTAACCCACCCCCACCTCCTCTGGAAGCCTGTTCCAGGAATCCACCACTCTTTCAGTGAAGAAGTACTTCCTCACATCTCTTTTGAATTTACACCTTCAAGTTTCATTGCATGTCCCCTTCTTCTCGTGTATCATTTCCTCTGAAAAATGCTCACCTCCTGTAATTTATTTACCCCTGTGAGGTATTTAGATGTCTCTATCATATCTCCCCGCTCCCTTCTCTCTTCCAAGGAGTACATACCTTGGTATAACTTGGTGTGATAAGTCAAAGTAGGCAAGATGCCCATTAAATTGTCTCCCACTCATAGTGGGTTTGTCATCATTATTACTCAGTAGGAATTTGTCCAAGTGTTTTTTGAATGTATCAAATGAGGGAGCATTGACTATAGAATTTGACAATCTGTTCCAGATTCTGGCTACATGTATGTTAAAATAAAACGTTTAACTGTATGTACCCTAGGTAACATGATTTGTTTATTATGGGATCTAAGAATGTTGTTTCTTTGTACTGGTCGGATACCACATTGATTTCACAGTGCAAGGTTATGCATAAATTTATACATAAATAATACAGTAGGTCTCCCCTTACTCTTCTGGTCTTCAAAGAAGATGTTTAGTTTTGGTTTTAAGTTTTCCTCCCATTAGTGCTTTATTTGATAAAACTGTGCTACTGTATGATGAACAGCCCTTTGGGACAGGGCTACAGGTAGGAATGACAATGGGGGAAGTGGGCAGGGCTACATTTACAGAGATATTGCTATCCTCTGGGTCACAACATTAATTTTCATTGATATCATCGGAGTTTATATTTAGCAGAGGTTCATATCTATTGCTCAAAATCACATTATTTCCCATTGTCCTACGTCTAGTCTTAGATTCGTGGCCTACCTACAGTAACTTCAGTCCAGTCTTCCCCTTCAGAAACATCTAGGTCATTTTCCCCAACTGCACGTTTCCGTTTTTCATGGTGTTTACTTTTGCCCTGTAACTCAGTAACAGGATTAGATGTAGGATAATCAGGATTAATATTAGTTCTATCAGTATTGCCCGAGGATGGCATCAAGTTTGTTTCCCATAACATTGATGCCATTGTCTCCTGCTGATTTTCAATCTGAGTTAGTCTATTGTAGAATGTTTCAATATCTTCTCTTAAAACGCTATTATTTACACATTTATCACAAATGAATGAAACACTCTGGGGGAGAGTAACAAGCAGGGCATACATGCCACAGGTTGGGCATCTTAGTCCTGTTTCTCCATCCAGAGTCACAATTATATCTCTCGTGTTGGTTGTGGAGGGGACAGTGGACATAGTCCCTGAAGGAGGCGACTTTAAGCAAATTAAATCTGACATTTTCTATGCTGGTATGGATCAAGTATAGGTGCTCTAAAAGCAAATAGTAGGGAACATGCACTTACACTCAGTATGAGTATTCTTTACTGCCCTCTTTCCTTCTTTCCATGTGTCTTTGCACACATCTTCATGCATGTAGCCTCGCTTGCACTCATCCCACTTGTATGGGGCTGTGAGAATTTACCCCAGTTAACCAGTTTCCAAGGTGCAGCCCCACTGGGCCATCTCAACTCCTGTGACTGGTGGGTGGAAGCTGTCAGTCGGACCCCAAGCTCCATCAGCAAGATTCGGCATCCTGAGGATTTAGCCCAGTTGACCAGTTTCCAAGGCACGGCTTGTTAATATCGCCTCCAAAGCCAGGAATACCAGTAGACAATCAGACACTGAAGATAACAGCTGATTGTTGCGTGCAGCAACAGCCAGACCTTGATTGACTGCTGTGATCGCGGACTGTCTCAGGATGCTTCTTCGTGTCTTGGGCTGCTCCCTACAGCTTCAGAGCCACAGGGTGTGTAGCAGCAAGCTATTGGATGAAACCTTTGTCTCTGGGGTTTCTGTTGTGCACT
This sequence comes from Neoceratodus forsteri, assembly GCA_016271365.2. Classification (NCBI taxonomy): domain Eukaryota; kingdom Metazoa; phylum Chordata; order Ceratodontiformes; family Ceratodontidae; genus Neoceratodus; species Neoceratodus forsteri. The sequence continues at coordinate 758,618,557 of CM057452.1, forward strand.
TTGGGGAGTGTATTTTTGGTTGCTGGATCAGTTGGCCTTCTGTTTGGGAACAGTGAAAAGTGTTAATTCCTGGAATATTTTTGAATGTGCCCTGCTTTGTTTCATTCATTGCATACCTGAGTGCTCCTAAAAGACCTTGGTTCCATTATACAGTAAATGCATGTCTAGACACTGTGCAATTGCACTAAAACCACAGGGTAGTGAACCCTTATTTTTGCCTTGTAAATAACCAGACATCTTGAGCCTAGTTACATCAATCTGCCTGCTAGCATTTCATGCTGTGTATGGGTATACAGTAGGAGTCCCCCATATGTAACCTAGCTCATCTCCCAGAACTTGTTTCCTTTGTCCTCCTTGAACTGTAACTGTATCCTCTAACCTGTTCACAAAGCCTGCTTTTCTTTTTTTCTTTTTATTTCTTTGACTCTATTTATTCACTACATTTTGCTCCTCTTTTGTGGCTACATACCGCCCAAATTTGGGCACCAAAAACCCACTGACATCCATTGTATTGCTGTTGCCCCCCCCCCACTCCTTAAGTTTAATTTAATTCTTTAACTTTCCTTTTTGTGCCCCGCTGCCCTCCCTGCTGCTAAAGACAGCAATTGTGGGATTCAAATTATTCTTAGGCACCAAGATACAGCCCTTGCTGAGCTGTTTCAGCTCCCTCCCCCCTCCTAGCCTGTCTGCCTTGCTAATCCCCTTATCCCCGCCCAGCCATTTTAGTGCCACAGCTAACCTTTTGTCTATGGCCTATAACTTAAACCTCCCATCACTTTCTTCAGGTGCAGCCCTACTGGGCCATCTTAGCTCCTGTGACCAGTGGGTGGAAGCTGCTGACCAGACCCCAAGCTCCATCAGCATCCCGAGGATTTACCCTGGTTAACTAGTTCGCAAGGTATGGCTTGTTAATATTGGCTCCAAAGCCGGGATATACCAGTGGGCAATCAAACACCAAAGATAACAGCCGATTGGTGCGTGCAGCAACAGCTAGACCTTGATTAGCTGCTGTGATTGCGGACTGTCTCGGGCTACTTCTCCGTGTCTCGGTCTGCTTCCCTATGGCTTCAGAACCACAGGGTGTGTAGCAGGAAGCCATCGGATGAAACATTTGTCTCTGGGTATTTGGCCCACCCCCTCACCCCCTCCCTAGGCTACATTAAATACATACTAGCCCCTCCTTATTCTTGGAACAAGCTCTCCTATTGGGTAGTTTTTAGTGATAGCTGTTGCACCGACACTGAATAGACTAATCTGCTGTTTCTTGCAGTCTGTTGGACTATGGCACCTATGTGCCTTCCCCTTGCCTAGCCACGAGTAGCTCGAATCGGAAGCTGCCATATGCTTGCAAGGAAACGTAGTCCCTCCTGAAACTGGTATCAAAAGCGTGTCCCTCTGCAACTCGATTTGCAGTATTACTGTTGTACTCTATTAAGCAACAAGGAAAAGTCAATCCCCTGGGACTTGGACCTTATTTTTGATCAGGAGTGGCAGTTAATTTGCCCACCTTATTTTGTACTGATCCAAGCATCACTTACCTGCCAAAACTGACACTGTGTACAGTCCTAAAAATGCAGGTCACATATTTTCTGCTCCATCACATACTACCATACTTCCTTATTATATTAACCATCATCCACAAATCACCTAACAGTGTGAACAAACTTGGCACTACCATGGACCACTTGGGCATGCTGGGCCCTGCTGATCATTGCGCTCAAGTAATTCAGTTACCCTCATGGGAACCATCAATGCAGGTCTCCTGGCGGGCAGGTACCTTGCCTAGGAGGGTCTTAGAGTGTACAGTTCCATTGTTTTTGATGCTCCCCCAACTCCCACTGTCATTTTTGGTCAGCGTGCTTGTCTATATGTCATTAGGCTACCTTGGTGTCCGCCTCAGTGACCCTCCGAAACAACCTGATTATCCGAGCAAATGAGAATGGACTAGAGCCTCTAGATTACTTCTAGGGGCACTAAAGAAACTCTTGATGCTCTTGTTACTATGCTCTGAAAATATAAAGCTGAACTCCGATCCTCCTTCAGCTATCCCTTCACCTGCCGACCTTTCCTATATTAAAGGCATGAGTTTAATGCACATCAATGTGTGCAGTCTACTAAAAAAGCTTGATTCTATACAGGCCTGGATCATTCATGCTAAGCCTGATGTCATGGCCATCTCCGAATCCTGGCTTAGACCAAGTACCTGAGACTTCAAGGTGAATATTCCATCCTATACCGTTTTCAGATCAGATAGGCTAACAAAGGGTGAGTGACCATTTATGTCCATGATACATTTTCAACCACTGTAATTATTTCAACCTCAATTCCCAAGGAATTTGAATGCCTTACTCTCAAAATCGAGCTTTCCTCATCGGTCTCCTTCTGCGTTATAGGAGTTATAGGCCCTGTCAGCTGGTCTGCAGATTTTAGATCATTTAAATTATATGATGGGGTCCCTGTCTTCTGAAGTTATTGTACTAGGTGACCTTAATATGGACTGGTGTTTCAGTGTCTCCAAACCCCTCAAAAACCTCTGTGACTCTCTCAGTTTATTCCAATTTATAACTGAAGTAACTCATCCAAACAGGAAGAACCCAAACAATAGCACGTTGTTGGATCTTATTCTAGTAAGCAAACTGCACCTGTTTCCCCTACTGGTGTGTTATTTTCTGTTATCAGTGACCACTGTTTTGTGGCCTGTGGCTACAAAACCAGCCTCTATGGCCAAATTTTCTATCAAGAGGAATCGTTGTAATTTTTACCTATGTGCGTACCTCTCAGATATGCAAAACTCTCTGAAATGGTAAGATTTCTATCTAGCAAAATCTGTAAACATGGCCTATGACATTTTTCAAGAAACTGTGCTGGGGCACTTAACAAACAGGTACTCCTGGTGAAAATTTGTACTAAGAAAAAATCATGCCAGTGGTTTATGGCAGAATTGAAGGCTGCTTTTTATGATAGAGACCTGCTATGGAAACAAGCATGGAGAACCAAGCTTCTGGTGGACTGGACCTCATTTAGGAGAGCCAGGAACTTTTGTACTAAGATGGTTACGGGAACAAAGGCAAGCTTCTACAGGGCAGAACTTGATGCATCTTCCAGGAGCTCTGCTAAGTTCTGGAAAACCCTTAGGGCCATCGAAGGGCATTCGTCTTCCAACTCCCTCCCTGTAAAAATCACCAATGGTAGCATCACTGTCACTGATAAACAAACAATCCATGATCATCTTAATAATCATTTCACCACTGCAAGGCTGGCCTTTGATACTTCTCCAGCCAATAACCTCCACTCACAACTTGGTGCACATGACCTTGCTGACCTTGCTGCCCCAAACACTCCAGCAGTGTTTTCTTTATAGCCTGCCTTCCTGAAGGAAGCTGAAGATCTACTTTTACACCTGGATACCATAAAGAGTGCTGGAGCAGACCTCTTAGATAATTTTTTCTTAAAAATTAGTAACCAGGTCCTGGCCGTTCCAATTACGCATCTCTTCAACCTGTCTCTCCAGCATGGTGACATTCCTCCCATCTGGAAAACTGCCCACATGATCCCCTTATTCAAAGCAGGTGACCCTTGCGATCTCAATAACTACTGACCAATCTCAATACTTCCTAGTCTATCTAAAATGTTAGAGAAAATAGTGAGTGCACAGCTCAAGAACCACTTAGAATCCACAAATCTGTTAAACTCGCTACAATCAGAATTTAAGCCATGCCACAGCACTGTCTTGGCCCTTGCAAAGTTGACTAATAACAGGCTGAGGGCTCTGGACACAAAGAACTTGAGTTTTGGACTGCCATCATCTGTCAGAATAACGGAGACACCATGTCACCTGTACTCACCCTATCCCACTTCCTCCCCTTTCTCCTAAGGTTTAACTCCCTGAATTTATTCCCTCCTGCCTGCTGCCATTTATCCCCCTGCCCATTCAAGCCTTACTATACAATGGCAAGAAAGAATCTTGGATTGTGATTGGTCAGTTTGGGGCTGGACCCGTGGTGTTATCCCAGCATAATGCCATAGGTCTAGTCTCAGCCCTGTGAATCAATATTGATGAGCTCTATGAGCTGCATATCTTTTTTGCATCTCCTCTTAAGAAACAAAAATATTTTTCCACACTAATAAAAACATTCTTTAAAATTATTTTTTTTATTTTATATATAACGACAAGCCATTGCATAATAGGAATAATGCACGTCAGGGTGTGTCATTTGGGATAATGCCATGCCTGGGGCATTGGAAGCACTTGACCTGCGGCCTCATGCCCAACCCCCCCCAGGCATGGCGTTATCCCCAGCATGGCACATGCCCTGTAATGCATTATTGCTTTAGTGAACTATTCCTCCGCCTTTACTAGTACACTTCCTGACTACCCTTCCCCCTCTTGGTTTGGTCTCAGCCCTATCTTCAAAATAGCTCCTTCCTTTCTCCCCCTGTTCCCCTAATTCTTGGCTACCCTCCTTTCCCACATTTATTCTGTATATACTACTCCCTAGGTATCAGTCTTCCCTACATTGCCTGTTCATTGAATATAGTCCCTACTTTCCTGCTAATTGAATATGGTCCCTGGGTATAATTCCCCCTTTGGACCTTAACCTGCTGTAAACTGTTAGAGTATAGTCTAAGTCTGTGGTCCGCTTATGTTTACTATATACAGAATGTACCCTGAGTGCTGGCCACGATTACTGCTTGTAAACGAACCCTGTGTGCTTAAACATTGTACTGTCTGGATAATTACCCTACTGTACATATTGATCTGTTTACTATCTGTATATCCTTTTCTGTGTATGGAAAATGTTCAATGTGTATTCTATCTGATTGTAGTATTGAAGATATGTATTTGTACATTCTATTGTTTTGTTTATGATTTGTCCAGGTCCATCTTGAAAATTAGCTTTTGTTCAATGGTGATCGCCTGGTTAAATAAAGACTTGATTAAATGATTGATTGATTGATTGATTGATTGAATTTAAGAGTGCTGGGCAGGAAGTCTTGTCTGGTTACTTCCTGTACCATGCACTTGCCCAAAGTTACTACAGTGCAAAAGTTTTAAAAATAATAAAATATATGCCACCTCATGCGGTGGTCTTCTAATACAGGAGAAGCGTCGCCTGCCCTGCTACACTAAAATGCACAGTTTACAACAAATAGGCTCGAGGTGTGGGCAGTGGAGCTAGGAAAGCCTCCACAGTCCCACAATGCCTTAAATGGAGGAAGTAAAGGCAATTCTCATTTCTGTGGCAATGGCCGGAAAACAATTCCTCTCACCAGAGGGGCGCAAGTGGAGATATACAAATAGAGTTAATTAATCTTCAAAAATGCTGCAGCAAGTTGCACCCATTCTAGCTATAGGCAGATGTAAACTGCAAACACATTGAGGTCCTGCTGTATCTCCTCATAGGGCTTCTGATACAGACCCTGTACCACTTTAGTTGCCCTCCTCTGGACTGTCTCTACTCTGTCTATATATTTCCTAAGATGTGGTCTCCAGAACTGGGCTCAATACTCCAGATATGGTCTCATTAGTGATCTATACCGAGGCAACACCACCTTCCTCCTTCTGCTACTGATACCCCTCCCTGTGCACCCTAACATCCCACTGGCCCTTCCCACTACCTTGTTGCACTGCTTCGCCACCTTGAGATAATTAATCGGATATGATTATTCTCAGTTCCCTTTCCTTTTTGGTGATAGGAGTGCTGCTGAAGTGTGGCCAGCATCAGAATCCAACTAAATCCAGTTCAACTCCCCAATTGCTGCTTATAGGAGTCTTAAAATCTTGAACGCTATTACTTTTTCTTAGTCACCTTCTTTCTTCTTTCCATAATTTTAATAGTGGATTCTTGGTCTCATTATTAGGCCGAACCATGATTAGCCTGACCACTAATGGCAAGATGACCTCTCATCAGTAATGCCCCTACTCTTTCAATTTTAACATGCCAATGTGAGATGTAGTACCACACCTTTGAGCAGCATTTGGGGGAGTAGAAACATAGAAACATAGACTTTGACGGCAGATAAGGACCGCTTGGCCCATCTAGTCTGCCCATTTCCCTACCTACAGGATAGGCCCCAGATCCTAGTTAACCAACAACCTATTTCTTCCTACCCCCCACAAGAATTGCCTTATGTCTGTCCCATGCATCCTTTAGTCTCTCCTCATACAGCTTCTCTTGCAGACCCAGCACCATTTTAGTTGCCCTCCTCTGGACTACCTCTATCCTGTCTATGTCCTTGCGGAGATGGGGTCTCCAGAACTGGACACAGTACTCCAGATGGGGTCTCACCAACTGTCTGTACAGAGGGATGACAACTTCCTGTTTTCTGCTGCTGATGCCTCTCCTATACATCCCAGTATACCCCCAGCCCTCCCTACTGCCTTCTCACATTGCTTGCTAACCTTAAGGTCATCTGATATGATTACCCCCAGGTCCCTTTCCTTTTTTGTTGTTGTTACTACCTCCCTACCCATTGTGAATTCTTCCCCTGGGTTCTTGTTTCCCAGGTGCATTATTTTGCACTTCTTTGCATTGAATCCTAGCTGCCATACTTCTGACCATTCCTCCAACCTTGCCAAGTCCCTTTTCATCCTTTCCATGCCTCCTTGTGTATCCACCCTGTTGCAGATCTTTGTGTCATCTGCAAAAAGGCATACTTTTCCTTTCAGTCCCTCTGCAATGTCACTGATGAAGACATTAAAAAGGACTGGACCCAATGCTGAACCCTGTGGTACCCCACTAGTAACCCCTCTTTCTTCAGAGTGGACTCCATTTACAGTTACGTTCTGTGTCCTGTTGTCCAGCCAATGTTTTACCCAGGCTACCACCCTGTGACCCATTTGACTATTAATCTTTTGTGTGGGACTGTGTCAAATGCCTTGCTAAAGTCTAGGTAGGCCATGTCCACAGCCCCTCCCTGGTCTACTACTTTGGTCACCCAGTCAAAGAAATCTATTAGATTCGTCTGACGTGACCTTATCTCTGTGAACCCATGCTGCCTTGGGTCCTGTGCTCCACTGGCCTCTAGGTACTCAACTGTTCTTTCCTTCAGAAGTGACTCCATCACTTTCTCTACCACAGAGGTCAGACTGACAGGTCTGTGGTTTCCTGCCTCTGTCTTCGTCCCACTTTTGTGAAGGGGAATCACATCCGCCTTCCTCCAGTCCTCGGGTACCACACCATCCTCCCATGATTAATTAAAAAGAGTAGCCAGTGGTTTCACTAGTTCCTCCCTTAATTCTTTTAGAATTCTGGGGTGAATTCCATCAGGACCCATTGCTTTGTCCATCTTCAGTTTTAGGAGTTCTTTGCAGAACCCTTTCTTCTGTGAAAGGACTGGGATCGACCCCCTATCAAGAGTGCTTCTGTTAATTGGATTAGGCACTTCCCCCTCCTGTTTTGTGAATACTGAGCAGAAATATTCGTTCAGTATCCCTGCTTTTTCACTGTCCCCCTCTGCCCACCCACCGTTCATTCTATTCAGCCTCACTATCCCTCCCTTTGTCTTTCTACGCTCGCTGATGTACCTATGAAAGGTTTTATCCCCTTTCTTAACTGAGTTGGCTATCTTTTCCTCAGTTTGGGCCTTTGCTATTCTGACTTCCCTCCCTGCTTCCTTCTGCCTTAACTGGTACAGCTCTCTGTCCTGCTCCTTTTGTGTTTCCTTATACTTCTGGAATGCTATCTTTTTCTTCCTGACTTTCACAGCCACCTCTTTTGAGAACCATAGTGGCTTTTTCTTTCATTTTGATTTGTTTATTTGCTTCACACAAAGACTTGTTGAATCTGTGATGGCAGTTTTGATGATTCCCCATTGTTGCTCCACACCTCCTTCTAGCCTGTTTGCTAGTGCTTTTCTGAGGCACTCTCCCATCTTGCCAAAGTCAGCCCTCCTAGAGCCCAGTACCCTCACTTTTGTATGGCTTGACTCTGTAGCTGAGTTTAACATGAACCACACTGTTTGATGGTCACTTGTCCCCAGATGGCAACCCACTTCTAGATCTGAGATCCTCTCTCTGCCCCCATTTGAGAGTACGAGGTCTAAGATTGCTCCGTCACGATTGGGTTCCTAAACTAGCTGTCTGAGGCCTGCCACCTGTAGGGCATCAAGAAAGGCCCTGCTCTTGGATGTGGCTGCAGCAAATGTGCTCCAGTTAACATCTGGCATATGCATGTCTTCCATCAACAGTATCTTCCCTTTCTCTGCCATTCTAAGAATGCCTTCTATCATATCCTTGTCCATTCCCTCCCCCTGACTTGGGGGTCTGTACAAAACCCCTGTGCGGATTGTGGTGCCCTTTCCAGTCTCAAGGTGATCCACAGTGCCTCCTCTCCTCCCTGTTTACTCTTTTGTTCAGTTGCTTTTATCCCTTCCTTTACATAGAGAGCTACTCCTCCCCCTCTTCTCCCCTGCCTGTCTCCCCTGTAGGTTATGTACTCTGATATGTTAACATCCCAGTCATGGTTCTCTGTGTATTATGTTTCTGTGACTGCTACGATATCAGGCATCCCTCTTCCATCAAGAGCCACCAGCTCAGGGCTTGTTGCCCAGACTACGGACATTGGTACTCATTGCCCTCCATTTCCTGATGGCCTTACTCCTTTTGGCCCAATCCCTGTCCTTCTTGCCTTTGTCACTTTCTCCATTTACCCCTGCCCTTCTCCCTATCGACACCTCTATGTTGGTGTTTACCGCACTTACTACCATGATTATTTGGGGGGGCTAGGATTTCCCAGCTCCTTTCAAGTGCCTCCCCCATGGCTAGTTTAAAAGCTTGCCAATGAAGCATTTAAACCTATCACCTAGGATGCTGGTTCCCCTCCCAGACAGATGCAGCCCATCATGCCAGTATAGGATTGCATCACTCCAGGTGGACCCCAGTCCCCAATGAAGCCAAATCCCTGAGCTCCACACCAGTTTTTCAACCACTGATTAAATCCCATGGTGTAGAACACCTTAGCCTCTCCTATGCCATAGATGGGCAGCACCTCTGAGAAGGTTACCATGCGTGCTGCTTGACTAAGGCCCCTCCCCAATTCCACAAACTCTTCCTGCACTTCTCTAATCCCTTTCTTAGCCAGGTCATTTGTCCCTAGGTGGACAATGACATCCAGCTCCCTCCCCTGTGCAGCTGCTCTGGCAATCCTGAGGATTCACTCCCTGTCTCTCCAAGCCATCGTGCCAGGCAGGCACCTTACCTCCCTCTCCCCTTCCTCACCCAGTTCTACCTTCCTAACAATGAAGTCCCCCACCAGGAGTTGTTTCCTTCCCCTGCAGGGTCCCCTGCCACCCTCCTATGGGTCTCCTTTGTGGAGGTTCCCAGCATCCTCCGTGGTCTCCACTGAGGGTGCCTACATAGAGGTACCACACTTTGCCAAATGGCATAGGAATTGTGGAGAGGTACAACTGGAGGGATGCACCTCTGTTCCACCACCCTCACCCTCCCTGAGCCCACTGTGGTCCAACCGCTCCTCTTTCTTGGCAACCCCTGAGGCAGTGGCAGTGGCACTGGTGGTCCCTGGATGGAAGATGAGGTCCCACAAATCCTGGCCAACTCAGCCTGGAGATGAGCAACCTCCTCCCTCAGCCCAGAGAGGTGTCTGCAAATGGGACAACACCGCATCCTCCAGAATGTCTCCCGGAAGACTACTGCTCCACAGCCACTGCACTGCACCACTCCAATCATGTCTTATTTCTGGCCCCTTAACTGTTTGCAATCCTTACTCTTTCCTCTGTTTCTTTTCTCTCTCTCCCTACTTTCTGCCTGTGTGCCCTTTAAGTTCCTGATGGTCCTGTTCTGATACAAGAATATCCTATATTTCTCAGTAGACCACTTACTTGCTCAGAGGCAGACCTCCAGCAGCTAGAGGGGGCCAGAGAGCTACTCTTGCCCTTCTAGGATGGTGGGTCTTTGGTGGTTCTGTGATCACTCACTTTCTTTTCCCCAAACAGGAAGTTCCTGTTGTCAGTCAAATCCTGTGCCTATAAAATAGAACTAGCTTTAGGTGGAGGGGAGGGAAGGAGGGCAATATAGTCCCAGTACAGAAGTTCAGTCACACAGCAGTCCTTTCTCCTGGTGTCTTCTGCCAAGCTATTAGCAGAATCTTTCTAAGGCAGTCTTTAAATGTAGCTTTCTTCTAGCTAAGCCACTCCCCCTACTTACTAGATCTTTCTACAAGTAATTCAAACCTCACAGCTATTAAGTCCTTTCAATCACCTGAGATTTACACCTAGATAACTGTTCAGATACCCATTCAGTTCCGTTAACCCAGACACACACTTTTTTTGTTGTTTTGTTTGTTAGTTTTTTTACCCTAAATTAAAGGTCCAAGTACAAAAGTTCTTCTTCTTTAGTCCCAGCAGAGAAGTCCAGTCACACAGAAGTCCTTTCTCCTGGTGTCTTCTGCCAAGCTAGTACACATCTGAACGGTACCCTAAGGAGGTTTCCTCGAAGGTTCCCAAGAACTGCTCCCAACACATAGACTTGAACTTGTACAGGGTGCTGAGTGAAACATTGTTATCTATCTATGCCTGCCTGATGCAAAAATACATCTCTGTCCCACTAAAGCCTCCATGGACTGGAGCCCTGATTGCTTGTCCAAATCCTATCAAAAGTAATTGATGTAGACTGATTCCTGGAAGACATGAGAGTATCTAACACTATCTCAGAATAGCTGAACTTGAGAAGCCTTCTCTGCTCAGGAATCAAATATCTAGATGAAATTACAGTAAGCTGGAGTTGAGTGAAATAATGGTTCTTCACACAGATCATTATGCAGGAGGTGAATAAGAAATGACTTCCAAACCCCCAGATTAGATAGATTGGAGTACCTGATCCTACCTGGCCATTCTGGATCTGTCAAGACAAATGTTTCCACATGTTACACATTATTCCACAGAACAGCTGGAATTAGAGATATTAGCAGAACAGATGTACTTTAGAAGTTCCATAGCTGAAACAGTGCATCCAGTGTCACTGCCACTGGCCATCTGAAACCTTAGGATCTATAGTTGGCTGAGTTTATCTGCCTGAGAGGTTAACTCCTCTTCAACCCATATGGTTGTAAGGAATTCCAGATTAATTTCTGCCAGATTTAGTAATGTACCTTGCACAGTATGTCTTAGTCTGCAATGCATTATTTTGTTTCCTTTGTCACCTTGTTATCATAAGTAAGTGAAAATGACTGCATTGTCTTATTGGACTTCGTTAACCAATGACTGAACGGATCTTGGAAGTGAACCAATGCTAAATACGAGTAAATCGCTCACATTTACATCACATTATCTGGATCTTTCATACCTCTGGAAACCATACCACCATCAATGGTATCTGATCAAACTTTGAATTCCAGCCTGTCAGACTGGCATCAATTGTCAAAATCATCTTCAAAAGTATAGATAGAGTAATGCCTCTTAGACCATTCTGCATTTCCTCCCATCATTTTAGTGAGTTGTACACTGGATGTGGAATCCATACTGAGATGTAATACTGGTCTGATACTGACACCAGTGCAAAAGATGAAAAACTGAATGGGTCTCACATGTAATTTAGTAATCTGGCTCTGGTAACCATCTCTGTGCTGATCATCAGATACAAAATCCATAAACATCTGTAAGATGATACAATTATCTGTTTTGTAAATTGATTACTCTCCTTCATGAAATTCTCCATTCTCTACTGAAAGAGGAAGCTTCAACCTAGACCTATGCAAAAATTCTGCTCACATGTTTTTGGCGCTAAGAGGTTTGTAAGGAACTCTTCTCCTTGTCTGTTACCCACCATAGTCCTGGAGGACCAGCATGGTCCTGTGAGCAGATCTATGAGCTAAATATTCTGTTTACTCCCTGATCAGGGAATTATCCAAACAGGGGTACACATAGTGGCCTTTTTTCTGAAGATGACTCAAGATCACCACTAGGACTGTCAACATTAGGTAATACACAAAAGGGGCCAGTCATGGTAGAGACATACATGTTTTTGAGGTCTATAAACAAGGTAAATAGTCAAGACCTGTTTGTTAGAAATAGGCTACAGTCACAAAAGGACATAATTGGAGGTTTCTGCGTAGTAAATTCAGGAGGGATGTTAGGAATTTGTACATCACTGAGAGGGTGATGGAGCTATGGAACAGATTGTTGCTTGAAGTAGTGGAGGTCGGTGGTATGCTGACAGGAGGTCAACTACTGTGAAGACCAGCACAGTGACAGATCTCACCTGAAAGCAGTGAGTCACTATGCTGGTCCCTTCAGACACTGGGGGTGCAGCTCCCGGTGTTGTGCCCCCTCCTCAATCCAACTCTGACTCAGAGTTGGATATCTAAAGACCAGGGGCGTGTGGGGGAAGAGCCTCCCACATGGGGGGGTTTGAGGGGGCACAGCCTCCTGACTGAAACACACTAGCATCCCTGACAGTACAATGCCAATACTCAGCATTGTGTCTGTCGCTGTCGGGGATGTTAGCGTGAGCACTGTCGCAACGCTATAGTAAAACTGAGGCAGGTACAGTACACTAAATGGGTTGAGTCATAGCTGAGACTGAGAAAGAAGACATTTAGTCCAAAGGGGAAGTATTGGGGGGCAGGATTGTCAGTGGGAGAGGCAGAGGAAGACAATGCTCCAGAACACTAGGTCAGGGTGTGGTAGTATAGACTGGGCAGACTCAATTGACCATTGGTCATTCTGCCAACAGATTCAATGTACAGTGGTCTCTATGTTTCACAAGGACTGTCTGGTTGAAGACAGCCCAAAGAGGAGGGTATCATGATAAAATTGCTGGCCCTGAGTCAAATCTCAGGAATCCTTCTTGAGAGTAGCAGATTGGAATATACAGAAATACATTTGCTAGATCACTGGGGGCTAGGAAATTCCTGGCTGAACTGTCATGTTAATCAAATTGAATGGTTTGATTAAGCTCTAACTAGTCTGACAAATGTGTTGAGACTCTTTAGGGTCTAGAATCAGGCAACAGCATTCCAGTATCTTGGGCACTATAAAGGAAATCAAATAGAATCCAGTTTCCCTCTCTTATGATGGAACCAGAACAATTGCTTTCATTCTGAATTTATGAGCCAGGGTCTGGTGCACTGCTTTCCATTCCCTGGGGGGGAGTAACAAAAAAAATGGTCCCTTGATGGCGGCATGAAGAAACTCTATTTTGTTTCATAATTTTGTGAAATGATCTATAGTACCCTGGCATGTGACATATTCTGGGCCACTTTAACCCCCCCCCCCGAGGAATACTGAACAATAATGGACCCACAAAATGTCCTTCAAAGTAACAGACCTTGCAGTGTGGCTCTTGGAAATATCTGCATGGGATTGCCTTTCTACCTTGCTAAATCTGAATTTGGAAAGGTACTGCTAAACCCTGTTCTCTGTATTCTTGAAGGGAAAGGGGTTGCCATAAATGAAATGGTATCTACTAAGACCTCTGTTCTTGGAGCTTTATTTGAAGGTTGCAAACAGTTTCCCTGGTACTGAAACGTTCTTTCCTTTATTTATTTATTTATCTTATTTTATTTATTTATTAGATCATCGGTTTACAGACCTTTGAGTCATAGACCCATTTACAAAGGCATCTCGTCAAGAGAAGCCTTTAGGATTTCATACAAGTCTTAACTAAATGACATGACACTTTAAAATAACACTAAAAAGGAGATTTGTAGATGTCTGGTCTGCTGATCAATGCCTCAGCCATGCAGCATTCATCAGCACAATGGAAGTTACTATACTTATTGCAGACAGTTCCAACAATTCTGCTAGGGAGTCCCCAGAAAAGTCATTTGTATTGAAGGAACTAGGGTCTGAATTGAAGAGTCATCTGGTAAATTATCTTACAATACGTTAACCCATTCAAACAGAGCTTGTGCTACCAATGTGAAGGCTAATGAAACCCTCAATACAGAAGTGGAGAAGCACCCCTACAGGCTGTATCTAGACACTTGTCATTAGTGCCAGCTAAGTAGCTCCTTCCTCTCGGAAGATTTATTTATTTATTTATGTATTTATTCAAGAAATCACGAATTACAACCATTTGAGTCATAGACTCATTTCTAAAGGCTTCACGTCAAAAACTAGTTACAATAACAAACAGTATACGTACAGTAGAATACACATAGTTACAAAGAAAGGAAGCCTATGCATGTGGTAGCTAGGCAATAAAGTGAACTTGCTGGGTGGACAGCAAGTAGACCTATACAATTGGTAGCTAAATAAATGTACAGTGTGTAGACAAAGGAGTTGACCAATACAATTACTGATAACAGGCATCAAACATAATGAGAGGTTCTATCTCATACATTGGGGAGCGGAGAAAAACTAAGGGCCATCTCAGCAGATTGAGATCAGAAGGAGGGTGGGTGGAAGAGGTGAGGGACCGGGCAGAGGTATTTAATGAGTACTTGGCCTCTGTGTTCACTGGGAAGGGGGATGGTATATCTACAAAGCAAGGCATGAAGGAATAGGAGTGGCAGTAAGTGGGATCAGGAAGCAACAGAAATGGAGCAAGAGGGAGGAGAGGTACCCAGGGGTGTCACATCTGGATAAGGATAAAAGGCCAGTAAAGTGGAGGGACGATGATGCTATCTTTGCCAAAGGGTGTGGTTAGCCCTCAAGGCCCTAAAAAAAGACAAATCTCCTGGGACGGATGGCATTCATCAGAGAGTACTATGGGAATTGGCGGACATACTGGCTGCACCCCTGGCGGAGCTCTTCAACAGGTCACTTGAGACAGGAAGGGTACCTAGGGATTGGCAAGAGGCACATGTGGTGCCAATCCATAAAGGGGGGTCATGGGAAGTACCAGGTAACTATAGACTCATCAGTTTGACCTCAGTGGTGGGAAGATTAATTGAGAGTATACTAAAGGAACGATTGGGGGTGTTCTTGGAGGAGGTGGGAGGTCTGGATAGTCGGCAACATGGGTTTGTGCAAGGTAGATCATGCCAAACCAATCCTGTGGAGTTCTATGAATGGGTAGCATCAGAACTGGACAGGGGAAAGCCTGTGGATGTATTATTCTTGGACTTCAGCAAGGCGTTTGACTCTGTCCCCCACAATGGTCTGGTGGAGAAATTGATGGGGTTAGAAGTAGGCCCTTTGATGGTCATATGGATTGAAAACTGGCTAGCTGGACACACCCAGAGAGTAGTGGTCTGTAGGGAGCTCTCGAACCCTAAAGAGGTTGGTAGTGGACTACCGCAGGGCTTGGTCCTGGGTCCGATCCTGTTTAATGCATACATATCGGACATCATGGAGGGTATAGGGTGTGAAATGAGTCTCTTCATGGATGACTCCAAGATAGGAGCAGTAGTTGAGGGAGAAGAGGGAAGTTGGCCTGCAAGGACCTGGACACCCTGAAAGCTGGGTTCACATGGAAATTAATTAATATCACCAAGTGCAAGGTGTTGCATCTTGGTTGGGGAAACCCTAAACACAGGTACACCCTGGGAGGGGAAGCTGGAGGCCTCAATAGGGAAAAGATCTAGGGGTCATGGTGGATGCATGTATGAATAACTCTGAGCAGTGCAGGAGGCGGCTAGCAAGCAAACAGGATGTTGGGATGCATCATAAGGGGATCACCTCTCAGAACAAGTAAGGATTCTGCTGCTGTACAATGGACTGGTTAGACCACACCTTGAGTACTGTGTACAGTACTGGAGACCACACTTGAAGAGGGACACACAGCTCTGAAGAGGGTACAGAGGAGGGCAACTAAGATGATACGAGGGCTGGGGATTTGACATATAAGGACAGACTTGAGGAGCTCTGCCTGTTTTCATTGGAGGAGAGGAGAGGCAGGGAGGACATGATTGAGGTCTTCAAGTACCTTAAGAGAAAAATAGAGGTAAACATGGAGGGATCTTTAGACTAAAGCAGGCAGGTATCACCAGAGGGCATGGTTTGAAGTTGGAAGGTGGAAGAGTGAGGGGAAGAGGAGGAGGTTTTCACTGAGAGGGTGGTGGACCCTTGAGATGCACTGTCTGGTGAGCTGGTTCAGAGATCCACAGTGGAGGGCTTCAAGAGAGGGTGGGACAGACACAGAAAGTGGATGTATCAGATGATGGCCTGTCCAAGGGGGGTGGGGATGGATGACAGGGGTTTCTGGAGCACAAGGGATGGGAGGGCCTCGGCACCCAACTAAGGATCTAAGGGTCGAGCAGACTCGATAGACCGTAAGGCCTAATCTGCTGGCAAACAGTATGTTAGGGTCTAATGGTGAGCAGCCCACCAGGGCTTTGTCTGGGGAATAATATACTAGGGATTGGACAAAGTCTGAATTTAGTGAAAGTTAGGGGATTACTAGGGAAAGGCCGAGAGCCACAAATATCTAAGGTGTTGGTAACTCGAGGCCAGTGACTAAGGCAGGTAAGCAATAAGTGGTAGTCAGATAGGGCCAGAATGAGGTTGGCAGTTGCATAGGCAGTTACGGGAGGAAAGGATATGCGTTCTTTTGGTTTTTTTAAATGCGCCTAATTTGGTGATGGATGTGATGGTGGGAGGGAGGGTATTGTACCAGGACAGGGCTCTAAATGGGAAAGATCACTGGGCTAGTGAAGTCCTGGTTCTGGGGACCTTCCATATAGTCTTAGAGGTTGCACATGTAGAGGCAGTGTGGGTGGCAGCCTGAAGGGAGGCCATGACTCCAACAGGGATTAGGCCCATGTGGATTTTTTGGTGAGGAGACAGGACTGGTATAAAAGTCTTTCTTCGAGTGAGAGAACATTGGTAAGTTCGTAGAGGGTGCAGGTGTGCATACTGCGGTCGGCACCAGAGAGGAGCCAGCAGGCCTTGTTGATGACTATTTGGATGTGGTGCAGAGCAGTAGGGTCAGCGGCAGCATAGAAGTAAGACCGTAGTCTACCAAAGATAAGACAGCAGAAATGACAGCCAGGTGGAGTGCTTCTGGTGTCAGACAGTCCCTGTGTCTGCAGAGAAGGCCCACATGGGCAATGGTGAGAATTTTGATGTGCTCATGAAATGAGAGGGTGGTGTCAAAGGTGACGCCCAGGTATTTATATGTCTGGACCTGTTCCAGGGTGAGGTGGGCGCTGGAGTAGATTGTCAGGACGAAATCTTTTGGTCTTGATTGGCAGTGGGTGAAGAGCATAGTCTTTGTTTTTTTGATTGTTGACAACCAGTCTGTGGTCAGCAAACCAGTGCTCAATCTGAAGGAAGGAGCTTTGTAGAGAACTCTGAAGCATGGAGGGGTCAGGATGCGAGGTGTAGAGAACATCATTGTCCGTGTAAAGAAGTAGATTCCCAGAGCAGGCTTTAGGCAGGGCATTGAGATATACGCTGAAAAGCAGGGGACCCAGGATTGAGCCCTGGAGAATGCCAGAGTGGACCGGGAGCATGGTAGAGAGGGTATTATTGATTTTTACACACTGTGATCTGGAGGAAAGGTAGCAGGAGAACCAGGAGAGGGGACCTTGGGAGACCCCGATTTGCTGTCATGTGTTAAGGATGAGGGGGTGGGAGACCATATCAAAGGCCTTAGAGAGATCTATGAACACAGCCCCTGCAAGGTTACTTTTGTCGAGCACAGTATGGAGTGAGTTGGAGAATTCTGTTAGGGCAGTTGTGGTGCTATGCCCAGCTCTGAAGCCACATTGCTCCCTGCATAGGAGGTTGTGTGAGAGGAGGTAGCTGGTGAGCTTGTCGGATACAAATTTTTCAAGTGCTTTGCAGAGAGGAGAGAGAATCGAGATGGGGTGATAGTTATTTGGAGAGGTGCTGTAGCCATTTTTTAGGATTGGAGTTATGGTGGCCATTTTCCATAGGGCCAGGAACTGGCCACTGCAAAGGGACAGGTTTAGGAGATCAGTGAGAAGGGAGAGAACTGAGTCAAGCACGAGGTATAGTATGTGCATGTCAAAAGTGTCTTTGCAGAAGTTAGAGCCTGAGAGCCTTTGACAGGTAAGCTTGGCTCATAAGGGGCTATAGTTCTGAGGTAGAATGGAGGATGCTGGAGGAATGGGGGAGTCGTGGGAGGAACGGGGTCGAAGAAGTTGCTGGGGAGGACTGCGCTAAGGTCTGAGAAGGTGGATTTGAGACAGTTGGCAATGCTAAGTCGGTCGGTGGAGATACTAACATTAACATTAAGCTGCAAGGGTGGGGGGAACAGGATTTACCATTAAGCTCCTTGATATTGTCCCAAAATTTCCTAGCACTGCCCCATGAAGTAGCCAGGGCAGTTCTGTAATGGTCAACCTTGGCCTTGTGGCTTGCCTAGGCGCATTTATTGTGGGCAGCATTGTAATTCTGTCTGTCACTCTGCAGTCCTGAGGCCATGGCTCAGTGCCAAAGGTTGTCCCTTGACTTGAGCTGCTGCAGGAGCTCTGGGGTGATCCATGGGGCAGTATGCTTCTTGGCTGCTGATTTGGAGATGGTGGCATAAGTGTGACAGGCTTTATTGAAGGTATCAGTGAAACAGTGTAAGGCATCATCTACGTGCTGGGTCTTGGGAATCGGGGACCAGTCACAGTTACTCAGATGCTGTTTGAGCTTGGTTAGGCAACCTGGGTGTAGTCGGCAGCAATATGTAGCATTTGGGGGTGGCTTTGGCAGCCGACAGGACCAGTTGAAAAGGATTGGGGAGTGGTCACTGAGGGAGCTGGGTAGGACTTCTAGGTTGGATATGTGGTGAGGGTGGTTGGTAAGCAAGATATCAAGGAGGGTGTGGGTACCATTGGCATGGCTAGCCCTGGTGGGCTGGGATACCAACTGGGTCATATCCAAGGCAGCGAAGGTATCCTTGACCTGAGTGGATGAGTTTGTAAGCCAATTTATATTGAGGTCCCCCACAAATATTTCTTCCAGTTTGTGGGGGAGGTTGACTAGGTAGTCAGTGAGAGTTTTGCAGGTAGAGGGTTGTTTACGAGGAGGAATATAGGCAACTGTAAGAGTTAGAGGTGTGCGGTTTGGGTCAGGGAAGAGTTTAATGGAGAGGGCTTGGGCAGCATAACCAAGTGAGAGGGTGGGTAGGGCCTGGTAATGCAGTGAGCTCTTTATGTAGAGAGCACAGCCCCCACCTCTCTTGCCCGTGCGATCTTCCCTAAGGAAGGAGAAGCCAGGAATGGAGACAAATGAGTCATGGGTCTTTCTGGACAGCAGGTGTCAGCTAAAGCCAGGATATCCAGCTGGTGTTGGGTTAACCAGCATTGCAAGGAGTGCAGTTTTTTTAGGTAGGCTGCAGATGTTCATTGTGGCTTTCCTAAGTCCTGAGGGTGACCCCGATTGGGGGGGTACAGCTGTACAGGATTGGGGTGCACATTGCCTGAGAGGAATAGGAGCATGTAGGAAATTCTCAGGAGGGAAACAAACAAGTGTCATCTGTCTGGGCAGCAGCTAGCCGGTTTGTCTGTTGGTGAGCTTGGTATGGGCAGTTGTGCATACACTGGGATTGCAAGGTGAAGAAGCGGACAGTATGGGGCCATGACCAGGAGGAGCGAGGGGGAGGTTTCTGAAGCAGTGTGTGAGGGGGTTGAGGGAGTGGTGGGGTGGGGAAGAGGTGTCCCAGGGTGAGGTGAGCTACCAGTAGCAGTAGTTTGCTTAAGGATGGTGGGTCTGGGTGTAAGTCACAGTGTAAAGTGAGCAGGGGTAGTAGCAGAACTGTTATTAGTATACAGATGTATGGGTTATGAGAAGCTGCCTTGGGGAGGGAACTTCTCAAGGCTGAGTATATAGGAGACTTACTGACCCCCATCATTGTGGCTATCACAGTAGCGTAGTGGTAGGGTGACAGCCTTTGGTAGGGTGACAGCCTTGGGTGCGAAAGGTACCCGGTTTGAAACCTCTGAGGGGATACTAGAGATGGTGCCTGTTGACAACCTGAGAGACAGTGCAGGGGCACTGAAGAGAGGAACAAGAGAACAGAAAGTGGGTGTTTGTCAGTGACTCCTACAGGTGGAAGTAGCTAGTGCAGAAGTCACTGGGCTAGATAAATACACTGTGAAGTGGGATTGGAAGCAGGGGGGACAAGAAAGTAGACAGGAGGGAAGGGAAGTAGACAGGAGAGTGGGCTAGAGGGAGGGAGGGAGTGAGAGCAGAGATGGTAGGAGGGTCTACATTAGTTTAGGTTTGGAGGACCAGGAGAGGCTGCAGGTGAGATGCAGGAAGGGGAAGCCTTCTGGTGGTGGGCCTATATAACCTGCTAATGGAGAACTAGGGACTTAGAAACTAGCAGAATAGGAAGTCACATGACAGGGGAGGTGCATAAATGAAGGGTCGGGCTTGGGTGAGATGGTGGCTGGGGTGGGTGGGGCAGTCGATGTGCAGTGTTGATGGGCTAACCCCTGAAACAGTGCAGAGAGGCCAGTGGTATTACTTATTACAGCCACTTTCCATTCCTGTTTGCTGGAGTTGTGCACCCCTGTGCTCTGAAAATGATTCTGTGGTTTGGGGGTTGGGGGTGAGGCCTATAAGCAAGAGAAGACAAAGGAACTTACTTAACATGCAACGGGAAGGCTGAGGGCTCTACTGTGCATGCGCACAATCTCTAAGGCCATGTCGGGACTAGGACCTGACTGTGTATGCACAAGGAAGTGAGTGAGAGGTGCCTGAAGGCTTGCCAGAAGGGAACACCAGCATGGAGGGGTAGGTCCTGATATGAGTCACACTGCAGCACAGCAAACAGGTAAATAGCTAGCAGATGTAATACACTGCATGCACAAGCCAAACAGGCTCTACCCATTTGAGACAGTCCCTCCCTTAAGGTAACAGTTGTAACAGTGGTAAATCCCCATAGCACTACAGTGAGACACAGAGAACAGAAACAATCAGCATTTGTGAGGGGAGAAAAAATGCGGTAGTATCAAGTCCAGAACTCCCCTGAAACAGTGCAGAGAGGCCAGTGATGTTACCTATTATGGCTGCTTTCTGTTTCCCATTGCTGGAGCTGAGCAGCCCTGTGCTCCAACGCTGATTCTGTGGCTTGGGGGTAGAGGTGAGGCCTATTATGGATGCTTTCCATTCCCCATTGCTGGAGCTGAGCACCCCTGTGCTCTGACATTGCTGGAGCTGAACACCCCTGTGCTCCAACATAGAGGTGGCGATAGGGAGAAGGGCAGGGGTAAATGGAGAAAGTGACAAAGGCAAGAAGGACAGAGATGGGGCAAAAAGGAGTAAAGCCATCAGGAAATGGAGGGTAATGAGTACCAATGCCCATAGTCTGGGCAACAAGCTCCTTGAGCTGGTGGCCTTGATGGAAGAGGGATGCCTGGATAGTGTAGCAGTAACAGAAACATGGTACACAGAGAACCATGACTGGGATGCTAACATACCAGGGTACATAACCTACAGGAGAGACAGGCAGGGGAGAAGAGGGGGGAGGAGTAGCTCTCTAGGTAAAGGAAGGGATAAAAGCAACTGAACAAAAAAGTAAACAGGGAGGAGAGGAGGCACTGTGGGTCACCTTGGAGACTGGAAAGGCACTGTAGTCCTGTGTACAGACCCCCATGTCAGGGGGAGGGAATGGACAAGGATATGATAGAAGGCATTCTTAGGATGGCAGAGAAAGGGGAGAAAATGTTGATGAGAGACCTGAATATGCCAGATGTTAACTGGAGCACATTTGTTTCAGCCAAATCCAAGAGCAGGGCCATTCTCGATGCCCTACAGGTGGCAGACCTCAGAAAGCTAGTTTCAGAACCCACTAGTGAGGGAGCAATCTTAGACCTCGTACTCTCAAATGGGGGCAGTGAGAGGATCTCAGATCTAGAAGTAGGTTGCCACCTGGGAACAAGTGACCATCAAACCGTGTGGTTCACGTTAAACTCAGCTACAGAGTCAACCCATACAAAAGTGATGGTACTGGACTTCAGGAGGGCTGACTTTGGCAATATGCAAGCATGCCTCAGAAAAGCACTAGCAAACAGGCTAGAAGGAGGGGTGGAGCAATAATGGGGAATTATCACAACTGCCATCACAGAGGCAACAAGCCTTTGTGTGAAGCAAATAAACAAATCAAAATTAAAGAAAAAGCCACTATGGTTCTCAAAAGATGTGGCTGGGAAAGTCAGGGAGAAAAAGATAGTATTCCGTAAGTATAAGGAAACACAGAAGGAGCAGGACAGAGAGCTGTACCAGTTAAGAGAGAAGGAAGTAGGGAGGGAAGTCAGAAGAGCAAAAGTTCAAACTGAGGAAAAGATAGCCAACTCTGTTAAGAAGGGGGATAAAACCTTTTATAGGTACATCAGAGAGTGTAGAAAGACAAAGGGAGGAATAGTTAGACTGAATAGAATGAATGTTGGGTGGGCAGAGGGGGACAGTGAAAAAGCAGGGATACTGAATGAATGTTTCTGCTCAGTATTCACAAATGAGGAGGGGGAAGTGCCTAATCCAATTGACAGAAGCACTCTTGATAGGGGGGGTCAATCCCAGCCCTTTCACAGAAGAAACGTTTCTGCAAGAGCTCCTAAAACTGAAGGTGGACAAAGCAATGGGGCCTGATGGATTTCACCCCAGAATTCTAAAAGAATTAAGGGGAACTAGTGAAACCACTGACTACTCTTTCAATAAATCATGGGAGGATGGTGTGGTACCCAAGGACTGAAGGAAGGCAGATGTGATTCCCTTCACAAAGTGGGACCAAGACAGAGTCAGGAAACTACAGACCTGTCAGTTTGACCTCCGTGGTAGGGAAAGTGATGGAGTCACTTGAAGGAAAGAATAGCTGAGTACCTAGAGGCCAGTGGGGCACAGGACCCAAGGCAGCATGGGTTCACAGAGGGAAGGTCATGTCAGACGAATCTAATAGATTTCTTTGACTGGGTGACCAAAGTAGTAGACCAGGGAGGGGCTGTGGACATGGCCTACCTAGACTTTAGCAAGGCATTTGACACAGTCCCACACAAAAGATTAATAGTCAAATTAATGAGCCTGGGAGTGGGTCCCAGGGTGGTAGCCTGGTAGGACAACAGGACACAGAGGGTAATTGTAAATGGAGTCCACTCTGAAGAAAGAGGGGTTACTAGTGGGGTATCGAAGGATTCAGTACTGGGTCCAGTCCTTTTTAATGTCTTTATAAGTGACATTGCAGATGGACTGGAAGGAAAAGTATACCTCTTTGCAGATGACACAAAGATCTGAAACAGGGTTGATACACAAGGAGGTGTGGAAAGGATGAGAAGGGACTTGGCAAGGTTGGAGGAATGGTCAGAAGTATGGCAGCTAGGATTTAATGCAAAGAAGTGCAAAATAGTGCACCTGGGAAACAAGAACCCAGGGGAAGATTACACAAAGGGGAGGGAGGTAGTAACAACACAAAAAAGGAAAGGGACCTGGGGGTCATCATATCAGATGACCTTATGGTTAGCAAGCAATGTGAGAAGGCAGTATGGAGGGCTGGAGGTATACTGGGATGCATAGGGAGAGGCATCACCAGCAGAAAACAGGAAGTTGTTATCCCTCTGTACAGACAGTTGGTGAGACCCCATCTGGTGTACTGCGCCTAGTTCTGGAGACCCCATCTCCGCAAGGACATAGACAGGATAGAGGCAGTCCAGAGGAGGGCAACTAAAATGGTTCAGGGTCTGCAAGAGAAGCCATACGAGGAGAGACTAAAGGAGCTTAATATGTATACCCTTGAAGAAAGAAGGGAGAGGGGGGACATGATAGAAACATTTAAGTACCTCAGTGGAATCAACAAAGTCCAAGAGGGTAGCATCTTTCAGAAAAAGAGACGTGCAAGAACAGGGGACACAATTTAAAGATGGGGGGGCGGTTCTGGGGCAATGTGAGAAGTATTTTTTCATGGAGAGGGTAGTGGATGCATGGAACAGCCTTCCTGAGGAGGTTGTGGGGTCTAAAACTGTGGGAGAATTCAAGAATGCATGGGACAGACATAAGGCAATTCTTGTCGGGAGCAGGAAGAAATAGTCTGTTGGTTAACTAGGATCTGCGGCCTATCCTGTAGGTAGGGAAATAGGCAGACTAGGTGGGCCAGGCGGTTCTTATCTGCCGTCAAAGTCTATGTTTCTATGATTCTATGATTGCTGTTTGCTTGAGCACTGAAATTGCAACACTCATCACTGGAGGAAACACACATTTCTCTATATGTGTGCCTTGAAATAGATAACTCTTGCTGCGACTTTTCAGAAATTGCTTTTTCAAATCCTGTACAATTCATCTTATTCCTTTTTTTGGACCATATGTGCAAAATGTTTCAACTTAGTGAAATTGTTGGGAACATTACCTAAATAGGTCAATGCAGTGTTCACTTGCAGTGTATTGGCAGACTGGGAATCTGATAGATGCAAAATACTACAAGTCTCTTAGATCGGATATTCAGTAACCTGCCTAGCAAAGCACTGTGGACTCCTGATGGTCCTCTGACCATTCTCTTTCTTGTTCTGAATCAGAATCCAGAGATATGGTTGGATTATCTTTTTATTTATTCATTTATTTACTGAGTTCTAGGAATATCACCTTTGAGCTGGAAGCTCATTTACACAGGTTCCACATCAGACAAATATTTAACAATATACATACATTTCTGGATTGGAAACAGTACATACATTTTTTACATACATACAGTCCACAGTTGAACAAATAAAACATTAAGGTGCAGTGATTACATACATTACATGATTAGTACATTACCAAACAGAAGAAGTGCAATGTTACTGGGCACAGTAACCAATACAGATGAAAATAAAGGGTTACAGAATTTGGAGTTCAGAGACAGAAAGTATTAACATAAAAAAATAACTTTATTAAAACTCCATGGGGAGAGGGGTAGGAAGAGAGTGGAGGATGAGGGGGTGCAACTAGAGTGAGTGGGGATGTTGATCATGTGGGGGGGGTAATTATGGCACTTAAGGGGTGGTGGGGGAGAGAGAAGGAAGAGGTAGTCAAAGAGGGCAATGGGTGGGTAAAAGCCACATGAGTGACTGGGGATGTTGGTCATGCAGAGGAAGATTAGGGCACTCAGTGGCGGGGGAGAGGGAAGGAAGAGGTGGTCAAGGAGGGCAGCAGGCACTAGCAATCACAGCTACTAATGTTGGTGAGATGTTGGTGGAGTTTTCCTTTAAAAGCCACAGCTTGGTGTCATTGGTTATACTCAGGGGAGTTCATTAAGTCAGCATGGGGCATGGTAAACAAAGGACCTTTGTGCTGGAGAGGTGCAGCAGAAGGGAACGTGCAGTGAGTGCTTGGTAGTGCTTCTTGTGCAGTGGGGGTTGGAAGCAGTGGAGAGGAGGTGCTGGATGGCAGGGGGGATAGGACAAGGTAGGTTTTTATTCCCAGTAGACATATTTGGTACCATACTCTGCCTTGTAGGGTAAGACAATTGGTTTGTGCATATGGGGTTACAGGTGTGGGTTGGCCTATTAGCCCCAAGAGGAAGTTTTCAGGATTTATTAAGGTTAGTACTTACCCTTTTGAGGGTAGTGTCAGATGCTGCACCATAGGCTACTAGTCCATAGTCAGTGATGGACAGTATGGAGCTTTTTATGGCAAGAGACAGGGCCTCTTGGGTCAGGCAATGCCAGTGCCTATACAATAGGCCAATTCTAGGGTTGACAACTTTAACAATTTGATCCATGTGCTATGCAAAGGACAGTGAGCTGTCCAGGGTGATGCCTAGACATTTGAAGGTTTGTACTTGTTCTATGGGGGGTGAGCAGGCTATTCAGGATTGAGATCTGAGGGTTCTTATACTTATTGTAGGGGTTCATGAATAACATTACTTTAGTTTTTTTATAGTTCATTAGAAGCTTGTACTTCGAGAACCAAGCTTCAGCTGTGGAGAATTCACTTTGAAGGCGAGATTCAAGTTGGAGTGCGTCAGGGCTTTTTGAGAAGATGACAGAGTCATTGACATAAATCAGAATTTGTTCATTGCAAACTGAGGGGAGTTTATTAATAAAAAGGCTGAATAACAGGGGGCCAAGAATAGATTCCTGGGGGACACCTGGAGAACTATTGGACTACCAGAAAGGGTACCATCAATTTTTACCCATTGAGATCTGTTGCTAAGGTAGCTATGAAACCATCCAGTAGCTTCAGTGGAGAGGCTGATGGAGAGGAGATCAGAAGGAAGTGATCTATGACTGACATTGTCAAAGGCCTTGGTTAGGTCAATTTAAATCATACTGGCTATTTAACTGCTATTTAGGGCTTCATGCAAGGAGCCCAAATACCCAACCAGGGCAGTGCAGGTGCTGTTCCCCTTATGGAACCCATGCTGCTGTTGGCATTGTATTTTGTATTTTTCCAAATAGTCAACCAGCTGATCTGAGACTACCCTTTCTAGTGCCTTAGACAGGGGAGGCAGAGTCAATATAGGGTGATAGAGTGTAATGCTCTGTCATCACTTTTGTGGACTGGAGTCACAACCATGGCTTTCCGAATCAGAGGGAATTGCCTTCGTCTGAAAGAAAGGTTCATAAGATTCGTTAGTGGCAGAAGCACATCTTCCAGGGTGAGGGAAAGAATCTTAAGGTCCAGTGTGTCACTGCTGTGTCTATATTTACCCAGTACCTGCTGGAGATATTTTCTGGCCTCAGGCATAGTGATTGCCTTGAAGTAGAAAGGGGGGATGGGAGGGGGACTCATTGTCTGGTGTCTGAGGGCTTTGATCACTTACATTGGATATATCAGGGAGGTTGGACAGCAGTTAGCTGCTGAGGTCAGTGAATGCAGCACTGAAAGTATTAACAATGGTGTTGATATCCTGGGTTACTTGGTATTACTTGGTATGAAAGAACAGAAGAAGGCCAGAGCCCATCAAGACTGTTCCCCACACCATGTGGGACATTATTTATCTATTATCCCTCAACCAAACATCTAATTTGTTTTTAAAGACAGTGGCACTAGTTGTCTCTACCAATTCTTGTGCAAGGTGTTCCATACAATGGATGCTCTTATTGGAAAAAAGTTTCCCCTTTTGCTGGTTTTATAAGTTTTTACTTCAAGCTGCTTATTATGCAGTCTCGGAACATGTCTCCTTTTGGAGGCATGTTCTGGGTTAGTTCCCCATTCACAAGGGGCATAGAGGGTGAGGTTTTATTACTTTTCCCAGTGAGGTTATTCAGGTTTTCCCAGAATTCTTTTCCATCTTCCCAGGAGCTGGTGAGACAGTTTCTGAAGTAATATGATTTAGCAAGTCTAATCTCATGGATGCAGGTGTTTCTAACTGTTTTATATTTCTGAAAGTCTGCCTGTTTCCTGGCGGTCTTGGATCTATACCAAGGTGGTCTCTGGTGGCCATAAGATGCAGCAGAGTGAGGGTGATCCAGGAATTTTGGACACCTCTTTTTTTGTGTTTTCTAATCGGAGCATATATGTCACATGCTTCATTAAACTTGGTGATAGAAAAATTCAATGCCTGGTCTATGTCACTTGAAAGATCGAGGGTGGATCAGTCAATGCACCTAAGATAGACCTTGAGAGAATTTAGCTGCCCACATTTGAGGGTATGACTCATAATTATTCTGGAAGGAGGGGGTTTAGGGGCCTTATTGCTCCAGTGGCAAATGACAGGGGAGTGATCACTGAGCAAATCAGTTAGGACTGTGGTGTTGGAGATCCAGTCTGGTTAATTCTTTGCCTTGGATGTTTTCCATTTTATATGCCTGAGGAGCGGCTCTTAGCTCAGATATATCTGGGTTTACACAACATACATGTTAGACTAAATAGCAAGATAAAAAGTGCTATCTTGACTCAACATAACAAGTTAATACCATCTTGTAAAGTAGGGTATATCACAAGGACTGAACATAGCTAGATAATATTATCTTGAAAAGCTTGATATGTCACAATGCATACTTAACCAATCAATGTACAGCCTTCACAATGCTAATGACACCACAATAGCCAAGTGCAGCACTGAAATAACTAAAGTAGAATCAGCAAAAAATGGCAGAAAATTCAATTTTTCATTTTTCAAAGAACAAATGTGAATAACTTTCAAATGAAAAATGATAGCATGTTACTGTGAGCACAAAAGTTGTTCAGCACAACAATATCTACAAAATGAGTAGTGTTTCATTTATAGATATTTTTATAATCAGCTAAAAAGGCAGAACATTCAGTTTCTGTTTTAATTTCTTTATGAACAAATGCAAATAACATTAAAACAAAAAATTATAGTATGGTACTGTGAGCATGAAAGTTGTTCAGTAAGAAAATAATTGCAAAATGAGTAGTGTTTCATTTATAGATACCTTTTAAATATTTCAATAAGTAGCAAAAATGGCAGAAAATTCCATCTTTTTTTTTCACTTTCTTAAAGAACAAATGCCCACCAAAAAGCAAAAACAAAAGAACTGCACATAAAACTTTTACATTATGTGCTGGCAATGATGTAAAGCTATGGGGCTCAGTTACTTAAATAGAAGTAGCAGTAAATCTCAGAAACCACTCCCAAACAAGTACTGTAACTGTAAAAGAAGTCAAAAGTTAGTCACACATTTCAAAGTTACAAGCACTTTTTATACTGTCCCAATCATGTTTATCCTAAATCATATGTCTGTATCAACAGAACATGACATGGCCTTATTAAAGATATTGGGCCTGATTCTATAAACACTCCATGCATGTCACACGTTACGACATGCGAGGGGTGCAGTTGCACCAAGGACCCTGCACCCGATTCTGCAAGGGACAGGGTCCCTGTGGCTAAGTCCTGTGACTTGCGACATACTCAAAGGTATGCCAAAAGAAGGGTGTGCCTGAGGGGCATGTCACAAGCAGCATTCACATGTCCTGTAGGGGGCAAGTGCCCCCCAGCCCTAGTCCTCAAGCCTGGAAAGTCCCACAGGGCTATCGATCCCCCCCTCCTGCTTCAAGTTCCCCAATAATGTGTACATAAATGCCCTGCAGGGCTATGGGACCCCCAGCCCCCGATCCCCCAATACTGATTAAAAATGCCCCACAGGGCTGTTGGACCTCCCAGTCCTGACCACCGTGTAGAGTTAACAGCCCCACAGGGCAGATCTCACCCCCCCAAGCCCCAATCCCAAGTCCTTGCGGTACTTTAAAAAGTAAAATTGATAATCACATCTCTGTTATCCCTGGTAGTCTAGTGGCCACCTCACCCCCCCACCTGGCAGTGCCAGACCACCCCATCCTCCCACCTGTCACCGGCCGGTGACTGGCACAGCCCACCTCTCAACACAACTGCCAGCTGCTGACTGAGCTCCATGTGAGTGCATGCTTCTGTAAATAGTATGTTCTCAATGAGTAACAGTTGATTCATTGAGCGTGTACTATTTATAGTAGAACATGGTGTAACTGGTGGCGTAAGTCTATTTTGGTGCAAGCAGCCTGCAACATGTCACAGGTTGCTTTGCAGAATACTGTATGTCGCAACTGCTGGCGTAACTTGCTACCTGCAACATTTATTTTGGTGCAAGCCAAGTTACACCAGGCATAAGCTTTTGAGAATTGTGCCCATCATATTTATAATCATCAAGGCCAATGATATTACGATGTCCCACTCATGGCTTCATCACTTGTAACATATCATAATATTATTAGCCTCTCATGAAGATAAATATATCTTCAGTCAGGCCATATCATATCCCCTATATATCTAGTTTAAGAAGAAGAACATCTTTATTGCCCAAGTCCATGAATTATGCCCTGGTACTGTACATCTGCATGTGTCTGAGCTACCCTCCCAAGTACATCAATGCAACGTTTGCAGATCAAAAACTGCTGCTCTGCAAATGGGGTCTATTTGTTATAAATATTGGACATCACAAACTTGAAAGTGTGTCAGCAAGCTATTATTGTTTTGTGTCCTAGTTAAATTAAGGAAGAAAACAATGTTTATTCTGATGTAGTCAGACATTCCTTACTGAAGCTACCAATCAATAAAACATGTTTTCCCCTTTTTGTAAGTAATGCTTTTGATTTACCAATGTTGTGTTTGGAATAAAAGGAGTTTAAACTTTTGATCTTTCTGTGACAAGAACATAAACAGTGGGCTACTAATCTTGAAGCACCTAGTGACTTAATGTAGTTTGGCAACAATCACATTAAATAGTCTGTTGTAATGCACATAGTGTTTCCACCATTTAGATTCCCAGAAATGCTATGACCTGGTGCGACCCTATTCTTCCCAGTACATGCTGAACCCCATTAAGAAACTGCTAATTACAGGTACAGTACAAAGATTATTTTCTATGTCACTGATATCCAAAGATCTGTGTGAACACACAGGTAATAAGCTTGCAAAGGAGTTGAAAACAGAGTCAAACTTGAAAGTGTCAAGTTGCAAAGGTTTGATGAAACTAGATAAAGTGCTAGAAGGAGAGTTTAATAACAGCAGTGTGTTGAAGACACTCATGAATTTAAAAATTCATGAGTGAATGGGACTATTTGCTGGCAGCAACAGGAGCAGAGAAATGTTCACTCATAACCTGAATTCTTGGTTCTGTAGCTCCAAAAATAACACAGATCTCCAGTAGAAATATTAAAGCCTGAATATCATAGCAATTATTTTGCTTTAGAACATGGAAGAGAATGGACTGTTCTCTATTATGCAATGGGGTCTGAGATTCTGGTGTTCTGACTGGCTGACTGGCACTTTTGTGCAAGTCAAAATCCTATGGCAACCAATGCAAAAATTTCCAGTCAGCTGTGGTACCAACACCAGAACAAATGAAATCACTATACCTGTCCCCCCAGAATGTTGCTCCCATCCCCCCCACTAAACCAGCTGCTCCATAATGCAGTCTCTGGCTTTAAATTTCAGCAGTCCAGCTGCTTGCACCACAGTCTCTCTCTCCACCTTCGCCAATAAGCCCTGCTATTGAGTTATTCCCCTAAACCATTTTACATTAAAAAAAAAATAACTGTTAACTGAGCTCACAGTTGTATTGCTCTCCCTGGCTGCTCTCCATCCTTTTCTGACATTGCTCCACAGTGCCAGTCAATTGTTTCTTTTCTGGCAGCACAAATGTTCCCCCATGCTAGAAACACAGTAACCACAGTGGGAAAGGGCATGCATGGCAAAATAACAAAACAAAAGCAGCCTCATATAAAAGGACATGAAACAAAAATGTAAATCAAACTATATAGGGGGACAGAATTCTGACTTATTAAAGCATACTCTACCCAGCAACAAAACACTATATTCTGTAGTATAGAAGAATATTTAGATAAAAATATTTTAAAACAAATAGGACAACTATATATCTATTTTTTTAAATGTCTTTATTTTACTAATTTTTACATAACATAATTGCCAAAATGCACTCTACAGTGTGGGTTGTTGTGGGATTTGTAGTCTTATGACACACTACACCAGGTGTGTGTGAGTCCTACAACAGCTCACATTCCGTCATGCATTATTGCTTAAGCAAACCACATGGCTGCACAAAAAATAGATTGCTGCTAAACCAACCTGATATCCTTCTTCATGAAGGTAATAGTGCTGTGTGGAATTTTAAAGTTCTGGCAGAATTAAATTCTGCAGAATTTTGAGAGATTCCTCAAAAATTCAATGGAATTTTGGTGGAAGTGGAATGGTGGGATTCTGTTGCAGAATGGCTTCTTCAGGCCATTTCTGTAGAATATAATTCCATGGATCTCCATATTTTCTGCACCCATTTTGCTTAGATAACATGTAATACAATTATCAAATTGAAAACAAAAAATACACTAATTTCAATATTTTATGCCTAAGTATGAGCAACCTGATCATAAATTGTGTCCTCTTTGTTTCTAATTTATGTTCTGCTATATCACCTATAGTAAACTGCCAAACATGCATCATCATCTGTGGAATATTATTCTGTGGAAATGTTTAAATGCAGAATACAATTCTGTGGATAATCTTGTGATGATTTGGTAATGATCACATGGTGCTGCATTCCACAGCCAAGGTATCCATGTGACTCACTCAGCTCGGTGCAGACCTTAATGGGTTTTTGAGAGAGAAGGATCTGCTCTGCTGTTCTTACAACAGAAACTGTTTAATACAGTTGTGTAAAACTTGCTTTGTCAAGTACTTTTACTACAGGGTCATGGTAAAAGGGTTAGTGGCATTGGTGGTATTTCTATACTTGTTTCCTGTAGAACCTTTGTGTGTTTTTGTGATTAGTTTGTTGTATCTGTGTTTACCTCCCAGTCATCGGGGAAAGAGCTCAGCCTGTTCTCAACATTAGCTGCAGACTCACAGAGAGAGAGAGAGAGAGAGAGAGAGAGAGGGAGATTACTACAAAACAAGACATGGTACCAGGAGTACAGTAGTTTTGAGATCTTTCCGAAAACACACACAAAAGAGAAGCAACAAAGATGGAGAATTCTTGTGGGAGAGGAACAGACTAACCTAGCAGGATACGGGCTCAAGAGAATACAAATTTTGGTGGGCTGGTCTCATTGATTCTGGGGTGTGCTGAAATGGAGTAACTAAGACCACCACCAGAGATCAGATTTCTGGGTCATTTAGAAGAAACATAGACATGTTTCAAGCAACCTTTTCACCTCTATTTATAAGCAACTGGCACAGACAATAAAGAGAGCCCACAAAAAGTAGCTTTATTACTGACTGTAGCAGGCTCAGATGCTACAGACATATATAATACCTTTCAATTGTCTGAAAATAACAGGCAGGACTATGATACTGTAATGCAGCAGTTTGAAGTGTACTATGTGCCCAGAAAAATTAGACTTATGAAAGATATGTATTTAGATCCTGCATGGAAAAGGAACAGGAAACAATAGAACATTTGTTTCTGATTTGAAACTAAAAGCATGATCCTGTATTGTTGGCACTCTTTGCCATTCTTTGATAAGAGACCTAATTGTGATGGACTGTTCTGATGGTAAAGTCATACAGTGTCTGCTAAAAGACTGTGAACTAACCATGGAAAAAGTCAACCAGATTTGTCAAACTGTTGAGCAGACTTGCATGCAAATTAAAAGTCCTCACCACAGCAAAATACACAAAGGATAACCCTGAGGTTGCTGCAGTGCAAACCACAAAGAATCAAGCCCAAAGGATCTCTACAAGTTGTATAAAGCAAGAGGTATGACAAAAAGAGACAGAAAGAGCTGCAAAAACTCAAAGAAAGGGTGCAAGTAAACTCTTCTGTAACAGTGATAAACAACATGCCTACAAAAATTGTTCCACCTACAGTAAGGCCAACAGTCCAAAGCCTGTGGACAACTTAATCATTTTGCAAGATGTTGCAAACAGAGAAATGCAACATGTGCAGTCACAGAAATGGAAGACTCAAACAGTGAAAATGAACTCTTTATAGGGGCCCTAGATAAGCAAGGCATCTGACAGAAAAATGAATGGACAATTCAAATAGATGCTAACAGTTTGAAGGAACACTACATGATTGACACTGGTGCTGAAATAAATGTACTACCAGCTTGACTGTGACACAGGATAGCAAACAAATCACAGATAAAGAAGAATGCTACTATTTTAAAGGTGTAGAATGGACTAACCATACCCACTATGGGGTACTATGCACTGAATCACCAGCACAAAGGCAAGGTTTGTAAACACAATTTTGTGATTGTAACAGGGAGAAAGAAGCCAGTTTTGGGGCTTGACACCAGTCAGAAGTTGGGTCTGGTAGAAAAGTTGTTTGCAATAGAAAATGAAATGCCTCTCACTGATAATATCATGTCTGAATACAGTGATGTTTTTAAGGGACTGGGCAAGCTGCCTACTATGCATCACATCACAGCCAATGAGAAGGCAGTCCCAGTGATTCGTGCTACACAAAGAGTTCCTTTGACCCTGAGGGAAAGAGATTGAAAAAGGAACTGAAATGTTTATTAGACATGGATGTCACAAAAAAAGTGGAGGAGCCGACACCGTGGGTTCACTCCCTTGGTGATAATTGAGGGGAAAAAATGGATCACTCTGATTGTGTTTGGACCCAAAAGAGTTGAATGCATGCATTAAAAAAGAACATTTCCATATTCCCACCAGACATGAAATGGCATAGTCAGAGTATTTTTCAATATTGGATGTCTCATCAGGATTCTGGCAAATATCTGTAACACCAGAAAGTGCATGCATATGTACTTTTAACACTCCCTATGGGAGACACTGCTTTAAAAGACTACCATTTGGCATCTGCTCAGCACCAGAAATTTCCACAGAACAATGCAACAACTGCTAGAAGGCATTAAAGGAGTTAAAGTTTACATTGATGACATACTGATTTGGGGCTCCATAGCAAAGGAACATGACTCCAGGCTGGAAAAAGTACTGCAAGATGCCAGGGCAACAAGCCTTAAAGGAGAAGACTCCTGTATATTTATGATTTGCTAGCTTTTTCAGAAACATGGCTTGGATTTAAAATTGAAGATAAGGATATACAAATTGACAATTATAATAGTTTCAGGGTGAATAGAATTAAGAAAGGGGAAGGGGTGATGATTTATCTTAGAGATAATTATGGGGGTCAAATCAAATTGGCAAAATCTATTCCAGGGCAGCTTGATCTATTAGTGTTACAAGAACAAGGGTCAACTGGTTATTTATTTAATTGTGCAGTTTGTTATAGGCCCCCCAGCTAATATTTTAGCCCTACAAACTTTAAGTGAATTAATTGCTTCCTTTTTAGAAAATGAGTTTGTGTTAATGGGAGATTTTAACTGGAATATGATGTTTTCTCAATGGGATGTTGTTAATCAGTTTAGTGCCTTAAATTTAGTTCAGCTAATAATTGATTCCTACTAGACCCAATAAAATAATAGTGATAATGATTTGTTACTGGATTTATTACTTACTAATAGAGGGGGTAGATATATTGCTGCAGTGCATGAGTTTGATTTGAGTGATCATTGTTATATATCATGTATTAGAAACACACAAAAAGATAAAATAAGTGCTCAAACAATATATACATGTATCAGGTCCTTCAAAAGATTTAATGATCAAGCATATCTAAGGGATATGGTTGGAATAAATTGGCAGTTAATGACAGTGTGTCATGATAGTGAGGCAGCTTGGTCTTATTTTAAACCATCATTATTGAAGGTTATTCAAAAACATGCCCCCCTGAAACATAGAAGAACTAATAAGAAATTGACACCTTGGATTACTGAGGAAGTAGAACAATTATTAAGATGAAAATCTAAATATTGGCAAAAGGCAAGAGAAACAAAGGAATTGGTAAATAAACAAGCTTTTAGGGTTATTAGGAATATACAGGTATATATTGTTTGAGCATTTATAGATAACACTGTCTACGCTAGCATTCCATCTTCACTCGCCTGTCTGCTCCACTCTCACCCTCTCTCCTATGAGCTCCAATCTGCTGACCTAGCCCCCTTTCACATTCCCAGATATAAAACTAATTTGGGTTCACACGCCTTTGCACATATGGCCCCAAAATACTGGAACTTGTTACCTCCAAATATTCGTGGAGCACCTACCCATGCTAGCTTTAAAACAGCACCGGGAACATCTACAAACAATCAGCCAATGTACCTGCTTTAATCCACCTTAGACTACATCATCTCCCCCTCTCTTTCATTATAATACCTTCCTCTTCTACGCCTCTTTCCCCACCTCCCTATCTAACCATCTCTCATCCCCTCCTCTTTCTCCCCTCACCCCTCACTCTCTCTTCCTCTCCCTCTCTCATCTCATCCTCAATTTGGCACTTACTGTACTTTGTTGTGTATAAACCTTTGTTTGCAAATTCCTGTCTCACTTACTGTTTAACTCTAGTTGTGTATTTTACCTAAGTGTATTCCAGTTTTGCCTCCATTGTAACACTTCCTCTTAATATTCCAAATGTGACCTACTCTTTGAATTTACTGTTTCAGCTGTATGTTGCTGCCTATATCCTCACTGTGTTTCACCAATATCATGTGCTGTGTCACATGTATGCTTAATTTTGTATGTTTAAACTGTCTTCTCCCGGGTCGTGCCTGAAAATAGGCATTGCTATGCCTAGTGCACTCACCCGGTTACCAAAAGCAAATAAATAAATAAACAAATAAAGAGTACTCAGGAGGTTAGAAAGGCAAAAAGGGCATATTATAATACATATTTTGACAAAGTTAAGGGTAATACTAACACACTTTGGAAAGGTATTGACTCTTTAAGAGGTCAACAAAGAACAAATTCCTGACCAACAGTTATTAATAGTGGGGGAAAGATCCTGATGTCAAGTGAGGATAAGTTGAATGCACTTAATACATATTTTGCTACAGTAGGTAAGACATTTGAAATGAAAAATCCAAATCAGGATGTTCAAGTTTTGGATACTGATTTTTCTTTGGGTGTTTCTAGACCTGTTTTTGTCATGCAACCAATAACTGTTGAAGATGTTTATAAACAATTCCAGAGATTGGATCCCAATAAGGGACCTAGGTGTGATGTAATCCCTCCTTTCTTTTTGAAGATAGCATCTGCTATTTTATCTCAACCCTTAACATATTTGTTTAATTATTCTTTTTCTTGTTCTGAAATTCCCCAGGATTGGAAAAATGCATATATTGTTCCTGTCTTTAAGGGGGGGGGGTTGTCCTTCTGACCCTGGTTACTATAGACCAATTTCACTTTTGCCTACTTGTGCTAAGATCTTTGAAAGATTGGTGCATGGTCATCTTAGCTATTATTTGTTTAAGCACAATTTGATTGCTCAGGAGCAGTCTGGGTTCAGGAAGGGATATAACACCTGTAACATGATAGCTGAGGTTGTTGATGATGTGACAAATGTCTTTGACAGAAATTGTAGTGTACCAGCTGTGTTTTTGGATATGTTGAAGGCATTAGACATAGTTCATCATACAATTTTAATAAATCGATTAAAATCAGCATGACTGGGCATGACTGCTCTAAGCTGGTTTTGTTCATATCTGCATAATAGACAGCAGTGTGTCAGAATGAACAGCATCTGCTCAGAATTCATTAATATAAGATCGGGGGTACCTCAGGGCTCAGTCCTGGGTCCCCTGTTATTTTGATTGCATGTGAACAGATTACCAGAGTGCTGTTCTTCTGGCACCAGCATGTATCTCTATGCTGATGATACTATTATATATACTGTAGGAAGTGACATGGATGAAGCAGTTGGGGTATTGCAAATGGATTTTCTGAAAGTTCAGGATATGCTTCTTGATTTGAGGCTTTTGCTGAATGATAAGAAAACACTCTGGATGATATTTCAAAAAAAGAATAATAAACATATTTATAAAGGGAATATTCATACATTATCTGGGGTGGCATTGGGACAGGTAACCTCTTATAAGTACCTAGGATTGATGCTTGATTGTCATCCATCTCTCGATTTACATATAAATAACATCTCAAATAAGCTGAAAAGATTGCTTGGATTTTTCTATAGGAATAAAATAATGTTTATGAATAACGTAAGGAAATTAATGGTTACTTCACTATTTTTGCTGGTTTTGGATTATGGGGATTGTATATACAAAAATGCTAAAAAATCAGTATTAGTAGCCTTAGAACCACTTTATAAAAGTGTACTTAGGTTTATTACAAATTTACCTTACAGGACACATAGTTGTATCCTGCATGAAAAAACAGGCCTTATGTCTTTGCTTGATCGTCGTGACATTCACCGGTATCTTTTTGTTTATAAATTTGTTTTATGCCTATTTTCAGTATTTCTTTTCGACCTGTTAAAAGTTAGAGCAGACTTAAAATATTCACTTAGGACTACATCTGGGATCACTTTTTGTGTTCCTAGATGTAATTCTGGATATGGTGAAAAAACATTGACATCATCAGTTTCTAAGACATGGAATTGTACAGCAAAGAAATTAAAGATATCCTTGGCTTGTTTTAAAAAGTATTTAGCTGGGCTTTATAATAAACATTGTAAATGTTACGGATAATTTAAGAGCTAGCCAGGCATATGTTAAATAACATACGTTTTTGTGTAATGCTTGTCCTGTTGAGTTATGGTCTGTTTTTATATGTACTGTTTTGATATGTTTGGATGCAATTGAAAAGGAGATAGTGTTATCTCAATTTTGTTATCCAATAAAGTTGAAAGTTGAAGTTGATTTGGATATGTCTGATGTATTTATTATACATTACATCAAGTACTGTACATATGTCAATAAAAGATCAATCATTTCTTCTGTTGCAACACATATGTAGAGTCTGAGGTTCTGACACAAGGTAGTAAAGTGTCAAGCAAGCTTCCATTTACATGCAAATGAGTCACTTGTAATACAGCCCCTCCCATTCCTTGATGTCACTGCAACAACAGTGCAGAAGAAAACATAAGAGTATCAGTGCTGTCTATCCTGATTTTAGTTTAAGTTTGCAATGGCTTAAGGCAGTTCGTTCATGCAACTCATACAGGAGTAGTACTTGTAGCCTTAATATTGTATGTGTAGAGCAAATAATACTTCTAATAGTATTTCATTCACAGGAAACAAAATATGTTTCTTTGTACTGCTCATTTCTCTATGTGAAGCAGTTATAATGTTGTGGAGAGCAGTAGACTGAATTAATCTATCAGACAATCAAGCAGTCAATCAGTCAATCTGTACTGAACCAGGTGAACACCTTTGAGAAGATTCATTTACAAGTTGATCCTGGGCAGTTTCCCAAAGGATCACACAAGACTGAATTCCTTCTTTGCACAAATGATACACACACCCTTTTAGCAGCCTGAAAGTAGAGAGCTAGATCACTTACTTTATAAAGTGTATTGTTTTACATTTCTCATGCTCCTTAAATCTGAGTTTCTGAATGGAAATATCAAGACACAGAATGCATATGATGTGGGATGAATGAGCTAAGCAAATGCAGAGCACTACAAACACTGAGACTGATTAGTTTCTTTACCTACAACAAATGATGTGTAGTATCTGATCTGTGAGAGAAATCCTACTTCAAATGCTGGCATTACAAAGTGGGGGGGGCTACCACAGCTTGTCCTCAGCTCCTTCAAAGTGAAGTGCTGTAGCTCTCACATCACTGCTAATGATTTATAATAGGAATGGGGGCACTTATAAAGTAATGGACCTAAGGGGCCATCACAGTTCTCAAGGAGGTTAGGGGAACTTGTTAAGGGTTATCGAGTAAGGGGCTCTAGTAGGATTTGAACTAGAGTCTCCCAGTTCTTGCATGTGCTTTAACCACTAGATTACCCTTCTTCCGTATGCTGCAGCTGATGCTTTTCTGGTAACCTATTCCTTGTTATAGCTGAACTCGTTATTACCTTACAGCAGCCATCCAATCACTGACTGCCTAGTTACAAAGGGAAAGGGGCATATTTGCAAGATTGTTTCTCACTGATGTTGTCAATCAAAACAGAGAATGGTAACACACACACACAGAACATATTATAAAAGCTGTATAATACCACTTAAAACTCTTGTTGTATCCAGAGTCATTTATTGGGTAAACTGTTTTTGCTAACAGAAACAGTAACACAACACATACAGGCACTTCCTTATATGAATACTCTATGTATCTCAAATCGGTGCTGCATCACACTCACATAGTCTTTGTCTGTATTAGTCCTGCACTTCAGGATGTGCACAACACTTAAAGGGTTCCTCCATTACTCAAGTGAGGAACCAAACATTGTGTGTTTAGTTTACTGGTAGAACTGCATTTAGTGCATCACCATTATCTGTTGCTCTGATAACATCATCCTCCAGCAACAGTGATAGTAAAATGGAGGACAAACACATTGATAACTTCTGGGGGCTGTATATTTTTATTTATAATCCAGATTTGGACAGCAATGGGACTGTTGGCAACTGGAGGAGGCGCTCAACAGTTACACATAAGGAGTTAGGAAAATATTGGTGTGAAACTATGGGAGACTTCCCCTCTAAATTGAACAAAGAAAAATGTCAGATAAGAAAGACAGAAATTCTGTACTTAGAAGAAATCCTCTCAGAAGATGTGTTGAATTCTGACCCAGCCAAAGTGCAAGCTGTAAACAAAATTCCACAACCAAAGATTAAGAAAGATTTACAACGATTTCTGGGGATGGTGAATTACCTGGGGAAGTTCATTAACAATCTAACTGACAAGACATGCAGTCTGAGAAAGTTACTAATTAAGTCAGCCACATGGGCTTGGACACCTGCACATGAGCAAAAATTCCAAGAAATAAAATGACTATTGACTACAGCATCTACCTTGCAATATTTTGATATTACTTGTCAGACTAAAATTTCCACAGATGCCTCAATGGACGGCATAGGAGCAGTACTGCTACAACTAAGAAACAGCAGCTGAAGATCTGTTGCTTATGCACCCAGAGCCTTTACAAAAACAGAATACAAATATGCTGAAACAGAAAAGGAGATGTTGGCCATAACATTTGGATGTGATACCTTTCATAATTACATTTATGAAACCCCCTTTGTGATAGAAACAGATCACAAACAACTGATAGTATCTCAAAAAGAGACTTATAGCAGGCACCAACATGAAGTCAAAGACTTCTAATCAAACTATAGAAATATGATTACAAGATAGAATACACATCAGGAAACCATCTGATTGTGGCTGATATGTTATCAAGCACATGGGATGAAACTTGCAGGACTACAGATCAAATCAGGGAAACAGTAGTGGATATTCACATAAACAGAATAGACATCCAAAGCTGACTCAGCACAAATGTGGAAAACATTGCAAATTGAAACTGCAGCCGATGAAGTGTTGCAAGCAGTAGTGTCAGCAACGCAAAATGTATGGAAAGGACAGTACAACTCACACAGGTATGAATTATCCTTGGTGGATAGAGTATTACTTAAGAGTGATAAAACTGCAGTTCCAAGCACCCTAAGAAAGGAAATGCTATATACAATTCATGAAGGTCATATTGGTTTTGAAAAATGTAAACGCAGAGTCAGACAGGTGGTGTACTAGACGGGGTTCACTAAGGATGTGGAAGATACAGTTTTGGCCTGTTGTGTATGTTAGAAATACAGGCCTGCTCTGCAGAGAGAACCTTTAATTTCAGACTCAGCAAATGCCAACGTTTGGGGAAAAGTTGGGGTATAGATTTGTTTACGTTAGAAGGCAAAGAGTACATGGCAGTGATTGATGCATTCTCCTGTTACCCTGAAGTAGTGAAACTTAGGGCACCCACATCAAGTCATGTAATACAAGAGCTTAAAGTAAGCTTTGCAAGATTTGAATAACCACAGATTGTAAGGATTGATAATGGACCTCAGTTTGCAAGTGCAGAATTTAAAGCCTTTGCAAAGTCCTTTGGTTTCGATCACATCACCTCTAGTCCCTCATATCCACAAGGAAATGGGTTAGCAGAGTGTGGAATTAGAATCATAAAAAATCTACTGCAAAAGGCTAGAGAGCAAAATTCAGACCCATCCATTGCATTCCTGAATTACAGAGCAGCACCATAAGAATGTGACAAATACACAGCTGAATTGATCATAGGCCATCAAAGTCATACCTGATTACCTAAGATAAAACTTGAGTGTTACTCAGACAATAAAAGTATACTGAAGAAAAAGATAATTCAAGTTAAGAAAAATGTGATACCTATGACAAAACAGCAAAATATCACAGGCCATTGCAATCTGGAGAAACAGTTAGGGTGAGAAGTAAGGGCTGCTGGGGTGAGCTGGCTACAGTTTAGAGACTTGTGGCTACAGTATCTTATTTGGTACTTACTGAAAGTAGACAACTGATCAGATGTATCAGGAGACATTTATTGCCAATGCCGGCAAGCTCAGAACACTTTCCTGCACTACCAGGGACAGTACAGACAGAGACAGAGTATTCACCTAAGGGACCCAGGAAATGGTCAGAAAATCAGTATGAGGAAAGTGGGACACCTACAACTGAGGGCTATGACCAGGAAAGAAATTCTAGTTCACTGGACAAGGCTCTACTTGACTTTTCTGAAATACCACAACACAATACTTAACTGATGCCTAGTGCTCAGATGTTTAATGAAACTGTTAGTTATGAGACGCCTGAACAGTTGGACAGGACGAGATTTGGAAGGCTAATAAAAAAGCCAAAGAGACTTATTGAAGACTGTTAAAATATAAAATGATGGTACATGTTTTTCATGAAAAAAATGCCATACCTAGAATTCATTTTCTTTTTGGTGTAATCATTTTTTTTTTTGTAGAAACAGGGGATGTGTTGATTAGGTACTAGTCATAAATAACAAGTCATAAATGTCAGTAAGGCAAGGCTCTGTTACATTTCAGTACAGGAAGGGAGTTTTCCAGGTCCGGGAGTTAAACAGAGAAATCATATAACGAGGGACCACCCTGCTCGAGGGGGCTCTGAACCATTAGTCTTTATCTGTATGTAGCTGAAGCATGCTGCAATAAAGGCCCAGTTCACACTACAGCATGGTTTTTGGAAACGTTTTCAAAAATGGATTTACTTTAACCATACTGTAGTGTTTGCACTGCTAGATCTGTTTGCATTCTGGGCTCCTTAGCACATTTTCTGGCATCTGCATTGTTTCTTGGGATCCGTGTCAAATGCAGCTTGGTTCAGCAGCGTG
The DNA here is from genome assembly GCA_016271365.2 of Neoceratodus forsteri. Classification (NCBI taxonomy): domain Eukaryota; kingdom Metazoa; phylum Chordata; order Ceratodontiformes; family Ceratodontidae; genus Neoceratodus; species Neoceratodus forsteri. The sequence goes on from CM057452.1 coordinate 758,660,991, forward strand.
TTTGCAAGCTGCTCACCATGATGCACTGCATGGTCTCAACTCATCCCACAATTCAAAAACGCATCAAGACTGTGGAGCGTTTGCACTGTAATCATAGATATCATAGATAGGTACAGAGCAAAGAAGACTTTCGTCCATTGTGCTCGCTTAGGCCCTAGTTATGGTAACTCCCTATTTTGTTCACTACACAATGTTTGTCCAGTTCCCTCTTGAGCTCAAGCATGGTAAGTAAATTGGTTTCAGGTGGCTAAACATTTTCAAGAACCATGTTCAAGCCTAGGTCACATCAGGGTTTGAACAAGTTCCTGAAAACATATTCTGAAGCATGATAGGTGCGAGCGCAAATGGAGCTTACACGCATGTAAAACGGTTCTTTAGCCTTGTACCATTTTAAACAGCTCAGTGCGAACAGGGCCAAAGTGTGGCTAAACATTCTAATGAACCCTTTGTTTTGATTCTTACAAAACAAAACAAATATCAACAGTACATTTACTGCTGGTGCGTGCCACCATATCTTATGAAATTTGAGATATATGTGTTTTGCTGCTTTAAATAAAAAAGTACTGTCAGAAATACTTTTTTCCTGGTAAAGAAGGAAATAGTTTCTGTTTTAAATTCTGACCTTAAATAATAGTAATATCACTTTGAAGAAGTGTGGCTTAGGGCGTGGTATTGCTCAGTTCAGTTCCACTGGGGGGGAGAGGCAATGGAAGAGCTGCATGTGTGGGCAGTAGCAGATCAGCAGCAGCAATATCTGACATGCATGCTTCACAGTCATCTGTTATGCACATGGTGGCTGCAGCACCAGTAAAATGAAAGGGAGCTGTTCTGTCATCTGATGATGGTGGAAAGAAAGTATAGTGGCAGTAGTGCTACTGTGCACCATAGTCGCATTGTAAGAAAATCCGCAAGTGACGTAACAGCAATGCTTCTGATGTCTTAGCCGCTAGAGATGGGTGAAGCCAGCAAATTTCACTCCACAAATTAATATCTAAATTTCATGCAGTTCATGAAATTCACACAATTTGTGGATTACGAAGTGCAAATTTTTTACCACAAAGTACATATTTTGCCACAAAGTGCAGAATTTCACCTTCTCTGTAAAATTCTGCACTTTTTGGCAAAAAGTTTGCAATTTGGGTGATGTTGAAGTTTTCCACAACTGGGGAAGCTTTGCGAACTCCAAGACGTGACAGACTGCACCACTTCACACAAACTTTGCTGGCAAAGTTTTGCTTTGCTACATCTCTTCCAGTTACAGGGACATGATTCTTAGAGTCAGGTTACTGAGAGTCAGTCATAGGCACAGATCATTTTAGAAGATGATTCACAGGTGTTAGGTGAGAAATGGGAGGATAAGGCACCAGAAGAGGCAGGTGATACAGTGGAGGACATAAATAAGGAGGAGAGAGAGGTTCTTTTGCAGGACCAGGATATTGCTATCAGGAGCAATGATTTTTGTTCATATCTTTATGATCCGGTCCTTGATGTAGACTGGGAGCCAGAGAAAGAGGCCCCCAGGATTTTGTCCTATAAAAAAAAAAGGAGCCTAGAATGTGAGGAGTGGGAGGAGGACAATGCACATCAGAGATTAAAAACACAGTTCATGTTCAGCAGGGCCATGTTGCGAAACAATAAGGAGAATGTGATATGGGAGTTAGAAGTACAGGCGTACGTGAGCATGATAGCAGAGGTGCAGGCCCTGTTGCGCCTACTCACCATGTCGCAATGGCAAGTTTTAAGAAGCAGCAATCAGTGGCACAAACCATCTCTTTATTCTAGGATTTTTTTTCTTACAGATCCCACAGATGAGAGTTTTGCAATCTGGCCAGATCTGCAAACCTCAAGTCAGCCGTGGCAAAGAGGGATCACATCATATGAAAACAAAGCACTTAATAAAGTGGCAGCAACATGAGAGGGATGTTAATCTGGGATTGAGGCAACCTGTTTTTGGTCATGGGGGAAGGGAGGATGATAAGGCCATGGTGACAGACATAGATAACAGCAGCAGTAGCATTACTAGCAACCCATTGCTTCCTGACACCAGCACCCCTGCCAGCAAGCATTCAAAACAGGTTACTTCAGTTGCTGACTATTTGTCAAAGTGGAAAAGTAGGAGACCAAACCTGGGAAGTAATAATCTTCCCAAGTTATGTGTCCCACCATGTTCCCAATCTGCACCCCCAGCACTACTGCAACCTAAAGAGGAACTGTCAGAAAACATTAACTATCACTATAACCACCCTGTTGCCCTTGAATTTAATGCTTGTTTGGCCCAAATGCTGACAGTTAATATGTTGCCTTACTTTGTTAAAATTCTGGTTTTCAGCATATTATGAGCCAGGCAGTTTCAAAGTGGAGCATTCCATCCAAAACATATTTTTCAACAAAGGGAGTTCCCGAACTATATCTTGATTTAAAATAATTTGTGTCTCATGCAATTAGCTATTGTGCCATAGACATTGTGCACCTTACCAGGGATATGTGGAGCGGTGGGCCAGGAGCTGCATCATCACGTATGTGTCACAGCACATTGGGCTCATTTTCCTAAGTTTTCATCAAAGCCCTGTCAGTCTCCTTCCTGTTTAAATCACATTCCCTTTGCTAGTGTATGGCAGCATGCCACGCTCAGCATGATATGTATGGACACTGTTCGGCACAGCGCCATAAATATATTGAGTGAGCTTGAAACTCAAATTGATGATTGGCTCATGCTGCAGGGCATGAAAGGAGGGTTTATTTCCAGCAACAATGGCAAGAATGTTGTTAAGGCCATTGAGGATGGGTCATTTACACGAGCCATGCTTTGGCACTGCCTGAATTTAATTATGCAGGATTACCTGAAGAAGAACAATGAGATTGGTGCCTTGCTTACCTCTGCCCTCCTCTGGTGTGCATATTTTAGCCATTCCATAAAAGCCTGAAATAAGTTTAAAAACCTCCAGTTGAAAAATGGAATTGCATAGCACCAGCTAAAGCAGGAGGTGGCCAGCAGTGGACTCTGCTTTATATATGCTGGAATGGGTGTTTGAACAATATAAGGCATTAACAGATTTCACCATGCTGCATAGAGATTGTAACATATCCTCTCTCTCCCTCAGTATTGATCAGTGGCACCTGATGGACACCCTGATCCAAATTCTACAGCCCTTTGAACATGCCACTCAAGCTGTTAGTGCTGCAGTCAGTCAGGCAATGCCACTGATTCATGTGCTGTGGCAGGCACTACTGAACATCAGGGAGCAGTTCAACCATAATGGGGACAGCACAAGCAGGAATCTTGTAGAGAGGATGATTGAACATGTGGGGAGAGACTGTTGTTTGTACAGTATGTTGGAGTCTAATGTTTACAGTGTGGCAATCTTATTAGATCCTTGTTACAAGCATGGCATCAGGACTGCTTGAAGGAAGAGATTCAGATCATAAAACTGAGGTATTGAGAGGCTTGTGCAGAAACACGTGACAGTAAAACAAAGTAAAGACAGCAAGCAGCAACACGCTTCAAGATATTCTTTGTTTGGAGTGTCATCATCATCAGTCACAAGTACCATTGCTAATTTATTCTCCTGACCCACAACAGCTGCATAGATCTACAGCAGCATCAACCAAGCAGTAAAGTGCCTTAAATCCTTTATGGGTAGTTTTTTTTCCGCAGGTGTGTTTGTCCAGAAAAATGTTGCTCCATCTCCACAAGACAGCCATATGTTGGCTGCATCACTTGTGCAGTCATACATGGATGACCCAGAACAGCTTGCACCAGATGATGAACCATTGTTGTATTGGCAGAGGAAGTTGACAGTGTGGCCTGTACTTGAACAAATTGCTATTGAGTACCTATCTTGCTAATTAGCCAGTGTCAGTTCTGAAAGAGTGTTCTGCACAGCAGGGGCCATAATCACTGACAAGAAAACATATCAATCAAATAAGAATGTAGAAATGCTGACATTAATTAAAAATGAACCAAGAACACATTCCGGCTGGCTACGGAATTTGTGTAAGATCCAGGTACCATGAGGAGGGTGACACAAACCAGCCATCAGATGTGTCAATAGATGATGAGGATGACAGTATTATGGTGGAGGACCTAGCAGATGAAGATAATGCTGAGGGTAATCTTGAACACTGTTAGGAAACCTAATGCACCACCTCCATTTTCAGATTGTACACCAGCACCAGCATCCTTTTAGTGAAATTGTAATACCTCGCATCCCTCTTAAACCTCTCACACACCAGTTTCCACTCATGACCTCTGGTTCTTGACTGCCTTATTTATTTATTTTACTTATTTAGTTTTTTTGGACCAGCAAAGGAGGACTTACAACACTGCCTTTTTTCAACCTTGTACTAGGGGTGGGTAAAGATGTAATTCAACTAAAAGCGAGCCAGATGAAGATGTTGGTGTTATTTAAAAGCAGACAGTATCTCTGTTTAACATCTCATGTGAAGGATGGCACATCCCAGCAGTACAGCATCCTTTTAGTGCAGGACTTGAGTGCCAACATTTCTAGTAAGAGGCAAGTCCCAGTGTTGGACTAGAACCCATGACCTTCTGGACCCAAGGCTGATGTGCTGCAAGTTGAGCCATGAACAGTGTCCTCTGTTTCTAATTTATGTTCTGCTATATCACTTAAATCAGCAAAAGTACATCATCATCCATGGAATATTATTCTGTTGAAATATCTAATCGTGGAATATAATTCCGTGGATAATCTTGCGGTGGTTCAGAAATGACCACATGGTGTTGCATTCCACAGCCAAGGAAATCATGTGACTCACTCAACTTGTACAGGCCTTAATGGGCGTTTTCGAGAGAAGGACCTGCTCTGCTGTTCTTGCAACAGAAACTGTTCTATAAAATTGCGTAAAACTTGCTTTGTCAAGTACTTTTACTATAGGGTTGTAGACAGTAAAAGGGTTAGTGGTGGTGATGGTGTTTGTATGCTTACTTTATATAGAACATTTGTGTCTTTTTTGTGATTAGTTTTTTTGTAGCTGTGTTTTTCCATCCAGTTGTTGGGGAGAGTTCAGCCTGTGCTCAACACTAGCTGCAGACTCAGAGTGACATTAAGAGAGGGAGGGAGGGAGAAAGTGGGAGAGATTTATTTCTAGTCAGATAGTAGTTTGGCTGCTCTGACTGGCATAAGGCAAACTCTGTGCCTTTTTGAGTATATACACTCAAATAATTACTCAGATTTACTACTGTTGTGTGCCACCACATCTTGTCACATTTGAGAGATTTTTGTATTGCTTCTTTAAATAAAAGGTATTGTCAGAAATACTTTTCTTCCTGGCAAGGAAGGAAATAGTTTCTGTTTCAAATTCTGACCTTGAATAATAGTAATAACACTATGAAGAAGAGTGCCTCAGGGCATGGTATTGCTCAGTCTAGTTCCATCTAATGGGAAATGCAATGGAAGAGCAGCACGTGCAGGCAGCAGCAGTAGAAGTGACATCAGACACAGCACCGCACAGTATCAGCCTTATTATATGCTGTTTATTGTGCTATTGTATGAGCTTATCAGTAGGCCATTTTAATTGCCAAACATTAAATCACCTTCATGGGTTGCTGTTGCTCCAAAGAATTGTACCTGAGTGAAAAGACAGCTGCGCTGCTGCTGCTGATGATGATGTACGGTATCTGATCCATCCTCCTGTGCCTGGAACACCTGCATAAGGTGCTGCTGTCCCAAAGAACCAATACAAAGAGAAACGATAGCTTCTCAGCTGCTGCTGATGTATCTGATCCATCCTACTGTGCCTGGACTAACTGCATAAGGTGCTACTACCCCAAAGAACCAAAGCCAAGTGAAATAATAGCTTCCCTGCTGTTGCTGATGTGTCTGATCCATCCTCCTATGCCTGGACCACCTGCATGTGGTGCTGCTGGCTCAATGAACCAAAGCCAAGTGAAATGATAGCTGCCCTGCTGCTGCTGATATGTCTGATCCATCCTCCTGTGCCTGGACCACCTGCATAAGGTGCTGCTGCCCCAAAGAACCAAAGCCAAGTAAAATTATAGCTGCCTTGCTGCTGCAATGTTTGATCCATCCTCTTGTGATTGAACCAGCTACATAAGTTGCCGCTGTCCCAAAGAATCAAAGTCAAGTGAAACGATAAGTTCCCTGCTGCTGCTGATGTATCTGATTCATCCTCCAATGCCTGGACCACCTGCATATGGTGCTGCTGCCCCAATAAACCAAAGCCAAGTGAAATGATAGCTGTCTTGCTGCTGATGTTGTGTCTGATCCATCCTCCTGTGCCTAGATCACTTGCATACAATGCTGCTGCCACAAAGAACTAAAGCAAGGTGAAATGATGGCTACCTTGCTGTTCCAGATGTGTCTGATCCATCCTCCTGTGCCTGGACCACCTGCATAAGGTGCTGCTGCCCCAAAGAACCAACGCCAAGTGAAATGATAGCTGCCCTGCTGCTGCTGATGTGTCTGATCCATCCTCCTGTGCTTAAATCAGCTGCATAAGGTGTTGCAGTCCCAAATAACCAAAGTCAACTAAAATGATAATTTCCCAGCTGCTGCTGATGTGTCTGATCAATCCTCTTCACCTGGACCAGCTGCATAAGGTGCTGCTGTCCCAAATAACCAAAGCCAAGTGAAATGATAAATTCCCTGGAGCTGCTGATGTGTCTGATCCATTGTCCTGTGCCTGGACTACATGCATGGGATGCTGCTGCCCCAAAGAACCAAAGCCAAATGAAATGATAGCTGCCTTGCTGCTGATGTATCTGATCCACCCTCCTGCCTGGATCACCTGCGTACAATGCTGCTTCCACAAAGAACCAAAGCCAAGTGAAATAATAGCCTCCCCACAGCTGCTGATGTGTTTGATCCATCCTCCTGTACTGGACCACCTGCATACATTGCTGCTGCCCCAAAGAACCAAAGCCAAGTGAAATGATAACTTCCCTGCTGCTGCTGATGTGTCTGATCCATCTTCCTGTGCCTGGGCAACCTGTATAAGGTGCTGCTGCCCCAATGAACCAAAGCCAAGTGAAATGATAGCTTCCCTGCTGCTGCTGATGTGCCTGATTCATCCTCCTGTGCCTGGACCACCTGCATAAGGTGCTGCTGCCCCAAAGAACCAAAGCCAAGTGAAATTATAAGTTTTGCATTAAATAAACAATCCAAGACTCTAGACCAGCAAAAATTAAGAGACTAATTTATTCACATAAAATAAAGTATTTACATATGTAAGCAGAAAAGAAATTTACATGAATTTTGTGGCTTAGGAGCTCCACACCCCACTCCAGCCTTGACACTTCAGGGCAATGCTACCCCTTCATCAGGAGGAGTGATACGTTTCCTGCTGCTGCTGATGTGTCTGATCCATCCTCCTGTGCCTGGACCACCTGCATGTGGTGCTGCTGACCCAAAGAACCAAAGCCAAATGAAATGATAGCTGCCTTGCTGCTGCTGATGTGTCTGATCCCTCCTCCTGTGCTTGGATCACCTGCATACAATGCTGCTTCCACAAAGAACCAAAGCCAAGTGAAATGATAGCTGCCTTGCTGCTGCTGCTAATGTATCTGATCCATCCTCCTGTGCCTGGACCACCTGTATAATGTGCTGCTGCCCCAAAGAACCAAAGCCAAGTGAAATAATAGCCTCCCTGCAACTGCCGATGTGTCTGCTCCATCCTCCTGTGCTGGACCACCTGCATACATTGCTGTTGCCCCAGTGAACCGAAGCCAAGCGAAATTATAACTTCCCTGCTGCTGCTGATGTATTTGATCCATCCTTCTGTGCCTGGACCACTTGTATAATGGGCTGCTGTTCCAAAGAACCAAAGCCAAGTGAAATTATAAGTTCTGCATTAAATAAAAAATGCAGCACTCCAGACCAGCAAAAATTAAGAGAGAGTAATTTATTCACATAAAATAAGAAAGTATTTACATATGTAAGCAGAAAAAAATTGCAGACAAATTTTGTGGCTTAAGAGATCCACACCTCACTCCAGCCTCGACATTTTGGGGCAATGCTACCCCTTCATCAGGAGGTGTGATAGCTCCCTGCTGTTGCTGATGTGTCTGATCCAGCTTCCTGTGCCTGGACTCATGCATAAGGTGCTGCTACCCAAAAGAACCAATGCCAAGTGAAATGATAGCTGCTCTGCTGCTGCTGCTGATGTGTCTGATCCATGCTACTGTGCCTGGACCACCTGCACATGTTGCTGCTGCCCCAAAGGATCAAAGCCAAGTGAAATGATCGCTTCCCTGCTGCTGCTGATGTGTCTGATATGTACTCTTGTGCCTGTGCCACTTGCATAAGGTGCTGCTGCCCCAAAGAACCAACGCTTAGTGAAATGATAAGTTCTGCATCAAATAATAAGTGCAGCACTCCAGACCAGCAAAAAATTAAGAGAGAGTAATTTTTTCACATAAAATAAGACAGTATTTACATACGTAAGCAGAAAAAAATTACACACAAATTTAGTGGCTTAAGAGCTCCACACCTCACTCCAGCCTCGGCACTTTGGGGCACTGCTACCCCTTCATCAGGAGGTGTGATAAGTTCCCTGCTGCTGATGTGTCTGATTCATTCTCCTGTGCCTAGACCATATGCATAAGGTGCTGCTGCCCCAAAGAACCAATGCCAAGTGAAATGATAGCATCCCCTGCTGATGTGTCTGCTCCATCCTCCTGTGCCTGGATCACCTGCATATGTTGCTGCTGCCACAAAGAACCAAAGCCAAGTGAAATTATAGCTTCCCTACTGCTGCTGATGTGTCTTATCTGTCCTCCTGTGCCTGGACCACCTGCATACGTTGCTGTTGCCTCAAGACTAAAGCCAAGTGAAATGATAGCTTCCCTGCTGATGTGTCTGCTCCATCCTCTTGTGCCTGGATCACCTGCATATGTTGCTGCTGCCACAAGGAACCAATGCTAAGTAAAATGATAGCTTCCCTGCTGCTGCTGCTGATGTGTCTGATCTGTACTCCTTTTTTTTTATTTTTTTATTGAGTAAAAATCACATATTATGAATAACAATATACATTCAAAAGTACAATATTTCCCCTGATGCCATATTCCTTACAATCAAAAAAATGACTGGGTGGGCCAAGCGGTCCTTATCTGCCGTCAAATTCTATGTTTCTATGTATGTAATCATATACTTTAATCTTATGATTCCATCTTGTTATAATTCCCCCCCAATTACTCATTGTGGGTCAGTGATCTAATGTCAATAATGGTGCTAGAAGATCCTTTACCTCTAACCAAGGTATTTCCCTTGATGATTAAAGGAATAATGCATGACAGAGTGTGTGTCATGCTGGGATATCACCACACCTGGGGAGGCTGGCCACGAGGCCGCAGGCTGAGTGCGTGCAATACTCCAGGCATGGCATTATCCCAAATGACACACACCCTGGAGTGCATTATTCCTATTATACAATGGCTCGTTGTTATACAGAATAAAAAAACATTATTTTGGAGATGTTTTTGTGTGGAAACATATTTTTTGTTTTTAAGAGAAGATGAAACAATCAAGCTCACGCTCAGTAAAACAATCAAAGGCTCATCTACAAAGGTTCACAGTGCTGAGACTAGACCTGTGGCGATGTGCTGGGATAACGCCATGGGTCCAGCCCCAAACTGACCAATCACAGTCCAAGATTCTTTCTTGCCATTGTATAATGTTCATTTTAAACTTCATCCCATAGTTACTCTGAGCTGTTTCATAAACCATATATACCCATTTAAATGTCAAAAGCCTCTAGTTGCTCTGAGTTCCAGTCTGCCAGTATGAATCTTTTTGTAGCCATAGTTGTTAAACAACATATTTTCTGCTGATTCACAGAAAGGTCTAAATCCAAGAAATCATTTAATACCATATAGTAAAATTCCAAAGGGAGTTTTATATTTAAATACCCCAGTAGTAACATTCTAGTTTTCTCCCACCATTCTTGAATGTGCCAACATGACCAAATACAGTGATACAGATTGGCTACCAGATCGCAACCATGCTGGCAAGTTTTGTTTCCATCTTTTCTAACATTCCCCCAAATCTCTGGGGTATAATAAGCTCTATCCAAAATCTTATTTTTGAATGGCTTCATTTTTAGTGTATAGGTGATCTTTGTTAGCTTTAATTCTTAGATTCCTCCATTGCTGCTCTGTATAGCCTAAAAAACATTCTTGTTCCCATTTACTATTAATTCTTTTCTAAGGGTCTTGGGTTTTAGTTACCAAAATCACATACATTTTTTGTGTCAATTTACTTTCCCCTTCCTGCATCACTTTCAAATGTTGATCATTTATTATAGATAGGTCAAACTTATTTCTGTAAAAAAATTGTTCTCTGAAAATTTTCTGTTTGGTTCGGTAAAAAACAAAATTATTTCTCACAGTTAATTTTTTTTTTTTTTTATTAAAGCCTTCTAGTGAGGTAAAACTACCATTTTCCACTAAATGAGACCATGTAAGCACATTCAAGGTTTCAAGGGACCTTAGTTTCAGATGTAATTTCCTTTTGATTATCGTAGAATTCCCCCAAACATTTAATCTTAACCTTGGGAACATTCCTGCTTCTTTTATTTGGCCAGTTGCGTGCCAGAACTCCCTTTTTATGGAAAGAAATATACTTGGTACTTTATTCCTTGGGCCTAATTCCTGTATAATATTGTTTGTTTCTGGCAGACTGGAACTCTCCCAAAACGTTTTTTCATAACAACTCAGTTTACCAGGCAGAAAAACCCATTTCCAGAGCAAATTCAGTTGAAAGGCCACCACATAAGCTAGAGGATCCGAGCAGCTATATCCACCTTGTTTCCTCAAATAAATAATTTTTCCATGGGATTCTGGGCTTTCCCCCTCGTCAAAGAAATTTCACCAATTTCCTCTTAATATTTCTAAACCATTTCTCATTTGGAAATCCCACCACATTTTGTATCGTAAAAATTATATACAGGAGTACCAACATCTTTATTGTTTCTACTCTCCCACATAATGAAAGTGACATTTTTTCCCAACCCTCTAGCAATCGAGTTACTTTTTCTTTGGTCTCATCATAATTCTTATTAATACTTTGAATCTGATTCTTAAACAAATAAATGCCCATATATTTACATTGTTAGCTCACCATAAAATCGTGTAATATTTTCTGATCTAATATGTAGTCGGGGCATACATTTCTAAAACTATTGATTTGGCCTTATTCAGGATATAACCAGATAACTTCCTGTAAGTATCTATTTCCTGAATTATTGTCAGTAGAGCACTGTTAATATCTTGTATTAAAAGTAAAATATCATCAGGAAATATGTTAAGTTTAGTTTCCTGGTTCCCAATTTTTATACCTTTAATTAGATCTTGTTTCCTAATAATTCTTATTAATGGCTCAAGTACTAGCATAAACAAAACTGGTGACAGCAGGCATCCCTGTCTAACACCATTACTCATGTTTAATGGAGCTCCAAGATAAGGGCTGATCATAAACTTAACCGTGGTATTTTTATAAAGGAGAGCTAGAGTATTTACTATATTATCTGGTAACCTCCATGCTCTAAGTGCCTCAATTAAAAAATCTCTATTTATCAAGTCAAAGGCCTTTGAGGCATCTATAGCCAGGGCATGGGATATTTATTTTATTTTGTTTTTGTTGACTGGGTAAGTGTACTAGACAAATCCTGCCTATTTTCAGGCATGACCCAGGGAAGGGGGATACAGATGAATGCTAACTGACCTTGAACCAGATTAAACAGTTGGTGGTATTTTTAGTGAATGAGGAAAATTTGGCCAGGACACTAGGGAAATTCCCCTGCTCTGTTGTCAGTAGGGGGAGCTGTCACTATGGAGTCTGATGTCTTGGATGGTCAGTCTGCTGGTATACCTCGAGGTGAGCAGGTCTCCCTGCCTTCAGGTCCAGCCTTGGAGACCTCAGCACTACTGCTTAGCTGTCAGGAAAAGGAGAAATTTATGACTGATTCACCTCTACCAACTTTCTGTGCTACTAAAGGTTTGTTTAGTCCTGATGCTGTATGGTTGGATAATATATTACAGCAAAATCAGCATGTTAAATGACCAGATGGAATGCAACCTGTTTGTAGCTTTTCTCACCAATTGCCTAATGTCCCGTTGGAAGAACAAAGTGAGAACATTGACTCAGACCTTCTCAGAGATGCTGCACAGCTGATACAGGCAGAATTAGCAGAGTGCTGTGGCAGAAACTCTACCTAGTGGCAGTGTGAGTCAGCAGCATGACGCTCCAACTTCAAAGGTCAGCATTTTGACAGTAAGGCCCTTTGATGTGCTGAATTTGACAAACACGCTTCAGTCGTATGCTTCAGGGGATTTACATACTTTGTCTGAAATGCAGCATGACTCTGTGAGTATATCTACTGATACAGGTATTTCTAATGAACAGTTGGAATTACAGCAAAAAAGTTTAGCCTTACGTAAAGGCAGATCTGACATGGATCCTCCCTAGCCTCTGGGCAAATGGCCAGTTACATTGCCCAAGTGTTCACTGCTCAATGCAGGTTGGAAGTGAGGAGCCACCGGGGTCTGGGATCCTGACCCGGCCCATAGCCCTGTACTGGGCCAACCCCCGTTAAACTCTTCTGATACTGCTTCGCTTAATGAGGAACAACATAATACAGTTCCACAGCAGCCTGAAGTAGTAGAACAGATTCGGAGTACTGACCACATTGATACATCCCTCTCGGATTTAGATAACATGGAACAGAAGCATATGGAGTGGGGTGACTCTGTTCTTTCTTCTCTGCAACCTGTTGGCCCTCTTCTTGATCCTCTTCAATGAACAAAAACTACCTGGGAGTCTTTTAGATGTAAAGACCCTTTTTCAGGTGCCCCCCTCCTTTGCAATGGAGAAATGCGGTGCACCTAGAATATCAGGGGGGCTTAGCCTTAGCACCTGACCGTCTCTACGTGGGGAAAACACTACTAAAACAATCTATTGGCTTTTTTTCTAATAATATTCATGCACTTATTCATGTATCTGGCTCAGCACTTTATGACATTAGTTTTGGTACCCCACAAAACTTGGATCATTTTTGGTTTAAATTAGATGTACTGAAATTCACTGAATTATGGATGCCTTTTAAGGTTATCCCGTTAACTAAGCCTCCTATTAAATCAGTGACTGTGTTGTTTCGTAATGAATCTGTTTCTGTGCATGATATTGTTTTCTGGCTGCAAAAATGTTGTGAAGTCATAGGGGCTCCCTCACCTATATTTGATAAAGAATGTATATGGAATGGTGGGTGGGTGTTTCGGGTACGTTTACGGAATAACAACCTTGGGCCTGTACATCTTCTGAATAGTATATTTCTGGGTTCTGAAAGAGGGCACTGTTTCTATCAGGGTCAACCTAGGGCATGTTTTAAATGTGGGGCCCTTACGCATTTAGGCTCCACGTGTGATAGATTATGATGTAACCCGTGCCTTGAATATGGACATCATAGTTGAGAGTGTCAAGAGGATTTAAAGTGTAACCTGTGTTATGAGTCTGGGCATACTTATAAATCCTGTCCCTGGGCTACTCATAATCAATCAGATAGGAAAAGTCAGGATAGTATCTTGCAAGAAGCAGGGAGGACATGATAGAAACTTTCAAGTACCTCAAGGGAATCAACAAAGTCCAAGAGGGTAGCATCTTTCAAAAAAAGAGGTGTGCAAGAACAAGGGGCATAATTTGAAGATGGGCGGCTCAGAGGTAATTTAAGGAAGTATTTTTTCATAGAGAGGGTTGTGGATGCATGGAATGGCCTTCCGGAGCAGGTTGTGGAGTCAAAAACAGTGGTGGAATTCAAGCATGCACGGGACGGTCATAAGGCAATTCTAGGGGGTGGGGGTAGGAAGAAGTAGGCTGCTGGTTAACTAGGATCTGCAGCTTCTCCAGTAGGTAGGGAAATGGGCAGACTGGGTGGGCCAAGTGGTCCTTATCTGCCATCAAATTCTATGTTTCTATGTAAGCACAGAAAAAAGAAATGTTGAAAAAAAGGGCTCAGCAGAAGGAACCACCTCCCTCAGAACCTGGGCCAAATCATCCCCCACCCCACTCCCCACCTCCACCAGGAGATAGTGTAGCAGATGGCCAATTAGGAGCTCAAGCAGGAGCTGTTTCAGAACAAGTTTTGCTGCCCAGAACAGATTCCACTTCTACTCCACTGATTCAGGAGGAAGCTCCTTTTGAAATGCCTCCCTCACGAGGCAAAAGTGTGGCTAAGAAAAGGAGTTTAAAACAATCTCAACCCAGACATAAGGTGGCAAAAGCTTCATTAGAGAAAGATGAGAGAATTTTGCTATCTAATAAATATGAGATCTTGAAACCTCAATCTCTAGATTCTGAACCAGGTGGGGATTCAGAAGCTTCTTCCTTAGCCCCTCCCTCTTCTGATACTGATGGGGAATCTCAGGAGCAGACCCCCCTAGTGAGTGATGCCCCACAGTATTGAACCCAAGTTCGTAGAAGTACCAGAATCAAGAAGCCACCTTGATCTTTATAATATGTCTCTCTGATGTCTTCCTTCATTCCCAGGTTGTGAATTGCAACCATAAATGTTAATAGTATTAAAAACCCTAAGAGATGTCTGGTTGCCCTGACAGAGTTGAAAGAGCTAGATTGTGATATTTTTCTTTTGTAGGACACCAAACTAAATACTACCTCTTTGATTAACTCTGCTCGGCACCTGTGGTGTTGGGGCCCGTCCTTTTTCTCCTATGGTACGGATGCGTGTAAGGGAGTGGGTATTCTTTTTAGAGGGGATGCTTTTTGCATTTCAAGATTGATTGAGGTGTTTGTGAGGAGAGCTCCTATCGTTGATTTTACATATGAGACTGTGGCCTAGAGATTGATTAATATTTATGCCCCTCTTACTAAGAAAGGGAGGATGGAGTTGTTTGGTTTGATTAAACCTTATTTGTATACCACTAAATCTGTAATTTGGGGGGGGGGATTTCAACTGTGTTGTCAATATAGGTGATAGAGGTGCTAAGATGACAAAGGTGTATAGTGACACTAACTATCTTCTCCAATTGTTAGCCCAAAGTCAGATGATAGATACTTACAGAATGATACATAAGACAGGTGGTCAAACATATTTTCGTGGTTCCCTTTCCTTTAGAATTGATTTTTTGTTTACCAAAGCTAATATTGGGGTCAAAAATGTGCAAGTACTTCCAACAGAAATTTCTGACCATGTTATTTTAATGATCACTTTGGGTACTGTTAATGGGCCACGGTATGGGAAAGGGTATTGGAAGTTGAATACGGCGCTTTTACCTGAAAAACATTTACAGGCCCAAATACAGGAATTTCTTAGAGCACGCATGTCAATGGCAGGGTTGATGAAGAATAGAAGCAGCTGGTGGGAACTTACTAAAACAGGGCTGAGAAGTATGTTTCAAAAATTGTCTGTTGCAAAGTGTCAGTCAGTATAGAAAGTATTTGAAATTGCTTATGCAGTTGAATAAAATCTATTCAACTATTAATTTGTTACACATCCCTCTAACAGAGCAGGCCCTTAACATAAAAAAAGAGATGTTTCTGTTATAATATGATAGGACCAAAATGTTGCTGCTTGAACATGAAATTTGCACCCCAGGGAAAAGAGGTTTAGGTGACCCCTTTCAGATTAGTACTCAGAGAGCAAATACTCGCTTTATGTCTGCTATCACCACTGACTCTGGTGAGATAGTTTCAGATGGCCCTGGTATTTTAGATGCAGTATCACATTATTTGAAGTCAATGTACACCTCTTCCCTATTAGAGGAGGACCAGACAAAAAATATCCTTTCCTCCAATGTAGTACCTGCTATATCAGCCGATTTGTTATTGCAGTTGACTGAGCCCATTTTGGAACAGGAAATTGACCAAGCCATTTCTAGTCTTAAACTAAACACAGTACCTGGTATAGATGGTCTGCCTGCTGAATTTTACCACACATTTAGAGGATTAATGGTTCAAATATTAACTGTAGTATTTAATTGGGTTTTATTGACTTTGCAAGTAGATTTTCACTTTTGTACAGCTTTACAAATTATGGTTTACAAAAAAGGAGATAGAACTAGCCTAGATAATTGGAGATCCTTAAGTCTTTTAAATACGGACTATAAAATATTAATGAAACTCCTACATTTTTGACTGTTGCCTTTGACCCCATATTTACTTTCATCTGCTCAAACTTGTACTATACCAGGACATACAATACAGCATAATTTATTATTGATTAGGGAACTAGTGGAACAGGGTAAAGAGGAGCTTCTACAAGGGTTTATAATGGCCTTAGATCAAGAAAAGGCTTTCGATAAAGTCCCACATTCTTACATTTCTCTTGTTTTACAGACCTATGGTATATCTGAGCAATTTGTGCAGTGGGTCACTACCTTGTATTCTCATGCAAGTGCCATTCCTATGATAAATGGGCATTTAGGAAAATATGTAACAATTTCTTGGAGTGTAAGACAGGGATGCCCTTAAAGTCCCCTTTTGTATGTGTTCTGTTTAGACCCTATGTTATGTTTTATTCAGCAGGATCCTTTTGTGAAGGGACTATTACCATGGGGGACTGGAGATTCGTGTTACTGCATATGCAGATGATATTTGTGTAGCGGTGGCAGATGAGAGGTCTTGCCTGAGGGTATTAACCTTATTGGATGACCTCACTAAATCTACAGGTGACAGCCAGAATAAACGAAATAGTATAATTTACCCTTTGGGAAGGTCATGTTTGGGAAATGTAGACTGGCATGGTATCACAGTATCACATACCCCATTTCAATATTTGAGTATCTGGTTCGGGAAAGAGGATAATAGCATGTTTAACTGGTCTAAAAAGTTGGAGGAGGCTGCTATTAAAGTGAATGTCTGGAAGTCATGAAATCAAGTGAAAAAAAGAAAGTTATGATGGTTAAAACATATTTGTTACCAATCTTTTTGTTTTTAAGTGCAGTATATCCATTACCACAAACTTTGGAATCATGCCTGTTAGGATTGGTATTTCAGATCTTACGGGGTTGTAGGTTAAACCCAATAAAGAGAGAGGTCTTGTATCTTTCTATAGATAAAGGAGGTCTGAATTTGAAGAATCCTATTCTTTTTATTTTTGCTATATTTTTACATCATAATCTATTGGATATGTCTAAACCACAACTAGCAGTAATATGGCTCCCTTTTGCTGACCATTTGTTAAGACCTGTATTTTTGAAATGGAAAGGGCAGGGAATTTTGCATGCCCAAGTTAAAACACCTTGGCCAGATATTCAAACTGCGCCCAAAAAGTGCTTAACAGCAGGAGCAAGTGCAAGTCCACTGCGTCCATGCACAAGAAGTGTGATATTCAAAAACTGCGCAGGCCAAGATGCTCCTATGGCCGATGACTGAATATCACACCACCTGCACCATAGCTCAACTAGGGGGGTGAAGCTGAGCATATCTGATGCACCGTAGCGCAACAAGGCTTGTTCAGCTGAGCAGTCCAGATGCACCATAGCGTAACCACGGAAGCCCCCAGCAGCAGGGCAGCAATGCAACAGCACAACCAGGGATGCAGGGGCCCACCACCCATGCCACAGATGGGCAGAGGAACACACAGCAGAACAGACATTGTCCCCTACACCCCATGCACTGCACAATTAGTGGAGGGATGGAATAACCACCAGCCCATGGATACCAGCAACCAACCCACAGCCAGGCCATGGTGCCCCATCACACCCCCTGGCAAGCTGTGACTGACACACAAGGATGGCCGACCACCCCATACCACACCATCCCACAAATGCAGAGCACACCCTGCACCATGATCCCCAAACACCCTGCCCAGGAGAAGCACCCAACAGTGCAGAACACCCCATGCATGCCACCACCCCCACTGTGACAATGCAACCCTGTGCACCATGGAGCCATGCAAGGCCGCCCCACCATGGGCACCCTGCAGTGGGCGGCAGCAGACAGTGATGTAATAGATGCATATACAGTGCTGCCCTGCATGTCCCCCTGAGGTACAGCTGAGAGACTGACCATGCCTCAGCACACGAGGTACCCCACATGCGACAGGGCATGCCCCAGACCCCACCTCCAGTGGTACAGGACCCTACACACCCTCCCAAGGGCACATCCCATCCCTGCACTGGCCACAATAGCCAGCACAGACATGCACAGTGTAACATAGAGGCATGCACCACACAGGATGCAACACAGTGCATGGACAAACACCCACCCATACCCAAGGGCACACCAACACAGGGACACAGTAGCGGGTCAACCAAGCCACTGGCGTATGGCCACGACGCTGACATGTGCACACGGCCAGCACCCCTACATTGCACCAGTGTGCCAGCCACCCTGCGCAGGCACCATGAAGCTGTATGCCACCAGCATACCACCGGAGCACAGGTGACAGACACTGGAGCACATCCCCTGCAACAGACACAAGCGACAGCATGGAGGGGGGGCAACAACAGCGGAGGCCACAGTGCCACCGGAGGCAGAAGTGCACCATACTGGTGATGTAAGGCAACCTTGCATTGTGCCAGGTACAGTTGTTATCCAGCATGGACAGCCACCACTGACACACCAGCAGACCATGCATATCACAGACATGCAAGGGTGTCAGCTGCACAGGCCATGGATGGTCTGCAGAGGTACCATGCACACAGTGCAGGCCCTATGAGCCACTGCACACAGGCATCCAGTGCACAGAGTACAACACACAAACCACAGACAGTGACTGATCCCCCTGCCCACACCATAGGCGGTTCACCTCTGCACACGCACCCACCGCCCACATCGTGAACCACCCCTGCGCCATGCACAGCACTGCAGCTGAGCACCTGTAGCCCACTGCAAATCAGAGACCACCACAGTTGTCATAACAAAATGCTTATATTTAAAAGAAGTAACAAAAACTATTTACAAGAGGGGGGAAGGGACACATAACAGGTGAGGGCGGGTAAGGGGCAGGGGTGAACATATGGGAGAGGGAAGAAGGGGTGTGAGGGTGGGTCAAGGGGGGAAGGTGGTAGTAGGAGCATGGAGTCCTCAGTGTGTGCCCCGGTCCTCCTCCACATGGTGCCTATGTCTGCTGCTCCTCCTCCTCCTCCTCACCCTGTGGCAGTGGATGCACTGTAACAGCTCCAGTGTTGCCCTTGCCACCAGAAGAAGCTCCCTCACACTCCTCTCCAGCACCTGTAGTCGCCGTCCACCTAGGATGAGGGAGCAGAGTCAATAAGTGTGACTGTCCAGACCCCCAGCCCACCCATTGTACATGGCATACAGCCATGTGTCATGCCCCTGTGATGGTGTGCGACCACCCACAGTGACCGTGTCCACAAGACCTGCCTACCCAGTCAGCCACAGCCATGTGGACCACTGCACACACCCACCACCCATGTCCTACACAGCACCACCATGCCTGTACAGTGACTTGGCTATGCGGTGTGAAGGCAGTGCCACAGCCATGTGCCCGGTGCATGCATGGACCACCATTGATGCACTCCCAGACATGCAGTGCCACTGGACAATGCTGACTGTAACAAGTTGCGCGCATGGCAATGGTGTCAATGGATGGTGGCCATGCCCCGCTGCCCACTCAGTTATACAGCATGCAATAGTAATCATGGATGTAAGGCACTCACCATCATCAGGGTGGTCCATGCACCACTGACCACCATTATCCCTCCTGGCCTGCTGCTCCTCCAGGTGGCATCTCTGGTCTCTGGCCTGCTGGCGTTCTGCGGGCCCCAAGGTGCAAAAATGGAGAGAGGAACATCAGTACAATCCAGTAGCAATGTCCCACCGCCCCCAAGTGTGTGCAATCCCACAAAGTCAGACCCACCACCCCACACCCGATACCACCACCACGGCCAACAGCAGACTGACCCCCATGTGCCAGACACATGCAACCGTGATACCTGTATGGACGATAATAGTGTGTGGATGTTGCACCTACCTGGCCATGGCACCGTGCCCCTCTTGGCACGTGCCCGCAGGCAGGCAAGCAGGTCTGGGTCCCTGCATCTCAGGTTCCCATATCGGTGGTGGCACTGCTCTGCCATCCACCCCATACTGGTGGCCTCCTTCAGGGCGTCAGACACCTCCTGCCATACTTGACTCCTGGCCCTGTCCAGGGGTGCCTCCTCAAACAAAGACCCACCTTGTGGCTCCACTATGGCCACAAGGTTTGCCAGCTCTATCTGGCTCCACTGCACAGCACGCCTCCACGCCATCTCTGCTGCTCAGTTCAATCAAAATGGTGCTCTGCAGCGTGGTCCTGCCATGTGCAGATGTTGCGCGGTACAGCACTGCCATTCCCTATCGTGCTGTCACCGAACAGTGCGATAGTGGTGCACCCATGCCTGACACATGGTGCCTGGGGACAAAGGTCGGGCACAGGATCAAGGGTCTCTGGCGCACGGACAGCCACAGCATGAATGGAACCCAATGCGTGTAGCATGGTTGGGTGCCTGTGTGCCACCTCCTGTGGTGGCCTACCACACTGTTGCCACAGTGCGCCTACACCCCAGTGCCACAGCGCCATATAGGTGAACAGCACTGTAGCGCCACTGCCACAATGGTGGTGTGTCCTGCATTACCTGCCATGCATAGCACTTTAGCAGTGCGGCAGGCGCCTGCGTCATCAACCCGGGCATGCGCAGTTAGGTGTGTACTGCGCATGTCACAGAACTGCACCCTTGGCTCAGCACATTCAACATAATTGCACAAAGCGCAACAGTGCGATATTCAGCCGGCATATGCAAATCAGCTAATCAGCCATTCAATGGTGCAGTCACCGCATTTGCATTCACTTAAAGATGCGCCTCGCCTCATTTGCATGGGTTGCGCTATAAAAGTGTGACATTGCGCTGCACTGGCCATAGTCAGTTACTGTAGTCTATTGCAGTGAGTTGCATGCTGTTTGGGAGTGTGGACTGTGGAGTCTGGGACATGCATGGGACTGCACAGTCACAGGTAACACCTGTCATTCTCACAGGATGAATCATGACCGAGCATGAGGTGGAGGAAGAGGAACACAGTAGTGGGAGGAAGAGGAGGCTGAATTTCACTAAGGCCAAGACAGATGCCCTGTTCGAGGCCTACCTAGACCAGGAGCCACTTCTCAGCAGATGCCAGGGAACACCACAGGCCCGAGCTGCTGCAAGGGAGGAGGTGGCACGTGCTGTAAACCTGCATGGAAGCCACCAGCGTTCCATGTAGGACTGCAAGAAGAAGATGGGCACAGACAGGTGGAGGATTACAGAGAAGGTGGCTGCTATCAGGGCAGCACGGTCTGCGACAGGTGGGGGACAGCCGGAGGTGCTACGCCTGACCCCACAGGAGGAGCAGGTTGCTGGAAGCATACAGCGGTGTGCCATTGAGGGTGTTCTGGGTGGTGGATTCCAGATGGGCGGTAGCCCTTCACTGCATGGTAGGTCACGGTCTGTCTATTGGGGGGGGACAGGGTAGGTCACATGCAGTAACGTGACTTTGTTTTCCCTTACAGCTCCTGAGTGTCTGCATGGGTTAGCGATGGTGGGCTTCTCCACTGAGGCCAGTCACATGGAGATGGAGGAGGGCCCATCAACCTCCACAGGAATACACGAGTCAGGGCGACAGTGGGCCCGCCTGGATATCCAGACTGATGTTGGTGGAGCGGGTGCGGAGGAGGCTGTGCTCGTGTCCCAGCATGCCGGCATCCATGGATGCCAGCATGCTGAGACTCGGGCTGGTGCTGGATCCATCACCGATGATGATGGCGTTAACATCATGGGCAGTGACATGTGTGTGCCACAGAATGGCTACACAGCAGGTTACATCGCAGCCATGGCTGTGGGTGGTGCCGCCGTGGAGGACTGCGTGTCATCACAGTCCCAGCCTGTGCGTGTCAGCACTGGTGGGGCAGCACTGGTGTGTGTATAGGGCAGTGGGACTGTTGCAGCCACTGCGGTGGCACCATTGAGCCCTGGGGAGTGGCAGCCAGAGGGGCAGCATCGGCAGTCAGCCAATGGCCATGGGGGTACAGTGTCAGAAGGCGGCATCAGTGCACTGCCTGTGGACATGCCCAGGCCTGGCCCTGGTGTGCAGTGCCCACCCTCAAGGGGTGATGAGCATCAGGGCCCTGAACACCCTGAGGGACAGCATGCCAATCAGGTAGATGACCTCTTGGATGAGCACACCCGCATACTGCAAGCATCAGTCAATCAGCAGAGGCGGCTTGTGATGGTAGTGGAGGCACTGAGTGCGGATCTGTACCAGGCAGAGGAGCATCGCAGCAGAGACACCGCTCTGCTCCTGGCAGGGATGGACCGGTTGTGGGAGGATGTGACCGCTGCCATTGACAGTCAGACACAGGCATTCACTGCTGTCATGGCCACAATGGGCACACAGTTATTTGCCCATGTGTCGCAGACACCACGCAGTGCAATATCCAACCCCCTGTTCCCGGCATCGTGCGACACCATCCTTGTCGACACCGGGTTCAACTGTGGACATCCCGAGCACGCCTGGTGCTGGCATGTTCGGTGTGCTGCAGACCCCTGCCCAAGCACGGTCGCGTTCACGCAGTAGAACCCCTGGGGGACTGTCTGTGCCACCCCATGAGGCCAGTGGTCAGCCTGTCACTGTTGGCTGGTCTCAGCGAGGCCACCCACACATCCGTGGTAGCCGTGGCACTGTGGTGCATGGCTATTGTCTGATGCTGCCCTGTGTGCATTGTGTCATTCAGCGGGCAATGCACTGGTGGGTACCCAGCCCTGCACGCACACACACAGTCCATCTGCACACCCTCCCAGTTGCTGTCCGCAGTTGCTTGTGCATGATGATGCCTGCGTTGCACTGTATGCCACTGTGCAATGGTGCCCAGTGTCTGATACATGCACAATGACAGGCAGTGGGCATGGTGGTCTGTGGACATGTGTGTGGCTAGTGGTGGCATTCTGGGTCGACATGCCTCCTACCCTTTGTGCATGCCTGGTGAGTTTTGTGTGTGTGTGTGTCTGACCGCGTGCCATGTTAGACCTCACCCATCACTGGTGGTGTGTGCGGTTCCATGCCCGGCCACTTCTCTTGACGGCATGCACCCCTGGTGTGTGTCCATGCGTGTTTGTGAGTTGTGCCTTTGCCACTGGTGGTTGCACATGGCCCCATGACTTACCTGGGTTGGCTGAAGTGCTCCTCCGTGATGATGTCCCAGTGCAGCTGTGCCAGCCGGAGCAGTTGGGAGTCCCGTTGCCCAAGAGGGGCTCCCCATCACCATTGTCACCGGCGTTCTCATCGTCCCCATCGCTGTCCCCCTCTTCAACCTGTACGGCTATCCCACATTCGTTGGCCATGTTGTGCAGGATGCAACATGCCAAGAATAGCCTGCAGGCCTTTGAGGGGCTGTACTGTAGGGCACCGCCGGAGGTGTCCAGGCAATGGAAATGTGCCTTCAGCATACTGAACACCCGCTCAATGACATTGCATGTGGTGGCATGTGCCTCATTGTAGCGTTGCTGTGATGGGGTCGCGGGCCGCCGGTATGGTGTGAGCAGCCAGGGACGGAGTGGGTGTCCACTGTCACCTGTGTGTAGAGGGTGGAGGTTAGTTTGGTGATCAGCATCGCCCTGCCCCGGGCCATGTAGGCCACTACCCATGTCACCTCTGACCATGCCCCTCCCAAGCCCTATGTTTGTCTGTGTGGTTTGCATACTCACCCACTAAGTGGCCAGTGGAGATGTCCCCACTCTCGAATCTGTGGCACAGTGCTGACTGGTGCCAGATGAAGGCATCA
Organism: Neoceratodus forsteri; assembly: GCA_016271365.2. Taxonomy (NCBI): domain Eukaryota; kingdom Metazoa; phylum Chordata; order Ceratodontiformes; family Ceratodontidae; genus Neoceratodus; species Neoceratodus forsteri. Next base: position 758,684,736 of record CM057452.1, read on the forward strand.
TGTGCTCCCCCAGGGTGCACTGCACAGACATTGATTATGCACCCCCTGGCATCGCACACCACCTGGCAGTTGATGCTAGCATAGTCCTTCTGATTAATATATGCGGCCCCCTTGGGGCCAGGTGGTATGCGGATGGCCACATGGGTGCAGGCTATAGCCCCTAGCACACCAGACATACGTGCTACCCTGTGGAACTCCTGTATGTTTGCTGTGTGCTCCGCCGGTGTGCTGGGGAAATGGATGTACTCCGCAGCATGTGGCAGCAGTGCGCTGAAGAATTGGGTGAGGTGGCATGACGCGGCTGACTGGGTTATGCCTGTGGTGTCACCTGTTGGTCTCTGGAAGGTACCCGTGGCGAGCAAGCATATGCAAGCTGTCACTTTAGTCTCCACTGACAGAGCATGGCTCCGTCATGTGGGTGCCTGCATCACATCACTGCACAGCTCACAGAGCCGCCTCAGAATTGCCCAATTCAGGCAGTACCGGCCCACGATCTCAGTATCGCTGTACAGCTCGAAGCTGGTGCGGGCCTGTTGGGGGCATACCACCGACGGGCCCTTCCATGGATGCACCCCCCTGCTGCCCACCTTCTCACCCCCCTCATTACTGCCTCCATCTGAATGGTGGCACTGGCCATGTCCCTGGCTTGTGTTCACCCCGGCAGCTGTTTCTGTGTTTCCCCCGCTGTCCTGGCTGCTACTTCCCCTGCACCGGGAACACCTAAATGTGGTAGCCTCTGTGCTGTGTGGCACTTACCCCTTCTGCACTGGCTGTGGTTCCCCACACCTTCCCTGTGCCTCTCTCTTCAGGGTGCCCTTTCCCTGGCCTGCCCTGTGTGTCCCTCCTGTCCTGTTTGTGCAGCTAGAGTTCAGCCTCATGTGCTTTCCCTGTAGCGTTCTTGCACCTCTCCCTTGTTCCTTTTTATTTTGGCTCATTTCTGCTATCGCGCAACTTCCACTTGCTCCCCTATTGCGCATGGCGCATGTTGTTGAATATCCACTGCGCCATTTATGCATGGTTCCTCCCCCTTCAGTTGCGCATACATTCATTATCATTGTGCTATTGCTCAGTGTGATTTGGGGGGCACATCTGCCTCCTGCTGAATATCGTAGAATGGCGCATTTTCGGACTTGCGCTGGAGCAACCCTATTGCGCATGGCACAACCCTTTTGAATATCTGGGCCCTTGAGTATATTTTAGGCCTGTCCTGGGAAAATTGAAATTGTGGAAAGTGTCTTTGGATATACTTAATTCTTCCTCAAACAAAGTAATGTATAAAGCTCTTCTACAAGGTATGCCTGAGGTACCGGTGGTGTTCCAGGGTGTGGAGCCTAAATTTAGGATGCACGTGTCTGATACTCTGAGGGATTCTAGACTATCGCCTAGAATTTGGGATGTTACCTGGTTGAATGCACATGGTCGTTCGAATGTTAAAGGCAATGCAAAACATAAAAAATGTGAAGAAAGATTTTGTCCAAGACAGGGGTGCGTAGAGACAGTTGAAACTATGCAACATTTTTTTGTTACCTGTCCTTTTGTACTAGAAGTATGGAGATTATTGGCTGGTAGATGGAATCAACCTCCCTGGACATGTCTTACTTGTTCTGAAATAGTGGGCGGTTTTAGTGTTTCTGATCTAGGGTTGCAAACTGACATGGTGAGACTTGTATTATCATTCATCAAATTTATTCTCTGGCAAGTAAGGTGTAAATGTGTGTTACAGCAAGTCTGTCAAGACCCAGACACAGTTATTCACAATATAGAAAATGCACTACGTCAGCAATGTTATTTTGAACAACAACATGTGACTGAAGCTGTATGGAAATTCCGTTGGTTGAATGTTCCTTTTATGAAGGATAAAAATGGATGCTGTGTTACTAAGCATATACAGTTTGTTTAATTGTGGAACAATTGATTTTTGTACTTTTGACTTGTTAATTGGAATCTAAATGCTATATATTGCTGTAATTTTTGTTCAGTTCATTTTCAATACAATTTTCCCCTACTCTTTTCGATAAGTGCCATGGGATCTTTAACATCCACCTGAACTACCACCAATGGGACCTCGCATTAACGTCTCATCCGAAAGATGGCACCTCAGAAGAGCAGCACCCCTCTCATACTGCACTACAGTGTCAGTACTGGGATATTAACCCAAGTGCCAGATGTGGGAACTGAACCCACAGCCCCTCTGATCTCCTGGCCTCAGAGACGAGTGTGCTACCTACATATTATTATGTTATGCATAGTGTAATAAGGCTTGTACTTTTCTTTTGGCATTTGAAATATTATGTCCTATAATGAAACCAAATTGATCTTTATGGATTACTGTTGGCAATAAGCCCTTAATTCTATTAATGATTAGTTTAGTCAAAATGTTATAGTCACTATTAAGGAATGCAATTGGCCTTCAGCTATTCACATTTTTAGAATCTTTACCTTCTTTTAATATCAAAATTACTTTTCCTTCCTCCATGGAAGGTGGAATATAACAGTTGTGCTCCAGTATTTCCTGAAACATTTTATATATCCATAGTGACAAAGTTAAGTAAAATTTAATTGACTACCTGTCCAGCCTTGGGCTTTTATTTTTAGGCATACTTTTAATTACTTCTTTGATCTCATTAAGGCTGAAGCTTTCATAATTGCAATGTAAAGAAGGGAGCTGGACTTTCTCTAAATATTTCCTAATAGCTTCTTTAGATGTAATTGCATTTGGTAAATATTTTTATAAGCCTTATTAATTCCCTCTGCCATTTCTTTATCCTTTACCAAAATTCTATCATCCTCATCATCTATTAAAGTTGTAATTATATTTTTTTTCCTTTTGTTTTTTTAATAAAAAGGCCAACAGTTTCCCTGACTTATCACCCTGGACATATTTAACTTTACAAACCTTTGCTAAATTTGCTGCAGCTTCACTGTTGTTACTTTCATTTTTCATTGTCTTTAAATTAGTACCAGACCATGCAATCAGCCTTCCTGGCTACAACGTCTTTCGGCTGGAGCACCTCTCCAAAAGAGGTGGGGGCTGTGCTCTCTACCTAAAAGACTCCATACAGGGGCACTACATCATTACCTCACTCCAACCCACAACTGCTCAGATACTGCCAGTGAGAATCCGTCTTTGAGCCCAAAACAAAACCCTCACTGTTGCCACCATCTACATCCCTCCCAAAGAACAGGGAATTGGTCTAACAGCTGTTCTTGACTTTGAAAAGTCACTCCCACCAGACACCGAATACATCCTCCTAGGTGACTTCAACATCAACTGGCCTGCGGCCGATGCTGGTGCACACAGGGGTACCATTGCTGCAGCGAACCTCACACAAATGGTTGACTCACCAACCAGGGAAAATTACAGGACTGGCACCAGCACACTCTTGGACTGGATCCTTACCAGTCACCCATCATGGATATCTAACACTAATGTCCTCCCTGACTCTCTCAGGGACCACTCCCCTGTTAGCTGCACCTGGTCAAATAAATTCATCAAATAACCACCAAAAACTATCACCAGCAGGGTTCTACCCAGTGGTCACCTTCCTCGACTCAAATCCCACCTCCTCCATCAAGACTGGTCCCCTATCTTCAATGCAACCAACATAAACACTGCCCTTGACCACTTCATAAACATCTTCATTGTGGCCTGGGACATGTATGCTCCTATTAAGAAACGCAAAGTCAAATCACTAAGTAACCCTTGGCTCACAGGTGAGCTTCTCAGGATGCTAAAAACATGAGACCATCTATGGAAGCTGGCCAGAAACTCTGGAAGGCAAAACGACATCCAAAACTACAAACGTGCCCGCAATGACTGCACCAAAACCACTCGGCAAATGAAGTCCACCTACTATAAGCATGCCCTCACAAACTCCTGGGGCAATGGTTGGAAATTCTGGAAGAACATAAAGGAACTCACTGGGAATCCATCCAAACCTCCCTTCATCAATACTCAACATCAGTGGAACCACAACCCTCAACCCAAAAACCATTGCGGATACCTTTAACAAAGCCTTTACCAACCTCAGTGCTATCCTACCCCAGGACTACTTCAAAGATGGTGAAGCTCCTCTGTCCTCAATGAACACTACTCTCACCAGCTCCTCCCGCTTCTACTTCAAAGCAGTCAAGGCTTACCAAGTGCACAAATATGTAACCAAAGCCCTTGGTAAATCAAGATTCAGTAATGACTCCCTCGATCTCAAAATCCTGTCCCTCACACTTGATGAAATACTTAGTCCTCTGACCAGAATTTTCAACCTCTCCCTCAGCCTTAGCCAGTTCCCAGATAGATGGAAATCTGCCACTGTCACCCCAATCCATAAAAGTGGTGACAAAACTGCCCATGATAACTACAGACATATCTTCCTACCACCCCCACTCTCCAAGGCACTAGAATGCATCATCTCGGACCAGCTCACAGAATACCTGGATACATACAACATCCTGTGCAAGCAACAACACGGTTCTGCAAAAGTCACAGCACCTCCACAGCCCTACTTGAATTCACCGGCTCAATCTACAATGCACTTGACTCCAGTGAACTACTAGGCTCAATCTACATTGACTTAACTAAAGCCTTCGACACCGTCAATCACCGCCTCCTGCTTGTCCAGCTTCAGAACACTGGGCTGTCAACTGGCTCCACTGGCTGGTTTAGGAGCTACCTTGAAGAATGGTCCCAAACAGTAAGAATCGCTGATACACTCTTAGACCCTAGACTGCTCTGCTCGGGAGTCCCCCAGGGCTCCAGTCTGGGACCCCTCCTCTTCAGCCTATTCTTTAACTCACTACCGGACAGCTGCCCAGAACAAATAATTCTCTATGCCGACGATGCTGTGATCCTCACCTCGGACCTTGATCCAATCCAATTACAAAATAAACTTCAGCAGGCCTTCTCCTCCATTGAATCCTGTTTCCTAAATCATAAACTGCTTCTCAATCAGAAAAAAAACAAGTCTATGGTCTTCTGCAGCCCCCACACCAAAAACAAACAACTCCACCTCTCCATTGCAACCGAACAAGGAGCCATCCTAGAGTAAACACAATCATTCAAGTACCTCGGCATCACCCTTGATCCTCACCTCTCATATGCTGTCCGTATCAGCAATGTTGCAAAGTCTGCCAATGTGAGGTTAGGCATATTATTCCGGCACAGGAAACACCTAACCCCAGAAGCACTGTCAGTGGCCATCCAAAGCTCCATCGTCAGCATCATAGACTATGATCTTATCATATATGGGTCTGCAACTACCACTGCTCTCAAATGTATCACAACCTCCCTGAATAAGGCCTGTCATCTCATCACTGGCTCACATCGCCGTACCCACACATGTGACCTTTATTCCCAATCTGGATGGCTTCAACTGGACAAACGCATAAAATACCAAACCTGCATCATGGCCAAGAACATTATAATGGGGTTTGCCCCACCTGGTGTCTGTGCCCTTCTTAAGCCTAGACATAGGAACGTCACTACAAGGAGATCCAATTCCCATCTACTACATATCCCACAATGCCGCATGACCCAAGGACAAAGATCATTCGCCTATCGGGCATCCAACTGGCTCAACTCTCTTGGCAGTGACATAGCGACCGCTCCAACACTCTGCCTCTTCAAGTCCAAGCTGCGCCTCTCACTGCTTATATCCTGCGATTGCCCATCTTAACATTTACGCAGTTCCAGCTGCAAATGCCCCAGCACCCAGCACTTACAATCAGTCTTTGCACCCCTAGCTCCTTACCTGTCATATTCCCTTGACAAGGACCCCATGGCTGCACTGTTTCCTGCCCTCGCCCACCTCCCCCGTATCTCCACTCCTGCCCCTGCCCCAACCGCCTCCCGTACTCCACCTTACCCCCTGCACCTCCTCCCCCCCGATCTCCTACCCTCACTTCCTCCACCACCTACCCCCCCTTCCCTTGTCTTGCTCATAGCTCAAGTCTTTGTACTGGTTATTACATGTCTGTAAGTCAATGACTACATGTTTGTAACTGAAAATGATGACTGTTGCACACGCTCACATGGAACCTTTGTAAAAGAGCCTCGGCTCAAAGGTATTGTAATCCTAGATTGAAATAAATATATAAAATAAATTAAATTAAACCATTCCTGTGCATATTTATTGTAGTCTAGAATAACTAATGCATCAAGTTATTTTAGTCTTTCATCTATTTCCTGAATCTTTCTCTTCCTAATTTTATTAATATAGGCCTTATATGCAATAATCTCCCCCTAACTACTGCTTTTAATTGGTCCCACAATTTTGATATAGTTTGTGATCTATCATAATTAAATTCCCAGTATTCCTTTATCACCTTGTTATTTTTTTGTCTAAATACCTCATTACTCAATAATGAAGTATCAGTTCTCCATTGGTAAGTGTAAGATCTATTTACATATTGAAACTCTAGCTCTGTTTGTATTAAAGCATGATCTGTTATGTGAATGGAGTTTATAGTCATTATTCTTAACATAGGTAACAGACTTTTAGAGATAAAATTATAATCTATTCTTGAGAACTCCATATTTTTTTTATCATGATGGGTATAGTCCTTTAACTCAGGGTAGCGACATCTCCAAGTGTCTACTTATAGGTCAAAAAGTAATTCATTATTTTTGATTGACAAATATCCAATGGGCTGACTTTTAAAGTTTTATCTAAGTCTCGATCTGTTAACACATTGTAATCACCCATTAGAATTATGTTGATTGCTGTTAATGAGGTCAATGCTGCAGTAATTTCTGCCAAGAAAGCTGAATAATCAATGAAGGGAGCATAAATGGATCCAATTGTTAATATTAATTCTTTTAACTGTAATTTAATCAATATAATCCTTCCTTCTTTATTTGCATATGTTTGTAAAATTTTTATTGGATATTTTTTACTAGAGTAGGGCAACACCTGCACTCTTTTTTTTTTGTGCCTTCAGATGAAAAAATGTGTGTAACCCATTTCTGTTTTAACTTCTTAATTTACATAGAGTCCAAATGAGTTTCTTGCAGTGCTATGCAAAAGATGTTAGTTGTTTTAAAAAGTAAAGTAATCTTGTCCATTGTCTTTGGGGAAGTGTATTCCATTCACATTTAATGATTCAAGTATCAATTTATTCATAACATAAGAGATATTTACCTAATCCTAATCTAGCACCCTGTTTCAACAGTTCTACATACCTAACCCTTCTGTTTAAATCATTTAACCTACAGAAAATGTTATTAAATCCCTTACTAACCCCTCTGTTATAAAAATTAAAATAAATAACCAAATATAAAAGAAAAAAGAATGAGATCTACCTTGATCTCTTTTAACATTTTTTTTCAGCTCCAAACATTCCCCCTCCCCACCGAAGTCTGCAAGCTAAGCAAAAAGATAAAATGACATTTCTTTTAAGCTTTTAAATCACAATTCTAAACTCTTTTAGTCAAATAAGATCAGTATCATTGCCCTAAGGTCTTGTTTTGCTTCTTCCACAGTAGAAAACAGCAAGCGTTCTCCCTCATAAATGACCTTCAACTTGGCTGGGTAGAGCAGTGTAGTTTTTATACATTTAGTCCAAAGTTTACTGCTCAACGAATCATATTTTTTTCTTTCCTGGACAATTTTGATCAGATAGTCTTGGTAGATATTCACCTTCATCTCCTTCACCGTTATTCTTTTTTTCTTATACAGTTCTGTCATTAGTGAGTCCTTGTCTTCAGATTTTAAGAATTTAACAACCACTGGTCATGGGACAGCATTCTGATTCGGTTCACCTCCTGGGCACCACGCTCTCTGCACTCTATCTATACCCAGAATCAAGTTAACTGGATCCAAATCCAAATATGTAGCAAAAATCAAATTCAATGATTCTTTCAGTGGTTTTAAATCATCCAAGAGCTCTGACATGCCCAGTACTCTAACATTTGTTGTCTAGGCCCTTGCCTCAAAGTCTATCATTTTATCTCTTAAATCGTTGTTCAAATGTTCCAGATCTTTAATTTAGAAACATAGAATTTGATGGCAGATAAGGACCGCATGGCCCACCTAGTCTGCTCTTTTCTCTACCTAACGGATAAGCTGATGATCCTAGTTAGCCAACAGCCTACTTCATCCTACCCCCCCACTAGAATTGCTTTATATCTGTCCCATGCATTCTTGAATTCCCCCACTGTTTTTGACTCTATGACCTCCTCAGGAAGGCTGTTCCATGCATCTCTGTATGGGTGTATTCACATTTTCTATGTCGGAGGCACATTGCTGTAATGTTTGAATTTTTTTATTATTTGATTCTCCAGCATTAACAATTGAACCATTGAGTGAATGTTATCTATTTTAGTATCCAAGTCCCCGATTTTTTTGACTCCCTTATTCAATATTGCAAGCTGAGATAAAATGTGTTTAGCCCAACTAGAGTATCCAGAGCTCCCTTCATCTGGACTCTCTGAGTCAGAATGAACTTCGTGGTAGTCTGACTCAGAATCAGGCTAATTGTGGCCAAGGTGAATTATCATTTCTTTCAATTTATGTGCCAATATTTAAGAATTAATAGATCTCCCTTGTTTATTTTAATTAATAATTTTGTTTTCAGAGTTTTTGAACTGTGTTATCTGCTTTACAATGGAATTGCCCTCACTTTGCTGCTGTACATGTTTCCTGTTTGATTGTGTTGTGCTAGCTGATTCGGGTAATTTTAAACTATTCCTGACTTCAAGAACTACCCCCAGCAGTGACTGATTTTTAGTTTTTTCTATTGGTAGATCAACAGATACATTAATAACATCTTTGGTGGATTTTACCTGGGTTTGCTCAAGTATTTTAGCCACGGGAATACCGATAAGTTCCTCCATAATTTTGTCACCAGCAACCACCTGAATTCACCCACTGCTGTCTGATAAAGACACTGAAGAAGCAATTCCCTTTGATCTGTTCTCCATACTTGGGTTTCTTCTGTCTATCACCACCATAATGGATACATTCCATTCATTTGCAGCTCAGCCATCAAATTCTCCAGCAATTTAGACGCCTCCATCGTCATGCTTACTTTCCCAAGGTTTTTATTCCTACAGAATATAGGAGCTGGCACCAGTATCCTCACCTCTTCCCTCTGCAGGTTACCCTCTGCTGAAGCATTTTTATTCAGAGCATCATTGGTGGCTCTCTTGTCTGTGTTCAAAGCCACCAGTTGTTTTGCTTTTAAAGCTGCCGCCCTTAAACATGTATTGGCCTCCAATTGCTGTAGTGATTTCGCAGGCGGAACTGTCAAATTTAAATGCTTTTTTGGTGGTATTGTAAAGCCATATTTCTGGAAGGTTTTACTGGCTTTACCCCACAGCTGAAGTTCCACCTAGTCCAAAGCTTTCTCAGACATGCCTACGTGCAGATGCCACGATATGGAAGGAACACACCTGGAGGGGAGGAGTAGAGCTTAGCTCCTAGTCAACCATTCAGATCATCAATGTGGGCATGTCCCCCACCCATGTGTGATCTGTACTCCTGTGCCTGGACCACCTGCATACTTTGCTGCTGCCCCAATGAACCGATGCTGGGTCAGAACCTGCTGATTTGTTGTCAAGCTGCATTGAAAGCATAGCCATCACATGTGTGAAGGTAAGCAGCATATTAATACAATATTATTTCAGTTTTTTACATCCGTTTTCTCCACAGGTTAGAGTAGTGAATATAGTGAAGGTGTAGTTATTTAACTGTTCTGTAGAGGCCTGTATCGGGTGGGTGGTTAGGAGGGAGGGAGCTTTCATCACTGTATTCCTTGTGTTCTATTCAATTTTTCCTTATCCTTCTCTTCACTGGTCTGTCTATATCAGTTCTGCTGTGTGTGACCCATCCTCCTGTGCCTCCTCTTCCACCTCCACCTCCTCCATGAGATGCCGAGCCAAGGGGGGAGGCACTGAAGAGAAGAAGGGAAATCCTAGCCCCCCCAAAAAATCAGGGTAATTAGTGAGGTAAACACCAAAATAGAGCAGTTGATAGGGAGAAGGGCAGGGGTAAATGGAGAAAAAGACAAAGGCAATAGGGACAGGGTTGAGTCAAAAAGAAATAAAACCATAGAAAAATGGAGGGTAATGAGTACCAATGCCCATAGTCTAGGTAAAAGCTCCCTGAAATGGTGGCCTTGATGGAAGAGGGATGCCTGGATATTGTGGCAGCCACAGAAACATGTTACACAGAGAACCATGACTGGGATGTCAACATACCAGGGTACACAATCTACAGGAGGGACAGGGAGGGAAGAAGAGGAGGAGGAGTAGCTCTCTATGTAAGGGAAGGGACAAAAGCAACAGAACTAAAGGGTAAACAGGGAGGAGAGGAGGCACTGTGGGTCACCCTGGAGACTGGAAATGACTCCACAATCTGCACAGAGGTTGTATACAGACCCCCATCTCAGGGGGAGGAAATGGACAAGGAAATGATAGAAGGCACCCTTGGGATGGCAGTGAATGGGGAGCTATTGCTGATGGGTGACCTGCATATGCCAGATGTTGACTGCAGCACCTTTGCTGCAGCCACATCCAAGAGCAGGGCCATTCTCGATGCCCTACAGGGAGCATGCCTCAGACAGCTAGTTTTGGAACCCACTCAGGAGAGAGCAATCTTAGACCTGGTACTCTCAAATGGGGATGGAGAGAGGATCTCTGATCTTGAAGTGGGTAGCCATTTGGGAACAAGTGACCACCAAACAGTGTGGTTCACGATAAGCTTAGCTGTAGAGTCAAGCCATACAAAAGTGAAGGTACTGGACTTCAGGAGGGCTGATTTTGTCAAAAAGAGAGAGTGCCTCAGAAAAGCACTGGCAAACAGGCAAGAAGGTGGGATGGTGCAACAATGGGGAAACATCAAAACCGCCATCACAGAGGCAACAAGTATTTGTGTGAAGCAAATAAATCCAAACAAAAGAAAAAAACACTATGGTTCTTGAAAGAAGGGGCAGGGAAGGTAAGGGAAAAAAACATAGCATTCAGGAAGTATAAGGAAACACAGAAGGAGCAGGACAGAGAACTGTACCAGTTAAAGCAGAAGAAAGCAGGTAAGGCAGTCAGAATAGCAAAGGCCCAAACCAAGGAAAGATAGCCAACTCGGTTAAGAAGGGGGATAAAACCTTTTATAGGTACATTAGGGAGCAAAGAAAGACTAAGGCAGGTATACTGAGGCTGAACAAAGAGGAAGGTGATTGGGCAGAGAGCGACAGTGGAAAAGCAGGGATACTGAACGAATACTTCTTGCTCAGTATTCACAGTGGAAAAGCAGGGGAAATGCCTAATCCAGTCAATAGAAGCACTCTGGATAGGGGAGTTGATATTAGTACTTTCACAGAAGAAAGAGCTCTTCTGAAAGAACTCTTAAAACTGAAGGTGGATAAAGCAATGGGGTCTGATGGGATTCACCCCAGAATTTTAAAAGAACTAAGGGAAGATCTAGTAACACCACTGACTATGCTTTTTAATAAAGCATGGGAGGATGGGGTGGTACCTGAGGACTGGAGGAGAGTGGATGTGATTCCCCTTCACAAAAGTGGGAGCAAGACAGAGGCAGGAAACTACAGACCTGTCAGTTTGACCTCAGTGGTAGGGAAAATGATGGAATCACTTCTGAAGGAAAAAATTGTTGAGTACCTAGAGGCCAGTGGGGCACAGGACCCAAGGCAGCATGGATTCACAGCGGGAAGGTCATGTCAGACAAATCTAATTGATTTCTTTGACTGGGTGACCAAAGCAGTAGACCAGGGAGGGGCTGTGGACATGGCCTACCTAGACTTTAGCAAGGCATTTGACACAGTCCCACACAAAAGATTAATAAACAAATTGGGTCTCAGGGTGGGAGCCTGGGTAAAACACTGATTGGACAACAGGACACAGCGAGTAATAGTAAATGGAGTCCACAGTGAAGAAAGGAGGGTTACTAGTGGGGTACCGCAGGGTTCAGTACTGGTGCCGCTCCTTTTTAATGTCTTTATAAGTGACATTGCAGAGGGACTGGAAGGGAAAGTATGTCTCTTTGCAGATGACACAAAGATCTGCAACAGGGATGATACACAAGGTGGGGTGGAAAAGATGAAAAGGGGCTTGGCAAGGTTGGAGGAATGGTCAAATGTATAGCAATTTAGATTCAGTGCAAAGAAGTGCAAAGTAATGCACCTGGGAAACAAAAACCCATGGGAAGAATACACAATGGGGGGGGTGAGATACTGACAGCAACAAAAATGGAAAGGGACCTGGGGGTAGTCATATCAGATGACCCAAAGGTGGGCCAGCAATGTGAGAAGGCAGTAAGGAGGGCTGGGGGGATACTGGGATGCATAGGGAGAGGCATCACCAGTAGAAAACAGGAAGTTGTTGGCCCTCTGTACAGACAGTTGGTAAGACCACATCTGGAGTACTGTGTACAGTTCTGGAGGCCCCATCTCCGCAAAGACATAGACAGGATGGATGCTGTCCAGAGGAGGGCAACCAAAATGATGCAGGGTCTGCATCAGAAGACATATGAAGAAAGACTAAAGGAACTAAAGATGTATAGCCTCAAGGAAAGGAGGGAGAGGGGGGGAAATGACAGAAACTTTCAAATACCTCAAGGGAATCAACAAAGTCCAGGAGGGTAGCATCTTTCATAAGAGATGTGCAAAAACAAGGAGGCACAATTTGAAGATAGAGGGGGCGGCTCAGAGGTAATGTGAGGAAGTATTTCTTCACAGAGAGGGTTGTGGATACATGGAACAGACTTCCTGAGAAGGTCGTAGAGTCAAAAACAGTGGGGGGAATTCAAGAATGCATGGGACAGACATAAGGCAATTCTAGTGGAGGGTAGGAGGAAGTAGACTGTTGGTTAACTAGGATCTGCAGCTTATCCGTTAGGTACTGAAATGGGCAGACTAGGGGGGCCAAGTGGTCCTTATCTGCCATCAAATTCTATGTTTCTATGTACTATGCCTCTGTGACAAAGAACCAAAGCCGTGTTTCCTGATAGCTGCTGTGATGCTGTTGCTACTTCATCTGGCCCATCCTTCTGTGTCTCCTCCTCCTCCATGGGGTGCTGCTGCAACAAATAACCAAAGTTGAGTGAACTGCTAGCTCGTGTGATGCTGCTGCTGCTGTGTCTGGCTCTTCCTCCTGTGCCTCCTCCTCCACCTCCTCCATAGAGTGCTGCTGTGACAGAGAACCAAAGCCGAGTGAACTGATAGCAGCTGCTGCATCTGGCCTATCCTCTGTGCCTCTTCTTCCTCCACCTACTGGTTTTAAAACTGTAAATGTCTTTTGAATTACCTATGCTCATGGGAAGTGTTCACACTTCATTCATTTGCATGATGCAACATCAATGTACAGGCACAACATATAGTGTATTGTGGGGGTTTGTTCTGCATGGATTTCGATGCCAGCTGAAACCTTGTTGTACCAGTTCAAAGGTCAAGGACCACAGTTATACCCTTCTGTGGTACAACAACATTCCAGCTGATCAGAAATCCTTGAGGCAGTTGGTGTATTTCACAGCACTGCTGTGTGCACAGTAATGAGTTTCCAATTCTGAAGTGAAACTGCCAGTAGGTTCAGTGCTGCCACATAGCCCAGTGAAAACACTTTTGTTTTCTTTTTAAATAAAAACTATAATAAAAAAGACAAACAGCTATACACTCTAAAAATATACTGGTTGGGCAACCAAATGCCCAACCACCCTGTGCTGCCACTTTGGACTTCTGATTACATTGGACCTCTTGAGCTTCACTGTCAAGGTCTGATGGAATCAGAGCCCCTCTTGAATCTGAACCCCTCTGTGGCAACACAAGCTGGTTGTGCATGGTTGCCCAACTAATATTCTCAATGTTGTGCCATGAAGTGCACAGAACAGAAATTATGAAGGCAATCAATCACCAGACAGGCATCATGCTTACTGTAGTCATTCTGATTGCTTTGCATCCAAAACATACATTATTACTCATGGACATGGTCCTCCAATTGCAGCATTATGATAATCACAAAAAAGGTTGTATAAGTGCATACTGTTTTTACAGACAAACATTTCTTTACTATAACAAATGAAAACAAAACAACAACAGAAACAAATCAACAATGAACACAGAGACACAAAGGAAAAAAATATTTGCAAACAGTACTGCACTAATTAACACAGTTTTTAGTCATCAGACTGCAGTGGTGCTGGCAGTTGTGGTACTGGTGTGGTGGGCTTGGCTTGGCAGAAGACACCAAGAGAAAGGACTGCTGTGTGACTGAACTTCTCTACTGGGACTATATTGCCCTCCTTCCCACCCAAAGCTAGTTCTATTTTTATAGGCACAGGATTTGACTGACAACAGGAACTTTCTGTTTAGGGGCAGGAAGTGAGTGATCACAGAACCACCAAGGACCCACCATCCTAGAAGGGCACGAGTAGCTCTCCGGCCCCCTCTAGCTGCTGGAGGTCTGCCTCTGAACAAGTAAGTGGTCTACTGAGAAATATAGGATATTCTTGTCTCAGAACAGGACAATCAGGAGCTTAAAGGGCACACAGGCAGAAAGTAAGGAGAGAGAAAAAAACAGATGAAAGAGTAAGGATTGCAAACAGTTAAGGGGTCAGAAATAAGACATGATTGGAGTGGTGCAGTGCAGTGGCTGTGGAGCAGCAGTCTTCCGGAAGATATTCTGGAGGATGCAGTGTTGTCCCATCTGCAGGCACCTCTCTGGGCTGAGGGAGGAGGTTACTAATCTCCAGGCTGAGTTGGCCAGGATTTGTGGGACCTCCTCTTCCATCCAGGGACCACCAGTGACACTGCCGTTGCCTCAGAGGTTGCCAAGAAAGAGGAGTGGTTGGACCACAGTGGGCTCAGGGAGGGTGAGGGTGGTGGAACAGAGGCACATCCCTCCAGTTGTACCTCTCCACAATTCCTATGCCATTCTAGCAAAGTGTGGTTCCTCTATGGAGGCACCTACAGTGGAGACCAAGGAGGATGCTGGGAACCTCCACAAAGGAGACCCACAGGAGGGTGGCAGGGGACCCTGCAGGGGAAGGAAACAACTCCTGGTGGGGGACTCCATTGTTAGGAAGGTAGAACTGGGCAAGGAAGGGGAGAGGGAGGTAAGGTGCCTGCCTGGCGCCATGGCTTGGAGGGACAGGGAGCGAATCCTCAGGATTGCCGGAGCAGCTGCACAGGGGAGGGAGCTGGATGTCATTGTCCACCTAGGGACAAATGACCTGGCTAAGAAAGGGATTAGAGAAGTGCAGGAAGAGTTTGTGGAATTGGGGAGGGGCCTTAGTCAAGTAGCACACAGAGTAACCTTCTCAGAGGTGCTACCATCTATGGCATAGGAGGCTAGGGTGTTCCGTACCATGCGGATTCAATCAGTGGTTGAAAACTGGTGTGGAGCTCAGGGATTTGCTTCATTGGGGACTGGGGTCCACCTGGAGTGATGCAAGCCTATACTGGCATGATGGGCTGCATCTGTCGGGAGGGAACCAGGATTCTAGGTGATAGGTTTAAATGCTTCATTGGCAAGCTTTTAAACTAGCCAAGGGGAGGCACTGGAAAGGAGCAGGAAAACCTAGCCCCCCAAACAATCATGGTAGTAAGTGGAAACACCAACATGGAGGTGTCGATAGGGAGAAGGGCAGGGGTAAATGGAGAAAGTGACAAAGCAAGAAGGACAGGGATGGGGCAAAGGGGTAAGGCCATCAGGAAATGGAGGGTAATGAGTACCAATGCCCATAGTCTGGGCAACAAGCTCCCTGAGCTGGTGGCCTTAATGGAAGAGGATGCCTGGATATCGTAGCAGTCACAGAAACATGGTACACAGAGAACCATGACTGGGATGTTAACATACCAGGGTACATAACTTACAGGAGAGACAGGCAGGAGAAGAGGGGAGGGTAGTTCTCTATGTAAAGGAAGGGATAAAAACAACTGAACAAAAGAGTAAACAGGGAGGAGAGGAGGCACTGTGGGTCACCTTGGAGACTGGAAAGGGCACCACAGTCCGCACAGGGGTTGTGTACAGACCCCCATGTCAGGGAGAAGGAATGGACAAGGATATGATGGAAGGCATTCTTAGAATGGCAGAGAAAGGGGAGATACTGTTGATGGGAGACCTGAATATGCCAGATGTTAACTGGAGAACATTTTCTGCAGCCACATCCAAGAGCAGGGCCATTCTTGATGCCCTACAGGTGGCAGGCATTAGACAGCTAGTTTCGGAACCCACTCGTGAGGGAGCAATCTTAGACCTCGTACTCTCAAACTGGGGCAGTGAGAGGATCTCAGATCTAGAAGTGAGGTTGCCATCTGGGGACAAGTGACCATCAAACAGTGTGGTTCATGTTAAACTCAGCTACAGAGTCAAGCCATACAAAAGTGAGGGTACTGGACTTTAGGAGGGCTGACTTTGGCAAGATGGGAGGTGCCTCAGAAAGCACTAGCAAACAGGCTAGAAGGAGTGTGGAGCAACAATGGGGAATTATCAAAACTGCCATCACAGAGGCAACAAGCCTTTGTGTGAAGCAAATAAACAAATCAAAGCGAAAGAAAAAGCCACTATGGTTCTCAAGAGAGGTGGCTGTGAAAGTCAGGAAGAAAAGATAGCATTCCGGAGTATAGGAAACACAGAAGGAGCAGGACAGAGAGCTGTACCAGTTAAGGCTGAAAGAAGCAGGAGGAAGTCAGAATAGCAAAGGCCCAAACTGAGGAAAAGATAGCCAACTCCAGTTAAGAAGGGATAAAACCTTTTATAGGTACATCAGACGTGTAGAAAGACAAAGGGAGGATAGTGAGGCTGAATAGAATGAATGGTGGGTGGGCAGGGGACAGTGAAAAAGCAGGAATACTGAATGAATATTTCTGCTCAGTATTCACAAAGAGGAGGGGAAGTGCCTAATCCAATTAACAGAAGCACTCTTGATAGGAGGTCGATCCCAGTCCTTTCACAGAAGAAAGGGTTCTGCAAGAACTCCTAAAACTGAAGGTGGACAAAGCAATGGGTCCTGATGGAATTCACCCCAGAATTCTAAAAGAATTAAGGAAGGAACTAGTGAAACCACTGGCTACTCTTTTAATAAATCATGGGAGGATGGTGTGGTACCGAGGACTGGAGGAAGGCGGATGTGATTCCCCTTCACAAAAGTGGGACCAAGACAGAGGCAGAAACTACAGACCTGTCAGTCTGACCTCTGTGGTAGGGAAAGTGATGGAGTCACTTCTGAAGGAAAAGAATAGTTGAGTACCTAGAGGTCAGTGGAGCACAGGATCCAAGGCAGCATGGGTTCACAGTGGGAAGGTCATGTCAGACAAATCTAATAGATTTCTTTGACTGGGTGACCAAAGTAGTAGACCAGGGAGGGGCTGTGGACATGGCCTACCTAGACTTTAGCAAGGCATTTGACACAGTCTCACACAAAAGATTGATAGTCAAATTAACCAGCCTGGGAGTGGGTCCCAGGGTGGTAGCCTGGGTAAAACATTGGCTGGACAACAGGACACAGAAGGTAATTGTAAATGGAGTCCACTCTGAAGAAAGGGCGGTTAGTAGTGGGGTACCGCAGGGTTCAGTATTGGGTCCAGTCCTTTTTAATGTCTTCATCAGTGACATTGCAGAGGGACTGGAAGGAAAAGTATGCCTTTTTGCAGATGACACAAAGATCTGCAACAGGGTTGATACACAAGGAGGCGTGGAAAGGATGAAAAGGGACTTGGCAAGGTTGGAGGAATGGTCAGACGTATGGCAGCTAGGATTCAATGCAAAAAGTGCAAAATAATGCACCTGGGAAACAAGAACCCAGGAAGAATACACAATGGGTGGGGAGGTAGTAACAACAACAAAACAGGAAAGGGACCTGGGGTAATCATATCAGATGACCTTAAGGTTAGCAAGCAATGTGAGAAGGCAGTAGGGAGGGCGGGGGTATACTGGGATGTATAGGAGAGGCATCAGCAGCAGAAAACAGGAAGTTGTTATCCTCTGTACAGACAGTTGGTGAGACCCCATCTGGAATACTGTGTCCAGTTCTGGAGACCCCATCTCCTCAAGGACATAGACAGGATAGAGGCAGTCCAGAGGAGGGCAACTAAAATGGTGCAGGGTCTGCAAGAGAAGCCGTATGAGGAGAGACTAAAGGAGCTTAATATGTATACCCTTGAGGAAAGAAGGGAGAGGGACATGATAGAAACTTTCAAGTACCTCAAGGAAATCAACAAAGTCCAAGAGGGTAGCATCTTTCAGAAAAAGAGACTTGCAAGAACAAGAGGACACAATTTAAAGATAGAAGGAGGGCGATTCAGGGGCAATGTGAGGAAGTATTATTTCACAGAGAGGTAGTGCATGCATGGAACAGCCTTCCTGAGGAAGTTGTGGGGTCTAAAACTGTGGGAGAATTCAAGAATGCATGGGACAGACATAAGGCAATTCTTGTGGGGGGCAGGAAGATATAGGCTGTTGGTTAACTAGGATCTGCGGCCTATCCTGTAGGTAGGGAAATGGGCAGACTAGATGGGCCTAGCAGTCCTTATCTGCCGTCAAAGTTTATGTTTCTATGTTTCTATGTGGGTGCTGCTGTTCCTGCTTGACTGGTGGCTGCAATCTGTACATCCAGCCTTTTTAGTATTTGCTGCTGACAAGTTTTAATGGAGCGAATGTGCTTTTCCTTTTTTCTCAGTAGTTTCTCAAAAAGACGTATGACTGGCTGGCTTGTAGGAATTGTAAATGGGGCATTTCTGATGCTTGCCTTTCCTCAGAGTCAATTCTGGACCTGAAGGCTTTCTCTATATCAGAGAGATGCTTTGATGACCTGTTGCTGAGTTCCTTTTTGGCTCAAAGGTGGTGTAAGCATGTTGAGACTGAAAGAAAAGAAATGGAAAGGAGCATGTTATTAAGGCCACTGAATGGAAGCAGCATCATATTTTTACTTTCATTCATGTGTGTGTGTCTCATGCCACATCTGCCCTCATCGGATCACAAGATACATTAGTCTCATGGTATCACAGTTTCAGTAATGATGATGATAATACAACCATAGTTGGATAAGACAGCACATGCCTCACAAAGGCAGTGGCAGCAGTAGAAATGGGGTCAGTTTGAACAACTGTTAGTTGCTGCTGGTTATATGGGAGGGGAGCTGGATGTGGAGCAATGGTCCCTCATGCCAAGGTTTCAAAAAAATGTAAGTGACAAGGATCATTCTGGTAATGTTTAGCAGGCTGAGGTCTGCTGGGAATACTTGCTCAGTGGTGGTGGAAAGCACAAAGTAGATGTGTTCCCAGAAGACCTCATGACAGCCTTCTTGATCTGACAATTGGTGACTGACTGTCTAGACTACATTAAATGTGCCTACACCCGCACTTCACTCATGGCCTGATAAAACAGGATCAGGCTATGTTATTGAGAGGTGCAATTCATCGCATGTAACACACAGATTATGTTTCTTATGATTGCTGAACAACCACTACCCCCATCAACACAATATATAAAAAACAAAACATAATGCTTTTGAAAATGGGCTGGCAGTATATCCTAGACATTAGAGTATCGAGCTGTGAATGAGTTTGGTACATCTAGCAGACCAGACCTGGATTTGATTCTCACAACCTCCACTTGCATACTGTGTGACTCTGAGCAAGTCACTTAACCACCCAATGCTCCCAGGTTATCCCTGAAAACAGGCACTTGTGCTTAGTGGGCCTTACCCAGTTACCAAAAACGAAAATAAATTAACAAAAAGAGAGTTTTGCCCCTCACCCTATCTATATTATGGAAATGGAAATTCATGAAGCAATTAGTAAAGCACGTTTGAATAAGGTCCCTGATCCTGACCAGGTAGTCATGAATATGTATAAGATTCTATTTAATTACACTGTACAGAGGGATGACTTCTTGTCTAGTTGTTCGGGAATTATAATTTTTCCATTATACAAAAAGGGAGACTCCCATGATCTGGCTACATACAGGCTTATTAGTTTAATTGATGCATCTCAAAAACTATTTTTTTATATTATTTTAGAATTACTTATGACATGGCTAGAAAACAGTCAAATACTGAATGAGTATCAAAATAGTTTTAGAGCAGGGCATTCAACTATACAGCATTGTTTTGTAATGTCACATTTAATATGGAAATATGTAAGAATCAAAAAGGCAAAATGTTTTTGTTTTGTTGATTTTTCTTCTGCTTTTGACAGCATCAGTCGTACACTATTGTGGAAAAAACTGGAATTTTGGGCCTAGATTCTAACTTGTTAAATGTCCTCAACAATTACATTCACAAACTTGGATTGTGTTACAGTATGATCGTGGAAGGGCAACTACTGCCTCAGTACCCACTAATCGCAGGGTACAGCTGGGATGCCTACTGGTGTCCTCTTTATTCAATATGTATATAAATGTGATATTACAAGAACTTGATAATTCTGGTTTCCATTCTCCAGTAGTTAAAAACAAAACGATATCATGCTTGGCCTACACCAATGATACTATATTATTTTTAACTTCTCTGTTGGGTCTTCAAAGGAAAAATGATCACTTTACTTCCCTCTGAAAGGAGAATCAATGAAATATCAATAAGGTAAAAACAAAACAGCTTATTTTCAGTGATAAAAGGAAAAAATACCATTCTGTATATATGGAAAAGGATAAGTTGGAGACTGTGAAATTTTATGATTATTTAGGAGTAAGATACTATGAAAATGGTTTATGGTCTTCACATATTAATTACATGTACTCCAAACTTAAAATTGCTACTAATGCATTCAACATTTTTAATAAAAAATATGGTAAGGGCAGCTTATTAGGAGCTTTAAATGTAGTGAATGCAAAAGTTAAGTCAAGCATCCTACATGCCACAGAAATCTGGGGCTTTGGAGATAGTATATCTTTGGAGATACTGATAAGTAAAATCTATAGATATCTTCTTTTGGTACCACAAGCTGTACAAGCTGCTGCATTGAGACTGGAGCTGGGTCAGTATCCTTTACAAACACAGATTAAGGAAAGACAGATACTTTTTCTTCTTAATTTATTTCAACTTCATGAAAATAGGCCTCCTAGGCTTTGTGTTAAGGAGGAGATAGAATACACCACAAGGGGTCACTGTATTTCCACCTGGACTTGGATGTTTGATGCATGAAATATATTTACAACCAAAAGAAATAATGATATATCAAGTCAAAAGAAGACTAAGAGATATAGCCATGGGCACTGATTTCGATCGGTTAGGATCTCTGAAATTCTTTAAATGGTAAAAAATACTCAAAACTGAGCAAAAAATGGAACCCTATCTTCGATTCATTTCTGATCCAGATAAAATATGACTTTTCAGTAGGATTAGGTTAGAAATTTATAAAGCTAATTATGTACATATTGGGCAAAAAAGTCCAATTATAATATCAGCATATTGTAATTGTAATACACAAAATGAGGATGATTTGAAACATGTGGTTCTTCAATGCCCATTATATACACGAAGAAGGCAGGAATGACTTGGTTCGACTCTTGGTGATCCCGGCCTCCCCTCCTGACCAAATCCTTCTCTTTCTTTTTAATACACTGGATACTGATATCATTACTAAGATTACTGGCTTTTTGGCCACCTTACACCTGTGATTAGTTTAGGGTGATTGATTGACCTTTTTATCAATAGATAGCTTTATGTATGTGTTAATAACTGAGTACAGATAATACATGTGTATAAATATAGGGTACTAATGCATTTTAAAGCCTCGTTCAGAATGTACTATTGTTGAAATGTAATAAGAATTTTATAATTTGTATGATTTTATATGTGAAAATATGTGGTTGTATAATGTATTTGTATTTTTATTGTTCAATACTATAATGGCTTATAGTCGATCAATAAAAATGGAAATTGAAACTGAAAAGAGAGACCCACCACAGAAAACTTTGAAAGGTGGATCAATTGTGGATAGCAGGAAATAATTCGGGGGGGGGTCTGCATTAATCTTTATGTTCAGGTGCGGACTCCAGTACCTTGCACAGTATTCCAAGTGTGGAAGCCCACCACTGAGATGTACAGTAAGAGGATTACCTCCTAACTACTGCTGCTTATCTGCCACCCTGTGCAACCCAGCATCCTCTTTGCTGTGCCCACAGATGTATTATGAAGTATTGTTGGTTTTAAGCTCTCATAACCCCTAGTTCCTTTTCCTTCATGATCCTTCCAGCACCACTCCACACATTTCATATTTCACTTCTGGGTTCTATTTCTCAATGTGCATCACTTCACGTTTTTTTGGCCATAGCAGAACAGCTGCCAGATCTTTGAAATCATGCTGGTACAGTTGTCCGTGCCTGATGCTAAAGCATGTTGACATTTGTAAATGGCACTGAAGTGCTGGAGCACTCATGCAGGGACTATTCTACCATAGACTACCAGAGTTCAGCTAAATAGAGTTTCTAGTAGTAGAAGGAAAGCTGAACTTGGGAAAGTGCTGTTTTTGTGAAACAATGACTAAAACCTAGTTAAATCATGGTCTGAAAGTTGTGTTGTGATATGGGCGTAAACACATGTATACATATGCATATGCATACTTGCATGCCAGCTGTATCACACAGTATCTATTTAGTTGAACTTGGGCATCATCGAGCTTTCTTTTAGAAAACCACTGTGCCACTGTGGCCATCAGTGTGCTGTGGTATATGTTTGCCTTTGATGTGTGCATGGTGCTTTTCAAAGCTTAATCAAAACCAGCTCATGGATTTTCTGAATCAGCTGAGCTGATATGAGAGCTGGGCAAAAGTTGCAGATTCTGCTTTTGCAGAACTTTCATGAAATTTCGTAAATTTCACAAGATTTTCAAACTTTTGCCATTGACGTGATTGGAATCTTCCAAGTGTGTTTGGTGAATTTTGGCCCTGTTCTGCAGAATTTTTTGGCTGAACTATGGAATAATACACATAAACTGCAGAATGACAGTTCCGAGGAATTTTATTCCACAGTTTAATGGATTATTCTTTAACACATAAGGGATATGCAGGAGTTGCCTGTGGGATAACAAAGTTATTTGTACAGTTGCCTGTGACCTCGAGTAACCTCACGAGTGGCGAAGCCACGAGTGAGGGTTACGAGTGGTCATTGGCAACTGAACAAATAACTTTATCTAACACTACTATATTTGATTTATGCAACAGGATTTTTTTGGATTCTGGTTTGTCATATATTGGTTTTTTTTTAGTTAAGTTCCTTTTCAGGTTTTTTCTCTGTGCCTGGTTGCTGTGTTTGGGTTGCAGGTTTACTGTGCTGAGAAAGAGTAAAAAATGGCTTTTTTTTCTTAAGAGTAATTTCATTTAAAATGTGCTTCCAGTTTTTTTGGGGGGGGGCATTTGGTTAGGTGTGCATTTTGTGAGTGTTTTGGACTGTGATAGCTTAGGTTTAAAGAGCACTCTGAGGAGGTGAAAGTGAAACTGGGAGGCAGTGCTAGTAAGCAGGCAGCACAGGTGGTGGTAGTTAGTAATGTAGTTACTGTGTGGGTAAATGGGTGATGATGTAGTTACTATGTGGATAAACACATTTATCCACATAGTACCACAGATAAATGGATTTATCAGTGCAGATTTATTCAGACACCTGTTGCATCAATGTAATTATTTCACAGTTCAGTGATTAGTTCAGTGGAATTTGCTTCTGCAGCAGTATAATTCATTAAAAAAGAGCTAGTGAATTGGATCAGTGATTTCAGACACAGTAATCAAAAAGAGTAGGAGAATTTCCCCGGTGTCCTGGCCAAATTTCCCTCATTCACAAAAAATACCACCAACAGCTTAATCTGGTTCAGGGTCAATTGGCATTTATCTATATCCCCTTCCCCCGGGTCATTCCTGAAAATAGACAGGATTTGTCTAGTGCATTTACCTGGTCAACAAAAACTAAAATAAAAAAAAAACTCCTCTGGCAGCATGAGAACTAACCTGTTTTTTCTGGTTTCTGGATGAAATGTAAAGTGTGCATAATGTAGTATTCTTAATTTTTATCTTTGTTCAGGTAGTCCATATGGTCATTTGCAGAGCATGTCATCAGACACAGAAAACCAGAAGTAAGGTACTGGGGGGAATGAAGTTCAGATCTGCCTGTGTTGTCTCCTTTGCAAAGTCAGTCACATTGGGATGGTACACATTAGATATTATACAGTTCTACTGAATGTAAAGAAAGAAGCAATGCATTTGATATGTTTTAAAAAAAAAATAAGGACACCAACAGCCTTGAAATGAATGCCAAATCACTTCATTTTTTACCTTCTGGAGAGATCATTTTTCACAGAGGAGAACAGCAATCAGGGGTTTGATTATAGGGAGCCGGTAACCTCCATGTATAATTCACTCTGTAGAAAACAAAGTGAGGAAGGGGAGAATGTTAAAAGTGCTTAATGTGATTTAAAACTTACAAATGTATTTCACAACTCAACTGCTTAATCTATAATATAATGCTTACTTGCTGAGTAAAGGGAAACCAGTCCACTGTTCTGTTTTTCACCAGATTGCTACCAGAATGTTTTAAACCTGTGGTTTACATCCCTCACTACAACTATATTGAGGCAGTCTCCTTTTCAATGTTTCTAAATAACCCTCTTCCTAAAATCACAGTTACTAATGTGCATTGACTACTCATAATAGTTTTGAATCATTGCATTTAAATGAAGACCTGCTTACTTGCTATGTAAAGAAGAAGCCACTTCACAATTGCTAGTCTTGCAACTATAGGTATGATCCAACAGAATTAGAGTTTGCAATGAGTCCTTTTATTCCTCCCCATGCAGGGGGACCCCGAGTCCCAAGCCTCGTACCTCTCTGCTGACATGCTAAGCCACAGAAATATAAAGTAAGCAGTGAGAGCTCATCATCAGCAGTCAGCACTGTGTGTACACCACACAGTACAGCCAGGAGCAGTGTTGGTGATCAGACAGGGCAGCATCATAAGTGGGACCATAGCAGGAAATGGGAGGGAGACTGGAGAGAGAACAGTGGAGAGGAGGGCACATGGAGACCCCCTGAGTTTTGCTTTACCTTTCTTTCCACAAGTTGTGCTTGCCTTCATAGATGCAGGGGTGTGGTACAGTTTAGGGGATAAACTACCACGCCTCACAAAAGCAGTCAAGCCAAAGTTAGAATCCCCCCCCCCCCAAGCAAGCAAAAACACTCTCAGTCATGTCAGCAAGGTTAGGGACAGAGGGGAAATGGCAACAACACCCCAGATCTGATGTGTGATTTGTGACTTAACAGTTATGGTACAGGGGATTGGGAGTCATGTAACAGCAAGACCAAGCAGTACTACTGCCCTTATCAATTGCGGTCGGTCAGGACTCATACTGTGTAATAAAAATGTGGTGTACTTGTGCAGCAAGCCTTGCAAGATGTAGTCAAACTGTGAGAGGGAGATTGAATCCAATTTTCTAAGAATGAGCACGCACAGCAAGGCACAGCAGGGAATGCAGGATAGAGCATGAGGGTTGGGGGAGACCGATAACCTTTCAAAGCTGCTCTATTTCTGTATGATTTTGGGTTTCATTTGTTTTGTTCTTTTGGGAATAAGGCTAGCTCTGCCTCTGGACTCAAGAGGAGGGTGTGTGTGGGTGGCGGGGGGGTTGAATGGTGCCATCATGGCTGCAAACCCAAATATGAAATGGACCTAATGGCAGTGCAGTGACTACGTGAGTTGAATACCCTGAACTGGATTCTAATATGTGGCAGCATTCCTCCCTGTATGTCACTTCTGGTTGGCATGAAGACAGCCATCTGTTGTCCACTGGCTGAAGTCGGAACTCTCAGGTACAGTGTCTGGCACAATATTACTGCTGGATATTTGGGTATGAAGTACACCATGTGATTAAAGCGATATTATCAAACTGTTGCATATTTGTACTCCAGTCCTAAACACTATTTTTTTCATGTTGTTTAGGACCGGAGTACCAATTAATTTTTTTAAACAAATCGAATGCATTGTTCCTTTCTTCACATTTGGTAGAATTGTATAACTGAATATCAAGAAATGAACAATGCTCTCTATATGTTATCTGTGTTCAGACCCTCACTTTCAGATTTTAATTACAACACTTAGTGTAAAACTGACATTCTTTTAAAAAAAAAATCAGCACAAAGTACAATGATTCCGTTTGCTGCATTGAATGTGTAGTTAAAACTGTTAAGCTGATCACCATCTATTCCCCCATTTACTACATCTGTTGCTGTTATTGTGCCTATAAAAAAATTATGATCGCTGTTAAGCAGTGTGAACTTTCCTAACTTCTGACTATGATCCAACACTTGGATATTGGTGGCCAACTTACAGTCTCTATTTGCCATTGAAATAAATGGCACATCTGAAGTGTACCATCCCGATACTATCTGATTGACTTACATAGGGAGACCAGACTGGAAGATCTGAGCTTCATCCCCCCACCCACCCCAGTACCGTACTTCTGGTTTTCTGTGTCTGATGGCGTGCTCCACAAATGATCATATGGACTACTTGAACAAAGATAGAAATTAAAAAATATTACATTATGGACACTTGGCATTTTATCCAGACATGAAACACATGTTAGTTCTTATGCTGCCAGAGGATTACTGTGTCTGAAATCGCTGATCCGATCCACTAGCTCTTTAATCCACAGTTCATACATTTATTCTGCAGTTTAGTGACTCACTGAAATGCAAAATGAATTAATGAATTGTAGAATAATGTATTAAATTGTGGATTTTTTTCCACAGTTTAATAATAATCCACAATTCATACATTTATTTCACTGTTCAGAGTTGGAATTCCCACAAAAGTTGCGAAAGTGCATTCTGAACTTTTGCAAAAGTGAAATTCCAACTTTTGCCCAAATTTCTCTGGCAGAAGTTAATTTTGCATAGCCCTAACTGATATGTTGTTGTACCACAGAAGGCTACAACTGCATTCCATGACCTTTACACTGTGGTACAACAACATTTCAGCTAGCATAAAAATCTATACAGAACAAGCCATGACTATACACTACATAGAGAATACTGGTTGGGCAACCATGCACAACAAGTGTGTGCTACCACAGAGGGATTCTGACTGCATCAGACCTCGAGAGCAAAGCACTTGTTGGTTGGGCAAGTGGTTGCCTAACAAGTATTTTTCAAGGTGTATAGTTGTTGGTTTTTTATACTGTAGTTTTAAATTTTTTTTTAAAAAGGCAAAAGAGCTTTCACAGTGCTACATGGCAACAGTGAACCTGCCAATGGTTTCAGTTCAGAACTTGAGAATGTATTACTGTGTGCGCGGCTGTTCTGTGAAAAACACCAGCTGCCTCAATGATTTCCGATCAGCTGGAACATTGTTATACCACAGAAAGGTACAACTGCATTCCATGACCTTTGAAGTATGGTACAACAAGGTTTTGGCTGGCATGGAAATCCATGCAGAACAAAACCCCACTATACACTTTAAAACATTATTTAACTTATACCTGGTCCAGGTTGCCGAGATGGTCCTGCTTGAGCTCCATCACCACTATTCCCTGGTTTTGAGGGTGGCACACTGGCAGCTGGTCTTCCCTCCACTTCTTGTTGACAAGCAGCTATAAGTAAAAAAAAGGTATAATTAGATCAAGTTAGCATGGGTGACCAACACACACCTAAAGGCACACTGCTGTGTCGCTGCTAAAGAATCAATATGGACACCAAAAGATTCCTCCAAAAAGTGTTTCAGCTTTAATTTACAGTGCAAAGAAGTGCAAAAGAACATAAATGCAAGATGGAATTGATGGGCCTGCTTTGAGTTTTTTGTATTGATCCTTGGACTTTACTCCATCGAATCTAATTAGATTGCATTGGTCATTAGATGTGTGAGTAAGTGATCGATTCTGTCCTGCATTTACATTATTTTGCACTTATTTGCACCTTAAATTAAAACTGAAACACTTTTTGGAGGAATCTTTTGGTGTCCATATTGGTTCTTTAGGAGCAACACAACAGTATGCCTTTAGGTGTGTGCTGGTCACCCATGCTAACTTGACTTTTTATTTTTGACCAGGCAGCACCATTCCCTGGATGCGGTCATTATCCAGTACTATATAGTTAGATCAACAAGTGAAATTATTATATCAGTATAGTTTTCTATATAACAGAAACACAGAACATAACAACAATGACAACAGTCAAGTCTCATTGTCTTGAAAATGTTCACATTTTCTAATACACTCGAGGGTGAGCAGTGATAAAGCGCCTGGGTGGGTATAGCCCAATACCACCAACCATGTTGTATATTTAAGCAATACTGACCAAACAGCAAGTCATTTCCTGGCAGTTAACAACTGGCTGGGTGGGAAGGGTGGCCTGAGGCACAGCTGAGGGCCAGCCCACCTGGCCAGTCATTAATCAAAAGGCAATCACTGGACGTGAGGTCAATATTGCAATCATAAGTCTAACTGTGTTACAAACAGGGAAAGACATCTTTTTTCAAAGGCTTCACAAATGCACATGACACTCTGACCTGTACTGGGCATTTACATACATACATACATAAACAATGTCAGCAGATAAGGACCTCTATGGCCTACCTAGTCTGCCCAGTATAACGCCTGGTACAGCAGCTAATCAGAGTGCATGTTTGTCTGATGAATAATTAATTAGACTTATGATATTGCTTACATTACAGTGTTTCAAGTTTAATAGGAGTAAATTAACATGTAGTAACACCCACCAACAGTCTGATGTCAGCATTTTCTACCCCTGGAGAGGGTCACTGCAGCACTCAAACTTTGTAGGATGTGCACATCCTGCCTTTGAAAGTCATCCTAATAATCCTTCATCCTGTCAATACTTTTATTGCTTGATGGTCCATTATGGACTCCTGCCAATCCCACTAACTTTGGCATCAATTTCTGCCATATTTTCTCCCATGAGGGGGCACTCAAGCTGCTTGTCCCTGAATAGGTCTTCAACATTTTTGGTAACCTCCGCAACAAGGATTCTGTTTTCCTCAGGTGAAAATAGACATGACAGGGACCTTGTCCTGGTGGTGGTAGAGGTGGTGGTGGCACTTTTGGCACTTAACATAATTGGATACTATGATAAGATTTTATCTATTTCTCATTCTCTCTCTGTCTTCTAACTGACTCTTGCAGTGTACACACAGTGAAATCACATGATATAGGGTAGAATGGGGGGAATGAAATCCTACAGATATAACTTGGAGTGCACTTTGCAGATTGAAACACTGTTTAGATCCATGGAATAGTATTATGGTACATTTAAACATCATCATCATCAAAAATGTGCTGCTGATGAACTGCAGAACAATATTCAGCAGAACCCAATGGACAAACACAGTATTATTAAAAAACAAAAAAAGGCAATCAGGACACCATTACAGACACACCATTAGCTGTGTCCTGGCTATTAGGAATCAAGTGGGTGCATTTTCATTTAAATTCACCCACTTGATTCCATGCAAATTGCCTGTCATGCTTGTGGAACGATTATCTGCCGGATAATGTTAGTCATAGAAACATAGGAACATAGACTTTGATAGCAGATAAGGACCACTTTGCCCACCCAGTCTGCCCATTTCCCTACCTACTGGATAAGCTGCAGATTCTAGTTAACCAACTGCCTACTTCCTGCAACCCCCACTGTAATTGCCTTATGTCTGTCCCATGCATGTTTGAATTCCCCCACTGTTTTAGACCCAACGACCTTCTCAGTAAGGTGGTTCCATGTATCCACCACTCTCTCTCCATGAAAAAAAAATTTCCTCACATTACCCCCGAGCCATCCCCCCTCTATCTTTAAATTGTGCCCCCTTGTTCTTACACATCTCTTTTTTCTGAAAGATGCTACCATCCTGGACTTTGTTGATTCCCTTGAGGTACTTGAAAGTTTCTATCATGTCCCCTCTGTCCCTCCTTTCATCAAGAGTATACATATTAAGCTCTCTCAGTCTCTCTTCATATGGTTTCTGCTGCAGACCCTGCACCATTTTAGTTGCCCTCCTCCAGACTGCTTCCATCCTGTCTATGTCCTTGCGTAGATGAGGTCTCCAAAACTGCACACGGTACTCCAGATGGGGTCTCACCAACTGTCTGTATAGAGGGATAACCACTTCCCTTTTTCTACTTGTGATGCCCCTTCCTATGCATCCCAGTATCCCCCTGGCTCTCCTTACTGACTTTTCACATTGCTTACCCACCTTTGGGTCATCTGATATGACTACCCCAGGTCCTTTTCCATTTTTGTTGTTGTTAGTACCTCCCCTGCTATTGTGTACTCTTCTCCTGGGTTTTTGTTTCCCAGGTGCATTACTTTGCACTTCTTTGCATTGAATCTAAGTTCCCATATGTCTGACCATTCCTCCAACCTTGCCAAGTCCCTTCTCATCTTTTCTACCCCTCTTGTGTATCAACTCTGTTACAGATCTTTGTGTCATCTGCAAAGAGGCATACCTTTCCTTCCAGACCCTCTGCAATGTCACCTGTAAAGATGTTAAAGAGGACTGGACCCAGTACTGAGCCCTGAGGTACTCCACTAGTAACCCCCCTTTCTTCAGAATGTGTTCCATTCACTATTACCTTCTGTGTCCTGTTGTGAAGCCAGTTTGCTACCCAGGCTACAACCCTGGGACCCACTCCCAGGCTTGCTAACTTGATTATTAATCTTTTGTGCTGGACTGTGTCAAATGCCTTACTAAAGTCTAGGTAGGCCATATCCACAACCCCTCCCTGGTCTATTACTTTGGTCACCCAGTCAAAGAAATCAATTAGATTAGTCTGACATGACCTTCCTGCTGTAAATCCATGCTGCTTTGGGTCCTGTTCCCCACTGGCCTCTAGGTACTCAACAATTCTTTCTTTCAGAAGTGATTCGATCATTTTCCCTACCACTGAGGTCAAACTTACAGGTCTGTAGTTTCCTGCTTCTGCCTTGTTCCCACTTTTGTGAAGGGGAACCACATCTGCCCTTCTCCAGTCCTCAGATACCACCCCATCCTGCCACGATTTGTTAAAAAGCGTGGTCAGTGGTGTCACTAAGTTCTCCCTTAGTTCTTTTAAAATTCTGGTGTGAATCCCAACAGGCCCCATTGCTTTGTATACATTGAGATTTAGGAGTTATTTCAGGACTCTTTCTTCTGTGAATGGACTGGGGTCAACCCCCCTGCCCAGAGTGCTTCTATTGTCTGGTTTAGGTAACTCCTCCTCATCTTCTTTTGTGAATACTGAGCAAAAGTATTCATTCAGTATCTCTGCCTTTTCACTGTCTCCCTCTGCCCACCTCGCCTCTCCTTTATTAATCTTCACTATCCCTCCCTTAACCTTTCTATGCTCCCTAATGTACCTATAAAAGGTTTTATCCCCCTTCTTAACTGAGTTGGCTATCTTTTCCTCGGTTTGGGCCTTTGCTTTTCTGACTGCCTTCCCCACTTCTTTCTGCTTTACTTGATACAGTTCCCTGTCGTGCTCCTTCTGTGAGTCCTTATACTTTTTGAATGTAGCCTTTTTCTCCTTAACCTTCCCTGCCACCTCTTTTGAGAACCATAGTGGTTTTTTACTCCGCTTTGTTTTCTTTATTTGTTTCACACAAAGGCTTTTTGCCTGTATGATGGCAGTTTTGATTTTTCTCCATTGTTCTTCCACCCCTCCTTTTTGGCCATTTGCTAGTGCATTCTTCAGGTATTCACCCATTTTGCCAAAGTCAGCCTTCTAAAGTCCAGTATCTTTGTTTTGTGGCTTATCTCATGGTTGTGCTCATTGTGAAGCACACTGTGCAGTAGTCACTTGTTCCCAGATGTCTACTGACTTCTAAATTTGTGATCCTCTCTCCATTTGAGAGTACCAGGTCTAGTATTGCTCCTCCTGAGTGGGTTCCAACACTAGCTGTCTAAGGTCTGCCCTGCAGAGCATCGAGAATGACTCTGTTCTTGGATGTGGCTGCAGTACATGTCATCCAGTTAACATCTGGCATATCTTGTGTCCCCATCAACAGTAACTCCCCTTTTTCAGCCATTTTGAGAATGTCATCTATCATTTTCTTGTCCTTTTCCTCCCCTTGAGACGGGGGTCTGTATACAACCCCTGTGTGGATTGTGATGCCATTCCCTGTCTCCAAGGTGACCCAGAGTGCTTCTCTGGAATAAGGTTTCACCAATCTCAATCTGGTGGAATTCTGTGGAATGACCGCTTTTTTTATGACTCAGGTTCTGCTGGTAGAATGGCCATTCCACCTTTATTCTGACAGTGGAATTCTGCATTCCACACAGCACTAGTAGGTAACTAGGGCTGGGCAGTGATGTACAGTGGAGCCAGCCAGGCTACAACACAGTAGCAGCAAATTACATGTCACAAAATACTGAACAAAACAGCTGCATTGCAGTTAAATTGTACTATTCCATGCAATGTACTGTAGCACTCTGCAGTAATTTTGCAAGGTACTATGCTGCATCTTGGCTGGCTCCTTTACAGTATATCTGGACTTCAGCAATGCCTTTGACATTGAACCACATGTAAAATAAATGGAGAAAGTTTCACAATATGGAAACAAGAATGTATACTGGAAGTCAACAGCACATTGACTGGACAGTAGAAAGCAGAGAGTCATAGTAGGTGGTCACCATTCAGAGTGGAGGGATGTTCTGAGTGGATTAACCCAGGTGTCTGTGCTATGGTTATGCTCCTTTCTGCAGAAGGGGTGCAGCAGCAGGCTATCAGAACTGGTTGATGACACTAAATTGACATAAGGATTGGACATGGCCAAGAGGGGTGCACCACAATGGCACCTGCACACATTTGTGGTATGGGCCAGGAAATGGGGACATAGATTTAATGGGAGAAGGGCAAGATTATGCAACTTTGGGTGAGGAAGTTGGGTCAAACAAACATCCAGTGTGATGCAATGGTGGGCAGCACAACTGAGGAAAAGGACCCACAGAACTGTGGAAAAAGCCAGGCAGGCAATGTTCTACTATAGTTAAAAGAGCATACTGAATGTGCCTGGATGCATGAGGTGTAGGGTAAGGAGCTGGTGAAAGGAGGTGACCCTCCTCAATTACAAGATCTTGGTTAGACCATGCCTGGAGTATGACATCTTGTTTTGATCCCTGGCATACAGACAAGACACTGATAAGACCAAAGGATCCAGCACAGGGCCACCACACTTATTAACTCTTTAGGTGTCAAGAGCAATGTGGTCAGATAGGGCATGCAGTAATCAAATGTTATTTATTTACTGGATTTTGTTAACAGTGTTGGCCGACCAAGACTAAAGGCCTCTTTTTTCCAGGGTGACAAGGAATTAGGTAACAGGAAACAAATGATATTGATAACAATAGGTATACACATCAATAGTGCAACAGGATAAATACACAGGCCATTACAAAGCAAACAAGCATTTATCAATGCCGAATGTTGGCTTGCTGCTATTGGGAGTGCAGGAGTTAGAGAGATGCAGCATGGCAGTCAAGGAGTGAACTGATGCCAACCCACCCCCACCCTGCAGAGAGTGACAGGCAGTAGAGTGTCCCTTTGGGTGTTTGGTAGTGCAGTGCAGGAAAACATGCCGGGCAGGATGTGAAAAATGACAGCCGCACAGTTCAGAAGAAGGTGTAAAAAAAAATGGCAGTGTTGAAAATGTGGCATACAAATATACGAAATGTGCAGAGTTACAAGGGTGTGTGGGGAATATGCAACACACGCTTGCAACACTGCCATTTTATGGGCGTTCGATACCAAATTTTCAACATAGGCATTTTAGCACCTCTGCTCATGTACAGTGTCACTGTCATTTCCTCAAAGTGTCCCAAGAAGTGATTTCGCAGAGCGTCCATGCTATTCCTGGCGAGTGCAAAACACATTTTGGGCAGGGTATGTGAAATGACGGCTGTACTGTTTACCAAGAGGTGTGGAAAAATGGCAATGGTGAAACTCTAGAGTGAAAATATCACGAATGCATGACGGTACAAGCGTGCATGCAATCTGCCAATGCACGCTTATAACACAGTCATTTTATGGAGTATCAGCACCAAATTTTCAACATAGGCATTTTAGGAGCTCTGCTCATGAACTGTGTTACTGTCATTTTCATAATCTGGCCCAAACACTGATTTCCCACAGCGACTGCGCTATAGTGCGCCGGAAGTGCGGAAACACATTTTGGGCAGGATGTGGGAAATGACAGGTGCACTGTTCACAAGGAGGTGTACAAAAATGCCAATGCTGAAAATTTGGCATTAAAATATTGGGAATGCGCAAAGTTATGAGCCTGCGTAGCAACTGCGCAACGCACGGTCATAAAACAGGCATTTGTTGGATTTTTCCCACCAAATTTAGAACATAAGCATTTTGAGAGGCCACCTCATGAACACTGGCACTGTCATTTCGTTAATGGGTCCTGAAAGGTGATTTCACGCAGTGACTGTGAAATCACCTTTCAAGGCCGAGTAACGCCATGACAGTGATAGAATTCATGAGGAGGGGCCCCAAAAACCCCATGTTGAAAATTTGATGCCAAAATTCCAAGACATGCCTGAGATATGCAGCAAAGTTGAAAAACCCTGTTCACTCCATTATACAGCTTACTGGCATTTCCTCAGTTCACGGTCGGCTTTGAAGAGTGCAGGCGTGTTCCTGGTTCTGAAGATCATCGCTGGACTCCGGAAGTAAGTATGGGGTGGGCGGGTGAGGAGAGCAGGAGTGCACATTGGGAGGGTGCGGGTGGGGGGAGGGCACCGAGACTGCGAGGGGCGGTTTCGTTTCACGGGGAAAAAAGGAAAACCATTGCGGGACAGTTTTCATGTTGCAGGGGCATTTGGCACGCTGGGGTGGGCTACCAGCATGCCACCTCACTATTTTTTTTAGGGGGTGTCAGTAGCCAACAGGATTGGCCATCCTCGTCGGCACACAACATGGGGAGTCATGCCGGCGAGGATTGGGCACCCCCGTCAGCAAACAAAGAAAGTGGGGGGGCATGAGCCAAGGGGGATTGGGCACTCCCCTTGGCATTCAACAATTGGGAGAGTGATGCTGACGGGGAGTGGGCTCCCCCGTCAGCGTACAAAGACAGGGGCTTGCGAGCTGAGGTGGATTAGGCACTCCCCTCGGCAATTCAACATTGGGGGGGTATGCCGATAGGGAGTGGGCTCCCCCATTGGCACAGTAACACAGCAGGGGGGGTTACCAACAGGGGGATTGGGCACCCCCAATGTCGCCAGGCCTGAGCTGCTTGCCGACCATGCTCATAATGGTGGCGAGCACGACAAGCAAAAGACCGCTGCGTATGACCAGCTTTGTTCGGATTGCAGCAGACCTTTGCTTAGATGTGCACGCCCCCTTATACATGCATGGTGTGGCGCCGGCATGCAGGCTGATTTGGGAATGAGGGACACACCTACTGATGCGTGCCCTGCATTTGCCCAACAGTGGCAGCGCCCCCCAAACCAGTACTACTGCAAGATGTTGCTGGTGCAAGCACAAGCCAACATAATAAAATGACAAAGATAGGAGCAGATACATAAGCTTTTACACAAAATCCATTAGTTACATCATAGACATATCACAATTCACAAACTTAGTGGGAAAGTATCAGAAAAAGAACTCTGAGTCTGAACAGTCAAATATGAGCTAAGCTCTTCAATAGCAATTACAGTAACTCCTTCCCAGGTAAAGGGTCTGAACACTATTTTTGAAACCAGTCAAAGTACCACAGTCTTTGATTTCTGGAGGGTGGTTGCTCCAAATTTTGGGGGACAAAGCAAATAATGGATGTGCTGTCTGTTTTTTTCCCATATAATTTTTGTATCACTTCTTTGGCATGCTGGGCAGCTGTATCAGGCTTGTTCCATAGCATGTGGCCAACCTGAGTCTCTGTCTGTCCCTTGAGACTGGGCAGACAGCCTCTGGTGCTAGCAGGGCAGGCTTCATTAAGCCCATCCTCCATTTTTCCTCCTGATTTTCTCCCCAGGACTCAGCGTTATGTGCCAATGATCATGCAAGCACACTCCATCTCGGAAGAGGTGCTCCAGCACTCTGTACACCAGATCTTCCCCCCATGAGACTCACATGCACCTCCACTTGGCTTCTGTCAGTTGGCTGTTGAGGGGTGAGTCATGGAATCCTCCCTCCCTGAAGGAAGAGAGCAGTCAAATGGACACTCAGTCTTCCTTCCCCTGGCTAGGCCCCTAAGTACCTGAGTCCATTCCCAAACCCAGATCACCAGCATGGCAGCAGGGAGGCATGGATGCCTCAACCTGCCATTCCACTGGGCTGGCTTCTACTGCCTGCTTTTGAGTTGGGAACATCCATGAGGAAACTTGATGAGGTGTAAAAAGTTCTCCACTAAGTCTTATTTTTTAGAACATCCTATTGACTGGGAGGGGGTTATTGAACCCTAATTTGAGGATAAGGCACAGAGAGGGGAATTCCAGCCTACTTTCAAAGGAGACACCAGCAGCAAGCCACCCAGTCTTGTTATATAACCCCTTAAGACTGCTGAGCGCTGTTTCCCTCATTGATTGAAGTACTGGGGCCCCATATAGTAGACAGAGTAGCAGAATTCTGTGGGCAGTGGTTACCCTGTTGTGTGGGTGAGGTATGCCCTACGACAGAACATTAGGCCATACTTTTGGTGGACGGCTTTTGACAAGTAGTCAATATGGGGCCTGAAGTGTAACTCTTGGTCAAGACGGAGACCAAGGTATAGTATTTTAGGACATTTACTACCTCGATCATGGTGCCAGACAGTAAATGAACTTTTAACAGATTTCCTCTGTTCACTCATAGCCTCCTAGTTCTAAACAATGTTGCTTTGGTCTTTTTAGTGTTTGACATCAGTTTATTTTTTCCAAACCATTTTTCAAGGTGCTTAAAGCTCTCTGACAACCCAGAATTTAGGAAGGCTGGGCCAGAGTGGCTTTGGTACAGTACAACATAGTCTGCATAAAGGGGCAGCTTGGGCCCAGCACAGTTTCCAGGCAGGTCATTTGCAAATAGACAAAAGAGCAATTCTGGGATATCCCATCTGTAATTGGTCTGAGAAGGGGATAGGCAGCCTCTCTGTTTTACCAGCTGCTTCCTGCCCAACAGACAGTCTTTAAATCAGAGGCTAGAGACCTCATAAAGGCCCAGCATGTTTAGTTTTTTTATGTAATTATTTATTTATTTATTACAGGTTTCAGAAAGATACCTTTTAATCGAAGACTCATTTACAAAAGTTCCAGGTCACATGGATTAGGTACAGACAAGCATTACAGCGATTGTTACAGAATATAAAGATCAGATTGTTACAAGGAACAGTCAGGCTAACATTCAAGTGCTAGAGCAGTTTAAGACAGTTAATTATGGAATACAAATGACCCCAGGGAGACTCAGTTTGAGAACTAATGAGGAAGAGGCAGGCCAGAGGCCGTTGTCAGTGGATAAGGAGAAGAGAGAGGATAAGGTTCAGTTACAATCACAGGTACTTGTGGACCGGAGGTGGACCCTAAGGTGGGTTTTAAACTGTCCAGTTTTTTGTTCATAAACCAAGGAAGAGAGTAGGCTGTTCATCCACAAGGGGGCCCTTTAGCTGAAGGATACAAGGGGGCCCTTTAGCTGAAGGATCTTTGGAATTGAGAGGTACGACAGGAAGGAATCGTGAAGAGATGGTTGTCTGAGCTACCAGTGTGTTTAACCTTAAAGTTAGGGGGATTAAAGGGGTGAGGACAGAGGGGGAGAGGCCTAAAGCAATTTTTTTGCCAGAATGCAGGTATGGAATCTGATTCTGTTGTCAAGATTAAGCCAGTTGGTGTCATTATGGAGTGAACAGGTATGGGTGAGATGATCACAACCCAATACAAGACAACAGGCTTTGTTTAGGACAAGTTTAAGTCTAACCAGGGCTGAGGTGCTTGCAGCATCATAAATCCCTAAGCCATAGTCAAGCAGAGAAAGTACCAAGGAGGAGACTGCGAGCCTAAGGGCACCAGGAGTAAGGCAATGTTTGAAGTGATGCAGTAGCCCAATCCTAATATTGAGGGCCTTAGGTAGGTGGTGAATATATTTGTGGTAGGTAAGCCCTGTGTCCAAGATGATGTCCAGATATTTAAAGGAGTCCACTTGTTCCAGGGGAGTAGGGGTTGATGTTAGTACTTGAGGGAAAAGCCCCATCCTGGTATTCTGCAGATGTGTGAAAATCATAACTTTGTTTTTTTTATAATTAATGACAAGGCGTTGTGAGGAGAACCAACTTTTGGCAATGTTGAATGAGGAATGGAAGGAGCGGTGAAGCTGGAGAGGATCAGGACTGGAGGAGAAGATGACAGCATCATTCGTGTATAGTAATAGGCTGGAGGGGCAGGATTTGGGCAGGGAGTTTAGGAAGAGGCTGAATAGAAAAGGTCCCAAAATGGACCCTTGTGGGACACCTGAGAGGAGAGGAGATTTGATGGATAGTGCATTACCAATTTTGACCTGTTGAGTCCAGTTCAAGAGGTAGTCAGAGAACCATCCCACAGATTCCTGAGAGAGACCCAAGTTGGTCAAAGAGGTTAGGAGAAGGAAATGGTGGATGGTGTCAAATGCCTTTGTGAGGTCTATGAAGATTGCACCCGTGATGTGACCTTTGTCAAGTGTAGCGTGGATGTGTGAGGTAAGTTAGAAAAGGGCAGTAGTAGTGCTGTGCCCTTTGCAGAAACCATGTTGTTGTTTGCAGATAAGGTTGTATTTATTGAGGTGCTCAGTAAGCTGATCAGAAACAATCCTATCTAAGGCCTTGGAGAGGGGTGGAAGTATGGAGATAGGGCGGTAATTGTTAGCAAAGGAGCGGTCCCCACCTATAAATATGGGTGTGATTGATGCAGCTTTCCACTTGAAGGGGAATTTACTGAGACATAGGGAGAGGTTTAAAATGAGGGTGAGGGGGATAATGACCTCATTAAGGGTGAGCCAAAGGTGTTTCAAATCAAGGGAGTTTTGTGAGGAGGATGTCATGGTTAACCAAGTCAAAGGCTTTAGTTAAATCAATGAAGATGGTACCTGTTGCAAAGCCCCGAGTTGGTTGCACAAAATATATCGGTGGTCAATCAAACCAATACAGTGCCCATGCTGTGGTTGGATTGGAAGTCATGTTGAGCAGCATCCAGGATGCTATGACTGCCAAAGTAATGTTTAGTTTCGTTGAAAATCAACCTCTCCTGGATTTTGGCCAGAGGGCTAAGGAAGGAAACGGATCTATAATTTTTGACCAACTCTTTGGTGCCATAATTTTGGACTGGTACTATCAAGGTGACTTCCCATGCTACTGGAAGCATGCCTTGGATCAGGGACTTGTTGACAGGTTCCTTAGCAGGTGTGCTATATACAGGGCAGCCAGTTAGAGTAATTTGGGCTGAATGGTGCCATAGCTAGCTAAAGAATCAGACTTCAGGCTATTGAATTGTGCAAGAACCTCTTTTCTGAGTATTAGTTTAAAGTAAAACTTCTGTGGGAGTCCCAGAGAAGTAACAAGATTGGGGGGGGTGGAGAGAGATGTGGGTGCCCCACATAGTGGTGCTTCGAATTTATTCAGGCTGATGAAAGAGGTACTACAAGAGGCATACTCTGAGAGCACATTAGCACCATGCAAAATTTCATTAGTTTGGGTATGAGTGCAATGCTTTTGGAGACCATTTATCTGGCTCCAAAGTTTTTTCAGTTCAGTTAGGTTTCTACCCTGCAAACTTTTAATGTATTTTATTTTTGCCCTTTTAAGGTAATTTCTAGAGGCATTTCTCAGTATCATATAGTTTTGCCAATTTGTGGCTAAACCTGTGGTCTTGAAGACATCCCAGGCTTCGTCCTTCTGTTTCATAGTCAGGTGTAGGGCACTGGTCAACCATTTAGAATACAGACCTTTTGCCCTTTTCTGGACTAAGGGGGCATGCATGTTGACCCTGCTTAGGAAATTGTTAATGAATAAATCAAGGGCTTGGTCAACTGTATCAAGATGACATATGGTACCCCAGTGCATTTCATTGAGGCTGCAATGATATGCAGCTTCATCAAATTTAGAAAAAAAGTCATGGACAGCGATGACCTTTGGAAGGTGTCTTAGAGCATTATTTTTCCAGATTCAAAAAACAGAGAAAGATTACACAAAGTCAGCTAGTATGTCAGCAGCATTTGATCCTGTCCATTTTATTTACCAGAATCCGGTCTAGTAGAGAAAGGTTGCCAGATTTGTTATTCAGCTGGGTAGGTTCTTCAATAACTTGGCAGAACTGTCCTTCAGCTAAGCTAGTTTGGGCAACACTGTGACCACAACATATCCAGTTAATGTTAAAAAGAAATAGAAGAATCAGCATTTACATAGCACTTTTCATACACAGTGTATCCCAAAGCACTTTACAAGCAATGCTAGACTGGTAGTAAAGTGACTGAATGTGTGGTGACTGCCATATCACACATCATCACCCACACACACACAGCCTGGATAATTGCACAAACCAGTTTCTAGGAAGGGGAATGTTGGCCAGGACACCAGGAATGTTTCCTACTCTTTGCAAAGAGTACCCTGGGTTCTTTTACTTCCACCTGGACAACATCAGGATGGGCAGAAGGGACTTTGGTTTAACATCTCATCCGAAGGACGGCACACCCCAGCAGTACAGCACCCCCCAATACTGCACTTGGATGCCAGCGATTTTTAGGTGCAAGTACAATCCCGGTGTGGGACGAGAACCCACAACCTTCTGGTGTAGAGGCAGATGTGCTACCAACTGAGCCATGCTGACCTCTTATCACATCTGTCTGAGGTGCCCTCAGCCTTTTACAGTATTATGTTTCACCGTGTAGTTTGTAGGCAAGCACAGTAATTGCCTCTGTTGTGCCCGCCTAATTTCATGAGGATTTAAATTCAGATGAAGGTACTTAAGTCTGGTGTGAAAAGTTGTTTGACTCTATTGCAGAGGTCATGGCTTGTCTCACGTAAGGCATCCTGGAATTTTATGATGTTTTGGAGCTAAAGCCCACAGTAATTACATTGTATTATACAGTGCTATTGTTGTCCTCTGTAGTCCCTATGTTCTTGTTTTATGCTGCCCATGAAGCTTTTCAAGGTATACTAAGTGCCCTGCTGTTTTCTGTAGTTTGAAGTGTACCTGAGTTAGAAAAAATATTCTTTTAGAGAATACAAGGACTTCACAAGACATGCAACAGAACTAGATGAGAGTATTACTTCTGCTGGCTTGTGCATGTATGCATCATCATTTCCTATGATGCCTTGTATGTGTGGGGTCATAACCTTTGGAATAGAGGCAAACAGGTTTTCACACCAGGGAAAAACAGAGTAAAGCAACCTCATTTATTTTTAAATTAAGATGGCATTAGAGTGATGCAACTGAGGGAATAATTGTTCATGCTTACAACCTACACAAGTATACAGAAAATAGGCTAAGATGACTTTCCCTTTAAAGTCTCCAAGCAGAATAATTTCCCCTGCAGCCCAGTTAGCCAGATTGGTGGAGATAGCTGCAAGGGTCACCTTGGCCACTTGAGGAGTTATAAACACCACCAACTACGAGGGGTTTTGTGTCCCCAAGCAGCAGCTTTACAAAGAGGGACTCACCAGGTACAATGGGGAGGGTAGTCAGGATGACTTCCTTTGCATTAATATGGGACATTACATTATTACATACATCAGCACCCCTTCCCTTGTTCACCTCTCTGTCCTTCCTAAAGACTGTATAAGTTGGGGTATCAATTTTGTGGAAGACACAGAGGGCTTCACCTATGTTTCTGTAATTACACGGACATGTAGATTATAAAGATTTACCCATGCTTCAAGGTCCTGCAACTTGTACATTCATGTGTACCAGTCTGAGGCCTTGTGTGCTGATCCAGATGGGGTTAGTAAGGGAAGTTGTTCTATAGTTTGCAGGTCTGGGGTTGGGGTTGGGTTCCACATCTACTACCAAGAGCAACAGGAGTAGCAGTAGCAACTTAAAAATCACTTGCTGTGCTATAAGCTTGCCTTCAATGTTAGTAAGGCAATCCTGAAACTTTCCCTTATCAAGGCTGAGAGGGGACATGATAACCATTTTCCAAATGCTAGAAGGAATAGACAAGATAGTATACACAAGTGCTTAAGCCAATAAGTGGAAGCGGAAGTAGATGACATGAACTCTAACTGGTGGTAGGGCAGGAAAAAGGAATATTAAAAAGACTTGCCTCTTATAGAGGGGGAGGAACATCTAGAACAGGCTACACAGTGAAGTTGTGGAATCTTGCTCTGTTCAGGCTTTCAAGGCAGAAGTAGACAGATACCTGTGGCTGAAAGGTATTGAGAGTTGTACAATATGAGTACGGATAACATGCTGACTAATAAGGCAATTCTAGTGGGGGTAGGAAGAAGTAGGCTGTTGGTTAACTAGGATCTGCATCTTATCCATTAGGCAGGGAAATGGGTAGACTAGGTGGGCAATGCTGTCCTTATCTGCCGTCAAATTCGATGTTTCTATGTTAATAAAGTTGTACATGTACCCATACTAAAACTAGATTGGTATCCCGACGATAGGGTGGAGACTCTAGGGCGAAGAGATGTGGGTGCTGGAAGGAGGGTGAATTTTATTTGTGTGGATCACCTAGATATACAGTAGTTACTGCCATGCATCAGCAGTGGTGGACAACATGGATCCCCATATCTCGTCCATTATCACAATTCTATGCTAGTTTTTTTTTTTTTTGGATAATTATCTACTTTTCTAATGAAGACAGTCTTCCACTGTATATGCACAGAAAAGCTGTTAGACATTATTTCATACGTTTCTTAAAGTCAAAGAAACAATTTACACAACTGTGCATCCTTAAATCCTATTCCATCTCAGTCCTTCTAGCATAGAACGGTTACTTGAGCTTAGTGTCTTTACACAGTACAACAAGTCAGTCCACAGACTCGTCAATAATTCTAGCTAGGAATGAAACTTGGGACCCAATGTCCTTCATGCAGCAGCTCTAATCAATCATCTGAAGGGAAGCCTCCATTAGGTGGAAGGTCAGTTTTAAGGTTACATTACTATCAGCCTTTCACAGTAAAGGGAGCTTCTGGTATCATTCCCCAGCATGATATGACTCAATTATTTCAGCTCATATAGTGCCATTTTTCACAAGTACAATACCACTTCTATTTCTGAGGACAATTGCTTTAACCACTATTATTATGTCTGTTCCTTCTATTGGGACCAATATTCCCGAAGGTAGCTTCCTAGCCATTCAGCAAAAGTGAAATTCCCATTAGCTGTGAGGTTATACTGTGCGCTTTTAACCCTCCATTACTATCAGCCTCTTACACTGGAAGGTGCTGCTGTTATATTTTTCAACTCTGTAGATCAATGAGATTGCAGCTCTTCACATCTTGATGAAGGTGTGATTCCCATGTACAGCAATCCACAGTCACAAATAGAAACTGATAAACATCCTTTGCTACACCCACCTGCGAGGTGCATAACTTAGCCAAGGTGCTGGGTGAATTGGCTAAATCGTTAATCCTTTTCATGAATGGTGTCTGAGTTTGGGTGGCTTTGGGGTCTAGTAAATAGCATGGTCCCCTCCACCTAGGGAGATCCTTCCAACAAAAGTTTCCAGTGTCTCCCCACAGCAAATGCAAGCTCCTATCCACAGTGACAGGGAATCCAAATAATATACTCAACACAAATAATATGTTTGCATTCCCCACTTAACACTGCATGCACACCAATACACAACACAGTAAGATAAACCTAAAAA
This sequence comes from Neoceratodus forsteri, assembly GCA_016271365.2. Classification (NCBI taxonomy): domain Eukaryota; kingdom Metazoa; phylum Chordata; order Ceratodontiformes; family Ceratodontidae; genus Neoceratodus; species Neoceratodus forsteri. The sequence continues at coordinate 758,728,401 of CM057452.1, forward strand.
CAGCAATGGAAATAGCAAATATAGCAGAAACAAAGAGACATCACTGGGGACAGTAACAAGGTTTGAGGCTGGAAAGTCGGGAATGATAAAAATAACAAACAAACAATACTGTTCAACATAAAGAGGCAATTTCCCACCATCCACCAACAGATAATTATGTTAAAAGCAGATCCTCTCCCCTAGTGCACCAGTAGTCCCATAGCCTAATTGGGGACACCCACAGTCCTGAAACATGTACACAAGTGGTTGAGGTTGAAGGCCTGTTTGACATCAAAAAAATGCTGTACTGGTGGATAGCTGAGGCTGAGGATCCCAGATACTGTTAAACACAGACAATGGCTGAATGCTGACATTCTGAAGAAAGCTGGCTGCTGAGTATATTTCTAAGTATTCTTGGAGGAGGCACAGGCTGTCTTTCCATCCCTAATCTCACTACAACTGTTGTGCACCAGGATTCTGGTTATGTACACACAACCTGGAAGTTGATGTTGCAGAATTATTCACTCTGGAGCATCCTACTTGGTGAACTGTGCAGTGGGGCAACTGAACATTGGACGTGAGGCTGTGCAGAAATCCATTTATAAGACCACAAACTTGCACCTACTCAGCCTCCCAAAGGGGCAATATACCTTGAGATATGAAAAGACAATTAAACTGGAAATATATTCCAAAGAGTTTATTAGACATATAAAAGGAAGGCTGATCCTGTGGCAATGTGAGTTGAGGCATTGAATGCCTTACCTCCTGCCACACCAGTGACTCATGTTTGGGAATGAACAGGGGTTGCTGGGGTTGGCGACCTGGGAGAAGAGTGAGCATTCCAGGGACTACTCTCCTCTACCAGAGGAGGTTGGCTAACTGTCTCGGACTCTGACTGCTACCATGTGGAGACCCGGTGGTAGTGCAGGTTGTGTGTGGCTCGACCAGTGGGGCCATAACTCTGCAGGATGTGCTCATCTCCAAGCATACATAATGAAGTGTCACTTTGTTAGGAGTCAAGGGAAGAACAAGAGAAAAAGGGAATACTGGCTTGATGAAGCCCTGCCCATTCCCACATAGCCCATGCCACTCCTCGATCCTGGGTGAGAACTAGATGTACTGATTGGGGGGAGGGGGATGGCCTTCCCCTTCCTGGACCTCCATGGAAGGAATCCATGGGGAACTTGCCTCTTTGCCAAGAGAGGAAAGTGCCAGGAAAGGACAGGGCAGAAAGAGCCTGCCTGCCCTCTGTGGAGGTAAAAAAGCTCTGTAGAAAAAAAAACATAAAAAGATGATCATTCACAATAAGCAGAAACACAGTGTACTCTATCAATAAACCTCAGTAGCCAATCTAACGTTTCACACCAGAGGGCACTTCATCAGAGCACTGGGGGCCTCATGAAGAAGACTCATTGTAGAGCTGAAGTACGCTGTGGTTTACTCATGTTTACTCAGGACCCAATAGTGGACAAGGTGATGGAAGCACTACTGAAGGTAAGGATAGTGGAATAGATTAAAACAAGTACATTGCAGGATCAAAAGCAACATAGTTTCACAGGGAGAAGGTCTTGCCAAACAAACCTGATCAATTTATTTGACTAAGTGACCAGGGAAGTGGATCATGGTGGAGCGGTGGATGTGGCCTACCTGGATGTTCGGAAGGCCTTCCAGACCATTCCACATAGAAGACTGGTGAACAAGTTAGCCTGTCTAGTAGTGGGACAGAAAGTAATAAACTGGATTAGATGTTGGGTGAGCAACAGGAGTCAGAGGGTGGTGGTAAATAGAGTCCAGTCAGGAGAAGGCAGGGTGACCAGTGGGTTGCCTCTGGTGTCAGTACTAGGCCCAGTCCTCTTCAATATCTTTATTAGTGACATTGCTGAAGGGCTAGAAAAGAAAGTCTGCCTGTTTGAAGATGACACAAAAATCTGCAACAGGGTGTACACCCCGGGAGGGGGGGTAGGAAAATATCATGAATGATCTGTGGAGGCTAGAAGAATGGTCAATAGTTTGGTAGTTGGGTTTCAATGCTAAAAAATGGAAAATCATACACTTAGTACACAGAAACCCAAGGGCTACGTACTGATTGGCAGGGGAGGTATTGGCAAACACCAAACAGGAAAGGGACCAGGGGTAATCATTTCTGATGACCTGAAGGTAGCCAAGCAGAGTGAAATGGCAGTGGAAAAGGCTAGTAGAATGCTAGGGTGCATAGGCAGTGGTATCACCAGTAGGAGAAGGAGGTAATATTACCACTGTATGAGTCACTGGTAAGACCACACTTCGAGTACTGTGTACAGTTCTGGAGGCCCCACCTCAGGAAGGACAAAGATAGGGTGGAGGAAGTACAGAGGCGGGCAACCAAAATGGTTCAGGGACTGCAGCAATAGCCCTATGAAGGGAGACTGAAAGAACTGATTATATACTCAGTGGAGGAAAGAAGGGAAAGGGGGGATATGATAGAAACATTCAAGTACATAAAGGATATTAGTAAGGTGCAGGAAGGTAGCATTTGCCACAGAAAGACAGACTCAAGGACAAGGGATTACGCTATGAAGCTAGAGGGGGAGGCTCAGAGGGGATGTAAGGAAATACTTCTTCACAGAGAGGGTGATAGAAGCTAGGAACATCCTCCCAGTGGAGGTGGTAGGTGTCAAAACAGTTGCAGGATTTGAACATGCATGGGACAGATACAGGGGGACCTTTGAAGTAGCAGAAGAGGTGGGGATGACTAGACATCATGAAGGGTCTGTGGTGGCACAGTAGGCAGGTAAAATGGGCAGACTAAATGGGCCAAAGGGTCTTTATCTGAGAACACCTTCTATGTTTCTATGTTTCTACTGCTGGTGAGGAGCTTTTTACTTTTTGTATTGCTGGTATTGTACTTTTGCAGTCTTCAGAATAGCATTTGGGAATTTCACTGTGGTGTTAAGCTGCTGCGGTTCAATAAATTCACTAATTTAGTTACAATATACTATCTTGTCTGGACCCTAACCTCTTTCATAGCACAGTGTAGAACACTGTATGTTTGGATTGTAAGTTCACGCTGCACCTGGACTTCAGTAAGGTACTGAATTCAATCCCTCACATGAGACCAAGAGAATTGTTTGTAGCTATAATGGTCATGGTACAAAAAGATAAACAAAGTGGGTGATTTGATACCTTTAATTGGACCAATAATAAAGAAGGGCCCTGTGTAGCCTGAAAGCTTGTGTTCTGAAAAGTTCTTGCTGGTCCAATAAAAGGTATTAAATAGGCCACTTTTTTCAGGAGACTGATTAGGAAAGCGACGGATCTAGGGGTGGAGGAAAGGATAGTAACATGGGTCAAAAGCTGGCTGAGGGGATGGGTGCAAAGAGTGATGGTGAACGTGGCATGCTCCGACATTAAGGAGGTAACGAGAGTGGTAAATCAGGGCTTAGTCCTGGGGCCTATCATCCTTAACATATTCATCTATGACTTGGGTTGGATTTCCAGGGTAAGAACTGTCTCTTAATGTATGATACCAATATCTGCAGAATGGGGGATAGTGAGGATGGAATGGTTCTATGTCATGACAGTGAATTTCAAAAGGCGGCTCACATAACAGCAAGTACATATCCCTGAACACAATATCAACTCTGCAACCACCACACCAAATGGCAACACTGCAACAGCATGATACAGTGCAGTAGGGGGATGATATCACTGAATGAGCCCTCTGCACCCCCTATATTAATATAATCAACTCCAGAGGGGGCGGACACTGGGAAAAAGGAAAATACACAGGAGGGGGCAACAGAGTACAGGGGGGATACTATGGCTGGGGCAACACAGTCAGGGGAACCACAGGAGGCAAAACAAAAAAATAAAAGTCTAACCGCCAACACAATTCAAAAAAGCATTTACCTGCAGGTAGTCCCAAACCCAGGACCATCACCACTCCATATGTAGTTACAATAGTGCATTTGTACTAAAAAGCTATTTTTTCTAGTATAAAACATGTATTTTTCCATTTTATTCAAGGTGTTTAGGTGAGGCTTGATGGCCAAAATGTCTGCCATACACACCATGCCATAAACAAATGTGAACAACTCCTAAAATATACTTGATACACATGAAGCATCAGTGGCAAAGTTGTTCAACACAAAATTACCTTTCTAACTGTGCTATGCAATCAATTCTAATCAATTCTGGCTGGCAAGTAATATTAAAACATATGACTGATGTCTCCAGATGTTGCAAGGGCACACAGAAAGTCTGTAGCTGACTTCTGTAGTCATTCTGGGACACACTGCAGTACATTTGCTGCCACCTACAAGCATGTTCTAGGAAGCAATGAGTTAAGTGGCATAAATAAAAATTTAATAAACAAAAGAAATCAACATGGTCAGCACATTGGGGCAGTGGCAGGGGTGCAGCTATCTGTGCCAGTGAAGTGGGTATGGGAAAAAGCCTGAGATGTCAGGTCCTGGCCAGGACAGGAGAAGTGAGCATCCCCAAGGGAGCTCTCTTCTGTCAGGGAGAGAGAGAGCAGCTGGCTTTACTGCAATACTGCAACCTGGGTAACCACAAGTGAGAGTGCAGTTGGAGTGACTTTAACTGGGAGGATGGTGGCTCATGCTGTGCATTACCATGCTCTTCATTTACATGTGCACTTTGTACCCTTGTTACCAGCATCCTGAGGGCAGGGAGACAACGCTGTGAAAAATAATCCCTGCTGCATGTAGGATGAAGTGCAGTGCTTCTGAGTAATGTAATTCTCACCGGCTGTTCAACCTCCCACACTAGAGGATGGACGGCGCAGCTGAAATAAGGCATGCCACGAACAACCATACAGCAGAAGCTGCTTTGTGGCTTTGGAGGTCAAGGTAATGTCAATGCCAGAGAAGAGGCAGGACAGAGTTTGAGGCTTGGGCTGAAGATGGAAGCACCATTGACAGGAGATAATAAGTATCCAAAAATGAAGAAAGAAATTGTCTGCCACTTAATAGGGTGTTAATAAGTTCCTAAAACAGCAAGAAGTTACTGTGCAGAAGACACTCACCCTGTACAGTACAGTGGACATGCACTTTCTGTGGATTTGTTTATGGTGGCCAGCCCAGGAGGTGTGAGGAGGGCTGAGCCAGTTGCAGTATGGGCTCCCGCAGCACCGACCATTCAGGTAAGGGGGGGGGTTTGTAGGTTGGGTTGTCATTGTCATGGTGAGGCCGCTAAATGCCAGGGATTACTTCACTGACACAGGTGGTACTGGCAGTCAGAGTGGAGTACCAGGACACACCAGGGGCTAATTATTTTTTACCCTGCACCTTACAGTCTACTATGACCATCAGTACAGGATTGGATGCTGTTTGTGTTAAGGAGCTGGGGATTGGTGACTGGGGGGAACCACAGGTTGTCAGGGACATCTCTTACCTATAATGGGCCAGGAGGAGGGGAGTTGGGACACTGGCCACTAAGGGGATTATATTTGTTTCAATGAATGATCGGTGGGCAGGGGGAACCATTAGGCACCAGGAATGATGATGATGATGATGATAGCATTTTATTTGTATACAGGATACAACTTGTTAGGGTTTTATCCCTGTTTTCAACAATGTCCTGTGCAGTACATAGACTAAAAACATTTATCATTCCACATTACATAACTTACAACCATACAATGCTACATACAGTTGTTAAAATCACAAAAAATTTACAGTCAGTGAAAGTATCTTTTCAGGAGTAATTTATAAGTGGAATATATTTTCATGGATTTTAATTCATTTGGCTGGTCATTCCAATACCTGGCAATGTTCATTTGTAGTGTAGCATCTCCCACTCTATTAAATGATCTATGTGTGAGTATATTCAACTATTATGTCTTAAATTGTTCTTCATTTCATTTTGAGATTCAGTTGTTAAAAGATTTCGCAATGGATGGTTCCCTATGGAATTGATCCATTTATGGCACCAAATTAATATATTTGGGCTCTGTTCTCAAAGGGTGGTGCAGGGTGTGCAGAAGCTCTGCACCAATTGTGCAACTGCCCCAAACACATTGGCACACGGTGTGCCCTACTCTCATAGGTCATGCATCTTTGTGACAGTACACTCTTTTTATGGTGACTTATGCCAAAGTCTAGGCACAAGCCCAGTAAAAAGGTCAGAGAAGTTAGACCAGCCAAAATGTATCTAAATTGCCACATGTGGCACATGAGGGGCTTGGATTTTGAGAATCCTGAATTCAGCTCTGGCATTGCCACAAGCCCCATACGCTGAGCATTTGGCTCACCTGGGGCTTGTGACAATCCAACTTCTTTGAGAACAGAGCCCATTGTCTTACCTTCCAGGTTGTAACCAATCCATCATTTATATAGCTTACAATTGTGAATTCCATGTTTACTTTTTGTTGCAAATTTCACTAATCTATAGTACATCTGATCTATTTTTCTTAATGATGTTTGTGGTGAATTTATATACAATTGGGATCCATATTCTAGAATCAGTATTAACAGCTGCTCCACCAATTTTGTCCTCGCCTCTTTTGTGAGGCAGCTGGAAACCTTCCTCAAGACTAGAGATGCAGCGAATTTAATATACACCGGTGAAGTGGATGATCTCGCTGTGTGGAGATTTTTTGTGAATTTCTCCCATTTTAACCTGATTTTGCCAAGGTGAAATTTTGCCTTAGAAGGTGAAATTTTGTCTGCAGAAAAGTGAAATTTCACCTTGGAAGGCAAAATGTTGTCTCTAAAAGTCAAATTTTATCATGGAAAGCAAAATTTTGATTTACAAGGTGAAATGTTGCTATTCCACAGGTGAAATGTTGCCATTCTGCAGGCGAAATGCCCCAGTAAAATTTTGCATTTCGCTACGCAAAACAGGCGGAATTTGAGGATTACTCCACTTAGTGAATTTTTGTCACTTCACCCACCTCTACTCAAGACTCCCAATCTTTGGTTCACCTTTTTAACTAGTGCATTTATATGTTCTATATATGTTATTTTAATGTCAAACAGAACCTCTAAATATTTATATGTGTTAACATTTCATTTCATTCATATTTTATTTTTAACTAGAAAGTGGACTGGGCATAGTCCTTTTTCAGCCATGCCTGACACTTAAAACAACAATTCAAACAGTACAATACATCATACATTATGACTTATATTTATATACCTTTTCACTGTTTAAAAGTGTAAACAACATTTGCTTAAAGTGCAGTGTTACTACACTTGAAAGAGTTTTACATTTAACACTGTTTTATTTTTCACTCGGGGACCCAGTGTAATCAAGATGCACTGAGTTTTCTTTGCATGAAGTAGTAGGCTGGAGTTCCTAAACCATTTTTCTAGAGAGGCCATGTCCTCCTGGAGTTTCAGTTCCAGGGAGACATGGTCATTTGCAGATGCTACAAGATCTTGTATTGTCCGCATATACTCAAACCCCACAACCAGAAATGTTTTTGCTTAGATCATTTACGTATACGTTAAACAACAGTGGGCCCAATATTGAGCCTTGTGAGACTCCTCTTTTAATGTCTTTAATGCCTTTTAGGCCCAATATAGTATTTCCATAAAGTACACACTGTTGCCTTCCTGAGAAATATGAGTTAAACAATTTTAATGGTTCCTCTTGAACCCCAATCCCATATAATCTTTTCAGCAGCAGTCCATGATCTACAAGATCAAATGCCTTAATGAGTTTCATGAATGAGGCAGTATAGCACAGTGGTCTAAGGCTCTGAGCTGCAAATTTGGTGATATCCAGCAGACCAGACCTGGGTTTGAATCTCACAGCTTCCACTTGCATACTGTGTGACCCTGAGCAAGTCACTTAACCTCCTTGTGCTCCCAGGTCGCTCCTGTAAAAAAGCTTTCAGCTTAGTGTGCTATACCTGGTTAAATAAAAAAATGAACAGTGCTCCTATGCAAATTCAGTGAAGATATAACTAAATTATTAAAGTCAACTAAGGCAGTGTCCATGGAACTCCCTGCCATGAACCCATGCTGAAAATCTGATAATAATTGATTTTGCTCTAGATATTGATAAAGTTGTTTATTAACTTGTTTTCCCAAGTTCTTTGATAAGACTGAAAGCAAAGCAATTGCCTGTAATTTGATGTTATTGTGTTGTCCCCCCTTTAAAAATGGGAACAATTTTTCCCACTTTCCAGATCTCAGGGAAGGTAGAACTACATAGGCTCCAGTTGAAAAGACAGGGTATCACTGGAGCCAAAATGTCTGCTCCAAATCTTAAAAATCTGGCCTCTACACCATCTAAACCTCTTGTCTTGTTCATTTCTAGGTTTCTTAGAAACATAGAATCTGTTGGCAGACAGGGACCACATGGCCGACCTAGTCTGCCCATTTCCCTACCCTCCGCTGCAGCACCAGATCCTAATTGATCTGTGGCTCTCCTGCTTTGCACATCTCTGGGGTATCCTTATGTCTATCCAGTGCACTCTTGAGCCTCCATATTGTTTTCACCACCACCACTTCTGATGGAAGGCTGTTCCATGGCTCCAATACCCTTTCGGTGAAAGGATGTGGTGTTTGTGGACCAGGCTGGAGCCTTCAACATGGTGGATCATGACCTTCTAATAGTAAAGTTAGGAAACATAAGGTTCCAGGGGAAGGAGCAGGAGTGGTTTAGTAGCTACCTTTGAAATCGGGTGCAGACAGTAAGGATTGGAAAAAAGGAATCAAAACCTTTATGTGTAAAGGTAGGGGTTCCTCAGGGGTTGGTACTGGGCCCATTGTTTTTCACAATATTTGTGAATGACTTGCCCAGTCCCTTCTCCTGTAGTAGCAGCTAATGTATGCAGATGATGCAGCAATCTATGAATCTGCACCTATAGTGACAGAAATACAGACTTTCCTATAGGAAAAATATGAGATTTTGGCAAGATGGCTTACTAAAAATAGACTAATCCTGAATGAGGGAAAGACCAAATTGATGCTTTTTGGAACAGCCCAAAGACTGACTAGGGAAAAAAATTGTTTACAGATATTAGGGAAAAAATGAAGAAGGATTACCACCGGTCACTAGTTTTAAATATTTGGAGGTAGTACTCGACCCTAGTTTGGCTCTTGTTCCCCATTTAAAATGGATAGGAAAGAAAGTAAACTGAAGCTGAGATTTTTATATCGCATCTTGGGTTCCCTTACAAAAGAAGCTCAGATGTTGATAGCAAAACAATTGTTAAGTTCAATATTAACTTATGGAAACATATTATTTGTTTCCCACTCTAGAGTTTTTGGGGAAAAATATAAGGTAGTTTTTAGCAATATTTGTAGGTTTGCATTGGGAATACCAACACAAACTCATCACTGTGTCCTATATCAGGAAATGGAGGTACTACCCCCTTTGATAAGAATTAGATACAATGCCATTTTATTTGCATATACTGTAGTAAAAAATCAAAAACCAAAAGTGCTTTCTGATGTGCTACAAATGAAAATTGTAACTCAGAAAACACGACGTAGTGATCTATCCCCCTACATTATCCCTCACTGTAGAACTGCGATGTATAAAAGGGACTTTTTCTTGTATGGACCCTCACTCTTAAATGAGTACATGGGCATTGTTAACAAAATAAAAAGTGTAAGTGGTTTTAAATGGATGTTATTTGAATTGTTGCAAAATGAATTTAAATGTGTATGAGAGTAATGTATTTTAAATTATGTTTCTTGTTATTGTAGATGTAACTGTTAAGTGTCAGGTGCGGCTGAAAAAGGGCTGTGCCCAGTCCACCTCCTGGTTAAAAATAAAACAAAAAAACAAACAACATACATCCTAACCTTACCCCTGAGCCTTCCACCCTTCAGTCAGATATCATGCCCCCTTGTTCTTCTGCAGGGTTTTCTCTGAAATATGCTTTTTGCCTGTACCCTGTTTATTCCCCTACGGTACTTGAAAGTCTCTATCATATCTCCCCTCTCCCTTCTCTCCTCCAGTCAATAGATATTAAGGTCCTTAAGTCTTTCCTCCTAGGGTTTCTGGTGCAGTCCATGTACCATTTTCATTGCCCTTTTCTTGACTGCCTCTATTTTGTCAAAATCCTTCCAAAAATGTGGTTTCCAGAACTGGAGACAGTACTCCAGCTGAGGCCTCACCAGTGATCTGTACAGTGGCATCACCACCTCTTTCCTCTTGCTTGTTATACCCCTTCTTTTGCACCCCAACATTCTGTTTGCTCTCCTCACTGCCTTTTCACACTGTTTGGTCACCTTCAGGTTATCAGTTATGATAAGCCCCAGGTCACTCTCCTGACTTCTGGTGGCAAAAATGTCCCCACCCATCCTGTACTCCTCCCTTGGATTCCTGTGGCCCAGGTGAATGACCTTGCACTTTTTACCACTGAAACTCAACTGTCAGACACCCGACCACTCTTCTAATAGGCTTAGGTCCTTTCTTATTTTTGCCACCCCTTCCAGAGTGCCCACTCTCTTGCAGATCTTGGTGTCATCAGTGAAGAGGGACACCTTTCCCTCCAGAGGGTGTACAATATCACTAATAAAGAGTTTGAATAGGACTGGCCCCATCACTGACCCCTATGGCACCCCACTGGTCACCTCCCTTCCTCAGATTTCATGCCATTTACTACCACCCTCTGAGTCATGTCCCTTAGCCAGTTCCCAACCCACCTCACCATCATAGGACACACTCCCAGGCACCTTAATTTTTTTAGCAATCTCCTGTGTGGGACAGTGTCGAAGGCCTTGTTGAAATCCAGGTAGGCAACACACACCACTCTTCCCTGATCTACCTCCCTGGTTCTTAATTCTGTTTCCACTTCTCAAACTGATAGTTTTTTAAACCTGAATTTAGATCCCAAGATATTTTCAGGTGAACTCCCTCTATATTTCTTCATTCCATTTATTATCTCTGATATCACAAGTTCAGAAGTTTTTATCTTAGGATCCTGTAACTTTAAATCTGGCCGATCTGTAAAGTAATCATTTAATAAGCCTACCACTTTTAACTGGTCCTGTATCAAGGTATCAGTATTAAATAACTTGACTGGTACTCTTGTTTTTATTGGGTTTTGCAAATTTTTAACAGAGTTCCAAAATTTTGTGGGGTCTGTTGCTTGATTTATACTGTTCACGTAATATTATTTTTTTGCCAGTTTTATTTCTTTGGTACATTTGTTTTGCCATTTTTTGAATTTAATTCCATCTTCATGTTCATTAGTTTGTTAGGCTTTTTTCCACAGTCGATTCCTGATTCTTATTTGCGTTTTAAGTTTATCAGTCAACCATAATACACCCCTCTTATTTACTCTTTTCAAAATCGTTGGTGTGTGCTAATTAATTACAGGTATAGCCTTTAAAGTGTTATTAAATTCCTGGACTGCTAAATTTAGATCAGGTATTAAAAACATTCTGTCCCATCTAATATTGGACAAGCTATTTATAAGTTAAATCTTGTTAAATGCATGACCCAATATGTTTCTGTTTCATTCTTAGATGACTTTTGTAGAACAATAATACATTTTATGGGATTGTGATCTCCCAGGTTTAAGGGCAGAATCTCTCCATTCCCAGTTTTAATACCTTGAGAGACAAAAAGTAAATCAAGGATAGAACCTTGATTTGTAATGTTAGAGCTTCTTGTTGGACTTTGAATTTTTTTGCTTCAACCCAAGAACCTCTAAACTTTCTTTCTATTTCGTGCCTCTCTCTTGGATCCAGTCTGCATTAAAATCTCCTGTCAATATCATATTTGCACTTTTCAATGAAGCCATTAATTTATGTGCAAAATCAAAATTTGTTACTTTTGTTCAGGGGGGGCATGGATTACTTCTACCAATAGTTTAAGAGATATTAACTCTACCACTAAACAATCCATTCCTTCTAAATTCCTGAATAATATTTTTTAAAAGGACCCATACTATCCATAATATACAGCATCACCCCTTCCCCTACTTTTCCTGTCTGTGCTTTGAAACCCTTATCCAGTTATTTGTATTTTGGTGTCCTTAATTCCTTGGTGTAGCCAGGACTCAGATATCACTAATATGTTTGGCTTTTCCTCCCCGACCCACAATATATGCTCAGCAATTTTATTTACCAAACTTTGTATAGTTTCATGAATTACTATGATACCTTCATTTTTTCTTGACCCTGGGTTAGTCTCAATGTCCCCGCTTTGAACCAATAGGAGGGCTATGGATACACTTTTGGCACCAAACTTACCTCCCAAAGCACATTGTATAGGGCTAAATTTCTTTGTAATTTGACTCCATTCATTTGTGAATCCATTTCTCCCCGGTATAAAATCATTTACTTTTAATTGGGTTGTACTATAAACAGACAGGAAACTAATATCTTTACTATGACTGCACGTAGTCACATTTGTGAAAGTATTCTTCCTATAGTAATACCCTATCAGCATCAAAACCCATAGTAAAATAACAATCCTCATGTTGTTTTAATGAAATACAATAAAAAGTATTAATTCAATCTTCCTGCAACTTCTATGTTTCAAGGGCAGATATTAGTACATAAATGAATTCCAATGCAATCTTATATAAATCAATTAATGATTTTATCTCCTCTTATAGTATTGTACTTTATTTAAATGAAATCAATATAATTTAGGCTTAAGTTTTTCAGACAGTTAATCATTTAAAGCTGCAGGAAGATTTCTTACTTTAGGTTTAAAGCTGCAGTCTTTTAAACAGCACTCTCTGGTTAAAATGATATCACAGTTTCCCGGTGTGCTCCAGTGGACAGAAAAGTCAGTAATTTTGCAGCTATCTGTACTGCCCTTTAGCAGCTCTCACCTACTGCCATGGATGTTATCAGGAGCTCTGCTGGATAACCAAATTGGGCACAGAGACAGCGATCGGTGGGAGGGGGAACACGTGGCACCAGAGAGAACTGACTAGGGCACTGTGACTGTGATCAGTGGCAGTGGGGACCACTAGACTCCAGGAATAACTGGCTTGGGCATTGGGATGGCGATCAGTGGGTGGGCACCACTAGGCACCAGAGACTTCCATATATCTATGGGACCAGGTGATCAGGGTGGGAACAACGTCACGTTAACCTGCTGTGCTTCTCATGCAAATAAGCCCATAATGGATATGCAAATGGTCCCTTAGTTCCTCGCATGACCAATGGGCTCATTTGCATGGGTCCCATTAAATACTGCACCTAGCACTCTGGTGCTATCCGATCTGGTGCCATTTTTCCCTGAACAGTAGGGATCCATGTCAGGGCAGTGCTACTTGTATTAGTGCTGTGCTGACATGCCCCAATATTCAATGACATAGCAACAGAGTGCTTCCCAGCTAAATATAGCTTCCTTACACTCCTGGGAAAGCTCAATCAATCAATCAATCAAAGTCTTTATTTAACCAGGCGATCACCATTGAGCAAGCTCATTTTCGAGGTAGACCTGGGTTTGTTAACAAGGAACAAGGGACAATATACATGGGATGCAACACACAAGAAAATAGTAATAATACAAATAAAGTGAGATACAATAATACAGTATATACAAAGCATCAGCAGGTAGCATTGACAGTAGTATATGTTTGGAACAGAAGATACAGCTAGTTTTGGGTAGGACACAATTTTTCATAAAAGTAAATAAATATACATATCAGGTGCACCGAACACAAATAAAACCTAATATAAAAAGATATATAGTGATACGGTATGGAGAATTTAGAGCTGGAACTAGGGTCAAAGGAATGTGGAAGGGACAGATATGGGGGGCTGAAAAAGGGGAGAGGGAAGAGTCGATTATAGATGTGATCAGTCTTTTAACAGTAGTAATTAGAATGTGCTTGGACTTATAGGAGTCACTATTTAGGGTAGACAGGCACAGGACTCCTTATTATGATGTAGATATATACATTTAAAAGCAGCTAGGCTGATGGGGTGAGTTAATTTCAAAGTTTTTTGCAGCTTGTTCCACAGTTGAGGGAATACAAAGCTGATGGCTGCTCTGCCAATGCGAGATTTTGCTTTGTAAACATAAAGGTAAATATATGAGGTGATTCTCAAGGCATACTTCCCCAGAGTGCACAAAGGTAAACAGACAGAGATATACTGGGGCAGTTTATTTGAGACAGCTTTGTATGTCCAAACCGCAGCATTTTTTTGACATCTGTAAGCAAGGGATGACCATCCCACTGCCATGTACAATGCACAGTGGTGGGTTGAGTATGGAAGACCTGTGATAAATCTTATGGCTCTGTGATAAAATGTATTGAGTTTGGCTAGGGTACCTGTAGGTCAGTGACTATATAGAAAGTCTGCATAATCCGATAGGGAAAGAAAGGTAGTTTGAACCAGTTTCAGTTTAGCGCCTCTTGTGAGGAGATTATTAATCCTAAAGAACAGACCAAGTCTTTGGCTAAGTTTCTTTGCCAGTTCTTCTAAGTGATCTGTGAAAGTAAGTCTATGGTTGGGGGTGCCACTAGACACCAGGGAAGCATTCAGTTAATATGGAGTTGATGATCAGTGTCACAAGCCCATTCCTGCGTGGTGGGATTCTCAATATCCCAGCAAATCCCTCTCGTGATGGGGGCGGTCAGAGAAACCCCTTCTCTGTCCTTTTAGCATGCTTGCTGTTTCTCAACTGAACACAGGCCAGAGAATCCCAGGGTTCCCTCTCTCTGTGCGAGGGGGTACAAATACAGTCTTGAGTCTGTGTTCCTGGGATAGAACCAGTGGCGGAGGAAGAGAAAGATGGGCCCCAGTGCATGTTGTAATTTTGGGCCCTCCCCAGCACCCCCAACCCCTCCGACAGCACCCCTGGCCCAGCCTCCCCACCATCGATTTTTTGTAGGCTACTTCAGGGTTCAGGCTGCAGCAGTGGTAAACATGGAGGAGACCTGCAGGACATGAGGAGGATAAGGTCAAGAGGTTTGATTCTGCTGTTTTGCATCCAAGTCTTACTGAGGAGGAGAGAGACACAGGAATTGTCAACAGTCCTTGTCTTTGCCTGGGTGCTGTTGATTATTCTCTGTTCCTAACTGTATGTTTTGGTTCTCAGAAATGCCAATAAAAAGTAGGCTCATAAGACATTTTGCAGCCATGCTACCCTTCTGCTTCTCAACAACAAAAGCAAAGTAACAGTTTCTACCAACAAACACAAATCACAGTTACCACTACGAATTCAACATATTTTCTTCATTTTTTTTTTTAGTATTTGTTATAAATTACACCCCCCCAGTCCATTACCTTCTTCCCCAGGCCAGCTAAGTCAGAACCAACAACAGTCAAACTAGTCTTAAGTGGACCAAAACTCTGGTACACCGTCCATTATCTGATTAAAATAACTTTCAGACACACTTAAGCTGGGTCTCTCACTGATGAAAATCCTTAGAAGTGTAACTATTTTTTGTTCACACTTAGGCCATTATTGGCATGGCCACAACACCACTTCAGAATTATTAAAATCCTACCTTAAGAGGCTCAAATACGAATCAGGTAGGCACCACCACGCCACCACTCCAAGTCTGACCATCACCGATCTAGCTATCCTCAGTTTGACTGACTCACGGATGACTGCTCGAACAATCAGAGTGCATAGTTATGTGGAAGAGCAACCGAGACTTGCTGAATTACAATGGTGACCCGGTAGGCTTTGGCTGGCGCGAAGAGACCCACTCCCAGACAGTGCATCACTCTTGAGTCAGGCCGTGTGTGCCTTTCGTCACCGGCTGGCCCATCCCACTATCTGCCACGGCCTGAAGTGCTGACGCCTGTCATGCCTCAAGTTAGTTTCTATTGAAGACTGCCACATTGATGAGTGCTCACCTCTTAAAGTGACAGTACTGCATACATTAAAAACCAAAAAAAGGACCATTCCAAGCGACCAAGAGGAACTCTGATAAATCCCTCCCGCCCTGCTTGCTGGGCCGCTCTAAGTGCGTTGGCCCCTGTGCGACTGCACCAGCTATTCCTCTGCCCTTGGATAGAACCCTCTAGGCCTCTAGGCCACTGTACAATGAAGCCAGAAAGCCACAGGCATGCATAAGCTTCGGGGGGGCATATACACCCTATTATGTGTGTTTCCCTAGAATTTCAGAGCTCAGTTCAACCCCCCCCACAGACTTCTTCTGAGACCCTTCTTATTTCCTCCCCTACTTTCATCACACAGAGGGCCTAGTGGTTCTTTCCTTTGGTAGTGTTTTGGCCATTAAGCAATCACACAGGCGTAGTATAGTTTGAACAGCCTTCCCCAAGGCAACGTGCACAAACAACACTGGCAGAATTATCTTAAAAAGAAAGTCAAAAGCTTTACTAATTAATTAATAAATGCAGTAAATAACATAAAGACAAATAATTTTAGACATTGGTTACAAGATATTGAAAATAAAATGGAAAATATAATTAAAAACCTACACTTTAAAACTCTGAGATTAAAGTGCTACCTCAAGTCCTTAGTTGCTGAATTTTGAAATGCAAAGTGTCCTTAGAAGTGGTAGATGAAGTCTTAGCTCTGGTGGTCTAGCAGAATGTCTTAAAAAGAAATTGTCTCTGCTCTCCTATGCAGATAGGGTCCCCAAATGCAAAAAGCTCAGATATAGTCTTTCACCCTTGTTTTTTGGGGTTTCTCAAAGGGCAGATCCAGTGGACAGTGGTTTGCCCTGCGATTAGCTAGCATTCCATCTCTATGGCTATATAACCAATCAGGTTTTAGTATTTTATTGCAAAAAAAAACCAAAGAGACAAATGTACCCCTCTGAATATGAGAGCAAACCAGTAACAACCAGGTTGAATTCTGGAAGCAGTTCCAGCCCCCCTTCCCTTTGAAATGGCTGTAATTAAGCTAGACTCAGTACAGTCATTTACTTAAATGGTAGCCCATTCAGCTGTAATGAGATTAACTTAGACTTGTATGGACAATAGAAATCCAGACCGAATGGCACCACTGGATGCTGAGGGTCATTCAAACACAAATGGATGTGCCTGCTTCTAGCTCTGCTTTATTATTCCTTTATCTCATTCTAAATGATTTAATTAAACTCTAGTCCCTGACTAGCAGTTGACAGATTCTCTGCCCAGAAACAAGAGTTACAACATCATTCCCCAGTGCCCATGTCTTTGTACCCATAATCCCTTGCAACTTACACTGGGCCACCATGGGCATCTCTGGTGCATTCTTCACATAAAATACCATGAAATATGATTAGAACAACAAGATATGACTTTATCTTGCAACACTCCTCCCTCCTTAACTGAACCTGGGGGGAATATGTCCCTTTTTTAGTAAAAGTTTCCACCAGTTCTGACTCTTACTCCAATTGGAGAGATAGGCCATCTGCATTGGCATTAGCAGACCCTGACCTATGTTTAATGTCCATGTCGTAGGCCTGTAGTGCAATCCTCCATCTAAGGAGTCTCCCATTCATCTTTGCCATTTGGTTTAGCCACACCAGAGGATTGTGTTCTGTCTATACCTCGAAGGGCCTCCCATAGAGGAAGGGCTCCAGCTTCTTAAGCGACCACACAAGGGCAAGGCACTCTTTTTCCACAGTGGAGTATGCCTGCTTCTGAGAAAGTAGCTTCCTACTAAGGTATACAATTGGGCGATCCTTCCCCAGTTGGGATGTCTGGCTGAGGACAGCACCAATTCCCACATCCGAGGCATCTGTCTGCACCACAAATAGTCTAGTGTAGTCTGGGCTGGCCAGCATTGGGGCACTGCACAGTGCAACTTTTAGCTGGGTGAATGCCCTGTTACATACTGTATCCCATTTTACTTTCTTGGTTTGCTTTTTCTTTAACAAACTAAAAAGGGGAGCTGCCAGGGTACTGTAATGTGGTACAAATTTTCTGTAGTACCTTGCAGTCCCCAGGAAGCGTCTGCCCTGCTTCTGGGTCTCCGACGTGGGCCATGCCTCAATGGCCTCTATCTTGGCCTGGTTTGGATGCAGTTGTCCCCTCCCCACAACTTGTCCCGCATATGATACCACTGCAATGCCCACCTGGCACTTTTTGGCCTTTACAGTGAGACCAGCCTTCTGTATCCTGCCCAACACTTCCTTTAGGGATAGGTGTTCCTTCCAGCTGATACTGAAGATGACAATATTGTCCAGATGAGTCACTGCATACTCTTCAGTACCTTGTAACACCTAGTTGACTAGCCTTTGGAATGTGGCAGGGGTGTTCTTCATCCCAAAAGGCATCACCTTAAATTCAAAGAGGTCTATTGAGATGATGAAGTCTAACCATTCCCTAGCTCTGGCAATCAACTCCACCTGCCATTATCACTTTGTCAGGTCAATGGTTGTAAAGTTGGTGACCCTCCCCAACTAGTCCAACAATGCATCTGTATGGAGCATTGGGTGGGCATGAGACTTTGTGACTGCACTGAGTCCATGATAGTCCACACAAAAGTGTGCAGACCCATCCAGCTTGGGGACAAGGACTACAGGTGAGGCCCAGGAACTGAGGGATTTACAGATTACCCCTGACTTCAGTGTTTCCTTCATCTCCCTCCTAATGTCCTTTAGGACAGTCTCAGACACCTGGTAAGCTGTCTATCATATGGGCGCTTGTATCCCCATGTCCACATCATGGGTCACTAAGGGAGTTTGTCCATGCTTGGCCATAAATAAAGGGGCAACGTCCCCTAAAACCTCCCTCACTTTCTGGGTCTGTTCTGGGGTCAACTGGTGTGACATCTTGATTGTCTCAACTGATGACTCCACTTGCTTTCCTCTAGCAAGTCCGGGGGGGGGGTCTTCCTCATACATCCCCTCCTCAGGACTACAAACTGCAAACACCATGTCGGCATATGGCTTCATCACATTAACATGGTACATTTGATGGGTATGTCTCCTGTCAGGCAGTTCCACAATATAGTTCACTTCATTTACCTGTCAGACTCATTGGAGTTTGCCTGATACTGGCCTGGCTTCCATCAGATCATGGTGCGCTTCCTGCATACTTCAGGAAGTGCTTTCTTTTCAGTCCTCATTCAGTTTGCAGTTGTATGGCATGCTGCTTTTTTATACCAAAATATCAACTAATTTTCCACATAACAAGAGATGGAACTGTAGTGGTCAACTAAAGGCACATTATTTTTTTTTTTTTTGCTACGGTTCTTCTTAGTCTCACAACTTGGCTTATATGCAGGTCAATGCTAGTTCACAAAACTGAACTGTTGGGTTGGGGCAGTCGGCTTATCTGTGGCTTGACTTATATGTGAGTATATATGGTACCTTGTATGGTCCCACTCACTCAGCCTGCAGCTTGTCCTTCCATGACTGGAATTAGGACCATTACTTCCTGGCCTGTGCTGTACAAGTAAGCTCTGGCTCTGTGATCTCACTAGATGTATTTCTTCTTTTGGGCAGCTGACAGGTTGCTTTGGGCCACCCCCATCAGTTTCTTCATCTTCTCCCTGAACTTAAGGACATACTCCACTATGGGAGTTCCCTGGGTTGCATGCTTACCTTCCCAGTCTTCCTGGATCCAGAGGCCCATGCACCCTCTGTCCATATAAGAGTTCAAAGGGGAAGAACCTTGTCAACTCTTGGGGCACCTCTCTGTATGCGAACAACATGTGGGGAAGGTATTTATCCCAGTCTATTCCCATGCTTTTCAGCAAGTGCTTGGAGCATCATTTTTAGGGTACCAGTAAAACAATCCACAAGTCCATTGGCTTGTGGTCGATAAGGTGTCGTGTGTCTCGGCACCACCCACACTTCTCCCACAAAAACTTTATCGGGTCCACATGAAGTTACCCCCTTGAACAGTGATAACCTCCTGCAGAAACCCGACATGGGAGAAAATCCCTAGCAAGGCATCTGCTGATTTGCCTGCTGTAATTGAGAGGGTGACCACCTCTGGGTATTGGGTAGTGTAATCAACCACCGTCAGAATTAACTTTTTTCTGGAGGAGCTTGGGGTATTCAAGAGTCCCACAATATCCATTCTTACCCTGTGGAATGGCTCCTCCACAATGGGCAAGGGAAGTAGGTCAACATTTGTTTTACTTCCTGTCTTCCCTATCTGTTGGCACTGGTGACAAGACCTGAAATATTCTTTCACCTGCTGCATGAAGTTGGGCCAATAGAATTTTTGGGCAAGTCACTGCATGGTGCAAGCGATGCCCAGATGTCCAGACATAGGGATATCATGGGAAACCTTGGGCAACTGCTCACCACGATACCCCTGGAGAGCGATAAGCTGCCTGACCAGCACCCTTCCCTTTGTCCTTATGTCCTATGTATATAGCCGTTCATTGTCCCAAAATACCCTATGTCTCATGTCACCTCCCAGTGTCCCATCAGATTCTGCACAAGCCCTCAGCCTCTCTAGACTATGGTCAGTCCTTGGAGCAGCTGCAAAATTTTCACATTTTCCCAAAGCATGGGACATGTCCCCCTCAGGTCCTAAACTGGGGTCCATAGCATTAGTGTCAGGGCATTCGGAGATGCTGCCATCACTAACCTTCTGACCATTGGTTACCTTTCCCTCCTCAGAGAAATCTCCTGCGGCTGTTTGGTGAATGGCTACTTGAGGAAGTTCAAGTTCAAGTTCAAGTTTATTGCAGGAAAGACTGCATTGAGCAAGCTCATTCACAAAGAGGTCCTGAGTCACATACACATACAATTCGCTATTACATTGACAGGAAAATTGAATGTGGAACAAGCAAAGAGTATATATATATAATACAAGAGGTATACAAAATAGAAATCCTTGTGCTATTTATGCAAATACATTCCAGCTTAATCCTTGTGCCCAGTTATGCAACACATTCCAGCTTAATGAGTAGAGGGAGAGGTACATAGGTAGTTGGGTTAGAGTTCTCTTTCACTATTCTCCATTTCAGCAGATACAGGCTGGGGAACCAGCTACCTATTCTTTTCCATTGGGCTTCTGTAGGGTTCAGGGAACTACAAGGGTGCTAACTAATCATCCAGATAATATCTCTGAAGCAACAGTCCTCCCAGTCTCCTCATGTGATCATTCCTCTATCTTGTGTATCTGAAACATAGAAACATAGAAACATAGACTTTGATGGCAGATAAGGACTGCTAGGCCCATCTAGTCTGCCCATTTCCCTACCTACAGGATAGGCCACAGATCCTAGTTAACCAACAGCCTATTTCTTCCTACCCCCCACAAGAATTGCCTTATGTCTGTCCCATGCATTCTTGAATTCTCCCACAGTTTTAGACCCCACAACCTCCTCAGGAAGGCTGTTCCATGCATCCATTACCCTCTCTGTGAAATAATACTTCCTCACATTGCCCCTGAACCGCCCTCCTTCTATCTTTAAATTGTGTCCTTGTTCTTGCAAGTCTTTTCTGAAAAATGCTACCCTCTTGGACTTTGTTGATTCCACTGAGGTACTTAAAAGTTTCTATCATGTCCCCCCTCTCCCTTCTTTCCTCAAGGGTATACATATTAAGCTCCTTTAGTCTCTCCTCATACGGCTTCTCTTGCAGACCCTGCACCATTTTAGTTGCCCTCCTCTGGACTGCCTCTATCCTGTCTATGTCCTCGCGGAGATGGGGTCTCCAGAACTGGACACAGTACTCCAGATGGGGTCTCACCAACTGTCTGTACAGAGGATAACAACTTCCTGTTTTCTGCTGATGATGCCTCTCCTATACATCCCAGTATACCCCCAGCCCTCCCTACTGCCTTCTCACATTGCTTGCTAACCTTAAGGTCATCTGATATGATTACCCCAAGGTCCCTTTCCTTTTGTTGTTGTTACTACCTCCCACCCATTGTGTATTCTTCCCTGGGTTCTTGTTTCCCAGGTGCATTATTTTGCACTTCTTGCATTGAATCCTAGCTGCCATACTTCTGACCATTTCTCCAACCTTGCCAAGTCCCTTTTCATCCTTTCCATGCCTCCTTGTGTATCAACCCTGTTGCAGATTTTGTGTCATCTGCAAAAGGATTACTTTCCTTCCAGTCCTCTGCAATGTCACTGATGAAGACATTAAAAGGACTGGACCCAATACTGAACCCTGTGGTACCCCACTAGTAACCCCTCTTTCTTCAGAATGGACTCCATTTACAATTACCTTCTGTGTCCTGTTGTCCAGCCAATGTTTTACCTGGCTACCATCCCGGTCCCACTCCCAGGCTAGTTAATTTGACTATTAATCTTTGTGTGGGACTGTGTCAAATGCCTTGCTAAAGTCTAGGTAGGCCATGTCCACAGCCCTCCCTGGTCTACTACTTTGGTCACCCAGTCAAAGAAATCTATTAGATTCGTCTGACATGACCTTCCCACTGTGAACCCATGCTGCCTTGGGTCCTGTGCTCCACTGGCCTCTAGGTACTCAACTATTCTTTCCTTCAGAAGTGACTCCATCACTTTCCCTACCACAGAGGTCAGACTGACAGGTCTGTAGTTTCCTGCCTCTGTCTTGGACCCACTTTGTGAAGGGAATCACATCCACCTTCCTCCAGTCCTCAGGTACCACACCATCCTCCCATGATTTATTAAAGAGTAGCCAGTGGTTTCACTAGTTCCTCCTTAATTCTTTTAGAATTTGGGTGAATTCCATCAGGACCCATTGCTTTGTCCACCTTCAGTTTTAGGAGTTCTTGCAGAACCCTTTCTTCTGTGAAAGGACTGGGATTGACCTCCCTATCAAGAGTGCTTCTGTTAATTGGATTAGGCACTTCCCCCTCCTCTTTTGTGAATACTGAGCAGAAATATTCATTCGGTATTCCTACTTTTTCACTGTCCCCCTCTGCCCACCCACCGTTCATTCTATTCAGCCTCACTATCCCTCCCTTTGTCTTTCTACGCTCGCTGATGCACCTATAAAAGGTTTTATCCCCCTTCTTAACTGAGTTGGCTATCTTTTCCTCAGTTTGGGCCTTTGCTATTCTGACTTCCTCCCTGCTTCCTTCTGCCTTAACTGGTACAGCTCTCTGTCCTGCTCCTTCTGTGTTTCCTTATACTTCCAGAATGCTATCTTTTTCTTCCTGACTTTCAAAGCCACCTCTTTTGAGAACCATAGTGGCCTTTTCTTTCATTTTGATTTGTTAATTTGCTTCACACAAAGGCTTGTTGCCTCTGTGATGGCAGTTTTGATAATTCCCATTGTTGCTCCACACCTCCTTCTAGCCTGTTTGCTAGTGCTTTTCTGAGGCACTCTCCCATCTTAGGCAAAGTCAGCCCTCCTAAAGTCCAGTACCTCACTTTTGTATGGCTTGACTCTGTAGCTGAGTTTAACGTGAACCACACTGTTTGATGGTCACTTGTCCCAGATGGCAACCCACTTCTAGATCTGAGATCCTCTCACTGCCCCGTTTGAGAGTATGAGGTCTAAGATTGCTCCCTCATGAGTGGGTTCTGAAACTAGCTGTCTAATGCCTGCCACCTGTAGTCATCAAGAATGGCCCTGCTTTGGATGTGGCTGCAGCAAATGTGCTCCAGTTAACATCTGGCATATTCAGGTCTCCCATCAACAGTATCTCCCTTTCTCTGCCATTCTAAGAATGCCTTCTATCATATCCTTGTCCATTCCTCCCTGACTTGGGGTCTGTACACAACCCTGTGTGGATTGTGGTGCCTTTCCAGTCTCCAAGGTGACCCACAGTGCCTCCTCTCCTCCCTGTTTACTCTTTTGTTCAGTTGCTTTTATCCCTTCCTTTACATAGAGAGCTACTCCTCCCCCTCTTCTCCCCTGCCTGTCTCTCCTGTAGGTTATGTACCCTGGTATGTTAACATCCCAGTCATGGTTCTCTGTGTACCATGTTTCTGTGACTGCTACGATATCCAGGCATCCTTCTTCCATTAAGGCCATCAGCTCAGGGAGCTTGTTGCCCAGACTACGGGCATTGGTACTCATTACCCTCCATTTCCTGATGGCCTTACTCCCTTTTTCCCCATCCCTGTCCTTCTTGCCTTTGTCACTCTCTTCATTTACCCCTGCCCTTCTCCCTATCGACACCTCTATGTTGGTGTTTGCCACACTTACTACCATGATTATTTGGGGGGGACTAGGATTTTCCTGCTCCTTTCCAGTGCCTACCCCCTTGGCTAGTTTAAAAGCTTGCCAATGAAGCATTTAAACCTATCACCTAGGATCCTGGTTCCCCTCCCGGACAGATGCAGCCCATCATGCCAGTATAGGCTTGCATCACTCCAGGTGGACCCCCAGTCCCCAATGAAGCCAAATCCCTGAGCTCCACACCAGTTTTTCAACCACTGATTGAATCCCATTGTGCGGAACACCCTAGCCTCTCCTATGCCATAGATGGGTAGCACCTCCGAGAAGGTTACTGTGCATGCTACTTGACTAAGGCCCCTCCCCAATTCCACAAACTCTTCCTGCACTTCTCTAGTCCCTTTCTTAGCCCGGTCATTTGTCTCTAGGTGGACAATGACATCCAGCTCCCTCCCCTGTGCAGCTGCTCCGGCAATCCTGAGGATTCGCTTCCTGTCCCTGCAAGCCATGGCACCAGGCAGGCACCTTACCTCCCTCTCCCCTTCCTCCTCCAGTTCTACCTTCCTAACAATGAAGTCCCCCACCAGGAGTTTTTTCCTTCCCCTGCAGGGTCCCCTGCCACCCTTCTGTGGGTCTCCTTTGTGGAGGTTCCCAGCATCCTCCTTGGTCTCCACTGTGGGTGCCTCCATAGAGGAACCACACTTTGCCAGAATGGCATAGGAATTGTGGAGAGGTACAATGGGAGGATGCGCCTCTGTTCCACCACCCTCACCTCCTGAGCCCACTGTGGTCCAACTGCTCTCTTTCTTGGCAAACCTCTGAGGCAATGGCAGTGGCACTAGTGGTCCCTGGATGGAAGAGGAGGTCCTACAAATCCTGGCCAACTCAGCCTGGAGATGAGCAACCTCCTCCCTCAGCCCAGAGAGGTGCCTGCAGATGGGACAACACCGCATCCTCCAGAACATCTCCTGGAAGACTGCTGCTCCACAGCCACTGCACTGCACCACTCCAATCATGTATTATTTCTGGCCTCATAACTGCTTGCAATCTTTACTCTTTCCTCTGTTTTTTTTTCTCTCTCTCCTTACTTTCTGCCTGTGTGCCCTTTAAGCTCCTGATTGTCCTGTTCAGAGACAAGAATATCCTATATTTCACAGTAGACCACTTATTTGCTCAGAGGCAGACCTCCAGCAGCTAGAGGGGGCCAGAGAGCTACTCTTGCCCTTCTAAGATGGTGGGTCCTTGGTGGTTCTGTGATCACTCACTTCCTGCCCCTAAACAGGAAGTTCCTGTTGTCAGTCAAATTCTGTGCCTATAAAAATAGAACTAGCTTTGGGTGGGGGGTGGAGGGACGGAAGGAGGGCAATATAGTCCCAGCAGAGAGTTCAGCCACACAGCAGTCCTTTCTCCTGGTGTCTTCTGCCAAGCTATTAGCAGAAACTTTCTAAGGCAGTCTTTAAATGTAGATTCCTTCTAGCTAAGCTACTCCCCCTACTTACCAGATCTTTCTACAAGTAATTTAAACCTCACAGCAGTTAAGTCCTTTCAGTCACCTGAGATTTACACCTAGATAACTCTTCAGATACCCATTCAGTTCAGTATCAACAAATACACCAAACTCCACCCCAAAACTATTAACAGGAGAATGCTGACCCCTGGTCATCTTGAGTCACTTAAAACACTCCTTCGTGAACATGACTGGTCACCAGTTGATATAGCCCCCGACGTAGACACAGCACCTGAATACTTTATCACCTGTTTCAACTCAGCCTGCAATGTTCATGCTCCATTCAAGAAGCGTAAGATCAAGGGTGTCAATAACCCATGGATGACACTAGGCCTCCTTACACAAATGAAATCTCAAGACCAGCTCTGGTATCGTGCTAAGGCTACTGGCACCCAGACTGATAACCAGGCCTACAAAACAGCAAGGAATGCATGCACCAGAGCAATCCACCATGAGAAGGCTAACTATTACAGGAGCTCCTTAGCCAGCACCTGGAATGACGGGAGTAAATTCTGGTGTAACCTTGCTGAAGTGACTGGAAAGGATCCCAAAACAACACTCACCATGTTGAACATAGAAGGTACCATCACTCTTGAACATGCAATCATTGTCAATGCATTTAACATCACTTTTGCTGACCTTAGTCATGTGCTACCCCCTAACTTTTTTGATCCCA
Source organism: Neoceratodus forsteri (assembly GCA_016271365.2). Classification (NCBI taxonomy): domain Eukaryota; kingdom Metazoa; phylum Chordata; order Ceratodontiformes; family Ceratodontidae; genus Neoceratodus; species Neoceratodus forsteri. The sequence continues at coordinate 758,754,432 of CM057452.1, forward strand.
TCACAGTCAACCCAGCTCCTGTTAGTTCAGATTTACCACCAGGGCACCCTCCTTTCCATTTCAAAGCAATCCCAGAAAGCCTAGCTAAAAAACACATTCTTAAAGTGCTTGGAAATTCTAGGGTCGGTGGTGATTCACTGGATATGAAACTTCTTGTCCTCACCACTGACGAAGTCCTGCTCCCACTAACCAAAATCCACAACCGTTCTCTCATGCTCACCCAGTTCCCCCCAAAGTGGAAACTGGCAATGGTGACTCCAATCCATAAAAGTGGTGACAAGACTCTCATGAACAACTACAGGCCTTTATCCATCCTCCCTCCTCTATCCAAAGCATTGGAACGGATAGTGGCTGATCAGCTCACGGAGTACCTTGTAAAATACAGCCTGCAATGTTCCCAGCAACATGGCTTGTGCAAAGAACACAGCACTACCACGGCACTCCTCGAATTCACCACACATATCCATCATGCACTTGATCAGGGCCAGTTGGTCGGTGCCTCTTTTATTAACCTAACTAAGGCATTTGACACTGTCAGTCACTCCATTCTCCTCGAACAATTATCCCCCCTTGGTCTTTCAAGTGAAACTACCCTCTGGTTTCAAAGCTACCTCAGTAACTGGACCCAACGGGTCAGGATTGGTGAATTCCTCTTGTCATCCCTACCAATCCATTCTGGAGTACCCCAGGTTCAATCCTGTATCCCTTGTTATTCAGCATATTGCTGAAAAATCTCCCTGCCTCCTGCCATGACAGAATGGTACTGTATGCAGATGATGCAGTAATCTTCACTTGCCACACCGACCCCATCTCCCTCCAGTCTCAACTACAGAAAAGTTTCACAGAAGTGGAAGACTGGTTTTGCTCACATAAACTCATCCTTAACCACAAAAAAACTAAGACAATGTTGTTCCATGGAACCCACAACAAGCACAAGGACCATAAGCTCATAATTAACAACCACAAAGGTGTCACTCTTAAGCAGGTGGATATGTTTAAATATCTGGGCCTGACCCTTGACTGCTCCCTCTCATATGCCAAACACATTGACAATATTGCTAAAAGTGTAAACTCCTGTATAGGGCTACTATCCAAACATAAACATTACCCAATGGCTGAAGCCTTGAACCTCACTATCCAGAGCTCTGTTATTTCAACTATTGACTACAGGCTCGTTATCTATGGATCTGCTACTGATACTGCACTCCGGCGCATAGCTGTAGCCCTTAATAAAGCATATAGACTCCTTATTTCAGCGGCCCGCCTTTCTCACACATGTGACATTTACGAGCAGGCTAACTGGCTCCAGCTATCCAGCAGGCTACAGTACCAGACCTGCATCCTAGCTAAGAATACATCACTGGGCCTTATGCCCCCTGGAGTCCAATCAATATTGACCCTGCAGCATGTCCGCCTCCTAACTAGAAGATCGGACAGCCTAACCTTCACAATACCTCACCATTGGACCACTCAAGCTCAGTGTTCTTACCTTGTCAGACCCTCCACCTGGTTCAACTTGCTACCTAAAGAAATCTCCAACATTGCCATGATTGGTGCTTTTAAGTGTACACTGTGTCAACACCTTGTGGCTAGTACTTTCTGTGACTGCTTCTTATAATCCTCTCCAGGCATACTACCCTCAAGCATCCCTCCTCACTGCCTCAGCTCCTCCCCCTTTCCTACCCCCCATTACTGGGTATACAATAAATCTGTCTCTTTTTACTTTTCATCCCCCCTTTCCTCCTCCCTTGCTGTTTCCCATCTACCACACATCCAACACAATGCCCTCCCTATTTCTCCCCTCCTCCCTCTCTCTCTCTCTATCACACCACCCCCTTACCACCACTCTTCTTTCTCTTTTCCCACTAACCCACTCCTAACAGAGCTTCACTGAGCTGCCTATGACTTGTACTGTATAATTAGCTCGCAACACAATTCCTTGACAATGCCTTTGGCTGCTATTATTGTAACCTTACTTGTCTTTTTTTTGTAAATTCCATTGTAATGTTCATGTTATGTTTTGTGCCTTATTGTCTTGATGTGGAACCTTTGTAAAAGAGCCCTCAGCTCAAAGGTGTCATCCAAAATACAAATAAATAAATAAATAAATAAAAATAAACACGTGGGCTTAGCCGTCTGACTGCGGGTAACCTCACACACCACACCCTGCATTAGATTATTCCCTATAATCACATCCAGGGCGAGGTTGTCTGCCACTGCCACATTTTGCACCCTTTCTCCAGTCTCACCCGAGTCCAGGAGAACACTGGCCAGTGTCAAGGTTTTCTCCTCCCGAGTAAATCCCTCACATTTGCAAAATGATTAGGTATAAGTTGTTCAGGCTGAACCAAATCCCCTTTTACAAGGGTAAGAGATGCCCCTGTGTCCCTTAACCCATGGGTCTGCACCCCATTTAGAGTAACCAGGTGTATGTGCTCCCTCATGTTCACAAGCATACTCTCAAGGATACACAGTGCACCCACCTCCTTTTGAAGGACACTTTTTGTCTACTTTGCACCATTTTAGGACACTGTGTAGCAAGATGCCCTGGCTGTATACAAAACCAACATTCATCATTCTTTTTTTCCAAGACATCCCTTCTTGTTAACTTGGGATGCCCCTTTTCTGCAGGAACATTGAGGGTTTTAGTTGCCCTGCAGCACCTGCTCCCCCACTTCCTTTCAGAGCAGACCTGCTCCTGGCATAGCGATTCGAGAGCTCAGCAGCTTGTTGTGCTGTTTTTGGATCCCGGTCCTCCAGCCAGGTTTTCAGCTCTGCTGGGCAAGCCCAAAAGAACTGTTCTAAAAGTATAACCTCCTCAATTTTCCCCACAGAGTTTGCTGCCACCCCCTCCCACCAATGTTTTAAAATCTGCAATTGTTTTATGGCTAGTATTTCAAAGCTCATGTCAGGGCCTTTTCTGAGATTTTGGAATTCAACCCTGTGGGCCTCAGGAGTTAGTTCATACTTTTTAAGAAAAACAGCTGTTTTAAGTTTCTCATAGTCTCTACTGTCCTCATTGTCCATTTGGCCTAGCACCTCATGCCCTTTTCCAGTAAGCAATGGGGATAGCTGAAAGTTCAAGGCCTCACCGGGTATCTTGGCATGGATACAGACTTTTTCAAATGAATTCAAAAATGCATTCATATTCACTCCACCTTTAAATTCAGCTATTAATCTGGAAGTTAATTTATACCACAGCCCTGGAGATTCAAGTTCATTCCTGCCATTTACTTCCTCTGGTGCTGGTCATTGGAGTCTTATCCTCTCCAGGCCAAACTCCCTCTGGTGCTGCTTTTCCTTGTCCTCTCTCTGGTGCTGCTTTTCCTGCATCTCCAGTTTGAACTTTCTCTGCTCAAATTCCCTCTGCTGCTGAATTTTGAACTTTCTCTGCTCCATCTCCAGTTTCCTTAATGCCAGCTGTAGCCTAATCCCTTCCAACGCCACCTCTGTCATAGCCTTCCCCTGGTGCTGTGGCTCTGGGTTCCCTCTGGTTTTGCTGCCCTCCTCCCTGGGACTAGGCACTGTGGTGGCCCTTGGCACCCCCACGCCCAAGGTCTGGTCCATTTCAGTCACCAGCTGTGACTCGGTGCCCAGGACTGCCACCTGTTCATCAGCTGTCTTTGGGACTTCCATGAGGTGCTTCTTACTGTGCCCCTCATACAGGATCCTTCTCTCCTGGTAGAGCTGCTTCAGCTCTTCTACAGTGTAGTCGTTGTTCTTGGAAGTCATCTTTCTTCCTTAAACTACCATTAGTCTGCCTTTTACTTGCAGCTAAAAAAAAAAAAACAGGGTAGGAAACTATATATTGTAACCAATTTTCACTTTTCCAGTTTTCTGCCCTTTTTGTGCATGGTTGTTCAAACAGTTTGCCAATCACATGGCTGTTCACCAAATCTGTCACAAGCCCACTCCTGTGGGGCAGGATTCTCTACATTCCAGTGACTCCCTCTTGTGATAGGGGCAGGGATACCCCTTCTCTGTCCTTTTACCATGCTCTCTGTTTCCAAACTGAACATATACCAGAGAATCCCAGGGTTCCCTCTCTCTGTGCGAGGTGGTACAAACACAGTCTTCAGTCTGTGTTCCTGGGATAGAACCCTCTTGGCCACTGCATGATGAAACCAGAAAGCCACAGGTGTGTATAGGCTTCAGGAAGCCCTATACACCCTATTATGTGTCTTTCCCCAGAAATGCAGAGCTCAGTTCAAACCCCCACAGACTTCTCCTGAGACCCTTTATATTTCCTCCCCTCTTTTCATGACAAAGAGTAGCTAGTGTTTCTTTCCTTTGGTAGTGTTTTGGCCATCAAGCAATCACACAGGTATAGTATAGTTTGAACAACCCTCCCCAAGGCAACACACACAAGCATCACTGGCAGAATTATCTTAAAAAGTAAGCAAAACGCTTTACTAATTAATTGATAAATCCAGTAAATAACAGAAAGACAAATAATTTTAGACATTGGTTACAGGATATTGAAAATAAAATGGAAAATATACATAAAAACCTACACTTTAAAACTCTGAGATTGAAGTGCTACCTCAAGTCCTTAGTTGCTGAATTTTGAAGTACAAAGTGTCCTTAGAATCACTTAATTTAAAACTTATTTTCTCTGTTCAGCTGCCCTACTTCACCTCGGGCTCCATGCCCAGTTGGAGCTGCTCCCCAACCACCACCTGCTAAGTAACTGAAGCTGCCCTACTTTGCCTTGGGCTCCATGCTCAGCTGGAGCTGCTCCCCGACCACTGCCTGCTAAGCAACTGAAACTGCCCTACTTCACCTTGGGCTCTATGCCCAGTTGCAGTTGCTCCCCAACCATTGCCTGCTAAGCAACTGAAGGTATGAAGTTACAAACTGAGACGCCCTGCCCAGACAATACTTTCCTGTTTCAAATTTGGCATCTTTTTTAGTAGCCCTCTTGCATCACGCTCACAGCTTGGCACCTTCACTGCTGGAGTTAACTCCTAATTCCTCTCTGGGACACTGAGTGCTGCTAATTCATTTTAAATTAATTTTCCTACCCATGCTCACTCTGATTTATTGGCTATTCGGACGTAGTTTCCCTTACACTAATGTGGCAGTTTGCTCCACTTTGAGTGTATGTAAAATAAATGTAGTTGAACCTGCTCCAAACTTTAGTAATTATTGTAAAATTAGCCTGCCGATCCTGAAGTAGCCTTTGATTGATTGTAGTTATATGGAGCCTGCAGTTCTGAGCCAAGGAGCCTGCATATTTCATCAGTAGCTTGCTGATTATACTGAAGCTGACTGTAGATTTGTATAATTGAAATACTGTGTCCTTAGCAAAGCAGCCAGCCAGCTCTGTACCTGCTTCTCTGGGCCTTTATGGGCCTTGCACTCCTCAGACAACGCAGCATGCCAGTACCTATAAAAAGGGAAGAATGCATCTCATAAAGCTACTACTAAATGCCATCAAAAAACTTCTTCTTCTGCTGCTCATCTGCTCAGGTAATGTGGAATGGAACCCTGGCCCTACTCTTCCCATAGCAGCCCCAATGAACTGGCTAACTTAAAGGGTTTGTGCCTCTTACATATTAATGCACGTAGCCTGCTAAAGCATTTTGATGCTATACAATTGTGGGTCTGTCACGCACAACCAGATATCCTGGTGGTTACAGAATCATGGCTGAAATTTATGAACCAGGATCATAAGTTCAATATTCCTTCCTATAACTTATTCAGGGCGGATGGAAAAACTAAAGGAGGGGGCATAGTTATCTATGTTGCTGACAAATATGCATCGTATCTAGTCAAGTCCACCTCACTGTCTAAAGAATACAAGCATATTATTGTAAAGGTTCAACTGAACCAGTCAACCCCCCTTTACATCTTTGGATGCTACAGGTCTCCTTCAGTGGGGCAAAAAATTCTGAACTTCTTGAGTGAGACTCTGCCTACAATAGCCTCTGAATAAATCATCATGGGCGACTTCAACATGTACTGGCTATCTGCTACCTTTAAGCCTCTGAAGGATGCCTGTGATATGTTTGGGCTCACTCTGCTTATTCAGGAACCTACCTGGCCAAACCAGAAAAATCCTCAGAACTGTACACTTTTGGATCTAATCTTAGTGAACAAACCTCACATTATTTCTCATTCTGGCACACTTTTTTATGACCTTAGCGATCACTGCACCAATGCTTGTGTGAGGTCTGCCCCGAAAGTGATCTCTATGTCTAGGTACGTCTTTAAAAGAAATTGATGGAACTTTGATCCTTATGCCTTCCTTTCTGAACTCCAACACTCTAACTGGCAAAATTTCTATCTGGCTAGCACGGTATCCAAAGCATATGAGTTTTTCCAATCCATAGTCATTGATGCTATAAACAGACATGCCCCTCTGCACAAAGTATGCACCAAAAAGAAGTTCTGTACTTGGTTCATGGCTAGCCTAAAAAGTACATTGCTAAACAAGGATTACTTATGAAAAAGGGTGAGAAAATCTAAGCAACCAGTGAACTGGGTGGCATTTAGAGCTGAAAGAAATATGTCCACTAAGCTAACCAGGACTGAGAAAGCTAATTATTTCTGTGCTGAACTCAAATCTGTATCTAATTGCTCAACCAAATTTTGGAAAACACTCAGGGATATTGAAGGATTCTGCCCAGCCAGCTCGTTACCCCAGAAAATCACATCTGGTGGTATTTCCACCACGGGTAAAAATTAGATCCTTGAGCTTATCAATAACCACTTTGTGACAACTGGCCTGGTGTTTGACACCTCTCCAGCATCTAAACTTTGTTCACAGCTGAGCAGCCATGACCTGGTGTGCCATGCCTCAGTTATCCCCTCCCATGAAGGAGTATTTTATTTCACTCCAATTACCTTAAAACAAGTAGAGGATCTATTCTCGAGCCTTGACACCAGAAAGTCAGCAGGTACTAACAATACTGAACCTTATTACCTAAAGCTGGGATATTACATTTTGTCACCCCTAATACTCACCTCTTTAATATGTCCCTTGCACAGGGAGCACTCCCCCCAGTCTGGAAGATAGCTCATGTAGATCCCCTGTTTAAGTCCGGGGACCCCAGTGACCTAAATAACTACCGACCGATATCACTATTGCCCATCCTATCCAAATTATTAGAAAAGGTGGTCAGTAAGCAACTTAGGTCCTATCTGGAGACCTACAACCTGTTGAATCCAGTTCAGTCATGCTTTAGACCTCACCACAGCACTGCATCTGCATTGGCTAAGGTCACTAATGATTGGCAGACTGCCTTGGACATAGAAAATTATGTGTGTACTTTGTTTCTTGAGCTGAGCAAAGCTTTTGATACTGTGGACCATGACTTACTTCTGTGTGTTCTAAGTAATTTTGGACAGACCAACCTGCCTTGAACTGGTTTACTAACTACCTTACTGAGCATCAACAGCTGGTTAAGGTTGAGGGTGCTTCTCTCCTCAAAAAAACTTGATAAGGGGTGTCCTTCAAGGGTCCATTTTAGGCCTACTACTATTTTCTGTCTATATTGACTGGATTAATACTGGTATCTTTGCAGCAAACATCCACCGTTTGCAGATGATACTGTCTTGTACATTGCCAAACCTACTCTGGATCTTGCCTGCAGTGACTTTGATCATTTACAGAAACATCTACTTCAATTAAAGCCCCTCCTAAATGCAAAAAAGACCAAGGTTATGATATTTGCTCCCTCTACCTTTGCAACTAAACACTGTCTCCCTGGTTCTGCTCCCTTCATATACACATTACTGGGTGAGCCACTGGAGTTTGTTGAGAAATTTAAGTATCTTGGGTTTTGGATAGACTACAAATTGTTCTTTGTACATCATATCAATGAACTTTCAAAAAAACTGAAACAGAGACTTGGTCTCTTCTTCTGTATTAGAAACCTATTTACACCAGAAGCTACAACTAGGTTGGTCCAGACTACATTCTTGCCTTATTTAGATTATGCCGATTTCCTGTATGGCCAAGGACCAAAGCTCTCCCTCTCTAACCTGGATATACTCTACCATCAAGCTATTCTATTCATAACTGGTCTCCCTTATGCCACACACCACTGTGAGCTCTATGCCTAGGTAGGGTGGAGCTCACTAACATTCAGATGGCAAAAGAATGCAGTGCTCTGGACCTACAGAGTAATCACTAACATGATCCTGCATTATATTGTGAGTTGCCTGCCCACCTGCAGGGTTGTAAACTACACCTTGAGAAGCCTCTCTTACATCTCTCTATTCATCCCTAAGGTGAGAATCAGATATGGCAAATCTGCAATAAGTCATGCTCTTCCTGTCATTTGGAACACAGTACAGAAAACTCTAATGTCAATCCCTGTGAAACTGAGCTTCTTCAAATCTCTTTACCAATATTCTTTTTCAGAAACCTGTACTTGCTTCCGTTAATGGCACTCCTACCACACCTATCCTACTCTCTATTCTAAGCTCCTCTCCCCTATTTCTTTTCCGTGCCCTGCCCCTTTTCACATTGTAGCTTTACCCTGACCTATTCCCTAAACTATGTAATGCCCTCCCCAAACATATCACTCTTCCTCCCTCTCTGGCTTTGCCCCTTCCACTTTCTACTCACCCTTCTCCTTACCCTTTCCTGCTGCATAGGTTCCTGTCTCAGCTAATGTACATAGGCTTTTGTACCATAATATGTATGCTACTTTCATCTAACATATGTGAACTTTCTCCTTGTTTACACTAGCATTACTGTTTGGTATGAACACTAATGTGTTGTAACACTGTATATATCCCTGCCCTGTACATATTGTGTATTTACTTTCTTTTTTTCATTTCTTTTTTTGAATTACTGTGTTGTTGGACTCCCAGTTGTCATAACATTGTATATACTGTTGCCTGTACTTATATATGTGAATGCCCAGGCTCATCTGGTAAATTAGTTCTTCTCAATGATGCTCACCTGATTAAATAAAGATTGATTGATTGGGTGATTGATAGAAGTGGTAGTTGAAGTCTTAGCTCTGTGGTCCAGAAGAATGTCTTGAAAATAAATTGTCTCTGCCTTCCTATGCAGACAGGGTCCCCAAGTGCAAAAGGCTCAGAAACAGTCTTTCACTCTTGTTTTATGGGGTTTCTCAAAGGGTAGGTCCAGTGGACAGTGGCTTACCCTGCGATTGGCTGGCATTCTGTCTCTGCGGTTATGCAGCCATCAGGTTTTAATATTTTTTTATGAAAAAGAAACAAATGTTCCTTTCTGAATATGACAGCAAACCAGTTCTAACCAGCTTGAATTCCAGGAGCAGCTTTGGCCCCCCTTCTCTTTGAAATGGCTGTAATTAAGCTACACTTACTACAGTCATTTACTTAAATGGTAGCCCATTCAGGTGCAACAAGATTAACTCAGGGTAGACTTGTAGGCACAATAGAAATCCAGACCGAATGGCACCACTGGATGCTGAGGTCCATTCAAACACATATGGATGTGCCTGCTTCCAGCTCTGCTTAATTATTCTTTTGTTTCCTTCTAAATGATTTAATTAAACTCTAGTCCCTGACTAGCAGCTGACAGATTCTCTGCCCAGTAACAAGAGTTACAATATCACTCCTCAGAGCCCATGTCTTTGTACCTATATGATCCTTTGCAACTTACACTGGACCACCATGGGCATCTCTGAACTATGGAGGCAGTATAGTGCAGTGGGTTAAGGCTCTGAGCTGCAGATCTGGAGACCTGAGTTTGAATTCCACAGCCACCTAGGTGAATACTGTGTGATCCTGAGCAAGTCATTTAACTTCCTTGTGCTCCCAAGTCGCACCTGGAAACAAAATTTGGCTTAGTGTGCTACTCCTGGTTAAACAATGTTCCCCTTCCCTTCCTTCCCTGATGCATTTTTCACAAAATACCATGAAATATGATTAGAACAATAAGGTATAGTTTTATCTCACTACAATTGGAGGGTGTGGGGTGCCACTAGACACCAGGGAAATATCACATAAATACAGGACGGGAAGGTGGGTGGTGTCACTAGACACCAGGGAGGGAGACATAAAATTAATATGGGGCCAGTGATACACAATTTATACATTCATTCTGCAGTTCAGTGACTCACTGAACTGTGAAATGAATGTATGAATTGTGGATTCATGTTTTAAACTGCTGAAAGAATTTCTGCAGAACTGACCACTGACTGTGATCAATTCTTGGAATTTTCTTCTGTAGTTTCATGTTTAAATCCACAGTTAATTCATTAATTTTACCATTCTGAGTCAGAATTTCCCTCAGAAGTTACTAAAAATGATTTCTGAACTTTTGTAGAAGCAAAAGTCTGACTTCTGTGCAAATTCCACCAGTGGCAGTTTTTTCACACAGCACCAAGAGCAGATATTGGAAAGCCATAAGTATAGTGGTCAATTCAATATTCAGAGTGGGCAGGAAGGGACAGCACATTGTCAGCCTTACTAGTATACCCTATTCACTTAAAAGAATCAAGCAGATGCATATTTAGCTTACTTAAAAGAAGCTGCTACACATGTTCTGGCTGCAGATAGGAGTGATGTGGCTCAATAATATCTCCTGCAGTGCTGAAGAGGTGTCCCAACGGTACGGTTGTGGAGGGACACACCAGATATGTATATGCTACCTGGTACAAAGCAGGGCATTATTGCTTTTTGGTGTTCCAGTATGCAAGAGAGTCAACATTAATGTCCACAAATGTCTCATCCAAATAAATAGTGAGCATCTGCTCAGCAGCATGTGGCAACAAATGTGTCCTCTGCTTGTTCAGCAGAGAACCCGTGAGCAGTAACCAGTCATAAAATTAAAAAAAAAATAAATAAACAAAATAAATAATAATGTGCTTTTGTAACCTGAGGCACAGTGTCATGGGCCTTTGTTGCTGACTCACCCTGTCTTCCTGCATCAGTAGGCAACCTCATTGTTAGTGGCATGCCACCACACACTCCACTATCACTTGGGCTGCCAGTTACACTCACTCCAGTTGTTCCAAAACTGTCTGACCTCCCAGCATCCTCTGAACCAAACAAGGCCATCTCCCTCATTACTCCATCAAGTTCACTACACACTTGCTGCTGGTACTCACTCACTCGGTGACTTTGCATAGACAGAAATAGTGCCTCACATTTAAATCTTGGGTCTAACATGATTGCAAACACATACAGTAGCTAGTATCGTCATGTACAGTTGTAAACCATGTTTTTAACTCCCTAGTAAGCCCTTCAATGAGTTCGTTGATGGGTTCTGGAAACAATTCCATAGTACTGCACTCCTGGAATGATTGACGTGAGGCGATGGACAGCTGAAATGACTGGACCTAGTGAAGCTTTATGATTTTAGGTCATGGGTGCATTTCTCAAAGAGAGACAGACCCTGGATTATGTCCTCAATGATGCACCAATCCTGGTGTAGCAGTACCCTACCAATATCCAGCTCAATGGATAACTCAAATAGAACGCACTTCTGTTCCAGAAAGTGCTGCAATATATAAAATGTGCTGTTCCATTGTGTACTGATATTTTGATTAGCCGATGGTTTGGTAAACCATGCTGGTTCTGAACAGTTTGCAGCTCTCTGGTTGCCTTATCTAAATAATGGAAATGGCTACAGATGTCTCTTGAAGTATCAATCAATCAAACAATCAATCAATCTTTATTTTACCATGCGAAATACCATTGAGGTGAACTCATTTACAAGGTGGGTCTAGACAGGTACACATATTCAATTACAATAAGGCAGTTATATACATACAGGAACAATTATACAGCAAAATTTACATTAGACAATACATGGAAAAGGAAAAGTCAGTCACTATACATCATTCAACTGCATAATATACACCAAGAATATATACAATATAAACAAAATATATACATTATAAACAATGTATACAAGGGGATCCTTGTAAATGGGTTCGAAGGAAAAATATATCGGTAACATGAAGAAGAAATAGAGGACAGACAGCCATGGGTAGTAACTGGTCAGTAAGGCAAGCACACAATTGTAGAACATTGGGGAAACAATTATAAGACTCCTTGAAGGAATGTGCGAACAGAGTTTTGAACGTGGGCAATTTTATGGGAATAGCTAACCTGAGGTTTTTTTGAAGGTTATTCCACAGTACCGGAAGTGCATGACTAATAGAAGATCTTCCAAAATGAGATCTAACTTTAGGGATGATAAGAGATATGTTGGAGAGGCTTCTCAGGGAGTAGCTACCAACAGTACAAGCAGGCAGGCTATCTGAGATATACTGGGAAGCATATTAGTGATTGCTCTGTATGTCCAGAGAACCATGTTTTTTTGCCACCTGAATCTAAGAGATGCCCAGCCTACAATTGAGGAGAGAGAGCAGTGATGGGTGGAGTATGGTGCTCCAGTGACAAATCTTAGTGCTCGATGATAGAGGGTGTTGAGCTTAGATAAGGCAGCACAGTATCTTGACCATATAGAAAGTTGGCATAATCCAAAAATGGTAGAAAAGTGGTTTGAGCCAGCCTAGTTTTGGCTTGCTGAGTAAACAGATGCTTAATCTGGAAGAAGATACCAAGTCTCTGTTTTAGTTTTTTGGTAGTTTCTCAATGTGATTAGTGAAGGATAATTTATGATCAATCCAGAACCTCATGTGTTTAAATTTAACCACAAACTCCAATGATTAACTTAAGAGCATGGTAATTTGAGTTACCATACCTAGGGTGCAGGGATCATGTGAGTTGACTGAGGGTGAAAAGAACATAGCCTTGTTTTTTTGGCATTTAGTAGGAGTTTTAGTTGCAGGAGGTTTTACTGTAAAAAATTGAAGTCTAGTACAGGGCAGTTCTAGGGTAGGCCTATCAATATAGAGGATGGTATCATTGGCAAATAGATGAATGTCAGCTGATTTGATACAGAAGTTAATGTTATTAATGTAAATTGCGAAAAGTAGAGATCCCAGAATGGACCCTTGGGGAACACATCTCTGGAGGGTTTTCAGGGGAGAAAAGTCCCCATCAGCATTGACCTGCTGATGTCAATCAGTAAGATAACTGGCGAACCATTTCAAGGCCAGGGGATCTAAGCCAATATTTCGGAGGGTGACCAGAAGCAGGTCATGATCCACTGTATCAAAGGCATTTCTCAGGTCAAGGAACAAGGCACACACATAATTTTTAATGCCAAGTGAATTCTGCCAGTCATTAGTGACCTTTGCAAGTGCAGATATCATGCTACGACATGGTCTAAATCCAGTCTGTACTGGATTAAGCAGATTAAATGAATCTAAATGTTTTCTGAGCTGAATGTTGACTAATTTCTCAAGCAGTTTAGAAAGGATTGGAAGCAGGGGCAAGGATCTATAATTATTTAAGTCACATGGATCACATGATTTGAATATTTGAATGACATTTGCAGTTTACCAGGTTGGAGGGACAACACCCTGTGCAAGTGCCATATTTAAAAGGTGAGTGATAGGAGCAGACAGAATGTGGTAGCCAAGTTTTAAGAAGTAGGAATCAATATGATCAGCACCTGCACTCTTCCTAATATCTAGTTCCAGTAATAGATCTTCCACTTGTTTCAGTGAGACAGGGCAGAAGGAGAACACGACATCTTGGGCAGGGGTGTCAGAGGTTAAACAAGCAGGGACCTTAGCACAAAGCTGAGTATGTAGGTAATTGGGCAGAGAGGTATCAGACACTAGGCCAGTAGTAGCAAAATGATTGTTGAGAAGGTCTATGATCATTTGTTTATCAGTAGTGGAGGTACCACAGGAGGAAATTTTGGCCAGGAGAGAGTTGGCCAGACTATGTCCCTGGATATACTTTAAGGTTTTCCAAAATTTAGCAGAACAATTGGAAGTGGAATCCAGTTCAGTGTGAAAATATTTAGCTTTTTCTGTTCTGATAAGTTTTATACATTGGTTCCTAACAACCCTAAAGGCTGTCCAGTCAGTGGGAAGTTTCATTTTACATGCTTTTTTCCAAAGGGCATCCCTATGAAGCAGGGCAGTCTTCAAGCTAGTTGTGAACCAGGGGCATGATTATTTCTTGGTACAAATTGTGTCTGTTTATAGTGCCAAGGACAATATTCTGGAAAACCTCATATGTCTCGGTCACAGTGGGGACCAGGTAGAAGTCTTGCCAATGTGCGTACTGCAGATCCATGAGGAAGGCAAGTTGGTCAAAGTTACGTTGACTTCTTTTAAAGTCATACCTAGAAGTAGAAGCTGTTTTAGGTACAGACTTTACGCAGGCTATGGAACAGTGATCACTGAGGTCACTAAAAAGATGCCATAATAGGTAAAGAGGTGAAGTTTATTCACTAAGATAAGATCAAGTAAGGTACTATGGGTTGGATTTTTAGTATTAGGACAAGTAGCTTCCTCAACAATTTGTGTAAGCCCAAAGATGTCACAGATGTCTTTTAGAGGGTTGGAGTAGGCAGAGAATCAATCAAGGTTGAAGTCACCCATAATGATAACCTCTGAGGATAACATGCCCAGAGCTTTGCTCAGATGATTTAACACCTTGAGTCCCACCCAGGGAGGTCTGTAACATCCAAAGATGCAAAGAGATACAGAAGATGACAGCTGGACCTTTATTGTAAGGCTTTCGAATTCCTTAGGCATGGTGGTGGAGTCAATAACAGAAGCAGTAATTTTATCATGGATATATATGGCTCCCCTCCCCCTCTGGAATGTATGTCAGTTCTGAAGGCATTGTATGCAGGGATATTTATTTTGTGGTCAATAGTGGGGGGTCTGAGCCAGGTTTCAGTAACCACCAGGACATCAGGCTTAGAATGAGAAATCCAAGACTTAATAGAGTCACATTTCTTTAAGAGACTGCATGCATTTATGTGAATCAGACTTATCACCTTAAGTTGGGCCAGCTCAATGGTAGAAAAATGTGAGAGAAGACATGGGTTTAGCTCAACATTGCCTGAGCATAGTAGTAGCAGCAGAAGTTTCTTATGTGCATTTACTAACAGCCTAAGAAATTAAGTCCATCCCCTTTTACAATGCTGGGAAGAAAGGGGAGAAGAATAATTAAAATGACAGCCAAGTGGACCCAGGGATGTATATAAGAGCATTCATACCACACAGAAGTAAGAAATCTGAGTAGAGGGAGGGGGCATAGCTGGAGAAATGTGCCTTGAATTAACAATAAATCGGGTAACACGTTGCCGAAGTGGTTGAGTTATTAACTCCATAAGGGATAATGATAGGTACAAAGAATGTGTGTTAGGTTCATACAATCTAGCATTATTTCATGAAGCTTCAATTATGCAATCAGCATAAGGATCAGGGTACAAAAAAGCATGCCCGCTAGGCAACAAAAGGTTAAAACAAAGGGCTGCATATTTAATCCAGAAGCACCAGGGGAGAGGAAAAAAAATGTCTAGAAAGGAAGAAGAGGTCCCTTGAAGCCAGTGGGGCCAAAAGCAGAGGACCCAAGTAAAGGTGGTAAATTGCCCACATAATACCTACTGTCAGGCAAAGGACACTAAATTGGAGTTAACTAAACTAAATGGGAGTTAGACACTGCAGGAGCTCAAGGAGTGTATAGAAAGGAGAAAGCTCCTTTAATCAGTGGAGTAGAAGCAAGGTGGCAATTTACTCATTTAACACTTGGTGTGAGATGAAGGTCCTCAATAGGAGGCAGACACTGCAGAAGGCATGGGGAAACAGTGTATTTAAAGAGTGATGGGGTGGGGGTGGTGGGCGGAGGCAAATGTGATTTTAAAGCTAAAATCTAAGGGTTCTGTGTCATAATGATGATTACAAAACATGTACACTTACCAGAAAAATAGACCAGCACAATGGAAAAGCATTAATGTGGGGGCTGTGTCCCACAACCCCCTCATTAGGGGGTTTCTGCCTTCACACCCTGACTTTTAATTAACCAACTCCAGGAGGGTGCATGTCAGGAAGGGGGAGAAACTCAAAAAAAAAAGTAAGTACACTATGCATGCTAGTAAAACATACTGCTCTCCAGCCCCGAACCTTCTGCTCCTGAGCTAGCCATCCTCACCACCACACCACACAGCTAGCTTTGCAGTGGTACACCACACTGTTCCACATAAACCCTTTTCCCTATCCCTCCCCTTCTGGTCACCGTGTTATAGTGCCACAACCCTCCTTGCTCATCTCTACCCTTGCTGTATCATCCCTTGCTACACTACAGGGTAGCCCAAATGTGAGGTGCTGCAAATGAGTCGGTTTTTGTAGGCACTCATTTGCAGTTGCCAGTATCACTGGATACCAAATCTGAGCTGCAGAAAGCACAGAAAGGGAGCAGAAAAGCTGAAAGAGTCAAAGAAGCAGGTTGGCCAATCAGGGGTAAGCTAGTCCCAGGGACAGCCAATAGCAAGCAGGGACAGAAGTCAATAGCCAATCCACATCCCTGTTTGCAGTCCCAGTTCTCCTTAGCAGCATACCCGAGGAAGAGGGTAGTGAAGCGGCTGGGCAGGAGATGATATACGGCCAGCTGGATTCCCAGCCACAGCAGCTTCAGGAGTGTAGGCCTGGTTAAGGGCTAGTTCTAAAAGAAAGCAAAAGACAAGGCATCACAGTAAAATAGAGCTGGGGGCAGTAGAAACAAAAGCCAAAGACTTAATGGGAGGGCAATGTGTAAAGACAAAGGGAAGTGCAGAGTAGTTAATGGGAGGGTGGGGTCAGACAGAGAAGGTAACTGGCTTGACACCAAACAATCGTGGCCCAGTTTTTCAGCCTAGAAGGCAGTGGGGTACAGAAGAGCGGATAAAGTAAGGAGCAGAGAAAAAAAATGTATTTAGAAACAGAGTAAAGGAAGAAATAGTGGTAGCCAGCGCAAGTAAGACACATTTAAAATATCATTACAATTTCAACATTAGCTAAAATGCAGCTGTTCTGTAGGCAGTATACATAAAATAAATGCACAGTCCCTGACAATTGATTTTAAAACTAAAATCTGAGCAGCAGAAAATACAGAAAGGGAGCAGAAAAGCCAAAAGAGCCAAAGAAGCAGGTTGGCCAATCAGGGGTAAGTGAGTCCCAGGGACAGCCAACAGCAAGCAGGGACAGACGTTAATAGCCAATCCAGACCCCTGCATTCAGTCCTGGTTCTCCTTAGCAGCATATCTGAGGTAGATGGTAGTGAAGCAGGTGGGCATGAGTGGAGATGTGGCCATCTGGATTCCCAGCCATGGCCACGTCAGGAGTGGTGGCGCAGTCAAGGGCTAGTTCTGAGGTGGAGGGTAGTGAAGTGGGCAAGCAAGAGAGGAGATGCAGCTGACTGGATTCCCAGCCATGGCTGCTTCAGGACCAGTGGCGCGGTCAAGGTCTAGTTCTAAAGTAATTTAAGAGCCACCCACACCGCACTGGGGAACACCAGTGACTACAAAGTTCAATGCATGATCAAAGTAACAGATTCCCTGGAATTAGCCATGATAAACTGCTTTTTACCATGTGCTTTTTATTATCTGTAATAAAAACAACAACATGCAAGCCTGATGTGCTAATCTAGGAGTCAAGCATTTCTTACAAAGACATAAGAATGTTAACAGCAGTGTATTCACTTGGAAGGATTGCAACACTAAGGAGAGCAGACATCCTGAGGGATGAGGTCCTGCTATAGCCAAGGACAGTTGAAGAGGAGGAGAAGTCAACAGCTGTATGCCATCATGTGCTACTGGTGTAGGTGAGCACCAGTGTGCTGTGAGTGAGAGGTATGCATGTAGAGAGTTTGTACGGGTCCATACATCAGACGTACAGTGGAAAACCCTGCCAACAGCCTGATGCAGCAATTTCTCCATCTGTCTACGGCATGCCTCATAGATATTTGGCATGACTGTATGAGAAAAAGTAATTTGCATTGGTATGTGATATCAAGGTTGCAAAACAATGTAGAAGTCTATGGAATACAGTGTCTTCAACAATAAGGTTGCAAATGCAGTGCAGTCATCTCACCTATGAGCTGACTGATCTGAACTGCTGTGGGGTGAGTTTGCAGGAACTCTGTGTGGGCCTGAAATGCTTTCTGTATTGTGAGAGTAAGCTTTTGAAATGTCATAGACTTGCTCCTGGTCCTGGCTCCAGACTGAATAAATGAAGGTTATTTAGGCTGGGGGGGGGGGGCAGTGGCTGAGCCAGGTTTGGGAGCATTTGGGAGCCAAGGGGGCATATAGTCAATCGCAGGCTCCACAATGGGCACTAAACAGTGAATACAGATAGTGGTGGGACAACACTACTCACACTGAGGCAGCCAGGAGGGGCAACCACCACCTCCACCACAGGGGAGTACCACAAACTACACATCTGCTGTCTCATCTTCTGAACTGGTTTGAGAGGGACTTTGTATTGTGCCTGTCAGTGTACTTAGACAAGGACTGGAAACAAGATTTTGCTGGTGTTCAGTCACTTGCTGACGGCCTCTGCCACCATCACCAGCAGCAGCACCATCAACAGAGTCAGAAACTGGTTTTGCATTTTTGAAATGGAGCATGCAGTGGCATGAAGAGGCAACTCCAGCAGGGGCTTTATCCAAGTTAGCCACCTTAGAATGTTTTTTCAGAAGGTGGTTCCAAGGACATGTTGTGTTCAGTTTATCGATATTTTTACCACGGCTGAGACTCTGGCCACAGCTTGAACACACAGCTCTCCTTTTATCATCCTCTTGCTCAGTAAAATATGTCCAGATATCACTGGAACTTGAACTTGCACCTGACCGCAACCCTCCTGTACACTGCTTGTGCCCACAACAGGAAGCAGTATAGCACAGTGAGTTAAGGCCCTGAGCTGCAGATCTGGAGACCGGGGTTTGAATCCCACAGCTGCCTAGTTGCATACTGTGTGATCCTGAGCAAGTCACTTAACTTCCTTGTGCTCCCAGGTCAGAACTGTAAACACGCTTTCAGCTTAGTGTGTCTCTCCTGTTTAAACAAACAAACCAAAAAAAAAAACAACCACCAGATTTAGTTTGGAGTGGTGTAGAAGACTGCTGTGAACTGACATCAGTTGCAATATCAGAATCACTAGGATGAGCAAAAGTAAGGATGGACTGCTTAGGTTTTTTTAGCAGGAGGTTGACGTAAAGGATGGGGAGGAACAGTGGAAGATGTTTAGTGCCTGCCTTCAGTGGCCGATTGTTTGGATTGCTTTTGACCCAAGTATAATCTTGTAGAATGAGGTGAGGACTCAGTTTCCACATCCTTAAACTCACTCAGGTCTTTGCTCTCAGAGGATGTGTCATGAAACATATCTTTAAGTCTTTTTAAATCTCCTGGGGTAGGAGCATACTCTGACCCAGAAGACATTGCCTTACTGTCCTCATCATGCTCAGATGAAATGCTTGGATTTAACCACCAAGGTGTTGCTGAATTCTTCTATCATGAACTGTTGTCATGGTGGTACTGGTGGATTTGGTGGTGATAGTGGTGGTAAAGGTGACATCAGCACCAGTAATGGAGGTGGAGTTGATGGTGGCAGTAGCAGTATCGGTGGTAGTGCTGATGGTGGCACTAGCAGCAGCAATAGAAGTTATGGTGGTAGTAGCAGTATCAGAGGTAGTGCTGATGGTGGCATTGGCAGCAACAGTAGAGGTGGTGGTGATGGTGGCAGCTGATGTGCAACAGTATCAGTCACTGCAGAGGTTGAGACTTGCAGTGGAACAGTGGTGGTGGCAGTGGTACTAGCAGTGCTAGCATTGGTTGGAGTAGCAACTGGTCTGGTTGGAGTGAAGGGGACAGCAGGACAGTGAATACGTGTTAAACATCGAACCTTGTCCGAATTACGTTTGGAAGGGTTGCTGCACAGATGTTTTCTGACTGTACGTGACTGCTTGGATGACATTGTTACTCATCAGATAAACTGCAAACAAGTGGAATAATGTTTTCAAATATTTTTCTGATGCTATAATTACTTTTTCTAATGAAGTTGAGTATGCAAAAAAAAAAAAGTTTATTTTCTAGGAACCAGAAATAGAAGCAATTATTGTCTTGTCTTTAGCTTATCCAGCAGTGGCAATTAGCTAATTGAACCGATTGTTTAGACAACTTCTGTGGTGTCCAAACTCAAAAACAAGAAGACTTCAAGAATTATTTTAACAATGATTTTAATACTGTGGATTGTTTGTGACTTTTTATTGTTTTAACAACAGATAGAAATGCAGAAAGTTAATACTGGGCCTCAAGGGTGCCTCCTTGGCCCCAGCCTACCCTAGGGCACAGTTAATGTCTGTGGCATCGGGAGACAAACAGACTTCCACAATTTATTTTTGATTGTTGTTTGTACATTTTTACTTAATAGTTAGAAAGATAACAGTCAACACTGTCAGTAAGGGTGTCCCCCTGGCTCCTGCCTACCTACCCTAGGGCACAGATAACATCTGTGGCATCCGGAGAGAAAAAGACTTCAACAGTTTATTTTGTATTGTTGTTTGTAAGCTTTTACTCAACAGTCAGAAAACTAATACAGGGCAGCAAGGGTGGCCCCTGTCTACCATAAGGCATTGATAATGTCCATGGTATCAGGAGACAAAAAGACTTCAACAATTTATTTTGCACTGTGGTTTATAAGTTTTTATTCAATAGTCAGAAAGCAAATAGTGGCCACTGGCAACAGTGATGCCCCTGGTCCTTGCCTATATACACAGACAACATCTGAGGCATCCAGAGGCCAGGCTTCGACAATTTATCTTTAATTGTTGTTTATAACTTTTTACTGCTTTAACAACAGTCAGAAACTCAGCTAATACTGGGCTGTAAGCCCCCTCCCAGGTCCCTGCCTACCCTAGGGCACAGACAAAGTCTGTGGTGAGACAAAGGGACTTCAACTACTTTTTACGGCTGCAGGGTAGAGCTCTGCAGATGTTTTGTTAGGACAGAAGAAATAAGGAGCTCACCATACTGTATGTCTAATGGACTTTTTTTAATTGGACTTTTATAGCAATCACTGCTCTCAGCAGTCTGTTTCCAGCACTATTTTCTTCTCTGTTAATGTTTCCCAGTGAGGAGTGAGGTTCAGATTTCTCAGATCAAAACAGAATAAAGATTTGTTATATCACTGCAGGAGAGCTAGGCTCATAAATATGTCAAGTCACTTTGGCTTTCTCAAGCATAGAGTTTAATTGAGAGTGAGGAAGGAGGTTTCAGATTTCAGATGATGTGTTAAAAGGGCTGAAACAGGTCATGCAAGTTTAAGCATAACTGAGAAATCAGACCAGAGACCTACTTTCACATGAAGTGTATAGTTTTATTTTTCATCAACCAATATTCTTTATTGTAAACCAGGCCACATTTCAAAATCATAAAGACTTTTTCATAAGGGAATTTTCTGAAATTCACATAATAATCATAAAATTAGTATGCAGTGTTTCACTGATAACATACCTCACAAAATAATTTATGTAATATTTTTTTTTTATTCTTTTGGTAACTGGGGCCCTCTAGGCACAAGTGCCTGTTTTTAAGGGCAACATGGGAGCACTGGGGTGGTTAAGTGACTTGCTCATGGTCACACAGTATGCAAGTGGAGGTTGTGGGACTCAAACTTAGGTCTGCTGGATGTACCAATCTCATTCATAGCTCATTAACTTCTAGTTATTCTTCCTGGCACTGTGTGTGCATGAAGGATTGACACCATCACCAATGGCTACTGCAAAATCAATGTTGCTAACATTTTTAGGCTCCCTTTCGCCACTGTGCCTAAGACATTTTGATGAATGTAACTGAATGTGGCTGGCTGTCACACCACACCACAGCAGGCCGACAATGTCACATCCACCAGTATGTTTGGCCAATTGGTGACATGCAACAGAGCAATTTTTTTTCTTAACAAAATCACAGGCAAAGCCTGATAGAGAGTGTGAGTTCACTCGCTGCCCCTTGAAAATATAATGTCTGTCAGTTCAGATCTGGCACCAAACAGTGTAGAACCACAGGATGTTTGGGTCACAAAAGCAGGAAAGCAGCATCAGACCATGTTTGTAGAGTGGCTAATTCAGTTCACTAGTCGCTAAAACACTGGGTGCATTTTAGCCAGTGGCTAATTTTTAAACCCTAGCAAAGGAAAATATTTTTACCCTTTCCCACATCATATTCTTTTACACTTTGAGTTGGAAATAGCAATTTCTATTAGTTCTTACTCCTTATCACAGCCCTTTGTGGGAATAAGGAACCAATGAACAAATGAAATTTGCCAGCAAATAAAGGTCTAGAGGTCTATTAGTCTGCTCGAATGTGCAGCTAGCACTCTTATTTGCATCTGCCCTCCCTCCCACCCTTCCCTCCATTGATCCTCCCCTTGCCCTGTCCCAGTCCCTTTTGAAGCAGTCAACTGTTCTACTGGATACCACTTCTGCTGGTAATGCATTCCACCCAGCTACCACCCTCTCTGTAAAAAATGTCTCCTCATCTCCCTCCTGAACCTTCCTCCCTCCAGTCTCATATCATGGCCCCGGGTGTCCCTCCCCTCCCTTACTTTGAACAACCCCTCTGTACCTGTCTTGTTTATTCCTTTCATGTACTTAAAGATTTCAATCATGTCCCTCAACAATCCTCTCGTGATTACATGTTTAGCTCCCTGAGCCTCGGCTCGTATGACAAGTCCCCCGGCCCCTTGATCATCTTTATTGCCCTGCACTGCACCCCCCCTCCAGTAACATAATGTCCCTCTTCAGATATGGGCACCAGTACTGCATGCAGTCCTCCAGATGCAGTCTAACTAATGACCTATACAGTGGCAGAATCACCTCCTTTCTCCTTGAGGAGCTACCCCTTGCAATGCAACCCAGCATTTTGTTGGCTTTTGCAGCTGCCTTCCTACATTGTGCAGAGTTGTTCATTGGGGGGGAATTGTTTAACCAGGAAAGGCACACTAAGCCAAAGCTTGTTTCCAGGTGCAACCTGGGAGCACAAGGAAGTTAAGTGACTTGCTCAGGGTCACACAGTATGCAAGTGGGGACTGTGGGATTCAAACCCCGGTCTGGTCTGCTGGATGTTACCAGATTTGCAACTCAGAGCCTTAAACCACTGCACTATACTGCCTCATTGATCCTGTAATGAGCACCCCCAGATCCTTCTCCTCCTCTGTCTTGTTTAGCTGCACTCCTCCCATCTGGTAACTCCTCCTTGGATTCTTCACCCCAAAATGCAGCACCTTGCACTTTTTGGCATGAAACCCCAGTTGCCAGGTGTCTGACCAGGTTTTCAGCATTTCCAGATCATCCTGTAATGCCTGCCATCCCCCTAGGTCATACACCACCACACCCATCTTGGTGTCATCAGCAAACCTAGAGAAAACTAGACACATATATGCATGGGGATAACTAAATGACCAAATCATGAGCAAAGCCTGCTAGAGAGTGCAAGTTCACTCACTGCCCCTTGAGAACATATCTGTCAGTCCATTTCTGGCACCAGATAGTGGAGAACCCCAGGATGTTTGGGTCACAGAGACAGGAAAGTAGCATCAGACCATGTTTGTAAAGTGGCTAATTTAGTTCACTAGTCGCTAAAACACTGGGTGCTTTTTAGCCAGTGGCTAATTTTCAGACCCTAGCATTTACTCAGCTGGCATGAAGCAGCACTGGACCATTTTCTGAATGTGTAAGGGAAATATTTTGTACCCCTCCCCACATCATATTCTTTTACACTTTGAGTTGGACAACAGCAATTTCTATTAGTTCTTACTCATCACAGCCCTTTGTGGGAACAAGGAACCTAGAGAAAACTAGACAAATATATGCACGGGGGATAACTAAATAACCATTTTACACAATTATGAGACAACTATAAGGACATACATCTCTTGTTGTCTCAGAATTTTTAATAATAACTCCCAAGTATTACAGAAAACAGATTTAGAAACAGGAAAACAATAAGCTCTTCTTAGTTTTTTTATGCCTACAGTGTTGTATAGAGGCATGATATTAGACTGTACATGAATGGCAGGTATCTGGGCATCCCTCCACACTCTGTCCACAGGAAAATACATGTGACCAGCAGTCACTGAGCTTGCAACACCTACTGTAGCTGTTTCAACTCCTCTATCCGCTATCCTCTATTACCCATTTGATTATCATGGTCTGTGCAGCATTGTACAACATGAATTATGTGTGCCACACAGTTTACAGTGTCAACGTTGTGCATATTAATAATTTTACACTGTAGCCATTTGAATGACATGACCTGTCATGCAAAGAAACATAGAAACTGATGGCAGATAATGACTGCGGGGCTCATCTAGTCTGACCATATTTACTTATCTTCACTTTTGCTGCAGACCCAACTTGTTCTACAGCACTGTTTCTTCCACCTCCTGCCATCCTCCAAACCAAAAGTTAATTGGTTGAATAGAATTGCAGCCTCATTAAAAGTGATTTTCCCAAAATTAATTAACAAAACAAAACAAAAAAAAACAAGGTCACAGATTGTAAAGAGCATCCTTGGCTATGTGTCATTACTGTGTTGACAATGTCTGGATTATTAAAAATAAAACAAAAATAAATAAAATCCCATATTGTAGCTAACTCAACATTGGTATACAGCTGGGTGCCATCATAATACAGTAAATGTATACAGTATGTACCATCATGGTGTCACGACTCTATGAGTAGTATATTCCTTCACATGTGTTCCCCTTGATTTTTTCCTCGCTTGCTCAATACATATATTATTACTGATTTGATTATTATGTCTGTGCAGCATAGTACAACATAAATTTTTTGTACCACACAATTTACAGTATCAACATTGTCCATATTTATAATTTTACACTGTATTCATTTGAATCATAAAACCTGTCATACATAGAGACATAGAAACTGAATGCAGATAATGACCACTGGACCCATCTAGTCTGCCCATTTTTAATTATTATCAGCTTTTCTGGAGACCCAACTTGACCCACATCACTTTCTAATCCATCCCCTTTTTCCCCCTAGGGTTCCTTTGTGCCTATCCAAGGCATTTTTGAAACCCACCACTGGTTTCACGCCCACTGCTTCCCATTGAAGGCTATTCTAGAAATCTGCCACCATTTCTGTGAAGAAATATTTCCTCACATCTCTCCTGAATCTACCTCCTTCCAGCTTCTTATTATGATGCCTTGTTCTACAGCACCTTTTTCTCCAAAACATATCTCCCTTCTGTACCTTATTAACCCCCATGAAGTATTTAAAGGGCTCCATCATATCCCAACTCTAACTTCTTTACTCCAGCGTGTACATATTGAACTCTTTCAGTTTCCTCTCATAGGACCTCTGATGCAGATCTTGCACCCTTTTGACATTCCTCATCATTCTTCTTGTTGCTTTCTTGTGTTTCCAATTATTCCTATTTCCTCACCTTTCTTCTTTGGTTGCTCCTGCCCCCTTCCTCCATTGCTAACATTCTGCTTGGGATCTCCTTACTCTCTATCTCAGCCTGTGGTGGCCCATTTTCTACCTCCCCCATTTGTTCATCACCCCTCCTGACTACTTTAAATGTCTACTGAAGTATCATTTCAATTGTCCACTGAGGACTATGGTTCCCTCCTGGATGGAAGCTGGCCATCACCTCAATATAGGCTCTTATCCTTCCAGGTTGGCCCTCAGTCCCCATTCTAGCCATGCCTCTCCTCTCTGCACCATTTCTTCTACCATAACTTGAAGGCCTTGGTACAGAGCTCCCTCTCCTTCTCTGCAAAATACAAGATGCACTCACTGCTTACATTTTAAACACATGGGAAACACAGTATCAACCAGATAAATGATCTAACTTTACTGAAAATGAAATATACACACAAAGCTGCCAACAACAATTCATTTTTACATTTAAGCCCATGATACACCCTTATCAAGTTAATGCATTAGCAACCATAGTGGCTCTGACCAGAGTTTGTTTAAATAGGTGTTTTAAGAAATAACAGCTCAGCTAACTACAGGTATAGGAACAAGTGTAAGCCTGAAGCTACAATGCAAATCAAAGAAGGCAGTGTTCCTCCTCCTTTGCTTTCAATGCACTGACTGCACTGCAATGGTGGTAGGCAGGCAGGCAGCAAATGTTTAAGTTCACTACCAAAACAAAGACTGCAGCATTGAGAGAAAATAAAAATAAGATTTGTTTTTAATAACAATTTAAATAATTGAACTACAGAAAGGAAATAACAACAAAACTGCCCTTTCAAACTGGCAGCAGCCAGCTTCAGAACAAAGCACAGTAAGCTGAATGCACACTGTGGTTCTCACCTTTCTTTCACCCCATACAAATAGATACAGTAGTACATTATTTGCTGAAAAATGGAAAAAAAAAATTTTCTCAGCATTGTAATGAATTATGAAGACACAGGAACAGGCACTTTTTCAGCCAGCAAGCATAAGCTAGCTTAGCCTTCAACTGCAGACAGACCACCCTCCCTCTGCCCTAGCTTGAAGAATGAAAATTATAACAGGACTTGTTCTGTTGTAATAACATACTGTTAGCAATCAATCAGTCAGTCAAGTGGAGCACCACAGTCTCTCTACTGATGAACAAAACACAAGAGTCAAAAACAAGTCTATAAAGAATATTGTTTTCTTAAATTTGATACAGAAAACCACAACTCTTTCATAGAGAGAAACAGCTTCCTTTCAGCTAGAATGTCTCTGTGCACTGTCAGGATCATAGGGTAAAGCTCTGGAAAGCTCTCTGAGCAGCCTGGGTATTTTTATGAGGAGCTCTCATGAGATCTCAAAGTCGCATCCAATACATGGCCATCAAATATTTCAAATACACCCCAGTCTTCAAGATTTCATTGAATACACCCATAATTTGAGGTATTCGATGGCTGATTTGAATTTGACACACAGCACTAGCTAGTAAACATAAATTGTAAATAGAACTGCCATGCTGAGACATTCCCAAAGGCACTGGTTTTAAGGTATATAAAAGTATAGGAAGTTTTGCTTCAGTAAGGAAACCTAGGTCATAAGAAAAAAAATAACCCAAACTCTCAAACACAGCTTTTCTTTGTTGCAGCTTGTGTCTTGTCTGTATCTGTATGTCTTACTGTCTCTCCTGGACTGATACCAAGGATGCCTTTTTGTGTCTTTTGCCTGTTTTTCTGGCTTTCACTTCCTCCTCCCACAGTTATTGCTGTAAAGAGAGGTTTATCCATGACTGATTCTTTGTAAATTATTGTCTTTTTTTTTTTGCTCTTAAGACACCGGTTATTTCCCTGGTGATAGTAGCAGAAGCACCTGTAGGAACTCAAGTGCAGTATGTTTGTATAATTAATAATCTTGGGTCTCATGGGTTAGCAGTGACCCAGGAAAAGGATAGATAGAAAGAGCCCAGGGCTCAAGACTTGCTTCAGCTGAAGATAATAGCACTCCACCCTCCAAGTACTAAAATAAAGTGAGATTTTATAATATCCCTATAGTGACTTGTGTATAAATGTTCACAAATAAAAATATGCAGGACTGGTGCCCTGTCGTAAAAGAGAAACACTCAATCTAGAAGCATTTACAACATTTATGTCACCATTTAAAATTAATTAAAACAAACACAGTTTTCTTTCTGTTAGCTTCTAGCTGTCACCATTTAACTGGTTAAGACAAGTTAACTGAAAGGGCAGATTTTAGTTTAAGAAAATGTCTTATTAAATTACTCCTGGGAGTCTGTGCCTCTGAGTTAAGTTTGGAGACTCTCAGCCACCTGACTGCTGCTTCCTCAAGGGCCAGACCCCACTTAGAACTAAAGGTTTTTATGATCTAGTATCAGAGGTCTGGGCAGTTATGGGGCGGTCTTAGTAATTAAAGGAGCAATACAGTCAGAATTTGAAAAAAACATATGTAGTGCAGAGTGTTTTGTTTGTGTAGTCCTGGTGTGTTCTTCCATTTATTTGCTATTAGGAGTTTTTTTTTTTTCTAAATTTGCCTGCCAGTTTTATGGACCCTGGGGATCTCCATGTTTGCAGTTTTTATGGATCTTCCTTTTCCTGCAATGCCTCCTGTCGCATGTGACAATGATGTAACTAGGACTATACATTCAGCAAGCACTGGTTTAGAATTATTGCAGTAGAGCGGTGAACTTAAGTAATTTTCCTTATCCAGTGAGCAGTGAAGGCTGCATTTACAGATTAGCAATCACCTGAAGGCAACTTGAGTGGGTTATTCTATAAGAAAGCCGCTATTCTTCATTAATTATTACACTGATGACCTGGGGTGATTTTTGTGCTTTTTATGACAGTATGTAGTTTGAAGAAATTAAAAGCTTTAAAAGTAAAACATTTACTCCTGCTGGCTAGACCTAGACACACACATAGAAAAATAAAAACTGAATTTGAGTTTAGTTGAGGCCGGAATACCAGGATCCTATCTGCAGGTTACTGCTGCAGTACTTTCCTTCACTGAATCAGTGGTCCTGGACATATCACTGTCACATGAGACAGGTCACATTGTAGGAAAAAGAAGATGAATAAATCAAGCTAACAGGGAGATCCCCAGAGACCATAAAACTAGTAGAAAAATTTGGAAAAAAAAACTCCTATTAGCAAATAAAGGGAAGGGCACACAAGGACTACACACACAAATCAAAACACTCTGCACCAACATAGAATCACAGAGTTTGATGGCAGATAAGGACCACTTGGCCCACCTAGTCTGCCCTTTTTCCTACCTGTTTCATATATCGCAGAGCAAAGTAAGGCACCTGGGAAACAAAATCCCAGGGGAAGAGTACACAATGGTGGGGGGGAGATACTAGCAACAACAAAAATGGAAAGGGCATGGGATAGTCATATCAGATGACCTAAAGGTAGGCAAACAATGTGAGAAGGCAGTATGGAGGGCTGGGGTGATACTGGGATGCATAGGGAGAAGCATCACCAATAGAAAACAAACAATTGTTATCCCTATGTACAGACAGTTGGTGAGACCTCATCTGGAGTATTGCATGCAGTTCTGGAGATCCAGTCTCTGCAAGGAAATAGACAGGATGGAGGAAGTCCAAAGAAGGGCAACTAAAAATGGTGTAGGGTCTGCACCAGAAGACATATGAAAAAAGAAACTAAAAGAGCTTTATATGTGTCCCCTTGAGGAAAGGAGGGGGGGGGCATGATAGAAACTTTTGAGTACCTCAAGAGAATAAACAAAGTCCAAGAAGGTAGCATCTTTCAGAAAAAGAGATGTGCAAGAACAAAGAGGCACAATTTGAAGATAGAGGGGGGTATGGCTCAAGGGCAATGTGAGAAAGTATTTTTTCATGGAGAGGGTGGTGGACACATGGAACAGCCTTCCTGAGGAGGCTGTGGGGTCAAAAACAGTGGGGGCATTCAAGAATGCATGAGACAGACATAAAGCAGTTTTGGTGGGGGGTAGAAGAATGTAGACTGTTGGTTAACTAGGATCTGCAGCTTATCCAATAGGCAGACTGGGTGGGCTAAGCGGTCCTTATCTGCCATCAAAGTCCGTTTCTATGTTTATAGATTTTAAATGATAGCGACTCACCCTCTCTTTCCTATTATTAGAGTTCCTTTATTTCTGTCCCATGCATTTTTGAATTTCCCTACCATTTTGGCCCCTACAATAATTACTGCCGGGAGGATGTTCCATGGATCCACCACCTTTTCTGTGAAAAAAATACTTTCTCACTTTATCCTTAAGTCTACCCCCTCTGTTTTCATATCATGGCCTCTTGTTCTTGAACATCTTTTTCTTGAAAGATGCTACCCTCTGTACCTTATTTACACCTTTGAGGTATTTGAAAGTCTCTATAATATCCACCCCTCTCCTCCAGGAAATACATAATGAGATTCTCCAGTCTCCCCTCATAAGTCTTTTGGTGAAGCACCTGCACCATTTTTGTCACCCTTCTCTGAACCCCTTCTACTCTATGTCCTTCTGGAGATGCAGCCTCCAGAACTGGACACAGTACTCTAGATGAGATCTCACCAACATTCTATACAGTGGCATCACCATCTCCTTCCTTCTGCTAGTGATACCTCTCCCTATGCATTCCAGAATTCCACTAGCTCTCCTTGCAGCCTTCTCAAATTGTTTGATAACCTTTAGATCATCAGATGTAATTACCCCCAGGTCCCTTCCCTGTTTGGTGGCCATCAGTACCTCCCTCCATCATGTACTCCTTCCCTGCATTTCTTTACCCCAAGTGCATGATCTTGCACTTCTTTGCATTTAATCTTAACTGCCACATCCTTGACCACTTCTCAAGCTTGCTTAGATTCCTTCTCAATTTCTCTATCCTTCCTGGAGTGTCAGCCCTGTTGCAGATCTTCATATCATCTGCAAAGAGACACATGTTCCCTTCATCCCCTCTGCAATGTCACTTATGAAGACATTAAAGAGGTACCGAGTCAATATAGCGTGGACAAAACTGTGCATGGTCAGAATAACATGCTGTAGGAAGTGCAAATGGCTCTATAGCAACAGGGGTTGTTTCAGTGTGTGGTAAGAACTGCTACCCCTGTCATTGTAGGCTGCCATGAAGGAACATCAAGGACAATGCTGGGGTGGTGCTTAGCAAAGCTGCAAAAAGAAAGACAGTGGCTGTTTTTTCAATGGCGTGCGCTCTTGTTGTTTCAGTCAGGATTTTGTCCCAATGCTGTTAGAGCACACACCATTGTGTCTGCGCCAATGTGTGTCTGCACAGTTTTGTCCATCACATTATAACCCTGTGCCATTAAAAAGGACTGGTCCAAGCACTGATCCCTGTGGGACCCTGCTGGTCACCCCCCATCTTCGGATTGAACTCCATTTGCCACCACTCTCTGTGTGTCCTATTGCACAGCCAATTTTTGACCCAGTTTACCGCCCTGGGACCCACTCCAAGGCTGCCCAGTTTGTTTCCTAGCCTCCTATTTGGGATGGTGTCTATGGCCTTACTGAAATCCAGGTAGGCCACACCTACCACCCCTCCCTGATCTACCTCCCTAGTCACCCAATTAAAGAAATCTATCAGTGCCAACAAGCCAAAGGGAGCAGAGGGCAGACTCTGACAGACTGAAGCTGTTTGCTTCTGGTTAGGTATAAAAGTGCAAAATATATGTTTTTGCACATTTTAACTGTAGTGCTCCTTTAAGGGAGATATGCTAAAAATTATTTTCTTAAGTGTAGATAAATCATGTATTTAGAGAATATATATATAGTGCTATTGTCTTTGTTACAATGAGTGTTTAATTATCTCTGTTTCTTTTGTCATTTTGGTGCACCGAATATTAATGATGCAAAATTTGAATCTGAGTGACAGGTCAAGTAAGTCTCTAAACTATTAAAAGGCTCACCCAGCAGTTAGGAGTCAGTCAACTGTTGAACTGCGAGAGAGAAACACTACATGTGACAGCAGAGGAAGAAAAGACCTATACACAGTTAAGAGTGGGATTGGCTGCTGAACAGCTGGTTCAGTGGTAGTGCTGCCCAGGTCTAGTGGGATGGACCATTAGAAGAGTGGGATGTGAGTGAGGGGTTTTGGTTAAGCATGTCAGGAGCATTGATGGGAGTGCTAATTAACCATAAAGGAGTAGAGGGCAGACTTTGATAGACTGGAGCTGTTTGCTTCTGGCTAGGTGCGAAAGTGCAAAGAATAGTGAGACTCCATCCTTGGCAAAGGTCCTACTTAGCACAACCTTGGTAAGTGGTAGCTCACACCCAGTAGCTAGGTTTCCCTGGTGAAGGGCAGAAAGGTCAGCTTCTGAAGTGGCCAGGCCTGAAACAACTGTTTTTTGTTATTGTTTTTCATGTATTAAAGTGCCTAAAGACTACCAAAATCAAATAAATTATGCCATCATGTGGGACTTTTGTGTCCTTCATCAACTTCCGCACATTCACAGCTATAAGCATCAAAACATAGGAATTTAGCATATACGGTAAGCACCTACTAAGCCCAGACTGTAGGGACACTACTGTACCACTGCAAATTCTTACTTTTACCGAACTATCTATTAATCTTTAATATGCATCTCACAAAATATTTCAATAGATGTACATTTTCAATTTAAAATGTAGTGATAGCCTTATGGTGTACTTTTAGTATCCTTAGCTATCATGTGGTAGCACAAGGTTTGTACCCACCTCTGGACTTTTACCTTGAATGTAAGAAATTCAGTGACCAGGTACAGTAGCTGATTTCTACTGAAACATTGCTAGCAGCAGCAAATGCAAATGCTGGTTTCACTTTATGAAACCTTCTATTAATATTTAATAAGCATAAAACATGCTTTGAAGGGGGATGTTGGTACACAGGGTCACTCATAGTTTGTAAATCCATGAATCATTCTTTGAAATGAAGTATTGGGCTGACCCATAAATGTCAGAAGTCCTGAGACATAACTATCTAAACCCTCCATCAACATAGTCTAGGCAGCAGCCATTTCATGTAACCTTGAAACAGAAAGTGATATCCCAATTAGACAAACTGTCTGTTGTTGAGTACAGCTCACCCAGATGTGAAGTTACGTTCTGGTGCAAGGTTCCATGAAATTATCGCTGTCTTGATTCAAGATAAACAGATTTTGAAAGGGTTATTTCAGGAATGCTGATACCTACAGGTAAACCTAATATTTAATTTCAAAGTTTTTTCCTCGGTCTTTTGGATAGTGAGGGGCACATTATGCGCATTCCACTTTAAAAGATGTACATTTGCCATTTAAAATGTCACTGCCATCCTGATGGCGAATGTTTAGTTCTATGCTGCAGCATGGGAAACTAGGTTTTGTACCCAACTATATGGACTTTTAGCCAGGTAGTAAGAAATCCAGTAATAAGAGGGTTCATGAATACTAACAATTTACCTGTGGCAGTTACTGTAGTGCACATGCTTATTTCACTTCATGGTTTCCAGGTCTGTTTTATTTGGAAGGCTGAAACCCATCTGATCTAGCTCCACTGTCAAGGTTTGACACTGTCATGGATTTACGGTGTTTTGGATGGCTAAACCATATTTAGTCTAGCTCCACCGTTGCTCTGAACCAGGGAAAGAGAGCTGATCTTGCGACACAGCCAGAGATGCCATCTCCAAATACATCTCCAAATGCATGCCTGCTTATCTTAAAGTCTGCTATAGTGTTTCGGTGCCAGGAGCTGCATCTTGGTTGTAAGGGGTGTTCTTCCAAGCCACACCCCTCCCCTGCACTGGATAGCGGCACTTGCTCCTAAAGTGCTACCAGGAGCCCAACAACACACTTGCCACCAGAGCCAATCTGATGGCTCCAAAGGACTTTGTGGGTGGGACTGGGAAAGCCCACTTTGATATAAACTTGCAGTGCTGATTCTCCACTCCCTCTAACTAGCATTTCCAGAGTTGGAGTTGCATCTGAGTCATGGGGGGGGGGTGTTCTTCCAAACCATGTCCCTCCCCCTAAGCATGAAATCACCACACCAGCCCCAAAAGAGTCACTGGGATTCCAACAGCATTGTCACCACTAGGAGTCAATTGGGTGGCTCCAATGGTTGTTGTTGGTGGGGTTCCCTGCTCAACAGGCATCAGTCATAAACAGTCCTCTGTGCTGCTGTCCTCAGTGCAAGGGGTCACAGTACAGAGGGCAACTAAAGTATTTGCCCAGGAGTCAGCCATAGAGGCAGCTAGTGGATGACCATTCTGCCATTTTCAATGAGTTTCTATGATTTTAGTTGTGTAAGTTGCCTCCTGCTCACCTTACTTCTCATAGCATACTGTACATCCACTGCTGGGTGCTGTCGCCTTCCTCTTGTATCCTTGGCTAGACAACCAGACTTTACTTTACTGTTGTTATTTTGTCTGCTCACTTTTGGTGTAATTTTCATGCCATAACTAATGAACTGCTAATTACTCTGCCAGCTGCATTTTAGTTCATTTTCTTGTCATAACTAATATACTGCTAAATTACTCTGCCTGCTCCATTTTGGTTCATGTTTACACCATAGTTATATACTGCAAATTACTCTGCCGGCTGCATTTTTAGTGTCATTTTCATGCTTTAGTTATGAGTCAGTTACTGGTCTATTAATGTACTGCTAACTTATGCTGTTGTTAAATTACAATAATCCAGTCCTTTACTGCTCATATTATATTTTCTGTCGCTGGATGTGCTACTACACTGCCCTACTGCATCTCTGTTCCTTCCTCCCATAGTGCTACATTTACTGTGCTCCACATTTAGGTGCAGTTCACATCCACTCCCAGCACTAATATTGCCAGCCCTCATGGGTATTACCATTATTATTAGTCTACTCCTTATCAGGGTGTAGCTCCCATACTCTTTCTCCCCTGGTTCCCCTCCCTCTACTGAAATTACTACTCCCCCCCATACCATTACAGGACTCCCATTTGGGTGCAGCCTACTGTTTATCCTTATGCCTGCTGTATTACTCAGGGCAACTGCATACAACTATCCACAATGCTGTTAATTACCCTTGCTCTCCTCCTCCTAGCCCTTTGTGCTCCCTCACCCATCTTCCTTCCCTTCCCCTGCTATCACCCTCCCTATTATTTGTCTTCCCCCTGAACACTCACCCTGGCCTCCTGGGTGCAGCTTCCTCCCTTCCACCTGAATCCATCTTGATGCACTCAGGAGCGTCTGCCACTCTTCCCTTCCTATCTCTCACTTCCCCTCCCCTTTGTCTCCCTCTACATCACATAGGTGTCTAACAGGCTCCGTTAAGCTTCTTGTCTCCTTGCTACTCATTCTAGCAGGTGATATTGAACTCAATCCTGGTCCTGCCCAGCCAAAAGCTTCTCCTTTCCCCAAAGAGTTGAGAGTAGCCCATGTTAACATCTGCAGGTTCCTCCCCAAAATTTACCTCCTACAACCCCTGGTGGTAAATCTCAACCCTAACATCCTGGTGATCTCGAAGTTTGGCCCTCCCCCAAGATCCCAGATACTGCCATAGTAGTCCCTGGCTTCTCAGTTGTCCAACAGGATTGTACTAAGAGGGGTGAAGGCATAACCATCAATCTGTCTAGCCATCTATATATCCTCCAGCATCCAATTCAAACCTGTGCTGTTTCTTTCTTTCCCTTCTACCTATGAGATGCCCTTTCTGAAACTCATCCCCATATTTATTGCTGGAGTTTATTGCTGCCCTGGCATATCCTGCCCTCTGACACTGAGTTCCTCATCACCTTGTCCTTCTATGCCTCCTCCCGTGAGTTGCTCATCCTAGATGACTTCAACTTCAATTGGCTCTCATCCTCCCATCATAAATTATGCCAAAACATAAAATCATCTTAGATCCTGCCAGACTCAATCCCAGAACCCTAAACCCCTCCTTTCTGAACTGCATCCTCTCCTCCCACCTCTACCGCACTGTGGATGCTGGTACTCTCCCGGACACCCTCAGTGACCATCATATGATCTACTTTCTGTGCAAGATCTAATGTCCCATAGTCACCCCACCAGGTTCATGCAGCTTAGATCTTTCTGATCCCTGAATCTATCCTCATTACTTGCTGACCAGATAGCAATTGACTGGTCCCTCATACTAACAGTCAGCAACATTACCACAGCTCTGGAGTTCTTTAATTCCAAATTTCTCTCAGCCTGAAATCATCATGCTCCCACTGAGGAAAACTGGGGCAGAGGTTCACACCTCCCTTAGACCATTGCTTAGTTGTTGGCTAATCACCGTGCACATGACCTTGCCTGGTGGACCCTCAAGATCACTGACTCCACATCTGATGTTATTAAATATAAATTTCTTCATAACAAGTTATTCCAAAGCTCTTAGGTCTGCGAAGGCCAACTACTTTGCATCCATGCTCCAGAACAACATTAACCACCCCTCAAAGTTCAGGAGATTCATCCACACCCTCTTTTCCCTGCCCTCCTCACCCTCTGCCCTGTCCTCATGGTGGATGAATTCCCCATCTCCAATCCTACTGTAGTTGCCTCATCATGCAACTCCTTTTTCACCTGCTGTATCCTATCCTCTCCCTTCTTCTCTCCACCTCCCCAACACCACTTCCCCTTTTGCCTCAACCCACTTCTCCCTTCTCCTTCCCTTCTTCTTCTTACTTACCACTCCCTCTGTGACCTTCAAAGCCTCCTTGTTCTTAGCCCATACAAAGGAGTGAGCCCCTGTGGCCATGAGCCCAAACTCCTCTATCTCTCCACTCTGGCCATTGCCTTTCCCATCACCTACTTCCATAATCACTCCTTTTCACTTATCTCAGGTCCAGACCTGTGGAAGTCAGCCACTGTAATCCCACTTCTCAAAGGGGGAGACACCACCATCCTTGGCAACTACCATTCCATCTCCCTCCTTCCCTTTCTGGCTAAACCTCAGGAACTTCTTATCCTTTCCCAAGTCTACCCTTCCCTTGACAATGACTCCTTCTTCACTTCCTTCTAGTCTGGCTTCAGGAAATCCCAATCCACCATGGCCTCCCTGCTTAAGCTTACTGACTCCCTCCTTTCTGTCATGGACTAGGGTGGTCACTTCCATCATCTTTGTCAACCTAGTCAAAGCCTTTGACACTGTTGCCCACCCCATCCTCTAGGACAAGTCAAAAGCAGTTGGGCTCTCTTTCTCATATCTTGAGTGGTTTACTCAAACCTGGTGGGTAGGACCCAAGCTATCCATATTGGTAACACCATCACCCCTCCTCTCACTATCTGCTCTGGTGTCCCCCAAGGATCCGTCCTTGGCCCCATCCTATCTCCAGTTTCCTAAATTACTTTCCTGTCATCAGCTCCTCTGCATCCATTTATATATATGCAGATGTCATTGTTCTCTACACCTTTGTTTCCTCTCTCTCTCTGGCCTAATCACCCATCTTCAACTGGATTTTAACAATACCCAACACTGGCTTTGGGCCATCCAGTTGTCCCTCAATGCTAAAATGACAGTTTCCATGACCTTTGGAACTAGGCAGAGACTTACCCAGCTTTCTCTCCCCTTCCTTTCAGACCCTGGATGGTGTTGTGATTGAGGATGTCTTCTCCATTAAATACCTTGGGGTATGGTTGTATTGTTATCTGGACTTCTCTACTCATGTGGACACCATCAACAGGAAGCTGCACCCTAAATTTGGGAACTTTACAGGAACAAAGCAAATACCCACTTCT
Organism: Neoceratodus forsteri; assembly: GCA_016271365.2. Lineage (NCBI taxonomy): Eukaryota > Metazoa > Chordata > Ceratodontiformes > Ceratodontidae > Neoceratodus > Neoceratodus forsteri. Next base: position 758,791,379 of record CM057452.1, read on the forward strand.
TGCTCATAAAGAGATTGTCATGAAGATGATTCTACCTATTCTTCATTATGGTGACATATATAGCACTGCTCCCAAGTCCACCCTTGCCAGGTGGGATCCCCTCTTACACTCCTTCTTCTGCTTTGCCCTGAATTACCTCCCTAGAATCCCCACTGTTCCTTGTGTTCATCACTCTCTTTGCCCTCCCTTGATATCAGGTGCCTTGATTATTGTGCCACCTTAGTCTTCAAATTCTGGCTGGGCTTCCTCCCCCCACCTTTTCTCCCTCCTCCCCCCTTCTACCTCCTCCTCACTTTCCAACTCTGATTCCCTCTGTCTCATTCTCCCCTCTTGTAAAAGCCTCTGTTGGTCAAGCTGCTTTCTCCATCTGCTTCCCCAAACTTTGGAGCACTTACCTGTTGCTGTGAACAATGCTTCCTCTTTCCTATCACTAAAATCTCTCCTCCATGACTTAACTACTCAATTCTGCAATTGCAACTGATCCTGGCTAATCACACTGCTCCTCCTTCCATAGTAGTCCCTCCCACTACTGTCCTAGTTTATTAGTCCATGTCTCCCTCTGCTATTGCCCTGTTGTTCTTGCAATCCACCTTCCCTCTCTCATTTTGCTGCCAGTTGTACTTTGCTGAACTGTTGCTATTGGTATGAGGTTGGTATGCTATGTGTTGCACTGCATACTTTATGCTTCCTCTAAATTGTCTACTGCATAATATTTTACTTTTATAATTATTATTGTTTTGCAATTGTGACATTACTGATGTAACTTATTACTGCACCCTCCACATCACTTTTGTCCCAGAACACATCTGGAAATGAGCTGTTAGCTCAGTATCTTTTACTACCTAACTAACTAACTAGTTTGCACCTTGCAGACTTTCCCCATGTTATGAAGTACCTTGGTGTGTGGGTGGATTACAGCCATAATTTTTTTCTCCCTCGTTGATCTAGTCCACAGAAAGCTTCTCCATAAACATGGTGTACTATATTACAACAAACACAGCTTCCAACTTCGGGTCTGCTGAGAGATTGTCCTCCAGATAAGGAGAGTCTATTGCTAGTTCCATGTGTCTGTTTGAAGTCCGTGGGGAATAGGTCCTTATCTCTGGCTTCCCTGAGCTTGTGGAACTTCCTACCATTACAATTACATTGGATCAGCTTGGTGGAGATCTTTAAAAGGGCCCTAAAAATGCATCTGTTCTCCATGGCTTTTAAGGGTACATTCTAATTTTAAAATGATTGGAGGGATCCTGATGTGTTTCTGATACTGTGATGTTACACTGTATAATCCATGTGCATGGGTTTACTTCTGCAGCACTTCCAGCCTTTGGGATAAGGTGCTACTGTATGTAAAATAAAGATGATAATGACGATCCTCCTGGTGTTTGATTCCATGGATGGGTATACAGTGCCACTCCAGCAACATCCATGTGAATTCTTGACCCTCATTTGCAATCTTTCTGCAGCCCGATCTTCAACTATTCTCTCCCCCCCACATATTATTGCACCTGTGCTCAAACTCTTCTTCCCTTTCATTGAATCTTGGTGCCTGTCCCACTGTGTTTTTTTCTCACTAAATTCTTGTTCAGTTCATTTCCCTGCTACTTCTCCTTTCTTATCTCTCCTTCTCATCCCTCCTCTTACTTTCTTTGCTTCTCTGACTCTGGCTTATTCTCTATGATGAGTTGTAAAACCTCTGCTGGGCAGACTGCATTCTCCTCCTCCTTTGGAACAACTTCTCCACAGCTTATCCACAGCTCTTTGTTCCTCCTCTTCCTCACTTACTTTTAAAGCTCACCTCCATGATATTTCTACTTACACCTGCTCCTGCAACTAGCCCCATTCTCTACCCTCACTACCAGCTTTACATCTCCTGCTCTTCCATCCTCCCGTTCATCTTCTTTTTTCCTCCTTCCTTCTATCCATACCCCATTTGCCTCTGAGTTTGCTATTGAATTTTATTTGAAACTGTATATGTATTCAACACATCAGAATTTTGCAAGCTGGTCTCTGAATTTTTGCTGCACCTTTGTGTACTAGTTCCTACCTCAAACACTGCATTATCTGCCCCTTATTGCAGTTGGAATTCAGCAGTCTCATGATTTTCTGCATTTGTTCTGTTTCTCATTTTCACTGTACCACTTTATTCTGATGTACTGCAAACTTACTTCACCTTAGCATTCCTTTCCTGATCAACAAATTGTGTCTAATTTCAGGGCAACTCAGGGGATCTTTTGAAGCTGGTGGAGACAGATTTTGTTCCCCTTCCCCACAGAAACATCACCTGAATCTCTGCTGAAGGGGAGGGCTTTTTTATAGCCTTCTATTTAAATCCCAAGGGTCTTGGACCCCCAGAAGCATGACCACTCATAAGTGCACAGTTCTGCAGGAGACTGTGAAGGAGGGTAACCGTCTAACTGCAGCTGGTAAGCACAAATTGTAGCTAATGTGTAGTGTTACTGACTATTGCTAAAACTGTTACACTCTAGTTTCTACCTATATAGGGTAAGATTATAAAATAGGCAAAGAGACAGTTAAGCTGTTTCAGGTGAGGTGTTACTGGTTACTTCTAATACTGTTAATCTTAGTTTCTGCCTGTATTGGATACGGTTATAAGACAGACAGTCGACACCCACAAATTAAAAAGTAACTCAGAAAGTTTTATAAACACTCAGCAGGCTAGAATGGTGCATTTAGTGAGTGGGGGAGGTAGTCAGCTGTGGGGATTGTGGACCACTTGTCTACAGGGCTATGCTTGGGAGGAGGGGACATTACCAAATATGTAGGACCTCTTGGAGCTCTATGCTTAGTTAGCAGCAGCAAGGGAAGAAATATCCCAGCTGCAACTTCAAAGGGTATGGGCATGGTGTACAGGAATAACAGATGAGTGGAACTAGTTCAAGGGACCAGGGAGTGTAGACCAACTAGACCAACAAAAAATTAAAAATACAAGACACCTGGGATATCAAAGAACTGTAATGTGGAAGTCATTCAAGAACCAAGATGGGTGGCAGTGTAAGATGTAGGATGATGTGCCTCAATGCCAAGGATCTAGGTAATAAAATTAGCTAATTCCAGGCACCGATGGCAGACTGGGCTGGATTTGGGAGCATTATGGAAACTTAGGCCAATAAGAACAATGACTGGGACCTGGCAGACACCAGATACATCTTCTATAGGAGTAACAGAGTGATGGGTAGATGTGGAGGGCTGGTCATTTACTTCAGGGAAGGTCAGAGACAGTAGAAGGTGCATCTATTGGAGGGAAAGAGGAAGCAGAATTACTGTGGGTATAGCTCACAAAGCATCACATTGAAAACTTTGCTTGGGGGTGATTTACAAGACACTAGGGCAGTGAGAGTACAGAGAGAAAGAAAGACAAGGAATTAAGAGCAAAAATAGAAAAGTAGGAGGCAAAAGGGGAGGTTGTAGTAGTAGTAGATTTCAGTCTGCCAGACATTGACTAGGCCATTCTAGTAGTCAACAAAATAGAAATGTTGCAGCGCTCACTCAAAAAAACCAAAGCCACCATAAATTCAACTGATTTGCTGATTTATTTTAAGCTCGCAGTGCGTGCCCCCAGCACCTCAGCTACTAGCCTTGCTGGGGGTGTAGATCATGATAATCATTGTGCTCATTTTATGCAATTCATAATCACGTGATATTATTGAATTGTAGAATTTCATCTTTTTTATAAAATTGTAACTAGTTACTAGTTAAGTTTGTGATTGGATAAAATGTCATTTTCAATGATATCACGTGATTATGAATTGTATAAAATAAGCATAATGATTATCAAGACCTACACCCCATGGAAGACTAGTAGCCGAGGCACTAGGGGCATGCACTGCGAGTTTAAAATAAATCAGCAAATCTGTTGAATTTATGGTGGCTTTGTTTTTTTTTTTTTGAGTGAGCGCTGCAACATTTCTATTTTGTTTTATACATTAGCAGCTGCTGATTTTGCAAGCAAACCACCACAGACTGAGCGCAGGACATTTTCTCTTTTTCATTCTAGTAGCCAGGAGTGCCAGAAGCCAGGCCTGATTGATACTTTTCAGGACTGCATACTGATGCAACAGGTCAGGAAACCCACTAGACAAGCAATCAACCATTCTCGAAATGGTACTCACCAACTCAGAAAGTGTAGATGGAGTGTGAGCTGGGGAACCTTGGGGTCCAATGACCACAATACTATATGGTTTGAGTTGGCTTGGGCACTAGTAAGACCTCATCTGACGGTGAGGTGCTAGACTTCAGAAGGGCAGATTTCAACCAAGTGAGGGAACAAGTTCTGGGTAGATTAGCTGTGGTAGACGGCATCAGATTGGAAAAAAGAAGGGAGATCATAAAAGGTTCAGTTCCATAACAATTAAAACATGCACAAGAACAATTATGAAGAGAAATAAGAATAAGAGACCAATGTGAGTCTCTGAAAAGGCTAGGACGTCAGAGAAGCTCAAAAGAAAGGCCATTATAAGGTACAAGGAAAAACAGGAGGATAAGGAATGGGGCGAGTATCAGGAAAAAACTGGAGATGCCAAGAGGACACTGAAGATTGCAATGGCAGACACAGAACTGCATATTGCAGAGGGGTCAACAGAGGGGAAAAACAGTGTTGTAGATATATAAGGGAAAAAAGAAAGATGGAATGAAGAATTGTCAGACTAAAGGATGGGGTAGTTTGTAGAGAATGGTAGGTAGAAAGCAGCTGTGCTGAATGACTGCTTCTGCTTGATGTTTATTACGGAGAACAGCAGGCCCTTGCCAGAGAGTGGCATAGAGGCAGCTAACAGAGGGGTCCCATAAATGAGGATGCAGAAGTATACTAGCAAAACATACTGAAAGGGGTTAACACCCTGAAGCTAAACAAAGCCAACTGGACATCCGAGGTTACTAAGGCAAATGGCATCGGTGTTAGCAGAACCCATGGTAGGGTTGTTCAATAGCACTTTGCAACAAGGGGTGGTTTCAAAGGACTAGAGGATGGCGGACATAGTCCTGTTACACAAGGAAGGATACAAGGTGCACCTGGGAATCTATAGACCTATTAGCCTTACTTCCTTGGCAGAGAAACTAATGGAGCCACTAGTCATACAGGTTCTAGCTGAATACCTGGAGAACAATGGGCTTCAGCACCAGAATGGGTTTGTGGCAGGGAGATCTTGTCAGATCAACCTGACAGTATTGTTTGACTGGGTGATCATGGTAGTTGACAAGCGGCATGCAGTAGACTTACTATACTTGTTGATTGGAGGGGAGTCATCAGAGAGTTATGTTGAATGGGGTCAGTTCAGGGGAAACAAATCTTCCCAGCATATTACAACGAGGATCTGTCCTGGCCCTGTCCTCTTCAGTATGTTTATTAGCAACATTGGAGAGGGAATCCATGGCCAGTTGCGTCTATTCATAGCTGGGACTAAATTCTGTGTTAGATTTAACAACATAAAGGGGATAAGGGAATGTCATAGAGACCTGCAAAGACTGGACATTCATTCCAAAGGCTGGCAACTTCAATTCAATGCAAAGTACAAAGTGATGCACTTAGGGAATTTATACACCACAACAGAGTATTGGATGAGATAGGTTCAGCATGATGCAACATCAGAGGAAAGAGACCTAGGAGTCATCATAAGTGACTCCCGTAAACAAACCTGCTAATGTAATAGAGCCTTCAGCAAGGCTAACAAACTGTTAGGATGCACTGGGAGAGGATTTGACCATAGGAAGCAGGAGGTACCATTACATCTCTATAGATCACTGGTAAGGCCACATATGGAGTCATGTGCCTGATTCTGGAGTCCCCAAACAAAAAAGGACAGAGACAAGCTAGAGACAGTATAATGCAGGGTGATCAAGATGATTCAGGACCAGGAAGGCAGATCCTATAAGAACTGACTAAAAGTGCTGAACAGATATTCACTCAAAACTAGATGGGGGGGGATGTGATAGAGACCTTCAAGTTCCTGAAAGGAATAAACAAGGTGAACTGTGAAAAGCTACTTTCCAGGGACAAAGAAGCTAGGACAGTGGGTTGTGAGTGGAGGTTAATGGGGGAAGATTTTAAAAAGATGTGAGGAAGTATTATTTTATAGAAAGAGTACTTGAGCCTTGGAATGCTCTCCTGGCAGAGGTGATAGGTGTCTGCACCATAAACGGCTAGAAATATAACTGGGATAGAGTTACGGGTATAGTAGTTACTCAGAAGGGTGAGGGAAGTGGAAACACGGAGAACAAAAAGGGAATAGGATAATCATAGACAGAATAAGACAACAGGTTCTGGGGTATGATAGGGTAATATGGGAAGTCTAGGCAGACCATCAATATTTTTCTTCCATCATCATCTGTGTTTCTGTGTAAATGAAAAATACATAATGTAACCATATATCAATGTTCATTATGATATCGGTAGAATAAATCTGGAAAGCTGATTGATTGAGGACCATGGAACCAGTACATCTGCATGGGAAAAATATTTTTTACCTCTTTGCCTGCAAAATCACTACATTATCAGCTTGTTAGGCAATAGCCATGCCAAATATGGCTGCCCTGGCATAAATGGCTTCCTTGGGTGCCTTGGTATCACCTCAGATACAGTTTAATTTTATAAGAAAAAAAGAAGAAATTCAAGCTCTCTTGCTCCCTTATTGGCTCCCATAGCTTCCATGTCATAATTAAAAAAAAAGAAAAAGAATCTTGAACTCTGTCCCTTAGAGGTTTCTACCTGCTTGGCATCTTCACTGCCTGCCAACTGACTACTCTATCAATAATCTTGATCCTGCTGATCCCAATCAAATTTTCAAACCCCAAGACTGGCTATCAAAGCTGCCTCTTTAACAATAAATTTGAAAGAGCCTCTGCTGACTATGGAGCATTGGAAAAAGGCTGAGATGGATATGTGATGTGCCAATAATCTTGCAGCATAAATCAAAGGCCCCAACATGACTAGCTTGACTGATAGGGATGAGGTTGGGTCCATAAACTAAAACTGTAAACAAAACTGTGCTTGCAATCTCACATTAAACACTGCTGTATCAACTACTGTATGCTGCCGCGAGTGTATCTCTCTCTGGCTACATGTATTTCACCCCTATGGCTTCATGTCACTGATGTTCTGACATCCTCTTGAAGCTGCCACATGCAGCACTGCCCTTCTTGTACTTGTGCTGCTGCCCATTCTTTCTCCTGGTTTTGTTAATGTAGTGGTGGCACAAACTACTTCCTGACTTTCAACAATGCAACTTCTAAGTAGGACTTTTTTCTTTTTACATAATATATATATGTTTTACTATTTTCAATTAACCAGTGCCATACATGCAATAAGGCATTCCATTAATTGATTGCTAAATAAAGTGAAACACAAATTTATATGAGTGTCCACTAGCAATTATTCATTGAACATTCACCTGGCTACCAGATTTTTACAACCTGGGTAAAGGTACAATGTGCAGAGTGCAACCCATGGTCCTCCACATGATGGCAAAGGATACTGATAAGTATGTGTTGTATGTGTATGTGTTTTAACTAAGAAATGCTGCATAGTGCAGACATAAATCAATGAATGCCCTTGCTGATAGATTGCACTTTAATAAGCTATGAAATTTCTGTACCAGTTCTGCCAGGAAAGTCAAAGCAGCTTATTTCCACAATAAATTCCTTTATCCCAGCTCTTACCCCAAAAAGTTTTGGAAAGTCATACATAGAGATGCAGCGAATTTAAATTTTGCCGGTGAAGTGAACGCGAGTGGGTACTTCGCGTTGTCACTTTGCTTCACGGAGTGGCCAGTATGAAATGCCCACTTTGCCTTGTTATTATTACTTTGCATTGTCATTCTGCCTTAACGCAAAGTAAGGCAGAGTGAGAACAATATTGGCAGCCCCCCACACACACAGTCACTAGAATTAATGTGCATCCCCAAAATGCTACTGTTGTCTTGTCTCCAGAAAATTCCCCAGTGCTGATGAAGTGAAATGAGAGCGTAACAGGAAATGCAAAGTCTCCCAGAATTAATGGCACACTCAGTCATCTGGGCAGTGGTCAGACATAGTCACCAGAATTAATGTTCATCCCCAAAATGCTACTGTCTTGTGTCCAGAAAATTCCCCAGTGCTGACCAAGTGAAATGAGAGTGTAACAAGACTTGCAAAGTCTCCCATCTTAGAGATGCAGCAAATTTAAATTCGGCCGGTGAAGTGCCCACGCGTTGTCACTTCGCTACGCAGAGTGGCCAGCATGAAATACCCACTTCCCTCGTTATTGTGATCATGACTTCTCATTGTTATTCCACCTTAACCTGAAGTAAGGCAAAGTGGCAACCATATTGGCAGCCCCCAGGCCCCCACACATCACATGGCTTACAGTACTGTAACTCGCATTCTGTACAAGAACGCTAATGCCTACAGCTGTAGTTCCCCGATGGCAATGACCCGTATCACAAATAGAGATGCAGCAAATTTAAATTCCACCAGCGGAGTGCCTGCAAAGTGGGCACTTCTCATTGTCGCTCTGTGGTCAATGCAAAAGGCTCACTTCACCTAGTAATTATTACTTTGTGTTGTCATTCGCCTTAACTCGAAGTAAGGTGAAGTGACAACAATATTTGGAAGCTCTTCACACACACAGTCACCAAAATTAATGTGCATCCCCAAAATGTTCATGTCTTGTGTCCAGAAAACTCCCCAGTACTGATGACGTGCAATGAGAGCACAAGAAATGCAAAGTCTCCCAAAATTAATAGCGCACTCAGATGTCATGCATTCAGTAGTCACACACAGTCACCAAAATTAATGTGCATCCCCAAAATGCTACTGAGAGTGTAACAAGAAATGCGAAGTCTCTCAGAATTAATGGTGTACTACAAAGCGCACAGACAGATTAAAAGTGCACTCGCACTCAAGACACAGATGCAAAGGCACAACAACACCTAACCAGTGCTCAAAAGTCACAAATCCAAATCTGAAAAAGAATACATTTTGCCGGTTTGGGGGGAGGGGGTTAGTGCACAGCAGTAACAGACAGTCCTCTACCAGTAAAGATACCACAAAGCAGTATAAAAAATTCATGCAGGTAAGGTGGATAGCAGGTTCACACTGCTGCAATTACTCTGTGGCACAATAAAAGGTGTCTTATTTAATGGCACACATCACACACACACTGACACACACTACAAGTAATGCATAGCAAATTGAAACCCTTTAGTAATATAACCAAATGTTTTAAACAAACTGAAATTATACACTGCTGCATCACAACAATCAGAAAAAAAATGTCAAGAATTACTGAAAATATTACTGTTCGTACATTAACACAGTTATACATGAAAAATATAACCAAAACAGAAAAGACTGCCTTTTTCTCCCAGTTAATCTACCTACACCACAGATACGCCCCTCCCCCAAAGCATACTTCACAGTACACAGCCTGACTGTTCTAAATTAACAACCCACACACAGACAATAAATATTCGATAATATGAGCACAGCATGGTTTCCTATACTCGACGTAGTAAATTGTGAGCAAAAAAAAAACAGCTCAAAAAGACTTTTTTAACAGCTTTTAGATGATTTGAATCAAAGATCTCTAAAAGGACACTGTCTCGAACTTCCACTACACACACACTACACAGAACTCCAGGGTCCAGGACTTGCCACCGCGCCCCCCCCCCCCTGCCTGCAGACAGTAAGTTATATGGCAAGAGAGGCAACAGCTGCAGGCGCCTGTGTTTAAACCCCGCCGGCACTGCATGCCGGCTCCCCACCGCCCCACCACCACCCTTGGTCAGCCCATTGTTTTATAGGGAATATCATGCTTTGCAAGAACCTATCAGCCCATTTTTCCACTTGCAGGTTATACTGGCTGAACACTAGGGGAACCTGCATGCCTAGCCTTCATCCTCTTGCATAGCAGTCTGTAAACATGCCTACTCTGTGTCTTGGAGTTCTCACTTTGCTCCTTTGTCCCATCTCCCCACATAAAATGACCACCAAAATCTTAGCAACTCCCTTCCTTATGAACATGTGAGCACAGTTCATCCCCTCCTGCCCCCATACCCCACTTCTGCCACCTAATCTCCATTGGCACACCTCACACTCTGAGCAACCCATCTACCCCACCCTCCACCGGGTACCCATGCCCCAGCAGCACACAGTAGCAGGTGGTACTACGCTTGACCAAGCGCTGCCACCCTTATCTCCCTACCCATTCCCTGCACTGCCGCCACCAGATCCTGCGCCGTCATCGGTCCCACCACTACTGCCGTAGTCCCTTCCCCATCTCTTCACCTACTCCTCCTGCTCTGGGAATGTCCACCCCTAACCCGGGTCCAGGTCCTTCTCCGTCGCCCCCAGGGCAGGGACTTTGTATTGCCTTCATGAATATCTGCAGTCTCCCAAGGGAAGATGGCTGTGCTCCAATGTGGGTCTCCCAGCATAAGCCCGACATTCTTGCCATAGTTGAAACCTGGCTCCTCACCTCGACACCAGACTCGACTGTCTCCCTCCTGGCTTTACCCTCTTTAGAGAGGATCGCGTGGGCAAGCGATGGCGCGGCTGTGCTGTCTACCTCACAAATTCCCTCCTGGGTCATGCTCTACCCGCCCTAACCTTGGCCATGGAGCACAAGCCATCACAATAAAATTACCCTGACCCGGACGAGGCCCACTCTACCTCACTACCACCTTGCCCCCCACGTGAGCAAAGCCTAGCTATCCTCTCCATCACTGACTACCTCACCACCCTGCCATGTGGGCTGAACAGCTCATCTTAGGTGACCTCAGCGTCAACTGGCTGGGCCCCAACTCAATGCGATTAAGGACAACTTCTTAGCCTAGACTAACCCAACATGAAACAACCCACAAATTAACCCATCAAGTGGGACCAGCTCTCTACTTGACGTCGTGTTCTCTAACCGTCCACAAAATAAAGGATCTTAGAGTCCTAACCAACTCCCTCAGTGACCACTCACCCATTCTCTGCTTCTGGTCCTCCCACACCTAAACACGCACCAAGCCACCCCCGTCGCTGTCTCCGCCCGGAAGGACTAAGCAAACTTAAACAGCACCTTGCCCAGCTCGATTGGTCCCGATCTCCCTTGCATCAGATATAGATAGCGCCCTAGCCTTTCTCGATAAGTGCCTTTTGTAAGGCCTGCGGCGTCTTCGCCCCTGTTATCACAACCCGCACTAAGAGGCAATGCTGCCTGGATTTCACCTTCCCTCCAGTGGCTTAAACTGCTGGCGATAACCTCTGGAATATTGCTGTTGAAACAGGCAGACCAGCAGATAGGCAAGCTTATAATACAGCTTCGCAACCAGTGCACCTGGGCATCCTGGCAAGCAAAAGCCCACTTCTACCAATCCACCCTGACTTCCTCCTGGGGCTCTGCTCGCTCCTTCTGGGATAACATGAAGGAATTAAATGGTACCCCGCCCTCCTCCTCTCAGGTGGTCATAAATGGTGCTATTAACACGGATCCCTCCTGTGTTGCCAACTGCCTGAGCAGCATCCTTCTCTGATCTAAGTGCTATCCTACCATCCCCTTCTCTTGACCCCATCCCAGCAACCAACCACCCAGATGTCTCCCGTCCCCTTTTACTTTAGAACTGTCTCCCCACAGGACGTCAAAACCGTCCTTCTAAAGCCTCTCCTCCCATAACCTGAGCTGTGACCCCTTGACTCCAAGATGCTCCGCCTAACCCTGGATGTCATGATTACCTCCCTCACGGACTTTATTAACCGCTCCTGTGCCTCGGCCAATTCCGAATGCATGGAAGATGGCGAAATCATCCCCATATATAAGAATGGAGATCGCACTGTGCCAAGCAATTACAGACCTATCTCCATCCTCCCCTCTCTCAAAGGCCCTGGAAAAATAGCATCCACGCCTTCGCAGCCTATCTTTCCACCTACAACATTCTGTGCCCTGAACAAACATGGCTTCCGCCCGGTCACAACACTACCACAGCTTTGCTGGAGTTATCCCACTATATACACTCGGCACTAGATGCCAGTGAGCTGGCCGGGGCAGTCTTCATCGACCTGTCCAAGGCCTTCGACACTGTAAGCCACCCGATGCTGCTTCAAATCCTCGATAAACTGGGGTTCTCAACCGGTCCGATGAGCTGGTTCACCAGCTACCTCTGTGGCAGATCTCAACACGTCAAACTAAATGGTTGCCTGTCCACAGCACTGCCCGTACGCTCTGGAGTACCACAAGGCTCTATTCTGGGCCCCACTCTGTTCAGCCTCTTCTTAAACTCCCTTCCCAGCTCTTGCTCAGGCAAAATACTACTATATGCTGACGATGCAGCCTTGGTGCCTCCCACTCCGACCCACTCACACTCCAGCACTCCCTGCAACTCTACTTCAACCAGGCTGAAAAATGGTTCCTCGACCATCGCCTGGTCCTGAACCTCAAGAAAACAAAGACCATGATCTTTGCCCACCGGCAAAGTAACTTCAAAAATGCTCCGCTCTGCATCCTTCCCAGCACCCTTCACCCCCTTGAACAGGTAACCACGTACAAATACCTGGGCATCACCTTCGACTCGGCGTTCTCCTTCCATGCCCACATCCATGCCTTATCCTCAGCCATGAATACCCGTATTGGGCTCCTCTATCGCCACAAGGACTGCCTCCCCGAATTCGCCCTACGGCTGGCAATCACTTCCTCCATCCTATCTTTGGTTGACTATGGCCTCCCCACCTATGCTGTCGCTGACCCCACTGCTCTCACAAAAATCCAGACATCTATCAACAAAGCCTGCAGGCTCCTGACTGGTGCCCCAAGGAGAACGCACACATGCCAACTCTACTCCATCACTAACATACTCAATCTTGAAGAACGGCTGCAATATTACACCTGCATACTAACCAAAAAATCCCTACTTGGGCTCTGTCCCTCCGGTGTCACCGCACTGCTGTCACGGGCCTCCCATTCGGTCGCTACCCGTAGGGGTACCAGTGCCACGTTCCAGGTGCCTAGAGCTAGGACCTCCCTCGCCCAAAGGTCCTTTCATCACAGAGCGCCATCCTGGTATAACTCCTTCCCCTCGCATGTCACTAGCACCGCTAAAATTGGCCAATTCAAAATCGCCCTTCGCAAACACCTCATTAGCTCACGGAGATGTACGATTCATCCCAGAGCCTATTATGAGTGCCTTCTGACTTACTCAGCTACTTCAGGACTAAGAATATAACACTGCCTGAGTTTTGCCTACAGTCAATCAAATGCGACATTGTATCCTGGATGTCCCCTTGGGAACCCGATGACCTCTTGTGGGTTCTCATGAAACTCCAAATACTTAAATGGCAATTTGAGGATTTTAATGATTCTGTACTGTATGTTGCATGTAATTCACCTGTACTGTTCTCCTCTGTATTACGCACATTTAGATTGTTCCCCTCCCTGTGACGAGGTGCCTTTGTAAATGAGTCTCTGACTCAAAGGTTGTAAATCCGATATTTGTCTAAAATAAAAAAAAAATAAAAAAAAAGAACTGAGGCTGTGCAGAACAATCTAGAGCCCATGTGACCTGCAATCCCATAAAGCACTGCAAAATTCTCCTTTGGAGCTCAAGAACAAGGTTTAGTGAGGCGAAGTACATTCATTTCAATGTACTTTGCCTTAAAATTGGTGGAGAAGTGGCTTAGGGAAGGCAGAATAACACAAAGTCATTGTTTCCAATGGACTTCACCTTCCCCATGATAACGTGAAGTGTTGCGGAGCACCCTCATTAGATTCTATGTTTCTCCACAAATCGCCATGGGCGAAATTTAAACCATAGCCCACCACTAGTCATACATAACCTCCTGAACCCAGCAGCAGATTGTCCTCTAGGCCTGCCACTATCTATAGCTCTTATCAATAGACTGGCAACCTTGCTATTTCTAATGAACTAAGCCAATACTTCACTGATGGCCCTAAATCTCTGCTTGTGTGTTTACAGGATGGTGCTTTTGATCTACAGCTTCCCTTCTCAGCAAACTGTAATAAGATCTTATTTGTATTCTCCCTTTGTAAAGAAATTGAATGTTTTCAATGATATTTGGTGGTTAGTGACCCCATTGCTAGTACTGGGATTGATGAATTACTACAGAGTTTAATTCACTTAGTGCTCCTACTATTGTTATGCAGTTGACACATGTTTTAACTGTTTACTGGCTACTGGTACATTTATTTCTGTATGGAAAAGTGCTCATGTCATTCCCCTTTATAAAGGTGGTGCTGCTGATAATCTTAACAACTATTGCCCAGTCCTCCTTTTACGCCTGCTCTCTAAAATACTAGAAAGGTTAATCAGTGTGGAGCTTACCACTTTCTAATAGGGCTCTGGAGGCAACTTCATTGATCTTTCAACATAGGAAATCCCTCCCTTTTAATTTGTAAACTTGAGGCTTCTCATGTTACAGGTATATCATTCTCTAGCTGAGGTCATATTAATCCAGTTGCCTGCAGGCTATGAATGTTGGGCAGTCTGTCATCCTCACTTCCTATTATACTGGTGATCTGCAAGGTTCATAGCTGAGGCTACTCCTTTCTCAATCTTTGCTAATGACCTTCCTACCTTTGCTAAAGATGATAGGAAACAGTTTGTACACCCCCAGGAGCTCTCTAGTTGTTCTTTTATTGTCTACTCAGTATTCTGATGTTTTTGACCTTTTTAATTAAATTAATAACCTAATTTTGTTGCCTTTTTAAGGACCCTGAATCCCTCTCTCTTCAGCAGTTGCTGTTCTCTCTTTTCATACCGTCTGAACATTCTATGACATCACAAACAGCTTTCCAGGCCATTCAGCTCAATAGCATGGCATGGGAGTTTCTGATGTCATAGAATGTCTTAGAAATATGAAAATCAAGAGCAATAGCTGGTGAGGAAAGTGGAACTCAGTGTAGACCTGAGGGCACCCCAAAGCTAGATTATTTATTTATCAAAAAATCATCAAAGCATATCAGAATACATAACTGGCATGGAAAGGAAGATGGAAGGGCAGTTAACTATGTAAAAATCATTTCCTGTCTCCTTTAACACCTGCAATATACACTTGTATGCAGATGATACTGGCTTTTATACCTCCGGCCTCAGGTCTATAGGCCCATTCACACAGGCAATTTTGAGCCATCATTGGTGGTGTAGAATGGTCAGATCGGTGCCACTGCGACCGTATGAACAGCACCATTTTACCAAATTTGCATTCCATGGTGGTGTGAGTGTGATCCCCCCTTTTCTGCAATTGTGTTGTGTTTTTGCAGTTTTCCTTGTCTGTCTGAACAGCCATACCACTGACATCAAATCATAGGCTTCCCTCATCTTACACTGCTGCTTGCTTTTCAAGTTATCTTTCTGCTAGACTGGGAAGTGAACCAGAAGCCCTTTCATACAACAGCCGTGCAGAGGAGTTTGTTATCTGTGTGTCTGATCATTAATATTTTTTGTGAAAAATTGATAACTTAACAACCCTTAATGTGGGTAAATGCTATTATTTACAATGGTTTTCATGAAGTTTGAAGGTTGTTGATCCAGACAACATGTCAACTAACCTCACCAGATTAGTTGGCATGTTGTCTGTACCTGTGACCTCCAAACTTAGCAAAAACCATTGTAAATAATAGCATTTGTCCTCACTAAGGGTGGTTTAAGTAATCAGTTTTACCTAAGAAATATTAATGATCTGTCTAATAGCTAAACATTTCAAACCACACTGCACGACCGACTGCTTTCTGCTTGCTGCTGGTCACAGGCTGTGATGTGGGAGCATGTCACACGCAGAACACCATGACCCCTCCACCACCGGAACAGTGCTTGAAACACTAGAATGATAAAAATCAAACTAAACATTGGTAGAGACCAATGCCATGTGAATGCTGCTATGCAACATTTCAGAAAATCACACTGGGTCGATTTGGTCGGAGCTGTTGCAGCAATTCACAATGTGAACAAGCCTTTTGGTCATTAAACAAAACTTACAAAGTGATTTTACTTACTTACAAAACTGGTTCTCTGATAATCACCCTGTAATAAATCAGAAGAACTCTGTTAACTTGCTATTTGGGTCCAAACATTGGCTGAGTAACTCTAATCCTCTAAGTACAGGATCCTGTGGCAATGCTGTATTAGATAATGTGACACAATGGGTGCTATTCATCAATGGTGTGGATGGGCTATGCACTGCATAACCCAGGCACAAAGCCCATCCGCACCCATATGAACCCACCCCAGCATGCCCAAACTAGTTACACCCCCTCGCCCACACCAGATCCCAGGCCCAGCGTGGAGCGCCATGCATTGGTGGGCCAAGGACACCGTTGGGGTGGGTGTTTTGGCACTCCACCCCATGCACGAACGGGTGGAGTGCCATACACAGGTTGCCGGCAGCTGTGTGTCTGGACACCAGACATACTGGCTATGTGCTCCCTCCAGTCGCCGCCGCAAGACCCATTGGTTCTGGTGGGGGGGGGTCATTGGAGACCCCAAGGAACATGCCCCTGTGGTTGGGGGATGGTGAATGGGGTTGGGGTGGGAGGCCAACACATGCCCCCCTGGCTGCATTGCTAGTGCTCAATGCCCCCCAGGCAAGATGGTGCCTTACTGGCACAAGGGATCCACCACAGGTCCAGGTAGGGCAGCTGATTGGTTGACGCCCGGGCTCACATCTCCACCCCTATGCATCTCCGTACTTGGGGGGGGTAGGGACATGGAACAGAGCCAGGCAGAGACCGCTTCTTCATGAATGCGTTCCCCATGTTGTTCTCCCACAGGTGCAGAGCTGCATGTGCATTGCATGCCTGCTCCACACCCATAGGTGCATAGGCCAAAATATAAGTATCTTGATCTGTTACTTGATCAAGAGCTTAACTTTACTGCACCTAAGAAATCAAGTCTCTCCCTTTATACAAGGAAACATGCTGTAAAGGAAACTTTGAATTATGGTGATGTTGACTGTGCAGCTGCCCCTAAATTGACTCTGTCTGAAAGTGATTGCCTCTACAGTGTATTTTGTTGATTTCCCTTGAGTTTCACTCCCTGCACACACCATTGCATAATGTATCTAAACCTAGGCTGGACTAGTTCGAACCTTAGATATGCAAGCCATACTTTACTCTGAGGTGCCAAATTCTGGGTAATAAACTTCCTGTCTGTCTCAATTATTTATTTACTCCAGCCACAAACCCTGCCTACCTGTTACCAATGATGAAAGTGAAAAGCAACGCACAGGAACTCAATTCCTGTACCTTTTTCTGCAGTATGATTGCAGTTTATGTACTTCCTCCCATGATACTGGAACATTTTTTATTTGATTTTATTTTATGTTACTCTTTGGTAACCAGTTAAGGCCCACTAGGCACAAGTGCCTGTTTTCAGGGGTGACCTGGGAGCACTGGGCAGTTAAGTGACCTGCTCAGAGTCACACAGTGTGCAAGTGGAGGTTGTGAGAATCAAACCCAGGTCTGGTCTGCTGGATGTACCAAGCTTGTTCACACCTTGTTACTCTAACCTCTAGGCTATACTGCCAGCCCAAATGGCAATGACATGAAAGTCTTGAAACTGTAACATAATAACATTTTCTGTGCTACTGTCCTGACATCTGAGGCCAGATACTGAGTAATGGGCAAAAGCGGAGCACGAAAGTTTGCACACTGCTTGCCCTTGCCCATGATCTCAAGGATGCTATATTCAGTGGGATATCACACTGACATTATCTGAATGAATATAGGGCCTTATCAGGGCAGCACAAAGTTGAGTACTGCTACCCTGACATGATCTAGGCTGTATGCAGTCCATACCAATGTGCATAGTGCTGCGCCCCCAGACCTTTTAATGCCAGGAGACCCCTAGTGTGATATTCAACTTGGACCATGCAAATGAGCTCACTGGGCATGCAAACTGCTAAGGGGCCATATACATGCCCATTATGGGCTCATTTGTGTGGGAAGCTGTGGCAGGTTTGCCCCTCCCCTGTGGCCAGCCACCACATCAGGCATGGTGGTGACCCCACCCTGATCTCCCATCCCTGCACATATTTAAGTATTCCCTGGTGTCCAGTGGTACCTTCCACCCTCTGATCCCCTCTGATCCCTATCCCCATGCACGTTTACATATTCTTTGGTGTCTAGTGGCACCCCCAACCTCTGATCCCTGTCCTATACATGTTTACATAATCCTTTGGTGTCTAGTGGTACTTCCCACCCTCTGATCCTCATGCTGTAGATGTTTAAATATTCTCTGGTGTCTAGTGGCACCACTGCACTCTGATCTCTGTCCCTGTACATATTTAAATATCTCCTCATTTCTTGTGGCACTCCACCAATCCCCATCCCCATACTCCATTAAGCATTGCCTGGTGTCTAATGGGACCTGGCCCCCTCTGATCCCCATCTTCATACATGTTTAAATATTCTCTGGTGTCGGGGGATCACGTGATGTGCTAGTGCCGTGAAGACGTTCGGAGCGCTACTCCCGGGCCGACTCAACCTCTAAACTAGTTCAAAATTCCCCGATTAGCGTTAACGGGCTGACACTTCTCAATAAAACCGGCAGCTGATTGTTGGACTTACCGAAAAGTCGCTCAGTTCGGTATTCCGCTTTGGCAGCGCGAGTGAACCCTCCTGTGCTGCAGTACCGAGGATGGAATCAGGAAGCCCCGAACTCTCCGACGCACGAGCGCAGCCCTCCAAATGCCCGAAACCCCCCTCACCAGTGCCAGAAGAACGGGAGGCATGTTTGGGTGCAGAGGAGAAAGGCCAGATCCCTCCGGATGATCTAGCTGAAATTAAATCGCTCCTCCGAGGGCTGGTAGCCGATTTTGCTACTATTAAACCTACTCTTAACGTTCTGGCACAGAGAGTAGGGGATCTGGAAGCTAGAGCTGCCTCGCAAGACAGGAAAACGTCTGCACATGAGCAGGAGTTGGTGGCCTTAAGGAGACAGGTGAAAAATTGGAGAGAGAGTAGATGATCAAGAATCTCGCAGCAGAAGGAATAACTTGATTCTGGCTGGTCTACCAGAGCGCTCTGAGGGTGCGGACTGTATCACCTTTATTCAGGGGCTGCTTTTAAAGATCCTGGGCCCTAAGCACCTTATGGAGAGGCATATAATATTGAGAGGGCACATCGGTCTCTGAGAGAGACCTCACAGGGCTCACCTCCAGGGTTATCATAATGCGCTTCCTGAACTTTAGGAGAAGACCCACGTTCTTATGAGAGCGAGAGCCCTTAAAATTTGCATTGGAATGGAGCTGCAATCTGGCTTTTTCAGGATCAGACACCTGCCATCCGTGAAAACAGAAAGAATATATTGACATTAAAAAGAAGCTTTATTTAGCAGGTGTGAAGTTTGGATGCAACATCCAGCTACTCTGGTGGTCAAGTTGCAATCGGAGACCGGAGGTTTTTGACAGCGAGGATGCTGCGGAGGGGCTGAAGCTGAACTTCGGATCTGTTCAGGCGGCAACCTGAATCTATGTCTTGGGAGAAGTCCGTGGATGTGGCTGAAGTCTGTTTTCCAGTTATGTTACTTTGGAATAAGGCCTTTATTAGTGCTATAGTACAATGCTCCCTGAGGATCTTGGAGACTGTGACTTTTGTTTTAAAGCCTTAATGAGGGTGGAGTTATGTGTTGGGACCACAGAAGAAGTATGAGAGGGGGGAAGGGGCTTTCAAATAAAAATATTGATTTTCCTGGTAATGGGGAATAGAAGCTTGACTTGGGTTATTTCGGGGTTGGAGGGGACTAGGGAGCACGCTCAGTGGCTGGCTCATCTCGTTTTCGACGGTGGTTAGGAGGATGATCAGCGGATCGGGGGTAGTGCCAAAAGGGGTGGGGGTTGGGGAGGGGAAGAGAGAGGTCCAAATTGCAGACTTTGAATGTTTCTTCCTTTTTTTCCTTAGCTGGCAGCCGGGGCTGGGAGGTATGGGGTGTAGTACATTAATATGTTTACGGTCAACATTTTATCTTGGAACGTTAAAGGCCTTAGAGGGAGGAAAAAGAGACTAGTGATTCTAAAATACATTTCACAGATAGGGGCTCAAATTGCTTTGCTGCAGGAAACCCACCTGTTAAAGGAAGAGTTAATGCTCTTGAGAAGGCTATGGGTGGGTCAAGTTTTTGGAGAGGGGCACGCCAAAACTTCAAGGGGCGTTGCGATTTTGATCGCAAAGAGCTGTCCGTTTGTTCCTTTGCAATATAAAATACGGGAGGATGCACGGGCAGTCTTTGTCACGGGTACTATTATGGGAAGGCTAATAACAATTACTTCTGTATATGGGCCAACTCCCCCTAACCCTGATTTTTTTCTCCTCCCTGGAATTAGACCTCACTAGCTTCTCAGCTCACCCGCTAATTATGGCAGGGGATTGGAATCTCTGCTTTAGTAACCTGGTGGATAGGAGCCCCCCCTCTAAAAAAACGCCTTCTAGAGCGCAGGTGTCTTTGGCCAGATTTCTGGAGGTGGCAGCATTGACAGATCCCTTTTGGAAGTTTAAACAAGGAGATGGTAATATGACCTTCTATTCAGGGGTGCATAAAACTCAAACACGAATCGATTTCTTCTTGGTTAATCAGGAGGCCCTACGAGGGGTTAAGAAACTATTTACTCATAGTAGAATTTTGTCTGACCATTCTCCATTACAGATGTGTTGGGTATTGGAGTCTGTTCTGACAAAACCGCTCAGGTGGAGATTGGATGAATCTCTTTTCTTAGAAGACAATATGTTATCTCGTCTGGAGGAATCTCTTAGGGATATTATTCTGACCCAGATCCCTACCCTGGACAATAGGAATTTAGCATGGCCTACTTGTAAAGTCCTATATACCAGTATAGCTCAGACCCTCTCCATTAGGATGAATAAGATGAGGAAAGCAAGGGAGGAATTCATTGGGGGTGCTATTAATTCACTTGCCCCTTGAGGGAACTAGGAGGAGGTGGATAGAGAACTTCGAGAACTGAGGGACGAGCTGGACGGACATTATGTACTACAAATTGGAGGCTTGGACTGAAAGGCTTCAAGCTGAATATCTTTTGCAAGGGGACTTGCCCAGTAGGCTTCTTGCAAGCAGGGTAAGAGAATGGGAGGCTGCTCGCATGATACCATATTTGGAATACCGGGGGGGGAATTGATCACAGACCCACAGGATATGGCAGATGTTTTTGCTGATTATTTTACAGATTTATATCAGGGGGCATCAGGTAGCACTGAGGAGTATGTGCGGGAGTTTCTGGAGAGTATTGCCTTACCAAGACTGGAGCAAGAACAAGCCCAGGCCTTGGTAATACCTATATCGGAGGCTGAAATATGTGATGCAATTAACACCATGCCTAGGGGTAAGACTAGAGGTCCAGATGGTCTTTCAGCTGGGTTTTATAAAGCCCACTTGAAGAGTCTCATACCTTTACTCCTTGAGCTTTTTTCTGGTATTTTGTCTGATGGAGTCCCCCATTTGCCGCTATATCAAGCTTATATTACACTTATTCCTAAACCAGATAAGCCCCGTGAAACACCAGGGGAGTTATAGGCCTATTGCCCTCTTGAACCAGGACATCAAATTGTTATCTAAAATATTGGCCAATAGAATTTTAAAGATAGCTCCTCGGATTATTAGCCAAGACCAGGTTGGTTTTATGCCGGGCAGGGGGGGGCTCATGATGCCTTGCGTAAGCTTCACCATGTCCTTTTGGAAGCCTCCAGCTCTTGTTTGGATATGGCGCTTTTCTCCTTGGATGCTGAGAAGGCCTTTTACCGGGTCTCCCATTCCTTTCTATTTGCCACCATGGAGAGGATGGGCTTCCCGGAGGGTCTTCTCAGGGGTATTAGGAATCTCTATGCTATACCTACGGCCAGGGTCCTTTGTAATGGCTTTTTGTCAAAGGAATTCCATCTCAACAATGGAACCAGGCAGGGTTGCCCCCTCTCCCCAATTTTATTTAATATTTACCTGGAGCCTCTTTTGCGGGTGATTCAATCGGACCCTGAAATACGGGAGATTGTGGTTAAGGGGAGGGAACTGAAGTTTTCGGTTTTTGCAGACGATATTCTTCTGCATCTTTGTGACCCGGTGAAGAGTTTTGATAGGGTTCTGGAGGTTATAAAGAGATTCTCGGTAGTCTCGAATTATAAGTTAAACTTGACTAAGACACAGGTCCTCCCCCTTACCTCACATGTATTTAAGGCAGACTTTGACCACCTCCACCTAAAGTGGGCTCCAGATGGTATTGACTATCTGGGTATTCGGGTTACTCCTAATTTTCAGCAAGGTGTAGAAGCAAATCTGAACAAAGTATTAGTAGCAGCTAGGGCTGACTTGGATAGGTGGAACAAGCTCCCCCCTAAATTTGACAGCTAGAATAGGATTAATTAAAATGAATCTATTGCCTAGATTTTTGTATCCTATATATTTGTCCCCCTATAATATTCCTAAGTCCTGGTTTATTAGAATACAAAAACTTTTTTCTAATTTTTTATGGAATTCCAAGCCTCCGAGGAGGAAACATGTGGTTTTGCGACTTCCTTTTAGTTCAGGGGGGCTCAAAATTCCAGATCTCTACTTATATTACGTAGCTGGGCAACTATTGATAATGACCCGTGAATAGCACCAGGAGGAGGAAGTACGCCAACTTGGTTACATATTGAACAGCAAATTTTGAGAGATAAGGGTATCTCCCTGATTCATTGCTCTTTACTAATCGGATCTCTCCCTGATGTGGGTAATGATTCCCCAATAGTTAAGACAGTCCTGGCTTGGTGGGCTCTTTTGTCCCCACTCCGTAAGAAGCTCCAGAAGGGCTGTAGAGGTCAATCTATTTTAGGTAATCCTAACATGACTATTGGTGGCCGACTTATTAGGGACTCCTGGGCTCCACAGTTAGCTCATTTTGTTTGGTCAGACTTGATTCTAGACGATAAAGTCGTGTTTCCACCTCAATGTAGTGGTATCAATTTTTTTAAGAAGATTCAGATTACCAAAATGTTACAGAGAATGCAGAGGGATAATAGAAACATTGAAACATAGAAACATAGAAACATAGAAATTGACGGCAGATAAGGACCTCAAGGCCCATCCAGTCTGCCCATTTCTTTTTCTACCTTATAAATGTGCCATTGGCCTTTGCTCTGTCAGTGACCCATCTATTCATAGTCATTTGTATTGCTCCCTTATGCCTATCCCATGCCTGTTTGAAGCCCTGCACTGTATTCATAGCCACTCACTTCTGTGGTAAGCCATTCCATGCATCTACCACCCTTTCTGTGAAAAAGAATTTCCTCACATTCCCCTTAATCGGCCTCCTCTAATCTCATGCTGTGTCCTCTTGTCCTGCTATTTTTCTTATATTTAAACATATGTTAGACTCTTTCACCTTGTTTATGCCCTTAAGGTGTTTGAATGCCTCGATCATATCACCTCTCTCCTCCTTTGCTCAAGGGTATACATATTGAGCTCCATTAATCTGTCTCATATGTCTTCTGATGCAGTCCCTGCACCATTTTGGTTGCCCTTCTCTGACTGCCTCAATTTGGTTAATGTCCTTGTGAAGGTGTGGCCTCCAATACTGCACGCAGTACTCCAGATGGGGCCTAACTAATGTCTTGTACAGAGGATTACCTCCCTATCGACTTGAGATACTCCCTACTAATACACCCTAACACCCCCCTAGCCTTACCTACTGCTTTAGAGGTCTGCTTGGATGATTTTAGGTCATCAGTGATGATGATGCCCAAGTCTCTTTCTTCCTTTGTGACTGCTAGCAACTCCCCTCCCAGCCTATAAGTGGCTTCAGGGTTTCTCTTCCCTATGTGCATGATTTTGCACTTCTTTGCATTAAATCCCAGTTGCCACTCTTCTGACCATTCTGCTAGTTTATCCAGATCTCTTCTCCATTCTCCCACCCCATCTGGATCATCTACTCTGTTGCAGATCTTGGTGTCATCTGCAAACAGACAAGCCTTACCCTCTAGTCCATCTGCGAGGTCACTAATGAAGATGTTGAATAGGACTGGCCCCAGGACTGATCCCTGAGGTACCCCACTTGTGACTTGCATCTCTTCTGACTGTATACCATTTACCACCACTCTCTGTTTTCTGCCAGTCAACCAGTTTGCTACCCAGCTGACCAACTTCTGACCCACCCCGAGCCTACCTAGCTTATTTATCAATCTTCTATGTGGAACAGTGTCAAAAGCTTTGCTGAAGTCATGGTAGGCGACATCAACTGCTCCCCCTTGGTCCACCACTCTGGTTACCCAGTCAAAGAAATCTATGAGATTAGTTTGACAGGACCTTCCTTTTGTAAAACCATGCTGTCTTGGATCCTGTGCCCCTATGGATTCCAGGTGTTGCACTATCCTTTCCTTAAGGAGTGCCTCCATAATATTGCCCACTACTGAGGTAAGACTGACCGGTCTGTAGTTCCCCGCCTCCTCCCTGCTACCACTTTTGTGGAGCGGGATCACATGAGCCCTTCTCCAGTCTTCTGGGACCTCTCCTGTGCTCAGAGACTCACTAAACAATTCTGCTAATGGCTCTGCTAGTTCCTCCTTTAGCTCCTTAAGTACCCTGGGATGTATGCCGTCAGGTCCCATTGCCTTATCCACCCTGACCTTAGCAAGCTCTTGTATTTGTTATTTGTTTAGCAGGGACTCCATTTACTTGGGACAATCTTAAGGGAATTAACTGTGCTCGTAAGCCTCTGTCAATGATGTATAAGGTGCTTCTTGACTTCTTTAGTAAGGAGGTTTCGGCGAAGGTGGCCTACTGGGAGAAGAAGGATACCCTACTGAGGCCGGACTGGGAGACAATATGGAAAAGTGTGGCTTACATACCTATACCCAAATTTAGAACTATGCAATTTTTCATTTTTTCTAATTTGTATTTTACCCCAGCCAAACTTTGTGCTAGGAAGCTTGGACAGACAGATCTATGTTTTAGGTGTGGTTTGAGTCCGGGAGATACACTACATATATTTTGGGACTGTCCTAGGATATACCCAATCTGGGTTTTAATTAAGCAGAATATGGACCCCTTTTAAACTATGTAGACTACATCTCACCTAAGGTCTGTATTTTGGGGGATATGACTCAAATCCCGGGATCGCAGATCAAGTATCATATTGCCCTGATGTCTGCCCTGGTTAAAGCTTATGTGTTGAGGCACTGGAAAAGTGACTGTATTTATTCATATGACCGCTGGCTAGCGGATCTTCTGAGGGTACTAGGAAGGATTAAGCGCCACTTGTCTCGAAATGGGAAAAAGGGAACATATGATAAGAGGTGGCGAATTTTAGAGGCTATCTACTCGACCCAGCTCTAGCCTCCCTGCCATTGGTCTGTCTGTCTAAGTGTAGCTTTTGAAGTGGTGGATATTCATATTATCTATGATTGAATATTTACACTTGGTGTATCCTTGTTTTCTTTATCTCTAGGTTTAGAGATCTGTATGTTCTAGAACCAATTTCCTTCCTCTTTTTTTTTTTTCTTTATCATTGTACATTAATTAGATAGGACCTGGACTGCCAAGCAAGGGGTTTTATTTTTCTTTTGGGGCGCTCTCTCTTTCTCAGGACACAGCTGCGGGAACATCCTCCCCCTGACTAAAGGGGTTTTGGGAACTATAGGACTGGTGGACTAATTCCAGCCTTTACACTTTGAGGTTCTCTTTTTTCTTTAATACCCAGTCCCAACTTGGTACCTTCTGGTTCTTTTTCCCTCAATGTGGGTAGTGGTGACCTGGTTTTTGTGTCTGGATAGGGGCTGGCAGTTCTCTGCAGCTGTGATTGTATATTGTTTTTGTACATAGTTTGCCTACCCAGTTTTAGGGGTGGGCACCCGGGATCCTGGGGTTTGTTGTGTATGTTTGTTTGTATGTTCATGCAAAATACAATAAAGATACTTTAAAAAAAAAATTCTCTGGTGTCTAGTGGCACCTTCTGCCCTCTGATCCCCATCCCTGTGCATATGTAAGTATTCTGTGGTGTCTAGTGGCATCCCCTACTCTCCGATCCCCACCTTGCACTTTGTTAATAATTTTCTAGTCACTAGTGGCACCCCCACCATCCAATCACCTGCCACTGTGTCAGACAGGCTGTCTAGTGGCTCCCTGCACTACCAGCACTGAGCAAACCACTCAGCCACCCTGTTAACACTGTTGCTGATGCCATACAGACCCAATATGGTGACCAGCACACCCTCCCTCTCATCACCTCGGGTGGCTGTCATGTGGACTAACAGGGAGTGTGCATCCTGTGTACTGTAAAGGGAGTGCATGTACTGCATGCTAGTTCATATGGCAGCCAGCTGAGACAGAGAGAGGAGGGCTGTGCCAGTCACAGTATCTGATCCGCGTGGCACTGGTAACAATTGTTAATGGTGTTGCAGGGTGGTTTTCTTGATGTCAGCAGTGTGTGGAGGCCACTAGACAGCTTTTCTGACATGGCAGCAGGTGATCAGAGGGTGAGGAGTACCACTACACACTAGGGAATATTCAATTGAGTAAGGGGATGGGGACCGGAGGGTGGGGTAGGTGCCACTAGACACCAGGGAACATTTAAACATTTATGGGGACAGGGATCAGAGGGTGGGGGTTGCCACTAGTCACAAGAGAATACTTAATGGAGTATGAGGACAGGGACTGGAGGGTGGGGTGGGTTTTGTCACTACTTACCAGGGAATATTTAAACATGTAAGAGGATGGGGATCAGAGGGCAGGGGTTGCCACTAGATAACCAAGGAATACTAACAGAGTAACGGGACAGGGATTAGAGGGTAGGGGTGCTACTAAACACTGGTGAATATTTAAACATTTATGGGGACAGGGATGAGAGGGTGGCGTTGCAACTACACACAAGGGAATACTTAATGGAGTGTGAGAACAGGGATTGGAGGGTGGGTGGGGGTGCCACTAGACTCCAGAAAATATTTAAATATGTAAGAGGATGGAGATCAGAGGGCAGGGGGGCACTAGATACCAGGGAATACTTAAAGAGCTGCTGACACGGAGCCTCCATGTCCCCTATGAGCAATCCTCTATGCTTAAAAATAAATGTACCTGTGGTGAAATTTCCAAGTTCTCAGAGTTTTTCTTTCTTTTCCCATTTGTTCTAAGTGCCCCATTGCTGCGTGCTCATGAGCAGTACAGCCACAATGTTCCGAAGCGGCTTGCGTTTTTACATCATCTAGGGAAGTTCTCTAGCAGGCTGGATCAAGTGACAAATTCAATCTGAAGTAAAGCGCTGTCTCGCTATTAATTTTAGCATTTATACTGTTAAATCAGAGTATTTTCAGGTATTTTCACATTCTATGTGTGTAACCATATTTATTTGTCTACTGTCAACCCCTTATGATCTACTTTTCTCATTGTCATTTCTTTTCTTATCTTGTTGGCAGTACCATTCAATTATCTCAGTGAGACCACATAGCAGAATGGGTTCTATATGAAATTACTGGGGAAGTACAAATTTTTCTCTGTAAAGATTGATGTAAAATAACTTGTGAATGCATAGTGGTTTATGATATTCACTGAAAGTACAGATGTATTTCGATGCTGAAATCATCTCTCATATAGAGGTCAACTGGATCATGTTTAATTGTGGACAATGCAAATTGACATCTGTTGTGGCTAGTGTAAAACTTCATTACTGTTAACTGTGACAACTATGAAAATAGTTCTGTACTCCTGAAATGCAGTTATTTGTTAAAAGTAGCAGGTACCTGTAACATGAATAGCCTTTGTTTATATGGTGTATGGCAGCTCAATTCTGAAATATGATCCTACTGTACTACTCTTACTTTGCAGTCATAATGTCATACTGTCCCTCACTGTGTTTGTGTCCTGATAATATTCTAGTGTGTCAGAAATTGTGACTATGTACATGTAAATTTGTGTCTGGTCTTTTTTATTCAATAGCGAAGTACAGGTGTATAACCTCCTGTAGGAGGCATGGTATTCAGCGACTGTATAGTTAGATATGGATACTATACCTGGGGATCAGAGTGCATTTCTGTTTACCATTCTATCAGATGGATATCAAAGTACTACAGTTGGGCCAATGCAGTTTGGCCAGTATGATGCTTGGAAATAGGATAAACCCTATTATACAGGTCAGATGGGGTATTACATAGACACAGTGGTGGCAAGAAGGGACAAATGGGATAGTATGGAAATATTACAACATGTGCCGGGTATTAATAAGGGGATTAGGCTGAGCATATTCAGATGGAGCGCAGGGAGACTCATGAGTG
Source organism: Neoceratodus forsteri (assembly GCA_016271365.2). Lineage (NCBI taxonomy): Eukaryota > Metazoa > Chordata > Ceratodontiformes > Ceratodontidae > Neoceratodus > Neoceratodus forsteri. Next base: position 758,819,601 of record CM057452.1, read on the forward strand.
TGCACATGCTGAAATTGGATGGTTGGACACATAGGAATGCACATGAAGAGACGTTCTTATGCACACACAGGGTGGTGGTGGTGTGCAATGCTTTGGTAGTGGTGGTATGCAGGACTGGATTAATGTTTTGAGTGTCTGTCCACAAAAAACTTTATTGGGAATGCATTTTTTGGGTCTGGGTATTTTACCAGTGAGTCATTTATCAAGTGGTCTTCCAGGATAAAGGGCCTATTCATGATGCCCATGCAATGCGGAAATTGGGTGTATATGCATCCATGCACGTGAATGCCATGCATAGGGGTACCACAGACAACCCGCAGCATTCACAAGGGCTCACAAAACAGTTATGCACCTGATCCCCAGCCATGGAGACAGCACAGCGCCTGTGGGTGGTGGGGGGGTGCCTGTACTACACGCATATCTACAAAGGTGTGTAGTGCAGTGCATGGGGTGCAGATTATGATCCTGCCATAACTGCACTTCACACTGCATGCAATTAGATAACCCACCAGGATCAGGTTGCTGGTAACCCCCCACAACAGAACCCCTGCACATGGCCTGTGTGCCAGCCCAACACGAACCCAACCGAGCCCCATTCCTGTACGTGCGACCCACAAACACACACACACACACACACACACACACACACACACACACAGCAGTCGCATACACACACTGTGTACACATCCCAACCCCCAATCATGGTCCTCACAACCACACCCAGGTGGTCAGGGCACTGGGACATGGGGTTCATACATCATACAGGAAGCCATTCGGCCACATCCCTGACCTGGCCCACACCCATCCCGTCAAATGTTCCACACCATACCTGGGTGACAGCGCACCATACAGTACATCTGGGATGTGTAAGTCCATGGCATTCCGCACATGGTTATAGTACAGTGCACGCATGACAGTTTGTCTGGGGTATTATGACTGCCCCACACTGTAACCCGGATGAGCCATAAGCCCTGTACCCATGGGCACAGGTAGAGTGTGTCACCTGCCATATCTGGTGGGCAATACACTGCTGCAGCACCAATGCTGGAAGTACATAGTGATGTCAGGTAGGTACCACTACCTGCCAGACACCAGGCATGCATTTGGGATGGTGGGTACATGGGGACAGCTTTCTGCTGAGTGGGGCCATGTCTGGCAGTGCAGTGCACTGTGCATAGCACTATAGCATTGGGGATGGATGGTAGGTACCACAGTCAAAGCAGCAGTCTGGAATCCATAGGTAGGACCTCTCAGGTACAGTGTCCTGTGTGCCACATCATCTATGCAGCTGTGTTGTGCTGTACCACTGTACAATGGTGTTGGATTGGGACCATATGCTTTGCAGCTGTGTTTGGGGTGCAACACCATCCACTACTGGGCACTGGGGAGGGTTGTCGGAGCAGAGGCGAGGGTGGTTGGAACATCGGCGTCTGGTACAGGTGCACTGCTGCTGGGGGGGGTTGCTGTATGTTGGGTGGTGCTACGGGGTGAGATCAGGCAGCGGGTGACTCTGGACAACTGGGCGGTTGGTGCATTGCCTGGGTGCCTGTGACTACAGTTCCCACACCTGGACATGCATCTAACCATGCTAGGGTTCTACTCTAGGACTCAGGACAGGATCCAATTGGATGCCCACCTGGGTCAGCTACTCCCTGCCCATCTGCGCTTCGCTTACCTGTGCACCCGGGGGGTGAGGCTGTGAATAGATTTATGTCAGCCATGCATACCACCAGGTGTGGACCTGTCTGCGAGTATGCAGCTACGCAGTCAGGCTATGTGCCTCTGCTGAATACCCTCCACACAATAGTACATCAGGGGCCTCGCCATTACTACATGCATCAAACTACAATATCCATGCCTGTGATATTCAGTAGTGGGATAGAAGCATGATTTAATCAGAGCATGTGTAAATGCTGACAGTGGACAACAAAAAGTGCTTGCTAGTTGACATTTTGGCCACTGTAACTGCAGGGGGGCCGCTGCATACCAGCCAAGATGATACTTCAAATGAATGAGTAGTAAATCTATATCTAGGGACTTTTTTGGGGGGGAGAGGAATTTATTGACCCATCCATTCACCAGTTTCTATGATCTCCCTTGTGTGAAATCCCCCTTGACTGGCTCCTAGTGCTCTGTCTGCACCCCCGACTCCACCTGAACAGGGAATCAGGAACAAGTTCCACCTTGATCCACGTCCCAATATGTGGGACAGAGAATATGAGAGAGCATGTCTGGTTGGGTCATGCGATGGGCATGTGGGCTGATCACTGTGTTTATACCATTGTCCTTGTGGTCTCCAGGGTTGTCGCTGGGGTGTTTTCCTCCTTTTTATTTTCTGAATCTCCCCCCCCCGTGCACACTTGCAATGAACTTCAGAGTGCCAGATGCACAATATGCACCAGTGTGCAGGACGTCCGCTGTTGACGAACCCATTCCATGGACAATTGGTCTTGTTGTCCCAGTCTTCTGTTGATGCCACTATCACTGAGGATGAAAGTCCTACCTTCCTCACAGGAGAGGAGAGCCGTCATTAGGATGCTCAATCCTTTTCTTACCACTCGACCCCTGTCAGCCCAATGTTGATCTCAAACTTGGGTTGCTGGTGTGGCGAGAGTTTCATCAGATGCCTCAACCCTCAGCTCCACATGACCAGCTGACTTTGTTATTTCAGCATGCATTAACTTGTGGATATGATGGATAGAGGGTTTATGCTGTTAACATTTCTTCAGATGTAGGTAGGAACTAATTATACAATGGGGTCTAAAAATCAGGAAATCTGATTGACTAACTGGCACCTCATAGCCGTGGTCAATTTTGACATTACCCACGGAAGAGGTGGCAGCCAGCCTCAGGATTCCCAACAGCTGTATCCCTCCAAACCCACAAAACCACTTGACAAAACACCATTTTCAATGTCCGGTAACAATGCTGGCTTTGAATGTAGTCGCGGCATTCATACCACCAGTTTCATATAAATGTACAAAGTTCCCAATCTCTTACCAAAAAAACAGCCCCAAACATGGCATTATAACATTAGAAGATTTTTCATTTTACACAAGGTCCTCTGGACTGATGGCAAGCGCCTCACCTCTGTCTGTTTTTTTTCCCATTTGGCTCTGCTCTATCATGTTTCAACACATCTTTCCAGTGGCTGCTACACAGTATAACATCCATTAAACCACTTACCCCTGATGCGCTCTCCCAATTAAAAAAAAAGTATGAAAAATAACAAACCGCTGAGTGGGACATTTCCAGCAAGACCTCACAAATGGAAAAGCACAGTAACCCTGGAAGCAGACCTGACAGTAGTTCTTCATAGTTGACTACCATGGCAACTCAGAAGTGATGGTCTTGACCAAAGTAATTGTCCCACTCTGCAGGTTTTCATTTTCTTTCTTTCTTTTAATTTTTTTGAACTGGGAGAATGCATTGGGGGTATGTAGTTCAACAGATGTCGTACTGTGGAGTAGACGCTTGAAAGCTGCGTTGGAATGTAATGGAGCATAGCCAAATGTGAAAAAAACTGACAGGTGAGGCACTTGCCATTAGTCCAGAGTACCTTCTGTTAAATGAAAAATCTTTTAATGTTATACATGCCATGTTTGGGGCTGTTTAGACTATTCCCCAGCATCATCCAACTGCACCACCCTACAGCTACATTCACGCTGCCCAAGGACAGTGTCTCCTAGCAACAGAGTACTACTTTTTTTCTGGCGAAGCAATAAACATGACTGAGTTTTAAGTAGTCAAAGATCACAACTTAAAACTGACATAGCTCTGGAACCATACTTATAATAGGAGAGGGAGAAGTAAATATGAGTAAATGGGCTGAGACTTGCAGAAAGATAAATACATGGACTAGGAAGACCATTTTTTCATGGTGATTTTCCTTTCTGCAAACACACACACACACACACCATCTCTTTCTCTCCCTCACTCCTTCCCTTTTTCCCCTCTCTCCCTCACCTTCTCTCATGTTTAGTCATATTATACATGTTCACGTAATACATTTTTATGTATAACAAGCTGTCAAAGGGAACCATAGCTGTTTCACCATAACCAAAATGAAAAAGGCCTGATTCACAGATTGCAACTCATATGCACTTAAAGAGCTGTTGATGCATCAAAGAGAACTTTAAAAAACACAACATTTAGGTATAAATCAGCTTGCATTCCATACATATTCCATATATTTGTCCTCCCCATTATTTATTACTGAGATGATTTGCATGAATACTGTATATAATCTTTATCCCTTAGAGTTCATTTGCCTCTGGAGCTTACTCACTACTTCAGGTCATAATCCTGTGTTGTGACATAACAACCTGTTGGAGTAACTGTGATGTCACAAGCAGTGCATTATGACCTCAGATAGGGAGACAGCAACAGCAATACATGAATGCTTTAGGAGCAAAGATCCTGGTGTCAGGCAAATTACACCAGCAATAAATAATGGGAAATGGAATACAGAACTAATGTGAAATACAAGCTAAACTGTGTCTAAATATTATGTTTTGTTAAAGTTCTCCTGAAGGCGTCAGCTGCTCTTTAAGTACTATTTTGTGTATGGCATATGCAGTAAAACCATGTACTAGAGAAAAATGCAATATTCAGGTAAAACAAGCTGAAAAAGTGCTTACAATTGATTAATTTTCAATAAACAAAATGTACAACATGAAAAAGTTTATGGTAGTAATTCAACCAGCACAGTTAGACACTACCGCTACATAATTGACTCCCTACACACTTTTCTGCTTAGAATCCCCAGCTTGTGGGGTGCTTCACTTAATGCAGGAGTAATTATGCAGCAGTAAACTCTCACATTCAGCTACTTTTGCTTAATTCAGTATCTCAAGTAGCTACTGATAAGGTTTTCCTTGACTTCTTTGCTCAAAATACTGCATCACACTGTGTGCTCTAATATTAAAGCAGTAAAACATGCTGTGAACTGCATATGTAATTGAAAACCAAATTGTACAGACGCGTCCACCTGCAGTGAGCATAAAAGGCTGAAATTCTCCAAAGTAGTGCACTCAATGAACAAGTTGCAGACTCTGAAATTCCGAAGTAAAGCGTTCAACCTAAATAATTTGGAGGACTGACTAACTACTATAACCCTTAACTGTCCTTAATTCTCAGGAACATCCCTGATTTTTCCTGACTGATCCTTGCTCTCTTTATTTTACATTTCTGCAACTGAAGAGTAGGGCTTTGAAAATAAAGTAAGGCCCCACATTCTTGCCACTGTCTAGCTCACCTTCAGAAAATGCTTTCATCACTAAACCATATACTGAAGCAGCTTCTGATATTTGTGTAAGTCATGCCCCTGATCGTGGTCTTTTGTCCAAATTTTTTTAAGCTTTGTACTTGATTTGTGATGCTGGGGGGCTAAGAGGTACAGTATATACTCCATTATGCCTATGCTCCAAATTTCATTTGGCCTGCAAGGAATGTTATGGAATGACGTGTAGTGTTCATTAAATCTGTTTGGAGCAGACATAACTTTATCCACCCTCTCATACAAACTGTTAAAGTCTTTGTTCCTAAAGTTGGCTATATATCATATATAAACTGCAAAAAAAAAATCTTTTAATGTGTATTCTTGTTAAAATGCCTGAATATAAATGTAGGGAAATAGAAAGGTAGGTAACACAAGTCCCTTGGGCCTTGGTGAATCTGTGGGAGGGTTTGTTCCTCAGGGGCTGAATGAAACATAGAAACATAAAAGTTGACAGCAGACAAGGACTGCAAGGTTCATCCAGTCTGCCCATTTTTTCTACCTTATGAATGTGCCATTGGCCTTTACTCTGCCAATGGCTTATCTATTCATACTCATCTGTATTGCTCCCTTATGTTTATCCTATGCCTGTTTGAAGCCCTGCGCTGCATTGTTATCTACCACTTCCTGAGGTAGGACATTCCATGTATCCACCACCCTTTCTGTGAAAAAGAACTTCATCACATTACACCTTAATTGGCCTCCCTCTAATCTTATGCTGTGTCCACTTGTCCTGCTATTTTTTTTATATTGAAACATGTTAGACTCTTTCACCTTGTTAATGCCCTTGAGATGTTTGAATGTTTCGATCATATCACCTCTCTCCCTCCTTTGCTCTAAGGTATACATATCGTGCTCTGTTAATCTGTCCTCACATGTTTTCTGATGCAGTCCCTGCACCATTTTGGTTGTCCTTCTCTGGACTGCCTCAATTTGGTTAATGTCCTTGTGCAGGTGTGGCTTCCAGTACTGCACACAGTACTCCAGAAATGGGATTAACCAGTGTCTTGTAAAGAGGGATTATTACCTCCCTCTTATGACTTGTGATACCCCTACTAATACAACCCAACATCCCTCTATCCTTACCTACTGCTTTAGTGGTCTGCTTGGATGATTTCAGATCATCTGTGATGATGATACCTAAGTCTTTTTCTTCCCTTGTGATTGCCAGCAACTCCCCTCCCAATCTATGGGTAGCTTCAGGGTTTCTCTTCCCTATGTGCATGATCTTGCACTTCTTTGCATTAAACCCCAGTTGCCACTCTTCCGACCATTTTGCCAGTTTACCCAGATCTCTTCTCATTCTGCCCATCCAATCTAGATCATCTGCTCTGTTGCAGATCTTAGTGTCATCTGCAAACAGACAAACCTTACCCTCCAGTCCATCTGCAATGTCACAGATGAAGATATCCAAGAGGACTGGCCCCAGGACTGATTCCTGGGGTACCCGCTTGTGACTTGCATCTCTTCTGACTGTATACCATTTAATACCACTCTCTGTTTTCTGCCCACCAATCAGTTTGCCACCCAGTTGACCAACTTCTGACCCACCCCAAGCCTACCTAGCTTACTAATCAATCTTCTATGTGGAACAGTATTGAAAGCTTTACTGAAGTCAAGGTAGGTGACATCAACTGCACCCCCTTGGTCCAGCACCCTGGTTACCCAGTCAAAGAAATTTATGAGATTAGTTTGACAGGACCTTCCTGTTGTAAACCCATGCTGTCTTGGATCCTGTGCTCCTATGGATTCCAGGTGTTGCACTATCCTTTCCTTAAGGAGTGCCTCCATAATCTTGCCCACTACTGAGGTAAGACTGACTGGTCTGTAGTTCCCCGCCTCCTTCCTGCTGCCACTCTTGTGGAGTGGGATCACATGAGCCCTTCTCCAGTCTTCTGGGACCTCTCCTGTGCTCAGAAACTCATTAAACAGTTCTGATAATGGCTGTGCTAGTTCTACCCTTAGATCCTTTAGTACCCTGGGATGTATGCCATCAGGTCGTATTGTCTTGTCCACCCTGAGCTTAGTGAGCTCTTGTAGGACCTTTTCTTTTGTGAAGGGACTTGTGCACACCTCCCCCCCGTGTCCATGGTGCTGAGCTGTGGGCCCTGCCCTACCTTCTCCTCAGTAAATACTGAGCAGAAGTATTTATTTAGGATAGATGCTTTTCCTTGGTCCTCCTCCACACACTCCTCCTTATGCCCTTGGATCTTAGCAATACCCCCTCTGGACTTTCTCCTTTCACTAATGTATCTCTAGAAAGTCTTGTTCTTTTACTGTTCATGCTAATGTTTCCTTGGTTTAGGCCTTTGCCTGCCTTACTGCCTTCCCTACTTCCCTTAGGGAAGTTTGGTAAGCCTCCCTATCTTCGTCCCACTGCGTTCCCTTATATTTCCTGAAGGCTAGCCTTTTGGCTCTGATCTTTTCTGATACTGTTTTTGAGAACCAAAGTGATTTCCTCCTTTTTTTGCTCTTGCTTTTCCCCCTAACACAATGAGATGTTGCTTCAAGTATTGCATCCTTAATGCTTGCCCACTTTGCCTGTACCCCCTCACCTGTATTTCTTCTTGCCAGGACTAGCCTAACTCTGCTGGCCCTCTTATCAAAGTCAGCTCCTCTGACGTCCCATATTTTTGCCTTGGAATGGGATGATTTAGTTCTAGTGGCCAAATTGAACCATACCATGTGATGGTCACTGGCCCCCAGGTGACCTTCTACCTGGTGATCTGTGATCCTTTCCCTATTAGTCAGTACTAGATCCAGGATAGCCCTGTCTCTTTTGGGTTGTTGTACCAGTTGTTTGAGGCCCTCCCCCTGCAGGGAATCCACTATGTGTCTAGTTCTGGTGGCTGTTCCTGCTGGTATTTACCAATCTGTATCTGGCATGTTGAAGTCTCCCATTATCAGAACCTCCCCTTTAGCTGTCATGTTTTGTATATATTCTAACAGTAATATATGTATGTCCTCCCCATGGTCTGGAGGCCTGTAGACAACTCCAGTTCATATGGCTGTCCCATTTCCTGTTTCCAGAGTGACCCACAGTTCTTCTGGCTCCTTACGTGTATTCTGAATTTCTGCAGCTTTGATATTTTCATTGACATAACGGGCCACTCTCCCACCCCCTTTTTTGCACTTTGGTCTCTTCTGAACAGTACATAGCCAGGTACTGAACTCTTCCAAGTATGGTTACTGGTGAACCATGTCTTGCTAATGGCTACTATGTCCAGTTTAGCCTCTGTCATTGTTGCCTGCAGGTCTGGGATCTTGTTTCCAGGACTGCAGGCATTTGTGTATATGATATTCCATTTGCCCTATTTCAGTGCGTTAGTTGTTGGGCGAGGTCCAGCATTTCCCCTGTGTGTCATATGGGGAGCTGGACCTTTTCCTTATCTGGTGAGGCAAATGAAATACAAACATGCTAAACTCCTGTTTGATCAGTAGCTGGGGGGGGGTGTTCTTTCTGTTCCATATATCGGGTGCTTTACCCCCTCCGCATTTGCTAGTTTAAATATTCTGCAAAGACATCAAACTTCTGCCCCAGTGCACTGACTCCCTCCTTAGTCAGATGCAGTTCATTGAATTTAAAGAACTTTCACTCCCAAAACTGTTGCCAGTTACCTACAAATTTGTATCCTTTTTCCTGGCACTAGCCCTTGAGCCACATGTTTAGCTCCCCTCTCTCCCCTTCTCTGACCTTCCGTCCATCTGCCATCCTCTCCCAGACCAGCAGGATCTCGGAGAAGGAGATCATGCATTGCAGCATTGACGTTACCCTAACCTCATCACCCTCTAGCTAAGCATTACTGGGTCACTATTTCACTTTGTCGGACAAGACGGTACTGAGGTTAGGGTAACATCAGTGCTGTGTTGTGCGATCATTCAAACATCTGGAAACTGCACACCACAGACGCTTGCTTGCAAATTAGCTGAACCTTTCTTAAATCCAAGCTAGAAGAGATTCTAAAAGACCTTAATTATTGTGATACCACCCAACATTGCTTAAGACAGAGTAGATTTTGTATTACAAATCAGATTAGTTTTTATAATAAGGTAAATAAAAATATTATTAATAATATTCAAACATATGTAATAATGCTTGATTTTCAAAAAGCTTTTGCAAGGTGCCTCATGATCTTTTGATCAATAAATTAATGAAAATAGGGATTGAATCTAGGTTCGTGGTATAGATTAGAAATTGGCTGTCAGGTAGGAAGCAGAGGGCGAGAATTAGAGGTTGTCTGTCTGATAAGGGAGAAGTGTTGACTGGGCTGCTTCAGGGGTCCATTTTGGGCCCTGTGCTGCTTTTGGTTTATATTAGTGATTTGCACATGAATGTGGATAGTTGGTTAGTGAAATTTGCAGATGATGTGAAAATGGGAGGAACGGTGAATACAATCAGTGGGGCTGATAAATTAGCACAAGATATGTTAAAGGTGGAAGAATGGGTTAAGCTAAATGGGATGTATTTTAGTGTGGACAAATGTTCTGTTCTACAGATGGATAAATTAACTAATAATCAGGATTAATGGTTAAATGGTGAAAAGATCAAGAAGGTTGTTACAGAAAAATATTGTGAAACTATTGTTGATTGTGGCTTGAATTTTAACGAGCATCATTCTAATGTTATCAGGAAAATAAATTTTATGATTAGGAAAATCAACAAATCTTTTATGAATAGGTCAGATTCAGTAGTACTCTCATTATATAAAACTTACATTATACCACTACTGGATTATGGGTCGCAGTTATGGGGTCCCCATTTCAGGGGTGAGATTAATAGGTTGGAGGGTATACAGCGGAGAGTTACGAAAATGGTTTTAGACTGGAAGAATTTAAACTATAGAACTAGATTATTGAAATAAAAGCTATTTAGCCTGGAAACTAGGAGATTAGGGGGTGATCTATTAATGCTTTATAAAATTATGAAAGATGGGGATTTAATGCAGGAATTGGAAATTATCACTCAGCAGAAACCTTGTGGTTTAAGATCACATAAACAGCAATTGAAATGCATTATTCAATGAAGAATGGGAGATTTAACTTTTATACACAAAGAACATGTAGATTTTGGAATAAATTACCTGAAAGTATAGTGGAGAGTAGCAGTGTAAACCTGTTCAAGACAAATCTGGATTAATATCTTTGAACAGGGGGTGTATTTGGACCTGGTGAAGCAGGTGGATGGTCAATATGGGCAGTTTCTCTTTCTTTCATCCATTACCCAGTATAAACCAAGTATAAACTGACAAATTTAGCATTTTTTGGGTCGGGTCCATAGCAGACCTGTTTGGCATAGTGCGGACCTGTTGCTAGCTTTGCACATGGCCCTGTGGAACCAGCATGGTGCCGGACCTGTAGCTTGCTTTGCAAAGGGTCCTGTGCCATTACCTGAAGCAGCAGATTAATTGGGCAGGGGCTACACCTGTACTGTAACTTGATTCATACAGGGCCTGGCAAAACAGTCATTGTATTAAGCATGACACCAGACCTATGGGTTGCTTCATGGAGAACCTTGTAGGTCCTATGGGATGCAGCAGGTCCATAGGGAACAGCATCAGACCTGTAGGATGGTTTGTTCAGGGCCCTGTGAGCCACACGTGAAGCGAAGCCCATTAAACAGGTCTGAAAGTTGCCACTTTGGTGATTTTTATGAGGGGAGGTAAGCAGACCATGCCCAAAATTTGAGCTTGAAAGGCTAAACAATGTTCATGTTATGGGTGCCAGAAAAAGATTACGTCCCTGTACATCCACAGTTCATGTTTTGTGAGACTTCATTTTTTGGAGGGTGTTATTTCACTCACTTAAAACCTTTTCATTTTTTACCTTTTTTTTCAGATTTTTTGGGTCAAGGTACATACCATCCCCAGACCCTTCCCCATAATTAAGTAATTTGTTATTTGGATTTGGACCCCAAATACATTTTTGGAGACACCAAATTCAACCCCTGCATGCGCAGTAGTGTTTTTTGGGACTCTGTTTGTTTTTTTCTCAATTTATTTTCATTAGCTACTGTATGTGTGACATCCATGGCAGAGCAGAAGATAGCAATAGCTAAGGTGGAGGGGAGGGCTGTGCCAGTTGTCAACAATGAGACCAATGAGTAAAGTATGTATTGTGGTGGCCAGGGGGTGAAGACAGTGGCATGGGTGCCAGAGGGAGGGTGGGTGAGTGTGTGTGTGTGTGTGGGGGTATAACATTTTGAGCATGGGCTGTATTGGTGAGTTTTACTTAGTAGGTGGGGGAAGGGTTTTCTTTGCTGGTGTTCGGGGGTGGCATGGGTAACAGAAAGTGGGTGAGGGTGTTTCATTTTTTTTCATAAACATTCATGTGGGTGCAGTGTAAGTGAGCTGCCAGGGTATATACATATATATTTTTTTTCTTTTTTTGCAATAACGCACACACAACACTGGGGTTGGACACCTGGTATCAAGAATGGGGGTGGCATGTATCCAGTACCAGGACTGGGTAGCTGGTTTAAAAAAAAGGGCACTGGGAAGGTTTGTTTTTTTTTTTCCTTGGTGACCGATTAGAACTTAAACATGAAGGAAAAAACACATGTATGTGTTTATGTCTCCAGTGTGGTACTGGTGGCTGGCAGGGGGAAAACAATATTTTTTTTTTATTTGTGACTGACTTAAAAGTCAATCAGAAATGAAAAATCAAATGTGTTTTTTTATAGATGTTTTCTGGCGTATTTTTCATTTGTGCATTCGCAGTCTCTGGCAGTTTTTAAACACTTATAGCTGTTTACTTTGTCATTTCTATATTGGGAGACAAATCGCAGGCCCTATTCTGATCTAATATGTAAAGAACCTGAATGCTTTAGGTTAAAATCAGTGCATTTTCTTTCATTTTTTGAGAGAGAGAAAAAAGCATCTTAGCTTGAGGGTATTTTGTATTATACTGCAGTGCATTTCATAGCACATAAACTACCTTTACGACTGAGAGGGTGCATGACAATTTTCAAAACCTAGGTCCTATTGTAACACAGTCAGATTTTCAGCTGTTGGGAATATAGCTTTTCACAAACACTGTCAACCCTAACATACTGTACTGGTGCTTGCAATTTCCAGCCTTAGTTAACCAACTGCTTGAGTGGGGAACATAGCTGTTTTCAAAAAGGATGCCTGACCTTGAGCAGTGGCATTCAGCAGCAGTGCACAGTGGTGGTGATCACTAAATTGCTCAGCAGAGTGTGAGTTTGTTTGAGGATGGGTGGCAGACTGACTCAACTACTCTGAAAAACATTACTTCGGTGACCAGCTGCCTACTGCCAAAAGTAAAAACATTTCACCTGCCTGTAACTGTCTGTCTTCAGCTCCAGCGTGCTTGTTGGTAAAACACTCCATTTGCTGCTGCCTTGCAGTTTTTAGCCTCACTTCCCCAGCTGATCACCTGCTGGAGTGGATGGGACACCTGTATTCAAAAAGGGTATTGACTCCGAGTGACAACACCAGTCAGTGATGAAGCTTTTACAGAAACACAGAAAAAGATAATATCAGCAGAAAAAGATCCTTAGTCCATCCCGTCTGCCTGTTTTATCTTATCCTTCATCAAGACCTATTGTCTAGATTGTTTTTTTGCCCTTTATCCTTGCTATCTGCTTTAGATGCCCCCCAAGTAACTATTAAGCCCTTTACTTTGTTCCAGCAGTGCCTGGACCGATTAATTGTTTTTGCACCAACCACCTCAGCCAGTGGGCTGTTCAATGGCTCAATGACTCTCTCCATCATAGGTATCATAGGTATTTTCAAACTTATGAACCTACGTCCTTAATGCTTGCCCTTTTTTTTCACCTGGCGAATTTGGTTTTAACTATAAGTCATCCTTTTTTTCTTGTCTAGCATATATTCATCTAGTTTGTCTTTAGAGGCCTACATGTTGGTACTGCTCACTACCTCAAGTGGTAGTGCACTCAAAAAAACAACTGTACAATCACCATGATAAGGTACAGATAGTGTCAAATCCAGTAGACGTGTTTCCAATATTCATGCAACAAGTGAACCATCAAATGATGGGATTCAAAGTCCTTTTAAGTCCATAAAGTTGATTCAATGTGATGTAAAAGAACCGTAGGTAAGGTATCAGTACGCTGTAAGGAAAACAAACATCTAACCTGCCACAAATAAAAACTTGATGCAAGCAAATATCACAGTGAGAGTGCTTGGATGATAGCGGGAAAAAAACCCTGAATAATCCCCAAGAATCAAACATTCATATGAAATATGACAAGATGCACCCCATCCTCACTTAACAACCAAAACAGACCAAAATTGTTGGGCATAGTGACAAGTAAAAAAAAAAATGAGCCATAGTTTCTTCCATTCCTGCACATTCAACACGAATACAGTTTCTTTCAGTAATAGCCTCATGTTTCAAATTTCCCTTGACCCATAGTCTCCCGTGGCAACTAAGCTATGTCACATCCCACATCTGGTCAGGAATCCTCCTGTCGGCCAGAACTTTCAAAGCCAAATGTAACTTAGTAGGAAAACATCTGGGAAAATCAACCTGGACTAAAAAAATTGGTGGACATTATTCTAATATACAGGCCTTTTCGGGAAAGCAGATGAACCTCGCTTTGAGCAAGATGCCACTGACGTAGCTTGATAACCACTAAATGAAGGAATGAAGGTGCCCTATAATTAGTTTTAAAAATAGCACCTATAGCACTCAGTAGACCAACATGGAAAAAAATCCTGGAGCAAAAAAAATGTCCATAAGTCCCAAGGATGAGACTGATACTGTGCAACTTCTTTAAATGTAGATTTAATAAAAAAAGGAGAAATAAAAAACAATAGTGTTAATCATACCAAGGCCACCAGCCTTGATCTGTAGATACATAAAATCACGCTTAACCAGGTTCAATCGGCTTCCCCACAACATTTGAAAAACAAATACTATAAAAGCAGGTTTCATATTGCCTAGGCAGAGGAAACACAGAACTAAAATAGAGAAACAGAGGAAGCAGGAATTTTTTGGCAATCAAAACACATTTTTGTTTAGAAAAAGTCCAGGATTTCCATCACTGAACCTTACTCATATCTAATTCAATGCACAGTTTCCAATTAAGATCAGCTAGATCACCAGCACCAAAAAAAAACACAATATTTTAATAGGGCCCAAAGAAATAGCTATCTGCTCAATCATGGGCTCAAAAGATCCCTCCCCCAAGAAAATTCCAGCACTCTTGTCATGATTCACGGAAGTCCCTGAAATCAAACCAAACTGTGCCAAGACATTTAATGCTACAAGGCCTAAAACTGAATTTTGTAGCAGAAGACACATGCCATCAGCATAGACAGCCAAAACCTGAGGAGGAATATCGAAAGCTGGTGACAAATCCATGATATGTGGATGATGAAGGAGTTCCCAAATTAAAGGGTCCAACACAAAGGTGTATAAAAAAGTGCTAAGCGGACATCCCTGACGCACCCCCCTGCAAAAATCAATCCCATCTCCCAGTATCCCATTAATGAGGGGAATGTTTTGGGCATCACTATACAAAAGCCCCACCCAAGTTCTAAGTTTATCTGAAAACCCATACCTCTGAAGGACTTGAAACAAAAACCCATGGGAAACCTTATCAAAGGCCTTAGCCTGGTCTAAAGAGAGTAAATATCCTGTAAGTTTCCCCAGTAGACTGTAGTCACAAATATTCCTCAGTAGTATCAAATTTTGGTGAATGTGTTTACCTGGAATAGAACATGTTTGAACAGGATGTATCAGTGATGAAGCAACACGTTGGAGTCTATGGCACAAAATAGCTGAAAAAAATCTTAAAATCCATATTTAATGAGCAAATCGGTCTCCAATTCCCAACAACGCATTTATTCCCTTTTTTAAATAAAAAAAATGCCAAAGCATCTAAAAAACCCTGGGGCAGTTTAGAATTAGCAAGGATTTCTTGGAAAACCTGGGTCAAAATAATGCTGATATCGTCCCAAAAAATGTATACAGTTCATTAATGCGGCCATCCGGACCAGGTGATATTCCAGATTTCAAACGGTTAATTTCTGCCCTGACCTCATCCTGGGTTATGGGCATATCTATAAAGTGGGAATCAGTAGGTGATATTGTGGGTAGCTGGAAGGAAAACAATGCTTCCCAGGTACTGGTGGGCTGAAAAGCCTGATCATGTTGGGCCCTTAAGAAAATCTGAACAATGTGCAACATCTCAGTATCAGTAGTTTTCAAAACACCTGTAATATCATAAAGGCTGTCCATGAGCTTTTTGACTAATGCTTGTTTACAGGCGGAAAAAGGGTCTGAAACGGGTGAAGACTTTAATCCATAAGATAGGTCTTCATGCAAGTGGCAAGCCTTCCCATAATAAAAATGTCTCATGTGGTTTTGGAGTACAACAATTTGTTCTTGGATCCGAACATCAGAACAAGTGGGAAGTGACATTAATTTATAAAACTGTGATCGATCTCCTAAATAAGAAATATAGTCTTCCAATTGAGTTTGATGGATAAAGATAGTGGAAGTCTGTTTAAACTGAAGTTTAGTTTCTATCCACCAATCACCCCAGGAATTGTACATCCCTCCTACCGATCACCGCCTATCAAGTGTCTGTGACAGAAGAGACTGGAACCACTCTTGAGTCAGTAAAATAGGATTCAGCTTCCATCTTGCGGGAATTGCAGGAAAATGAGGTGGAATACTAGAAAGTGAAAAACGTACTGTCAACAACATATGATCTGAAAATTCACAAGGGGTCAACTGAAAGGAGAATTGTATCAAGTGCCGAGAAGCAAAAACAAAATCAATTGGTTGCAAAACTGCTATGTTTGTATGAAGGCCCTGGGTCTGAATAAAGTGCTCTATAAGCCTCTGTTAAAGAGGCTTTCAGAATTAATTTATGAAAAGCATGGGAATCGCAATAAACTTTACTTTGTAACTGGCCTTTAAATTTCAGATCCAAGCCACAGTTAAATTTCCCCCACCCCCCCATATAATATGTCTAGGGGAAAAAAAGATAGTGCTCAACTTCACGGAAAAGATCAATCCTGGCTGATTTAACCTGAGGAGCATAAATGTTTATAAGACTGAGGGGAAAGCCCATATAGAGACAGTCTAGGAGCAAGGCTCTACCTGGAACCAGATCGACCAGTCTAATCACTTGTACAGCAGTATGACAAAAAAGTATCCCAACCCCATCTGCAGCATCGGGACCATAGGACCAAAAGGAAGGCCCAGAGAACCACAATTTCTTAGTGTAATTGACTTTTGACAGAGCAGAAAAGTGCATCTCTTGCAGAAATATAATGTCCGCAGGCAGGGACTTACAATAATGCAGAAGCCCAAAACGCCGCCTGGAATTATTTATACTACAAGTATTGAGTGAAGCTACAGTCAAGGAGGCCAGGGAGTTAGACTAGGGTTTGTCCTTTTTACACTTTCGACCTGACTTTTTCTTTGACTCCAATAAGTCAGGTCCCCCTTCATCATCACACTCCATTCCATACAAGGCCCCAGATTTAACTAACATATCAGACTCTGAATCCCCATCCTGATCCTGCAAGACCTGGAAAGCATTGTGCATAGGAGTGGTAGTTGTTATGGCTAACATTTTTGCTTGAGACCTTGTTATACTTTTTGGATGAGGTTTCTGAAACTCAGGGTCAGGGGAGCCAGGGCAGAAGAGAGAGTGGTAGGAGCTGAAAGCCCTGAAGCCTCAGGGGGCTGCAGAACATGTAATTGACCAATGTCAGAAGGCTCATTAGTAGGTTGAGGCTCACCACCACTAGGAGGGGCTGAGGTGGAAGGGCCTGGGCTAGAAAGGTCAGGATCAGGGGAAGCAGTATCCTCAGTACTAGGTCTAAAATGGCCCTGGGCTTCAGAGATCAGGGTTTCCTTGTCAAGGCCCCCTGAAGTGTTTTGGCCAGCATATGGACACTGGTGGTATGCATGCCCCTGTGCATTGCAGAGGTTGCAGCGAAAAACATTTTGACAGGTTCCACTGTCATGCTCCAGTTCCCCACACAATGCGCATTTGATCTTATCACATGCGCTACTTAAATGGTGAGGGCTACCACACCTATAGCATGCCTTAGGTTAGCCTGGGTAAAAACGTACTCCTCTATCCCTGCCCAAAAAGAAACTATTTTGAACATGCTGAACTAGGTCCCCTACAATGCGCAGTTTAATCTTACATTTCCAGCTTCCAGTCCAGATGCCCCCCCCATCAATGACAGGCTCTGGAAGCCCCAATACAGTGCACTTACTCTCCAACCAGTACAAGATATCCCCCACATTTACCCCCTCATTATGTGAATAGTTTTAAACAATGGTTTAGTAATGGGAATGGCCCAAAATGGAGTCCATAAGGGAGTGGTTTTCAAAGATTCATATTTTTGCCAGAATTTATCCAGGCCAGTAAAGGATTTGAAACTAATGTCAAAAGAATCTTCTCCCCGAATATTTATGAGGTCATATACGTCTGAGGCTTTAAAGTTTATAGAGTTCTTAAGCAGCCGAAGGGCTACAAAAAATGGTCAGGGTGTTTCTGAAGACTCCCCCCCCCGTACCAAAGACATGCAGCTTTGCGTCTGGGAGCCTGATCCAAGTGATTATTCCAAAAAAGATCCGAAAAGTGGGGGCCAGTATGAAACTGTTCACAACGAGGAGAGGAAGGGGGGAAACATTTGGTACTGCAGTGACAGGCTCCTCAATAGCAACCGAATCAGAAATAAGCAAAGTCTCACCATTAATAGCTGCAGTACAAGGATCCAAAGGCTGTCAATCTGCAGACTGAACAGTCGCAGTGATCCCAGAAATGTTTGTCTCCTGTGGTGTAAAGGAAATCCAGTTCGAATCAGGTAGCCAGCACCCATCCTGAAGCACCCAGCCTGCATCAAGCAGGGCAGATTCTTTACTCCAGTTTCTAGAGGGAAATGAGCCATCAGATGAAAGTAACTTCAGCATTCCGGTACGCGGAGTCTCTGGTGCATGAGTCAGCATTGTTTCCTGAGGTACAGGGCTAATCGGGCAAGCCGCTTTCTCGGCCGGCGGGTCGGTATGCATGCCATCCTCACGCATCAAAACTGAGCAGACAGTCAGAATAGTTGAGGGAGTCAAGGGAACATCTCCTATCACCAGCTCTGGTGAAGCCTTCTCCACCTAAATTCCCACTGCACGGATCACACTGCGCATATCTCCAGGCAGCTCCACAGGCGCATCACCAGAAATACACTCCACTTGACACTGATCCCCTACTGACATCTCATTAGAGCTCTCCCTGCCAGCAGCAGGCAAGACATCTGTCTTTGTTGAAAGCCCAGCACAGTCTGCCATTCTGTTGAGCAGTCAGCAGCTCCCTCTACTGCCAGCAATGCAGTAGGGGAATTTCCCTAGTGTCCTGGCCAAATTTCCCCCATTCACCAAAAATACCACCAACAGCTTAATTTGATTCAGTTTCAGTTGATTACCCTGTGTATCCCCTCTCCCTCTGGTCACCCCTGATAAAGGGACTTCTAGTCTCAGTGGGCCTACCGGGTGAACACAATTCAATAAATAAATAAATACATGTTGAGATCCCCCAGTCTGTTCTCATAGGACTACACATGCAACCCCTGCAGCATTTTGCTTTCCCTCTTCTGGACTGCCTCCACCCTGTCTATGTCCTTTCTGAGGTGCAACTTCCAAAACTGGACACAGTAGTGCAGGTGTCTCACCAGCGGGTGATACAGTGGCAACTCTTCCTCCCTCCTCTGCTGGAGATACCCCTACTTATGCATCCCATTTTCCCAATAGCCCTACCTACTGCTTTGTCACACTGCCCTGCCACTTTGAGGTCATCAGTTATGGTAACACCAAGGTATCTTTCCTGCTTAGTGACTTTCAGTACCTCCCCCATCCTATACCCCGCTCCTGGGTTCCTATGCCTTAGGAGCATGGTTTTGCATTTTTGGGCACCCTCTTATAGATTTTGGTATAATCTGCAAAAAAGGCATACCTTCCCTTCCAGTTCTTCTGTAATATCACTATTGAAGAAATTGAAGAGGATGGTTCCAGTGCAGAGCTCTGTGGCACCATGTTGGTCACACTCCCATCATTAGATTGAGTGCTGTTAACCTTCACCCTCTGCCACCTATCCATTATACAGTTTCTAACCCTATTCACCACTTTGGGTCTCACCCCTAGGCTGCTTAATTTCTTTATCAGTTTCCTCTATGATGCAGTGTCAAAGACCTTGCTACAGTCTAGATAGGCCATGTCCACTGCCCTCCCCAGATCTCCCCCCCCAATCAATCCATGTTGCCTGTGGTCTTGCAGCCCATTGGATTCAAGATACTCTGCCAGCCTTTACTTAAGCAGGGTTTCCATTAATTTCCACACCACTGAAATTAGACTGACTGGCCTATAATTGCAAGCCTCCTCCCTGCTGCAACTCTCTGTATTCTAACCTACCTGTACTATATACTATGCACCTGTACTATATACTATGTATTATATAATTTCATCTCATTTTATGTATGTATTCTCCCAGGTCGTGCCTAAAAATAGTCAACTTTGGCTAGCGTACCTAACCCGGTTAACAAAAACTAAATAAATAAATGAAGAAGAACTATGTCTGCTCTTCACCAGTCTTTTGAAACCACACCTGTTCCCAGGAGGAGGAACGGGGGAATATCAGGAGAATTATATGCAAATTGCCTTGAAAGAGTTTATACTGGTTCCACTTTAAGCAAGAGTGCATTGTGCTAAATGGCCTCTCACACTCTCTGCTAAGGCTGAAAAAAAAAAAGACACAGACATGTGTTTTATCCTACACAGGACTCATCAGCGTGCCTCATCTGTAATAGCCCAGGGGAAGAAAGAACCAATTGTGTTTTACTGGTTTGGGTTTGGTGAAACCCAAAATAGGAAGGTAATCTAAAAGTCAAAGAACATCAGCACAAAAGCATTGAGGCAAAGGGTACCCGAAAAGGGCATTGGCAATATCCAAAGTTTCAAAGAAATATAAAAGTAAACTGCACACAGCAAATGCAGGGTTGGGGCAGCTTTTGCAGCCGCCTCTGCAAATATGCAAACAAACAAAACCTGAAGTAGAGTTGCACTCACAGCATCAGAAGTGAAGTAGCCGGACACAAGTCTAGATGCAAATTCAAAAGAATTCAGTTTAATTCCAATTCCAACAGGTAAATCCTGGGTGCCCACTGCTAACAACTTCAGTACAAAACACACCTGGCCCTGGCGATTCGAGATCTATCATCTCTTCATCAGGGGCATGGTTAGTTTGAGACAATGCCTTCATTTAAATACAGCCTCCTCATAATTATTCATGAGGTGTCATAACATCTTTATATACAAAAGATAAATAAAACTACTATATCTAAAACATTAATCTTGTAATACATGGCTTAGAATTATAAAAGATTGCATAAAATGCATAAACAGGACCATACCATCTATGTTATTAGTCAGTTATTATTTCTTATACATGCCCCTCATGTAAATTAACATTTTAAAGGGACAACATGGATACACTGATAAAAACATATGTAACATACATGAGTTTGGTACAATTACTGGAAGGTTGATCATAAAGCTCCAAAACAATTTCATATTATTTAATTTCATACAATTCAACTTAATATAAAATAGAGCGAAAAAATGCTTGCTCTAACAATTCCAATCAGCTGACTGCAGCAACATGCTGAGGTGAAGTAATCTGGACAGAAACAAAGGAACTCATAAATACTAATAATCATACTTGTTTCAAAAAAATATAGATCACATCCAAAGCAACAAATTTCAAGTTATTATGACTTCAAACAGAATACTTTTCATATAAATCTCCATTTTTTGTTACAGTTATTTTATAATAGATGGAGTTTGAGGTCCAATCCATCATTCAAGCCTTGAGGTCTGACACTCTGCATTGTAAATATCCAAAAACTTTCATGTTACAACAATAAAATGTTCCTGTCACCTCCTAGTTTGGGTGCAAACACCTGTTCAAGACCCATGAATCTAATGACTTGTGGACTAGAACTGTGTAAGTTGGAAAAGTGAAAACCCACTAGGGTATCTGTTTTCTGATTTACTATAGAATGGACATGCTCCTGGATACATTGTTTAAGGGGATGGATAGTTTTACCAATATAAACTAAATTGCATGGGCACCATAGGGCATAGACAACAAAATCTGTATCACAGGTAATGCATTGGTTAATATCAACACCTTTTTTTGTGTTGATCTTTAGTGTGTTCAAATCTTTCACATGAGCACACAAATTTACAAATGTTACAGTGAAAGCATATGTAGCACCCTTTCAGTTTTGATGGGATCCAAGTGGTTGTCCTTTCAGTGGTTGCTGGTATCAACCTACAGTGCACCAAAATGTCCCAAAAGTTTTTAGCACATTTAAACATTACTCGGGGGTGGGACCAATTGCTGTACCTACTGTATCATCACTTAAGAGGATGGGCCAGTTAGAAAAAATGATATTTCCTACTTTGCAAGCAGTGTCATTAAATTCTGTGACAAATGAAATAGGGCCAGGATGGTCAAAGTTTTTGTCAATTTGTTCCCTAACAGAGAGTCTCTGTCTAGTTGTAAAGCTTTTTCTTTTGATTCTTCTAGTAGTTCTTTCTATACCCCCTTGCCAGAAATCTATTTTGCAGCTCGCCTGTTGCAGAAAATCAATCAATCAATATTTTATTTATAAAGTGCCTTTCAAAATCAAGGTGCCATACAACAATAAATCACAATATACAAACAATAGCAATATAAATTATTTCAAATCAGATTGGGTAAGCCTGGGCAAATAAATACATTTTTAACGTAGTTTTAAAACTATTGACAGTCAGGCATTCTCTTAACTGATGAGGTAGAGAGTTCCACGGGGTTGGTGCTACAAATGAAAAAGCATGAGTCCCAGAGGTGTTCAAATGAACCCTGGGAGCCTCTAGCAATCCCTCATCAGTGGATCAGAGAGGATGACTGGGGGAGTAGCGAGTCAAGTGATCTTTCAGGTAGTCAAGTCCCTATTCATGTAGGACCTTAAAGGTAAGCAAGCCTACCTTATAGGTGATCTTCCACTGAACTGGCAGCCAGTGCAGCTCATGCAGCACAGGCATAATATGACTGGTCCTAGAAGTGCCAGTCAGCAGCCTGGCCACAGCATTCTGCACTAGCTGCAAGCAGCGGATATCAACCCCAGATAGCCCTAGGTAGAGGGCATTGCAGCAGTCAAGATGGGTAGTAATAAAGGCATGAACCAGTATTGGAAGGTCACCTGGAGGAACCAGGTGTTTCACCCAGGCAATATTCTTCAGATGTTAAAATGAGGATTTGACCACAGCCAACACCTGAAACTTCAGGGTCAGACCATCATCAACAATAACACCCAGGTTACACACCTGGTTTGAGGTTGTGAGCTGGTCACCATCAAGCCATAGGTCCAACATGTGCCCAGCCCCAAACCTCACCCCGGGCAGCCTGGTTTTACCACCAAAGCTTCAGTCTTATCCAGATTCAGTCAGCTCAAATTCATCCAGTGTTTGATCTCAGAGAGGCAGCTGTTTAGCACAGAGACTGTATCAACTTGTCCAGGCAAAAAAGACATATACAGCTGAGTATCATCTGCATAGCAGTGAAAACTCAAGCTGTATTGTCTAATGATATCTCCCAATGGCAGCATATACACTGCGAACAACATGGGCACCAATATGGAGCCCTGCGGTAACCCACAGGACAGGGAGAGGGTGTCAAAGGAATCTTCAGTTTTAGAGCAATTCCATCTGGGCTGTACCATTTGGCTGTATGAAATTTAATTTTTGAGTTTTTGTGGATGTGCACTGTTTGCTTTTAAAACCAAGTTCATAGCAATGCATTGTATGTGGCATCTGGTTTGAATTCTATTATTAGGATTCAAAAAAAGTTCTAGATCTAAAAATTCCAACTTATTTTTAGAAGCCACATATGTAAATTTTAAATTCAAATTGTTACTATTAAGTCAGTCAATAAACATGTTTGCAGTTCCAAAGTCTCTTTTCCACACGCATAAGCAGTCATCTATATAATGAACCCAGTGCATTATATTTTCCCTAAATGGGTTGTTAACATGGCTTAAAATCCTTGTAAACTCAAACCAGCCAAGAAATAAATTGGCATAGCTGGAGGCCATAAAGTACTGGCCCCCACTGAAGTGCTAGACAGCTGCAAAAATAATTTTTTATTGAACTCAAAACATTATGATGTACAGTAAAATGAATTCCAAACATTCAAATAAAAAGTCAACAGGTATTTCTTGTGTTTGTGATAGCTGTTCTAAGAAAAATTTACTTGAATGTAACCCATCTTTGCATCTAATAGACATGTACAAAGATTCAACGTCTATCCCAAGCCAAATATAGTCTGTATCCGATGACGTTGTCAAATTTTGGTATGTCATCACTGCTGTCCTTTAAATAAGATGGAGGTCTTACAACACATTTCTGCAAAAGTAAATTGAGAAAATGTCCCAGGTTTTCATACATTGTCCCATTTCCCGAGACAATGGGTCTCCCAGGGGGTTTGTTTAAATCTTTGTGTACGTTGGGCAATATGTAAAAACCTGGGACTACAGGGAATTTCTGTCAGATGGATCCATATTCATTTTCACTAATGCTACCATCATGCAATGCCTGTAACAAAATTGCATGCAGTTTCTTTATAAAGGTGGGAGTGGAGTCACAGGGTAATTCCCTATAATTAGTTTGCACTTTCAACAAATCCATAACAATCTCAATATAATGTTTTCTATCTAACACCACCACATTACCCCCTTATCCACAGGTTTAATAACAATTTTATCATTTTCAGAAAGTGAGTCCAATGCATTTTGTTCAGTTCTCTTAAGATTCCTTCTAACAGGGCTCTTTTTAAGCATTAATTCTTGAACTTGTTTAGGGACCAGCTTCTCATAAGGTATAACCACAGAACTAGTGATTTGTGGACAAAATGTGGATTTTGACTTAAACAAAGTTCTTCTTTATTTTTTAATGTCACCCACAGCCTGCAACATCCTGGGAAGATCAGTAGCATAATTATGTTCTCCCTGAGTTTCATTCCATAATGACTCTAAAGTTTTTAAGTCGCTGTCTCCAGTAAAGGTATTGCTCTGAAGATCCGGTATATTTTCTAATAATAAATCTATGTCTTCATCAGTATCTTCTGTGTTAAATGTTTCTGTGAACACAAAGTCATGACTTCCCATAGTGGTATCTACAGTATGTCTGCTGGAGATTGTTTTGAAAAGAAGATCGTTAAGTGAATTTTATGAAAGAACTGTTTTAAGTCAATAAATAGTGCAAAGGAATTAGCTTTTGAACTTGGTACAAAACTAAGTCCTTTCTTCAAGACTGTTATTTCTCTAGGGTCAAGATGTTACTTTGAAATATTTATGGCTTGGAGTTCTTCCCCCAGTTCTTCATTCCTTTGTCTTCTGTACTTGTTTCCCAGCTTTCCCCTCCTTGTTTTGCTTTTATTTTTCCCCTCAAAGGTAAAGTTCTTTTGCCTAAAAAACACTTTCCCGTTACATTTCCAGTTGTGTTTGTGGTTTCTGTTGTGTCAGTAACCTCACCTTCAGGTTCAGAGGACTGTTGATACTCAGAGTCAGAGCGGGGGGAGGGTTGTAGTGATAGCCTGTGTTTTATTTGTCATAGCTGCTGAAAATCTCACTTTACTGCCTCAACGATTTCTACTTGTCCTTCTAGACTGACTTTGACTACAATTTCTATCCCATATCAGAATGTCCCCTTTATTATAATCTTCACTATCTCTTAACAGTTTATGTTGTTTTTGATCTATAATCTCTTCCTCATATTTTTTCAATTTATTTTGGACAGATTCATCTGGTTCTTTACATTGAGGGAAATCTCTTAATGCAACAGTAACCTCTTTAACCTCATTTAGTTCCTCAGTGAGATTTTCTTACTTATTAATGTCCGCTTTCACAATCAATTTAACATAACCAATACTGTAATCATTTAAAAGTTTAATCCATTCTTCCTAAAACTCAGAATTGTCCAGAACACATGATGGCACTACTGAATTATGTAACCCTCTTGGTGCTTGTTTATTTTCAATATATTGCTCCAAAGTAGCTATGTTATAGGTTAAGCCGGTCACTTTAAGTAACAGGCATTCAAGTTTAAAAAATGTAATTTTAACATCACCAGTTGCAGTTCTGTTGCTTGAATCTGCACCTCACAAAAGCTTCTTGCCTCTTAGTCTTATGTTATCAATGTTGTCTCATTTCTCCCAGCTTGTTGTCTATGCCCTATGGTATCCATGCAATTTAGTTTATATTGATAAAACTGTCTGTCCCCTTAAACAACATATCCAGGAGCATGTCCATTCTATAGTAAATCAGAAAACAGATACCCTAGTGGGTTTTCACTTTTCCAACTTACACAATTCTTGTCCACAAGTCCTTAGATTCATGGGTCTTGAACAGGTGTTTGCACCCAAACGAGGAGGTGACAGGAAAAATGTATTGTTGAAACATGAAAGTTTTTGGATATTTACAGTACAGAGTGTCAGACCTCAGGGCTTGAATGATAGATGGGACCTCAAACCCCATCTATTATAAAATAACTGTAACAAAAAATGAAATTTTATATGAAAAGTATCCTGTTTGAAGTCATAATAACATGCAATTTGTTGCTTTGGATGTGACCTATATTTTCTTGAAACAAGTATGATTAATTAGTATTTATGTGTTGCTTTTTTCTGTTCAGATTACTTCACCTCAGCATTTTGCTCCAGTCAGCTGACTGGAACTGTTAGATCAAGCATGTTTTTTTTGCTCCATTTTATATTAAGTTGAATTGTATGTAATTAAATAATATAAAATTGTTTTGGAGCTTCATGATCAACCTTCCAGTAGCTGTACTGAACTCATGTATGCTGCATATGTTTTTATCAGTTTATCTATGTTGTCCCTTTAAAATGTTAATTTACATGAGGGACATGTATAGGAAATGATGACTGTCTAATAACATAGGTGGTATGGTCCTGTTTATGCATTTTGTGCAGTTTTTAGTAATTCTAAGTCATGTATCATATGATTAATGTTTTGGATATACTGTAGTAGTTTTATTTATCTTTTGTATATAAAGAATAATGAAATGATGCCATGATGCTGCATGAATAACAACGAGGAAGCTGTATTTAAAGAAAGGCATTGTCTGGAACTAAACACACACCCTGATGAAGAGACAATAGGTCTCGAAGTGTCGGGGCCAGGTGTGTTTTGTACTGAAGCTGTTAGCACCCAGGATTTACCTGCTAGAATTGAAATTAAATTGAATTCTTTTGAATTTACATCTAGACTTGTGTCTGGCTACTTCACTTCTGATGCTGTGAGTGTGACTGTACTTCTGGGTTTTGTTTGTTCAAAGAAATATAAAATTACACATATTTCCATCTGTAACACCTTCTGTCACTTTGCTACCAACTCTCCCCCCCCATACTCATAATTGATCTCACTACTCCTCCCCTTCCGTTATCACCCTACCATCATGTCGCCAGTTCCAGCATGCATCCTTCATCTCCAAATACTGGTTTGGGTCTGTACCATCTTACTTAGCCACATTCCTCTCATCCATTTCCTATACCTCATCTTCCCTTTGCTCCATGGATCCTCAAACATTCTCCCTCCCCCACCCTCACTCTTCTGCTGGACAGTCAGCCTTCTCCTGTCTCCTTCCTTCCCTCTGGAACCAGTTTTCCTCCTCTCTCCATCTCTTACCTTCCCCCATTTCCCTTAGGCACCAGTTAAAACTCCTCCCTTCCCCCTTCTGCTCCTTTCAGCCCCCTACATGATTTGGCCTTGGTGCTCTTCTCACCCCACCATGGTTCCCCCTGGGGTCTGTTCATGTCACTACAACCGCTGCACTTATTTGTATCAATCTGCTTTTGTAATTTTAATTGGGTATTGGTACTGCTCATGGAATCAACTGCTGTTCACCATTTATTGTTATTTCAGTTGCATCTTGCTCAATTGTTCACTGTTTGCACTTTATCTTTGAAATGCTTCCCTACTGTTGCTTTTAATTTATTGTACCCCTACCTGTGTTGCAACTGGAAATAAGCCCTGACTAAGTGTGATTTTCCTGGTTACCAGTTTTCAAACAAATAGATAATGCAAAGCATTGTGGGAAGTGTGTGCAAATCATCATGAAAGAGTTTATACTGGTTCCACTTTAAGCGAGAGTGTATGGTGTCAAATGTCCTCCTACACACTCTGCAAAGACTGAAAACAAAAGCCACAAACACACATTTCATCCTACACACAACTTGTCAGTGTGCCTCACCTGTAACAGCCATGGCAAAGTATGAACCAGTCATAGTTTGTTTTTTTCTGGTTTTGGTCACAGTGAACCCCAAATAGGAAAGTAATCTAAAAGTCAAAGAATCTCAGCACAAAAGCATTGAGGCAAGGGATACCCAGAAAGGGCATTGGCAATAAAGCCAGATTTCAATGAAATGTAGAATTATACATATTCCCATAATGCAAAGTAGTGTAAAATAATGCACCTGGGAAACAAGAACCCAGGGAAAGAATATACAATGGGTGGGGAGGTAGTAACAACAACAAAAAAGGAAAGGGACCTGGGGGTAATCATATCAGATGACCTTAAGGTTAGCAAGCAATGCGAGAAGGCAGTAGGGAGGGCTGGGGGTATACTGGGATGTATAGGGAGAGGCATCATCAGCAGAAAACAGAAAGTTGTTATCCCTCTGTACAGACAGTTGGTGAGACCCCATCTGGAGTACTGTGTCCAGTTCTGGAGACCCCATCTCCGCAAGGACATAGACAGGATAGAGGCAGTCCACAGGAGGGCAACTAAAATGGTGCAGGGTCTGCAAGAGAAGCCGTATGAGGAGAGACTAAAGGAGCTTAATATGTATACCCTTGAGGAAAGAAGGGAGAGGGGGACATGATAGAAACTTTTAAGTACCTCAGTGGAATCAACAAAGTCCAAGAGGGTAGCATCTTTCAGAAAAAGAGACTTGCAAGAACATGGGGACACAATTTAAAGATAGAAGGAGGGCGGTTCAGGGGCAATGTGAGGAAGTATTATTTCACAGAGAGGGTAGTGGATGCATGGAACAGCCTTCCTGAGGAGGTTGTGGGGTCTAAAACTGTGGGAGAATTCAAGAATGCATGGGACAGACATAAGGCAATTCTTGTGGGGCGTAGGAAGAAATAGGCTGTTGGTTAACTAGGATCTGCGGCCTATCCTGTAGGTAGGGGAATGGGCAGACTAGATGGGCCTAGTGGTCCTTATCTGCCGTCAAAGTCTATGTTTCTATGTTTCTAATGCAAAACATCAAGGTAAGTACATGCATATCACTACAAAAGGGTTTAGTCTGCTTCTGCTAAGAAAGGAAAGATGCATGGGAAGAGGAAAGGCATGGGGAAACACATGGATGAGAGGAGTTTGAAGAACAAAAGGAGCTGAAAATGTGATTTCAGTTACGTCGCTGACTAGAGGTGAAGAGTGTGATAATGAGGATAGGAGGCCATCACAGGAGGAGATGGAAAAGCTAAAAAAGATAATTAAAAAGAGAAAAATAAGATATGACATCTATAGCCAATTTCCAGCCCCCATACTGGCCTTACTGTATTGTATCACCCGCTGCTGTTGCCCATTCACAATGTCAATCCACACTGTGCCCAAAAACAATCATCTCACAATCGCTGCCCAGTTCCTCCAGAAGTACCTGGCCCCCCTCATACAAACATAATCACCCAAGTTCCATGCAAATAACAAAACATATTGGTGATATCATGGCCTGTGATTGTTAATCATTCTCCATGCTGGAGTACAT
Organism: Neoceratodus forsteri; assembly: GCA_016271365.2. Classification (NCBI taxonomy): domain Eukaryota; kingdom Metazoa; phylum Chordata; order Ceratodontiformes; family Ceratodontidae; genus Neoceratodus; species Neoceratodus forsteri. Next base: position 758,848,715 of record CM057452.1, read on the forward strand.
TGACTTTCACAAACTTTTTTATTTATTTATTTGTTGAAATGTTTCACCAGGAAGGCACACTGAACAACAAGTTGCTCGTCTCCCGGTGTGACCTGGGGGGCACTATTGGATGAAGAATTAGACATACAGTTTAACATTTAAAACATACAAGAAATTAAACGTTCAATTATATTTGTAACAAGACAGTTAAAAAAAATCATACTCATTCAGTTGCATTTGTAACATAACATACAATTAAAATATATCATACCTGTGAAATATGCATTTAATTACAAGTGGCATCTCTGAGGAACATAGTACATAGTGGTGAAGGGGAAGGAGAGCATGCTGAGATGCAGGCTGGGGGGGTGGAAGGTTTAATAGGTGATGTAAGTCATGAAGAAGATCAGAGGCCTAGGAAGACAGTTAAGGAGGGTTAAAGCAGGAGCAGTTAGATGACAGAAAGTTATGTAAGGCAGAGGCAAGGGAGTGGGAGGAGGAGGAGTGCAGTATTTGGGGGGGCTCCAGATTTATGGGAAATGATGGGTAAAGCCCGACTGACTCATGAGAGTGGTATGAAGGGGGACCAACAAAGTACGAGTGACAGAGGATCTGAGGTAATGGGAGGGGGAGGCAGGGAAGAGAGCAAACATGAGGGATAGGTGGGAAGTTCTCCTAACCAACATTTAGAAGTGAGTTTGGCACAATGAGTGAGGCGCCTTTTGGCAAGTGGAGAAAGATAAATGGTGTGGTAGAGGTCAGAGTGTTGAGTGCTTGATGGAAGGGCAAATTGACAGAAGGACTTAAATAGAGTGTCCAATCTGGTTAGGGAGGATTTGGGAGCGGCACCATAGAGTGCATCACAGTAGTCAAAAATGGGGAGGATCATCTTCTGGATTAGTTCATGTTGTGCTGTAGGAGGGATGCAACTACAGTTCCTGAATAAGGCACCAAGCTTTGGGCATTTTTTTTTTCAGGATGGCGTCAATGTGGCCAGAGAAGTTGAGATGTTGGTCCAACCAAACCCCAAGTGTAACAAGGGATAAAGAAGTGTGTCCCAATATTTCAGGCAAACCTCATTTTGGTCTAAAACATAATGTATCTGTGTAACAAATGATGGCCTATATAATTGAATTATATAAAACTTGTAAGGCTACAAGTCAAACTGAGCCACAAGTTGCAATATTAAGGTGCCTTTTGATATTTGTACTGACCATGTAAGTAATAGAAAACAGGTGTCTTAAGTGTCTGCACAGACAGAAATACAGGGATAGAGTTCAAGTTACCTTTTTGACTATTATTATTAGGACAGGCCAAAATGCTTGTGTGCACATTCTTAAGTCCAAATCTATTTCTTCCTCCTAGACCTTGGTAACTGGTAATGACAACTATTACTAGCCTTATATAGTAATATAATTTACACTATCAATACATTTGTGCTTACCAAGGATAAGTTCATACATGTACTAAAAGGAGAATTGCCTTTTAAGTTGATGTTTGTACTTGTTATGAACCAATCATAGACAACCATAGGAAATGACGATGATATCTTCCACTATATATGCAAGACTGCATTCACTGTTAGTTTGAAGAATGAAGAATGTACCACTTGTAATCTCTCGCTGTAATTATTGTTATAATCATTAAATTCTTCTGCCATCAGCCTCATCTCCATTCGTCTCCTTTCTAAGTATTTGTAATAGATAATTTACTAACTGTAATTTTTCCACAACGCTACACCAAGGTATCTGGATGAGGAGATGTCCTCTAATATTGTCCAATCAAGTGTATGGAAAGACGATAAAGGGTGGAGCCTAGAGACTCTCTGCTTAGTGCCAAAGGTCATGGAGACAGTCTTTTTGGCATTTAGGAATAGTTGATGTGGGGCAAACCATAACTGAACCTGGTGGAAGTCAAGCTGAAGAGTGGTTGCAACATCAACAGGGCATTTGCCAGATGAGAACAGGACAGTGTCATGGGCATACATATGGATAGAGGTGGAGGGGGAGCATACTGAGGGCAAGTCATTTAGGAAGATGGAGAAGAGAATGGGCCCAAGCATCGAGCCCTGTGGGACTCCAGTGGAAAGGGGGGTATTGTATCCTGGATCTTGACTGATTGTGTTGTGCCTGAGAGGTAAGCTCTAAACCAATTTTGGGCAGAAGTAGACAACCCAGCAGCCATAAGGGAGTCAAGAATAGGACATGGGAGACTGGGTCAAATGCCTTGGTGAGGTCAACAGAGATGGCAAAGGTAATGAGGCCATTAGGCATCCCAGTGAGGATGGAGTCAGTTAGCCTGAGTAGGGAGGTGGTAGTGGAGTGGTTCTTCAGAAAATCAGATTGGAACAGGGTAAAAAAGGAAGAGTCATTGAGGAAGGAGGTTAGCTGAGAGAGGACCAGGTGTTCTTGGAGTTTAGCAAGGGCAGGGAGTGGGAAGATTGGGTGAAAATGTGCAATGGAGGAGGGGTCACCACCCTTTGGGAGAGGGAGGGAGGACCACAGCATGTTTCCAGGATGAGGAGATGGATGAGGACAAGAAGGAAAGATTTAAGATCAAGGAGAGAGGGTAAGCTATAGCAGAAGCTGAAAGGTAGAGGAGTTTAGGGTCAATCTCATCCAGTGATGAGCCTTTGGAAGGATTAAGAGAGAGAAGGGCCATTAGTGTTTCTTCTGGAGAGACCACAGAAAAAGAGAAGGAAGGATGGGCATGGATGGGTCGAGTACTGGGTATAGGAGGATGAGGAGGGGGGAGGTTAGACAGGAGTGACTTTAGAAGTGTTGTGGTGCAGGAGGTATAATAGGAGTTAAACTCTTGAGCCACTGCACATGGTTCGGAGACCAATGAGTTGTTTATTTTAAGCACGGGGAAGGTGGATGTGAAGGTGGGAAGAATAGGACATGGACCACTTTCAAGAATTTGGAGAGGGGATTGATGCTTTTGATAAAAGATGATTTAAAATATTCAGACTTGGCAAGTCTAGTAGCTTTTGTGCAGGCATTTCTTAACATGCAATACCTGGCATGGTCTAGGGGAAGCTGGGAGGCCTTATGTTTCCTCCAAGCTTTGTCCCATTCCCTGAGACAGGTCAGTAACTCAGGGGAGACCTAGAAATGATGATGATTGCCATGAACTCTAGTGCATTTGAAAGGAGCATAGGAGTTCCATGTAGTTAGAAATTTATCTTTAAAATAAGCGAGGGCTTGGTCAATGGAAGGGGCAAAGGCAATAGGGGACTAATCAGAGCTAGCCAGTTAATTAAGAAGGGGATCAAAGTCTAAAGAGCTGAAGGAGTGGAGTTGCAGAATTTTGTGAGGCGGTTTAGGTCTATGGACTTTCCTCTCTTGAAGATTGGGTGATGATCACTGAGGGCATCCGTGAGGATGCCAGATTTAATGACTCAGTAGGGGTGAGAGGTGAGAGCTCAGTCTATCAGTGAGTGGTTAAGAGTTTTATGATTTTGGCATGTGGGCTCAGGATGAGTTGGGAGAGATTGAGGGCCATGATGTCATTTCATGTCTTGGCAGTTGTTGGTTATAGCAAGGTTTGGTTTATATCACCCAGGATGTATAGCTCGCCTTTATGTGAGAGGGAGGTTATGGAGGTAATGAGATCCAAAGTATAGGATGACTTGGAACCAGATCAACAGTAGATGCCAGCTATGAAGATAGGGGAGGAAAAAGGCAAGGTAATGTTCACTACAAGTGTAGCACTACCTAGGGTCAGCAGTCTTTCACCCATATGGCTCCCTCATGGCTGAATGGACTCAGCACCAACTTCTCCGCTGCTCCCAAACTTGGCATGTTTAAAACCAGGCTCTGACTCCACCTTACTGCCTCTAGCTCCTGTGATTGCCTCACCTAATCAGAGTCACTCGCCACCACCAACAGCCTTGCCTTGCCACCCCCCTCATAGCACTTATCTCCTATTTTACCTCTGCTCCCATGACCCATCCCCTTCCCACCCCCTCCCTACCCTCCCCTCTCTCCAGCACTTCTCCCAGTGATGTCGGGCAATGCCTCCGGCTTCTACTACTCCCATCTTGCCATCTCATTCTTCCTCCATTGTTCTTTACCCCTCTCCTAGTTGATGCTGCTCTGGGCCATTCTATGTACTGAGTTCTCTAATGGGTTGCCTCCTCCCTTAATTAATAACTGTATAATGTACTGTTTATCTGCAATGTTGTTATTTCTGTTGTATCCCCTGTATTGTACTTCAACTGACATGGAACCTTTGTAAAAGAGCCTTGGCTCAAAGGTATTTGTAATCCTAGAACCAAATAAATAAAATAAAAAAGTACTTTGTAGGTGGAGGGTATTGAGGATGATAGAATGGTTGAGAACTGAAGTGAGGATAGGATATACATGGCTACTCCACCACCCCTGCCAGTCCTATCCTGCTTGATTATGGAATAACCTGGGATATTAATGGCGAGATCAGGTATTTTAGCATTTAACCAAGTTTCCATTAAAATTAGTATATCAGGTGTGATTGAGAGTACCATAGGATGTAAAAGGTCAATTTTTGACACAAGACTGCAGATGTTAAAGTGGAGGATTTTCAGGCCCTTGGGTAGGGAATAGGGGTTGGGGGACGTTGGTACATTAGTGGAAGGATTGCAACTAGCAGGGATGTGTGAAGCAGGACCAGGATTGAGATGAACATTTCCTGGTGCGAGTAAGAGGAGAGCTGTTATAAGTAAGTGGAGTTTATGGCATTTGTAATGGGCTGAGGATTTGTGAAGTATTTGGGTGGGGTGGGAGCTAGGTGGGGTGAAAATAAAATTGCGTAATGAAAGCTAGGTAGCTAGGGGCTGAGAATAGAGCAGCAAGTGGGATGTGAGGGAAGTGAGAACAGAGTACTTGAGGGGGTGTAGAAGTAATGGCAAGGATAAAGGTAGGGGATAGGAGAGCAGAGGAGAAGATGAGAAAGGTTTACTGGACTGAGGAGAGTGTGGAGCTGAGGTGGATAACATTGACAGAAGAATTGGAAGGAGGGGAAGTGGTGAAGGAAGGGTGGGCATATTGTATGGATCAGTGGAGCAAGAATAGAAGAGGGTATAATAATTAATAGTAAGGAGAAGCTAAGTGGCAGTGACAGAAGTAATCTAACTGTGAGAAGAGGTGGACAGTGACAGCTGCCAGCAGCAGCAAATTAATTGAGTTGTTGCCCTCTAGTGGCTATGCAGTATAATCGGCAAATGGAGAAGTAGACAACATTTGGAGGAAGTCAAGCCTAAATACAACATTTCACCATGATTCATATTCTCTCAGCATATACATTTTTACTATACTAATATGTTACTGTTATACTGTACTGCTATTGTAGTACTTTTTGTTATCACAATTACATTAATGCTGATCATATATTCCTTTATATGAATATTCTTTATAAAATAGTAATGTATGAAATATAAAGGTCAATAAAAACTAAAAGAGTCTATCTATCTATCTATCTATCTATCTATCTATCTATCTATCTATCTATCTATCTATCTATCTATCTGTCTATCGGGCTGTCTGTCTGTCTATCTATCTATTTTTCCATCTATCTTACTTGGAAACAAGCTTCAGCTTAGTGTGTCTTTCCTGGTTAAATAATTTCCCCCTTCCTCTAACTTGGTATGTCTATGGAGTACCAACTATTGCTATTACGCAAAAGCTAACATAGACCCAATCCTCCTCTTCTATACATTTTGTATATGTATTTTATATAGACCTCCTCCTGTATTAATTCTTTATATGATATATTGTATTAATGTAAAAATGTAACTAAAACAAATACAAATGAACATATTAATATTGTATTTTTTTTTAATGTCATTGGACTACTTATTTTTATTATTACTCTGCAGGCACTGTATGCCTCATTTTCTATGACTTTTTAAATTACATATTATTGCTGTAAAAATATAAATAAGAGTAATAAAATATTGTTTTACTATTTCAATATCACATTATAACATTAGTTCCATCCATCTATCTATCTATTGTATACATGCAAATTGATACTTGTATTTAATGGATGATAAAATATTGTGAAAGGCAATATAATGCCCTCAGTTTAATTTCCTTTCATTTATTGTTTCTGTTTTTATGCATGCTTGTTTTTTGAAGGGGGTGTATTAAGTAATTTAAAAAGAATTCATTAGAACAAGGAGACTATAGAGACTGGAGGAAGGTAAAGCAGAGATTACAGGGATATAAGCCTTGAGGGTAGCAATGAATACTTACTACTCTGGCTAAGTGGGCTGCACCAGTTTGACCTTAGTACTTGCAGACTGCATCACACCACACCAAAAAACAACATTCCCCAGCAGTGGTAAAGATACGAACCATCCTGATTTTCCCAGGACAGTCCTGATTTTAAGTAGCATGTCTCAGTGTCCCCACAAGTTTTGCAAAATCTCACTTTTGTCCTGGTTTTCACTGGTTGTCTTGTTTTTGTCCCTTTTCTTGTCTGTATTTTGTTTGTGCCGAGTGACATTCACAGTTCAGTACCACCGTGACACTGCTCAAACTGGACAGTAATTTTTGACTATGCCAACCTGCATTGTGCCATGAAAGATGCCTCAATGGTAGTCAGATGGAAAGGGGGACCACCGTAAGTACCTTTACTTCAGGGTTAGACTGACTGGGTAGTGCAAGAGTGTGGCAGCTGTCAGCCTGCCAGCAGCTGAGGGACTCCAGAGTCAGACCAGGGATGCATTTGTTTGTTGGTATTGTGAAAAAGGTATAAGGAAAGGTACCGTATGCTGATTTAGAAAGTTGCTCCAGTGCTGGGAGGGAGTGAAAAGTTAAGTGCTGACATTTTTTGAATGTTAATGTTACTTGGAATGGGCAGGGCTGGAGCAAAGCAGCAATGAATGAATGTGCAGCCTGGCCCTTTTCTGCCCGGTCAGGGGTGAGTAACATGGGGGGGTAGGTGGTTCGCAGTCAGGATGAGCACAGAAAATGAGGTTTCTTGTTTTCACTTTTCAGTTACATAGATTTCTAATGTGCAGCACAGCCTTGTCCACCCGGTGAGGGAGCAAGCAACATGGGGCAGAGGGTCATGGTCAATTTGGATTGTCAGGTGCAGAGGTTTCTAGGGCACTTGGAAATATGATGTGGCATTCCCCTAGTTTTGAGAGATGTTTAGGCTTTTTGGAAATAATATTGAATCAATTCAGCTCGTCCCTGCAGCAGCCATGTTTGGAAGATGCACGGCATTCAAGATTGACTAGCTGACTGAGTCTGACAGTCACATTTCACTAAGAGCTGAAATCTTCTGTGCTGTGTATGAAAATGTCCTTACCAGTGTTGAAGGTAGGGACACGTTCGGGGTTACAGTTAGGGTTTCTCTAAAAAAAAAAAAAAAATTATTTCCAAATGTCCCAGTTTTAGGTTTCAAAAAGTTGATAGCTTTAGTAGTGGCATACCAACACCCCCTATCATAAGGAAACTAGAGTAATAAATGTTCAGTGCTTGCCTGAAGGCTTTTTTTTACCCTCTGTTTTCTTTTCCAGTCAAAATATATGTCCCTCAATGCCAAGAAAACTGTCTCTTTGACCTTTGACTCCTGGCAGAGGCTTTCCAGAGTCTTTCCCACCCTATATCATTTGATACCCTTGATGGTGCTGCGATAGATGGTGTCTCCACCTTGAAGTACCTTGAGCTCTGGACTGACTGCCATCTCGGTTTTTTGGCAGACATTGATGCTATTCATCTTGAGCTCCACCCCAATGTTGGTGCACTTCACAGAAACAAAGAGAGCATCCTGCTTCCTGCCCAGCATGAGATTGGATTGAAGATAATCCTCCTCATCTTTGATTAAGTTTTTTTTTTTTGCCAGTAATATTTTTAATTTTTCCTTTGTATCATCAAACTTTACATTCCTATATACATTCATAGGTGCAAGGTTTAGCGCAAAAATAGTACAATATTAATTGCAATCATACATAAAAGAAATTTCATCCTTATGTCATTCATATAAGCATTATTTTGTCCAAAGCATTTTATGCATTTTTATTTTAATTTGTAAAATCCTCCTTTTGTCTAATCCTCTGTTTTCTTGTTCAAAGTCCTCCACACTTGTTCATAATTTACAAAATGTTTATAATTATAAAGTGCACTTACAAAAGGCTGTTTCCATTCTAGTTCAGGGAAGGCTAAGTGGTTTAATGAGGATTTCCAATTTTTTAGAATCAGTCTTTTTACTGCCATAATATTGGCTTTTAATATTAGTCTGCAGTTATGGTTAATCTTGGAGTCATTATACATTTCCAAAATCAGAAACTTGGGATCTTTCCAGTATTGGAAAACAAAGCCTATTTGTTCCAAAAAAAACAAAGGATTGTACCTACTAATCAGTACTTTGCTGACAGTGCCAAAATATATGAAGGATATCTGCTTCTGGATTCCTACATTGCCAATATACATTTGATGATATTAAATTAATCTTATTTATTATATGTTTTATTTATTTAGATCTCAGATTACAAATACCTTTGAGCATATAGCTCTTTTACAAAGGTTCTACATCAGCAGCATAATACAACAGGTTAACAGAACAAAAAATATGGCAAAACAGTATACATAGAGAAAGGAGATCAACAGGTTTACAGACTAAACAGGGTATGGTAAAATAATTTCAAATAAGAAAATAAAGCAATAGTTGACATTTACAGTGAATCAAAGAATAGAAATGAGTAACGCTAAGCAGTTTCATGCACAGGAATTCATACAGTAAATTGAAAATCAGCCAAAACAAGCTTTGTCAGTTACTGGTAAAATCATAAGGTAAGTTGAAATCAGCCAACAGACCTTGTTAGGACAGATGGGGGGGCATTAGGTGGAGGGGAGGGAAGGAAAGGTGGAGGGGTAGGGTAGCAGGGAAGGGGATGTCAGAGATGGTGCTAAGGAGATTTAATAGTAATCAAGTGCTAGGGTTTTAGATTGCCAAAGAGGTTTTAGCAGAAACAGTCACAGGAACAAGCGGCAGAAAGTAGTCACTGTAGCTTGGATTTGAAAGGGACCAATTTGGATTTGGAGGAGATGTCACAGCTGAGGGCATTCATCCAAAGAGGGGCCCTGTAGGAGAACAGTCTTTGTCCCTGGGAGGTACAGCAGCGAGGGACCAGAAAAAGCTGGGATTCAGAGCCACGGGTATGGTGGGTATTAGGAGAGGGGCTGAGAAGACCTTGAATTCCAGGTGGTAGGAGCCCTAGGGTTATTTTCTTGGCCATCAGGCATGTTTGATATTTAATGTGATCTTTGAGCCGGAGCCAACCAGTTTGGTCATAGAGGTCACAAGAGTGGGTGAGACAGTGGGCTCCTGAGATGAGATGACACACCTTGTTTAGAGCAGTGGAAATGCACCAGAGGGCAGTTTCAGTGGCAGATCTATAGATTATCAATCCATAGTCAACAATGGAGGTAACACAGCTCTGTACAGCCAACCTTAAGGCTTCTGGTGTAAGGGAGTCCCTGTGTCTGTAGAGGAGACCGATCCGAGTATTAACTGCTTTGGTAATGTTGTCAGTATGCACCCCATAGGATAAGTTGCTGTCTATGGTGATGTCGAGATACTTAAAATATTGTACCTGCTCAAGAGTGGTCCCAAAGTGGTTAGAGATAGTCAGGGGATGAGCCTGTGTTTATTGTGGGAGATGCTGAAGAGCATGAGCTTAGTTTTTTTATAGTTTAGCACCAGTTTGTGATCACGGAACCATTTCTCTACTGATGCAAATCCGCGTTGCAGCTGGCTTTCAAGAGGCGTGGGGTCTGTGTGACTTGTGTACATAACAGCATCATCTGCGTATAATAGGATTTGTTCAGAGCAGGATCTTGGGAGTTTGTTTAAGAAGAAACTAAATAGTAGAGGGCCCAGGATGGACCCTTGTGGGACACCTGAGTGAACTGGTTTAGAGTCTGAGATGACATCGGCAATTTTGACTTGTTCAATGCAGTTCTCCAGATAGCTTTTAAACCAGGCATTAGAGTCAGTGGAAATTCCAGCGTTGCTTGGCTGTTCCAGTAGTAGGGGCTGATGGACTGTGTTGAATGCTTTTGTCAGGGAGATTTGTGCATGAAACCAGTGAATTCCATGAGAGCTGAGGAGGTACTATGTCCTTTTCTGAATCTATGTTGTTGGGTACATTGGATATTATGTTTATCAAGATAATCTGTAAGCTGGTCGGCTACAATGCATTCAAGTACTTTGGACAGGGGTGGAAGTATGGAGATGGGCTGGTAGTTCACGTGGAGAGACCTGTCAAAGCTTTTGTGTACCGGTGTTACCATGGCTGATTTCCATCTCTTGGGGAACTGAGCAAGGCTAAGTGAGAGATTAAACATCCAGGTAAGAGGCACTAGCACTTCCTCTAGTGTGAGGGACAACAGTTTAAGATCGAGGGAATCCCCATTGTGTCTAGATTTACCAATTGCCTTGAGGATGTATTTATGGGCTTCCTGAGGTGAGACAAATTTAAAGTAGAATGGGGGGTGGCTAGTAAGTGTGGAAGTGCTATCAGAGGTGGGCAAGATGACATCTGCATCAAAAAAGTCCAGTGAGAGAATACTGCTGAGATCCGTGAATGCGCTATTGAAATTATTGGTAATAGTTACAGGGTCAAGGGTAGTGATCCCATCTAAGTCCAGTATGATAGTTGGTGATTTCAAGGTTTTACCTGTAATTTCTTTAATATTATCCCAGAAAGCTTTTCCTTTGCCCCGGGTATCGGTAAGCACTTCCTGATAGTGTTTAATTTTTGCTAGACGGATGGACCTAGTGCACTCATTTCATGCTCTTTTGTAGTTCTGGATGTCAAATTGTGTGCCAGTGGCTTGGGCACGGTGCCAGAGGTGGTCCCTTATTTTCACATGAGCTAGGAGTTCCACAGGGAGCCTGAGGTTGCAAGGGCCTTTGATTTTGCATGTTTTCAGGGGTGCATGAGAGTTGCAGGCAGAATTATAGGTGTTGATGAAGTGTTCGAGTGCTGTGTCAACATCCTTCACTCTGTAGATTGGAGACCAGTCTTGCACTCTAAGGTGGGATTAAGAGGTTCCTGGTGACCCCGGACAAGGACTTTGCTGGTAATTGTCCATGGTGGTGGTTTGCAAAATTGGTTTGTCCATGTGCAGATGACAGGGGAATGATCACTGAGCATATCCGGGAGGACAGTGGTGTTAGTAATGTGGTCTGGATGACTGGTTAGGACCCAGTCCAAAAGGATTTTAGTCCCCATTTTGTAATTGGATCTGGTTGGGAAGTCAACCAGCTGGGAACAATTTACGGCAGAGAGGGTGTCCTTAATGCTCTGATTTTCAGGTGCAAGCCAGTTTATATTGAAGTCTTCCATCAGAATTGACTCCAACCCAGGTATCTGGTTATGTGTGAAGTCCAGTACCGAGTTGAAACCACTCCCTTGCTCTTTTGGAGGGATGTATATGGATGCCACAGTAAGTGCCTTATTTTGGGCACCAAGCAGAATTATGATGGTGAGTAATTGAGTGGTTGTAGCAGCCACAGGAACAGGCAAGAGGTGGCCCATTAGTAACTCTTTGAGATAAATTGCACAACCACCACCTCTTTTGGTTGTCCTATCTTGTCTGAAGATGTTGTAGCCTGGTACGGCAATAGCTGAGTCAGTGATTTTTGGTGAGGGACATGTTTCAACAATTGCCAGAACATCTGGATTGTGTAGAGTAGCAAATATTTGTAGAGCTTCCAGCTTTGGTAGGAGGTGCAGATATTTAGGGTTGCTAAAGTGAGCATCCCAAGTTGTTTTATGGGAGTTGCCATACGTGGCAGGCCAGGGCCGGGATTTGGGTGAATATTACAAGACAACAGTAATAGCAAAAGTAAAAGTATGAGCAGGCACAGCCGTAACTGCCTGTAGGTGAGTCCAACCCTCAGCAGGAACAGGTTAGGTTGCATTTTTGATGTAGTAATATTAAACCATGCAGATAGTTATGTTCAGGGATATGTAATATAATAATCTTGACCAAGGTACCAGGAGTTAAATGATGAAAAATAATCAAATCCACAGGACATGGTGAACTACTGGGGCCCAGTAAACTGTTGTAATTGTAGATCAAGGACCCAGAATGTGTTAGATTCCTGAAGGTGATGAACATTGGCTTGGGGCATATGCAGGATGTAAACATCCTTTGTTATTATCTTCTCTTTGTTCTCCAAAATGGTTGTGAATGGACCTCAAAGACAAGCACAGATCCTGTAAGAACAAGTCAAATGGAAATGTGGATTCAATGTAGCACTCCACAACTCAGAGTTTTTTTAACAGATTTACTGACCTTACTTTTGCTTTCGATGGCTTCCAAAAAAGTTCATTTATGATGAGAATGCTAATACTTAGTGGTGATGTTTTGCAGTTTCTTAGTCCAGGAAACATTCATAGATGCCATGTCCAAGAACAGTCCAGTTCCTCCAAGCAGAAACACATGAAAATCCACAAAACTAAACTACTACTGACAGAGATGAACACAAACAACCAGCCACTTTGGTGCTCCAGCTGTTAAATTTCTTAGAAGAACATACTAAGTTAGCCCAGTTTGGATAACTTAGCATGCATAACCTATATGGAGTATAACCTATATGGAGTATAGTATGCCCTGTTCAGAATTTTTAATTGGATTGCTTTATATTTCATCAATTTATATTTGTGTTCTGAGTTACATGCCAGGATCCGCTGTTCTGTAATAGAATATTGTATTTCTTTTTCTCATTTTTAATTGTTTTTTTTTGTGTGCCATAAGAAATTATTTTTGAAACTGATTTATTTTCAATGGGTACAGTTTCAGTTTTGATCTGTGTTTAATCATTTTCTTTAATTCTGTCTCTATTTCTTTATTGTTAGGAGCTCCTTCCCATCTTTTGTAATATTTTATAAATAGACTACTTAACTGATTGAAGTAAAAGTAATGATTATCCTTTAACATGAATTTGGCTCTAAAATCTGTCCAGCTTAATTTAACTCCTTAATCAAAAAGGGCTCTTTCCCACTTTTTGATACCCTTCTGCATCCAAGATTTTTTGTATAATATTTTGGCCTATAATGTAAAATTTGGGTTATGCCAAATATCATTTAAAGAGGAAGTTGTAATTGCCCATTTTATTTTATTCATAAATTCATTAATTATAAGACATACATTTTTATGATTATACTTTTGGAGTTAGAAGATATTTTTGCTATAAATAACACATTTCTAATAATTATATCTTCCTTGAAGTAATCCTTAAGAATTAAACTTTCTAAATCCACATTTACACAATTTTCTGTATTAAATGCCCAATTTATTACCAACTTCACCATATGTGCAAGATAGCATTTTTTTATGCCTGGGCAGGCAAGACCTCCTTGTTCCTTTGGAGTACAACATTTTTTCCAAGAAATCATGGATGCGGTATTATCCCAAATGAATCTTCAAAAAAGGTTATCTTTTTAAACCATAGAGACATAACTGGTGTTAAAATGGCTTGTAATCTGTATGCCAAAAAAGGTACCACAAACATTTTATTTATTTGGACTTTCCCCTATAAAGGCAATGGAATCTTACCCCATCCTAAAAAATTATCTTTCAAAGAAGTATATAGCTGATCATGGTTCATAGTGTAGAATCCATCCAATTTGTTGGATATGATGATGCCCAAATATCTAATTCATTTTTCTTGTATCACTACATTCATAATTTCTCTTAGATCCTCTGATTGAGGTATATTAAAGGTCACCATTTCCAATTTTGATTTATTCACTTTATATACTGCCACTTGGGAAAAACATCTGATGAGTGTTTCAAGTTCTATTAAACTGGATTCTGGATCTTGTAATAAAAGTAGTAAGTCATCTGTGTATGCATTCGACTTTATCTTCTGTGATGCTATCTTAATACCTGATATTGTAGGGTTAGCCCTTATTTCCCCAAGTAACATTTCTAGACCTATAATAAAACAAAGAAGGTGACAGACAGCAACCTTGCCTAACCTCTCATTGTAATATCAAAGGATCTGAGAGAATATTATTGACTTTTATCTGTGCACTGGGTTTACTGTAAAGGTTTTTAATAAATTCTATATATTGGTCTGGAAAGTTGAACATTTTCATGGCTCCAAAAATAAATTTCCATTCCAGAATGTCAAAAGCTTTGCTGGCATCAAGTGAGAGAAAAACTACTGGTGGTCTTGAACTGATAAGATATTCTATTATAAATTGTATTTTATGTAAACCTGACTGAATGTTCCTATTTGGTATAAACTCAATTTGATTTATATTGATAATTGTATCTAATATTGGTAATAGTCTGTTCTTTAATATTTTGCTGTAAATCTTATAGTCTACATTGAGGACAGCTATAGGCCTAAAGTTTTCTACTTAGGAACAGTCCTTCCCTTGTTTAGGTATTAATGATACGTATGCCAAAACAATCTGGGAGTTTATGGTTGGCTTGAATCAATGATTACTGCTGATCGGGGGCACAGGAGGGAGGGGGTACCACTAGACTACCAGTGCTTCACTACATCTACTATTACCACCGATCAGGGGCATGGGAGGGAGGGGGATACCACTAGACTACCAGGGTTATGTGAGTGCTTCATGACGGTGTTCTGGGTGGGCGAGCAGCCACCCACGGCTGGCGGCTACTATGTTACACTTTGCAATACAGCAGCCCACCTGTGGATGGCCGGGAGTTGTTCCACTGTTTCACAAGCTCAACTTTGAGCCCCTCTATGCGGCGCAATGCAGGGGTGTGCTGACATATGCGCTGCACATCCCAGGCTGAGTATCGGAATGTGCCGCATATGCATGGGCACGCTCCCTGCATCTGCGCTGCATACAATTACATTGCGCCCCAGCGCATTGGGATTTGCACTGCACCGGGTAGCTTTCTCAATATGCCACCAGGGAGCAATGCGAGGTTGCGCTGGGACAACTCTGTTGTGCCAGGCTCAACCCCTTTGAATATCCCAGCCATAGTCTTGAAGGCATCCCAACATTCTGTAATGTTATCACTGGAGACCTCATTGTCTGTAATACATTTTTTTAATGTCTTCCTCTACTTTCTTTAAAAATGTGGAGTCATTTAATAAATTATTGTTGAGTCTCCAATTGCCATCTTTTTTCCTTGTTGAATCTAATGTTAAATCATAGCTAACCATATTATGGTCTGAAACTACAAGTGGCTCAATGTTAACCTGTATTGCAAGGCTATTAACTAGTAGGTCTTTAGATACAAAAATGTAATCCAGTCTGGAATACATATTGTGACAGGCTGACTAGTATGTACAATCCTTTTCATTATTGTGTAATTCTCTCCAGGTGTGAATTAGGTTATTTGAATTAAGAAACATCTGTAATAGTCATGATTTGTATTTGTCCCAGTTAGAAAATTTAGATGTTTTGTCCAGTATACCATTCAATGAACAATTAAAATCCCCATCTATAATTATGCTATTGAAATCCCACCTATATAAAAGTTTATTAGTTTCTGCCAAAAAAATCCCATATCCCCCAAAGGGGCATAAATTGAGCCAAAAATCAGCTCCTGTCCCTCAGGTTCTGTTTTAACTAGCACAGTTCTACCCTGTGTGTCTGTAATGAAGTCTACTACTCTCCCTTTAAATTTTTTATTAAATAGCAAGGCCACTTCAGCACTTTTTTTAGATGAACCTAATGAATAGTATATTACACCATGCCATTTCTTCTTTAGTTATTCAGTTTCTTTATTATTTAGGAAAATTTCTTCGAGCATCACCACGTCCATCTTTAATTTTGTTATTCTCTGTTTCTTCTCTCGTTCATTCTGCTCCTAGCAGGTGACATTGAACTCAACCCTGGCCTTCCAGTTGCCAACATTATTCTAGGATCCCCCCATGACTTGCACTGGGTGTCTTCCAAGGGCTTAAAAATAGCCCACATAAATGTCTGTAGCCTCGGTCCAAAAATACAGGAGGTAAGGGTTGGATGTCTCTCTACAACCCAGATGTACTGGCTGTGTCCGAAATATGGCTTAAGTCTCATACCCTATCTCACAAGGTGGCAGTGTCCAGCTTTACTTCCTTCCACAAAGACCAGGAAGGCAAAAGAGGGGGTGGGGTACTCATATACACCAGGGACTCCCTTGATGTTGCCCCTGCCCACCTCCCCTGCACTGATCACTCCGGCAGTGAGTCAGTCTTTATTAGAATTACCCTTGGCAATGCAAAACACCTTACAGTCAGCTGCCTGTACCACCCTCCTAAGGCGACCCTCCAAGCCTTGGAAACCATTACCAAGACCCTTGCCAATGCGGTCTCCTCGGAACTCCTGATCCCGGGGGACTTCAATCTCAACTAGGCACAGAACACAGAGAAAACCCTCAGGGCCTCACTACTAGATCCTAACCTGGAACAAATCATCTCTGAAAAGATGAGGGCCAACTACAAAACAGGGAACCACACTGCCCTCGACTGGACTCTGGTGTCTCACCCCACCAACATTCTGATTGCTGTTCTCATGGCTGATGCTCTTAGTGACCATTCACCCATCTTCTGCATCTGGAAAAATTTCTCCTTCTGGGTCCCTTCAAGGATACCCTCCACCTGAGACTACTCCAAATTCTCAGAGGATGCCTTCCTTCAATGTGTACCTCGGCAACCTTGACTGGACCCCGATTCGGCACCTCCCAACTCTTGATGAAGCCCTGAAGTTCTTTCAGAACTTCTTCAGCTCTGCAGCTAACCTGTTCATCCCATTTAGGAAGTGCCATACAAAAGGAGGCTGCCATAGATGGAACACCACAGAGGTCAAATCTTTGATGGTGAACCGGGACAAGGCATGGAAGCATTACAAAAATTCTGCCTTGCCTGCATTCCTGATGTCCTACAAAAAACTAAGGAATGAGTCCAAGAGTACCACTAAGACTGCAAAAAGAGAGTATGTCAAGCTTCTCCAGCAAACTACTCTGGCTGACCCTCGGTCATTCTGGTCCCACATCAATGGCCTAATTAAGGGCAATGGTAACCCCTCCCTTGGCCCTATTTAAATCAATGGCCTTATGACTTATGACTGCCATGAAATTGTCACTGCCTTCAACAGTTACTTCACCAACCTTGATGGCTACAAGTCCAGTCTTACACCAACCCCTTCTGTGTCTCCCTGCACAGAGGCACCCTGCCCCACATGGCCACTTTTCCATTTGTGATTAGTTAAGGTCAAGGAGGTACTCCCCCTCTTAAAGACCATCAAAGCCAAAGGCCCTGGTGGACCTGATGGCATCTGCCCTAAGCTTTTTAAGACCGCAGCACCAGCCATCACTTTACCTATCACATGGCTAATCAACAGATCCCTGCTGGAAGGTACTATACCCAATACCTGGAAACAGGCCGTGGTGGTCCCTATCCCTAAAGGGGGCCCTAGGGAATCCATTGTTAACTACAGGCTGATCGCACTGCTTTGTGCTCTAGCCAAGATACAGGAAAGGCTAGTGTACTGTCAGTTCCATGACTACCTTGAGGCTAACCAGCTGCTAGCCACCATGCAACACGGCTTTAAGCAGTACCATGGCACTGTTATAGCCCTCATAAAATTCTCAGTTGACATCCTTGGGGCCATGGACAAAGGATTCCCCACTTGAGCTGTTTTTATCGATCTATCTAAGGTCTTTGACCTAGTAGTCCACAAACTCCTCCTAAACAAACTGTCCTCCTTTGGTCTGGATCAGTATTCACCTGCTACCTGTCTAGTCACTCCCAGCAGGTCAGATGGAAAAGTGTGACCTCAGATCCACTCCCACTAAGTGAGGGGGGTGCCCCAAGGGTCCATCCTGGGTCCCCTTCTCTTATCGCTATTTTTCAATGACCTTGAAACCCACTGCAGTGGCAGCTCAGTCATTCAATATGCTGATGATGCCATTATCTACCAGTCCCCAAGCAATCTGTCTGATCTGGGACCCCAACTGCAAGTTGACTTTGCCAAGTTAGAGTCCTGGCTAACTGAGAACAAGTTGGTCTTAAAAACCACAAAAACCAAGGCAATGCTATTTGGACAGAGAAACCTTGGCCAGGACAGTAGTGCCTTACTCCCTCTGAACTCATCCTCTGGCAGCCACATTGAGGTCATGAGTTTGCTCAAATACCTGGGGTTAACCCTAGATCAGGGGTTTACCCTCAAGTCTCACATAGACCAGGTAACTAAAGTGGTGCACTGCAAACTGGGTCTGCTGTACCACCTGAATGACCAGCACATCCCTGAGTCCAGAATAACCATTGCCAACAGTCTCCTCCTTCCTATGCTGACCTTTTCTGCCCCTATGCTTTATGGGTTGGCTAAACAGGAGACAGACAGGCTACAAGTTCTCTACAACAAAATAGCTCGGTTTGCGTCATAGTCCCACAAAAGACGGCACCACTGGGAAGCCCTTGCTTCACTACAATGGTCCTCCCTAGATGGTCGCCTTCAGTACCCACTGCTTTGCAATGCTTACAAGCTCCTACACTACTATTTCCCTGATAGCCTGGCCAGACTCCTGGCTCCCAAGCCCTCAGCATGCACCCTCTGAACCACTAGGTGTAACTTCCTAGATAAACCTAGGGTTTGGACTACTGCTGGCAGTAAATCCTTTGCCATTGCTGCCCCTGCTCTATGGAATAAGCTTCCTCCCCACCTTCAGGAAGCCCACTCCCTTGGATCTTTCCGCAAGGGACTCTGTGCTCACTTACTAGAAGCTAGCGCCTGCCCCTGCAATGAGATGACTTACCTAAACTCAAAGGCCAGGCCCTCACTAGACTAAGCCATGCACTGCTGTATTATGTATTAGCTTCTCTCCTGATTGCTACACTGCTACCCTTGTCTATTCCTGTAACTGTTTTCTCCTGTAACTAATTTTTGGCACTGTGTCAGCACTGTTTATCCATTTACTTGATTTTTCTCTAATGTTATTTTGTACTGTGACCTTGTTTCCTTTATTGTACTTGAATACTTCTGTAAATAATTCTGGATCGCCCCTGAAAAAGGGACCTTCAGGGATCAGTGGACCTACCCAGTTACCAAAATTGAATAAATAAATAAATTCTAGAAAGGATCCTGTATCTCTTGATGGGGGAATTCATCCCATGCACATTCCAAGATGCCCCTTTAATAGTCAACAACATTTATAAAAAAATAAATTTTTGCATATTCTGTCCAATGAATATACTATCTTGCACTTTCTGGAAAACTAGATCTTTCTCTCCCCTTGTGCCCACCCTGCTCCTGCCCTTCATTCCCCTCTTGTGCTGAAGAAACAATTCCATTTTCCTTGTTAACCACTTAAAATCCCCCTCTCTGCCTGTTTGCCATAGACCTCCATCTGGCAATCCCATCTTGTCACTTGAGGACAATTTACTCAGCCTCCGCGATTTTGTGTGATAAGGGCCCATCTGAAACAGCGCCACCCACAATGGCAAGGGGGAAATGGCAAATGCCACAAGAGCAACTGTCCAAACATGCTGACCAGCAGAAAGGGGAACTGCAACAGGAGGCAGCTGAAAGGGTACCAAGCACACAACATGCCCTGCAAGGCAGAGGGGGCAAAGCACACCATGGCATGGACCACCTGAGAGAGAGAGAGAGTGGCCGGGTGCATGAGCGGCAGGCACCACCAAGGATGGCAAAGTGCAGGGCAAAGCAGCAGGAGATGCATGGCAGTGGCAATGGTAGGTGGCTGGACACAGGGACCGGGTGTCGTACAGCACATGGGCATGCGCACTGTGAAGGGTGGATGTGCCGTACATCAGAGGGCACAGCCCGGGGCAGTGCAACAGCTCACTGTGCAGAGGCTGGCTGCCAGCATGGGGGGCCACAGGGGCAGACAGCATGTGGCACATGTGAGTCCAACACTGTCATCCATGCAATATCCTGTGCCTGTGCAGTTTCCTGTGGCACTATCCTGCTTTGTGGTGCCCTCTGCGGTACGTATCAGTGACTGTTATTGGGCCGGGGGGGGTCGTATTACACTGCACCTGTTTGTGTGCATGGTTCAGCCCTGTTGCTGCTGCTGAGTGGTGCAGGCTCATACTGCTGCCCCTCTGTCCTGTTTGCTGCTGGTAAACCCTGTCCCTGCATGCCCCAACAGTGGCATTTTCACCTCTGGTGTCTTCTGGTCACCCGTTCTTTGCCTCACACTGCCACTGCCTGCTAGCTGTGTGAGCCATCCTGTGCTTGTCTAACTGTTGTGGCTGTCTGTCGGTGGCACCTCCTGTGTCAGTGGGCCTGCTGGGGCTCTCAGTTCTGCTGCAAGATTATGTGGGAGGTTCCCTTACAGGGCTGCAGGCAGTTTCGCTCACTTACTGTGTGTCTGCCTTATGGAGCACTCGCCCTTCCTGTAGCGGTGCTTTGGGACTTGCCCCCAGAGCCCACGCCATTCTATAGGCGCTCTTCATGGTTGTTACCAACTCAGTTATCCCCCTCCCAAACCACACCACACTTTCACAGGCAAAGAAGAAGGATGGCGAGAATTATAAGTGCCCTCTAAGCTTGTTCAAAGGCAGTGAAATATTCTGGTAACAATTTTTAAATCTCAAATGGCATCTTTTACATTATTGTAAAATAGGTTTTGATTATTTAGAAGTACCTTCAACTTGAAGGGTAAATCACATATGCTTTTATTCCCTTTTTCCATAGAATCTGTTGTACCCCTGCAAATTGTTTCCTTTGCTCCCATAGTGACTTAGAGAAATTATGTTTTAAATAAAACAACTGTTCATTGAACTTGAAATTAGTAGTTTTATAGAAAGCCTTCATAAATCTGTCCTTCTCCTCTGATGTCAACATTTTTAAGATTGCCGGTCTGGCTCCTTGTTTTCCATCTTCACTGGTTTGTTTCAACCAGTGTATTCTGTCAGTTATGGGGATGTCCCTCTCAGACCCCAGTAATGTAGTAAAAATTTTAATCATAATATTTATAAGTGATGATTCTTTTTCCCACTCTAGTAACAGCCCAAATATATGGATATTTTTTCTACCAAGCACGGTTTTCCTGATCATCCAACTTAGTTTGTAGCAGGTCTTGCTGTTTTTGTATTGCCTTTAAATCTTTTGGGACAGAGCTCAAAGAGTTCTCTAATTGTGACTGACAATGTTCTAACTCATTGATTCTTTTGATACCTTGCTCTAGTTTGAAGTATATACTAGAAAGAGATTCTGATAGATTTGTCAATGATTCAGGTAACTATTACAGTTTGTCCAGTGAGGATTGAAGTATTTGAAAATGACTGATTAGCTGTTTTGCCCAGTCTGGGAGGGGTCCTTGGGTCTGTTCCTGCTCAATAATATTTGCTGGATGTTCACTGGAAGAATCTGAGGCTTGCTGTTCTTTTGAGTTTCCTTTGTGTTCTTCCTCTGGCTGCAAGTTTAAATCATCAGTTGTTTCATTTGCATCTGAGCCCTGACCTGACTGAACTGGTTTGCTTGATGTTTCAGTCCCTTTTTTATGTTTGCTTGCACGCATGTGCAAGAAACATAGTGCCATCATCCAAGTTTTCGGAGGTGAGTCACCCCCTCTTCCAATTCAGTCAATGTGTTGGCAGATGCGGCCCCTGTAAGCCAATGCATGCTGGAGCTGTCTATGACAAGCTCCAAAATGCAGTGGCATACAGTTGAAAGGGGGAGCTATGCTTCAGTGAGCAGCTAAGATATCGCCTGCCCATGTGCAGCTCCCCTACACACACACACACACACACACACGGCATGCGTGCCGCCCCCACTAAACACTTCTATAGCCAACGGGATGCCCAATCCCCCATCAGCTGTGCTGCGCCTCCCCAAAGTTTCCAAATGCCACGCTGATGCCCACCCCAGCGTGGCAACCCAATGGTATAGCCGATGGGGTGCCCAACCTGCTGGCTTCAATGTCTTCTCCCCGAGTATTGAGTGCCACGCTGGGAGCCCACCCCAGCATGGCAACTGATCTATGGCCGACAGGGGTGCCCAATCCCCGTTGGCTCCACTTCCCCCCCAGTATCCTTGTGCCATGCTGGAGCCCACCTCATGGCAAACGCCCCGGCCACATCTTTTCTCTTTAAATCCCTGTAAAGAAAAATGGTCCCATGCAGTCTCCCTAGCCCCCACAACCCACACCCACCCACTGAGCACCCTGCCTCCTCACACCCCCCTCACCCCATACTTACCTCCGGAGCTCGGTGCGACGATCTTCGCTGGACCGGGAACACGTCTGCACTCTTCAAAGCCGACCGCGAACTGAGGAAATGCCGGTAAGCTGTATAATGGGCTAGATGGGTTTTTTTTCAACTTTGTTGCATATCTCAGGCATTTTTTGGAATTTTTGCACCAAATTTTCAACATGGGGTTTTTGGGACCCCTACTCATGAATTCTTGCACTGTTATAGCATTACTCGGGCCCGAAGGGTGATTTCACAACCACTGCGTGAAATCACCTTTCCAGAATGATTAACAAAATGACACTGCCAGTGTTCATAAGGTGGGCTCTCAAAAAGACTATTTTGAAAATTTGGTGGAAAAATTCCTAAAAATGACTGTTTTACGAGCGTGCATTGCGCAGTTCCTACGCACGCTCGTAAGTTCGCAAATTTTCAATATTTTCACTCCAGATTTTCAACATTGCCATTTTACCACACCTTCTTATGAGCAGTACAGCTGTCATTTTTCACAGCAAAATGTGTTTCCGCCCATGTAGCGCACAATGGTGCTGTTGGTGTGCAAAAGCAATGTTTGGGACAGATTAAGAAAATCACAGTTACACTGTTCATGAGCAGAGGTCTTAAAATGGCTATGTTGAAAATTTGGTGACAAAAGTCCATAAAATGACTGTGTTACGAATGAGCATTGCGCAGTTTCCGCGCACTCTCATAAGTTCATGACTTTGTAATATTTTCAGTCCAGATTTTCACTAGTGGCATTTTCCACACTTCCTTATGAACAGTACAGCTGTCATTTTTCACAACATGGCGAAGTGTGTTTTCACACTTTCAAGCGCGAGAGATGCGTGTCGCTGTGGGAAATCATTGTTCAGGACAGATAAAGAAAATCACAGTGACACTGTTCATGATCGGAGGCACAAAATGCCTGAGTTGACAATCTGCTGTAAAAATCCCCAACCTAATTATATATTACGGTGCTGCTGCAAGATTCTATGTACGTCCGCCACTTCACCATTTTTTAAATATTTTTACTGCAGATTTGCAACATTGCCATTTTTACACCTCCCATGAACAGTACAGCTGTCATTTTTACATCCTGTTCGGAATGTTTTTGCACCTGTGGTGCTAAATGCCGTAGTCACAGTGCATAAGCAGCTTTCAGCTAACAAACTGATATTCCCCCTGTTCATGAGGTGGGGTCACAAAAAAAACATGTTGAAAATTTGGAGTGAAAATACCAACAAATGCCTGAGGTATTAGGGTTTCCAACCATAACCCTGTAGAGAATGAAAGGCATCAGGGGTGTGACTTGGGATTCTTGCCTGTAATGCTTATACCATTCCACACCCTGCAGCCAGTGAGAGGCATCGAGGTATGCCTTGGACTCTTTGACCCCAAAGTTCACCCCAGTCTCCTATATCGCACCCATCTCACCATATTTTCTAATGGAATGGGGTGCGCATAAGGGCCAAAGACCCCAAGGAACACCGTGACACTTGTCAGTGTCTGCAGGGTGGGGTGTGGTTAAATGACGTGGCCGTTATGCTTGACAACCCAAAGGCACACCCCAATGCCTGTCACTCTCTACAGGGTGGTGGTGGGGTTGGCTTCAGTTTAATACTTCACTGCCATTCCTATTACGCAGCTCTGTAACTTCTATACTACCACTGCCAATGCCAGCAAGCAAACATTTGGCATTGACAAATGCTTGTCTCTTTTGTTTTCCTTTTTCTCTGTATCTGCTTGTAGTTTTGGCCACATTTTTTCTACTGATGGACTGGTTAAGCTACAACAGTTTTTGAATGGCAATTGCAATTGTTTCAGTCTTTTTTTATTGGTTTCTTTAATCGGCTCCTTAGCCTGATTTACAACTTCTTCGCTCCGAGTCTCCAGTAATTAGTACTGTCATTTTGTGTTGGAATGTTGGAAAGGTTTGGCAAGTCCTTTTTGTGAAAGCTGATTTCAAATCATCTTTAGACGTGAAGTAAATTTATTTAAGTTTTCCGTCAATTCAGTCCTCAAAACTTGAAGACGGGTCTGATATTTTAAAATGTGTACCTCTCAGTCTGAGGCAACCACTGCTGTATTATAGCAAACCACTGAGACTGGCATCTTAATTTGCCTTTTATTCAAAAGGACTGGTCCCAGAGAGGGAACAAGAAGAGCAGAGATATAAAAAAGTTTTCTGGCTATGCAATCCTCTGAACTTATTAGATGGGTCTGAAGCTTTAAGATGTGTACCTCTTGGTCTGGGGCAACTGCTGCTGCATTGCAGGAAACCACCAAGACTAGCTGCCTGACTGATCATTTATTCAAAAGGACCAGCCCTGGAGAGGGAATGAGAAGATCAATAAATTAGCAAAGTCAAAATATTTTAGAATAACTTTCCACAGTAATCGTACAAAGTTTTAAATGCTGAATGCTGACCTGCTTTCCAGAATGTCCTGTCTCCAGGAGCTTTTGCAGTCCTTTTCTCACCGCAAGTACATTCAAAATTTGTGCCTTCAGAATACGGCAATATTGTGCAAACTGGCCATTCTTCTCAAAAATGATGCCCAAAAAATTACTGAAAGAGTCTTTTATGAAGAAGGGATTGTTTGGAGCTGAAAATCTGGAGCCTGCCTTTTTTTAAGGAAATATTCTATTCTTTACATCCTTCAACTGTGTTTTTTAGTAGTCGAGGGCAGGTTGTCCCACAACATTGGAAGCGCTACTACAACTTCAGACTCAGCAGTGAAAAGAAAACTCTTCGGTCCATTTTGGTATCATGCTTTGTCTGCATCATCAAACTTTAAGGATGAAAAGAGTTGGCCCAAGGCAAGAACTCTATAATAGGAGTCGATACATACACCATGCGATATGTTAGTGGTGGGCTACAGCTACCTTATGCTGCCTACCTTGTGGCTGCACACATTGCAGACTCCTCCTCTCCTCAGGAAGGGTCCGTCTTTGATTATGGTGATCTAGTCTACAGAGCCACTCCTAAATCCACCTTGCAAGACTGAACCCCGTCTTTCACTCCTTCTGCCATTTTGCTTTGGAATGCATCCCTTATACTCATCACTGCTGTCTCTGCTCCTCCCTCTTCCTCCCTTCCCTTGCCAGGTGCCTTGTGCATTGTGACCCCTTTATATTGAAATTCTAGTTTGGTTCCCTCCCTCCCTATCTATCCTTTCTCTTCTCCTCTCCTTCTCCCACTTACTTCCTACCCACACTATAACACTGTTTCCTATTCCCTTTCCATGCCCCACAGGAAATCTTTTGCTGGCCAAACTGTCATTTCATAGCATTTTTCCAAACTCTGGTTCTGCCCCCCTTGTCTATCTACTCTGCTTCTTCCACCTTCTCCCGTAAGTCTCTTTTAGAGGAGGAGGTGCTCTGGGTGATATCTAGTTTGTATCCCACTCACCATATACTGGAACCGGGACCAGTTTGGTTGCTCTTTCACTGCAGTAAATCCCAGGGTCTGGTGGTTGTCGAGATCATCATCGGCTCCTTGAGGGAGGGTGTTTTCCATCTGCCCTGAAAAAGGTGGTGGTCGAACCCTCTCCTAGAAAAACTTTCCTTGGACCCTGACTTCCGGAAGAATTACAGACCTGTTTCAAACCTTCCCTTTTTGTGGAAGGTTATCAAGAAGGTGGTGGTTGACCAACTTGTGGATCACTCAGAGAGTTATAACATCTAAGAATCCCTCTAGCTGACTTTTTGGTCCCGTCACAGCATTGGGACTGCACTTGTCTGGGTGACCCATGATCTTCTCCTGGCAAGGTATCAAGGACTGTTCCATCTTGGTACTTCTTGATCTCTCATTGGCATTTGATACAGTTGACCATGGGGTGCTGTTGGACATATGTGGGTATCACTGGCACTGTTTTGTGCTGGTTTGAATCCTACATGACCAGGAAAATGACACAGGTTGTCTTAGGAAGGTTAATCTCTGGGGTTTCTGCACTCTTCTGTGGGTTCCCTCAATGATTGATCCTTGTTCCTGTGTTGTTTTCTGTGTACATGTTGCCTTTGGGTGAGATTGTTAGATGGCACAGGCTTGAGTTTCACTGCTATGCAGATGATACTCAGTTGCACATGCCTTATTCTTCCAGTGAGGATCATGCATGCAGCCTCAGTGCTGGGGTGATGTCTTTCTGAAATAAATGACTGGATGGCCTCTAACTAGTTATGTCTCAACCCAGGGAAGACAGAGGCCCACGGTGAATGAGCCAAGCCGACAGGGTGCCTCAGTGATGGGGATACGGTAGCCCTTGTTATGTTGGGTGGCCAGCCTCTTGTTGCTGTTGATGCAGTTAAAAAATCTTGGGGTCATTTTGGATTGCAAGCTGACACTGGGCCAGCGGATGTTGGCAGTGGTCTGATCTGACTTTTACCATCTTTACCCTTTAAATTAGTGCTAGAAACTGGTGGTACTCAGTGTTTCAAAAGCACTTGATAATACACTGTCCTAGGCAGTAAAACAGTGCTGCTCTAACTGTGTTTTTAAGGTGTTTTATAACTAAGTGATTATAGCGCTTTTCTGATTAAGTGATATTCTGGGGTGAATTTTTGGCCCACACACCTTTCGCCAACCCACGGCCTTTATTAAATCAACTCTCCCCCCCACCGGGGATCACCTACAGGAGTACACTGTCTCATTAGCAGATTCACCTTAAAGTGACAGTCCTAAATCTTTATGTCTTACTGTCAGCAGGCTACCCTGCATCTCTTGAGGTCAGATCTAACACCAGGTTGGCAAACCCTGAGTATAGGTGGTGATTGAGCTGGCCCCTGCACCTAATATATCATTTCTCCCACCTAGCATGCTAGTCTATTCAAAATAGATGCCAAAATTAGCAAGCACATTACACTAGGAGATATCCCTTTACAGTTGATCCTATCCCCGGTCCTTGCCTTATATCCCAGTTACCCCGCCACAGTAGCCACCAACACCAATAGCCACCAAGAATACCTATTCCGGGTGCAGTAAACTAGCTCAATGGGAGATCCACAGAACTGCATCTTTTCCTACACACCAAGTGCTACCACACATATTGGCCTCTACTCTAAGGATGAGCCCTATTTTAGCCTTAAGTCTATTCCCTGGCCTCCACCTAGCACTAGCCCACCTGCCAAATACACCTGCTGGAATCCGCGAGGCCACAAGCAAAACTCATCTACCCAAAGTTATGCAGAAAACTATTCCTAATCCTATTGCTGATCTCGGGTAACATCCACCCTAACCCTGAACCACTGCCTGCTCACCCACAGGCCACAGCTACTAAGGGGTGATTAAAGATTGTGGCCTTGAACATCTGTCATCTCTTAGCTAAGCTAACTCAGCTTGAAGTGTGGGTGAAACACACCCAGCCAGATGTTATTGCTCTAACAGAGACCTGGCTCCCCGCATAATGCAGACTTGGTAGTCTCCCTACCTGGCTACAACATGCACAGGCTGGACTGCACCAGTAAAGGTGGAGGTGGCTGCATAATTTACACTCCCTGCCAACTGCAATGCCACAAAGTCCCACTGGCTCTGGCCAGCAAGGACTGCAAATGCTTAACAGTAAAAATCATACTTGGCAAAGGGTGTAAGTATCTAAATGTTATGGTCACCTACATCCCTCCAGGGCACCAGAAAGCAGGACATGAAACCTTTGCTAATTACTACTTCCAAGTTATCAAGATAAAGAAGACTAACATCAGCACTTAGTCGCCTTACAACATCCCTAAATAAGGCCTGTCAGTTGCTCACTGGTGCACACCGACGTACCCACACATGTGAACTCTATGCTGACTCAGGTTGGTTGCAACTCTCAAACTGGATAAAGTACCTTACCTGCCTGATGGTGAAAAAATCCACTCTGGGCCTCACTCCACCCTGTATCCAAGACCTGTTATGCCCGAGCGCTAGCACCCGTTTTACCAGAAGATCAGAACACCAGCCTCTCCAAGTCCCCCGATGCCGGACTTCTCAGGGACAAAGATCATTTGCCTATCGTGCCCCAGCTGGCTAAATGCCCTCAGCACTCATATTACTGCCTCCACCTCTAGGTATTTTCAAATCAAGGCTTTTCTCCTCACCTGCCACCTCCAGCTCCTGTGACTGCCCTGATTAAACCTCCTACTTTCTCACTACCCACCCTGTCCTGTTATTTGACAAAGACATGTTTGGGAAACCTTTTCTCCTGCTATTGTCTGCTCCCCACACCTTTCACTTACCCTCACTGTTCTGGACTTTTCCCTACTTGTTTCTCCTAATCTGGCACTGACCTCTTTCTTGTAATAATAATGTGATTATTGATATCTCATGTCCTTTTGCACAAATGATTTGATATGTATTTGTATATGTTTTCTTGCTCTTGACACAACACAAATTGTTGTGTTATCTATGTAACCTTTTGTACTGTACCTAACTGACGTGGAACCTTTGTAAAAGAGCCTCTGGCTCAAAGGTAGTAATTCCTAGAACAATAAACTAAACTAAACTAACATCCTAGGGGATTTTAGCTCCAACTGGCTTGCCAGCTCCAGTGCCACTCACAGGGATCTCGTCTCTGGACTTTACCTAATGCAGATGGTCTCAAGCAGCACCAGGACTAAGTTCCACACAGGTACAAGCACCCTGATCGACTGGGTCCTAACAACACGCCCAGAAAGACTATATAATGTCAAGGTTCTCCCTGATGCCATGAGTGATCATTCACTGGTCCGGTGCGAGTGGTCAGCCAAACAGGCCAGGCTCCCCCCCAAGAGTGGTGAGGAATAGGATTATAAAAAAAAAGTGCCATGACTCGCTTCAGGAACTACCTTGCAGGCATTGATTGGAGCTTCATTGATAAATGCCCCTCTGTTGATACAACACTCCAGCTATTCATCTCCCACTTCAACACTGTTGATACAACACTCCAGCTATTCATCTCACACTTCAACACAGTTGTGGACAAGTTCACTCCTTATTGCAAGAAAATGATTAAGGGAGGTAATATGAATTGGGTCACCCCTCAACTGCTCGGTATGATGCGGCAGCAAGACATGTTCTGACACGTGTCAGGGAGATGGGGGCAACTGCAGATGTACAAAGCGGCCCGTAACAGGTGTAAGTGGGAAATTTGGCAGGCCAAGGCCACATATCACAAAAACCAGCAGGCTCAATGCTAGGGTGATGGGAAGAAGTTTGGGACTTTGGTAAAGAACCTCCTAGGGTTAGGTGACAGGTCCCCCCCATGCATCAGCACAACAGTAAGGTAATACTAGATGATGATACCATGGCCAATATCTTTAATACAGCATTCTCAGATTACCGCTCAGTTCTCCCCCCCAGACTGGCTATGCACCTCACTGGAGTACCAGCTACCGCTTTTCTTAATTCCAGACCCAACACCAATATTAGCCCTAACTTCTACTTCAAACATGTAACTGCTCAGGAAACAAATAAAATACCTAACTAGAGTGCTGGGCAAAACCAGGATGGGCAGCGATTGCATCAATATGAAACTGGAAGCCATTGCTCCACCTGAGGTCATCATACCAGAAACAAAGCTGTTTAATCTGACTGTCCGCTTATGCGCTTTTCCTTCTACCAGGAAATCTGCTTTTGTAACCCCAGTGCTAAAAGAAGGTGATAAGGCAACTGTGTCTAATTAAAGACCTATCTCCATACTGTTCCCACTCTCCAAAACACTAGAGAGAATTATAGTTGATCAACTCACGGACCATCTGCACAAATACAAACTCCTCTGCCCACAGCAGCATGGCTTCCGCAAGATGCAGAGAGTGAATACTGCCTTAGTTGATTTCACAGACTATGTGCATGAAGCACTTGACCAAGGCCAGCTAGTTGGAGCTATCTATATAGACCTTACCAAGGCTTTCAACCTTGTGGATCATCAGCTGCTGTTACATAGGTTAGATTGCCTGGGGCTGTCCTCGGGCACAGTCGAGTGGTTCACTAGCCACCAAACTTGACGCTCCCAGAGGGTAAAAATTAATGGAACAGCCTCCCAGGCTTGTGAAATCACCATAGGGGTCCCCCAGGGCTCTATACTAGGCCTGCTCTTCTTCATCCTCTTTATGAACAACCTCCCAGAGGCATGCCCTTTGACTAGGATCCTGCTTTACGCAGACAACAGGGTCTTTCTGTGGGATTCATGCCAAGAGACTCTCACCACAACTTTGACATGCTGCAGGACTGGTTTAAGGACAGCCTATTGGTGCTCAACAGCAAAAAAACAAAGACAGTGCTCTTTGCTGGGTGCCAAAAGAGAAGAGAAGAACTACTGCACCCTTCATCTTAAATGAGAGCTCTCACTCCGTACTTGAGCAAGTGTCCTGCTTCAGGTACATGGGGATCACTATCGATGAGTCCCTTGCCTTCGACGAACATATTCATACTATTACCACCACTGCTACCAGGAAGTCAGGAGCCCCCTACAGGCTTTGGTCCTGCCTCACTCCAGAGGCCAGGTATCAGGCCATCAGAGGTACAATCCTACCAATGCTAGACTATGGAATTGTGGTCTACGGTGTAGCCTCTGACACCAGCCTACACAGAGTCCACACCACCTTAAACAAAGCCTGCAGACTTGTCTTAGATGCTGATCACCTTACGCACACTTTCGAACTGTACATTAGAACAAAATGTCTTCCTCTCAAGGACTGAATCCAACTCAACTCCTGCTTCCTGGGGATGACAGCCCTGCTTGGACTTGCACCACTTTCTTTTCAGGCTTTATTCTGCCCTGCCCCTTCTAAACAGGTTATGAGGAGTGTTACAAAACATGCGCTAGTGGTGCCATTCAGAAGAACTGCCCTAGGGAGTCGTGCCTTTGCAGTCAGGACACCCACCTAGCTAAATGAGCTCCCTCAAGCCATCACAAGCCTCACCAGCATTATTTACCTCAAATCTGAACTTCAGAATTACATCGCCCCACCTACACACTGCTACTGCTCTACCTAACCCCCAGGGCATTACCTGTGTACCCTACTTGACTATATCTATACATACTCCACTGAATCAGCCTCCGCACTCTCTTACCTATTGCCCACTAAACATTCACTGAGATGTTTCTACCTTGGCGTACTCTTGCCTATGACAAGGCTTCTTAGCTGCTGTTTGTGAGTACCTAACTCAACTGTTACCATCTTATTTATACTGCTGGTGTTTTATTCCTTATGTACTCTGTGTTAAGATTGTACTTTACAATTTGCCTCTGTCTTTAATACTCAATTTCTTGAATTATATTAGTTTGTTAATGTGTTACTGATATGTTAATGACAATGCCTGTTAGCTGCATTTGTTATTCCCAACTCATATAATTGTTCCCCTCCTTTGATTGATGAGGACCCTTTATAAATGAGCTCTTAGCTCTAAGGTTTGTAATTCCAATTCTTTAATAAATAAATAAATAAATCTTCTTAATATTACCCGGATCAAATGACATCTGGCTCTGGCTGACCTGGCAACTATCGTTCATCCTTTTGTCACCTCTCAGGCTGGACTATTGCAACTTTCTGTACTTAGGGCTATCTGGAGGTTTAATTTGACCCTACAACTGATCCATAATGCTGCATCTTGGCTGGTGATGGGAACTTCTCAGAGGGACCACATCATGCTGGTCTTGCATGAACTTCACTGGTTGCCTTCGCTGTGACATGTAACCTTGATGATATGCTTGTTAGGCCAGCCTGGTGGTGCTGAGGACTGAGGCATCTGCCTTACGTCGTGCCACACCAGCAACCTGGGTTAAGGAATGAGCCTGGGGAGCACTGGGTAGGTTGGGGAGGAGAGGATTGAGAGTGCAATGGACTGCTCTCCTCTCCTGGGAGGGAGGGGGTCCATGTCCTGCAATGCTAGTGGCACCCAGTGGAGACTGGGTGCACTGCAGTTGGGGACCATAACAGGGGACAACATCAGGTGGTCGATCTTCGGATGTGTAGTGGGAGTGCTTACATCACATGCTGGATGGCATTAAACATCCTGTGTCGGGGGGATCACGCAAGCAAGGAAAATCCCCCATGCCAGGGAGGCAAAAGTGGACACCCAGTGGCTGAGCCCACATGCCCAGCACTGGCCCCGATCCCTGACTTGACTCTTGGTGGTTCCCTGCCTCTTCTCGTATGGGGCCAGTGGGGGGGACCAAGGATACCCAATTCCTCTTTTGGGGTAGGGGTTCAAGAGGGCTCTGGAGGCAAGGCTGAGTGGGTCCACTGGAGAAATGGCCTGGTGTTTGCATCAGGAGGTAAAAACAGAGTCAACAACAACAACAAAAATATATGCTTGTTAACATACATGGCCCTGCGAGGTTTGATGCCTCACTGCTTGAAAGGACTCCTGGTTTCTTACCACCCAACCCATCCCTCCATTCCATCGCTGCTTACCTACTTGATGTTCTATCATCCCATTTGAAACAATCAGGGGATTGAGCTTTTGGAGTAACTCCCTGCTGGGGAGTATCCGCTTTGCTGGCTCAGTGAAAGACTTCAAAAGATTACTTAAAACCTATTTATTTGAACAGACCTTCCTCAGCTACTGAGTTTTTAGACTAACATAGCCTATATATTTAATGTTTTTTATATATTTTATTATGTTTCAAATTGTTTGGGATTTGTTATGTTTATAATTTAAATTTATATACAGCACCTGAGCCCTTGGGAAAGAGTGCTTTATAAATAAACTTGCCTTGCCTTGACTTTATAAATCCCTCCTGCAACTGCCCCGACCTCAGACTTTAGTGGCCACCCCTCCCCCTCCCAAGGTTGAGCCAGCCTGACATGCTCTAAGTTGTTAGCAATGTCAGGTGCTCAGTAGGTAGCACACTCACCTCTAGTGCTGGGAGATCAGAAGGTCATGGGTTCTACTGGGCTAGGAGATCAGAAGGTCATGGTTTCTAGCTCTACATCAGGGATTAGGGGGTAATACCCATAACTGACACTATAGTGCAGTACGAGTGGGATGCTGCACTGCTGAAGTGTCATCCTTCAGATCAGACATTAAACAGAAGTTCATTCTGCCTGTCTCTGGTCACTGGCAAGGTGGAAGTTAAAGATCTCATGACACATATCAATGAAGAGTAGGTGAGTTTTATTGAAACAAAATTCCTAATACAGAAAGAAAACAAAACACCATAATACAACATTTTCCTATATATTAAACATCACATCACAGTCTTAAATTCTTTAGAAATGAAATAATTACATAACACACAGGAAAAAAATGAAGAGAACTAAGGAAAATTAAGTTCAGATTCACAATAGCTAAAGCAACCACTATATACAGTAGTTCATTACACAACAAGTCAGGAGAAATCATTCAAACTGTTTCCATTGTAATAGGATACAATCTTTTTTGCATGTTTTAAATTCAGATTAATATCTACAAAAAATGGAAGTGCAGACTATTCACAAAACTTCTGCTTGGGCATATACTTTTAACTGAATAGTTAACTCGCACCTGCTTTGCCATATAAGATATTTCAAGATTATGAAGCATACTTTTAGTGTACTGTCATGAAAAATTACCCATGTCTTAGAGTATATACCCAATATTAAGGCCCTGAAGTTAAAAGAAACCCACATTTTATTCCCCCAAATGCAGAAATGTCAGATAGCATTGGACAGGGAGATCAGCGAAAATCACGAAGAGTGTACCGTGTACA
This sequence comes from Neoceratodus forsteri, assembly GCA_016271365.2. NCBI lineage: Eukaryota > Metazoa > Chordata > Ceratodontiformes > Ceratodontidae > Neoceratodus > Neoceratodus forsteri. The sequence continues at coordinate 758,882,473 of CM057452.1, forward strand.
GAGCTTTGCAAAACCATGTTAGCAAGGGACAGTACGAAGGCAGAGTAGATCGTTCTAGGTGTAGAGGAAAACTGGCAAGATTACATCAGCAATTAGCAATCCTAAAGGGCCATGTGAAAGCTTTGCTGAATTCCCTGACCATTGACCGGGTGTCACTGATGGATAACGAAGGCAATGATGGAGATTTCCAAGATGGCGGACCTTGAGACACCAGAGGGATGAGGCCTCGCCCACCTCTGGTAACCACCTTCAGTAAGTCCCACAAGACCAAAGTTGAGGCCTTGATTGAACAAGCAGTCACCAAGGCAGGAGTCTCTGAAGCACAATCGCTGGAGTTTCATCAGGCCTTGGCCGACCTGTTGAAAAGGGAAGTGGATCAACACACCCTAGTTCAGGGTGTGGCCACCACCATGGCCGAGGCAGTGATCAAGTCCATCCAAGTGCAAGTGGGGCATGCCCCGAATTTGCTGCAGTCCACACAAGCCATCCAAACTATTGCGGACAAAGTAGGCTGTATGGCCACTGGTGACAATTTGAGTTGTCATTTGGAGAAGGTTCAAAATCAGGGTGAAATGCTCAGCCTTCCAACTGAGCACAGAGTGCAGGTTTTGAAACAAACTGTGGATCCCACATTGTGGGCCAAGATGCCAGAAGCAGTGTGTCATGATGCTGTGGCCCGGTTTGACGTAGTCACAGCCAGCCTCCTGTCAGCACGCAATCCCAATCTGGTCAGCATGATGCTCACTCTCCAGTGAAGTAATACACCAAAGAAACCCCAGCCCAGTATGACAGTCACTTTTGGCTTGCCTATCAATCAGGCAAGGAGCTGGCTGAGGAGGCCACAGAGAGAGAGAGACTCAATTGAGTACAAAAGCCTGTTCTTAAAAAACATGCTGCTGGGCCTTTGCAAAAAGGTCGAGGTATCAGTGTTCCCAAAAAAGGACTGCTTCCACACCATCATGGATAAACTGGAATGCGTGTACCAAATCTATGCGTGTGACCAAGTCACAGGCTCCAAGGCCAAAGTGGCCACGATGCAGAACAGTGCCAAGCATTCCACACAGTATGTGGTAGAAGGGAAATCAAAGGATTTCCAAATGGAGAAATCATACCTAAACAAAGAAGGGACTGGTAAGAACTGAAGATGGGAATGGCATCAGCAGTGCTACCAGCAGCAGAAACAGAAGGGGAACAGCAGACAAAATCAGCAGTCCAACCCTTCATACAAAGAGTTGGTCGAGGAAAACAAGTGGCTCCAGCAGTTTAAGGGCAAAGTCCAGTCACTTTCTGCAGCCCTTCCACACAAGCCCATAGTGGCTATCCTGCCTGCACCTCCACTGCAGGGTGAGCCGGATGGGGAAGAACAATCAAAGTCTCCATACTCAGAGTGCACTCGAATGCTATAAGAAGTAGACCCCCCAAACAAGACAGATTGGACTGACAGTGTCAGGCCCTGGTTTAAATCATCACCACTCTAGTGGCTGATGATTCTGGCCACCCATGCATAGAAGCACCAGTTGGGGTCACCAGCTTGGCCTACTTCTAGATATGGGTGCCACAGTTTCAGTGCTGCAACAAGATGATCTGCAGCTATCTTGTTGGTCCACAGGGAAACCCACTTCTGTCCAGACCTTCGAGTGGAACATAGTTACAACGTATTGGTCCAAACCCATACCAGTCATCTTTGGTACTTTGGAGGTGACACACTGTTTTGTCCTCATGACCTTACATCACCACCAGAGTATCCTGGGAATTGATTTTCTCGCATGCCATGGGTGTGTCCCTGATTTACCCAATTGGCTATTACTTCAGATACCTGGCCAGTACTGCATACTTCTCATTTCTGACTCGCATGTGATAGCAGCAGTAAAGATCAATGACATGGAATATGATGTCATCCTCATGTTCCAATACAATGAGCTTCTTCCCCAACTAAGGCCAATACTGGAAAGACATAGTGATGCCTTTGCCAAACACAAACATGATTGTGGGAGGATGGACACCATCATACAAGTCACTGGCAATGAACCACCCTGCTGAGGCAATACCCATTTCTAGCAGAGGCAGTACCCTCTTTGAGGGCCATCATTGACTCCCTTTGGAAACAAGGGGTCATCAGGTCCTGTGTGTCCACAGTCAACTCCCTCATCTCGCCTGTAAAGAAACCCAACAACAGTTGGAGGCTGACCATCACTTATAGAAGACTTAAGCATGTCACTCCTAGTTGTGCACCAACCGCAGCCTCAGCCCCGAAAGTGCTCAAACTTCTAAAGCCTGAAGACAAGTGGTTCAACACACTGGACATTTCCAATTGTTTCTGGCCACTCCCATTGGCCCCAGAGAGCCAATACAGATTTACCTTCACCTTTGAAGGATGTCAGTACACATGGAATTGTCTCCCATAGGGATTCTACAACAGTTCCTCCCTGTTCCACATTCACATGAGAGATGCCATACATAGCTTCTCTATCCCACAATGCCTCTTGCAATATGTGGATGATCTTCTTTTGGTCACTAGCGGCCTAAAGAAGCACCTGGAGCTCCTAGATGAGCTCTTGACACACCTACAGAGGAAGGCCTCAAGTGCAACCCTGTAAAGGTGCAGTTATGCCAAACAGAAGTTTCCTTTCTGGGCCTTCGCAAAACTGGAGAGGGCAGGAGACCCACCTTGAACAAAATTCAAGGTGTCTAGGATTTGTCATTACCCACCAGAGTGGCTACCCTGAGATGTTTCCTAGGAATGGTTAGCTATTCCATGGACTTCATTTGCAATTTTGCACAAAAGGCTGCATCCCTCTATGAGCTGCTAAAGAAAGATGTCCACAGGCAGTGAGGATCAGAACACTCAGCTGCTGTCACTTCTCTGTAAAAGACTTTGACCTTGGCTCCAACATTGGTTAATCCTGACTGGAACTTCCATTCCACTTTGAAACTGCCACCTCTGAGGGCATGCCAGCAGGTCTGGCACAACAGGCAAATGGTACCCTGAGGCCTATTGCCTATGTTTCCCAAATGCTGTCTTGGTAGAGCAGAACCTGCTGACATACCCTCTCCAAAGAAACAGAAAAAGAAAACATCCTGGAAATTGAAGATAGATATGTACCTATTGTCAAAATATATAATAATAACAATGGCTGTATATCAATTTGGTTAATTAAATCAATTAACATTTTCCATATTATGCTACTGCGAGTTCAACTATTGACATTGTATGTATACCTGCCTCCTCTGTAACCCCCAGGTCGCACCGTGAGACGAGCATTTTTTGTTCAGTGTGCTTTTCCTGGTGAAACATTTTCAATAAATAATAAATAAACAATATAAGACACTAATAAAGCTAAGGAAAAAAGTTACAAGAAATTAAAAAATTCCCATACTGATAAAAATAAGAAAAACTACAAGAAGGCTTTAAATATGCTCAAACGTCAAATAAAACAAGAAAGATTAAATGTAGAGCACAGGTTAGTATTTATTAAAAATAATAAGGCTCTTTTCTATTTCATAAATAATAATAAATTACATACTAATACTATTGGCCCACTGTTTCATAAAAATCAAACAATAACAGATCCCTAATCAATAGCAGATGCCTTTAATGAGTTTTCTACTTCAGTATTTAACTTTAACAAAGGTTAGTTTCACCCACTTTTAGATAATACTCCTCCCCCTGTAGAATTCTCCCCATCACAGGTGCTATATGAATTGAATGCCATAAAAGGTAATACATCCCCAGGGCCTCATAATATCCACCCTTTATTCTTGAAAAACATGGCAAAATCTCTGTCTCTCCCACATTCCATTTTGTTTAATAAATCCCTGGTCTCAGGTCAAATCCCCCTTGATTGGCTCACAGCCGTAGTAATTCCAATTTAAAAAGGGTCAAGCTGAAAATTATAGGCTCATTGGCTTAACATAGAAACATAAAAACCTAGAAGTTGATGGCAGAAAAGGACCGCAAGGTCCATCCAGTCTGCCCATTTGTTTTTCTACCTTATGAATGTGCCATAGGCCTAAACTCTGTCAATGGCCTATCTATTCATATTCATCTGTTTTGCTCCCGTATTATCCAATGCCTGTTTGAAGCCCTGCTCTGTATTCATATCCACCACTTCCTGAGGTATGCCATTCCATGCATCCACCACCCTTTCTGTGAAAAAGAACTTCCTCACATTACCCCTTAATTGGCCTTCCTCTAATCTCATGCTGTGTCCTCTTGTCCTGCTATTTTTATTATATTGAAACATGTTAGACTCTTTCACCTTGTTAATGCCCTTAAGGTGTTTGAATGTTTCGATCATATCACCTCTCTCCCTCCTTTGCTCTAGGGTATACATACTGAGCTCTGTTAATCTGTCCTCATATGTTTTCTGATGCAGTCCCTGCACCATTTTAGTTGCCCTTCTCTGGACTGCCTCCATTTTGTTAATGTCCTTGTGAAGGTGCTGCCTCCAGTACTGCACACAGTACTCCAGATGGAGTTAACCAGTGTCTTGTAAAGAGGGATTATTACCTCCCTCTTACAACTTGTGATACCCCTACTAATACACCCCAACATCCCCCAAGCCTTACCTACAGCTTTACTGGTCTGATTGGATGATTTCAGGTCATTCGTGATGATGATGATGCCCAAGTCTCTTTCTTCCCTTGTGATTACCAGCAACTCCCCTCCCAACCTATAGGTGGCTTCAGGGTTTCTCTTTCCTATGTGCATGATCATGCACTTTGTGTTAAACCCCAGTTGCCACTCTTCTGACCATTTTTACAGTTTATCCAGGTCTCTTCTCATTCTGCCCACCCCATCTGGATCACCTACTCTGTTGCAGATCTTGGTGTCATCTGCAAACAGACAACCCTAACCCTCCAGTCCATCTGCAATGTCACTGATGAAGATATTGAAGAGGACTGGCCCCAGGATTGATACCTGAGGTACCCCACTTGTGACTTGCATTTCTTCTGACTGTATACCATTTACCACCACTCTCTGATTTCTGCCCACCAACCAGTTTGCCACCCAGTTAACCAGCTTCTGACCCATCCTGAGCCTACCCAGCTTATTAATCAGTCTTCTATGTGGGACAGTATCGAAAGCTTTGCTGAAGTCAAGGTAGGCGTCACCAACTGCTCCCCCTTGGTCCACCACTTTGGTTGCCCAGTCAAAGAAATCTATGAGATTAGTTTGACAGGACCTTCCTGTTGTAAACCCATGCTGTCTTGGATCCTGTACTCCTATGGATTCCAGATGTTGCACTATCCTTTCCTTAAGGAGTGCCTCCATAATCTTGCCCACTACTGAGGTAAGACTGACTGGTTTGTAGTTCCCTGCCTCCTCCCTGCTGCCACTCTTGTGCAGCAGGATCACATGAGCCCTTCTCCAGTCTTCTGGGACCTATCCTGTGCTCAGAGACTCACTAAACAGTTCTGATAATGGCTGTGCTAGTTCCACTCTTAGCTTCTTTAGTACCCTGGGATGTATGCCATCAGGTCACATTGCCTTGTCCACCCTGAGCTTAGTGAGCTCTTGTAGGACCCTTTCTTTTGTGAAGGGACTAGTGCACACATCCCTCCCCCCTGTGTCCATGGTGCTGAGCTGTGGGCCCTGCCCTACCTTCTCCTCAGTAAATACTGGGAAGTATCTATTTAGGATAGATGCTTTTCCTTGGTCCTCCTCCTCACACTCCCCCTTATCCCCTAAGATCTTAGCAATACCCCCTCTAGACTTTCTCCTTTCACTAATGTATCTAGAGAAAGTCTTGTCAGTTCCTTTTACTGTTCGTGCTAGTGTTTCCTCAGTTTGGGCCTTTGCCTGCCTTACTGCCTTCCCTGCTTCCCTTAGGGAAGTTTGGTATGCCTCTCTATCTTCATCCCACTGCGTTCCCTTATATTCCTGAAGGTCAGCCTTTTGGCTCTGACTTTTTCTGCTACTGTTTTTGAGAACCAAAAGTGGTTTCTTTCTTCTTTTGCTCTTGCTTTTCTCTCTGACACAATGGGATGTTGCTTCAACTGTTGCATCCTTAATGTTTGCCCAATTTGCCTGTACCCCCACACCTGTATTTCTTCTTGCCAGGGCTAGATTATCTCTGGTGGCCATCTTATCAAAGTCAGCTCCTCTGAAGTCCCATATTTTTGCCTTGGAATGGGATGATTTAGTTCTAGTGGCCAACTTGAACCATACCACGTGATGGTCACTGGCCCCTGGTGACCTTCTACCTCGAGATCTGTGATCCTTTCCCCATTAGTCGGTACTATATCTAGGATAGCCCTGTCTCTTATGGGTTGTTCTACCAGTAGTTTGAGGCCCTTCCCCTGCAGGGAATCCACTATATGTCTAGTTCTGGCAGATGTTCCTGCTGGTATTGACCAATCTGTATCTGGCATGATGAAGTCTTCCATTATCAGAACCTCCCCTTTAACTGTCATGTTTTGTATTTCTTCTAATAGTAATGTGTCTATGTCCTCCCCCTGGTCTGGAGGCCTGTAGACAACTCCAGCTCATATGGCTGTCCCGTTTCCTGTTTCCAGGGTGACCCACAGTTCTTCTGGCTCCTTATGTGTATTCTGAATTTCTGTAGCTTTGATATTTTAATTGACATGAAGGGCCACTCCACCCTCCCTCCTTTTTTCACCTCGGTCTTATCTGAACAGTACATAGCTGGACACTGAAGTCTCCTAAGTGTGGTTACTGGTGAACCATGTCTTGCTAATGGCTACAATGTCCAGTTTAGCCTCTGTCATTGTTGCCTGCAGGTCTGGGATCTTGTTTCCCAGACTGCAAGCATTTGTGTACATGATTTCACATTGGCCAGATTTCAGTGTGTTAGTTGTTGCTGCGAGGTCTGGCATTTCCCCTGTGCGTCGTATGGGGAGCCGGAACTTTTTCCTTACCTAGTGATGCAAATGAACTACAAACATGCTGAACTCCTATTTGATCACTAGCTGAGGGGGGAGGGGTGTTCTTTCCATTTGATGTATCAGGTGCTGCACCCCTCTCTCCATTTGCTAGTTTGAATATTCTGCAAAGATGTGAAACTTCTGCCCCAGTGCACTGACTCCCTCCTTAATCCAATGCAGTCCATCAAATTTAAAGAACTTTCACTCCCAAAACTGTTGCCAGTTACCTACAAATTTGTGTCCTTTTTCCTGGCACCAGCCCTTGAGCCACATGTTTAGCTCCCCATCTCCCCTTCTCTGACCTTCTGTCCATCTGTCCCCCTTTCCCAGACTGGCAGGATCTCAGAGAAGGAGATGCTGGACAAAATGGATGATAGTTTGCCACCCAGCCTGGTCAGGTGTTCCTTGGTCTCCACAACTGACCGGCTGGAGAGATTGTTAGTCCCTATGTGTACCAGGATGTCAATGTTTTCTCCTGCTTCATGCACAATTTAAGCAATGCTGTCAGCGTCTCTCCACGCTGATGTACCTGGGAGACATCTGACCATTACCCCTGGCTGGGGGTAGGTATCAACTCCCTGAATTATGGAGTGCCCTATGATCAGAAGTGTTTTGGATTTCCTTTTTTGCATTTTTGTTTTGGTTCCTGTTTTGGGTGAGTTTTGTTGTGCCAGCTCCTGTGCTGCAGTGTCCTCTGTCCCTTTGTTTGATTTTGGAGATAGAGGCAGATACCTGTTTGTAGTTTTTATATGGTTTGTGGAGGTGATACGTTGTAAAGCACCGAGTGATGGGGCAACCGATTTGTCCCTCCTAACCACCTGCCAACCTCCTGGACCAACTATCCTCTGCGGTTGAGGTGCTTCTGTTGGATGTTGGGGAAATGGTGGGTGGTTCTTATAATATATTTCCTCCTGAATATGCGATTTGAGGTTTGCAATTTCTGCCCATGCTGCTTGGAGCTGAGCCCTTAGATCTCCAGTGCTCCAGCATGTTGGACCTCATTATGCTGCAAAATAATGGAAAAAATATTTAAATTGTTGACTGAAAATGAAATCAAAGAAATGTATTTACAGGATGTTTCCCAACATGGTTTTAAAAAGGGCCTGTCCTGTAATACTAACCTAATTGCCCTTTATGAGGAAGTAAGCAGAAGCCTGGATGAAGGTACACCATATAACGTAATCATGTTAGACCTAGGTAAAGTCTTCAATAAGGTCCCTCATGATTTATTGGTAAATAAATTACTTGGTATGGGCATTAACAATTGTACCATCAAATGGATTAGAAACTGGCTCTCCAATAGAAGTCAGAAAGTCAGAGTAACTGGTGATTATTCCAGAAATGGCAATGTTTGTAGTGATGTGCCCAGGGCTCTGTTTTGGGTCCAGTTTTGTTCAGCCTATTTGTAAGTGACATAGATGCTGGTATTAGGAGCAACTTGCCTAAATTTGCTGATGACAACAAAATCAGATGTGTTTTTAACAGCCTGGATAAATGTGCAGCTCTTCAGAATGATTTAAATACAATTTTAAAATGGGATGAAACAAATATAATGACATTTAACCCAAAAAAAATGTTCATTCTTGCAGTTTGGAAGAAAAAATATAAAGCATAAATATACTATGAAAGGGATCATAAGTAAGGAGTGTGACCTGGGGATCATAATAAACAGTTCCCTCTCCTCAAATTACCATTGTTCTCAAATAGCCAGGAAAGCTAACCATTTAATCAATGCAATAAGACATTCATTTGTAACAAGGCAATCACACAGTATTATTCAGCCTACAAATTTTTTGTTATTTTGTACCTAGACTATGGCTCCCCCTTCTGGAGCTCTTACCTAAGGAAAGACATAAATCTAGTTGAGAGACCCCAGAAACGATTAATGAAAATGACCGAAGGTCGTTGTGACACTGATTATGAAACTAGACTCATTAGATTGGGGATATTTAGTTTGCAGGAAAGGAGACTTAGAGGAGACCTCCTGACTTTCTTTACAATATTCTTAAGAACAAGGATCTAATAAAAATGCTGAGTATCGAGTTAAACAAGAGAATCACACAGTTAAGATCACACAACAAACAACTGTTAGTCAAAAGGGCTAACACTAACAAAAGCGCAATTTTTTTCATTGTAAGGGCAGCTCAACAGTGGAATGCTTTATCTAATTTTCTATTGAATATTGAGTCTATAGATTGTTTTAAATGCAAATTAGATAAATATATACTTCAGTCTAGATCATGCAAATGACCCACTTGGTGGTGGGAGACAATCTTTATGGGGCTTGGCCTTCTTTTGTGTTACAAACCAAGAAATACCAAGAAACATTTGTGAACAACCCATTCAAAAGACATTTTGACAACGTCCATCTTTCCCAGGATCAAAAATTGATCCTATATCACTCAGGTGAACAACAATGTTTGGTGATACCTCAAGCACTCCGATCAGAATTCATCCATCAGGTCCACGACACCCCTACAGACAGTGGACAAGACCCTACAGAGACTGAAAACCATGGGCTGGTGGTGTGGAATGACAACAGATGTCCAGCATTATTTTATTTTTATTTAGTTTTTGTTAACCAGGTAGGTGCACTAGCCATAAAATGACTATTTTCAGGCACGACCCGGGAGAGTACAACAAAAGGAGAACAGTTGAACAACAGCAACATGGGTACAATAATACAAATAGAGGAACAGTACAGCAGTGCTACAAAAATACAATGGGTAGAAACAACAACAAATAATGGCAAGCATTATATAGATAATGGCAGTAAGATATATAATAAGTGCAGAAACCATGGACCCGACCTGTGGAGTGAAAGGGTTAATAAGATAGTAAGGTTTATATAGAGAGAAATGTGAGGAATGTTCAAACATAACAAGAAAGACTGAACAGAAGGATGGTCAGGGGTGGTAAATGGCAAAACAACAGTGGATGGTCAGCAACAAGGTTCGAGAAGGAAGAGAGCTAGTAGTCAAGAAGTTATTTACAATGAGAAGGAAAAATAAGGGAAGGGGAAGAGGAGACAGTCTTGGAGCTGGATTAGAGCAGGGGTGACATTGCTGGTAAGTCTCAGGAGCTTCAGGTTGGGTCAAAGCATGTACAAGCATCAGCTAAGGATAGATAATGATGATATTCACTTTAAATCCAAAGTGAGACTGAGACAGCCGGAGGTTGAGTGGAAGAGCATTCCATAGCCTGGGAGCAGAGAATTGGAAGGCCCCTGTGCCTTTAGTCGTCCGACATCTCGGAACATAGAGCAAGGATTTGTCAGCTGATCGCAGGCCATGGGAGGATGGTTGAGGGACCAGCAACGCCGCCAGCTGGGATGGGTTTTTTTCCCAGATGATCTAGTCCATTAGTGATCCAAGGTAGTACTGTTTACTGGCAGAGGGTGAGAGCCAATTCAGGTCCTTATGAAGAAGGCAGTGATGTTTGAGTCGAGGCAACGAAGAGGCAAATTGGCATATATTGTTATAAGTTATGTCCCATTTTACTAGGGAGGTTTTATGGGCAGAGGTAAGACTAGAGGCACCGTAAGTAAGGGTTGGGAGCAGAATACCTCAGGCAATTGCTAATTTGGCCGAGGGTATAAGCATGTAGCTCTTTTTGTAAGCTTCTCCTAGTTTCGAGTTTACAGCTTTGCATGAGGACTGAATGTTAAAATCCAGGGATTGGTCCAGCAGGATCCCAAGGTACTTGAAGGAAGTAACATTTTCAAGTGAAAATCCTCCTGGGGGAAGAACCTCCAGCAAACTAGAACAGGTCTTAATCTTCGGTGCAGAACCTAGGAGCATGGCTTTCATTTTCTTTTCATTTAGTACAAGCTTACGGTCTAGTAGCCAGTCTAAGACCTTATTGAAGTCTGACTATGCAGATAATTGCATTACCTGCGCTATCCCTGGCAGGAAAAATGCCAAACTGCTTCCCCAGAGGCAATTATGCCCCTGGAATGCAATTCAGATTGATTTCATTGGACCTTTGCCCACCACGAGTAGAAGTAACAAGTATGCACTTGTAATCACTGACCTATTTTCAAAATGTTTAGGAACCTTCCCATGTAAGGCTGCTAAGGTGAAAGCCACTGCCAGAATCCTGGTGGAACAGGTAGTCACCAGGTGGGGCCTACCTCTTAAGGTGGTCTCTGACAAAGGGACTACTTTCACAGGAGAACTAATGCAGGAATGTTTGGAGTTATTGGGAGTTGGCCAAAAGTTTCACATAGCATATCATCCTCAGTCATCACGACAGTTGGAGAGAGCCAATATACGCATAAAGTTAATGTTAAGCAAATCTGCAGACGCAATTGGCAAAAGTTGGAATATTTTGTTGCCCTTACTCCTAATGGCAATTAGAGCTACCCTTGCTGCATCAACCCAGTGAACACCCTTTGATGTGATGACTGGCAGAAAAATGAGATTACCAGAACACCTCTGGATTGATTTCAATACCCCCAATGTGGATAGAGTGTTGGCAGATACTTATGTTAGCAATTTGAGAGACAATCTGGTCCAGATCTAATTGTTTGCCACCAAGAATCTGGGCCAAGCCCAACAACAGTCCAAAATGTACTTTAATAAAAATGTCAAAAAAGTCGAGTGGCAAGTAGGAGACCAAGTCATGGTACTAAAATTTTCCACACCTGTAAATCCATTTGCAAATAAATGGGCAGGCCCCTATGACATCATCAGCAAATTAAGCCCTGCAGTGAACCAAGTACATATCACAGAATGCAAGAAACCCATGGAAAAATGGTGTCAAGCTAACCAGCTGTAGTTGTACAAAGGTGATTAAATGTTCCCTAAATGATCCTTCCCCCAGCTGGGGGTGGGTGAGCTGTATGATTACATTTTTGTTTTCTTTCATTTCAGAAAAAATGATGCTTATTTTGTTCCTTCTGGCATGCATGCTGGCGAGCGTGCCATAGGATAAAGAGTACCAGGCACATCTCTGTGCCTTTCTTCATGCCATGAATCCTTCAGATCTGGCCTACTCACCTCTTACCCCGTCAAGCCTCCTCCAGGCACAGGAGTAACCATAACCATCACATCTACCCATGTGACTATCCGTGAAGGAAGAGATGCCTACATTAACACCATGGTGATGGCACCAGACCACTCCACTCTACAGACTGAATGAAAAACTGATGACATTGCTGGACAGCAACTTCCAGTAGCCTGCTTTGCAAATGGGACTTTCCAAGGTTTGCCCAACACATGTATTTGCCCCAGTGGAACTTTGTGCATATGCCAAGTTATTCTGCAGAACACTGGCCTTTACAACCTTACAGCAAAGATCCAGTAAAGACTTTTGCACTCATTTTCACAACACCACCATGTGCAAACTTTGTTTTAACCACACAATTGCAACAGCTGCACTTTTCCTTACAGTCATCTCAGTATCAAAAGATGAACCTTTGCAATGCCCCACTTTGGAGTCAGGCCCAGACAGCTGCCTAGCAGCAACATCCATTCCTAGGACTCTGATTAATAATAATGTACAATTTTTGCATGTTCCTGTTGTTATGAATCCACCCTTTGCAACATGGCCAAATTCAGTCATTGTTCTTCCACCAATGTGTCAAGATTCCATACTGTGATGTTGTTAGATTTAATGGCAGCATATAAAGCACCAGCACAGGACCCTGTAGCTAGGCATCACACAACTGAACACCGAGGGGTGTTCAGACCTAAATGTCAGAAACGGTTGTTGGGTGTGGTTGGAGTAACCGACAGCAGGCACTGATACATGTATGCTTGGAACTGGAATGTCAATTTGAAACCGAGCCGATTTGGCCCATATTCAAAGAAATAACAAAACTTTCAACTCCAAATTAGCCAATGATGTGGTCGAGCCCATGCTACATGGTATATAAGGTATTTCCCAAGAAGAAAGATTCATAGCGTATAACATGCACAATATTGCACATTTATTTGATGAGACCCAAAACAAACTCAATGAATTTATTTTTCTAAACAATGAAGAGGGTATAGAGCAACACATAGGCAGGGAGATCATCTGTTCTGCATATGGCAACTTTGCTATTAACACTATCACCAATCTCTTCTGGGATCTGGAATCTGGAAGGATCCCAGATTTGATCCAGGATAGACATAACGCCAATTGGTACTGTCCCCATTGTAAAACCCTATCATTTACTACCAAGTGCATGGATAGGACTGTGTCATTTTCTTTGGCCACCACACAGAATTTGGGATATGTGACCCCACACCCGAATCAAAGCCCTTGCTACACTACAAGCCAATGTAGTATTTGGGACACTATGTATGTAACAGTCACTATTTCTCTTACAGTTTTTGACAAAGATTCTGCAGTCTTTGACAAGCTTTTGACCATCCACTCTGTGGGACATCGATAGGGCAGCATCTACCAAGAACTCATCAACTTGCCACCTTTGCTGATATTTCATCCTCAACTCAACACCTGGGTGGCCCCACATACAGACTGTTGTGCCAAAAAGGGATACCACTATCTGTGCAGATGTGATGTGTTTGATGTAACTGTGTCAGTTTGTGGTTACTCAGTGGACTCTGTGGTGTGGTCATTAATGTTTGATGATGACCTATTTGCTAATGAGACTGTTAAAAATATCACTGTTCCAGTTGACATAAGAACATAACAATGTGATGGCAGATAGGGATCGCTTGATCCACCTAGTCTGTGGTGTATTAGTTTGTTTGACTACCCCTTAGGATATACTTCTTTGCTTCAGTATACTACAATGCCTATCCCAAGATAACTTGAATTCCCTGTCTTTGTGTCCACCACCTCCTGTGGCAGTCTGTTCCAAGGCTCCACAACCTTTTCTGCGTAGAACTTTCTGACATTGCTCTGGAATTTACCCCCCACTAAGTGTCTGTTGTGCCCTCTGGTGCGTGCCTCTTTATTCTCATTGAAGAGGCTTTGCTCCTGTGCTGAGTTGATTCCCTTGGAGTATTTAAGAGGTCTGTATCATGTCTCCCCTTTCTCTTTTCCATTCCAAGGAGTACAAGTTTAATTGCATAAGTCCAGTCTTGAAGGGGTCATGGAGGAGGTTTTGGACCATCTTTGTAGCTCTTCCCAATACTGACTCTAATTGGTTTGTGTCCTTTTTAAGGTGTGGTCTCCAGAACTGGACGCAGTACTGCAGGTGAGGCCTTACTGGAAACCTGTACAATGGGATTATCACCTCTCACTTTCTGCTTACAATACCCCTGCCTATCCATCCTAAGATGCTGCTGGCTTTTTGTGATGCCTTTTCACATTTCCTTCCCCCCCTTCAGGTCATTTGATACAATGATTCCAAGGTCTCATTCAAGGCTGGTGACAGCTAATGTTTCGCCTCCCAGTGAGTATTTTGTCCCTGGATTTATTTTCTCCAGGTAGGCATTGCATTTTTTGGTATTGAACTTCAACTGCCAAGTCTTGGACCATTCTTCCAGTTTCTTTATGTCCGACTCCATCCTTTTGGCCTCTTCCTGCATGTCCACCCTGTTACAGTGTTTAGTGTTGTCTGCAAACAGGCATACCTTTCCCTCCAATTCATCTGCAATATTGCTGATGAATATGTTGAAAAGTACTGGTCCCAGTACCGACCCCTGCGGGACCCCACAGGTTACTTTCCCTTCCTGTGATGGAGCGCCATTTACTAGAATGGTTTCGGTCTTTTCCTGTAGCCAGTTTCTCACCCAGTTTACAACCTTACTTCCTATATCTGTGTGCTCCAGTTTGTTTATGAGCCTTCTGTGTGGGATGAAGTTGAAAGCCTTACTGAAGTCTACATATACAATAGCTACAGCTCTGCCCTGGCCTACTACTTTAGTTACCTAATCAAAGAATTCCACCATGTTTGTTTGGCAAGATTGTCCAGATCAGAAGTCATGCTGTTTAGGGTCAAGATTCCTGCTGGCTTCCAGATATGCCACTATCCTTTCCCTTAGTGTAAATTCCATGATCTTCCCTATGATGGAGGTGAGGCTCACAGGTTGGTAGTTCCCTGCCTCCTGTTTGCTGCCACTCTTGTGTAGAAGCACTACAGTGGCCTTTTTACAGTCCTCTGGTACCTGTCCACTTTCTAGTGATTTGTTGAAGAGTGTGGCCAGTGGAGTAGCAAGTTCCTCTCTGAGCTCTTTTAAGACTCGTGGATGAATTCCGTCAGGACCCATGGCTTTGTCTGTCTTTAATTTGTTTAGTTCTTGTCAGACTCTGTCTTTGTAATGGGGCTATTGTCTGCCTCCTGGGTGTGGTGTTCATTTGTACCAAATGTTGGACCATTTCCACTGTCTTCATGTGTAAACACAGAGCAGAAATATGTATTTAGAACTTCTGCTTTTTTGGTGTCCTCTTCCACGTGACAACCCTCATTAGTTTTTAGTCTGATAATGCTCCCCTTGGTCTTTCTTTTCTCTTGGATGTACCTGAAAAAAAGTTTTGTTGCCTTTTTTATGTCCTCAGCAATTTACTTCTCAGTTTGTGCCTTTGTAGCTCTGATTTTCTTTCCGGTCTCCTTTAGCTTGGCCTTGTCTTCTTCTCTGTCTGTTTTTGTTTCCTTGTACTTTCTGAAAGCTCTCTTCTTTGCCTTTATTATCTATGCCACTTCCTTTGTGAACCATAGTGGTTTTTTTCTGTGTTTTGATTTACTGATCACATTTGAGTATTTTTCTGTTATGTGGGTTAATGTATTCTTTAGTGCTTCAAAGCTTGTCTCCACTTTTCCATCTGCTTTATAACTATATAGTCTTTTGAAGGAGGATTTCATTTTGCTGAAGTTTGCATTCTTGAGGTTGAGTATTTTTAGCTTAGTGTGTGTGGTATTCTCATGTCTGTTGACTGTAAGTCAGATTGACCTATGGTCTCTGTATCCTAGGTTAATTCCCATGGTAACGTCTGCTATCCTTGTGTTATTTGTAAGAACAAGGTCAAAGATTGCATTCTCCCTTGTGGGTGAGTCAACTAGTTGTGAGAGACCCACTCCCTGGAGAGCTATGAGAAATTCTTTACTTTTTTCTGATGAGGCTGTGTAGGAGACCCAGTTCACATCTAGCAGGTTGAAATCTCTTACCAGCAGGAGCCTGCTTTTGTCTGCCATCATAAGAATGGATTCTAGTAGTTCTTTGTCTTTTTCCACGTCTTGTGATGGGGACTTGTAGACTACTCCCAGTCGTATTAGGACTTTTCCCCCCAGCATCGAGGGTGACTCAAAGAGTCTCGGTGGTGTTGTGAGTCCCACACATCTCAGAGGCTTTGATTTCCTCTTTGACATACATCGCTACCCCCCCTTTTTGCCTTTTCTATCCCTCCTGAATAGAGTGTAGCCTGGGACTGTGACATCTCAGGTGTGGTTCTCGGTGAACTATGTCTCTGTTATCGCTACCCAATCTAATTTAGCTTCTGTTATCATGACAATGAGGTCTGGGATCTTGTTTGCTAGGCTGTGAACATTGACGTACTGTGCATCGCTCTCCATGCCTTGTTTCTTGTTCTATCTTGCTTAGCTTGTGCTTTTATTTTTTTAGTTTTCATAATGCAACCTGCGTTATGTATTGTTGTTCCAGTTGTTTCTCTGGCTGGAACATAAATATATCCCATAAACAAAAGCCCACCTGGAATTACCTAGTCCTTAATGCT
Source organism: Neoceratodus forsteri (assembly GCA_016271365.2). Lineage (NCBI taxonomy): Eukaryota > Metazoa > Chordata > Ceratodontiformes > Ceratodontidae > Neoceratodus > Neoceratodus forsteri. The sequence continues at coordinate 758,898,991 of CM057452.1, forward strand.
AGAAGTCTTACAAATAAAATGGATTAATTAAAACTGAAACTATACAACGATAATATTAACATATGTGCCATTACAGAAACTTGGTGGAGGGCTGAGGATACCTGGGATAAACAAATCCCAGGTTATATTCTATATAACAAGGATAGGCTCCTTACAAGAGGTGGTGTAGTGGCATTATATGTACAAAATGACATTACATCTGAGAATGTGGATTGTACAGTATGGGAACAGGCTAAGATTATATGGGTAAAAATTATCCCACCGAGAACATCCAAGATTAACATAGCTGTGATGTATAGACCACCAGCTAGTTTACCTGAAAATGACAGCCATTTACTGGATTTCATTAAATGTCTAGCCCAAGAGGATAGTGTTATTTTACTAGGAGATTTCTTTTTCCATTTAGTACACTTTGCTTCCATACATAACATACAAAATGGCATTAAACATGTCAAAACTGACCACTCTATTTATCTCCCACCCTCCTACCCCCCATCCCATTTAGTCCTATAGCATATTTAGCTAGTACAATCCCCCCCACTACCCTCACCCCCCTGGAGAATTGGGACATAGAAATCTAGGGATAGCGAAATAAAAATAAAATAAATCCTTATACTTCCCAGCTAGAAACAGTGAAAACTCCTCCCATATATTATTAAAAATATCTAAAGTATGGAATTGTGATGCAATTGCCTGTTCAGTGTAATAGGCTATATTCAATTCCTGAATCCATTCCCTAATAGAGGGTGGAGTTTCTCTAATCCAGTGCCTCATGATTACAAGCAGCGAGACTGCTGAAGTGAGGGCCATACAGTACTGCAAAGTCTGATTCTCTATAGCTGAGAGGTTACCAAGCACACATGTTTCAGTATTAAAAATGTCTCCCTTTCCAAACAAAGGTAGCAAGAAGCTCTTTACTTGCTACCAAAAGTTCTGAATACTGGGGCATGTCCATATAATGTGCATAAGAGAACCCGGCTCTCTTTTACACCTTTGGCATAATTTACTTTGCATCTTGTCCATAAAATGTCTTCTAATCGGTGTATAGTACAAATTATGGAGTACGTTAAATCTAACCAAATGTAATCTGTCTTGTTTTACCAATTTATAATTATTTTTCCAGACTGATTCCCAGATGGACACATCATAGGAAAGGTTTGCAGCCTGTTGCCAATAGAAAGCTATTGGAGAATGTATCTCCTCTGCTCTGTTGGTCAACAATTTATAAATCTGAGCTATGGATTTTGGCTGTATAGTCCATTTAAATACCTCCTTGAAGAATTCGGAAGCCCGAGCCGACCACGGTGGTTCCCCAAGTACTGCCTTTACACATTGTTTAATCTGTAAGTATTTAAATAAGGGAAAGTCTGTCAACTGAAAAATTGTTTTAAAGTCTTTGGGGATCAGAAATTTGTGATCTTTAACTATGTCTGCGACTTTAGCTGTATCTATCTTTTTCCAAAATGTAGGAGGAATAGTCTTATTACCTAATTGGAAATTCACATTATGAACTAAGGGCTGGCCTAAATCTCTCCTGCTATCCAATTTAAAATAAGTACACAGTTGTGAATGGGCCTCCATAGTCCAAGCTAACAGCGTATGCCTCCAAGACTGGGGTATTTTTTTACTTGCAGTATAAAGTAGTGATGTTAACGAAATATTATTAGAGAGGGCGATTTGTCTCTCAATCTTATACCATATCAAATTTGGAGGGACAGATTCCCGAGGTGCCAGCCATAAGGAATATTTGGAAGTCTGGAAAGCCAAATAGTATAAAAATGTTAGAATACCCAGTCCTCCTCTCTTCCCACCCATTAATTTGTTTATTGTCCTTCTGGGTTTTATGTCATTCCAGAGAAAGCAGACCATATAGAATTGATTTTTTAAACCATGCCTTAGGGAGAGCTAAATTCAACATAGAAAGGGGATATATTAACTTAGGGAAAACAGCCATCTTAATTAGATTAACTCTACCCCAAAGGGATAAGGGCAAAGTTTGCCACCTCTTCAGGTCTTGCTGCATCTGGGTTACTATAGGGTCTATATTCAAGGATTTCATCTTATTTATGTCTTGTGCAAGCTCTAGGCCTAAAAAGGTGAGTGAGCTAACAGCCCATTTCAATCCCATCTCCTCTACTTCCTTCTTGGTACATGCAGGCATCAATGAAAGTACTGCTGTTTTATGGTGATTAAGCTCATATCCTGACACAAAACTGAACTCATCTATTAATCTCAAAACCGCCAGTACTGATTCATGCCACGAGGTGAGATGCATGAGAATGTCATCTGCAAATATCAAAATTTGATATGCGTCAGGGCAAATATTTATTCCTTTAATTGCTGTTGATGTATTAATTTTTCTAGCTAAGGGTTCAATATATAAATTAAAAAGCATGGGAGACAGTGGGCAGCCCTGTCTGGTTCCTCTTGATAACTTAAAATTATTGGAGATGACCCCATTACATGCAACTCTTGCTGAAGGAACTGCATATAGGACCGCAATCCATTGACTATATTCTTGGGGTAATCCATATCTGGGTAAAAGATCAAATAGATATTTCCAACTCACTCTATCAAATGCCTTTTCCGTGTCGAGGGACATGAACACCTTTTCGGTGTCCGTATCCCCCGACGCGGAAAGAAAATGGCATATCTTCCTGAAATGGTCACTCGAATTCCTCCCTGTGACAAATCCCACTTGGTCAGGTCCTATCAAATTATCCCATACCCTTTTAAGTCTGGCCTCTAATACACTGGCTAGTATCTTGATCTCAATGTTTAATAATGAGATCGGTCTATAATTCTCCGGACAAGTCTGGTCTTTGCCTGGCTTGGGTATAACCACAATTCTAGCTTCAAACAATGCCAGTTCTTTTGGTTCAGCTGAATACTTATAATTAAATAGTATCTGTAAGTATAGTGCTAACTCCTCTTTAAATGTTTTATAAAAAGCTGGAGGGTAGCCGTCGGGTCCTGGTGCCTTGTCTACCGGCAGCCTATCAATTGCTTCTTTAATTTCCTGTAGGGTAACCTCCCCTATTAATGTCAAACTTTGAGCTACTGTAAGTTTTGGCATCTGGATATCTCTGAAAAAAAACTTCAATTTATTCCCATAGTCTAAATCTGTATGTTGTGACATGTACAGTTCTGTATAATACTCTTGAAAAATTTTAACAATTTCCTCTGGGTTAGAATTTAACTTCCCTGTTTCCCTGTCTCATATTGCAGTTACCCATCTAGCCTCTCTTTGTAGTTTTATTTTATTTGCTAATAATTTTCCGGCTTTTTCGCCCTGCCCAATATATGTCACTTTCCACTTTAAAGATGTTTTCATAGTATTGTTTAGGCTGTATGCTGCATATTTTGCTCTTAGGGAATGAAGTTCCGACCAAATTTTCTCATTTGTATCTAAACTCAAATGTTGTTCTAAAAACCTTATTCTATCTAACCATTCTGCATATTTTGCTCTTAGGGAATGAAGTTCCGCCAAAATTTTCTCATTTGTATCTAAACTCAAATGTTGTTCTAAAAACCTTATTCTATCTAACCATTCCTCCACCTCTTTTATCTTTCTCCGTTTCCTGTTAGTAGCAAGTCTAATGAATTCTTCCCTCCATGTCGCTTTTAAAGCACCTCATAAGATATCTTTTTTCAGAATAGATTTTTGGTTGGATTCCCAGGAATCTTTAATGAACTTTCTCATCTTTTGTACTATCTCATCTTCCACCAGCATTTGTGTATTTAAAGACCAGTATTTATAAGCTCTCCTGAAGGATGAAAATCCTAATTTTATCCAAATGGGTGAGTGATCAGAAAGCACTCTAGGATATATCCCCGTATCCTCAACTGTATGAAACGTAGTTGAACTTAAAAGAAAAAAATCAATCCTGGAGTATACCTTGTGGGGAGAAGAATAAAATGTGTAGTCTAGCTCTATGGGATGAAGCAACCTCCATGGATCAACCAGCCCTGAATCACTCATTAATTCTCTTAGGGCTCACAGTGCTGCAGATAGTCCTGATCTTTTTTTGTATAATCTATCTAGATCGTTTGTGTACACCACATTCCAATCTCCCCCTAGAAGACATGGGACATCAGGCACCGAAGCTATGATCATGGCTAAAGGTGGAAAAAAGGTGGGGGTGTCTGAATTAGGACCATATATTGAACTTATGAGAATTTCTACTCCCGCTAAATTCCTAAGCGTTAGTATATATCTCCCCTCTTGGTCTCGCCAAGATTTAATTTCCTTAAAAGGAACATTCTTACATATGAGTATTGCTACTCCACCTCTTCTTTTGCTGTTGCCTGCCCCAAAGACCTGGCCAACCCATAGTTTCTGTAACTTCACCACTTGATTGATAGTAATTAGCGTCTCCTGTATATCACAATGTGTGGATGGTATATTTTTAGATGTGTTAAAATAGTATACTTCTTAGAATTATCTTTTCCACCTTTTATGTTCAAAGACATTATATTCCAACTGCCCATTTTTGTGTCAAGTTGATAGCCATGATATGTTGATAGTCCTGTCTACTCCAACTCTCTGTAAGTATACTGTACTTTACGCTCTGTCCCAGTTGACCCCCTCCTGTAATTCTTCCCCACTCCCACAAACTCCCTGGTATCTTCCCCTCCATCCTCCCCACTCTCCATACTAGTATCCAGGCCATTAGCTCTCTCCTAAACTTTTTAGCCATCATGCCCCCGAACGAGCAGCCTCCTCCCCCCCAATAGCATCCCCTGAGGGACCTCTACTCTGCTACTAACTTAACATCTATATCTACTAATCCTGTCCTAATATAGCCACATCTAAAGGCTTCTCATATGGTTACATCCTTGAAATGGATAGCTTCATTCTCCCCCCTCTTATTATAGCCTTTTTCTTATTTATTCCCAAACAAAACAAAATTAAAAAAAAAATTTAAACCACAGAAACTACAGTTCCCCTTTATATTAACTTGTCTATCTTAAACATGAACCAAATTGTCCCCATAGAATAATCTTCTATAAAATAAGATATAGCAGAATGCCTGTAAATATGAACTTTAACATCAAGTCCATAAATTGCTCAGAGGGAAAAGAAAAATGCATCTCGAGTTAATAAATGTCTCTGAATTACTATGTCTCAAGGACTCCTCACTAAGCCTAGATTCTAACAATAGGTGGAGCTCCAGTCTCATTTATCGTTCAGTTCTTCTCCGAGCAACAGAGAACAACATGACTGTCTCTTGGGTCTGAAAAAAAAAAGAACAGAACTCTATAGCATGCAAATAATTTTTCCAAAAGGAAAAAATAACATCCATGAATTTTCAGTATGTTCACCCCTGCCAAAGCCCCTCTCCATCGAATTCAAACATCCAAAGGATCCTCTGACATGTCTGACCCATATCTCCACAGTCGATAACGGCAGCACGCGATGTTAACACTCTCTCTCAATATTATCCGCTGCCTTTCCCGAAAAGATATGGTAGTCTATTATGAAGATCTGTTGCAGCTTGGGTGGCAGACTCATATCTCTGGGTTCCTGAATCCAATGTCACCTCTAGTCTCGCTGGGAATAACATCCTGTGTTTTATTTTAGCTGCCCACGGCTTGGTCTGGATTGGTCGATAAGCCGCCCTGTCTTGTCTGACTTTGAATATTAAATTGGGAACTATTCTCAGCTTCTTGCCTTCCCATTCCAATTTCTCAGCACTTCTAGCTGCCATGAGTATGTAATCTCTGTCCAAATAGTTTAATACTTTAAAAATAATGGGATGAGGCAACTGGTCCGGAGGAGGTCTTGGTCTAATCGATCTATGGACACGTTCAATCACATATGTAGGACCATTTGGTGAGGGGCCTGCAATGCGAGTGCAGAGCTTCTGCAGAAAATGTATAGCATTATTTCCCCTCCTCTTCCTCTGGAAGCCCTAATAAGACCAAATTGTTGCAGCGCAATCTGCCCTCCAGATCATTGACTTTCTCGTCTAGCTTTTTAACTGACATTTTGAGAGAAATGGTTTCTGTTTCCAACTTATGTACTTGATCCTCTGTCGATGAAACATGGGTCTCCGTATCCAACACTCGTATTATTAGACCTGACAGGGAAGCCTTCCAGTCTCGAAATTCCTCTATCAGAGAAAATAACGCCATTTTAATAGTAGAGATGTCCTCTTGAAATTGTTCTGTCTGAGTGTTCATGGTGCTCGAGTTTAGATCTAAATTCAGAGAGGAGCTTCTATGTGGCCTTTTGGCCTCCAACGCCATCATATCTTTTGATGCTTCTTGTCCAGATTGCTACGGTGCAATTCTTTAGATGTCTCCATGGCGGTTTCTTTTCAGTCTCCGAGGTTAACCAGTAGGCTATCACTGTGTTATAAAGTGAATTTTGCCTTATTGTCTATTATAGTTAGTAGCTTTAGTCAGCGAAATAGCGGAGCTGCACCTACGTGCTGCTTACTCCTCCAAGGGCATCACGTGACCCCATTTTACTAGGAGATTTTAATCTCCCAGGTATAAAATGGGAGTTATTACAGACAAATTCACAGGTTGAAGCTAGTTTTTTGGAAGAATTCTTGGTTGCAGGAATTGAACAAATAGTAAATGATAACACAAGGGGTAATCATATATTAGACTTAATATTAACTAACATAGTTGATAAAATCCAAAATTGCCAGGTTGAGGTTCCTTTGGGAAGCAGTGACCATTCATGGTCAGTTTCCAATTTAATAAGGGTTACCATATTACCAGAGATAGTACAGTACTGTATGACTTTAATCGGGTTAACTACTGTACACTTAGAAACAAATTGGATAACTGGAATTGGTGGCAAGACTTAACGAATTTAACATTACAAGAAATGTGGGACAGACTTATTATCCAATTGAATGGGCTAATTCAAAAGCATGTCCCAATTCATAATAAATACCACAATTCCAGAAGATCTTTGCCCCCCGTCAGCGTGGTTAAAAAAACAAATTAAAAAAAAGAATAGGGCATACTCTAGGGCAAAGCACAGTGGTGATGCTTGTTCACAGACTATTTATAAACATAATTTAAGAAGGGTTAAAACAACTATTGCTAAGGCAAAAAGGAACTTTGAGCAAAAACTGGCCACAGGATAATTATAAAAGTGTTTATACTTATATTAATAATAAAAGGGGCCAGGGTAAAACAATTTGACTACTAAAAGATAATAAAGACAAATTAATAACTGGAAATAAGGATATGGCCAATATGTTTAATACATATTTTTCCTCTGTGTTCAATATATGTCAAAAATCAGGAGCAGCAGATGAAACTGTACTGGGAACATCTGAAGTAAAAATAAAGATTGAAGATGTAAGAACTAGGCTAAGAAGTTTGAACTATAATAAAGCTTGTGGACCTGTGGGTTTGCAATCAAGATTATTGAATGAACTAGCAGATAATTTGGCAGGGCCTGTCACACACATTTTTCAACAGTCCCTGGAGACAGGGCAAACTGTTGAGGCATGGAGACAGGCAACAGTGATCCCAATTCATAAAAAGAGACCAAAACACATGCTGGGTAACTATAGACCAATCAGCTTAACATCTGCACTAGGTAAAATACTGGAGGGTATTATAAAAGACCTTATCATGAACTATGTAGAGTTGAGGGGGAAAAAGGATGAATCTCAGCATGGTTTTATTAAAGTACGCTCATGCCAAACAAATTTACTCGAGTTATATGGTAAAGTTAGTAAATCACTCGATGAAGGCAGCTCTGTTGAAATTATATTCTTGGACTTTGCAAAGGTATTTGATAAGGTCCCTCATGTGCAATTGACTAAAACCATCCTTAATTTAGGGATACATCCAAAAATAGTAAACTGGATAGGGGACTGGTTGCTTGGAGGAAAGCAAAGGGTATGCATCTTGGGAGAACTGTCTGACTGGGCAGCAGTTACAAGTGGGGTCCCACAGGGACCTGTTTTGGGACCATGTTTGTTTAATCTCTACATATCTACTATGCAAGTAACTTCAGATATTTGGTTGTCCAAATTTGCAGACGATACGCATATAGGCCTCCCAGTTAATAGTAAATCGGATGCATTGAACTTGCAGGGAGCTCTTGAAGAGCTGGAATCCTGTGTCAGAGAAAATATGGCGACATTCAATATTGATAAGTGTACGGTAATGCACTTCGGGGAAAAAAATCTCAATGTGAATTATAGTTTGGATGGCCAAATCCTTAAAGTAGTTCATGAGGAATTGGACTAGGGGATTAGGGTCAGCAATGACCTTAAATTTCATTCACACTGTAATCAGGTGGTTAAGAAGACAAATGCAACCCTGGGATGTATACATAGACATATTAAAAGCAGGAAAAGAGAGGTATTGCTCCCTCTGTATACCTCTCTTGTGCGGCCTCATACCGAGTACTGCATTCAGTTTTGGGCACCAGGCTATAAGGTGGATAAAAATGCCCTGGAGAAGGTACAGCAAAGGGCAACCAAAAGAATTAGTGAAGCTAATGATAAAGATTATGGGGATAGATTAACAAATGTGGAACTATATTCTCTTGAATATCGTACACTGAGAGGGGGATATGCGCCTTATCTATCAGGCACTGTCTGATAACCAGCTTTGGGACCAATTGGGCTTACACCTCAGGGAACAGCCATATAACACACGTGCTCACCTCTTACAGCTTAAGGTGGATAGGTGTAATATACAGGTCTGTATGTTCTGGTTTTCAAATAGGGTGGCACAAATTTGGAATGATCTGCCAATAGAGGCGGTAGCTAGTAAAACTATGTTATCCTTCAAACATTCTCTTGATCTTTATTTAAGTAGTAGGAATATAAAGGGGTATTACATTTTTCTGTTAAAGTGAGCTAAATGGACACTTGTCTTATACAGCTCAGTATAACCTATGTTATCTATGGAAGAAAGGAAGATATGCTGTTTGGTGATGGGCGTCAGCTGTCCTGAGTGCTGTGTAGGATGCTAGTGCTCTCTCCCCATCCACTAGTTTAAACAACCCTGAAAGACATGAAACTTTTGACCTAGCACCTGGACTCCCTCCTTTGTGAGGTGTAGGCCATCATATGTAAAGAACCCCCATTCCCAGAAGTCCTTCCAATCCCCTACGAATTGATGTCCATTTTTACATCACCATTCCTTGAGCCATGTGTTAAGTTCTGAGATTTCCTTATCTCTGATTTTCTTCCTGCTGCTCCCCTTTTTCCATATGCAAGCCAGCGTTAAGACAATTCTTCTGGGCCTCCTGCTTCTAATGGGGGGGTGACACAGAGCCAAAACTTGGCCCACAGGGACTAGCATCCCCCACCAAACACCCAGCACACTGGAATGGGCCAAAGCTAGGGAGCTGAGTGTGGCCTACATGAATATTAACAGCCTGAGGCCCAAGATGCATGAACTAGAGGCCTGGACCAACCTGTACTGTCCTGACATAATTTGCATCTCTGAAACCTGGCTAAAGCAGAATGTCCTCCCTCATAAGGTTGGACTGCAAGGCTTTAAAACATTGAGAGAGGATAGGAAGGGGAAGAGGTGTGGGGGAGTCCTGATATATGTTAAGTCTCAAATTAATGCAACCATGGTCTTCACTGTGGATCTCAAAGGAAATGGGTGTGAAGTGCTGTTTGTCAAAATTCTTATCAGGGACAACAAGCCATTCCTTGTTGACTGCACCTATAACACCCCAAAGAAGGCCATGGAAGCCTTAAGAATGCTGACAAACGCTGTACCTACCCTGCCCAGTTGTGAAAAGATAATATTTGGAGATTTCAACCTAAACTGGGGGGATAAGCCAGCTGGGGAGGTCAAAAACAGCCTCCTGTGAGCAAATCTCACGCAGTTGATACACGAGCCCACAAGCATCAACCACAAGACTCGGAACCATACCACACTAGATTGGATACTAGTGTCTAATCCAGAAAGGGCCAAAATGGTAGGAACGTGCGCAGACTCACTCAGAGACCACACACCTACCTTTCTGGTGTGGAGGAACAATTTCACCAAGCAACCCCCCCAGAACCTTCTGGACCAGAAATTACTCAGCACTAAACAAAGGCTCCTTCCTTCAAGACCTGTCTGAAATGGACTGGGCCCAGGCCCTTGATACCACCTCAATAGACAAAGCCCTTGAAGGCTTCACCAGACACCTTATGCAGAGACAAAGGGGCCCAGGCCAGGAAGAACAATTGCCGGGGAAACCAGGTCAGGAGACAAAAGACAAATGGAAGGAGGAGATAGGGACTTGTGAGGGGAGGCGAAGAAGTGGCAAAAGTCATGGAGTGGAAAGGAGAGAATAGGTTACTATGCAGAGAGAGGGAGCGGGCATTTGTAAAGGGTCTTCAGAAAATAGTTTTGCACTGCTAGAGAGGAAGAAGGTGGAGGAGGGAAATGATGAAATTAGAGGAGTAATTGATAAATGCCTGGACCAAACTGGAGCAGGGGGAAGTTCTGCTGGGAGAATTGCAACAGGGGCAAAAGGGGGAAATAATGTGCAGGAGGAAGAAGAGGAGCTGGAAATGAGAGAGGGAGATGAATGGAAGCAAGCAGGGAGTAAGAGTGGTAGATTCTTAGTGCTGGGGGACTCAATACTAAGAGGAGTCAGGTGAGGTAGCAAGGGGGAGAGGCATAGTCGCATTTGGGTGGAGGCCATGCCATGAATGACAGCGGAAAGGGTGGGACAATCTGTTCTGAAATATGCTAGAAGGGGTAGGGACAAGCCTCATTTAATTATACATCTTGGGACAAATGATCTGGCTGACAAGACAATAGATATAGTCCAGAGGAGGTTTGAGAAACTAGCACAATTATGTGAGGGGGCAGGAAGATCAGTAACTTTTTCAGAGATACTTCCAGTGCCCAAGGCAAGCACAACAAGAAAGCTGAGAATAGATGAATTTAATGGATGGCTAAGAACCTGGTGTTGTGCTAAAGGGCATGGGCTGTTGGGGGGTGGGGAGGGACCTGGAAGGACAGTAGTCTCTATGCCAAGGACAGACTACACTTGAGTGAGGAAGGAAAGAAAGTGTTGAAACAGAGGATGGAGGAGTACATAGAGGAAGTTGGGAATTTAAACTAGGAGTGGGGGGTGGCAATTGGACAAGACATATGCAGAGACCACAGGTTGGGAAACCAAATGAGCTTACCCCCCATAACAGTGACAAAGGACAAATGGCAAGTATTATTGGTGATGCTAGTAAAGGAGGGCAGGATGGGAGGGGGGAAGGGTGGAAGGTGGTTATCCTTAATGCTAGGAGCCTTGGGAGGAAAACTGCAGAGTTCAGGGTTTTATTTAACTCTAAAAATTGATTAGCGTTTTGCTCATAAAAGTGTTAAAACATTGTGAAAATGCATAGCACTTGCCTCAATGTGTTTAACAAACATAACACTTCTAGAAAACCTATATAAATACTTTCTGTACAGATAGTGTTGTCCCAAGAAAGAACTGCTAATCAATTATTTAAAACCCTGGAGTTACAGGTGCTCATGGCAGAGGGAGAGGTGGACATTGCAGCCATCACAGAAACAAGGGCCAGCCAATACAATGACTGGGACCTGTCTGTACCAGGGTACAGGTTATTTTGTAGGGATAGGGTGATTGGGAAAGGAGGGGGTGTGGCACTATATGTGAAGGAAGGACTGAAGTGTGTAAGGGAGGAAGGGGAGGATGGTAGTACGGAGTCACTTTGGATGCAAATCCAGGATTCCAAGAATAGGATTCTTAGAATGGGAGTGGTGTTCAGGCCACCATCTCAGATGGAGGAGTTAGACATGCAACTAGCGGGACAGATCAGGAGGACCTGCGAGAAGGGTAGTGTGGTGATTGTGGGGGACTTCAACATGCCAGGAGTGGACTGGAGTACCCCAACAACCAGGAACAGAAGGGAGCAGGTACTACTGGACGCCTTTCAGGACAGCTTCCTGCTGCAAATGGTCAGTGAACCAACCAGGTGAGGGAATACCCTTGACCTTGTGCTGGCAAATGGGAACTTTGTGAGAGAACTTACAGTGAAGGAACCGCTGTCAGGGAGTGACCACCACTCAGTATGGCTCACATTGGATATGGGCAAGGAAGGAGTGGAATCTGGCACAAGAGTCCTGGACTTCAGGAGGGCCGACTTTGAGAGAATGGGGGAAGTGGTAAAAGGGTACCTGGTCAGAATTCAATCTAGTATGGACACTAACTAGAGGTGGGAGCTCATAAAGCTGGGGATAGTGAAGGCAACCAAAACCTGCTGCAAGGCCCAAAGCAAGAAGACTAGGGCTAAGAAACCGAGCTGGTTGAGCAAGGAGGTCATGGAAAAGGTAAGGAAGAAAAGAGCTGCCTTTAGGATATACAAGAAAACAGGGAGGGGAGAGGAAAGGGAGGAGTACTTGACAGAATCGAAGGAGGTGACAAAGGGCAGTAAGGAGAGCCAAAGCATCTATGGAACTCAATCTGGCACAAGGCATTAAGAAGGGGGAGAAGGACTTCTTTAGGTACATCAGGAAGAAAAGGAGCTGTAAGGACCACATAGTAAGGATTAGGAAGGAGGGGGGTTGGGAGGAAGCAGGGTGCGATAAGGCAGAAGCACTAAATGAGTACTTCTGCTCAGTATTTACTAAAGAGAAGAGGGGGGTGACACCCAAGGGGGGAGAAATGGCAGAAACAGGGAAGCAAGGGGTGACAGATGGGGAAATCATGGAGGGCAGCGTTCGGGAGGGTTTGAAGGCACTGAGGGTGGACAAGGCACCAGGCCCAGATGGCATCCACCCCAGGGTACTGAAGGAGCTGGCAGAGGTCCTTGCAGGACCTTTGGCAGACCTATTTAATGCCTCACTACATTCGGGGTGTGAACCTCAGGACTGGAGGATGGCTCATGTGGTGCCCCTCCACAAGAGTGGCCCCAAGGATGAACCGGGAAACTACAGAACAGTGAGCCTCACATCCATCGTGGGTAAGCTAATGGAGACTATCCTGAAGGAGAGGCTGGTGGCCCTCCCTAGAGGCCAAAGGACTACAGGACAGCAGACAGCATGGCTTTATATGGGGCAGATCCTGCCAAACCAACCTGGTGGAGTTCTATGACTGGGTAACTAGGCAATTGGACAGGGGCCATGCAGTGGATGTCCTGTATCTGGACTTCAGGAAGGCATTCGACTCGGTGCCGCATGGAAGGCTGAGAAGTAAGTTAGTAGGCATAGGGGCGGGTGCAAAGCTGGTGAGATGGGTAGGAAACTGACTTCAGGGAAAGCAACAGAGGGTGATGGTCAGTGGGGAGCTCTCACACCCAAGGTTAGTGATGAGCGGTGTTCCACGGGGGCTCGGTGTTGGGACCAGTGTTGTTTGGGATATTCATTGCAGACATATCATGGGACATCAAGAGCAAGATCAGTCTGTTTGCTGATGATACCAAGGTAGGAGTGGTGGTGGATGATCTACGGGGATGGCAGGGGTTGTAGGATGATCTGGCAAAGCTTGAAACCTGGTCAGACACCTGGCAACTGGGGTTTAATGTCAAAAAGTGCAAGGTGCTGCATTTTGGGATGAAGAACCCAAGGAGGAGTTACCAGCTGGGGGGAGTGCAGCTAGCCCAGACAGGAGGAGAGGGATCTAGGGGTGCTCATTACAGGGTCAATGAACAACTCGGCAACAATGTAGGAAGGCAGCTGCAAAGGTCAACAAAATGCTGGGTTGTATTACAAGGGGTATATCCTCGAGGAGGGAGGAGTTGATTTTGCCACTGTATAGGTCATTAGTTAGACCGCACCTGGAGTACTCCGTGCAGTACTGGTGCCCTTATCTGAAGAGGGACATTACGTTACTGGAGGGGGTGCAGCGCAGGGCGACAAAGATGATCAAGGGGCTGGGGGACTTATCATACAAGAGGAGGTTGAGGGAGTTGAACATGTACTCACTGGAGAAGAGGAGGGACAGGGGAGACATGATTGAAACCTTTAAGTACATGAAAGGAATAAACAAGACAGGTACAGAGGGGCTGTTCAAAGTAAGGGAGGTGAGGGACACCAGGGGCCATGATATGAGACTGGAGGGAGGAAGGTTCAGGAGGGAGATGAGGAGACACTTTTTTACAGAGAGGGTGGTGGCTGGGTGGAATGCGTTACCTGCAGAAGTGGTATCCAGTAGAAGAGTGGACTGCTTCAAAAGGGGATGGGAGAGGACAAGGGAAGGGTTAATGAAGGGGAAGGGTGGAAGGGAGGGACAACTGCAGAATAAGGGGTGCTAGCTGCACATTCGAGCAGACTTGATAGACCTCTAGGCCTTTATCTGCTGGCAAATTACGTATATTCGTATGTTCATATGTCGGTAGCCAACAAGCATGCAACCAGGAAGAAGATCAGGGTCAAAGGTCAGGACACCAGGTGGCTCAACCCTGCTCTCAAGAGGATGCTGAAGGACAGAGATAAACTATGGGGAAATACATGCACTCAAACCTACAACAGGACTGGGTGCGATATTGTGAAACCAGGAACAGCTGCAAAAGGGAACTAAAAGTGCAAAAAGGAGTTACCTACATGCACTGCAATCCAAGAACCTGGCAGACCCAAAGAAGCTCTGAGGGCATATAAACACTCTGCTCAAGGGGAGCAAGAGTAAGGTGAGCAGACTAATAAAAGCAAACGGGACACAACTCTCCACCCCTAAAGACATGGCCAATGCCTTCAACAATTTCTTTCTGGACCTGCAGAGGTACAAAACTGGCAATCACAACAAAGACCCAGGTAGCCAGACACACCCAGGGTACCATTCCCAGGGCCACCAAGCACACTCGGAGGCCCCGCATCAGGGCCCCGAATGCCATCTCAAGCTGGTATCAGCAAGGGAAGTCCTGAAATTGCTTAGAGGCCTGAAACCAGACTACGCAGCAGGGCATGACAACCTGGAACCCAAACTGCTGAACATAGGAGCCCCCGTTATTGCAGGACCTGTAGCTCAGCTCTTTAACAGGTCCCTGACAGAAGGTAAAATACCTCTTCTGTGGAAGGTTGGACTGGTGACCCCAATCCTGAAAGGTGGGCTGCATGGAGACGTGGAAGATTTTAGGCCTATCTCCATCCTAAGTACACTAAGCAAGCTGCTGGAGAAGGTGATCTACCAACAGGTAAACCACTACGTGGAACTGCACAACCTGCAGGCTGATCAGCAGCATGGCTTTAGAAAAAAAAACACGGGACAGAAACAGCCCTAATAATCTTCACCACTGATGTGTATGAAGCATTAGATCAGAACAAAGTGCTAGGTACAGTATTTATTGACCTCTCCAAGGCATTTGACCTGGTCGACCACCAGCTACTTCTGGAACGGCTAAGGGGGTTGGGACTGGATAAAACAGCCCTGCAATGGCTCACAGACTACCTCAGTGGCATGACACAAATGGTCCGGTGTAATGGCACTACATCAGATGAGCGCCCAGTACCTGCAGGTGTCCGACAGAGGTCAATCTTAGGCCCCCCTGCTATTTTCCCTGTTCACAAACAACCTCCTCCAGCACTGCTGGGGAGGGGGTGAAAGTCATGCTCTATACTGATGATGCAGTGCTGTACAGGACAGGAAAGGATGCGGGGTCCTTAAACCAGGAGTTGACTCAAGATTTTGCAGCCCTCGAAACCTGGTGTCAGAATAACAGGCTGGTCTTGAACAGCAAAAAGACGAAAGCCATGCTCTTTGGCCCAAAAAGACTGGGCCAAAGGAGATCCAACCACCTATCACTCTCCACCAGGGATGGAGTAGGGATAGAAGAAGCGGACAGCCTTCAGTACCTGGAAATATACATTGACCAGGAGGTCCCATTCAGAAAGCACATGGATCACCTCACGAAGGTAGTAAACCAAAAACTGGGCCTCCTCTTTAGACTTAATCCCTTTCTAACCAAGGAAACTTGAATGGCTGTAGGTAACAGGACAATTCTCCCCACCCTTTTCTATGGAGCAACCTTGCTCCAGTCACTGAGGGCTACAGAAAGACAACGACTGAGCATGCTCTACCACAAGGTCGGCCATTTCACCGCCAGGGCAGATAGGATGGAACACCACTGCAAAGTGCTCCAGGCCCTGGAATAGCCATCCTTGGAGGCAAAATTAGCATATCCCTTCCTGTGCATGGCCTATAAGCTACAGCAACCCGGGGCTCCTCACAGGCTGCAGGACCTGCTCATCCCCAAGATGATGAGACGAGAACTCAGATCCACCAATCTGACACTACTAGAAATCCCCAGGGCTAGATCATCCCTAGGCCAACGGTTGCTCACGGTCACCCTCCCCAAACTATGGAACGAGCTCCCAAGAGAGAGATACAAGACAGCCCCACTACTGAGGGTTTCAAGAAATCAAGAAGGGGCTAAAAGCACACCTCAGGAAGGGACTTCAGTGCTGCTGCCTCACTTAGGGTCCCGCCAACAGACCAAACGCATTTGTGTTATCGCTGAAAAAAAAAAAACAGGGACTAGGATTGAGGGGTCCGTTAGTCTGATGGTAGAACTGTTCCTCGCACTTATATAGGCTTACAACTGTCAATGGTCTGTACCTAACAAAAGTCTAGAGTATTGGTTGTATCAGTTTCTGTACTGTAATGTTTGTTTCATGCACTCAGTGTAAGCCTTTCTGCATTGTACATATCATATGCATTAGTTTTTCCTTCCCTCTAGGTATATGTAACTAAACCCGGGTCACCCCTGAAAAAAGGACCTCAAGGTTCCAGTGGGCCTACCCAGTTACTAAAATTTAAATAATAAATAAATAAATAAATAATAAGGCAGAATCTCAGAGAAGGATACTCTGGATGTAAGAGAAGCTGACTTGTCTCCTAGTGTGGAGAGGTTTTACTTGGTTTCCTCCACTGAGCAGCTGGTGAGGTCATTCATTCTCAGGTGGATTAGGATGTGCATGTTATTTGCGTTACTGTGTACAATATTTTCTATGCGGTCATTTTCTCTCCACATGATGCCCCTGGTAGGCATCGGACTGCCACTCTAGAGTTTGTGTTTTGTTGAAGGTGAGACTCTACCCTGAGAATCATAGAGTCTCCTTTGAATACTAGAGATGTCCTGTTACCCTTGTTGTTTGTGGCATTTGTGCCCAGGTGTAGATCATTTCCTTGTGCTGTTTCACTTAGCTCAGTAGCTTGCGTTGGTGTGTTGCGCAGTCGCCAGCAGCATGAATCAATTGGATGTGCATGTAATGGGAGTTGTCAATGTTTGTTTTTGTGGCAGTTGTTTAGTTGGTTTTGCTGAACATTTTCCTACTAGTTGCCACCCCCCTGGACTGGTTTTCCTTTGTGGTAGTGGAGGTTGGGTGTGGAGGTTAATTGTAGGGCACCATCAAGAATGTGCTGAGCTTAGTACTCAAGTAGGTAATCTTATCACATGCGGCGTGGAGCCCAGAACTTAAGTCTCTGATGGCCTAGCAGATAGGGCAGTGGCCGACACAATGGATGAATGCCTTGTAGAAGAGAATGCCACAATGTCTGCAGTTGATTGTTTCCATTTGTGATGGCCAGTTCATGCGGATGAAAGAATAAAGGAAGAAAAGATTAGGTGTTAGGGAAAAATACATTTTTTTTGTGCTCTCCCCTGGAAGTGTTTCAGAGATGTGATGTCACAGGTAAAACGTATAAAGGAAACATGGATCTAGGAATGGGTGGGACTGACCCGCTGCTGCCAGAAACAATCAGCCATACACCAGAACCTGGGTTCCTTTGTCCCGCCCTGACTAGTAGTCTGTGAGCAGCAGTTACTTCAGAGAGACACTCGAGGTAAAACATTTAAAGTTAGGACCCTGCTGTAAGGAAAATAAACAGACTAAAACCTTAAAATATGTACCCTGCTGAAAGAAAAACCTACCAGTAAGTTGATATAATATGAAGTTCTGTAGATTTCCCCCACAGTATCCCAGATGTATCTCCATGTATGCAGAGATGAAGTGGTTGGTAGTTTAAAATGTACCCTGCTGGAAGGAAGGATAAACCCATGCAAGGTGCCTTTCTTTGTGTATTTAAACAGAAATACACAGTTTGCACCTGCAGCGTGCACCATCATTAGCCTGGTAGTGCTCTCTTTGTTTGGAGCAGCTAAAAGCAAAGAGGAGACAGTGTTAGGTCAGGTGGGGACTGCCTGAGTCCTTCAATGTATACCCCTTTGAAGTCTACAACAAAAAACAATCAGTGAAGTTAGCTACCAACTGGAGAAGCAAATCCTGTAAGTAAAAGTGAAAATCCCCGGGTGTAACTGAATGTTGTATAGCTGATCCCTCAGCTATTTGATGCTGCCAGTGATGAATGCTTGCTCCCAGATGGCTATCAGCAGCAGTGAAACACACAGGCTCCTTAACACTCTGTGAAGCCCCATTTACCTGCGACCACAGTTGTTTAGGCAGCAGTAGAGTGGTTGGTGGCTGTGTTGCCTAAGAAGACTGATGCCTCTGCCACAACTTCATGTAGTTCTTGTAGGGGAAAACAGAAATACACAGTCTGCTATCTGAAATGGAAAAGCTGCAATACGGCTACCAGAGGTATCAGCCACTGACCGTATCAGGACTCAGAGCAGAAGCCGCCTGTGAGATAGGAAGGATATCTGCAGCTGTCTGTTCTAGTCCTGCTAGTGGAGGAGCAGTGGAGTGTCCAGGGGAAGACTGCAAGTAAGAGCATTGGAGAAGGTGATGTCTCCTAGCTCGAACCCTTCTGAAACAGTGTAGACAAGTCTAGTGTCAGTGTTTCCAGATATGCTTCCAGAGATGCCTCCCAAGAAGACGTATGATGCCTCACCAGCAAGATGACGAATGCTTCCATCACCTGCCCAATCCAGCTCATGAAGCAGCAACTTCCTCAAGCTCATGTGACCTACAATTCTGATGCACAATACTGTGTTGTAACCAACTATGAGATCTTCACCTATGGACCTTTAGTGTGTGATGTCACTATGCCCAACTTCTGTTTTGTACCACATGAATGCTCTATTGTTGCCATACAGTTATAACCCCAGTTCCCACCCCAGAACAGGATTACATTGATAGTGACCATGACTATCTGAATGCTATAGCACAGTATTTACCATTTTTAAATGTGCATATTGACCCACTCACCCTGAATCTTAAATCCTTGTTAGAAAGAAAGGATACACATCTCATTCATGTTAGTAATAATAGCTCCTA
Organism: Neoceratodus forsteri; assembly: GCA_016271365.2. NCBI lineage: Eukaryota > Metazoa > Chordata > Ceratodontiformes > Ceratodontidae > Neoceratodus > Neoceratodus forsteri. The sequence goes on from CM057452.1 coordinate 758,918,125, forward strand.
TGCACAAAGGGGTGGGTAATTCATGCCTGAGGTACGTACCCAACCCGTGCAGCTATGCACCCATGGGAGAGCTGCAGGTGGCCACATGCATGAACAGTGGCCAGCATGCGACTCCCATAGGCGGCCCTGCCCCCCTGGTGTGCAGGTCCGTGGGGGCGGTTGGGTGCAGAGCTGCAGATCTGGGTGGGCGGCCACTTAGCTGCCCAACCTAGATCCCACAATACAGTAGATCACTTGTGTCTGTGTGCACTAGCGGGGATGGCAGCACATAAAGTGCCACATGTGGTGTTGGGGTCAGCTGCCCAGTTGACCACCTGCTGGCCTCGCAGTGTGCCCCACATGTTGGGGCTTCCTTGGTGGGTGTTCACATGACCCCACCTCACCACCGCAGCCCATGGCTGTAGCTCCCGGGGGGGCGCATAACTGGCCCTCCCGTCTTTATGGCTGCCCCAACATGGCAGAGGTGCTGACACCTGAGCCTGGCACTCCGCACAGTCGTGCATCCTGTGGAGTACCAGCATGACCTCTGCACCTCTCCCAGTCTGCACCCGCATGTAGGACTGCACTCCGCCAGGGATCCACTGCATAGGGGGGCATAGGTACAATGGGGAATACAGTGCAGGGGGCGCAGTGAACTTGGGCAGGTGCAGAGTGGGCTACGCACCAGGGTTATGCAGCATGTACCCACTCTGCACCTTCGTGCATAGGGCTCAATATTACTAAGGCAGGTAAGTTTCTAAACATACTATTTCCTGATGGTGATCTCAGCACCGCATTGTCCAACACATGGTTGAAACTCATATTCAAAGGCTTTATAATGTATGTTAGAACGCTGTTAACCTTATAGGAAATCATCATTTCCTAAGGTTGTTAACCTATCGATGTGACGTAGATATGTTGTTAACCTATCGATCCTTCGTCACATCGATAGGTTAACAACAGTGAGTGGTCTGCACATGTCGGTGCTTTTTTTTCGACGGGGAACCGACTGAAGGAAAACCGACGGGGAAGGACTGAAGGGCCGTGGCAGTGACTTTTTAAAAAACGTAAGCCATTTAATTTTTGATAGTGGGACCATACACTATAAAAAATAATGTATGGTCCCTCTATCGGCAACCAGTCAATTTTAACCATCTCGAGGTTGCCATGGTGATGTAAACCTCTTGAGCTTCACTCTCGAGGTTTACATGGTCGCCCTGGCAACCTCTCGACTGTTAACTGACCGGTTAACAATAGAGGACCATACATTATCCTCTATGTTGTTATTCAAGTTTTCTTAATTGTTTTTTTTATTGTTACCTTATAGTATTTACGATGCACACTCAAACAACATTGTGCTCAATTAAAATTTCTCTATGAAACACACTCAGCCCGAGTTTAACCTGCCACACTTTCCCTAATAGTGTTGCCTCCCTACTCAGGAAACAAAGGGGGAATACATAGACCTAACAGACCTGCCATCCCCAATGTGGACTACCATTTTCTATTATATAACATAAGGTATAATACAACTTACTTATGTTTGTTATGATCAGGGCCACTGGAAAATTATGGGCGCAACTTCTCCACAATTTCCGCAATTTTCACCCTTCTCCGCACAAAATCCGCAATTTCTTGCAATTTCTTACATTTATGGAATTGTTGACTGAAATTGTATAAAAATATTTAAATTCTCAAGGAAATCTACTCAGATATGGTACACAGACTTGGATTTGACCAAAACAGTACGGTGTGAGGTGAGAAGGGGTCAAATGTGACTCTGCTTTCATGTGATTCACTTCTCTGCTTTTGTTTCAGAAACCTCTGGTCATGCATATGTAGACTTGAACACTTAAAATCTGTGTTAAAGCAGACTATGGAGAACTTTTGCTGACACAGAGACTGAAACAATAGGTGTGAGAAGAGATGCAAAGTGCCCCATTCACCTAAATGAAGCCTTGACCACAATGCTTGTTTTTGAATGGTAGAGTAGATTTTCCTTGTATAAATACTTTCAATCTGAAAGGATTTTGATTCAAATGTGTCAAGAGTTTGGATGGCCCTGCTGATTATAAATTTGAATGTGCTTCTGAGGGGGTTGGTGACAGTGATTCCTTACATGTCAGTCTGCCACAACTGTATACTCACATACAAAGCCTACAAAAAGCAAACATTTCTGAAAACATGCTGAACAGGTTAAGTATAGTTAAACAGTTACCTTCAAATAGACAAAATAATTGCAACCCAAATAAAATCACTGCAAACTGAGTAGAACAAAAGTACAGTGTATTAAAAACTATTGTGTGATGTAATGAAAAGCTAATGTTACAATTTGATACTTTTATCATGTGATTTTAAAATGTACTTACAATGCTGATTAAGAACAGTAATCATTTTAACAAAATAAATATTTTTTTACTAGACCTTTATTAGGCACACTGGTTATCTATTTTTTTCTTGCACCAAAGCAAGTAGTTTAAACAGGCTTCATTATTTAACATCTAGAAACTGGCAAAATATGTTGTTTCAGGATGTATTCAGTACAGACTAACTGTAAATTACTGAATAAAATCTAGTTAACACTGCATGACTTAGATGTCTCGATTTTTAGAAGATATGCTACATAATGATTAGTTTACAGTGAATTTCAAAAACACATCTTTCTTCATATTAAAAGCATTTACAAGTGGCAATACATTTGTCTAACAATTTATGTGATCAACACATGCTGCAACAAACAATAAAATATTTATTAGGGGGCAGTGGGGATGTATAATGAACCCCAGCAATTTTCCCGCAATTTTTGCAAGAAAATCCCCACATTTTTGGTTAAAATTTTCAGCAATTTTCCAGTGGCCCTGGTTATGATGTACTGACCTACTACCATTTAGCAGAGATACATTAGTGGCCTTAGCATGCCACCTACTTTTATTAGTCATTATTACAATGCTTAACATATTATTGTGATTAGTATACTTAGTTATGTGTGTGTGATATATTTGTGGTCTTGAAGCGCCACCTTCAGCCATTAGGTACACTGCCATCATTAGCATATTATATGACTTGTTTCATTGTTCTAACAAATAGCTGTAGACAGCATAATAGTTATCACTGTGCAAGTGCAACATATAACGGCCTTGGGTGCGAGATGCCCATCCTATGCATCAATAGAAATGTTTTGCCTATTATCTATGCTACGCACTTCAGCACATTACCAGGTAACATGACCCTCTTATCTCTAGTATATAACTTTTTGTAAGAGTACCGCTCTTTGAGTTAGTTCTGTTTATGATGAGTATGAGACTTGGTGTCCAACAGTTCCAGACTCCCAGCAGGTGTAATTGCTGTCCTTTTATGCATGTTTTTGGAAATAAACCTTTATTCTATACACCTGTCTCTTGCATTGTGTTTTGCCATCAGGTTTAGATCCTGCCAATCCAACACTATTGTCTCTTCTCCTTCTTGTGCAGACCCCAGGAATAGACAGATGTTATCTGCATAAGCTGGGGTTTTAACATGCTGTTCTGGGCCTATAGAAATTCCAGGTATTTTCTGATTTCCCTTGAATCTTGCGTAGCACTTGGTCTATTGCAAAAACACACAATGGGGGCTCCATGGGCAGCCTTGTTTAATGCCAAAAGCTTGTTTAACTGGGCATCCTATCCAACCATTAATAAATGGGATATTGGCCATATCTATATATAGTGTTTCATTTAAAGACATTTTTATTCAGTCAAGCATACAATCTATATAATTATTGAAAGCCTTATATTCTACTGCTCATCTAATTCAGTCACTATCAGTATGCCTTGGCATGGTTCGCTGCCAAGTTTGCACTATTCACTTGGTCCATTTGGCCTGCTATTTGCCCTCTGTGAAACATTTCTCTAATCAGGAAAAGGCAAGGCAATTTTATTTCTCTAGCACCCTTTCCTGAAGGCTCAGGGCATTTTATAATAAATATAATAAAAGTGTCATAAAATTTATATAACAGCTGACAATACACCATTAAAACATACATTCCAGCAAGAATTAAAACAGTCAAGGAAAAGGTTATCTTAAATAGTTCTATTTTGTAAAGAACAGGTTTTAAAGGGTGATCTTGTTATACAGGCTAGAGGTATCAATCTGATAATTTTAGTTTAAATGTTGATATCTCTGTTCAAAAGGCATAGTAGGCACCCATTTTTTAGGTCTGCTTTATCTCCTTTTTAAATATATATGCATACTAAAAAAAAATTCAACATAGAAGGGAACAATTTGCTATACTCAGGGCATTATTGTATACAGCAACTAGGTCCGGGTCTGTTTTTGTGCTGAATTTCTTAAAAACGTCACATGTCAGGCCATCTGGTCCTGGAGCTGTATTTGTACTAAAGTGTTTTATTGCTTCCAGAACTACTTCTAGTGCAATTGGGTCCATCATTTTAGAAGGTATGAGTTCTGTAACTGATGGCAGAACCGCATCTGCCAAAAATTCCTTTACACAGGTGACTGACAGAGGCATACCAAATGTTTTGGAAACTTGTTGCTCAACAGTTTCTAAAATACCTTGTGAATCAGTTATTATTTCATCTGTATCATTTATAACTTTTGTATTATTCTGTTCCCTGCTCTATCTTCAAGTCCCTTGAAAGGATCAAGGAATTGCTTTCACCCTGTGTGCATGCTTGTAATTCATATTTCAGGGATTTCCCTCTATCATACTGATACTTTCTCATTTTCTCCTTGATATCAGCATTTTTTGTTACTTATTTCCTTTCCTTCTACTTGCTGAGAAATTAGGGACTTGAGTTTCTTCTGTAGACCAAGATATTTAAAATATTGAGTCTGTTTTTGTGCGTTACTAGTTGCAATAAAAAAAGACAATTTCTTGTTTTGTGTCCTCCCACCATTCCTCTGGGTGCCAAAGGCACATGCTGCTGTCTGCCTAGCATGATATACCTGTAGCTCTGAAAATCTTGAAACAACCACAGTGCCTGACAGCAGCTCATTATTTAGTCTCCAGACTCTCTGGTAAGGGAGGTGGGGGGGGGGGTGAGGTGGGGAGGATCTGTTATTAACACTACAGCATATGACTGCAAGGTTGTCCAAAGCTTCCTCCACCCTAATAGAGGAATTATGTATGTGCACATTTTCTGAAATAAAGTCATTTATATGTGTGGCCAAGGTGTTCCTTATATAGGTAGCTCTGCCCTGAGGGCGTAAAGTCCTATGGGCATCTTTCAGACCAGCAGTTTTTAACATATCAAACAGATAGTATGTATCACAGTAGATTTTTGCATTGCTCCAAGGGTTTGCCTATAATGGTAGTCCACAATTAAAAAAATCACCCTGTAGAATAACCATTTTGTTAGTATGTTAAAAAAGGCCTGATTTTGCAAAACAGAGATACTCTAGTGGTTTTTGTTTGGGATGCACAGACACTTAAAAACCTATAAGAGGCTTCATAATAGTAAGTATCTATCTCCCCAGAGAGACATCCACTATTTATCTTAAGGAAAATTCATACCCTCTAAATACTGTCCCTACACCATTGCATGCGTCCTCACCCTGTGACCAAAAAGATGTGCCTGGGATTCACTGCTTAGTAGCTTGTGCTATTTCAAATCTTGTTTTCAGTTTGGTATCCTGTAGGAATGTTTTCAGGCATGGCATCTTGATGTGAAAAAGTGACTGTTTTTTTTAAAGTCTATACTGTGTGCATTAAGCAATATGGTGGTTATAGTATTTCCAATATACATATGGTGGGGTGGTGTATGTGCTTACAGGGTCAGGTTTTTAATGTCACATATCTGGGTCTGCTTCTCACCCTTTCAGCTATGGATGATTCTGATGGAGAACCCTCCACATGGGAGAAAAATCCTTAAGAGATGAGGACATAGAGGCTTCCGTGTCTCCCTCCTTTTCCTCCATGTCTCCCCACTGTCTTTTTTCCTGTAATCTTGCAAATCTATTCCTCAAGGTTATTTACTGAGGAGGTTTAGATTTAATTTTATTAGTGTGCCCCCTTTTTCTTGGACCTACAGTAAACATCCTCCTCTTGAGTGGGAGGGGGCAGGCCTGTTCCAGTTCTTGTTTCATCTGTGGCAGCTTGTGATGGAGGTACATGTGAAGCTACTCTAGGCAGTTCTGTATTCCTCCTGTCTAGAGTTTCCTCAAGAGGTTGGGTGAACTATGAGCCCTCCTCAGGGATCAGAACTGTAGGGCCTGTTTCTGCTTCTGGCATATATTGTCGTTCTGGTTGAGGGATGTCCAATGGAGTGGGGGGGATCTTGTTCCTATTCAGACACTCCTGTGTTAGAGTGTCCTTCCGCTTGAGACTCCTGCTCTTTCCTAAACATCTGGACTTTAGCAGCTGACCTCCAGACTTACTCAGATTGCTGACCTTTTGGCATTATTCTTTCTAGTCTATTGTATCCTCTCTATTGCTCAAGGTCCAAGGGCAACAGCAGAAAGAGAGCCCTTGCTCCTCACACAAATTGCAGCAAAAGGGGTTTGGGCAGTAAGAGCCAGTGTGCCCATTGTCAAAGCACAGTTTACATCAAGGCTTATCACAGACTGCACTCAGGTGAGATCTGTCTTACATCTGTCGCATGACTTTGGCTAGCCCGGATAGAAACAGAGACCTTGAACTTTCCCTAAGTAAAAATTGCTGGGCAGGCTACTTACTGCAGTGTTGGTATTGTGAAGCTTTATCTTAAATCTCCACCCTTGCATCCAAATAAGTTCTGAAAAGTGAGAGATGCCAGCCCATTCATGATGACAGAAGCTGAGGCTTGGGAGTAGAAAATGGAGATCCAGTGGGTGATGTTCAGAACAAATCTAAAATGCCAAAGGGCATGGAAGAGGAACCCCTTCACTCCAGTCAGTCAGATGCTTTCTCAGTATGCAGTGACAGTAGGACCATGGGTGAGTGGGGTAGTAGCAGTAGCAGAGGAGGTTTATCAGATGCCTTGTGTGGTCTGAGCATTTGCGACCTGAAAGGAAACCAATTTAGACATTGCAGATTAGGTGAGAGATGAACTTTTTCATGTGTTCCACAATCATTTTTGCAAATATCTTGCAATGGACTAGGATGAGGGAGATGGGCATGTAGCTGCCACATTGATGAGGGTCCTTCCCTGATTTCAGGGTGATGGAAATGTGTGCTTTCTTTGTGCACTGAAGGAGGTAGGGAGACCACACAGCATGCTTCTACCAGTTCTTCTTGCAGAGGTGCTGCCAGCTGAGGCAGAAAGGTATTGTAGAACTCTGCTTTCTCATCCTCCCCAGCACCCCTCACCCCCTCGAACAAGTGACTACATACAAATATCTGGGTATCACCTTCGACTCAGCTCTCTCTTTCCACTCTCATCTTAATTCCCTGTCCAGTGCCGTGAACACCTGGATTGGACTCCTCTACCGCCACATAGACTGCCTCCCTCAGAATGCCCTCTGGCTGGCTATCACCTCCTCCATCCTGTCATTAGTCAACTACGGGCTCCCTATCTGTTCAGCTGCTGACCCCACCGTCCTCACCAAAGTCCAGACCTTGATCAATATGGCTTCGGTTCCTGACCGGTGCCCACAGCAGAACACACACATGTCAGATCTACTCCTCCTCGAATCTACTCACCTTTGATAAGCGCCTGCGCTACCACACATGTATCCTGGCAAAAATCACCGGCTCCTCTCTGGGGCTGCTGCATCCCAGAGCTGGCCTCCCACTCAGTCGCCACCCGAAGCACAACCAAAGGCACCTTCCAGGTCCCAAGAGCCAGGATCTCTCTCGCCCAAAGATCATTCCACTACAGAGCCCCCTTCTGGTTCAACTCCCTCCCCACCCACATCACAAACCTCCCCAAAATCGACCCCTTTAAAATCGCCCTCTGAAACCACATCACTGACTCTCAGAGCTGTAAATGCCCCTGACTGGCCCATACCTTGAGCTCTGCCTGGTCCACTTACAGACAACTTCCTTCCTGGATTGCCTTTCTCCCTAGCAACCCCACCACCTCCCTTCCCCCCCCGGTATCGCTCCCTAGAACCCAAAGCGGTACCTTGTTATCTAAATGTATGCTAGACTAAATGTAACTAATTAAAGCCTTTGTTCACCCTTGCACTACTGAATTGTTATGTGTATTCTTTTATTGGTTTCCCAGATTAATACTTCTGGGCGACTTCAACGCCTGGGTCGACGATGAACTCTCTCATTTTGGTCAAAGTCTCCTCCAGTTGATGAATACACTGGGCCTGACACAGGTTATTACCGCCTCTACCCATATAGGGGGTCATTCATTAGATCTGGTCTTTCTCTTGGGTATGGAGATCACTGACCTGAGGGTGCAACCAGTCAGCTGGTCGGACCATTACACCATAAGGTTCAGCTTCCAGGGCCCCTCTAATGGGTCTGCCCCTACGAGATGGTCCAATACCGCCCTTTAAGGGGTATTGGCCCCAATGACCTAATGGCGGTGTTGGATCTATCGAGTTTGTCGGGTGAATGCATGAGTCCAGATGGTCTTGTACTTGCCTATAATAAGGCTGTGGGAGATGCTCTGGACAAAATTGCTCCTGTTCGTGTTTGGCCTCTCACCATCCATCCAAGGAGTCCATGGTTTGATGGCCCCTTGAAGGAATTAAGGTGAGTAGGCCGAAGGCTGGAGAGAGCCTGGCGGAAATCAGGCCTTGATGCTGACAGGCTTAGATTGCAAGCCCATTATGATGGCTACCAATCAGAAATCACTCGTAAGAAGGCAGAATTCCTGTCCAGAGAGATTTCTGCTGCAAAGAATCGACCAGCTCAGCTTTTCCGGACTGTGGACAGACTGTGCAATCCAGTCTGTCTTCAGCCCTAGAACCTTTTCTCAGCTTAGATCGCGAGGAGTTAGCTCGCTTCTTTGCAGATAAGGTTGCCAGCATCAGGTCCGGCATTGGTCCGACCTCTCCGGCAGTTATGGTGGGCGATTGGTGGTACCTAGTCCTTGGCCTGTCTGGTTGGATTTTCACCGCCCGGAATTCGTTGACATTGTGAAGATCATCCAAACAATGCATCCAACCAGTTGTAGTTTGGATCTGGGTCCTACACCGCTGTTAGTAGGTTGTGTGAAAGTTATCTACCCAATCCTTGCTGACATTGTCTGGAAATCCTTGGAGAGGGTTTTTCCTAACTCCTTAAGGAGGCAGTAGTTCGACCACTCCTAAAAAATCCTCCTTGGACCCAGACTGTCTAGCTAACTACCGCCTATCTCTAACCTGCCATTTGTTGGTAAGGTTATTGAAAAAGGCAGTTGCACTGCAATTGGATGATCATCTTACCTCCATAATGTCTATGATACTCTCAATCTGGCTTCAGGAAAAGGCATAGTACTGAGACTGCCCTTGTTTGGGTATTGAGCGACCTCCTAATGGCCAGAGATCGAAGCTTGTACCATTCTGGTCCTTCTTGATCTTTCTGCGCATTTGACACTGTGAACCATGGGGTACTACTGGAGTGACTGCGGGTTTTGTGGGCTGTCTGGCACAGTCCACGAATGGTTGTTCTTACCTCACCGGTAGGTCTCAAGAGTTGTCACAGGAATTTATTCCTCTGGCGCCTTCTCCTACCATGTGAAGTACCACAGAGCTCCATTTTAGCTCCATGTTGTTTGCAGTGTATATGCTGCCATTGGGAGAAATCATCAGGAGATACAGCTTGAGTTTTCACTGCTATGCAGATGATACTCAGCTGTACCTATCCTTTCTCCCTGATCAGAGTGATGCCTCTCCGTACTTAACAACTGCCTGGATGAGATCAGAATTTGGATGAGTTCGAGCTGGTTAAAACTTAATCCGGATAAGACTGAGGTATTGGTTGTGGATCCAGGTCATCCTGGGAGGGGTTTGGGTGTTGACAGCCATCGGGTTTATTACTTGGTGGTGTACCGCTCTCTAGCTCTCGACAGGTGCGAAATCAGGGCGTTATTTTTGATGATGGTCTGACCCTGAAATTACAAGTGTCAGTTGTTGTCAAATCCTCTTTTTACCATCTGAGGAATATCGCCCAGGTGAAACATCTGATTCCCCAGGAGGACCTTCCGACTTTGGTCCACGCCTTTGTTACCACCCGTCTGGACTACTGTAATTCCCTCTACCTAGGGCTACCAGGGGTTGACATCCGCCGCCTTCAGCTGGTGCAGAACGCTGCAGCCAGGCTTTTGACTGGGACTCTTAGAGACCAGTCATAATGCATACTATTGACGAAACTGCACTGGCTGCCTGTCGATGGCGGATCACCTCTAAGGTTGGTTTACTAACCTTTAAAGCCCTACACGATCAGGGACCCGGTTACCTGAAAGATCTTCTGGTTCCCTATTGCCCCCTCCGCCCCCTCCGCTCCGCCAATGAGGGATTGCTAGAGATTCCCAGGGTTCGTTTGAAGTTGTCAGGATCTCATGCTTTTGCCTTTTTAGCTCTTACCCTGTGGAATTCTCTACCTCATTGGTTAAGAGAATGCCCGACCGTTGACAGTTTTAAAATTGCTCTAAAAATATATCTCTTTACTTTGGCTTTTCCTTTATAGTTGTGATTGTTTAATGTTGGATTTTCCTGTTTTATTTAATCTGTACAGCGCCTTGATTTTGAAAGGCACTTTAAAAATAAACATGAATTGAATTGAATTGAATTGTACTTTACCTGTAATGTATTCCATTGTTGTATCTCACCACCAATTGTTGTCTACCCTCCCTGTGACGAGGTACTTTTGTAAATGAGTCTTTGACTCAAAGGTTGTAAACCAAATTATGAAAAATAAAATTAAAAAATACTGTCTTTCAGGAAATTCAACCATCAGGTTCTGATGCAGTTATTAGGGATGCAATGACTGCTGACTGGTCTGTCCCCTACCTGCAAAATAACATCTTGACTGCAGTCACTTATCTCACTAATGTCCTCCGCAAATTACAGGACAAGCATTTCCCCCTCGCTACCAGAAGGGTCAGAGGAGGCTGCACGCGATGGGTATCAAAGGAACTTCTGGTGCAAATGAAAGAAAGGGACTGCAAATGGAAAGCCTACAAGGCATCCCCAACTCCCCGTCTTTGGAATGCCTATAGACAACAACGCAACATATGTAAATAGGAAGCCAAATCATTAAAACTCAAGTACTACCTCTTGCAACAGAGTAGCTCCTTCAGGAACCCTCGTACTATCTGGGCTGCCACTGGGTCCATATTAAACCCTCGTACAGGTAACCAGATTACTCAGATCAAAACCCCCTTGGGCAACATTTCAGATTCCACTAAAATTGTGGACACGTTCAACACCATGTTCACCGACCTATCTGCCTACCTCAATAAACTCCCCCCCAACCACCCGTTGGAGGGAACATCAGCCAAAACTGCCGTCCTTCTCATGCTAATCCCACCTCCCTCACCCTCCTTTTATTTTAAGGCCATTAGCCAGACAGTCACTGCCAAACTCCTGTAGGCACTGCTGGGCAGAGGTAGCCCAAGGAGTGATGGTCTTTACCCGGCTTTCCTAAAACTGATTTCCTTTGCCATTGTCAAACCCCTTACTTTCATCTTCAACCTTGCCCTCTCATCTTCCACTGTGCCAGACTCCTGGAAGCTTGTGCATGTTACTCCTATTTCCAAAACTGATGGATAACTTTCAACAGAAAGCTACAGGCCCATCCCTCTCCTCCCTCACCTCAGCAAATTACTTAAAAAATCATTCATTACCAGTTATCTAAACACCTGGAAAAGTACAACCTCTGACATGGTTTTCACAAACATCATAGTACCTCTTTTGCCTTGACAATTTTTACTGACCACATACTTAGAAATATGGACAAGGGAAAGGCCACAGATGCAGTTTTTGTGGATCTATCCACGGCGTTTGACCTAGTTGACCACCAATGTCTTAACTCCACTCTTCACAGTTTTGGTTGCTCATCTAACACTACGTCCTGGTTCCACTGTTATCTATCTGGTAGATCCCAGACTGTCATCATAGGCAAAGTACAATCTTCTACTTTACCTAGTGATACTGGTGTCCCCCAGGACTCAATAATTTGCCCTTCGCTTTTTTCCATATTTATAAACGTGCTCCCAGCAGAAAGCCTAACCTGTAATTCACTCCTCTATGCTGATGATTTAGTCCTCTACCATAGTGACAACTCGCTTAAATCTATCTCATCCACCCTCTCTGTCAACTGTGGCGCTGCTCACAACTGGTTCCTCTCCAACAAACTGATAGTCAATAACAAGAAGACTAAGGTAATGCTCTTTGGCTCCAAACCCTTCCTGACCAAGGGCGCAAAAGCCAACTCATCCCTCCTGGTACACTCCCCTGCAGGTCCCCCGGTTGACATTGTCCCCACTTTCAAATACCTTGGTGTTACCCTCGAGCCCTCTCTTAATTTTGTGGAACACATCAACAACACCATGTGGCAAATCCACCAAAGACTTGCTGCTGCCTACATGCTAAAGCAACTACTATCCATGGAAGCTCACCATGCCATCGAGCTGCCCCTGCTAGACTATTGCTCAGCTGTCTACTCTCTCATGTCCTCCTCATTGCGCACCCATTTAAACTCCACTTACAATTCCATATGCCGCTTTGTGCTTCAAGCTCCTTACTCCACCCACCACTGTGCTCTCAAACAGTCTCTTGGATGTCTCCCACTATAGGGTAGCTTTGACTATACCATGGGTTGTCTAATGGAAGACTCCCTCAGGAGCCACCAGTCATCACCCTACTCTTCTCGTCTCACAGACAGAATGGTACCTAGGAGCCTCAGGGCAACCTCTATTCCCCCGCTCGAAGTGCCACGTGTATCATCTGTCATGGGCAGTCAAGCTTTCTCAGTCTCTGCCCCCACCCTGTGGAATAAGTTACCTGCATCCATCCACTCCTCTGTCACCCATCTGTCCATCAGAACCCATCAATGCAACTAGTTTCTAGTTGGATCAGGCTGTAACTGCCCCCAAGACAATAATAGAGGGAGCAGGCTATCAAGACGCTAGGACCTGGTGAGCTGTTGGGACAACTCCATCGCCCTACATTTCTGGCCTTTCCCACTCTGTTTGCCCCTTAGCTTTCTCTGCCAGCATCAATTGCCCCCAAGATAACACCAGTGGATGCGGGCCATAGTGGCACCAGGACCTGCTGTGCTGTCTTTTGGGACCCCTCCCCTTCCTCCAACTAGCCTCCCTGTTGTCCCCTAGCCTTCTCTACCTGCATCATACCTCATGGTACTCTCTGTTCTCCTAACCTGTTCTTATCTCTTTGCAGTACTACTGATCCACTGTTTTAATATTTCTCTAGCAAGTCTGAGCTTCTATGCACCTAATTATCCTAGATCACTGTCAGCTTGTATAGCTTGTATGCTCTATGTAAACTTCCATGCACCTACTAATTTAGCCTACTGCCCACTGTTACAGCAGGTAGGCATCTTAGATAGACCTTGAACACTGAAACTATGCTTGCAGACCTGCTTTGTCTCCATCACATGTTAATTACCTCATCTGGAAGTACGTTACCAAATCTTGTATTATATTGCATATATTGTATTATATGTGTTACTCTGTATTATTGCTATTTTTGTACATCGTCTCTGTTGATTATGTTATTTTGCAGCCATATCTGTGGCCTGGGTCATGTCTAAAAATGGTCCAATGGCTCAGTGCACTTACCTGGTTACCAAAGACATAAAATAAATAAATAAATAAATTTAAAAAGAAGTAATCTTTCCCTTTGAAGTGTATGAGCCTCCAGATATCTGTGGTCCCACATTCTTTGGCCATATCCTGGAGGGTTATGGAGGCAGGGGATCTCATTCCAGTTGGGGGTTGACACACATCTAAGAAGTCATCCAGGACTATGTTCATGTCTCTCACTATCAAGATGTTGCCATTACCAGTCTCAGCTAGTCTCTGGGTTAGCATATGGAAGAAGGTGGCATCCGTCTGGTTTAGTCCATAAGCACAAATAAGTATGGTTTCTTCCCCATTTAGCTGTCCTACCACAATAATGTACCTACCCTCTGGCCCAGTGTATGTGAAGGTTACCTTAAAATCTGTTCTGATGTATGAGAATGGCCACCCCCCCCCCGATCTTCGTGTAAAATGCACTGCTAAATATTTGAGCCACCCAACCCATCTTGAGCTTGTTTTCCTCAGGCCTGAATAGGTAAGTTTCTCAGGGCATAAATGTGATAGGTCTACAAGCAGCTTTTATATTTTTGGGTAGAACAGGTAGGTGATGATATTGTGCTGTATGGACTCAGTCTGAGTCTAGTATTTGAAGATTCAAAGCAACACTATTCAGGATGTGGACATGGTGTGTACTGGTTAGGTACTAAAAGAGTGAACCTTGAGGGTGTACCAACATCAAAGTGCTGATTAGAAAGCAGCCTGTGTTCACCAGTCTGCTTTTCTCTAGTGTGCACAGTGAAGTGTTTAGACAATAAAATCCACTATATCACATGGATAAAACTAATAATAATGATTAGTAAACATACAGTATTTGCAAATATCTTTTTTGCCCTGAAGGGGATACACCAGCGGGGCTGGTTTACCATATCCTCGCTCTCTCCGGATCTGTCACAAGTATTGAACAGAGTGGTCTGGTGTGGAGACAAGCCTAATTCTTGGCCCAACTAGACCAACATGCTTGTGGATGTGCAGCTTGATTTCAACTTTTTGTTCCCTTCCTTCTTTCCTGTCCCTCCCACATATCACCTGCTTTGTGACCCCAGTGGCCCTTGGGTTTCTCTAGGTGGTGAAAGCACTGTATGGGTGGGGGGACATTTGAAGTTATGTTTTTGGAGCTCCACAGCCCCCCAGAGTCCCTACTGGGTGCAAACCTGGGTTTGAGACATGAGACTGTCCTATACTTACAGGCATAGAGGGAGAAAGGATGAGGTCTATATTGTTTGAATCAACCAATGCCTGTGGCTCTGATGGAATTTGAACAGGTAACATCCATTGTGGACACAAGAAAAAGGCAAAGGAGAAAGACAGTATTGCTGTTAGCTCACCCCAGCTCCAGTGTGTGCTGTAGTGGGTTGACCGATACATTGATCAGTTTAGTGGGGCAGTGGGTCTGAGGGGGTGCTGCCTGCCCTCAGTGTATTTCGACTATGTCTGCCTGACACAGCAGTCTGGTCAGTGCTCTGAGTGTTGGCGGGCTGAGGCTCGGTGATGCAAAATGCACATTGAAAGTGGGGACACCAACAGCCTCCAGTGTGTTTGACCTGAAAACATAGTTAGCTCGGGCAGAAGATGAACCATGGATGGCCATGTGCAAGTGTGTCACATCTGCCGCTGGTTCTGATGATCTCTCTTCCCTGTTGGAGGCAGTGTAGCGCAGTGGGTTAAGGGTCTAAGCTGCAGATCTGGAGACCTGGGTTTGAATCCTGCAGCAGCCTAGATGCATACTGTGTGATCCTGAGCAAGTCACTTAACTTTCTTGTGCTCCCAGGTTGCATCTGGAAACAAGCTTCAGCTTAGTGTGCTTCTCCTGGTTAAACAATGTTCCCTTTCCCTTTCCCTCCCCTGTAGAGGGACCCTTTCCATGATCTCATGGCTCCTGTGTGGACACTCAAGTTCTCCTCTGGAGGGAATGACACGAGGCCTCAGGCAACATCCCAGCTGGCAGTGTTTCATGAGGGATCTCACATCCCTGGCAGCTCGGCAGTGCAATGTTATGAATGTGCAAGGTGTGTGAGGGCATTATGTTAGCAGTCAGTGTCAACCCTCCACCTCTCTCACTTGACAGTTGGCGCTGTGCACAGAACCCTCTTCTCTGCTTTGACAATTGACAGGGAGGATGATTCAGCAGTTTACCACAGTCCATTTTGACAGCTGCCTGACTGCGGAAAACTAATTCTAAGTGAATGGTTTGGATGGGCAGCCTGAGTAGCTAGTACAGCTGTTTTAGAGGATTTGAAATACCTGCTTTTGGCTACCTTCCAAACTGCTGCCCCTCCATTCCTTCCACTGAGCCAGTTCCCAGCTTCATTGTGACCACTTCAAAACCCCTTGTGTACTGACATTCCCCACCCTTCCAGGCACTTAGGTCCCCACATTGCCCAGCTCTCATCTGGTTCTCCATAAAGCAGTTCAGTGTTGACTCTGAAAGCTGGGACCATAGCCTGTCACTGGAGGGTTGGCCGTACATGCAGTCACATAGTGGTGATTTTTTGGGAGGTTGTACCAAGATCGTGGTAGAGGGATCTGTGGAGCCCTATATCTCCGGGGCACATAACTAACCACCCTCTTTTGAACAGCAATGTGAACAGATGAAAAAGCAACATTTATAAGAAATAATAAAAAGAAAATCAGAGTATATTTGAGTGCAGAACACAGTTCTTAAGGATACAGTCCCTATAAGCAGTGGTGAAGACGCTGCTTGGTTTCAGTCTGGGATTGTAGACTGGGTTCAGTCAGGTGGAGGGTAAAATATGCTGTGGGTCGGCTGCCTATTCAGTTGGTGTGACAGTCTCTGCTGCTAGTTATTATCCTACTGCAAGCTCACAATGTTAGCCCAGGATGGTGAGTTGGTGGTGGGTGGGTCACCTTGTTGGAGGTGGTCATACCAGTTACCAGGCTGACCCATCTCTCTGGAAGTAGTCAGGTTTTTTGCTGACACCCTTGTCTGGTCCCACTTGTTTAGGCACTGGCTCTTCCACTGTGTCCAAACAACAAGAGGACAGCATGACTCCATGTTGCCATCTCTTCTGGTCTTTCAGTGCTCTGCAGTCTTCTTGTGTCTGCCCCTCAACCTTTTGGATTTGGTTATTTGCCAATCCATGTCTTGTGAGTCTGCTCAGCTGGGTTCAGGGGCCTGGCTGCGTGTGTTGCTGCTGAGGAAGGTGCTTGTTAGAAGTGCTGGCATTTGGTTTGGCATTGCAGTCTTTTGCATTGTCTGCCTAGTGTTTTTGGATGTAAAGGAAGGCCTCTTTCAGAGATTCAAAGGTGTTTGCTACACCACTCCTAGTGATTTTCCTCTTGGCAGGATGCCATAACTGGTATTGGATGCCTAAGTCTCGGAAAGCTATCCTAACAGCTGTAAATTTCTTCCTGCTTGCCACCAACTCTGAAGAGTAGTCATTACAGATCAGAATGCAATGTCCTTCCCAACTAAGTGGGTCATGTTTCCTGGTGAGGGTGAGGATGCATTCTTTCTCAGAAAATCTGAGTAGTTTCACCAGCAGCAGCCTTGGTTTGTTTTCCCATTTAGGGGGCATGTCAGGGTCCTGTGTGCCCTATCTATTTCTAGAGGGGTTCTCCAGGTGTGCTTGAGGATTTTAGGCAGTTCTGTTTGAAGGAACCACACTGATCTACTTTTTCCACCCCCTCTGGAATTCCAAGAATTCTAAGATTGTTCCTTCTTGTTCCTATTTTTGGCATCCTCTGCCAAATGTGAGAGAAGACTGACTAGCCATTCTAATTCTTGTATGCAGGCTTTGAGCCTAGTGTCTTTCTCAGCAATGTATGAGAGAAAGGTGCCCATGTCCCATTGCTCGTGGAGGTGGCATTCGGTTTGGCATTGCAGTCTTTTGCTTTGTCTGGCCAGTATTTTTGGATGTAATGGAAGGCCTCTTTTGGAAATTCAGAGGTGTTTTGCTATACCATTGCGAGTGACTTTCAGCTTGGCAGGATACTGTAACTGGTACAGGATGTCTAGGTCTTGAAAAGCTCTCCTAACAGCAGTGAGTTCTTTCCTCCTTGCCGCCAGCTCTGGAGAGTTGTTGTTTAAGATCAGAATGCAATGTCCTTCCCAGCTAAGTGGGCCATGTTTCCTGGTGAGAATGAGGATGCTTTCTTTGCCAACCGCAGTCTTGGTCTGTTTTCCCATTTAGGGGGGTTGCCAGGGTCCTGTGTGCTCTCTCTATTTCTAGAGGGGTTCTCCAGCTGTGCATAAGGATTTTAGGCAGTTCTCTTTGAAGGAACACCACTGGATCTACTTTTTCCACCCCCTGCGGATGGCCAAGAATTCTAAGATTGTTCCTTCTGCTATTGTTTTTGGCATTCTCTGCTCAATGTCAGAGAAAACTGACCAGCCATTCCAGTTCTTGTATTCAGGCTTCAACCCTAGTGTCTTTCTCATCAGTGTATGACAGAAAGGTGTCCATGTCCCATTGTTTATGCTGCAGGCACTGCACTTTTTCTTGTAAGTCAGCCACCACTGATCTAAATGTGGATATTTCATTGAGGACTTATTGAAGGCATTCTTTTAAGGGCAGCCCCAACACTGGCTGCTAGAGGAGCTGTCGTCAGCATTGGTGTAGTATCCATTTCATTCAACTTTTCTGTCAAGGAGAAGCACTTGACTGTGAGCGATGATTTCTTTGCAATCACACCAATTAAACATCTGGATTTTTCAGTGTAGTCAGACAGCAGATTAGGCTAACAAAATATGTCAAGATAAGGCAGCTTCATTGGTCTGGAGCACGGATTTTAATGGCTTTGTTCCCTAGGTTTGTTACAGCCACGAGCTAGATATCCATTCCAGTCAGTGGCTAGTGCATGCCCTCAGATCTCACATATCTGTCTAACCAATATGCAGTGTCTTTCACATTCATCCCTTTATTCCAAAACAACACAGTAAAGGGTTTAACAATTGGCTTGGCTAGAAGTATAGCAACAATAGAGGCCCATAAAGCAGCATCTTTTAACAATTTATATTTATCCCATGACCTATGCAAAGAGTCGACAGTTTTAAAACTTACATCATACACATCATCATCACATAAAAAAGTGCATAGACTTCTGTAGCAAAAAATAAATAAATAAATGGAATATTAAAGTGTGAGCCACATGTACTCTGTGAGGAGCTTGTTCAGAGCCATCTATGTACCTAAGGCAGACCACGTTCCGGGGTTGTACCATTTCCCCTGGGGTCTAGAACAGGTCTGCCATTCTAAAAGTCCTGCCCCTCCCCCATGCCTGGCTGCTCTGGGCAACCCTCTCACATTGTATTGGTGCAGCCAGTTTCTGATCTATGACAATCATTTTTACAAATGGCCCTCTTAGTCCCTGCTTCAGGGCCCACCCTTCTTGAGGGTCTGGTAGCACTACGACTTACTGGGTCTGGTACAATGTTAATGCCAGACAGGCTGTCCTCTGTTATGTCTATTATAGGTGGCATATGTCCTGGGAGTGAGGTTAAAGTATAGACACCCTCGCGTCCACTTGCTCGGGTTCACTTATGTTCATGGTAACACTATGGGTATGTGGCATTTGGAGATTGTCAGGCCTGGGTTTATTAGAAGGCCCTGGTTTTGAAACCAATTTGGGGGCCTGTGGGCAGGCTGTTTCAGAAGGTTTTGATTTACGATCTGGCTTATCAACAACATTTGCACTTTTTTTTATTTTATGTTTATGCTCCCCAGCTGGCATCACTCCATCTCAGGGCTTCAGGGTGCCCCAACCCCATCTCCCAAAGCTTACCTCGCTCTATGAGTGTATCTTTGTGGTATTCACTCCCCACGGTGGAGAACTTCAGGCTGTACCAGGTCCCTCAGTAAGCATACTGCTGTGGCCATGGAGTGTGCCTAGGTCAATGGGGGTCAGGGTCTGTGGGACACCTGGAGCAGTCATAGGGCTGGGCTGCTTTTTCTGATTTTCCGTTGTGGGAGAGCTTGGCCAGTGGATGTGTCCATGCAGAGTGTGCACATCTGTCTGACCAATCAGTGGCACACAGCCCCAGAAATGCTCTCCTGCCTGCTCTGCCACTTGTAGTCACTCAGGTGGTGGTCATGTGGCAGCAGAGATCATCCTGCCTCCCCAGAGGAGGAGAGCATTCTGTGGGATGCTCAGTCTTCCTCCCCAATCTGGATCTCCGATGACCTAGGATCATTCCCAAACCTGGTCTGCTGGCACCATGAGTGGGAGCACTAAAGCTGCACCGATGGGCCATTAAAACATTTGTATTTTTAGCCACAGCATGCATATTTATTTATTTAAAAATTGGTAACTGGAAAAGACACATTGCGCCAAAGGCTTATTTCCAGGTGCGACACGGGAAGGGAACAAAATCATAAAGCATACAAAGTAGCAATGAAGCAGTACAATATAAAGTGCAAACAGTGTACAGTTCAACATGGTACAAGTGCAATAACTATAAAAGTTGCCAAAAGTTGGTGCAATGAGCAGCTCCAAAGTGCAATTAAAGAGAAAATGAGAGCAAAATCTACACCTGAAGCAAGGAAAGAAGGCACCAGTTTAAGCCATAGGAAAAGCTATTCAGTGGTTTATTTCATATATCAGTGCCACAGAGTGATAAAAACATTTTATTCACAGTTCAAACACATGTAGTTGGGAAAACAATTGAATCCAGGAGGAGGCCCAAGCACCAGGATGGAAACAGAAAGGGGATGGGAATGTTGTTTAACCAGGAGTAGCACACTAAGCCAAAGCTTGTTTCCAGATGTGACCTGGGAGCACAAGAAAGTTAAATGAATTGCTCAGGATCACACAGTATGCACCTAGGTGGCTGTTGGATTCAAACCCGGGTCTCCAGATCTGCAACTTAGAGCCTTAACCCACTGCACTATACTGCCTCCAGGAAAGGGCTGCAGAGTATCAGCAAACGGTCTATCAGGAGGTGGTCGGGGGCAGAGAGGAATTTTAGCTGGTGCCTAAGGGGGGATGGGGAGAGCATGTTTCAGTGGTAGAGAAGGCAACAGGAGAAAGCTGGCTGACCAGCAGAGGAACAAGGCTGGGGAAGGGAGAAGGTGTGTGGATCCCTGGAATGGAGGGAGAAAGTGGCAGAGAGAATGGGTGAGAGGAATGAGGCTAGGTAAAAGGTTAGGGGCCCAATCTGGTATTTGGAGATGAAGGCGATGCAGAAGGACTGACGGAATAAGAGAAGGGGGGAGGATGGATAGGGAGGAGTACAGGGAGCAGTGCTGAGTACCAGGGGTTGAGTTGGTTGCAAAGTGACTAAAAGAATTACAGAGAGTCAGCCCTGTGGTGCAGAGCATTGAGGCACTGGGTGCCACACCTTCCACCACACCAGTGACCTGGATTTGGGAAAGAACCAGGGTTGTTGTGGGGCCAGCCAGGGGAAAGTGGAACTGAGTGTCCAGAGACTGCTCTCCTCCTTCAGGGAAGGGGCATAGTGTATACTCTTCATTGGCTGCCAGCCAAGGAAGCATAAGTGGCCCTGCAAGTGATCACACACATTTTTTTTGGCCGGACGTAGATGTTGAGGAAGCACAGCATCTTCTCTCTGTGTATCAACATCATACACATGGGCTCGTGCCAAAGGTCATGGACACTGCTTTTTTAATGCTGACCCAGAGCTTGTTGGAGTGGAACAAGCGCAGGACATTGTGAAAGTCTAGCTGGAGCAAGCCTTCCACCACAGTGATCGAGAGGCCTGAGGTGTAGAAAACGAAGTCATCCATATACACATGAATATCAGAGTTGGCATAACAGAGGGAAGGTCGTTTAAGAAAATAGAGAAGGGGATGGGACCAACAGTAGGATGGAGCCCTGTGGGACCCCAACCTGAATTGGTAGGGGAGGTGAGAGAACCCATCCAAACTGCATCAACTGTTGAAGGACTGAGGAGTAGGAACAGAACTAGTCAACAATGGGGGCTGAGAGGCTGACAGACCTCAGCTTGTCTAGGAAGAGCGGTTGAACAACTGAATCAAAGGCTCTGGCCAAATCAATGAAAATAACCACCATAATGTGCTCTGATCATCTCAGTGTGGATGGAGTTAGTGACTCTGAGCAGGGAGGAAATGGTGGAGTGGTGCTTTGGAAAAAGAGACTGGAAGGGGGACAGGAAACTGGAAGATTGAAGTAAAAAAGAAAGCCTAAATTAGACAAGTTTCTCATATTAGGAGGGAGCTTGGACAAAGTTGCCAGAGGAGGAGGGGTCACCCCCTTTGCAAAAGTGGAGAAGTTTGGCAATCTTCAGTGAATCAGGGAGTGCACATGGGAGAAAAAGTGGTTAAGGAACTGAGAAAGGGAGGGGTGATGGCAGGAGCTGAGATAGAGAAGTTTAGAGTACAGAGAAGTTTATGGTTCAGACCTTTTATTATTTTGTTCCCTACTGAGGTCAGTATTCAGATCAGTGTTCAGTTCAGTGCTTAGCCTGGTGTTAAGTGCAATGTGTCTCTGAATACTTGCATTCACAAGGTCAAGGGGAGAATGCTGTTGTTGTTTGTCAGTTATCATAGCAGTCTCATTCACAATGATTCCCTTCCCCTAGATTTACAAACACTTGACTGTCATTAGGAGATGTGTGAGGATGCCTTGGATGTGCATTTTGGGGCTAGGTATCTGTTTTACATTTTCCTTGCACAGTGAGTCCTGTAGTTTTGGGGAGTGCAAGAGTTTCTACACCATGCTTAGCATTCAAACATTTGTCAGTCAGAGAGGCAGTACCAAGAGTGTTAGAAAGAAAATATCTTACTGGGGAAGCCATCTATCTGATCTCTGCTGCAGTATACTTTCCCAGGGAGCCACTAGCTGCCATCAGGGGAACACTCCCACCCTGCTGCTCCAAGTGCATTTTTAGCACACCATTCTAAAGTTTATTCCTCTGTAGCAGCTACTCTACCACGTCGTAGTTCCAGTGTTCTACATCCCTCCTGATTCTTTTTCCTTGCAGGTGGGGTGGGTGACATGGCAAGCACTGTCAGATCTGAATCAGACAAGTTCTCAGCTGAACTTGGCATTTTTCTAGAAGCAGGTCGAAATTTTAATTGTTTTACATTTATTCCTTTGATAACTTTTCTTTTTTCTCCACTAGGAGCTGCAGGCAATGTCATTTCCTAGCAGACATTCCCTGCTCTAGCTCCATTTCATTTTGATTTGTTACTGTTTCTGGATGCTATGCAAACATTTCAGTGTCACTGCTAGAAGCAGCAGTTCTTTCTTCCTCCTGGCTGGATGCCATAAACACATTTTATTTATCTATTTATGACTTTGATAACCGGGTAGGTGCAGTGGTCCAGGTACTGTTTACAGGCATGACCTGGGCCAGATGGCACATGAACTGGCATTAATTACAGAGTGAAAGATACAGCAGAAACACTTTAACAAAAAAATAGTAGAACAGAACACTTTAACAAAAATAGTAGTACATTTGGCCAATGCAGTGGTAGTAAACATAATAACATACAAGCAGATTGCAGGAGGCTATGAGTACAGGAAAAAAATAACAACTATTTGACATTTATAGTGCCTGTGATAAAAGAGGTGGCACGGAGTAACAATAACCCAATAGAGACTGGGGTACCACAAACCTCAATAACAGAGACCCTCCCATCAATGCCCCAACAGAGCCAAAGAGACCCATCACAGAGCGAAAATGAGTGCAGACGGATATATCAGGAAAGAGACAGTAGGCCAAGAGGGGTGGGTGGGTGGGTGAGGAACTACCTGTGGAAACAGTTGCAGGCGTCTCAAGCACACAGCCAGGAATTAAAGTTTTGCTTAAAGGTGAGGTGCGTGTTGGAGGACCCGAGAGTTGCAGGAAAGGTGTTCCATAGTGTCGGGGCTGCAACTAGTAGAGCATTGCCACCTATTTTGGTAGAGGTTCCCAGAATCACCAAGGGTGGGACCACAGAGGACCGTAGACTTCTCGATGTGATGTGGGGCTCGCAGATGGAAAATAGGGGGAAAGCAGGGCCACTGCAAATGACAGTGTCAATGAGGTAACCAAGGGTGAGATCAAAACAGCCTTGCAGAGGGAGCCAGCCAAGGGTGCTATATAGGTTGCAGTGGTGAGTGGAGTAGGGTGCAGACAAGGCAAAGTGGTAGACGCTGTTGTAAACAGCCGAGAGTCTGGCCCGAAGTGATGTAGAGAGTTGCATATAGATAGGTGAGCAATAGTCCAGAATTGAGAACAGGTTGCTGCAAGCTATGGCCAGGCGAGTCTCATCAGTCAAGAAGGGTTGACACGGTATGCAGCACCAATTTTTTGATTTATCCTATGGACTACAAGATTTACATGGTCAGTGAAAGAGAGGGTGAGATCGAGTGTGACCCCAAAGTACTTGAAGGATGGGATGACTTCAAGGGGGGGCCATCTGACAGGAGGATATGGAGAAAGGAGTTGGCTTTCAAGGTGCTGGCTAGGTATGGTTTGGACCCGAACAGCATGGTCTTGGTCCTTTTGGAGTTGACCAGCATCAGGTTGGAGGAGAACCAGGTTTGGGTGGCACAGTAGTTCTGGGTGAGGACAGAGGATATAAGTGGAAGAGATTTGTCACTGTGGAAAATGACGAGGTCATCTGCATAAAGGAGGGACTCACAGGACAGGATGTCAAAGGAGAGGATATTCGCAAAGATGTAAAGATCAAGGGTACCAGAATGGAGCCTTGGGGTACCCCAGAGGAGTCAGTCTGGGGAAGAGAGATGGCAGAGCCAATGCAAACAGATTGGGAGTGATCAGCGAGATAGCACTGAAACCACCTTGTTGCCCCCACAGTACAGTCAATACAGCAAAACTTGGAAAGGAAGAGAGTGTGGTTTACAAGATCAAATGCTTTGAATAGGTCCACGAACACTGCACCGGTGACATGTCCCTGGTCCATATTCGTGAGGATGTGGTTGGTGAATAACACCAGGGCAGTAGTGGTGTTGTGGAGCCTACAAAAGCCATGTAGCTGGTTGCATAGGATGTTGTGGTTATCAAGATACTCAGAGAGCTGCTGGTGGACAACTCATTCGAGGAGTTTATTAAGGTGGGGGAGGATGGATATAGGGCAGTAGTTGTCAGATGAGAGGGTGTCCCCAGATTTGAAAATAGGACCTACCTTGGCAGACTTCCAGAAGAGGGGCATACAGGAGGTAGCCAAGGTAAGGTTGAAGATAAAGGAGAGAGGTTTAGTAATCACTGAGGAGAAAAGCTTGAGAAAAAGAGGGGAGAGGCCATCGGATCCTGGACTACCCCAGTTAGGTAGACCCCTAAGGAGTTTAAGTGTGTCCTTGGGGGAGATGATCTTAAAATTGAAAGGAGGGTGAGTAGGGGTACCAGACGAGGGGGAGGTGGAGGATGAGGGGGTGGAGCTGGGCCCTTGGTCAGGGGGCTGACTGGGTGGCAGGTGGACAGAGTGAGGGGAAGGGGAGGAGAGGTGGGGGAGGTGCAAGACCACTGGCTAGGTGGACTGCTTGAGGGGAGTTTGCTGAGGAGTGCCAACAGGTCAGAGAATTTATTGTTTAGTGCCATGGCTACGTCAGCAGAGTCCATCAATAGACTGGAAGGGGAAGTAAGTTGGATTTTGGTGCTACCAGGATGAGGAGTAAGGAGAGAGTTAATGGAGTCCCAGAATGTTCTGGGGTTTATAAAGTTATTTCTCTGCAGGTTGGTATAATAGTTCTGTTTAAGGGTCCTAGTCAGAATATTACATTGATTTCACAGGTGGCGGTATTCATTCCATAGGGAAGGGGAAGTGGACAGTTTTTGAGCAGACCACTTTCTTTCCCTTTTTTTCATGAGGGACAGGAGTTCTTTGGAGATCCAGTGGGTATAGCCACCTCTGACTCTCTGAGTAGTGGTAGGGAAGTCGTTGTCCTGGATGTCCAGGAGGATGCCTGTGAAGTGAGGCACTGCATGTGACACATCAGTGAGCGCATATAAGCCCTGCCAGTTTATGGCCCTTAGCTCATTCAGCGGCATATGTTACTCTGTTGATATTGGGACAAATTACAATTTCAGGTACAGTATTTTATTTTTTGTACTTTACTCATCAGCACAGTGTACCATTACTGAAACTATTTACTTGTTGGTTTTGTTAGGATCTGAATCTCCTTCCTCTCCTCCTCCTCCTCCATTATCGGTCACGTCCACCATCATGGCTGCCAGCCAAATGGACAAGGGTTCATGCTACAGGAGAGCAGGGGAAATATTTATCAGGTAAAAAAAATAAATTAACAATACAGAACAAAACAAAAGTCAGAACCAGTGCAAGTAATACTAACAAAAACTTAAGCATATCATTCAATGAAACAAAAAAGTTCGACTCAATCCTGCTTGAATAAAGGGAAGAAAAAGAAAACTAGATCACAGTAGCAAAGAAGCTCCACTTACAAGTGGAGTACTGCACCCAGTTTTGGTCTACGCTTGGTGGAGGACTGACTGGGAAGCTGGAGAGCATGCAGAGGAGGGTGTCGAAAATGATAGCAAATACTAAGGACCTAAGCTATGGGGAGAGACTGAAGGATCTGAGCTTCTGTTCCCTGGAATATAGAAGACTGAGGGGTGATAATGTGCCTTGTTTACAAGGCGCATAAGGGTAGAGACCTGTGGAACTGCTTGGGCTTAGATGCAAGGACACAAGTAAGGGACACAAGAAACCATGATTAACAATTAAAAGGGGACCATTATAAGAAGAAAGTAAGGGGACAATGGTTCAGTCAGAGAGTTGTGTCTGTATGGAATGGCTTACCGGCAATGGTAGTACATAGCAGTACTATGGCACTTTTTAAAAGAGCTTTTGACTTAGTCATGGAAGAAAGAGGGTTGGCAGGCTTTAATAAGTTTAAAAGGCAAGTCTACATGGCTTACACTTTTTGACATGAAATGTCCTGAGTTCTGAGTCCTTACTACTACTTTAGAGCAGTCAAAGAATTCTGTGACATACATGCACTTTCTTGTTCATACAATAACTAATTCATGCTCTATTAGAGAGAACAGCTAATTGATTAAGAATATGCTGCTGAAACAATAACCTACACCTAGCCTGCCATAAAATAAATAACAAGTAAATAACAGCCTTACAGTGATTATGTCATCATTTTCCCCTGATGTTATGTAGCATACAATAATGTCCTCATGTGTTAGTTTGCTCCAACACACACCCTTCCATTTGTTGGTCACCATATTCCAGAAGCATTTTACATATGGGAAGGTTAAAAGAAAATGTTCTATAATTTCCACTTGTCTGGAATATCCATCCCATGGGCACATTCTTTCACTGAATCTTTTGTGTTTGAAGTTAAACTTAAAGGGACACTGTCGGCCTTTTACTTACTGTTTTTTGCCAGTACTCATAAACATGCCTCCACTGCCTGCAGCAGTCCATCTTGTACTGTAAAAGAGTGGGTGGTCTGTACTTGAACCATTTTTTACGGGCTCAACTTTGAGCCCAGGTATGCAGCACATCTCAGGGTTGTGCCAGCAGATGCACCGCACATCCTGGGCTGAATATCAGGATGTGGTGCATATGCATGGTCACGCCCCCTGGAGACGTGCCACATACATTATCTTTGCACCCTGGTGCATTGGGAATTGTGCTGTGCAATTCCCTTTTCTGAATATTGCTCTAGAATGCAGTTCTGGGGTTGCGCTGGTGCGACTCAGTTGCACCAGGCACAACCCCTTTAAATATCTACCCCATTATGTACCTATCCTGTAGCCCAGCATCTGATACCATTTTGATCAAATAGCTAGAGTCACAAAATAACTTACATGTTTATGCATTCCGGTCATCTGTGGAGAGTATGCAATTAAAGTCACCCCCCAGTATTAATTTTCTAGATGTATGTAGGAAAGGTTGTGGCAATCCAAAAAACTTTACTCTTCTTTTCTTTGTTTGAGGTACATATACATTAATAATTCAGAACTGTAAGACTGATAAAAAGTGTCAAGCAGCATCACTCTCCCAGTCACAGTATCTACCTCTCTTGTAACCTGATAGTCAAATCTTGTAAACAATATCCTCAATCAATCACATTTGTCCTCTTCAAATAATCAAAATGATGCTCCACAATACCATAAATGTTTTACCTAATTAAGATCTGCAATATTGTTTAGTCTTGTTTCTCGAACTAAAACAATTTCAATGGGGATTTCTTGTAATATTGAAAACAAAAGCAGTCTTCTTCTAGGATTTTTAGTACTCTTTACATTGGCTGTACTGCAGCTATGTTAACCTGCATGTTAATAGCCATTTGGAGAGGCCAAAGGAACGCAGAAAGGTATTTTCCTATATTTTAAAACTATGTAAGATTCAGAATCTGCATTCCACTTCTTGTTCTGATTCCAAACCAGATTTTCTTCTTCTTGAGTGAGTAGGGAAATAAGTAGATTAGGAGGGCCATATGATCCTTATCTGCCAACAGATTCTATTTCTCTATGTTTCTATGTGTAGAGGAGCTGCAAGACTCTTCTTTAGCATCTGAGGAGGTCATTCTATATGCGGACATTATTGAGGATGCTTCAGAATTTATTGTGACATCATACTCACTATGGTCTAAGGTTAAAACATCAAGCTTATTTTCCAATGAGATGGCAGTATCGGGAACTTCTATGTGTATTATTTTAGGCTTTGGTTTCCTTTACGTCTTCTTTTTCTCATAACTACTGTAATTCCTGGAACTAACATAATATCATCTTTCACTCTTGTGTTTGTCTGAATCTTTGGTGTGAAGGCCATTATGTGTGTTCTCATCTGTTTCAAAAACTCAGTAACATTATTTGTCTAACAATATATCATCTGTACCATCCTGTTGTGTAACAATCTGGGACATTAGGGTAGACTAGGTGGGCAAAGAGGTCCTTTTCTGCTGACAGCTTCTGTGTTTCTATTTTTTCTTTGATTCTCATCCCTGGCCTCTGTATCCTGTATTTACCTAGAGGGAGGAAGGGGATCTATATCTTCAGCCTGCACCTCCTGCCTGGGGGCCAATCTGATATATCGGCCATAGAACATGCTTATGGTTCACTAGACAACATACAGTGGACAATATCAGTCAGATAAGTGGTGGGGAACTCCACATGTGTCTAATGAGAGAGGAGGACTATAAATGGATATATTATGGGTGAATTGTTCTGCTAGGTACAAGAATGATGTGATTCTATAGAGTTGGGAGGCTGGTACCAAATAAGCATTAGTATGTAACACTGGGTAACGTGAAGGTGTGCCACCAGTGCTACATTGTGCCACCTATGCACCCACTTACCAAGATGCTAACATGCACTTTTCACGAATGGTCAAGCTAACAGCCGATCGTTATTGCGCCTCAATCATGGGGGGGGACTTATTCCACCTGTGTTGGTTGAGCACCACTATGCACAGTGATTTCAGGGCTGGTTCAAAGAAGTGGCCACAACACACCTGTTTTATGCTAGGTCTCAAACTCTTCAAGAATTGGGTCCCTGATTTCCCATCTAAATTTGTCACCTGAAAATGTAAGAAATCCAGCAAGTTTAAAATATAAACCAGGTAGCTTCGTTATATGTGGAATGTGGTAAACTGCATTCAGACATGCTCCTTAAGTTTTACTGCTCATTTCTGTTTACTGCTACTGTACAAATCTGCCATTCTGGACAATATTCTCCCATTGTGTTTACTGCTACATTACTATTTTAATTGTGCATTTTTGTCTCATTACAATATTCTGTTGGCTGACCTGATGACTCAGTGGGACTGCTGAGAACTAGTGTCTGATGGCAACTGCAAGAGTAAAAGAAGATGTTCGTGAGAAATTCATGAGAAACAGGTACACCAATGAGCCAGGGACTCATTTACAATGTTTTCCAATGGATCATTACCAGGTATGTCCTGGTAGCACAGGGTAGTTAAGTGACTTACTTAGGATCACACAGATTGCAAGTGGAGGTTGTGGAAATCAAACCGAGGTCTGTTTGATGCACCAAGCTCATTCATAGCTTCTTACTCCAACCTTCAGGCTATACAGCCAGGCCAGATGTTAGTATTTAAAGGTCAACATAATTTAGTAAACTTAGTGGTAGATATCAAACACAGTACTGTAATATTTTTTACTGGGTCTACTATGGAATCTTGAAACTCACTTTCCCTACTTATAATAGACTGACACCAATTGCCAGACACTCACTTGCCCAACACTGGAAATTTGCCTGCCGTGCAGGTAATTTTGTTTCATGGAGCTTGGCCCCCGCACCCCCATACTTAATGTAATTACCTCCACTGTGGGCAAATTTCTAGTGTCTGGCAATCGGTGTTGGTCTATTGTAAATCGGGAAAGTGAGTGTCAGAATTTCATAAGACTCCCATTTTTACCCATTTAAAAAGTTAGACAGATGTATAGATTTTAATAAGGCTGATACATCATTTAACCATTATAAATCATGGCATCATTCTTAACCAGTCAGGATGGTTTATTTCTTAATATTCCAGGTAATTGTATAACAATAAGAGGGTGTCTCATGCATATAGTTCTAAAATGTAAGTTCTAAGTTCAGTTGACAAAGTCCAAGTCCCACAATGGGAATTCTCAAATATCCTGCAAAGAAAAAAGCTTTTAATTTTAATTTAAAATTCTAGTTTTTAAACAAAGGTTTTTATCATGATTTATAATATGTTTATATGTACATTTCCTGAGTCTCTCATGGTCATAAAGTTTTTTTCTAAAGTCTTTTGTGTGCCAGAAATGCTCAGCTTTACGGTTCTCTTACCCAAAGAACTAAAAAATGCACTCTTAAAACCATAAGACACAGTAACTGTACATATAAACATGTAGTGTAACTATATTAGATAACTCATTTAAATATATTTCACAGTAATCCTGAGAAACCCAGCATCTGAGCTGACAACAGTCCCAGGCTAGACTCTCTCTTTCATTCCTTCTGCTGTTTCACCATTAACTCTCCTCCTTTACTCACCACTGCTCCCTCTACCTAAACCATTCACTCCCCTCCTTTGAGTCTTGATGGCTCTTCCATTGTCTCTCATTCTGTGGCAGCAGCTAAGTGTGGAAGCAGAGTATTTCATAGGAGTCTGACCACAGTGTGGCAGGCTCTATTGGTCGGTCTTCACTGCCTGAAATTAACATCACAAGGCTGAACACGGCTCCGCCTGTGAGCTAAATAATATTTCTGTGCCCCTGTCTAATCAGAGTGGTTGAGTCAATATCATCTACCCAGCAAATGAAGCTGCTTGAACTGTATGTCCTGCCTCAAACTTGTGCTACTGAATGGCATTCTATTAACAAAGTACTGCATTAGAACGAATGAATATTGATTTTTAACTGAGCCGTGTGCAATACACTGGTTGGGACAGAACTCTATATTCTTAAAGTAACTTGGGATCTGCATGTATATTTTCCCTATTTTGAGTAGCTTGCTATGACTACCTGAAGTCCTGTTGCCTAGCAATTGAACACATTTTTACACAACCACACTGCCTGCATTAAGAACAGCTAGGGCTAATTCCTTTCCAAATCCTTGTTGGTGGCAGCTTCAGGGTAAGGAGGAGTTTGCTGGTTTAAAAATCTTCCCAAGTCATTACGTGGCAGCATTAAGCGGCAGTGGCTAAATATGGAGGCAAAGTGTTTCATCGGAGTCTGACCGGACATAGACTGGGTGGTGTTATTCTGTTTTATATTTTATATTTTGTTACATAGAGGCATATGTGCAATATGGCTATTCGTGGAGTTTGTGTGGGGGCAATGTTTGTAGTCGCTGTGCTGTGCGCGGATGTGGTCTTTGCACAAATTAGTGAGTTTAATAACAGAAATAGTAGTTTTTCTGCACAGGCGACATCCAGCACAGCATTCAACTACAGACTGCCATACTGTCAACAGGTGGGACACAATGATAACATTTTGAGTTATAGCATAGGAGTGTGTTGTAAAAAAGTTCAATTATTGAGTTGTTTGAGATACTTTTACTTAGGTGTTAGTAATATTATTTGGTTATTATTAATTTGTGCAGCTGACATTGAGGAGAATCGTGTGCCAATTGGAAATGATATGGTAAGTGAAAATTATGCAATTTCTAACAGTGAGGGGTTTAGATCAATGCATTGTAATATTCAAAGTGTGTTACCTAAATTTCATGAGATTGAGACTTGGATTAGATTATATGACCCTCATACACTGGCCTTGAGTGAAATTTGGCTAAGTCCTAAAATAATCAATGCTGAGATCTTTGTTCAATGATATAAAATATTTCATAGTGATCGTTTATTGGGGGGTAGGGTAATGTATATGTTAAATCTGAATTGGTTGTGGAACAGAAGGATGTTATGGCTGAGGGTGTTAAATTGTTTGAAGCTGTGTGTTAGCCGTATATACATTCTCCCAAAGGTTAATCAAGTGGGATTACAGGAGTTTGTAGAACACCTTGATGTTAAATTTGCTGGTGAACATATTGTTTTAGGTGACTTTAATCTAAATTGGAGTGGGATAGATATAACTAAATTAAACACAGTTTTGATTCCTACTAATTTGCAGCAAATAATTTAATTACCTACTAGGTTAAATCAGAAGTCCCTTAAACATACAGTATTAGATTGGGTTTTGACGAATAATATTACACATATCCTCAAATGTGGTATAATCACTGATTCCTTGAGTGACCATCACCCTGTGTTCTGTGTGTGGAAGCATCAGGGTGAAGTAAAATCTAAACCTGTAGTTAAATGTGTTAGGAGTTTTTTTAAGTTTGATTTGCTGGGCTTCCATACACATTTAAAAAATATTGACTGGTCATTCTTACATAGCATACCAGATGTTAACTGTGCACTGGATTATTTTATTTATGAGTTTACTGCAGTTTTGAATTTGTTTGCTCCCCTACAAAAATGTATAATTTGTGGGAAATGCTCATCTTGGATAACTCCCCCTTTATTCAAATGATTAAGATCCCAGGATAAATTGTGGAAGAAATATAAATTGGGTGGTACAGTGCAGAATTTTCAAGCATATCATCATCTTAGAAATCAATGTAAAATTCAGGTTAAGAAGGCCAAAATTGATTATCTGAAACAAAAACAAATAAAAGGTCTTCCTAATAATCACACATTTTGGAAGACAGTTGATGGCATAGTTAAACCCAGTACTTGGTCCGATGTTGCTATGGATATGGGAAATGAAAAAACTTTCTGTCCCCAAACTATTGCTAATGAATTTAATAAACAGTTTACTAATTTGGAGAGATTTCGAACTGAAGGTATAGATTTTCCTTCTAGTAATTTGTAAGGTAAATCTACTAAAGGTCCAAAATTTTATTTAAAACTTATCACAGTAAAAGAAGTTAGGAGATTGTTAGGGAAAATAAAGCAAGATAGTTCTGGGGGAGCAGATAGACTGTTTCCCAATCTGTTTAAGGAAGCTGCCAATGAATTGGCTTACACAATCAGTATTATTTTTAATTTATCTTTTGTTATTGGAACAGTTCCTAAAATTTGGAAATAATCATTGGTAGTCCCTATATACAAATCTGGTTTAGTTTCTTCATTTGGAAATTACAGACCCATTTCATTATTGGCTGCTCTGGCCAAGGTTCAGGAAAAAATTGTGTATAACCAGTTTATGGTGTTTATTGAACATAATGAACTCTTGTCTCAAGCTCAGCATGAATTTAGGAAGGATCGGAGAACAGAAACAGCCTTGGTCAAGTTCATGGGTGTGGTCCTGGAAGGTATGGAGGAGGGTTGCCTTACCAGGGCCTCATTCATGGACTTGACCAAGGTGTTTGATCTTGTTGATTGTGACCTGTTGGTCTCTTCTCTTGATTCCTTGGGGGTGGGCTCTTTTGCACTTTTGTGTTTCATGACTATTTGGAAGTTAGATGTCAGAGAGTGAAATATGGTGGGGTTACTTCTGATATAGTGCTGGTCAAGTGTGGAGTCCCATAGGGCTCCATACTTGGCCCTGTGCTATTTTCATTATTTTTTGATAGAGTGAGTACTGTAATACTTAATGCTAAGCTTACATGATATGCAGATGATGCAGTTATTTACTTAATGAAACTTCCATTGCTGAGTTGGGTAGCACATTATCCGAGGAGATGTGTGCCATACAAAAGTGGCTTGAAAAAAATAGATTGGTCTTGAATAAAACAAAGAGCAAGACTATGTCGTTTGGGACTAGAACTAGGGTAAATGACAAAGAACAAAGTTTGCATGTTACTGCTCTTGATGGATCTTGCTTTCAACAAGTTATTAATTTTCATTATTTGGGTGTTATATTAGATTCCACTTTAAGTTTTGATAGCCATTTTGAAAATATTACTTCCATAGTTAATTCCAGGATCTCATTATTATGTAGATTACATGTTTTTCTAACTACTGAAACCAGAATGGCAATATTTAGACAATGCGTGGCTCCTATAGTCAATTATGCCACTCTGATTACTGATTGTGCCGCAGCCAGGGTAGTGGCAAAAAAATCTGCACCCCTTCAATTAATTAAAAAATTTGCCTTAATCATTACCTGTGCAACACACCATTGTGTAGTTTTAAATTCTATGGGATGGTTGCCAGATCATTTAAAGTTTCGATTTCAGATGGCAAAATTTATATTTAAAATTTTGAAATATGGTGGGCCTTCAAGTTTATATAGATACTTTGAATCATGTAACTCAGGTTTCTTTTCAAGAAATAGGGTTGATAATAGATCTTTGAAGTTACCCCTAATGAGTACTGTCAGTGGACAGAGGGCTTTTATGTATCTTGGTCCATTTACCTGGAATAATCTCCCATTTGTTTTACGTGAAGCCTTAGATGTTTCTACTTTTAAGAAATTGTTATTGGATTATTTTGAGGGTTTTGTTAAATGTAATTGTTTTGATTGATGTAATGTACATTTTTATTTTATTTTATTTATTTTGTTATTATATGTTCAACTGTATTTTTGTTGTCTAGTTATGTTCAGTGTGAGTCATACCTGTAAACAGAACTTTTTTGTTCTAGGGTGCTAACTTGTTAAGCAAATAAACAAATAACAAACACGTATTGATATTGTTTTCTTCCTCACTACCTCTCTGCACTCCTTTCCCTATCTGTTACTTCTTCCTACTTGCTCTTGTCCACTGACTATCATACCATTCCCACCCCTTGCCAAAGAACTGCTATTGTTCAAATTGCTTTTTTTGTACTTTCTTTTTCTTAAGATTTACATACATACATACATATGTATGTACATACTCAAAGCTTTTCTCAATGACATCTTTACACATAATAGCACTATTGAACAGCTTATACATCACATCTATGGGGGAATTAGCCCAGGACAGGTTAGTTGGAGTGGACAAAATCAAGGCAGTGGAGGAATGATGGGAAGAAATTAAAGGGGCCCTTATAGCTTTTATTCTTATATTTATTGCTTATATTTAAGCTTATATTCTAGAAGCAACAACATCATGCTGAAGGATAGTTGCCAAGAGAAACAGGTACAAGAGACCAATATGGTTGTCTAAAAAGGTAAAAGAGGCAGCAATGTCCAAAAAGCAGGCCTCCATAATGTACAAGGAGCAGCAGGGGGATGAAGAATGGAGGGTGTACCAAGTTAAAACTTCTATAGAGAGGCCAAGAGGACAATCAGGGACACAAAAGCAAAAGTGCAATTCTTCCCAATTTTTCCTGTCTTCCGTGATACACTTATTTCCCTGCCAGACCTCTAGCCAGTGGAATAATTTTCTTAACTTCCATGATGCACATATTTCTACTCCACCTCTCTCCTTCTACCCCCCATTGTAACCTTGATGAAGGAAAATTTGTTCTGCTTAATCCTCTAAAGGACTGTAGCGATGTGTCTCAATTGTTTGTAACTATGGATCCACCGGTTTGTTTTACTACACCTTGTAACATTGCACTTATACTGTCTTACAATGTGCCAATATGAAATGTATTGTTCTTCTTTTACTTGACGTGGAACCTTTGTAAATGGGCTTCCAGCTCAAAGGTGTATTTCCAAGACTTAAATAAATAAAATAAAAAGCAGACACAGAGCTATGTTTTGTAGAGGAGGTCAAGGGCAGGAAAAACACTTTTTTAGATATATTAAGGAAAAAAGAAAGATGGGAGGGGGAATTATTAGGCTGACAAAGTGGGGTAGAGTAATAGAAGAGAATGAGCAGAACGCAGCTATTCTGAATGACAGCTTCTGTTTAGTATTCACAGGGCAGGATAGCAGGTCTTTGCCAGAGAGTGGTATAAAGGCTGCTGAAATGGGATCCCAGGAATGAAGCAGGAGATATTTACAAGTGATAGGGTCAGAAACGGGCTTGTAGCCTGAAGATAGATAAGGACCCATGGCCAGATGGGATGCATCCAAGGGTGCTCAGGGAACTAGCATCAGAATTAGCTGAACCCCTGGCAGGGATAGTCAATTGCTCAGTTCAGTCAGAGGTGCTTCCGAATTACTGAAGTGTAGCAGATGTAGTTTCACTCCACAAGAGTGTGGACAAGGAGCAACTTCGTGCTACAGATCTGAGTCTTACCTGTTATGTGGATAAACTTATAGAGACACTAGCCAAACAGGACCTGTTAGACTAACTAGAGAACAATGGACTCCTTGATAGGCAACAGAGGGTGGTGGTTAATGGCACACACTTAGGGGAAGGGAGAGTGACCAACAGGGTTCCTCAAGGCTCAGTACTGGGTCCAGTTCTCTTTAATGTCTTTACTGACACTGCAGAAGAACTAGAAGGAAAGGTGTGCCTCTTTGAAGATGACACCAAGATCTACAATAGGTTGGACACTTTGGAGGGGGTAGAAGGAATGAATGAAGACCTGAAAAAGCTCAAAGAATGGCAAGGGTATGACATCTGGGTTTCAATGCAAAATAGTGCAAAATCATGCACCGTGGGTGCAGGAACCCAGAAACAGAGTTTAGCATGGAGGGGGAGGTATTGACAGCCACAAAACAGGAAAGAGACCTAAGGGTAATCATAACAGATTACCTTAAGGTGGCAAGACAATGTGACAAAGCAGTAGGGAAAGCCAGTGGGATGCTGGGGTGCATACAGAGGGGTATCACCAGCAGAAGGAGGGAGGTAGTGTTGCCACTGTATTGGTCATTGGTGAGACCACACCTAGAGTACTGTGTTCAGTTCTGGTGACCACTCCTCAGAAAGGACATAAACAAGGTAGAGGCCAGACGAAGAAGAGCACCAAAAATGGTGCAGAGGCTGCACCAAATGTTCTAAGAGGAGAGACTGAGGGATTTAACATGTATACCCTGAAAGAGAGAAGGGAAAGAGGAGACATGATAGAGACTTTTAAATACCTCACAGGGGTGAATATGATACAGGATGGGACATTTTTTTCAGAAAAGAAGGTGTGCAAGAACTAATGGGTATTCAATGAAGCTGGAAGGGGGACATTTAGAAGGGATGTGAAGAAGTACTTCTTCACAAAAATAGTAGTGGTTGCCTGGAATAGTCTTCCAGAGGGGGTGGTGGGGGTGAAAACAGTGGTGAGCTTCAAGCATGCATGGGATAGGTATAAAGAAAACTGGTATCAAAGCAAGAAGGGGAGGAGGTGGCTGGAGAACAGGTAGGATCTGTGGTGGCAGAATAGGCGGGGAAAAGAGGGGCAGACTAGGTGGTTAAAGCAGTCCTTATCTGCTGATAAATTCTGTGTTCCTATGTTTGATAGTAAATAGCATGGTTTCATGTCAGGGAGGTCTTGTCAGACCAACCTGATAGTATTCTTTAACTGGGTAACTAGGGTAGGGAATAAAGGTCATGCAGTAGTTTTGCTCTACTTTAACTTCAGCAAGGCATTCAACTCAGTGCCACACAGAAGGTAGATGAAGACGCTAGAGGATCTAGGTGCAGTGAAGGAAATAGCTACATGGGTGTGAAGTTGATTGGAGAGTAGACAGCAGAGGGTAGTGGTAAACAGAGTCAAATCTGGGGAGAGAGATGTCACTAGTGGGGTGCCACAGGGATTAATCCTGGGTCCAGTTCTTTTCAATGTGTTTATCAGTAACATAGGAGAAGAAATTAAGGGCAAGAAGTGTCTCTTTACAAATGACACTAAACTGTGGTAGGGTAGACAGTGAAGAAGGGGTAAGGGAGTTGTTGAGGGACCTGATATTGTTGGGAAGGTGGTTCAAGGTTTAGCAGTTGAAATTCAGTGCCAAAAAATGTAAGATGATGCACAAAGGGAACAAGAACCCCAGGACAGACTATTGGATGGGAAGGGTTAAGTTGGACACTACTTCTGTGGAAAGGGACCTGCAGTAGGAGTCCCTATAAGGGACTCTCTTAAATAATCTAGCTGCTGTAATAAGGCCTACAGTGAGCCAACTGGGTGTGCTGGGAAGGGTTTGATAGCAGGAGGAAAGGTATTACTACTTCGCTATAGATCCTTAGTGAGGCCACACCTGGAATACTGTGCCCAGTTCTGAAGTCCTCACCTCAGGGAAGAAAAAGACAGGCTGGAGATGGTACAGTGAAGGGTAACCAAAATGATTTAGGGTCAGCAGCATTGATCCAATGTGGATCAGCTTAGGGCACTGACTATGTACTCACTAAAGTCCAGACCAGAGAGGGGTGATATAATTGAGACCTTCAGGTTCCAGAAAAAAATGAACAAGGTAAACAGCAAGGAACTATTTTACAGCAATAGCAAATCTAAAATTTATGTCTGAGTCTGGTAGGGCTAAAGTAAATAAGTAATTGTTTATTTTAATTTTTTTAAGGAGGGATGTAAGAACAGAAAAAATAAATTTTGCACTATCTGGAATAAATCCCAATCTCGTCTAATGCACATGGAGTGCAGTTAACCACTGTGACAACCCTCTCAGGAAAGAGCGGAGATGGGGTCACATATCCCAGAAGAATCATTTGAACATGTAAAAGAAAGAAGAAGTGAATCTCTCCCTTCAAAACCTTTTTAACCAACAGCCAAAATTATCTATCAATAATGCTGCAACAAGAACAGTTATAGTTCATATAGTATAACAACAAACAGCACTATTTCAATGACTAAGTAAGTGTTGGAAGCCTACCAGTGCAGCAGTAGGGCTACCGCTTGGCTGATGATCGGAGGTCAGGAGCAATCTTCGGAGTCGGAGGGTCAACCGGGGGGAGGAGGATCGAGCATCCCGAGGACTGCTCTCCTCCTCTGAGGAGGGAGGGGAACAGTGGTCAGTGTTAGCTTGGCCCCTTGCAGAGGCTGGGGGCTGGCACACTGACACTGCAACTGGGGGGGCGGAGGTGGGGCAGACGCCCGACGTGTTGTGCACGGGAACATGCCCTGCATTGCCATTGGCATTATTGCACACCACCTCCTCCATGTCGTGGGAGAAACAGGGGGAAATAAACTGCAGGCCAGTAGCATAGAAACATAGAAACAGAAAAAAAAGATTACAGAAGGAGACCAAGGGTCCATCTAGTCTGCCTATGTGTTTCTTGGACCTTCTCAGATCCCAGGACCTAACCCCCTTCTGACTAATGTCTCCTACTGTTCCTGTTGCTTTTGATCACACTTTAGCCTTGTCCCACCCCTGCTTAAATGATGTCAGGGACTTTGATTCCACAACCTCAGCTGAGAGTTTATTCCATGGCTCCATGATTCTTTCTATAAAATAGTGTTTCCTAAGCTCCCTCTTGAAGCACCCCCCCTCCCCAGCTTCCACTCGTGCCCTCTAGTGTTAAAGTCAGAGACTCTGTTGAACAGGTCTGAGGATGGCTCCTTATTTAGTCCTCTCAGGAACTTGTTTGTTTCAATCATATCTCCCCTCTCCCTCCTTGTCTCCAGTGAAAACATATTTAATGCTTCCAGACACTCCTCGTATGAATACCGTTGAAGGCCCTGGATCATTCTGGTCACTGTTCTCTGAACAGCCTCCAACCTGTTTATATACCAATCTTACCTCAAGCTGCCTTCTCCCCCACCCCCACCATTCCTCTCTATTGACAAAGCCCTCGGTGTATGGCTGCTCACTAATACCTATCTTATCCCCAACCCCCCACTCCCCATCCGGATAGCTCTCATGCAGCTCAGCTGCAATGCGTTCCTTTGAAATCTGTTCTGGCATAGCTAGGTCTGTTATTGAATATTTGTTTTTATGTGTGGTCAGACCAACCCCCAACCTCCACATATGTAGCTGGTTCTCTAGGAGCTCAGCAGTAACTATGCCCCTAGGTTCTGCCTGATGTACTTAAAGTTTATGTTTAATGTGTC
This sequence comes from Neoceratodus forsteri, assembly GCA_016271365.2. Lineage (NCBI taxonomy): Eukaryota > Metazoa > Chordata > Ceratodontiformes > Ceratodontidae > Neoceratodus > Neoceratodus forsteri. Next base: position 758,957,945 of record CM057452.1, read on the forward strand.
ATTTTATGCTTGTATTTATGTAACTGTTTTAAGACGTGGAACCTTGTAAAAGAGCTCTTGCTCAAAGGTTGTTTCCGAATAATTAATAAATATAAATAAAATAAAATATATAAATAAACGAATACATCCTTTTTCAGATGTGGACTGCAAAACTGGACACAGTACTCCTGATAGGGTCTTACCAGGGACCTGTAGAGTGGCATTATTACCTCCTTCCTCCTGCTGTCGAATCTCCTTCCAATGCACCACAGCATTGTGTTGGCCTTGCTATAAACTTTGTTGCATTGGCTTGTCTGTTTAAGGGTGCTGCTTGCGCCTAGGTCACCTAGGTCCCGTTCTTTCTGCATGGCGCTGAGGATGAAACCCATCCTCTGTAGGCTCTGTACCCAGCCAGCTGGGCACCTCTGGTGAACTGGATCCTGTCTTGGTGGGTCTATGGGGGGGCAAGCCCTGTGGGATGATCTGGAGAAGGTCATTCCCAGTGGATGCTGGGGTGATGGGGCAAGGGGTATGGGTGGATGGAGGCTGGTCAACATGGAGCATAAAGAAATAAACTAAAAAAAAGAATTAAGTGTCATATAGGTATTATAAACTTTTCACTTAACTGCTTCCCCCTGTTCTTCACCCTGTGACTGTCATATACTGTAGCAGTTAATAAATTGTAGGCAGCTTTGGAATTGATGGAAACATATGAGTTACCCTGGTATATAAGCCTTAGTCTACCAGGGAAGAAAAAATGGGGTAGCACTCCCAGCTACATAAACTGTATTTGCACTTCAACAGTTCCTTCGTTCTACTCTGGGTGCTGCCAGATACTTCAGGAAAATAACCAGATTTTCTTACCATCGAAATGAGCATCTTTTCTACCCTGGGCCTCTGCCAACACATTACCCCAATCTGCTGCCATCCCACTTCTTCCACACAGGAATTCAAAATGCTCTTCACCACTTACATAGAAACATAGAGTTTGCTGGAAGATAAGGACCACTTGGCTCACCCAGTCTGCCCATTTTTCCCTGTCTTCAGTATGATCTATGTGATAACAGCAATCGCCGATGGGCAGTCGCCGTTAGGACAACGGCACATGGCTGAAAAAATATTTTGGCAATGTACTCCCCGGTGCACAGCAAAATGGGGCCAGAGAGTTGGGTTTTCAGCCCCCTGCACCCCCCTAGTTAAGGAGTCTCAACCCAGGGGTGCATGTCGGGGTAAATGCAGAAAGGGCCAGGGTTTTGGGCTGGCGATCAAAAGTACCTGCTCTCAGACCAAACCCACCACCATTCCCACCCCAGCTCTGAACCCACCCACCAAGCCACAGAAGCAGCTCACCGTGGCACCACCCCTACAACCCTCCATCCCTCCCACCCCAAGCTCAAGGTAGCTCTCCCTGTACGCATAGACATAAGTCGTGACAGGATGTCGTTATTTTGCACACACCCTCATCTGGTCACCCACCTTCCAGCTGCCCTGATGACAGGCACCGTGATTGAGTCACCTTGTGGTGTGTTGTACCCAATCATGTTGTTTCAAAGTCACGGATACTCCTTTGAAGCACAGCAGACCATACTTGATCTCTGTTTCTTTCTCCCGACCCACATTTCTTTCCCCTAAGATTTTCTTATGCCTTTCCCAAGCTGTCTTGAACCATTCCACTGTTTTTACCCCAACTACCTCAGCTGGTAAACTGTTCCAGGAATCCACCACTCCTTCTGTGTAGAAGACCTTTCTTACATCTGTCCTGAATTTACTCCCTCCAGCTTCATATCATGTCCCTTTGTTCTTAAGAACATTTTTTTTTTATGAAAAATAATCACATCCCGTACTTTATTTACCTTCTTTAGGTATTTATAGGTCTGTATCATATACCTCCTTCCCTCCTTTCTTCCAGGGTGTACATACTGAATTCCCTCAATCTCTGTCTCTTCATAGGTCTTCTGGTGAAGACCCTGCATTATTTTAGTTGCCCTCGCTTGGACCGCCTCCACTCCATGTCTTTTCGTAGAGATGATCTTCATAACCATACACTATATTCCAGATGAGGTTTCACCAGCAACTTGTACAAAGGCAACACCACCTCTTTCCTTCTGCTGGTCATCCCTGTCCCTATGAAGCCCAGAATCCCATCAGCCTTCCCAACTGCCTTTTTTCATTCAAGATGATTACACCAAGGTCTCTCTCCTGTTTGGTTGTTGTCAATAATATTCCTTCCATTTTGTATTCTACCACTGGGTTCCTGTACCCAAAGACGAAGGCAGTATAGCAAAGTGGTTTAAGGCTCTGAGCTGCAAATCTGGTGACATCCAACAGACCAGACCTGGGTTTGAATCCCACAGCTTCCACTTGCATGCTGTGTGACCCTGAGCAAGTCACTTATCTTCCCTGTGCTCCCAGGTCACACCTGGAAAAAAGCTTTCAACTTAGTGTGCTCCTCCTGGTTAAACAACTAAAAAAAAAGTGCATCATTTTGCATGTTTTCGTGTTGAACCCCAGTTGCCATACCAACTCCTCAAGTTTTCTCAGGTCAGGTCACTTGCTCTGCTGACAACAAGAGCACCTCCACCATAGCACATAGACCAACTCACTATTTGGGATGGAATCTGGTACATCTAACACTTGGACATTGGCTACTTGCTGCTGGCTCTCAATGAAGTCTAACCTGATCAGTGTGGCCTTACTCTCCCAGGCCAACACACCTTCCACTTTAGCCGTGCATTCTGATTGAGCCTGCCAGTCCTTCTTGTGTCAGGCCACAACTCCCTTGACCTCCATAATGTTTTGTTCAAGAGCCACCACCAATGCACTGATACTGTTCACCTTGCCCTTCATGCTTTGCACAATGAATGGGATTCTCTGTATGGTGGAGTAAGCTCCAAGTGGCAGGCCTGCCGTTGGGACTACCAATCTTCTGTAAAAAAGATCCTCAATTAGTTTGGTAAATTTGTCTTTTATTTTGTGCCATCCTAATTCCAAGTTTATAAAATGGCAAGAAAAAATCTAGAAATCTGATTGGACAAGACAGATTAGCTGACCGTACATTAATTCTCTGTATACGCACAGTCATCCTGGTCCCAAACCACATTACACAATGGGCAGATCAGTCCTCCTACAACCAGAACTATATTCCATCAGTCTCCCTACAACCAGAACTGATCTTCCACCACAAACATGGCTGCTACCTTCACACTGTAGAAACCTTCAACTGTGCCCAAAAATTAAAATGATCTTAAATATAAAATAAAACAAATTAATTAAATATTGTTTACCAGATTGTCACACTCTCCTTACACACATAAACAAATTAGAAACACTAAGTATTGTTTATAGTTTTCATTACAACTGTTTGTTTGTTAACAGTGAAAAAAAAAACTTCTATCTTTACCTGCTCATCAGGGAAATCTCTTCTGCTTTCCTGACAAGTGAGATAATTGAGTCTCTGGTTCTAAAACAGGCCTTTGTTGTCTGTGTGTACAGTATGTTAATAGAGGAACATTCTGCTAGTAGAACTGAGCAGAATTTTAAATCCCTGTATTCCATGATAAACATTTCAATTTCTTGAATGTGGAGAAACACAGAGGGAAAAAAAACAGAATGATGAAAGTAAGCAATAATTCTATATAAACAAAGAGAAAAGGTGATAAACGACTCACCCTGCAGTTTACCTTTTAGGACAGAGCGAGCAGTTCATGATGCTTTCAGTGAGTGTGGCAGTTTTAAACCACGCTCATGCTTGCAGCACTGGGAAACTGAGACGCCTCTGTTATGGCTTCCTTTTAGTTTTGTCTACAGAGTGAGGAGAATGAAATAAAATAAGGGGTCTATGTGTCATACTTAGAATGAGAAAAACAGCATTTGTGAATTGTTGTGGCTGTCGGGGGAATATGAAGCTTAAGTGGGCAGGGAAGCACCCACTGTAAAACACTACTTTAATCTAGCACCAATAGGTGGAAGGACTATTTTATGTCAAAAGCACAGATTCACTTACATTTTTGCTTATTTAAAAATGTGTTTAAAAAAAAACTGCTTCTAAAATAAAGGGACATTTTATAAGTGCAATAAGACACTCCGGGGTTGTGCATTACGGTGTAATAACCACACTCCTAAGGCCGACCAGCACTCGGCCTTTGGCCTCGTGCCTAACTACTCCCCCAGGAATGGGGTTATCACACCGTAATGCACACCCAGTCATGTCTTATTGCTTACTTAAACCCCCATCACAGGGTAAAGAAACCCAGCGGGAGCCACAGGAAAATAAAACTACTAAATTTAAGTTCCAAAGGCCTACAAAACAATGAAGCTACCAAGGAGCATGTCCACAAAGCTTCCCTCCTGCCTGTACCACCCCTCATTCAAATTGCTTTTTTCATTGATCATCCTATATTCTGGAATAACCTAGCTACTCACTGCTGCCTCTTGCTCTCCTTTCTCTCTTTTAAGTGGTTCCTATGGGGCCACTTCATGCCTTCATGTGCCTGTACCTTTCTTCCCCCTTTCCCCCCCAAAAATCCTATAAAACTCCACCCCTTGTTTTTCTAGTGTGAATAAAGTTTCTGTTTATCTGACCCTAGTTTTTTATGTTTAAGACCTGTAATTGGTCTTATGAATAATGGGTTATTATATAAATTGTATATTTAGCAATTGTCATTTATTTCATTAGATAATGAAGTCTCTCTTCTAAACTGAACACTTACTATGAATTTATTTTAGAGGGAATGCCACAATGTGAATCTTGAAGAGGGAGTAGATAAGTGTTTAGTTTTTCACTCTTCCTCTGTGCAATTTATTATGTTTTAATTTGTATAGGTTAATATGCCACTGTTTGATTTTTATCAGTATTAGGCCTACAGTAATTTTAACCATTACTCTAAACTGTACAAACTACTGCATCTTTGTGGAATCATAGCTAGTCAATGTGAGGAAATGGGAAAAAGGGCCATGTCACTTTAATAATAATAATATTTATTTACATAGCGCAATTCAAACTTATCAAAGAGCTGTACAACAAAACAATAACAACAGAGATAAAACAGTAAAATACAATAAATCAAGCATTAATGCAATTTGCAGTAAACAGTTATCTTATATACAATCCCCAAAGGCATGATAAAACAGGTATGTCTTTAAAGCCGTCTTAAAGCTCTCCATGGTCTGACACTCTCAAATCTGATGAGGTAGAGAGTTCCACAGGGCCGGGGCCACATACATAAATGATCGAGCACCTGAAGTTTACAGTCTAAACCTGGGAACCTCTAGCAATCCCTCGTCGGCTGAGCTGAGAGGAAGGAGGGGGCAGTAAGGAACCAGGAGCTCTTGCAGATAGCCCAGACCCCATCTGTGTAGGGTCTTATAGGTCAGTAGACCAATCCTGAAGGTGATCCACCACTGTACAGGCAGCCAACGCAGTTTGCACAGCACAGGGGTGATGTGACTGACCCGGGAAACCTTGGTCAGTAACCTGGCCGCTGTGTTCTGCACCAGCTGCAGGAGGTGGATATCAACCCCCGGAAGCCCTAGGTAAAGGGAGTTGCAGTAGTCAAGGCATGAGGTCATGAAGGCATGGATCAATGTTGGAAGGTTGCAAGATGGAACAAGGTGTTTAATCTGGGCAATGTTCCTCAGATGGTAAAAAGGGGACTTAACTACTGCCGACACCTGTGAATGAAGTGTCAGCCCCTTGTCAAAAATCACACCCAAATTCTGCACCTGAACAGAGGGCATGAGCTGGCTACCTCTGAGCCAAAGCCCAGAGGCAGACCCTACCCCCACCCTCTCTGTCCTGTGACCTGGATCCACCACCAACGCCTCAATCTTATCAGGGTTCAGCCTCAACCAGCTGGCCCACATCCAGTCCTGGATTTCTACGAGGCAGCTATTAAAGACAGAGACCACACTATCCTGGTCAGGTGCAAAATACAGTTAGAGCTAGGTGTCATTCTGCATGACAGTGAAACAGCGAAACCTCAGCCCATACCATCTCACAACGTCTCCCAATGGCACCAAATACACCACGAACAACATAGGGGACAGCACAGAGCCTTGAGGATACCACATGGCAGAGAGTAAATCCCAGACACCACTCTTTGAGTTCTGCCAGAGAGAAAAGATCTAAGCCATCTGAGGACCATACCTGACAGGCCGCAGATGTCCCCTAGGCACTCCAGCAGCCCCCCATGGTCCATGGTGTCGAAGACTTATGAGAGATCAAGAAGAACCAAGACTTAACGGCACTTCTGATCTCTTGCAATCAGGAGATCATTATGCACCCGAACCATAGCGGTCTCAGTACTACGCCTCTTCTGAAAACTGGACTGGAGGGGATCATAGATGTCATGAATGGTCAAGTGGTTCTCCAGCTGTAGGGCAACTACTTTCTCAATCACCTTCCCAACAAAGGGAAAGTTAGAGACTGATCTGTAGTTAGTAGGGCAGTTTGGGTCCAGAGAAGATTTTTTAAGAAGAGGTGTTACCACCACCTCCTTCAGGGAGTTCAGGAACTCACCTAACTCTAAACAGCACCAAACCATCTCTGCCAAGACAGGACCAATGGTATCCGCACACCCCAAAATGAGGTACATAGGGACCAGGTCCAAACTACGTAGGCCACATACTCTGGACAATCTAAACGACATCAGAGATTGCTGGACGGTCGAAGTGTACCCAAGAAAACCGAGGCATAGTAACCATACACTGACCACTGTCAACCTCCATAGAGTGGGCTGAACGGATCTCCGCTCTAATGTCGGCCACCTTATTAGCAAAGAATTTAGTGAACTTGTCACACTTATCCTGTGAAAATGCTCTTTGAGTTTGTAGACAGGTTGGATTGCACAACCTGTCCACAGTTTGAAAGAGCTGAGCCAGTCGAGTCTGAGCTACAGCTATCTCCTTGGACAGAAACTCTGCCTTCTTATGGGAGATTGCTGATTGATAGACTCGATAATGTTCCATCAATCTAAGGCGGTAGGCATCCAGGGCAGATCTCCACCAGTACTGTTCTAGCCTTTGTCTCGCTCACCTCAACTCCCTCAAGGTCCCATCAAACCAAGGGGACCGGGCGAAGAGTGAGGGGGCAGACATGGACAGGAGCAATAGAATCCAGAGTGCCTGCCACAGCCTTATTATAAGCTTGGACTAGATTCTCTGGACCCTTGCTAGCATCCAGTAATCCTGATAGGTCTAATACCACCAAAAGACCAATGGGAGTAACATCCCTCAAAGACCGGTATCTGACCATCTTCACGAGGGCAGACCTATGGGGGGGAGCCCGGAAATTGAACCTTACAATTTTATGGTCAGACCATCCAACCAGTTCCACCACCAGGTCAGAGGCTTCCATCCCCAGGAGGAAAACCAGGTTGAGTGAGTGCCCCTGATTATGAGTTGCAGAGGCAATTACCTGTGTGAAGCCCAACATATTCATAAGTTGGAGGAAGTCCTGACCAAATTGCAAGAGTTCATCATCGACCCATGCGTTGAAGTCGCCCAGCACCATCAACCTGGGCAGCTCCAACACCATGTCAGCAATGAAGTCCAGGACCTCCTGCAGAAACAATTTCTCACCCACGTTGGATGGTAGATGAGAATGATCCTGCACCCCACACCTGCAGCCGCAGTACACTCAAACGATTTGGGAACCTCAAGTGGAACTTCTGCAAGGCCCAATTCTGTTTTAAAACAAATGGCTACACCCCCGCCCCAGCGATCCAATCTTGAGTGGTGTATCACCGAGAATCCAATAGGAATAACTGCCTCCAAAATCGGGCTGGCATTCTCATCCAGCCAGGTCCTGGTGATGCATGTCAGTTCAGCTGTCCCAACAAGATTAGCAATAATAGCTACCTTGTTCTTTATAAACCTGGAATTGCATAACACCACTTGAGATGGATGAGACTCCAGAGTCGGCCGGACTACCGGCCCTGAAATACAGGAGCCCTTGAGAATGGGGACCAGATGCGGAGGACCACGATCTGGAACCCATTTTGCCCCAGGATGTCTCGTGGACCTAACTACCTCAGTCCAACCCCCCAGCTCGCCCTTCCCCCAAGGTTCAGGGCACCTGACCCTCCTTCTCCTCTTACTCACTATCCCAAGAGCCCTACAATGCCCATAAACTAAAGCCGACAGTAGAGGGCAATTAAAGGGCCGGAGGCCCCGAAGCTCGGAGGAGTAGTGCCAGACCGGGAGAGCCAAATGACAGCACATCTTAATAAAGGCCAGAAGCTACAAACAATAAATTCACAATAAATAAAATAAAATAAAAAACAATCCTACCCCCCCCCACACACACACACAAACAGCTAGAAAACCAAACAAAATGCCAGGCCATATATTACAAAAACTAGTGGAAACAGGTCGAGAAGAGATAACCAGACTCCATATATTGCTGCAGAATAAAGTGAAAACACACAGAGAGCTCTCGCCAATCTGGGTGAACAGCAAAATGTGTTCGATCCCACCACTACCCTTCACGAAGTGGGTAAAGAAATCAACAGTGGCTTGAAAATTGGGGAAAAAAAATAAAATGCAGGGTACTCTCACCATCCCTCCAAAGTCAGCCACATTGAAAGGAGCTAGGCAGTGTAATCCTTAGACACAGATTGCAGATGAAATGACCTGGCAAAAGAAGGTATGAGGGTGAGGAAATCCACAGTCACAGCCGCAGGCCTGAGGTCCACTCAATGGAAAAACAGAGACAATTTTCCACAATCTTCAGCAGTACTCCAGTCTCCAACACAAGGTTCCAGAAACACAGTATGAGCTTTTCCTTATTCCAGGAGCTAGTGTCCAGACAAAACTCTCCACAGGTTGGCAACCCAGCCTGCAGGGGAGAGTCGACAACAGAAGCCCAGAAAGATAGTAAACAGGAGAAAAGGAAACACCTCTGACCGCACTACTAAGAAAACTGCTGCTCACCTCCAGACCCATGACCAGCGACTACAGGTGCCCGGAGAATCAGCCTTCAGGCCGACCTACAGGTGACTTAGGGCAGCACTGCACTCCCCCACTGACTCTTTGATGACCAAATGTGGGCGTTCCTGCCCTAGATCTGGGCACAGCCAAAGAACAACGGCCCTCAAGCAGGCAACCATAGGCCTTCCCCCAAGGTCTCTGACAGTCGATTTTGCAAAATTTGGGTGACGTCCTCACTGGAGAAATCAGTTCCAGGCAAAGTCCACAAATGCTACTGCATGGGTCAAAACTCAAAGACTCCTCATCCCAGCTTTTCCAGTGGTAAAAGAAGTTCCTTCAAATGGTGGCAACAGCAATTAGCCAAAACACAGCTTAACATGAAGTGCCCAGCTCCTACATCAGAAACTCATTTCAGGATCCAGCGCCCAGCAACAGAACAGTAAACTGGCACCTCAGCTCTCGATCCTCCGTTTCCCTAGGTAATCCAAATAGGGAGAGGCAAAAAACAGAAACCCTATCCATGCACCTAAACTAGCAACCTCACTCACAGTCCCTAAACTAACTACTACTACACACTATCAGGAAAGTAAAACAGAACACAAAAAATTAATAAAAATAACTAAAGTAAAAATATATAAAATGAAAAAGAGCAAAGCCCTTCCGGCACTAACTGCAGCTGACTGATGGCTGACCCAGTGTGGTCTCCATCTTGGAAGTCTAGTATTTAAGACTGATGGCTTTGATGAAGCTCTGCCCCCTGAGGAAGAGACTGAGAGGCTTGAAGCTGATGTGGTGTTTGTAGGGATCCTCATTCAGGTCTGTGTGTTTTTTAATTAATTTGTAATGTACATGTTAGTGTTTGCCTTTCTGAATATTTAGAACTGTCTTTTGAGTGCCTATTTTCCTGCTGCACTGTTTCTTAGAGTAGTCATTCTGAGGAGCACCAGAACTGCAGCACCAAACACACCTTACCTTTCTTATTGAGCCTTTACCTATCTAAGTACTGTTCTTCTCCCCCCTTCCCTTGCCTCCCCCCTTACCTCTTCTTCCCCTCCCACACCCAGTGGATCTTCCTTCTTTTTTTTCCTGGTATCTACAGTACCTGTTCTGATCACCCTTCTTATGACTTCTACCCTACCAGTTTTAAGCAATGTTTGCTACCACCTCCCCAGGCAACCTCCCTCTGGCATTCTTACACTAGTGCACTCCTTTCCCTCGATTGCCTCCCCCTTTTGTCACCTGCAATGTTGCCTTTGCAGCATATTGTATTTTGTGCTCAGTTTTATTCGCCTGCTACTATACTTGTACTATATATTTCTTTTTTCAATTGGCAATTTGGACTATGACTATTTACAGTGGAGCCAGCCAGGATGCAACAAAATACCTTGCCTTGCAGTAAATGACATGTCACAAAGTACTGCATGACAAAAGGATTTGATTAGCATTGAATTGCACTGTTCCTGCATAATACTGCAGCACTCTGCAGCAATATTGCAATACAGCAAGGTACCATGTTGCATGCTGGCTGGCTCCACAGCACTTACCTGTGCTGTTAAGCATTGTGCGCTCTTCTTTTCACCATTATTTCTTCTATATTCTGTCTCCCTTGCACCCCTTCCCCCAGGTCACACCTGGAAATGAGCCTTCGCTCAGTGTGTCTTTCCCAGTCACCAGCTTATAAATCAATCAATCAATCAGTCAAGCAATAATGTGTTTGATTTTTTACATACCTCTAAGTAGGTACAGCAGTGCTGGCCAGGATGCAACACATAAACTGCAGTATACTGCAGCAGAGTTACTGCAGTAAATAAGGCAATTTCAAACGCAGTTAATTCCTTTTGTCATGCAGTGTCACGGGATACTGTGTTGTACCCTGTACATATCTAATAAACTGAGCTGACCTTATGTTTCAGGGGGACCACCAGCAGGGTTAGTCATTCAGGGCCCTTGGCTTGAGTGTACCTTAGCCAGTGTTCTTATGGTATTATGATGCATAATTGGAAAGCTCTGCTCAGCCCAGTGATGTCCCTTGTCTTACAGGGTGCACATCTTTTATTCCACCTGAACAGACTGAGACAGAAAATGAGCTCTGGAGAAAAATGGCCACAGCCAAGTACTTATTAACCACTATTCAACAGTTGCCGCCAAAATCAGCATGACGTGCACAGCAGTGCAGTCTTGGTTAGTAATCCTAACTCATTTCATTAAGAGTTATTAATAGCTATCCCCCACTCCAAGGGGAGGTGCCTAACCAATAACAACCCTGAGAGGTAACCTGCCTCCAGGACATGAGGGATGGCTCATGACTTGGTGTGGAAGCATCCTCTTCTTTTAGAGTACTCTGCAATGCTGCAGATGAGTTCCTAAAGTGACTGCCCATCTTACTGCCCCCTTGAAGGGAAGCACTTCAATCATCTAGCCCAGATCTTCTGTCAGTCTCATGGTGATCTAGCTGCAAAAGCCTCATGATCCCCTGTTGCCATCTATATAGACCGTCCAAGACTACCGTGCTGCCACTTATATATGACTGTGACAAGCCTAACCTGACCCTACTTATCATAATCTACCCATACTCACTGGAGAAGGTGAAAAACAGAATAACCTGTGGGAAAATTCCTTCTTTATCCCTAAAATAATCCTCTTTATTGGGACAGTGAGTTCTCTACCTATTCAAAGTTCTCACCCGCTTTTATAAGGGTGAAGTTCAGGTGGGTTCTAACCTGAGGAAAGGGAGCAAGAGAGGAATAACCTCTCAAGTACTGTTACTTTTTTGTGCTCTGGTCCTCACCTCCCCAGGTAACACGTGACCAGCCTACCCCACCAACTCCTAGTGGCCAGCTACCTAGAAACCTGCCTATCAGCCCAGGTGTCACTCAGGGGAAGTGTCCACAGACAAAACTCTGCCTCTTGCTATGCCTTGTAGGCTATCTCATTATGTGATCTTTCAACAGTACAAAGGGAATGAAATGCATGAATTAAAACAAACATGAAATTTGAAAGACAAATGACCTGTACAGCTTCTGTCTGAGCTTCCCTGTGAGTAGGTGGGCCCGCATGACCACTGGGACTGAGGCAGGCTCTCCTAACAAAAGAGGACTGGTGACTTACTGGAGTCTTTTATGCTATAGTCTGTAATCAGGAATGGAGGAGCTATTGTAAGTGTGTTTGAGGGGAGTTTGGAATAAAAGGTGAGTTGCTTCTAGGAGCTTATTTATCTCTGAGATATTCTGTTGGTGTTTTTTAGCTTAAATTTGTGATTTACAGTTGCTGGCTGAGCACTGTGCTAGGTTTGGTGGTTGGATTCAAAAAGTCTACCTGCACTTCCTCTCCACCAGCCTTTCTTAAATACTGAAAAAAACACTGGGGGTTGGATTTGAAGGCTGTGAGAGAGGTGCTTGAGGAGCTGAGAAATAGTGCTGCCAACAGACAGGGTCAAGAAAGAAAGAAGAGGAACCACGAGAGGGAGAATGGAGCAGAGGAAACAAAGAATAGGAAGGGGTAATGGGGCAATGGTGATGGCTTGGGCAGTCTGGGAAGGGGACAAGGTAGTGGGGCAGGCCAGAATGAGGGTCAGTGGAGGGGAAGAGGCAAAGGAATCTGGGAAAGGGGGGAAACAGAAGTCACAGGGGAGGAAGGATCATGGGGTATAAGAACTGTGGAGGGGCAGTATTTATGGATACCCTGTGGAGGATAGGGGGTGCCCCATCTGTATCAGGCTGAGTAAGGTAGAGAAGGAGGTACTAAGGCTAAAGGGGGAAGTGTCAAAAGATGATGAAGGGGCATATTAGGTCAGGAGGAGAAGGGAATGTGGAAAGCACAAAAGACATCCAAGAAAAGAAAAAAGTTGAGAGGGATAAGAGGGACATGTGGTGGTCAGGACAAGAGGGCAGTGGGGGTGACACAAGTATGGGAGACAAACATGCAAGGAGAATAGGAGAAGGAGCACAGGGAGTTGGTAATGTTGTGAGCTCAGAAGGGGCAGACCTGCAACAGAGGAGTCAAAGGAGGGGAAGGAGGAAGGGGAAGCGCAGCCCATCGGTACATAGAATAAAATGGCTGAGGAGGAAGATGGATAAATAGGTGAATTGGTGCAAAAAGGGTTGCGTACTGTGGACAACACAGGGAGAGAAACAGAGACAATGGGAGGTAACATTGTACAGGAGGAAGAAGGAGAGGAGACGGGGGAGGATGGGAAGGGAAAGAAGGGAGGTGTCTTGGTGTTGGGGGACTCGATACTTAGAAGGGTCAGGTGGGGAAGCAAAGGGGAGAGGTACAGTAGAATTTGGGTGGAAGCCATGCCAGGAATGAAGGCGGAAAGGGTGGGGCAATCCGTGCTAAGATATGCAAGCAGGGGAAGGGAAAGGCCTCACCTAATAATACACTTGGGGACAAATGACCTGGCTGATGGGACAGTAGAGGAAGTTAAGAGGAGGTTTGAGGAACTGGGACCTCCGTGTGAGGGAGCGCACAGATCTGTCACCTTCTCAGAGGTACATCCCATTCTCAGGGCAAGCATGGCAAGAAAAGGGAGAATTAAAGAGTTTAATGAATGGCTGGGAGCCTGGTGTCAGGAAAAGGGGTATGGGTTGGTAGGAGGGTGATGAGGGGACATGGGAAAACAGCAGTCTGCATGCAAAAGATAGACTGCACCTAAATGAGGAAGGAAAAAATTTACTGAAGGCAAGAATAGGGAAGCACATTGAGGAACATTTAAACTAGGGGGGGTAGCAGGAGGGATAGTGGTGTTCAAAGGCCTAGTGATGTGAAACCAAATGGACTTACCCCCCCATGATAGCAAGGTACAGAGGAAGGCAACTACTAAGGGAGCGGACCTAAAGGGAGAGAGGTGGGGGGAGGGTAGAGACAAGAGTTGGAGGGTGGTAACACTAAATGCTAGGAGTCTGAGGAATAAGTGGGTGGAACTGCAGACTCTCTTGGAGGAGGGGGGTGTGGACTTGGTGGTTATAACAGAAACATGGGCCACCCAGATCCACGATTGGGACATGACGGTTCCTGGGTACAGATTACACCGGAAGGATAGGGAAAAGGGAAAGGGAGGAGAAGGGGTAGCTCTGTATGTAAATGAGGGATTAAATGTGTAAGAGGGAGGGAGGGAGACAAGAGAGATACAGACACACTGTGGGTGCAACTATATGATACCAAAAATAGATCACTAAGGCTGGGGGTGGTGTACAGGCCACACTCTCAAACTGAAGGGATGGATAGGGTACTGGCAGTACAGATCAGGAGGAACTATGGGGGAGGTTGGCGATAGTAGAGGACTTCAACCTGCTGGGGGTGGAGTGGGACACACCTACTACAAAGAGCAGAATGGAGCAAGTAATGTTGGACACCTTCCAAGAAAGCTTTCTAGTACAGTTAATCAAGGAATCAACTAGGAAAAGGAACACCCTTGACCTCTTACTGACGAACAGGGAGCGGGTGAGGGATGTGAAGGTGGAGAAACCACTGGGGGGGAAGCGACCACCAGACAGTATGGTGCCAGTTACAGATGGCTAAAGAGAGGACAGCATCTGGCACAAGAGTGCTGGATTTCAGGAATGCCAACTTTAAGATGATAAGGGAAGTGGTACAGGGGTTTCTGTGCAAAATTCAACCCGGTATGGACACACAACAAAGGTGGGAACTGATAAGACAGGGGATAGTGGAGGCAACAGAAACTTGCAGCAGGGCCCAGACTAAGAAGGTTAGGGGGAAGAAACCCAGCTGGATAAGTAAAGGGGTGTTAGACACAGTGAGGAAGAAAAAGGCAGCTTACAGGAGAAACAGAAAATAGGGGAGGGAGGAAGATAGGGAGGAATACCTGAAAGAAGCGAAGGAAGTGAACGGGGGGGGTAAGGACAGCCAAGGCAGCAAGGGAACTCAGGCTGGCGCGAGGGCACAAAAAGGGGAGAAAGACTCTTAGGTACATTAGGAGATAAGAAACTGTAAGGACCAAATTGTAAGAATTAAGAAGGGGGGAACGTGTGAAAATGCAGAAGTACTCAAAAACTACTTCAGTTCAGTCTTTATGAAAGAAAAGGAAGGGACACTACCCATAGTAGGAGGGAGGGTAGAAAAAGATGGGGGGGTGATGGACAGAGAAATCACAGTGGGGAGGGTGATAGAGGGATTAAGGACATTGAGGGTAGACAAGGCTCTGAGACCAGATGGAGTACACCCAAGAGTGCTGAAGTAGCTGGCAGAGGTCCTGGCAGGACCCTTGGCAGACTTATTTAATTCATCTTTGGACACAGGTTGCATACCGCAGGACTGGAGACTGGCTCACACAGTTCCCCTCCACAAGACTGGATCCAAGGATGAACCAAGGAACTATAGGCCAGTAAGTCTAACATCCATAGTGGAGAAGCTAATGGAGACCATCCTAAAGGATAGGCTAGTGGCACTACTGGAGGTGAATAAGGTGCAGGACGGGAGGCAGCATGGCTTTCACAAGGGTAGGTCATGCCAGAACAACCTGGTGGAATACTATGACTGGATGACTAGGCAAACTGCCGAGCATTGCGGTGGATGTCCTGTTTGACACTTGGATAGCTGGTTCTGATCACTGTATCATTTTTTGTAATATAAAAATGTGTTATGGACTGTCTCTCATGAGAGATGCTAAGACTGCATGCGAGATCACACACACACACACACACACACACACACACACAGGTTTTAGATACAAGGTATTACCTGGAAGGCCAGAAACTAATTACAGACTAGACGAGGCCTTAATTGGGGATCTCCCATATGTCTAGCTTTATGGTAGCTTGCCAGATGCTAGGCTAGACTAATAAACTTTTATGACGTTTCGAGGAGGAGGCCAGGTTTAGCAGACTGGTGTGAAATCATAAGTCCCTTTGATGTCCTGGAAAGGGGAAGTTGATCATAAGATCAAAGAGAGTCATTTGAAGAAAATGTGTTATGCTGAAATTACAGAATTTAATACTTGGATAAGACATCCTGTTTTTTGTATAGATACATATTTTTATATACATTCAAACAGAGGAGGAGCCAGGTGACCTCATGCAAAGAGGTGGGGAAAACCGCTTTTAAACATTATTCTGTTTTCCTTCTGACACTTTTTATCTACGCTCTGACAAAGAAACATCTGTGAGCACTTTAAGCAGGTATTTAGAGAGAGAGACAAATCTAAGTACTGAGTAGGAATTGCACTGTTAAAACTTTGTTCTTTTAAAAGATTGTATGGTTCTTGTGATATAATAGTTCTGTATTTTATGTTTTACATAATTTTTATATATATAAGTAAAACTCTATTTTTAGAGCCTACTTGGTCTGTCTTTGAATTTCTTTCCTTTACACGTAAAGTGTATATGGTTAAAGCAGACACTGTACCTAAGCTTGAATGGTGATACCAAACTGGAAGAAGGTGAGAGTTTAATCTGGGGCCTTTTATTAGAGTTTTTAAGGGTTCATTTGTGTACACCTGGTTAGATGCCCATAGGCAAAGATATCTGGCCCCCCCAAAGACAGAATTATCTGATCCTGTGCATTGGGTACATTAGCAAGAGGTTCACAGTTTGAATCCCTCCAAGACTTGAGACCAAAGGTTGATTAGAACCCACAAAAACAGACAGGAGGGTTACCCTGTTTCTGTTAACTGTTCACAGGACTGCACTTGGAGGTTGGCACTTTGGGAGTAGAGGGCTGATCTGCTGAGTGGGTTTGTGACATCCTGTACCTAGTGTTCAGTAAGGCCTTTGATTCAGTACCACATGGGAGACTTGGAATCAAGCTACAGGGCATGGGGCGGGAGAAAACTGGTGGGGTGGGTGGAGAACTGGCTAAAAGATAGGAAGCAGAGGGCGACGGTAGGTGATGAATACTCATCCCCTAAGCCTGTGACAAGTGGTGTTCCACGGGGTTCGGTGTTGGGCACAGTACTGTTTGGCATATTTATTGCAGACATCTTGGAGGGCATCAGCAGCAGAATCAGCCTATTTGTGGATGACACCAAGACTGGAGCAGTGGTGGATGACCAGGAGGAGTGGTGGGGGCTACAGTAGGACCTGGCAAGGCTGGAGGCATGGTCTGACAGATGGCAGGTGGGTTTCAATGCAAACAAATGCAAGGTGCTGCACTTCGAAACAAAAAATCTGAGGAGAAGCTACCATCTTGGGGGAGTGCAGCTGGAGGTAACAAAAGAGGAGAAGGATCTGGGGGTGCTCGTCACTGGAGCAATGAACAACTCCGCACAATGCAGAAAGGCAGCAGCAATGGCCAACAAAATGCTGGGGTGCATTGCAAGGGGAATTAACTCAAGAAGACAGGAGGTTATTCTACCATTATACAGATTGTTGGTTAGACTCCACCTGGAATACTGAGTGCAGTGCTGCCGCCCATACCTAAAAAAGGACATTAGGCTGCTGGAGGGGTGCAATGTAGGGCAACGAAGATGATTCAGGGCCTGGGGGAATTGCCTTATGAGGTCAGACTAAGAGTGTTAAACATGTACAGACTGGAGGAGAAGAGGGACAGGGAGGATATGACTGAGACCTTCAAATACGTGAACGGGATAATCAAAACCGACAAAGAGGGTCTATTCAGGAGGAGGGTGGGGAGAGACACTAGTGACCACAACATGAGATTGGAGGGGGGTAGATTCAAGAGGGAGGTAAAGAGGCATTTCTTTATGGAGAGGGTGGTGGCAAAGTGGAATGCACTACCAGCTGAAGCGGTGGCATGTACTACAGTGAAATGCTTCAAGAAGGGGTGGGACAGGGTAACGGGGAGGGTAAAGGGAGGTAAGGGGAGGGGAAGGGGCAGCTGCTGAATAGGGAGCTAGCTGCATTCACGATCAGCCTAGATAGACCATGATGGCCTTGTGTTGCTGACAATTTTCAAATGTTCTTAAGTTCATTGCATAAGTATAAATTGATTCCATCGTCCCCATCCATGGTTTATTTGTGCATGGTGAAAAAATGATACGATGAGAAGGAAGAAGTGACTTGACGCTAGTCTGGCCACTTGCAAAATGAGCCATTTATGAAGCGAGATATGTGAAGTGTGACACAAGATCACTAGGGAATATATGTAAGTACCTGTAAATGGACAAGGATGCTGGAAGAACGAAACAGATGTGGAAGCTTTTGAGCTTTAGTATATTAGGTCTAATTACCTCTAATTGGAATCACTTAGGCCAGTTGTCAGAGTAGTCTGAGAGGTAATGAATAATATAAACTATTACCTAGGTAGGTAATCTGGATTGTAGTTAATTGAATTAGAGCATAGAAATTTGTATTAATTAAGTGGTAGGTTATAAATTTAAATGGTATTACATAGAACAAAATCATAGAAACATGGAAAAACTAGAATCTGTCGGCAGAAAAGGGCTCCTTGGCACATTGTACCTGCCCATTTCTACCTAGCTAATGTTGAATCAAACAATAGAATATGCTGTCTGTATTGCTTGTTGTGAATTAATTAATCTCTGGTGCAATACCAGAGTCAAAGCAACAGAAATTCTACAAAAAGAATCAGATCTACCTCAGAGGTTTTCATAGACATTATGGACAAGGCAACTGACTGTTAAGGAGTTGTCAGTTACTCACATTCAGATACAAGGACAAATGGAGTCAGGGTTTTTCCTGTATAAGTGAAAGACAAGTGATGATCTCATCAATAGAGTAATTAAGATAGAGGACAAGCTGAAGATAATTTAAATGCAAGATAAAGAGGATGACCACACTAACACAATCGAGAGCATTGGATATATAAATAAAGTGGAAAGTGGTAGTGGGCATAATGTACTGGAATCGCAATCAAAAGGAATACCAAACAGTTACACATGGAAGTGGATCCAACGTGGAAAATATCAAGTCAAGGAAGCAAACTAAGAAAATAAATATCAGTGAAAGTATACAGTTACCCTCTGAAAACAGATTTAATTTACTGGCAGTCAAGAAAAAAATGAAAGTCACAGGACATGCCAGACAAGGTGTACTGTTCTCTGTAGTTTACCTCAAAACAATACCACTGGAGTCATGTCTTCTTTTATAACGCTTTATTAACTTGACTAAGCGTCCCTGTTTCCAGCATTGCTCTGTGTCTGCCCCTAGATTGCAACACTGCTAGAAGCTACATCCTGTGTCTCACATTTTACTGAAGCTGCTGCCGCTATGAATACTAAATGAGAGCAGTTTAAGGAGGACAGAACCACATTTGTCGAAATAACACATCTCTCCATGCTTTCAACATTAAGTTGAAATTTGCTTACAATAACAGCAATGCAAATGTGGCCTGCTTTATCTCTGTAATACTGAAAACAACATTATAACCTTGCTAAGAAGCTCAGTTCACTGTAGTTACCATACTGTATGTAACACATAAAAGCCTGACACCTTGTTCCAGACAGTATACCGAACTGTCTGTTCTGGGTGATTGTCCAATTCTCTTGCATGTGGCTTTGCTGCCGTCTCTGGGTATCTCCTATCTGGCACAACTTCTGCAGAACTGGGTTTCTGAAGGGAATGCTTTCATCCTCTGAAGCATCAGCATTCTCTTCTTTTGCGAATGTATTCTGAATCACTTTAACCCTTTGACTGCCAGATGATTTAGAACTTAGAGGTTTTTAGGACGTGTGGCGCAGTAAGGGTTTAAATGTAATGCATTCTGAGTTATTCTGTGAACAGTGTTTTCTGCATAACTGTAGTGCCCTTCTTGCTAACAACATGATAGGGAGATGGATTGTAGGTACAGTAGGTGAGGCTTTATTGGACTTTTTCTGAAGCACGATTACTTTTTCTCCTTTTTTGTAGACGATACCTGGGATTTTCTTGTCTTGTCTGCATATTGCTTAATTTGGCCTTTTGCTTCCAATCTCTTTCTCTTATTTGACTGTCCTCCTGGGTTTTTTGAAAGGCAATGTCAAGTAACTGTGTGAATGGGTCTATTGAAGACTAGTTGAGCCGGGGTTCTTTTACTGGTTATATGCAGAATATTTTGGTGGCTTCTTAAAAACGTGTACAATGTTTGTTTAAAAGATTTCGGTTCTTCTTGAGCTATTTTTAGTCATTTTTCCAGCATCTGCATAAACCATTCAGCTGTTCCATTAGTTTGTTGCCAAAAAGGGTGTGATTTTCTTAAGGCTGAACCCTAAGTAATCTGCAAACCATTTGAAATCAGACCTTGAAATGGAGGCTCTTGTCTGTTTTTATTACTCTAGGGATTCCATAAACAGAGAATATTCTATCTAATGCTGGCAATACTGCAGTGGCTGCAGCTGAAGCAATAAACTGTATTTCAGGATATCTTGAATATTCATCTATAGCAACTAAGATACATTACTGACTAGGCAATGGCCCATAAAAGACCACAGCAACAATGTTCCATACTGTATCAGGCAATTCAGACATCAGTAGTCATTCTGGGTGCACATCATTTGTTACTGCCTGGCATGCAAGACTTTTTTATCATGGTCTCTGCAAACTGGTCTATTTTGGGAAACCATGCTTTCTCTCTTAGCAATTTCTTGGTGCCTAGTATGCCAAAGGGCCCAGTGTGTGCTATTGCCACTGTTTTAGTGCTTAATGAGATTGGTATTACAATTCTGTTGACTCAGAATTAGACAATCACCCAGAACAGACAGTTCTGTCTAGAACAAGGTATCAGCTCAGTGATGTCAATTTCAGGTTCCGGGAACTTAGTTCTTGTTATTTTGTACCATTTCTGTGTTCTTATTGGTTCTGTTAGAGCCTACTGAGTCTTGTCAGTTTTTATTGCTTCCTGCATCTCTATAAGATTGAGAGCTTTTGGCACCAGATGTGTAGCTACAAAGCTGATGCATTCTTTGGCAGGTGATGGTAAGTTCCAATGAGTGCCTTGAAGTGTAGTCTGCTGGGTTATTATCTTTTCCTGGATTGAACACAGTTTTGAAATCATAACCCTGAAGGCATAGTCCTCATCTTTCAATGTTACGAGGACCTGACTGATGATCTATAACTATTGTGAATGGTGCCCCATTCACAAATAGGTGATAATGTTCAGATGCCCAGACAGCTGCTAGTGTTTCTTTCTCAGATTGAGAATACTTCCATTCAGACTCAGTTACTGGTAAGCTGTGGCTTGCATAGGAGACTATCAGGGGAGGACTATCATCTGGCTTTTTCTGAGTTAATATTAATTCTCAAGTAGACCCATGCTCTTGAGTGGGTTAATATGCTTGTAACATGGCAACCATGTGTTGCAACAGAAGAGACCGTAAGGATCGACATTATGGCTATGAAAAAAGGTGCAGAAACGAAACAGTGTCTTGCTCTCCCGATGTTGCAGCACATTGCTGTCGGTGTTTTCCTCTTGTTGTCAGCAGCAAGCTGAGTTGCTCTCTGTGTCTCTCCCTCTCACTTGCTCAGCTTTCCTGGGGAATCAGTTCAGAGAGGAGTAGTGTCATGGCCAAGTTCCTGTTGCAAACATTTAATTTTACAATTCAAACAAAAGACATTTCTTCCCCAGGGAGGCAAGCTCTGGCGGCCCACTGCCTGCTTCTCGTTAACTGCAGGAAACCTCCTTGACAGACTGCGTCACCATCACAGTGCCATTACAGTGGATGTTTTTTACATTATAAAGTGCTCCATTGTTTTTTTTTTCCACAAAAGCAGATGATGTGAAAACTGGACATGGGAAAGTTTCTAGAGAGGCTATATCGACGAACCTCCTGACCGGGAGGAGGTGAGCTCAACAGGCACTGCTCCCCTTAAACTGACACAAGAGATGCTGTACAACAACCCTCAGACACAAGGCTGAAGTGCAGTGCCAATTGCCCTGCCCACAGCACATAGCGCTCATTCCTGATGCCAACCATGGATTAATACTCCCAAGCATAGATTACTTGAGAATGAATTCATGGTCAGGTGATCTGTCTTGACCAATCAGCACCTCACATTGTCCATAGCCATGTTACAACTACTACTAATTCTGTCGTTAGGCTCAGATCGAAGTATGACATGGTTATGTCTGAGGACAGTAAATGCTTTAGGGTGTCAAATGCCATTTGACATGCAGCTGACCACTGAAATTCTATATTCTTTGTTGTTAGTTCTCCTAGTGCGGCACTTACAGTGGAAAGGTTTCTGATATACCCTGCACAGTAACTAGCCATTCCTAAGAAAGAGTGCATTTCACTGACATCTTTTAGTATTACTGCCTTCTTTATTGCCTCTGCCTTTTTTGGATCTGGTTTCATTCCTTGACGTGAAAACACGTGGCCATAGGACTCAAGTGTACTGTAGTCTTGTTAAAGTCACATTTAACTCGATTCAGCGTTAGGTTATTAGCAGCCAAACACTCAAACACATATTTGAGAGCTTGATTATGTTCCTTCTGAGTTCTACTGAAGACAAACATATCAGCACTATAATTAAGCACATTGGGAGTATTTTGTATTATCCTTTTTGATTGCATTGTATTATCCCTTTGATTGCATCTTGAAAAATTTCAGCTGCTGAGCACACTCCAAATGTGAGTCTCTTGTAGTGTCTTAGGCCCACAAGGGTAGAAAATGTTGTCAGATAGTGAGACTCTGGTGTTAATTCTAGCTGATGGTAACCTTTGTTTAAATCTAGTTTAGAAAAGGCAGTTGCACCATTTAAAGAATTAATGATATTGTTCACAGTAGGTGAAACATGTCTTTCTCTCTGTATTGCTGTATTTGGAAGTCTCATGTCTAGGCAAATTCTAATCATGCATAACTCTTTTGCTTTGGGGACAGCAACTAAAAGCAACACCCATGATGCCGTGGGACCAGAAACTTTCTCAACTATACAGTGCTCCTTTGCTATAGTGAACCTTGCTATAGCGAACTCCCGGTTATAATGAATAGGATGCGTGGCTCCCGTGGCTTCAGACAACAAACAGCTGTTCTGTAATAAACATCTTGCACTCTGTCAGTAACTGAAACAACAACCTACACAAACCTACAAAATAGTACAAAACAGTGTTGACACATTGAGTGTGTCAGTGGCAGCACAATTCTCCGATGGTGATTTTATCTTGCACATTCAAGAGGGAGCCTTACAGGAGGTGCAGCTATCCCTTACGAATGCTCAGTCATGCTGCAGGCAAGCCAGGCAGTAAGAAATTGAGGGAAATGGGATCCATTGAGCCAGTACAAATAATACAGCACCCGGATACCAGTAAAAGAAGCAAGGTCCCTAGTGGATTATTTTCACCAATCACACTTTCTGTGCCTTTAAAAAAAAAGTGGAAGTCAGTTGTTCCATCAGTGAGGTGAGTGAAAGCAATACAAAACAGCAAAGGTAAAGAGCGAGGACATGAAGTGACATTGACTAATATAAGCATAAAATAGTTTTCTTGAAGTAAGCCAAAACTTAATAAAGGTTGCAACATTTGGGGGTGGCTGAGAGTGCAGTAGAATACAGTAGAAAGAGACAGAGTCAGTCGGAGAAATAGCATGAGACAGAGAAGCAGCGAGAGCCTCATTTGCAGTCAAGACTAGAGCTTCCTGCAGTTTAACTTTGTATTTTTATTCTTTTTTACTAAACAAGAGTAGCAGGGCAGTGACAGAATATAGTGCAGTATATGTGTGTGTTTCAGGGGAGGAGGCAGATGAGACAGCACAAGCCTCTGACTGATCAGACGTACTATAACAGCATAAAACAGCATCCCTCGATATAACGAATTTGTTACTATAACAAACAGCTGTCATGGCTCCCAACTCATTCATTAGAGTGAGGGACTACTGTATATTGGTCCTCTAGGTTCTGTAGTTCCTGCTCTACTTGTTTTCTGAGATGAAAGGGGATTCACTTGTGTGGCTGTGCCACTGGCCGTACTGACTGATCTACATGCAATCATATCTGACAGTCTTTCAGTTTACCTATTACTTCTTTTTCTGTATCATGCTTTCAGTTTTTGGAGAGCTTTTGACTCTGACATCCTACACAAAAGTGATAAGCTCTAATGATTTAGCTGTTGTGTAACTCGGCAAGCATCACCCGTTACCATGCATCATAAAGAAAGTCACAGAGCAGTTTGCCTTTATGCTCTATTAGTGCATTTAATGTTCCTGCTGCTTTCAGGGGTGAGTTGGAACCGTAAGGATAAATATTTGTTTTTGACTTTTGCTAGCTTAGGTTTAGTCTCTAGTATGTCATTAGTGTCCTTGTCCATAATGTTTACTGAGGCACCAGAATCAATGGCAAACTGAAGTCTGGTGTTCAGCATATCAGTTACAGTGGTGAGTCTTCCTGCCACTGAATCATTTGCTTTACATGATGCCACAAAAACATAATCATCTGAGGGCTGTTCTTGTTCTACATCCCTGGTTTTATTGCTGACTCTCTGACCACATTTCTCTAAACACTACACAATGTGAACTGCCACAGGCAAGATAAAACACAGGAAGACGATGGTTGTAGGTGACTCAAGTCAATGCTGACATATACAGTGGAGAAATGTGCCATGGGGACAAAGTAAACAGTGCTTCTTGCTGTTTCCAGCAATGTTTCCAGATAAAACATCAAGGGAGATGGCTTTGAAAGAGCAGCTCTCAACCTTACTGTAAAACACTGTAAATTTGCTATCTGGAGTGTCATTACCTACTTGAAGGGAGCAGAGAGACCAGACAATCATGAGGGGAAGTGGAGAGCAGTTCCTATAATTGGCTGTGTGGTAGAGGTTGCAGAGGATCATGTCACCTACCACAGCCAACAGGAAGGTGCCAGGAAGAAAAAGTAGGATAAAAGGAGCAGTGAGAGTGCAATAGCGCTCACAATAGCAGCATTTCCAGAGAAAACAGCAAGGGAGCCAGCTTTGAAGGAGCGTCTCTCAGCCTTGCTGTAAAACACTGTACATTCTTTATCTGGAGCATCCTTACTTGCTAGAAGGCAGCAGAGAGACCAAATGGTAGGGAGGGGAAGCAGACAGCAGCTCCAACAATCGTCTGTGTGAGAGAAGTCATGGAGGATCACGTGACCTCCCACAACCAATATGAAGGTACCAAGAAGTGGGAAGTCCAGCATGAAAGGAATCACTTCCCACCTCTCCAACACATTTATGTCCAGTGAGTAAGTGGAACAGTGGAGGAATTGAACAGGAGAAAGACTGGCATCTTAGGCATCAAGAGACATCAGCAGAAGGAAGCAGGGGTGCAGAAGACTCTACTGGTCATCTATTTATGGTAAGGTACCTGTTCAATCCTGTTGTAACACTCACTGCAGGGAAGGGTGGAGGGTCATGGGTAGGCCTAAACTGGGAATAGGTGCAACACCCTATCTTGGAAAGGAGTAAAAAGGAATTTAAAGAGGGTATAGGGAACACTAATAGCAACCTATCTAGGGTCAGGTAGCAAAGGATTAGGGGAAGATGAACATGCTGCTACCTCAATAAGGAAAAGCAGAAAAAGTTTATGGGGTAAAGGAAGGAGAAAAACATTTTATACAAGAGGGAACTACTTGTTGCGAAGGGTAGAAGTGAAAATCCTATCTAGGGTAGAGGTACAAAGGAGCAAAGCAAGCAAAACTGGTGACAGCTTATCAGGGCAAGGGTACCAGAGTGTTTCTAGGAGACACACACAGAGTACGAATTGGAAATGCTCTGGGCGGTGCAGTGTAGTGGTTGTGGGGTGGCAGTTTTCAGAGAGACCTTCTAGAGGCTGCAGTGCTGTCCCATCTGCATGCACTTCTCTGGGTTCAGGAAGGAGGACATTACGCTTCATGCCAAGTTGGCTAGGATTCGGGGGACCACTTCCCTTCCTAGGGGCCAGCAAGTCTGCCACCATTATCTCAGATGATGCCAGGAAGAAGGAACGGCTGGACATTGGTGGGCTCTGGAAGAGTGGGGATTATGGGTCAGAGGCACATTCCTCAGCCAGTACGACTATGTAATTTCTACACCACTCTGGTGGAGTGGGGCTGCCAGGAGGAGGCATCCATGGTAGTGTCCAGGGAGGATGTGGGGTTCTCTGTAGTGGAGACCCCAAGGTGGGTGGTAGAGGAAACTAGCAGAGGAGGAAGCAAATTCCAGTCGGGGACGCAACAGTGAGGGAGGTAGATTCAGGAATAGGAAGGAAGGAAGGAACGGGGAGAGCAAGTTAGGTGCCTATATGGTGACATGGCCCAGAGGAAGGGGAAGCAGATCCTGAGGATTGCTAGAGTGGCAGGGCAGAAGGTAGAGCTGTATGTTACTGTCCACCTGGGGGCTTCCCAAACTGCTGTTGTGGCCTCGGCACTCTCCAAGATGGCCACAGCTAACAGACCACCCAACTGACCCCCAGACTGATTCAGACAGCCCATCTGCAGGCTTCCCAAGCTGCTGCTGTGGCCCTGACACTCTCCAAGCCAGCCACAGCTAGCAGACCACCCAACTGACCCCCGGACAGATTTAGAAAGCCCATCTTCGGGCTTCACAAGCTGATGCTGTGGCCCCAGCACTCTCCGAGCCAGCTGCAGCTAACAGACCACCTGACTGACCCCCAGACAGATTCAGACAGCCCATCTGCAGGCTTCCCAAGCTGCTGCTGTGGCCCCGGTACTCTCCAAGCCAGCCACAGCTAACAGACCACCCAACTGACCCTTGGACAGGTTCAGGTATGCACCGGACCTCTGAAACTCATGGTTTTGAATGCTGCTATTTTGACCAGTGGAGGAGCCAGGCACTGATTGGCAGTTTCTGCTCCTCAGCTGATTTTCCAACTCCTGGCAATTCCTGATCTCAGGGAAATCTCTTTCTGTGCTGTGTTCTAGACTGAATTTTTGTAAATGTAATTACTTATGTTATGCATCAATTGGTCTTACTTTACCTGCCAGTTTAGCTAGTCTATTAGAAGCCTCTAGTCTAGCATCTCGGTGTTATTTACTGCTGTGAGACAAGTGCTGGACAAACTGTATTGTTTAGTAGTTGATGTTTGACTGCTTAGACGTAGCTACTGAGCAAGACTGCTGCATTTTTCCATTTCTGCCTCTACTGCCATACCATGTCTTCTGTCCCACACTGGTCATTCCGCAAATTTTTAATTTCTCCTCCCCACTTGCAATGTTGTCTCTCTAAACAGCTTAATTTCTTCTCTGCCTTACCTACAAACCCTACTCTTACACCCCCTCCTGCTGCTGCTGTTGTCCTCCTCAGATGTCCTGGCGCCAAAGCACAGAAACACCCTCCCTGTTAACTCCTCTTTTATCTCTAAATAATTGCCCTGTATTTGCCACCTCTTTACCTCATGCTTTGTCTTTCCCCATTGCCTGCCCCCCACTGAGCTTGCTATTGTACTCTAGCTGTATTTAGTCCTCTGTCTTTCCCTTCTTGTTCTACAGACAGCCCATCTGCGGGCTTTCCAAGCTGCTGCTGCTGTGACCCCAGCACTGTCCGAGGCGGCCGCAGCTAACAGATAACAGACCTCTCTCCCCCACCTCCTCACAGTATTAAATAGACTCTTGCTCTGCCCCTTTCCCCAGCCTAACAGCTGATTGGTCACTCCACTGCTACACATTCTTATGGCTATTGGCCTCCCTGTCTTCAATGCCTGACTTGACCCACTTTCTTATCGCCCCTTTTTAAAGCAATCTCACCCACAGGGTTACACATTTGCTCTCAAGTTTTTCTCCAGCCACTCCAGTTAACTCCTCTCAATTACTGCTGTAACCTGCCCTATTGGTAGGGACCTCACCCTAATTTGTCTATATACGCTTTCAGTTCTTACACTTCCACTGCCTATGGTGACATACCCAGTCATAGGCAAACCATCCCAGTAGCTGGCATCTTTGCCTTAACTGAATTTTCAGTGATATCACTAAATTAGAACTAGTGTCATTGCCACACCCACACAGTAAAGCAATATTACAGTGACTCTTTCCGGGCGTTTTACCAAAATCGCTCTGTGCTTCGGCTAGTTTCACAGCTGGCACACCATTGCTGGCTCAGTTTTACCTCCAGTTACCTACTACATAATAATGGGCACCATCGCTCTTCTACTAGGCCTCCTCAAGTTTACTCTTCTGGCTCAGATCACCCCCTGTCCTGTCCTCCACCCTGAGCATTTCTCCCCTAAGCCACCCCCAAACAGCTCAGCCCCCTCCCACTGTGGACACCCCTCCAACTCCTCTGCATCCACCACCTACCAACAGTCCCACTCCCTCTGCCCTTCCGGGCCCATCCTGGACCCACCTTTTCCTTGCCGAACCTACCCTCCATGCTTTACCTATCCCCTGCAACCCTACTATCAGGACCTCACATCGGCACGACACTAAGGGTCCTTGTCACCACTGTCCCCTAATTAGATTAATCACTGTGCTCTTACTGCTGTCCAGGAATATACACTCAAACCCTGGACCTATGCCAACTAGCCCTCCCATACCCCACTCTGGAGCCAGTCTCTGCGTTGCATCTCTGAACATATGCAGCCTTCTAAAGAAATCCGCCGCTCTCCTGTGCTGGGTTGTACAACACCAACCCGATATTATTGCATTAGTAGAAACCTGGCTCTCCAAAACAACTCCTGACTCCATTATTTCCCTCTATTGCATACACCTTGTTCAGGGAAGACCGAATTGGTAAACACAGCGGTGGGTGTGCAATCTACATGCGGGACACCCTTACAAGCCGTGTGCTCCCTGCCCCCAAGCTTGAATATGGCACCCAATCCCTCACTCTAAAAATTACCCCTGACCCAACCAGGGGCCCACTCTTTCTCATGGTCTCCCACATACCCCGAGGAACCAGAACCTAGCAGTCCAGTCTCTCATCGACTACCTCACCTCTCTACCACACAAAGGCAATCAACTAATCCTAGGTGATCTTAATGTCAATTGGCTTGGTACCACTGCCTCCCATATCAGGGACTCCTTTGCTGCCCTGGACATGTCCCAGTTAGTCACCCACCCCTCTAGATTCAACTGGACAAGTGGCTCCAGCACCATCCAAGATGTAATACAATCAAACCGCCCTCATAAAATCTGGGATATCAACGTCCTCCCTGACTCACTTAGTGATCACTCACCTGTCCTCTGTTTCTGGTCATCCTCCATACTGAAACCTGTGTCTCAGGCCACCTTGCACTGGTGCCTATGCCCCCGGGGTCTCAGAAAGCTAAAATTGCATCTAGCACAGCTGGACTGGTCCCCCCGTCTGTCATGCCCTGGATATTGACTCTGCCCTAGACCTTTTCACCAATGCCTTCAGCAAGGCCTGTGACCTTTTCGCCACCCACACCAGAATCTGTACTAAAAAACAAAATGCTGCATGGATCTCCCCATCCCTTATCCAAAAACATAAGCATAGGGATAATCTCTAGCACATCGCTATTGAATCAGGCAAGTTGGCTGATAGACAAGCCTACCACGCAGCACGTAATCAGTACACCTGGGCCATTAGATGGGCCAAGGCAGAGCACTGTCAGATAACCCTTGCATCCACCTGGGGTTTCGCCTGGACTTTCTGGAACAGCATGAAAGAGCTTAATGGGAAGACCCACTCCCTCTCCCCATCCCAGCTCTCCATCGATGGCACCATCACTACAGTCCCAACTCGAATAGCTGATTGCCTCAATACTACCTTCTCTGACCTAAGCTCTGTCCTCCCAAACAACTTTTTTGACCCAATCCCTGCCTCAATCCCCCCTGCCTTGGATCGCTGTCCTTTCTACCTGCATACTATATCCTCCCACATAGCCAGGCAGCTCCTGCTAAAAGCCCTTGGTAGCAACAACCCCAGCTGTGACCCCCTAGACTCCAGGATCCTCTGCCCAGTCTTGAATGTCATCCTAGTCCCCCTTACAGACCTACTAAACTGGGCTCGATGCCTTGGTCAGTTTTCCAGTGCTTAGAAATCAGTTGAAATCACCCCATATATAAGAGTGGAGATCAGTCCGCACCTAACAACTACCGACCTATATCTATTCTCCCCCCGCTCTCTAAAGCCCTAGAAATAGTGTCTATTCAACTCTCTGAGTACCTGGCCAAATATGACATAATGTGTCCAGAACAACATGGTTTCTGCCCAGAACACAGTACCACTACTGCTCTCCTGGAGTTCTCTCAATACTTGCACTCTGCTCTTGACTCCAGCAACGTTGCTGGCGCAGTGTTCATAGACCTCTCCAAGGCTTTTGACACTGTTTGTCACCTCCTCCTTCTTGACTCCCTACAACAACTCAGTTTTTCTGCTGGTCACCTTGCCTGGTTCTCCAGCTACCTCTCTGCTAGATCCCAGCATGTGAAGATACAGTAAATGGCTCCCTGTCCAATAACCAGCCCATTCGTTCTGGGGTACCCCAGGGCTCCATTCTTGGAACTGTACTTTTCAGCCTCTATCTCAACACTCTCCCCAACTCCTGCACAGGAAAAATGCTCCTCTATGCTGACGATGCAGTTCTCTTTGTATCCCATCCCAATCCTTCTTCTCTCCAGGGATCCCTCCAGCACACCTACAACCAGGCTGAAAAGTGGTTCCTTGACCACTGACTTGTCATTAACCTAAAGAAGTCTAAGTCAATGCTTTTTTCCCATCACCAAAGCAAGGCCAAGAGTGCCCCCTCTTCATTCTCCCGAGCACTCTGCACCCACTGGAGCAAGTGACCTTTTACAAATATCTAGGCATCACTTTTGACTTGGCTCTCGCCCTCCACACCCACATCAATGCCCTATCCTCCACCATAAATTCTCAGATAGGCCTACTATACCATCACAGAGACTGCCTGCCCCAAGTTGCCTTCCAGTTGGCCATCATCTCTTCCATCCTGTTGCTAGTGGACTATGGCTTGCCCATTTATGCTGTGGTGGACAATACCGCCTTGACTAAAATCCAGCCCTCAATCAATAAGGCCTGCAGGCTCCTGAATGGAGCTCCTAGCCACACTCACACTTGCCTGCTCTATTCCACCACCAACCTGCTCACCTTTGAGGAGCGTCTGTGCTACCAGACCTGCCTAATCGCCACAAAAACTCTTCTAGGACTCTCCACCCTGGGGGTCTCTGCTTCCCTACAGTGTGCGTCCTTGTCTGTTGCCACCTGTAGCTCTGTCAAGGCCACCTTTCTGGTGCTGTGAACCTAGACCTCACTAGCCCAGAGGTCCTTCCATTACCAAGCCCCTGCTTGGTTCAACTCCTTCCCACCCTGCATCACAGACATTGCCAAAATGTCTTCAAAATCACACTCCAGAACCATCTCTTTGACGCTTATTGCTGTAGATGCACCTAATAAATCCCATTGTGGGATCCTCCTGTCAGGCATCCCTGACTTGACAATGTCCTCCGGACAGCCTTTCCTCTCCCCCTCCCTCCCATCCCACTCCCCATCCCTACCTGCACCCTCTCCAGGTATTATCTAGGTATGTCCAGGGCTGTACCCCCAATGTAACCCTTGGGTACCTTATATTTGACTGTAGCCTATTATAAGTAACATTATTATGTAACCTATGTGTACTCTGTTTAATGCTCTGCACCTGTACTGTTCTCACTGTTGTAACCAACACTATGTAATTTTGTCTCCCCCCACCGCGACGAGGTGCCTTTGTAAATTAGTCCATGACTCAAAGGTTGTAAATCTAACTTTTCTAATAAATAAAAAAAAAAAAGGAAGGAAAACCACAACTGGAGATGAATGAACACTGATGCAATAAGCATGAGAAACAACAAACTGGATGAATTAGAGGCACTAATCACCATTACAAAATTGGTTAATATGGAAACTACAGCGACATGGTGGGATGGTGATGACCTGTAGGCAACTACAGAGAATACATGCAGGATAGACAAGGCAGGACAAGAGAAAAAATAATAGTTCATGTCAACAGCCAATTGTTTGTAAATAAAATAAAGGACCTTAGCTAAAATGAGATTGAGACACTCTGGCTTAGGGTTCCAAATGGAGCGTAGACAGTCACTGTTGGATTATGCTAAAATAATCATCCCTGATGGAGAACCAGGACCTTATACTTCTCAAAGTGTAGGTGACAGCCAAAGAAAGTATGTTGTTGATGGGAGATTTTAAATTCCCAAACATAGACAGGAAAGCGTATTTGATAAGACCAGGGGAAGTATGCATTTGTTGGATATTATGAAAAACTGTGATTTGATAAAATTTATTTCAGGGAAACTACTAAGGAATAAGAAACAGTTGACCTGAACTTTGGCAATAAAGATGTCTTGATCAGATGTGAAATTTGGAAAGACACTGGGGAACATTAATCTTAACACCATCTGATTCACCATTAAAAGAATTGGTAGAAAACAAAAGGGGAGGAGCATGCACCTTGCTTCTTTACAAGGCAGATTTTAGAAAAATGAGGGAGCTCATAACATAGCTACCTTGGGAAAGCAAACTCATTGACTGAAGTGTTCAGCAACAAGGGAGCACCATCAAAATCAGTTTAGGCAGCATGAACCATGCATGTATCCCATGAAGGAGAGAGCACCGTGGGAGAAGACACGCACCTATACAAATAATGAGGGAGGTACTTGATATAATCAGGGCAACACAGTATTCATACAAAATGGGTGCATTGAAAGACACTCACGAAACAGCCTTATCAACAGGGAGAAACTCAGAGAGGGCGAACATGGAACCGGGGGTGCCAAGTGAATGCTGCCACAACCAAATGTGGGCTACCAAAAGGACAAGTGCACAGCTCCAGCAACTGAAGTGCTAACAGTCTGCTAATATCTAGACAGACTTCCTATCAGTTAGCTGGTAAACAAGTGTCAGAACAGTATACATGTGATCAGTGAATGATACCCTCGTGCAGTGCTGCTAGAGGGGTAAACAGGAAATGGGTGAGGGGTTAGATGGAGCAGGGAGATGGTCAGGAAGATTTAGTTCAGTTTTGTGTTGTAATTGGAAGGAGATGGAGAGAGACAGCTTCAGCCTCCTGTCTGAAGAGGCTAACTTTAACCTAACTCTGAAAAGCAGTTAGCTGGGGGGGGGGGGGTGCATAAAAAGAGCAGTTAAGTTGAAGAGAGACAACAGTCTCAAAGACATACCAAGTACAGAACCAGCAGTGAAAGAACTTAGGCAGTGTACTAGAAGTCTTTAAAAAAGATATGAGAAAAATAACAGTATCTAAGTGAGTTCTTCATAGAAAGTATGGGCGATATGAACACTAAGATGGTTATGAGAGATCCAGAGTCCCCTTGCCTAGGGACAGTAAAGAAAGAAAGTGCAATTTAAATGTGAGGCTTAAATAGCCACTTGCAGTACAGTCCATCATGCCAGCAACCTGGGATCAGGAACAATCTCAGGTTGCTGGGGCTGGCTGGGGGGAGATATTGCACCTCCACATGACTGCTATCCTCTCCCAGGGAGGGAGGATCGCTGACTGCGCTGCACGACTGCCACCAGGTGGAGGCCTGGACTTGTCTTCTCTTCCAGGGAGGGAGGGAGGATCACTGACTGTATTGCATGACTGCCACCAGGTAGAAGCCTGGTGTTCGGATGGGAAGGGAGCAGCAAAGTATGGAGGGAGCTGTGGGACTCCATAGTGCATGCATGTCTCCACATGCATGTGCCAGCATGTGCACTACAGCTAAGGGGATGACAGGGTTGGTTAATGAAGTTGTGCCTGCTCTTCTCCAGCCCACACCATCTCACAGCTCAATCAATCAATTAAAATCTTTTTTTATCCAGGTGGGCATCATTGAGCAAGCTCATTTACAAGATAGACCAGGTTAAATCTGGGCCAGGATACAGTACATACAGAGGTATTTACAATAGGGATAAATAATACAAATATATACAGTTACTGCACTTAAGTACCCAGTGTTACAAAAGTTCATAACAATACAAGGTGCTCCAGCTCATGGGAGGAGCTGGAGCATCCACATATTTCAGAGGGAAGTGTAATCACACAGTTTTCCTAATTTTAACACTATGAGTAGAAAAATAAGGATACTAGCAGTCAGGCACATAGGTGATTATAGCTTTTTGATATATGTCACTGAGGAAAACAGATTGTAGTTTGGTTTAGGGAGAACACAGATGCAAGCTGAAGGAACCACTCGGTGACCAGAGCCAAAAATCACTTGCATTCCAATAGGGTAGCGGCTTGCAGTTCCTTCCTAGTTGAGGGTCCAGGCTTGGGGTCACAGGCGGTGGCTGAGGCAGCACGGACAACCCGATGCCCAAGATTCCCAAGCCTATGGGACGGGGACCCCATAGAGAGCCTGTCTTTGGCAGGGAAAAAAAGAGGAGGTCAGTGGGTGATTGCCGACCACGGGCAAGAGACGTCTGCACCAGTGGAGGAGCCCATCAGCAAGACAACCCAGAAGTGGATTCCTATAGTGCTTAGAGCCTGGCGTGAACACAACAATTTGGGAAAGGGTGTAATCACACAGATTCCCTCCATATAGAAACATAGAAACATAGAATTTGACGGCAGATAAGGACCGCTTGGCTCACCCAGTCTGCCGATTTCCAGACCTACTGGATAAGCTGCAGATCCTAGTTAACCAGTAGCCTACTCCTTCTTACCCCCACCCCCCAGAATTGCCTTATGACTGTCCCATGCATGCTTGAATTCCACCACTGATTTTGACTCCACAACTTCCTCCGGAAGGCCATTCCATGCATCCACAACCCTCTCTGTGAAAAATACTCTTTAAAATTACCTCTGAGCTGCCCCCCATCTTCAAATTTGCCTCTTGTTTTGAACACCTCTTTTTCAAAGATGCTACCTCTTGGACTTTGTTGATTCCTTGAGGTACTTGAAAGTTTCTATCATGTCCCACCACTCCCTCCTTTCCTCGAGGCTATACATATTAAGCTCCTGAAGCTCTCTTCATATGTCTTCCGTGCAGACCCTGCACCATTTTAGTTGCCCTCCTCTGGACAGCTTCCATCCTGTCTATGTCTTTATGGAGATTGGGTCTCCAGAACCTGCACAGTACTTCAGATGGGGTCTCACCAGCTGTCTGTACAGAGGGATAATAACTTCCTGTATTTCTACCATGGCGCTCCTCGCCTTATGCATCCCAGTAACCCCAGCCCTCCTTGCTGCCCTCTCACATTGCTTGCCCACCTTTAGGTCATCTGATATGACTACCCCCAGGTCCCTTTCCATTTTTGTTGTTGTTAGTATCTCACCCCCCATTGTGTACTCTTCCCCTGGGTTTTTGTTTCCCAGGTGCATTACCTTGCACTTCTTAGCATTGAATCTAAGCTGCCAAACATTTGACCATTCCTCTAACCTTGCCAAGTCCCTTCTCATCCTTTCCACCCCACCCTGTGCATCAACTCTGTTGCAGATCTTAGTGTCATCTGCAAAGAGACATACTTTTCCTTCCAGTCCTTCTGCAATGTCGCTCATAAAGACATTGAAGAGGACCGGTCCTAATACTGAACCTCATGTACCCCCACTAGTAACCTCCTTTCTTCTGAGTGGACTCCATTTACTATTACCTCTGTGTCCTATTCTCCAGCCAATTCTTTACCCAGGCTGTCATCTTGGGACCCACTCCCAGGCTGGCTAACTTGTATATTAATCTTTTGTGTGGGACTGTGTCAAATGCCTTGCTAAAGTCTAGGTAGGCTATGTCCACAGCCCCTCCTGATCTACTACTTTGGTCACCCAGTCAAAGAAATCTATCAGATTTGTCTGGCATGACCTTCCTGCTGTGAATCCATGCTGCCTAGGGTCCTGTGCCCCTCTGGCCTCTACATACTCGACAATTCTTTCCTTCAGAAGTGATTCCATCATTTTCCCTATCACTGAGGTTAAACTAACAGGTCTGTAGTTTCCTGCTTCTGCCTTGCTCCCACTTTTGTGAAGGGGAATCACATCTGCCCTCCTCCAGTCCTCGGGTACCACCCCATCATCCCATGATTTGTTAAAAAGGGTAGTCAGTGGTGTCACTAGTTCTACCCTTAGCTCTTTTAGAATTCTGGGATGAATCCCATCAGGTCTCATTTCTTTGTCCACCTTCAGTTTTAAGAGTTCTTTCAGAACCTTTCTTCTGTAAATGGGCTGGTATCAACTTCTGTATCCAGAGTGTTACTACTGTTTGTTTTATGTACCTCCCTCTTCATTTGTAAATACTGAGCAAAATATTTGTTTAGTATCTCTGCCTTTTCACAGCCTCCTCTGCCCACCCTCCTTCCCTTTATTAAGCCTCACTATCCTCTCCTTGGTCTTCCTTCACTCTTGATGTACCTATAAAAGGTTTTATCCCCTTCTTAACTGAGTTGGCTATCTTTTCTCGGTTTGGGCCTTTGCTGTTCTGACTGCCTTCCCAGCCTCCTTTTGCTTTAACTGATACAGTTCTCTGTCCTGCTCCTTCTGCGATTCCTTGTACTTCCTGAATGCTTTCTTTTTCTCTTGAACCTTCACTGCCACTTCCTTTGAGAACCATAGTGGTTTCTTACATCGTCTTGTTTTGTTTATTTGCTTCACACAAAGGCTCAGTTACCTCTGTGATGGCAGTTTTTATTATTCCCCATTTTTCTTCCACCCTCCTTCCTGCCCATTTGCTAGTGCATTCCTTAGGCACTCACCCATTTTGGCAAAGTCAGCCCTCCTAAAGTCCAGTACTTTTGTCTTTGTATGGCTTGACTCTATTGCTGTGTTTATTGTGAACCATACTATTCGATGGTCGCTAGTTTCCAGATGGCTACCCACTTCTACATCTGTGATCTCTCTCCATCTCCATTTGAGAGAATCAAGTCTAATATTGCTCCTCTCGAGTGGGCTCCAGTATTAGTTGTCTAGGCATGCCCTGTAGGGCATCTAGAATAACTGCACTCTTCGAAGTGGCAGCTGCAACTGCACTCCAGTTAACATCTGTCATATTCAGATCACCCATCAGCAATATCTCCCCTTTTTCTGCCATTCTAAGTATACTTTCTATCATTTCCCTGTCCATTTCCTCCCCCTGAGAAGGGGGTCTGTATACAACCCTTGTGCGTATTGTGGTGCCATTGCCTGTCTCCAAATTTACCCACAGTGCTTCTTATAATACTCTAACAGTAAAATACTCTAACAGTAAAATAAGGGTCTTGACAGGCACTCGATCAAGTGATGACAGCTTTTTTGAGCGTATTTCAGCAGGGAAATCAGACTGTATTTGTTTTTTGAGGGAAACACAGAAGCAGACCACAGGGACCAGTCGGAAGCCAGAGCCAAAAAAGTGCTCAATTCCGATCGGATAGCGGCTTTGCCATACTTTACTCAAGGACAGTCCGAGTTTGGGGTCTTGGTCGGCAGCTGAGGCAGCGCTGACCTTCTGGTAACAGCAAATCCCATGCTTATAGAACAGGTAGCCTCAGTGGGGCTTGACTTTGGTCAGGGAGTAAGTTCTGGGACAGGGGATGGAGTAAAGAGAATAGAGTGCAGATTCTGAGAGTGCAATGATGCAGTAGGACAAATTTATGTGCAGAGACAGTAAGGTATCTGGAGTCTTACAGTCACAATATCCATAAGAGGCTATGGGCCATTCAGGTTTTTATAGGCATCAGCATTTAGGTCATAAGTGGTTCACAGAACTAGGATCACCAGTGATTACAAGTGCTTTTAAATACAACAAAGCTCAGGGGCAGTAGCCTCAGCTTTGGTTAAAGATCAAGGGCTGGGGAAGCAATTACATGGCTCACACACATATTAAGTATATAAAGACTTAAAGGTATTCAAACTGCAGAGGCTGCCAGCTCTGGATTTGTGTACTGGGGGGGGGGCACCTCATGGCCCTGCCGTGGGGAGGGGAAATCCATGGGGACTCCTGCTAGCCAGAACATACATGTGCTGGTCGGCAGGATTGGGGACTTGACTGACAGTCACCCACCTGCAACCCATGGAGACTAACCTTTATGACACAATATGTATGAAGCATAAATGAAGCAAAATACCTGCAGTGATATTCCACTTCAGGAGTTAGCCACAGGGAATAACAGCTAATGGCTGCACAACAAGCTATCTTAAAGCCTACAGACAAGCCAGAGATGCCTAACTAGGAATATGGGGCTGCATTGCATATTTGGTGAAGAACTCAAGGGGCCATCATCAGTCAAAAGGAGTTGCTGGTACAAAACAACTTTATCCTAGTGTATTGACTGCCCCCCCCCCATGTATAGGGGTATATGGTGGCATCTCTCAGAGGATCATCTGCCTTATGCCATAGAAACTGCTATTTTCCACATTAGGAAAAGAAAGAAATCATCTGAGAGCACTTGTACAGAGTCAAGGGTGTTCTACACAATCAATTCAGAGAGCACAGGGAGCCCAGCTACACATTCTGTGAGAAATCCACTCATTAAAAAATCACTCTGGACTTGGTTTATATTAAACAGGTGTACTCACAACATTCGTGCCATACACCAAAGATGCTGCCCCAGCCTCTTACATTTCACACATGTGCACTTTCTCAATGATGGCATCATAGGGGCAGATTAAACTGTTTATAATCAGATGATTGAAGTGATAGTACATAATAACATCTATGACACCAAGTAAGCCACAACCAATAATACAACAAAAGATATATAAAAATCTATACCCATCATGACAAATATCTATACACTAATAACATTAGAAACATGCAGTCATATACGTGTAAAGACTGTCTCAAGTCAAAACACAGTGTTGGTTTTCAGTTTCAGTTCATTAACCAACTTTGTGTCTAAAGTCCATTATGTTGGACAAACACATACACATACTCATATTCTCATTTGTGGAGGTCATGTACAGACACCTGTGTTTGCAGGGGCATTAAACTTATGCAAAAAACATATTTTTTTTATTTATTTAAGTCTGGGA
This sequence comes from Neoceratodus forsteri, assembly GCA_016271365.2. Classification (NCBI taxonomy): domain Eukaryota; kingdom Metazoa; phylum Chordata; order Ceratodontiformes; family Ceratodontidae; genus Neoceratodus; species Neoceratodus forsteri. The sequence continues at coordinate 758,996,565 of CM057452.1, forward strand.
ATTACAATACCTTTGAGTCAGAGACTCATTTACAAAGGCTCCACATCAGAGGGTGCTCATACAGAAAATACAATATACAAAGGTTTTAGGCATGGAATACAAAATGGAAGTAAGGATATACATAATACAAAGTGAATATAATGGCAGTAAAATACAGACTTTGGCAGGAATCACAGCGACACACTAATTGCTACAGAACAAGAAATTTGAGGAAAAAATATTGAATGGCAGTAGGAAACTGTGAAAGCAATCCGAAAAGGACTATATTAAATACAGAGGATTAAGGAATAAAGATGGACAAAATGCAGGACATAAGAAAGGAAGTACTAGAATAGTCAGTGCACAAGGCAAGTAGGGAAAGTACTTGGCTAAGCAGAAATCATAGTTGACTTAGTCACCTGTAACAAGTAGAGGGGAGAAATGGGGGGGGGGGGTGGAGGCACCTGTCCAGGCTAGAGACAGTCACAGCTGTTGGTATCAAGTAGGTGCTGACAGAGTTTGGATTTAAAAGAACCTATCTTGAGTTCTGCCAGGACATCAGAAGGGAGGCCATTTAGCCAAACAGGTGCTCTATACATGAATGCCAGCTGCCCTTGAGTAGTTCTACAGAAAGGGACTTGGTATGAGGCTTTGGTGGAACTCCTCGTACCATGGGAGGGTAATGGTCTGAGTAAGGAGTTTCTGTGCTAAGGGAGGAGTGAGGCCAAGGCATATCTTTCTCGCCAATAGGCAGGACTGGTAGGTAAGCCTGCCTTTGAAGTCTAGCCAGCTAGTTTGGTCATAGAAGTCATAGGTGTGGGTGAGCCTGGCCGCACCTGTGACCAGACAGCAGGCTTTGTTTAGGGCAACCTTAATTCTATTAAATATAGTGTCAGTTGCAGAGCCATAGATGACAATCCCATAATCAATTATGGAAAGGACCGAGCTTGTTACTGCAAGATGAAGGGCATCAGTGGTCATAAAGTTCCTGTGCCTGTAGAGTATTCCACTTCTTGTGTTCACTGCTCTACAGATTAGGTTAACATGTTCATGATAGGACAGAGAGCAGTTGAGGGTTATCCTGAGATATCTGAAACCTGTAACTTGCTCCAGTGGTAGGTGGTGGCTGTTGAGGATGCTCAGGCACACCCCCTTATGGCCCACCTATGGTTAGGCGAGAACTGATCCAGAAGATGATCATACCTATTTTTGACTACTGTGATGTAGTCTACAGTGCTGTCCCCAAGTCCTCCCTAGCCAAACTGGATACCGTCTTCAACTTTTTCTGTTGCTTTGCTCTGGATGTCCACCCTCTCACTCATCATTGGGACCTCTATCGCTCGCTTGCCCTCCCTTCTCTGGGCAACTTACATCTCTCTCACTGCGCTAAATTCATCTCTAAATTCTAGTTCCACTCTCTCCCTTCTTACCTTTCTTCCTCCTTAACACTACCACCAACATCCCACCATTCGCTCAGATTCACTGATGCTTGCACCCTATCGATCCCTCGACGATCAACAATCATAGGTCAATCAGGGTTCTCACACCACCTCCCTAAAATCTGGAATGTGCTTCCCCCCAAATTCACCATTCCTCGTCCCCTGCATCCATTTCATCTGCCCTACTTAACTTCTGCTCCACTAACTATGCTTGTACGTAACTCCTCCATCCCTACTCTCTATTCTACCACCACCCAGTCAATAACTCCATGGCATTTAACAGCTCCTTATGTATTAGCTCTCATGACGGACCAGTTTTACAGTCCCTTGCTCTCTTTGACTGTATCTGTGACAAATCTGTTGTATCGACTTACTGTACCCTAGTTTTAACTGTATTATGTATGTGTGATTAACTGTTGTATTGGCTCTGTAACCAATTTTATCAATATTATGTATCCAGCATTCATATATGTATTTTGTACCTGTTATGGCAATTGTGTATGTATCCTTTCCCCATGTGTACCCCTCTCCCCCAGGACGTACCACATTTTTTTTAATAAATTACTCCCCAAACCTTCTCCTTCCATTTTATATACACTTATATCCAAATAATGAATTTGTTGTTTCTATTGACCATAAATTTAAGATTTTTATTTGCACTTTCCAGGTAACTCCAAAACTCATTTAGCTCTGCTTCTGTTCCATTCTGTCATCCAGGCATAGGTTAAGAAGCATAGAAAAACCAGGAGCAGTTATAAAATTCACAAGTAGTCAGTACAAGGAAAGCTACTATTTGAGGGCAGCTTCAAAATGGTGAAATGCAGTTTTATTTACTTCAGACTACATGCTCTAAAAGACAGAGAAGCAGCTAGAAAAATTGACTAATGCGATTAGGGAATTGGAGCAAAAAAGGTAAGAAACAAGGTCACTGTCATCAAGGTGCTGTTGGCACCATACAGAATTATAAATTACCTGGAGCACTGGGGTCAGGATAGCTAGTAGTTCTTTATGGGTGCAGGATCTGTGTTTACATAGAAACATAGACTTTGACGGCAGAAAAAGACCACTTGGCCCACCCAGTCTGCCCATTTCCCTACCTACTGGATAAGCTGCAGATTCTAGTTAACCAACAGCCTGCTTCCTGCAACCCCGCACTATAATTGCTTTGTGTCTGTCCCAAGCATGTTTGAATTCCCCCACTGTTTTAGACCCAACGACCTCCTCAGGAAGGCTGTTCCATGTATCCACCACTCTCTCCATGAAAAGAATTTCCTCACATTACCCCTGAGCCATCCCTCTATCTTCAAACTGTGCCCCTTGTTCTTACACATCTCTTTTCTGAAAGATGCTACCCTCCTGGACTTTGTTGATTCCCTTGAGGTACTTGAACATTTCTATCATGTCCCCCTGTCCCTCCTTTCATCAAGGATTGTACATATTAAGCTCTCTCAGTCTCTCTTTTATATGGTTTCTGATGTAGACCCTGCACCATTTTAGTTGCCCTCCTCTGGACTGCTTCCATCCTGTCTATGTCGTTGAGTAGATGAGGTCTCCAAAACTGCACACAGTACTCCAGATGGGGTCTCACCAACTGTCTGTATAGAGGGATGATCACTTCCCTTTTTCTACTTGTGATGCCCCTTCCTATGCATCCCAGTATCCCTCTGGCTCTCCTTACTGACTTCTCACATTGCTTACCCACCTTTAGGTCATCTGATATGACTACTCCCAGGTCCCTTTCCATTTTTGTTGTTGTTAGTACCTCCCCTGCTATTGTGTACTCTTCTCCTGGGTTTTTGTTTCCCAGGTGCATTACTTTGCACTTCTTTGCATTGAATCTAACTTGCCATATGTCTGACCATTCCTCCAACCTTGCCAAGTCCCTTCTCATCTTTTCTACCCCTCTTGTGTATCAACTCTGTTACAGATCTTTGTGTCATCTGCAAAGAGGCATACCTTTCCCTCCAGACCCTCTGCAATGTCACTTATAAAGATGTTAAAGAGGATTGGACCCAGTACTGAACCCTGAGGTACTCCACTAGTAACCCCTTTCTTGAATGTTTCATTCACTGTACCTTCTGTGTCCTGTTGTGCAGCCAGTTCGCTACACAGGCTACCACCCTGGGACCCACTCCCAGGCTGGCTAACTTGATTATTAATCTTTTGTGCGGGACTGTGTCAAATGCCTTGCTAAAGTCTAGGTAGGCCATATCCACAGCCCCTCCCTGGTCTATTACTTTGGTCACCCAGTCAAAGAAATCAATTAGATTAGTCTGACATGACCTTCCTGCTGTAAATCCATGTTGCTTTGGGTCCTGTGCCCCGCTGGCTCTAGGTGCTCAACAATTCTTTCTTTCAGAAGTGATTCCATCATTTTCCCTACCACTGAGGTCAAACTTACAGGTCTGTAGTTTCCTGCTTCTGCCTTGCTCCTGCTTTTGTAAAGGGGAATCACATCTGCCCTCCTCCAGTCCTCAGGTACCACCCCATCCTGCCATGATTTGTTAAAAAGTGTGGTCAGTGGTGTCACTAGGTCCCCCCTTAGTTCTTTTAGGATTCTGGGGTGAATCCCATCAGGCCCCATTGCTTTGTCCACCTTGAGTTTTAGGAGTTCTTTCAGGACTCTTTCTTCTGTGAATGGACTGGTATCAACCCCCCTACCCAGAGTGCTTCTATTGTCTGGTTTAGGTAATTGCTCCTCATCTTCTTTTGTGAATACTGAGCAAAAGTATTTGTTCAGTATCTCTGTCTTTTCACTGTCTCCCTCTGCCCATCTCCCCTCTCCTTTATTAATCTTCACTATCGCTCCCTTAACCTTTCTATGCTCCCTAATGTACCTATAAAAGGTTTTATCCCCCTTTTTGACCGAGTTGGCTATTTTTTCCTGGGTTTGTGCCTTTGCTATTCTGACTGCCTTTCCTACTTCTTTCTGCTTTAATTGATACAGTTCCCTGTCGTGCTCCCTCTGTGATTCCTTATACTTTTGAATGCAGCCTTTTCTCCTTAACCTTCCCTGCCACCTCTTTGAGAACCATAGTGGTTTTTACTCACTTTGTTTTCTTTATTTGTTTTACACAAGACTTGTTGCCTCTATGATGGCAGTTTTGATTTTCTCCATTGTTCTTCCACCCTCCTATTTGGCCATTTGCTAGTGCATTCTTCAGGTGTTCACCCATTTTGCCAAAGTCAGCCCTTCTAAAGTCCAGATCCTTGTTTTTGTATGGCTTATCTCCATGGTTGTGCTCATTGTGAAGCACACTGTGCAGTGTCGCTTGTTCCCAGATGTCTACTGACTTCTAAATTTGTGATCCTCTCTCCATTTGAGAGTACCAGGTCTAGTATTGCTCCCTCCCGAGTGGGTTCCAGCACTAGCTGTCTAAGGTCTGCCCCCTGCAGGGCATCGAGAATGACCCTGCTCTTGGATGTGGCTGCAGTACATGTCCTCCAGTTAACATCTGGCATATTCAGGTCCCCCATCAACAGTATCTCCCCTTTTTCAGCCATTTTGAGAATGTCCTCTATCATTTTCTTGTCCATTTCTTCCCCTTGAGACGGGGGTCTGTGTACAACCCCTGTGCGGATTGCGATGCCATTCCCCATCTCCAAGGTAACCCAGAGTGCCTCTTGTCCTCCCCCTTTACTTTTTAGTTCTGTAGCTTTGATCCCTTCCCTTATGTATAGAGCTACTCCACCTCCTCTTTTGCCTTCCCTGTCCCTTCTGTAGATTGTGTACCCTGGTATGTTGACATCCCATTCATGGTTCTCGGTGTACCATGTTTCTGTGACTGCCACAATATCCAATTGTTCATCTTCCATCAAAGCTACTAGCTCAGAAAGCTTGTTTCCCAGACTACGGGCATTAGTAGTCATTGCCCTCCATTTAATGTTGGCTTGATCCTTTTTCCCCCATCCCTGCTCTTATTGCTCTTATCTATTTTACCATTTACCCCCATCCTGCCCTGTGTTGAGCTCTGTACCTCAGTGTTTACCCTACTACCTGCCCTGTTTTGTGGGGGGAGGCTTGACTTTTCCTGCCTTTTATCAGTACCTCCCCTTATCTAGTTTAAAAAGCTTGCCAAGGAGCATTTAAACCTGTCACCTAGGAGCTTGGTCCTCTTTGTGGACAAATGCAGACCCGTCATACCAGTATAGACCTTTATTTCTCCAGTTGGACCCCCAGTCCCCAATGAAGCCAAAGCCTTGTGCTCTGCACCAGTTTTGCAACCATTCATTAAACTGCATGGTGTGCAGTACCCTAGCCTCATTCCTGCCATGGACTGGTAGCACCTCTGAGAAGGTTACTGTGCTTGCTACCCGTCTGAGGCCCCTCCCCAACTCCACAAATTCATTCTGCACTACACTGATCTCATGCTTAGCTAGGTCATTTGTCCCAAGGTGGACAATGATATCTAGTTCTCTCTCCTGTGATGCTGCTTCTACAATTGTGAGGATTCGCTTCTTGTCCCTCCAAGCCATGGCACCAGGCAGGCAGTTTACTTCCTTCTCTCCCTTCCCCAGTTCTACCCCCCTAACAATTGAGTCCCCTATCAGTAGCTGTTTCCTTCCCCTGTGGTGTCCCTTGCCACCCTTTTGTGGGTCTCCCTTGTGGATGTCCTCAGCATTCTTCTGGGTCTCCACTGAGGGTGCCATCATAGAGGAACCTTGCTCTGCCAGAATGGCATCTGATTAGACAGCAGACAGAGGCTGCGGAAAAATGTGTGCCTTTTCAGCACTGGGTTGGTTTGTTAGCAGTTAGTTATGAAGGGTAAGTATCTCATGCCCCTACCTAGCTTTCACAGGATTATAAATGGATAAAAGGTTTGGAAGGGAGGGCATCCCCACTGCTTCTCTTCTTCTGCTGTCCCTCTCTGTGCCACCTTACTTCATTGCCACCGCTTGCTCTTCAGAGGACTCTAGACATTCCCGGATGTTTGTCTAAATGGCGATGGAGTTCTGCAAAGTGACTTCAAGGCTTGGACCAGCCCTCAGCAGCAGGAGTGGCAGGTCCTGACCCTGGATGGCTATGTTTGTTACCACTGTCAGTGGCAAATTGATACTGGGCTTTGTTTGTTAACACTGCTAGTGACATGAGTCCTGCTGGTATATATGCAGAGGAGCACTCAAGAGAAAGTCCCACCAAGTGGCTTCAAGTTAATGATGATACTGCCAGTGTGTGAAGCAGTGAGTGAGTAGCACTAGAGACAAAGTGCCACTGAGCAGCTTCAGTTAATTTTTGCATTATGGGTGTGTGTAAGGGGACACCAGGGAGAAAATGGCACAGAGTATCTTGTAGTCAGAGCCTAGTAGGGCTGTTTGTTCTTGGCCTATGCTGCAGCTGCCACAATACACAGTCAATCCCTGCTGGGCCTGAAGCACTGCCAAGTTTGGTGTTCAGTGTGATGTCCAATTGTCAGCTCCCCTTTTTCAAGGGGGGGCTTACTATAGCATTTCCCCTCTCCCTCTGGTTAGGCCATTAATTGTTGCTCAGCTTGGGCCCGCCTCTGGGCATGTCCCCCCTAGCTGCTATAAAAAGGAGGGGGGGTTGTAGATAAAGGAAGCTGGTGGGAAGATCTGGTGCAAGTGGGGCTGGGAGTCCAAGCCCTGGTCTGGGAGTGGCGGTCCTTGTTTCTGTGACATTGGTTCCATGTACGGGTGTTCAGGGGTGGTGTTCAAAGGCAAGCGACTGAGGAATGGGGTCCCATGGGAGTTTGGGAGCTGTAATCCTGGAAGGAAGAAGAACTGAGCCCGCCTTATGTTCCACGCACTCATGTGGACCTAGGGGCCAGTTCTGTTTGGAGTGAGTTGGCAGTGGGACACCGCAGTAGTGGCAGTGCTGCGGCATTGCTTCAGTGGCAGTGTCAGGGCCTTTGGGAGCTGTACCCAGTGTGGCATGCTGCCGGGGGTAGAATGGTGGCCTGCAGGGATCTTGCATTATTGGACCTGCCATGCCCGTGTCTGGGGCAGGTTCTGATTTAGGCCCAAAAGTGCAGGAAGACAGTGTAACTGAAGGAGAGAGCTGTGCTCTCTTGTATGATATCTCCCTGGTAGTTTAGTGGAGGCTGTGAGGCCCGGGGGATGGTTCTGGGGTGCCTGTCTTCTGGCTGCATCTTGTAAAAGGCTTTGGTTCAGCTGTTGGGTCTTTATACCATCCCCGGGGCAGTGGTTTTTTTGGCATTCACCAAGTCCTAAAGCCTGAGCCTCTTCAGCTCTGAAGAAGCGTGGAGCCTGTCCCAGCTTTATTTCTGTCACCTTTGTGGGACAAAAAATGCAGTTTGGAGCTGTTTATTCTGCCACATGTGTATCAGTAATCTTTGCTGTCGTTTTCCAGTCCAGCCCTAATTTATTTATTAATTAATTAAATCTGTCTTTTGATTTTCCCCACTGTTGTGTTGGCTGCATTATTGTGTTTCTTCTAGTTAACCATTTTGGCCCCTTCAGTGTTATTCCAGTGCCCCTCCTGTTGCTGCAAGACTTTCCAGTACATTCTCCAGGTATCATCATTGTGGAGACCTTCCTTCCCCATTTATGAGTTCTGCTGGCAAGGTAAGACCTTTTAATTTATTACAGTTGGATCTCTGGGATTGAATCTGTATTTGTGCCACCTCTGACTCACCTTTAACATCAGGACCCCTAGATACAGGGGCTGGAGGTAGGGATACAAATGTGGGAGCTTGTCCTGGATTTAAATTTTGCTATAAAGTGACCAGATGGTGCTGATTGGGGCTACCAGTCTATGGGATATGGGTATTTTGGCACTGTGTCATGGCTGAGCATCACCATTTTAGCCTCTGTCTGCACCGACTTCTGGTCCTACTTCATTGCAGCTGTAGATGCCTAATAGTGTTGGTGGTACAGTCAGGTGGGGTGGGAGGAGGCTCCTGATTGGCTGGTGTACATCAGCTTGATGAGGGAGCATGCAGGACAAGTGCCATTTTCTCCTCGAATGTCTGAAGGTATACTATATTCAGACAGGGCAGAGAAAGTTCCCTCTGATGAGCCCCAAGCCATCATTTCAGCCTCTTTGCTATCCTGGCTGTGATCATCAGCAGGGAGAGGAGAGGTGTATGCACTGTAATTATCAAGTAAAGGGAATGATCTGGTTGCCTCTGTGCTCTGTTTGTACTAGAGGGCCTTCTGCAAGACTGTTCGAAGGTACCCCCTACTCAGTTGCCTGGCCGTAACCATCAGCTGTGGGCACAGCTTTGTTGGTATCCCAGGGGAACCTGGAGCTATATGAAGAGCCAAAGCCATCCGCCCCCCCCGTGGAGCCTAGTCTGGGGTCTCCTGAGGTTATAGTGGAGGCCGGGGGGGAGGAGGACACTATTGAGGGTGCTGTGGGGCATAGCCATCTGACCAGTCCTTCGCACCCGCCACCTGTTGGCTATCCCACTGACAGAGGGACAGGTAGGGAATGTAGAGTTACAACTCGCGATCCCCCAGGGCCCAGGGGTTGTCCATGAGTTCCTTACCTGGCAATGGTGGTTCTTCAGGTACCCCATGTGATGAGGTCTCCGGCAAAATCCCCCAAGCCATTCGGAGGGGGGGAACAGGAGGATGAGATTGTGTGGGAGGTGCCAGCTGCACTGTCCTCCATATGATTTTCTTTCCTGTTATGCAGGATCACAAGTCTCCAGATACTTGAAATGCCCACTCTCTGATTCTTTGCCACAGCCACTAGTTACAGGTGTAGACCTCCTAGGTCACTTTCTGCACTCCCAATGTATTATGGTAGTAACTGTGACACTTTAGCACTGAGTGTGTGTTTGCCCGGTGAGCAGGTGCACAAGTAATTCACTCAAGGAAATGCACTCACAGCAGAAATGCATGAACACAAAGAGACAATGGGTGCTGCTCACAGTGCAAAAGCATGTCAGTATCCTCAGCAGATGAAACAGGAATGGGTGATTATATAAAAAAATTATTATAAATAGTAATATTAGCTGTCAATCACTTTGATTGCAAAGTACAATAGCTGCTTTAAGCCAGTGAGAGGGCTTGCTGCTCATGCTACAGCAGGTATACCATCAACAGAGCGCGTAAAATGCGATTCTGTGTTTTGGGTGCCATCGAGAGTGTGTGAGTGATATGAGCATGAGGAATTTCCCAGCATGTTGTACTGTGAGCGTGCCACAGCTGCTACAATAGACTTTGCATTGTGAAGAACTCTGTAGCATTTTGTTTCTTCTGTACTATGCTTTCTGTCACTCTATAGTAAACTCGGGATATAGCTCCTAAAATTGTTTTGTTCTTGCCTTTTGCTCACTTTCACTGTTTGGGGCTGTTACTGTATTGGTCTGCTGCTCCCCCATAAGTGGTGGGTGGAGGTAATTATATATATTTAAGGGGGGTGTGGAGCTCCCAACATAAGCACGTTCGGATGACAGACTTGTTGTGGTGTTCACTGATGTGCATAGCAATTGATGTGCTTCTACACAGGGGCTTGATTGGGTGGAATATGCGATGAGTTTGTGTGCCGGCTGAACTGGATGCCAGTGTTCTAACTGCCCCCCCCTACATATGGGGGTTCCCTAAAAGTCTTCCTCAAGCTTGCCTAAATGCTCACTGCCAGGCCAGTGTCCTGCGTTTTAGCAGTTTAAATGTGATTGACAGAGACTGCCTATACAGCCTCTGTGTACTGCCTCTTTAAGAGCTGCCTGGATTGCAGTCATAAGTAATCTGAGAGGGAGCTCTGTTGAAATAAGTAACTATTTGCTGAAAATCCTTTAGAGTGATAATGATAATGCAGTTTGTCTAACCTGCCTTCTTTGCATCAAGGACTGTTTTGTTTATCTCCACTATCTTGGTCCTGGACTGCAAATTGGACCAATCAGTACTGGTGGGACCTAAAATGGAGTGATCATATAAAAAAAATTAGTATAAATAGTAAAATTAGCTGTCAATCACTTTGATTGCAGAGTACAATAGCTGCTTTAAGCCAGTGAGAGGGCTTGCTGCTCATGCTGCAGCAGGTATACCTTCAACAGAGCTGTCTGGAGTCAAAATCTGTAGGAATTGTAGTTTTGGGCTTGCTGTGCCTTTTTGCACCTGAAGGGGGAGCCTTTGTTGTGACTGACAGGAGGATCAGCCAACCAAACCTTTTGGATCTTGGGGAATTTCCCAGCCTGCTGCAGCTAGTTTCAGTTTTGAGCTGAGAAGTGAAGAAGTAACAGCTCAAGTAATTTTGAGCAGCAGTTCTGTGTAGTTTTGCATGGGAGAACTGTGTATTGGCTGAGTTTTGGCCTGCCTGTCTGCCTTCTGTCCCTGAGAGAGAGATAAAATAGAGATTATTCAGACTGAATCCGAGTTGTGAGGACTATTTAGGCCACTGGACCGTGACCAGGCTTTAACCTGAAGAAGACCGAAGATTTCCAGCTGTTTTTGAATCTCCGGTTTGTGCAGAGACTTTGCGATCATGACTGGACAGCGGTTTGCCTGGTACAGTAGAATTTCCTTATATGTAAATGTGCTGTGTATTGAAAGTGGGTCATGATTTGGTTCCCCACCGTGTGAGCTGTGTTCTGCTTGCTGGAAGCTTTATCCAGCCTAATCGGACTGAATCCGCATTCATCTCCATTCGGTCTGGGCCATGCCACACTGGCCCTGCCAGACTACTCCACTGCACAGAGAAAGCCACCGACAAAAGACCTGCCTGGGGATCAGCCCCCTGCTCCATGCTTGAACAAGAACTATGCCTCAGTGAATCGTGTGGGCCCTGCTTCTCCTGGCACTCCAGATTAACCACCTACTGTCTCGATTTTCGTCCAGCCTGTGTCCAGTCTTGGGGTATTGTGAGTAATCATCAGGGTAGCTCCATGCAACAATAGCCTAATCTAAAAGTGTGTCATATGATTGTCTTGTTGTTTTCTTTTCATGAACTGAGCCCTCCGGCTTTGGATTACAAATAGTGTGTGTTGTGCATGTTGTTTTCTTCCATCACAGGGCCCCAACCTGCTGCAACATTCCTGGCTAGCCCACCATTCTCCATCTGGGTTCCCAGAGTGTGTGACTGTTTATGGACCCTGAAGTGCATGCATAACTGTTTGATTGATAGAGCCTTTAAGCAAATTAACCTGATTATGCCCCTCTCTTGTTCAAGCCCCTTAAATAAATCAGATCTAACTCCTTTTTGCATTTACCTTGACTGTGGTTCCAGTTTGTGTAAGAGTACTGTACTGCTGTTATTTGCTGTGTATAACCTTGTTTTACAGGGGGTCCCCAGGGCCGGGCCAGAGGAAAGCCCTGGTGGTAAGTGCAAACAGTGTGGGTACTTGTGTGGTGTATCGGGGTATTGTGAAAGTGATTATTGTGTATTGTTCTGGCCACTAGTAAGGAAAGAGGGGGGTTACAGTGTCCCAGAGGGCTATGCCCAGGTTAGCTTGACCACTACCAACCCTGACCTCTGGGTGGAGGCACCTGTTTCAGAACTCAGGCCCCTTAACCTGCTACTAGCCAAGCAGGCAGAGGTAGTAGCCCTTGGGATAGCGCCACCTAGGTGTTACATTTTGGAGGCTCACCACTGGGATTTTATGCCTTCTAGTGGCCAAAAATTATAAATTATTGTTTAAGAATGATGGCTGCCCCAGTAGAAATGGCTGTATACCAGTTGGTGGGGTGGTGTACTGGGCAGGTGATTGAACTCCAAAATGCTCTATTTATACTGGATATTCCCCTGGGTACCAGTAAAGACACTGTAGAGGCAGTACTCTCCAAAGTTGAATGTTTAAAAACCCTGTGGTGGTGGATCGACAGGCTGATTTGATTGCCCAAACTTTCATAGCCTTGGTAGAGTGTAGTGACCTCATGGACAGCTCTAAAGTGCCACAGACTATTGCCCCAGAAGGGGTTCCAACTGCCTGGAGAGTGATAACAAAAGACAGTAAAGACCCCATGGAGGATGAGCTCCCACCATTTTCTGAGACTTTTGAGGAGAAATTTGCTAAGCTGTTGCTGGAGGAAGGGAAAACCATAGAGTACTTTAAGAAACTATTCCTGCCACCTGGGGTGTTCCTTCCCCAACACCCCCTCCCACTCCAGCACCTGTTACTGCCCTGCCTTCTGTTCCTATGCCAATGCTGGCCTTTATATCTGTACCTGCCATTAGTCACAACTCCTACCGAAGGCTGAGAATCTTCTCAGGCACCCTCCCCACCTCCCAGGGGGAGGATGACTGGGAGACCTGGATAGACTATGTTGCCCCTCTATTACTTGAATGCAATGCTCAGAAGCAGAGAAATGAAAGAGGTTGAGTGAGAGCCTCCAAGGTCCTGCCCTGGCTACCATCCATGCCAAGTGGGCCAATAACCCCAAAGCAACTGCACAGGACTATCTTGATGCATTGGAAAATGTGTATGGGAGTCCAGATTCAGATGAGGATCTGTAGTGGAGAGAAAGAAACGCTCAGCAGTACCCAGGGGAGCCATTGTCTGTGTATGTACCTCGGCTTGAAAAGCTGCTGCAAGAGTGCCTCAGAAAGGGTAGTTTGCCATCAAATGAATTAGATTGAACTAGGCTGCCCCAGATCCTTATGTCTGCTCCATTTTCAGAATTGTTACTGCTTCAGTTGTGCCTTGCCACCCGACTGTAATTGCCCCCTCCTATGAGGAACTAATGAAAGAAATTCGAGGGGTTGAGCAAAGGCGACCCCATGGGGGAATTGCACCCATATCTGCTGCTGCTGCTGCACAAGTGAGCGAGAGTATCAGTCAAGTGAGGCTCAGGGGCAAAAGTCGGCACTTAACGAGCACTCTGAGAATGCAAAGGGCATCCCCCCCTGGGCCCAGCATTGGAAAGATGAGCTACTAAAGGAAGTCCGAGAATTGAAGACGGGTGCCTCTGTAAGGGTTTCCTCCAGGGAACAAGATTCTGGTTCCTTTCAGGATGTGACTGCCATGGGGTTGGGGGTGCACCTTCAGGCATCCGCTACCGAGGGTGGCTCCAAGGCTGAGATCACCAGATTGACTGCCACTCTAACGGAACTGTTAAGACATGTTGCACCACTTTCACTACTGCAAGCAGATACTAAACCTCAGTCTCTTATGAATGCTTCAGTTCCTCATACAATGTTCTCTCCCAAGATGAGCCAGGAGTCTATCATTTGTCACAACTGTGGAAAGGATGGCCATATGAAAAGAGAATGCCGGTCTCAGAAGGACTTAGAAAGAGTAGTAAACAGACTCCAAGGTGAGCTCCGAAAAGCAAATCAGTGGCCAAGGGGTGCCCAAAATGACCACAGTGAGGGTTCGAGAAACCCTAACTCAAATTTCTTTGTGGCTAAATTGTCTGTCCAGGCCTCTGCTACTGCCTCTCCAGACTGGTCCAAAATAGTGGGCCCTTCAATGGAGACTATGGTGACTGTGAATGGTATTCATACTCGGGCTGTGCTTGACAGTGGGATGCAATTGACCATTGTATTCCAGGACTGGTATGACAAACACTTACCTGATATGCCTTTGCAATCCCCGGAAGGCCTACTTGTGTGGGTCCTGAGCGACAAGTTTTATCTCTACCTAGGGTATGCCTGCCTCTGGTTGTCTTTTCCTGCAACTGTAACAGGTGTAAAGGATCAAGTAGAGACATTGGCCCTAGTGTGTCCCCCCACTGGACTATATAATGGGGTTCCCCATTAATTGGGACAAACGCCCATATGTTTGGGAGACTGGTGCAACTCTGTCACGAGAAACAAGGGCGACAGACTGGGAGGGCCCTGAGAATTCTGGCTCTCATCAAGAGGGTCTATGATTTGCAACAGAAACCTGAGGAAGTAGACCAGGATGAACCAGTGGGGATAGTGTGGAAGAAGGATCCCGATTCAGTGGTACTGACCCCTAACACCCAGTGTACCATTCAAGGGGAGGTCCTCCTCCGGAAAGATGTCAAGAACAAAATACTGATGTTGGATGTGCTAGGGGATGGAAAATTGCCAGAAGGATTATTGGTCAAGACCAGCTTCTTGCCTGCTTGTGCCCATGTCTATGCATGATGCGTGATGGTCCAGATTCACAATGTGTCAGATCAGGAGAGCCGGGTGAACAGAGGGTGCACCCTAGCTATGGTACACAGTGCAGACACTGCAGTATTGCCCAGCAACAAGCAAGCTGGTGAGAAGGAGAGAGTGACCCCAGACTTGTTTAACTTTGGTGATTCCCTATTGCCAGCTGAATGGAAGGCTAGAATTAGCAAGAGACTTACCCAGAGAGACCAAGTGTTTTCATTGAAGGAATGGGATGTTGGATGTGTCCAGGGTGCGGAGCATCACGTACGCCTGCATGATGAACATCCATTTTGAGAGTGTCCTGACTCCTAGCCCCGACAGACATAGATGATGTGAGAAGACACCTGCAGGAAATGCTCACTGCTGGCATGATACAAGAATCCAGGAGCCCATACGCCTCTCCCAATGTGGTTGTGCATAAGAAAAATGGATCTGTGAGGATGTGTGTTGATTATCGAATCCTGAACTGGCGGCCCATCCCAGACCAATACACTATGCCTCGTATACAAGATGCCCTGGACTGCTTGAATGGGAGCAAATGGTTCTTGGTGTTGGATCTTCACAGCAGATACTACCAGATCCCAATGGCCCTGGAAGACCATGAGAAAACAGCCTTCATCTGTCCATTGGTGTTCTACGAGTTTCTGAGGATGCCACAGGAGATATCGGGTGCCCGGCCAACTTTCAGCGACTGATGGAACATGCAGTGGGAGATATGAATTTGCTGTAATGCCTGGTGTACTTGGACGATGTCATTGTGTTTGGGAGCACCTTAAAGGAGCATGAGAACTGACTGTTTAAAGTCCTAGACTGACTGGAAGACTTCAACCTCAAGCTGTCCATTGACAAATGCCAGTTGTTCCAAACCTCCATGAAGTATGTGGGGCACATAGTATCTACAAAAGGGATAGACACTGATCCCAGTAAATTTAAAGCACTAACTACTTGGCCCCAGCCCCATAATCTGAAAGAACTACAATGTTTCCTGGAGTTCTGTGGCTACTACCGCAGGTTTATAAAAGGCTATTCCAAGGTGATTCACCCACTCTTGAACCTTACCCAGAGTTACCCTCCTTCCAATTGTAACTAAAAAAAAGGGTCCGTTAAAAAAACAGAAAAAGTATACTTCCACCCAGGTGAACTCTTCGGGCCCCACTGGATGCCCAACTGTGAAGCAGCCTTCCATGAGATCATATACCAGCATGCCCATGCCCCCATCCTCGCCTATGCTGACCCTACCAAGCCCTATGTGCTGCATACAGATGCTAGTCTGCAGGGTCTAGGAGCAGTGCTGTATCAAGACCATGAGGATGGCCTAAGACCAGTAGCTTTCACCAGTAGGAGCTTGATCCAGTCCGAACGAAACTACCCTGTGCATAAGTTGGTGTTCCTTGCACTAAAATGGGCCACCGTTAACCAGTTTCATGAATACCTCTATGGGGCAAAGATATTGGTGAAGACTGACAATAACCCATTGACCTATGTACAGACGTCAGCTAAGTTAGGGGCCACTGGGCACCAGTGGCTTTCTGCATTATCAACTTATGATTATGCTGTTGAATACAGACCGGGCCTGAACCATATTGATGCTGATGCCCTATCATGAAGGCCCACTTCCAAGAGTGATTGGGTCAGGCTGTCTGACCCTGACATTTGAGCATTGTGCCAAAAGTTTAATAGAGATGAACAGATGTCTGAGGACACAGTGGACTGTTTAGTAGATTGCTTGGGCCCTTCTGACACCTGCATACCAGCTGCTTATTGCCACTTCTCTGATCTAAATATTAGTGTACTACCTCAGTTTGACAATGACAGCATTCAGTGGGCTCAATCCCAAGATCCTATGATTCAGCCAGCACTTGATGCCCTGCATGCAGGGAAAGATGAGTCTGAGTTATGTTCCACTGACTTGCGAACTGCTTTATTGTTTAAAGAAGGCCCCGGATTGAAGTTTCTCAATCAGTTGTTTAATAGACAAACAGTAGATCATAGTGGCAAAGTAGACAACCAACAATTGGTCCTGCCCACAGCATTTAAAGATTTGGTACTGAGGTCCCTCCACAATCACGTGGGGCACCTCGGTATTGACAGAACCCTTGACCTGGTACAATCTCACTTCTACTGGCCCAAAATGGGGGCTGATGTTGAGCACCATGTAAAAACTTCTAGTCGCTGCCTCCCAGAGGGAAGTGGAAGTGTTCAAACAGTCACTATATGGTGTTATTTCAGTGTTACAGTAGCAGCGTACACTTCCTGCACACTTCATTCCATAGTGCAGTCCATCAGTGTTTAATTAGTGCATCTGCAGGTCTCTGTTGGTGTGCATGCAGTGCTGACATAGTGTGTGCAAATTATGTTAATTAGCACTGCAATTACATTGTAAAAGTACTGCAATTAGAAGTGTTTTGTCATCAACACTGCCTGAAGCAGTGTTGGTGTAGCAATACTGGCTGAAGCAGTGTTGTGTCAGCAACACTGCCTGAAGCAGTGTTGCATTGCTTTTCAGTGTGTGCGAATTATGTTAATTAGCACTGCAATCTCACTGCAAAAGTACCACAATTAGCAGTGTTTTGTCATCAACACTGCCTGAAGCAGTATTGCATTTCTTTTTCAGTGCGTGCGAATTATGTTAATTAGCACTGCATCAACACCTGTAGTGCACTTCAGTGTACAGTGTGGTTTTAGTAGCACTCCTGTCAGCAGTGTTTCAGTACTGTTTCAGTGTATTAGGCTGCATTAAAGATGGCGTCGCATAAAATTCAACAAAAACGCAAGTATTCGTCATAATAAGAATTAGCAATTAGAATTGATATGAATTATCAAGTTTCACCATTTCTTGCATGTTAATCATGGGCAGAAATTTGTTGTACGTCCATCAGCTTGCCTGTGCTGATTTGATAGCTATTACTCAGACACATAAACAAGCTTGAAAATGTGCACAGGACACAATGCTGTTGTATGGTTACCATTGGTCCAAATCACGGGAAAGTCCATATTTGTGTAGCTATATTCTGCATGAAAAATATTACATATCCTATAATAGAAACAACATTTACTGAATGTTTCAAAAACCAAATACCTTTAAACACCATAAACTGTACCATGGCCTGCAGTGTGTGCAGTATTGTAAGCAGCATTCCCTTCGGCCATCTATCCTGCCCTTGTCTATGCACAATATCTGCTTTTGCTGCTCCTTTACACAGAAAGTTAGTAGGGAAGGCAGTACAGCACAGTGGTTTAAGGCTCTGAGTTGCAAACTTGGAGACCTGGGTTTGAATCCCACAGCCCACACTTACATACTGTGAGACCATGAGCAAGTCACTTAGCTTCCTTATGCTCCCAGGTCACACCAGTAAACAAGCTTTCAGCTTAGTGTGTCTCTCCTCCTGGTTAATAAAAAACAAATAATAACCATGGCGAGATAGTCCATAGGAACGGTTTACCAGCGCTGCTGAACCGCTTGTAAGCGCATGCTCAGATGAACAGGACTGCTCCAGCTGATCATCAGCATGTATACTTGCGGCTAGGAGTTGTTAACCGGTAACTACTTACCCGGTAATGCTAGCATGCATGTAAACGAAGTGAATGGGTCCGAATAAGCAGTATCACCCAGTTGAGAGGAGCCCTCAGTTCAACATAACATCACCTTTTGCTCTGAAATACACTGTAAGGTGTCTTCACACCTGTGGGGGTGTTTACTGCTAATAATTTAATAAGTCATATGACTCCAGTTCAAGTTCCCCAAAGTTGAGACACCAAAAATTATAGATACACCTCTTCAAAAATGTGGGCTCCATAAGTAGCTGAAACTTTAATTAAAATGATGCATATAGCTACCTTTTTAGGGTCTTACCCCCCAGTGACTCCTCCGTCACTGTATTAGTGTTCTTGTGAAGCTTAAGAGATGAGACTAACACAATTAAACTTGCGAAAACCTTGTAATCTGTCATAAAATGGGAATCTAGGAGTCTAAATCTCTCCTGCAATTTCTCACAGTCCGCCTCATTCTCCTTACTTCAGTTTGTTTTTTAAGGTTTTCTTTAACCTGGGACTTTGCCTTTATGACTCCCTTTCCAGCTCCAAAAAGTGACTACTGCTATGCAGTACCTTTTCTCAGACAAAAGTACCAAAAAGTGGTATAATTGGCCAGGGTATCCTATTTTCCTCTCCCAGGCATTCAATTATGATAAATCTTCTTTACGTGTGACAACTCTCCAGCATTTAATATGGATCCCACCTAAACAGTGGCTTATCTTTCAGCACGGTGACTAACACTCCGCAACCAGAAAAACTCTCACAGCTGAGCTGAGAAGCATTTCAGCCTTTTAAACACAACTCCACACTGTCAGGAAAGCTTTTAACAAATATATGGTGCCTGAACAAAACAAAAGCTCCACTTGAGTGGCTCATAACCTGAGCAAAGAAAAAATCTGTTGCAGGTAAAATACTTACAAAACCGACAAGCAGCGTGCTACATGCACTTAGAACTACATAGTGTCCATAAGCGTAGTAGCACTTAACTTCACTATAAGCAGAGTGCAATTTAAACATTTGTTCTATTCACCAGTGTAAAATAAATAAAAAAATGCAGCTTTTTTTAGCAAAAAAATTTACAAGCAGCTGGCCTGCTGGTGCAGAAGCATGGCTGACGTCTGCGGCGCTGACAACCCCGGTTCAGGAATGGATCCGGATCCAGGTGTTGTAGGACCGGCTGGGGAGAGCAGGATTGAGCATCCATAGGACTGCTCTCCTGCTCCAGGAGGAGGAGGGCTGAGTGTCTGGCACGACGTGAACCCCAGCGGAGGCTAGGGTTACCACAAGCAATCTGGCTAATGAATATAAGGGGGCTGTCATTGCACGTCCCAACCCCTGGAAAAACCTAGGAAAATGTCAGCTCCCCGCTAGTGAGCCAGCTCCAGTGCCAACCCCTCTGGCCACCTAACTCCGCTGTCGGTGACCCCATTTGGGGGGGTTAGCCCTGAGCATGTGGGGGTTGGACAATGAAGCAGGGCGAAAGCAGGGGTTAGGGGAAGCCAACAAAAAAAAGAATTAAAAAAAATAAATTTACAAGCAACCTCCTTCTAGGAGCAGAGCAGGTTGCAGCCATTTTGCTGCTCCACCCCTCGAAAGCAATAAATAGCAGCTTACTGATTTTAATGTGTGCAAGCAGTCACACCCTAAATAAAGGGCCTATATGCGGTCATTCTGGGGGCCATGTTCAATTGAGGATCCCAGTTATTTTATTTTATCATATTGCCTGCCCTCCTGATTCTGATTTTACTGTACATTTGATACGCACTTCAATCAATCAATCAATCAATCAAAATCTTTATTTATTCAGGCGAACATCATTGAGCATAGCTCATTTACAAGATGGACCTGAGTGGTCATAACAATATAAGGTTACAAATTTTATGCAAAAACATGGTACTGAATGAACACAAATACAAAGATTTATGAATGAGACAGGTATACAAATATTTACATATATACAAGGCAAAATGACATTGGACCTAGATCATATTAAAAGGAAAGAAACAAACAGTATTGTAGGGATAAAGCTAGGTAATGGGATTTGGGGGCATTTTGTATGAAGTAGGTTGGAGAACAAGCTAGAAGAACAATAAGAAATAGGGGTAGTATAAAAGGGGTAGGGAAGGAGGGGTGTGAGAGGACTAGGCCTTATGGAAGCAATTGCATGATTCTGGGAATAGACTAGTGTACAGTTTTTGAAGGATGTTAAAGAATGAGGGTATCCAATTTCAAGGTCTTTTGAAGAGAATTCCAGATAAGTGCTAGGGAGTAGCTGATTGCAGCCCTTCCATACCGGGTGCAGGTGATAGGAATCTTCAGCATGATGAGTTTATTGATCCTGAGGGTGTAAGGCCTGGATGTGATCCGGTTGAAACAATCTGAGATGTAGGAAGGGAGTTTGTTTGTCAGAGCTTTATAGATCCAGACAGCAGCATTTTTGTTTCTTCTATGTTGTAGGGATGTCCAACTGACTGCATTGTAGAGAGCAATGATGGGTGCTGGAGGGAAGATCTGTAATGAATCTAATAGCTCTATGATACAAGGTGTCTAATTTATTTAAATGGGAGAGAGAACAGTGACCATAAAGGAGTCAGCGTAGTCAATGAGGGATAGGAATGATGCCAGGATTAGCCTTTGTTTGGAATCTCTGATCAGGTAGTGTTTGATCCTATAAAATAGGCCAAGTCTTTGTCTAAGCTTTTTCAGGAGCTCTTCAATGTGGCTAGTATAGTCAAGTTTATTGTCAATCCAGACTCCAAGATATTTGAATTTGTCCACATATTCCAGATTTTCACCAAGGATGGTAGATAGTTGTGGGAGGGTGAATGATGGGACAGTGGAAGAACAGCTCTTGGTGGCAAGGAACATAGCTTTCGTTTTCTTGGCATTTAGTAGTAATTTCTTTTCTAGTAAGTTGTGCTGTAGGAGGGAGAATCAGACTGTAAAAGCTCACAGGCTTTTGATGGTGAGGATTACTGACATATAGTACAGTATCATCTGCAAAGAGGTGAATATTAGATTGTGAGAGATTGGAGTCAATATTGTTGATGTAAATGGCAAAGAGGATGGGGCCCAGGATGGAACCTTGCGGTACACCTCTTAGGAGTGGTTTAGAGGTAGATAGGTCACCTTCATTTTTTACCAGTTGTATTCTTCTGGAGAGATAGCATCTGAACCATTGAAGAGAGAGTGAGTCAAGGCCTATGGAGTTCAGAGAGGAGATTAGTAGTTCATGGTCCACAGTGTCAAAGGCTTTGCTTAGATCCAGGAACACAGCACAGGTGTTATTCTGTTTGTCTAAGGCAGTCTGCCAGTCATTTGTAACTTTTGCTAAGGCAGAGATGGTGCTGTGCATAGATCTAAACCCAGATTGAGCTGGATTAAGGAGATTATTGGTATCAAGGTAGGCACTTAACTGAAAGTTCACTAACTTTTCAAGCATTTTGGACAGTACTGGTAAGATGGAAATGGGCCTATAGTTGTTGAGGTCCATGGGATCACCTGCCTTAAGTAGTGGAAACACTTGAGCTGTCTTCCATATTGAAGGGATAGAACCAGTGGCTAGGGACAGATTGAAAAGGTGAGTGAGGGGGGCAGCTAAGGCGTGCAATGCTACTTTTAGAAAGTAGGGATCCAGGGAGTCTGCACCTGCGCTTTTAGTTGTATCTAGTTGGAATAGTAGGTCTTCTACTTCTTTTAGGAGTATTGATTTGAAGGAGAATGTGGAAGCAGTCTTTTGTCCCTCGGTAGATTGTAAGTTTAGTGATGACCTCAATAGGTTTGCAGGTGAGAATGAAAGCTAGGCCAGCTGTAGTGAAATGATCTGAAGGCATTTAAGATTTCTTGCTTGTCAGTGATTTCAACACTATTTAGGTGCACTTTGGGTGGTAAGACAGGGTAGAAGCTTGATCTAGGATCCCTTTATGGTACCCCAGAACCTGGAAGGGTTGTGATAGGAGGCATCCAATTCAGCTGTGTAGAAGGCAGCCTTGGCATTTTCACTTGTTTTGTGCAGGAGTTTTGGCTTTTCTGAATTGAAACCAGTCATTTGGATCCTTGGTCTTTCTTGCCCTTTTCAGAGTTTATCTCTGGCAAGCAGTCTTGATTTAAGGTCAGCAGAGAACCAGCGACAAGATTTGAGTTTGGTTCTGGCACTGTGAGGGGTACATGTATATTGAGGCACTTATGATAATATCACTTAAGACCTGAAGAGCTGTCTCTATTGAAGCTGTGAGATAGAATTCTTGCCAATGTGTGGTGTGGCACAAATCATGGAGATATCCTGAAATATTAAAGTTCTTTTTTGACCTTCTTGGGAGAAATTTTGCAGGGTTGGGTGGCTTGATTGTTGATCTTATGCCAGCTATGGGACAGTGATCACTTATGTCACTGAATAGCACTCCAGCATGAGAATACAGATGAGGCTTATTACCAACATGATGTCCAGTAGTGTGCTGTTGAGATTATTCTTTGGATTAATCCTTGTTGGTTCTTTGATTAATTGAGTGAATCCATAAGTGTCACAGAAGGTTACCAGGGTGCAGATGCATTGGCTAGCCAATTTAAATTCAGGTCACCTAAAATGATGGTGTCTTCAGGGCCTGATTAAGTATAGATCCTAGGTGGGATAGGAGTTTGAGGCCTGCAGAGGGGGCCTGTAGCAGCCAATCAGTTGAAAAGATGATATGTTGGGAAGGGTTATTTTAATTGATAAGCATTCGAATTCCTTTGGCTGTGATGTAATATTGAGGCAGGATGCAGAGATGTTTGCTTTGACATAGATGGCTACCCACCGCCCTGGATGACGGTCAGATCTGAAGAGCTGGTAGTTGGAAGATTTATTTCACTGTCTTTTGTTGCAGATTTGAGCCATGTTTCAGAGATAACCAGAAAGTCAGGTAAGGTGTGTACAACCCAGGCCTGTATTAATGAGAACTTTTTAGGAGGCTGCAGGCGTTGATATGAAGAAAACTCAGGCCATTTATGGAGGCTAAGTCAGCTGGGAGATAGAGCTTTCTGTGGGTCCAGGGTTGATTTCAACAGTGCCAACACAGATCAGCAGAAAGAAGATTAGTTTGATGGGGGCACCAAGTGATAGGAATAGGGAGTAGTCAGAGGACTTTCTCTTCTTGCTTGGGATCCAATGTATAGTGGGCGATGATCCTGCTGTGTGGTTACAGATTTTGTCATAAAGTACCAGCTTAATGGACAGGTATACCAGTGCTTCTGGGGTCATTATAGTGCCAATAATGGAGCAGGGGCTTATGAGACTGCGAACTGGTTGTGAGCCTTTTGTGGGATACCCCAAGGATTACAGTGCAGAAGCGGCAGTATATACTTGGGGAATTGAGGGCATCCACTGGGGACAGCAGAGGGGACAAGCCCAGTAGCTGCCCTAATCACCATGGCATGGGCTGCTTCAGTTTCCTCTTCTGGATCCGAGGAAGGTGAGAGGCAAGCAACAATAGGAGGAACAGTAGCATGGTGGAGCGAGTAGGGGTTAAAGATACTAAAGGTGATGTGAAGAAATGAGCTCTGGAATTGGCTAGGAGATTAGCTATGGGGGGATAAGAGATTCGTGGGAAAGTGTGTATAAAGAAACACCCAGGAGGGGGGGTGGGCAAAAATTTTCATGCTTTCCTGCACTTTCTGGCTGTCTCTCCTGGCCTCCTGGTTCCCTTCTCGGCTGTCAGCGGTGGCCGCCCGCTCGCTGTGCTCGGAGCCCTACGGTCTCTGGGTGCTCGAGGGCAGGGCGGCTGGAAAGGAGGGACAGAGGAGAGGCAGTCAGGAAAAGCACTGAATGCAGCAATCTGCAAGAGGTGCTAAAAAGAAGATTTACACAACAAAGACTGGGTGAGGGGGTTAGAAGCGCCGGAGCTGCCTAGCCCAACACAAGTCTCAGCAAAGACTGTAATCACAGAGTCATCAAGCAAGAAGGCATTTCACAAAATGTACAATAATAAAAGTAAAACAGCTCCTTTTAGAGAATTTTACATTTAAAGAGCAGTAATCCCGACCAGTTTTGGTGGTGCAAGTAAAGCAAAAGTCAATGGGGAAGGCGCACCAATCAGAGGCAAGGCAGAGCTAGCGGTCGCCTTCCGATCGGATTGCGGCTTTCCCGTACCTTTCTGGCTGTCTCTCCCAGCCTCCTGGTTCCCTTCTCGGCTATGCGGCGGCTGCCCGTCCGCTGGTGGCTCGGAGCCCCTATGGTCTCTGGGTGCTCAAGGGCAGGGCCGGCTTTCTGGCTGTTTCTCCCGGCCTCCTGGTTCCCTTCTCGGCTATGTGGTGGCCGCCCGCCCGCTGGCGGCTCGGAGCCCCTACGGTCTCTGGGTGCTCGAGGGCAGGGCCGGCTTTCTGGCTGTCTCTCCTGGCCTCCTTGTTCCCTTCTCGGCTATGCGGTGGCCGCCCGCCCGCTGGCGGCTTGGAGCCCCTACGGTCTCTGGGTGCTCGAGGGCAGGGCCGGCTTTCTGGCTGTCTCTCCCGGCCTCCTGGTTCCCTTTTCGGCTATGTGGTGGCCCCCGCCCGCTGGCGGCTCGGAGCCCCTACGGTCTCTGGGTGCTCGAGGGCAGGGCTGGCTTTCTGGCTGTCTCTCCCGGCCTCCTGGTTCCCTTCTCAGCTATGCGGTGGCTGCCCGCCCGCTGGTGGCTCGGAGCCCCTATGGTCTCTGGGTGCTCGAGGGCAGGGCCGGCTTTCTGGCTGTCTCTCCCGGCCTCCTGGTTCCCTTCTCGGCTATGCGGTGGCCGCCCGCCCGCTGGCGGCTCGGAGCCCCTATGGTCTCTGGGTGCTTGAGGGCAGGGCTGGCTTTCTGGCTGTCTCTCCCGGCCTCCTGGTTCCCTTCTTGGCTATGTGGTGGCCGCCCGCCCGCTGGCGGCTCGGAGCCCCTCGGTCTCTGGGTGCTCGAAGGCAGGGCTGGCTTTCTGGCTGTCTCTCCCGGCCTCCTGGTTCCCTTTTCGGCTATGCGGTGGCCGCCCGCCCGCTGGCGGCTCGGATCCCCTACGGTCTCTGGGTGCTCGAAGGCAGGGCCGGCTTTCTGGCTGTCTCTCCCGGCCTCCTGGTTCCCTTCTCGGCTATGCGGTGGCCGCCCGCCCGCTGGCGGCTCGGAGCCCCTACGGTCTCTGGGTGCTCGAGGGCAGGGCCGGCTTTCTGGCTGTCTCTCCCAGCCTCCTGGTTCCCTTCTCGGCTATGCGGCGGCCGCCCGTCCGCTGGTGGCTCGGAGCCCCTATGGTCTCTGGGTGCTCAAGGGCAGGGCCGGCTTTCTGGCTGTTTCTCCCGGCCTCCTGGTTCCCTTCTCGGCTATGTGGTGGCCACCCGCCCGCTGGCGGCTCGGAGCCCTTACGGTCTCTGGGTGCTCGAGGGCAGGGCCGGCTTTCTGGCTGTCTCTCCTGGCCTCCTTGTTCCCTTCTCGGCTATGCGGTGGCCGCCCGCCCGCTGGCGGCTGGAGCCTCCGGTCTCTGGGTGCTCGAGGCAGGGCGGCTTTCTGGCTGTCTCTCCCGGCCTCCTGGTTCCTTCTCGGCTATCACGGTGGCCGCCCGCCCGCTGGCGGCTCGGAGCCCCTACGGTCTGTGGGTGCTCGAGGGCAGGGCCGGCTTTCTGGCTGTCTCTCTCAGCCTCCCGGTTCCCTTCTCGGCTATGCAGTGGCCGTCCGTCCGCTGCCAGCTTGGAGCCCCTACGGTCTCTGGGTGCTCGAGGGCAGGGCTGGCTTTCTGGCTGTCTCTCCTGGCCTCCTTGTTCCCTTCTCGGCTATGCGGTGGCCGCCCGCCCGCTGGCGGCTTGGATCCCCTACGGTCTCTGGGTGCTCGAGGCAGGGCGGCTTTCTGGCTGTCTCTCGGCCTCCTGGTTCCCTTCTCAGCTATGCGGTGGCCGCCCGCCCGCTGGCGGCTTGGAGCCCCTACGGTCTGTGGGTGCTCGAGGGCAGGGCCGGCTTTCTGGCTGTCTCTCTCAGCCTCCCGGTTCCCTTCTCGGCTACTCGGTGGCCGTCCGTCGCTGGCGGCTCAGGAAACCCCTACGGTCTCTGGGTGCTCGAGGCAGGGCCGGCTGGGCGCAGTAGATGGAGATCTTGACCTAAAGCTACTTACATATTTGTCATATTGGCGCAGTCTTAATTTTTTTCCCCCGCTGTGTGTCAAGACGGATTTGCTCATACCTCAGACTGCCACACCGACATAATTAAGCTCTTTGATGGTGCTGGGCCTTTTACAAATATGGATTTGAGATTTAAAATTAATCACTCTGGCACATTTTCTTTTACCTGATGCTACAGAGTTCTACTATGATGTTTGGCAGTTTGATAACTGCTTGCTCCAGACAAAATGTCGGCTCCAGTACAGTAAATTACAAAGCGATGCTCGAGAAATACTCTCCCTTTTTAAAATCCTAACTTCTGCCTCTTTTTTTTTTTTTACACTTATTTATCCCCTCACACACGATCATGGACTCTCTCAGATGAGGGCTCTCAACTTACCTCCATCCTGCCCCATTGTAGACTCAGTCCTGACTCTTGGTCGGCCACACTCCTCCACAATCAGGCATCCGCACCCCCGAGGCTGCCATTCCATGCTGTGCGGACATCTCGTGACTCGGGGAAGCTCCGAGGTCAGCCGGCACACTCGACTGTTGGGTATAGCTCCTGATCCCCATCGTCGCCTACCAGGATCAGGTACATTTTTTCCTTGTTCCAGTTTCCCCTGGGGCCTTGGATGTGCAATGGACTCCTGCACGCTGAGTGTGCACTCCCGCAAACCCCCGTTGGACATCCTACCAAGGCTCCACCCAGAAACGCTGCAGGCAATTCTGGTGCTATGCTCCCAGCCTCCGCTAAGAGCCACCAGAGAGTGGCCAGCAGAGATCCCCCTTCCCCAGGAAAGGAGAGCAGTCCTGTGGATGCTCAATCCTTTCCAACCCCTGCCAATCCTCGACGACCCAAGCTCACTCCCGAACCTGGGTTGCCGACGTGGCATGAGTTGTGGCATCCAGCACCTCAACCCTCAGTTCCACTGGGCCGGTGTGAAACCTCTGCCTCATGATCCCAAAACAGAGTTGGCCTTTTTCTAGAGCCCATAGCCAGTCCCACATAAAAATAAATCCAGCTAGCTGGCAAAAATATGACACATGCTGCAAAACAACTCACAATCGTTACTGATCCCTCTTGATCAGCAAAACACAGTGCTGAGCTGTGCACTTACTTGATTCCCACAAATGGCGTTAAAGCTGGGACCACCACACTGCAACTTTTTTTGGGTGGTGGTGGGTGGATGGGGCACAAGATCCTGCAGGTATTTGAAATCCTCCTTGATCACTCACAAAATGTCTAATTGCGTCAGAATACTGGAGTAGGCAGGATCACTCATTCATGCAGCTCTTAAAGGAACACACTCTCTACTATCCCACATGGGTGTAGTGCGAGGAGTGAATGCTGCAAGCAGCATATTTACATTGGGAGCAGTACTTTTCAAAAATTTTATGAAAATTCCAGGATTTTTCACATACCCAGAGAGAAGTGGAGTGCATACTTCCATCTTGAGTCTCATTTCAGTGTTATTTCAGTCCAGACTGACACAGCACTGCTTTTCATCAGTGCACTGTTAATACACTGCATTGACTTTCTGCTACACTTTTGTACCACTGCTCAATCTTTCTTATTTTTTGATCCAGACTGTAAGAGCACTGCAAATAATTATTAGATTTTCATGCACACTTCTTTAGCACTGTATTTCCTTCACTAATTTGTGTTGCACACTGCAGTAGCACTGCTCAGTCTTTCTTATTTGTTGATGCAGACTATAAGAGCACTGCAAATAATTATTAGATTTTCATGCACACTTCTTTAGCATTGTATTTCCTTCACTAATTTTTGCTGCATACTGCAGTAGTACTGGCAACACTTTTTAATTTTTATCACACTTCTTTAGCACTGCATTGTCTTAGCAATCTGGTTACCCTTACTGAATTTGTCACAATGGCAATACTGAGGTCAGCTGAAAAATCCACAATGGCACTACCCAGTGGTACTCTGGTATCACAGTGGTAGGTGATATATAGATTTTCCTCTGTGCATTGGTAGTGCACTGGCAGAATGGTATCCCAGTGGCATTTTTTACCATTTTCTCTGTCTCTCACACATACACTGGTAATACAATGATATCACAAAATTTTGAGATTTTTGTCGGCTCCCACAAATACTGGTACACTGGTAGCACAATGGTACTATGTTATTTTGACATTTCAGTATTTGGTACCTCTCACAGCAACCCTAGACTCATGTGGTAGCACAGTGGTACCAGTATTAATCTCATTATACTCTGTACTCTAACACATTGTTAAGATAAATTACATTATCAACCTCATGGAGAACAGCTCTCAATTCCATATTTGTATTTGTTCACTTGTCTTTATCTTACTGGTAATGGACTGTTATTGTTCACATAGACCAGAACATTCAAAGAGCATTTACGATCGCTGAATGGGTAAGTGACTCTCAAACAACACTTTGCACCCCCAAAACAGGGTAGGATCACAAAATGATATCTTGAATAGCATAATTAGTGAGTCTCTGACCAGTTGGTGAATGGCTCTAAAAGATGTTGCCTCTCTAAACCAGGTATTATCACCTCTGCCTCCTACCCCTGCCCCTTTGAGCTCCCACCATCAATAATATCACACTTCCCCTGGTGTTCAGTGGTGCTGCTGTCCATTCCGTACATCGGAAACTGACAATACCTACCTGCCCACCCAGTCCCACCGCTCCCACCATTCATGACCCCCACTATATGTTTATGCACTCTCCCCACAGTGGCAATTGGCAGAGACACTCTGCTAACCTCTGTGACCAACTGAGGACAGAATGCCAGTTTTGCACCCATGTGCCTACTGTATAAACAGCTGTGTACAGTTAACACATGATTGTGAACTATCATCCATTTTGTGCCCAATCAAGGAGCTGAGAGGATGGTCTGTGCCAAATGTGGAAGGGTGTCAAATATGTAGTAAGCCTGGGGACCAGGGGGTAGTATTTGCTGTAAGAACTAACTGGGTCATGGTGAGGACTCTGGATATACAGGGGGCAAGGGCTTTCACTCAACACACCATTGCTTACTCTATCAGGCCCTGGGCTGGCTTCTCCCATCAGCCCAACGGACCTATCTCCTGGCCAGCACAGTCAATAAGGCCATCCAAAACAGAGCTGCCTCTCTGCAACCCTACCTCCTTTGGCCAAAAGTGTTTGTTCAAGAGCTCTGCCTCACTGCTGGCCCCATGCTTGAGTGCCCCCTAGTCTCCACCTGTATGGGTAAACGTGCATTCTCATCTGCAGCCCCTTTTCTTTGGAACAATCTGCCCACTCCACTTAGCACCACTGACTCTCCAGAACTCTTCCACTCTCTCCTTGGATCTCACCTTCTGTCCTCCACTTCTTGCTCCTGCCCTTCCAACTTATTATCATGCCTTTACTTCCTTTCCCTCCTTTTCCTTCTTGGTCCATACCTACACTGCCATGATGCACTTTTTCCTTTACTCATCTCAGATCATGCCTAATTTGTATTACAACTTGGCTACTGCTGTACCTGCTATTGTCATAAATGTTATTTATCCATTGTGCTGCAAGTTTATATATATCTTCATATAAATATCCTGTATATTTTTATTACTGTCTATTGTATACCTTGTCCCAGTCTCCTTTGTACTTGCTTGTATTCTTGTGCCATCTTCAGTGGCCCAGGTCATGCCTGAAAATGGTTCTCAGACCAGTGCACCTACTCGGTAAACAAATGAATGAATAAATAAATAAATGGGAACCACTAGACATCAGGGATAGTAACAATCTACTGTATACCTGTGGGGTGATTGTAGGATGGGGTAGGACTGGAGAGCAGGTAAATTAAGAACCTGGACCTGTGGGATAATTAGGGGAGGGGGCCCAATGGAGACCATTTCCCAGGAGGGTGCTTTGGTGGTGTAACTCCCAGGATACGTCATGCCTGGTGCTGTAATGTGGCCTGTGCTGTAATTGGCATCAGCAACATGGCTGTCACACCAGCATGGGTGAACCCTTTCTCCACACCCTCCTGAGTGCCCACCCTGTAACAGGTTTTGGTGGCATCTGCAAAAAGACATACCTTCCCATTCAGTTCTTCTGCAATTTCACTTATGGAGACATTGAAGTGGCCCACTCCTAGTACTGAGCCCACCACACACCATGCCTTTAACTAACTGCTGAAAGCTGGTGTGGAGAGTACTATCTTCTCCCCTGATGTATACAGGCAAACGTTTGGCAAAAGCCACCATGCATGCTTGAGGACCCTCCCCCATCCCTGAAATTTCCCTGCACTACCCCTACCCTGTCCCTTGCTAGGTCATTTGTCGCCAGGTGGACAATGGCATCTAGCTCCCTCTCATCTCCTGTTGCCTAATGATCCACTGTATCTGCTCTCATCCCTCCAAGCCAAAGTACCTCTCAGATATTTCACCTACCTCTCCTTTACCCCACCCTGCTCGCAAGTCTATCTCCCTAATCAAGTCCTCCACCAGCAGTTGCTTCCTACTCAGCTGGGGGCCTCTTTCTCCCTCCTTGTAACTGTGGAATGGTCCATGGACAGTGCTTTCCTTGGGGAAGGTTTCTCCAGGGGCCAAAAGGGTGGTTCAGGTGCAGGGAGAGTGGTTGGCTGGGCAGGGCCCATTTCAGATGCAGGGAGAGTGGTTAGTAAACAAAGCAGGTGAACTGGAACTCTGACAAACAAACTGGCATGGGGCAGAAAATGCAAGCCCCATAGGAAAGAGCACAGTGAGGGCTACGATAGGTCATTTACCGGAGAAGTCACAGGTCAGGGAACTACAGCTGAAGAGAACATGGAGAACAGGCAGGCATCGGAAAACTGGTGCATGGGGGCAGTGGACAGATATGCACTCATGATGGCATGCATGGGAACTACAGATGCTGGGATGCCAAAGCTGGGGAGTGCAAAGGCCAGCTTAGGTAGGTGGACACTGACCTGTAGGTAGAGTGCACAACACACAGGGACCCCTGCATGCTGGACAGCAGGGAAGTGTACAATGGAGCATAGCCAAGCTGCAGCACAGTAGCCGATGGGGGGCCCAGGACACTGTGGACACAGAACTTGAATGTGACCATGGTGCACAGCACAGCCATGAAGCACTGGGACTGTGGGCAGACAGTGGCACTACAGTACTGGTACAAACCACCTACAGACAAGTAGCAGCTGCCACAGGTGTGGTCCATGGAGTGTGATGTGCAAACAAAGTGCAATCACACCTACATGCCTGAGCTGGAACCAAAGCCGGTCAGTGTTGCACAGTCCTCTGGCACAATGGAGGACAGCGTGGAAGCCATGGAGGGACCAGGGTGCTTAACTGCAACCCCAACAAAAGGGACAATCTGTGAGGTGGTACTATCGAGGAAGGGAAAGTCCAAGCTGAATGTGAATGGCTACCTCCTGGTCCATGAATGGACATGCAATGAGACAGTGTACTGTTTTTTAATCATATCATATTTTTCACCTGCTGTGGCTCACACTCCAGCTTGGGGCATCTAGCTGCCAGCTCCACCCACCTGGAGAGCTGGGTAGCTCAAACTGCTCCCAGGAGGATCAGGGATGGCCATCAAGCCATCCTGCTGAAGAGCTCCCCCTCTGCCTCTACCAGCCTGGACAACCCCGGACCCTCCTCAACAGGACTCCACCAAAGTCCTCCAGGTGGCTTAGAGCACAGCCATCAAGCTGCAAGGTCATGTCCAGCCATTTTCCTTTGATTGGCCTCAGTAGCATGGACGTGCAATGACATCCAGGCGCAACGTGCCGAAATCTGCTGTGCTCCCCATCTAGTGTTACCAACACTAGTAGTGCCCCTGGGCATCCCAAGGGGGCTGCTATAGCACGGTGAAATTCCCCAGCCCACCCCAAGACTGGGAGAGCAGTCTATGGATGTTCAATCCCAGTGTTCCCCTGCCGACCCCCGATGGCCTGGGCTCAATCCTGAACCCGAGTCACTGGCGTGGCACAAGGTGTGGCATCCAGCGCCTCAACCCTCAGCACCACCGGGCCGGCCTCAGACATTGTAACAGTGCTGCCAGCAGCATAAGTCCAAGTCCTGCCTCAGCCAGTCCATCACACTGCTCCAGGATGGCCAGCACCACCTAAAGAAGAAGAATGAGCACAATCATGCTCTGGAGGTGACAGATGCTCTACCAGCACAGGTGCTGGCTGGCATCAAGTAGAAGGCACACAGCACCATGGCTAGCCCCACATAGCTACTGCAGAGTGAGGCAACTGTGATGACCACTGAGCTGTAGCAACAGTTGCCAAGCAAGAGGGTCCTGCTGCAGATTGTGAACAGGACCCACCTCAAGGACCTCTCACCAGAACCAGTGACAGTGGCTGACCTCACTATTCCCAAGCAGCTACAGATGGTGACTGGATGGCCATGGTACAGCAGGATCACCGACAGCACCACCCACCAGGTCCTTCTACTCACCACAGAGGACAACGTCAGGGACCTGGCACAAGCACCCTTCTGGGTGATGGGTGGTACGTTCAAAACTGTGCCACACCTGTTCACTCATTGTACACCATCCATGCACCCATGGGGACGGGCCCTGACAACCTCTTCATGTCATTAGTGTATACACTGATGATGACAAAGAGGTTGCAGTGTTACTGCACCTTATTCCAGGAGCTGAATAAATATGCCAGTATACAGCCCTGCACCCTCAAACCACCTACGATCATCACCGACTTTGAGCAGGCTGCGATCAATGCCTGTAAGACAGAATTTCCACATGCCATAAACAAGGGTTGCCTGTTCCACTTTGGGCAGATTGTGTGGCGGAAGATCCAGAGCTTTGGCCTTGCACCACAATACAGAAGTGACCCAGACTTCAGCCTGAAGATCCATGAACTCAAGGCCCTCGCCCATCTCCTGGCACAGGACATTTCAGCAGCATTCAGCCTCCTGAAGCCAACCATTCTGCCCAATGCCACCACACTCCTCTATTGTTTCGAGCAGACACATGTGCTGGGCAGGATATGGCTGTACAGTAGGGTGGCCAAGGTGCCCATGAGATACAACCCCATCTTCCCACCTCAGCTGTGGTTGGTTGCAGATCTCAATGAGCGAGGTATACTGTGGACCCAAAGCAATGTCGAGACCTGGCACTGCCATATCCATGCCCTGCTCGGGAAGGTGCATGTAGGGGTCATGACCATGCTAGCAGAGCTCCACAGGGAACAGCAATGGACCTATGTCACCAGGGATGGCATTTGTTATGGATTGCCATGGACACCAACCAAGAAGAGCTATGAGGAGTGGATAAGGATGGTACTGGCATCCAAGGACAAGGGCAAGCTGCTGAAGTTCCTCTATGGTATGGCACACAACACCACCCTGTAGGGTTTCCATGATGACATGGCACCTGACAGTTGTACACTCACAGTATACATCATGCATAGCCACCAGGTTGCCACTGTGGCCCCCTACTGTTGAATAAAGTTTCACCCCCACATTTCAAATGCACCCCAACCTAGTGGTGATGTCTCATCACAACACTGCTGGGTATCACCAAGCAGCCCACTGCATACTGCCACATCTGCACTGTATGTTGCATGTTGCACAGGTCTGACTCTGTGTGAGTCCCCCCAAAATCCTATCAGCTATTCATGTGTGCCACATGTTGCACAGGTCTGAAGCTGTGTGAGTTCCCCCCAATCCTTCCAGCTGTGCAACTGTGTGGTAACAGAATTCCTGCAATGGGCCCTTGTGGAACCCCCCACAACACACCTGGTAGCCTTCATGCCACAATGGGCTCCTGTGGCACAGCCCCCCCAACACCTTCAGACTTTTTTCTGTGTGGTTACTGCAAGCCCATAGTGGGCTAGCATGACACAGCCACATTCTCACATTGCACAGTTGGTGCGATGGCATGCTGCTGTGTGTCCTGGCATCCACATGTGGTGTTGCAGTGGACCATTTCCTGGTGCAGCTATCCACGCTCTCACTGTGCCGCTCTGCTGTGTGCCTGCAGTGTCATGCATGCACCAACCAACAGGCATGGTACTCCAATTCCTTCATGCATACCCACGTGGCTTGCTGTCAACTGGCATCATCATGCATGCAGGGATGCATGGACAGTCTGCCATGCTGCCTGGGATGGCTGGTCAACACACTGGGACATGCACGGCTTTTGTTTCATCCCTGTCCCATGGATGGTGAGACAGTCATCCTTACTGGGGGTCTGTGATCAGGTCAGTGTGTCTTCAGAGGATGTACCACATAGGGGGTGGGTGTTTTCACATTGTCTGTGCTGTTCAGTAGTGGCTCAGGTCCTGGGATGGGTGGCATAGGTCAGGATCGGGTGCTTCATGTGTTTGTGGAAAATCCACTCAACAGCCACACAGCATCCCGACCTCCTCTGGCCTGACAGTGTGTCAGGCACGGTCCTGGGTCAGGCCACTGTGTTTTGGGCTGCTGGGGCTGTTGGATTGTTGTGTGTGGGATGCAGCATGTCAGACTAGTAAGAGTTGGGATTATAAAAGGGTATCTAGCAGGGCAGGGTTTTCTGTGTGCAAGGAGAGTGGTCAGTGGTGGGATGGGCAACTGGTATGTGGGCAAGATGGGTAGTCTGGGTGGGTCCAGCTACAGAATGAGTTGTTATCTATGGGGTGCTGGTCCAGCTCTAAGGAGGGTGCTTTGTTTGGTGAGGCTGGGAGGTTGGTCCAGCTGTAGGAAAGGTGGTCTGTTGAGGTGGGGAGGCAGGTCTGGGGTGGTGCCACCTGCAGGGGGATCTTGTCTGAGGGTAGGAAGGATGGCCTGGAGCAGCCAGCTACAGGGAGGGTGATAGTTGATGGGGAGAGGGTGGTTTGGGGCTTGTAGGGTGGACTAGCTGCAGTCAAGGTACACAGCTTGGGAGAGGTCTGTTGGGATGTTGATATGGTTGTCCAGCTGGGTGGTCATCTGGGCAGGGGGTGTTCAAGATGTGAGTAGTCATGGGGGGTGCAGGACCATAGGGCTGTACTTGGGAACCCTCACTGAAGTCAGATA
Organism: Neoceratodus forsteri; assembly: GCA_016271365.2. Lineage (NCBI taxonomy): Eukaryota > Metazoa > Chordata > Ceratodontiformes > Ceratodontidae > Neoceratodus > Neoceratodus forsteri. The sequence continues at coordinate 759,031,551 of CM057452.1, forward strand.
TTAAATTTAGTATTAAAGCATTCATTAATTTGCCTTCAAAGACTCATTTTAGTCATTTTTAATAATCTTTAATCATCATTCAAAAATACAACCGCTAAGAATATTAAATTCTAAGAAGTATTTCAGCAGGCTAGTTGTTCAAGGGCAAGTTATTGCTAAATGAGGATTAGAAATAGATCTGCAAAGCTCTTAAAAGTACAATATTTTTAATACAACTGAATCATAAATGAAGATTACAGTCAGCAGAGTAGTTTTATGATTTAAATTAGCCAATCAAGGCTGGGTAAATTACCGTGCATTTCAGTTCTACTAAGCAAGCAGACAGATATAACAACCAGCAACATCAATAAATTTTAGAGAAGGTAAGCAATCATAAAATGTGGGTTTTTACCTGGAAATAATGTGGTGCAAAAAAAGGTTGGCAGTGTCCCTTTAAAAGTCTGTTCTAAACTACATTTCCCATATGTCTACTCAGTCAGAGACCTACATTTTCCAGCTCACTTCCTGTCTGTGTCCAGCCTGATGAAACTGCACGAGCACTCTATGGTCTCCATTTTTGAACAACTGGGGTTTCCTACAGCTAAGATTTACATGTTAAGGTAAGAGCTTTTGTTTAAAAAGTACATATTTTTAACTTCCTGAAATGTTAAATACGGTAAGGGAATTATCACTCAGGTGTTTTTTTTTCTCTAAATGAAATGCTGTGCAGGTTTTACTATCAATGTTTTGTCTTGTAAACATTTTCTCTTCTCTGAACTCATGGCTAAACTTTGAAATACACATTTTATGTTCAATCAACCCCTTCCCCAAAGTGTCTAGGATGCATTGTGCCTCTAGATTACTTGTTATTTGTGGAATTTTTGCTGATTTAGTTACTTTAAAGTATTGAGGGTGGGGGCACAAGAATGAACAGCAGGAAGATTGTATAACTGAGCAAATTCAGAATGCATTTTCAGTGTGTATCTATTTAGTAGCCTATTTAACTATATTTACAGAGAAAAGATTACAACTTTTTTAATTTGAGAAAATCTGGAGTTACCTGCAGATAAAGGAAGAATTATTTAATGCAGATATTTGAGTGTGTTTGTGCGGGAACTGTTTTTTTGTGCATTTAATATTTGTATTTAACAGTTGCATGTGTTAATCCATTTTGTAATCTGGGGATCAGTGTATTTTTTTTCTTTTGCTGAAGACTGCATTAATTTATATTTTGTTCTATTTCGTTTGTGTTGACTGGCTAAGTGCACTAGACAGATTCTTGCCTGTTTTCAGGCACAGCAACCCAGGGGAGGAGGAGGATACAGATGAAGCATGTGACCTTGAACCAGATTAAGCTGTTTGTTGTATTTTTGAGTGAATTGGGAGAGTTGGGCTGGGCACCAGAGAAAATTCCCCTGCTTTTTTCGAGAAGTGCCATGGGATCCTTAACATACACCTGAACTATCACCAGAACAGGCAGATGGGACCTCAGTTTAATGTCTCATCTGAAAGACAGTGCCTCAGGAGTGCAGCCACCCCCCTCATGCTGCACTGCAGCATCAGTATTGGGATATTAACCCAAGTGCCAGGTATGGGAATATAACCCACTGCCTTCTGATCTCCCAGCCTCAGAGGTGAGTGTGCTACCTGCTGAGCCACTGACACTGCACATGGAATATGTTAGTGTCACTTTTTTTTAATACTACGTTGAGAATATGGGGTCTATGATTGAGGAAGGGTGATTGGGGGGTCTAGGTGTAGGGAGGTTCTGCTCTGGACAGAGGGTGTGTCCAACTTTTGGAAAGGGTGTCCAGCTCTAGGGAGGTTACTCAACCTGCAGAGGGAAGGGGGCTGGTTTGTGGGTGGGAATGAACACAGGGGTCCAGATGCAGGGAGGATTGTCTGCTGGGAGAGGCTAGTCCAGGGCATGAAAGAGTGAGCCAGCAGCAGGGAAGGTGGCTGGTGGTGGTGGTGGTGGGGCTAGTTCAAGGTTGGAAGTGGGGTCCAGCTACAGGGTGGGTGGTTGGATGGTGATGCTGATATGGGGCTTCTGGTGGATCTAGCTGTAGGTTGAGTGGTTGGGTGGGGGACTGCTGGTCCAGGGGTTTGGAGGGACAGCTTCAGATATGTGGTCTGTTAGAGTGGAGGTTTGGGGTGGTGCTCCAGCTACATGGAGGTTGTATAGAATGTAGTTGGAGGCTGGTCCAGATGTAGGGAGAGTGGCTGACTGGGTAATCAGCTGGCCCGGAGCCTGTGTGGTGCTCTAGCTCCAGTGCTCATTATGTGAAAGGCTGGGGCTAGAAGGGTTGTCCAGCTGCATGGAAGATAGTCTGGTGCCTGGAAGGGTGATCTAGCAGAGAGGAGGGTGGTTGACTATTTTGGTGGGGTGGGCGAGGCTAAAGAGATTGATCAGCCTAGGAAGGATCCAAAGTGGTGAAATTAATTAGAAACTGGCTAACATGTGTGCCCTTCAGCTTAACAGTAGCGCTATGACTTGCGGCAGAGGTGACCTTAGTTCAGGAATGAGCTCGTGTCGGGGGCTTTCTGGGGAGAAGAGGAGGATCAACTGTTATACAAGAGGCTCTCTTCTGGGGAAGGAGCTGTATTACTGCCAACTGAGAGACCATAAGTGGCAGTGCAGGTGGGAGCAGCCCATGGGTGGGAAGACATTGACTGGTGCTGTGCCACACATGTCTGTCCATGTGTTTGTGCACCCTTGCCGCTTATGTCCTAGGGGATGTAAGAACATGCAAACTTATCCTGACTACCTAGACAGCTGCTCCACATATTGGATTCATTCTATGGTGGAGCAAGTCCTGGCAGATGACAGAGTAATGGTGTTGTGGTAGCTGAACAGGCAGAAGCGAGAGATGCAGGATTGGAAAACAGAGTAGTAGCTGGGGGTTAAGGTGTCAAAGGGTGATGGTTAATGGCACTCACTACAGTGATGGGACAGTGAGCAGCTCAGCTCAGTACTGGCGCAGATCCTCTTCAGTGTCTTCATAAGTGACATTGCAGAAAAACTGGCAAAGAAGGAATGCCTTTTGCAGACAATACCAAAATTTGTGAAGGTGGGCACTAAGAAGGGAGCAAAGAGCATGCACATGCTTCTTGGAGAAACTCAAAAGTAGTCAAGATTGGGATAGTTGGGGTTCAATGACAAAGTGCAGAATCGTGCACCTAGGGCATAGGAAACCAAGAGCTGCTTTATAGGGTTGAGAGTGGTACTGATGATCACTAAGCGGGGGGGACCTTGGAGTTATTATGATCTTAAAGAGACTGACCAAGATACTGCCCTGCACCATACCCATCAGTTTCTTGCCTCCAAAAGACCCCAGGGAAGGTTATATGTCCCCAAATTTTTAAGCCATTAAAAAGTTCTGTCCTCATAAAAATATACAAACCGGGTTCCAAGGACTTCCTGTTTTTTTTCTGCGGCACCCGCTCTGCCCCCATGCTCACTAGCAGGATGACGAGATGCCAGTAAGGGCGTGGGGGTGCACTCCATTATATGTAATGGGCGGCACTGTTTCTATTGATTTTAAACTATATAGTGGCTACCTGGCAATAAAATATGGGCACCATTCAACTAACAAGAGCCTTGTTGCTTGACCGTGCCCACGTTTTCATTGGCAGGTGGCCACTAAGATCATTAAAATCAAAACTGCCGCCAATTACAGATAAAGGACAGCACCCCAGACTCTCACTGGCATCTCGTCCTCTACTGAGTAATCAGGAGATGGAGCTGGGGCAGCAGTAAGCAACTGGGAAGTCCTTGGGACCTGATTTGTATATTTTATGAGGACAAGGCACAACAACAAAGAATTACGGTGACATATTAACTACCTTGGGGTCCTCTGGCAACAGGCACTGTTGAGTATGGTGCAGGGGCTGACTCAGTTACCTTGGTGAGCCTCTTTAAAGTTGCTGGGCTGTGTGACAAACAAGTGGGTAGGGCTAGGAGGATGCTGGGGCTGCATAGGAAGGGGTATCTTCAGCAGGAGGAGGGAGGTGGTGGTGTTGCAAGTAATCCCTTAGTAGTGAGATCTGACTTAGAGTACTGTGTCCAGGTTTGGAGGCTGCACCTTAGAAAGGCCATAGGGTGGAGGCAGTATAAAGGACAACTAAAATTGTACAAGGGCTGTGGCTAAAGCCCTGTGAGGAGACTGGGATCTCAACATATAAACCCTGAAAGAGAGGGGACAGGATGGAGACCCACAAGTAACTTTCAAGGATGAACAGGGTGCTGGGGGAGTTCCTTCAAATAGGAAAAAGGACCATGAGGCATGTGATGAAGCTTATGGTGGGGGTAAGATGGATGTGAGGAATTACTACTTCACTGAAAGGGTAGTAGACACTTGGAACAGACTGACAGCATTATAGTGTTGGAGGTCAGGAGTGAAAAATGGTAGGGGGGGCTTAAAACACGTGTGGTATATAGACATAGGGAAATATCAGTAAATAAGCAGGGAAGAGGGAGGGCCTTAAGGGCCACAAGAGACCATTTAGAGTTTGCAGAGAAGGACTTCACAGGAGCCCATGGTTGCAGTTGTAGCGAGGTCTGGAAACCACATCAGAAGTGTGACCTAGAGAGAGGGCTCATCAGCAGTGGGGTTTGCGAGCATGCAGTTTAAGGAAAAAAATATCTGACAGTTTCTATGTGCTGGGGGAGCTCTGGTGGCAGTTGTAGTGAGGTTGGGAAACCAGAGTGGAAGAGTAAGAGTGAGGGCTTATCAGTTTTTGAGAAAGCAGTAAAAAAAAAGTCTGTTTTGAATATCGAGAGGTGTGGAGAGGACACGGCAGCAGCATGCAGAGGAGTGTGACAGCTGGAGTGCAGCTTGGAGCAGCCAGCTAAAAGGTTTGGTAAAAAAGCAAAAAACTAAAACTGTTAAACAGAAACAAATGATCACTGTATGACAGTGGGAAGAATGGGGAGCAGTATGACTGAATGGCAGGTGGCGTGGCTGAGGGACGGTCAACCTGGATGAAACAAAACTAAAAGCAAGATACCAGTAAGCAGTGCCAAACAATGGGGGTGAGGGATGGGGATGTGTGATGCAGTCCACTATGTACATTAATCGAGGATGATGTAATAAATATATGTGTAAATGTAAGATTCTGCATGTATACATGTACATGCTCAGATAAAATGGATTTATCACACTCCATTTATGTCCACCCCATTGCATAAATGTACTTAATATTTATAAACCATCAGGGCTCTTTCTCTTTACTGCTCTGTGTTTTTAATTGTCAGCTGTCCTGGACCTTATGCTGTTCTTTTCCTCCCCCAAATCCTTTGGTTAGCCCCTGGTACTTTGACATTAGCTGCTGTACAACTCTATACTGCCTGCCCTTGAACGGGACTGCTTCAGCTCTCCCACGGTCGGCCGGCACCCAGCCAGCCACCGACCGAGATCAGGACGCCCACCTGCAGCTCCTTGGAAGCTGCCTGCCCTTGAACGGGGCTGCTGTAGCTCCCCCACAGTCAGCCAGCACTCAGCCAGCCACCGACTGAGACCAGGACACCCACCTGCAGCTCCTTGGAAGCTGCCTGCCCTTGAACTGGGCTGCTTCAGCTCCCCCACGGTCGGCCGACACCCAGCCAGCCACCAACCGAGACCAGGATGCCCGCCTACAGCTCCTTGGAAGGTACAGGACAGCACAGCCAATCGGAACACGGGCACTTCCAGCAAACCCACTCTGACTGGCCAGGACTTTTACCCTGCTTCTGCCAGCTAGCACTTTTTACAAATAGATTTAAGATAGAACTAAGCACATTTCAAATGTCTAATAGAAGGTTTTCAACTGTATTAGCTGGATTGTAATTTCTACTAGTGTTTTAAAGTGTTTACACCTCTTCTGTTTCAGTGCTCCTCCTGCACCCCCCCTCCCATCCAAGCACTCTGCCTTGGCGCCGAAAAGTCTGACTCTCCTTTGTCTTGCTAAACTGCTCAAATCTAAACCCATCCTACCTCTATGTTATTTAAGCCCTGCTCTTTTTTTCTTCTCTCCAGCTGCCTGCCCTTGAACGGGGCTGCTTCAGCTCCCCCATGGTCGGCTGGCACCCAGCCAGCCACCGACCGAGACCAGGATGCCCGCCTGCAGCTCCTTGGAAGGTACAGGACAGCGCAGCCAATCAGAACATGGGTGCTTCTTGCAAACCCGCTCTGATTGGCCAGGACTTTTACCCTGCTTCTGCCACCTGGCACTTTTTACAAATAGATTTTAGATAGAACTAAGCACATTTCAAGTGTCTAATAGAAGGTTGTTGTTTTTTCCATTAGCAGGTTATACAGACCTGCCACTAGAGGGATTCTTGGTCTTTCATTAAAAATAGTATACCCTCCGAAAGACACAGTCCCTGGCTGCCTAGCCTTCCTGGCTGTATCCTCCCTTCCCACTGATCCAGCTACTGCTCTTCCACCCCCTTCTCCTAGCCCTGCCAGCCTGTCTTAACCCCCTCCCTCTGCCTACCCTGAATCCTACCTTAATTATGCACCTCCACTGTTCTCTACCCCCTATTCTATTTCTTCTTCTTGCCTGTCTTCCTCCCCTACTTCACGCCCCAAAAGCCTGCTTTCCCTCCCTCCCCCACAGCTTCCACATTCCTACATCCTTCCTCCACTTAGGCACGCTGCACACTGGCCACTGCCCCTTGCCCAGGGTCCATCCTACCACCATGAAACTGTCCTACACCCACACTGGTCAGAGCCCTCCGCTCTGGTCCCCCCTGTCTATGCTTACCCTCACCCACTATCATCGATGCTTGGCAATTTCCCGAGATGCTAGCAGGTGAAAGCATTCCCTTAAAGAAATACGCCGCAGCTTCTTGAAGCTAGTCCTCCTCCTCCTAATGCTGTCAGGCAACGTGTACCCAAACCCTGGCCTATTCTGCTGTAAAGCCATTAATCTGAGCTAGCCTTCGGGTGCCCTCTCATTCATATCAATCAACATCTGCAGCCTCCTTCCTAAAATGGATGCCCTACAGGCCTTCACCAGTCAGCACAGCCCTGACATCCTGGTGGTTGTCGAAACCTGGCTCATGCCATCAGTACCAGACCATGTATTCAGCCTTCCTGGCTACAATGTCTTTAGGCAGGATCGCCTCTCAAAAAGGTGGGGGCTGCGTTCTCTACCTAAAAGACTCCATGCAGGGGCACCACATCATTACCTCACTCCAACCCACAACTGCTCAGATACTGCCATTGAGAATCCTCCTCGGAGCCCAAAACAAAACCCTCACTGTTGCCACAATCTACATCCCTCCCAAAGAACAGGGAAGTGGTCTAACCACTGTTCTTGACTTTGTAAAGTCACTCCCACCGGACACCGAATCCATCCTCCTAGGCGGCTTCAACATCAACTGGCCTGTGGCCAGTGCTGGTGCACACAGGGATACCATTGCTGTGGCGAACCTCACACAAATGGTTGATTCACCAACCAGGAAAAATTACTGGACCGGCACCAGCACACTCTTGGACTGGATCCTTACCAGTCACCCATCGTGGATATCTAACACAAATGTCCTCCCTGACTCTCTCAGCGACCACTCCCCTGTTTGCTGCACCTGGTCAAATAAATTCATCAAACAACCACCAAAAACTATCACCAGCAGGGTTCTACCCAGTGGTCACCTTCCTCAACTCAAATCCCACCTCCTCCATCAAGACTGGTCCTCTATCTTCAATGCAACCAACGTAAATACTGCCCTTGACTACCTCGTAAACATCTTCGCTGTGGCCTGTGACACGTATGCTCCTATTAAGAAACGCAAAGTCAAATCACTCAATAACCCTTGGCTCACAGGTGACCTCCTCAGGATACTAAAAACAAGAGACCACCTATGCGAGCTGGCCAGAAACTCTGGAAGACAAAACAACATCCAAAACTACAAACGTGCCCGCAATGACTGCACCAAAACCATCTGTTAAAGTGAAGTCTGCCTACTATAAGCATGCCCTCACAGACTCCTGGGGCAATGGTCAGGAATTCTGGAAGAACATAAAAAAACTCACCCGGAATCCACCCAAAACCCTCCCATCAATACTCAACATCAATGGAACCACAACCCTCTACCCAAAAACCATTGTGGATACCTTTAGCAAAGCCTTTACCGACCTCAGCGTTGTTCTACCCCAAGACTACTTCAAAGATGGTGAAGCCCCTCTGTCCACAATGAACACTACTCCCACCAGCTCACCCCGCTTCTACTTCAAAGCAGTCAAGGCTCACCAAGTACACAAATATGTAACCAAAGCCTTTGGTAAATCAAGATTCAGTAATGACTCCCTCGATCTCAAAATCCTGTCTCTCACACTTGATGAAGTGCTTAGTCCTCTGACCAGAATTTTCAACCTCTCCCTCAGCCTTAGCCAGTTCCCGGACAGATGGAAATCTGCCTCTGTCACCCCAATCCACAAAAGTGGTGACAAAACTGCCCACGATAACTACAGACCTATCTCCCTACTACCCCCACTCTCCAAGGCACTAGAACACATCATCTCGGACCAGCTCACAGAATACCTGGATACGTACAACATCCTGTGCAAGCAACAACACGGGTTCCGCAAAGGTCACAGCACCTCCACAACCCTACTTGAATTCACTGGTGCAATCCACAATGCACTTGACTCCGGTGAACTACTAGGCTCAATCTACATTGACATAACTAAAGCCTTCAACGCCATCAATCACCGCCTCCTGCTTGTCCAGCTTCAGAACACTAGGCTGTCAACCGACTCCATTGGCTGGTTTAAGAGCTACCTTGAAGAACGGTCCCAAGCAGTAAGAATTGCTGATACACTCTCGGATCCCAGACTGGTCCGCTCGGGAGTCCCCCAGGGCTCCATTCTGGGACCCCTGCTCTTCAGCCTATTCTTAAACTCACTACCAGACACCTGCCCAGAACAAATAATTCTGTACGCTGATGATGCTGTGATCCTCACCTCAGACCCTGATCCAATCCAATTACAAAATAAACTTCAGCAGGCCTTCTCCTCCATTGAATCCTGGTTTCTAAATCATAAACTGCTTCTCAATCAGAAAAAAAACAAGTCTATGGTCTTCTGCAGCCCCCACAACAAAAACAAACAATTCTACCTCTCCATTGCAACCAAACAAGGAGCCATCCTAGAGCAAACACAATCGTTCAAGTACCTCGGCATCACCCTTGATCCCTACCTCTCATACACTGTCCATATCAGCAATGTTGCAGTCTGTCAATGCGAGGTTTGGCATATTATTCCGGCACAGGAATCACCTAACCCCAGAAGCACTGGCAGTGGCCGTCCAAAGCTCCATTGTCAGCATCATAGACTATGGTCTTATCATATATGGGTCTGCAACTACCTCTGCTCTCAAACGTATCGCAACCTCCCTGAATAAGGCCTGTCATCTCATCACTGGCTCACATCACCGTACCCACACATGTGACCTTTATTCCCAATCTGGATGGCTTCAACTGGACAAACACATAAAATACCTAACCTGCATCATGGCCAAGAAAATTATAATGGGTCTGGCCCCACCTGGTGTCTGTGCCCTCCATAAGCTTAGACATAGGAACGTCACTACGAGGAGATCCAATTCCCATCTACTACATATCCCACGATGTCGCACGACCCAAGGACAAAGATCATTCACCTATCGGGCATCCAACTGGCTCAACTCTCTTGGCAACGACATAGCGACCCCTCCAACACTCAGCCTCTTCAAGTCCAAACTGCGCCTCTCACTGCTTGTATCCTGTGATTGCCCATCTTAACATTTCCACCATTCCAGCTGCAAATGCCCCAGCACCCAACACTTACAATCAATCTTTGCACCCCTAGCACCTTACCTGTCATATTCCCTCAACAAGGCCCCCTGGCTGCACTGTCTCCCACCCTCGCCCACCTCCCCCCCATATCTCCACTCCTGTCCCCACCCCAACCACCTCCCGTACTCCCCCTTACCCCTGCACCTCCTTCCCCTCGATCTCCTACCCTCACTTCCCTCACCATCCACCCCCTTTCCTTGTCTTGCTCATAGCTCAAGTCTTTGTACTGGTTATTACATGTCTGTAAGTCAATGACTATATGTTTGTAACAAAATGATTACTGTTGCACACGCTGATGTGGAACCTTTGTAAAAGAGCCTTGGCTCAAAGGTATTGTAATCCTAGATTGAAATAAAAAATAAATAAAAAAAATTGTATGCAGTGCTTGCTGCTTTCATGGTCCCCTCAGGGAGCCCACTGATTTCCCCTGTTTGCCTCCCACCCACAGCTACTTTTAAGTCAATTTCAGGCATTGTTCTTCAGCTGCACTGTGGATTTTCCTTTGTGGCCCCTATCTTGTGCATTTGCTCTCCCAGTCCCTTTCTTACAGGCCCCTCAGGGCACCTACAGTCTGCCACCATGCAGCTTAGCTAAAGGTTCCTGCCACCTACTGTTGGCTACCCACCCTCCAGACCCTCTTAACCTGTCCCGTGGGGGCTCTTCACATGCCACTTTGTGGCTGATGGGTAGAGGAGGCATATTTGCTCTAGCCTCCTCCCCCTCCCAAAAATATCCCATCTTCATTCCCACACACATGGTGCAGGCTACAGCCTGAGCTCTGTGGGCTGAATCATAGACACATAGACCTTGATGGCAGATAAGAACTGCTTGGCCCACTCAGTCGGCCCATTTCCCTACCTAGTGGATAAGTTGCAGATCCTAGTTATCCAACAGCTGACTTCCTCCTACCCACCAGTAGAACTGGTTCATGTCTGTCCCATGTATTCTTGAAGTCCCCCACTATTTTTGACCCCTCAACCTCTTCAGGAAGGTCATTCCATGCGTTCCCCACCCTCTCTGTGAAAAAATACTTCCTCATGTTGCCCCTGAGCCGTCTCCTCTATCTTCAAATTCTGCCCCTTGTTCTTGCGCATCTCTTTTTCTGAAAGCTGCTACTCTCTTGGACTTTATTGATTCTCTTGAGGTGCTTGAAATTTTCTATCCTGTCCCCCCGCCCCTTTTCCTCAAGGGCATACATATTCAGCTCGTCTCTCTTTGTATGGCTTCTGGTGCAGACCCTTCACTATTTTAGTTGCCCTCCTCTGGGCTGGCAGTTGAAAGTGCCTGCCATTACTGTCACTGTAGTTCAGTAGCACTAAACTGGCTGCCTAGCAACAGCCGCAGCATTTCTGGTCAGCAGTTTTCTGAACAGCCTCCTGCCTGCTACATACAGTCTGGGCCCAAGGCTATCACTCCCCCCCCCACACACACTAGGTTCCAGGGAAAGAGAATATAACAATAAAAAAAAATCCACTGTCCATGAGGGAGTGACCCATTATATCATGAGAGCTATACCTTTCAAACCACTGGCCTTCTGGGACAACTCAAGACTCCTGAACCACCAGTGTTCCCTTTTTTAAATAATGTTGGGGCCACTAGCCCAAATGCATTCCCACCTGCACATCTGGACTACTTCTTAAATTTATTGGCTACCTGCAGGTCACCTAGGGGTGCTAAGGGGGGATTTTGCCGAGTCCCAAATGCCACTTTATTCTCTGTTCTTAGCTGTCTGCATTTTTTTAATTCCATCTGTAGTTTCTTTACTTTGACCTAGTTTGTATTTTCCTCTTAAACTCCTCTTCCTTTACTCCTGTACTATATACCCTATTTGTATCTTTCTACTCTTGCTACTATAACTTCCCCATACTGATCTATTTTTCCCTTTATTTCTACAGTTCTGGTCAAACATACCAATCAGATAAGTATCTTTGTTTAATTCTAATACTCTAATCTCTCCTCTAGCACCTGTGACACTTTGTGTCCCTTCAACCTTCTCTGTTCTTCCCTTTCAGGTGCTACCAGAATACCCTGAACCAAGGAAACCCCAACTCTGGACTCCCCTATTCTGATTGAGCAGGTAAGTCCTAATTACTTAACTGCCTTAGAATCCATAGAAATCTGGTGACAGAAAAGGACCATTTTGGCCAATTGAGTCTGCCCCTTGCCTCCACCCCACCAATCATCATCTTTGTCAAAAGACACCTCACTCTGCCCACTGGTCAGCTCCTGGTATCTATCCCATGCACCCTTGAATCCTTTCACCATTTTTGTGCACACCACCTCTTCTGGAAGTCTGTTCCAGGACTCCACCACCTTCTCAGTGATGTAATGCCCCCTCACATTGCCCCTAAACCTTCCTTCTTCTAATCTTAGTTTATGATCCCTAGTTCTAGCACTTATTTTCCTTGCAAATAAAGCTTCCCACTCTCACCTTACTAGTCTCCAGCGGGTACAGATCCGATTCCCTCCACCTTTCCTCATAGGGCTTCCTATGCATAGCGTGCCCCATCTTGGTTGCCTTTGTCTGAACCCCTTCAATCCTGTCTATTGTCCTTGTGTAGGTGAGGCCTCACCATGGATTTATAAAGGCGCATCAGCACCTCCCTCTTTCTGTTTTATACCCCTTCCTATGCACACCATCATTCTATTCACTTTGCCCACCACTGTGCTGCACTGGTTCTCCGCCTTAAGGCTATCTGGAATTATAATCCCCAGATCTCTCTCCTGCTGAGTTTCCTTACCCTTCCCCCCCTTGTGTGTAAATGATTTGTTGGTTATTATACCCATGTGCATTACTGTACACTTTTTGGCATTAAATTTTAGCTGCCAAGTTTCCAACCACCTCTCCAGAATCTTTAGACCCTCCCTCACTGCCTCCACCTCCCCTACCAGGGTGTCTACCCTATTGCAGATCTTCATATCCTCTACAAATAGGCACACCTTCCCCTGCAGTCCCTTTGCTATATCTAACATACTAAAAGCCAGCAGAATAGGCCTGATGGTCTGTTGTGTCTGCTCGGTAGCCAGCATCCTAATGGGTGCTTTTGTTCCCACCCAGCCCCAGAGAGGGTCATCCTCTGCTTCAGTTTACCCTTGTACCTGTCCCACTCCCTCTTGAAGCCCTCCACTGTGCCCTCCTCCACCTAACTCCTGGACAGTGCATTCCAGGGCTCCACCACCCTCTCAATGAAGTAATGTCTCTTGCATTCCCCCCTTAATTTCCCCCCTCTAGTTTCCACTCATGTCACCTGGTTGTTCCCCACCTTCTTTAGTCTGAACATCTCTTTGGCACCACCCCTGTTTATTCCTTTTACATATTTGAAGACCCCTATCGTCCCCCCGTCTCTCCTCTACTCCAGCGAGTACAACCCAAGCTCTTCCAGCCTTTCCTCATAGGGCCTTCCTCCCATGCTCTGAAGCATCCTGGTTGCCCTCCTCTGGACACTCTCCAGCAGTGTTACATCCTTCCTGAGGTGAGGTCTCCAGAACTGCATGCAGTACTCGAGATGTGGTCTGACCAAGGCATTATACAGAGGGAGGATCACCTCCCTTCTCCTGGATGTAATCCCCCTGGCTATGCAGTATCCGGTTTGCTTTGGCCGCAGTTCTGCAATTTTCAGTGTTATTAATTTTGACATCTACCACCACCCCTAGATCCCTCTTACTCGTTGTGGCTTGCAGTATGACCCGCCCTGGTGTATACAAGGCCCGGGTTTTGGACCCTCAGATGCAGCACTCTACATTTCCCCTGCATTAAACCTCAGTCCCCACCTCCTTGACCACCCCTCCAGGGTATCCCGGTCCCTCTGGACTGTCTCTCTCACTTCGTCCCCGTCCGCCAATGCTCCCAGTTTTGAGTCATCCGCAAAGAGAATCATCCTACTCTTAACCGCCCTCCCCATATCCAAGACATAGGCATTGAACAGGAGTGGCCCCAGTACTGAACCTTGGGGGACCCCACTGGTGACCTTCGTGGGGGAGGAGACTACCCACCACTACCCTCTGTATTTGCACTGTTAGCCAATTTTCTATCCATCTAAGCAACTGTCCTCTCACCCCATCCCCCCCCAATCTGAGCAACTGTCCTCCCACCCCCACCCGCCAGCTGTATTAGCAGCCCATTTTGGGGTACCAAATCAAACGCCTTACTGAAATCCAGGTATAGGACATCCTCTGGTCTATGCCGGTCCAGGGTCCCAGTCATCAAAATCTATGGGGTTGGTCTAACACGATCTCCCCGGGGTGAAACCATACTGTTTATCATCCAGTTGCCCCAACCTTTCCAGCTGCCTCCTGAACTTATCCTTGATAATGCCCTCCATTACTTTGCCCACCATAGACATTAGGCTGACAGGCCTATAATTCCCCATCTCTGTAGTACCCCATTTGTGAATAGTCACCACATGAGCCACCCTCCAGTCTTGAAGCACCCATCCTGTCAGCAGAGAGGTGTTAAAGAGTGCTGCCAGTGGTGCTGCTAGCTCATCCGCCAATTCCTTCATAACCCTCGGATGCAGCCCATCCGGCCCCGGTGCCTTATCAGTTTTTAGTGTCCGAAGAGCCTCCTCACCCTTTCACTGTGATTTCTCCTCCAGCCCACCCCTCATTTAATCACCCATCCCTTCTAAACTTGGCCCAGCCTGTACCCCAACTTCTTTCAGTCCTCTAGACTCCATCTGACCTCGACTCTGCTGGCTCCCTTCCCTCCATTGAGCTGGAGGGATCCCCTGCCTCCCCCTGTAAATATCAAGGCAAAGTACTCATTTAGCACCTCTGCCTGATTCCCCTGCTTCCTGAGTCCATCCCTCTTCAGTCCTAATCATGCTGATCTGTGCCCTCCCTTTCTCTTCTCTTCTCCCTTGTATATCTATAGAATCCCTTTTTCCCCCTCCGGATATCCCTAGCCAGGTTTTACTCCCTCCTCACCATACCTCTCAACTGTACCACATTACGAAGAACGTTCCTCATTTTCCTTCACAAAAGCTCCCTGTTCCACATTGTGATGACTTGTTCCACATTCAGTATTAACATTTTAAAGCAAAAATCTATAGTAAATGATGCAAAAAATTTGTTATTCTATTAATAACAGACTTTCTGAACATAAATGCAAACATTTTAACAGGGTTCTGAGTCTCCTAGGTAAAGATATGCTTAAGTGTTCCACATTTTGCTCATTTGTTCCACATTTTGAGATGCAATGTTCCACATTTGGGAGACAAAAGGTTGAGAGGTATGCTCCTCACCCTGGCTCCCCTCACCACTGTGGTGACCCTTCTAGCCATGAACTCAAACCCCTCTCCCTATCCCTCCCCCCAGAGCACTTAAAAAATGCATAGGCAGCCTTTTTATCCCTCACCGCCTCCTGCACCTCCCTGGTCCACCAACACGGCTTGTTGGCTCTACCATGCTTACACCTTACCTTTGTACAGGAGTTAGTAGTCTCCTGCACCCCCTTCTTAATGGCCTCTCACAAGCTGCCAGCATCCATGTCCAGCCTAATCTTGTCTAAGCTCCCCTGTAGAATCCAGCATATGCCCACGAAGTCCGCCCCCTGAAGTCAACTACTACTGTATTAGAATGGTTATCCTCCCCTTCCCTGATACAGCAGAAACCAGACCGTAGTGTGGTCACCACCTGCCAGGGGGCTGCACACCTCCAGGCCCTTTATCTGGTCACTGTCTGCTAGGACAACATCCAGTATCCGCTCCTCCCTAGTAGGTTCCCCCACCTGCTGGACCAGGAAGGCATCCTGGAACACATCCATCAGTCTCTGTTCCCTGGCCACAGAGGATGCCATAGTGTCCCAGTCTGTCCCCGGCATATTAAGGTCACCCATGATCACCACCATACCCTTTCCACGGTCACAGTGCCCCTTGATGTTCTCAACTAGTTTGTCCTCCAGGGCCTCTTCCATCATTGGGGGGTCTGTACACCACCCCTATTTTCAACCTTTAACCTCCCTTCATTTGTAGGGTTACCCAGATCTCCTCCACCCCCCCTACATTCTCCTCCACTCCACTAACCACTATGTCATTTTTGACTATCAGCGCTACACCCCTCCTCCTCTTCCCTCTCCTCTATCCTTCCTGAATATTTTGTAGCCCACCAAATTTAGGTCCCTATCATTTTTCTGAGTGGCCCATGTCTCAATAATTGCTGCTACATCCACTGATCCCTCAACCAGCATCGCCTGGAGCTTGGGCATTTTGTTGCCCATGCTCCTAGCATTGATCAGGGCCGTTCTCCACCGTGACCCCTCTCCCTTCTCCAGTCGTCTTGGCCCTGAGCAGTCCCTAGATGCCCTTTCTTGCACAGCTCTGGATGGATTTACATAGCAGTCACCTACCTTCTTTTCATGTCCTAGACCTGGACCCTCGAGCAGCCCTCCTGGAGCCACTCTTTTACTTAATCCCCCCCTTTACAAGTTTAAACTCCACCCCTCGACTATGAATCCAGCAAGTTTTAGTTTCAAGATCTCCTTCCCCTCCAAGTTGAGGTGTAGCCTATCCCTGGCATATAACCCCTTGTCCTCTCTTGTATCCCCCAGTCCTGCACCAGCCCATACCCTTCTGCCCTGCGCCAGTCCCTGAGCCACTGGTTCACACCTCTAAGTTTATCTTTGGTCTCCTCGGATGCCCTAGGTACTGGCAGAATCTCAAAGAAGGAGATTACGCTTCCTATAGAGTGGTAAACCCTGGCCAGTTCCCGGAATCTCGCCTGGATTTCTAGTTCACTGTTTCCCTCTAAGTCATTTGTTCCCAGATGTTTTAGGAAGTCTGGGGATTCCCCGCATTCCAATGCTATTGAGTATAGCTGGAATTTGGCCTTGTGTATGGATAGGCCTGGGATACATTTAGCCTTGACTGGGCTGCTTTTTCCCTCTCCGCCCCCTCCCACTGGATGCCCCAGGTCATGGAGTCACCCAGCAGGATCACCTTCACCCCCCCACTTTAATGGCCCGTTTGATTCCATCCAGGCTCTTCCTTCTGTCATCAACCCCCAGGTTACTTCTCTTGCCCCCCTCAGCCTGGGGATCACAAGCCTGTGCTTGCCCTACCATGCCCATTCTTCTACCTGTAGCTCCTAGCTTGCTTCTCACCCCCCATCCTCCTGGGTGGCACAGATTGCCCCCAGATATCCCCAGACTCTCTTTCTGGGCTGGTATCCTCAGATCCCCCACCCAAGCTCCCTTCTGCATCCCTCCTTGCCCCCCAAGTTCTGCATCCTTCACCCCATCTGCTGTGTTTCTCCTTACCCCCATCTTCCCCCTCCTCTCCACCTCATCTGATTTCTCCCGCCCCAAAGCTGGCCTATCTAGAGTACTCCTTATCCTTGGCTGACTTCCCTAACCTGGATGCTTGCCCGACCCTAGTCCTCCCTCCTCCCACCCTGGCTTCACTCTGCACTCCCCATCCTCCCCACCTCCCTCCCACCTAGGCTAATGTCTCCCCCCTTCTGTGGATCTGGCTCTCTCTCCTGCCCCATCCCCCCAGCTTACTGACCAAACCCTCTCTGTCTGCCTGCTCCCCTCCTCCCACCAGCCTCTCCACCTCATCTCCCAGATATAGCAGGGTGAATCGATTAGTAAGTGTGATGCTTGCCCCTGACTTGCTTTCTCCTGTCCCCCCTCCTTCTGGTTAGCCACCTCCCTCCGAAGTGATTTCCGTACATTGCTTGTCTCGTGCCCCACCCATCCTGAGTAACCATATGATCCTTGTCCACCTGTTCCCCGGGTTATGCCATATTGGCCTTGACTACTCTCATGAGGTTCTTTCCACACCTTTCCTCCCAACCCCTCCCACCTTTCAGCTGCCTTCTGATCCCCTCTACTTCCTCCCTAAGACCTGCCAACTGAAAACACACTGGGCACCCTCTGAACTTCCATGCCCAATTTAATATTATTGCTGCCCCGCATCCTGAAACACCCAATCACTCTACCAAAGGTGCCCACTTTGGCCATCCCCAAGTCTACCCTCATTTTAGGTGAGCAATGTGGACCTCTAACAGAAATAATTCAGTCAGTGTTACACTAAAACCCAAGCAGTTTGCCCCCTCTGATTACAGCAGTTTTCTCTCTTTCTTAACAGTAGCCAGTTTTTTAGCCCTAGCAGTAGACAGTTCACAAGCAAAATTAGCTCACCACAACACTAGCCAGCTCAGAGGCCCTAGCAGTAATCAATTCACACACAGTTTACCTACTCCCTCAGATGTAGTTGACATACACAGTCATTTATACAGTCTGCTTCATTATGCCCCTTCCTGGTAGTAGTCAGCGTTGCCCAAGCAGCACAGTATACAGGACCCTTTTCCACCAATCAATAACAATCCAGCTTCCTAGTGTTCCAGTTCACCCAATCTCGACTTGCCCTCCTCCAAGGCTCCACCCTCACTGACCATTTAATAGAGGTCAGGGCCAGGGTGAGTGGTGTGGAACAAAGAACAGCTCTCCTCCTCTGATTGTGACTGGACTATTTGCCTTTTATGGCCCAGTCACACAGTTAAAGGTGCGCGCCCTATTCGCTGATTGGCCGCTCCTTCCTGAGTCGCCCGGCTTGCAAAGTTGTAGCGGCGTGGTCCTGCATGCATGGCCTGTCCCCCACCAACTAGAGCTTCCTTGTCAATCACTGATGTGATCCCATCCTCTCCCACCGCCGATGCAGCCCCAGAATGCCTACGACCCCTTCCAGCGGCAAGCCCAGTCACAGAGAACATCTCCTTCCCCTGATTGCAACTGGGCTGTCGTTGCTATAGATATTAAAAAAGGATGGGTCCCAGCACCGACTCCTGAGGCACACCACTTCCACCCTGGAATGCACCCCATTTACCCTACCACCACCCCCCCTTCTAGTTTCAGTCTTTCAACCAGTTCTCCACCCACGTTGTTATTTTCTGTCCCACCCCAAGCCTTCCAGCTCATTTACCAGCCATTTATGTGGCAAAGTGTCAAAGAGCTTGCTGAAATCGGGGTAGGCCACATCCTCTCCCATCCACCTTCCTTGTACACAGTCAAAAAACTCAGTTAAGTTTGTCGGGCAAAACTTCTCTCCCATAAAACCAAACTGTCTTGGGTCCTGGAGGCAGTGTAGGACATTGGGTAAAGGCTCTGAGCTACAGATCTGGAGACCTGGGTTTGAATCCAACAGCCGTCTAAGTGCATACTGTGTGATCCTGAGCAAGTTACTTAACTTCCTTGTGCTCCAGGTTGCATCTGGAAACAAGCTTCAGCTTAGTGTGCTACTCCTGGTTAAACAATATTCCCTTCCCCCAATTCCCCTGTAGATCATTGACAACCAGATGTTCCACTATTCTTTCCTTCAGCAGTATTTCCATTACTTTTCCCACAGTTGTGGTCAAGCTGACCAGTATGTAGTTACTGCATCCTCCCTGTTAACACTTTTGTATAGTGGGACCACATCAACCCTCCTCCAATCCCTGGGCATGTCACCAGTTTACAAAGACAAGGTGAACAGAGTAGTCTGAGGCCCTACTAACACCTCCCTTAGCTCCCTCAGTGTCCAGGAGTGCATCTGTCTGGCCCATAGCCTTATTACTGCCAGTTCCATGAGGATCCTTTCTTTTGCAAAGGGAGCTGTGTCCTTTTCTGTGATCTCTCCATCCTTATTACTTAATGCTGGCCCATTTCCTGCCCCCTCCTTTGCAAAAACCGAACAGAAATATTTGTTCAGTATTTCTGCTTTTTGGTGGTCATCTTTTACCCTCCCTTCATCCACCCTTTTCAGACACTCAATATCTCCCCTTGCCTTCCTTTTCTCCCTGATGTACCTGCATGTAAAAGGTTTTGTCCCTCCTTACCACAGTACCCACTGGCTGGCTTGTGTCAAGGGTCCCACACAAGTGTGGGTCTGGTGCCAATGTGCACTTTGCATGTGGAGCCATTTTGGTTTGCCTGCTGTGTGCTGTAGTGTAGTGGATTATGATTATGAACTGGTTTTGCTTGATTCTGTACTGACAGCTTCATTTGCAGCAGATCCTGGAGTCCTTTGCGGTGGGAGATTGTCCTACAGTGCATGTTAAGAGTTTATATAGGCTCTCATCTTTTGTTTACTGGCCCCACTGAACTCCCTGGGCTAAGTTCTGTCACAGACTGACTTATCCCCTGGAGAAGAGCAGAAGTGGAAAACATCAGATCAGAGACTGTGGAAGCTCAAATGTGCACTGCAGGCTATTGGAACTTCTATTGCCTGTTGCTCTGGTGCCAGCTGCAGGGAGTTCTGGGACTGGTTGTGGCTGCAGATATCTGCCTAGAGATGGTCACAGTAGGCCTGCTGTGGTGTGCTTTACTGCAATGGATGGTAGTTGGAAATTCCAAATCGGTGGGGGGGGAGGGGGAATTTAGAGGAAGGATTAGGAAGTACGTCTTCACTGAGAGGGTGGTGGACAACTGGAATGGGCTGCTGAGGGAAATGGTGGGAGGGTTCACGAAGGCATAGGACAAGCACAGAGGGCAACTGGCGGGGTGGGGGACTACAGAAAAGTACTAGTGGATATCTAGGCAAACTGGGCAAACTAGGTGGGCTTGCGGTCCCTTTCTGCAGTCACACACCTATGTATTCTACGGGCAGATTGGGAAAAGGGAGGGGGAGATCCACTACACCACTAGGGAAGCATTCATTGTGCCTTGAATATCTGTCCCTTGGTGTCTTTATCCTGCCCTGTGTTGGTTGATGTGTGGAGCAACATGACCTCCTACCCCAAAAAAAGATCAGTTCTAGGGGCACAGGGGCAAGGAGTCTTCTTCCCTCCCCCAACCGTGACATCCCCTGAGTGACAGAGTCCATTTTAAAAGCCAGGCTGATGGTGTGGTACAGGTTTGGTATCCTTCCCCCAACCCACTTTTTTTATTTTAACCTCTACAGAGCCTTCCCAACTGACCCAGCTGATCAGTATTTTTATTTTTCATACTGACCCATTTTCCCTTTTATATCTACAGGTCTGACAAGACATTGACCAGGAGTAGAAGGACACTGACCATATGTATCAGATAAGTATTGTTTTTTTGTTTACCCTACATTGTTTGACATATAATAGTTCATAGCAAGCTGCAGATCCTTTGTGAGCCCATTGCTGTTCTTGTTTTACAGGTACAAATGACTGCTATGGGAGGCACTGGGTTGGAGCTGTACCTTGTGCCTTAGAAAGGAGGCTATGGGCTGGGGGGGTATGGGATGGGCATTAAAGTTGGGAACTCCAGGGAACACCACACAACCAATTTGCCAAGACTCATGGATCTCAAACCCTGTTTTTCGCTTTCTTGCTTTGTGTGCTTTGCATTCTAATGCCTGCATTAATGTAGTGTTTTTGTTTTGCAACAAGTACTATCTCATATATGTGTGTGTGTATGTGTAATAGATAACCCACTGTAGGGTGTGCAGTCACGCTCTGATATACGCACGCCTTGGTGTGCGTTGTTACACATGAGGCCGTAGGCCGAGTGCATCAATCACCAAGCCGTGCGTATATCATTCTGTGACCGCTTCCTACAGTGGGTTATCTATCTTGTAAAATGGCAAAATTGTTTTGGAGGGGAGTAAAAGTGCAGGTGTGTGGTCGCACTCTGATATACATGGTCACCTAATGGTGTTTGTCCAATGCGCTTGATAATCCCTTTATATATATATATATATATATATATATATATATATATATATATATATATATATATATATATATAACCCCAGGGGCGCTACCATTAGGACTACTACCCCTGTCTGCCCTGACAGAGGCAGGTTGAGGGCCCAGAATCTGTTCATGGGTGCCTCCGCCAGAGGTCGGGGTTAGCACAGTTAAGACTACCATGGTTCCAGCCCTCTGAGCTACTGCAACCCCCCCCCCTCGTCCTACTAGTGACTCACACTGGATAGCAGCAATTCTGTTCACCAGTACACTTACCCCACGGAAAATATAATCCAGCTCCCTTCGGGGACCCCCTGTAAAGTAAGGCACAGTTATGTTGCAATCACCAAACAGCAGTTCACCATTAATGTACACAATAGCCAGGATGTAGCTGTGCAACAACAATCTGATTTATTCAAGGGGAAAAACAACAAGGACAGGGGTGATCAAGTTGATTAGCTTATCACTATATTTATCTACCTAGGGCTCTGTGCACAGGCCTAACCCTACAGCTTATAGTCCCGGGGTACCCAAGCCCTAGCGGCTAGTCCACCACGTGGTAGCTGGTTGGGGCCTGCTTTGCCTGGCCGTAAAGCCCTGAGCAGGTCAAAGTAAGAGGACAGTTCAGTTAAGTAGACACACTACAGGGAGCGACCTGAATTAGTACTCACAACCCCAGCAAATGATGATTCCTTCACCCTACCAGGATGGAACCTGACTTTCACCAGTCTTCTTTCACATTCATATGGTAAACACAACAGCAGAGTCCTTTAATGGCAGCAGGATTTAACTTGAGCTCCTCTAGCCTCCTCACACATTTATATGGTAACAAGCAATAGCAGAGGGGTACCACACCAGGCAGCAGCAGCTGGGCTCTCCAGGCTTCTCTGTCATCAAGCACTGTAACTGCAGCTTTCTCTTCACTTTTCCCATGGACTGAGTGCAATTCAGCAATCTTCTCCAGTCCCCCAAACAGGTCGAGCCTGGTGGGTAGCTGTACAGAGCATAGCCTCCTCTGACCACCAGCAGGCGGGGTTTCTGACTCCTTTCCTCAGGCAAACGGCCACTAGGCCCTCTCACGCTTCCCGCGTGAACACTCCCAGTGCAGAAGCACACAGCTCCTCTCTCTTCACTGGCCACTACGAATCTGCCCCTGGCAGCACCCAGCACTCCTCTTAGTTTGGGCGAAACCCGTTGTCATTGGCTGGACGAACCTGCCAGTCACTTCTCACGGCTCCCATAGGTGCAGAACGAGCGACATAGTCCATAATGCCTTGCTCCCTCCAAACAGCTCCTCTATTGGTCAGTCAACTCTGTGGGATTCCAAAATACTGATTGGTCCAATTTCACAGTTCAGGACCAAAATGGAGGAAGCAATCGAAACTCTCTGGGCTGCAAAGCAAGACGGGTTAGAATATCTACACTATCATTATTTTCACAGCTTATTTTAAGCAACCACCTACATCCTTTATCAGAACTCCCCCTGCCCTATTAGCGATGGCAGAAGGGAGCGCTACTCAGCAGCCCAGGCGGGAGTCGAGCATGACAACACTCAAACCCCCTCCCATTTTAACTAATCCCAACTGCAACAGGCAGCCTTTACAGGGACAGTATATGGAGGCCTTAAAAAGCACTCAACAGACCCCCCTTCGGCCGGCTTTATGCCAACTACCAACCAGGCATAGGGCACATTAGGAACCCCCATTTGCAAGGGGGTTACACATACATACACACACACACTCTTCACTCAAACAGCCCCTTGATACCGAAAATCACTTTCCTCACCGTGCATGTGCTCCCAATCCGAAGAGGCACTCTTCTCCTTTTGAAGATAAACCTGGAAATACTGGTGAGGCCCTGCATATCAAGGAGGCCCCCATACCATTTTCTGTAGACCAGAACCATCCATTTTTCACAAATCCATTTTCTGCAAACCAGAACCATTGGTGGTCATTCCTTTAACTAAATGTCCACCCCCTTCCTTGTGACTTTGAGTCAAACATGGGGTAACAGACTTTAGTACCTCCTGTAGACATAGCCCCCGAAATCTCCATCTTCTTTGGAATTCACAGACTACTTTCAAACTCAGGATGCCTTAAGCAAAGCTTTCTCTGCTGAGGTTGCCGATACTTGCAGATGAATACTCGTGTTTTTGTTGAATTTTATGCGATGTCATCTTTAATGCAGCCTAATACACTGAAACAGAACTGCCATACTGCTGACAGGAGTGCTACTAAAATCACACTGCACACTGAAGTGCACTACAGGTGTTGATGCAGTGCTAATTAACATAATTTGCACACTCTGGAAAAGCAATGCAACACTGCTTCAGGCAGTGGTGCTGACACAACACTGCTTCAGCAAGTATTGCTACACCAGCACTGCTTCAGGCAGTGTTGATGACAAAACACTGCTACTTGCAGTAATTTTACAGTGAGATTGCAGTGCTAATTAACATAATTCACACACACTGTGTCAACACTGCATGTACACCAACAGAGACCTGAAGATGCACTAATTAAACACTGATGGACTGCATTATGAAACGAAGTGTGCAGGAAGTGTACACTGCTACTGTAACACTGAAATAACACCATATAGTGACTATTTGAACACTTCACTTCCCTCTGGGATAGTGAGTGCTCCGATCTACCCATGATGAAGTTTTTGGTACTGCAGTATGTTTCATTGAAATGAAAAGCAATGGGTTAAGGAATTGTTGCATAAATGCTGCAACCATGTTTTAATAAGAAATGTGGGGGAGGGGGTGGGAGGGATGGGCTTAGATGGGGTGTGGGGGATAGGGATTAATTTTGTATAAATTCATCATTGCATGTTGCAACAATTTTTGACATCAGGATATTGCTCAAAATCAACATAGAAACATAGAAACATAGAATTTGACAGCAGATAAGGACCGCTTGGCCCACCCAGTCTGCCCATTTCCCTACCTACTGGATAAGCTGCAGATCCTAGTTAACCAGCAGCCTACTTCTTCCTACCCCAACCCCCCAGAACTGCCTTATGACTATCCCATGCATGCTTGAATTCCACCACTGATTTTGACTCCACAACCTCCTCCGGAAGGCCGTTCCATGCATCCACAGCCCTCTATGTGAAAAAATACTTCCTTAAATTACCTCTGAGCCACCCCCTCTATCTTCAAATTGTGCCCTCTTGTTCTTGCACACCTCTTTTTTTGAAAGATGCTACCCTCTTGGACTTTGTTGATTCCCTTGAGGCACTTGAAAGTTTCTATCATGTCCCCCCTCTCCCTCCTTTCCTCGAGGCTCGAGGCTATACATATTAAGCTCCTTAAGTCTCTCTTCATATGTCTTCCGGTGCAGACCCTGCACCATTTTAGTTGCCCTCCTCTGGACAGCTTCCATCCTGTCTATTTTTTTGCGGAGATTAGGTCTCCAGAACTGCACACAGTACTCCAGATGGGGTCTCACCAGCTGTCTGTACAGAGGGATAATAACTTCCTGTTTTCTACTGGTGATGCCTCTCCCTATGCATCCCAGTATATCCCCAGCCCTCCTTGCTGCCCTCTCACATTGCTTGCCCATCTTTAGGTCATCTGATATGACTACTCCCAGGTCCCTCTCCATTTTTGTTGTTGTTAGTATCTCACCCCCCATTATGTACTCTTCCCCTGGGTTTTTGTTTCCCAAGTGCATTACCTTGCATTTCTTAGCACTTGAATCTAAGCTGCCATACATTTGACCATTCCTCTAACCTTGCCAAGTCCCTTCTCATTCTTTCCACCCCACCCTGTGCATCAACTCTGTTGCAGATCTTAGTGTCATCTGCAAAGAGACATACTTTTCCTTCCAGTCCTTATGCAATGTCGCTTATAAAGACATTGAAGAAGACCGGTCCTAATACTGAACCCTGCGGTACCCCACTAGTAACCCTCCTTTCTTCTGAGTGGACTCCATTTACTATTATTCTCTGTGTCCTATTCTCCAGCCAATTCTTTACCCAGGCTGTCATCTTGGGACCCACACCCAGGTTGGCTAACTTGTATATTTAATCTTTTGTGTGGGACTGTGTCAAATGCCTTGCTAAAGTCTAGGTAGGCCATGTCCACAGCCCCTCCCTGATCTACTACTTTGGTCACCCAGTCAAAGAAATCTATCAGATTCGTCTGGCATGACCTTCCCACTGTGAATCCATGCTGCCTAGGGTCCTGTGCCCCTCTGGCCTCTAGATACTCGACAATTCTTTCCTTTAGAAGTGATTCCATCATTTTCCCTATCACTGAGATTAAACTAACAGGTCTATAGTTTCCTGCTTCTGCCTTGCTCCCACTTTTGTGAAGGGGAATCACATCTGCCCTCCTCCAGTCCTTGGGTACCATCCCATGATTTGTTAAAAAGGGTAGTCAGTGGTGTCACTAGTTCTACCCTTAGTTCTTTTAGAATTCTGGGATGAATCCCATCAGACCCCATTGCTTTGTCCACCTTCAGTTTTAAGAGTTCTTTCAGAACCCTTTCTTCTGCAAATTGGCCGGTATCAACTTCTGTATCCAGCGTGTTACTACTGTTTGTTTTATGTACCTCCCCTCTTCCTTTGTAAATACTGAGCAAAAATATTTGTTTAGTATCTCTGCCTTTCACAGTCTCCTCTGCCCACCCTCCACCCCTTTATTAAGCCTCACTATCCTCCCTTGGTCTTCCTTCGCTCCCTGATGTACCTATAAAGGTTTTATCCCCTTCTTAACTGAGTTGGTTATCTTTTCCTCGGTTTGGGCCTTTGCTGTTCTGACTGCCTTCCCAGCTTCCTTTTGCTTTAACTGATACAGTTCTCTGTCCTGCTCCTTCTGCGATTCCTTGTACTTCCTGAATGCTTTCTTTCTCTTGAACCTTCACTGCCACTTTCTTTGAGAACCATAGTGGTTTCTTACATCGTCTTGTTTTGTTTATTTGCTTCACACAAAGGCTCATTACCTCTGTGATGGCAGTTTTATTATTCCCCATTATTCTTCCACCCTCCTTCCTGCCCATTTGCTAGTGCAGTCCTTAGGCACTCACCCATTTGCAAAGTCAGCCCTCCTAAAGTCCAGTACTTTTGTCTTTGTATAGCTTGACTCTATTGCTGTGTTTATTGTGAACCATACTGTTCGATGGTCGCTAGTTCCCAGATGGCTACCCACTTCTGCATCTGTAATCCTCTCCATCTCCATTTGAGAGAATCAAGTCTAATATTGCTCCCACTCAGGTGGGCTCCAGTACTAGTTGTCTCAAGGCATGCCCCTGTAGGGCATCTAGAATAACTGCACTCTTCGAAGTGGCAGCTGCAACTGCACTCCAGTTAACATCCGGCATATTCAGATCACCCATCAGCAATATCTCCCCTTTTTCTGCCATTCTAAGTATACTTTCTATCATTTCCCTGTCCATTTCCTCCCCCTGAGAAGGGGGTCTGTATATAACCCCTGTGCGTATTGTGGTGCCATTGCCTGTCTCCAAATTTACCCACAGTGCTTCTTCTCCTCCCTGTTTACCCTTTTGTTCTGTTGCTTTTATTCCTTCCCTTATGTAAAGAACTACTCCTCCTCCTCTTTTACCCTCCCTGTCCCTCCTGTAGACAGTGTATCCTGGTATGTTTATGTCCCAGTCATGGTTTTGTGTGTACCATGTATCTGTGACTGCCACGAGATCCAGATGTTCCTCCTCCATCAAGGCCACTAATTCAGGAAGCTTGTTACCCAGACTACGGGCATTAGTACTCATTGCTTTCCATTTTTTGATGACTTTACCTTCTGTTGCAGCATCCCCCACTGACCGTTCTGCCTCAGTCTTTTTCTCATTTAGTACCCTGTTTTGTAGGGAGAGGCTGGGATTTTCCTGCTGCTTGTCAGTGCCTCCCCCTTTGACTAGTTTAAAAGCTTGCCAATGAAGCATTTAAACCGATTGCTCAAAAGACTTGTTCCCTTCCTGAACAGATGCAGACCATCCTGCCAGTATAGGCTGGTGTCCCTCCAGGTGGAACCCCAGTCCCCAATGAAGCCAAACCCCTGTGCTCCGCACCATTTTTTCAACCATTCATTAAACTGCATGGTGCCAATTGCCCTCGCCTCCCCCATGCTTTTGACAGGCAGCACCTCTGAGAAGGATACTGTGTGTGCTACTCATCTTAGGTCCCTTCCCAACTCTGCAATGTCCTCCTGCACTGCTCTAATCTCATGATGAACCAAGTCATTTGTCCCTAGGTGGACAATTACGTCCAGCTCAGAATCCCTTGCAGCTGTTCTCGTGATCCTAAGGATGCGCTTCCTGTCCCTCCAAGCCAAGGCACCAGGCAGGCATCTTACTTCATTTTTCCCAGCTCCCCCCAGTTCTATACCCCTAATAATTGAGTCCCCCACCAGGAGCTGCTTCCTTTCCCTTTGGTGCCCTCTGCCTCCTTTCTGTGGGCCTCCCTTGTGACAGATATCATCAGTCTTCTCTGCGGGTGCATCCATAGGGGAGCTATGCTCCCTCAGAATGGTGTATGGATTGTGGAGTGGAACAATTGACTGGGTGTGCCTCTGTTCCACCCTCCTCACCCTCCCTGAGCCCACTGTGGTCCAACTGCTGTGCTTTCTTCGCAACCTCTGAGGTAGTGGTGGTGGCGCTAGTACACCCTGGATGGGGGAGGTTCTCTTTCTACTGTCCAGTGTGGCCTGGGGGAAGGTTTCCTTACTACTGTCCAGTGCGGCCTGGGGGAAGGTTTTCTTACTACTGTCCAGTGTGGCCTGAAGATGGGCAACTTCCTCCCTCAGGGCAGACAGTTGTCTGCAAATAGGGCAGCATCTCAGCCTCCAGAAAGACTCCCGGAAGACTGCTGCCCCACAGCCATTACATTGCACTACTCCCCACATGTTTATTTAGTTTTTTTTATTGTATTTGTGTGTGTGTGCGTGCGTGCGTGTGTGATTTGTTATATAGAAATATATATATATATATATATATATATATATATATATATATATATATTATACAACGTGTATGCTTATATTATCAGTGCAGTGTGCTAGAGAGGATATGACAGAAATGCACCTTGCACTCGAGGAAATGATGTCAGAACCTCAGGTATAAAGGAACTATTTCCAGGGGTGGGTGAGGGGTGGGAAGGGGTTGGGCCAAACTGTGTCCTCACAAAACAATCGACTAAAAGCTCTCACCCACCGCTGCGATGAGTGCCTTCCTGTCAGCAAGATACCTTACACAACAATTTGACAGAGAAAGTACCCTGCTAATCAAACAGAGGAAAATCCAGACATCCAAGTCAGACGCAGGTAAACCTCTCCAGCCCCAAAACAGCCTGGTGGTTTGTTAGCCACAAAGGAAAATCAAATATGCAGTTATTTCAGCCCTTCTGAGGATGCTGACAAGATAAGCAGTTTTAAAAACCCCCTTTCTGAATTAAAAACTAAAACAAATACCAAGCAATGCTACTTTATAAGTGAGGAAAACTTCTCTCAGATGTAAGCAAGAGAGAGAGAGAGAGAGAGTTACAGACAATTTGTCCAAACTAGTAAATCCCACGCAGCTTCTCAGTTGTCTCCAAGCACTCCTGTACACAACTTGGAAGAAGATGGGCTTACAGACAGTTAAGCTTGTAAACTACCGAAATGTTAAAATCTATAGGCATGACATCATCACGCATGCGTGTGGGGTGGGGGAGTGGCTTGCAGGTGAGGAAGTGAGTGGCATCTTATGGGGGAGTGTACCGCTGGTTGCAGGATGAAGTGCTGGTTCATGTGGAGTGGTGATGTGTTGGTCTGCTGGGGTGGAGTGAGTATGTTGCTTGCGCAAGTGGCCGTGCAGTTCAAGGGGGTGAGAGTGGGCCTGCAGGTATGTGTTGGTGGGTCTGGCTGTGTCAGGGTGGGTGCTGGTCCATCTGGCTGGGGATAGTGGTCGTGCTGGTCTGGGGGGTGGGAGTGGGCATGCAGGTTAGTGTTGTTTGGGCAAGTGTCAGTGCTGGTTCAGGGGTGGAGGGTGTGCAGTTACGTGGGGTGGGTCAGCTGCATCAGGGTAGGTGGGTGTGCTGGTCCATCTGGCTGGGGATAGTAGCCATGCTGATCTGGGGGCTGGAGTGTGCGTGCAGGTACGTGGGGGTGGGTTGACTGCATTAGGGCGGGTAGGTGTGCTGCTCCATCTGGCTGGAGATAGTGGCCATGCTGGTCCAGCAAGTGGGAGTGAGTGTGCAGGTCAGTATTGCTTGGGCAACTGGCTGTGCTGGTCCAGGGGGTGGGAGTGAGCATGCAGGTACATAGGGGTCGGTTGGCTGCATCAGGGTGGGTGGGTGTCCTGGCCCATCTGGCTGGGGATAGTGGCCGTGCTGATCCGTGGGTTGGGAGTGGGTGTGCAGATAAGTCGGGGTTGGTCTAGCTGCATTAGGGTGGGTGAGTGTGCTGGTCCATACGAACATATGAAGAAGCCAGCAGAAGAAGGCCATTTGATCTATCAAGTCTGCTCATATTGCAGGGTCCACAGCTTGAGCTAATGTTCCTGCCCTCCCTCCCCACTCCCCCCCCATCCTCCCTACCCATGATCCTGACCTTCACCGTATGCCTATCCCACCATCTCTTAAAGCTGCTCACTGTCTTCAACGAGATGACCTCTTCCGGCAGCGTATTCCAAGTTCCCACCACCATCTATGTGAAGAAGTGCTTCCTGACCTCCCTCCTAAACCTCCCATCCTCCAGCTTAAGACTCTGACCCCTTATGATATAATTGCCACTCAGCTTAAAGAGACTCTCCTTATCAACCTTATTTATCCCTTTCAAGTACTTGAAGATCCCAATCATGTCCCCTCTCTCTCGCCTGTCTTCCAGGGAGTACATGTTAAGTGCCCTTAACCTCTCCTTGTATGCCTTGCCGTACTGATCTGCTATTACCTTTGTTGCCCTTCTCTGGACCTTCGACAGCAGGTTGTCCTTTTTGAGGTGTGGACACCAGTACTGAACTCCATACTCTGGATGCGGCCTTACAGTGACCTGTACAAGGGCAGTATAACCTCTTCTCTCCTACTACTGATCCCCCTTGGCTATGCATCCCAGCATCTTCTTTGCCTTTGTTGCTGCTTTCTTGCACTGCATGGAGTGCTTCAGGTCACTAGTGATCATCACTCCAAGGCCCTTGTCCTCTGATGCAGATACTCAGACTCCACCCAGGTAATACTCTTTCCTCTTATTCTTGGCTGCAATATGCATAACTTTGCATTTCTTGGCATTTAAGCCAAGCTGCCAGATCCTGGATCCAGCTTGTCCAGACCTTCCTGTAGGTCCTGTATCCCTTTAGCTGTGTCCACTCTCCCACAGAGCTTGGTGTCATATGTGAATAGGCACATTTTGCCTTTAATGCCATCCACAATGTCACTGAGGAAGTCATCTGGCTGGGGATAGTGGCCGTGCTCATCCAGGGGGTGGGAATGGGTGTGCAGGTTAGTGTTGCTTGGGTAACTGGCCATGCTGGTCCAGGGCATGGGAGTGGGTGTGCAGGTACCTGGGGATGGGTTGGCTGCATCAGGGTGTGGGGGGGTGGTGGTGCACTGGTCCAGCTGGATGGGGATAGTGGCTGTGCTGGTCTGTCAGGGGTGGAGACTTGCTGTGCTGTATTGCCCTGCCATCTTTGTGCTGCTCACCTACCCTACTGGCTTCCTTGTGCTGCTGATCTGCACTTTCTGCTTTCTAGTCCTGCACCTTGACTGCGGGGGGCAGAGATGAAGGCCTGATCTGTACTGTGTTTTCTATAAAAATTCCTTGGGAAAGTGCATCCTTACAAAAATGTATTTGTAATACCTGTTGTTTGCCATTGTACTATCACTGCGATTTCCAGTGTACTACCATTGTGGGGTTCCATAAATGGTATCACAGTGAATCTGTTCCAATTCCATTGTGATACCATTGTAACCATTGTGATACCATGCAGACAGTGGTAGTTCACTGGTAACGCCACCTCTTCTGGTACTACAGTGGTAACAAATGTGCACCATTGTGACACCACTGGTTGTTGGTCCAATTCCACTGTGATACCACTGTATCCACTGTGATACCATCAACCCACAGTGGTAGCACAGTGGCAAACATTTGTGCAGTGGTAGCACAATAACAAACACCAGTGTGATACCACTGCAATTGGTATCACAATGGATTTGTTTCAATTCCATTTCACCACCATTGTGACCACTGTGGTACCATGTGTCAGTGGTAGCACAATGAGTGAATCTGCAGTGGAAATACAATGGTCTCCTTCCATGCCTTATGCTGGTGGTACCACAATGGTCATGCAGCATGGTATCACAATGGCCTGCGTCATTCACTGGTAGCAAAATTACCACATTGTAGGGGAAACCTGCCAGCGAAATGATCCAAAAAAATAATGGCACATCCAACAAGATCAGACACCCACACATCTTATTGTAAGTGTCATCCAACATCAGCTAATCACCAGCTGTACATTGGAAATCCCACCAAAGTTATCTATATACCAGTCATGCCCCTGATCTATGCTACGCAGAGTCTTCCTAGCCTCACAACATGGTGCGGCATGGTGTGGCCTCAGTGCAGGAACCGTCCTAGTTCACATGGAAAGCACAAAGTGACCTTATGGGACACTCCTCCTTCCTACAAAATTGAAACTAAAGTAAATAACCCCATTACTACTTATTCCTAAAAGTAGGGGAAAGGGTCTTCATGGGAGTGCAGCAGTTTCAGCCCATCCCAGTGTTACCACCATGGGTTACTCCAATGACGTCTCCCTGCAACAGAATTAACACAGCAGCTCAGCTGAGAAGTGACTTTCTTTTACATGATATCCTGATTTGCTGCAGGTGGGGAAAGCGAAAACAAATCTTTAATGAATTATTTATGGCTCACATTTGGCTGCATCTGCAGTGTGTAAATAAGCAGATTTTGCATATGGACTTACATAGAAACATAGAAGGCAGATAAAGACCTCGATGGCCCAGCCAGTCTGCTCATTTTCCCTGCCTACTGTGCCATCGCAGCCCCTACAAAATGTCTGGCCCCCGACCATTCTTTTTAAGAATATTCCTTTTACATTGTAAATGCACTCGCCCCAATACATCCTGATATGTCTGACCATGTATTTCTCTTGTCATTTTTCTCAGAATTCTTTTTTAACTTTCCTTACCAAGAAAACATGATGCCATGATGCTCTCCTCCCATCTTGGAACTGCTGTCTCTCCTCACCACTCCATATAGTTTGATGTGCTACATGGCCATAATAGGGAGGTTCTTTCTTTGACAAACTCTTGAGCAATCTCTGACATCCCACTACTAGAAAACAGGTCAAATAAGAAAAGGTTTAAAAAAACAAACTGTAAAACATAGAGAAAACTGGATGGACAACTATGCACAACCAGTGAGTTCTGCCACAGAGGGGTTCAGATTCCCTCTGACCTCAAAAGTGAAGCTTGAGAGGACTGTGGGAATCAGAATCCCAAGGTGGCAGAACACATTGGTTATGCATAAAGTTGTTCATCCTGTATTGTTTATAGCTCATAACATTAAATGTGTGCATTGTGTTTTTTGTCTAGAATACTGTTCTACCACAGAAGGGTACAATCACATTCCATGACCTTTGAACTGTGGTACAACAGCATTTTGAAAAGGATGGATTTCTATACAGACCAATGCTCTACTATACACTATATAGAGGATAATGCCTGATGTACAGGTGATAACCATGGTATAATCACCTTGAATGGTTGCTACGGCATCAGTAAACCTTGAGAGCACAGCTCGAGAGGTTTACGATTGCACTAGCAATGACGAGAGATGATTACACCATGGTTATCAGCTGTACATCATGTAATGTCATTTATAGTGTATGGGGCTCGACATGAGAAGTTACCCCCCCAAACACAAGTAATTTAGCCTTACCTTATAAATGAATCTGCACTACAGCCACATGATTGTGTAGGAAAACAATTTATTAGGATACACCGACTGAATGACAGCGGACCAAAATAGCACGAGAGCTAAAATCTCTATCAGACATAGCAATTGCTAGACTCAGTAACAGTAAACTGTGACAATCGGAATGTTATTTGAATACTGTACTGAGACTAATAATCACATTCTGGGTGATAAGCAGCAGGAAAATCCCAGCCTCCCCCTACATAGATACATAGATACATAGACAGTGTCGGCAGATAAGGGCCTATGGCCCACCCAGTCTGCCCATTTGAGCTTGTAAGTTCAGTTTGTTTTCCTAGAAGTCTGTTGCCCCTTACCCCTGACCTCCAGAATTCCTTTATGTCTATCCCTTGCATTCTTAAATCCCGTGATTGTTTCAGCCCCCACCACTTCCTCTGGCAGGGTGTTCCACTTGTCCACCACCCGTTCTGTGAAGAAATTCTTTCTCATGTTTCCTCTAGATCGTCCTCCTCCAACTTCATCCATGCCTCTAGTCCTGGAACATCTTTTTCGCTTAAAAATAGTGTTTTCCTGCACCCTGTTCCTCCCTGTAAGATACTTGTGTCTCTATCATATCCTCTCTCACTCCTCTCCTCTAGGGAGTACATGTTCAGTTCCTTCAACCTGTCTTCCTTAGGACTTGTGATGCAATCCATGCACCATCTTTGTTGCCCTCCTCTGAACCTTCTCTACTCTGTCTATGTCCTTACGTAGGTATGGTCTCCAGAACTGTACACTGTACTCCAGGTGGGGCCTCACTAGTGTCTTGTATGGCGGAATTATGACCTCCTTTTCCTGCTGGTAATGCCCTGCCTATACATCCCAGCATCCTATTTGCTTTACCTGCTGCCTTGTCACACTGTTTCCCTACCTTGAGGTCATCAGAGATGATAACCCCAAGATCCCTTTCCTGCTTGGTGCATGCTATATCTCACCCCCAACTGATATATTGTCCAGGTTTTTGTGCCCCATATGCATTATCTTGCACTTCTTGCATTGAATTTCAACTGCCAAACCCTGACCATTCTTCTTCAAGTTTCTGCAGGTCGCTTCTCATTCTGTCTACACCCTCTGGTGTGTCTACTCTGTTACAGAGCTTTGTGTCATCAGTGAACAGTGAAATTCTGCCTTCTAGGTCCTGCGCCATGTCACTGATGAAGATGCTGAATAGGACCTTACCTTACCCCTTGCTTACCTTGTTGAATAGGACCTACAAAGCAGGGTACTAAATGAGAAAAAGACCAAGGTAGAAAGGTCAGTGGGGGATGCTGCCACAGAAGGTAGAGCCATCAGAAAAAGGAAAAGAAAGGAGTACCAATGCCCATAGTCTGGGTAACAGGCTTCCTGAATTAGTGCCCTTGATGGAGGAGGAACATCTGGATATCGTGGCAGTCACAGAAACATGGTATACACAGAAGCATGACTGGGACGTAAACATACCAGGATGCACCATCTACAGGAGAGACAGGGAGGGTGAAAAAGGAGGAGGAGTAGCTCTTTAACATAAGGGAAGGAATCAAAGCAACAGAACAAAAGGGTAAACAAGGAGGAGAAGAAGCGCTGTGGGTCAATTTGGAGACAAGCAAT
The DNA here is from genome assembly GCA_016271365.2 of Neoceratodus forsteri. Lineage (NCBI taxonomy): Eukaryota > Metazoa > Chordata > Ceratodontiformes > Ceratodontidae > Neoceratodus > Neoceratodus forsteri. Next base: position 759,066,506 of record CM057452.1, read on the forward strand.
GGCACCACAATCCGCACAGGGGTTGTATACAGGCCCCCCCTCTCAGGGGGAGGAAATGGACAAGGAAATGATAGAAAGTATACTTAGAATGGCAGAAAAAGGGGAGATATTGCTGATGGGTGATCTGAATATGCCAGATGTTAACTGGAGTGCAGTTGTAGCAGCCACTTCTAAGAGTGGGGTTATTCTAGATGCCCTATAGGGAGCATGCCTTAGAAAACTAGTATTGGAACACACTCAGAGGGAGCAATCTTACACCTGGTTCTCTCAAATGGAGATGGAGAGAGGATCACAGATGTAGAAGTGGGTAGCCATTTGGGAACTAGCGACCATTGAACAGTATGGTTCACAATAAACACAGAAATATAGTCAAGCCATACAAAGGCAAAAGTACTGGACTTCAGGAGGGCTGACTTTGCCAAAATGGGTGAGTGCCTAAGGAATACACTAGCAAATGGGCAGGAACGAGGGGTGGAAGAACAATGGGGAATAATAAAAACTGCCATCACAGAGGTGAAGCAAATAAACAAAACAAAACGATGTAAGAAACCACTATGGTTCTCAAAGGAAGTGGCAGTGAAGGTTCAAGAGAAAAGGAAAGCATTCAGGAAGTACAAGGAATCACAGAAGGAGCAGGACAGGGAATTGTATCAGTTAAAGCAAAAGGAAGCTAGGAAGGCAGTCAGAACAGCAAAGGCCCGAACCCAGGAAAAGATAGCCAACTCAGTTAAGAAGGGGGATAAAACCTTTTGTAGGTACATCAGGGAGTGAAGGAAGACCAAGGGAGGGATAGTGAGGCTTAATAAAGGGGAAGGGGGATGGGCAGAGGGTGACTGTGAAAAGGCAGAGATACTAAACGAATATTTTTGCTCAGTTTTTACAAATGAAGAGGGGAAGGTACCTAAAACAAACAATAGAAACACTCTGGATACAGAAGTTGATACCAGCCCATTTATAAAAGAAAGAGTTCTGAAAGAACTCTTAAAACTAAAGGTGGACAAAGCAATGGTGCCTGATGGGATTCATCCCAGAATTCTAAAAGAACTAAGGGTAGAACTACTGACACCACTGACTACCCTCTTTACTTTAACAAATCATGAGAGGATGGCGTGGTACCTGAGGACTGGAGGATGGCAGATGTGATTCCCCTTCACAAAAGTGGAAGCAGGGCAGAAACAGGAAACTACAGACCTATTAGTTTAACCTCAGTGATAGAGGAAATGATGGAATCACTTCCGAAGGAAAGAATTGTCAAGTACCTAGAGGCCAGAGGGGGCACAGGACCCAAGGCAGCATGGATTCACAGCGGGAAGGTCATGCCAGACGAATCTAATAGATTTCTTTGACTGGGTGACCAAAGTAGTAGATCAGGGAGGGGCTGTGGACTTGGCCTACCTAGATTTTAGCAAGGCATTTGACACAGTCCCACACAAAAAATTAATATACAAGTTAGCCAGCCTGGGAGTGGGTCCCAAGATGATAACCTGAGTAAATAATTGGCTGGAGAATAGGACACAGAGGGTAATAGTAAATGGAGTCCACTCTGAAGAAAGGGGGGTTACTAGTGGGGTACCGCAGGGTTCAGTATTAAGACCGATCCTCTTCAATGTCTTTATAAGCGACATTGCAGAGGGACTGGAAGGGAAAAGTATGTCTCTTTGCAGATGACACAAAGATCTGCAACAGAGTTGATGCACAAGGTGGGGTGAAAGGATGAGAAGGGACTTGGCAAGGTTAGAGGACTGGTCAAATGTATGGCAGCTTAGATTCAATGCTAAGAAGTGCAAGGTAATGCACCTGGGAAACAAAAACCCAGCGGAAGAGTACACAATGGGAGTGAGATACTAACAACGACAAAAATAGAAAGGAACCTGGGGGTAATCATATCAGATGACCTAAAGGTGGGCAAGCAATGTGAGAGGGCAGTAAGGAGGGCTGGGGAGATACTGGGATGCATAGGGAGAGGCATCACCAGTAGAAAACAGGAAGCTGCTATCCTTCTGTACAGACAGCTGGTGAGACCCCATCTGGAGTACTGTGTGCAGTTCTGGAGACCCAATCTCCACAAATACATAGACAGGATGGAAGCTGTCCAGAGGAGGGCAACTAAAATGGTGCAGGGTCTGCACCGGAAGACATATGAAGAGAGACTTAAGGAGCTTAATATGTATAGCCTCGAGGAAAGGAGGGAGAGGGAAAATATGACAGAAACTTTCAAGTACCTCAAGGGAATCAACAAAGTCCAAGAGGGTAGCATCTTTCAAAAAAAGAGGCATGCAAGAACAAGGGGGCACAATTTGAAGATGGAGAGGTGGCTCAGAGGTAATGTAAGGAAGTATTTTTTCACAGAGAGGGTTGTGGATGCATGGAACAGCCTTCCGGAGGAGGTTGTGGAGTCAAAAACAGTGGTGGAATTCAAGCATGCATGGGACAGTCATAAGGCATTCTAGGGGTTGGGGAGGAAGAAGTAGGCTGCTGGTTAACTAGGATCTGCAGCTTATCCATTAGGTAGGGAAATGGGCAGACTGGGTGGGCCAAGCAGTCCTTATCTGCCGTAAAATTCTATGTTTCTATGTATGTGTAGAATACTGAATAACACTGCCATTCCGTTTTCTAAACCCACTGCTATGACATAGATGAGATAGGTTTATAAGGTTCTGACATTACAACAGTGGGATTATAAATTTGTAATCTGTTTGATTTCAATGGGTAACAAGGGCTACCCATACATTATAAACTAGTAATGTACAGTTAACAAGACGAGGTGGCAACAATTTAATTCACAGGTTACAATTAGTGCATTTAGCAGTAGCACCCTAATGACACCTAGCAGCAGTATAACTATTTAATAAACAAAATAACATTACTTTGATATATTTATTCTTTTTTATGTAAATAGATTTAGACAACCCAATTTTATTTAAGCAATAAGGCACAACAGGGCATTGGTTGAATGAGGTTTACCCCATGCTCAGGGGCACTGTAAGGCAAGAGGTGAAGCCCCGACTGTGGGGTAAATCTAGTATAACCAAAGTCCCAGAAGTGTCTTATTGCTTATATAAAATGGGCCCAGAGACAACTTTTAAAAAACAAGCACTCTAAAAGCTTTCAAACCCACAAAAATGATAATAAAATGCTGCTAAATAAGTAAGCATTAATCACCGACAGAGGAGGGCTCTACCGGTGGATTATACCTGCCCTGCTGGGGCCTGGCTAAGTGCTTACAGCCAACCAGCAGGCATTAATCCTTGCAGAGCCCAACGCTGGAGGTGATTAATGCGCTTATAACATGGCAAGTGCAACATGAATATTGTGCCGCCAGTATTTCACATCGCAGTACACTAACGTTATCTGACAGTACTCTTGCTGGATGCAACAGAATGCAGCGCTTGTTTTCATCTAGGATAGTGAGGTGATGTGAGACCGTGCGCGTCCCCGCGTCACGATAGACATTTATTTCGATAGTGTCCGCCATTTCACAGTTCCGAGCACCACACTGTTACTACATGTGTGACACAAACTAGGGTACAAATGGCTAATTGCTAGCGACCGTTTGACTGCTTGAGCCTTCATCATGACATCCCGATGCTGTAGAGCGGTAGTGCACTATGGGTAATTTCTTTGCATAGATAGACTTACACCACCACATGTTGATATACTCAGCTGTCATTGTGTCAGCGATATCTCTCCCACTTTCTCCACAGTTGTGCATGACATACAGAAATAGATGCGGGCACAAGGGGGATCATTTCAGTCATTCTCTTTGGTTTGCGGCGCTTCATGTGCTGTTTGCATGTGTGTAGTCATTCGGCTTTTCGTGACTGACTTTCTCACGCTGTTCCGGCTATTGCATTCCTATACGATCCCCACCTACAGGCACACACACTGTCATGCACAATGACACATGGCAACATGTACTAGTTGTTTATCTTCTGCTTTTGCGCGCTCTCGATGCCGGCTATAGTTTTCCATTCCATCTCTATCCTCTTCATTACCCTCCCAGTGCTGCACCCTCTGGCTGATGGACACCCTAGGCACTACACAAGTAGGTATTAATGGGCTGCTACGAGTGTGGACACTGTGGGTACTACACAAGTGGGCTCTACTGCTGGCTTAATCACCGCTCGTTTTCCATCACATGACGCCTTTGGACCAATCCCCAGACTCCATTTGCCTCATATGTTTAGAGCCACGTTACAATGTGAAATAGTCCATCCACAGATGTTTTACACCTGTCAGTCATTTGTTTTTCTTCATATTAAGTACACTGTGTAATTGTTTACCATGGAATAAAAGAATTCAAAGTTCTGCATTATTCCAGTAGTAGAGTGCTCCTACCCCCCCCCCCCCCCCCACACACACATGGAATGGCATGATGGAATGCATTAATTGAAAATTCCACTGGCATACACACACAGGCCTCGAGTGGAGCCAGAACCTCAATTTTATCTGTTGCCAGGTAAGGAGCAGGGAGTTCTCTAGCAAACTGGTGGGGCTAGGAAGGGGGATTTTTCATGGTCATCAAAGAAACACAAGCAGTGCAAACTCTGAATAGTATTTGATTTTCTATATTTGTGTATGTGTGTAAGGAGGCCCTCTAGTAAAAATAACATTACATTATTTACTTTCTTCAGTTAATTTATTGGACTTTCATTTTTAGGGCCTAGTTGGAGGTTTCTATATATGTGTAAAAGTTGCAGCCATGTCTGTGATGGAGATTAGGAAGCTTATGGCTTATGAATTCTGTGAGTTGTCCCAGTTGGCAGGTACTTGTTTCTAGCCATTGGTACTGTAGTGCTCTCTTAAGGCAATGGTTAGAACCAAGTCTCAGCCAATCAGGACAAAGGAATTTACTTGCCCATTTTATATAAGTGCAATATAACACTCCAGGGTGTGTGTTATTGTCTGATAAACACAGTTCTATGGGCATGTGGACTCATGCCTCAGTAGGCCCCTATGCGTGCATTTATCAGAGTATAATCCCCACCTTGGAGTGTGTTATTGCTTTATAGTAACTGGGGAGTGTTTTCTCCCATTGGAAACCTGGATTATAATTCACTGTTATAACTTGCGGGTTTCCAATGCTCCACACATGCAACTGCCTCCATGCGCTCCGCTAACCATGGCACCAGACAATCGCAGCAGCTTCAGCACTACACTGTGCCCTGGAATCTACACCACCATGAGTCGGTGGTAATTTTATTTAAAAAGAAACTTACCTACTTGCCTCCTGTGCTAAACTTTAAAAAAAAAGGTTTCAGGACTTGCTCCGCTAGAGCACTGACCACACTTCCTCCAATCCGGACTTGCTTCTGTAACCCCCCTGCAAATGGGGGTTCCCAAAAAGTCTTCAGGGAGCTTGCTTGAATGCTCCAAGCCTGAATGGTGTCTGGCGTTTAAGCCGTTTATCTGTGAGTGCTTTTAGAGCCTCTGGTACTGTCTCTTTAAGAGCTGTCTGCGTGCAGACATAATTAGTTTGTATGGGGGGGACTGTGTGTTTTCCTGCATGAGTCCTGCTCGAGCTACTGCCAAATTGCTCTGTTTCTGCCATCGCTGGGTGGACAGAAGGAGCACTCTTCAAGGATGTGGTTGTTTGCTTGTGACCTGTTGGAGTAATGGTGAAAATGCGGATTGGTTTAACCTGCTTTCTTGTAGCAAGGACAGTGCAAAGTAGCTCCCTCATGTTACAGAGAAACATAGAAACATAGAAGTTGACTGCAGATAAGGACCGCAAGGCCCATCCAGTCTGCCCATTTCTTTTTCTACCTTATAAATGTGCCATCGGCCTTTGCTCTGTCAGTGGCCTATCTATTCATAGTCATTTGTATTGCTCCCTTATGCCTATCCCATGCCTGTTTGAAGCCCTGCACTGTATTCATAGCCACCACTTCTTGTGGTAAGCCATTCCATGCATCCACCACCCTTTCTGTGAAAAAGAATTTCTCACATTCCCCTTAATCGGCCTCCCTCTAATCTCATGCTGTGTCCTCTTGTCCTGCTATTTTTCTTATATTTAAACATGTTAGACTCTTTCACCTTGTTTATGCCCTTAAGGTGTTTGAATGCCTCGATCATATCACCTCTCTCCTCCTTTGCTCAAGGGTATACATATTGAGCTCCGTTAATCTGTCCTCATATGTCTTCTGATGCAGTCCCTGCACCATTTTGGTTGCCCTTCTCTGGACTGCCTCAATTTGGTTAATGTCCTTGTGAGGTGTGGCCTCCAATACTGCCGCAGTACTCCAGATGGGGCCTAACCAGTGTCTTGTACAGAGGGATTATTACCTCCCTTTTACGACTTGGATACCCTACTAATACACCTAACACCCCCTAGCCTTACCTACTGCTTTAGAGGTCTGCTTGGATGATTTTAGGTCATCAGTGATGATGATGCCCAAGTCTCTTTCTTCCTTTGTGACTGCTAGCAACTCCCTCCCAGCCTATAGGTGGCTTCAGGTTTCTCTTCCCTATATGCATGATTTTGCACTTCTTTGCATTAAATGCCAGTTGCCACTCTTCTGACCATTCTGCTAGTTTATCCAGATCTCTTCTCATTCTGCCCACCCATCTGGATCATCTGCTCTGTTGCAGATCTTGGTGTCATCTGCAAACAGACAAGCCTTACCCTCTAGTCCATCTGCAAGGTCACTAATGAAGATGTTGAAGAGGACTGGCCCCAGGACTGATCCCAAGTACCCACTTGTGACTTGCATCTCTTCTGACTGTATACCATTTACCACCACTCTGTTTTCTGCCCGTCAACCAGTTTGCCACCCAGTTGACCAACTTCTGACCACCCGAGCCTACCCAGCTTATTTATCAATCTTCTATGTGGAACAGTGTCAAAAGCTTTGCTGAAGTCAAGGTAGGCGACATCAACTGCTCCCCTTGGTCCACCACTCTGGTTACCCAGTCAAAGAAATCTATGAGATTAGTTTGACAGGACCTTCCTTTGTAAACCCATGCTGTCTTGGATCCTGTGCCCCTATGGTTCCAGGTGTTGCATTATCCTTTCCTTAAGGAGTCCATAATCTTGCCCACTACTGAGGTAAGACTGACGGTCTGTAGTTCCCGCCTCCTCCCTGCTACCACTCTTGTGGGGCGGGATCACATAAGCCCTTCTCCAGTCTTCTGGGACCTCTCCTGTGCTCAGAGACTCACTAAACAATTCTGCTAATGGCTCTGCTAGTTCCTCCTTTAGCTCCTTAAGTACCCTGGGATGATGCCATCAGGTCCCATTGCCTTATCCACCCTGAGCTTAGCGAGCTCTTGTAGGACCCTTTCTTTTGTGAAGGGTAGTGCTCACCTCCCTCCCCTGTGTCCATGATGCTGAGCTGTGGGCCCTGCCCTACCTTCTCTTCAGTAAATACTGAGCAAAAGTATCTATTTAGGATAGTTGCCTTTACAGGGTCCTCCTCCTCACATGCTCCTTTCTCCATTAAGCAGCAATACCCCCTCTGGACTTTCTCCTTTCACTAATGTATCTATAGAAAGTCTTGTCACCTTCTTTACTGTTAGTGCTAGTGTTTCCTCAGTTTGGGACTTTGCCTGCCTTACTGCCTTACCTGCTTCCCTTAGGGCAGTTTGGTATGCCTCCCTATCTTCATCCCGCTGTGTTCCCTTATATTCCCTGAAGGCCAGCCTTTTGGCTCTGACCTTTTCTGCTACTGTATTTGAGAACCAAAGTGGTTTCCTTCTTCTTTTGCACTTCCTTTTCTGTCTAACACAATGGGATGTTGCTTCAAGTATTGCATCCTTAATGCTTGCCCACATGTTGATTCTGAACTGCTGAATTGGACCAATCATGGTGGGGATCCTTTAAAATGGAGCCTGCTCTGGGCGAATCAGAACTTGGACTGTCCTCTGGAGCCTGCTGTAAGGGGATTGTAAGGGCAGTGACTCTGGGAAATGTAGTTTTGACTTTGGCGCATTTTTTCCACCAACAGGGGGAGTTTACTGTGAGTGACAGCCAAACCAGCCAACTGAACTGGGAGGAACTCAAAGGAAATGCCTGGCTCTGTCTACTGGAAAGATCAGATCAGTTTGGGCTGTGAAGAGACAGGGAGCTGTGTGCTTCTTCGGTGTATAGTTTTAGTGCGGCGATCTCGTGTAAGGCCCTAAGTTTTGGTCTGCAGTTTGTGCAAGCGCGTGTTCAGACTGAAACCGACCTGTGAAGAGAATCAAGGAGATCTGAAGAGTAGAAACCAGGCTCACCCTGTGGAAGACTGGAGAAATTGCTGAATCGTGCTCGGTCTGTCAGGAACTGAATCTGCTGTGTGTTCTCCCGGGTATTGTGCAGTAATTGCGATCGGGATAGCGAAAAAGCCTGCCTGGTATAGTACTTTCCTTTTACATATAAATGTGTGTAATGCTTGTGGGGAATCGCGTTCCAAATCCCCTGTACAGTGAATAGAGTGCATGAAGCTGGAAGTAAACCCCAGCTTAATCCAAACTACATCCATTTGCTCTAAACTGCAGTGGGGTCCAGTCACAAGGACCTTGTCCACATGGTCTGCTCCTCCTGGCAATCGAGGACAATCTGCCTTCCATCCAGTTCCCAGCACTGAGTTTGTGAATGCAAAGCAGGGTAGCTCCCTGCCATCTGTTTATCGAATTGCAAGTGTGTCATCTAATTGTTATTTTTTTTTTTTTCATTTCTTCACAAACTGAGCCAACCGGCTCCGGATTACAATTTGGGTATTGTGCCAGTGTTTTTTCCATCACAGGGCCCCAACCAGCTGCAACCGATCCTGACTAGCCCCCCCCCCATCCTGGGTACCGAGTGAAAGTGACAATTTGGGACTCTGAATATGCGCACAGTGCTGTGATTATTAATGTGTTTAACCTAATTAACCTGAGTTCTCCCTTCCTTGTTAAAGCTCCTTAAATAAATCAGATCTGTTGGTTTCAGCAAAGTTACACTGGCTGAGGTATTCGTTTATGTTAGAGTATTGTACTGTGGTTTTTGCACTGTATCATCTTGTTTTGCAGAGGGTCCCCGGGGTCCAGTCGACGGAGCCAGTCCTGGGGGTAAGTGTACATTGTGAAGATATTCGTAATGCACTGTGTGGGCCACTAGTGGGAAGAAAGGGGGGGGTTACAGTGTCCCAGAGGGCTATGACCAAGTTAGTTTAACTACTGCAAACCCTGACCTCTGGATGGAGGCACCCGCCACTGGACCTAGGCCCCTCAACCTGTTAGTAGTTAAGCAGGCAGGGGTAGTAGCCCTTGGGATAGCACCACCTAGGGGTTACACTTCTTCCACACCAACCACCACAGTTTTATTTTTTATAATTGCTGTGCTGAGAAAACGCTCCCCAGCAATTATATAAATTAAAACATGGGGTTGTGTGTTTAACTTGAGTTTTTATGCAAACCCCTTGCTTCGCTCTCGGGGATTATGTAGCATCCAACACCTCAGGGTGTGTGTAAAAACTCATCAAACACACAACCCTTGCATTATTTTATATATTATAGGGAATAATATGGGTTGCATGGTGTTTTATCTTTTTCACAAAAGAAGTGATGTTCGGGTATTCAAAACTGGCTGAGAATATTAATAATATCTTCTTTTACATTTGTTTTTACTTTCACTTATGCAGAGATCACATGTTCATACAGTGCATATAAATCATATTCAATACACATTCTACTGAACGAGTGTTGCCAGTCCACCATGATGTCAGAATGCCTGTTTGGTGGTGCACGTGACTGGTGTCAGTACATCCTGACATCCCAGTACAAAGTCATTGCTCATGCACACCACTAATCAGGTATATGGAGATCATGGTCATCAGACATCATGCCTCCCCCCAACAACCATACTGACATTCCAGTACAATTGGACCACTCACACACACCCCCAATTAGGCATACAGATAACTGGCAACACTCACCCACCCCTATTTTAGCATACTGACATCCCGGTACAGTCACCATTCATGCACACCAAACATCAGGCATCCTGACATCGCGGTGGATGGGCACTACTTTTATGCCCTCCACTCCACAAATCAGGCACCCAGACATCAGTCAACTGGCACCACTCATGCCTCCTCCACTGAAAACATCATGGTACACTGTCAACATGCACAATCCCTCATCCTGACATCAAGTTCGAACAGGATGTCAAGGATGTCTTACTGGTGTGCTTCTGTGGTGCCAGCATACAGGAGTATCAGCATGCCTAATGGAAGCATGAGTAGTGCCAGTTGACATTATGTCAGGATGCCTGTTTGGTGGTGCACGTGACTGCTGTCAATATATCCTTACATTCTGGTACACAGTGTCACCATCCTGCTCACCACCAATCAGGCAACAAGACACCATGATCATCTGGCACCACCCATTGTCCCCCTTCCCCAACAGGCATCCAGGCATCCAGCTCACAATTCACGAACACCACCAGTTAGGCATCCTGACAAAACAGTTGACCAGAAACACTTCTGACCTCCTCTCCTGGTGCATGCCAGTAATCACACTGGCAGAACATAATCTGCAGTCTTCCACACTCACCATGCTGTGTGTGTGGGACGGTCTACGCAACAAAGCAGGTGAATCCCAGTTGTCAGGGATTGGAGGCCAAAGGGGCATGGCACTGTGTGATCCCATTCCCTTGTGGAGTTTCCACTGGGCACACGGCAGTCCTTCTCCCGTGACAGCATGGGAGGAGTGGGGAGGGGGGAAGGGTCAATAGCGTAAGCTGTGGTTACTGCAATACAAGCAGACTAGATGGATCAAATAGCCTTCTTCTGGCCTCTTTGTATTTATGTTCCTATCTGATGACCGAAACAGTCTAAAATCTCATCCCACAGCACATGATTCCTGGATTCTCTCCTACCATCTCGTAGCTGCTTATAGACTCTATGTCTCTCCTCACCACTCCAAATGGTTTGATGTGTTCTGGTAAGCATGACAGTGAGGGCCTGTATTTCACTACGATCCTTTTCCTGGTACTACATGGCCATTTGGCTAGGCCCCCTCTGTTCACTCGACATCATCTTGACATCAATACCCCCCTGCCAACTTGACCCTGCCCAGACCCCTTGCTGTGCCAAAAATATGAAGGTAATGGCTGGCATGATACATGTAATTGCACTATTTACACCCTTATGTTCTAGCATAAATATTGCTAAAGAGCACTTACCTGAGTCCTTAGGATTCCTGTAAGGGGTTGAGTGACTCAAAGAGAACATCCAGTGGTACTGTACCTGTAATATAAAAAATAGCAACAAGGTCTCAAACACTCTGCAGCTCTTTAGTTGCTGAAAAGGCAATATAATGATAAAACAATACTTATCTGATACACGTGATCAATGTCCTTCCACACTGTGGTCATTGTTCCATGGGATCTGTAGACAATGTGGAAAATAGGTTAATATTAGTAATAAAATTGTGATTAGCTAAGTCTGTTGGGTATAAAGGACTTTTTTGTTTGTTTAAATGGGTTGGTTGGGAGGGTAGGTACCAGAACCAAGGTAGCAACCCAAGTTCGTTAAAAGACTCTGGTCACTAACACACACTCAACTCCCACCACTCACATCACCCAGCTCCTCTCGACCCATGCAAAGCTCTTCCACACAGTCATGCTCAGTTTCTCCGCACTGATACAGCTCCCCCCAAACACACACACATGCATATCCAGCCATAAAAACTGCTCCATTCCCCCAAAAAAACAAGCATTTGTCAATGCCGAATGTTGTCTTGCTGCCATTGGCAGTGTAGGAGTTAGAGAGATGCAGCATAGGAGTGGCAGTCAAGTACTGAACTGATGCCAACCCACCCCCACCCTGCAGAGAGCGAGAGGCATTAGGGTGTCCCTGTGGGTGTTTGTTAGTGCAGCACGGGAAAACATGCTGGGCAGGGTGTGAAAAATGACAGCTGCACAGTTCATAAGGAGGTATAATTAAATGCCAGTGCTGAAAATGTGGCATACAAATATATGAAATTTGCGGAGTTGCAAGGGTGCGTGGGAAATATGCAAGGCATGCTTGCAGCACTGCCAGTTTGTAGGCATTAAACCAAATTTTCAACATAGGCATTTAGCACCTCTGCTCATGTACAGTGTCACTGTCATTTCCTCAAAGTGTCCCAAGAGTGATTTGCTTTGGCAATCACGCTATTCTGCATCAAAGTGCGAAACACATTTTGGCAGGATATGTGAAGTGACAGCTGTACTGTTCATCAAGAGGTGTGTAAAATGGCAATGGTGAAAATCAGGTGAAAATATCACAAATGCACGACGGTAAGAGCATGAGTGCAATCTGCCAATGCACGCTCGTAACACAGTCATTTTATGGAGTATCAGCTCCAAATTTTCAACACAGGCATTCTAGGAGCTCTGCTCATGAACTGTGTCACTGTCATTTTCATAATCTGGCCCAAACACTGATTTCCCACAGCAACTGCACAATTGTGCACCGGAAGTGCAGAAACACATTTCGGGCAGGATGTGGAAAATGACAGCTGTACTGTTCACAAGGAGGTGCACAAAAATGCCAATGCTGAAAATATGGCGTTAAAATATTGTGAATGCGATTTCTGAGACTGCATAGTAACGGCAATGCGCTAATAAAACAGGTATTTGCTGGATTTTTCACCAAATTTGGAACATAGGCTTTTTGAGAGGCCACCTCATGAACACTGGCACTGTCATTTCGTTAATGGGTCCCGAAAGGTGATTTTGCACAGTTACTGCAAAATCACCTTCCGAGGCTGATTAAAGCCATGATAGTGACAGAACTCATGAGGAGGGGCTCCAAAAACCCCATGTTGAAAATTTGGTGCCGAAATTCCAAGAAATGCCTAAGATATGCAGCAAAGTTAAAAAAAACCCTATTCATTGCATTATACAGCTTACCGGCATTTCCTCAGCTCGCGGTCGGCTTTGAAGAGTGCAGACATGTTCCCGTTCCACGGAAGATCGTCGCGCTGGAGTCTGGAGGTAAGTATGGGTGAGGGGTGAGGAGGCAGGGTGCGCCGTGGGTGGGTGCGGGTGGGGGCATCTAGACTACGAGGGACGGTTTTCGTTTGCAGGTAAAAAGGAAAACCGTTGCGGACAGATTTTGCATTACAGGGCATTTGGCATGCTGGGGTGGGCTCCAGCGTGCCACCTAAAGAGGTTTTGTGGGGGTGTCAGTAACCGAGAGGATTGGGCACTCCGCCGATAAACAAAAAGGGGGCGCAAGCCGAGGGGATTGGGCACCCCTCGGCATTCAACAGTTGAGGTGATGCCGACTGGGAGTGGAGCTCCCCTGTCGGCGGGGAAAGAAGTGGGGAGGGCGTGGGCCAAGGGATTAGGCACCCCCTCGGCATTCCACATTTGCGGGGGATGCCGACGGGAGTGAGGCTCCCCATCGGCACACAAACAGAGGGTTGCCAACAGGAGATTGGGCACCCCGATGTCTGAAGCGTGAGGCGGCCGCCGCTCGTCGACCATGGTCATAATGGCAGAGCTCGGCAAGCAAAGGACCGACGTATGACGAGCTTTGCTCGGATTACAGCGGACCTTTGCTTTGATGTGCTCGCCCCATTATGAATGCATGGTGTGGCGGTGGCATGCAGGCTGATTGGGGAATGAGGGACGCATCTACTGGTGCATGCCCTGCATTCGCCCAACAGCAGCCGCGCCCCCAAGACCCGCACTGTCGCAAGATGTTGCTTACGCAAGCCAACATAAAAAGCACACCCAACTCACCCTATGCACAACCTGCTCCCTATAGAGATACACACCAAGCTATATATATACAGAGATTCACACCCAAACACAGCCTGCTCCACATACATGCCACACAGACTAGATGGACCATTGGTCTTTACCTCTTCTGTCATTGTCTGTTTCTGTCCAAACCCAGCCATCTCCCACACACAGCAAGCTCTTTCACATCGTCTCTCACACGTATATGCACACACACACCCTAGCGCTCAGCCCCCCAACATACATACAGCCAGCTCCTCACAGAAACACACACACACACACACACGCCTTGCTCCCCATACGTGCCACACAGACTAGATGGACCTTTGGTATCTTCCTCTTCTGTCATTGTCCATTTCTATACAAATCTAGCCATCTCCTACAAGTGCCAAGCTCCTCCACACTGTCTCTCACATATGTACGCACACCCAGATGCTCAGCCCCCCCAACATACATACAGCCAGCTCCCCGCCCATACCCACGCACGCCCAGCCCCATACACTACTAAATTGCCCACTATGTGCCACCTTTCGGAAAAATGAAACAATACATAAGCCAGTCTTTCTTTTAATGGATTAAGTATTAGCCATAGTGTTTTGGATGAGGACACCATGGTTACAATTTAAAATAAAGTAGAGCCAACAAAAATAACACAGCAACAAAAAAGTAAAGAAATATTTAGTAAATATTTTATCTCAATTGCTCTTTCCCTTTCCAGCATTTCCAGTTTATACATGTTAGGCCTATGGCACAGGATCTAAGCAAGAGCTGGGAAAATAGCTGACAGATGGGGAAGGGGGGCAACATTCAACCAAAAAGAGAAAACTACCCATAGGACTAACTGCAGTGCCTGCGGACACTGGGGTGTGCAAAGGAGAAAACAGAACTCACCTTCACCATGGTAGTTGCTCTGGGCTTTTGAGTGTCCGAAGTCTTGCTCTTGGCCACTCCACTGATGTGCCTTCACTCCCATGACTTCTTCAGTCGTCTTCACACCAAATCTGCCCAAAAGGTCACAGGGGAAGAGAAAGAGTAGGAGCCATGGCAACACGTCAGCATGGAGAACGTATAGCGCATCATCACCCTATTGTGGATGTCAAGACCAGGAAGTGCCCCTTTAACATCCACACAGTTTAGGTGGTGCCCTGAGTCCATGCAGCATTTTCAGTTTTTTTAAATAAATTAATATAGTAGAAGTCACCCAGACAGGATTTGCATTGCCAGGGGCCGTATGCACCGCAGTAACCAGGGGCCTCTTCCACACAGGTACATGGTCAAACCTTATAACATAAGCATTCCATACTTACTGCAGTTGCCACTTTCAATACAACAAATGAGCATTACCACCATACAACAAAACAATAAACATATATTCAGTTGACTCTATACACCAGGCTATGTGTGATTCTCCTCTCAAAGGCTTCAAAATGAAAAAGAAAGCTTAAGAACCCTGACATGATCCTGCTGTAACCCCCCCCCATGTGGGCTTACCTGCTTTTGCCCTTTAGGGGCCACCCAGTGCCTCCTGTTCCCCCAGATCCCCTGGTCCTGCTTCCGCATTGCCCAAATTGTCTCTGAAGTCTCCATCCAGCCCCTGGGCTGTTGTGTCCATTGGGGCCAGAGGAGCTAAACCACAGAGCTGCCGCACTACTTGAAGTTTGAATGAGTAGCAGTGGCCCACGCATGCGCAGTAGCACATTCTGCCTTCTTACTGCAATTGCGGAAAAACAGGTGCCCCTCCAGTGGTCTCTATCTCAAAAATGTGTTAACTGGGGATCCAAGACCTGAAGAAGGTGCATAAGGAGTTACAGTTTGTTGTGAATAAAGAGTGCCAGTAAGCACTGTGGAGAATGCTTCATTAATATAGGGAGGAAGTACAGCGCAGTGGTTTAAGGCTCTGAGCTGCAAATCTGGAGACATGGGTTTGAATTCCACAGCCCCCACTTGCATACTGTGTGACCCTGAGCAAGTCACTTAACTTACCTGTGCTTCCAGGTTGCACCTGTAAACAAGCTTTCAGCTTAGTCTCTCTCTCTTGGTTAAACAATTTGAATATATATATATATATATGTATTAATGAGGCACGATACATGATAATGAGCTGCCTGCCTGTGCCTGGAGGATATGAGAAATTGCATTAGCGACAGGAATGGGGTTAATTAAAATTGTTAGATTCTGCAAGAGTTCAACAGGGCACAGGGACTGCTTAGAGACTGTGGGGCATTAAATAAATAAAGGTGTGTATATTGGCTGCACCAAAACTTTAAAATTGGGACATTTGACTGCCTATTGATAAATGTTGCCAGCAGCCATGATTGCAGCCTTTGACCTCAGCACAGCTAATCGGATGGCCAGGATCCTGATAAGGATTTATGGTACAGTGCCAAAGGGTTATGGGGAAAAAGCATGGCAATTCTTGGCACCCTTTTGGGGACCAATCAGTCGTCAAAGGAGCTTATGCATATTAATTGTTCAATGGGACAGTTAAATCAGCCAATCAAGGAGCAGCAGAGAGCTCCCAAAACCCAAGAACTTTTGGTTCTGGGATCAGTTCAGCAGCTGCTCCTCTGGAGGGAGGGGGGCTCCAGCCCCTTTGCAGAAAGATGTGGCTGCAAGGTTTGGGAAGGGCCTGCCTGGGGTTTGTCAGCTACCTGTCCCCCAGGGCCTCCATTTGTCTTTCTCACATGCTGGAGGAACTTTGTTCAATGGACCCTGTTTTGCCACTTCAGCTGGTGGAGAGCTGCAAGGTCCAGCAACTTTCAGCTGTAAGCTACAAGCATCTGAAACCTCAGCGGAGGAAGCATTGCCTAAGGGTTCCTGAGTGAGAAAGTCATCTGTGAATTCCAAAGAAGATGGAGATCTTGGGGGCTGTGTGCCCACTGGCTTTAGGAGGTCCTAAAGTCTGTTACCCCATGTTTGACTCAGAGTCACAAGGAAGGGGGTGGACATTTGGTTAAAGGAATGACCACTGATGGTTCTGGTTTGCAGAAAATGGATTTATGAAAAGTGGATGGTTATAGTCTACAGAAAATGGTATGGGAGTCTCCCTGACATGCGAGGCCTCACCAGTATTTCCAGGTTTATCATCAAAAGGAGAAGAGAGCCTCTTTGCCACAGCTGGATTAGCTTTTGACTCGTCACCTTATGCTGGAGCTGCGGTGAGCCAGCATACCCCTCCCGCCACATCTAGTCCTGCACCCAGCCCCCTCCAACTGCGCGAGATAACTTATAAAGAAGTAGAAGATTCGCTTCTTAACTTAGACACCAAAAAAAGTGCAGGGGACGATGGCTTGGAACCCTTTTTCCTAAGGTCAGGCTACGCCCATCTCACTGCCCCAATTCTCCACATCTTCAATCTTTCCATTACATCTGCTAGTGTGCCATCTTGCTGGAAATCAGCACATATCCTCCCTCTATTTAAATCTGGTGACCCATGTGATGTAAACAGCTATAGACCTATCTCCATATTGCCTATCCTTTCTAAAGTTCTTGAAAAACTGATCCATATTCAGTTAAAATCTCACTTGGAAACCTTCTCTCTCATTAACCCAGCTCAATCTGGCTTCCGGGCTAATCATAGCACAATCACTGCACTAGCAAAAGTAACCAATGATTGGATCTCTGCTATAGATGCTAAGAAAGTAACTGGTGCAGTCTTTTTGGACCTCAGCAAAGCATTTGATACTGTTGATCACAAACTATTAGTCAATTGCCTTGCAAAGTTGGGTGCCACATGCCATACCACCCAGTGGTTCTCTAGCTACCTAACTGGAAGATTCCAAAAAGTAAAGGCGGAAGGCTTTTTTTCTGCTGCCTTGCCAGTTGCAAGAGGAGTCCCCAAGGATCCATCTTAGGCCCCATCTTGTTTCTCTGTACATTAATGACTTAGATGCTAACATATCTACGTCCAATCTGCACTTTTGCAGATGATACTGTATTGTATACTTCTGGCTCATCGTTATCTGAAGTCAAGGGAGTGCTTCAGCGGACTTCACACAACTTACATAATCTAATAAAGGCAAAGCTTCTGTTCAATGCTAAGAAGACTAAAGTGATGATATTCTCCCGCAGTGCTGTCACAGGCCCCCCCAATACCCTTGCCCAAGACTTCATTGTCACCATGCTAAGCGAGCCTCTGGAAGTTGTAACCAAATTTAAATATCTAGGTATCTGGATCGACAATAAATTATCTTTCAGTGACCACGTCGAAGATGTCTCTAGAAGGTTAAAAGCAAGTATAGGTTTCTTTTACAGAAATAGGCCCCTTTTCCCCCTTGAAACTCGAAACAAGCTTGTACAGGCCACTTTTCTCCCCCTACTCAACTATGGCGATGTAATCTATTCCTCCACCACTCTTGCAAATCTAAGTAAACTGGACATCCTTTATCACCGTGCGTTACGGTTTCATTACCAACTCCTTACCGTTCGCACCACTGTGACTTATATGCAGCTGTTGGTTGGACATCCCTTACTACTAGGCACGCTCCATGCTGGAGCTATGGACTCTTAAACTGCTTCTGCAGAAATTGCCAAGCTATCTCTCTTCCCTTATTAGTATCTCACATAGTGCATACTCGTTAAGAAAATCTGACTTTATTATGCTTGACATACCAAGGGCGGACTTCTTTAGTGCTAGTGATGCTGTGCATATGCCCTTCCCTCCATTTGGAACCAATTACAAACCGATTGAAACTAACTAGCACAGTTTCAATAAACTTACAAATTGCTAAGTTCAGCCAACATAAAAGACACCTGTAACTGTCATTAAGTCTCTTCCTTCCCCATGTGTGCCATATTTATCCACTGGTAAGGTATAATTGATTTGTCATATTAACTGCTTTCCCTTCCCCTTCTACTCCTGGCTTTACCTTTGCTTACGCTCCACTGCTACTCTATCAAATCACTCCTCCCCCCCATATCAGTTGTAGACTGTTGTTTGTTCTAGCTGCCAAAATACTGTTTATGTATTGCACACACCAGTCATCATGTTTCATTTATCAGTATGCAACCTGTAAGTCGCTTCCCTGTCTCATATCAATGTTTACCACCTGCGGTCACCCTATGTGGTACCCTTGTATGTATATCCAGCCTGTATCATGTAACGTGCATTTCATGTATATACTGTTATTACCTATCTGTGTTTGTACTTTAAGTGTTTATGTCACAGGACCTCCTTGTGAATGAGCTTGCTCAATGGACTTTTCCTGCAATAAACTTGAACTTGAACTTCTGACTGGGAGCAATAGCATGGTGAGGAAAATTATTTTCCATATCAAGGGGCTGTTCAAGTAAAAGGTGTATTTGTTCAGTGTCAAGTTCAGAGTCCTCAGAAGAGCCCTTCATATGAACTCAAATCTCACTGTGACTGCATCTCCAGTGAACCTCTAGAGACTGTGTGCTGATATGAAAGGGCCACAGCTGCCATGCTAGCAGTGTGGCTTGAAATGCAAATAGTATCCGGATGTGTCTAAACTTCCAGAAGCAGAAAGGGGAAAAAAAGAGGTCTTCTATCAAGGTCAGCGTTGGGAATCAGCCTGGCAGTGTCACCAGCTAGGCACAGCCATTGTGCCTCCCCCTGATGGGTCAAGTCTGGATGTGGGGGTCTGAGGCATGCCATCCCAGGTCCCTGTGCTAGTCTGTGTTCCAGAGTGTGACTTTAGCTTATCCCAAGTTTCAGTTGTCAGAGGAGCTGAGAGAGGTGCCAGCCTTCCAAAGCTGTAAGAGCCTGCTGCAAAAGAGAGGTCAAAGCTGCAAGGTGCCTGCTGCTCATCTCATGCTGCTCAAGATCTAGAGTTCTGCTGATCCAATTACCCCAGATTTACAGTCCGATTACCACCCAAGACTGTCTGCAGAACCGTGAGTAAAAGCAGGGATTGTCCTGCACCTGGGGAACTGTAAATAGTTGCTTTCAAGTTCTGCCAAGTAGCTAATAGATGTGCAGAAAAGTTAACATTTAATTTAAGCATGTGCACCAATGCCTGCCAACACAGCTGCATCACAGGGATAGATTTGGGGGGGCTTTTTATCTGAACTGGGGACTGGTACCAGTTGGGGTCTGTATGCTGTACATCTGCAGCAGCTAGCAAGTCAGAGAGCTTAACTTTAATCCATCCAAGGATCAGTGGGTGCCTTGCTTCAAGAATGTTGTTGAATTAGAAACTGCAAACGATTGTTTGCTGATGTCTCGTACTAAATGCCAATTGCCAAATGTGATTGTTGCTTACTCTGCCTCCAATAACCCTTTCCTAACCCCACCCCCATGTTAATAAATGGTGGTTTAACAGGAAAAGTTTGGCTCGTGAGCATATTATTAGTGAGCATATTATTAATGCAAGTCAATGATTCCAATGTATTGAAAATATGATCTGGTAACCCATGTGTGGGGTGACTAGACAGGGTAGTGGGTAGGTACAGCATTCCAGGGGGTTGTACTGCTAAATACCAAAATCTCTTGTAATTTTACTCTGGATGGAGGCACCGTGCATTTTTATCTCTATCTTGGGAAAAAAAAACCCTATTATATCCAGAATTGGAACCCAGGCCCCTCAACCTTGGTCAGACCTGCAAGGCAGGGGTAGCATCCTCTTAGTACACCACACCACGGCTACACTACTGATGGAAGTAACAAAACGAAAGTACCGTATTTGTGCAGAGTTTATGTTAAATAGAATGCTGTAAAGTGGGACCACATAAAAATGAAGTTCAGGGACCACTGGGGGCTTAGTTGGTGAGTCCAGTAGGTGCCTGTTGGGGACCCATTAGGGGATATATTTGTATGAAATGAGCATGCTGCAGCCTGCATACTGAACCATATCTGCACCCCTGCACCATGGCTGCACAAAGAAAATGGCAACCAGTCACAGCTGTAGCAACTTCCCACCACCCATCAGCTTCCCCAGTTAATGGACGCTGCCGCCAGAACACTCAGCATCCTGCACAATCCATAGCAGAGCTTCTTGATTAAAACTTGCTCCCTGCCTTTACACTCAGAGACCCTCTCCCCAAGCAGGCAGTGCTGGAAGAAGCAGCCACGCACTGGGGCTCATCTAAGGCAGATAAGTCAAGTTGCCTCATTTAATGCATTAACCTTAGTCATAGTAGTCTTTTTCCATTAAAAGTCTGTCTGACAAACTATATAAAGACTTTGTGTGCTCTTTATTTAATATGACATCACAGGGAGCAGACAAGGAACTACTCTGGCAAGTTTAGCAATAGCAGCACATACATTCTTGGCCGTTAGACAGTGGTGGAAAGGAGCTCTACAATCAATGTAAACACTGGCACTCCTGCTATTTATGGTAAGAACTGTAGTAGCCAGTATCCTACACATTGACTACAGCCAGGCAGTGTAGTGCACACACAGTGAACATGCAGCCTCTAACGGAATAAATACCAGCATCATTTTAAAGAATGGACACACAAACACAGGCACACCAGCAATGTTCTGCAAGCACAGCGTGCATCCCAGTTCTCATCAACCACTTAACCATCCTCAAGTAAACATTAGACTGCCGAATACTTATGGCAAGCAGGGAGAGAGGGAGGGACAGGGCATTAACAAAAAAGACAAATTCACCTTTTCCTGCAGCACGCCCCCACCTACTGTGATGACCTCTGCTTGCTTCCTGAGCGGCTGCTGTTCTATCTGATCCAGTCCTTCTTCAGCTTGCCCACACCACCACCACACTAACTAACTGGCTGTGCCTGGGATGGCAAATTGGGTTACTTGACCATTCTAGTGCTCTGGGGGTGTGGAACTGTGTTGGCTCAGTTCACTCAGTAACACGGTCATGTATCATTACTCAGGCCTCCAGTCAGGCCAGCTTAGCTCTACGCCCTTCATGCTCCACCCTGACCTGCCTCCCACCTCAGTCTGCCTGGCTGTAGCTTGGCACCCACTAGCCTCTCACTATTCTGCCCTCATGGCCATCTCAAAATACATATTTTTTTAAATGTTATTTTGAGTGACCTTGTCCCTCCCTCCTCCTCTGCCCTCATCTTCCTGAGCTGAGCTGAACCGCGATTAGGGCTGCTTCTCTCTCTTCTGTTCAACTGTTTTGAGAACTCACCAACATGACATGCCACTTGCTTGCAAAAAAAATAACCACAACGGTACGAACGACAGGACTTAAGGTTGCAGTTTCTTATGAAATGGTGACTGGTGTCAAATGCCATGGCAGCCTTGTTTGAGAAGGAGCCAGTCTGGTTGGAGGGATAGAGCCAGTCAGAAGTATGGAGGGTGGCAGATGTGGAGACACAGGCATGGATTTAGATCAGTGTTGCCTGCCTGTCAGTAGAGAAAAAAAAACTTTGAAACTCGGTGCTTAAATCCTGACATGTAAAACACTAAATGGAGGAGCCAGTATATGGAGTATGCTGCTCATACAGAGAGGGCCCCAAGAACATCATGGGCCCTAATGCAGTAGCGCAGTTTGCTTAATGGTAAATCTGGCCTTTCCAGGGATGGATTTACTTTACATTGTCATGGGCCCTATGCAAAACAGTATCCATGGGCTACCCTTTGGTATTGCCTGACCCCCCCAAAAGGTGGCACAGCAGCACCTCCTACCGTATCGAAGAACAGCACACTTTGGCAGTTTAGCAGATCTCCTATATTACACTGGCATGCCAATGTTTGGGGTTACTAAGACCATCTTTGAGTGGGATTAGAACCCATGACCCTTCGGCCCAGAGGCAGATGCTGCAAATTTAGCCACAAATACCATGGTCTGGTTGCCAGTTTAATTCAGGCAACACTAAGACATAAATTAGGCCCAGTCCTGTTTAATCCACAGAAGGCTAAATCAGACTAGGTAGTAAGATTATCACAATGCTCCATGTCCAATCATCTAAACAGACATGGGGTAGGGGTGATATGTACATTAAGAAGGTTTTTCTTCTCAGACTGTTCCCGAAACCTTTTGTATCAAAAAACAGTGGGATATGTTGCTTCTAAACAGTTTCAAGACTACTAAGCATTGGAAGATAATGATTTGCTCAAGGACACCCAGTGACCCAATGGCTAACTGGGATTTAGACATGTACCTGATTAACAGAAACATAGAAATTGTCAGCAGATAAGGACCATCTGGCCCATCTAGTCTGCCCATAAGCCCTTGTACTGGATTACTGCTTCCGACCCACCTGCTGCTGTATCTCTACGATTCCCCTATGCCTGTCCCAAACATGCTTGAATCCATCCACTGTGCTCGCTCCCACCACCTCTTGAGGCAGACTATTCCATGTGTCCTCCATCCTCTCTGTGAAGATGAACTTCCTTACATTCCTTCTTAACCTCCCACCTTTCAATTTCATGTCATACCCCCTAGTTCTTGTGCCCCTCCTGCACTGGAAAATGTCTCCCCCCTGCACCTTGTTTGTACCCTTGAGGTACTTTAATGTTTCTATCATGTCCCCTCTTTCCCATTCTCTGTTCTAGCAAATACATACTGAGGTCTGTTAATCTATCCTCATAAGTCCTGTGTTGCAAACCCTGTACCATCTTGTCGCCCTTCTCTGGACTGTCTCCAGCCTAATATCCTTATGAAGGTGTGGCCTCCAGAACTGCACACAATATTCCATGTGAGGCCTGACCATGGGTTTGCATAATGGCATCACTACCTCCCTCCTTTTGCTGGTGATACCCCTGCCTATGCACCCCAGCATACCAGTGGCCCTCCCAGCTGCCTTAGCACTCTGCTTTGACACTTTCAGGTCATCTGAAATAGTAATCTCCAGGTCCCATTTCCTCCTTTGTGACTGTTAGTAACTCCCTTCCCCCCCATCCTGTAGCACTCCCCAGGGTTTCTGTGTCCCAGGTGCATAATTTTCCACTTTTTTGAATTAAATTTCAGTTGACAATCCTCAGACCATTTTTCAAGCTTCCCAAGGACACTCCTCATTTTCTCCACCCCCTCTGGGGTATCTACTCTGTTACAGATTTTGGTGTCATCTGCAAACAGGCCTCCAGCCCTTCTACAATGTCGCTAATAAGACACTGAACAGGACTGGCCCCCAGGACCGAGCCCTGAGGCACTCCATTTACCACCACCCTCTGCCTCCTGTCTGTTAGCCAGTTTCTAACCCAGTTTACCACCCTGTTCCCCATGTCCTGCCTACCCAGCTTGTTTATCATACTCCTATGTGGGACAGTGTCAAAGGTTTTGCTGAAATCAAGGTAAGCGATGTCCACTGCCTCACCCTGATTTACTTCTTTTGTCACCCAGTCGAAGAAATCAACCAGATTTGTCTGGCATGACCTCCCCACTGTGAATCCATGTTGCCTATGGTCCTGGACTCTGATGGCTTCTAGATGCCCCACTATCCTTTCTTTAAGCAATGTCTCCATGATCTTCCAGTATAGCAGAACAGTATATAGAACAGTATAGCAGTAATAACCTTCTACCTGAAGGCCTTATGTCTTTCTCCCCTCCTCTGATCCACTGCTGTCCCTCCACCCATCTCTGGCTCCAAACTAGTCCTCCCAGTTGACTTCCTCCTTGTCCCAACTCTACTGCCCATACCATGCTGTACTGCCAGTTGCTGCTTGCCACCCACCCGGGGCACACATGCTGTCTTCAGCCTTCGGACCAGGCACTTGCAGCTTAGTGCCATCCCAGTCTACAGCCCAACAGTTTAAAATTTAAAATACTTTTTAGAACTCTGACTTCACCCTGCTGCCAGCCCTAACTGTCCGATTATGTAAATACATAAAGCCGCTTGCCTGACAGCCTGATCGAACAGTGATGCTTAGCTCCACTCCACTGCCTCTCTGACCATGCCACATGTCCTGGTCCCGGATGTCTCACACACAGCCACAGTTTAGACCTCATTGGTTCAGACTGTCAGAATGGTGCCAGATTTAACAGTCACCATCTGACTGCAGTGCACAGCCACAGTTTCTGATTTTGCCACTCACCTTTCCTACTGGCTCAACAGTAAGTGCTTGCAAGCTAACCATCGCATGACAGTTACTGTAGTGGGGGTGGCACTCACACGGTGTCTAAAGTGACTCTGCCTCAGACCAGATATACCAAGTTGCACACAATTTCTGGGACTTGTTTCCTCTGCAGCATGGGGATTTTCGATGTCACCTCCCGACCTAACTCCAGGAAGTGAAAGTAAAGCAGGTCAGGAGGAAAGAATAGGGTTCAGTGGCACTTTGGGGGGGTTATAAGAAAAATAAACTATCCTTAGTGTACAGTAAGTCTTCCTATTTTAAGGAAATCTCCCTGATTTTGACTTTTTTTTTTTTTACATTTCTCCTGCTTTTTATGGCACCAATCCAGTCCTTAAAACCTCTAGAATTAAAAAACAAACTGATCCCCGTCTTTGATCTTAGAAATGCAATATGTATAAAAACAAATGGTTCCTTAATTATAGAGCTTGCAAATTGCTCCATTTCATAGTGACAAAGCAAACTATACTTTGGGGTATAATATGAAGTCAATTAAGGGATGCAGAAACATTAAATCATAGCAAGTATTAAAAGGAACCATCCACCTCTAATTGGGCCCTTGTACCTCAGTATGAGGCTGCTGGTCCAATGAGAATTTTTGCATTTTTAATTTGTTTTTTTGATGTTGTTTATTTATTTATTTATTAGATCAATAAAGATTATTATTATTATTATTATCGGTTTACAAACCTTTGAGTCATAGACTCATTTACAAAGGCACCTTGTCAAGAAAGCAATACATCACAGCAAACAAAACAGTACAGTACATAACACTTAGATTAAAAAAGCAACCAGTGTTACAGGCATTCACTGGTGGTGCATGCTTTGTAATAGAGCACAGTAGTCATAATATAGGTACACGAGTACCACGTCAGGTAGCAACCAGAGATATTTTATTACAATAGTCAGCAGTTGTTGCCTGAGACCCCAGGTATATACAGCAAAAGTAGACAGGGCAGACCCAGCCTTGGGGTGAAGGTAAGGGGCAGGTGGGGGATTATGTGCAGTTGCAGCAGCAAGTGCTTGTCAGATGGCTTCTGAGGGAGACCTTGAAAGGACCAAGCTTAGTGGAGTCAGCTATGTTGGCCAGGAGGGAACTGACCCTGAGTCTTATTTCAGTGTTATTTCAGTCCAGACTGACAAAGCACTGCTTTTCATCAGTGCACTGTTAATACACTGCACTGACTTTCTGCTACACTGTTGTACCACTGCTCAATCTTTCTTATGTTTTGATGCAGACAGTAAGAGCACTGCAAATAATTATTAGATTTTCATGCACAGTTCTTTAGCACTGTATTTCCTTCACTAATTTTTGCTGCACACTGCAGCAGTACTGCTCAGTCTTTCTTATTTTTTGATGCAGACTGTAAGGGCACTGCAAATAATTATTAGATTTTCATGCACAGTTCTTTAGCACTGTATTTCCTTCACTAATTTTTGCTGCACACTGCAGCAGTACTGCTCAATCTTTCTTATTTTTTGATGCAGACTGTAAGAGCACTGCAAATAATTATTAGATTTTCATGCACACTTCTTTAGCACTGTATTTCCTTCACACATTTTTGCTGCACACTGCAGTAGTACTGGCAACACTTTATAATTGTTATCACACTTCTTTAGCACTGAATTGTCTCAGAAATCTGGTTACCCTTACTGAATTTGTCACAATGGCATTACAGTGGTATAGCAATGGCAATACTGTGGTCAGCTGAAAAATCCACAATGGTACTACCCAGTGGTACTCTGGTATCACAGTGGTAGGTGATATATAGATTTTCCTCTGTGCATTGGTAGTGCACTGGCAGAATGGTATCCCTATGGCATTTTTTACCATTTTTTCTGTCTCTCACACAAACACTGGTAATACAATGGTATCATGAAATTTTGAGATTTTTGTTGGCTCCCACAAGTACTGGTACACTGGTAGCACAATGGTACTGCGCTATTTTGACATTTCAGTATTTGGTACCTCTCACAGCAACCCTAGACTCATGTGGTAGCACGGTGGTACCAGTATTAATCTCATCATACTCTGTACTCTAATGCATTAAGATAAATTACATTATCAACCTCATGGAGTACAGCTGTCAATTCCATATTTTTATTTGTTCACTTGTCTTTATCTTACTGGTGATGGACTGTTATTGTTCACATAGACCAGAACATTCAAGAGCATTTGCGATCGCTAAATGGGTAAGTGACTCTCTAACAACACTTTGCACCCCAAACACAGGGTAGGATCACAAAATGATATCTTGAATAGCATAATTAGTGAGTCTCTGACCAGTTGGTAAATGACTCTAAAAGATGTTGCCTCCCTAAACCAGGTAGTATCACCTCTGCCTACTACCACTGCCCCTTTGAGCTCCCACCATCATTAATATCACACTTCCCTTGGTGTTCAGTGGTGCTGCTGTCCATTCCGTACATTGGAAGCTGCCAATAACTACCTGCCCACCCAGTCCCACCACTGCACCATTCATGGCCCCCCACCATATGTTTACGACTCTCCCCACAGTGGCACTGGCACAGACACTCTGCTAACCTCTGTGACCAACTGAGGACAGAACGCCAGTTTTGCGCTCATGTGCCTACTGTATAAATAGCTGTGTACAGTTAGCACATGATTGTGAACTATCATCCATTTTGTGCCTGATCAAGGAGCTGAGAGGCTGGTCTGTGCCAAATGTGGAAGGATGTCAAATATATAGTAAGGCTGGGGACCAGGGGGTAGTATTTGCTGTAAGAACTAACTGGGTCATGGTGGGGACTTTGGATATACGGGGGCAAGGACTTTCACTCAACACACTATTACTCACTCTATCAGGCCCTGGGCTGGCTTCCCCCATCAGCCCAACAGACCTATCTCCTGGCCAGCACAGTCAATAAGGCCATCCAAAACTGAACTACCTATCCGCAATCCCACCTTCTTTGGCAAAAAGTGTTTGTTCTAGAGCTCTGCCTCACTACTGGCCTCATGCTTGAGTGCCCCCTAGTCTCCACCGTATGGGTAAATGTGCATTCTCATCTGCAGCCCCTTTCCTTTGGAACAACCTGCCCACTCCACTTAGCACCACTGACTCTCCAGGACTCTTCCACTCTCTCCTTGGATCTCACCTTCTGTCCTCCACTACTTGCTCCTACCCTCCCAACTTATTATCATGCCTCTAGTTCCCTTCCCTTCTTTTCCATCTTGGTCCATACCTACACTGCCATGATGCACTTTTTCCTTTACTCATCTCAGATCATGCCTAATTTGTATTACAACTTGGCTACTACTGTACCTGCTATTGTCATAAATGTTATTTATCCATTGTGCTGCAAGTTTATATATATCTTCATATAAATATCCTGTATATTTTTATTACTGTCTATTGTATGCCTTGTCCCAGCCTCCTTTGTACTTACTTTTATTCCTGTGCCATCCTCAATGGCCCAGGTCATGCCTGAAAATGGTTTTTTGGACCAGTGCACTTACTCAGTAAACAAACGAATGAATAAATAAATAAATGGGAACCACTGAACATCAGGGAAAGTAACAATCTACTGTATACCTGCAGGGTGATTGTAGGATGAGGTAGGACTGGAGAACAGGTAAATTAAGAACCTGGACCTTTGGGATAATTAGGGGAGGGGGCCCATGGAGACTGTTTCCCAGGAGGGTGCTTTGGTGGTGTAACTCAAAGGATATGTTTTGCCTGGTGCTGTAATGTGGCCTGTGCTGTAATCGGCATCAGCAACATGGCTGTCACACCAGCATGGGTGAACCCTTTCTCCACACCCTCCTGAGTGTCAACCCTATAACAGGTTTTGGTTGCATCTGCAAAAAGACATACCTTCCCATTCAGTTCTTCTGCAATTTCACTTAAGAAGACACTGAAGAGGCCCACTCCTAGTACTGAGCCCCACCCTGTACCATGCCTTTAACCAACTGTTGAAAGCCATGTGGAAAGTCCTATCTTCTCCCAAGATGTATATAGGCAACCTTTTGGCAAAAGCCACCATGCATACTTGAGGACCCTCCCCCTATCCCTAAAATTTCCCTGCACTACTCCTACCCCATCCCTTGCTAGGTCATTTGTCCCCAGGTGGACAATGACATCTAGCTCCCTCTCATCTCCTGCTGCCTAGTGATCCACTGTATCGTCTCTCATCCCTCCAAGCCAAAGTACCTCTCAGGTATTTCACCGCCCTCTCCTTTACCCCACCCTGCTTGCAAGTCTATCCCCCCTAATTAAGTCCCCCACCAGCAGTTGCTTCCTACTCAGCTGGGGGCCTCTTCCTCCCTCCTTGTAACTGTGGAATGGTCCATGGACAGTGCTTTCCTTGGGGAAGGTTTCTCCAGGGGCCGAAAGGGTGGTTCAGCTGCAGGGAGAGTGGTTGGCTGGGTAGGGCCCATTTCAGATGCAGAGACAGTGGTTAGTAAACAAAGCAGTTGAACTGAAACTCTGACAAAAAAAACGGCACAAGGGCAGAAAATGCAAGCCCCATAGGAAAAAGCACAGTGAGGGCTACAATATATCATTTACCAGAGAAGTCTCAGGTCAGGGAACTACAGCTGAAGAGAACATAGAGAACAGGTAGGCATCGGGAAATGATGCATGTGGGCAGCAGACAAACATGGAATCATGACGGCATGCATGGGAACTACGGATGCCAATGCTGGGGGGTGGAAAGGCCAGCTTAGGTAGGTGGACACTGACCTGTAGGTAGAGTGCACAACACACAGGGACCCCTGCATCCCTGCATGCTGGACAGCAGGGAAGTGTACCATGCAGCATAGCCCCACTGCAGCACAGTAGCTGATGGGGGCCCAGGACACTGTGGACACAGAACTTGAATGTGACCATGGTGCACAGCACAGCCTTGAAGCACTGGGACTGTGGGCAGACAGTGGCACTACAGTACTGGTACAAACCACCCACAAACAAGTAACAACTGCCACAGGTATGGCCCATTAAGTGTGATGTGCAAACAAAGTGTAATCACACCCGAATGCCTGAGCTGGAACCAAAGCCGGTCAGTGTTGCACAGTCCTCTGGCACAATGGAGGACAGTGTGGAAGCCATGGAGGGGCCAGGGTGCTCAACTGCAACACCGACAACATGGACAATCTGTGAGGTTGTACCATCCAGGAAGGGAAAGTCCAAGCTAAATGTGAATGGCAACCTCCTGGTCCATGAATGGACATGCAATGAGACAGTGTACTGTTTTTTTAGCATATCATATTTTTCACCTGCTGCAGCACACACTCCGGCTTGGGGCATCCAGCAACCAGCTCCACCCACCTAGAGAGCTGGGTAGCTCACACTGCACCCAGGAGGATCAGGGACGGCCATCATGCCATCTTGCTGGAGGGCTCCCCCTCTGCCTCTACCAGCCAGGACAGCCCCAGACCCTCCTCAACAAGACTCCACCAAAGTCCTCTGGGTGGCTCAGAGCACAGCCATCAAGCTGCAAGGTCATGCCCAGCCATTTTCCTTCAATTGGCCCCAGTAGCATGGATGTGCAATGATGTCCAGGAGCAACGTACCGACATCTGCTGTGCTCCCCATCTAGAGTCACTGACACTAGTAGTGCCCCTGGGCATCCTCAGAGGGCTGCTACAGCACAGTAAAGTTCCCCAGCCCACCCCAGGACTGGGAAAGCAGTCTATGGATGTTCGATCCCAGTCCTCCCCTGCCGACCCCCGATGGCCCAGGCTCAATCCTGAACCTGGGTCACTGGCGTGGCACAAGGTATGGCATCCAGCGCCTCAACCCTCAGCACCACCGGGATGGCCTGACAGAGTGTAACGGTGCTGCCAGCACCATAAGTCCAAGTCCTGCCTTGGCCAGGCCATCACACTGCTCCAGGATGGCCAGCACCACCTAAAGAAAAAGAATGAGCACAGTCATGTTCTGGAGGTGACAGATGCTCTACCAGCACAGGTGCTGGCTGGTATCAAGTAGAAGGCACACAGCACCATGGCTAGCCCCGCAATGCTACTGCAGAGTGAGGCAACTGCAATGACCACTGAGCTGTTGCAACAGTTGCCAAGCAAGAGGACCCTGCTGCAGATTGTGAACAGGACCCACTGCAAGGACCTCTCACCAGAAACAGTGACACTGACTGACCTCACTATCCCCAAGCAGCTACAGACAGTGACTGGATGGCTATGGTACAGCAGAATCACCGGCAGCACCACTCACCAGGTCCTTCTACTCACCACAGAAGACAACATCAGGGACCTGGCACAGACACCCTTCTGGATGATGGATGGTACGTTCAAGACTGTGCCACACCTGTTCACTCATTGTACACCATCTATGCACCCATGGGGATGGGCCCTAACAACCTCATTATGTCATTGCTGTATACACTGATGACGACAAAAAGCCTGCAGTGTTACTGCACCTTGTTCCAGGAGCTGAATAAATATGCCAGTATACAGTCCTGCACCCTCAAACCACCTACGATCATCACTGATTTTGAGCAGGCTGTGAGCAATGCCTGTAAGATGGAATTTCCGCAAGCCATAAACAAGGAATGCCTGTTCCACTTTGGGCAGATTGTGTGGCGGAAGGTCCAGAACTTTGGTCTTGCACCACAATACAGAAGTGACCCAGACATCAGCCTGAAGATCCATGAACTCGTGGCCCTTGCCTATCTTCTGGCACAGGACATTCCAGCAGCATTCAGCCTCCTGAAGTCAACCATTCCACCCAATGCCACCACACTCTTCTATTGTTTCGAGCAGACACATGTGCTGGGCAGGATATGGCTGTACAGTAGGGTGATCAAGGTGCCCACGAGATATGACCCCATGTTCCCACTCAGCTGTGGTTGGTTGCGGATCTCAATGAGTGAGATATACTGTGGACCCAAAGCAATGTTGAGACCTGGCACTGCCATCTCCATGACCTGCTCGGGAAGGTGCATGTATGGGTCATGATAATGCTAGATGAGCTCCACAGGGAACAGCAATGGACCTATGTCACCAGGGAAGGCATTTATTGTGGACTGCCATGGACACCACCCAAGAAGAGCTATGAGGAGTGGATAAGGACGGTACTAGCATCCAAGGGCAAGCTGCTGAAGTTCCTCTGTGGCATGGCACCCAACACCACCCTGTAGGGTTTCCATAGTGACTTGGCACCTGACAGTTGTTCACTCACAGTACACATCATGTACAGCCACCAGGTTGCCACTGTGGCCCCCTACTGTTGAATAAAGTTTCACCCCCACATTTAACATGCACCCCAATCTGGTGGTGATGTCTCATCACAACACTGCTGGGTATCGCCAAGCAGCCCACTGCACACTGCCACATCTGCACTGTGTGTCACAAGTCACACAGGCCTGACTCTGTGTGAGTCACCCCAAAATCCTTTCAGCTGTTCATGTGTGCCACACGTTGCACAGGTCTGAAGCTGCATGAGTGCCCACCAATCCTTCCAGCTGTGCAACTGTGTGGTAACAGCATTTGCAATGGGCCCTTGTAGAACCCCCCACAACACACCTGACAGTCTTCATGCCACAATGGGCTCCTGTAGCACAGGCACCCCCCAAACACCTCCAGACTTTTTTCTGTGTGCTTACTGCAAGCCTATAGTGGGCTAGCATGATACGGCCACATGCACACATTGCACGGTTGGTGCGATGGCATGCTGCTCTGTGTCCTGGCATCCACATGTGGTGTTGCTGTGGACCATTTCCTGGTGCAGCTATCCATGCTCTCGCTGTGCTGCTCTGCTGTGTGCCTGCAGTGTCATGCATGCACCGACCAACAGGCATGGTACTCCAATTCCTTCATGCATGCCCAGCTGGCTGGCTGTCATGCATGCAGGGATGCATGGACAATCCGCCATGCTGCCTGGGATGGCTGGCCAACACACTGGGGCATGCACAGCTATTTGTTTCATCCCTGTCCCATGGATGGTGAGACAGTCATCCTTACCGGGGGGTCTGTGATCAGGTCAGTGTGTCCTCAGAGGGTGCACCACATAGGGGGTGGGTATTTTCACATCGTCCGTGCTGTTCAGTAGTGGCTCAGGTCCTGGGATGGGTGGCGTAGGTTGGGATTGGGTGCTTCATGTGTTAGTGGAAAATCCACTCAACAGATGACCTCCTCTGGCCTGACAGTGTGTCTGGCGCTGTCCTAGGTCAAGCCACTGTGTGTTGGGCTGCTGGGGCTGTTGAGTTGTTGTGTGTGGGATGCAGCATGTCAGACTAATAAGCATTGGGATTATAAAAGGGAACCTAGCAGGGCAGGGTTTTCTATGTGCAAGGAGAGTGGTCAGTGGTGGGATGGGCAACTGGTATGTGGGCAAGATGGGTAGTCTGGGTGGGTCCAGCTGCAGAAAGAGTTGTTATCTAGGGGGTGCTGGTCCAGCTCTAAGGAGGATGCTTTATCTGGTGAGACTGGGAGGTTGATCCAGCTGCAGGGAGGTGGTCTACTGAAGTGGGGAGGCAGGTCTGGGGGGTTCCATCTGCAGGGGGATCGTGTCTGGGGGTAGGAAGGATGGCCTGGAGCAGCCAGCTACAGGGTGGGTGATAGTTGATGGGGAGAGGCTGGTTTGGGGCTTGTAGGGTGGACTAGCTACAGGCAAGGTACACAACTTGGGAGAGGTCTATTGGGATGTTGATATGGTTGTCCAGCTGGGTGGTCATCTGGGCAGGGGGTGTTCAAGTTGTGAGTAATCATGGGGGTGCAGGCCCAAAGGCTGTGCCTTGGGAACCCTCACTGAAGTCAAATACTAAATTTATATTAAAGTATTCATTAATTTGCCTTCAAAGACTCATTTTAGTCATTTTTAATAATCTTTAATCATCATTCAAAATACAACCGCTAAGAATACTAAATTCTAAGAAGTATTTCAGCAGACTAGTTGTTCAAGAGTAAGTTATTGCTAAATGAGGATTAGAAATAGATCTGCAATGCTCTTAAAGTACAATTTTTTTTAATACTGACTGAATCATAAATGAAGATTACAGTCAGCAGAGTAGTTTTAGGATTTAAATTAGCCAATCAAGGCTGGGTACATTACTGTGCATTTCAGTTCTACTAAGCAATGAGACAGATAAAACAACCAGCAACACCAATAAATTTTAGAGTAGGTAAGCAATAATAAAATGTGGATTTTTACCTGGAAATAATGTGGTGCAAAAAAAGTTGGCAGTGTCCCTTTAAAAGTCTATTCTAAACTACTTTTCCCATAAGTCTACTCAAGTCAGAGGCCTACATTTCCCAGCTCTCTTCCTGTCTGTTTCTAGTCTGATGAAACTGCAGGGCGCTCTGTGAGTCTCCATTTTGAACAACTGAGGGTTTCCTACAGCTAAGATTTACATGTTAGGTAAGAGCTTGTTTGAAAGTACATCTTTTAACTCCCTGAAATGTTAAATACAGTAAAGGAATTATCACTCAGGTGTTTTTTTTTTCAAAATGAAATGCTGTGCAGGTTTCACAGTCAATGTTTTGTCTTGAAACATTTTCTCTTCTCTGTACTCTTGGCCAAACTTTGAAATACATTTATTTCAATCAACCCCTCCCCCCTTTAAAGTGTTTGTGATGCATTGTGCCTCTAGATTACTTGTTATTTGTGGAATTTTTGCTGATTTAGTTACTTTAAAGTAGTGTTGGTGGTGGTGGGGGCAGGAGAATGAACAGCAGGAAGATTGTATAACTGAGCAAATTCAGAATGCATAGAGAAAAGATTACAACTTTTTTTAATTTGAGAAAATCTAGAGATAAAGGAAGAGTTATTTACTGCAGATATTTGAGTGTGTTTGTGGGGGAACTGTTTTTTTTTTTGCATTTAATATTTGTATTTAACAGTTGCATGTGTTAATCCATTGTGTATTTTTTTCCTTTTGCTGAAGACTGCATTAATTTATATTTTATGTTTATTTTATTTCATTTTTGTTGACCGGCTAAGTACACTAGACAGATTCTTGCTTATTTTCAGGCACGACTGGGAGGGAGAGGAATACAGATGAAAGCCAACTGACCTTAAATCAGATTAAGCTGTTGGTGGTATTTTTAGTGAATTGGGGGGGAGGGGATTTGGCCAGGGCACCGGAGAAAATTCCCCTGCTTTTTTCGAGAAGTGCCATGGGATCTTTAACATCCACCTGAACTACCACCAGAACAGGCAGATGGGACCTCAGTTTAATGACTCATCTGAAAGACAGTGCCTCAGGAGTACAGCCATCCCCCTCATGCTGCACTACAGCATCAGTATTGGGATATTAACATAAATGCCTGGTATGGGAATAGAACCCACTGCCTTCTGATCTCCCAGCCTCGGAGGTGAGTGTGCTACCTGCTGAGCCACTGACACTACAAATGCAATATGTTAGTGTCACTTTATTTATTTATTAATTTTTTTTAAATACTATGTTGAGAAGTATGGGGTCCATGGTTGAGGAAGGGTAATTGGGAGGGTCTAGGTGTAGGGAGGTTCTTCTCTGGATGGAGGGTGTGTCCAGCTTTTGGAAAGGATGTCCAGCTCTGGGGAGGTTACTCAACCTGCAGAGGGGAGGGAGGCTGGTCTGTGGGTGGGAATGAACACAGGGGTCCAGCTGCAGGGAGGATTGTCTGCTGGGGGAGGCTAGTCCAGGGCATGAAAGTGAGCCAGCAGCAGGAGGGTGGCTGGTGGTGGTGATAGGGCTAGTTCAAGTTGGAAGTGAGGTTCAGCTGCAGGGTGGGTGGTTGGATGGTGAGGCTGGTTATGGGACTTCTGGTGGATCCAGCTGTGGGATTGAGTGGTTCATTAGCTGGTCCATGGGCTTGGAGGACAGCTTCAGATATGTGGTCTGTTAGGTGGAGGTTTGGGGTGGTGCTCCAGCTACATGGAGGTTGTATAGAATCTTGGTTGGAGGCTGGTCAGATGTAAGGAGGGTGACTGGCTGGGTAAGTGTCGTCGGAGCCTGTGTGGTGCTCTAGCTCCAGTGCTCATTATGTGAAGCTACAGGGCTGAAAGGGTTGTCCAGCTGCATGGAGAGTAGTCTGGTGCCTGGAAGGGTGATACCTAGCAGAGGGAGGGTGGTTGACTATTTTTGGTGGGGTGAGGCTAAAGAGATTGATCAGCCTAAGAGGGATCCATAGTGGTAAAATTAATTAGAAACTGGTTAACATGTGTGCCCTTCAGCTTAACAGTATCGCTATGACCTGCAGTGGAGGTGACCTTAGTTCTGGAATGAGCTCGTGTCAGGGGCTAACTGGGGAGAGGAGGAGGATCAACTGTTATACAAGAGGCTCTCTTCTGGGGAAGAAGGACAGCCAGCTCAGCTGTAGTACTGCCAACTGAGTGACCACAAGTGGCAGTGCAGGTGGAAGCAGCCCATGGGTGGGAAGACATTGACTGATGCTGTACACACATGTCTGTGTAACGTGCTTGTGCACCCTGGCTTATGTCCTAGGGGATGGAAGAACATGCAAACATATCCTGACTATCTAGGCAGTTGTTCATATTGATTCTATTCTATGGTGGAGCAAGTCCTGGCAGATGCCAGAGTGATGGTGTTGTAGTAGCTGAACAGAAGGGGGGGGATGACCAGAGATGCAGGTTGGAAAACGGAGTAGTAGTTGGGGGTGGGGGTTAAGGTGTCAGAGGGTGGTGGTTAATGGCACTTATTACAGTGATGGGACAGTGAGCAGCTCAGCTCAGTACTGGCGCAGATCCTCTTCAGTGTCTTCATGAGTGACATTGCACAAAAACTGGCAAAGAAGGGAATGCCTTTTTGCAGACAATACCAAAATTTGTAGGGTGGGCACTAAGAAGAGAGCAGAGAGAATGCACATGCCTCTTGGAGAAACTTGAAAAGTGGTCAAGATTGGGGCAGTTGGGGTTCAATGACAAAGTGCATAGTTGTGCACCTAGGGCATAGGAAACCAGGAGCTGCTGAGGGGCTGGGGCTGGTACTGATGATCACTAAGCAGTGAGGACCTGAGTATATGATTCAGAGACTACAGATATTTCCCTGTATCATACTATCGGTGCCTTCGTCACAGAAGATTTTCATGAGTTATATGTCCTAAATTGCAAGACCACAAGTTCTGTCCTCATAAAAAATATACAAACCGGGTCCCAAGGACTTGTTTTTTTTTCAGCTGCACAAGCTCCACCCTATTACTAGTAGGATGATAGATGCCAGGCGGCGGGAGCGCGCATTATATATGGGCGGCAGCATTTCTATCGATTTCAAACTATAGTAGTGTCTCTGCAGCACAAAATGTGGCACTGCTCAACCATCAAGGGCTTGTTACTTGACCGATGCCCACGCTTAGTCAGGTGGTCACTTGTGATCATTTAAAATCAACAGAAGTTCATTTATTACAGATAAAGACGAAAATCGATGTTCTCAACACTGGCATCTCGCTATCCTAAGTAGAGAGTGGGAGGAGTTGGGGTGGTAACAACTGGGAAGTCTTGGGACCTGGTTTATATTTTACTAAGGATGTCAGAACTTTTACTATTAAATATTTGGGGATATATTAATTCTGTTGTTCTTTCGCAAGGCACGATGGATGGTAGGGGCTGACTCAGTTACCTTGGTGAGTCTCTTCAAAGTTGCTGGGCTGTGGACAAAGCAGTGGTAGGCTAGAAGGATGCTGAAGGTATAATGAGGGTATCTTCTGTGGAGGAGGGAGGTGGGAGGTAAGTAATCCTTATTAGGAGATCAACTATCTTCATCCACACTGCACCTCTCAGATCCCTAATGAGGAAACAGTTACAAACCATGGCACAGTGTCCACACTGCCGCTGGTGTCCATTTCGTCGCACCGCCCACCTCGGAGCCAGGCGATTGGTACTGCGGGCACCATCTCACAATGCAGCTCGTGCTGCACTAGGACCAATGCCATGTCCACACTATGCCCAGTAACGTTGGTCGTAGGCGTAATCGAAGTTTGATATCCGCTATTGAAACCACCATGGTTTCAAATAACGTTACGAACGCCGCTTCTGTAACGCTACAGGTGCAAACGCAACCGCGCGGTAGCGGGCACCTGCAACGTTACAGAGGGTAGTGGATGGGCCTGGGGATACTGTGTCCAGGTTTGGAGGCTGCAACTAGAAAGGCCAGGGTGGTGGCAGTATAAAGGGCACTAAATTGTACATGGGCTGGCAAAGCCCTGAGGAGATGGGATTCAACATAAACTTGAAAGAGAGGGACATGATGGAGACCTATACCTTTACATGAATAGGTGCTGGGGCTCAAATAGGAAAAGACTAGGGATATGATGAAGTTATGGTTGGGGTAGATGTGAGGAATATTACTACTGAAAGGTAGTAGACACTGGAATGACTGACAGTATTATAGTGTTGAGGTCAGGAGGAAATGTGGGGGGCTTAAACATGTGTATATAGACATTGAACTTCATGAATGAGAAGAAGGAGGGCCTTAAGGGCTACAGGACCATTTAGAGTTTGTATATGACTTGGGAGCCCATGGTTGCAGTGTAGGAGGTCTGGAACCAGTGAGAAGTGTGACCAGAGAGAGGCTCATCAGCAGGGTTTCTATATGCAGTTTAAGGAAAAATATCTGATAGTCTATGTGTTGGGGAGCTCTGTGGTGTTGTAGTGAGGTTGGAAACAGAGGAAGAGTAAGAGGAGGGCTTAGTTTTGAGGGCATAAAAAAAAAAAGTCTGGTTTTTATCGTGGTGTGGCGAGGACACGGCAGCATGTGAGGAGTGTGACATGAGCATAGCTTGAGCAGCATTTGAAAGGTTGGTAGAAAGCAAAAAACTGTTAACAGAAACAAATGATCACTGTATGATAGCGGAAGAATGGGAGCAGATGACTGAATGTGGTATGGCTGAGGACGGCATCGGAAGAATGCAACCAAAAAGGATACCTGTAAGGCTCAACAATGGGGGAGGATGGGATGTGACAGTCCACAGGTTACTAACGAGGATGATGTAATAAATATATGTGTAATAAGATCTCGTATGTATACGCATATGCCAGATAAATGATTATCACACCCATTTATGCTCACCCATTGCATAAATTTATTTAATATTATAACCCATCAGGCCTTTTCTTAGTGCTCTGTGTTTTTAATTGTGAGCGTCCTGACCTTGTGCTGTTCTTTTCTCCCCAAACTTTTTTAGCCCCTGGTACTTTGACTAGTTGTTGTGCTACTCTGTTGTATGCAGTGCTGCTGCTCATGGTCCCGTCAGAGCCCACTGATTTTCCTGTTTGCCTCCCACCACAGCTACTTTTAAGTCAAGTTCAGGTATTGCCCTTCCAGCTGCACTGTGATTTTCTGTGGCCTCTGTCTTGTGCATTTGTTTCCAGTCTTTTCTACCAGGCCTCAGGCACCCAGTCTGCCACCATGCGGCTGTAGTAGGTTCCTGCCACCTACTGGTGGCTGCCCACCCT
Organism: Neoceratodus forsteri; assembly: GCA_016271365.2. Lineage (NCBI taxonomy): Eukaryota > Metazoa > Chordata > Ceratodontiformes > Ceratodontidae > Neoceratodus > Neoceratodus forsteri. The sequence continues at coordinate 759,105,528 of CM057452.1, forward strand.
CCAGACCCTAACCTGCCCTGGGGGCCTTCATGCCACTTTTTGTCGGATGGTAGAGGGAGCATTGCCTAGTCTTTCCTCCCAAAATATTCCATCTTCATTCGTCACGAGCAGGTTACAGCTGAGCTCTGTGGGCTGAATCATAGACATAGACCTATGGCAGATAGACTGCTTGGCCCACTAGTTGGCCCATTTCTACCTAGTGATGTTGCAGATCCTAGTTATCCAACAGCTGACTTCTCTACCCACCAGAATTGTTCAGTCTGTCCCATGTCTTCTTGAAGTCCCCACTATTTAATCTCAACCTCCTTAGGAAGGACATCTGTGTTCACCACCTTCTATGAAAAATACTCTCATGTTCTGAGCGTCCTCTATCAAATTTGTTTGTTCTGACCATCACTTTTCTGAAAGCTGCTACTCTTGACTTATTCCCTTGAGGTGTTTGAATTTTCGTCCTGTCCCTCGGCCCTTTTCCTCGCGGGCATGCATATTCAGTTTGTCTCTTTGTATGGTTGAGACCCTTCACTATTTTAGTTCTCCTCTGGCTGGCAGGGAAAGTCGCCATTAGTTCACTGTAGTTCAGTAGCATTAAACTGGCTGCCTAGCAAGAACCGTAGCATTTTGTCAGCAGTTTTCGAACAGCCCTGCCTCATACAGTCTGGTTCATGATCACCCCAACATTAGGTTCCGGGAAAGATAATATTTAAAAAAAAATTTCCAGTGTCCATGAGGAGGACCCATTATATCACCAGAGCTATACCAAACCACTGGCCTATGATAACTCAAGATTTTGAACCACCAGTGTCCCTTTTTAATAATATAGGGGTACTAGGCTCCCACCTGCCCATCTGACTATTTCTTAATTTTATTGGTTACCTGCAGGTCACCTAGTACCAAGGGGGTTTTGTAGTCCCAAATACCACTTTATTCTCTGTTCTAGCTGTCTGCATTTTATTATTCCATCTCTAGTTTGCATTTTGATTTAGTTTGTCTTTTTCCTCTAAAACTCCTCTTCCTTTACTCCTGTGTTATATACCTGTTTTGTCTCTCTGCTCTTGCTACTATAACTTCCCACTGATCTATTTTTCTTTATTTCTATATGTCTGGCCAAACATACCAATCAGATAATATCTTGTTTAATTAACACTCAAATTCTCCTTAGCACCTCCGACCTTTGTGTCCTTCAACCTCTTTGTTCTTCCCCAGGTCCTACCTGTACCCCAACCAAGGACACTTAATCTTGACTCTGCTCTATGGAACAGGTAAGTCTCATTATTAACTGCCTGAGTCATAGAAATCTAGTGGCGAAAAGTGACCATTTGGCCAGTTGAGTCTGTCTCACCCGACCCCCAATCATTATCTTTGTCAAGAGACACCACCTGCCTACTGGTCGCCTGGTGTTGTCCATGCCCCTGAATCCTTTCACCATTTCAAGACACCACCTCATCCGGTCAGTTCCTGACTCCCCCTTCTCAGTGATGTACGACCTCTGTTGTCCCAAACCTCCTTCTTCTATCTAGTTTATGATCCTAGTTCTAGCACTATTTTCCTTGCAAATGTTTTCCCACCACCATAGTCTCAGGGGTACAGGTCAGATTCCTCCACCCTCCCTCATAGGGCTGCCATGCATCATGCACCATCTTGCGTTCTTGTTGGAACCCTTTCAATCCTGTCTTATATCCTTGTGTGCAGAGGCTCAGAACTAAATCCCTATACCCAGGTGGAGGCCTCACCATGGATTTATAAAGGCGCATCAGCACCTCCTTCTGTTTTATACCTCCGTGCAATAATTGCATTCTATTCACTGCCCACCACTGTGTTGCACTGGTTCTCCACCTGGTGTTATTCAAGAAATTATAATCCCAGATCTCGTCCTGTTGAGTTTCTTACCTCCTCCCTGTGTGTAAATGGTTTATGGGTTATTACACCCATGTGCACATCAGCACCTCTGCACAACTTCAGCTGCCAAGCCCGATCACCCTCCAGAATCTTTAGCCTCTCAACTGCCTCCACTTTCACCAGGGTGCTGCACCATTGCAGATCTTCGTATCGCTACAAATAGGTACACCTTCCTGCAGTTTCTGCTATATCTAACATACTAAAAGCCAGTAGAATAGGTTTAGATGGTCTGTTGTGTCTGCTCGCAGCCAGCCTCCAATGGGTTCTTCTTCCACCCAGCCCCAGAGAGGGTCATCCTCTTCAGTTTACCCTTGAACCTGTCCCCCTCTTGAAGCCCTCCACTGTGCCCTCCACTGTCTCCTGGATAGTGCATTTGGTGGCCCACCACTCTTCTCAATGAAGTAAGGTCTTCATCCTGTATTTCCCTCTCTAGCTTCCACTCATGTCACCTTGTTGTTTCACCTTTAGTGTGAACATCTCTTGGCACCTGTTTTTCTTTTACATTCTTTGTTATCCCTATCACAACCTCTGTCTCCCTTCCTCCAGTGAGTACAGCCCAAGTTTCTTCCAGTCTTCCTCATAGGCTTCCCTCACATGCTCTGAAGCATCCTGTTGCCCTCCTCTGACACTCCAGCAGTGTTGCATCCTTGAGGTGAGGTCTCCAGAACTGCATGCAAAGCCGAGAGGTGGTCTGACCAAGGTATTATACAGGAGGAGGACTACCTCCCCCCGAACCCCTGGCTTTGCAGTATCCGGTTGTTTTGGCTGCAGTTCTTTGTGTAATTTTAGTTCATTTTGATGTCTACCACCAATTCCCCTAAGATCCTCTTCACTTGTTAGCTTGCATGACCGGTGTGTGTGTACATGGCCTGCCTTGACCAGATGCAGCACCCAACATTTCAGCATTAAACCTCAGTCCCCACCTTGACCACCTCTAGGTATCCAGATCCTCGACTGTCTCTTGCTTGGTCCCCATCCGCCAATACTCCAGTTTTGGGTAATCCTCAAGAGACTCATCCTGCTCTTAACTGCCCTCCTATATCCAAGACATAGTATGAACAGAGGGCCCAGTACCGACCTTGGGGACCACAGACCTGGGGAGGAGACTATCCACCACCTCTGTATTCACCTTGTTAGCCATTTCTACCCATCTGAGCACCGTCCTCTCACCCCCGCTAATCTGAGCAACTGTCTCCACCCCGCTTTATTAGCAGCCCTTGGGGTACTGAATGCCATTGAAATCCAGGTATAGGACGCCTCCATGCCGTCCAGGGTCCCAGTAATAAAAATCATGTTGGTCAACATGACTTCGGATGAAACCATTGTTTGTCATCCACCCCAACCTTCAGCTGCCTCCTGAGCCTATCCTGATAATGCCCATTACTTTGCCCACCAGATGTTAGGCTGAGAGGCCTATACTCCATCTCCTCCTATGACCCCCCATTTGATAGGCACCATGAGCCACCTCCAGTCTTGAAGCACCCATCCTGTCAGCAGAGAGGGGAGGCTGCCAGTGGTGCGTAGCTCATCGCCAACCTTCACAGCCCTTGCAGCCATCGGCCTCAGTGCTTATCAGTTTTAGTGTCCAAGGGCCTCTTCACCCTTTCCACTGTGATTTCTCCTCCTCCAGCTCACCCCTCATTCAACCACCCATCCCTTCTAGACTTGGCCCAGTCTGTACCCCATCTTCAGTCCTCTCGACTCCATCTGACCTCTCGACTCTGCTGGCCCTTCCTCCCATTGGGCTGAGGATCCCCTGACTCCCTCCGTAGTCATCAAGGCAAAGCATCATTTAGCACTCTCCTGATTCCTTGCCTGAGTCCATCCCTCCTCAGTACTAATCATGCTGATCTGTAATTTCTTTTCTTCCTGTATATCTATAGAATCCTTTCCCTTAGATATCCCTTGCCAGGTGTTGCTCCCTCCTCACTGGTTTCCCTCACCACTGTGTGACCTCATTATCAACTCATCCCTCTCCATCCCCTAGGACTTAAATATGTATAGGCAGCCTTTTATCCCTCACCGCCTGCTTCACCTCCCTGGTCCACCAACAAGGCTTGTTGGCTCTCTAACATGCTTTTACGCCTGCCTTTGTACAGGAGCAGAAGTCTCCTCTGCACCCTTGTTAATGGCCTCCCACAAGCTGCCAGCATCCATGTCCGCCTAATCTTGTCCAAGCTCCTGTAACTTGCCCATGCCCAAAATGTCCGCCCCTGAAGTCCACTATTACCATTAGAATGGTTATCTCCTTGGACTGGAGACTTTGATGGGTGTGACCACCCTATGGCTTTTGGTTCCATCTAATCTCTGCTTTTTTGGCCCACACAACCCCTTTACCATAATGACTTAATATACTAAATTTTCATTGTGCAGCATCAGTGGAGTCCACAGTCCAATAAAATGGTCTAGACTTTTGCAAACACTATGGCAGGAGAAGGCAGAGATTATATTTCTACAGGAAACCCATTTATCTTATAGTGAGTACCTTAAATTTATTAGACAAGGCTTTATGGTATTGGGCTCCTCCTCTCATCCCTCTAGTCATAGGCGTGGGGTTATGATATTGTCCAGAGAACCCTCCCCATACAAGCAGAACAAGTCCACCATGAGAATGCTGGCTGTTAGTCACAATATTAGGTATGCTTTATGGTAGCCCGATTACCCTGGCAAATGCTTATCCCACTCCCCCCCCCGGGTTATACCAAAAATCAGACTTAATCTTTCATTAATATCCTGATTTCTTATATGCATGGCCCTCTAATATTAGGGGTGACCTGAATGTCACCCAGATCCAAGACAGATGCAGCTCCCCTAGCCCATGTATTTTAAGGCCACATTGCACCATTCGGGTTGGCTGATATGCGGCACCATCTCCACCTTACTTATTCCTCCGTTTTCCACATGTATGATAGACTAGATTACGCATCATGCCTGCTGAGATGGTGGCTGTGGTCTAGTCAGTCGCCATGGCATGATTCTCCTCTCAGATCACACCCCAGTGTGAGGCTGATCTTAATTTAAGAATACCCCCAAAAAAACTACAACATGGAGATTTATCTGATCTTTGGGACCCTGCCTTTCTGGAGCTAGTTGAATCCTGCATCCCACAGATACTACAGGACAGCACTACACAATAGTTAGACCCAGCAATCCTGTGAGATACCTTAAAGGTTGTCCTGAGGGTAGATCTGACAGCATACAAGGCTCGACAAAGGAAACAGCAGAAAGCTAGGCTGAAAGACTTGCAGGAATCTTGCCAAGTGCTCTGGTCCAATCTAATGCAGGGTGACCAGACAGTTTCCTGTCAGATTCAACAGACTAAGGAAGATATCCAGGCTATCCTGGACCATAAGGTAGGACAAGCCCTCTTTTATTTATGGCACAAATAACATGGAGGGCACAGGGAGTTGGACTACTGGCATGCTGGTTGTTGGTCAAATGATCTTAGGTATGTATTTTCAGATTGACGGACCTCAGAATTCAAGACTGGTACCATCATCTCACAGATACATAGCAGATCATGAGAGATTACTATCAGCATTTACATAGCACTGACCTGGGAGCTGGCCTATCCCAAGTGAGTGCCTGTATCTCTTCCCTGAAACTCCCTACCCTATCGGAAACACAGAATGCTTCCCTCATGCGCTCCGTTATTTATTTTTTTATTTATTTAAAAGTTGGTAACCGGGAGAGGCACGCTGAGCTGAGGCTCATTTCCAGGTGTGACCTGGAGGAGGGGAAGAAGGGGTGCAAATTACATCAAAATATGGTTAAGAAGGTTACAATAGGAACAAGCAGAAAAACAATAACACAAGTCAGGACGGGTTACAAAGATTTATTATTTATTTATTTAGCTTTTGTTTACCGGGTAAGTACACTAGACAAGCATTATGCCTATTTTCAGGAACGACCCGGGAGAGTACAACATGAGGAACAACAGTCAAGGAGACATGGCAAAGAGAGTAAAGTTTTTTGTCACAGTAAACAAACGTGGGAAATACATCATTTGATGCTAGGAGAAACATACAGTAGTAAGCACATTTCAGATTATACACTCTAGACTAGCTAGTTCAATTGACAGATATATACAGGTCATCATACATAGGAGTGGAGCATAGCTCAAGGACTGTAATAGCCTAGGTAAGAGGCAGGTACATACAACAAGGTACAACATGTCATACATTGAAACAGTAGTGCAATCGAGCAAGTTACAAAAACTGCATGAGAAGAAGCAAGTGGATTATACAGGTATTCATACAGTGAACAGCATAGCAAACAAGCAAAATATTTACACCACATAAAGATTGCTCTAATAAAGTGCAGTGCAAACAAACAAGCGAGTTGCAGACTAGGAGGCATAAGACTCTTGCTGTGGGTTAGTCAGATTGGAGGCAAGAGCAGAGGTGGAGGTGGCAGTGGTAGAGGTCCATTTAAAGAGGTTCATCATTGATAGCATTCAGGTGACGAGGGACTAGAATTCCATAAGTTTGGGAAATGGAAGGAGAAGGCAGCCTTTCCAGAGTTGGAGTGAGGTCGAGAAGAAGGAGGCTGAAGGGCGGGGGTCCTGCGTGCAGAGGCAGTAGGAGGTGTGGGGGAAGGGGATAGGAGGGAGGAGAGGTGGAGGTAAGGGCCAAATCATACTTGGCTGAGATGATAGAGGTGTGGTGGTTTCAGCGGGAGGCTGGGAGGGAGGATAGGGATGCATAGAGTGTGCAGTGATGAGTTCAGGGGTGGCATTTAAGGTGAAATGACAAAAGAATTGAAAGGATGACTAATCTGGAGGGAGAATGCAGAAGCAGACCTTGTATACTATGTTGGTATAATCGAACAATGGTAGGATTGTCCTTGTGAGGAGGATCTGGTGAACAGTGAGGGAGAGGGCATCTCTATTTCAGTAAAGAACACCAAATTTGGGGCAGAGCTTGGAGTAAATATAGTTGCTGTGCATTGAGAAAGCTAAGCAGCTGTCAAGCCACACTCCTAGGTACCTGTAGGCCGGGAGTATGTCAGGGTCTACCATCATACTGAGGAGATTAAGTCTATCCTCTGGAACTCAAAAACAGGTATATCCCTAGGCCCCAATGGGTACCCAATGGAATTTAAAATGTTATTCTTTTATTTACACTTCCCTAGGAGGGCTTGTCTCTCCTGCCAGACTTCCTGAAGCCATCCCACCCGCCATCCCCAGGTTACCCCCGGTGACAGGGCCAGTGGCAAAGGCCACTTCCCCCACCCCTGAAGCCAACATCCAGATTGCCGGGGGTCAGCCGAAGCAGCTGGCCATCATGGAGCCTGCCAGCTCCGTCTTTTCCCTCCACTTATGCCTCAGGGCCTATGAACATGCTATGGGTGAGGTGACTGTCTCTGCCTCCAATGGAGTCAGTCTAATGCCCTGGATGTGGCCCTCCCATTCTGGGCAGCGCACCTGTGCGAACACCCAGCTACTGCTGGGTGTCAGTCTACAGCGTGCTGTACTCTTCCCCTTCCACCAAGGAAGGAGAGCTGTTGGCAGACACCTCAATCCTTCCTCGCCCGGCTGATCCTAAGGCAACTAAGTCTATTCCAAACCCAGATCGCGGGTGACACCCAGCAGCACCTCATCCCTCAGCACCACTGGGCTGGCTTTTAAAAAACTATTTTAAGAAACTCTTTTGCCACCTCTCTCATGGCATATCAGTTGATCCCCACCCCCCCATCGTGGAGGTCTGCAACTATATCAGCCCTCCCCAAACCAGGACAAAATCACAACCATCCAGCATTTTATAGGCCAATTTATATTTTAAATTGCGATTATAAAATATTTATGGCTGTTTTTGTGGCCAGGCTGGACCCCCTTCTCCCGTTAATGCTGGATGAGGAACAAGCAGGATCTGTCAAGTGCTGACAGGGATATGATAATATACACGAATGCTGCTGCTTCTTGATTACGCTTTCACAGTGGAATATCCCAGTCCTTGCAGCCTTGACATGGAGAAGGCTTCGGGTCAGGTCTTCTGGCTTCACAGAGGAGTGGGTAGAGGACAGAGGACACAGCATGAGACTAGAGGAGGCCGATTAAGGGGAATGTGAGGAAATTCTTTTTCACAGAAAGGGTGGTGGGTGCATGGAATGGCCTACTTCAGGAAGTGGTGGCTATGAATACAGTGCAGGGCTTCAAACAGGCATGGGATAGGCATAAGGGAGCAATACAGATGAGTATGAATAGATAGGCCACTGACAGAGCAAAGGCCGATGGCACATTTATATGGTAGTAAAAGAAATGGGCAGACTGGATGGGCCTTGCGGTCCTTATCTGCCATCAACTTCTATGTTTCTATGTTTAGAGCTACTAAAGGGGATATACTAGTCACTGCAGGCCCTACGTTAAAATTAATGGCTCACTGTCAGAACATAACATCCTAGGTGAGGAACCCATCAGGATTGTCCCGGTTTCCTACTTCTTGTCCTGTACATTGAGCCTTATCACTAGCAATCAGACAGACAGATTCTGGATCTATAAAATAAACAGCCTACCAAAGCAAGGTAAAACATCACATAAAACTACAATCCAGGAGTGTGGCTATGGAGCTACTGTACATGGCTTACCTTCTGACGGACACTTATAAGTTTGCTAATTACGACACTGGAGGCCTACCCGATACCATCAGCGGCAGAGTCCCCCGTGGACCTGCAGTCTCCCTGCAAATGCCCTACAGATGTTCCCAGGTTAGATGCCAACACGCCTGCTACACTGAACTCATACTCGGGGGCACAAACACTCTGGGGTTACTAATGGTCTGGCCTTATATAGCACAAGTAATAGAAATCTAGACTGCTCAGCACTCAGTGTCAGCACTGATATCATGATGAGGCATAAACAGCAGTCTCCCACACAAGTACCAATTAATAGAATACAAAGTAAAAACAGTTTAAATTAGGGTTAGCTGTTCCCTTATCTGTGCCAGTGTGGTCAGTGTGTAGCAGTCAGTCCTCCTCACACACAGCTCAGCCCAGAGATCCCTCCAACTAAGGTCTCTTCAGAGAAGGTCTTAAATCATGATAGTTAAAGTCACAAAAGGTCTAAAATTATAATTGATAAAGTATAAATCACGTATCTAAACAATTAATTAAATGATCAAATACATAAAATATTATAAAAATGCTTTAATGAAAAAAATTAAGTGGATGTGGTGAATTTTTATTGGGGACACTGATTGTAGCTGTGTTACTGGCAGTACATGTTCAAATTCAATTGGACCTATATGGAATACTGTGCCTCAAACACAAACTGTTGCATGCAGTTACTGTATGCAATTACAAAGTAACAATGCAATGCACACAACCTTCTGATTATACTTCTCTTCCTCCTTTTCTGTCTTCTCATGGTGCCAGTGTCAGGCATGACACTGTCATCACCAATCAGCTTAATATTTTGTGTCACTCATACAAATGTTTTGACCTACGATGAACAGGAAGACAATGACTGACCACATACTTCACAGCTTTTCCTCCTCCTCCTCCTCTGAAACCATCATTTGTGCTCAATTAACTAATAGAAAATACATTAAAATTAAAAAAAAAATTAAATCAATGGATGATAAATACTGTGAAGGGCAAAATAATGCCCTAAATCTAATTTGTGTTCATATGTTTTATATGTTTTTGATACATTCTTTGAGGAAGGATATTAAGAAACTAAAAATTTGATGGGGCTTGAGCGAATACAGTATTTGGCACAAGGTAAGCAGAGACTACAGGGGCTATAAGCCTTGAGGTCAGCAATGAATATGAACTACTACTGCGACTCAGCACTAGGTCCTGCTACGGTGAGTGGCAGACTCTGTCCCAACATCACAAACACAGTACTCCACAGCAGTGGTGTGCCAACACCACCGCCACGTGGAAGCTAGTTATAACTATTCATTGCTCAAGGGTTGTAGTATCCATGTATTTGTAGTCTGCTGTAACCCATGCCGATTACTGCATTGGGACTACAGTTGTTAGGCTGACTCCTTTAAGTCGAACCAAATTCATGGGGCCCAGCTCAAGCAGAACCAAATCTGCCACTTGCCCACTTCTCTCATCCTAAATGTGGAGAAATAACAGTTTCTGTTTGAGTTCAACTGCTGGCTGAGTGCAGCCTTTGTCCACTGAGATGGTTCTCAGATCAATTAAAGAGATGCTCAGCACTTTGTCATTTTCATCTATTAGAATTTACTAGAGAGCTTATTTAAGTGGGCAAAACTTGATCATATAGGGTATTTTGTACTAGTATAATCCTTGGCTCAGAGTATGTTATTTAAATAATTGTTCAGCATCCAGGAAAGCATTTTAAAATATAATAATTAGATTCAGATTACATTTCATTTCATTACGTGTCTATATTTGTGTCCTGGCTTTCATTCTTTATTATCAAGATTGTTTTCATTAAAGCAGGATCATTGTATTTTAAACTTCATCTAATCCTCCTCCTTCTCCATCCGCTGAAGTAATAACCTTCATGCAACTCGTAATCTTTTACACAGCAACAGATTGTGGTGGCACAAGACTCTCAAGCAAATGATTACAGACTTCAAGAGGTGAAACAAGATGATAAGATGACAATGTCGGGGATAAGATAGGAGAGGATTTACAACTTAACACATGACAAAAACTCCTGAATTACTGGGTGGAATTTTCAAAGTCATATAGAATGGACGCAGCTCCTAGTTTGCAGTGTATCAATGTCAGAAACTGCCTGATATGTCTAGGCCATAGAAATGATAAGACCAGATTACACTTGGTCTTAAAATTGAGTCCAGTCACATTTATATCTGAACTTTGCAAACTAGACATAACTAAGTCAGAGTTTTGAAAATTGGACTTGGCTATGTCCTAGCCTTGAAAATTGGACATACAGCAATTTGGCTTAAGTCCTAAGTTGTACAACAGAAAATTGCATCTAGGTACACCCCTCCAATGTTTTCATGCAGATGTGCTCAGCAGCAAAGTGCTGGATCATAAATACAATTAATAAAATGTCATTTGAATATGAATGAATGCTGTATTCAAAACGTTTACCTGGATACTACAGAAATGTTATAACATAGACTCTCTGGGGTCAGATATCATTATGATAATCAGACACAACAACCTGACAAGTCCTGATACAAGCAACCCTCCCAAACCTATAGAGCAATGATTCCTCCAACGCACAAAGAAACAAAAAAATTTAAATGCCCACAAAAATCCAACAGTGTGAAGCCATACGAACAAAAAAAGGTAATATTGAAAACTTAGATGTAGAAAACACAGAACTCTACAGGAAAAGAAAAGGCTAGTTGTCCATCAAGTCTTCCCTGACACTGACATTCGAGACACCCTCAGCCTAAAGAGTCAAGTCCCCCTCCCCCAACACACACACAATCTTATGCCTGCAATAACTTGTATACTGATCTTAAAACATACTGTAAAACAGTATGCATACTTTAAATTAATGCTCTGAAGTGTATTAGTTACCTTAATATAGGTAAGTGTTTTTCATAAATCCCTTTGTGTCCTACTGTTATCACATGAATGCAATAACCAGATATGCTGCAGCTACTGCAACCCACTTGTGCACAAGATAACCTATCTCAATAGAGCTATCCTGAGGTAAGCAATTTTAAATAAATATATAACTAGGTGAGCATCTAGAGAATACACACACCCCCTACTGTACTAATATACTGTAAACAGCTCAACTCAAAATCCCAGGGAAGACTGATGAGGTGGAGCTAGACTTGAAGCTGCCCATTGAACAGGCTCATCTGTGTGTCATCATTTAGTTTTGTTTGCATTTGATTGTAGTCTCGGTGACTGTATTATACTTGCTGTATAAATCAATGTATCAGTTTTGCCGTATATACTGCCTGCATCAGTTACATCATTTATTATTTTATCATGTAACCTCCCGGTCACACTCTAAGCGAGCTGTGGCTCAGTGTACTTTCTGGTTAAACATCTTCAATAAATAGATCAAACAGAGGAAGCACATACTTCACAATCAAATTCTAATCATTTCATTTTTACAGAAAGAGCAACTCTGTGCGAGTAACGAATATTACATTATTAATATTAAAATACTAAATTCCGAATACCACGAATAATATGCTATTCAGAACCCGAATACTGAATAGTGGCACTATTCAGCCAGTATTCAAGTCGGCTTTCCCATGGGATTTTAAGATCTTACAGGACTTGCTGGCCAATCACTGCGCGTTTGCCAATGGCAGATCATATGACTGTCACATTGCAGCAGAGAAAGACGTGGTGGAGAGAGCTCTGAGAGTGCGAGAAATTAAGGACTAGTAAATTATATTTACATCACAAAACCTTTGCTTTTTTGTTAGAGTACCGTATTTCTTAGTGCCTGGTACTAGTGGAAGGTTTTTTGTTTCAGAGAAATCGTCTGATCTAGTGATTTAATTGCCAGGAGCTGTGCAAAGAGAAACCTGCAGTTTCATTGCCTTGATTTCACAGGCCTCTGTGCTGTGCTCTGTAGAGGTGAAGGACTCTACTATGTTTCTTAGTGCTAGGCTGGTACTAGTGGGAGTTTTTTTCCCCAGAGAAATCATATGATCTAGATATTTATTTGCCAGGTGTTGTGCAAAGCCAGAGAGATACTTGCAGTTTCACTGCCTTGATTTCATATGCCTCTGTGCTCTGTGGAGGTGAAGGAGAAGAAGACAGTGTTACTGAAACTATTTTATATCTATTAATTACAGTAGTCCTAACTTCTAGCATGACTGCTGTACTTATTTAAAAATCTGTCTTTAATTTGGTGGTGTAAATAAGTATTCTTTGGAGGGCTCAGGTTTAACAAAAGCCAGTAGCAGCCAGCAGTCTTGGAGCAGTCTTGGAGGGCAGTCATCTGACTATACTCTCTGCCCACAGTTTAAGGCAGGTAGTGAGCCATGCAGTTGCACTGCACGCACACCTCTGCCTGCCTTGCATGCTGCTTGCAAGAATTATTTCATGCTAAAATAAATCAGTACTTCAATCTGTACACTTAATAATAAAAAGTATTGTAGTAGTTCTGCTGTACAAATCTGTCTTTAAAAATATTGGTGGTGTAATCTGAGGTTGGGCTCAGGTTTCATGCAAGTCAGTAGCAGCGAGCAGTCTCAGAGGGCAGTCGGCTGACTGCACTCCCACTGCCCACAGTTCAGAGCCAGACAGTGATGAAGCGCAGTTGCACTGCACACACACCTTTGCCTGCTTTGCATGCCACTTGCAAGAATTTTTTTGTGCTAAAATAAATCAGTACTTCAATATGTACATTTAATAAAAAAAAGTATTACAGTAGTTCTGCTATAGAAATCTGTCTTTAGAAATATTGGTGGGGTAATCTGAGGTTGGGCTCAGGTTTCACGAAAGTCAGTAGCAGCCAGCAGTCGGAAGGCAGTTGGTTGACTGCATTCCCACCGCCCACAGTTTAGGGCCAGGTAGTGATGCCACACAGTTGCACTGTGCACACATCCTTGCCTGCCCTGCGTGCAGATTGCAGTAATTTTTCTGTGCTACAATAAATCAGTACTTCTGTACATTTACAACATGTTGCAGTACTTGAGAGTGTTTAGAAATTGTTGGCATAGACATTGGCAGGTAGAGGTGGTAAAAAATATACTTGGTCAAGCCCATGTAAATCTACAATGGAGGAACAGGTTGGTGATGGTGAACCTAAATGTGAGTGACAGTCAGGCCATATTGGATTTCCAAAATTATTCCTTACCCCTTCCAAGCCTATTTCTTCCAGTAACAGTAGCACAGTAGCTGGCACAGGAGAACATGATACAATAAGCACAAGCAGAAGTACACTGTTCTCGACTCCCACAACCATCAGTGTGTCCCCATCTCTCACTAGTACCATCACATCTGTCGTCCCCACCACTATAGAGACCCTGTCTTCCACAACAACTGGCAGCATGACTACTATAGCCAGTCTGGCAACTGTAACTGTCACTCCAGCCACTACTGACACAAGAACCCTGTCACTACTGTAACACTATCACCACAGTCTGTTATCCCTGCCACGGTGAATATTACCAGTATGACCACTACAGTTGATTCAGTTATGCCTCCTGCTTCTCAGTACTCCTGAAAAGTTGTAGAGGAGGACCAGTCATCTGGTTCTGAGCATTTCTCTCCATATGAATTGCCTAGTGACACATCATCTTCATCAGAGGCAAATGTGAGTGACTTTGAGGATGAAACAGAGTATGCTATGTACCTTGAGGGAAGAAAAAAAAAGGTGACTGGCAAAAGAGCCTCTAGTAGTAGCACTAGTATCCAGGGTAGTAGAAGTAGCAGTAAGCGTAAGGATCTCCCTCCCCCTAAGAAAGCCAAACAAGCAACACTGACGTTTCTCACAGCCTGAAGGACAGCCAAGTGATGGCAGCACTGGCATGGCACCATCAGGGCCAGTGGTCACAGGGCAAGAACATGAAGACAAGACAGGCACTTCTGTTGAAAACAGAACTGGGGGATGTGGTGCTACCAGAATCACTGGTAACCGCAGTGTTAAAAGTGCTGTGTGGCTGCATTTCACTGTGTTAAAGGAGGATACAAGGAAGGCAATCTGTTCTTTCTGCAACAGCACTATAAATAAGGAAATCACTCTGACTTAACCACAACATCATTACAGAACCACTTGAAGCTTAAGCACCCTCAACTGTATAGAAGCTCATCTGAGTCTGGATATGGACCCTTGGTTTCACCAAGACCAAACCCCTCTGGTGGACAGGCATGTACTGTTGGCAGTGGTGGTGGTGGTGGTACCAACAGATCTGATTTTGGGCAACCCAGTGCTCACAGCACTCCTTCCCCCTCACCAACACAGAGACATACTAACGTGCTAAGTTGCCAGCAAAGTAGGCCTAAAGATCTATTGAGTCTGCTCAAAAATCTGCATCCAGTCAGGACACCATTGCTGCATTCCCTATCTCCCCTGTAAATCCCCTCCCAACCCCATCCCCAACAGGGTGCACCTCCAGATCTGGCATTTCTCAGTTTTACCTTTCCCTTATATCTGTCCCAACCCATGTCCACAGCCACCACCCCCATGGGAAGTGCGTTCCATGGGTCACCACCCTCTTGGTAAAGTAGTCTCCTAGTCTCCCCAAAGCCTCCCGCCAACCAGCCTCATGGAATGCCCTGGTGGCCACCTCTGCCCTCATCTGGAACACCTTATTAAGGCTGACCAAGTTCACCCCCTGTACATATTTAAAGACCTCGATCATATCACCCCTCTGTCCCTCCTCTCCTCCCAGGAGTACAAGTTTAGCTCCTCAAATCTCTCCTCGTAGGATCGCTCCCCCAGGCCCGGCATCATCCTGGCACTCTCCTCTGGACTCTCTCCAGAAACGCGATGTCTTTTTTTAAGTATGGGTGCCAAAACTGCACGCAGTACTCTAGGTGCAGTCTAACTAGGCAGTTATACAGAGAGAAAAGTACCTCCCTTCTCCTCGACGTTATCTCCCTGGCAATGCACCTGAACATTTTATTCGCTTTAGCCACAGCCCTCCTACATTGCTCAGAGTTATTCATTTTGGCATTCACTACCACCCCAAGACCAACCCCCCCTCCTGAAACCTGCAGTTTCTCCCCACCAAAAAATACTCATGATCCAGGTTTCTAAGCCCCAAGTGGAGAACCCTACACTTCTAGGCATTGAACCTCAATTTCCAAGTGCATGACCACCTCTCCAGAGTCTCCAGGTCCCCTGTATGTCTCTTCTACCCTCCTCCTGTCCACCGCCACCCTCAGCTTCAAGTCATCAGCAAAGCGCTCATCTCACTCCTGATAACATTTCTGATGTCTGAGATGTAATGAATCCTCTACTCTAGTCACTTCTGACACTAGTGATACTACATGGCAGAAACAGTCATCAGCACTTCGCACACCACTGGTGAAGCTGTCCACATCGATGTCTCCTGTGGCAGTTCCAATAATGAGTGCTCTGCATATCGAACAAAGTATCATTCCTCACATCCAACAGCACAGCATATCACACAGCTGATTGCCGAGATGATGGCGCTGGATCTCCAGCCTATCTCTGTTGTGGAAGATACTTGCTTCCAGCGACTTCTCAACTATTTTTACCCACTTTATCAGATACCATCTCATACTACATTTTCACAGAGTGTATTGTCACAAATGTATGATGTTGCCGCTCAGCTTGCAGAGGCTCTTGGGTGTGTTTTCACTGCACGTCAGATATCTGGACTAGCAATATATATTTTTTTATTTTATTTATTAAGATCTTAGATTACAATACCTTTGAGCTGGGAGCTCTTTTACAAAGGTTCCATGTCGGATAAACACAGCATACATACATTGGAAACAATTATGACATAGTAGTATTATATATTTTAACAGGCTTACAGACGTTACAAGAGATGTGATTAACAATCAGACAAAAGAGAAAAAAAAAAAAAACATGATCAAAGCATCTGAATACATATATTAGACAAAGAGAATCAGCCAAGATGGCTTTGTCCAGTGGTGGAGTGGGTGGGAAGAGGGGGATAGGAGGGCACAAGGGGACAGGAGGAGGTGGAGGAAGAGGGGGAAGGAGGGGAGGAAGAGGCAGGGTGGATGGGAAGGGAGAGGGAAAGAATAACTAAGGCAAGCAGGCAGGCTATGCTGCTAAGTGCAGTGAAGGATCGGAGGGGTTTACTTTAATGATTTCTGCTTAGGAAGGGAAATCACAGCCACAAAATGCTGTGAGGTGTTGGCGTAACTTTTGTTTGAAATGGCCAATCTTTGGTTCAGCCAGGATATCTCGGGGAGGTTACTGAGCCAGTTGAGGGCACGTGTAGGCAAATGTCCTTTGACCTTGTGTGGTATGGCAGAAAGGGACCTTGAAGGCTGTCCTCAAGTCCAATAGGGGTTGGTTGTTAGACTAAGGAGGTTCTGGATAGCTGGGAGGTTAGGCCCAAGCAGTTTTTTTAGCCAGGAGACAAGTTTGGTATTGCAGCCTGCCCTTCAGGTGCAGCCAGCCAGTGTGAGCACACAAATTGCATGTATGTGTAAGTCAGCGGGCTCCTGTAATCAGCCCATAGGCTTTATTTAGTGCTGTAGTGATCCCTTTTAGGGTAGTGTCCATTGCAGCGTCATAGTCTATGATGGAACTAATACAGCTATTTACTGCGAATTGGAGTGCCTCTGTGGTCATGCAGTGTTTGTCTCTGTGCAGTAAACCTATTCTCGTATTAACAGAAACAAGAAAAGGACTTAGCACTCTGTGTCAACAAGAACGTCTCATGCGCGTGCTTTATCAAGGTGTAGGGCACCCCTAATGGTCCCTTTTATACTGTCACATATCTTATTTAATTATAAAAAATGTGCAGAATGCCCCATAAAATTAATTCCAACCACAATCCTTAATCTTTTCTGTGTCTTGCTAAAACCATGTGGATATATAACACTGTGACAGTGTTATATATCCACATGGTTTTAGGATAAAGCACTCGCATGAGTGTGAAACGTTGGTCAGTGGTAGCTTCCCTGAGCTACAACGGCTTATTGCACAATTGCCTTTTTGCACAAATAAATATTTTGCAGTTAAGGAATTTGATTCTGGACATTCTTTTTTGACACAGAGTGCTAAGTTCTTTATTGTTTGTGTCTGTAGCATTAGGACTTTTGCGGACCAATCCAGGTGGAGTGAGCCTTGCTTCCTGCTATTCTAGTAGCGACTGCTTTGGCAATATGGTCTACGTGGTTGGCGAAGGATAAGGAGCTGTCTAGGGTCACCCCAAGGTATTTAAATGAGTGAACCAGTTCAAGTGGAGTACTAATGCTATTTAGGATTGTAAGCTGATGAGATTTATGTTTGCTTTGTGGGTTTGTAACAGCATGGCTTTTGTCTTTTTATAGTTCATGAGAAGTTTGTGCTTCAAGAACCAGGCCTCTACCCTTGTGAAGTTATGCTGGAGCTGCTTCTGCAGTAGTATCGGGTCTGGATTACTGGCAAAGATCATGGCATCATCCGCGTAGAGGAGGATTCTATCAGAGCAAACAAGGGGAGGCAGTTTAGGAAAAGGCTGAAGAGTAAGGACTATTGATGATTCAGTTCACAAATGCCAACATTGTTTTGAGAATCTCAATTTCGGCTTTTAATGAATAAAATAACACAAGGACGCTACAGACATAATACAACAAAGAACACCCTCGACCAGTTTTGCTCTGTGGTGTCCGTGTGTTATTTTATTCATTAAAAGTCTGAAATTTGAAGCTCTTGAGCAGTGCTGGCATTTGTGGACTGGATACATATCGGGACTCTGCCTGTGCATGCTCCGAGTGTAGAGGAGCTGTTTTTGCTTTTTTGACCTAATAACAGGGCTTGACAAATTTTAAAATTAGGTACTTGTCCACGGACAAGTGGCTTGTCCAAAAGTAGTTGTCCCAGTGCTTGAGTTGGTAGTCCCGGTATAATATGGCATATTTTTAATGGAAAGTATCAAACTGCAGAAAACTCAATGGATTTATTGTAGTAGTTATTTAGTGTTGAAATAGACAATAAGGAGAATAAATAATATGATTTTATTTTTGTCAGCAGCATGGTGAGGCTGCGAGCATAGACAGAATTAGCATTAGCAGCGAGGAACTAACAGCAAGTGTGGTTGCAGCAGCAGCACAGAGTGCCAGCCTGCAGCACAGTTAGAACATCATTACAGCAGAGTAGCAGACAGTACAGCATCAGCATCGGAAAAGTTACAGGAAGCTTGAGCTGCTCCAGCCGAGCATCATATTCAGTCATGTCGCTCATCAAGACTAGTGACAGCCTCAGGGACATTTTCGCGTGAATCAGCAGAACTAGTAGTTGAACTAGCATGACCATGATGACCATGAATGTGGCGTTGATAGCTTGATCCAGATCAAAGCTGTCTAATGCAGGGCCTTCAACTGCTATATGCAGAAGTGACTGGAGCGGTCATCAGCCAAACTTGTTCTTATTTTTGTTTTATAAGATTCTGAATGGAGAATACTCTCTCACATTTAGCAGTAGACACTCATAGCCAGTAACATTTCTATTAGGTTAAGGATGTGAACAAGCTGGGCAGGTTTCTCTCGTAGATCAGTAAATACACTTGCAGATATGGCTTGTCAATTGCAGACTTAAGCATTGCTTTCAATGCACAATACTCCTTTTATACTGGTTACATGATCTTCAGAAAAAGTTGTGAAAGTAGTCTAATAAATTACTTAAATCAGTTGTGCCAAATTGTGCAAGTTCTTCTCGTGACAGATCAAAATTTTGAAATCCAAGCAACTGAACCATTTCAGAGGTTCTTCCGAGAAATTCCGAACGCTGATCAATGTAGATACTGCTGCATCTATTAAACTGTGCAGCTGTGTATCAGTCATAAAATTTATTTCTGGGCAGTTCCTTTTGAAAGTAAAAGGAACAATCTTGTCCTCACTGCCACGTTTTGAAATGAGGTGAGTTCATGCATTTCTCTGCAGGATTATATTGGTTCAGAAATGATGTCATACACTTTCCAGGTCTTGTTTTAGCTCAGTCAACTGAAGTAAGCATGTCTCAACGAGTTGGGGACTTCTAATATTAGTAGGTCATCCTTCTGAAATTCAAGTGATAAATTTTTCAATATTGGCAGAAAATCTTGAAGAATAAACAGTGATTTTACAAACTGTACTGCGTCGCATCTCTTAGAAGTGCCTTTTGCTTTGGCCCCATCATCACCAGTAGAGTTTGACACATGTTCAAGATGCTGAATTACTGTAGGCAGGTTGACTTGAACAGCATGAACAGGCTGTATTACTTGCAAGCCAGCGCCTTGCTTTATTGCACTGAAATGAGCCAACTCGTGTGTATGACATCTGCTATTTCCTGCAGTTCCCGAAGTTTCTTGGGGCTGTAGTGGTAAAATTTAAAATTCCTTTCAAGGTGTTTTCTACTTTTTGAACAAAGGGATTTTTTCATGACGCCGAGAACTGCTAACTCCAGTTTGTGAGGCTACGAATGCATGGGTATTACAGTGGGACATGTTCTCGGATTTTGCTATGGTGCCACCTGTATGGCCCATTATCACACTGGCACCATCAAAGTTGGCACATACGAGAACTGGTCCAGGTCTGCTCACATCGTTAAGGTCCGCAAAAGAAAGATCAACAGACTCAAGTGCAGAGGTTATTGCTTAAAACTCCATCTGTGTGAGAATGTTCAAGAGGTACAGCTTAATTAACACAGTTGTAACTTTTTTTCTGCGCCATCAACAAAACGAAGGAAGACATTTTCCACTTCTACAATGCTTGCATCTGTACTGCCATCTGCAAGAACGGTAACTAATTTTGTATTTTTGATAGTCTGGATCTGTGTTGTAGACATGACAGCTGATATTGCGTTACAGAAATCTCTGGCCCGTTTACCATTTGCGTAATTGCTGCCAAGTTTAACCCCATTTTTTTCTTGCAATGTGCAAAGCCACTCCATATCTGAGAAAGGACGTAAATTTTTAGCCAAGGAATATGCGGTGTTAAATAAATGCCTCATTTTATTTTTGGTGACTTCCTCCATCTGAGAAAATGCATGATATATTGCAGTTTCAGATATGTTAAAATTGACTGCATGTTGACCAGTTTCTGACTATGCTGGTTTGCACAAATTATATGTGGATTTGATTTCTCATGGGCCTCATGGACTCAATTCTGAAATTATTTGAACCAGTGGCAAACACGTTAGGTTTTGAATAAGCAGGAGTCGAAGAGTGGGATATTTCTCACAGGCAGAGCAGTACATGACGTATTTTTGGTCATCATACCTTAACCAGATAAACTGATTTAGCCAGTGATGCTGAAATGTTCGAGCCCTTTTTTCAACATCATATTTTTTATCTTTGCTTCTTTTCTCAGTGTTTATTTCCTCATTATCTAAAATGAAAGGTCGCTTTACCTGTACTGAACCAGAATGTCATGGCACTGAACTGCTGCTACTGTTATGCTCACTCGTTTCAGAAACTGGTACGGTCAAGTTAGACTGATCGCCTGTTATGTCTACAAACACAGACCCAGACCGAGAACCTTGGTCGTTTTTTTCCTGACTACTAGTAGGGCCAGGGGCTGGTTGGGTGGCTTTCAGACTGTGAAGAAGGCTCAGGATCAGGCTCTTTACTTTTTGTTTCGATGAAGAAGATTTTTCCTGTCCAAAGGGAAAATAGAGTAGCTTGCTTTAGCTTATTTTGTTGCATTATTTTAACTGTCTTCTATGCTGCAATTGTGAAATAAACTAATAAAGATTGTTGTATTATTGTACACAATATTGTACAATAAATTCTATTTTGTGTTATCTTTGTGTGTGTTGTGTTACTGTAATTTTTTTACCTTAAGCTGTTGTGCTTATGCAGCACTACAAGAGGGCAGGACAGAGGTGGGTTGGGAGGAGGGGCTGAGTCCAGAGCCGGACGGAGTACTAGCAGGAAATTGCTTTTTCCTTTCTCAGGGCAGGTTCGGTCTCACAGCCACACACAAACAAACACTTCCACCAGTGTAGCTAGTACTGGTAGGTTTATTTTATTTTTTCGGTGTCCCCAAAAATGCCTTTTCCCTTCTCAGGTCAGGTTTGGCCTCAAGCTTTACACATACACCTCCACCTAAAGTACTAGCTAGGGTTTATTATTTTCTTCTGTGTAGTGTCACTGTCACTTTTACACAAAAATGTTTTTCCTTTCCTTCCTATAGTATATTTTAAGAAAAAAGTTGGTAGTTGTTTCTAAATTTTGCATTTTCTCTTTCAGGTAGGTTAGGGTTTCACTATGCATTGCCACATACATACTTTCAATACTATAATGGATAAATAAAAGTATTAATAAGTTTATTGAAGTATTTTTTTGTTATTTTGTATTGTAAATTGTTTTATTATAAGTGTTTGTTTTTCTTTCATACTTTTATTTTATTTTTTGGTTTTGGGGTTTGTGGTTTTGGAGGAGGTATATATTATTAAGTGTCAAGTTTTGATTTCTTTTTAGGGGTGGGTTGTTTTACAAATATATATATATATACATATATACATACTTAAATTTTTATTGCATGGTTATTATTGAAATAAAGTAGGTCATAATTTTAGCCTAATATATAATTACTTTATGAGTTTTTTTTTGTTTTTTGTTTATAGTTGTGTATTCTTTTGTTTTTTCTTTATATGAGTTCATATGAGTTCACATATGGAGTTTCTGAATTTGTGTGTGTGTTTTTGTTTGTTTCTTTTATATATATATATATATAATTTAATAATGTAATAATATATATAATTGTAGTGATTGTTTTTATTGGATTTTCATTTAAATTTTTTCCTTTCATTCTAAATTATAGATTCTTGTATTTTCAAAATTTTGTATAGGCTTGTATTATATTCTAATTTTCTATTATTGATTTATAGTGACGGTGGGGTAATTAGTTTAAATATAGTTTTATTGTTTCTAAATGATGTGTTTTCAAGTAATGTGGTTGCGGTTAATGTACGGGAGTTAGTGTTGGCTGCTACTTGAGAGTTTCTAGTTCACTTTTATTGTGAGTCATTAATAGCTAGGATTATAGGATTGTATTATCAGTATAGGTTGTTTAGCTTGTTAATTTTGTTTTTGACTAGTTATTCTAGTGTTGTTATGTTGTTGCGTTTTGCCGTTTGCTGCTGGTGCCTGGCTGTACAGTTAATTTTGTGAGTCGGGACATGGGGTACGGTGGCGCTGTGGGTTGTGGTAGTGGTGTGCGTATTCAATAATGCGATAAAGACTCCATCTAGTGGCCAGCGAGAGAAAAGCAGGTAAAACCTGCAAATTTTAAACTGCAGCATGAATCTGTGGGACAAGCAGAACTCTGCATCTGCTTGTCCCTACATAAAAAATGGTAGTCCTGGACGTCAGGCTATAGGATTTGTCAAGCCCTGCCTAATATTGATCATTTGAGGGACGCCTGTGCATGCTTGCCAGCTATCTGAAAGGACACCATTTATCTTGACCTGCTGGGCCCTGTTCCCTAGATTGCTTTGGAACCAACCCATGGCTTCAGCTGAGAGCCCAGTGTCAGAGAGTTGTTTGAGCAGTACTGTATGGTTGATCGTGTCAAATGCTTTTGTGAGGTCGATGTAAGCCACCCCCCACTAGCTGACCATGGTCAAGAGCATTATGAATGTACCCTGTATACTCTAGTATTGCTGTGGTGGTGCTGTGTGCCTTTCGATAACCATGTGGTTGGGGGCACTGTATCTGATATTTTTCTAGGTAATCATCTAGCTGGTCCAACACATTGCGCTCCAGAGCTTCGGATGGCGGGGGGATTGATACGGGGTGACAGTTAGCATGTATGGCCCTAACTCCGCTTTTGTGGACAGGTGTTACCACAGCGGCTTTCCATTTGTGGGGAAATTGGGCAAGCCTTAATGATAGGTTCAGTATTTTAGTCAATGGAGTAGGCATCTCATCCAGGGTGAGGGCAATAAGTTTAAGATCTAAGGAGTTACTACTATATTTTGATATTCCGATAGCTTGCTGTCTTCAGATTTGGTAACAATTTTGAAACAGAAATAGAAGGGGCCTGGTGGTGTGCCATCGCTATCTCTATTTTTTTTTGTATGCAGCTACCTCAAAAAAAATCAGGTGGGGGAATGCTGTTGAGGTCTGTAAAGGCACTGCTGAATGGATAAGTGTTTTTGGATGACTCCCTGCATGCCTATCTCTCCTTACCTGCACACTAGTGTGTGCAACAGCCTGCTGCTGCTGTTTCGGATGCATCACCTTGTGGCTCACCCTTGCCCCCCCCCCCCAAAAAAAAAATCTGGTAGTCACATTAGGGCAGCTTTGCTGAATGTCAGACTGATGGAGAAAGACCACAGAGCACATAATATTCTCACATTCTTGCAAGACATGTTGTGGTCTTGGTTGGCGTTAACACCAATTTAAAAGCTGGATTTGTTGTTACAGACACTGGCACAAACATGGTGAAAGCCATCAGTGATGACCATTTAGTGAATAACATAGAAACATAGAATTTGATGGCAGATAAGGACCGCTTGGCCCACCCAGTCTGCCCATTTCCCTACCTAATAGATAAGCTGCAGATCCTAGTTAACCAGCAGCCTACTTCTTTCTACCCCCACCCCTAGAATTGCCTTATGGCTGTCCCATGCATGCTTGAATTCAGTCACTGTTTTTGACTCCACAACTTCCTCCGGAAGGCCGTTCCATGCATCCACAACCCTCTCTGTGAAAAAATACTTCCTTACATTACCTCTGAGCCGCCCCTCTATCTTCAAATTGTGCCCCTTGTTCTTGCACACCTCTTTTTGAAAGATGCTACCCTTGGACTTTGTTGATTCCCTTTGAGGTACTTGAAAGTTTCTATCATGTCCCCCTATCCCTCCTTTCCTCAAGGCTATACATATTAAGCTCCTTTAGTCTCTCTCTTATGTCTTCGCTGCAGACCCTGCACCATTTTAGTTGCCCTCCTCTGGACAGCTTCCATCTTGTCTATGTCCTGCATGGAGAGTGGGTCTCCAGAACTGCACACAGTACTCAGATGGGGTCTCACCAGCTGTCTGTACAGAGGGATAACAACTTCCTGTTTTCTACTGGTGATGCCTCTCCCTATGCATCCCAGTATCCCCAGCCCTCCTTACTGCCCTCTCACATTGCTTGCCCACCTTTAAGTCATCTGATATGACTACCCCCAGGTCCCTTTCCATTTTTGTTGTCGTTAGTATCTCACCCCTCATTGTGTACTCTTCCCCTGGGTTTTTGTTTCCCAGGTGCATTACCTTGCACTTCTTAGCATTAAATCTAAGCTGCCATACATTTGACCATTCCTCTAACCTTGCCAAGTCCCTTCTCATCCTTTCCACCCCACCTTGTGCATCAACTCTGTTGCAGATCTTTGTGTCATCTGCAAAGAGACATACGTTTCCTTCCAGTCCATCTGCAATGTCACTTACAAAGACATTGAAGAGGACCGGTCCTAATACTGAACCCTGAATATTCATTGCTTTTGCACACACACTGAATTTAGTGGTGACTCATGCACTGCGAACAGTACTAGGACCAGTACTAGGACCAACAACATATTATCCACAGCACGCTCCATCTGCAGCCATTTCCATCACTCTGTAAAAGCCACTAACAAATTATGAGAAGTTCAGGAATGCCTTGGTCTGCCTCAACATCGTGTAATATAAGATGTTAGCACTCAGAATTCTTCATACCTGATGCTTTCAAGACCGCTGGAGCAAAAGTGAAATGTCTATGGAGGCAGACATTGGAGGGGACCTAGGACATTATGATTGGTTAGTTCTAGAGGGTATGGAGAAGGTTCTTGTGCCATTTGAGAGGAGTACATGTGACCTAAGTGCTACCACAGCCTTACTTAGTCAGGTTATCCCAGCTGTGCATATTCTCAAAAGATTGTTACAACAGTTTTCGGCTGACAATACAATGAGT
The DNA here is from genome assembly GCA_016271365.2 of Neoceratodus forsteri. Classification (NCBI taxonomy): domain Eukaryota; kingdom Metazoa; phylum Chordata; order Ceratodontiformes; family Ceratodontidae; genus Neoceratodus; species Neoceratodus forsteri. The sequence goes on from CM057452.1 coordinate 759,130,871, forward strand.
ACACAAATGACCACTGAGCTTGTTATTCATGCTGATTTGGAATTTGATGTAAGGTTCGCCACAGTCATGGATAACTATTGTTATTTATTTATTAAATTCTAGGAATACAAGTACCTTTAAGCCAAGGCTCTTTTACAAAGGTTCCATTTCAGAAGTAGTACATACATGATAATCAAACAGAGTTTACAACAATTCAGGTACACATCTCAGTAGTCACAATAATTTGCAAACAGTAGGATCGCATAGGGAAACCCAGAACGGACATCTAGGTGATGAGAGGAAAGGTGAGAACAGAGGGGAGGGGCACAAGAGAAAGAGACTAGAGCAGCACAATGGCATTGTCAATGTACCACAGAGAGAAGTGCTGGTAAGAGGGGAAGAGTGTGGGGGAGGCGGGGAGGTAGAGACAATAAGTGCCAAGTGGGAAGAGCAGGCTGGAGCGATGATATAGATGAGGAAAGGGGAATTAGGGGTGGCAGTCACAGGCGCTGGATGCAGCAAGATGAAGATGGAGTCTGGATTTGAACATGCCCAGAGAGAGGTGGAGGAGATGCCAGTACTGAGTGCATTCATCCAGCTGGGGCACAGTGAGAAAAGGATAATTGACCCTGAGTGGTGTGGCATCGGGGAACCTGTAAAAGCTGATGTTCAGACCCTCTGGTGTTGCAGGGATTTGTGCTTGGGCACAGGAGAACTGCCAAGTATTTGCTACCAAGTTGGACCTAGATTCAAATGCAGATCCTTCACATAGCGATGGACAGCCACAGGGTGACTAATTTTAAGCAACAGCTGAGTGAAGAGTTAAATACTACCATGCAGGCAGTGAGACACTTGGAAGGGAAGAAGATGCTCCAGTTCAGGATCCTGAGGGATAGTAACAGGCATGTAGTGGTTTGGAATCAGATGGTACTGTTGGAGATGGGGAAAGATGGCACAGTGGCAGTGCAGAGGAGAGCGACTGGGCATTGCTCAGCACATCACTGCATCAACAGCAACACAAATACTCACAGTCTCAGCCTCTCTCTGCAGAAAATGTATGCAATGGCTACTTTGCAGAATCAATTGAGCCATCTGAAGTTGATCCACTGGGCTACTGGATTCAGAAAATGAACCCTCTCCTCACCTGCCACAACTTGCTTTATAATACCTAAGCTGCCTTCCTACAAGCGTGCCATCCAAGTAGATGATTAGCACTGCTGATGACGCTGCTGACCCACACCATTCCGAGCCGGACCCTCAACATGTTGAACAGCTAGTGTTTATTAAGCTAAACTAACCAGCAGTTGGCTACAAATATGATTTGACCACATAATACTGGTGGTACAGTCCAGCTCTCAATCTGCCTAATGTTATGACAGTGCAATGTTACTTTTTTTGCCTCACCATTTATTTTTTCTATCACGTTAAATATTTAATTTAAAGGGTAACTCTTCACTCCCTGGCATATAACTGCAGGACTACCATGAGGCCCCTCTTAAACTAGAAACATTTAAATACTGTATCATGTTTTAGTGCAGTTACTATTGTGTACTTTAGGTTACTAATTATCTGTTGGAAAAGGACCATTTGGTCCATACAGTCTGCCCAGATTGTCCATCCCTGCCTTACCAGTCTCTCCTGCAGACTCAAAAGCAATCCTGCTGCCTCTCTGCCTGTTTTCAAATACACCCCTATGCCTATCTCATGCATGCTTGAAGCCCCACTGTTTTCATCACTATCACTTATGCTGGCAGTCTGTGTCAAGCATCTATCATGCCTTCCGTGAAAAAATATTTCTTCACATCTGTCTTGAACTCCCCCTTCAGCTTCATCACATGTCCCCATTGCTCGTACTTGTGCTCTTCTCATTTGAAAGAGACTCTTATATGCCCTCTTCACCCTTGTGAGGTAGTTGTATAGGTCTGGTGCACTGGTCTGAGAACCATTTTCAAGCATAACCTGGGACACTGAGGATGGCACAGGAATAGAAGCAAATACAAAGGAGGGTGGGACAAGGCATACAATAGACAGTAATAAAGATATACCGGATAATATACATGATAGTTATATGATGATATATATATAAAGTTGCAGCACAATGGATAAATAACATTTATGACAATAGCAGGTACAGTGGTAGCCAAATTATAATACAAATTAGGTATAATCAGAGAAGAGTAAAGGAAAAAGTGCATCAGGGATGTGTAGGTATGGACCAAGAAGCGAAAGAAGGGAAGGGAAGTAGAGGCATGATAATAAGTTGGGAGGGCAGGATCAAGGGGTGGAGGATAGAAGGTGAGATCCAAGGAGAGAGTGGAAGAGTCCTGGAGGGTCAGTGGTGCTAAGTGGAGTGGGCAGGTTGTTCCAGAGGAAAGGGGCTGCAGACAAGAATGCACATTTACCCGCTCAGGTGGAGACTAGGGGGCACTCAAGCATGGAGCCAGCAGTGAGGCAGAGCTCTTGAACAAACACTTTTGGCCAAAGGAGGTGGGATTGTGGAGAGGTAGCTCAGTTTTTGATGGCCTTATTGACTGTGCTGGCCAGGAGATAGGTCCATTGGGCTGATAGGGGGAGCCAGCCCAGGGCCTGATATCGTGAGCAGTGATGTGTTGAGTGAGAGACCATGACCTCTGTACACTATATCCAAAGCCTCCACCATGACCCAGTTAGTTCGTACAGCTAACACTACCCCCTGGTCCCCAGGCTTACTGTATATTTGCCACCGTACCACATTCGACACAGTCATAGACCCTCCTCTCAACTCCTTGACCAGGCACAAAATGCATGATAGTTCATGATCATGTGCCAACCATACACAGCTGTTTATACAGTAGGCACATGAGCGCAAAACTGGCATTCTGTCCTCAGTTGGTCACAGAAGTTAGCAGAGTGTCTCTGCCAAATGCCACTATGGGGAGAGTGTATAAACATATGGTGGGGGCCATGAATGGTGGGAGCGGTGGGACTGGGTGGGCAGGTAGGTATTGGCAGTTTCCGATGTACAGAATGGGCAGGAGAACCACTGAGCACCAAGTGAAATTACCAATAATGGGAGCTCAAAGGGGCAGGGGTAGGAGGTGGAGGTGATACTACCTGGTTTTGGGTAGCAACATCTTTTAGAGCCATTCACCAACTGGTCAGAGACTCACTAATCATGCTATCCAAGATATTGTTTTATGATCCTACCCTATTTTTGGGGTGCAAAGTGTTGCTTGAGAGTCACTAACCCATTTAGAGATTGTGAATGCCCTTTGAATGTTCTGGTCTATGTGAACAATAACAGTCCATTACCAGTAAGGTAAAGACAAGTGAACAAATATAAATATGGAACTGAGAGCTGTCCTCCACGAGGCTGATAATGTAATTTATCTTAACAATACATTAGAGTATAATGAGATTAATACTGGTACCACTGTGCTACCACATGAGTTTAGGGTTGCTGTGAGAGGTACCAAATACTGAAATGTCAAAATAACATAGTACCATTGTGCTACCAGTGTGCAAGTATTTGGGGGAGCTGACAAAAATCTCAAAATGTTGTGATACCTTTGTATTATCTGTGTGTGTGTGTGTGTGTGTGTGTGTGTGTGTGTGTGTGTGTGTGAGAGACAGAGAAAATGGTAAAAAATGCCATGAGGATACTATTGTGCCAGTGCACTACCAATGCACAGAGGAAAACCTATATATTGCCTACCACTGTGATACCAGAGTACCAATGGGTTGTACCATTGTGGATTTTTCATCTGACCACAGTATTGCCATTGCTATACCACTGTATTGCCATTGTGACAAATTCGGTAAGGATAACCAGACTGCTGAGACATTGCAGTGTTAAAGAAGTGTGATAAAAATGATAATGTGTTGCCAGTACTACTTGAGTGTGCAGCGACAATTAGTGAAGGAAATACAGTGCTAAAGAAGTGTGCATGAAAATCTAATAATTATTTGCAGTGCTCTTACAGTGTGCATCAAAAAATAAGAAAGATTGAGCAGTGGTACAACAGTGTAGCAGAGAGTCAAAGCAGTGTATTAACAGTGCACTGACGAAAAGCAGTGCTTTGTCAGTCTGGACTGAACTAACACTAAAATGAGACTCAAGATAGAAGTGTGCACTCCACTTCCCTCTGTGCTGCAAAGAAAAGCTCTGCCTCAGAGGGCAGCTCCCCTTGTTAATATTACTACCAGCGCCCCCATGGAACTAGTCTGCATAGACTTCTTGTGTTTAGAATCTGATCAGCAGAACACTGGCAATGTGTTAGTGGTTACGGATCATTTCACACGGTATGCACAAGCTTTTCCCACCAATGATCAAAAGGCATCTACGTGGCCAAAGTGCTAGTGGAAAAGTTCTTCATCCACTATGGTGCCCCCAGTGGATTCATTCTGATCAAGGCAGAGACTTTGAGAGTCGGCTAATCAAAGAAATGCTCTCTCTATGGGGGGTGCGAAAGTCAAGACCCACTCCCTATCACCTGCAGGGAGACCCTCAACCAGAACATTTTAACCACACCCTTCTAGACATTCTGGGCTCCCTCCACCCAAAAGACAAGCATAAATGAAGCCAGCAGATTAGCACCTTGGTACACGTATACAATTGCATGAAAAATGATGCTACTAGGTTCTCTCCCTACTGTCTCATGTTCGGGAGAGAGGCCCGGCTGCCAGTTGACGTCTGTTTTGGGTTTTCTCCAGAAGGGGTCTGAGCTGAAAACTACTTGCAATATATACAATAGCTGAAAGCTCAATTGAACCATGCCTATCAACTGACTCAGACAATGGCCGCCAAGAGAAATCTAGCCAACAAAGAGAGGCATGATAAAAAAAGTAAAGGCTCAAGAGCTTCAACCTGGAGACCATGCGTTGTTACACAATTTGGGACTCCATGGTAAACACAAAATTGCTGATCGGTGGCACCATTTTCCCCATGTAGTAGTTGGAAAGTTGGATGATTAACCTGTGTACAAGGTGCACCCAGAGAACAACTCCAAAGCTGTCAAGACCATGCACTGTAATCACTTGCTACCTATCGGCCAAGTCATGATTGAGGCTGAACCCCCAGAAATTGAGCCCCTTGGGCTGGTGACTCATGCTGCTGCAAGAAAGAGACAGCCAACCTACCCCAGTGGTCACAGATTTAAGGTTTCCTCCACAGCAGGCCCAGAATGATAGTGACTGTCAGTCCACTTCTGACGAAAATGATTACGACCATGCCTGTTACTCCTCTTATGAACTGAGTCAGCTGTTTTGAGGCAACCCCCCTGATAAATTGTGGGGATGAAGCTGGGCCTTCTGGACTGCCTTATCCTCCAGATTCGTCCTTGGAGCCAATGCTCCCAGAAAGTGAAGTGCAGAGTATCACGTCTGAAGATGTTGAGTCTCTGTGTATTGTAGAACTGTATGATTTGCCTGAAGAAGGGGCTGAGGGTTTGAGTCTTTCTGGTGGCATACCAGAATTTGATGAACACTATGAGAGTGCTGACCACCCCCCTTCAGTGCCTCAAAGCTTGATTGTGCCTGAGCCTTCTCAAAATGAATCAAGTGTAGAAACAGACCCTGCAGAGCAAGGAGCTGACAGTGCCCCAAGTTTGGACGGTCCCACCCAGGCAGAGGCACCCCTCACAAGTGACAAGAGCCCCCAGACCAGTGCTGAGAGTACAGAAACCATAGTTGTCCCCCTCAGAAAGACTGGCAGAGCTGTCAAGCCAGTAGTATGCCTCAATTATGATTCTCCCTGGAGGCTAGTGGGTTTGCCTCTCAATGTGGTGCACAATGGTGTTTATGTCTCACCAAGCTGACTGCCCAAATTGAGCCTGACAGGCAATTCCAGGTTACTTGTCTTTCCCTCTCACCATGGTGTCCCTGCCCCCTCTAGCCCCAAGTCAGCTGATAGGGAAGGGTCCCCTCTTGCATTGTTTAAGGTACAAGAAGTTATTACCTGATTCAGTATAGTACTGTACAATTTACCTGTGTGGAATATGCACAATGTGTTATCAGAATGAATATAGTATCATGAAGTGTAGTGAATATGTATAGTAAAGTAATAAGTTTATGTTAACTGATGCATAGTAGAATATACTTGATGTGGACGCCACGTTTTCTCCAGGCAGGGAAGGATGTAATCCCCCTACAAATGGGAGTTCCCAAAAAATCTTCCTTGAGCTTACCTAAATGCTCACTGCCAGGCTGGTGTCCTGCATTTTAGCAGTTTAAATGTGATTGCCAGAGAGCGCCTGTGTAGCCTCTGTGTACTGTCTCTTTAAGAGCTGCCTGGATTGCAGTCATAAGTAATCTGAGAGGGAGCTCTGCTAAAACATGTAACTATTTGCTGAAAATCATTTAGAGTGATAATGATAATGTAGTTTGTCTAATCTGCCTTCTTTGCAGCAAAGACTATTTTGTTTATCTCCACTATCTTGGTCCTGGACTGTGAATTGGACCAATCAGTACTGGTGGGACTTAAAATGGAGCTGGACTACAGGAGCTGTCTGGATTCAAAATCTGTAGGAACTGTGGTTTTGGTCTTTTTTGCGCATTTTTGCACCTGAAGGGGGAGCCTTTGTTGTGAATGACAAGAGGATCAGCCAACCGAACATTTTGGATCTTGGGGAATTTCCCAGGCTGCTACAGCTAGTTTCAGTTTTGTGCTGAGAAGTGAAGAAGTAACAGCTCAAGTGATTTTGAGCAGCAGTTCTGTGTAGTTTTGCATGGGAGAACTGTGAAAGGGCTGAAGTTTGGCCTGCCTGTCTGCCTGCTGTCCCTGAGAGATAAAATATAGTTTATTCGGACTAAATCTGAGTTGTGAGGACTATTTAAGCCACTGGACTGTGACCACACCTGAAGAAGACCAAAGATTTACTGAATGCGATTGTTCTGTCAGGATTTCCAGCTGCTTTTGAATCCCCAGTTTGTGCAGAGACTTTGCGATCGTGACCGGAGAGTGGTTTGCCTGGTACAGTAGAATTTCCTTACATGTAAATGGGCTATGTTTTGAAAGTGGGTTGTGATTTGGTTCCCCCACTGTGTGAACTGTGTTTTGCTTGATGGAAGCTTTATCCAGCCTAATCAGACTGAATCTGTGTTCATCTCCATTTGGCCTGGGCCATGCCATGCTGGCCCTGCCAGACTACCCCACTGCACAGAAAAAGCCACCGCTGGGGATCAGCCCCCTGCTCCACGCTTGAACAGGAACAATGCCTAGGTGAATCATGTGGGCCCTGCTTCTCCTGACACTCCAGATTAACCACTTGCTGTCTCGATTTTCATCCAGCCTGTGTCCAGTCTTGGGTATCATGAGAAATCATCAGAGTAGCTCCCTGCAACAACAGCCTAATCTAAAAGTGGGTCATCTGATTGTCTTGTTTTCTTTTCACGAACTGAGCCCTCCGGTTCCAGATTACAAATAGTGTGTGTTGTGCATGTTTTCTTCCATCACAGGACCCCAACCAGCTGCAACGTTCCTGGCTAGCCCACCATTCTCCACCTGGGTACCCAGATTGTGTGATTGTTTATGGACCCTGAAGTGCATGCATAACTGTTTGATTGATAGAGCCTTTAAGCAAATTAACCTGATTACGCCCCTTCCTTGTTCAAGCCCCTTAAATTAATCAGACCTAACTCTTTTTTGCATTTACCTTGACTGTGGTTCCAGTTTGTGCAAGAGTACTGTACTGTGTATTGTTCTGGCCACTAGTAAGGAAAGAGGGGTTCACAGTGTCCTGGAGGACTGTGCCCAGGTTAGCTTGACCACTACCAACCCTGACCTCCGGGTGGAGGCACCCGTTTCAGAACTCAGGCCCCTTAACCTGCTACTAGCCAAGCAGGCAGGGGTAGTAGCCCTTGGGATAGTGCCACCTAGGGGTTACATTACTGTTGGTGTTTTCCTTGTGCTCTGTTTTACCACACTGTAGTTGTTTTATTCCTAAAGTGGGTGACCCACTGCAGTATACTTTATCTGGTGCACTTACCTGGTAAACAAAAGCCAAATACATACCTATTGGTCTGTCAGGCTGTCAGTCACTGTGATTGCAGACCCAAACAGATCTGGGATTTTCACCCCCCTGCCAATGACCAGCAAGGTTGTCGCAAAGGGATCCCAAAAATAGGGCAAGTGATATTACTGGGTTAGAAAACGGCTTTCAGCCCAGAAAATAGATAAAGCGCCAGGGACTAATGGGATTAACCAGAGGGTGCTCAGAGAGTTGGCATCAGAACTGGCTGAACCTCTGGCAGGGGTATTCAACAGGTCTCTACAGTTAGGAGCAGCTCCAAGAGATTGGATGATGGTGGATGTGGTTCAGTTCAACTCCACAAGGTAGGGGACAGGGTGCAACCAGGAAATTATAGGCCAGTCAGTCTTACTTCCATTGTGGGTAAACTGATGAGACACTACTTAAAAGGACCTAGTGAACTGCCTAGAGAGAAATGGGCTCCAGGATAGTAAGTAGCAAGGATTTGTGGCTGGGAGGTCTTGTCAGACCAGCATTATGGTATTCTTTGACTGTTTAACAAGGGCCTTGGATAAGAGACAAACAGTAGATTGACTCTACTTCAACTTCAGCAAGGCATTTAACTCACTACTACACAGAAGTCAGTTGAAGAAGTTAGAGAATCTAGGTATAGTGAAGGACCTAGTTAAATAAGTGGGGAAGTTGGCTAGGGGGAAGGCAGCAGAGGGTGGTGGTCAACAGGATCAAATCGGGGAGAGTGAGGTCATGAATGGGGTGCTGCAGGGGTCAGTCCTGGAACCAGGTCTTTTCAATATGTTCATTAGCAACATAGGAGAAGGGATACAGGGCAAGATGTGTCTTTTCATATATAACACTAAGCTCTCTGCCAGGGTGGACAGCAAAGAGGGGGTAAGGAAGCTGCAAAGGGACATGTAAAGGTTCAAAAAGTGGTCCAAGGTTTGGCAGTTGAAATTCAATGCCAAAAACTGCAAGGTCATGCACACACGGTAAAAGAACCCCAAGTCAGAATATTAGATGGGAAAGGATAAGCTGAGTTTCTTCAGAGGAAAGGGATTGGCAGTCATCATAAGTGGCTCTCAAAAACAAACTAGCCAATGCAAAAAGGCCTAAAGCAAGGCAACCAGAATGTTAGGGTGTATTGGAGGCAGCACAGTGTAGTGTAATGGTTAAGAGCATTGAGCTGCAAACCTGGAGACCTGGGTTTGAATCCTATCAGCTCCCACCTGCATTTTGTGTGACCCTTGAAACAAGATCTGGCTTAGTGTGCATTTCCTGGTTAAACAAGTTCCCCTTTCCCTATTGGGAAGTGTTTTAATAGCAGCAGAAAAGGGTAATACTGCCCGTATACCATCCCAACAATGAAGCTTTTACAGTGAGGACCATTACAACGACAAATATCTGCAAGTCGCTGTAATGGTCCCACTGTACACCAGAACTGTTTCTCCCAGTGTTACACCCCCATCTCAAAACAACTCAACCCAGGAGTTGGTTATTTTAATGGGGGGGTGCGGGGGCAAAGCCCCCCACATTTTTTTTTTTAGTTGGACGGCACAATGCCGACTGTCAGCAGTGTGCTGCCGCCTTCCTGGATGTCAACAACAATGTTGTCGCTGTGGCATGATACATCCAATACTGCCTATTTATAGATCACTGATGAGACCCATCTGGAAGACTGTGCTCAGTCCTAGAGTCCCCACCAAACAAAAGACGGGGGCAGGCTGGAGGTGGTGCAGCAAAAAGTAACCAAAATGATTCAGGGCCAACAGGGCAGATGCTATAAGGATAAGCTTACGGCACTGAACATGTACTCACTGGAGGCCAGAAGGAAGAGGGGTGATATGACAGAGACTTTTTAGTTCCTGAAAGGAATACATAAGGTAGACAATGAGGAAATACTCATAGAAACATAGCATTTGTTGGCAGAAAAGGACCACTTGGCTCACAAGTTTGCCCAGATGGTCTCTGCCTAGCCTGTCTCTGCTGACCCTACTTGGTCTCTGGTGACTCTCCCTCACCCTGCCTATTTATTAAGATTTTCCTATGTCTATCCCATGCATCCTTGAAGCCTCCTGCTCTTTTTGCGTCCATCATTTCTGCTAGTAGTCTGTTCCAAGTGTCCACTAGTCTTTCAATTAAACAGTACTTCCTCACATCCCTCTAAAAGTAAATGTGTGATTTAAAAAAAATCACAGTTTGGGCTTCTTAGCCCACTACTCTGGGGCGGCAATAGCCCCTCTGTGTGAAAATAAAAATTTTTTACTCACTGAATAACGGTTTGGGAAGGGATTGTAATATTGTCCAAACTGGGAGCTAGACGATCCGTTCCCACTTCCGAGTCTGCGTGCTCTGCCCCGGCACTCTCCCATTTTGTGACGTGGTACCAGGAGAGTGTGGGGACGCTCCCAATGCAGGTCTATGGGGCTAACTTTTAAAACAATTTTATTAACCTTTAAGGTAAAGTTTGTTAAAAATGAAAGCTGCTGTTCAACTAATAGGGACCCTATTAGTTGAGCATTGACTTTCATTTTTATTAAACATTAGTTTAAAGTTTAATAAAATCGGTTTAAAAGTTAGCCCCATAGACCTGTATTGGGCGCGTCCCCGCGCTCCCCTGGGAGGAGCAGGCAGGCTAGGAAGTGGGATGGGATCGTTTAGCTCTCAGTTTGGACAATTTTATGATCCCTTCCCAAACATTATTCAGTGAATAAAAATTTTTTATTTTTACACAGAGGAGCTATTGCCACCCCAGAGTAGTGGGCTATGAAGCCCAAACTGTTTGCTCACACACTTCCTTTAAACTCTCTCCCCCAGCTTCATTGCATGCCCTCTGCTCATGGTGCTTTTTCTCATTTGAAAGAGACTCCCTGATGCACCCTATTCATGCCCGTGAGGAATTTGTTACTATCATGTCCCCTCTTGCTTTCCTCTCTTTCAGGGTGTACATGTTGTGATTCCCTAGTCTATCCTCATAGGATTTTTGATGCAACCCTTGCACAATTTTAGTTGTAATCCTTTCCTTCACCTGCCTATGTACTTTCTGAGATGTGGCCTCCTGAACTGGACATAATACTCCAGGTGGGTTCTCACAGGGAGCAATACAGTGACACCACCACCTCCCTCCTCCTGCTGGAGATATGTCTCCATGCATCCCAGCATCTCACTTGCCATACCCACTGCTTTGTCACACTGCCTTGCCACTTTGAGGTCATCAGGTATGATAACCCTCAAGATCCCTTCCTGCTCTGTGCCTATCGTACCTTCCCCATGCTATACTCAGCTCCAGGGTTCCTATGCTCTGTCTACATGCTTTTGTACTTTTTGGCACTGAGCCCCAACTGCCATGCTCTTAACCACTCTTTGTGTTTCTAAAAGTCCCTACGCATTCTCTCCACCCCCTCCTGAGTGTCCACCCTATTACAAATGTTGGTGTCATCTGCCAAAAGGCATACCTTCCCTTCCAGTTCTTCTGGGATATCACTTAGGAAGACATTGAAGAGGATCGGTCCCAGTAGTGAGCCCAGTGTCACTCTCCCCTCATTAGAGTGAATGGGCCTGATTCACAAAGGACCGCAAGAGTGGTGCACCATGCGCCCAACAGGGGCCTACCATCAGCGCACCTGCCCCATGAGCCATGTGCCATATTCACAGCCCGAGACACCGAAGTGTGCAAAACTCCACTGACATGGTGCACAGTGTGACACACTGCACAAGAGTGAGACAGTGTGCAGCAGGTCACAAAGCTGCATTGATCCAGAGGCAAGCAATGGTGGCCCCAGGAATGGTGCAGGCAGCGGAGGGAGGACATAAATGCAAAAAGAACTTCATGGATGCTGGAGCAGACATCCTCACTGAGGCCATTGAGGCACAAGCATGGAAAGCAAAGTACTGAGATATGGTAGCAGGGGGCAGACTGGGAAGATGAGCAACACCCAACATGATGGTAGACAGGGCTGGAGTCACATAAGACTGGTCCCAATGCACACTATCAGCAGTGTGCCCACCCTGGAAACTCTGGTGGAAAGGAAATGTGACCACCATTGCAAGTGTGTCACTAATATGCACCAACATGCTGGATTGCACCACTCAGTAAGGGCATGGCTTGAAATAGCACCAGTCCCATGGCGCTATGTGACAAAAGCAGCTTTAGCATCAGAACTGTCCATTATGCCCTCCACACTCAAGCCTCACCCACAGGCCCACCTCTTTGCTTATCAGAGATGTTTTGTCTATTGGTCCCTCCTGTGGTACTTGTCAAGTGGTACAATGTTCCCTTACATACACCAGCCCTGGCAACAAGTACTGTGGAATCACTCCTCCCAGCCCAGATACCCCTCCCATGTGCTACCTGTTACCATCTTTTCCCTCACCAAGCTGCATGAAACATTGGCTCATTATTCAAACACCCATACCACCTACTGCATTGAGTACGTCCAGCAGAGGGCATCTGAAAACTCTGTGCCCATCACTCGAGGGGCTGCGATATATTGTGCATAGCTCTGCAATCCATCTACATGGTGGCCCCCACCTCTCAGCCCACACTGCTGCATTTTCACTAGCGACCATAGGCCTAAATCCCCATAGTACATAGAACAACAGCGACGCCAGTGGGTTATTGGGGCTACGCAGTCAATCTTGCCATGTTGTGCCAGTACCATATGACCATCTACTGTATCCCTGTTTTTGAAGTTGGCCCCATGTATAGCATGGGCCCAGTCACAGGCAGAGTGTGCCTATATGTAAATCCTGCCCTGATGGTACAACAGACACCGTGATACAGAGTAGGTTAACCATGCAATGCACATACCCACAGGTCGATCTGCTGCTATCAAGAGGTGGCACCATGGAGCTGTGTGCCAGCAGACAGCAGGCATGGGATGATGTTGTCACCAAGGTGAATGCAGTAGCACCCTGTAAATGGACATACTGTGAACTGCAGAAGAGATATCATGATCTGCAGAGGTGCTCCAGCGAGAAGCTAGCACACAACCAGCAATGAGCAGGGGGCAGTGGTGGAGGCCAAAGACAGCCCAGCCCCCTGACAACACAGGGGCAGCATGTTTCCATACGCATTAGTGCCCACACCATTGATAGTGACAGTGAGCTGGACCTGTTCAGGCTACAGCATGAAGCAGGTATGTATGTGTAGGCCTGTATAGATAACACATACATACATACACGGTACATGAAGGAAAGGACAGGGGTGCACATGCACAGTGGAACACACACAGGGTGCCCACTGCACACACAATACACACATGGCACCCATGTCTAAGTACAGCCGCACAGATACACAGGGTTGAGTGTGTGCATGGATGCTGTACCAGACAGCACTGCCTGCAACATACACACACAACATAATTGGCCACAACACACTCAGAAACACCAGCGACACTGGACAGAAATGGCATGGTAACAGTGCATGGTGAGCAACAATGGCAATATGCATGGACACCATAATATTGCACAGTGGGACAGTAGATGTGGGCTGCTTGACCCTGCACACTGCATGGGACATGAACGTCACAACGTACACTGGCAGTCACAAACACCAGCCACTGATGTGGCCCAGTGCTGATGACTGCATGCAAAGGTAACCCGACAGTGACCATGACGCAGAGCATAGGCCAGTAGAAACTCAACCATTATAGTGTAATAGCAAGGTATAGTGGCATGTTATGGCAAACAGTGGCACACAGGAACACATACACAACACACTGCAACTGCAATACCAAATGAATGAATGGGCTGAATGAAGAGTAATGGAGTAATGAATGTAGGCCACGTGCATAGGCTGCACACCACTAACACAGTCAATGCATTACGTACCCACACAGATGGAGGGCCACACTGTTGGGGACAACACTCCTAAACATGAGTGGTGGTACGGAGATGGCTGCCAGGCACCCAGCAGAGGCAGACAAAGAGAGTGTGGATACACTCCCAGATGAATACACACAGGACTCAACCATGGCCAGCATTGGGGACACCAATCCTGGCACACACACACCCAGTGATGTAGCCAGCTTGAATGAACAGTCCACCATGGAGGAGAGACTAGCAGGCATAGCAGAGGTACTTGCAGATGTGTCCCCTGCAGCAGAACACAACAGCAAACATATGCATGGTGGCAACACACAGGGCACAACACACCATCCAGCTACCACACACCAGTGAACACCCACATGCACTGGTCCCATACAGCAACAAGATGCAGATGATGATGACCTAAGCGGTACTTCCATGATGTTGTGGGGTGCCAGGATAACCTACAGAACACAGTGGATGGCATACTCAATGCACTACTGGAGACCAACAGGGCTGCAGCAGAGCACAGGATGCGTGCACAGTCCACTGTGCCGAAGTAATATGCAATGCAATACAGACACTGGTTTGCGATGAGGCTTGCAGACATGAGGAACACATGGAACTGCAGCATGCAACACACATATGTGCTCAGCAACAGGCTGAGGCAACAGAGTGACTAACTAAAGCCGTTGAGCATGGTGTTGCCACAATGCATAGGCAGACAGAGGCCATCGTGACAATGACTGGCATCATAATGGACCTGACACATGCCATGCTGCAAGCAGGGGGGCACAGCGCAGGGACACACATACATGAGTGGGCAGCAACATGCTGATGGACAGCACACCATGGTGCATGGTAATGCTATAGGGTGACACAGCAATGCCATAGACAGTGGCATGCTCACCAAACATTCCCATAGGACATGACATGAGCCAGAAGAACAACCTGCTGCAGGTGAACACGTGGCCATGGTGTGTGTGTCACCACCAAAAGGCATGGTACAGAACAATGAGGACAGGCACAGGTCAGGGCCGGGTGCGTTGCAGCACCGTGACACGTGCAGACTGCATGTGACCAACACAGCATGCACATACCCACAGTCGGGGGAATGCAGGTGTTGGAGGATGTGAGGTACAATGGCAAACCCACAGAGGTAACAAGGACAGTGGCATGGTTGCTGAATGCAGTCATGTTTCGGACAGGAGTACATGGAACCCTGATGTGGAGGATGGTGATGGGGTAGGTGCCATCCCAGACACTGACCAATATGGCAACCAAACTGCACTTGATACAATAATAACTTCCATGCATGGCACAGTGGCAGGTAGATGCATGGATGTACAAGACAGACAGCTGGGCACACACAGTGGACCAGGCATTGGTGATGCCAACATACAACACGTTCAGGAATGGCCACAGGGTGCCTTGCCACTGGTTGATGGTACATACCTGGCCAGTAAAGAGGGCAGCAGCAATGGGTCACAGGAGGCCTTGGGGCTTGAGGGGACACATAACAGTGCTCTGCACAGCATTGTGGAGCAGGACATGCCTGTACTGGCACAAGGGGTGGGGTGATAGCGATACTACTGAACTGACCCCAACCATTACGGCACAAACGCTGTCTGGGCAACAGGAGAATGTACTGAGATGCTCCAGCAGGAAACATCAATGTCAACAGGACAGGCCCCTCCCCCAAAAGCCTAAGAAATCCAACCAGACACAGGGAGGCAATGTGGCGGTACACACAATCCCCAGTAGTAAGGGATGTACACAGTGGGGCATAGGGACCATGGACAAGGTTGTGCATGTTCGGGACATGCCCCATGCACAAGGCTACAGCACTGCAAAGGCTCATGGAAGCAATAGCAGCACTGTACCAACATCTGACCCTGCACATGGAGCATCATGCACAGACATGCTGCAGACACAGCAGGATGGAGGGCAGCAGCAAATGGATACTACAAGGGCAGTGGAGGTCAGGAGGAACATCCATGGAAGAAAAGGCCCTAATGCCACAATGCAACTGGACCACAGGATGGACAGCCACTGCTGCCACTGGTGATACATCACACAAACACAAAAATTGCACACTGTGTGCACTGGCACATGTATAGAATGTATACCTTCAAGCACAATGCAGGACCACCATATGCGGGTATAGAGATTGCACACAGAGGTGCTGCACACAAATGACACAACATAGACATTAGATTGTAATATAGATAGGTCCAAAGAAGGTTCCACTTTGTCAACTGGTGGTTTGTCTTACTCACCCAGGCATTCCAGGATGACATGCAGAACCCGACAGTGACTAATGCATGCATGCCACACTGGAATACCAATGTGACAACTAAGAGAACCCATGTGAGTGACACTGTGAACCCTGGCATTGCACCAATGGCATTGCACAGTGCATAACAGCACTTCAGAAACAGGTGCCGGTGTGTGCTATGGGGCACAATGTTGGCATAGTACATGATGACATCTGCCAGTTACACAGCTATATTGCCAACAGCCATTCATGGCCCTGTCTACACTCCTTGGGAATTAATTGTTACAGGCCGAGGTCCCTGGACGCCCATGACAATGAGATCTTCAGGGCTCAGTGTGTCTACCCGGTTAACATTATTGATATAAACAAATATATAGATACATAACAGTACCCTGATAGTCATAATTCAATCCATACTTAAGCATGCTGTACAAACACTATGGGCGGAGGCTGTCAACAGAGCTATTCCCCTGCTAATGTCTTGTGGGCATCTGCTACCAACTACCCATACATCCAGTGTAATGTACAGTATCTGTATCACATTATTCTACAGTGCTAATGATCTACACTGCCGTAGATAATGGGGCTATGGTCTGTCCGTGACTGCACATCTAGATCCACACCTATACAGACTGGACCACCATTCCCCACCTTCGTGCAGTCCAACCCTGGATGCCCACCCAGTATCCATTGGTGTTCCCATTATTCCAGCCTCACTCTCCTCCCTTTGTGGGTAGATGCCTTTCTCAGTCTGTCTCCATCACCCGCAGACCGGGTCTGACTCCCCACGCACTGTACCCTTCACATGACTGCACCCACAACATGCTGTCATGTCTCACTACCTTATGTGTATCAGCACATAATACAGTTACACTGCACACTATGAAACTGTGCTGACGATGTGGATGGTGGTGGTGGGGGGCAAAGCTAAAGCTTAACTCTACAGTGCCTTGCCTGTAGGTGTCATCTGAATCCCACTGTAATCAGTGACCTCACAGTGGCTTAGGAGGGGGATGCATTCATCATTCCTCGGCTATACAATTGGTGTGACAGCCCAAATTTACAGATAAGTATGCATTAACGAAGCCCAGGGTGTGCTTCTCATGTGGCGTAATGTACACCACCTTGTGGGCGTTGTGAGGCATGAGTACGCAGTCAAAGTGCCCTCACAGCCCCCAGGCTGTGCATTAATCCACATCATCAGCACACCCTAGAGTGCGGTAATGCAAGTTTTACATGCATGATGGTTGAACAGCAAAGATATCTCCATAAATATGTATATGTGCTGTTACAGTACCAAAAACTTCACTGTATCTGTCCACATGGCACAATAGTCTGTGACAAATAATGCAAACTGCAGTGCAATGATGCACGTGGAAACATCACAGATACACTACTGTGATGCTCTGTTAAATGTCTTGTGCATAATACTGTCTGCTACAATGCCTACCAGCCTTACTGTAGTCCACCCTCCCCTTACTGTACATTCTCATGATAAGGATTGCTGCACATCTCACCCTAACTACTGTCCCATTGATGTCAACCACACAAGACTACTTTGTTCCAAGCTATCAGTGACATGATCAGGCATGTACAGTGCCATTAATCACCTATATCACTTAGTAGCTGTGCACAATGTAACACAGATGGTTTCCCAGTACTGACAGAAATGCAATATGGGGCACCGGTTGCACATAATGGGAGAGAATGACGGTCGCAGGCAGGCTTGCTGTAAAGGCAGCTGAGCAACCCACTGACTGGGAACCATTTCTTACAGGACTATGCTGCCCCTTCTCAGCATACTCTCTCCCTCCTCAGCTGGTCCCGATGTCAGCTGGTCCCGATGTGTGAATTGCACAGATGTTCCCAATGTATCTTTGCCTTTGCATCCCATTGCACTGAACAAGTCTCTGCCCCCCCCAAACATCAACACACCACCAGGTAGCGCTGTCACTGACACAGGGACACAGTGAGCGGCAACAGAGAGAGAGCCATACAGTCCTCTCTACATGCAACCTGCCCTACACAACATGCACTTATTGTTTCACCCTGTGTCTGTGTAAGTGCAGGTAGCAGGAGATACTGGCCAGCAGATATCGCTGTGGTTCTCCAGAGAGCCGCATCCCAGCTGGGTATCCACACATGGTGGACTGCACTGTGCGGCTCAGGCACCATTGTTGAGCAGTGCGGGATGGTGGTGGCAGGCCAAGCCACCCACCCCACAAATGCTACTACACCGCGCTTGGCCTCGACTGATCGCAAACTGCAGCATTGGAGTAGTCAGCTCTTCAGAGTGCACATCAAGCACATCTCAGCATTCCTGTGGCATAACATGTAGCTCGCTGGAGTGCTTCTCATTTCGTTACCATAATAATACATATAGAATAATACATGGGGGGAGTGCATGACGAGAATTTAATGGACACCCAAGGGTTGGGACGCTACATAAGTATCCCATCCTGAGGATATGCATTAAATTTGAGTGTTGCACTACCCCATGTGTTGTTTTATGTAATTGCGGGGGGACATTTTTTCTCCAACCAGATTCCATTAAAAAAATGTTTAAAAAAAGTTTGTTTTTTTTTATTTGTTATAGCACGTGGCACGATAATAAAGCAAGTGAATAAGAGTATAATGTTTCAAAAGGCGTATTTGTCTGGTTGAGCAACTTTTTAAAAATTAAAACTGCTTTAACTTAGATAGTATCAGAATGGGAGAGGCTTCATTCCTACACTGAACCCCCCCAGGCAGCTATTACTGTACATCTCCAGGAAACAGTAAATTCAGACCGTGAAACAGTTTCATACTTTTAATTTTATGCAAGCATGTTTAAAAACTGTTAAAACATTATAGTTAATGTTCAAAATAATGTTTCTGAAGTCCGGGTCATCACTGTCATGGAGATATGTAAATTAGGTTGGGGGTCAGGGTTCACAGCTGCTTGTACGGAGACAGTAGCAAGGAAGAACAAGACAGAAATTGCTGTTTTTAAACTACTGGAGAATGTTAGGTGAGGGCTCCTTATTTTTGTATGACTGCTTTTTATTTTACTGACAGCAAAATGCTGAATGAAATAATTTGAGAGAGCTGCGTGAGGGAATTGTGAAAGTGCAGCCAGTGAGTCAGCAAGAATAGAGCTGAGGAGAAGGTGACGCATGTTTGCCATTATAACCTGCGGGTTATAACGGTGAATTATAACCCACTTCTCCTATGATAGAAAACTTCGACCAGTTATTACAGTGCAATTATGCCCCCCTCCTGCAGGCACCACTGCTCTTGTTGGACTGCTGCATACAAAGATGACACTGTTTCACTGTACTCCACTGCTATATTTACAACCCGCCTTCAGGAGGTACACTGTACTGTTGTGGTGAGGTGTCATCCTGGGGCTGTCAGTGGGGCTGACGATGTTGTGCCGTGACTGCCCAGTGCCGTGTCATGCTGCGCTGGGTGTTCATGGTACACAGGCCATGTGTGGCTACAAATATAGCTGACTGGGAATCATGGATGCACACTAACCAGTTGGGCTTCTGAGGTCCGCAGGACCTGTGGATCGGGGGAGACAATGATGCACAATGACCATCAACACATGCACATCTGCACATGTTGTATGAGGCACCTTAGGGGTTACTGTTGCATCTGCTGTGTGACATCTGTGGGGTGGATGTGTGGGTATACTCAGAGCTGCTACTAGGGCATGATCATGTCTGGCTGTGACATGTTTGGGATGGTGGCATGGGTTCATACCCTGACAAGACACAGCTACTGGCAGCACAGAGAGCAACTGTGCTGTTAGATACCCTGGAATTCCACAACACCAGTACCTTTCTGACACTACACTGTGCAGGGTGGCCACAGGATTACATGCCAGTATACATCTGGTACACAGCCTGTTCTGTACCACTAAGTAGCTCTCACAAATGGCTGCAATTCATCCTCCCTAGTGTGGTGAGGAAAAAGGACCAAAATACCCTGTACACCATTCTATGGTGAACCTCAGCACCCTGACAGTGCTGATGATGTTGATTGTCACACTGGCAGGTGATGGTTAATAGCCAGTGACATTGATCGATCAGCAGCCCCCATGCCATAAGACAGTGTATGGCACTGCTGTACAGCTAAACAAATGCGTATGAGTGCAGTATAGTATGCACCCCTTATGATCTGCAGTCTGCTGCAACAAATACAGTAGCATAGTGCAGTCTACTACCCTGACTATGCACACTGCATCATGAATGGCCTTGCATGACACAAGCAATGCAGCATGCATTTTCCACATCATGTGACTGTACGGTATGGGGAATACACATGTTTGTGGAGGAAAAGTGCCTACACGTGGCAAGACCCTGTGCAGCACACTGCTATACTATTCCTCCTGTCCTGCAAGCTCTGCACAGAGATAAGCTTGTCTTTGTACTGCTGTTGTAGTGAAGGGAACAGTAATGGCAGGCTGGACATGAGCACCAAACTTCGCTGATGAGGAGACAGTGCTCCTCATCAGTTTGGTGGAAGAAGTGTGCTGCTGCCATGGCCTGGTGCTGCATCCACAGAAAATGAGAAGTCATGGGTGTGGAAAACAATTGCCCTAACTTAGTAGGATGTCTGGTGTCGTCCAGACTGTGTGGTCTGTCCACCACCACTGGAATGACCTC
This sequence comes from Neoceratodus forsteri, assembly GCA_016271365.2. NCBI lineage: Eukaryota > Metazoa > Chordata > Ceratodontiformes > Ceratodontidae > Neoceratodus > Neoceratodus forsteri. Next base: position 759,151,549 of record CM057452.1, read on the forward strand.
TGCTGGAGAAGGCTGAACTGATGAGCATCCTCAGAGGAATAGCATGGGAGGCAGATGTCCAGATGTGTGGTGGAAGGCCAAGGATGTCAGGTAGGCAGTTCCACACACAGCTGAGGCATGTGTACATATATTAGTAGCCATCCCATGCATTGCACAGCACTAAGCCATGTACACCATCCTTATGTCTACACAGGCCAACAGCGAGTGGTGGAGGCCAATGACTGTGAGGTGTCAACAGCTGCAGCCAGAAATGATGGTGAACAAAAGAGGAACTTGCAGGAGTCCAGGACAACAGGTAGGTCAGATTGTAGTGGACCTCTAGGGGAATGCTGCAATGCACATCACTGCCACACACAGTTGTATCTGCTGTTGCCTGTGCAAATAGCACAAAGCAGCAGCAGACAGATAACTGACTGGCCTACTGTGGGCAACAAGCATGTGCTGCCACCCATGGGTCTAATCCTGTTAGACACACGAAGTCCTAGTGTAGGCTGGTTTGGCACAGTTGAGCATCCAACATTCTTGCTGGTGTACAGTGACCCCACAAGAAACAACCACAACACATTACATGACATGCTGTATCGAACACACCGGTGGATCCATCCTGTCATTGATTATGAATCATTGAACTCCATGAGGTGCGCATGGGGGTGTTCCCTTGAGTAACACCACTGGCTTCTGCACACACAAGGACAGCTGGGATGTGGTTGGATGAAGTATGGCATTACTGTGTACCATGGACATTGCACTGTGGTACTACAACATGTTGCCTATGATTGATAGCTATGCAGGGCAAGGGTCACTATCTACTATATGAGCTGTGACTGCATAGTGCATGCTATGGCACCATTGCCATGCATGTGACTGCCATGTGTGTGCCTTCTGTCATGATTCCACCAGCACATGTGGTGCAGGTGTTGCCACATGCGTGACTGCAAGGGGGTGTGGGGTACACTGCAAATGCGGCAGTGCACTGCACTTACACATGTGGTGCCACAGTGCTATGGGGAGGCATTATCTAAGCAGTGCAGATGGTCTACATGGAGCATCATGGAAAGGGTATGTGAATGGAACTGTTGACTTCACTTGAGGCATTGACACCCTGTATGGTACATATGTACAACCATACCTGTATGGACTACCCATATGCTGAGGACAGTGTAACACTCGTCATTACTTACATATGTTGTGATAGCCATATTGTGCTACAGGTGATCATGTTAATGGTCAGTTATTGGTCCAATGGAGACATGGCCCACTGTGTGGCAGCCCATGCAGCTGTGCACACATACAGGGTGAATAGCATACCATTAACGTAACACCTGGACATGATTGCTTGTGTCATTACTGTACCATACTGTTACAGAGTGCAATATGTGACAGTGACCACTATCTCTCCACAGGTGCCAGTGAGCCTGCGGACAGAGGGACCACTGCAAGGGGACCAAGGTGGAGGAGCCTTGTGAGGCCCATGGAACGGCTGAAGAAGGAAGACACCCATGCATATGCCCAAAGGAGGGTGCAGGCAGTGGCACAGGCAGCTGTGGCACATGTGGCTGAGGAACAGGAGGGGAGGGTGGTGGAATATGGGACTGGCACACAGTATGGTGATGCGCGGAGGTCAACAGTGAACCAGTGCCAACAGGTGATGACCAGCTAATAAAGCCAGGCAATATCAACCCCAATTTGAATGCAGGCATGATGGCCCTGGACATAGCTGATGATGACCAATCAATCTATCAACAGGTATCTGACATTGGGGATGGTGTCGCACTGGGACAGCAGACCATATCGGATGATAATGATGCCAGTGTTCAGCATCCACCACCCACGGGCACAGTGACCCTGGAGGTACATGTCACTGCATTGCCTGAGGTGTGCCAACACATGACCAGCGTGCATCAGTTGCAGGGACTGTGTATGTAGTGCTGGCAGCAGGCATGGTCAGGTAGGTGCTCTCAGGGACATTGCTGTAACCAGCAGGCAGAGTGTGTGTTGTCTGCAGAACAACTGGGGAGTACATAGGACCGATGCTGCTGCACATGGACATGTTGTGTGCCGATATTGTTGCACTGTTGACTTCCTGGATGCACAAGGGGACATTGAGCTACAGTGGCACACAGACATGACTGTTGCACTGCCTTTGTCCAGGTGTCTGTGTACATCGCAACCATCCACATGGCTGTGTGGGACACATGTTACCCTTCTGCAGCTATCTGTGCCATTACCATGTTGTACTAATTCTTATGTGCATGTTTGTTGTGTTGTTGTTGATGATTGCTGTGCATATTAACATGTTATCTTCTTTAATGTGTACAATGTCCATTCTGCACAGGGTGTGATATGCCTTATTCATGATTGACATTTCCACAGTCCTTGGTCATTACTGTTCCTGTTGGGCAAATTAGGGGATTGGTTTAATGCACACACATATTATAGTTGTTGAATGATCATTCATGGTATTGTAGTTGCATGTTCACCTCGCATATCAATGTTTGCTGTTCTGCTGTTGTTTCAGTAAAGCATTTACTGTTCAGTTACAGGTGTAGTACTTTCCACTCCTATTGCTGTCTCTAGGTTGCACTGCTGCATTCCTGTGCATGTTGCACAACACAGGGTGTAATCACAGATGTGTGACCATTCTGTGTCCCTATGTGTTGCGCATGTCTAAAGTTGCATTGTGTGCTGTGCAGCACCTGCCAGCTCAGCTGTAAACAATGCATGTGTATGTGACCGGAAATTATGCTGTTGCACATTTAATGATGGGCCTAGTACGACAGAGTGTGAAGATGTATTGCAGTGTGTGTCCCTTACCCACACATGTGGGCCTGTCCTTACCTGGGGCCTGAGTGTGTGTGTGTGTATGTGTGTGTGTGTGTGTTTGGCATGGGGACCCTTGTGCAATTCCACATGTCATGCCATGTGTTGTAGTTTTTTACACATCCCCTTGTGTGGTGTGTTCTGAGCCATGGGCAGCTGCTTTGGGACACACGTGTCCATCACACTACTGCACATGCCCTGTTGTGCAGTATGCATGTGTTTGCAGTATCTACAGTATTCCTATCCATTACACTGTACATTCTTTAGGTTCACAGCAGTCCCACTGGTCAGTCATGGGTTCTTTACTGGATATGTGTTGCAGTGCTTACTAATGTACCTGTGACACGTTCTGCCCACTGTGTTCACATGCTGTGTGACACCCATGTAAGGGTGGTGCAGTTTCTTTATTGCTGCATGCCCTACTATTGAAGGGTGGGGGGGGGCATGGGCATTGTCGTACTGGAATTGATGAGTCCAGCATACCAGTGCTATCCTGTTGCATGCATGCTGCTGTTTCTATTGCTCTGTATGTTGTCTGTTGTCAACTGGTGTTGCCCACACTCCATGGGCACCTTCATATATACAGTGCTAGCATGGGGTATGTGTTGCTCCAGACAGCTACACCTCTGCATAAACCCCTCTGTGGCAGGGCATGCTGCCTCTGTGTGTTGCTTGGTATGCCCTGTGACTGGTTGGCACATTGTGTGGGTTCTACATGTCATGCACGGCTACACAGTGACACGTCAACATTCAGGGTTCCAGTATCATGTCAGGTGTGCACACCCACACACACACACACCATTGCATGGTCATGTGGACAGCCATGTGCCACTGCTCTTTCTACATTCAGTGTTGTGGCTGTTACTGTGCTGGTGTTTTGCAGCACACCTACATGGGGTGTGTATCGGGTTGTGGTTGTATTATTACAGCCTGGTGGCTATGAGAAGTGGCTGAATATCACATTGGCATGCCTCCTCTGTCCAGCAACTGTCTGCTGCACATGTCTTTGCACTTACTGTGGTCTTGGTGGGTGCAGCTCCTCCTCTGCTTCTTCCTCATCCTTCACTGGCTCCATCACAGGTTCAGGCATTGTGGTGCGGTGTGCTTTGCTATGTTGTGCAGCACAGCATGCAACAACTATCTTGCATGCCATTTGCGGGTTGTACTGCAGTGCCCAACGAAGCTGTCTAGGCATTGGAAATGCATCTTCAGTTGCCCAGACGTATGTTCAGTGACACTACTGGTTGATGTATGTGCCTCATTGTAATGTGTGGGGCCACTACTGGTTGTCATATTGGTGTCATCAATCACGGCAGCTGGGGAAATGCACAGTCACCTGCAGGGAAAAGTATAGCATGTTAAATGGGTAGGGTGCCTCTACAGTTTGGAGCTGGCATGGCAGGCCATGTCTCAGGTATGGTTTGTCCGGGGTATTGACATGGCTATGTGGGTGGGCCACCACTGACTGCTACATTTCCATGCCATGCAGGATCACACGATAATCCATAGTACACAGTGTCTCACCCTACCTTCACATGTACGCTCCAGTGTGTACATGTGTTAGTGTGTCCACATCTACCGCCATATTTTATCACTGTATCTGGGTGTGCATACCACTGTTCTCTGATGGCTGGTGTTACACACTCCTATTGCCATACCATCACTGTGTGGACAGATACTATTGTTGTGCTGCTTCAGTGATGTGTATACAGTGTGCCCTCCTTTCCCCCCTCCATATCTGTAGTCCCATAAGTCCATCTGTTGCTCCTTCTGACTGCAGTGCACATGTGTGTGTGGTCCCTGTGTGTGTGTCTCCCTGTGTATCTGCAACTCATGTTTTCCATGATGGTGATCATGGGCCTGTACATTTTGGCTTTCTATATTTCAGTTATCTCAGTGTGTGGAAGGTGTGGGGCTATGGTTTATGACAGTGCTGTGCACCCTTCTTTCCCATGGTACTGGTTGACATACCATCACATGTGTGCTCGGGGAGGTCTACCTGTTGGTATGCATAACTCTTTGTGGGACAACGGTACACCCTGGTGCATCATTACTGTAATCAGCTGTGTGGATTGACAGCCTTCCATATGAATCATACATCACTGATGATGGAATGGCAATTTGTGTTCATTTCTTGCTATGCCTGTATGCTGGTGTTCATGGGCTCATGTCGCTGGCCCACTCCATGTGCCATTGTGCATCTGTATGCCTCTATCGGAAGGTGCTTGTCAGTACTTATGCCATTCAGTCCACCACTATTTCCTTCACATGGCATGTGTTTTGTCCCACAATTTCATGTGTACCAATCACCATCCCCATTCCCTTGACTATTCCATGTTATGTTTCCTGCCGTGTGTTATGTATGCCTCTGGTGCTTCTGCTTCCTACCACCTTTGCCATGTTGGGTTGTGAACCCTATCCAGTGCAGCATGCCTTTGCATGTGACCTGGGTCACACTGTACCCTGCATCCCGTATCTGCCTGGTGTGTCACATGCCACACATGCATCAGCCCTGCTTGCCTGTGGTGTGTGTTGTATGCATGACTTACCTATTAGCCAACTGTCCTGCAGCATGTTGTTCTCCAATGCCTGGGCAAGTCCACAGTTCCTGTAGATGTGTGCATCATGGCAAGATCCCGGGTACTTGGATACTAGATCCAGGATGCAGCTCTGGTTGTCACACACTACCTCTACATTGATGGAATGGAGGCCTTTACGATTCATGTTCACCTATGATTCTTCAGTGGGTGCTCTGATGGCAATATGGGTGCAGTCTATGGCACCTAGCAACCATGGGAATCTGGCAATGGTGTTAAAGCCCTGTTTGACAGCTTGTTGGTGGTGTCCAGCATCTGGGTTGTGGATGTATTGCCCTGAATGGCTCACTAGTGCATTTACTACAGCTTCAGGCAGCAGCTCACAGAGAGCTAGGATATGCCAACAGTATCACCACTGGGTGACTGGAAGCCACCACTGGCCAGTACCCTGAGTGCAGTGCAGATCTTGACCTCACTGGGTATTGCTCTACCTCTGCATGTCTTTGTCTGCATCTCCTCACACAGCTCCTGGCACAGCTCTGTCATGGCCACCTTGCCCAGCTGGTATCTGTCAATACACTGCTCCTCCATCAGGTCTACATATGACGTGTGCCTATGGTACACCCACTGTGCTACTCAGTGTACATGTCTTTGGCCTCTTCCATGAGGTACTTCTCCCTACCCATGGGCCGCTATGCAGTGCTGCAGTGGCGCCTACATCAGCGGGCTCGTATTTCACTCACCATGGCCATCATTATCACATGTCCAGACATGTCTGTCTGTTTGTCTTGACAATTGCTGTTGTGGTGTTGCCTCGACAGAGATGCCACACAGACTGCCTTCTACTTGCACCATTTATGTGCTCTAGTCTAGTATTGGTGGTGGAACTGGGGGGTGAGGATGTCAAGTCCATAGGTGGGAAAACCCTCAGGCTTATTTCTGGGAGGAACCCTGCTTATGGCATCTGGTCAGGTACGTAACCTTGGTGTTATATTTGGCTAGGGCTTGACCCTGAGGACGCAGGTGTCAGCCATAGTCAAATCATCCTCTTTCACCTAAGGAATATAGTACGGTGAAACACTTGATTCCATCAGAGGATCTTCCTACCCTGGTCCATGCCTTTGTTGCCAGTCGCCTTGATTACTGCAATGCCCTTTATCTAGGGCTGCCGGGGTGGATATTTGCCACTTACAGCTGGTGCAAAATGCGGCAGCTAGGTTGTTGACTGGAAGCCTGAGGTCCAACCATATAACACCTGTGCTTCATGAGTTGCACTGGCTGCCTGTACAGTGGTGGATCACTTTCAAGGTCATGTTAATGACCTATAAAGCCCTACATGGTTTGGGACCTCGCTACCTGAAAGAACTCCTGACTTCTTACTGTCCCTCCCACTCCCTCCGATCCTCTGGCGAGGGATTGCTAGAGATTCCAAGGGTAACCTTAAAAACATCTGGCGGAAGAACATTTGCCTTTATGGCTCCTACCCTGTGGAATTCTCTACCTTGTGAGATACGAAATAGCCTGACTGTGGAGAGCTTTAAAAAGCTCTAAAGACCTTCCTTTTTAATCAAGCATTTTTAGTGACATAAATTATGTTAAATTTTGATTTGAATATAATGTTATTTATTATTGTGGTTTTAATATTGTGTGTAGGATTTTGTAAAGGCACCCTGAGCTTGGGAAGGGCATGTTATAGAAATAAACATTTACTTACTTACTTAATTACTAGTGACCCTTAGACAAGCTTTTCCTGGTCTTGCAGGCATGTGATTTTTGCAGCACCGTCCCGCTTTGTGAATAGGGATTTGGAGTTGAAGCATGTCCTGTTTGGTGCAACGCACCTTGCACCAGGTCACGTGGCCTGTGACAGTGTTGCTGTGGTGCATGGCGCTTTGACGCATGCTTGTTGTGTTTGGCACACTGTGCATTTGTGAACTGCTCCATTGCCCACTCAGAAGCGCATGCTATTCCTTGTGACATTATTCCAGGTGCATGCTACTTGCGCCAGTGCTGTTGTTTTGTGAATTGGGCCCAGTGTCTTTAACCACCATCCTCTGTTGCCTATCCATTAACCAAGTCTCCACCCAATTTACTCATTTGGATCCCACCCCTAGGCTGCTCAATGTCTTTATCAGTCTCTTATGCGGCCTGTGAAGACCTTGCTAAAGTCAGCTGGAACAGTGGGTGAAAGACAAGGGAGAGAGAGAGAGAGAGTGGCTCAGCCATGGAACAGCCTACTGGCTGAGGTGGTTGGCCCCAAAACATAAATGGATTTAATCATAGCTGGGACAGAGTAAAGGGCCTAATGGTTACTCGGGGGACAGCAGTAAGGCAGGGAGTGGCGGGGGAGAAGGTGAGGGCATTATCCCTGTCAATACAATAGGCCACAGTGTAGGATAGGGTAAAACAAGGCAGACTGGATGGACTGATTGTATTTTCCTGTCGACATTTGTCTGTCTTTCTATGGTTTCAACTAAAAGGGATGCTACTAGGGCACTGTGACACTGTGTCTCATAATACATTGTAATGGACAATGGAGCTCCCCTTAAGGGTATGGGAGCAGCTGTGGCAACCTAGAGCTCAGCAACATCTTGTCAGGGTAAATCCAGACTGTGCTACTTAATAAGGAAAAAGGGGCTGTGGTCAGCAAACCCTGATACCAGATAAGGATGACAGCCTCTCTGCAGTGAGAAAAGACACAACAAGCATGACGATGAACGATATACATTGAGAAAGTAGACTAGTTTCTGACATATACTTTCTGGTGGCAATATTTATGTAATAGATTACTTGGCGCATTTACATAGGAATGGCAGTCTCTGTTTCCTTTTTTCCTATTGCATTCTGCTATAAGACACTTCTCTGACCATATCAACTATTAGCCCATAACAGAGCATTAGTATCCAGGGATCAAACTCCCTTCTGTTTGTGCTAGATCAGATATCGAAAGCCTATCACTATAGCACTGTGATCGGAATAGAAAAGTTAAAACCCTTCATAAAGTCTTCATTATTAGGCACTTGGCTATGAGCTGCATAAATTGTTTACATCTTCTTAGTATTCCATTTAGGTTGAACTGTGCATGCAAGTTTAGTTTCTTTGATTTGTGTACTCTTTTTGACCTTGCTAACTGATTAGCACCTTTCTGCCATGTTGAGACAGCTAACCAGATAAAGAATGCGACAGAAAGATTGATGTCTGGTCTGCAGGTCTGCGGGTTAAGGATAAGTTGTCAATCATGCTAAAAACTAAGTGCTCCAGTAAAAATAATTATTCTTTTTTAATTTTTACTGGACTGATGGTGTGTTCATTGTGACCTTCCTGTGTTCTTAGAGGACAACAAAGGGTCCTAGAAGCAAATTTACTTATTTGTTTTTCTGGTCATATCCCACGGTTGAGATCAATATTTGGACTGAGTCTTCTAATTAAGTCAAATTCATCATTGAATTAAAGAAGTGGTTTTCTTTGTTTCCAGTTTCAAGACTGTGGAGAGTGGCATGTTTTCTCTGATCTCATTCTGTCTTCAGAATACAGAAGTGAGGAAAGAACCCTTGCTTGATGGATGCCAGCTCTTTATGGGCAGGAAGAAAAAGCAAAGCAACACACACAAGTAAACGTTAAAAGATAAGAAAATTAGTCATCCCTCGGAGACCATGGCACTCTAGTTAAAACTTTCAATTTCATTGGATCATTATGGTAAAAAAATGAATCGGTAAGGAATATTGCACAAATGCCTGGAAGTTTTCCCAAAAGTGCATTATTGCTTAATCGATCAGTCTGTGGGGCATGTAGGCTAACAACTAATACCTCGTAGATTACAGACTGCATACTAAATTGGTTGAGCTGGAATACTGAGTGCATCCTACAGGTAAACAATGACTGCAAGGTCTATGAAGAACTGAAATTTTGAAGATTTTCACAGGAGGGTGAATCTCATTATATCTTTATTCTGGTATGATAGATTAGATGCTCATTGTACGCCACGTAATTTTGTTTTAATGAAAAAGCTTTACTTTTTTTTTTTTCACAGGTATTTCAATCTAGAGCAGGTATATTGATAGTTTATTTTTAACAATGTCATGAGAATCATATTGTTTTATTGATTTTTCTGAGTTCATAATCACAAATGTGATGTTATAATACTGACAGCAGATTAGAACAAGAGTAATGTGCCTCTGTGGGTTTCCTGTGAATGTGGTGTGCATAACAAATCTGAAGGATTTCTGGTTGCCATTTTAAAACAGCATTGTTAAATACAAATGCTATATTATGCTATTCTGATTTTTCAGCAAGACACAAAACCTGGACATGAGATTGCTGACTTTTATTTAAAATGGCTACTTCACACTAATAACTGTAAGCACATGAGCTGCACATGTTTCAAAGCAACATGGAATAATACAGTTGGGAATTATGTGTCACAGCACAAGGGTACTTAACAGCAATAACCTTTAAGTACTGTATTATGTATCTAGTTAGCAAAACCAATTGAAACTAGAAACTCTATTATATTGGTGATATGGCCAAGAGGCAACCTTGCAAGTTACTTTCAATGCTTAATGGTAATGACATCTGCTACAAATAATGTAACAGCCGAAAGAAAATGGAATACCATTCCATTTTAGGTTAGTACTGTTCATTTTTATTGCTGCATGGCCAGAATATATTGCCATGCAATTCAAATACATAAACATAAAAAAAAAACTTCAAATACTGTATATTAAATGAAGATTAGCATAAACTACAGTATAATATAGTGCACATCTTAACAATCTCACTCAGCATTTGAACTCATTTTACACTAAATTACCATTTTAAGTCACTAGGAAATATATAAAATAGCACTTACCATTTACTGTATATTTGTAAAAGCATTATCTGTCAGAATGTTGCAACCATTGTGCACTCTAAATGTCATTATGTATTCAAGAACATTCTTTCCATAAACAACTGTACTTGATCTCCAGAGATCAGGCACTATGTGTCCTTCCTCCATAAAAGGGGGTTGGTCAGGGTTTATAACAATGTCTCTGGTGGAACCCTAGGTTACAGAGGTGGACGGGGCACCTTTAGACATATTAAACAGTACTTAAACAAATACATTCTGCACATCAATGTTCCTGTCAAGCAGTAGGGATTGATTAATCTTAGCATAAGCTCCCTAGCTACTGTCAGGCATGGAGCAGACCAGCAAAGCCTCTGTGAGCATTCAGTATTCTACAGGACCACAGATGGGGACCTCAGTTAATGCATAACCTCTTCATTCTTGGTTTAGCTGCTCCCTTCTGAGAAACAGTACAGTTTTAAATAAGGAGTAAAATAATCTTTTTGTTGTGCAGTGGATTCTAACAGCAATTTCAGTCAATTCATAGCTTTAAAAGTACCAATACATTGCAACATAAGCAGCACCAATCTACTTGGGGAATTGCAAATAAAGTTTAAACTACCTCCTGGGTGAACACCCCCAGTACGTCAAGGATGTCTGGGGTTGTGCTCGTGTGGATATTGAATTTTCAGGGTTGAGTGACACCTTTGTCAAAGGTTTATTTAAGAAACTGATGATATCTGCACAAAGACTGCATGCAGCCACTCTGGTGAGACTGCTTCTCTTCTAAGCTGGAATAATTTTTCATGGGCATTACTTGTATCATATCTTGGGGTACTGTATGTTTGGCCGTTCAGTTCAATTCAACATCATTTATATAGAACAAGTCTCATTGCTACTGATTGTGCTTTACATCATCTGAAAAACATTTAAAATATAATACATAAACAAACTTCATATAAAATCCCTTAAACACAATAAATATTAAACATAGTCTGGGAAAGCTTGTCTGAATAAACAGGTTTTAAGCTCCCATTTAAACTGATCCACAGTCAGACTTTATCTGATATGGTATACATCCCTGACAGTGACATTTCAACCACGGGTACCCTACAGCGACTACAGTACCACGTCACTGTAGGGAACCCACTGGAACCCGCACTGTCTGTCAGGGGTCCTGCACCACCCCAACCAGCTCTGACTTGGGTTGAGAATTCTAAGTGGGGGTGCCCCCTGTGTGGGGGGTTCAGGGGTGAAGCCCCAGAAGAAACACTTGTTGTTCTCAAAACGCAGCTCACTGCAAATGCAGTCAACCTGCTGATTTCACTGTCAGGTTGTTCGACAAAATTGTGTTGATGACCCATCGAGATCCCTCTGATATAATGATGTAAAGAGCTCCAGAGGGTCAGGGCAGCATAAACAAAAGGGCACACACCAGATGTCTATTACTGGACCCTCGGAATCTTCATCAATCCCTTGTCAGTGGAGAGGAGTGGTGAGATGGTAGTAGGGATGTAGGAGGTCATACAGGTAGCCAGGCCCCTGCCCATGTAGGGCTTTGTAGGTCAGCAAACTGACCTTGAAGGAGATCCACCACCTAACCGACAGCCAGTGCAGATAGCAGAGCACAGGTGTAATATGACAAGACCTGGACAGGCCAGTCAACAACCTGGCTGCTGCATTCTGCACTAGCTGCAGGTAGCAGAGGTCTACCCCCGACAGCTCTAGGTATAGGGCATTGCAGTAATCAAGGTGAGAGGCCACAAATGCATGGACCAGTGTTGGCAGATCACCAGGGGAGATCAGTGTTTAATCCTGGCAATGTTCCTCAGATGGTAAAATGAGATTTGGACTATGGCCGACACCTGCCATTTAAGCCAGTCCACTGTCCACAACAATGCCAAGATTTTTATTCAATCTGAAGAGAAATGGAAGACTCTGAGCCGTAGCCCAGAGACCTGACCAGGTTGCCCCCTCAAACCCTGGTGACCAGGTTCCAGCACCAGTGCCTCTGTCATGTCTGGATTCAATTTCAACCAGTTGGCCCTCATCCAGTCTTAAATGTCAGCAAGGCAGCTGTTAAACACCAAAACTGGTTCCTGGTATTCAGGCACAGAAGACAGGTATGGCTGAGTATCTTTGGCACAACAGTAAAAACTCAGCCCATACCATCTTATAATGTCCCCTAGCAGTAGCATGTACACCGAGCACAACATGGGGACAGGATCAAGCCTTGCGGTACCCCACATGGTAGGGGCAGGGGTGCTTCAATGGAAACATCACTACAATGGAAACACCTACTGCAGTCCTAAGATGTCTGTTACTGCTTGTTCTGAGTACCACAAAAAATAAATGCAACACAACCCTCTCCCCACTTCAGGCCTTTCCTACACAAAATCAATGCAATACAACCCCACTTCATACCTTTCCTACAAAGTCCCTTTAGAGAGGAGAGCGGGAGCTTTGATTTTCATGTACAGCAGACCTTAGGGCATCAATTTCTTCTTTAATACCAAAATATTCTCGAGAATTCCAACATGAGGCTTACATGGCATTTGAGTGAATTTTAATAAGTCTAAGCTAATATGGTAGCAGTTGGATCAATAAGGCAGGATTCTTCTTTAAGTATTATTTGCCAAATATTAGGAAATAAGGAGTATTAGATACAGAGTTATTGCTGGCACACACCCTTATTTGGGGATTTGTTGATTCCTGTATATTAACTTGCACATGAATATCTTGTGTTTTCTTCACTAGCTTTTTAACCCTAGAATGGTTGTTCTCAATTTACTAACTACCATTTCTAGTCCTCTAGTTCTGCTGTCTGAGATTGTCTCATTAAGTTGCAAGCTATTTTTATATTTGATTGTGTTTTAGTACTGATCTGGTCCAACATCCCATCATGGCGATGTATGATTCTTCAGAGAACACTGGATCACTTTCATCTTAGCAGATATCTGGGTGTTGCATAGCCTTCAAGAGCATTTGCTTATACCCAGTTTGTTTTAGAACTGTAGTTTGATGCTTTTGAAGAATAAATGCTAGAAAATTGAGGATTTACAGATATGAAATACTTTTCTCTATTAGTGCTTAAATAGAAACACACTAAGTTCCATTAGTTAATAATTTAACACCATTTCAAGTTCAGAATACTTAAAATAGTCTAAGTGTGTTTTCTCTGATGTATCTTCACAGTGAGCAATGCTCCACTTATCTGAAAGTTTAGTAGAAAGGGTCTAGTTTTTAACTTCATTAATTTTTAATTATTTTAAGACAGTACTTACCTTTCTACAACAATAAAATAACCTTTGATGGCCGGCATGGTGGTGCAGAGGGCTCAGGTTCTATGACTCACCTCGTGTTATGCCGATGATCCAGGTACGGGAATGATCTCGGGTCACCAGGGGGCCCGCATGGGGGGGAGGAAGGAGCAGGATTGAGCAGCCTAACAGCAGCTCTCCTCTCTGGGGGAGGCCATTGCCCACCCCCATAGTTCTGCTGCCACTAGGTGAAGGTCCGTTGGCAGCGTAGTTGGGAGGGGGCAGTAAGCAGAGGAAGAGTGCCCTGAAATGCAGCATGCTCGTGCCTCCACATGCATGCGTGCACATCCGAGGAGTGGTGGGGAGAAAAGCGGTAAAAAATCGGGGCCCTAAAAAAAAAAAAAAAATACAGAAAAAAAAAATAACCTCTGATAGTCAATTCCAGTCTGAGAAAATTTAAACAATGTTTTCAAAAGCAGATTTATTTGTAGATGGCAATGGAAAATATCAAGTATTTGATTTAAGTTTCACATCCCCCACCCTCATTTCCACTAATCTTCCCCTTCTTCTTATTTAGACAATGCTTATTGGGCTGCTATAACCTCAGCTTCCCATCCCTCCCTAGCTGTCTCACTATCCCTCCTATCACTCTCCACCTCCCTATCTTAAACAATGCATGCATGCAGTGGCTGTACCTGCCCCATTTGCTTTTCCATCCCTCACTCCCTCCTTCCAGCTACCTCTGCCCTTACTTCTCCGCTTCTCCTCCTGGTCTATGTCTTCTTGGGCAGCTACAATTCACCACTTCTTGCACTTATCAACACTCTTTGGTGTCTACCTAGAAATGGAACTGCTATGAAGCTTTTGCCAAAATCCTGCACTTATTGTACTGGACTGTGTACCTGTACTTCTGGTATCTGTAACATTTTTGTATATCCTTTTTACCTTGTAATGTGTATTGACATCTTTGTTTTGAACTTTGTAATGTGTATTGTCTTCTTGACTTGGAACCTTGGTAACTGAGCTTCATGGCGCAAAGATTGTAATCTAAAACTGAAATAAATAAATCAATAAATCATAGAAATCATAGAATCATAGAAACCTGCTTGCAGAAAAGGACCCTACAGCCCATCAAGTTGAATAAATAAATTATTTCCCCTTAGAGGTTTAATAACAGAAATCACAGACTGCAATAGCGAAAAGCAGCTTATTATTGTAGGATTGTCGAGCTCCCAATCAGCTGAATGAGTCAAAGCAAAAGGAAACAATAACAACAATACATAATTTTGGCTAACCCAGTGAATCTAGTTGCTGTTAGTCCTTAAAAGTGCCTTTTATTTTCAGTAAATTTCAGGCCAGTTGATAACGTTAATACAATTTAGAGTGCTAATTAAGTTTAATTAACAAATGCAGAAGAGGAAGTATCAATCCAATCTAACATGGAGTAATTGTATCCCTTTTATTTAAATAGCATTTGTTTCTAACAGTATATTTAAAATTTAGTGTAAAATTCACTTACTTGTATGTAGCTTCTTACTGTTGTATAAAAAAGGGTAAGGGTTTATGGAGCATTCTGGAGCATAAAGTTATCAATGTTGTCTTTCTCAAAGGCCACTTTGCTGTGGTCTCATACTATAGGTGCTGGAACCAATGAGTGTGGGAGGTAGCAGACCCCCCCAACACACTTTTTCTGTTCAGTCTTCAAAGTGCTCTCTTTAGTGCATGCAAAATAAAGAGAAAATAAATAATGCTTTCCTTTGCAATTTGTGTGTCACTCAGTCTCCATTAGAAATGAAAGCTCCCTAAAGGCCAGCACTGGGACCGTAGTCTATGGTAAAGCTCACCGCTATATCAGGGAAACTGCTGGAGTTGCCTTGATGTGATGCAAGGCATGACCATTTGCTTTCTTTTGTACTCATGGAATCAGAAACTCCTGAAATGACTGTATGATTTGCTTTTCTGGGTGAGTATGGTACAATATTTATTGTGTTTTGCATTAGAATACGTGATAATTTATGTGTATATAAACAGTGGTTTGCACAAACTGCCTTTTTTGCCATGTTCTTTTGAATTTCAGCCCCCCCACATTGCTCTAATAATTTTTGGTGTGACTATGTTCCTTCCACTGCTTATAGCAGAACATTTATCAATGAATGTACTGGAGGAGGAACTAAGAAACTAGAATGACTGTATTTCTTCCAGTATTTTGATTAGTGTCATTCTCTTATGCCTCAGGAGGGTGAGAGCCTCTATGTTCCAGAATCTAGCCCAGGCTGCAGAGGTGAGAGCTCTGATAGTGTTTTGCATATCATATTACATTTTGGAACTGATCCGTGAACTTTTGATTGGAACTCTTGTCCCAGCAAAGGATTTCAAGTATAGACATGGACTGGAACAGCTGCAATATTTTCTGGAACTGGTGCTGGACTGGAAAATATTCTTATTTTTTGGGGGGTGCTATTTTATCATATTTGTTATCATTTGTGGGTGTGAGTGTGATTGTGGGATTATGTGAGTGAGTGAGTGAGTGAGTGAGTGAGTGTGAGTGTGTATGCGTGTGTGGGTGATTTAAGTTGGGTTTAAATTGTTTGTTGGTGGAGGAGGTCTAAAGAGTGGTTATTGATAGTGAACTGCATGGTGACTAGATTGGGAAATATTGGTTGGGTATTGGTATGTTTTGTGGGATTTTTAGATCCTTTTTGGGGTTATTATGTGTTTGGGACAGGGACCTAGAAGGTGTAGCTAATTGGCTGCCCACCTCCGAGGCCTCCATCCCTTCGTGCTTCCATCACTTCCTGAAGATGTTTATAGGTGGTGCAGGGCATTGGGGATAGCTCAGAGGAGGGGTCCGGGGGGGCGAGTCCGAGTGTCTGCCGGGGTGTCTGGAATTTGGGTGAGAGGCCAAGAGGCACCCTGAAGCAAAATTGGACCTGAAGAAGGGTCCTCCGTGTTTAGTTCCCATACCAAGGGCTCCACCATTAGCAGGGAGCAGATAGCTGACCCAGCAGTACTCTCTCATCCTACTGGCTGTGTAATACAATGCCAGATCGATGAGGAACAAGACGCCATAATGGCGGACTTGATGTCCTCAGTAGACCTGGCATGCATTATGGAAACCTGGCTGGATGAAAATGCTGCCCCTGTTTTGGAGGCAGGGGTGCCGGCCAGGTATTCTGTGATACACAGCCTGGAGTAAGGATCGCAGTGGTGGTTGTGGGTGCTATTTGTTTTAAGTTCAACTTGAACCTCACTGTGCTACCTGTTGGTCCTATGGGGTCTTTGAGTGTGCTGCCATGCGAGGGTCCAGGTGTAGGCTTCCAAGTTCTCCTGCTCTATCACCTTCCGGAAAGGGATGGTGATTTTTGCAGGAGATCGGAGAGCTTGTCACCAGCCTGGCATTGGAGGCCCCAGATGGTTGATTCTGGGGACTTCAACAGCAGGGTTGATGGCAGGCTCAGTATTTGGTGACGATCTCCTAAGGAGTATGGAGGCTCTGGGCCTGACACAAAATGTGATGTCAGCAACCCACACCCGGCCAAAAGCTTGACCTTGTGTTTTCATTGGGCCTTGAGGTTACTGACCTCAGTGTAGATCTGGTAGTTTGGCTGGATCATAACACTATGAGGTTCATGTTTGGAGCCCCCTCTCCCAAATGATCCTGCCTCTGTGAAGATGGTCCGGTGCCACCCTTTATGAGGGGCATCCTCAGTAGGACTACAGGTGGTGCTGGACCTCTTGAATGTGGGAGCTGCATGTGAAATTGGGACAGAGGAGGGAGTGGCTGCCTAAAATGGGGCTGTCACTGCTGCCTTTAATTCAATCACACCTGTTAATGTCTGACCCCTGCCCACTCGTGGGAGACTTCCTTGGCATGATGGGGAACTCTGGGAGTTAAAGACTAGGGTTCGGAGGGTAGAGAGTAGCTGGAGTAGATCCGGTCTGATGGAGGACAAACTGGCTGTGAAGTCACATTATGCTGACTATCAGAGGGCAATCTCCTGAAAGAAGACAGATGTTTTGTCTAGGGAGATTGCTGCAGTGAGGAACAGACCTGCTGGCTCTTCGCATGGTGGACAGGTTATTACATTCTGCCTATCTCTGTGTTGGTGGGGCAGGTTCAAGCACTAGATATGAAGAGTTTGCTCTGTTCTTCACTGACAAGATGCCCTCTATTAGGGCTGAGGTCTCCTCTGTCATCACTCATAGGGGGTGTGTAGTCCATTCTGAGCCATGCCAATTTTAAATGCTGAGTCCATGTTGGAATGCAGTGAGTGCTAACGTTAATCAGCATCATTTACACCTAGCTGCATACCAGGGAAGGTGTTAATTGCCAGAGCCAAAGTGAGACAGCTAAGTCAGTCAGTTTCACTGACAGTTGGCAGTGAACTACCACACAAGCTGCAACAGAAAATGTTCTTTTAACTGGGCTGAAAGTGATTATAAACAGGTTTTATGCCCATAGGAATACATTATTAAAAATCGGGACATAAGAGTCATGTTCTTATAACCGGGATGTTCTATTAACCGATGTTCTTATAAGTGGGCTCCACTGTATTATGTTTTAACATGTTTTTTTTTTTTTGTACAGAGCTCCGAGTCCCTGGAAAGGAATGCTTTATAAATAAAGTATCTATCTATCTATCTATCTATCTATCTATCTATCTATCTATCTATCTATCTATCTATCTATCTATCTATCTATCTTATCCCCTGTTGCACTCACACATTCCCTACCTCACTTGCTGCTGCATGAATGTGATCAACAGACTCAGGAGGATGCAACGTGGCTGTGTAATATAAGGTCATGTGATTGGCTGGTGCAAAATTTGAATGGGACAATCTCTAGTTCGAGAACAGGAATAATTTAACATTCATTTAACATCTTTTAAGAGTAATAGGCTTAAAATAGAATAAAAGAACTGCTTCAGCTTTTAAGTGTGACAAAAGTAACATCTATTTATTTAAAATCTTGGTAACCAGGTAAGGCATGCTGAGCTGGAACTCATTTCCAGGGGTGACCCTGGGGGAAGGTGAGGAAAATAAGGTAAACAGGTTGTTTACAATATAAATATTTATTTATTTATTCATTGAATTTTGTTGACCTGTAACCCACTGGGCCTAGAAGTGCCTTTTCAGGGGCGACGTGGGGGGGGGGGTTGGATACAGATGGTAAGCAACTGAAATTGAACCAGATTAAGCTGTTGGTGGTATTTTTATAGTGAATGGGAGAAATTTGGCCAGAACACTGGAGAAATACCATCACTCATTGGGAGAGGGTGCTGTGACTGCTGTTGAGATGACCAATCTCTCTGGATAATGCTCGAGGATGGACGTGTGTGGGATCGAGGAGCAGGTCTCCTCCCCGGTCTCAGAACCCTTACAGGCCCAGATATATTTAGGGCACTCTACAGAGGATGTGGACATGTCTTTGTTTGAGCAAGTACTCATGAAGCAAGATGAAAGAGATGTGGCAAAAGCAGGTGATAGGATTCATAATGCAGGAGAAATCTGAGTGCTGTTGCAGGACGAAGAACGCCGGTTTCTACTCCACAGGCAGGAACTGGAAATGGAGCTACATGTTCAGGGACAGCCTGCAGAGATGGACCAAGAGGATAAGATGATGAATGTTGTGGGATGCAGTGAAGTACTTGGAGGAGCGCAACGACAGAGCGTACCTTTTAGAACTACAAGAAAGTTACCGGACTCCCTCAATGGCTCTCCGAGGATGCAGGTACAGTCAGTACTGGGTGCAAATAAATCGAATGGGAGCGGGGGGGGGAGAGGAGACAGTGCCTGTTGATGCCAGTGTTTCTGCAGAACTACCTAGCATGGTTAAACAGGGCCAGGATGCCAGTACTGGTTGGACAGCTGTTGATGGAACAGCAGCAGAGCAGCGAGGTGTACCTATACGTTTTATGATAGAAGTATCGACAGGGGGGTTAAATAAAAAGACACCAACTAAAGAAATGCTCATTAGGGGTAAGAAAGGAAAACTGACAAGCCTGTGCTACTCAAGTTGTCTGCTCAGACTGAATCAAGGGACCCACAATTGGGCCCTGCAGTAGCTCCTGCTGACTGGGTCTTTTGATCATTGGAAGCAGCAGGATGGGTAAAAAATATTGATGGGACTGGATAGGATACTAATTTGGCTCCCCTAGCTGGTGACAACACTACCCCTTAATCTCAGGGTGTGAGTACTGGTATGGCTGGTATTACTGAATCTTTTTGTCTCACTCCGGGACAGGTTGTACGGAGCGATGGGTCTGAGGTTTTACCAGATGCGGATGCTGAGTCTTTTATATCTGCTATCTGTGCACTGGAAGGTGATGCTGTGCCTCGTGAGGTACAAGTGCTTTCTGCACCCCCTTCCCCTGTGCTAGTTGAGAAGGAGCTGGTGATGGATACAATGTCACTGCCTCTGCAGAATCCAACACGAATCCCTGGCCCCTGAAAAGCTCACAGAGAAGCTCGCTGTAGCTGCCTATGCTTGGACATCCAATACTAGGAAAAGGTCGTCCCCTGAGGTAGTTCAGACCCCCTCTGAGCCTGTGCCTCGAAGAAATGCAGTATGACTTAACTTTAGAGGGGACTTTAATGATTCATCTAACCGCTTGTTTGTTGGGAGAACATTGCAGAAGGATAGCATGAAAATCTATGCATATGAGATATATGTTCTGATAGATATGCCAGGGGATGCTTTTTATGATATAAGTTTCAAACATCTAGTGGGACTTGAAAGATTTTGGAAGCAGTATTGACTGTTAAAAATACCACACTTTGGAGACCCTTTTTGGCAATTCCTCTTACCAAGCCTATTTATAAGAGGATAATGGTACTCTTTCATAATGAGGGAGTTAATGTTGCTGATATCACGTATTGGATCAAGCAACATTGTGTGGTGAATGGGTTTTCTGAACCTATTCTTGATGAGTAACACTTACGGACGGAGGGGTTGGGGATACACAGTCACCCTGAAGCAAGTGAATGGTGTGATTCAACATTGTCCTAAGAGGTTCTTTGTTTTTTAAGTTGTTTTTTATTTTAATTGGGTTCACCACAACATAACCCAGATAGACCATCTTAGGGTAGCTGGTTCATTCCATTGGGGTGTCAAACAGACGAGGCATACTGATGAGTCCTGTTAGGATGAAACATGTGTCTATGTCTTCTGTTAGCACCCTTTGCAAACTGTGTGAGAGGCCTTTCAGCAACCATGCATTTCTGCTTAAAGTTGAATCAGCATAATATTCTGTGGTGATTTTACTATGCAGCCCATGATGCTTTGCATTGTGGGGGCATGTGTGATTTTATATCTTCCTAATTGCTATTTTTTTTAGGATGGGACAGAGGTGTAATTTTTTATCAAGGTCAGCCTTGGGCTTGCTATAAGTGTAGGGAGCTTGGCCATCTAAGTAATGTCTGTGAAAAGCAGAAATGTGGTCTATGTGGGGAGATATGTCATTTTGGAGCCCATTGTAGGCAACTGCCTAAGTGTAATCTGTGTGACAAACCTGGGCACACATTCAGGAATTGTGTGTGGGCCTCCCACAACAGTATGGACCGGGCTTTTTGTGCTGAGCACGATGTGTATGTGGCTACTGCCCAGAAGGAAAAAATGAGTGCTCATGAACTGAATACACAAAATGGGGCTTCTACATCGAGGCCTCAGAAGGAAGTTTCTTCCAGTACTTTGGCACAGGAAACTTCTGTGGTAGGAGGTAAGGTTGATACGATCGCTCCTTCCCCCTCACCCCGAGGCAATCTATGGAAGTAGCTGTTCTGGATGCTGAAATACCATCACTAGCTTGCAGTGTGACCCCCTCATTGCCAGAGTCGGAGGTACAGGAGGGTGATAGCTCTGATGTTGACAGTATGCCTCCACTGGGTACAGTAGTGGAAGTTCCATTTCAGAGGGTCACTAGATCAAAAACTGCTCATAAATCTGTTCCTAAGATAGATGGGGTTTCTCTCCAGAATAACTATGAGATCTTACTGGGCATGGAAGAGGAGGATGGGGTGAGGTTTCTGATGGCTCTTTGGAAGCCTCTTCCCTTATGGAACATGTCCCTGATGTGGTGGTTGGCGACAAACCTAAGCAAAAAAAAATGAAAGAAATGTAAATGATTGTGACTTTAATGTTTCCTGATATTTTTTTTTCCTGATGCATGAGTACATATCCTTCATTACTGCGAATGTTAATAGCATTAAGTCAGATGAAAAACGTAAGGTAACTTCTGCTAGCTTGCATTTTGTGGGAGGTCAAGTTATTTTTATTCAGCATACTAGGCTACATACTATTATGGAGGTTTCCCAGACTCAGAGGGATTGGAGGTGGGGTCCTTCACTGTGGTCTATTGG
Organism: Neoceratodus forsteri; assembly: GCA_016271365.2. Classification (NCBI taxonomy): domain Eukaryota; kingdom Metazoa; phylum Chordata; order Ceratodontiformes; family Ceratodontidae; genus Neoceratodus; species Neoceratodus forsteri. The sequence continues at coordinate 759,173,349 of CM057452.1, forward strand.
GGAAGATGTTTGTTCTGGTCTGAGGATTTTATTTTCTAACCTACAAGTTACCATTTTGAAAGTGCTTGATGTATTTCCTGGTATAGTCTTGTTGATTGATGTACTTATTTGTAATGTTGCATATAGGCTGATCAATATTTATGTTTCTCAGTTGCTGGCGGAGCAGTCTGCACTTTTTAAAGTGACAGACCCTCTGTTGTTCACCTCAAAGTTAGTCTTATGGGGAGGAGATTTTAATTGTGGCTTAACACCTAGGGATTGGGGATGAAAAACTGGGAAAATTTATAGTGACACATGCATGTTGCAGACCATTTTACAGACATCTTTCTTAAGAGACATTTATGATGTTTTAGGGGTTGTTCCAGATCACACTTTTCATAAGGGATGCCTGCCGACAAGGATAGATTTCTGGTTTGTTTCAGATAGGGTTCGAGGAGTACAGGTTAATGTACAACCTTTGGCAACTTTGGATCATTTGACCTTATGTGCTCATATTATGAGTACACACAATATTGTCATGGAGAGGAATTACTGGAAATGTAACATTATTAAGTAATGTTTCTATTGCACAGATGATTAGGACTTTTTTAGGGGTGTGGAGAGATGTTGCTTTCCTGCATGATAGCCTCATTATGTGGTGGAAGGACACTAAGCAGGATTTAAGAGATTTGTTGAAAACTATGGCAAGGTGTCATGCTAGTACTAAATATATGGGATATCTTGCTTTACGGGCTTGGTATTTAAAACTCCTGACATAGGCATGGACGGTTGGGGGAGATAGGAAGGTACTGCTACAGGCTCTAAAGGATAAAATGTATGAATAGCAATAAGGTACAAGAAGGGGAGTTAGCAAAATGTCAGACATTTATGACACAAGGTAAAAAGACAGGGTTCACCCTTATGAGGTGGAATTACATGGGGTAGAAAACTGGTTCTTTCATCATTAAAAGCACTGGATGGTATTATTAAGTACACCCAGAGTGAGATACAGTATATAATTTATACTCACTTGTGAAACATTTCAGAATGTACCTGTGAACCTCATTCTAGTTTTTGGACACTATTGTGGTCCCAGAGGTGATGACAATGGACATGCAGGTCATGACCGCACAAATTACACAGGGAGGAATTCAACAAGCTATTACTAATTTATCAACGGGTACATCACCTGGCCTAGATGGCATCCCAAATGAATTTTATAAAACTTTTAGTGTAGAACTGATTCCATATCTTCAGAAGGTCTTTCATGCTATACAGGAAGGGGGAAAGCCTGGGAGCTAGTATGAATGATGGGGTTATGATCTTTTTATACAAAAAAGGAGATAAAATGGATATTAAAAATTGGAGACCCCTAAGTTTCTTGACTACTGAATTAAAATTTTGACGAGATATTGACAGCTAGGTTGTAAAAGTGGCCCAAAAGTAATTTTACCACAACAAACCTATGTGGTTCCGGGTGCAGGGTTCAACAAAATAAAAATTTTTCATGAAATAGTGGACCAAGGCTACTGATGGAGTTGGATGGCTATGTTATGTCATTAGACCAGACAGCTGCATTTGATGCAGTGAGGCATGCCTATTTATGGAAAGTACTGAGACATTATGGTATTCCAGAACAATTTGTTGAACTGCTTAAATTAGTGTATGTGCAGGCACAGGAACTGCCTTTAACAAATGGGCACCTAGGGGTCCCACTTAAATTCAATAATGGGGTGAGACAGGGGTGTCCGCTTAGTCCGCTACTGTATGTGTTAGCCATTGACCCACTTTTACGGGCACTTGAATCTTCTAATGAGATTGTGTCTATTAGTGATAAATATGGACACGCGTACCAAGAAGTTTCAGCTTATGCAGATGATTGTACCATTATTGTGAGGGATTTGGCATCTGGTAGTAGTGCCTTAACAATGTTACAGGATTTGCAGGATGTGACAGGTATTAAAATTAATAGTGGTAAAAGTAGGATGTTGGGTTTGGGTAACGCACCTTTCACGGATGATTTCCATCTCTATTACCAGAGATGAAATTAAATTCTTAGGTCTTTATTTTAGAACTAGATATGCTGAGCAACAGAATTGGGATCTGGTTTATGAGGATGCTCATAGGAAAGTTCTGACTTAGAAGTCCTGGAAAATCACCAGGAAGAAAAAGGTCTATTTATTGAAAACGTATGTTTTACCTCTTTTTTTATATGTTTTACATATTTACCCATTGCACTTTGATAGACCGAGGTAGACAGGTCAGTGGGGGATACTGCAAAAGAAGGTAAAGCCATCAAAAAATGGAGAGCAATGAGTACCAATGCCCGTAGTCTGAGTAACAAGCTTCCTGAATTAGTGGCTTTGATGGAGGAGGAACAACTGGATATCATGGCAGTCACAGAAACATGGTACACACAAAACCATGACTGGGACATAAACATACCAGGATACACTATCTACAGGAGGGACAGGGAGGGTAAAGAGGAGGAGGAGTAGCTCTTTACAAAGGGAAGGAATCAAAGCAACAGAACAAAATGGAAAACAGGGAGAAGAAGAAGCACTGTGGGTAAATTTGAGACCGGCAATGGCACCACAATCCTCACAGGGTTGTATACATACCCCTTCTCAGGGGAGGAAATGAGACAAGGAAATGATAGAAAGAATACTTAGAATGGCAGAAAAAGGGGAGATATTGCTGATGGGTGATCTGAATATGCCAGATGTTAACTGGAATGCAGTTGCAGTAGCCACTTCAAAGAGTGCGGTTATTCTAGATGCCCTACAAGGGGCATGCCTTAGACAACTAGGATTGGAGCCCACTCGAGAGGGAGCAATCTTAGACCTGGTTCTCTCAAATGGAGATGAAGAGAGGATCACAGATGTAGAAGTGGGTAGCCATCTGGGAACTAGTGACCATTGAACAGTATGGTTCATAATAAACACAGCAATAGAGTCAAGCCATACAAAGGCAAAAGTACTGGACTTTAGGTGAGCTGACTTTGCCAAAATGGGTGAGTGCCTAAGGAATGCACTCACAAATGGGCAGGAAGGAGGGGTGGAAGAACAATGGGGAATAATAAAAACTGCCATCACAGAGGTAACAAGCCTTTGTGTGAAGCAAATTAACAAAACAAAACGATGTAAGAAACCACTATGCTTCTCAAAGGAAGTGGCAGTGAAGGTTCAAGAGAAAAAGAAAGCATTCAGAAAGTACAAGGAATCACAGAAGGAGCAGGACAGGGAACTGTATCAGTTAAAGCAAAAGGAAGCTGGGAAGGCAGTCAGAACAGCAAAGGCCCAAACCGAGGAAAAGATAACCATCTCAGTTAAGAAGGGGGATAAAACCTTTTATAGGTACATCAGGGAGTGAAGAAAGACCAAGGAGGGCTAATAAAGAGGAGGGAGAGGGCATAGGATGACTGTGAAAAGGCAGAGATAATAAACAAATATTTTTGCTCAGTATTTACTAAAGGAAGTGGGAGGTACCTAAAACAAACAGTAGAAACACTCTGGATACAGAAGTTGATACCAGCCCATTTACAGAAGAAAGGTTCTGAAAGAACTCTTAAAACTGAAGGTGGACAAAGCAATGGGGCCTGATGGGATTCATCCCAGAATTCTAAAAGAACTAAGGTAGAACTAGTGACACCACTGACTACCCTCTTTAACAAATCGTGGGAGGATGGGGTGGTACCTAAGGACTGGAGGAGGGCAGATGTGATTCCCTTCACAAAAGTGGGAGCAAGGCAGAAGCAGAAAACTACAGACCTGTTAGTTTAACCTCAGTGGTAGGGAAAATGATGGAATCACTTCTGAAGGAAAGAATTGTTGAGTATCTAGAGGCCAGAGGGGCACAGGACCCAAGGCAGCATGGATTCACAGTGGGAAGGTCATGCCAGACAAATCTGATAGATTTCTTTGACTGGGTGACCAAAGTAGTAGATCAGGGAGGGGCTGTGGGCATGGCCTACCTAGACTTTAGCAAGGCATTTGACACAGTCCCACACAAAAGATTAATATACAAGTTAGCCAGCCTGGGAGTGGGTCCCAAGATGACAGCCTGGGTAAAGAATTGGCTGGAGAATAGGACACAGAGAGTAATAGTAAATGGAGTCCACTCTGAAGAAAGGGGTTACTAGTGGGGTACCGCTGGGTTCAGTATTAGGACTGGTCCTCTTCAATGTCTTTATAAGCTTACATTGCAGAAAGACTGAAGGAAAAGTATGTCTCTTTGCAGATGACACAAAGATCTGCAACAGAGTTGATGCACAAGGTGGGGTGGAAAGGATGAGAAGGGTCTTGTAAGGTTAGAGGAATGGTCAAATGTATGGCAGCTTAGATTCAATGCTAAGAAGTGCAAGGTAATGCACCTGGGAAACAAAACCCAGGGGAAGAGTACACAATGGGGGGTGAGATACTAACAACAACAAAAATGGAAAGGGACCTGGGGATAGCCATATCAGATGACCTAAAGGTGGACAAGCAATGTGAGAGGGCAGCAAGGAGGGCTGGGGGGATACTGGGATGCATAGGGATAGGCATCACCAGTAGAAAACAGGAAGTTATTATCCCTCTGTACAGACAGTTGGTGAGACCACATCTGGAGTACTGCATGCAGTTCTGGAGACCCAATCTCCAAAGAACATAGACAGGATGGAGGCTGTCCAGAGGAGGGCAACTAAAATGGTGCAGGGTCTGCACCGGAAGACATATGAAGAGAGACTTTAGGAGCTGAATATGTATAGCCTCGAGGAAAGGAGGGAGAGGGGGACATGATAGAAACTTTAAAGTATCTCAAGGAATCAACAAAGTCCAAGAGGGTAGCATCTTTCAAAAAGGGTGTGCAGAACAAGGGGCACAATTTGAAGATAGAAGAGAGGCGGCTTAGGTAATTTAAGTATTTTTTCACAGAGAGGGTTGTGGATGCATGGAACGGCCTTCCGGAGGAGGTTGTGGAGTCAAAAACAGTGGTGGAATTCAAGCATGCATGGGACAGTCATAAGGCAATTCTAGGGGGTGGGGGTAGGAAGAAGTAGGCTGCTGGTTAACTAGGATCTGCAGCTTATCCAATAGGTAGGAAATGGGCAGACTAGGTGGGCCAAGCGGTCCTTATCTGCCGTCAAAATCTATGTTTCTATGTTTCTATGATATGCATACTACAATTATGGGACTCTTTTTTTCTGTTTTTGTGGGGAAGTAGGTTGAATCCTGTGACAATTGCACATACCTATAGAGCCGGTAAAGACGGTGGGTTGGGAATATTACAACTTTTGTGAATTTTCTTTGGGAATTTTTTTTATAGTAATATAAGGCCTTTGGTTTTTGAGAAACATGGATTTGGTACTGATTGTATGAAGAGATGGGACATGCAATTCTTTACTGCCTGGGGGAGGGGAAAGTGGCATGTTTCAGATAAAGTGCTGCCTTGTTATGTGCAGACTGTTTTGACACATATAAGGTTATGGAAAATCGACTTGAACTGGTTTGTGGATCTAGATAAGAAGACGTTTTATACCAAATTGGTGGAAAGATGTTATCTGGAAGAACTTCTATTTCACGTTGACACCCATGTAGATGTATCTATGTTGCTAGCTAGTATTGTGGAGCCTAGAATACCTTTAAAGATGTGAGATGTTATTTGGTTGTGTGGGCATCAAGAGTTGAATGTCAAAAGTAATCAGAAACAAAGTTATGGACGAGAGATTGTGTACAGCAGAGAACTGTGTGGGACAACTAGGAACCATGTAGCATTTATATTTTGATTGTTCTTGTACTATTGGATTTTGGGGGTCCTTAGCTGCATTTTGGGGTGAGTCATTGTTTGAAACAGTAGATTATGATATCGTAATACGGGGACAGTTAACTGGAGAATGGAAAAAATGGAATAGGGCATGATTCTAGTACTTTTTGCATGTATTAAATGGTCAATTTGGCAACTTCATTGCCTAAGAGTGTTATAGCAGCATGTAACTAGCATTCAGGATATATTGTTGAAGGTCCAGGCTGAAGTGGACAATGTATACCACTATGAGAAGACTACCTTAGGAGAGGCAACCTGTCGCTATTTATGGAAAGGTATTGAATGGGTGGGATGACAGCCCAGTTTACTCGTTTAGCCTTTTGGTTTTTTTGGCTTTACTGTTTACTGATTGTTATTTGACAGTAACACAGTTCAATGTTTCTCTTTTGTACTGTGTATGTTATATGTATTACTATAAGATGAGGTTTTTGACTTTACTTTTTGTTTTTCGAAGTTTGTATGTTCTTGCAGTAATTCTTGTTTTTGTTTCTTAATAAAAATTTCCCCTATTCTTTTTTGATAAGTGCCATGGGATCTTTAGCATCCACCTGCACTACCACCAATCCAGGCAGATGGGACTCGGTTTAATGTCTCATCTGAAAGATATGACATTACAAGTTGCAAAGAAATTAATAAACAACAATGGATGCCAACCCGTGGCACTGAGGACTGAGGCGCTGGATGCCTTATTCTTGTCACGTCGGCAAACTGGGTTTGAGAACGAGCCTGGGTCATCAAGAGCCAGCATTGGGGGGAAGGCAGGACTGAGAAGCTGGAAGGCAGCTCCACTCCCTGGGAGGATCCTGTTGACCACCGTAGTTCCACTGCCCCGGATGGAGGTCCATGGACAGTGCAGGCAAGCGGGCAGCATGCAGTGGGAGGGTGTCCCAGTACTGCGGCGTGTGCATTCCTCTATGCTCATGTTCGCAGCCGGGCAGAGTTGGGGGAAAATGGGTGTAAAATTGGGGATAAAATATGAATAAAATAAATAAATAAATATATGACAATGAAAATTGGCACAATAAGAGGTAGTTGCAACAACAGAGTAGCATGGCCAGGAAATATGCCATTACAAGTAGCAAAGAATTAATAAATAGTAACAGAATTTATATAGTGAATTTATACAATGAAACTGTTCGGCTTCCCCTCCATCTCAGGATACAATACCAGGCCTGCCTGCTAGCAAAAAGCAATGTTGGAGCTCACGCCTGAGTTTACCCCACTTTGAAGCTGCACAACCCACCGTCAGCACTAGAAGTGCAACCAAGGGACGGCTGCTAGTATCCTTAAGTGAATCACACTGGCTCAGAGGTCCATTTCCTACAGCGGACCCAAGTAGTTCAATGACCTGCCTGCTGCCCTAGTCGAATGTACCAGGCTCAGTCAATTCAAAACAGTGCTACGCTCACACCTAGCTAACAAAATACCTGCCATTGCCATAGCTAACAGATAATGCGTGCCTGCCTATGGTCCTGCCACCATCCTACCCCATTCCATCATCTCCTCCACCTTCCATATATCCTGCTCCACCTGCCTACTCCCCCTACTTCCCCTCTCCCTCTTCCCCCAAGTTTCCCTCCTCCCGTCTCTTTCCTACCCTTCCTCCTCTGCCCCTGCACTAAGACCTCTTCACTCCTGCACCCTTCTCCCTTCCCCTTCCTCCCTCTCACTCCCTGCCCCTCCCCTGCCTCACCTCCCACCTCTTAATGGACAAAGCCAAGCCTGACTGCACCTAATTGCCTTTTTGCCTGAGCAGCCTGGGGCTTTCTTGCCTCTGGCTGCTGTCTGATCTCTACAAAGTTTTGGACCACACCCTTGTAGTGTTGTTTTTATGGTAATTCCACAAATATAGACATGTACTATTACTTGCTGACCTTGTATTCTTGTATGTGTTGTAACTGCACTTGTAACCTTGATGTTAATTTGTGTTTTCACTTGTATATACCCATCTATGACCTCTTATGTCATGTATATTTTGCCAGCTTGGAGCCTTTGTAAATGAGTCCACAGCTCAAAGGTACTAATCCCAGCCTGAAACAAGCATTTGTCAATGCCGAACGTTTGATGCTTTGGAAGATGTCCACTCCTGCATCTTGTTTATGTCCTTGAGGTACTTGAACATTTTGTGCCATGTGCCAGACTACCCATCTTGTTAATAAGCTTTCTGTGCTAGTGGGTGTCGAAGGCTTTCCTGAAATCAAGGTGGGTGATGTCCACTGCCCCTCCCTGATTTACTTCTCTACTGATGTATTAGGGCTTCCAATCGTAACGCCAACCCCCACCCCAACGTTGCAGAGATTGACAGGCATTGGGGGGGTGTCTGAGTAGTCAGCTGTAAAACTCATGCCATTCCACCTCACCCCACCCTGCAGACTCTGACAGACATTGCAGTGTGCCTTGAGGTGTTTGGTCATTACGCTCTCCCCATTCCATAAGGAAATAAGCTGAGATGTGTGCAGTATAGGAGCATGAGGTGAATGTTAGGGCCGAAGGCTCCAAGGCACACCTCAATTCATACCACTGGCTGCAGGGTGGGGGTGGAATGTCATGAGCAGTACGGCCAATGACCTCAAGTCAACCCCCCGATGCCTGTCAGTCTCTACAGGGTAGGGTGTTACGGTTTGAAACCATAACACCCCCGGTGTTTGTTTGTATTTGTGCTCCACATTTTCAACATAGGCTTTTTAGGACCCCACCTCATGAACAGTGGCACTATCATTTCGTTATTCGTCCCAAAAGGTGATTTCGCACAGCGACTGTACCATTTGGAACCACAGGTGTGAAAACACATTTCGGGCAGATGTAAAAAATAACAGCTATACTGTTCATGAGGTGGTGTGAAAAAATGGCAGTGCTGAAAATCTGGAGTGAAAAAATGAAAAATAGGTGACGTTACGAGCATGTGAATAAACTGCTCAACGCACGCCTGTAACGCAATCATTTTTTGGAATTTCTTCACCAAATTTTCAACATGGGCATTATTGGACCTCTCCTAATAATAATAATGATAATAATAATAATAATAACACTTTATTTATTAAGCGCCTTTCAAGCACCAAGGCGCTGTACAAATGAACAATAAAATCAGAGAAAATACACATATAAAATCAGAATAATAACAACAATCTCAAACCAAGAAAGCCTGACTCCACAAATGGGTCTTAGCTCCCACTTGAAAATCTCCATGGTCATGCATTCCCAAAGCTGGCGAGGCATAGAATTCCAGAGGGTTGGGGCTATAAACATAAAAGCCCGAGCCCCAGAAGATTTTAAAATAACCCTCGGAACTTCCAGCAACCCCTCGTCAGCGGAACGGAGCTATTGTACAGGGCTGTAAGGTATCAGAAGCTCCTCCAAATAATCGGGACAAAGTCCATGCAGGGCTTTGATGGTCAAAAGACCTACTTTAAAGGTGATCCACCACTGTATAGGCAGCCAGTGTAGATCGCGCAAAACAGGGGTAATGTGTGTCCTTCTTGATACCCCTGTCAACAACCTCACAGCAACGTTCTGCACTAGCTGCAAGTGGTGGATATTAACCCCAGGAAGTCCTATGTACAGGGAGTTGCAATAGTCAAGGCGAGAGATCACAAAGGCATGGACCAACACAGGTAAATTGCCAGACAGAACAAGGTGCTTCACCCTGGCAATCTTTCTGAGATGGTAAAATGCAGACTTAGCAACTGCTGACATCTGATAGCCAAGGGTCAGTCTGTCGTCAAGTACCACTCCCAGATTATGCACCCATTCAGTAGTAAGGATCTGATCCCCCCCAGAAATAAACCAGAATGCTGATCAGACCTCAACCCCTCTATCCTGTGACCCGGGTCCACAACCATAACCTCAGTCTTACTCAGCTCAACTTCAACCTGCTCAAATTCATTCAGTCTTGGATTTCAGCGAGGCAGCTATTAAATACCAAGAAAGCACTAGCCTGGTCGGGGCCAAAAGACAGGTAGAGCTGGGTATCATCAGCATAGCAGTGAAACCTCAGCCCATACCATCTTACAATGTCTCTAAGGGGCAGCATATACACTGCAAACAACATGGGGGAAGCACCAAGCTCTGGGGCACCCCACACTGCAGAGAGAAAGGGTCAGAGGAAAAAATCCCTGACACAACTCTCTGTGTTCTCCCAGATAGGAAAGATGAAAACCATTTGAGTACTGTGCCAGACAGCCCACAGATAGACCTCAGGAGCTCGAGCAAAACCCCATGGTCTACAGTGTCAAAAGCTGAGGAGAGATCAAGGAGAACCAAGATAGAATGGTTTCTCTGATCTCTTGCCATAAAGAGATCATTAAGCACCCAAACTAGAGCAGTCTCAGTACTATGCCTCTTGTGAAAATCAGACTGGAGAGGTTCATAGATATTATGGATGGTCAAATGGTCCTCCAGCTGGTTTGCCACTACCTTCTCAATAACCTTCCCAATAAACGGAAGGTTAGAGATAGGTCTGTAGTTGGCAAAAATATCTGGGTCCAAAGAAGCTTAATTCAAAAGGGGAGTCACCACCACTTCCTTTAGGGAGCTAGGAAACTCACTCAATTCTAGGGAGCACCAGATTATTTGAGCCAGAAATGGGCCCACAATCTCAACACAACCCAAAATCAGGGAGGTTGGACCCGGATCTAAACTACAGCATGTAGGGTGCATTCCCTGGATGATCCACATAACATCCTCGAACCTCGGCATGTCAGAGGAACTCCAGGAGGCCCGTGGTACTATGGCTGAATGCCGACCAACAGCTTCCCCCTTAGAGTGTGTCTGGCGGATCTCTGATCTGATGTCGGCAACCTTATTCGTAAAGAATTGAGCGATCTCATCACACTCCTTTGTGAAAAAGCTAGACGGAGCTGGAGACAGGCTGGGTGCACAGCCTGTCCACAGTGCTGAAGAGCTGAGCTGGTCAATTCTGAGCAACAGCGATCTCCCTGACAGGAATTCTGCTTTCTTATGGGAGATCTCTGATTGGTATAACCGATAACGCCCTCCAAACTAAGGTGGTCAACTTCTAGAGCAGATTGCCAACAACGCTTAACCGTCAGTCTCATCGCCGTAACTCCCCAAGGACCCATCAAACTATGGGGCCCGAGGGCAGAGATAGAGGGGACAAACATGGACAGGAACAACTGAGTAAAGAGCTGAGGAAATGGCCTGATTATAAGCCAAAGCCATGGACTCCAGACTCATGCTGGCACCAGGGAACTCTGAGAGGTTCAATACCGCCATCAGATCTTCAGGGCACACGTCCCATAAAGGGTGGTATCGAACCATCTCCACAGGGGCAGACCTACAAAGGGAAGCACAAAAATTGAAGCCCACTGTGTAATGATTAGACCAACTGACAGGTTCCACCACCAAATCAGAGGCCTCAATCCCCAGGAGAAAAACCAAATCCAGAGAGTGACTGTGATTATGAGTAGCTGAAGAAAAAATCTGTGTAAAGCCCAGCGATGTCATCAGCTAGAGGAAGTGTTGGCCAAAAGCTGAGAGTTTGTCATCAACCTAGTCATTGAAGTCACCCAGAACCATCAATCTGAGTGACTCCAACACCATATCGGTGAAAAAGTCTGCCACTTCCTTCAGGAATCACCTTTCATCCCCTGGTGGACAGTAGTCGAGGGCTATCCTGCAACACACACCAGCTACTACGGTACACTCAAAGGATTCAGCCTCATCAACTGGTACACTCATGAGCCCCAACCTGGTCTTGAAATAGACTGCTACTCCCCGTGATCCAATCTCAATCTCGGGCGGTGAATCACCGAGTACCCGGCTGGAACAGCTGCCTCCAGAATGGGGCCAGCATTTCCATCCAGCCAGGTCTCGGACATGCAAGCCAGATCAGCTGTCCCAACAAAGTCAGCAATTATGGCAGACTTGTTTTTAACAGATCTGGCATTGCACAGCACTGCCCATGTTGGACAAGGCTCCTGAGCCATCCCGAGTACTTGCCCATCAAGAGTAAAAGTATGGAGACTAGACATGGAACACCACGTTCCAGGTGCAATTTTGCCCCAGGGTGTCTTCTGGACCTAATCAGCCCTATATGAGAGGTCCGTTCATTCACCCCTCCAGTGTCTGTGCCCCCACCACACCCACCCCAAACCCGTCATTAATACCAAGGCCCAACTGCGCTGGTAGATGGAAAATGGGAGGGAAGGTGGGGGAAAAGGGTGGAGGGCACTCATGAACAGTGGCACTGTGATTTTGTTAATCTGTCCCAGAAGTTGATTTCCCATAGCGACCGCCATTCTGCACCACAGGTGTGAAAACATGTGTCGGTCAGATGTGAAAAATGTCAGCTGTACTGTTCATAAGGAGCTGTGAAAAAAATGGCAATGTTAAAAATCTGGAGTGAAAATATTAAAAACTGGCAAAGTTGCGAGGGTGTGTAGAAACTGTGCAACACATGCCCATAATGCAGGCAATTTGGGAATTTTTTCACCAAATTTGCAACATTGGCTTTTTTCGGACCCCACCTCATGAACAGCAGCACTGTCATTTTATTAATTGATCCAGAAAGGTGATACATAGATACATAGACAGTGTCGGCAGATAAGGGCCTATGACCCACCCAGTCTGCCCATTTGAGCTTGTAAGTTCAGTTTGTTTTCCTAGAAGTCTGTTGCCCCTTACCCCTGACCTCCAGAATTCCTTTATGTCTATCCCATGCATTCTTAAATCCTGTGATTGTTTCAGCCCCACCACTTCTTCTGGCAGGGTGTTCCACTTGTCCACCACCCGTTCTGTGAAGAAATTCTTTCTCATGTTTCCTCTGAATCGTCCTCCCTCCAACTTCATCCCATGCCCTCTAGTCCTGGAACATCTTTTTTGCTTAAAAATAGTGATTTCCTGTGCCCTGTTCCTCCCTGTAAGATACTTCTATGTCTCTATCATATCCCCTCTCTCCCTCCTCTCCTCCAGGGAGTACATGTTCAGTTCCTTCAACCTGTCTTCATAGGACTTGTGATGCAACCCATGCACCATCTTTGTTGCCCTCCTCTGAACCTTCTCTACCCTGTCTATGTCCTTACGTAGGTATGGTCTCCAGAACTGTACACTGTACTCCAGGTGGGGCCTCACTAGTGTCTTGTATAGCGGAATTATGACCTCCCTTTTCCTGCTGGTGATGCCTCTGCCTATACATCCCAGCATCCTATTTGCTTTCCCTGATGCCTTGTCACACTGTTTCCCTACCTTGAGGTCATCAGAGATGACAACCCCAAGATCCCTTTCCTGCTTGGTGCATGCTATATCCTCACTCCCCAACTGATATATTGTGCCAGGGTTATTGTGCCCCATATGCATTATCCTGCACTTCTTTGCATTGAATTTCAACTGCCAAACCCCTGACCATTCTTCAAGTTTCTGCAGGTCGCTTCTCATTCTGTCTACACCCTCTGGTGTGTCTACTCTGTTACAGAGCTTTGTGTCATCAGCGTACAGTGAAATTCTGCCTTCTAGGTCCCTGCGCAATGTCGCTGATGAAGATGTTGAATAGGACCGGGTCCCAGCACTGATCCCTGTGGTACCCCACTGGTCACTCTTCCCTCTGTGGAGTGACTGCCATTTACCACCACCCTCTGTGTCCTGCCACCCAGCCAGTTACCTACCCACCACACTACTGTCCTACCCACACCCATATTCCCCAGTTTGTGTAATAGTCTCTATGTGGCACAGTGTCAAAGGCCTTGCTGAAGTCCAGATAGGCCATGTCCACTGCCCTCCTGATCCACCTCCCTAGTCACCCAGTCAAAAATTCAACGAGGTTGGTCTGACATGACCTCTCGCTGCGTGAAACCATGCTGCCTTGGGTCCTGTAGTCCATTGACAACCAGATGTTCCACCAATCTCTCCTTCAGTAGTGCTTCCATGATCTTCCCACTCACGGAGGTGAGGCTGACTGGTCTGTAGTTCCTGCTTCCTCTTTGTTCCCACTTTTGTATAAGGGGACTACATCTGCTGTCCTCCAGTCTTTGGGTACCTCCCCTGTTTCCAGTCATCGGCTAAACAGGATAGCCAGAGGTTCAGCCACCACCTCTCTTAGTTCTTTAAGGACCCTGGGGTGCACCCCATCTGGCCCCATTGCTTTATCAACTCTTATTACTTTCAGTTCCTTCAGGACCCTTTCTCGTGTAAAGGGACTTGTGTCCATTTCTGCACCATTCTCACCCCTTGTGCTTCCTTCAGACCCATTACCCTCCTCTTCCTCAGTAAAGACTGAGCAGAAATACCTGTTCAATATGTCAGCTTTACTGTTGTCATCCTCCACGCGGTCCCCATCCTCCCCCTTCAGTCTCACTATCCCTCCCTTTGTCTTTCTTTTTTCACTTATGCACCTGTAAAAGGTTTTGTCCCCTCAACCCACTGATTTTGCAATGTGTTCTTCTGTCTGAGCTTTGGCTTCCCTTACTGACCTCCCTGCCTCCTCTGATTCCATGCAATGACTGTGAAATCACCTTTCGGGACTGAGAAACGAGATGACAGTCACAGTGTTCATGAGGTGGGGTCCCAAGAACCCGATGTTGAAAATCTGGAGCCAAAATCTTAAAAATGGCTGAGATATCAACTTACTTGAAACCATCCCACTGACTCCCATTATACGGCTTACCTCGGTTCCTCAGTTCGGAGTTCGGCTTTGAACAGTACCGACGTGTCCCATTCCACAGAAGATGCAGCGTCGGACCTCTAGAGGTAAGTATGGGGTGATGGTGTGTGTGGGAGGTAGGGTGCTCAGAGGCAGGGTGCGGGTGTGGAGAGGGAACTTGGTAGACGACAGTGGACCATTTTCTTTTTACAGTGGGAAAAAAGACTTGGGGACGTTTCTTTCTTTTACAGGTAACAACTTGGGACCATTTTCTTATTATACAGGTAATACTTAATTTAAAATTAGGCACACTGAGGTGGCCTCAGTGTGCTACAATACGGGGGTTATGCTTACACAGGGATTGGTCACCGATGTCAGCAAAGAATGGGTTTGGGGAGGGGGTGCAAGTGACACTGGAGTGGGCACCTGGTGTTGGGGAAAAAACATTTATTTCAGCACACTGGAGTGGGTTCCCAGTGTGCCACATAATGGGGAGGGAACATGCCGACATGGGGATTGGGCACCTGATGTTGGCTTTTCTGGACTGTGTGGTGGGCAGCAGATGCCGCCATGTTTCGGTGCACTGGTGTGAGCTCCCACTGTGCCACATAATTGGGGGAATCATGCCAACATGGGGATTGGGCACCCCAATGTCAGCTTTTCAAGACTGTGTGGCAAGCGGCAGGAGCTGCTATGTTTCAGCACACTGGGGTGGGCTCCCAGTGTGCCACATAATGGTGGGGGAACATGCTGACACAGGGATTGGGTACATCGATATCAGCTTTTTGGGACTGTGTGGTGAGCGGTAGGAGCCGCCATGTTTCAGCACACTGGATTGGGCTCCCAGTGTGCCATATAATGGGGGGGGGGGACATGCCAACACAGAGACTGGACACCCCAATGTCAACTTTCTGGGGAGTGTGTAAGTGGGTGGCAGGAGTAGCCACCCACTCATTTTTTTATTAAAATGTTTCACCAGGAAAGGCTCATCGAGCAAACAAATTGCTTGTGGAGCTAGGCCCAGGAACAGAGTGCTCAGTGCAGAGCTGACACGGTTTTGAGGGAGGGGGGAGGTGTTGCTGCAATGACGAAACTGTGATTCTAGTGGCAGATTCTTTTCAACTCTTTGGCCCTCTTTGAAGTTCCTCATCACTGGCAGCTTCCTGTTGATTGGTGGCTGTGAGACGCGCCCAGTAAAGCATCCATTGCATTGGGTATCAGTGCCACACCTCTCCTTTGCCATTATTGTCCCAAAACATTTTGTGCACAGTGCATCAAATGCAATAAATAAATAACCGTATGAGGTAGTTGCAACAACACATTAGAATATCTAGGAAACTATGAGAAGGTAACTGAGGTGGAGGGAGGAATGATTTAGGGGTAGTGACATGCGGGAGATGGTTTCAGTAGGCAACAATGTCAGAGGCGTGAGGGAGGGTAAAGTAGAGGGGGAGATCAGGGATAGCATAAGAAAAATGCTGAATATTATAACAAGGTTAGAAATCAAACAGCAGCCAGAATTCTAGTGCTAAGATGCTTTATATAAGTGATGATCCCCTATATCAACCCAGTTTTGATTGACATCAAATGTCATAATAACTGGATATGATGTCACACCCAGTTATTCCAGGGGCGTAGCTACAGCTACAAGGGTTCTGGGGGTGCAGTGGCACCCGGTCCCACAAGGTTTGAGGGGCCCAAATCATAATTCTGATGTTTATTCAAAACAAGGGAGGAGCTCTGTAACATGGTCTTGCACCCAGGCCCTCTGGGAATTTGCTACGCTTCTGAGTTATTCTGACGTTCCCTTATAAGCCCTCACTACAATCTCCTCACAACAGTTATGAAGTGACTGTGTGAGACAATCTCAGTGCTGTCAAACTGCACTGAATCACTGGGAAACTTAAAATGAACAGTTCTAAGGACAGTTTTGAATTGAAATATGCTGAATTACAATTAATGTTTCTCCATTTAGTCTGATGCAGTCACTTGATGTGAGCCAGTTTTCAGTGCTACTGCTGAGCTGATTGAACAGGCACTGTCTTTCCTGGACTCACAAAACAACAGAAGTAAGGCAGAATATTTACTTTCTTTCACACGTCTTTCATTAAAACTGTTGTGGTCAAATGTTTAAGACAATCAGTTCTGAAGCAAATGTTTTACAGTTGTTAAACACATATCAGGTTTATTCTTTAAAGAGGAGTCTGGGCAAAATTTCTAGCATCAGTAAATTCAGAATTTGGATCAACATATCCCAGTCAGTCTCATGCCAAAAATGAGGGGGATTCTAGAAGGGTGGTTGTGCTCGAACACAATGTGCACCGAAGTGGGATGGGATCAGTTTAGGCTCTCAGTTTGAAATTTTATGATCCCTTCCCAAACATTATTCAGTGAATAAAAATTTTTTATTTTTACACAGAGGAGCTATTGCCACCCCAGAGTAGTGGGCTATGAAGCCCAAACTGTTTGCTCACACACTTCCTTTAAACTCTCTCCCCCAGCTTCATTGCATGCCCTCTGCTCATGGTGCTTTTTCTCATTTGAAAGAGACTCCCTGATGCACCCTATTCATGCCCGTGAGGAATTTGTTACTATCATGTCCCCTCTTGCTTTCCTCTCTTTCAGGGTGTACATGTTGTGATTCCCTAGTCTATCCTCATAGGATTTTTGATGCAACCCTTGCACAATTTTAGTTGTAATCCTTTCCTTCACCTGCCTATGTACTTTCTGAGATGTGGCCTCCTGAACTGGACATAATACTCCAGGTGGGTTCTCACAGGGAGCAATACAGTGACACCACCACCTCCCTCCTCCTGCTGGAGATATGTCTCCCTATGCATCCCAGCATCTCACTTGCCATACCCACTGCTTTGTCACACTGCCTTGCCACTTTGAGGTCATCAGGTATGATAACCTCAAGATCCCTTCCTGCTCTGTGCCTATCAGTACCTTCCCCATGCTATACTCAGCTCCAGGGTTCCTATGCTCTGTCTACATGCTTTTGTACTTTTTGGCACTGAGCCCCAACTGCCATGCTCTTAACCACTCTTTGTGTTTCTCAAAAAGTCCCTAAGCATTCTCTCCACCCCTCTGAGTGTCCACCCTATTACAAATGTTGGTGTCATCTGCCAAAGGCATACCTTCCTTCCAGTTCTTCTGGGATATCACTTAGGAAGACATTGAAGAGGATCGGTCCCAGTAGTGAGCCCAGTGTCACTCTCCCTCATTAGAGTGAATGGGCCTGATTCTAAGAGACCCATAAGAGTGGTGCACCATGCGCCCAACAGGGGCCTACCATCAGCGCACCTGCCCCATGAGCCATGTGCCATATTCACAGCCCGAGACACAGAAGTGTGCAAAACTCCACTGACATGGTGCACAGTGTGACACACTGCACAAGAGTGAGACAGTGTGCAGCAGGTCACAAAGCTGCATTGATCCAGAGGCAAGCAATGGTGGCCCCAGGAATGGTGCAGGCAGCGGAGGGAGGACATAAATGCAAAAAGAACTTCATGGATGCTGGAGCAGACATCCTCACTGAGGCCATTGAGGCACAAGCATGGAAAGCAAAGTACTGAGATATGGTAGCAGGGGGCAGACTGGGAAGATGAGCAACACCCAACATGATGGTAGACAGGGCTGGAGTCACACAAGACTGGTCCCAATGCACACTATCAGCAGTGTGCCCACCCTGGAAACTCTGGTGGAAAGGAAATGTGACCACCATTGCAAGTGTGTCACTAATATGCACCAACATGCTGGATTGCACCACTCAGTAAGGGCATGGCTTGAAATAGCACCAGTCCCATGGCGCTATGTGACAAAAGCAGCTTTAGCATCAGAACTGTCCATTATGCCCTCCACACTCAAGCCTCACCCACAGGCCCACCTCTTTGCTTATCAGAGATGTTTTGTCTATTGGTCCCCTCCTGTGGTACTTGTCAAGTGGTACAATGTTCCCTTACATACACCAGCCCTGGCAACAAGTACTGTGGAATCACTCCCTCCCTAGCCCAGATACCCCCTCCCATGTGCTACCTGTTACCATCTTTTCCCTCACCAAGCTGCATGAAACATTGGCTCATTATTCAAACACCCATACCACCTACTGCATTGGTACGTCCAGCAGAGGGCATCTGAAAACTCTGTGCCCATCACTGCGAGGGCTGCGATATATTGTGCATAGCTCTGCAATCCATCTACATGGTGGCCCCCACCTCTCAGCCCACACTGCTGCATTTTCACTAGCGACCATAGGCCTAAATTCCCATAGTACATAGAACAACAGCGACGCCAGTGGGTTATTGGGGCTACGCAGTCAATCTTGCCATGTTGTGCCAGTACCATATGACCATCTACTGTATCCCTGTTTTGAAGTTGGCCCCATGTATAGCATGGGCCCAGTCACAGAGCAGAGTGTGCCTATATTAAATCCTGCCCTGATGGTACAACAGACACCGTGATACAGAGTAGGTTAACCATGCAATGCACATACCCACAGGTCTGATCTGCTGCTATCAAGAGGTGGCACCATGGAGCTGTGTGCCAGCAGACAGCAGGCATGGGATGATGTTGTCACCAAGGTGAATGCAGTAGCACCCTGTAAATGGACATACTGTGAACTGCAGAAGAGATATCATGATCTGCAGAGGTGCTCCAGCGAGAAGCTAGCACACAACCAGCAATGAGCAGGGGGCAGTGGTGGAGGCCAAAGACAGCCCAGCCCCCTGACAACACAGGGGCAGCATGTTTCCATACGCATTAGTGCCCACACCATTGATAGTGACAGTGAGCTGGACCTGTTCAGGCTACAGCATGAAGCAGGTATGTATGTGTAGGCCTGTATAGATAACACATACATACAAAGGACATGAAGGAAAGGACAGGGCTGCACACAGTGGAACATACACAGGGTGCCCACTGCACACACAACATGCACATGGCACCCATGTCTCGAGTACAGGCATAGGTTGTGTGTGTGCATGGACACTGTAACTCAGACAGCACTGCCTGCAACATACACACACAACATAATTGGCCACAACACACTCAGAAACACCAGCGACACTGGACAGAAATGGCATGGTAACAGTGCATGGTGAGCAACAATGGCAATATGCATGGACACCATAATATTGCACAGTGGGACAGTAGATGTGGGCTGCTTGACCCTGCACACTGCATGGGACATGAACGTCACAAACGTACACTGGCAGTCACAAACACCAGCCACTGATGTGGCCCAGTGCTGGATGACTGCATGCAAAGGTAACCCGACAGTGACCATGACGCAGAGGCATGGGTCTGTAGAAACACAACCATAATAGTGCAATACTAAGGTATGGTGGCGTGCTACGGCACACAGTGGCACACAGGAATACATACACAACACACTACAACCGCAACAGCAAATGAATGAATGGGCTGAATGCAGAGTAGTGAATAAAGGCTGCATGCATAGGCTGCACAAAACTAACACAGTCAATGCATTACGTACCCACACAGATGGAGGGGCCACACTGTTGGGGGACAACACTCTAAACATGAGTGGTGGTACGGAGATGGCTGCCAGGCACCCAGCAGAGGCAGACAAAGAGAGTGTGGATACACTCCCAGATGAATACACACAGGACTCGACCATGGCCAGCATTGGGGACACCAATCCTGGCACACACACACATACCCAGTGATGTAGCCAGCTTGAATGAAGAGCCCACCATGGAGGAGAGGCTAACAGGCATACCAGAGGCACTTGCAGATGTGTTCCCTGCAGCAGAACACAACAGCAAACACGCACATTGTGGCAACACACAGGGGCACAACACACCATCCAGCTACCACACACCAGTGAACACCCACATGCACTGGTCCCATACAGCAACAAGATGCAGATGATGATGACCTAAGCCGGTACTTCCATGATGTTGTGGGGTGCCAGGATAACCTACAGAACACAGTGGATGGCATACTCAATGCACTACTGGAGACCAACAGGGCTGCAGCAGAGCACAGGATGCGTGCACAGTCCACTGTGCCGGTAATGTGCAATGCAATACAGACACTGGTTTGCGATGAGGCTTGCAGACATGAGGAACACATGGAACTGCAGCATGCAACACACATATGTGCTCAGCAACAGGCTGAGGCAACAGAGTGACTAACTAAAGCCGTTGAGCATGGTGTTGCCACAATGCATAGGCAGACAGAGGCCATCGTGACAATGACTGGCATCATAATGGACCTGACACATGCCATGCTGCAAGCAGGGGGCACAGCGCAGGGACACACATACATGAGTGGGCAGCAACATGCTGATGGACAGCACACCATGGTGCATGGTAATGCTATAGGGTGACACAGCAATGCCATAGACAGTGGCATGCTCACCAAACATTCCCATAGGACATGACATGAGCCAGAAGAACAACCTGCTGCAGGTGAACACGTGGCCATGGTGTGTGTGTCACCACCAAAAGGCATGGTACAGAACAATGAGGACAGGCACAGGTCAGGGCCGGGTGCGTTGCAGCACGTGACACGTGCAGACTGCATGTGACCAACACAGCATGCACATACCCACAGTGGGGAATGCGGGTGTTGGAGGATGTGAGTACAATGGCAAACCCACAGAGGTAACAAGGACAGTGGCATGGTTGCTGAATGCAGTCATGTTTCGGACAGGAGTACATGGAACCCTGATGTGGAGGATGGTGATGGGTAGGTGCCATCCAGACACTGACCAATATAGCAACCAAACTGCACTTGATACAATAATAACTTCCATGCATGGCACAGTGGCAGGTAGATGCATGGATGTACAAGACAGACAGCTGGGCACACACAGTGGACCAGGCATTGGTGATGCCAACATACAACACGTTCAGGAATGGCCACAGGGTGCCTTGCCACTGGTTGATGGTACATACCTGGCCAGTAAAGAGGCAGCAGCAATGGGTCACAGGAGGCCTTGGGGCTTGAGGGACACATAACAGTGCTCTGCACAGCATTGTGGAGCAGGACATGCCTGTACTGGCACAAGGGGTGGGGTGATAGCGATACTACTGAACTGACCCCAACCATTACGGCACAAACGCTGTCTGGGCAACAGGAGAATGTACTGAGATGCTCCAGCAGGAAACATCAATGTCAACAGGACAGGCCCCTCCCCAAAAGCCTAAGAACTAACCAGACACAGGGAGGCAATGTGGCGGTACACAATCCCCAGTAGTAAGGGATGTACACAGTGGGGCATAGGGACCATGGACAAGGTTGTGCATGTTCGGGACATGCCCCATGCACAAGAACTCCACAGCACTGCAAAGGCTCATGGAAGCAATAGCAGCACTGTACCAACATCTGACCCTGCACATGGAGCATCATGCACAGACATGCTGCAGACACAGCAGGATGGAGGGCAGCAGCAAATGGATACTACAAGGGCAGTGGAGGTCAGGAGGAACATCCATGGAAGAAAAGGCCCTAATGCCACAATGCAACTGGACCACAGGATGGACAGCCACTGCTGCCACTGGTGATACATCACACCAAACACAAAAATTGCACACTGTGTGCACTGGGCACATGTATAGAATGTATACCTTCAAAGCACAATGCAGGACCACCATATGCGGGTATAGAGATTGCACACACAGAGGTGCTGCGACACAAATGACACAACATAGACATTAGATTGTAATATAGATAGGTCCAAAGAAGGGTTCCACTTTGTCAACTGGTGGTTTGTCTTACTCACCCAGGCATTCCAGGATGACATGCAGAACCCGACAGTGACTAATGCATGCATGCCACACTGGAATACCAATGTGACAACTAAGAGAACCCATGTGAGTGACACTGTGAACCCTGGCATTGCACCAATGGCATTGCACAGTGCATAACAGCACTTCAGAAACAGGTGCCGGTGTGTGCTATGAGGGCACAATGTTGGCATAGTACATGATGACATCTGCCAGTTACACAGCTATATTGCCAACAGCCATTCATGGCCCTGTCTACACTCCTTGGGAATTAATTGTTACAGGCCGAGGTCCCTGGACGCCCATGACAATGAGATCTTCAGGGCTCAGTGTGTCTACCCGGTTAACATTATTGATATAAACAAATATATAGATACATAACAGTACCCTGATAGTCATAATTCAATCCATACTTTAAGCATGCTGTACAAACACTATGGGCGGAGGCTGTCAACAGAGCTATTCCCCCTGCTAATGTCTTGTGGGCATCTGCTACCAACTACCCATACATCCAGTGTAATGTACAGTATCTGTATCACATTATTCTACAGTGCTAATGATCTACACTGCCGTAGATAATGGGGCTATGGTCTGTCCGTGACTGCACATCTAGATCCACACTATACAGACTGGACCACCATTCCCCACCTTCGTGCAGTCCAACCCTGGATGCCCACCCAGTATCCATTGGTGTTCCCATTATTCCAGCCTCACACTCTCCTCCTTTGTGGGTAGATGCCTTTCTCAGTCTGTCTCCATCACCCGCAGACCGGGTCTGACTCCCCCACGTACTGTACCCTTCACATGACTGCACCCACAACATGCTGTCATGTCTCACTACCTTATGTGTATCAGCACATAATACAGTTACACTGCACACTATGAAACTGTGCTGACGATGTGGATGGTGGTGGTGGGGGGGGGGCAAAGCTAAAGCTTAACTCTACAGTGCCTTGCCTGTAGGTGTCATCTGAATCCCACTGTAATCAGTGACCACAGTGGCTTAGGAGGGGATGCATTCATCATTCCTCGGCTATACAATTGGTGTGACAGCCCAAATTTACAGATAAGTATGCATTAACAGAGCCCAGGGTGTGCTTCTCATGTGGTGAATGTACACCACCTTGTGGGCGTTGGAGGCATGAGTACGCAGTCAAAGTGCCCTCACAGCCCCCAGGCTGTGCATTAATCCACATCATCAGCACACCCTAGAGTGCGGTAATGCAAGTTTTACATGCATGATGGTTGAACAGCAAAGATATCTCCATAAATATGTATATGTGCTGTTACAGTACCAAAACTTCACTGTATCTGTCCACATGGCACAATAGTCTGTGACAAATAATGCAAACTGCAGTGCAATGATGATGGAAACATCACAGATACACTACTGTGATGCTCTGTTAAATGTCTTGTGCATAATACTGTCTGCTACAATGCCTACCAGCCTTACTGTAGTCCACCCTCCCCTTACTGTACATTCTCATGATAAGGATTGCTGCACATCTCACCCTAACTACTGTCCCATTGATGTCAACCACACAAGACTACTTTGTTCCAAGCTATCAGTGACATGATCAGGCATGTACAGTGCCATTAATCACCTATATCACTTAGTAGCTGTGCAATAATGTAACACAGATGGTTTCCCAGTACTGACAGAAATGCAATATGGGGCACCGGTTGCACATAATGGGAGAGAATGACGGTCGCAGGCAGGCTTGCTGTAAAGGCAGCTGAGCAACCCACTGACTGGGAACCATTTCTTACAGGACTATGCTGCCCCTTCTCAGCATACTCTCTCCCTCCTCAGCTGGTCCCGATGTCAGCTGGTCCCGATGTGTGAATTGCACAGATGTTCCCAATGTATCTTGCCTTGCATCCCATTGCACTGAACAAGTCTCTGCCCCCCCCAAACATCAACACACCACCAGGTAGCGCTGTCACTGACACAGGGACACAGTGAGCGGCAACAGAGAGAGAGCCATACAGTCCTCTCTACATGCAACCTGCCCTACACAACATGCACTTATTGTTTCACCCTGTGTCTGTGTAAGTGCAGGTAGCAGGAGATACTGGCCAGCAGATATCGCTGTGGTTCTCCAGAGAGCCGCATCCCAGCTGGGTATCCACACATGGTGGACTGCACTGTGCGGCTCAGGCACCATTGTTGAGCAGTGCGGGATGGTGGTGGCAGGCCAAGCCACCCACCCACAAATGCTACTACACGCGCTTGGCTCGACTGATCGCAAACTGCAGCATTGGAGTAGTCAGCCTTCAGAGTGCACATCAAGCACATCTCAGCATTCCTGTGGCATAACATGTAGCTCGCTGGAGTGCTTCATTTGCTACTACAATAATAATATAGATATACATGGGGGAGTGCATGGACGAGAATTTAATGGACACCCAAGGGTGGACGCTACATAAGTATCCCATCCTGAGGATATGCATTAAATTTGAGTGTTGCACTACCCCCCATGTGTTGTTTTATGTAATTGCGGGGGGACATTTTTTCTCCAACCAGATTCCATTAAAAAAATGTTTAAAAAGTTTGTTTTTTTTTATTTGTTATAGCACGTGGCACGATAATAAAGCAAGTGAATAAGAGTATAATGTTTCAAAAGGCGTATTTGTCTGGTTGAGCAACTTTTTAAAAATTAAAACTGCTTTAACTTAGATAGTATCAGAATGGGAGAGGCTTCATTCCTACACTGAACCCCCCCAGGCAGCTATTACTGTACATCTCCAGGAAACAGTAAATTCAGACCGTGAAACAGTTTCATACTTTTAATTTTATGCAAGCATGTTTAAAACTGTTAAAACATTATAGTTAATGTTCAAAATAATGTTTCTGAAGTCCGGTCATCACTGTCATGGAGATATGTAAATTAGGTTGGGGGTCAGGGTTCACAGCTGCTTGTACGGAGACAGTAGCAAGGAAGAACAAGACAGAAATTGCTGTTTTTAAACTACTGGAGAATGTTAGGTGAGGGTCTTTATTTTTGTATGACTGCTTTTATTTTACTGACAGCAAAATGCTGAATGAAATAATTTGAGAGAGCTGCGTGAGGGAATTGTGAAAGTGCAGCCAGTGAGTCAGCAAGAATAGAGCTGAGGAGAAGGTGACGATGTTTGCCATTATAACTCAGCGGGTTATAACGGTGAATTATAACCCACTTCTCCTATGATAGAAAACTTGACCAGTTATTACAGTGCAATTATGCCCCCTCCTGCAGGCACCACTGCTCTTGTTGGACTGCTGCATACAAAGATGACACTGTTTCACTGTACTCCACTGCTATATTTACAACCCGCCTTCAGGAGGTACACTGTACTGTTGTGGTGAGGTGTCATCCTGGGGCTGTCAGTGGGCTGACGATGTTGTGCCGTGACTGCCCAGTGCCGTGTCATGCTGCGCTGGGTGTTCATGGTACACAGGCCATGTGTGGCTACAAATATAGCTGACTGGGAATCATGGATGCACACATAACCAGTTGGGCTTGAGGTCCGCAGGACCTGTGGATCGGGGAGACAATGATGCACAATGACCATCAACACATGCACATCTGCACATGTTGTATGAGGCACCTTAGGGGTTACTGTTGCATCTGCTGTGTGACATCTGTGGGGTGGATGTGGGTATACCAGAGCTGCTACTAGGCATGATCATGTCTGGCTGTGACATGTTTGGGATGGTGGCATGGGTTCATACCCTGACAAGACACAGCTACTGGCAGCACAGAGAGCAACTGTGCTGTTAGATACCCTGGAATTCCACAACACCAGTACCTTTCTGACACTACACTGTGCAGGGTGGCCACAGGATTACATGCCAGTATACATCTGGTACACAGCCTGTTCTGTACCACTAAGTAGCTCTCACAAATGGCTGCAATTCATCCTCCCTAGTGTGGTGAGGAAAAAGGACCAAAATACCCTGTACACCATTCTATGGTGAACCTCAGCACCCTGACAGTGCTGATGATGTTGATTGTCACACTGGCAGGTGATGGTTAATAGCCAGTGACATTGATCGATCAGCAGCCCCCATGCCATAAGACAGTGTATGGCACTGCTGTACAGCTAAACAAATGCGTATGAGTGCAGTATAGTATGCACCCCTTATGATCTGCAGTCTGCTGCAACAAATACAGTAGCATAGTGCAGTCTACTACCCTGACTATGCACACTGCATCATGAATGGCCTTGCATGACACAAGCAATGCAGCATGCATTTTCCACATCATGTGACTGTACGGTATGGGGAATACACATGTTTGTGGAGGAAAAGTGCCTACACGTGGCAAGACCCTGTGCAGCACACTGCTATACTATTCCTCCTGTCCTGCAAGCTCTGCACAGAGATAAGCTTGTCTTTGTACTGCTGTTGTAGTGAAGGGAACAGTAATGGCAGGCTGGACATGAGCACCAAACTTCGCTGATGAGGAGACAGTGCTCCTCATCAGTTTGGTGGAGAAGTGTGCTGCTGCCATGGCCTGGTGCTGCATCCACAGAAAATGAGAAGTCATGGGTGTGGAAAACAATTGCCCTAACTTAGTAGGATGTCTGGTGTGCGTCAGACTGTGTGGTCTGTCCACCACCACTGGAATGACCTCTGCTGGAGAAAGGCTGAACTGATGAGCATCCTCAGAGGAATAGCATGGGAGGCAGATGTCCAGATGTGTGGTGGAAGGCCAAGGATGTCAGGTAGGCAGTTCCACACACAGCTGAGGCATGTGTACATATATTAGTAGCCATCCCATGCATTGCACAGCACTAAGCCATGTACACCATCCTTATGTCTACACAGGCCAACAGCGAGTGGTGGAGGCCAATGACTGTGAGGTGTCAACAGCTGCAGCCAGAAATGATGGTGAACAACAGAGGAATGTGCAGGTGTCCGGGGAACAGGTAGGTCAGATGTAGTGGGCTTGTGAGGGTATGCTGCAATGTATCACTGCCACATACAGCTGTATCTGCTGTTGCCTGTGCAAATAGCACAAAGCAGCAGCAGACAGATAACTGACTGGCCTACTGTGGGCAACAAGCATGTGCTGCCACCCATGGGTCTAATCCTGTTAGACACACGAAGTCCTAGTGTAGGCTGGTTTGGCACAGTTGAGCATCCAACATTCTTGCTGGTGTACAGTGACCCCACAAGAAACAACCACAACACATTACATGACATGCTGTATCGAACACACCGTCGGATCCATCCTGTCATTGATTATGAATCATTGAACTCCATGAGGTGCGCATGGGGGTGTTCCCTTGAGTAACACCACTGGCTTCTGCACACACAAGGACAGCTGGGATGTGGTTGGATGAAGTATGGCATTACTGTGTACCATGGACATTGCACTGTGGTACTACAACATGTTGCCTATGATTGATAGCTATGCAGGGCAAGGGTCACTATCTACTATATGAGCTGTGACTGCATAGTGCATGCTATGGCACCATTGCCATGCATGTGACTGCCATGTGTGCCTGCCATCATGATTCCACCAGCACACACTGTGTAAATTGTCACCACATGTGCAGCAACAGAGGTGTGTTGGGCACACTGCAAATGTGGCTGTGCACTGCACATACACATGTGGTGCCACAGTGCTATGGGGAGGCATTATCTAAGCAGTGCAGATGGTCACATGGAGCATCATGGAAAGGGTATGTGAATGGAACTGTTGACTTCACTTGAGGCATTGACACCGGCTGTATGGTACATATGTACAACCATACCTGTATGGACTACCCATATGCTGAGGACAGTGTAACACTCAGTCATTACTACATATGTTGTGATAGCCATATTGTGCTACAGGTGATCATGTTAATGGTCAGTTATTGGTCCAATGGAGACATGGCCCACTGTGTGGCAGCCCATGCAGCTGTGCACACATACAGGGTGAATAGCATACCATTAACGTAACACCTGGACATGATTGCTTGTGTCATTACTGTACCATACTGTTACAGAGTGCAATATGTGACAGTGACCACTATCTCTCCACAGGTGCCAGTGAGCCTGCGGACAGAGGGACCACTGCAAGGGGACCAAGGTGGAGGAGCCTTATGAGGCCCATGGAACGGCTGAAGAAGGAAGACACCCATGCATATGCCCAAAGGAGGGTGCAGGCAGTGGCACAGGCAGCTGTGGCACATGTGGCTGAGGAACAGGAGGGGAAGGGGGTGGTGGAATATGGGACTGGCACACAGTATGGTGATGCGCCGGAGGCCAACAGTGAACCAGTGCCAACAGGTGATGACCAGCTAATAAAGCCAGGCAATATCAACCCCAATTTGAATGCAGGCATGATGGCCCTGGACATAGCTGATGATGACCAATCAATCTATCAACAGGTATCTGACATTGGGGATGGTGTCGCACTGGGACAGCAGACCATATCGGATGATAATGATGCCAGTGTTCAGCATCCACCACCCACGGGCACAGTGACCCTGGAGGTACATGTCACTGCATTGCCTGAGGGTGTGCCAACACATGACCAGCGTGCATCAGTTGCAGGGACTGTGTATGTAGGTGCTGGCAGCAGGCATGGTCAGGTAGGTGCTCTCAGGGACATTGCTGTAACCAGCAGGCAAGAGTGTGTGTTGTCTGCAGAACAACTGGGGGAGTACATAGGACCGATGCTGCTGCACATGGACATGTTGTGTGCCGATATTGTTGCACTGTTGGACTTCCTGGATGCACAAGGGGGACATTGAGCTACAGTGGCACACAGACATGACTGTTGCACTGCCTTTTGTCCAGGTGTCTGTGTACATCGCAACCATCCACATGGCTGTGTGGGACACATGTTACCCTTCTGCAGCTATCTGTGCCATTACCATGTTGTACTAATTCTTATGTGCATGTTTGTTGTGTTGTTGTTGATGATTGCTGTGCATATTAACATGTTATCTTCTTTAATGTGTACAATGTCCATTCTGCACAGGTGTGATATGCCTTATTCATGATTGACATTTCCACAGTCCTTGGTCATTACTGTTCCTGTTGGGCAAATTAGGGATTGGTTTAATGCACACACATATTATAGTTGTTGAATGATCATTCATGGTATTGTAGTTGCATGTTCACCTAGCATATCAATGTTTGCTGTTCTGCTGTTGTTTCAGTAAAGCATTTACTGTTCAGTTACAGGTGTAGTACTTTCCACTCCTATTGCTGTCTCTAGGTTGCACTGCTGCATTCCTGTGCATATGTTGCACAACACAGGGTGTAATCACAGATGTGTGACCATTCTGTGTCCCTATGTGTTGCGCATGTCTAAAGTTGCATTGTGTGCTGTGCAGCACCTGCCAGCTCAGCTGTAAACAATGCATGTGTATGAGACCGGAAATTATGCTGTTGCACATTTAATGATGGGCCTAGTACGACAGAGTGTGAAGATGTATTGCAGTGTGTCCCTTACCCACACATGTGGGCCTGTCCTTACCTGGGGCCTGAGTGTGTGTGTGTGTGTGTGTGTGTGTTTGGCATGGGACCCTTAGGCAATTCCACATGTCATGCCATGTGTTGTAGTTTTTACACATCCCCTGTGTGGTGTGTTCTGAGCATGGGCAGCTGCTTTGGGACACACGTGTCCATCACACTACTGCACATGCCCTGTTGTGCAGTATGCATGTGTTTGCAGTATCTACAGTATTCCTATCCATTACACTGTACATTCTTTAGGTTCACAGCAGTCCCACTGGTCAGTCATGGGTTCTTTACTGGATATGTGTTGCAGTGCTTACTAATGTACCTGTGACACGTTCTGCCCACTGTGTTCACATGCTGTGTGTCACCCATGTGAGGTGCAGTTTCATCAGTGCTGCGTGCCCTACTATGTGGGAGGGACACGGCATTGTCATACTAGATGAATTGATGAGTCCAGCATACCAGTGTTATCCTGTTGCATGCATGCTGCTGTTTCTATTGCTCTGTATGTTGTCTGTTGTCAACTGGTGTTGCCCACACTCCATGGGCACCTTCATATATACAGTGCTAGCATGGGGTATGTGTTGCTCCAGACAGCTACACCTCTGCATAAACCCCTCTGTGGCAGGGCATGCTGCCTCTGTGTGTTGCTTGGTATGCCCTGTGACTGGTTGGCACATTGTGTGGGTTCTACATGTCATGCACGGCTACACAGTGACACGTCAACATTCAGGGTTCCAGTATCATGTCAGGTGTGCACGTCCACACACACACATGAACCATTGCATGGTGATGTGGACAACCATGTGCCGGTGGGCTCCCTACAATCAGTGTCATGGCTGTTACTGTGCTGGTGTTTTGCAGCACACCCACATGGGGTGTGTATCGGGTTGTGGTTGTATTATTACAGCCTGGTGGCTATGAGAAGTGGCTGAATATCACATTGGCATGCCTCCTCTGTCCAGCAACTGTCTGCTGCACATGTCTTTGCACTTACTGTGGTCTTGGTGGGTGCAGCTCCTCCTCTGCTTCTTCCTCATCCTTCACTGGCTCCATCACAGGTTCAGGCATTGTGGTGCGGTGTGCTTTTGCTATGTTGTGCAGCACACAGCATGCAACAACTATCTTGCATGCCATTTGCGGGTTGTACTGCAGTGCCCAACCGAAGCTGTCTAGGCATTGGAAATGCATCTTCAGTTGCCCAGACGTATGTTCAGTGACACTACTGGTTGATGTATGTGCCTCATTGTAATGTGTGGGGGCCACTACTGGTTGTCATATTGGTGTCATCAACTACGGCAGCTGGGGAAATGCACAGTCACCTGCAGAGAAACGTATAGCCTGTTAAATTGGTAGAGTGCCTCTACAGTTTGAAGCTGGCATGGCAGGCCAAGGCTCAGGTATGTTTTGTCCAGGGATATTGACATGACTATGTGGGTGGGCCACCACTGGCTGCTACATTTCCATGCCATGCAGGCTCACATGTATAATCCATAGTACACAGTATTTCACCTTACCTTCACATGTACGCCTCCAGTGTGTACATGTGTTAGTGTGTCCACATCTACCGCCATATTTTATCACTGTATCTGGGTGTGCATACCACTGTTCTCTGATGGCTGGTGTTACACACTCCTATTGCCATACCATCACTGTGTGGACAGATACTATTGTTGTGCTGCTTCAGTGATGTGTATACAGTGTGCCCTCCTTTCCCCCCTCCATATCTGTAGTCCCATAAGTCCATCTGTTGCTCCTTCTGACTGCAGTGCACATGTGTGTGTGGTCCCTGTGTGTGTGTCTCCCTGTGTATCTGCACTCGTTTTCCATGATGGTGATCATGGCCTGTACATTTTGGCTTTCTATATTTCAGTTATCTCAGTGTGTGGAAGGTGTGGGCTATGGTTTATGACAGTGCTGTGCACCCTTCTTTCCCATGGTACTGGTTGACATACCATCACATGTGTGCTCGGGGAGGTCTACCTGTTGGTATGCATAACTCTTTGTGGGACAACGGTACACCCTGGTGCATCATTACTGTAATCGGCTGTGTGGATTGACAGCCTTCCCATGTGAATCATATATCACTGACGATGGATGGGCCATTTGTGTTCATTTCCCTGCTATGCCTGTGTGCCGGTGTTAATGGGCTTCTGTCGCTGACGCCACTCCATGTGCTGCATTGTGCATCTGTATGCCTCTATGGGAAGGTGCTTGTCAGTACTTACGCCATTCAGTCCACCACTATTTCCTTCACATGGCATGTGTTTTGTCCCACAATTTCATGTGTACCAATCACCATCCCCATTCCCTTGACTATTCCATGTTATGTTTCCCTGCCGTGTGTTATGTATGCCTCCAGTGCATTCTGTTTCCTGCCACCTTTACCATGTTGGGTCATGACCCTATCCAGTGTGGCATGCCTTGTGCATGTGACCTGGGTCACACTGTACCCTGCATCCCGTATCTGCCTGGTGTGTCACATGCCACACATGCATCAGCCCTGCTTGCCTGTGGTGTGTGTTGTATGCATGACTTACCTATTAGCCAACTGTCCTGCAGCATGTTGTTCTCCAATGCCTGGGCAAGTCCACAGTTCCTGTAGATGTGTGCATCATGGCAAGATCCCGGGTACTTGGATACTAGATCCAGGATGCAGCTCTGGTTGTCACACACTACCTCTACATTGATGGAATGGAGGCCTTTACGATTCATGTTCACCTATGATTCTTCAGTGGGTGCTCTGATGGCAATATGGGTGCAGTCTATGGCACCTAGCAACCATGGGAATCTGGCAATGGTGTTAAAGCCCTGTTTGACAGCTTGTTGGTGGTGTCCAGCATCTGGGTTGTGGATGTATTGCCCTGAATGGCTCACTAGTGCATTCATGAACAGCTTCAGGCAGCAGCTCATGGAGTGCTGTGATATGCCAACAGTATTGCCACTGGGTGACTGGAAGCCACTACTGGCCAGTACCCTGAGTGCAGTGCAGATCTTGACCTCACTGGGTATTGCTCTACCTCTGCATGTCTTTGTCTGCATCTCCTCACACAGCTCCTGGCACAGCTCTGTCATGGCCACCTTGCCCAGCTGGTATCTGTCAATACACTGCTCCTCCATCAGGTCTACATATGACGTGTGCCTATGGTACACCCACTGTGCTACTCAGTGTACATGTCTTTGGCCTCTTCCATGAGGTACTTCTCCCTACCATGGGCCGCTATGCAGTGCTGCAGTGGCGCCTACATCAGCGGGGCTCGTGATTTCACTCACCATGGCCATCATTATCACATGTCCAGACATGTCTGTCTGTTTGTCTTGACAATTGCTGTTGTGGTGTTGCCTCGACAGAGATGCCCACAGACTGCCCTCTACTTGCACCATTTATGTGCTCTAGTCTAGTATTGGTGGTGGAACTGGGGGGTGAGGATGTCAAGTCCATAGGTGGGAAAACCCTCAGGCTTATTTCTGGGAGGAACCCTGCTTATGGCATCTGGTCAGGTACGTAACCTTGGTGTTATATTTGGCTAGGGCTTGACCCTGAGGACGCAGGTGTCAGCCATAGTCAAATCATCCTCTTTTCACCTAAGGAATATAGTACGGGTGAAACACTTGATTCCATCAGAGGATCTTCCTACCCTGGTCCATGCCTTTGTTGCCAGTCGTCTTGATTACTGCAATGCCCTTTATCTAGGGCTGCCGGGAGTGGATATTTGCCACTTACAGCTGGTGCAAAATGCGGCAGCTAGGTTGTTGACTGGAAGCCTGAGGTCCAACCATATAACACCTGTGCTTCATGAGTTGCACTGGCTGCCTGTACAGTGGTGGATCACTTTCAAGGTCATGTTAATGACCTATAAAGCCCTACATGGTTTGGGACCTCGCTACCTGAAAGAACTCCTGACTTCTTACTGTCCCTCCCACTCCCTCCGATCCTCTGGCGAGGATTGCTAGAGATTCCAGGTAACCTTAAAAACATCTGGCGGAAGAACATTTGCCTTTATGGCTCCTACCTGTGGAATTCTACCTTGTGAGATACGAAATAGCCTGACTGTGGAGAGCTTTAAAAGTTCTAAAGACCTTCCTTTTAATCAAGCATTTTTGTGACATAAATTATGTTAAATTTTGATTTGAATATAATGTTATTTATTATTGTGGTTTTAATATTGTGTGTAGGATTTTGTAAAGGCACCCTGAGCTTGGGAAGGGCATGTTATAGAAATAAACATTTACTTACTTACTTAATTACTAGTGACCCTTAGACAAGCTTTTCCTGGTCTTGCAGGCATGTGATTTTTGCAGCACCGTCCCGCTTTGTGAATAGGGATTTGGAGTTGAAGCATGTCCTGTTTGGTGCAACGCACCTTGCACCAGGTCACGTGGCCTGTGACAGGTTGTTGTGGTATGGCGCTTGACGATGCTTGTTGTGTTTGGCACACTGTGCATTTGTGAACTGCTCCATTGCCCACTCAGAAGCGCATGCTATTCCTTGTGACATTATTCCAGGTGCATGCTACTTGGCGCCAGTGCTGTTGTTTTGTGAATTGGGCCCAGTGTCTTTAACCACCATCCTCTGTTGCCTATCCATTAACCAAGTCTCCACCCAATTTACTCATTTGGATCCCACCCTAGGCTGCTCAATGTCTTTATCAGTCTCTTATGCGGCCTGTGAAGACCTTACTAAAGTCAGCTGGAACAGTGGGTGAAAGACAAGGAGAGAGAGAGAGAGTGGCTCAGCCATGGAACAGCCTACTGGCTGAGGTGGTTGGCCCCAAAACATAAATGGATTTAATCATAGCTGGGACAGAGTAAAGGGCCTAATGGTTACTCGGGGGACAGCAGTAAGGCAGGGAGTGGCGGGGGAGAAGGTGAGGGCATTATCCCTGTCAATACAATAGGCCACAGTGTAGGATAGGGTAAAACAAGGCAGACTGGATGGACTGATTGTATTTTCCTGTCGACATTTGTCTGTCTTTCTATGGTTTCAACTAAAAGGGATGCTACTAGGGCACTGTGACACTGTGTCTCATAATACATTGTAATGGACAATGGAGCTCCCCTTAAGGGTATGGGAGCAGCTGTGGCAACCTAGAGCTCAGCAACATCTTGTCAGGGTAAATCCAGACTGTGCTGCTTAATAAGGAAAAAGGGCTGTGGTCAGCAAACCCTGATACCAGATAAGGATGACAGCCTCTCTGCAGTGAGAAAAGACACAACAAGCATGACGATGAACGATATACATTGAGAAAGTAGACTAGTTTCTGACATATACTTTCTGGTGGCAATATTTATGTAATAGATTACTTGGCGCATTTACATAGGAATGGCAGTCTCTGTTTCCTTTTTTCCTATTGCATTCTGCTATAAGACACTTCTCTGACCATATCAACTATTAGCCCATAACAGAGCATTAGTATCCAGGGATCAAACTCCCTTCTGTTTGTGCTAGATCAGATATCGAAAGCCTATCACTATAGCACTGTGATGCGGAATAGAAAAAGTTAAAACCCTTCATAAAAGTCTTCATTATTAGGCACTTGGCTATGAGCTGCATAAATTGTTTACATCTTCTTAGTATTCCATTTAGGTTGAACTGTGCATGCAAGTTTAGTTTCTTTGATTTGTGTACTCTTTTTGACCTTGCTAACTGATTAGCACCTTTCTGCCATGTTGAGACAGCTAACCAGATAAAGAATGCGACAGAAAGATTGATGTCTGGTCTGCAGGTCTGCGGGTTAAGGATAAGTTGTCAATCATGCTAAAAACTAAGTGCTCCAGTAAAAATAATTATTCTTTTTTAATTTTTACTGGACTGATGGTGTGTTCATTGTGACCTTCCTGTGTTCTTAGAGGACAACAAAGGGTCCTAGAAGCAAATTTACTTATTTGTTTTTCTGGTCATATCCCACGGTTGAGATCAATATTTGGACTGAGTCTTCTAATTAAGTCAAATTCATCATTGAATTAAAGAAGTGGTTTTCTTTGTTTCCAGTTTCAAGACTGTGGAGAGTGGCATGTTTTCTCTGATCTCATTCTGTCTTCAGAATACAGAAGTGAGGAAAGAACCCTTGCTTGATGGATGCCAGCTCTTTATGGGCAGGAAGAAAAGCAAAGCAACACACACAAGTAAACGTTAAAAGATAAGAAAATTAGTCATCCCTCGGAGACCATGGCACTCTAGTTAAAACTTTCAATTTCATTGGATCATTATGGTAAAAAAATGAATCGGTAAGGAATATTGCACAAATGCCTGGAAGTTTTCCCAAAAGTGCATTATTGCTTAATCGATCAGTCTGTGGGGCATGTAGGCTAACAACTAATACCTCGTAGATTACAGACTGCATACTAAATTGGTTGAGCTGGAATACTGAGTGCATCCTACAGGTAAACAATGACTGCAAGGTCTATGAAGAACTGAAATTTTGAAGATTTTTCACAGGAGGGTGAATCTCATTATATCTTTATTCTGGTATGATAGATTAGATGCTCATTGTACGCTACGTAATTTTGTTTTTAATGAAAAAAGCTTTACTTTTTTTTTTCTCACAGGTATTTCAATCTAGAGCAGGCATATTGATAGTTTATTTTTTAACAATGTCATGAGAATCATATTGTTTTATTGATTTTTCTGAGTTCATAATCACAAATGTGATGTTATAATACTGACAGCAGATTAGAACAAGAGTAATGTGCCTCTGTGGGTTTCCGTGAATGTGGTTGATAACAAATCTGAAGGATTTCTGGTTGCTATTTTAAACAGCATTGTTAAATACAAATGCTATATTATGCTATTCTGATTTTCAGCAAGACACAAAACCTGGACATGAGATTGCTGACTTTTATTTAAAATGGCTACTTACACTAATAACTGTAAGCACATGAGCTGCACATGTTTCAAAGCAACATGGAATAATACAGTTGGGAATTATGTGTCACAGCACAAGGGTACTTAACAGCAATAACCTTTAAGTACTGTATTATGTATCTAGTTAGCAAAACCAATTGAAACTAGAAACTCTATTATATTGGTGATATGGCCAGAGGCAACCTTGCAGTTACTTTCAATGCTTAATGGTAAGACATCTGCTACAAATAATGTAACAGCCGAAAGAAAATGGAATACCATTCCATTTTAGGTTAGTACTGTTCATTTTTATTGCTGCATGGCCAGAATATATTGCCATGCAATTCAAATACATAAACATAAAAAAAAAAACTTCAAATACTGTATATTAAATGATTAGCATAAACTACAGTATAATATAGTACATCTTAACAATCTCACTCAGCATTTGAACTCATTTTACACTAAATTACCATTTTAAGTCACTAGGAAATATATAAAATAGCACTTACCATTTACTGTATATTTGTAAAAGCATTATCTGTCAGAATGTTGCAACCATTGTGCACTCTAAATGTCATTATGTATTCAAGAACATTCTTTCCATAAACAACTGTACTTGATCTCCAGAGATCAGGCACTATGTGTCCTTCCTCCATAAAGGGGTTGGTCAGGGTTTATAACAATGTCTCTGGTGGAACCCTAGGTTACAGAGGTGGGACGGGGCACCTTTAGACATATTAAACAGTACTTAAACAAATACATTCTGCATCAATGTTCCTGTCAAGCAGTAGGGATTGATTAATCTTAGCATAACTCCTAGCTACTGTCAGGCATGGAGCAGACCAGCAAAGCCTCTGTGAGCATTCAGTATTCTACAGGACCACAGATGGGGACCTCAGTTAATGCATAACCTCTTCATTCTTGGTTTAGCTGCTCCTTCTGAGAAACAGTACAGTTTTAAATAAGGAGTAAAATAATCTTTTGTTGTGCAGTGGATTCTAACAGCAATTTCAGTCAATTCATAGCTTTAAAAGTACCAATACTATTGCAACATAAGCAGCACCAATCTACTTGAGAATTGCAAATAAAGTTTAAACTACCTCCTGGTGAACACCCCAGTACGTCAAGGATGTCTGGGGTTGTGCTGTGGATATTGAATTTTCAGGGTTGAGTGACACCTTTGTCAAAGGTTTATTTAAGAAACTGATGATATCTGCACAAAGACTGCATGCAGCCACTCTGGTGAGACTGCTTCTCTTCTAAGCTGGAATAATTTTTCATGGCATTACTTGTCATATCTTGGGGTACTGTATGTTTGGCCGTTCAGTTCAATTCAACATCATTTATATAGAACAAGTCTCATTGCTACTGATTGTGCTTTACATCATCTGAAAAACATTTAAAATATAATACATAAACAAACTTCATATAAAATCCCTTAAACACAATAAATATTAAACATAGTCTGGGAAAGCTTGTCTGAATAAACAGGTTTTAAGCTCCCATTTAAACTGATCCACAGTCAGACTTTATCTGATATGGTATACATCCCTGACAGTGACATTTCAACCACGGGGTACCCTACAGCGACTACAGTACCACGTCACTGTAGGGAACCCACTGGAACCCGGCACTGTCTGTCAGGGGTCCTGCACCACCCCCAACCAGCTCTGACTTGGAGTTGAGAATTCTAAGTGGGGGGGTGCCCCCCCTGTGTGGGGGGGTTCGGGGGTGAAGCCCCCAGAAGAAAACACTTGTTGTTCTCCAAAACCGGCAGCTCACTGCAAAATGCAGTCAACCTGCTGATTTCACTGTCAGGTTGTTCGACAAAAATTGTGTTGATGACCCATCGTAGATCCCTCTGATATAATGATGTAAAGAGCTCCAGAGGGTCAGGGCAGCATAAACAAAAGGGCACACACCAGATGTCTATTACTGGACCCTCGGAATCTTCATCAATCCCTTGTCAGTGGAGAGGAGTGGTGAGATGGTAGTAGGGATGTAGGAGGTCATACAGGTAGCCAGGCCCCTGCCCATGTAGGGCTTTGTAGGTCAACAAACTGACCTTGAAGGAGATCCACCACCTAACCGAGCAGCCAGTGCAGATAGCAGAGCACAGGTGTAATATGACAAGACCTGGACACAGGCCAGTCAACAACCTGGCTGCTGCATTCTGCACTAGCTGCAGGTAGCAGAGGTCTACCCCCGACAGCTCTAGGTATAGGGCATTGCAGTAATCAAGGTGAGAGGCCACAAATGCATGGACCAGTGTTGGCAGATCACCAGGGGAGATCAGTGTTTAATCCTGGCAATGTTCCTCAGATGGTAAAATGAGATTTGGACTATGGCCGACACCTGCCATTTAAGCGTCAGTCCACTGTCCACAACAATGCCAAGATTTTTTATTCAATCTGAAGAGAGCAAATGGAAGACTCTGAGCCGTAGCCCAGAGACCTGACCAGGTTGCCCCCTCAAACCCTGGTGACCAGGTTCCAGCACCAGTGCCTCTGTCATGTCTGGATTCAATTTCA
The DNA here is from genome assembly GCA_016271365.2 of Neoceratodus forsteri. Taxonomy (NCBI): domain Eukaryota; kingdom Metazoa; phylum Chordata; order Ceratodontiformes; family Ceratodontidae; genus Neoceratodus; species Neoceratodus forsteri. The sequence continues at coordinate 759,212,305 of CM057452.1, forward strand.
ACCAGTTGGCCCTCATCCAGTCTTAAATGTCAGCAAGGCAGCTGTTAAACACCAAAACTGGTTCCTGGTATTCAGGCACAGAAGACAGGTATGGCTGAGTATCTTTGGCACAACAGTAAAAACTCAGCCCATACCATCTTATAATGTCCCCTAGCAGTAGCATGTACACCGAGCACAACATGGGGACAGGATCAAGCCTTGCGGTACCCCACATGGTAGGGGCAGGGGTGCTTCAATGGAAACATCACTACAATGGAAACACCTACTGCAGTCCTAAGATGTCTGTTACTGCTTGTTCTGAGTACCACAAAAAATAAATGCAACACAACCCTCTCCCCCACTTCAGGCCTTTCCTACACAAAATCAATGCAATACAACCCCCACTTCATACCTTTCCTACACAAAGTCCCTTTAGAGAGGAGAGCGGGGAGCTTTGATTTTCATGTACAGCAGACCTTAGGGCATCAATTTCTTCTTTTAATACCAAAATATTCTCGAGAATTCCAACATGAGGCTTACATGGCATTTGAGTGAATTTTAATAAGTCTAAGCTTAATATGGTAGCAGTTGGATCAATAAGGCAGGATTCTTCTTTAAGTATTATTTGCCAAATATTAGGAAATAAGGAGTATTAGATACAGAGTTATTGCTGGCACACACCCTTATTTGGGGATTTGCTGATTCCTGTATATTAACTTGCACATGAATATCTTGTGTTTTCTTCACCAGCTTTTTTAACCCTAGAATGGTTGTTCTCAATTTACTAACTACCATTTCTAGTCCTCTAGTTCTGCTGTCTGAGATTGTCTCATTAAGTTGCAAGCTATTTTTTATATTTTGATTGTGTTTTAGTACTGATCTGGTCCAACATCCCATCATGGCCGATGTATGATTCTTCAGAGAACACTGGATCACTTTCATCTTAGCAGATATCTGGGTGTTGGCATAGCCTTCAAGAGCATTTGCTTATACCCAGTTTGTTTTTAGAACTGTAGTTTGATGCTTTTGAAGAATAAATGCTAGAAAATTGAGGATTTACAGATATGAAATACTTTTCTCTATTAGTGCTTAAATAGAAACACACTAAGTTCCATTAGTTAATAATTTAACACCATTTCAAGTTCAGAATACTTAAAATAGTCTAAGTGTGTTTTCTCTGATGTATCTTCACAGTGAGCAATGCTCCACTTATCTGAAAGTTTAGTAGAAAGGGTCTAGTTTTTAACTTCATTAATTTTTAATTATTTTAAGACAGTACTTACCTTTCTACAACAATAAAATAACCTTTGATGGCCGGCATGGTGGTGCAGAGGGCTCAGGTTCTATGACTCACCTCGTGTTATGCCGATGATCCAGGTACGGGAATGATCTCGGGTCACAGGAGCCGCATGGGGGAGGAAGGGCAGGATTGAGCAGCCTAACAGCAGCTCTCCTCTCTGGGGAGGCCATTGCCCACCCCATAGTTCTGCTGCCACTAGGTGAAGGTCCGTTGGCAGCGAGTTGGGAGGGGGCAGAAGCAGAGGAAGAGTGCCTGAAATGCAGCATGCTCGTGCCTCCACATGCATGCGTGCACATCCAGGAGTGGTGGGGAGAAAAGCGGTAAAAATCGGGGCCAAAAAAAAAAAAAATACAGAAAAAAAAAATAACCTCTGATAGTCAATTCCAGTCTGAGAAAATTTAAACAATGTTTTCAAAAGCAGATTTATTTGTAGATGGCAATGGAAAATATCAAGTATTTGATTTAAGTTTCACATCCCCCCACCCTCATTTCCACTAATCTTCCCCCCTTCTTCTTATTTAGACAATGCTTATTGGGCTGCTATAACCTCAGCTTCCCATCCCTCCCCTAGCTGTCTCACTATCCCCCCCTCCTATCACCTCTCCACTCCTCCCTATCTTAAACAATGCATGCATGCAGTGGCTGTACCTGCCCCATTTGCTTTTCCATCCCTCACTCCCTCCTTCCAGCTACCTTTGCCCTTACTTCTCCGCTTCTCCTCCTGGTCTATGTCTTCTTGGGCAGCTACAATTCACCACTTCTTGCACTTATCAACACTCTTTGGTGTCTACCTAGAAATGGAACTGCTATGAAGCTTTGCAAAATCCTGCACTTATTGTACTGGACTGTGTACCTGTACTTCTGGTATCTGTAACATTTTGTATATCCTTTTACCTTGTAATGTGTATTGACATCTTTGTTTTGAACTTTGTAATGTGTATTGTCTTCTTGACTTGGAACCTTGGTAACTGAGCTTCATGGTCAAAGATTGTAATCTAAAACTGAAATAAATAAATCAATAAATCATAGAAATCATAGAATCATAGAAACCTGCTTGCAGAAAAGGACCCTACAGCCCATCAAGTTGAATAAATAAATTATTTCCCCTTAGAGGTTTAATAACAGAAATCACAGACTGCAATAGCGAAAAGCAGCTTATTATTGTAGGATTGTCGAGCTCCCAATCAGCTGAATGAGTCAAAGCAAAAGGAAACAATAACAACAATACATAATTTTGGCTAACCCAGTGAATCTAGTTGCTGTTAGTCCTTAAAAGTGCCTTTTATTTTCAGTAAATTTCAGGCCAGTTGATAACGTTAATACAATTTAGAGTGCTAATTAAGTTTAATTAACAAATGCAGAAGAGGAAGTATCAATCCAATCTAACATGGAGTAATTGTATCCCTTTTATTTAAATAGCATTTGTTTCTAACAGTATATTTAAAATTTAGTGTAAAATTCACTTACTTGTATGTAGCTTCTTACTGTTGTATAAAAAAGGGTAAGGGTTTATGGAGCATTCTGGAGCATAAAGTTATCAATGTTGTCTTTCTCAAAGGCCACTTTGCTGTGGTCTCATACTATAGGTGCTGGAACCAATGAGTGTGGGGAGGTAGCAGACCCCCCCCAACACACTTTTTCTGTTCAGTCTTCAAAGTGCCTCTTTAGTGCATGCAAAATAAAGAGAAAATAAATAATGCTTTCCTTTGCAATTTTGTGTGTGCCGCCCAGTCTCCATTAGAAATGAAAGCTCCCTAAAGGCCAGCACTGGGACCGTAGTCTATGGTAAAGCTCACCGCTATATCAGGGAAACTGCTGGAGTTGCCTTGATGTGATGCAAGGCATGACCATTTGCTTTCTTTTGTACTCATGGAATCAGAAACTCCTGAAATGACTGTATGATTTGCTTTTCTGGGTGAGTATGGTACAATATTTATTGTGTTTTGCATTAGAATACTGATAATTTATGTGTATATAAACAGTGGTTTGCACAAACTGCCTTTTTGCCATGTTCTTTGAATTTCAGCCCCCACATTGCTCTAATAATTTTGGTGTGACTATGTTCCTTCCACTGCTTATAGCAGAACATTTATCAATGAATGTACTGGAGGAGGAACTAAGAAACTAGAATGACTGTATTTCTTCCAGTATTTTGATTAGTGTCATTCTCTTATGCCTCAGGAGGGTGAGAGCCTCTATGTTCCAGAATCTAGCCCAGACTGCAGAGGTGAGAGCTCTGATAGTGTTTTGCATATCATATTACATTTTGGAACTGATCCGTGAACTTTTGATTGGAACTCTTGTCCCAGCAAAGGATTTCAAGTATAGACATGGACTGGAACAGCTGCAATATTTTCTGGAACTGGTGCTGGACTGGAAAATATTCTTATTTTTTGGGGGGTGCTATTTTATCATATTTGTTATCATTTGTGGGTGTGAGTGTGATTGTGGGATTATGTGAGTGAGTGAGTGAGTGAGTGAGTGAGTGTGAGTGTGTATGCGTGTGTGGGTGATTTAAGTTGGGTTTAAATTGTTTGTTGGTGGAGGAGGTCTAAAGAGTGGTTATTGATAGTGAACTGCATGGTGACTAGATTGGGAAATATTGGTTGGGTATTGGTATGTTTTGTGGGATTTTTAGATCCTTTTTGGGGTTATTATGTGTTTGGGACAGGGACCTAGAAGGTGTAGCTAATTGGCTGCCCACCTCCGAGGCCTCCATCCCTTCGTGCTTCCATCACTTCCTGAAGATGTTTATAGGTGGTGCAGGGCATTGGGGATAGCTCAGAGGAGGGGTCCGGGGGGGCGAGTCCGAGTGTCTGCCGGGGTGTCTGGAATTTGGGTGGTGAGGCCAAGAGGGCACCCTGAAGCAAAATTGGACCTGAAGAAGGGTCCTCCGTGTTTAGTTCCCATACCAAGGGCTCCACCATTAGCAGGGAGCAGATAGCTGACCCAGCAGTACCCTCTCATCCTACTCGGGCTGTGTAATACAATGCCAGATCGATGAGGAACAAGACTGCCATAATGGCGGACTTGATGTCCTCAGTAGACCTGGCATGCATTATGGAAACCTGGCTGGATGAAAATGCTGCCCCTGTTTTGGAGGCAGGGGTGCCGGCCAGGTATTCTGTGATACACAGCCTGAGTAAGGATCGCAGTGGTGGTTGTGGGGGGGGGGGGCTATTTGTTTTAAGTTCAACTTGAACCTCACTGTGCTACCTGTTGGTCCTATGGGGTCTTTTGAGTGTGCTGCCATGCGAGGGTGTCCAGGTGTAGGCTTCCAAGTTCTCCTGCTCTATCACCTTCCGGAAAGGGATGGTGATTTTTTGCAGGAGATCGGAGAGCTTGTCACCAGCCTGGCATTGGAGGCCCCAGATGGTTGATTCTGGGGGACTTCAACAGCAGGGTTGATGGCAGGCTCTCAGTATTTGGTGACGATCTCTAAGGGTATGGAGGCTCTGGGCCTGACACAAAATGTGATGTCAGCAACCCACACCGGCCAAAAGCTTGACCTTGTGTTTTCATTGGGCCTTGAGGTTACTGACCTCAGTGTAGATCTGGTAGTTTGGCTGGATCATAACACTATGAGGTTCATGTTTGGAGCCCCTCTCCCAAATGATCCTGCCTCTGTGAAGATGGTCGTGCCACCTTTATGAGGGGCATCCTCAGTAGGACTACAGGTGGTGCTGGACCTCTTGAATGTAGGAGCTGCATGTGAAGTGGGACAGAGGAGGGAGTGGCTGCCTAAAATGGGGCTGTCACTGCTGCCTTTAATTCAATCACACCTGTTAATGTCTGACCCCTGCCCACTCGTGGGAGACTTCCTTGGCATGATGGGGAACTCTGGGAGTTAAAGACTAGGGGTCGGAGGGTAGAGAGTAGCTGGAGTAGATCCGGTCTGATGGAGGACAAACTGGCTGTGAAGTCACATTATGCTGACTATCAGAGGGCAATCTCCTGAAAGAAGACAGATGTTTTGTCTAGGGAGATTGCTGCAGTGAGGAACAGACCTGCTTGGCTCTTCCGCATGGTGGACAGGTTATTACATTCTGCCTATCTCTGTGTTGGTGGGGCAGGTTCAAGCACTAGATATGAAGAGTTTGCTCTGTTCTTCACTGACAAGATGCCCTCTATTAGGGCTGAGGTCTCCTCTGTCATCACTCATAGGGGGTGTGTAGTCCATTCTGAGCCATGCCAATTTTAAATGCTGAGTCCATGTTGGAATGCAGTGAGTGCTAACGTTAATCAGCATCATTTACACCTAGCTGCATACCAGGGAAGTGTTAGTGCCAGAGCCAAAGTGAGCACATAAGGTCAAATGATCCAAAGTTGCCAAAGGTTGTACATTAACCTGTACTCCTCGAACCCTATCTGAAACAAACCAGAAATCTATCCTTGTGGGCAGCGAGATATTGACAGCTAGGTTGGCAAAAGTGGCCCAAAAGGTAATTTTACCACAACAAACCTATGTGGTTCCGGGGTGCAGGGTTCAACAAAATAAAAAATTTTTCATGAAATAGTGGACCAAGGCTTACTGATGGAGTTGGATGGCTATGTTATGTCATTAGACCAGACAGCTGCATTTGATGCAGTGAGGCATGCCTATTTATGGAAAGTACTGAGACATTATGGTATTCCAGAACAATTTGTTGAACTGCTTAAATTAGTGTATGTGCAGGCACAGGAACTGCCTTTAACAAATGGGCACCTAGGGTCCCACTTAATTCAATAATGGGGTGAGACAGGGTGTCCGCTTAGTCCGCTACTGTATGTGTTAGCCATTGACCCACTTTTACGGGCACTTGAATCTTCTAATGAGATTGTGTCTATTAGTGATAAATATGGACACGTGCCAAGAAGTTTCAGCTTATGCAGATGATTGTACCATTATTGTGAGGATTTGGCATCTGGTAGTAGTGCCTTAACAATGTTACAGGATTTGCAGGATGTGACAGGTATTAAAATTAATAGTGGTAAAAGTAGGATGTTGGGTTTGGGTAACGCACCTTTCACGGATGATTTCCCCATCTCTATTACCAGAGATGAAATTAAATTCTTAGGTCTTTATTTTAGAACTAGATATGCTGAGCAACAGAATTGGGATCTGGTTTATGAGGATGCTCATAGGAAAGTTCTGACTTAGAAGTCCTGGAAAATCACCAGGAAGAAAAAGGTCTATTTATTGAAAGCGTATGTTTTACCTCTTTTTTTATATGTTTTACATATTTACCCATTGCACTTTGATAGACCGAGGTAGACAGGTCAGTGGGGGATACTGCAAAAGAAGGTACCAATGCCCGTAGTCTGAGTAACAAGCTTCCTGAATTAGTGGCTTTGATGGAGGAGGAACAACTGGATATCATGGCAGTCACAGAAACATGGTACACACAAAACCATGACTGGGACATAAACATACCAGGATACACTATCTACAGGAGGGACAGGGAGGGTAAAAGAGGAGGAGGAGTAGCTCTTTACATAAGGGAAGGAATCAAAGCAACAGAACAAAATGGAAAACAGGGAGAAGAAGAAGCACTGTGGGTAAATTTGGAGACCGGCAATGGCACCACAATCCTCACAGGGGTTGTATACATACCCCCTTCTCAGGGGGAGGAAATGGACAAGGAAATGATAGAAAGAATACTTAGAATGGCAGAAAAAGGGGAGATATTGCTGATGGGTGATCTGAATATGCCAGATGTTAACTGGAATGCAGTTGCAGTAGCCACTTCAAAGAGTGCGGTTATTCTAGATGCCCTACAAGGGGCATGCCTTAGACAACTAGGATTGGAGCCCACTCGAGAGGGAGCAATCTTAGACCTGGTTCTCTCAAATGGAGATGAAGAGAGGATCACAGATGTAGAAGTGGGTAGCCATCTGGGAACTAGTGACCATTGAACAGTATGGTTCATAATAAACACAGCAATAGAGTCAAGCCATACAAAGGCAAAAGTACTGGACTTTAGGTGAGCTGACTTGTTAAATGGGTGAGTGCCTAAGGAATGCACCGCAAATGGGCAGGAAGGAGGGGTGGAAGAACAATGGGAATAATAAAAACTGCCATCACAGAGGTAACAAGCCTTTGTGTGAAGCAAATTAACAAAACAAAGCGATGTAAGAACCACTATGGTTCTCAAAGGAAGTGGCAGTGAAGGTTCAAGAGAAAAGAAAGCATTCAGAAGTACAAGGAATCACAGAAGGAGCAGGACAGGGAACTGTATCAGTTAAAGCAAAAGAAGCTGGGAAGGCAGTCAGAACAGCAAAGGCCCAAACCGAGGAAAAGATAACCATCTCAGTTAAGAAGGGATAAAACCTTTATAGGTACATCAGGAGTGAAGAAAGACCAAGGGAGGGCTAATAAAGAGGAGGAGAGTGGGCATAGGATGACTGTGAAAAGGCAGAGATAATAAACAAATATTTTTGCTCAGTATTTACAAAGGAAGTGGGAGGTACCTAAAACAAACAGTAGAAACACTCTGGATACAGAAGTTGATACCAGCCCATTTACAGAAGAAAGGGTTCTGAAAGAACTCTTAAAACTGAAGGTGGACAAAGCAATGGGGCCTGATGGGATTCATCCCAGAATTCTAAAAGAAGCAGGTAGAACTAGTGACACCACTGACTACCCTCTTTAACAAATCGTGGGAGGATGGGGTGGTACCTAAGGACTGGAGGAGGGCAGATGTGATTCCCTTCACAAAAGTGGGAGCAAGGCAGAAGCAGAAAACTACAGACCTGTTAGTTTAACCTCAGTGGTAGGAAAATGATGGAATCACTTCTGAAGGAAAGAATTGTTGAGTATCTAGAGGCCAGAGGGGCTCAGGACCCAAGGCAGCATGGATTCACAGTGGGAAGGTCAGAGACAAATCTGATAGATTTCTTTGACTGGGTGACCAAAGTAGTAGATCAGGGAGGGGCTGTGGGCATGGCCTACCTAGACTTTAGCAAGGCATTTGACACAGTCCACACAAAGATTAATATACAAGTTAGCCAGCCTGGAGTGGGTCCCAAGATGACAGCCTGGGTAAAGAGTGGCTGGAGAATAGGACACAGAGGTAATAGTAAATGGAGTCCACTCTGAAGAAAGGGGTTACTAGTGGGGTACCGCTGGGTTCAGTATTAGGACCGGTCCTCTTCAATGTCTTTATAAGCGACATTGCAGAAAGACTGGAAGGAAAAGTATGTCTCTTTGCAGATGACACAAAGATCTGCAACAGAGTTGATGCACAAGGTGGGGTGGAAAGGATGAGAAGGGTCTTGTCAAGGTTAGAGGAATGGTCAAATGTATGGCAGCTTAGATTCAATGCTAAGAAGTGCAAGGTAATGCACCTGGGAAACAAAAACCCAGGGGAAGAGTACACAATGGGGGGTGAGATACTAACAACAACAAAAATGGAAAGGGACCTGGGGATAGCCATATCAGATGACCTAAAGGTGGACAAGCAATGTGAGAGGGCAGCAAGGAGGGCTGGGGGGATACTGGGATGCATAGGGATAGGCATCACCAGTAGAAAACAGGAAGTTATTATCCCTCTGTACAGACAGTTGGTGAGACCACATCTGGAGTACTGCATGCAGTTCTGGAGACCCAATCTCCGCAAGAGCATAGACAGGATGGAGGCTGTCCAGAGGAGGGCAACTAAAATGGTGCAGGGTCTGCACCGGAAGACATATGAAGAGAGACTTAAGGAGCTGAATATGTATAGCCTCGAGGAAAGGAGGGAGAGGGGGGACATGATAGAAACTTTAAAGTATCTCAAGGGAATCAACAAAGTCCAAGAGGGTAGCATCTTTCAAAAAAAGAGGTGTGCAAGAACAAGGGGCACAATTTGAAGATAGAAGAGAGCGGCTCAGAGGTAATTTAAGTATATTTTTCACAGAGAGGGTTGTGGATGCATGGAGCGGCCTTCCGGAGGAAGGTTGTGGAGTCAAAAACAGTGGTGGAATTCAAGCATGCATGGGACAGTCATAAGGCAATTCTAGGGGTGGGGGTAGGAAGAAGTAGGCTGCTGGTTAACTAGGATCTGCAGCTTATCCAATAGGTAGGAAATGGGCAGACTAGGTGGCCAGCGGTCCTTATCTGCCGTCAAAATCTATGTTTCTATGTTTCTATGATATGCATACTACAATTATGGGACTCTTTTTTCTGTTTTTGTGGGAAGTAGGTTGAATCCTGTGACAATTGCACATACCTATAGAGCCGGTAAAGACGGTGGGTTGGGAATATTACAACTTTTGTGAATTTTCTTGGGAATTTTTTTATAGTAATATAAGGCCTTTGGTTTTGAGAAACATGGATTTGGTACTGATTGTATGAAGAGATGGACATGCAATTCTTTACTGCCTGGGGAGGGAAAGTGGCATGTTTCAGATAAAGTGCTGCCTTGTTATGTGCAGACTGTTTTGACACATATAAGGTTATGGAAAATCGACTTGAACTGGTTTGTGGATCTAGATAAGAAGACGTTTTATACCAAATTGGTGGAAAGATGTTATCTGGAAGAACTTCTATTTCACGTTGACACCCATGTAGATGTATCTATGTTGCTAGCTAGTATTGTGGAGCCTAGAATACCTTTAAAGATGTGAGATGTTATTTGGTTGTGTGGGCATCAGAAGTTGAATGTCAAAAGTAATCAGAAACAAAGTTATGGACGAGAGATTGTGTACAGCAGAGAACTGTGTGGGACAACTAGGAACCATGTAGCTTTTATATTTTGATTGTTCTTGTACTATTGGATTTTGGGGGTCCTTAGCTGCATTTTGGGGTGAGTCATTGTTTGAAACAGTAGATTATGATATCGTAATACGGGGACAGTTAACTGGAGAATGGAAAAATGGAATAGGGGCATGATTCTAGTACTTTTTGCATGTATTAAATGGTCAATTTGGCAACTTCATTGCCTAAGAGTGTTATAGCAGCATGTAACTAGCATTCAGGATATATGTTGAAGGTCCAGGCTGAAGTGGACAATGTATACCACTATGAAGACTACCTTAGGAGAGCAACCTGTCGCTATTTATGGAAAGGTATTGAATGGGTGGGATGACAGCCCAGTTTACTCGTTTAGCCTTTTGGTTTTTTTGGCTTTACTGTTTACTGATTGTTATTTGACAGTAACACAGTTCAATGTTTCTCTTTTGTACTGTGTATGTTATATGTATTACTATAAGATGAGGTTTTTGACTTTACTTTTTGTTTTTCGAAGTTTGTATGTTCTTGCAGTAATTCTTGTTTTTGTTTCTTAATAAAAATTTCCCCTATTCTTTTTTGATAAGTGCCATGGGATCTTTAGCATCCACCTGCACTACCACCAATCCAGGCAGATGGGACCTCGGTTTAATGTCTCATCTGAAAGATATGACATTACAAGTTGCAAAGAAATTAATAAACAACAATGGATGCCAACCCGGTGGCACTGAGGACTGAGGCGCTGGATGCCTTATCTTGTGTCACGTCGGCAAACTGGGTTTGAGAACGAGCCTGGGTCATCGAAGAGCCAGCATTGGGGGGGGAGGAAGGGCAGGACTGAGAAGCTGGAAGGCAGCTCTCCACTCCCTGGGAGGATCCTGTTGACCACCGTAGTTCCACTGCCCCCGGATGGAGGTCCATGGACAGTGCAGGCAAGCGGGCAGCATGCAGTGGGAGGGTGTCCCAGTACTGCGGCGTGTGCATTCCTCTATGCTCATGTTCGCAGCCGGGCAGAGTTGGGGGAAAATGGGTGTAAAATTGGGGATAAAATATGAATAAAATAAATAAATAAATATATGACAATGAAAATTGGCACAATAAGAGGTAGTTGCAACAACAGAGTAGCATGGCTAGGAAATATGCCATTACAAGTAGCAAAGAATTAATAAATAGTAACAGAATTTATACAGTGAATTTATACAATGAAACTGTTTGTCTTCCCCTCCATCTCAGGATACAATACCAGGCCTGCCTGCTAGCAAAAAAAGCAATGTTGGAGCTCACGCCTGAGTTTACCCCACCCCCTTTGAAGCTGCACAACCCACCATCAGCACTAGAAGTGCAACCAAGGGACGGCTGCTAGTATCCTTTAAGTGAATCACACTGGCTCAGAGGTCCATTTCCTACAGCGGACCCAAGTAGTTCAATGACCTGCCTGCTGCCCTAGTCGAATGTACCAGGCTCAGTCAATTCAAAACAGTGCTACGTTCACACCTAGCTAACAAAAATACCTGCCATTGCCATAGCTAACAGATAATGCGTGCCTGCCTATGGTCCTGCCACCATCCTACCCCATTCCATCATCTCCCTCCACCTTCCATATATCCTGCTCCACCTGCCTACTCCCCCCTACTTCCCCCTCTCCCCTCTTCCCCCAAGTTTCCCCCTCCTCCCCGTCTCTTTCCTACCCCTTCCTCCTCTTGCCCCTGCACTAAGACCTCTTCACTCCTGCACCCTTCTCCCTTCCCTTCCTCCCTCTCACTCCCCTGCCCCTCCCCTGCCTCACCTCCCACCTCTTAATGGACAAAGCCAAGCCTGACTGCACCTAATTGCCTTTTTGCCTGAGCAGCCTGGGGCTTTCTTGCCTCTGGCTGCTGTCTGATCTCTAAAGTTTTGGACCACACCCTTGTAGTGTTGTTTTATGGTAATTCCACAAATATAGACATGTACTATTACTTGCTGACCTTGTATTCTTGTATGTGTTGTAACTGCACTTGTAACCTTGATGTTAATTTGTGTTTTCACTTGTATATACCCATCTATGACCTCTTATGTCATGTATATTTTGCCAGCTTGGAGCCTTTGTAAATGAGTCCACAGCTCAAAGGTACTAATCCCAGCCTGAAACAAGCATTTGTCAATGCCGAACGTTTGATGCTTTGGAAGATGTCCACTCCTGCATCTTGTTTATGTCCTTGAGGTACTTGAACATTTTGTGCCATGTGCCAGACTACCCATCTTGTTAATAAGCTTTCTGTGCTAGTGGGTGTCAAGGCTTTCCTGAAATCAAGGTGGGTGATGTCCACTGCCCCTCCCTGATTTACTTCTCTACTGATGTATTGGGCTTCCAATCTAACGCCAACCCCACCCCAACGCTGCAGAGATTGACAGGCATGGGGGGTGTCTGAGTAGTCAGCTGTAAACTCATGCCATTCCACCTCACCCCACCCTGCAGACTCTGACAGACATTGCAGTGTGCCTTGAGGTGTTTGGTCGTCGCTCTCCCATTCCATAAGGAAATAAGCTGAGATGTGTGCAGTATAGGAGCATGAGGTGAATGTTGGGGCCGAAGACCCAAGGCACACCTCATTCATACCACTGGCTGCAGGGTGGGGTGGAATGTCATGAGCAGTACGCCAATGACCTCAAGTCAACCCCCGATGCCTGTCAGTCTCTACAGGGTAGGGTGTTCGGTTTGAAACCATAACACCCCGGTGTTTGTTTGTATTTGTGCTCCACATTTTCAACATAGGCTTTTAGGACCCCACCTCATGAACAGTGGCACTATCATTTCGTTATTCGTCCCAAAGGTGATTTCGCACAGCGACTGTACCATTGGAACCACAGGTGTGAAAACACATTTCAGACAGATGTAAAAATAACAGCTATACTGTTCCTGAGGTGGTGTAAAAAATGGCAGTGCTGAAAATCTGGAGTGAAAAAATGAAAAATAGGTGGCGTTACGAGCATGTGAATAAACTGCATAGCATACCTGTAACGAATCATTTTTGGAATTTCTTCACCAAATTTTCAACATGGGCATTATTGGACCTCTCCTAATAATAATAATGATAATAATAATAATAATATTTAAAGCGCCTTTCAAGCACCAAGGCGCTGTACAAATGAACAATAAAATCAGAAAATACACATATAAAATCAGAATAATAACAACAATCTCAAACCAAAAAGCCTGACTCCACAAATGGGTCTTAGCCCCACTTGAAAATCTCCATGGTCATGCATTCCCAAAGCTGGCGAGGCATAGAATTCCAGAGGGTTGGGGCTATAAACAAAAGCCCGAGCCCCAGAAGATTTTAAAATAACCTCGAACTTCCAGCAACCCTCGCCACGGAACTGAGCCATTGTACAGGGCTGTAAGGTATCAGAAGCTCCTCCAAATAATCGGGACAAAGTCCATGCAGGGCTTTGATGGTCAAAAGACCTACTTTAAAGGTGATCCACCACTGTATAGGCAGCCAGTGTAGATCGCATAAAACAGGGTAATGTGTGTCCTTCTTGATACCCTGTCAACAACCTCACAAGCAACGTTCTGCACTAGCTGCAAGTGGTGGATATTAACCCAGGAAGTCCTATGTACAGGGAGTTGCAATAGTCAAGGCGAGAGATCACAAGGCATGGACCAACACAGGTAAATTGCCAGACAGAACAAGGTGCTTCACCCGTGCAATCTTCCTGAGATGGTAAAATGCAGACTTAGCAACTGCTGACATCTGATAGCCAAGGGTCAGTCTGTCGTCAAGTACCACTCCCAGATTATGCACCCATTCAGTAGTAAGGATCTGTTCCCCCCCAGAAATAAACCAGAATGCTGATCAGACCTCAACCCCTCTATCCTGTGACCCGGGTCCACAACCATAACCTCAGTCTTACTCAGCTCAACTTCAACCTGCTCAAATTCATTCAGTCTTGGATTTCAGCGAGGCAGCTATTAAATACCAAGAAAGCACTAGCCTGGTCGGGGGCAAAAGACAGGTAGAGCTGGGTATCATCAGCATAGCAGTGAAACCTCAGCCCATACCATCTTACAATGTCTCTAAGGGCAGTATATACACTGCAAACAACATGGGGAAGCACCAAGCTCTGGGGCACCCCACACTGCAGAGAGAAAGGGTCAGAGGAAAAATCCTGACACAACTCTCTGTGTTCTCCCAGATAGGAAAGATGAAAACCATTTGAGTACTGTGCCAGACAGCCCACAGATAGACCTCAGGGCTCGAGCAAAACCCCATGGTCTACAGTGTCAAAAGCTGAGGAGAGATCAAGGAGAACCAAGATAGAATGGTTTCTCTGATCTCTTGCCATAAAGATCATTAAGCACCCAAACTAGAGCAGTCTCAGTACTATGCCTCTTGTGAAAATCAGACTGGAGGGTTCATAGATATTATGGATGGTCAAATGGTCCTCCAGCTGGTTTGCCACTACCTTCTCAATAACCTTCCCAATAAACGGAAGGTTAGAGATAGAGTCTGTAGTTGGCAAAAATATCTGGGTCCAAGAAGCTTAATTCAAAGGAGTCACCACCACTTCCTTTAGGGAGCTAGGAAACTCACTCAATTCTAGGAGCACCAGATTATTTGAGCCAGAAATGGGCCCACAATCTCAACACAACCCAAAATCAGGGAGGTTGGACCGGATCTAAACTACAGCATGTAGGGTGCATTCCCTGGATGATCCATAACATCCTCGAACCTCGGCATGTCAGAGGAACTCCAGGAGGCCCGTGGTACTATGGCTGAATGCCGACCAACAGCTTCCCCCTTAGAGTGTGTCTGGCGGATCTCTGATCTGATGTCGGCAACCTTATTCGCAAAGAATTGAGCGATCTCATCACACTCCTTTTGTGAAAAAGCTAGACGGAGCTGGAGACAGGCTGGGTTGCACAGCCTGTCCACAGTGCTGAAGAGCTGAGCTGGTCAATTCTGAGCAACAGCGATCTCCCTGGACAGGAATTCTGCTTTCTTATGGGAGATCTCTGATTGGTATAACCGATAACGCCCCTCCAAACTAAGGTGGTCAACTTCTAGAGCAGATTTCTGCCAACAACGCTTTAACCGTCGTCCCACACGTCGCAACTCCCTCAAGGACCCATCAAACTATGGGGCCCGAGGGCAGAGATAGAGGGGACAAACATGGACAGGAACAACTGAGTAAAGAGCTGAGGAAATGGCCTGATTATAAGCCAAAGCCATGGACTCCAGACTCATGCTGGCACCAGGGAACTCTGAGAGGTTCAATACCGCCATCAGATCTTCAGGGCACACGTCCCATAAAGGGTGGTATCGAACCATCTCCACAGGGCAGACCTACAAAGGAAGCACAAAATTGAAGCCCACTGTGTAATGATTAGACCAACTGACAGGTTCCACCACCAAATCAGAGGCCTCAATCCCCAGGAGAAAAACCAAATCCAGAGAGTGACTGTGATTATGAGTAGCTGAAGAAAAAATCTGTGTAAAGCCCAGCGATGTCATCAGCTAGAGGAAGTGTTGGCCAAAAGCTGAGAGTTTGTCATCAACCTAGTCATTGAAGTCACCCAGAACCATCAATCTGAGTGACTCCAACACCATATCGGTGAAAAAGTCTGCCACTTCCTTCAGGAATCACCTTTCATCCCTGGTGGACAGTAGTCGAGGGCTATCCTGCAACACACACCAGCTACTCACGGTACACTCAAAGATTCAGCCTCATCAACTGGTACACCCATGAGCCCCAACCTGGTCTTGAAATAGACTACTCCTCCCCGTGATCCAATCTCAATCTCGATGCGGTGAATCACCAGTACCCGGCTGGAACAGCTGCCTCCAGAATGGGCCAGCATTTCCATCCAGCCAGGTCTCGGACATGCAAGCCAGATCAGCTGTCCCAACAAAGTCAGCAATTATGGCAGACTTGTTTTTAACAGATCTGGCATTGCACAGCACTGCCCATGTTGGACAAGGCTCCTGAGCCATCCCGAGTACTTGCCCATCAAGAGTAAAAGTATGGAGACTAGACATGGAACACCACGTTCCAGGTGCAATTTTGCCCCAGGGTGTCTTCTGGACCTAATCAGCCCTATATGAGAGGTCCGTTCATTCACCCTCCAGTGTCTGTGCCCCCCACCACACCCACCCCAAACCCGTCTACGTACAATACCAAGCGCCCAACTGCGCTGGTAGATGGAAAAATGGGAGGGAAGGTGGGGGAAAAAAGTGGAGGGCACTCATGAACAGTGGCACTGTGATTTTGTTAATCTGTCCCAGAAGTTGATTTCCCCATAGCGACCGCCATTTCTGCACCACAAAGGTGTGAAAACATATGTCGATTGAGATGTGAAAAATGTCAGCTGTACTGTTCATAAGGAGCTGTGAAAAAATGGCAATGTTAAAAATCTGAGTGAAAATATTAAAACTGGCAAAGTTGCGGGTGTGTAGAAACTGTACAACACATATATAATGCAAGCAATTTGAATTTTTCACCAAATTTGCAACATTAGCTTTTCGGACCCCACCTCATGAACAGCAGCACTGTCATTTTATTAATTGATCCAGAAAGGTGATACATAGATACATAGACAGTGTCGGCAGATAAGGGCCTATGACCCACCCAGTCTGCCCATTTGAGCTTGTAAGTTCAGTTTGTTTTCCTAGAAGTCTGTTGCCCCTTACCCCTGACCTCCAGAATTCCTTTATGTCTATCCCATGCATTCTTAAATCCTGTGATTGTTTCAGCCCCCACCACTTCTTCTGGCAGGGTGTTCCACTTGTCCACCACCGTTCTGTGAAGAAATTCTTTCTCATGTTTCCTCTGAATCGTCCTCCCTCCAACTTCATCCCATGCCCTCTAGTCCTGGAACATCTTTTTTGCTTAAAAATAGTGATTTCCTGTGCCCTGTTCCTCCCTGTAAGATACTTCTATGTCTCTATCATATCCCCTCTCTCCCTCCTCTCCTCCAGGGAGTACATGTTCAGTTCCTTCAACCTGTCTTCATAGGACTTGTGATGCAACCCATGCACCATCTTTGTTGCCCTCCTCTGAACCTTCTCTACCCTGTCTATGTCCTTACGTAGGTATGGTCTCCAGAACTGTACACTGTACTCCAGGTGGGGCCTCACTAGTGTCTTGTATAGCGGAATTATGACCTCCCTTTTCCTGCTGGTGATGCCTCTGCCTATACATCCCAGCATCCTATTTGCTTTCCTGATGCCTTGTCACACTGTTTCCCTACCTTGAGGTCATCAGAGATGACAACCCCAAGATCCCTTTCCTGCTTGGTGCATGCTATATCCTCACTCCCCAACTGATATATTGTGCCAGGGTTATTGTGCCCCATATGCATTATCCTGCACTTCTTTGCATTGAATTTCAACTGCCAAACCCCTGACCATTCTTCAAGTTTCTGCAGGTCGCTTCTCATTCTGTCTACACCCTCTGGTGTGTCTACTCTGTTACAGAGCTTTGTGTCATCAGCGTACAGTGAAATTCTGCCTTCTAGGTCCTGCGCAATGTCGCTGATGAAGATGTTGAATAGGACGGGTCCCAGCACTGATCCCTGTGGTACCCCACTGGTCACTCTTCCCTCTGTGGAGTGACTGCCATTTACCACCACCCTCTGTGTCCTGCCACCCAGCCAGTTACCTACCCACCACACTACTGTCCTACCCACACCCATATTCCCCAGTTTGTGTAATAGTCTTCTATGTGGCACAGTGTCAAAGGCCTTGCTGAAGTCCAGATAGGCCATGTCCACTGCCCTCCCCTGATCCACCTCCCTAGTCACCCAGTCAAAAAATTCAACGAGGTTGGTCTGACATGACCTCTCGCTGGTGAAACCATGCTGCCTTGGGTCCTGTAGTCCATTGACAACCAGATGTTCCACCAATCTCTCCTTCAGTAGTGCTCATGATCTTCCCACTACGGAGGTGAGGCTGACTGGTCTGTAGTTCCTGCTTCCTCTTTGTTCCCACTTTTGTATAAGGGACTACATCTGCTGTCCTCCAGTCTTTGGTACCTCCCTGTTTCCAGTCATCAGCTAAACAGGATAGCCAGAGGTTCAGCCACCACCTCTCTTAGTTCTTTAAGGACCCTAGGGTGCACCCATCTGGCCCATTGCTTTATCAACTCTTATTACTTTCAGTTCCTTGCGGACCCTTTCTCGTGTAAAGGGACTTGTGTCCATTTCTGCACCATTCTCACCCCTTGTGCTTCCTTCAGACCCATTACCCTCCTCTTCCTCAGTAAAGACTGAGCAGAAATACCTGTTCAATATGTCAGCTTTACTGTTGTCATCCTCCACTGGTCCCCATCCTCCCCTTCAGTCTCACTATCCCTCCCTTTGTCTTTCTTTTCACTTATGCACCTGTAAAGGTTTTGTCCCTCAACCCACTGATTTTGCAATGTGTTCTTCTGTCTGAGCTTTGGCTTCCCTTACTGACCTCCCTGCCTCCTCTGATTCCATGCAATGACTGTGAAATCACCTTTCGGGACTGAGAAACGAGATGACAGTCACAGTGTTCATGAGGTGGGGGTCCCAAGAACCCGATGTTGAAAATCTGGAGCCAAAATTCTTAAAAATGGCTGAGATATCAACTTAACTTGAAACCATCCCACTGACTCCCATTATACGGCTTACCTCGGTTCCTCAGTTCGGAGTTCGGCTTTGAACAGTACCGACATGTCCCATTCCACAGAAGATCGCAGCGTCGGACCTCTAGAGGTAAGTATGGGGTGATGGGTGTGTGTGGGGAGGTAGGGTGCTCAGAGGCAGGGTGCGGGCTGTGGGAGAGGGAACTTGGTAGACGACAGTGGACCATTTTCTTTTTTACAGTGGGGAAAAAAAAGACTTCGGGGGACCGTTTTCTTTCTTTTACAGGTAACAACTTGGGGACCATTTTCTTATTATACAGGTAATACTTAATTTAAAATTAGGCACACTGAGGTGGCTCCCAGTGTGCTACAATACGGGGGTTATGCTTACACAGGGATTGGTCACCGATGTCAGCAAAGAATGGGTTTGGGGGAGGGGGTGCAAGTGACACTGGGAGTGGGCACCCTGGTGTCGGGGGAAAAAAAACATTTATTTCAGCACACTGGAGTGGGTTCCCAGTGTGCCACATAATGGGGGAGGGAACATGCCGACATGGGGATTGGGCACCCTGATGTTGGCTTTTCTGGACTGTGTGGTGGGCAGCAGATGCCGCCATGTTTCGGTGCACTGGTGTGAGCTCCCACTGTGCCACATAATTGGGGGAATCATGCCAACATGGGGATTGGGCACCCCAATGTCAGCTTTTCAAGACTGTGTGGCAAGCGGCAGGAGCTGCTATGTTTCAGCACACTGGGGTGGGCTCCCAGTGTGCCACATAATGGTGGGGAACATGCTGACACAGGGATTGGGTACCATCGATATCAGCTTTTGGGACTGTGTGGTGCAGGTAGGGCCGCCATGTTTAAGCACACTGGATTGGGCTCCCAGTGTCCATATAATGGGGGGACATGCCAACAGAGACTGGACACCCCAATGTCAACTTTCTGGGAGTGTGTAAGTGGGTGGCAGGAGTAGCCACCCACTCATTTTTTTTATTAAAATGTTTCACCAGGAAAGGCTCATCGAGCAAACAAATTGCTTGTGGAGCTAGGCCCAGGAACAGAGTGCTCAGTGCAGAGCTGACAAGGTTTTGAGGAGGGGAGGTGTTGCTGCAATGACGAAACTGTGATTCTAGTGGCAGATTCTTTTCAACTCTTTGGCCCTCTTTGAAGTTCCTCATCACTGGCAGCTTCCTGTTGATTGGTGGCTGTGAGACGCGCCCAGTAAAGCATCCATTGCATTGGGTATCAGTGCCACACCTCTCCTTTGCCATTATTGTCCCAAAACATTTTGTGTGCAAGTGCATCAAATGCAATAAATAAATAACCGTATGAGGTAGTTGCAACAACACATTAGAATATCTAGGAAACTATGAGAAGGTAACTGAGGTGGGAGGGAGGGAATGATTTAGGGGTAGTGACATGCGGGAGATGGTTTCAGTAGGCAACAATGTCAGAGGCGTGAGGGAGGGTAAAGTAGAGGGGGAGATCAGGGATAGCATAAGAAAAATGCTGAATATTATAACAAGGTTAGAAATCAAACAGCAGCCAGAATTCTAGTGCTAAGATGCTTTATATAAGTGATGATCCCCTATATCAACCCAGTTTTGATTGACATCAATGTCATAATAACTGGATATGATGTCACACCCAGTTATTCCAGGGCGTAGCTACAGCTACAAGGGTTCTGGGGTGCAGTGGCACCGGTCCCACAAGGTTTGAGGCCCAAATCATAATTCTGATGTTTATTCAAAACAAGGAGGAGCTCTGTAACATGGTCTTGCACCCAGGCCCTCTGGGAATTTGCTACGCTTCTGAGTTATTCTGACGTTCCCTTATAAGCCCTCACTCCAATCTCCTCACAACAGTTATGAAGTGACTGTGTGAGACAATCTCAGTGCTGTCAAACTGCACTGAATCACTGGGAAACTTAAAAATGAACAGTTCTAAGGACAGTTTTGAATTGAAATATGCTGAATTACAATTAATGTTTCTCCATTTAGTCTGATGCAGTCACTTGATGTGAGCCAGTTTTCAGTGCTACTGCTGAGCTGATTGAACAGGCACTGTCTTTCCTGGACTCACAAAACAACAGAAGTAAGGCAGAATATTTACTTTCTTTCACACGCTCTTTCATTAAAACTGTTGTGGTCAAATGTTTAAGACAATCAGTTCTGAAGCAAATGTTTTACAGTTGTTAAACACATATCAGGTTTATTCTTTAAAGAGGGAGTCTGGGCAAAATTTCTAGCATCAGTAAATTCAGAATTTGGATCAACATATCCCCAGTCAGTCTCATGCCAAAAAATGAGGGGCCGGATTCTAGAAGGGTGGTGCAAGTTGCGGCCGAACACAATGTGCACCACCCACACCTGCAACATTGACCCTGCCCCCTATTCTAGTAGGGGCAGGGTCATCGCAGCTAAATCCTATGACTTGAAACATGTGGGCAGGTATGCTGAACTGCGGGCATACCTGGTGAGCATGTCGTAAGTCACAACATCAGAGCGGCATGGTCAACCCCCGACTTCAAATCACCAGCCGCAAATGCGCAGATACCCAGGTAGGCCTGGTAGTCTAGCACCCCGAACTGTTAAATAATAAATACAGATCCCATATCCCTGGTAGTCTACTGGCCCCCTGAACTGTAATAAAATAAATATACAGATCCCATATCCCTGGTAGTCTAGCGGCCCCCTGATCAACATAAAATACATACTGTACACCTAATCCATGGTAGTCAAGTGACCACCCGCCCAGCTGTGCCAGCCCACCCTGCACCCCCTCCACCTGTCCCCACCCGGTGACTGGCACAGCCCACCTCTCACCACTATAGCCAGCTGCTGACTGAGTCCAGTATCAGTGCATACTGAACAGACGCGCTCAGATATTAATAAGGATTGGGTATACAGTATGTATTTTATGTTAATCGGGGGGGCAGCTAGACTACCAGGGATTTGGAATCTATATTTATTTTATTACAGTTTGGTGGGGCTGCTAGACTACCAGGGATACAGGATCTGTATATTTATTTATTACAGTTCCGGGGGGGCTAGACTACCAGGGATATGGGATTGGAATATTTATTATATTACAGTTTGGAGGGGAGCACTAGACTACCAGGGCTGGTGTTTTGCCATATGTGGCTGGTGACTCATGGTTCGGGGCACGGGTGGGGGGATGGCAGCATGTTGGCATGTCTGCAGGTGGGTCTGCAGGACCCCCAGGGGGGTGGCCGTATTTTACACCAGCTAAATGCTGGTGTAACTTACGATGCCGGATCTCCTCTGGGGGTTCTTGTAGAATCCCTATGTGGGGACTTTGTGGCTGCCCTTCCAGAATGGGGTGCATCTGCTGCCATTAACACCCTAGCACCATGTCGCAGGGGGTTTAAGTGGCATAATTGCTGTTCGGCGCAAGTGGCCTGCAACATGTCGCAGGCCACTTTGTAGGATCGCGTATATCGCAACTGCTGGTGTAAGTTGCTACATGCGCCATTCTACTTGGCGCAACTGCTGTTATGCCAGGCGTAACCCTACTAGAATCTGCTGGGATGCACAATGTTGGATTGTGGTGGGGATTTGATGCACAATTTTAAAATGTGGTGGAAGCATACAATTCCAGAATGTGGCAAGGACAAGCAGTTTCAAAATTAAATGGTGTGTCCTGCCATATTCCAACAGTGTACATCCATATTCCAGAATTGTCAGTCCCCACCAAATTCTTTGATGTGTGTCTCTGTCACATTCTGAGATTGAGTGTCCCACAACACTACAAGATGGCACATCCCTGCCACATGCTGAGATTACATGTCCACCCCTCAACATTCTAAAATTGTGCACCATTTGACAGTCTATACCTTGGTTCAGCGCTGCATCACAAAACCCCTCCTGGTGCATTCTAAAGTACAGTACCATGCATCTGAACATTCTGGAAATGCAAGCACTGCAGGCAACCCTATGTCAGTTTTTCTTTTTTTAATAAATACTACAGCTACAGTTTTGATAACTTTGAAGAAGTAGGTCCTATAAGGTTGTGATTGGGAGGACTAGTCTGTGAGTTCTGGTTGTGACATCATCAGTGGCTTTTCACTGAAACTGACTTTTTTGAATAGCTAGTGAAAACGAAGTAACGCAGAAACCTAATTTTTGGTATGAGATTTATTGGGAGTAGGCTGATTCTAATTCTGCAATGTAATACTTTTGACCAGACTCCCTCTTTAAGTCACAGTTTATACAATTCATACTTTTCTATTTTTTTTTTTTTTTTAGTTCTTGCACCAGTTATTGCAAAAAATAACACTCAGGGAATATATGCTATTATGAGTTTTTTTACATGCCCTCAGTGTGTGATGACCTCATAAACCTCTTGAGCTTCACTTTTAAGGTTTCTGGGTCCTCACACATAACACACAGATGCCTGAACATTTTTCTGTATATACAATCACGCTCTGACTTAGCTTTTACTCATAGAAACATAGAATTTGTCAGTAGAAAAGGACCAGAAGGCCCATCTAATCTGCCCTATTTCCCTGCCTGTTACTGCTCCCCAGACCCTATCCATTTTCAGGTGTCTCCCTCCTCCCTTTCTTGTACTTATTCCCCTGTGGCAGTCTCCCGAATGCTTGAAGCCCCCCTTGTCTTCTACCCCCACCACCTCCTCAGGCAGGCTGTTCTAGGCATCCACCACACTTTCTCTAAAGAAGTAATTCCCCACATCCCTCTTAATCTCCTCACTCAGGCTTCATTGCATGCCTTTATGTTCTGGTGCACTTCCTGCTCTGAAAGAGACTTCCATCCTGCACCTTGTTCACCCCTGTGAGGATTTATAGGTCTAAGTCAAGCACCACTCGCTCTCCTCTCCTCCAGGGTGTACACACTGAGCTCCCAGAACCTTCCCTCATATGATTTCTCATGCAACCCCCGTACCATTTTGGTAGCCTCCATCCTTCCTCCTGCTGCTGCTGCTGGAGATACCTTTCCCAATGCATCCCACAATTGCATTGGCCCTACCTGCTGCTCTGACACACTGCACTGCCACTTTGAGGCCATCAGATATGATAACCCCAAAGTCCCTATCTTCTTAATGATGTGATAGTACCTCCCCATGTAATACTTAGTTCAGGGGTTCCTATGCCCTAGGTGCATGCTTTTGCTCTTTTTGTCATTGAACCTCAACTGCCATGTTCTTGACAAACCTTCGAGTCTCCCAAGATTGCTATGCATTCTTTTCACCATCTTCTGATTGCCCACACTATTACAGATTTTGGTATCATTTGCAAAAAAGCAAACTTTCCCTTCCAGTTCATCTGCAATGGCACTTATGAAGATATTGAAGAGGATTTGTCCCAGTACTGAGCCATGTTGCTCCCCACTGGTCACTGTTTCATCATTACAGTGAGTGCAGTTTACTACCACCCTCTGTCACTTATCCATTTACCAGTTCCTTATTTTTTTTAATTTAATATACTTTATTCGTTTTCAGTAACATTCCAAACAAACTACAGAACAAGACCATGAACAACAAAGAACAATAAAAACAAAACAAGGTTAAAACACTGAATATAAACCCCCCTCTCCTCCCCATCCCTGAATAAACAGTTACAAAGTTGTTAACCACGCATGTAAGAGTCCCCATTTTTCAGAAAGGATTGAGATCTATGCCTGACATTAGCAATATGTAGTTCTGCATTTAAGGTTCTAAGAAGTTCTGCATGCTATTCTGACCAAGATGAAGTTGTATCTGATAACCAGTGGCGAAGAAGGATCATCTTGGCAGCCCCAGAGATCAAGGCAATAGAAACATAAACTTTGATGGCAGATAAGGACCACTTGGCCCACCCAGTCTGCCCATTTCTCTACCTATTGGATAAGCTGCAGATCCCAGTTAACCAACAGCCTACTTCTTCCTACCCCCCCACCAAAATTGCCTTATGTCTATCCCATGCATTCTTGAATTTCCCCACTGTTTTTGACCCCATGATCTACTCATCAAGGCTGTTCAATGCATCCACCACCCTCTCCATGAAAAAATTATTCCTCACATTGCCTCTGAGCCATCCCCCCTCTGTCTTCAAATTTTGCCCCCTTGTTCTTGCACATCTCTTTTTCTGAATGATGCTACCCTCTTGGACTTTGTTGGTTCCCTTGAGGTACTTGAAAGTTTCTATCATGTCCCCCCTCTCTCTCCTTTCCTTGAGGGTGTACATATTAAGCTCCTTTAGTCTCTCTTTGTATGGCTTCTGGTGCAGACCCTGCACCATTTTAGTTTCCCTTCCCTGGACTGCCTCCATCCTGTCTATGTTCTTGCAGAAATGGGGTCCCCAGAACTGCATGCAGTACTTCAGATGGGGTCTCGCCAACTGTCTGTACAGAGGGATAACAACTTCCTGTTTTCTACTGGTGATGCCTCTCCTATAAATCCCAGTATCTCCACAGCCCTCCTTACTGCCTTCTCACATTGCTTGCTTACCTTTATGTCATCTGATATCACTACCCCCAGGTCCCTTTCCATTTTTGTTGTTGTTAGAACCCCCAACCCCACTCCCCCATTGTGTACTCTTCTCCTGGGTTTTTGTTTCCCAGGTGCATTACTTTGCACTCAGTATAACCTTTCTGATATCCTGGAGTTCACCATTTGAAATTTACATCTAAGCAAACTTCCAGAGTAAAGGCTTCAAACAAATCAAAAGATGGTCCAGACAAAGTTTGACAGAACTCCAAAATGGTGTAACCTTCTCACGCCCATAACATATGTAGTGAGGTACCTTCTACCTGTTCACGCCTGAAGCAGAGGGATGAGCCTGTTCACCTGCTTGATGAAGTTTTGTGGTATAAAATAAAGAATATATAAGATATTAAATTGGTGTAGCCTATAGTGATCTTGTTTTATATATATATATATATATATATATATATATATATATATATATTATATAGTAAGTTATTTAACCAGGACTAGCACACTAAGCTGAAAGCTTTTTTACAGGTGTGACCTGGGAGCACAGGGAAGTTAAGTGACTTGCTCAGGGTCACACATTATGCAAGTGGAAGCTGTGGTGTTCAAACCCAGGTCTGGTCTGCTGGATGTCACCAGATTTGCAGCTCAGAGCCTTAAACCACACTGCACTAAACTGTCTCCCATTTATAGAGATCAAGTCAAATCATTTGCCAGTCTGAGGGGGCCCACTCGAGTTGAAAGGCATTTTACCAATAAAAACATATACTTGATAATTTCAGAGGATCATTAAATTGAAATAGTGTATATAACTGAGAAATGGGTTGGAGGGAAAGTGCAGCTTGTATTAGTTCATCATAGTCAGTTAGTTGCAGGCACTTAAACATATGTAAATGTGAAACATTATACCTCTGTTGAAGGGAAGGAAAACCAAGCAATCTATCAAATGCAGAGAGCATAGCCACTGTAGTATTTATACCCAAAGGGAAAAAGTTACCAGGAATAGGACGCTGAGAAATTTTAACATTTCAGTTCAAGAAGATGGGTTGATAAAGGCTATCAGTAAGTGAAATATGAAAATATTTAAAGAATTGAGAGTGTGCCTATAAAGACAGATATATACGGGTCCGTTTTAAAGTTGAGGGAACTGCAGAAGGGGAAAGAAATAATAATGCTGGGAGCTGAAGGTTGTGGCCCTTACTGCAGCTCATACAGGTCAATAAAGGTTTCCGAAACAGTATGGCCACATTTAAAGTATTTGCTTCCATAGGAGGCCAGGTAATAAAAGTAAAAGTTCAGAAGACAAAGACCTCCACATTTTTGGGGGTAAGTTAATCTTATATAAGATCTGCATTTGGCTTTCCCTCACCACAGGAATGGAGTAAGGTATGTTTGAAACTGGGGAAACCAGTCTTGTGGCAAAACAATATTCAGCATTCCTACAGGGTATAGAATATGTGGCAATATATTCATTTTAATTACATTAATGCATCCCTCTAGGGACAGAGGAAGGGCCATCCATCTATGTAAGTCAGTTTAACAGAAGTTAAAAGCAGAGTGAGATTTAACTTCTTCAGTTCAGAGAAATACCTTGAATACGCAGACCAAGGAATTTAAGTGCTTTTGGTTTCCTGCAGTAAAGCCCTAAAGGTGCGATAGGTTTCTTAAAAACATATGAATTTAAGGATAGGACAGAAGTTTTGTCTAAATTCAATCTGTAAGTTGAAAGTTTCCCAAAAGAAGCAGTCTTGGTCAGGGCAGCCAGAATAAAGCTTTCCAGGTAAGACAGATGTAACAAAATGTCATCCGTATATGCTGATAATTTATATTCCACATGGTGAATTCAAATACTGTATGCTGAATCTCTAGATTTGCTCTGAGTCATAAAACGAAGTCTCCAAATATAATTAAAAAGTAGAGGGGACAGAGGGCAACCTTGTCTAGTACCAGAAGTAACAGAAAAGGGTTTAGAAATAACACCGTTACACATTAATGTGGCTGAGGGAGAGGTTTATAAAATTTAACCTACTAAATAAAATATGAGGGAATATTATAGGTCCCTAAGACTTCAAAAGGAAAGGCCAGGACACTTAATCAAATGCTTTCTCAGCATCTAGGAGACCAGGGCACTGGGGTCCTGGTCTCACTGGAGGCCAATGTTAAATAGAAAAGTTTTCAAGTGTGGTCACTAGAAACAGGTCCCTTCATAAATGCCACCTGGGCCAATTAAATGGGATCATATACCTTCTAATCCATGAGCCAACATCTTTTCATGAATTTTAAAATCCATATTAATAAGGGAAATAGGATGATACCTAGAAGGGAGAAACTCATCCTTCCCTAGTTTAAGGAGAAGGGTGATCCTGGCTTGTATAATCAATCTATCACAATTGTATTTATAAAGTGCCCCTTCACAGGGGCTTGGAGCAGTGTACAATATCAATACACACATATAGCATACCACACACAAATATAAACTATTCATAAAACATATTTCATAAACATATTTCAGAGCATACCCCCCCCCCAACTCATTAGAGAATAATCAACTAAAATTCAGTATTCCTTAACATCGGTAGCGATCATTAGCCTTAAGATATAAAATTATGTCAGGCTAAACACTTGTTCAAACAGGAGTGTCTTAAGCCCTCTGTTAAAGGTTTCCACTGAAGTGGCCTCTCTGAGATGAAGTGGAAACGAATTCCACAGGACAGTTGTAGCTACTGAAAAAGCTTTGTCATCTAACCTCCACAATCTTTGTCCTGGGAACCATCAGGAGGCCACCCTTGGAGGAACGAAGGGTGCGAGTGTAAGAGAAAGATCAGTAAGACCATGCAAGTAAATATAGTTAAACACATCTTTTAATAAGGGGGTAAGTTCATTTATATAGGTTTTATAAAAATTTACCTGAAAACCATCTGGTTCTGGTGCCCGATCAAAATGAAAAGAAGAAATAGCCCAGTGGACTTCAGTAGTGGTAATGGGGCATTTGAAGTGAGGCCTTGGTGAGATGTGGTAGAGGTGTATTTTGTATATATTACAAAATAAGGGTGTGAGAATGAGAGTCTCTCTGTTCTGCAGAGTACAAACTTTCACAATAGCTTCTAAATACTTTATTTATTTAACAAATAACTTACCCCTTACTGACATCCTGAGGTATAGTAACTAGGTCCAAGGAATCATCTGATCGAAGTTCCTGAACAAGTCAGGAAGCTTCCTGCTGCCTTAACCACAGTGCTAATAATTTGTCTCTTTTCCCCAGGTCCAGATTCCTCACTTTATTACAAAGAATAACCAATTCCACTCGTTCGTTGAGTAAAGTGAGGCACTTGGAGTGAAGAGAGTTAAGCGTCAGCCAAGTTTGCTCTTGGGTAGAAGAGGAAAGAGAGGTTTCAATGGACTGAATTTGAGAAAGTGAGGTTTTAGACAAAGTTGGTGCTCCTCAGCTTTTTGGGTTGCTAGTTGTATATATTCATCCCAGATTGTGGCTTTTGTTGCACTCCATAATATATTGAGCTTATCAACAGAAGACCTGCTGGCTTCCAAAAAAGAAATAATATATTTTCTCATGGTATACACAAAGGTGTTATCTCGTAATAGTTGATTATTGAAACGTCATTTAGTATCTCTGTCCATGCTGGACCAGACTGGATGGGCCTTGCGGTCCTTATCTGCCGTCAACTTCTATGTTTCTATGTTTCTATGTTTCATGCCACCCTAAATGAAGAGAGCTAAACAAACAGTGACATAATCAGAAATAACCCGTTTACCAGTTTCTAACACAATTCACCACTTTGTATCCCCACAGGTTACTCAGCTTCACAATCAGTCTCCTAAACGGCACAGAGTTGAAGGCCTTGCTAAAGTCCAGACAGGTCACATCCACTGCCCCCCGATCTATTTCCCTTGCAACCCAGTCAAAGAAATTGATCAGGTTTGTCTGACATGACCTCCCCAATGAATCCATGCTGCCTTTGGTCTTGAAGCCCCTTGGGTTTAGAATATGCTGTCAGCCTTTCCTTTATCAGTGTTTCAGTTAATGCAGTTCACTGGCATATAGTCGCTAGCCTCTTCGCTGTTGCTGCTGTTATGTAGAGGGATCATGTCTGCTCTCCTTCAGTCCTCTAGAACCACGCCCGATTTCAGTGAGCTGTTGACTAAGGCCATCAGTAGGGCAGCAAGCACCTCCCTGGGTCATTCTAGTACACCTAGGTACATATACTATCCAGTCCCATAGCATTGTCCCCTTCCAGAGCTGCAAGTACCTTCAGGACTCTTTCCTCTGAAAATGGAATTTTGCCCACCTCCCCTTCCCATTGTTCCTGCTGCTCCCTGTGGTCCATCTACACCAACACCACTGTGATGACTGAGCAGAAGTACCAGTTCATGATGTCAGCTTTTTTTTGGTCCCTTCTGTGCAGTCTCCCTCTGCCTCTTTCTTATCCTGACTATCTCTTCCCTTGCTTTCCTCCCCCCAGCTATGTATCTGAAGAAAGTCTTATCCCATTTGCTGCCCCTTTGGCTATCCTTTCTACTGTCTTCTCCTTTGCCCCACTCACTGCTTTACCTGCTTCCCACTGTTTACCTCGTACAACTCCCTGTCTTCCTCCCTTAGCATTTCCTTATACCCCCTGAATGCCACCCTTTTTTTTCACCACTATGGCCACTTAACTAGAGTATCACAAAGGTCTCTTTTTCCTTTCCTTTTACTCACAACATCCATGCAGAGACTGGTTTCCTTAATGATGCCCTTCCTTATTTTTTACCACTGTTACTCTACCCCTCTCCATGAATCCCTCCCTTCTAGGCAGTTTATGAGAAACATAGAAATTGTCTTCAGAAAAGGACTGCCTGGACCATCTAGTCTGCCCGTAAGACCTTGTACTGGATTACTGCTTCCGACCCAGCCACTGCTATACCTCTATGGCTCCCCATGCCTGTCCCAAGCATGTTTGAACCCATCCACAGTGCTCGCTCCCACCACCTCCTGAGGCAGACCATTCCATGCTTCCACCACCCTTTCTGTGAAGGAGAACTTCCTCACATTCCATCTTAACCTCCCACCTTACAATTTCATGTCATGCCCCCTCATTCTTGTGCTCCTCCGGTATTTGAAAACGGCTCTCCCGTACCTTGTTTATACTACTGAGGTATTTAAATGTTTCTATCATGTCCTCTCTTCCAGCAAGTACATATTGAGGTCTCTTAATCTCTCCTCATAAGTCTTGTGTTACAAGCCCTGTACCATCTTAGTCGCCCTTCTCTGGACCGTCTCCAGTCCGTTAATGTCCTCACCAAGGTGTGGCCTCCAGAACTCCACACAGTACTCCATGTGAGGCCTGACCGTGGTTTTATATAATGGCATCACTGCCTCCCTCCTTCTGCTGGTGATAACCCTGCCTATGCACCCAAGTATGCTACTTGCCCTCCCAGCTGCCTTAGCGCTCTACTTTGACATTTTCAGGTCATCTGAAATAATAACCCCCAGGTCCCTTTACTCCTTTGTGACTGTCAGCAACTCCCCCCCCCATCTTGTAGCCTTCCCCAGGGTTTCTGTGTCCCAGGTGCATAATTTTGCACTTTTCTGAATTAAAATTCAGTTGCCAGTCCACAGACCATTTTTCAAGCTTCCCCAGGTCCTTCCTTATTTTCTCCACCCCTTCTGAGGTATCCACTCTGTTACAGATCTTGGTGTCATCTGCAAACAGGCAGACCTTTCCCTCCAGCCCTTCTGCAATGTTGCTAATGAAGACATTGAACAGAACCAATCCCTAAGGCACCCCACTGATCACCCCTCTCCCCCAGACTGCCGGCATTTACCACCACCCTCTGCCTCATGTCTGTTAGCCAGTTTCTAACCAGTTACCACCTTGTCCCCCATGCCCAGCCTATCCAGCTTGTTTCTCAGCCTTCTATGTGGGATGGTGTCAAAGATTTGCTGAAATCAAGGTAAGTGACATCGACTGCCCCACCTTGATTTACTTCCTTTGTCACCCAGTCAAAGAAATCAACCAGATTTGTCTGACATGACCTCCCCACTGTGAATCCATGTTGCTTATGGTCCTTAGCTCTGACGGCTTCTAGATGCCCCACTATCCTTTCCTTAAGCAATGTCTCCATGATCTTCCCCACTACTGGGGTGAGGCTGACCACCCTATAGTTTCCCACCTCCTCCCTGCTGCTGGATTTGTGTAGAGGGACCACATGTTCCCACCTCCAATCCTCTGGTACTACCCTTGAGTTGAATGACACGTGAACATGGCTGCCAGAGATTCTGTTATCTCCCTTCACAGTTCTCTTAATATCCTTGGGTGTATGTCATCTAATCCCATCGCTTTGTCCACCTTCAATTTACTGAGCTCCTTCTGGACTCTGTCCTCTGTGAATGGACTATTGTCGACCTCTTCACCCCCTTTGCAACTGCTGTACTGCTGTGGCCCCTGTCCTTCCCCCTCTTCTGTGAATACTAAGCAGAAATATTTATTCAGTATTTCTGTCTTTTCAATGTCACCCTCCTTGCATTCTCCTTCCTCTTCCTTGAGCTTTCCAATCCCCTCTTGTTTTTTCTCCTGAAGTAGTCTCTCATTTCTTTAAAATTCACCCTCCAAAAGTCCAGGACCCTCAACCTCATGTGATTTGCCTCTGCTCCCATCTTAATGTTAAAGCACACTGAATGTGATCACTGGTACCTAAGGGACTGCCCATTGTGATGTCTGCAATGCTGGCCCTCTTTGTAAGAACCATGTCCAGTAGTACCCAGTCCCTAGTGGATTCATTGAAATGCTGCCTGAGAAAAGCCCTTTTTAGGGAGTCAAAGATGGGCCAGCTACTTGCCTAAGCTGCAGCTAGAAGGCTCCAATCCAAACTGGAAGATTAAAGCCACCAACTATCAGCATCTTCCCCTTGTTTGCAATCCTGATGATGTCTTCCCCTAGTGCCTTATCCAACTTCTCTCCCTATGCTGGAGATCTGTGTACCACCCCTATATGGATAGCAGCCCCAGATCCTGTCTCCAGGATGATCCACAGCACCTACAGTCCTTCCTTTTCCTTTGGGTGCCCCTGTACTCTATAGTCTTGATTTCCTCCATGACATATAGTAGAAACCCTCATCCTTTCCCTGTCTCTCCTGAACAAATGCCAGTACACCACCTGTCCTCTTTCCTTTCCATATTAATCCTTCTCTCTCACTCTTCTGCTTTTCCCTCTTTTCCTGTCCCTGACTAACCTAGACTCCTATCTTCATGCTCTTTAAATTCTGAAGCTATTGCTCCCACTATCTCCCTTATTCATTGTCACCCCTCTTACCCCTTTCAAGCCCCACCACCATCATGAGTCTCACTCCATCCTGCCCCTCATTGCCCTTCTGATTTTTTACTGATGGGGATGCGAAGCTCAACCCTGATCCCAATCCTCCTCCCCTTTCCAAAGGTTTGAGTGTTTTTCACTTAAACATTAGGAGTCTAGTCTATAAGATTGATCAGCAAAGACTGTGGGTCCTGCATTACAGGCTCGATGTTATAGTCGTCACTGATACCTGGTTCTGCCCATATTTGTGAAGTAGAAGTTGGAATATCTGGCTATGGGGTTCATACACAGGACCATGGGAAGCTTGCTGTGGACTACTGATTTAAGCATGTCACAGCCTCAACTTTGATGTCATTTCTTGAGCAACTACCCCTTCTTCCCATGTGCTTACCCAGTCTAGGCTATCTTTCCATGCCTCCCTGCTTATTTTCTTTGGTGTCAGCTACTCCTCCCCTATAGCCAAATCTGTTTCTCTCCCTTTATGATATTCCTTCATCCCTCTCCTCTCTTTCAGCTTAAGGTGAGCTTCTGATCTACAGGGACCTAAATGTGAATTATTCTAAGGTTTATAAAATGGCAGAGAACAATAGAGTAATTTGATTGGTTATTTATAGTGCAATGTAGGAGTATAATGCACTATAAATAACTAGTCCCAGTAAAACAGTTAGAGCACAGAATCTGATGGCTCAGTAATTCATTTTTAGACTATTAGAATTTTATAGTAGTTTGAAGTTGCTATTTGTTTTGCCCACTAATGTTTTCACTGCATCACTTTCCAATGTTCTCTGCCATTTTATGTTTGCTTGCGCATGTGCAACAAACATAGTGCCATCATCGAGTTTTTGGAGGTGTGTCTGCCCCTCTTCCAATTCAGTCAATGTGTGTTGGCAGGCGTGGCTGATCCCAGCCACATGCTGGAGCTGTCTATGACAGCTCTAAAATGCAGTGGATTACAGTTGAAAGGGGGAGCTATGCTTCAGTGAGCAGCGATAAGATATCGTCTGCTCATGCGCGCTCCCCCTACACACACACACACACTCACGCACGCAGGCATACTGCGGGCTCCCCCTCACGCACACACTGTACAGCCGGGGGTGCCCAGTCCCTGGTCAGCTGTGCTGCGCCCCCCTAAAAGCCTTTCACATGCCATTCTGGGTGCCCACCCCAGTGTGGAAAATCATCATATAGCTGACAGGGATGCCCAATCCACCGTCGGCTCCACTGTCCTCCCCCCCCGAGAGTACTGGGTGCCATGCTGGGAGCCCACCCCAGCGTGGCAACTAGGCTCTCATAACCCGATGGGGTGCCCAATCCCCCGTTGGCTCCATGCCCCAAACCAGCCATCCTTGTGCCACGCTGGGGCCCACCCCAGCATGGCAACGTCACGTCGTCATTTAAAACAAACAAACCTGGAAATAAAAACTATCCCTCGGTGCTTCTCCTGCCCCCTCCCATACCCAGTACCCACTCACTGTACCTGCCTCCCCACCCACCCCATGCCTCTTCTGGACCTTGGTGCGACATCTTGGTGGACGGGAACACATCTGCACTCTTCAAAGCCGACCATGAACTGAGGAAATGACAGTAAGCTGTATAATGGGATAGATGGGGTTTTCAACTTTGTTGCATATCTCAGAATTTTGGAATTTTGCACAAATTTTCAACATCGGTTTTTGGGACCTCTCTCATGAATGCTGTCACTGTCATGGCGTTACTCAGGCCCGAAGGGTGATTTCGCAGCCACTTCATGAAATCACCTTTCTGGAATGATTAATGAAATGACACTGCCAGTGTTCATAAGGTGGGCTCTCAAAAAGACAATTTTGAAAATTTCAGTGGAAAAATTCAAAAAAATGACTGTTTTTCGAGCGTGCATTGCGCAGTTCCTAAGCAGGCTCGTAAGTTCACGAATTTTCAATATTTTCACTCCAGATTTTCAACATTGCAATTTCACTACACCTTCTTATGAGCAGTATAGCTGTCATTTTTCCCATCTTGCCCAAAATGTGTTTCCGCCCATGTAGCGCACAATGGTGCAGTCGGTGTGCGAAATCAATGTAGGGACAAATTAAGAAAATCACAGTGACACTGTTCATAAGCAGAGGTCTTAAAATGGCTATATTGAAAATTTGGTGAAAAATCCTAAAATGACTGTTTTCACGAGCATCGTTGCGCGGTTCACATGCGCTCGTAAGTTCTTAATTTTCAATATTTTCAATCAGATTTTCAACATTGCCATTTATTACACTTCCTTATGATCAGTACAGCTGTCATTTGTCACGTCTTACCCTAAACATGTTTCCACCCATGTAGCGCACAATGGCGCAGTCGGTGTGCGAAATCAATGTATGGGACTCATTAAGAAAATTGCAGTGACACTGTTCATGAGCAGAGGTCTTAAAATAGCTATGTTGAAAATTTGGTGAAAAATTTCCATAAAATGACTGTTTTACGAGAGTGCGTTGCGCAGTTCCTACGTACGCTCGTAAGTTTGTGAATTTTCAATATTTTCACTCCAGATTTTCAACATTGCCATTTTATTACACTTCCTTATGAACAGTACAGCCGCCATTTTTCACGTCGCCCCAAAATGTATTTTCGCACATGTAGCGCACAATGGTGCAGTCGGTGTGCGAAAGCAATGTTTGAGACAGATTAAGAAAATCACAGTTGCAGTGTTCGTGAGCAGAGATCTTAAAATGGTTATGTTGAAAATTTGGTGACAAAAGTCCATAAAATGACTGTATTACAAGTGAGCATTGTGCAGTTTCCATGCATCCTCGCAAGTTCATGACTTTGTAATATTTTCAGTCTAGATTTTCACCAGTGGCATTTTTCCACACTTCCTTATGAAAAGTACAGCTGTCATTTTTCACTACATGGCCGAAATGTGTTTTCACACTTTCAGCGCAGAGATGCGTGGTCGCTGTGGGAAATCATTGTTCGGAACAGATAAAGAAAATCACACTGACACTGTTCATGATCGGAGGTCCCAAAATGCCTGTGTTGACAATCTGTAAAATCCCAAACTAATTACATTACGGGTGTGTGTTGCACAGTTTCTATGCCGCTCATGACTTCACAGTTTTTTATATTTTTACTGCAGATTTGCAACATTGCCATTTTATACCTCTCCATGAACAGTACAGCTGTCATTTTTACATCTTTTCGAATGTTTTTGCACCTGTGGTGCTAAATGCGTAAGTCGCTGTGCATAAGCAGCTTTCAGCTAACAAACTGATATTGCCACTGTTCATGAGGTGGGGTCACAAAAAACCATGTTGAAAATTTGGGTGAAAATACCAATGAATGCCTGAGGTATTAGGGTTTCCAACCATAACGCCTAACCCTGTAGAGAATGACAGGCATCAGGGATGTGACTTGGGATTCTTGCCTGTAATGCTCATACCATTTCACACCATACAGCCAGTGAGGAGGCATCGAGGTATGCCTTGGACTCTTTGGCCCCAAAAGTTCACCCATTCTCTATACCACACCCATCTCACAGTGCCCATTGATGGAATGGGGTGCACATAAAGACCAAGGACCTCAAGGCACACCGTGACACTTGTCAGTGTCTGCAGGGTGGGTGTGGTGAAATGGCATGGCCGTTATGCCTGATGACCCAAAGGCACACCCCAATGCCTGTCACTCTCTTCAGGGTGGTGGTGGGGTTGGCTTCAGTTCAGTACTTCACTGCCATTCCTATTACGCAGCTATGTAACTTCTACACTACCACTGCCAATGCCGGCAAGCAAACATTCGGCATTGACAAATGCTTGTTATGATCGGTTTTGATCCCCAGCCTGCTGCTTGCAATTAATACGTACCCGTGGAGCATAGCTATATTGAGGACTGACTTTGCCAGTGTTTATGTACAAATAATAGTCAACTAACATACCTCAGCTGTGCACCACTCCAATGATAGCAACTCCCTGTCCTGTCACCCATCACCAATTACAACTCACTTGTTTCATGATCTTTCACAAAAAGGCACAATCATGGAACGGGGGCAGCAACTGACACATTGATAACAGTACTTTTAATTCTGTTCTGCAACTTTGGTACCACTCCAAAAAGGCCCCCGTGTCTGTTATGGTGAAAACTCTGACTCCCAGAATGCAGGGAGATTGAAGGGTTGATTTCAGACCGCTAAAACAAATCTAGCTGTCAGAAGGGTGTCCAAGAAAACAAGACACAGGACTGGAGAGTGATGAAATCTTCACTAGTACTTACACAAAGAGAATATGCACGCGTTGTGGGACTGCCGGCCTGACCTGATGCCTCTCCAACCCCTTACCACATGCAGCTTCCAGTCTGTTATTCATGTCCAATCTGATCAAGATGGGAAGCAAAATCAAGGAAGGAGCTCTCACCCCATGTGATCCCCTGCTGAGCACTGTTTGACTCCAGCACCATGTGAAGCAGCTTGCTTTGTTTGTAAATTGCAGGCCGCCACCTACGATATACAGAGTGAAAGGCCATCCATCAATTTTACTTAGAGGCTATCCTAGTGTCTGGGATTGAGGGGAATTTTAAAGTTGGGGAGACTAAATTAATCGTTCTGCAGTGCTCCAAATGTTGGGGGGACATGTACCCTCATCTCTCTCTATAAATATGCCCATGGGTGGGAGCAACTGGGAAATACCATATGTGATCTCAGGACCCCTAGTGGCACCAAACAACAGAGGAACTACTTTAAATTAATTTTCACATAATATTTTTATATTTGTTGCTTTATGTTAATTTAAAATCTTGTCATTTATTTTAGAGAGCCATTTTATATGTGCAATAAGACACCCTGGGTAGTGCACTGTTCTGTGATAACTGCACTTCCACAGGCAGCTGGCTCTCAGCCTTTGGCCTAGTGCCTAGCTATGCCCCTTGGAGTGCTGTTATCACTGTACAATGCACTACCTGTCATGTCTTACTGTTTACTTATACTATGGTTCAGTGAGCAGTAGAAGGCCAAGGAATCCATCAGGACTGCTCCTGACTACTCAAGACTGCTCCCCAGTACTCAATGGTAGAAGTTTAAGCTTTTTCCCTCTAGTGTCATTCCATTTATGAACCATATTCTCAGCTGCAAATCTTGGAAGACTGTTTTGCACTCCTGCCACCCTCTGAGCAAAAAAGAACTTCCTCTTATGTGTTCTGAAATGTGATGATTTAATTTAAGTTGACTCTGTCCATAACTAGAAATATCGCCCATACAAATAAATCCTTGTCTTATGTAGTCATTTCTGAGCTCAGCAGCCTTAACTGTGATTCTCCCAACCAGTATCTTATCTGACTGAGTCTGATCTTCAAACAATCACCTCTGATTGTCTCTACTGTAACCCTCTCAGATGCTTTCAGAGACAGTTGTATGGTATACTGTGCACAAATGCTCCACTGCCCTATAGCCCTCTCTTGAGGTCTGCCTAGGTAAGGTCATTATGGTCCCTACACCTTGCCACCCGCATAGATGATCTTAGTGACATTTACTAGTCACCACTGTCTGTATCCACAGATACAGATGATGCTCTCATTTCCAGTCGAAAGTCACTGCAGCCTGGGACAAACACTTCCACTGGATCATTTAAAAGGTTAATATTGTATTCAATGTCTGTGACTCTGCCTGGTACAGTGTCTCCCCTGGCCTTGTTCTCTAATGAGGACATTTAGAATACAGACACTTCTGATGGCTTGAAGCAAAAACTCCATTTCTCTTCTCCTGCATTCGTGATTCCCTACACTTCTAACCAGCCTCACCAACCTCATTTTCCAAGTTGGGACCATCCACTAGGCCTAGAAGCAGGCTAAAGTCCTCCCTCTAAAACAGGGTGACTCCACTTCCCCCAGAAAATACCACCCCAACTCTTTGTCCAGACCAAGGTGCAGAAAAAATTCACCTTCCTTTAGCTCTCCTTCTTCCTTACCTCTTCTTCCATTCTTCCTCTCTCCATTAAAGGCTGATTTCTATAAACATCATTTAACTTTTTCCTCTCTCATATGGGTCACAGACTCTGTCCTCAATGGAATGGATCAGGGCAACATTACCACAGCCCTCTTCATTGATCTGGCAAAGGTCTTCGATAAAGTGGACACCCCATCTTCTAAATAAGTAAAGGGAGTAGGACTCTCTGACCTGGTGGTCAGTTGGATGCACTCCTACCTTTCTAAACAGCACCATTCAGTCCAGATTAACAGTGCCTTATCCTCCCCACCTATCACCTCTAGTGTCTCTCAAGGCTCTAACCTCACCCTATACTCTTCTCCATCTTTCTAAATTGCTTCTCCTTAGCCTGTGTCTCTTTGCACATTCACATGTATGCAGATGACACTGTACTCTTTGCTTTCAGGGCCTCTGTCCCTGAACTGGAACTGCAATACAGCAGAACTTTGACAATGTACAGCACTGGTTCTGCTCAAACCAACTCTTGCTTAATGCTAAAAAGATTCTCCATGACTTTGGTATTAAACAGAAGCTAGTAAGGCTTCAACTTACTACAGTCATCAGGACATTTGAAGGCACCCCCCCCCCATTCGAAATTGTTCCCCACTTCAAACATTTTGGTGTGTGGCTAGCTTAGACTCTCTTCTTTTCCTCCACCCTAAACTTGGCTTGACCATTTTACCTCAGAAAAAAATCCTATCCCTATCTTCCTGTCTGCAATGAGCTCATACTCAGAATGATCCTACCAGTGTTGGAATAGGCAGATATGGTTTCTAGTGCTGCTCCCAAATACACCCTGGCCAGCCTAGAAAAAAAACAATTTGGTACAAAATGTAGGCCTTTTCATGACATCTACAATGCTGTTGTTGCTTGATTTTAGCTATTTCTTATATTTATATTGATTGCATTGAATTTATTGTATATACACTTCACACCATTTCCACACATTAGGGAGATTTGTTATGTCAAGTATTGTCTTCTCCATCATCATTTCATATATCATGCTCTAGGGATGTTCACTGCTATTATTCCAAAATATCAAATAATAAATTTATCGACAGTCCTTTGCCAGATAACCTATTTGGTTGGAGTAGTCAGCCTGTATACCACTCCTTGATGAAGAGGCAAATCATCCTCCAAGTGCTGGGGCAGACAGGTCTTTACCAGCTAGGCTCTTATCTAAGGGTGGGTTGGTACATTAGCTGTTCAGGGATGTGTGAGATTCTGGACCCTTCACGCCTTGCCTATGCTGCACCCTTGCTGCATGACCTGTGTACCTTTTCTGACCTCCCTGCTGCAGGGAGGTCGGTATTAAGAGGCTACGCTCTGATGGGGGGAAAAGGGGGCAGTGGGCGGGGCTGAGGTGAGTGGGGATAGAGCTTGTTCAGTGCAGGATATACCCTGGGATCAGACAGAGACAGGAGAGAGGCCTGACTTGTGTGGTCTCTATCCCCAGGGTTCTCACCATTCCAAGTGGGCAGGTAGTTGTGGGGTCAGCAACATCCACCAACCCTCTTCAGGCAATGCTATGCAATGCGAGGTCGATGAGGAACAAGACGGTAATTAAGGTGGACTTGATTTCCTCAGTTGACCTCAGTTGCATCATGGAGACCTGGATGGGTGACGACGCAGGTCCAATTTTAGAATGGCTATCCCTACATGGTTCTCAATAGTGCATTGCCTGAGGAGGGACCACAGGGGGTGGGGGTAGCCATCTGTTTTAGATCCAACTTGGGCTTCACATGCACCCAGTGGGATTACCTAGGTTTTTAGGGTGCGTGGCAATGCATGGGGGTCCAGGTGCAGGTTGCAGAGTCCTCCTCATTTATCACCCTCCAGGGTCAGCGGTGGGGGGGGATTTCCTGCAGGAGATTGCAGACTTTGTTGTTAACATGATATTGGAGGACCCCAGATGTTTAATTCTGGGGAACTTCAATACCT
Organism: Neoceratodus forsteri; assembly: GCA_016271365.2. Lineage (NCBI taxonomy): Eukaryota > Metazoa > Chordata > Ceratodontiformes > Ceratodontidae > Neoceratodus > Neoceratodus forsteri. The sequence continues at coordinate 759,252,504 of CM057452.1, forward strand.
GGATCAATGACGAACCCTCACAACTTGGACAAAATCTCCTCCAGTTAATGTCATCACTGGGCCTGACAAGTGTTTACTTCTGCGACCTATTATCACAGCCTCACACTCGACCTGGTGGTCTCACTGGGGCTTGAGGTTACTGACCTCAAGAGTGATCAGGTCATTTGGTCTGATCACTGCACAGTGAAGTTCCTGTTTGGGCCCCCCCGGACAACCTTCCCCTGCTGAGATGGTAGCTATTGCCCTTTGAAGGCATTGTCCCCAGAGGGGCTCTTGGCGATGGCTGATCTATCTAGTGTGGATGCTGTCTGTGTGGCCGGCAAGAGTGAGGTGGTGGTGGCCTATAATAGGGCTGTCTCTGAAGCGCTCAATGCCATCGCTCCAGTCCATATATGACCCAGATCTTCTCACTTGAGATCCTCGGTTTGATGGGGATCTCAAGATGATGAAGATCATGGGTCAGAGGTTAGAGTATTGCTGGTGGAAGACCCGATCGGAGGAGGAAAAACTGGCCTTGCGTACTTACTAGGGTGAGTACCAAGGGGCAATCAACTGTAAAAAAGGCAGAATTCCTGTCTATGGAGATTGCTGCAGTGAAAAATAGACCAACTCAGCTCTTTCAGACTGTAGACCGACTTTTACATCCTGTCTGTCTGCAGCCGAAGAAGGTTGCCTCAGTCACATTGTGTGAGGAGTTTGCTCTGTTTTTCTCTGATACAGTGTCCACTGTCCGGTCGGGGATTCCGTCAGTGAGACAAGTTTTGTTTCATAGTAACCAACCCATGAGGAGCAGATGCCCTCTGTCCATCTGGAATGAGTTTAAATTAGTGGAGGTGGCTGAAGTCACTGAGGTGATCTTAAGGTGAAGTACACCTACCATGAACTGGACCCAGCATAGACGCATTTCTTGATGAGTTGAGATGAACTGAAGCCATTGGCCTGGTGTTCACGAGGATTGCCCAGTGTTCAATGTTAGAAGGAGTCTTTCCAGATGCCTTGAAGGAGGCTCTAGTAAGACCGCTCCTGAAGAAACCATCTCTTGATCCTGACATCCTGGCAAATTACCATCCAATCTCCAACTTGCCATTTTTTAGCAAAATTGTTTAGAAATTAGTGGCACAGCAGCTTGAGGATCACCTTGTGTCCTTTAAGATCTATCAGCTATTCCAGATGGGTTTCCAGGCAAGGCATAGTACTGAAACAGCACTAGTTAGGGTGCAAAATTACCTCCTTAGGGCTAGAGATAGAGGGAACAAGTCAATTCTTGTCCTGCTCGATCTCTCCTCAGCATTTGATACCGTGGATCACAATGTTCTTCTGGATCACCTACGAGAGGTATGTGGACTCTCCGGGACTGTCATCTGCTGGTTTGAGTCCTACCTCTTTGACAGGATATAATGGGTGATGGTTGGGAATTTCTCCTCATCCTCAAAGCTCCTGTCATGTGGGGTTCCTCAGTGCTCAATCCTGTAACCGATGTTATTCGCGGTATACATGCTACCCTTAGGAGAGCTAATTCGACAATATGGCATAGGGTTTCACTGCTATGCAGATGACATCCAGCTGTATTTGTCCTTTGCCACAGGAACACACAATGCCATGGATGTTCTTAACAGCTGCCTTGCTGAGATCAAAGACTGGATGTCCTCCAGCTGGTTGCTGCTGAACCTGGATAAGACAGAGGTACTGGTAATCAAGCCTGGTCAAGGGTGTGATGGAGGCATAGCTGGAGCAGATACAGGTTTGTTCTTGGGACTGGAACCACGCGCTACCTTCTACTAGAGTGCATGATCTTGGCATGATCCTCAACAGCAGATTGACCCTGGAAGTCCAGGTGTCTTCTGCTGTTAAGGTGGATTTACCACCTGAGGAACAGTTCCAGGATTAAGCACCTAGTTCTGCCTGAAGACCTACCAACACTAGTACATGCATTTGTTATTTTGAGGCTTGATTACTGCAACTTTCTATACCTTGAGGCACTGGAGGGACCCTTCACCGGCAGCAGCTGGTGCAGAATGCAGAGGTGAGGTTGCAGACCGGCCTGCCCAGGTCCAGTCATGTGACCCCCATTTTGCGAACTCTGTACCGGCTGTTGGTCCGGTGGAGAGTCATCTTCAAGGTGGGCTTGCTCACCTATAAGGCCCTATATGGACTGAGCACTAGCTACCTGACTGAGCTTCTCTCACCTGCAGCCTCAACCTACTCCATCCAGTCCTCAACTAGAGGGCTCCTCAACATTCCCAGGTTTAGGCTTAAGACCTTTGGCGACCACGCATTCAGTGTCACTAGTCCTACCCTGTGAAACTAATTTCCAGCTAGTGTCAGAGCAGCCCAGACAGCTGAGGCCTTTAAGAAGGGACTGAAGACCTATCTGTTCTCGCAGGCCTTCCCTGAAGCAGTCTTATGATTACTGTACACCTGCCAGTTAAGGTGTGACTTGTTCTATTTTAAACTATAATACATTCAAATATAGTCTAGCTTCTTTTATTATTGCTGAAAGTTATTATAATTTTATTTGTGTATGTTTTTATTTCTGTATTAAATCTCTATGCTTTACTGTCTGTGTAATATTTTCTGTAAGGCCCAGAGCCCTGGGATTGGGTGCCATAGAAATAACATTTGCCTTGCCTTACTCTTATTATTTGGGTTTTCCTTTCAAATGGTATTGTACTGTATTTGATTACATTGTTTTGCACCTTTTCACACATGGATTTGCTGCCTGTAAAAAATATTTGTATTGTTCTCTGCTCTAGCACGTCTGTCTTGTAACCATCTGTACCAGGCTGCACATGGAAATGAGCTCCGGCTCAATGTGCCTTTATAAATCAATACATAAAAACCTACTAAAAATTTTTGTTGGGGCAAACTCATCCCATTCTCTTTCAAAATGCCATTTCCAGTCCAGTCTATGGCCCAATGAGCCAGCAGGCTACTTATATTGGAATGTTTAGGAACCATAAGACATAACCATAACCCACCTTCATGCAGATCTGGTTGCCACTGACTGGTCTTCTATTTCTTCAGCTGGTAAAATGGATCATGCCCTTACAGTCTTTATGTCTAAATTTATGTCTGGGATCATCACACTCCACTTAGAAGAACCAGGGTCTTAGGTTCCTACCTCCCGTGGATCTCAGCTGAGTTACTGACTTGCCACCATGTGCATCACCTTACCTGGAGGACCTATAAACCTTAGGCTTCATTTCAGACCTTACTTATTACCAGTTCCTTCACAGCACCTGTACTAAAGCTACAAGACTTGTGAAGTCTGAGTATTTTGTATCCACACTCCAGAACAACCTTAACCCCCCCCCTCTAAGTTTTGGAAGGTTATCCATTCTCTTTTTTCACCTCCATCCCAGTCCCCTCTACCTGTTCTCAAGACGGGTGATACTCCTATCTCTGATCTGCTGAAGTTGCCTCTTCCTTTAATTCTTTTTTCACATCCTGTGCCCAATCCCTCTTTTCCTCCTCATCCTCCTCTTCTTCTCCCCCTCTCTCTCTTCTTCTTTTTCGTCTAATTTTATCAGTCACTCCCTCTGCCCTCCTAACCCCTTTTTTCTTTTTCACTTACTCCCCTGCTGTTGCTTTTAAGACCCTTCTCTCTATAAATCTTCACAAGGGTGAGGGATGTTATGTTCTTGGTTTTAGACTCCTACTTCTCTCTGCTCATGCTATTGTCCTCCCTATTATATGAGGATGGGGATGGCCTGCATCTGTTCAAGAAAGGTAACTTGGCCCTTAGTGAGAAGTTGAAATGCTTCAGCTGTGAGCATTTAAACTGGCTAAGGGGGGGAAGCTAGAAGGGGCAGAAGGCTTAGTAACACTCCCCATGGGAATATGCAGGAACATAAGTTGTCCACAGATACAGCTGAAGTAGGCAGGGAGGGTCAGGTAGGCAAAGAGTGTATAACAAGTGATGCATGGGGAGCACATAGGAAAGGAAACTGGGGTGGGGGGGGAAGCCGCTGGGGAGGGAGGCCAGGAGCAGAGGGAAGGCAGACTGTAAAACATGGAAGGTCATGTTAACAAATGCCCGTAGCCTAGGAAATAAGGTTCCAGACCTGGAGGCTTGTTAGCAGATGCAGATGCAGATGCTGACATAGTAGCAATAACAGAGATGTGGTACTCTGCTAATCATGGCTGTTAAGTCAATGTAACAGGCTATACACTGTTCAGGAGGGACAGGGAGAGTAAAAAGGGTGGGGTGGCCCTGTACATCAGAGATGATATAAAGGCTACAGAAGTTCAGGGAAGACTGGGGGAGGCTGGGGCAATGTGGATCACCCTGGAGTTAGTGAATGGAACAGCAATATGCACAGGGGTGATCTACAGACCTCCGACACACAGGGAGGAAGCTAACAGGGAACTAGTGGAAAACTTACACAACATGGCAGCTAAAGGCAAAATCCTGCTACTGGGGGATTTCAATATGCCGGATGTGGATTGGATCATCCAGGTGACTGCTTCAGCCAGAAGCACAGCCATCCTAGAATCCATGCAGGGGTTGGACTCAGGCAGCTGGTACATGAACCAGCCTGGGACAAGTTGATTCTGGACCAGGTTTGTACCAGTGGGAACAGAGTCAAAGAAATACAGGTTGAAGGGCAGCTGGAGTCCAGTGATCACCGCATAGTGTGGTTCAGCATAGCAGCATGGACTCAAGTATGCCACACAAGGGCAAAAGTATTAGATTTTGGGAAGACGGATTTCACTGAAATGGGTAGATGTATACAAGCTGTCCTGGTGAAGGGAGAGGTAATAGAGGGGGTGGAGGAACAATGGGAGAAACTGAAAGGAGCCATAGTGGGGATAACAAACCAATGTGTTAGGATAGTGGCCAAAGGGAACAGAAGAAGGAAACCACTATGGTTCTCTTATAAGGTGTGGGACAAAGTCAGGGCTAAAAGACAGAGTTTCAGGAAATATAAGGGGACCCAAAGGGAGGAGGACAGGGAAGTGTACCTTGAATGTCTAAGGGAAGCAGGGAAGGCTGTTAGGAGAGCTAAGGTGCAGACAGAGGAAGGTTTAGCATGGTCTGTGAAAAAAGGGGACAGGCATTTTATAGGTACATCAGCGAAAGAAGAAAAAATGGGGGGTTGTGAGGCTCAATGGGGAGGAGGGAGAGTGTAAGGAGGGGGATCTGGACAAGTAGAAATACTGAACAAATGCTTCTGCTCAGTATTCACTAGGGAGGGGTAGGGTCAAGGACCATGCATGGGTAGCAGAGGCAGTGGTGGTGGTGGTGGGGGGGGTGGCCACTAGTCCAGTCACAGTGGAAAGAGTTCTGGAACAACTCACAAAGCTGAAAGTGGATAAGGCCATGGTGCCAGACAGCATCCACCAGAGGATATTAAGAGAGCCGTGAAGGGATCTGGCAGCGCCTCTGGCAGCCCTGTTCATGGACTCACTCAACACGGGTGTGGTTCCAGAGGACTGGAGGAGGGCACATGTGGTCCCACTGCACAAAGCGGCAGTAGGGAGGAGGCAGGAAACTACAGGCAAGTCAGCTCACCTCAGTGGTGAGAAAGATCATGGAAACACTGCTGAAAGAAAGGATAGTGACACACCTGGAATCCAGGGGTGCCCAGGATCTGAGGCAACATGGATTCAGAGCAGGAAGATCATGTCCAACGAATCTGATAGATTTATTTGATTGGGTGACTAGGGAAGTAAATCAGGGAGGTGCATTAGATGTCACCTAGCTAGATTTCAGCAAAGCCTTCCACACTGTCCCACACAGAAGGCTGGTTAACAAGATGGGTAGTCTGGGCATGAGAGACAAGGTGGCGAACTGGGTTGGGAACTGGTTAATAGACAGGAGACAGAGGGTGATGGTATATATATGTTACAATATGAGGAGAGGGGGTGACCACTGGGTTATCACAGGGATCAGTACTGGGACCAGTCCTGTTCAATGTCTTCATTAGTGACATTGCAGAGGGGCTGGAAGGAAAGGTCTGCTTGTATGACACCAAGAGAGTGGATACTCCAGAAGGGGTACAGCAAATGAAGAGGGACCTGGAGAAGCTTGAAAGATGGTCAGAGACATAGCAACTGAGGTTCAATGCAAAAATATGTAAAATAATGCACCTGGGTAGAGGGAACCTTGGGGAGAGCTACAGGTTGGGGAGAAGGAGCTGACTGTCACCAAGGAGGAAAGGGACCTAGGGGTTATTATCTCTGATGACCTTAAGGTATCAAAGCAGTGTGCAAAGGCAGTGGGGAGGGACAGTGGCATGCTGTGGTTCATAGGCAGGGGTATCTCTATCAGGAGGTGGGAGGTGATGATGCCATTGTATAAGACATTGGTAAGACCTCACTTGGAGTACTGCATGCAGTTCCAGAGACCACACCTGTGCAAGGACATAAACAAGGTGGAGACTATGCAGAGAAGGGCAACATAGATGGTGCAAGGCTTGCACCACAAAACATATGAGAAGGGACTAAGGGACCTCAATATGTACTCACTGGAGGAGAGGAGAGAGCAGGAGGACATGATTAAAACTTTCAGTTACCTCAATTGGCATAAACAAGGTGCAGGTGATGGACCTTTTCAATGTAAGAATAGTACTAGAACAAGGGGCATGATATGAAATTGGAGAGGGTAGATTAAGAGGTAATGTGAAGGAAGTTTTCTACACAAAAAGGTAGTTGACGCTTGGAATAGTCTGCCACAGGAGGTAGTGGGGCAAGCACAGTGCAGGGGTTTAAACATGCCTGGGACAGGAACAACGGAACCTTGAGAGGAGAGGGAGTGATGAAAAGCCATTGATCACATAGGGTCAGTGGCCTCATACAATGGATAGAGCCTATGGGCAGACTGGATGGGCCTGGCAGTCCTTATCTGATGAAAATTTCTATGTTTCTATGTTTCTATTTCCTATCTCCTTAAACTTTCGTTCTCATAATCTTCTGTCCCTAACTCTTGGAAGTTGGCGTCTGTCATTCTCCTTCCCCCAGTTAGTTCTGACCAGTGTCTCTCCTTCCCACTTTTGGCTAAGCTCCAGAAACACATTGTTCTAGCCCAGCTCTCCACTTTTCTTGACTCAACCTCCTTCTTCACACCTTTCCAGTCTGGTTTTAGAAAGTCTCATTCCGCTTCCACCTCTCTTTATCGCCTCACTGATGCATTCCTATCCAGCATGGATCAGGGCCTTGTCACCTTAACTGTTATTGTTGACTTAGCCAGGAGACTACTTAGGAGGCAGTATAGCATAGTGGTTAAGGGCACTGAGCTGCAAAACTAGAAACTTGGGTTTGCATCCCATCAGCCCCCACTTGCACACTGTGTGACACTGAGCAAGTCACTTAACTTCCCTGTATTCCAGGTCACTCTTGGAAACAAGCCCTGGCTTAGTGTGCCTTTTTCTGGTTAAACAATGTCCCCCTTCCCTTTCCTTTCCTTTATGTAGAACCTTCAACACTGTAGCCCATCCCATTCTCCTGAACAGTCTTAAGACTGCTGGACATTCAATATTTTAAGTTCCTCCCAAAGGCCTGTTTCTGTAGCAATATATATGTATGCAGATGATATGGATCTCTTTAACTTTGACTCCTCTGTTCCATGTGTCATGAACTAACTCCAACTGGATTTTAATAATTTCAGCACTGGTTCCATGATAATCAGTTATCCCTCAATACCAAGAAAACAGTCTCTATGACTTTTGGCACTAGGCAGAGACTTTCTAGAGTACTCCCCCTTTCCTTTTTTTTATATCCTTGATGATGCCACTATTGAAGATGTCTCAACCTTCAAGTACCACAGGGTCTGGCTTGATCAATCAATCAATCAATCAAGTCTTTATTTAACCAGGCGTTCATCGTTGAGCAGAAGCTCATTTGCAAGATGGACCTGGGTGGAGCATGAACAATTGTATATACAGGTCAACACAGGTATTTACAAGGCAATACAGATAATACTCTTTACAGAGAGGAAGAAAAAGAAGTTCATATGTACATAGAATTATACAGATATTGTACAGACTACACTGTATTTACATACATTGAAGTGTCTATAGGAAGATAAAGCAGGTTATCTAAGGTTGCAGGAGGAAGTAACAGAAGAAAAAATAAAATATACACCAGGTAGAGGTGAAGGTTGGGGGAAGGAGGGAGGTAGGGAGAAAGGCTAGGAAGGCACCGTGCACAAAAAGGAGTTGGTAAAATGGGATGTAGAGAAGGTGGATGGAGAAAAGGAGTATGTGTGAGCCCCGGGATTGAATGCTATAAAGTACGGGGCATGGTAGGATGTCACAACCCAGGGTAGTGAGCTCCTATCTGAGGTTGGGAAAGGAAGAATCAGGGGGTGGATTGACCTTGTGTAGATAAGACAGGGGGATAAGAGAGAGAACAATTAGGCTGGTGAGGAGCAAGCTGCAGGGTCAGTACTTAAAATTGGGTCTAGGCATGGCTATATACCAGTGCAGACACCGGTACTGGATCTGAGTGGGTGAAGCAGTTATATACTTCTCTGATTATGCGGAAATAAAGCATCTTGAAGGCACTTATACTGATTAGAGTGCTTAATTTGAGGGTTTTGTGGGATCGTTCCATAAGGTAGGTAGCACGAAGCTTATGGCTACCCTGCAGGCGGGATTTTCTTTGGGTACTTTAAGTGTAATAGCTGAGTAACTTCTTAACACGTATTTCCCAATTATACTCAGGGAAGACAGCAGGAGATATAGTAAGGCAGCTTATTGAGATGGCTCTATAGGTCCAGAGAGCAGCGTTTCTGTGGCGCCTGAACTTTAGTGATGTCCACCCACTGCCATATAGGATGCAGTGATGCATGTTGAAGGGGAGTCCCGTTATAAACCTCAGTGCTCGATGGTAGAGTGTGTCCAGTTTAGCCATGTAAGAGTTGGGCATTGGCTGTAGTCAGCGTAATCAACCAATGATAGGAAAATGGATTGGACCAGTTGTTTCTTGGCATCTCTGGTGAGAAATTGGTTGATTCTAAAAAACAGTCCTAGCCTTTGCCAAAGTCGTTTTAGCAAGTCCTCGATATGTTCAATGAAGAAGAGTCTTTGGTCTATCCAAACTCCCAGATATTTGAATTTTGTAACAAATTCTAGTTTTTCACCTAGAACTGTGGTAATTTGGGGAACTGTCCCACTGGACACAGGGTTAGCTGTACGGATTAAAGGGAGGGACCATCGCTTTAGTTTTTGGTATTAAGGGTAGCTTTTTTGGAGGAGTTGGCTTTGCAAAAGGTTGAATTCTGACTGTAGGTCATTGCAGGCAGCTTCAGGTGTTGGTCGACTCACATAGAGAACTGTATCATCTGCAAACAGATGCATGTTGGCTTCTTTTATACAGTAGTCTATGTTATTAATGTAGATTAAAAAGTAAGGGCCCTAATATAGAACCTTGAGGTACCCCTCTTTGCAGATTTTTTAAGGGGGACAGGCCTCCTTCAGCTTTAACTTGTTGAAGGCGCCCTGTAAAATAGTCAGTAAACCAACGCAGAGAGAAGGGGTCCACACCTATGGTTTGAAGGGAGGAGAGGAGCAGACTATGGTTGACGGTGTCAAAGCCTTGCTTAGATCAAGGAAAACCATTACCATCTTGATTTTTCTGTTCATGTGGATAGTACTCACAAGAAGCTCCACCACAATCTTGGAGTGTTATGCAGAAATAAGAGAAGCATTCTGCTTTCTGCACGCAGAGAAATCTTCACCAAGATGATTCTCCCTATTTTAGACTATGGAGACATTGTTTATAATGCTACTCCAAAATGCACTTTAGCTAGACTGGTCCCTTTCTTTCACTCCTTCTGTTGCTTTGCCCTTAATAAATCCTTCTGTGAACATCATTGCATCATGTATTCCTCCTTCTCCTTCCTCTCTCTTGATGCCAGGCACCTTTCTCACTGTCTTTCTTTCATCTCCAAATTTTGGGTTGGCTGTCTCCCCTTGTATCTTACCTCTGTCCTCTCCTTTCATCCATCCAAGGCAGCATGGGTTCACAGCGGGAAGGTCATGTCAGACGAATCTAATAGATTTCTTTGACTGGGTGACCAAAGTAGTAGACCAGGGAGGGGCTGTGGACATGGCCTACCTAGACTTCAGCAAGGCATTTGACACAGTCCCACACAAAAAAATTAATAGTCAAATTAACCAGCCTGGGAGTGGGTCCCAGGGTGGTAGCCTGGGTAAAACATTGGCTGCACAACAGGACACAGAAGGTAATTGTAAATGGAGTCCACTCTGAAGAAAGAGGGTTACTAGTGGGGTACCGCAGGGTTCAGTATTGGGTCCAGTCCTTTTTAATGTCTTCATCAGTGACATTGCAGAGGGACTGGAAGGAAAAGTATGCCTTTTTGCAGATGACACAAAGATCTGCAACAGGGTTGATACACAAGGAGGCGTGGAAAGGATGAAATGGGACTTGGCAAGGTTGGAGGAATGGTCAGAAGTATGGCAGATAGGATTCAATGCAAAGAAGTGCAAAATAATGCACCTGGGAAACAAGAACCAAGGGGAAGAATACACAATGGGAGGGAGGTAGTAACAACAACAAAAAAGGAAAGGGACCTGGGGGTAATCCTATCAGATGACCTTAAGGTTAGCAAGCAATGTGAGAAGGCAGTAGGGAGGGCTGGGGTATACTGGGATGTATAGGGAGAGGCATCAGCAGCAGAAAACAGGAAGTTGTTATCCCTCTGTACAGACAGTTGGTGAGACCCCATCTGGAGTACTGCGTCTAGTTCTGGAGACCCCATCTCCGCAAGGACATAGACAGGATAGAGGTAGTCCAGAGGAGGGCAACTAAAATAGTGCAGGGTCTGCAAGAGAAGCCGTATGAGGAGAGACTTAAGGAGCTTAATATGTATACCCTTGAGGAAAGAAGGGAGAGGGGGGACATGATAGAAACTTTTAAGTACCTCAGTGGAATCAACAAAGTCCAAGAGGGTAGCATCTTTCAGAAAAAGAGACTTGCAAGATCAAGGGGACACAATTTAAAGATAGAAGGAGGGTGGTTCAGGGGCAATGTGAGGAAGTATTATTTCACAGAGAGGGTAGTGGATGCATGGAACAGCCTTCCTGAGGAGGTTGTGGGGTCTAAAACTGTGGGAGAATTCAAGAATGCATGGGACAGACATAAGGCAATTCTTGTGGGGGGTAGAAAGAAATAGACTGTTGGTTAACTAGGATCTGCGTCCTATCCTGTAGGTAGGGAAATGGGCAGACTAGATGGGCCTTACGGTCCTTATCTGCCATCAAAGTCTATGTTTCTATGTTTCTATCATCCTCATACTCTCTTCGCAATGCTTGCTATCATCATTTTTGCTCTCCCTCAAATGAAATCTGCTGCTGGTCAGGCTGCTTTCTTGTTCTGTTTCCCTAAGATTTGGCATTCTCTTCCTTCTTCAATTTGCTCTGCTCCCTCCTTCCCTGTTCTTAAAGCTCTTCTCCATGACTTCTCTACTCACTCCTGCAGTTGTTGTCTGATTATATTAGACACCTTTCACCTGTTATTCATGTCCTGATTTATGTACTTCCCATTCCCCTAGTACAATTATTCCCTCTGTTCCTTATTGTGATATGTAGATTGATATTTAATTGCTCTTTGTCAGTTCCACAGTTTTACTGTTTGTAGCTTACTGATTGTCTATTTTATTCTTAAGCATTGTTGTCTTGTTTATTGTGATACATTTATTTCCAGTCTATGTATTTTATGTTCTGTATTTTTTATTTGTTCTCTCCTCCTCTTTTCCCCTCCCCCAGGACACATCTGGAAATGATCGTATATCAACTCAGTATGCCTTTCCTGGTAAGACCTTTGAAATAAATAACTAAATAAATAACTAAGTAAATAAACAAAAGAGGGAGAATAGTTAGGGTTTAGGCTAGACCTGGTATGAGACAATGATCTGGTTGAGGATACTATTGGTGCCTGGTAGGCAGTATGTAGAATGCTTATGCAACATAATGGTAAGTTTGGCTTATGCTTTCTTTATTCCTGTTAAAAGGGGTTACCACTCTTTTGGGGTGCCGTAAAGACACATGAACCTTCTTTGTGGAGCATTCCACCACTAGAGGTCCCACAGTGGTATGATCCCTTTAGATCAATGGTACCTTAGGGAAGAAGGCCTATCCATAAGGAAAGAGAGGCACTACAGGAGGAGGAGGAGGAGGGGAGGAAGGTGGCAACAATGAAACCAAGCATCCAAAGGATTCTTTGATATGCATGGTTTGAATATCACTTGGTGGATGGAGGCATGGCAAGTGTCACACTCTGCCCCAACCAACCATGGGCAAAGTCCATCAATTCTATAGGCCTTTGGACTCCTAATGTAGGAATGCTTAGGAAGCACAAGGGAGAATAGGGAGGATCTAGGGCAGAATTGTTAAGAAACAATGATTCAGGGGGCACTGCTGAGCAGCCTATGAGGAAGCAGCAAAGAACTCAAGCTCTCAGGAGAAATTGCAATAAAATACTTTTAACTTTGAATTTAGATCACCAAATAAAGAAAGACACTATAGGTGGGACCAGTGCAGACGGAGTCAGCAAGAGGGGTGAATCAAACAAAGTGACTGCACCTTCACCCAACTTTTTTGCTCCTGAGAAGCAACAATGAGAGGAGTGGCATGAACAATGTGGTGGAATCATGGACTCAAGTGAATCACTGCCTAGGGAGGCATCCCTGAACACCATGCAAACTACCCTCCACCAACTGGTCAAAACCGTACAAGATTTGGACAAGAAGTTTGATGCTTTAACCCCAAGAGTCACTGCCCCGAAAACACTAATGGATCAGTGTGAACAGGTTACTCAGCGACCTGAAAATTTGGCAATTAAGTCTGCTGATGTGACTGCCAAACTTGTTAAAGAAAATTTGCTCCTTCGGCAATGTTTAGAAACTGTAGAGAATCAGGCAAGAGAGAAAAACTTGACAGTGCTGGGACTGACTGAGAAAGTATAAGGTGAAGATTGCCTCAGCTTTGTAAAACCTTTTTTATCTACCATTCTGGGACTTTCAGAGGACAATCCTCCTCTGTCACTGGAAAAAGCATACCATATTAATCCAAGGCGGGCACCTGTAGACACTACTATCCCAGTGGTTCATGATAGTTTGCACAGGAACAGAGACAGAGACCGAGCTCTAGTGATTGCCAGAAGATGCAGAACTTTAAAACAAGATGACACCCTGCTTGTATTCCAAGATCTTTCATTCAGTACCCGACAAAGGTGAAAGGCATTTGACAGTCTCTGAAGTCGCCTACGCCAGCTCAAAGTGCAGCACCAGTTGCTGCTACCAGCTTATCTCTGACTCACTTGGAACGGACATCAGAACTTGTTTAACGATCCTAAAGATGGAGAAAAAATTTTACGATGGATAGAACTTGCCATGGCAGGGGGAGAAGAAGGGAATTCTTAAGAAGGGGACTGAGACATGGCTGAAGTGTAAGTTTGGAAACTTTGCAATTTTGTGTGTGCCGCCCAGTCTCCATTAGAAATGAAAGCTCCCTAAAGGCCAGCACTGGGACCGTAGTCTATGGTAAAGCTCTCCGCTATATCAGGGAAACTGCTGGAGTTGCCTTGATGTGATGCAAGGCATGACCATTTGCTTTCGTTTGTACACATGGAATCAGAAACTCCTGAAATGACTGTATGATTTGCTTTTCTGGGTGAGCATGGTACATTATTTATTGTGTTTTGCATTAGAATACGTGATAATTTATGTGTATATAAACAGTGGTTTGCACAAACTGCCTTTTTTGCCATGTTCTTTTGAATTTCAGCCCCCCCCCACATTGCTCTAATAATTTTTGGTGTGATTATGTTCCTTCCACTGCTTATAGCAGAACATTTATCAATGTATGTACTGGAGGAAGAACTAAGAAACTAGAATGACTGTATTTCTTCCTGTATTTTGTTTAGTGGCATTCTCTTATGCCTCAGGAGGGTGAGAGCTCTATATTCCAGAATCTAGCCCAGGCTGCAGAGGTGAGAGCTCTGATAGTGTTTTGCATATCATATTACATTTTGGAAATGATCCGTGAACTTTTGATTGGAACTCTTGTCCCAACAAAAGATTTCAAGTATAGACATGGACTGGAACAGCTGCAATATTTTCTGGAACTGGTGCTGGACTGGAAAATATTTTTACTTTTTGGGGGGTGCTATTTTATCTTATTTGTTATCATTTGTGGGTGTGAGTGTGATTGTGGGATTATGTGAGTGAGTGAGTGAGTGAGTGAGTGAGTGTGAGTGTGTATGCGTGTGTGGGTGATTTAAGTTAGGTTTAAATTGTTTGTTGGTGGAGGAGGTCTAAAGAGTGGTTATTGATAGTGAACTGCATGGTGACTAGATTGGGAAATATTGGTCGGGTATTGGTTTGTTTTGTGGGATTTTTTGGTCCTTTTTGGGGTTATTATGTGTTTGGGACAGGGACCTTGAAGGTGTAGCTAATTGGCTGCCTCCCTCCGAGGCATCCATCCCTTCGAGCTTCCACCACTTCCTGCAGATGTTTATAGGTGGTGCAGGGCATTGGGGATAGCTCAGAGGAGGGGTCAGGGGGCGAGTCCGAGTGTCTGCCGGGGTGTCTGGAATTTGGGTGGTGAGGCCAAGAGGGCACCCTGAGGCAAAATTGGACCTGAAGAGGGATCCTCCTTGTTTAGTTCCCATACCAAGGGCTCCACCATTAGCAGGGGGCAGATAGCTGACCCAGCAGTACCCTCTCATCCTACTCAGGCTGTGTTATACAATGCCAGATCGATGAGGAACAAGACTGCCATAATGGCGGACTTGATGTCCTCAGTAGACCTGGCATGCATTATGGAAACCTGGCTGGATGAAAATGCTGCCCCTGTTTTGGAGGCAGGGGTGCCGGCCAGGTATTCTGTGATACACAGCCTGAGTAAGGATCGCAGTGGTGGGGGGTGGGTGCTATTTGTTTTAAGTTCAACTTGAACCTCACTGTGCTACCTGTTGGTCCTATGGGGTCTTTTGAGTGTGCTGCCATGCGAGGGGGTCCAGGTGTAGGCTTCCAAGTTCTCCTGCTCTATCACCTTCCGGAAAGGGATGGTGATTTTTTTGCAGGAGATCGGAGAGCTTGTCACCAGCCTGGCATTGGAGGCCCCAGATGGTTGATTCTGGGGGACTTCAACAGCAGGGTTGATGGCAGGCTCTCAGTATTTGGTGACAATCTCCTAAGGAGTATGGAGGCTCTGGGCCTGACACAAAATGTGATGTCAGCAACCCACACCCGGCCAAAAGCTTGACCTTGTGTTTTCATTGGGTCTTGAGGTTACTGACCTCAGTGTAGATCTGGTAGTTTGGCTGGATCATAACACTATGAGGTTCATGTTTGGAGCCCCCCTCTCCCAAATGATCCTGCCTCTGTGAAGATGGTCCGGTGCCACCCTTTATGAGGGGCATCCTCAGTAGGACTACAGGTGGTGCTGGACCTCTTGAATGTGGGAGCTGCATGTGAAATTGGGACAGAGGAGGGAGTGGCTGCCTAAAATGGGGCTGTCACTGCTGCCTTTAATTCAATCACACCCATTAATGTCTGACCCCTGTCCACTCGTGGGAGACCTCCTTCGCATGATGGGGAACTCTGGGAGTTAAAGACTAGGGGTTGGAGGGTAGAGAGTAGCTGGAGTAGATCAGGTCTGATGGAGGACAAACTGGCTCTGAAGTCACATTATGCTGACTATCAGAGGGCAATCTCCTGAAAGAAGACAGATGTTTTGTCTAGGGAGATTGCTGCAGCGAGGAACAGACCTGCTCGGCTCTTCCGCATGGTGGACAGGTTATTACATTCTGCCTATCTCTGTGTTGGAGGGCAGGTTCAAGCACTAGATAAGAAGAGTTTGCTCTGTTCTTCACTGACAAGATGCCCTCTATTAGGGCTGAGGTCTCCTCTGTCATCACTCATAGGGGGTGTGTAGTCCATTCTGAGCCATGCCAATTTTAAATGCTGAGCCCACGTTGGAATGCAGTGAGTGCTAATGTTAATCAGCATCATTTACACCTAGCTGCATACCAGGGAAGGTGTTAATTGCCAGAGCCAAAGTGAGACAGCTAAGTCAGTCAGTTTCACTGACAGTTGGCAGTGAACTACCACACAAGCTGCAACAGAAAATGTTCTTTTAACTGGGCTGAAAGTGATTATAAACAGGTTTTATGCCATAGGAATACATTATTAAAAATCGGGACATAAGAGTCATGTTCTTATAACCGGGATGTTCTATTAACCGATGTTCTTATAAGTGGGCTCCACTGTATTATGTTTTACTATTTTGTTTTTTTTTGTACAGAGCTCCGAGTCCCTGGAAAGGAATGCTTTATAAATAAAGTATCTATCTATCTATCTATCTATCTATCTATCTATCTATCTATCTATCTTATCCCCTGTTGCACTCCACACATTCCCTACCTCACTTGCTGCTGCATGAATGTGATCAACAGACTCAGGAGGATATGCAATGGCTGTGTAATATAAGGTCATGTGATTGGCTGGTGCAAAATTTGAATGGGACAATCTCTAGATCGAGAATAGGAATAATTTAATATTCATTTAACATTTTTTAAGAGTAATAGGCTTAAAATAGAATAAAAGAACTGCATCAGCTTTTAAGTGTGACAAAAGTAACATCTATTTATTTAAAATCTTGGTAACCAGGTAAGGCATGCTGAGCTGGAACTCATTTCCAGGGGTGACCCTGGGGGAAGGTGAGGAAAATAAGGTAAACAGGTTGTTTACAATATAAATATTTATTTATTTATTCATTGAATTTTGTTGACCCGGTAACCCCACTGGGCCTAGAAGTGCCTTTTTCAGGGGCGTCGTGGGAGGGGGGGGTTGGATACAGATGGTAAGCAACTGAAATTGAACCAGATTAAGCTGTTGGTGGTATTTTTAAGTGAATGGGAGAAATTTGGCCAGGACACTGGAGAAATACCATCACTCATTGGGAGAGGGTGCTGTGACTGCTGTTGAGATGACCAATCTCTCTGGATAATGCTCGAGGATGGACGTGTGTGGGATCGAGGAGCAGGTCTCCTCCCCGGTCTCAGAACCCTTAGAGGCCCAGATAGATTTTGGGCACTCTACAGAGGATGTGGACATGTCTTTGTTTGAGCAAGTACTCATGAAGCAAGATGAAAGAGATGTGGCAAAAGCAGGTGATAGGATTCATAATGCAGGAGAAATCTAGTGCTGTTGCAGGACGAAGAACAGTTTCTACTCCACAGGCAGGAACTGGAAATGGAGCTACGTGTTCAGGGACAGCCTGCAGAGATGGACCAAGAGGATAAGATGATGAACGTTGTGGGATGCACTGAAGTACTTGGAGGAGTGCAACGACAGAGCGTACCTTTTAGAACTACAGGAAAGTTACCGGACTCCCTCAATGGCTCTCCGTGGATGCAGGTACAGTCGGTACAGGGTGCAAATAAATTGGATGGGAGCGGGGAGGGGGGGAGAGGAGACAGTGCCTGTTGATGCCAGTGTTTCTGCAGAACTACCTAGCATGGTTAAACAGGGCCAGGATGCCAGTACTGGTTGGACAGCTGTTGATGGAACAGCAGCAGAGCAGCAAGGTGTACCTATACGTTTTATGATGAAGTATCGACAGGGGGGTTAAATAAAAAGACACCAACTAAAGAAATGCTCATTAGGGGTAAGAAAGGAAAACTGACAAGCCTGTGCTACTCAAGTTGTCTGCTCATACTGAATCAAGGGACCCACAATTGGGCCCTGCAGTAGCTCCTGCTGACTGGGTCTTTTGATCATTGGAAGCAGCAGGATTGGTTAAAAAATATTGATGGGACTGGATAGGATGCTAATTTGGCTTCCCTAGCAGGTGACAACACTACCCCTCAATCTCAGGGTGTGAGTACTGGTATGGCTGGTATTACTGAATCTTTTTGTCTCACTCCGGGACAGGTTGTACGGAGTGATGGGTCTGAGGTTTTACCAGATGCGGATGCTGAGTCTTTTATATCTGCTATCTGTGCACTGGAAGGTGATGCTGTGCCTCGTGAGGTACAAGTGCTTTCTGCACCCCCTTCCCCTGTGCTAGTTGAGAAGGAGCTGGTGATGGATACAATGTCACTGTCTCTGCAGAATCCAACACGAATCCCTGGCCCCTGAAAAGCTCACAGAGAAGCTCGCTGTAGCTGCCTATGCTTGGACATCCAATACTAGGAAAAGGTCGTTCCCTGAGGTAGTACAGACCCCCTCTGAGCCTGTGCCTCGAAGAAATGCAGTACGACTTAACTTTAGAGGGGACTTTAATGATACATCTAACCGCTTGTTTGTCGGGAGAACATTGCAGAAGGATAGCATGAAAATCTATGCATATGAGATATATGTTCTGACAGATATGCCAGGGGATGCTTTTTATGATATAAGTTTCAAACATCTAGTGGGACTTGAAAGATTTTGGAAGCAGTATTGACTGTTAAAAATACCACACTTTGGAGACCCTTTTTGGCAATTCCTCTTACCAAGCCTATTTATAAGAGGATAATGGTACTCTTTCATAATGAGGGAGTTAATGTTGCTGATATCACGTATTGGATCAAGCAACATTGTGTGGTGGATGGGTTTCCTGAACCTATTCTTGATGAGCAACACTTATGGACGGGGGGTTGGGGATACACAGTCACCCTGAAGCAAGTGAATGGTGTGATTCAACATTGTCCTAAGAGGTTCTTTGTTTTTTTAGTTGTTTTTTATTTTAATTGGGTTCACCACAACATAACCCAGATAGACCATCTTAGGGTAGCTCGTTCATTCCACTGGGGTGTCAAACAGACGAGGCATACTGATGAGTCCTGGTAGGATGAAACATGTGTCTATGTCTTCTGTTAGTACCCTTTGCAAACTGTGTGAGAGGCCTTTCAGCACCATGCATTTCTGCTTAAAGTTGAATCAGCATAATATTCTGTGGTGATTTCCATATGCAGCCCATGATGCTTTGCATTGTGGGGGCATGTGTGATTTTGTATATCTTCCTAATTGCTATTTTTTTTAGGATGGGACAGAGGTGTAATTTTTTATCAAGGTCAGCCTTGGGCTTGCTATAAGTGTAGGGAGCTTGGCCATCTAAGTAATGTCTGTGAAAAGCAGAAATGTGGTCTATGTGGGGAGATATGTCATTTTGGAGCCCATTGTAGGCAACTGCCTAAGTGTAATCTGTGTGACAAACCTGGGCACACATTCAGGAATTGTGTGTGGGCCTCCACAACAGTATGGACCTGGGCTTTTGTGCTGAGCACGATGTGTGTATGTGGCTACTGCCCAGAAGGAAAAATGAGTGCTCATGAACTGAATACACAAAATGGGGCTTCTACATCGAGGCCTCAGAAGGAAGTTTCTTCCAGTACTTTGGCACAGGAAACTTCTGTGGTAGGAGGTAAGGTTGATACGATCGCTCCTTCCCCCTCACCCCGAGGCAATCTATGGAAGTAGCTGTTCTGGATGCTGAAATACCATCACTAGCTTGCAGTGTGACCCCCTCATTGCCAGAGTCGGAGGTAAAGGAGGGTGTGAGCTCTAATGTTGACAGTATGCCTCCACTGGGTACAGTAGTGGAAGTTCCATTTCAGAGGGTCACTAGATCAAAAACTGCTCATAAATCTGTTCCTAAGATAGATGGGGTTTCTCTCCAGAATAACTATGAGATCTTACTGGGCATGGAAAGAGGAGGATGGGTGAGGTTTCTGATGGCTCTTTGGAAGCCTCTTCCCTTATGGAACATGTCCCTGATGTGGTGGTTGGCGACAAACCTAAGCAAAAAAATGAAAGAAATGTAAATGATTGTGACTTTAATGTTTCCTGATATTTTTTTTCTGATGCATGAGTACATATCCTTCATTACTGCGAATGTTAATAGCATTAAGTCAGATGAAAACGTAGGTAACTTCTGCTAGCTTGCATTTTGTGGGAGGTCAAGTTATTTTATTCAGCATACTAGGCTACATACTATTATGGAGGTTTCCCAGACTCAGAGGGATTGGAGGTGGGGTCCTTCACTGTGGTCTATTGGGGAAGATGTTTGTTCTGGTCTGAGGATTTTATTTTCTAACCTACAAGTTACCATTTTGAAAGTGCTTGATGTATTTCCTGGTATAGTCTTGTTGATTGATGTACTTATTTGTAATGTTGCATATAGGCTGATCAATATTTATGTTTCTCAGTTGCTGGTGGAGCAGTCTGCACTTTTAAAGTGACAGACCCTCTGTTGTTCACCTCAAAGTTAGTCTTATGGGAGGAGATTTTAATTGTGGCTTAACACCTAGGGATTGGGGATGAAAAACTGGGAAAATTAATAGTGACACATGCATGTTGCAGACCATTTTACAGACATCTTTCTTAAGAGACATTTATGATGTTTTAGGGGTTGTTCCAGATCACACTTTTCATAAGGGATGACTGCCCACAAGGATAGATTTCTGGTTTGTTTCAGATAGGGTTCGAGGAGTACAGGTTAATGTACAACCTTTGGCAACTTTGGATCATTTGACCTTATGTGCTCATATTATGAGTACACACAATATTGTCATGGAGAGGAATTACTGGAAATGTAACATTACTTTATTAAGTAATGTTTCTATTGCACAGATGATTAGGACTCTTTTAGGGGTGTGGAGAGATGTTGCTTTCCTGCATGATAGCCTCATTATGTGGTGGAAGGACACTAAGCAGGATTTAAGAGATTTGTTGAAAACTATGGCAAGGTGTCATGCTAGTACTAAATATATGGGATATCTTGCTTTACGGGCTTGGTATTTAAAACTCCTGACACAGGCATGGACGGTTGGGGGAGATAGGAAGGTACTGCTACAGGCTCTAAAGGATAAAATGTATGAATAGCAAAAGGTACAAGAAGGGGAGTTAGCAAAATGTCAGACATTTATGACACAAGGTAAAAAAGACAGGGTTCACCCTTATGAGGTGGAATTACATGGGGTAGAAAAACTGGTTCTTTCATCATTAAAAGCACTGGATGGTATTATTAAGTACACCCAGAGTGAGATACAGTATATAATTTATACTCACTTGTGTGAAACATTTCAGAATGTGCCTGTTGAACCTCATTCTAGTTTTTTGGACACTATTGTGGTCCCAGAGGTGATGACAATGGACATGCAGGACATGACCGCACAAATTACACAGGGGGGAATTCAACAAGCTATTACTAATTTATCAATGGGTACATCACCTGGCCTAGATGGCATCCCAAATGAATTTTATAAAACTTTTAGTGTAGAACTGATTCCATATCTTCAGAAGGTCTTTCATGCTATACAGGAAGGGGGAAAGCCTGGGAGCTAGTATGAATGATGGGGTTATGATCTTTTTATACAAAAAAGGAGATAAAATGGATATTAAAAATTGGAGACCCCTAAGTTTCTTGACTACTGAATTAAGAATTTTGACCGAGATATTGACAGCTAGGTTGGCAAAAGTGGCCCAAAAGGTAATTTTACCACAACAAACCTATGTGGTTCCGGGGTGCAGGGTTCAACAAAATAAAACATTTTTCATGAAATAGTGGACCAAGGCTTACTGATGGAGTTGGATGGCTATGTTATGTCATTAGACCAGACAGCTGCATTTGATGCAGTGAGGCATGCCTATTTATGGAAAGTACTGAGACATTATGGTATTCCAGAACAATTTGTTGAACTGCTTAAATTAGTGTATGTGCAGGCACAGGAACTGCCTTTAACAAATGGGCACCTAGGGGTCCCACTTAAATTCAATAATGGGGTGAGACAGGGGTGTCCGCTTAGTCCGCTACTGTATGTGTTAGCCATTGACCCACTTTTACGGGCACTTGAATCTTCTAATGAGATTGTGTCTATTAGTGATAAATATGGACACGCGTACAAGAAGTTTCTGCTTATGCAGATGATTGTACCATTATTGTGAGGATTTGGCATCTGGTAGTAGTGCCTTAACAATGTTACAGGATTTGCAGGATGTGACAGGTATTAAAATTAATAGTGGTAAAAGTAGGATGTTGGGTTTGGGTAACGACCTTCACGGATGATTTCCATCTCTATTACCAGAGATGAAATTAAATTCTTAGGTCTTTATTTTGGAACTAGATATGCTGAGCAACAGAATTGGGATCTGGTTTATGAGGATGCTCATAGGAAAGTTCTGACTTAGAAGTCCTGGAAAATCACCAGGAAGAAAAAGGTCTATTTATTGAAAACGTATGTTTTACCTCTTTTTTTGTATGTTTCTCATATTTACCCATTGCACTTTGATAGACCGAGGTAGACAGGTCAGTGGGGAATACTGCAAAAGAAGGTAAAGCCATCAAAAAATGGAGAGCAATGAGTACCAGTGCCCGCAGTCTGAGTAACAAGCTTCCTGAATTAGTGGCCTTGATGGAGGAGGAACATCTGTATATTTGTGGCAGTCACAGAAACATGGTACACACAAAACCATGACTGGGACATAAACATACCAGGATACACTATCTACAGGAGGGACAGGGAGGGTAAAGAGGAGGAGGAGTAGCTCTTTACATAAGGGAAGGAATCAAAGCAACAGAACAAAATGGAAAACAGGAGAAGAAGAAGCACTGTGGGTAAATTTGGAGACCGGCAATGGCACCACAATCCGCACAGGGTTGTATACATACCCTTCTCAAGGGAGGAAATGGACAAGGAAATGATAGAAAGAATACTTAGAATGGCAGAAAAGGGAGATATTGCTGATGGGTGATCTGAATATGCCAGATGTTAACTGGAATGCAGTTGCAGTAGCTACTTCAAAGAGTGCGGTTATTCTAGATGCCCTACAAGGGCATGCCTTAGACAACTAGGATTGAGCCCACTGAGAGGGAGCAATCTTAGACCTGGTTCTCTCAAATGGAGATGAAGAGAGGATCACAGATGTAGAAGTGGGTAGAAGTGGGTAGCCATCTGGGAACTAGCGACCATCGAACAGTATGGTTCACAATAAATACAGCAATAGAGTCAAGCCATACAAAGGCAAAAGTACTGGATTTTAGGAGAGCTGACTTTGCCAAAATGGGTACGTGCCTAAGGAATGCACTCCAAATGGGCAGGAAGGAGGGGTGGAAGAACAATGGGAATAATAAAACTGCCATCACAGAGGTAACAAGCTCTGTGTGAAGCAAATTAACAAAACAAAACGATGTAAGAAACCACTATGGTTCTCAAAGGAAGTGGCAGTGAAGGTTCAATAGAAAAAGAAAGCATTCAGGAAGTACAAGGAATCACAGAAGGAGCAGGACAGGGAACTGTATCAGTTAAAGCAAAAGGAAGCTGGGAAGGCAGTCAGAACAGCAAAGGCCCAAACCGAGGAAAAGATAACCATCTCAGTTAAGAAGGGGGATAAAACCTTTTATAGGTACATCAGGGAGTGAAGAAAGACCAAGGGAGGGCTAATAAAGAGGAGGGAGAGTGGGCATAGGATGACTGTGAAAAGGCAGAGATAATAAACAAATATTTTTGCTCAGTATTTACAAAGGAAGTGGGGGAGGTACCTAAAACAAACAGTAGAAACACTCTGGATACAGAAGTTGATACCAGCCCATTTACAGAAGAAAGGGTTCTGAAAGAACTCTTAAAACTGAAGGTGGACAAAGCAATGGGGCCTGATGGGATTCATCCCAGAATTCTAAAAGAACTAAGGTAGAACTAGTGACACCACTGACTACCCTCTTTAACAAATCATGGAGGATGGGTGGTACCAGGACTGGAGGAGGGCAGATGTGATTCCTTCACAAAAGTGGGAGCAAGGCAGAAGCAGAAAACTATAGACCTGTTAGTTTAACCTCAGTGGTAGGGAAATGATGGAATCACTTCTGAAGGAAAGAATTGTTGAGTATCTAGAGGCCAGAGGGCTCAGGACCCAAGGCAGCATGGATTCACAGTGGGAAGGTCATGCCAGACAAATCTGATAGATTTCTTTGACTGGGTGACCAAAGTAGTAGATCAGGGAGGGGCTGTGGGCATGGCCTACCTAGACTTTAGCAAGGCATTTGACACAGTCCCACACAAAGATTAATATACAAGTTAGCCAGCCTGGAGTGGGTCCCAAGATGACAGCCTGGTAAAGAATTGGCTGGAGAATAGGACAAGAGAGTAATAGTAAATGGAGTCCACTCTGAAGAAAGGGGGTTACTAGTGGGGTACCGCTGGGTTCAGTATTAGGACGGTCCTCTTCAATGTCTTTATAAGCGACATTGCAGAAGACTGGAAGGAAAGTATGTCTCTTTGCAGATGACACAAAGATCTGCAACAGAGTTGATGCACAAGGTGGGGTGGAAAGGATGAGAAGGGTCTTGTAAGGTTAGAGGAATGGTCAAATGTATGGCAGCTTAGATTCAATGCTAAGAAGTGCAAGGTAATGCACCTGGGAAACAAAACTCAGGGAAGAGTACACAATGGGGGTGAGATACTAACAACAACAAAAATGGAAAGGGACCTGGGGTAGCCATATCAGATGACCTAAAGGTGGGCAAGCAATGTGAGAGGGCAGCAAGGAGGGCTGGGGGGATACTGGGATGCATAGGGATAGGCATCACCAGTAGAAAACAGGAAGTTATTATCCCTCTGTACAGACAGTTGGTGAGACCACATCTGGAGTACTGCATGCAGTTCTGGAGACCCAATCTCGCAAGAGCATAGACAGGATGGAGGCTGTCCAGAGGAGGCAACTAAAATGGTGCAGGGTCTGCACGGAAGACATATGAAGAGAGACTTTAGGAGCTGAATATGTATAGCCTCGAGGAAAGGAGGGAGAGGGGGACATGATAGAAACTTTAAAGTATCTCAAGGGAATCAACAAAGTCCAAGAGGGTAGCATCTTTTAAAAAGGGTGTGCAGAACTAAGGGGCACAATTTGAAGATAGAAGAGGGCGGCTGAGGTAATTTGAAGTATTTTTTCACAGAGAGGGTTGTGGATGCATGGAACGGCCTTCCGGGAGAGGTTGTGGAGTCAAAAACAGTGGTGGAATTCAAGCATGCATGGGACAGTCATAAGGCAATTCTAGGGGTGGGGGTAGGAAGAAGTAGGCTGCTGGTTAACTAGGATCTGCAGCTTATCCAATAGGGTAGGAAATGGGCAGACTAGGTGGGCCAAGCGTCCTTATCTGCCGTCAAAATCTATGTTTCTATGTTTCTATGATATGCATACTACAATTATGGGACTCTTTTTTCTTTTTGTGGGAAGTAGGTTGAATCCTGTGACAATTGCACATACCTATAGAGCCGGTAAAGACGGTGGGTTGGGAATATTACAACTTTTTGAATTTTCTTGGGAATTTTTTTATAGTAATATAAGGCCTTTGGTTTTGAGAAACATGGATTTGGTACTGATTGTATGAAGAGATGGGACATGCAATTCTTTACTGCCTGGGGGAGGGGAAAGTGGCATGTTTCAGATAAAGTGCTGCCTTGTTATGTGCAGACTGTTTTGACACATATAAGGTTATGGAAAATCGACTTGAACTGGTTTGTGGATCTAGATAAGAAGACGTTTTATACCAAATTGGTGGAAAGATGTTATCTGGAAGAACTTCTATTTCACGTTGACACCCATATAGATGTATCTATGTTGCTAGCTAGTATTGTGGAGCCTAGAATACCTTTAAAGATGTGAGATGTTATTTGGTTGTGTGGGCATCAGAAGTTGAATGTCAACAGTAATCAGAAACAAAGTTATGGACGAGAGATTGTGTACAGCAGAGAACTGTGTGGGACAACTAGGAACCATGTAGCTTTTATATTTTGATTGTTCTTGTACTATTGGATTTTGGGGGTCCTTAGCTGCATTTTGGGGTGAGTCATTGTTTGAAACAGTAGATTATGATATCGTAATACGGGACAGTTAACTGGAGAATGGAAAAAATGGAATGGGGCATGATTCTAGTACTTTTTGCATGTATTAAATGGTCAATTTGGCAACTTCATTGCCTAAGAGTGTTATAGCAGCATGTAGCTAGCATTCAGGATATATTGTTGAAGGTCCAGGCTGAAGTGGACAATGTATACCACTATGAGAAGACTACCTTAGGAGAGGCAACCTGTCGCTATTTATGGAAAGGTATTGAATGGGTGGGATGACAGCCCAGTTTACTCGTTTAGCCTTTTTGGTTTTTTTGGCTTTACTGTTTACTGATTTTTATTTGACAGTAACACAGTTCAATGTTTCTCTTTTGTACTGTGTATGTTATATGTATTACAATAAGATGAGGTTTTTGACTTTACTTTTTGTTTTTCGAAGTTTGTATGTTCTTGCAGTAATTCTTGTTTTTGTTTCTTAATAAAAATTTCCCCTATTCTTTTTTGATAAGTGCCATGGGATCTTTAGCATCCACCTGCACTACCACCAATCCAGGCAGATGGGACCTCGGTTTAATGTCTCATCTGAAAGATATGACATTACAAGTTGCAAAGAAATTAATAAACAACAATGGATGCCAACCCGGTGGCACTGAGGACTGAGGCGCTGGATGCCTTATCTCGTGTCACGTCGGCAAACTGGGTTTGAGAACGAGCCTGAGTCATCGAAGAGCCGGCATTGGGGGGGAGGGCAGGACTGAGAAGCTGGAAGGCAGCTCTCCACTCCCTGGGAGGATCCTGTTGACCACCGAAGTTCCACTGCCCCCGGATGGAGGTCCATGGACAGTGCAGGCAAGCGGGCAGCATGCAGTGGGAGGGTGTCCCAGTACTGCGGTGTGTGCATTCCTCTACGCTCATGTTCGCAGCCGGGCAGAGTTGGGGGAAAATGGGTGTAAAATTGGGGATAAAATATGAATAAAATAAATAAATAAATATACGACAATGGAAATTGGCACAATATGAGGTAGATGCAACAACAGAGTAGCATGGCTAGGAAATATGCCATTTCAAGTAGCAAACAATTAATAAATAGTAACAGAATTTATACAGTGAATTTATACAGTGAAACTGTTTGTCTTCCCCTCCATCTCAGGATACAATACCAGGCTTGCCTGCTAGCAAAAAAAGCAATGTTGGAGCTCACGCCTGAGTTTACCCCACCCCCTTTGAAGCTGCACAACCCACCGTCAGCACTAGAAGTGCAACCAAGGGACGGCTGCTAGTATCCTTAAGTGAATCACACTGGCTCAGAGGTCCATTTCCTACAGCGGACCCAAGTAGTTCAATGACCTGCCTGCTGCCCTAGTCGAATGTACCAGGCTCAGTCAATTCAAAACAGTGCTACGTTCACACCTAGCTAACAAAAATACCTGCCATTGCCATAGCTAACAGAAAATGCATGCCTGCCTATGGTCCTGCCACCGTCCTACCCCATTCCATCATCTCCCTCCACCTTCCATATATCCTGCTCCACCTGCCTACTCCCCCCTACTTCCCCCTCTCCCCTCTTCCCCCAAGTTTCCCCCTCCCGTCTCTTTCCTACCCTTCCTCCTCGCCCCTGCTCTAAGACCTCTTCACTCCTGCACCCTTCTCCCTTCCCCTTCCTCCCCTCTCACTCCCCTGCCCCTCCCCCTGCCTCACCTCCCACCTCTTAATGGACAAAGCCAAGCCTGACTGCACCTAATTGCCTTTTTGCCTGAGCAGCCTGGGGCTTTCTTGCCTCTGGCTGCTGTCTGATCTCTACAAAGTTTTGGACCACACCCTTGTAGTGTTGTTTTTATGGTAATTCCACAAATATAGACATGTACTATTACTTGCTGACCTTGTATTCTTGTATGTGTTGTAACTGCACTCGTAACCTTGATGTTAATTTGTGTTTTCACTTGTATATACCCATTTATGACCTCTTATGTCATGTATATTTTGCCAGCTTGGAGCCTTTGTAAATGAGTCCACAGCTCAAAGGTACTAATCCCAGCCTGAAACAAGCATTTGTCAATGCCGAACGTTTGATGCTTTGGAAGATGTCCACTCCTGCATCTTGTTTATGTCCTTGAGGTACTTGAACATTTTGTGCCATGTGCCAGACTGCCCATCTTGTTAATAAGCTTTCTGTGCTAGTGGGTGTCAAAGGCTTTCCTGAAATCAAGGTGGGTGATGTCCACTGCCCCTCCCTGATTTACTTCTCTACTGACGTATTAGGGCTTTCAATCATAACGCCAACCCCCACCCCAACGCTGCAGAGATTGACAGGCATTGGGGGGGTGTCTGAGTAGTCAGCTGTAAAACTCATGCCATTCCACCTCACCCCACCCTGCAGACTCTGACAGACATTGCAGTGTGCCTTGAGGTGTTTGGTCATTACGCTCTCCCCATTCCATAAGGAAATAAGCTGAGATGTGTGCAGTATAGGAGCATGAGGTGAATGTTAGGGCCGAAGACCCCAAGGCACACCTCAATTCATACCACTGGCTGCAGAGTGGGGGTGGAATGTCATGAGCAGTACGGCCAATGACCTCAAGTCAACCCCCCGATGCCTGTCAGTCTCTACAGGGTGGGGTTTTACGGTTTGAAACCATAACGCCCCCGGTGTTTGTTTGTATTTGTGCTCCACATTTTCAACATAGGCTTTTTAGGACCCCACCTCATGAACAGTGGCACTATCATTTCGTTATTCGTCCCAAAAGGTGATTTCGCACAGCGACTGTACCATTTGGCACCACAGGTGTGAAAACACATTTCGGGCAGATGTAAAAAATAACAGCTATACTGTTCATGAGGTGGTGTGAAAAAATGGCAGTGCTGAAAATCTGGAGTGAAAAAATGAAAGATAGGTGAAGTTACGAGCATGTGAATAAACTGCGCAACGCACGCCTGTAACGCAATCATTTTTTTGAATTTCTTCACCAAATTTTCAACATGGGCATTATTGGACCTCTCCTAATAATAATAACACTTCATTTATTAAGCGCCTTTCAAGCACCAAGGCGCTGTACAAATGAACAATAAAATCAGAGAAAATACACATATAAAATCAGAATAATAACAACAATCTCAAACCAAGAAAGCCTGACTCCACAAATGGGTCTTAAGCTCCCACTTGAAAATCTCCATGGTCATGCATTCCCAAAACTGGCGAGGCAAAGAATTCCAGAGAGTTGGGGCTATAAACATAAAAGCCCGAGCCCCAGAAGATTTTAAAATAACCCTCGGAACTTCCAGCAACCCCTCGTCAGCGGAACGGAGCTATTGTACAGGGCTGTAAGGTATCAGAAGCTCCTCCAAATAATCGGGACAAAGTCCATGCAGGGCTTTGAAGGTCAAAAGACCTACTTTAAAGGTGATCCACCACTGTATAGGCAGCCAGTGTAGATCGCAAAAACAGGGGTAATGTGTGTCCTTCTTGATACCCCTGTCAACAACCTCACAGCAACGTTCTGCACTAGCTGCAAGTGGTGGATATTAACCCCAGGAAGTCCTATGTACAGGGAGTTGCAATAGTCAAGGCGAGAGATCACAAAGGCATGGACCAACACAGGTAAATTGCCGGACAGAACAAGGTGCTTCACCCTGGCAATCTTCCTGAGATGGTAAAATGTAGACTTAGCAACTGCTGACATCTGATAGCCAAGGGTCAGCCTGTCGTCAAGTACCACTCCCAGATTATGCACCCATTCAGTTGTAAGGATCTGATCCCCCCCAGAAATAAACCAGAATGCTGATCAGACCTCAACCCCTCTATCCTGTGACCCAGGTCTACAACCATAACCTCAGTCTTACTCAGCTCAACTTCAACCTGCTCGAATTCATTCAGTCTTGGATTTCAGCGAGGCAGCTATTAAATACCTAGAAAGCACTAGCCTGGTCTGGGGCAAAAGACAGGTAGAGCTGGGTATCATCAGCATAGCAGTGAAACCTCAACCCATACCATCTTACAATGTCTCCAAGGGGCAGCATATACACTGCAAACAACATAGGGGAAGCACCAAGCCCTGGGGGACCCCACACTGCAGAAAGAAAAGGTCAGAGGAAAAAATCCCTGACACAACTCTCTGTGTTCTCCTAGATAGGAAAGATGAAAACCATTTGAGTACTGTACCAGACAGCCCGCAGATAGACCTCAGGAGCTCGAGCAAAACCCCATGGTCTACAGTGTCAAAAGCTGAGGAGAGATCAAGGAGAATCAAGATAGAATGGTTTCTCTGATCTCTTGCCATAAAGAGATCATTAAGCACCCAAACTAGAGCAGTCTCAGTACTATGCCTCTTGTGAAAATCAGACTGGAGAGGTTCGTAGATATTATGGATGGTCAAATGGTCCTCCAGCTGGTTTGCCATCATTTTCTCAATAACCTTCCCAATAAATGGAAGGTTAGAGATAGGGTCTGTAGTTGGCAAAATATCTGGGTCCAAAGAAGCTTAATTCAAAAGGGGAGTCACCACCGCTTCCTTTAGGGAGCTAGGAAACTCACTCAATTCTAGGGAGCACCAGATTATTTGAGCCAGAAATGGGCCCACAATCACAACACAACCCAAAATCAGGGAGGTTGGACCAGGATCTAATCAGCATGTAGGGTGCATTCCCTGGATGATCCACATAACATCCTCGAACCTCGGCAGGTCAAAGGAACTCCAGGAGGCCCATGGTACTATGGCCGAATCCCGACCAACAGCTTCCCCCTTAGAGTGTGTCTGGCGGATCTCTGATCTGATGTCGGCAACCTTATTCGCAAAGAATTGAGTGATCTTATCACACTCCTTTTGTGAAAAAGCTAGATGGAGCTGGAGACAGGCTGGGTTGCACAGCCTGTCCACAGTGCTGAAGAGCTGAGCTGGTCAATTCTGAGCAACAGCGATCTCCTGGACAGGAATTCTGCTTTCTTATGGGAGATCTCTGATTGGTATAACCGATAATGCCCTCCAAACTAAGGTGGTCTACTTAGAGCAGATTTGCCAACAACGCTTAACCGTCAGTCTCATCGCCGCAACTCCCTCAAGGACCCATCAAACTACGGGGCCCGAGGGCAGAGATAGAGGGGACAAACATGGACAGGAACAACTGAGTAAAGAGCTGAGGAAATGGCCTGATTATAAGCCAAAACCATGGACTCCAGACTCATGCTGGCACCAGGGAACTCTGAGAGGTTCAATACCGCCATCAGATCTTCAGGGCAGACGTCCCGTAAAGGGTGGTATCGAACCATCTCCTTTGAGTAGGAACTGCTTATTTACAAAGGTTCCACATCGAGTAAATGGAGGGTAAAGGTACATACAAAGGTCGACAAAATTATACCTAGTTACACAATAAAACGAAGTAAGAGACTGAGGCTTAGGTAATTACAGTGCCTCAAAATGTGCCAGTGTTAAGTAGAATGACATACCATCCAAGGGCAACCTTAGAAATAAGCGCAGCTGGTGAGAGGATAGTGAGGGGGGTATGCAGGCAGGGAGGCTGTTGTCAGAGGGTAAAGGGTGGGGGTAAGAGCACTCAAGTGGAGGGAGGGGAGGGATAGATGTCAATAAGTGTCAGGGAGTGTGGTGAAGAAAGGGAGTGAAGCGGAGGGGTTAGTGTATACATTTTAATGTGTGTACAATAAAATAGCAGATATTTGGGCAAAGTGCATGGTGGTGTTCAGATACATAGATACATAGATACATAGACAGTGTCGGCAGATAAGGGCCTATGGCCCACCCAGTCTGCCCATTTGAGCTTGTAAGTTCAGTTTGTTTTCCTAGAAGTCTGTTGCCCCTTACCCCTGACCTCCAGAATTCCTTTATGTCTATCCCATGCA
Organism: Neoceratodus forsteri; assembly: GCA_016271365.2. Taxonomy (NCBI): domain Eukaryota; kingdom Metazoa; phylum Chordata; order Ceratodontiformes; family Ceratodontidae; genus Neoceratodus; species Neoceratodus forsteri. The sequence goes on from CM057452.1 coordinate 759,284,152, forward strand.
TTCTTAAATCCCGTGATTGTTTCAGCCCCACCACTTCCTCTGGCAGGGTGTTCCACTTGTCCACCACCCGTTCTGTGAAGAAATTCTTTCTCATGTTTCCTCTGAATCGTCCTCCCTCCAACTTCATCCCATGCCCTCTAGTCCTGGAACATCTTTTTCGCTTAAAAATAGTGTTTTCCTGCACCCTGTTTCTCTCTGTAAGATACTTGTATGTCTCTATCATATCCCCTCTCTCCCTCCTCTCCTCCAGGGAGTACATGTTCAGTTCCTTCAACCTGTCTTCATAGGACTTGTGATGCAATCCATGCACCATCTTTGTTGCCCTCCTCTGAACCTTCTCTACCCTGTCTATGTCCTTACGTAGATATGGTCTCCAGAACTGTACACTGTACTCCAGGTGGGGCCTCACTAGTGTCTGTATAGCGGAATTATGACCTCCCTTTTCCTGCTGGTGATGCCCCTGCCTATACATCCCAGCATCCTATTTGCTTTACCTGCTGCCTTGTCACACTGTTTCCCTACTTTGAGGTCATCAGAGATGACAACCCCAAGATCCCTTCCTGCTTGGTGCATGCTATATCCTCACCCCCAACTGATATATTGTACCAGGGTTTTGTGCCCCATATGCATTATCTTGCACTTCTTTGCATTGAATTTCAACTGCCAAACCCCTGACCATTCTTCAAGTTTCTGCAGGTCCCTTCTCATTCTGTCTACACCCTCTGGTGTGTCTACTCTGTTACAGAGCTTTGTGTCATCAGCGTACAGTGAAATTCTGCCTTCTAGGTCCCAGCGCAATGTCGCTGATGAAGATGTTGAATAGGACCGGGTCCCAGCACTGATCCCTGTGGTACCCCACTGGTCACTCTTCCCTCTGTGGAGTGACAGCCATTTACCACCACCCTCTGTGTCCTGCCACCCAGCCAGTTACCTACCCACCACACTACTGTCCTACCCACATCCATATTCCCCAGTTTGTGTAATAGTCTTCTATGTGGCACAGTGTCAAAGGCCTTGCTGAAGTCCAGATAGGCCATGTCCACTGCCCTCCCCTGATCCACCTCCCTAGTCACCCAGTCAAAAAATTCAACGAGGTTGGTCTGACATGACCTCTCGCTGGTGAAACCATGCTGCCTTGGGTCCTGTAGTCCATTGACAACCAGATGTTCCACCAATCTCTCCTTCAGTAGTGCTTCCATGATCTTCCCCACTACCGTGGTGAGGCTGACTGGTCTGTAGTTCTCTGCTTCCTCTTTGTTCCCACTTTTGTATAAGGGGACCACATCTGCTGTCCTCCAGTCTTTGGGTACCTCCCCTGTTTCCAGTGATCGGCTAAACAGGATAGCCAGAGGTTCAGCCACCACCTCTCTTAGTTCTTTAAGGACCCTAGGGTGCACCCATCTGGCCCCATTGCTTTATCAACTCTTATTACTTTCAGTTCCTTCAGGACCCTTTCTCGTGTAAAGGGACTTGTGTCCATTTCTGCACCATTCTCACCCTTGTACTTCCTTCAGACCCATTACCTCCTCTTCCTCAGTAAAGACTGAGCAGAAATACCTTTCAATATGTCAGCTTTACTGTTGTCATCCTCCACGCGGTCCCCATCCTCCCCTTCAGTCTCACTATTCCTCCCTTTGTCTTTCTTTTTTCACTTATGTACCTGTAAAAGGTTTTGTCCCCTCTACCCACTGATTTTGCAATGTGTTCTTCTGTCTGAGCTTTGGCTTCCCTTACTGACCTCCCTGCCTCCCCTGATTCCACGCAATGACTGTGAAATCACCTTTCGGGACTGAGAAACGAGATGACAGTCACAGTGTTCATGAGGTGGGGGTCCCAAGAACCCGATGTTGAAAATTTGGAGCCAAAATTCCTAAAAATGGCAGAGATATCAACTTAACTTGAAACCATCCCACTGACTCCCATTATACGGCTTACCTCGGTTCCTCAGTTCGGAGTTCGGCTTTGAACAGTACCGACATGTCCCATTCCACAGAAGATCCGCAGCGTCGGACCTCTAGAGGTAAGTATGGGGTGATGGGTGTGTGTGGGGAGGTAGGGTGCTCAGAGGGAGGGTGCGGGCTGTGGGAGAGGGAACTGGGCAGACGACAGTGGACCATTTTCTTTTTTACAGTGGAAAAAAAAGACTTCGGGGGACCGTTTTCTTTCTTTTACAGGTAACAACTTCGGGGACCATTTTCTTATTTTACAGGTAATACTTAATTTAAGTTTAGGCACACTGGGGTGGCTCCCAGTGTGCCACAATACGGGAGGGGGGGTTATGCTGACACAGGGATTGGTCACCTCGATGTTAGCAAAGAATGGGTTTGGGGGGATGGGTGCAAGTGACACTGGGAGTGGGCACCCTGGTGTCGGGGGAAAAAAAACATTTATTTCAGCACACTGGAGTGGGTTCCCAGTGTGCCACATAATGGGGGAGAGAATATGCCGACATGGGGATTGGGCACCCCTGATGTTGGCTTTTCTGGACTGTGTGGTGGGCAGCAGATGCCGCCATGTTTCAGCGCACTGGTGTGGGCTCCCACTGTGCCACATAATTGGGGGAATCATGCCAACATGGGGATTGGGCACCCCAATGTCAGCTTTTCAGGACTGTGTGGCAAGCGGCAGGAGCTGCTATGTTTCAGCACACTGGGGTGGGCTCCCAGTGTGCCACATAATGGTGGGGGAACATGCTGACACAGGGATTGGGTACCCCAATATCAGCTTTTTGGGACTGTGTGGTGAGCGGTAGGAGCCGCCATGTTTAAGCACACTGGATTGGGCTCCCAGTGTGCCATATAATGGGGGACATGCCAACACAGAGATTGGACACCCCAATGTCAACTGTCTGGGGAGTGTGTAAGTGGGTGGCAGGAGTAGCCACCCACTCATTTTTTTATTAAAATGTTTCACCAGGAAAGGCTCACTGAGCAAACAAATTGCTTGTGGAGCTAGGCCCAGGAACAGAGTGCTCAGTGCAGAGCTGACAAGGTTTTGAGGGAGAGGGGAGGTGTCGCTGCAATGACGAAACTGTGATTCTAGTGGCAGATTCTTTTCAACTCTTTGGCCCTCTTTGAAGTTCCTCATCACTGGCAGCTTCCTGTTGATTGGTGGCTGTGAGAGGCCCCCAGTAAAGCATCCATTGCATTGGGTATCAGTGCCACACCTCTTCTTTGCCATTATTGTCCCAAAACATTTTGTGTGCAAGTGCATCAAATGCAATAAATAAATAACTATATGAGGTAATTGCAACAACACATTAGCATATCTAGGAAACTATGAGAAGGTAACTGAGGTGGGAGGGAGGGAATGATTTAGGGGTAGTGACATGCGGGAGATGGTTTCAGTAGGCAACAATGTCAGAGGCGTGAGGGAGGGTAAAGTAGAGGGGGAGATCAGGGATAGCATAAGAAAAATGCTGAATATTATAACAAGGTTAGAAAATCAAACAGCAGCCAGAATTCTAGTGCTAAGATGCTTTATATAAGTGATGATCCCCTATATCAACCCAGTTTTGATTGACGTCAAATGTCATAATAACTGGATATGATGTCACACCCAGTTATTCCAGGGGCGTAGCTACAGCTACAAGTGTGCAGGGGGTGCAGTGGCACCCGGTCCCACAAGGTTTGAGTGGCCCTAATCATAATTCTGATGTTTATTCAAAACAAGGAAGGGGCTCTGTAACATGGTCTTGCACCCAGGCCCTCTGGGAATTTGTTACGCTACTGAGCTATTCTGACGTTCGCTTACAAGCGCTCACTCCAATCTCCTCACAACAGTTATGAAGTGACTGTGTGAGACAATCTCAGTGCTGTCAAACTGCACTGAATCACTGGGAAACTTAAAAATGAAAAGTTCTAAGGACAGTTTTGAATTGAAATATGCTGAGTTACAATTAATGTTTCTCCATTTAGTCTGATGCAGTCACTTGATGTGAGCCAGTTTTCAGTGCTACTGCTGAGCTTATTGAACAGGCACTGTCTTTCCTGGACTCACAGAACAACAGAAGTAAGGCAGAATATTTACTTTCTTTCACACGCTCTGTCATTAAAACTGTTGTGGTCAAATGTTTAAGACAATCAGTTCTGAAGCAAATGTTTTACAGTTGTTAAACACATATCAGGTTTATTCTTTAAAGAGGGAGTCTGGGCAAAATTTCTAGCATCAGTAAATTCAGAATTTGGATCAACATATCCCCAGTCAGCCTCATGCCAAAAAATGAGGGGCCGGATTCTAGATGGGTGGCGCAAGTTGCCGCGGAACGCAATGTGCACCACCCACACCTGCAACATTGACCCTGCACCCTATTCTAGTAGGGGAAGGGTCATTGCAGCTAAATCCTATGACTTGAAACATGTGGGCAGGTATGCTGAACTGCGGGCATACCTGGTGAGCATTTCATAAGCCACAACATCAGGGCGGCACGGTCAACCCCCCCGACTAAATCACCAGCCGCAAATGCGGCAGATACCCAGGTAGGCCTGGTAGTCTAGCACCCCCCGAACTGTTAAATAATAAATACAGATCCCATATCCCTGGTAGTCTAGCGGCCCCCTGAACTGTAATAAAATAAATATACAGATCCCATATCCCTGGTAGTCTAGCGGCACCCCGATCAACATAAAATACATACTGTACACCAAATCCCTGGTAGTCAAGTGACCACCCGCCCAGCTGTGCCAGCCCACCCAGCACCCCCTCCACCTGTCCCCACCCGGTGACTGGCACAGCCCACCTCTCACCACTATAGCCAGCTGCTGACTGAGTCCAGTATCAGTGCATACTGAACAGAAGCGCTCAGATATTAATAAGGATTGGGTATACAGTATGTATTTTATGTTAATCGGGGGCAGCTAGACTACCAGGGATTTGAATCTATATTTATTTTATTAACAGTTTGGTGGGGCTGCTAGACTACTAGGATACGATCTGTATATTTATTTTATTACAGTTCCGGGGTATGCTGACTACCAGGGATATGGGTTTGGAATATTTATTATATTACAGTTTGGAGGGGGGCACTAGACTACCAGGGCTGGTGTTTTGCCACTTATGTGGCTGGTGACTCATGGTTCGGGGCACGGGTGGGGGGATGGCAGCATGTTGGCATGTCTGCAGGTGGGTCTACAGGACTCCCAGGGGGGTGGCCGTAGGTTACACCAGCTAAATGCTGGTGTAACTTACGATGCCGGATCTCTTCTGGGGGTTCTTGTAGAATCCCTATGTAGGGACTTTGTGGCTGCCCTTCTAGAATGGGGTGCATCTGCTGCCATTAACACCCTAGCACCATGTCGCAGGGGGTTTATGTGGCATAATTGCTGTTCGGCGCAAGTGGCCTGCAACATGTCGCAGGCCACTTTGTAGGATCGCGTATATCGCAACTGCTGGTGGTTGCTACATGCGCCATTCTACTTGGCGCAACTGCTGTTATGCCAGGCGTAACCCTACCTAGAATGTGCTGGGATGCACAATGTTGGATTGTGGGGGGATTTGATGCACAATTTTAAATGTGGTGGAAGCATACAATTCCAGAATGTGGCAAGGACAAGCAGTTTCAAAATTAAATGGTGTGTCCTGCCATATTCCAACAGTGTACATCCATATTCCAGAATTGCCAGTCCCCACCAAATTCTTTGATGTGTGTCTCTGTCACATTCTGAGATTGAGTGTCCCACAACACTACAAGATGGCACATCCCTGCCACATGCTGAGATTACATGTCCACCCCTCAACATTCTAAAATTGTGCACCATTTGACAGTCTATACTTTGGTTCAGCTGCATCACAAAACCCTCCTGGTGCATTCTAAAGTACAGTACCATGCATCTGAACATTCTGGAAATGCAAGCACTGCAGGCAACCCTATGTCAGTTTTTGTTTTTTTAATAAATACTACAGCTACAGTTTTGATAACTTTGAAGAAGTAGGTCCTATAAGGTTGTGATGGGGAGGACTAGTCTGTGAGTTCTGGTTGTGACATCATCAGTGGCTTTTCACTGAAACTGGCTTTTTTGAATAGCTAGTGAAAAAGAAGTAACGCAGAAACCTAATTTTTGGTAAGAGATTTATTGGGAGTAGGCTGATTCTAATTCTGCAATGTAATACTTTTGACCAGACTCCCTCTTTAAGTCACAGTTTATGCAATTCATACTTTTCTATTTTTTTTTTTTAGTTCTTGCACCAGTTATTGCAAAAATAACACTCAGGAATATATGCTATTATGAGTTTTTACTTTTAGTGTGTGATGACCTCATAAACCTCTTGAGCTTCACTTTTAAGGTTTGGGTCCTACACATAACACACAGATGCCTGAACATTTTTCTGTATATACAATCACGCTCTGACTTAGCTTTTACTCATAGAAACATAGAATTTGTCAGTAGAAAAGGACCAGAAGGCCCATCTAATCTGCCCTATTTCCCTGCCTGTTACTACTCCCCAGACCCTATCCATTTTCAGGTGTCTCCCTCCTCCCTTTCTTGTACTTATTCCCCTGTGGCAGTCTCACGAATGCTTGAAGCCCCCCCCCTTTGTCTTCTACCCCCCCACCACCTCCTCAGGCAGGCTGTTCTAGGCATCCACCACACTTTCTCTAAAGAAGTAATTCCCCACATCCCTCTTAATCTCCTCACTCAAGCTTCATTGCATGCCTTTATGTTCTGGTGCACCTCCTGCTCTGAAAGAGACTTCCATCCTGCACCTTGTTCACCCCTGTGAGGATTTATAGGTCTAAGTCAAGCACCACTTGCTCTCCTCTCCTCCAGGGTGTACACACTGAGCTCCCAGAACCTTCCCTCATATGATTTCTCATGCAACCCCCGTATCATTTTGGTAGCCTCCATCCTTCCTCCTGCTGCTGCTGCTGGAGATACCTTTCCCAATGCATCCCACAATTGCATTGGCCCTACCTGCTGCTCTGACACACTGCACTGCCACTTTGAGGCCATCAGATATGATAACCCCAAAGTCCCTATCTTCTTAATGATGTGATAGTACCTCCCCATGTAATACTTAGTTCAGGGGTTCCTATGCCCTAGGTGCATGCTTTTGCTCTTTTTGTCATTGAACCTCAACTGCCATGTTCTTGACAAACCTTCGAGTCTCCCAAGATTGCTATGCATTCTTTTCACCATCTTCTGATTGCCCACACTATTACAGATTTTGGTATCATTTGCAAAAAAGTAAACTTTCCCTTCCAGTTCATCTGCAATGGCACTTATGAAGATATTGACGAGGATTTGTCCCAGTACTGAGCCATGTTGCTCCCCACTGGTCACTGTTTCATCATTACAGTGAGTGCAGTTTACTACCACCCTCTGTCACTTATCCATTTACCAGTTCCTTATTTTTTTTAATTTAATATACTTTATTCGTTTTCAGTAACATTCCAAACAAACTACAGAACAAGACCATGAACAACAAAGAACAATAAAAACAAAACAAGGTTAAAACACTGAATATAAACCCCCCTCTCCTCCCCATCCCTGAATAAACAGTTACAAAGTTGTTAACCATGCATGTAAGAGTCCACATTTTTCCAGAAAGGATTGAGATCTATGCCTAACATTAGCAATATGTAGTTCTGCATTTAAGGTTCTAAGAAGTTCTGCATGCTATTCTGACCAAGATGAAGTTGTATCTGATAACCAGTGGCGAAGAAGGATCATCTTGGCAGCCCCAGAGATCAAGGCAATAGAAACATAAACTTTGATGGCAGATAAGGACCACTTGGCCCACCCAGTCTGCCCATTTCTCTACCTATTGGATAAGCTGCAGATCCCAGTTAACCAACAGCCTACTTCTTCCTACCCCCACCAAAATTGCCTTAGGTCTATCCCATGCATTCTTGAATTTCCCCACTGTTTTTGACCCCATGATCTACTCATCAAGGCTGTTCAATGCATCCACCACCCTCTCCATGAAAAATTATTCCTCACATTGCCTCTGAGCCATCCCCCTTCTGTCTTCAAATTTTGCCCCCTTGTTCTTGCACATCTCTTTTTCTGAATGATGCTACCCTCTTGGACTTTGTTGGTTCCCTTGAGGTACTTGAAAGTTTCTATCATGTCCCCTCTCTCTCCTTTCCTTGAGGGTGTACATATTAAGCTCCTTTAGTCTCTCTTTGTATGGCTTCTGGTGCAGACCCTGCACCATTTTAGTTTCCCTTCCCTGGACTGCCTCCATCCTGTCTATGTTCTTGCAGAAATGGGGTCCCCAGAACTGCATGCAGTACTTCAGATGGGGTCTCGCCAACTGTCTGTACAGAGGGATAACAACTTCCTGTTTTCTACTGGTGATGCCTCTCCCTATACATCCCAGTATCTCCACAGCCCTCCTTACTGCCTTCTCACATTGCTTGCTTACCTTTATGTCATCTGATATCACTACCCCCAGGTCCCTTTCCATTTTTGTTGTTGTTAGAACCCCCAACCCCACTCCCCCATTGTGTACTCTTCTCCTGGGTTTTTGTTTCCCAGGTGCATTACTTTGCACTCAGTATAACCTTTCTGATATCCTGGAGTTAACCATTTGAAATTTGCATCTAAGCAAACTTCCAGAGTAAAGGCTTCAAACAAATCAAAAGATGGTCCAGACAAAGTTTGACAGAACTCCAAAATGGTGTAACCTTCTCACACGCCCATAACATATGTAGTGAGGTACCTTCTACCTGTTCACGCCTGAAGCAGAGGGGATGAGCCTGTTGACCTGCTTGATGAAGTTTTTGTGGTATAAAATAAAGAATATATAAGATATTAAATTGGTGTAGCCTATAGTGATCTTGTTATATATATATATATATATATATATATATATATATATATATACATATATATATGTTAGTTATTTAACCAGGACTAGCACACTAAGCTGAAAGCTTTTTTACAGGTGTGACCTGGGAGCACAGGGAAGTTAAGTGACATGCTCAGGGTCACACATTATGCAAGTGGAAGCTGTGGTGTTCAAACCCAGGTCTGGTCTGCTGGATGTCACCAGATTTGCAGCTCAGAGCCTTAAACCACACTGCACTAAACTGTCTCCCATTTATAGAGATCAAGTCAAATCATTTGCCAGTCTGAGGGGGACCACTCGAGTTGAAGGGCGTTTTACCAATAAAAACATATACTTGATAATTTCAGAGGATCATTAAATTGAAATAGTGTATATAACTGAGAAATGGGTTGGAGGGAATGTGCAGCTTGTATTAGTTCATCATAGTCAGTTAGTTGCAGGCACTTAAACATATGTAAATGTGAAACATTATACCTCTGTTGAAGGGAAGGAAAACCAAGCAATCTATCAGATGCAGAGAGCATAGCCACTGTAGTATTTATACCCAAAGGGAAAAAGTTACCAGGAATAGGACGCTGAGAAATTTTAACATTTCAGTTCAAGAAGATGGGTTGATAAAGGCTATCAGTAAGTGAAATATGAAAATATTTAAAGAATTGAGATGTGCCTATAAAGACAGATATATAAGGGTCCGTTTAAAGTTGAGGAACTGCAGAAGGGAAAGAAATAATAATGCTGGGAGCTGAAGGTTGTGGCCCTTACTGCAGCTCATACAGGTCAATAAAGGTTTCCGAAACAGTATGGCCACATTTAAAGTATTTGCTTCCATAGGAGGCCAGGTAATAAAAGTAAAAGTTCAGAAGACAAAGACCTCCACATTTTTGGGGGTAAGTTAATCTTATATAAGATCTGCATTTGGCTTTCCCTCACCACAGGAATGGAGTAAGGTATGACTGAAACTGGGGAAACCAGTCTTGTGGCAAAACAATATTCAGCATTCCTACAGGGTATAGAATACGTGGTAATATATTCATTTTAATTACATTAATGCATCCCTCTAGGGACAGAGGAAGGGCCATCCATCTATGTAAGTCAGTTTAACAGAAGTTAAAAGCAGAGTGAGATTTAACTTCTTCAGTTCAGAGAAATACCTTGAATACGCAGACCAAGGAATTTAAGTGCTTTTGGTTTCCTGCAGTAAAGCCCTAAAGGTGCGATAGCTGGGTTAAAAACATATGAATTTAAGGATAGGACAGAAGTTTTGGCTAAATTCAATCTGTAAGTTGAAAGTTTCCCAAAGGAAGCAGTCTTGGTCAGGGCAGCCAGAATAGAGCTTTCCAGGTAAGACAGATGTAACAAAATGTCATCCGTATATGCTGATAATTTATATTCCACTTGGTGAATTCAAATACTGTATGCTGAATCTCTAGATTTGCTCTGAGTCATAAAACGAAGTCTCCAAATATAATTAAAAAGTAGAGGGGACAGAGGGCAACCTTGTCTAGTACCAGAAGTAACAGAAAAGGGTTTAGAAATAACACAGTTACACATTAATGTGGCTGAGGGAGAGGTTTATAAAATTTAACCTACTAAATAAAATATGAGGGAATATTATAGGTCCCTAAGACTTCAAAAAGGAAAGGCCAGGACACTTAATCAAATGCTTTCTCAGCATCTAGGGAGACCAGGGCCACTGGGGTCCTGGTCTCACTGGAGGCCAATGTTAAATAGAAAAGTTTTCAAGTGTGGTCACTAGAAACAGGTCCCTTCATAAATGCCACCTGGGCCAATTAAATGGGATCATATACCTTCTAATCCATGAGCCAACATCTTTTCATGAATTTTAAAATCCATATTAATAAGGGAAATAGGATGATACCTAGAAGGGAGAAACTCATCCTTCCCTAGTTTAAGGAGAAGGGTGATCCTGGCTTGTATAATCAATCTATCACAATTGTATTTAAAAAAGTGCCCCTTCCCAGGGGCTTGGAGCAGTGTACAATATCAATACACACATATAGCATACCACACACAAATATAAACTATTCATAAAACATATTTCATAAACATATTTCAGAGCATACCCCCCCACTCATCAGAGAATAATCAACTAAAATTCAGTATTCCTTAACATCGGTAGCGATCATTAGCCTTAAGATATAAAATTATGTCAGGCTAAACACTTGTTCAAACAGGAGTGTCTTAAGCCCTCTGTTAAAGGTTTCCACTGAAGTGGCCTCTCTGAGATGAAGTGGAAACGAATTCCACAGGACAGTTGTAGCTACTGAAAAAGCTTGGTCATCTGACCGCCACAACCTTGTCCTGGGAACCGTCAGGAGGCCACCCTTGGAGGAATGAAGGGTGCGAGTATAAGAGAAAGATCAGTAAGACCATGCAAGTAAATATAATTAAACACATATGTTAATAAGGGGGTAAGTTCATTTATATAGGTTTTATAAAAATTTACCTGAAAACCATCTGGTTCTGGTGCCCGATCAATATGAAAAGAAGAAATAGCCCAGTGGACTTCAGTAGTGGTAATGGGGCATTTGAAGTGAGGCCTTGGTGAGATGTGGTAGAGGTGTATTTTATATATTACAAAATAAGGGTGAGAATGAGAGTCTCTCTGTTCTGCAGAGTACAAACTTTCACAATAGCTTCTAAATACTTTATTTATTTAACAAATAACTTACCCCCTTACTGACATCCTGAGGTATAGTAACTAGGTCCAAGGAATCATCTGATCGAAGTTCCAGAACAAGTCAGGAAGCTTCCTGCTGCCTTAACCACAGTGCTAATAATTTGTCTGCCTTTTCTCCCAGGTCCAGATTCCTCACTTTATTACAAAGAATAACTAATTCCACTCGTTCGTTCAGTAAAGTGAGGCACTTGGAGTGAAGAGAGTTAAGCGTCAGCCAAGTTTGCTCTTGGGTAGAAGAGGAAAGAGAGGTTTCAATGGACTGAATTTGAGAAAATGAGGTTTTAGACAAAGCTGGTGCTCCTCAGCTTTTTGGGTTGCTAGTTGTATATATTCATCCCAGATTGTGGCTTTTGTTGCACTCCATAATATATTGAGCTTATCAACAGAAGACCTGCTGGCTTCCAAAAAAGAGATAATATATTTTCTCATGGTATACACAAAGGTGTTATCTCGTAATAGTTGATTATTGAACGTCATTTAGTATCTCTGTTCATGCCACCCTAAATGAAGAGAGCTAAACAAACAGTGACATAATCAGAAATAACCCGTTTACCAGTTTCTAACACAATTCACCACTTTGTATCCCCACAGGCTACTCAACTTCACAATCAGTCTCCTAAACGGCACAGAGTCGAAGGCCTTGCTAAAGTCCTGACAGGCCACATCCACTGCCCCCACCCGATCTATTTCCCTTGCATCCCAGTCAAAGAAATTGATCAGGTTTGTCTGGCATGACCTCCCCAATGAATCCGTGCTGCCTTTGCCTTGAAGCCCCTTGGGTTTAGAATATGCTGTCAGCCTTTCCTTTATCAGTGTTTCAGTTAATGCAGTTCACAGGCATATGGTCGCTAGCCTCTTCGCTGTTGCTGCTGTTATGTAGAGGATCATGTCTGCCTCCTTCAGTCCTCTAGAACCACGCCCGATTTCAGTGAGCTGTTGACTAAGGCCATCAGTAGGGCAGCAAGCACCTCCCTGGGTCATTCTAGTACACCTAGGTACATATACTATCCAGTCCCATAGCATTGTCCCCTTTCAGAGCTGCAACTACCTTCAGGACTCTTTCCTCTGAAAATGGAATTTTGCCCACCTCCCCTTCCCATTGTTCCTGCTGCTCCCTGTGGTCCATCTACACCAACACCACTGTGATGACTGAGCAGAAGTACCAGTTCATGATGTCAGCTTTTTTTTTTGGTCCCTTCTGTGCAGTCTCCCTCTGCCTCCTTCTTATCCTGACTATCTCTTCCCTTGCTTTCCTCCCCCCAGCTATGTATCTGAAGAAAGTCTTATCCCATTTGCTGCCCCTTTGGCTATCCTTTCTACTGTCTTCTCCTTTGCCCCACTCACTGCTTTACCTGCTTCCCACTGTTTACCTCGTACAACTCCCTGTCTTCCTCCCTTAGCATTTCCTTATACCCCCTGAATGCCACCCTTTTTTTTCACCACTATGGCCACTTAACTAGAGTATCACAAAGGTCTCTTTTTCCTTTCCTTTTACTCACAACATCCATGCAGAGACTGGTTTCCTTAATGATGTCCTTTCTTATTTTTTACCACTGTTACTCTACCCCTCTCCATGAATCCCTCCCTTCTAGGCAGTTTATGAGAAACATAGAAACATAGAAATTGTCTTCAGAAAAGGACTGCCTGGCCCATCTAGTCTGCCCGTAAGACCTTGTACTGGATTACTGCTTCCGACCCAGCCACTGCTATACCTCTATGGCTTCCCATGCCTGTCCCAAGCATGTTTGAACCCATCCACAGTGCTCGCTCCCACCACCTCCTGAGGCAGACCATTCCATGTTTCCACCACCCTTTCTGTGAAGGAGAACTTCCTCACATTCCATCTTAACCTCCCACCTTACAATTTCATGTCATGCCCCTTCATTCTTGTGCTCCTCCTGTATTTGAAAATGGCTCTCCTGCACCTTGTTTATACTCCTGAGGTATTTAAATGTTTCTATCATGTCCTCTCTTCCAGCAAGTACATATTGAGGTCTCTTAATCTCTCCTCATAAGTCTTAGGTTACAAGCCCTGTACCATCTTAGTCACCCTTCTCTGGACCGTCTCCAGTCCGTTAATGTCCTCACCAAGGTGTGGCCTCCAGAACTCCACACAGTACTCCATGTGAGGCCTGACCGTGGTTTTATATAATGGCATCACTGCCTCCCTCCTTCTGCTGGTGATACCCTGCCTATGCACCCAAGTATGCTACTTGCCCTCCCAGCTGCCTTAGCGCCTACTTGACATTTTCAGGTCATCTGAAATAATAACCCCCAGGTCCCTTTACTCCTTTGTGACTGTCAGCAACTCCCCCCCCCATCTTGTAGCCTTCCCCAGGGTTTCTGTGTCCCAGGTGAATAATTTTGCACTTTTCTGAATTAAAATTCAGTTGCCAGTCCTCAGACCATTTTTCAAGCTTCCCCAGGTCCTTCCTTATTTTCTCCACCCCTTCTGAGGTATCCACTCTGTTACAGATCTTGGTGTCATCTGCAAACAGGCAGACCTTTCCCTCCAGCCCTTCTGCAATGTTGCTAATGAAGACATTGAACAGAACCAATCCCTGAGGCACCCCACTGATCACCCCCCCTCTCCCCAGACTGCACGGCATTTACCACCACCCTCTGCCTCGTGTCTGTTAGCCAGTTTCTAACCCAGTTTACCACCTTGTCCCCCATGCCCAGCCTATCCAGCTTGTTTCTCAGCCTCCTATGTGGGATGGTGTCAAAGGCTTTGCTGAAATCAAGGTAAGTGACATCGACTGCCCCACCTTGATTTACTTCCTTTGTCACCCAGTCAAAGAAATCAACCAGATTTGTCTGACATGACCTCCCCACTGTGAATCCATGTTGCTTATGGTCCTTGGCTCTGATGGCTTCTAGATGCCCCACTATCCTTTCTTTAAGCAATGTCTCCATGATCTTCCCCACTACTGGGGTGAGGCTGACTACCCTATAGTTTCCCGCCTCCTCCTGCTGCTGAATTTGTGTAGAGGGACCACATGTTCCCACCTCCAATCCTCTGGTACCACCCTTGAGTTGAATGACTCGTGAACATGGCTGCCAGAGATTCTGTTATCTCCCTTCACAGTTCTCTTAATATCCTTGGGTGTATGTCATCTAATCCCATCGCTTTGTCCACCTTCAATTTACTGAGCTCCTGCTGGACTCTGTCCTCTGTGAATGGACTATTGTCGACCTCTTCACCAGCTTTGCAACTGCTGTACTGCTGTGGCCCCTGTCCTTCCCCCTCTTCTGTGAATACTAAGCAGAAATATTTATTCAGTATTTCTACCTTTTCAACGTCACCCTCCTTGCATTCTCCTCCCTCTTCCTTGAGCTTTCCAATCCCCCCTTGTTTTTTCTCCTGAGGTAGTCTCTCATTTCTTTAAAATTCACCCTTCAAAAGTCCAGGACCCTCAACCTCATATGGTTTGCCTCTGCTCCCATCTTAATGTTAAACCACACTGAATGTGATCACTGGTACCTACGGGACTGCCCATTGTGATGTCTGCAATGCTGGCCCTCTTTGTAAGAACCATGTCCAGTAGTACCCAATCCCTAGTGGATTCATTGAAATGCTGCCTGAGAAAAGCCCCTTTTAGGGAGTCAAAGATGGGCCAGCTACTTGCCTAAGCTGCAGCTAGAAGGCTCCAATCCAAACTGGAAGATTAAAGCCACCAACTATCAGCATCTTCCCCTTGTTTGCCATCCTGATGATGTCTTCCCAAGTGCCTTATCCAACTTCTCTCCCTATGCTGGAGCTCTGTGTACCACCCCTATATGGATAGCAGCCCCAGATCCTGTCTCCAGGATGATCCACAGCACCTACAGTCCTTCCTTTTCCTTTGGGTGCCCCTGTACTCTATAGTCTTGATTTCCTCCATGACATATAGTAGAAACCCTCATCCCTTCCCTGTCTCTCCTGAACAAATGCCAGTACACCACCTGTCCTCTTTCCTTTCCATATTAATCCTTCTCGCTCACTCTTCCGCTTTTCCCTCTTTTCCTGTCCCTGACTCTCCTAGACTCCTATCTTCATGCTCTTTAAATTCTGAAGCTATTGCTCCCACTATCTCCCTTATTCATTGTCACCCCTCTTCCCCCTTTCAAGCCCCACCACCATCATGAGTCTCACTCCCTCCTGCCCCTCATTGCCCTTCTGATTTTTACTGATGGGGATGCGAAGCCCAACCCTGATCCCAATCCTCCTCCCCTTTCCAAAGGTTTGAGTGTTTTCCACTTAAACATTAGGAGTCTAGTCTATAAGATTGATCAGCAAAGACTGTGGGTCCTGCATTACAGGCTCGATGTTATAGTCGTCACTGATACCTGGTTCTGCCCATATTTGTGAAGTAGAAGTTGAATATCTGGCTATGGGGTTCATACACAGGACCATGGGAAGCTTGCTGTGGACTACTGATTTAAGCATGTCACAGCCTCAACTTTGATGTCATTTCTTGAGCAACTACCCCTTCTTCCCATGTACTTACCCTGTCTAGGCTATCTTTCCATGCCTCCCTGCTTATTTTCTTTGGTGTCAGCTACTCCTCCCCTATAGCCCAATATGTTTCTCTCCCTTTATGATATTCCTTCATCCCTCTCCTCTCTTTCAGCTTAAGGTGAGCTTCTGATCTACAGGGACCTAAATGTGAATTATTCTAAGGCAGGGGTTCTCAAATGGGGGAGGCCAGCCTCCCTGGGGAGGCCCCAACCTGTTCCAGGGGAGGCTCAAGCAAGTCTGAAAAAATACTGTATTTAAATTTTGAGTTTTATATATTTTGTTTGAAGAGATGATGCAAACTGAAAGAGGATAATGGTAGGTGAATTTAATGTATTTATTTACCAATAGGTGACAAGAGAAGGTGAATGAGCCAAGGCTCATTTCAGGTGTACCCAGGGGAAGGGTAGGGAGTGAATACATTTCAAAAGGTAACTGCAAAACAATCAAGAAATACACAATGAACAATAGTGCAAACAAATATGAAAAATAAACTAATAATGAGTGGTGGTAATTGATCAATTTATAGCCTGATGACAGAACAGCCCAAATACAATGGTTGAGCATAGAAGTGCTAAGAGCAATAGCAGGAAGGAGCAAAGTAATCCCTGAGAAGTTGCTTAGGAGCAGGGAAGGATGGTGAGAGGCAAAGTATGTAGGAAGGTTATTTCATATAGAGAGGAAACAGAGAAAGTAGTGTGACCCATGAAGGTACTGCAACAAGTGGTAACAATGGTTCAAGAATGAAAATAGCAGAGTACGTAGGTTGGCCTGTGGGGTTACAATAAGCTGAATAATAATATATGTTAATTTTATTTAGTTGTTATTCAGATAACACCTTTGAGCACAGGAGCTCTTTTTCAAAGGTTCCACGTCGGTATAAGACAAAGAACTGAATGTGAGCCAAGTACTCAAAGGGGTTTCAATTTATTCATGGTGTACTGCGCAAAGTACAGTATGTTATTTTTCTTTGGGGAGGTCCAAGATTATTTCAATTTTTGGGGAGGCTCAAAATCTTTTCCATGGATTTGGGGAGGCTCACTGTGACAAAGTCTGAGAACTACTGTTCTAAGGTTTATAAAATGGCAGAGAACAATAGAGTAATTTGATTGGTTATTTATAGTGCAATGTAGAAGTATAATGCACTATAAATAACTAGTCCCAGTAAAACAGTTAGAGCACAGAATCTGATGGCTCAGTAATTCATTTTTAGACTATTAGAATTTTATAGTAGTTTGAAGTTGCTATTTGTTTTGCCCACTAATGTTTTCACTGCATCACTTTCCAATGTTCTCTGCCATTTTTATGTTTGCTTGCACGCATGTGCAACAAACATAGTGCCATCATCCGAGTTTTTGGAGGTGTGTCACCCCCTCTTCCAATTCAGTCAGTGTGTTGGCAGGCGTGGCCCCAGTCCTCCAATACATGCTGGAGCTGTCTATGACAGCTCTAAAATGCAGTGGATTACAGTCGAAAGGGGGAGCTACGCTTCAGTGAGCAGCGATAAGATATTGTCTGCTCATGCGCGATCCCCCTACACACACACACACGCACGCAGGCATACTGCGTGCTCCCCCCCAGGCACACACTGTACAACCGGGGGTGCCCAGTCCTCGGTCAGCTGTGCTGCGCCCAAAAGCCTTCACATGCCATGCTGGGTGCCCACCCCAGTGTGGCAAATAATCGATAGCCAACGGGATGCCCAATCCACCGTCGGCTCCACTGTCCTCCCGAGAGTACTGGGTGCCATGCTGGAGCCAACCCTCAGCGTAGGAACTGATGCCAGGGCCGATGGGGTGCCCATCTGTTGGCTCCATGCCCCAAACCAAGCTATCTTGTGCCACGCTGGGAGCCCACCCCAGCATGGCAAACTTCCCGCCGTCATTTAAAAAACAAACCTGGAAATAAAAACTATCCTCGGTGCTTCTCCCTGCACCCCCTCCCGCAACCTGTACTCCACTCACTGTGCACCCTGCCTCCCCCACACCCCATACTTACTTCTGGACCTTGGCGCGACAATCTTCGTGGACCGGAACACATCTGCACTCTTCAAAGCCGACCGCGAACTGAGGAAATGACGGTAAGCTGTATAATGGGATAGATATGGTTTTTTCAACTTTGTTGCATATCTCAGGCATTTTGGGAATTTTAGCACCAAATTTTCAACATGGGGTTTTTGGGACCCCTTCTCATGAATGCTGTCACTGTGATGGCATTACTCAGGCCCGAAGGGTGATTTCGCAGCCACTGCATGAAATCACCTTTCTGGAATGATTAATGAAACGACACTGCCAGTGTTCATAAGGTGGGCTCTCAAAAAGCCAATTTTGAAAATTTCAGTGGAAAATTTCAAAAAAATGACTGTTTTATGAGCGTGCATTGCGCAGTTCCTACGCAGGCTCGTAAGTTCACGAATTTTCAATATTTTCACTCCAGATTTTCAACATTGCAATTTCACCACACCTTCTTATGAGCAGTACAGCTGTCATTTTTCACATCTTGCCCAAAATGTGTTTCCGCTCATGTAGCGCACAATGGCGCAGTCGGTGTGCGAAATCAATGTATGGGACAAATTAAGAAAATCACAGTGACACTGTTCATGAGCAGAGGTCTTAAAATGGCTATGTTGAAAATTTGGTGAAAAAATCCCTAAAAATGACTGTTTTTGACCGTGCGTTGCGCAGTTCCTACGCACGCTCGTGAGTTTGCGAATTTTCAATATTTTCAATCCAGATTTTCAACATTGCCATTTTATTACACTTCCTTATGATCAGTACAGCTGTCATTTGTCACGTCTTACCCTAAACATGTTTCGACCCATGTAGCGCACAATGGCGCAGTCGGTGTGCGAAATCAATGTATGGGACTCATTAAGAAAATCACAGTGACAATGTTCATGAGCAGAGGTCTTAAAATGGCTATGTTGAAAATTTGGTGAAAAAATTCCTAAAAATGACTGTTTTACGAGCGTGCGTTGCGCAGTTCCTACGCACGCTAGTAAGTTTGTGAATTTTCAATATTTTCACTCCAGATTTTCAACATTGCCATTTTATTACACTTCCTTATGAACAGTACAGCTGCCATTTTTCACATGTCGCCCAAAATGTATTTTCGGACATGTAGCGCACAGTGGTGCAGTCGGTGTGCAAAGCAATGTTTGGGACAGATTAAGAAAATCACAGTTGCAGTGTTCATGAGCAGAGATCTTAAAATGGTTATGTTGAAAATTTGGTGACAAAAGTCCATAAAATGACTGTATTACAAGTGAGCATTGTGCAGTTTCCATGCATCCTCGCAAGTTCATGACTTTGTAATATTTTCAGTCTAGATTTTCACCAGTGGCATTTTTCCACACTTCCTTATGAAAAGTACAGCTGTCATTTTTCACTACATGGCCGAAATGTGTTTTCACACTTTCAGCGCAGAGATGCGTGGTCGCTGTGGGAAATCATTGTTCGGAACAGATAAAGAAAATCACAGTGACACTGTTCATGATCGGAGGTCCCAAAATGCCTGTGTTGACAATCTGCTGTAAAAAATCCCCAAACTAATTACATTACGGGTGTGTGTTGCACAGTTTCTATGCACGCTCATGACTTCACAGTTTTTTTTATATTTTTACTGCAGATTTGCAACATTGCCATTTTATACCTCTCCATGAACAGTACAGCTGTCATTTTTTACATCTTTTCCGGAATGTTTTTGCACCTGTGGTGCTAAATGCCGTAGTCGCTGTGCATAAGCAGCTTTCGGCTAACAAACTGATATTGCCACTGTTCATGAGGTGGGGTCACAAAAAAACCATGTTGAAAATTTGGAGTGAAAATACCAATGAATGTCTGAGGTATTAGGGTTTCCAACCATAACGCCCAACCCTGTAGAGAATGACAGGCATCAGGGATGTGACTTGGGATTCTTGCCTGTAATGCTCATACCATTCCACACCATACAGCCAGTGAGAGGCATCGAGGTATGCCTTGGACTCTTTGGCCCCAAAGTTCACCCCATTCTCCTATACCACACCCATCTCACAGTACTTCGTGATGGAATGGGGTGCACATAAGGGCCAAGGACCTCAAGGCACACCGTGACACTTGTCAGTGTCTGCAGGGTGGGTGTGGTGAAATGGCATGGCCGTTATGCCTGATGACCCAAAGGCACACCCCAATGCCTGTCACTCTCTTCAGGGTGGTGTTGGGGTTTGTCTTCAGTTCAGTACTTCACTGCCATTCCTATTACGCAGCTCTGTAACTTCTACACTACCACTGCCAATGCCGGCAAGCAAACATTTGGCATTGACAAATGCTTGTTATGATCGGTTTTGATCCCCAGCCTGCTGCTTGCAATTAATACGTACTCGTGGAGCATAGCTATATTGAGGACTGACTTTGCCAGTGTTTATGTACAAATAACAGTCAACTAACATACCTCAGCTGCGCACCACTCCAATGATAGCAACTCCCTGTCCTGGCACCCATCACCAATTACAACTCACTTGTTTCATGATCTTTCACAAAAAGGCACAATCATGGAATGTGGGCAGCAACTGACACATTGATAACAGTACTTTTAATTCTGTTCTGCAACTTTAGTACCACTCCAAAAAGGCCCCCGTGTCTGTTATGGTGAAAAACTCTTGACTCCCAGAATGCAGGGAGATTGAAGGGTTGATTTCAGACCGCTAAAACAAATCTAGCTGTCAGAAGGGTGTCCAAGAAAACAAGACACAGGACTGGAGAGTGATGAAATCTTCACTAGTACTTACACCAAAAGAGAAATATGCACCGCGTTGTGGGACTGCCCGGCCTGACCTGATGCCTCTCCCAACCCCTCACCACATGCAGCTTCCAGTCTGTTATTCATGTCCAATCTGATCAAGATGGGAAGCAAAATCAAGGAAGGGAGCTCTCACCCCCATGTGCGATCCCCTGCTGAGCACTGTTTGACTCCAGCACCATGTGAAGCAGCTTGCTTTGTTTGTAAATTGCAGGCCGCCACCTACGATATACAGAGTGAAAGGCCATCCATCAATTTTACTTAGAGGCTATCCTAGTGTCTGGGATTGAGGGGAATTTTAAAGTTGGGGAGTCTAAATTAATCATTCTGCAGTGCTCCAAATGTTGGGGGGACATGTACCCTCATCTCTCTCTATAAATATGCCCATGGGTGGGAGCAACTGGGAAATACCATATGTGATCTCAGGACCCCCTAGTGGCACCAAACAACAGAGGAACTACTTTAAATTAATTTTCACATAATATTTTTATATTTGTTGCTTTATGTTAATTTAAAATCTTGTCATTTATTTTAGAGAGCCATTTTATATGTGCAATAAGACTACCTTGGGTAGTGCATTGTTCTCAGGATAACTGCACTTCCACAGGCAGCTGGCCTCAGCCTTGGGCCCAGTGCCTAGCTATGCCCCTTGGAGTGCTGTTATCACTGTACAATGCACTACCTGTCATGTCTTACTGTTTACTTATACTATGGTTCAGTGAGCAGTAGAAGGCCAAGGAATCCATCAGGACTGCTCCTGACTACTCAAGACTGCTCCCCAGTACTCAATGGTAGAAGTTAGCTTTTCCCTCTAGTGTCATTCCATTTATGAACCATATTCTCAGCTGCAAATCTTGGAAGACTGTTTTGCACTCCTGCCACCCTTTGAGCAAAAAGAACTTCCTCTTATGTGTTCTGAAATGTGATGATTTAATTTGTTGACTCTGTCCATAACTAGAAATATCGCCCATACAAATAAATCCTTGTCTTATGTAGTCATTTCTGAGCTCAGCAGCCTTAACTGTGGTTCTCCCAACCAGTATCTTATCTGACTGAGTCTGATCTTCAAACAATCACCTCTGATTGTCACTACTGTAATCCTCTCAGATGCTTTCAGAGACAGTTGTATGGTATACTGTGCACAAATGCTCCACTGCCCTATAGTCCTCTCTTGAGGTCTGCCTAGGTGAGGTCATTATGGTCCCTACACCTTGCCACCCGCATAGATGATCTTTGTGACATTTACTAGTCACCACTGTCTGTATCCACAGATACAGATGATGCTCTCATTTCCAGTCGAAAGTCACTGCAGCCTGGGACAAACACTTCCACTGGATCATTTAAAAGATTAATATTGTATTCAATGTCTGTGACTCTGCCTGGTACAGTATCTCCCCTGGCCTTGTTCTCTAATGAGGACATTTAGAAATACAGACACTTCTGATGGCTTGAAGCAAAACTCCATTTCTCTTCTCCTGCATTCGTGATTCCCTACACTTCTAACCAGCCTCACCAACCTCATTTTCCAAGTTGGGACCATCCACTAGGCCTAGAAGCAGGCTAAAGTACTCCCTTCTAAAACAGGGTGACTCCACTTCCCCCAGAAAATACCACCCCAACTCTTTGTCCAGACCAAGGTGTAGAAAAAATTCACCTTCCTTTAGCTCTCCTTCTTCCTTGCCTCTTCTTCCATTCTTCCTCTCTCCATTAAAGGCTGATTTCTATAAACATCATTTAACTTTTTCCTCTCTCATATGGGTCACAGACTCTGTCCTCAATGGAATGGATCAGGGCAACATTACCACAGCCCTCTTCATTGATCTGGCAAAGGTCTTCGATAAAGTGGACTCCCCATCTTCTAAATAAGTAAAGGGAGCAGGACTCTCTGACCTGGTGGTCAGTTGACTGCACTCCTACCTTTCTAAACAGCACCATTCAGTTCAGATTAACAGTGCCTTATCCTCCCCACCTATCACCTTTAGTGTCTCTCAAGGCTCTAACCTCACCCTATACTCTTCTCCATCTTTCTAAATTGCTTCTCCTTAGCCTGTGTCTCTTTGCACATTCACATGTATGCAGATGACACTGTACTCTTTGCTTTCAGGACCTCTGTCCCTGAACTGGAACTGCAATACAGCAGAACTTTGACAATGTACAGCACTGGTTCTGCTCAAACCAACTCTTGCTTAATGCTAAAAAGATTCTCCATGACTTTGGTATTAAACAGAAGCTAGTAAGGTTTCAACTTACTACAGTCATCAGGACATTTGAAGGCACCCCATTTGAAATTGTTCCCCACTTCAAACATTTTGGTGTGTGGCTGGCTTAGACTCTCTTCTTTTCCTCCACCCTAAACTTGGCTTGGCCATTTTACCTCAGAAAAAAATCCTATCCCTATCTTCCTGTCTGCAATGAGCTCATACTCAGAATGATCCTACCAGTGTTGGAATAGGCAGATATGGTTTCTAGTGCTGCTCCCAAATACACCCTGGCCAGCCTAGAAAAAAAACAATTTGGTACAAAATGTAGGCCTTTTCATGACATCTACAATGCTGTTGTTGCTTGATTTTAGCTATTTCTTATATTTATATTGATTGTATTGAATTTATTGTATATACACTTCACACCATTTCCACACATTAGGGAGATTTTTTATGTCAAGTAATGTCTTCTCCATCATCATTTCATATATCATGCTCTAGGGATGTTCACTGCTATTATTCCAAAATATCAAATAATTAATTTATCGACAGTCCTTTGCCCGATGACCTATTTGGTTGGAGTAGTCAGCCTGTATACCACTCCTTGATGAAGAGGCAAATCATCCTCCAAGTGCTGGGGCAGACAGGTCTTTACCAGCTAGGCTCTTATCTAAGGGTGGGTTGGTGCATTAGCTGTTCAGGGATGTGTGAGGATTCTGGACCCTTCCGCCTTGCCTATGCTGCACCCTTGCTGCATGACCTGTGTACCTTTTCTGACCTCCCTGCTGTAGGGAGGTCGGTATTATGAGGGTACGCTCTGATGGGGGGAAAAGGGGGCAGTGGGTGGGGCTGAGGTGAGTGGGGATAGAGCTTGTTCAGTGCAGGATATACCCTGGGATCAGACAGAAACAGGAGAGAGGCCTGACTTGTGTGGTCTCTATCCCCAGGGTTCTCACCAGACCGAGTGGGCAGGTAGTTTTGGGGTCAGCAACATCCACCAACCCTCTTCAGGCAATACTATGCAATGCGAGGTCGATGAGGAACAAGACGTTAATTATGGTGGACTTGATTTCCTCAGTTGACCTCAGTTGCATCATGGAGACCTGGATGGGTGATGACGCAGGTCCAAGTTTAGAATGGCTATCCCTACATGGTTCTCCATAGTGCATTGCCTGAGGAGGGACCACAGGGGTGGTGGGTAGCCATCTGTTTTAGATCCAACTTGGGCTTCACGTGCACCCAGTGGGATTACCTAGGTTTTCAGGGTGTGTGGCAATGCATGGGGTTCCAGGTGCAGGTTGCAGAGTCCTCCTCATTTATCACCCTCCAAGATCAGCGGGGGGATTTCCTGCAGGAGATTGCAGACTTTGTTGTTAACATGTTATTGGAGGACCCCAGATGTTTAATTCTGGGGAACTTCAATACCTGGGTCAATGACAAACCCTCACAACTTGGACAAAATCTCCTCCAGTTAATGTCATCACTGGGCCTGACAAGTGTTTACTTCTTCGACCTATCATCACAGCCTCACACTCGACCTGGTGGTCTCACTGGGGCTTGAGGTTACTGACCTCAAGAGTGATCAGGTCATTTGGTCTGATCACTGCACAGTGAAGTTCCTGTTTGGGCCCCTGACAACCTTCCCTGCTGAGATGGTCAGCTATTGCCCTTGAAGGCATTGTCCCCAGAGGGGCTCTTGGCATGGCTGATCTATCTAGTGTGGATGCTGTCTGTGTGGCCGGCAAGAGTGAGGTGGTGGTGGCCTATAATAGGGCTGTCTCTGAAGCTCAATGCCATCGCTCCAGTTCATAATGACCCAGATCTTCTCACTTGAGATCCTCGGTTTGATGGGGATCTCAAGGTGATGAAGATCATGGGTCAGAGGTTAGAGTATTGCTGGTGGAAGACCCGATCGGAGGAGGAAAAACTGGCCTTGCGTACTTACTAGGGTGAGTACCAAGGGGCAATCAACTGTAAAAAAGGCAGAATTCCTGTCTATGGAGATTGCTGCAGTGAAAAATAGACCAACTCAGCTCTTTCAGACTGTAGACCGACTTTTACATCCTGTCTGTCTGCAGCCGAAGAAGGTTGCCTCAGTCACATTGTATGAGGAGTTTGCTCTGTTTTTCTCTGACTCAGTGTCCTCTGTCCGGTCGGGAATTCGTCAGTGAGACAAGTTTTGTCTCATAGTAACCAACCCATGAGGAGCAGATGCCCTCTGTCCATCTGGAATGAGTTTAAATTAGTGGAGGTGGCTGAAGTCACTGAGGTGATCTTAAGGTGAAGTACACCTACCATGAACTGGACCCAGCATAGACGCATTTCTTGATGAGCTGAGATGAACTGAAGCCATTGGCCTGGTGTTCACCAGGATTGCCCAGTGTTCAATGCTAGAAGGAGTCTTTCCAGATGCCTTGAAGGAGGCTCTAGTAAGACCACTCCTGAAGAAACCATCTCTTGATCCTGACATCCTGGCAAATTACCATCCAATCTCCAACTTGCCATTTTTTAGCAAAATTGTTGAGAAATTAGTGGCACAGCAACTTGAGGATCACCTTGTGTCCTTTAAGATCTATCAGCTATTCCAGTTGGGTTTCCAGGCAAGGCATAGTACTGAAACAGCACTAGTTAGGGTGCAAAATTACCTCCTTAGGGCTAGAGATAGAGGGAACAAGTCAATTCTTGTCCTGCTCGACCTCTCCTCAGCATTTGATACCGTGGATCACAATGTTATTCTGGATCACCTACGAGAGGTATGTGGACTCGCCGGGACTGTCGTCTGCTGGTCTGAGTCCTACCTCTTTGACAGGATGTAATGGGTGATGGTTGGGAATTTCTCCTCATCCTCGAAGCTCCTGTCATGTGGGGTTCCTCAGTGCTCAATCTTGTAACCGATGTTATTCGCGGTATACATGCTACCCCTAGGAGAGCTAATTCGACAATATGGCATAGGGTTTCACTGCTATGCAGATGACATCCAGCTGTATTTGTCCTTTGCCACAAGAACTCACAATGCCATGGATGTTCTTAACAGCTGCCTTGCTGAGATTAAAGACTGGATGTCCTCCAGCTGGTTGCTGCTGAACCTGGATAAGACAGGGGTACTGGTAATAAAGCCAGGTCAAGGGTGTGATGGAGGCATAGCTGGAGCAGATACAGGTTTGTTCTTGGGACTGGAACCACGGCTACCTTCTACTAGAGTGCATGATCTTGGCATGATCCTCAACAGCAGATTGACCCTGGAAGTCCAGGTGTCTTCTGCTGTTAAGAGTGGATTTTACCACCTGAGGAACAGTTCCAGGATTAAGCACCTAGTTCTGCCTGAAGACCTACCAACACTAGTACATGCATTTGTTATTTTGAGGCTTGATTACTGCAACTTTCTATACCTTGAGGCACTGGAGGGACCCTTCACCGGCAGCAGCTGGTGCAGAATGCAGAGGTGAGGTTGCAGACCGGCCTGCCCAGGTCCAGTCATGTGACCACCGTTTTGCGAACTCTGTACTGGCTGTTGATCCGGTGGAGAGTCATCTTCAAGGTGGGCTTGCTCACCTATAAGGCCCTATATGGACTGAGCACTAGCTACCCGACTGAGCTTCTCTCACCTGCAGCCTCAACCTACTCCCTCCAGTCCTCAACTAGAGGGCTCCTCAACATTCCCAGGTTTAGGCTTAAGACCTTTGGCGACCACGCATTCAGTGTCACTAGTCCCACCCTGTGAAACTAATTTCCAGCTAGTGTCAGAGCAGCCCAGACAGCTGAGGCCTTTAGAAGGGACTGAAGACCTATCTGTTCCTCGCAGGCCTTCCTGAAGCAGTCTTATGATTACTGTACACCTGCCAGTTAAGGTGTGACTTGTTCTATTTTAAACTATAATACATTCAAATATAGTCTAGCTTCTTTTATTATTGCTGAAAGTTATTATAATTTTATTTGTGTATGTTTTTATTTCTGTATTAAATCTCTATGCTTTACTGTCTGTGTAATATTTTCTGTAAGGCCCCAGAGCCCCTGGGATTGGGTGCCATAGAAATAACATTTGCCTTGCCTTGCCTTACTCTTATTATTTGGGTTTTCCTTTCAAATGGTATTGTACTGTATTTGATTACATTGTTTTGCACCTTTTCACACATGGATTTGCTGCCTGTAAAAAATATTTGTATTGTTCTCTGCTCTAGCACTTCTGTCTTGTAACCATCTGTACCAGGCTGCACATGGAAATGAGCTCCGGCTCAATGTGCCTTTATAAATCAATACATAAAAACCTACTAAAAATTTTTGTTGGGGCAAACTCATCCCATTCTCTTTCAAAATGCCATTTCCAGTCCAGTCTATGGCCCAATGAGCCAGCAGGCTACTTATATTGGAATGTTTAGGAACCATAAGACATAACCATAACCCACCTTCATGCAGATCTGGTTGCCACTGACTGGTCTTTCTTCAGCTGGTAAAATGGATCATGCCCTTACAGTCTTTATGTCTAAATTTATGTCTGGGATCATCACACTCCACTTAGAAGAACCAGGGTCTTAGGTTCCTACCTCCGTGGATCTCAGCTGAGTTACTGACTTGCCACCATGTGCATCACCTTACCTGGAGGACCTATAAACCTTAGGCTTCATTTCAGACCTTACTTATTACCAGTTCCTTCACAGCACCTGTACTAAAGCTACAAGACTTGTGAAGTCTGAGTATTTTGTATCCACACTCCAGAACAACCTTAACCCCCTCTAAGTTTTGGAAGGTTATCCATTCTCTTTTTTCACCTCCATCCCAGTCCCCTCTACCTGTTCTCAAGACGGGTGATACTCCTATCTCTGATCTGCTGAAGTTGCCTCTTCCTTTAATTCTTTTTTCACATCCTGTGCCCAATCACTCTTTTCCTCTTCATCCTCCTCTTCCTCTCCCCCTCTCTCTCTTCTTCTTTTTCCTCTTATTTTATCCCTCAGTCTCTCCCTCTGCCCTCCTAACCCCTTTTTCCTTTTTCACTTACTCCCCTGCTGTTGCTTTTAAGACCCTTCTCTCTATAAATCTTCACAAGGGTGAGGGTTGTTATGTTCTTGATCTTAGACTCCTACTTCTCTCTGCTCATGCTATTGTCCTCCCTATTATATGAGGATGGCCTGCATCTGTTCAAGAAAGGTAACTTGGCCCTTAGTGAGAAGTTGAAATACTTCAGCTGTGAGCATTTAAACTGGCCAAGGGAGGAAGCTAGAAGGGGCAGAAGGCTTAGTAACACTCCCCATGGGAATATGCAGGAACATAAGTTGTCCACAGATACAGCTGAAGTAGGCAGGGAGGGTCAGGTAGGCAAAGAGTGTATAACAAGTGATGCATGGGGAGCACATAGGAAAGGAAACTGGGGTGGGGGGAAGCCGCTGGGGAGGGAGGCCAGGAGCAGAGGGAAGGCAGACTGTAAAACATGGAAGGTCATGTTAACAAATGCCCGTAGCCTAGGAAATAAGGTTCCAGACCTGGAGGCTTGTTGGCAGATGCAGATGCAGATGTTGACATAGTAGCAATAACAGAGATGTGGTACTCTGCTAATCATGGCTGTTAAGTCAATGTACCAGGCTATACACTGTTCAGGAGGGACAGGGAGAGTAAAAAGAGTGGGGGGTGGCCCTGTACATCAGAGATGATATAAAGGCTACAGAAGTTCAGGAAAGACTGGGGGAGGCTGGGGCAATGTGGATCACCCTGGAGTTAGTGAATGGAACAACAATATGCACAGGGGTGATCTACAGACCTCCGACACAGAGGGAGAAAGCTAACAGGGAACTAGTGGAAAACTTACACAACATGGCAGCTAAAGGTAAAATCCTGCTACTGGGGGATTTCAATAAGCCGGATGTGGATTGGATCATCCAGGTGACTGCTTCAGCCAGAAGCACAGCCATCCTAGAATCCATGCATGGGTTGAACTCAGGCAGCTGGTGCATGAACCAGCCTGGGACAAGTTGATTCTGGACCAGGTTTGGACCAGTGGGAACAGAGTCGAAGAAATGCAGCTTGAAGGGCAGCTGGAGTCCAGTGATCACTGCATAGTGTGGTTCAGCACAGCAGCATGGACTCAAGTATGCCACACAAGGGCAAAAGTATTAGATTTTGGGAAGACGGATTTCACTGAAATGGGTAGATGTATACAAGCTGTCCTGGTGAAGGGAGAGGTAATAGAGGGGGTGGAGGAACAATGGGAGAAACTGAAAGGAGCCATAGTGGGGATAACAAACCAATGTGTTAGGATAGTGGCCAAAGGGAACAGAAGAAGGAAACCACTATGGTTCACTAAGGAGGTGGGGGACAAAGTCAGAGCTAAAAGACTGAGTTTCAGGAAATATAAGGGGGCCCAAAGGGAGGAGGACAGGGAAGTGTACCTTGAATGTCTAAGGGAAGCAGGGAAGGCTGTTAGGAGAGCTAAGGTGCAGACAGAGGAAGGTTTAGCATGGTCTGTGAAAAAAGGGGACAGGCATTTTATAGGTACATCAGCGAAAGAAGAAAAAATGGGGGTTGTGAGGCTCAATGGGGAGGAGGGAGAGTGTAAGGAGGGGATCTGGACAAGTAGAAATACTGAACAAATGCTTCTGCTCAGTATTCACTAGGGAGGGATAGGGTCAAGGACCATGCATGGGTAGCAGAGGCAGTGGTGGTGGTGGGGGGGGGAGTGGCCTCTAGTCCATTCACAGTGGAAAGAGTTCTGGAACAACTCACAAAGCTGAAAGTGGATAAAGCCATGGTGCCAGATGGCATCCACCAGAGGATATTAAGGGAGCCATGAAGGGAACTGGCAGCGCCTCTGGCAGCCCTGTTCATGGAGTCACTCAACACGGGTGTGGTTCCAGAGGACTGGAGGAGGGCACATGTGGTTCCACTGCACAAAGCAGCAGTAGGGAGGAGGCAGGAAACTACAGTCCAGTCAGCTCACCTCAGTGGTTAGAAAGATCATGGACACACTGCTGAAAGAAAGGATAGTGACACACCTGGAATCCAGGGGTGCCCAGGATCTGAGGCAACATGGATTCACAGCAGGAAGATCATGTCCAATGAATCTGATAGATTTATTTGATTGGGTGACTAGGGAAGTAAATCAGAGAGGTGCAGTAGATGTCACCTACCTAGATTTCAGCAAAGCCTTCCACACTGTCCCACATAGAAGGCTGGTTAACAAGATGGGTAGTCTGGGCATGGGAGACAAGGTGGCGAACTGGGTTGGGAACTGGTTAACAGACAGGAGACAGAGGGTGGTGGTATATATATGTTACAATATGAGGAGAGTGGGTGACCACTGGGTTATCGCAGGGATCAGTACTGGGACCAGTCCTGTTCAATGTCTTCATTAGTGACATTGCAGAGGGGCTGGAAGGAAAGGTCTGCTTGTATGACACCAAGAGGGTGGATACTCCAGAAGGGGTACAGAAAATGAAGAGTGTCCTGGAGAAGCTTGAAAGATGGTCAGAGACATAGCAACTGAGGTTCAATGCAAAAATGTGTAAAATAATGCACCTGGGTAGAGGGAACCCTGGTGAGAGCTACAGGTTGGGGAGAAGAAGCTGACTGTCACCTAGGAGGAAAGGGACCTAGGGGTTATTATCTCTGATGACCTTAAGGTATCAAAGCAGTGTGCAAAGGCAGTGGGGAGGGACAGTGGCATGCTGTGGTTCATAGGCAGGGGTATCTCTATCAGGAGGTGGGAGGTGATGATGCCATTGTATAAGACATTGGTAAGACCTCACTTGGAGTACTGCATGCAGTTCCAGAGACCACACCTGTGCAAGGACATAAACAAGGTGGAGACTATGCAGAGAAGGGCAACATAGATGGTGCAAGGCTTGCACCACAAAACATATGAGAAGGGACTAAGGGACCTCAATATGTACTCACTGGAGGAGAGGAGAGAGCAGGAGGACATGATTAAAACTTTCAGTTACCTCAATTGGCATAAACAAGGTGCAGGTGATGGACCTTTTCCAATGTAGGAATAGTACTAGAACAAGGGGGCATGATATGAAATTGGAGAGGGGTAGATTAAGAGGTAATGTGAGGAAGTTTTTCTACACAAAAAGGGTAGTTGAGGCTTGGAATAGTCTGCCACAGGAGGTAGTGGGGCAAGCACAGTGCAGGGGTTTAAACATGCCTGGGACAGGAACAACGGAACCTTGAGAGGAGAGGGAGTGATGAAAAGCCATTGATCACGTAGGGTCAGTGGCCACATACAATGGATAGAGCCTATGGGCAGACTGGATGGGCCTGGCAGTCCTTATCTGATGAAAATTTCTATGTTTCTATGTTTCTATTTCCTATCTCCTTAAACTTTCGTTCTCATAATCTTCTGTCCCTAACTCTTGGAAGTTGGCGTCTGTCATTCTCCTTCCCCCAGTTAGTTCTGACCAGTTTCTCTCCTTCCCACTTTTGGTTAAGCTCCAGAAACACATTGTTCTAGCCCAGCTCTCCCCTTTTCTTGACTCAACCTCCTTCTTCACACCTTTCCAGTCTGGTTTTAGAAAGTCTCATTCCGCTTCCACCTCACTTTATCGCCTCACTGATGCTATCCTATCCAGCATGGAACGGGCCTTGTCACCTTAACTATTTTTGTTGACTTAGCCAGGAGACTACTTAGGAGGCAGTATAGCACAGTGGTTAAGGGCACTGAGCTGCAAAACTAGAAACTTGGGTTTGCATCCCATCAGCCCCCACTTGCACACTGTGTGACCCTGAGCAAGTCACTTAACTTCCCTGTACTCCAGGTCACTCTTGGAAACAAGCCCTGGCTTAGTGTGCCTTTTCTGGTTAAACAATGTCCCCTCCTTCCTTTCTCTCTTTATGTAGAACCTTCAACACTGTAGCCATCCCATTCTCCTGGACAGTCTTAAGACTGCTGGACATTCAATATTTTAAGTTCCTCCCAAAGGCCTGTTTCTGTAGCAATATATATGTATGCAGATGATATGGATCTCTTTAACTTTGACTCCTCTGTTCCATGTCTCATGAACTAACTCCAACTGGATTTTAATAATTTTCAGCACTGGTTCCATGATAATCAGTTATCCCTCAATACCAAGAAAACAGTCTCTATGACTTTTGGCACTAGGCAGAGACTTTCTAGAGTACTCCCCTTTCCTTTTTTTTATATCCTTGATGATGCCACTATTGAAGATGTCTCAACCTTCAAGTACCACAGGGTCTGGCTTGATCAATCAATCAATCAATCAAGTCTTTATTTAACCAGGCGTTCATCGTTGAGCAGAAGCTCATTTGCAAGATGGACCTGGGTGGAGCATGAACAATTGTATATACAGGTCAACACAGGTATTTACAAGGCAATACAGATAATACTCTTTACAGAGAGGAAGAAAAAGAAGTTCATATGTACATAGAATTATACAGATATTGTACAGACTACACTGTATTTACATACATAGAAGTGTCTATAGGAAGATAAAGCAGGTTATCTAAGGTTGCAGGAGGAAGTAACGGAAGAAAAAAATAAAAATATACTCCAGGTAGAGGTGAAGGTTGGGGAAGGAGGGAGGTAGGGGAGAAAGGCTAGGAGGGCACGGTGCACAAAAGGAGTTGGTAAAATGGGATGTAGAGAAGGTGGATGGAGAAAAGAGTATGTGTGAGCCCCGGGATTGAATGCTATAAAGTACGGGGCATGGTAGGATGTCACAACCCAGGGTAGTGAGCTCCTATCTGAGGTTGGGAAAGGAAGAATCAGGGGGTGGATGGGCCTAGTGTAGATAAGACAAGGGGATAAGAGAGAGAACAATTAGGCTTGTGAGGAGCAAGCTGCAGGGTCAGTACTTAAAATTGGGTCTAGGCATGGCTATATACCAGTGCAGACACCGGTACTGGATCTGAGTGGGTGAAGCAGTTATATACTTCTCTGATTGTACGGAAATAAAGCATCTTGAAGGCACTTATACTGATTAGAGTGCTTAATTTGAGGGTTTTTTGTAGATCGTTCCATAAGGTAGGTAGCACGAAGCTTATGGCTACCCTGCCGAAGCGGGATTTTGCTTTGGGTACTTTAAGTGTAATAGCTGAGTAACTTCTTAACATGTATTTCCCAATTATACTCAGGGGAAGACAGCAGGAGATATAGTAAGGCAGCTTATTAGAGATGGCTCTATGGTCCAGAGAGCAGCGTTTCTGTGGCGCCTGAACTTTAGTGATGTCCACCCCACTGCCGCATATAGGATGCAGTGATGCATGTTGAAGGGGAGTCCCGTTATAAACCTCAGTGCTCGATGGCAGAGTGTGTCCAGTTTAGCCATGTAAGAGTTGGGCATTGGCTGTAGAGGAAGTCAGTGTAATCAACCAATGATAGGAAAATAGATTGGACCAGTTGTTTCTTGGCATCTCTGGTGAGAAATTGGTTGATTCTAAAAAACAGTCCTAGCCTTTGCCAAAGTCGTTTTAGCAAGTCCTCGATATGTTCAATGAAGAAGAGTCTTTGGTCTATCCAAACTCCCAGATACTTGAATTTTGTAACAAATTCTAGTTTTTCACCTAGAACTGTGGTAATTTGTGGAACTGTCCCACTGGACACAGGGTTAACTGTACGGATTAAAGGGGAAAGGACCATCGCTTTAGTTTTTTTGGTATTAAGGAGTAGCTTTTTTTGGAGGAGTTGGCTTTGCAAAAGGTTGAATTCTGACTGTAGGTCATTGCAGGCAGCTTCAGGTGTTGGTCGACTCACATAGAGAACTGTATCATCTGCAAACAGATGCATGTTGGCTTCTTTTATACAGTAGTCTATGTTATTAATGTAGATTGCAAAAAGTAAGGGCCCTAATATAGAACCTTGAGGTACCCCTCTTTGCAGATTTTTAAAGGGGGACAGGCCTCCTTCAGCTTTAACTTGTTGAAGGCGCCCTGTAAAATAGTCAGTAAACCAACGCAGAGAGGAGGGGTCCACACCTATGGTTTGAAGGGAGGAGAGGAGCAGACTATGGTTGACGGTGTCAAAAGCCTTGCTTAGATCAAGGAAAACCATTACCATCTTGATTTTTCTGTTCATGTGGATAGTACTCACAAGAAGCTCCACCACAAGCTTGGAGTGTTATGCAGAAATAAGAGAAGCATTCTGCTTTCTGCACGCAGCAAAATCTTCACCAAGATGATTCTGCCTATTTTAGGCTATGGAGACATTGTTTATAATGCTACTCCAAAATGCACTTTAGCTAGACTGGACCCTTTCTTTCACTCCTTCTGTTGCTTTGCCCTTAATAAACCCTTCTGTGCACATCATTGCATCATGTATTCCTCCTTCTCCCTCCTCTCTCTTGATGCCAGGCACCTTTCTCACTGTCTTCTTTTGTTGGCTGTCTCCCCTTGTATCTTACCTCTGTCCTCTCCTTTCATCCATCCAAGGCAGCATGGGTTCACAGTGGGAAGGTCATGTCAGACGAATCTAATAGATTTCTTTGACTGGGTGACCAAAGTAGTAGACCAGGGAGGGGCTGTGGACATGGCCTACCTAGACTTCAGCAAGGCATTTGACACAGTCCCACACAAAAAATTAATAGTCAAATTAACCAGCCTGGGAGTGGGTCCCAGGGTGGTAGCCTGGGTAAAACATTGGCTGCACAACAGGACACAGAAGGTAATTGTAAATGGAGTCCACTCTGAAGAAAGAGGGGTTACTAGTGGGGTACCGCAGGGTTCAATATTGGGTCCAGTCCTTTTTAATGTCTTCATCAGTGACATTGCAGAGGGACTGGAAGGAAAGGTATGCCTTTTTGCAGATGACACAAAGATCTGCAACAGGGTTGATACACAAGGAGGCGTGGAAAGGATGAAAAGGGACTTGGCAAGGTTGGAGGAATGGTCAGAAGTATGGCAGATAGGATTCAATGCAAAGAAGTGCAAAATAATGCACCTGGGAAACAAGAACCCAGGGGAAGAATACACAATGGGTGGGGAGGTAGTAACAACAACAAAAAAGGAAAGGGACCTGGGGGTAATCATATCAGATGACCTTAAGGTTAGCAAGCAATGTAGAAGGCAGTAGGAGGGCTGGGTATACTGGGATGTATAGGGAGAGGCATCAGCAGCAGAAAACAGGAAGTTGTTATCCCTCTGTACAGACAGTTGGTGAGACCCCATCTGGAGTACTGCGTCTAGTTCTGGAGACCCCATCTCCGCAAGGACATAGACAGGATAAAGGTAGTCCAGAGGAGGGCAACTAAAATGGTGCAGGGTCTGCAACAGAAGCTGTATGAGGAGAGACTAAAGGAGCTTAATATGTATACCCTTGAGGAAAGAAGGGAGAGGGGGGACATGATAGAAACTTTTAAGTACCTCAGTGGAATCAACAAAGTCCAAGAGGGTAGCATCTTTCAGAAAAAGACTTGCAAGAACAAGGGGACACAATTTAAAGATAGAAGGAGGGTGGTTCAGGGGCAATGTGAGGAAGTATTATTTCACAGAGAGGGTAGTGGATGCATGGAACAGCCTTCCTGAGGAGGTTGTGGGGTCTAAAACTGTGGGAGAATTCAAGAATGCATGGGACAGACATAAGGCAATTCTTGTGGGGGTAGAAAGAAATAGACTGTTGGTTAACTAGGATCTGCGGCCTATCCTGTAGGTAGGGAAATGGGCAAACTAGATGGGCCTTGCGGTCCTTATCTGCCATCAAAGTCTATGTTTCTATGTTTCTATCGTCCTCATATGCTCTTCGCAATGCTTGCTATCATCATTTTTGCTCTCCCTCAAATGAAATCTGCTGCTGGTCAGGCTGCCTTCTTGTTCTGTTTCCCTAAGATTTGGCATTCTCTTCCTTCTTCAATTTGCTCTGCTCCCTCCTTCCCTGTTCTTAAAGCTCTTCTCCATGACTTCTCTACTCACTCCTGCAGTTGTTGTCTGATTATATTAGACACCTTTTACGTGTTATTCATGTCCTGATTTATGTACTTCCCATTTCCCTAGTACAATTATTCCCTCTGTTCCTTATTGTGATATGTAGATTGATATTTAATTGCTCTTTGTCAGTTCCACAGTTTTACTGTTTGTAGCTTACTGATTGTCTATTTTATTCTTAAGCATTGTTGTCTTGTTTATTTTGATACATTTATTTCCAGTCTATGTAGTTTATGTTCTGTATTTTTTATTTGTTCTCTCCTCCTTTCTTCCCCTCCCCCCAGGACACATCTGGAAATGATCTTATATCAACTCAGTATGCCTTTCCTGGTAAGACCTTTGAAATAAATAACTAAATAAATAACTAAGTAAATAAATAAAAGAGGGAGAATAGTTAGGGTTTAGGCTAGACCTGGTATGAGACAATGATCTGGTTGAGGGTACTATTGGTGCCTGGTAGGCAGTATGTAGAATGCTTATGCAACATAATGGTAAGTTTGGCTTATGCTTTCTTTATTCCTGTTAAAAGGGGTTACCACTCTTTTGGGGTGCCGTAAAGACACATGAACCTTCTTTGTGGAGCATTCCACCACTAGAGATCCCACAGTGGTATGATCCCTTTAGATCAATGGTACCTTAGGGAAGAAGGCCTATCCATAAGGAAAGAGAGGCACTACAGGAGGAGGAGGAGGAGGGGAGGAAGGTGGCAACAATGAAACCAAGCATCCAAAGGATTCTTTGATATGCATGGTTTGAATATCACTTGGTGGATGGAGGCATGGCAAGTGTCACACTCTGCCCCAACCAACCATGGGCAAAGTCCATCAATTCTATAGGCCTTTGAACTCCTAATGTAGGAATGCTTAGGAAGCACAAGGGAGAATAGGGAGGATCTAGGGCAGAATTGTTAAGAAACGATGATTCAGGGGGCACTGCTGAGCAGCCTATGAGGCAACAGCAAAGAACTCAAGCTCTCAGGAGAAATTGCATTAAAATACTTTTAACTTTGAATTTAGATCACCAAATTAAGAAAGACACTATAGGTGGGACCAGTGCAGATGGAGTCAGCAAGATGGGTGAATCAAACAGAGTGACTGCACCTTCATCCAA
Organism: Neoceratodus forsteri; assembly: GCA_016271365.2. Classification (NCBI taxonomy): domain Eukaryota; kingdom Metazoa; phylum Chordata; order Ceratodontiformes; family Ceratodontidae; genus Neoceratodus; species Neoceratodus forsteri. Next base: position 759,321,092 of record CM057452.1, read on the forward strand.
CTTTTTTGCTCCTGAGAAGCAACAATGAGAGGAGTGGCATGAACAATGTGGTGGAACCATGGACTCAAGTGAATCATTGCCTAGGGAGGCATCCCTGAACACCATGCAAACTACCCTCCACCAACTGGTCAAAACCGTACAAGATTTGGACAAGAACTTTGATGCTTTAACCCCAAGAGTCACTGCCCCCGAAAACACTAATGGATCAGTGTGAACAGGTTACTCAGCGACCTGAAAATTTGGCAATTAAGTCTGCTGATGTGACTGCCAAATTGTTAAAGAAAATTTGCTCCTTCGGCAATGTTTAGAAACATGTAGAGAATCAGGCAAGAGAGAAAAACTTGACAGTGCTGGGACTGACTGAGAAAGTATAAGGTGAAGATTGCCTCAGCTTTGTAAAACCTTTTTTATCTACCATTCTGGGACTTTCAGAGGACAATCCTCCTCTGTCACTGGAAAAAGCATACCATATTAATCCAAGGCGGGCACCTGTAGACACTACTATCCCACGTAGGCTCATGATAGTTTGCACAGGGAACAGAGACAGAGACCGAGCTCTAGTGATTGCCAGAAGATGCAGAACTTTAAAACAAGATGACACCCTGCTTGTATTCCAAGATCTTTCATTCAGTACCCGACAAAGGTGAAAGGCATTTGACAGTCTCTGAAGTCGCCTACGCCAGCTCAAAGTGCAGCACCAGTTGCTGCTACCAGCTTATCTCTGACTCACTTGGGACGGACATCAGAACTTGTTTAACAATCCTAAAGATGGAGAAAAAATTTTACGATGGATAGAACTTGCCATGGCAGGGGGAGAAGAAGGGAATTCTTAAGAAGGGGACTGAGACATGGCTGAAGTGTAAGTTTGGAAACAGGAACATGATCTGTCATTTTGGGTCTACTGTTTATAATATCTATGCCTTATATATACATGTTTAATATTTTGTTGCCTTCTTCTAAGATGCTTTCCTGTTTTGGGTTTGGAGCCAAAGAGCAGATAATTGGCAGCCCATGATGGGAGTCTGTTCTCCACCACCAGGCCACTCTGAAATGGTATTGCTGACTTCGTCTTCATTGATTCCTTTATTCCAAACTGTCACACTATCGCACATTTGTATTGCTGGATTTTTAAACTACTTTGAATGTGTCTATAGATCTGAGGAAACGCCTGTTGGTCTCCATATTTCCGACTCAAGTTTTGGACTTTTATGGACCGATGATAAAATATTTGACAAGTGGTTTGTCCTGTATTACTAAAGTTGGGAATCACTTTCTGTTTTTGTAGATGAGTGCTGGCAAAAGTTGCCCTTAACAAACGTACAATTTTAATGTTAGAAAGCATACTGTCAGCCTTTTATCATATTTGTAAGGCTTACCAGTTTGCAGTTTATGAGATACAGAGTTAATCAACTTTCTGAAGTTTTTTCTTCCTGGGAGTTGGGGGGATATGCACAGAAAATATTTAATATTGATGCTTTGGTGAAATTTTACGGACCATAGGTTTATGTTGGTCATAAGGTTACATTACACATTTTATTCTTTTACTAATTCCCCTTTGTCCTTCCCTGTCTGCATGCAATAGGAATTCTATGTATTAGTGAAATTCATCATAGGTTCTCCCCCCATGTCGTAGCCATAGGGGAGGTGTCATACTTAATTTTCTTGTTAAGTGAAATGTAACTGATGTATCTGGGTTATCCTCCTGTGGATTTTATGTTTTTGTAAGTTTTGCTTGCGAAAATCAATAAGTAAATAAAAAAAAGAAGCAATGATTCAGTTGGGAGTTCTGATGCTGTCTGATAGGTAATATGTTGAATGTCTACATGATTATGGCACATTCCTAAGGTAGAAAAAAATGGGCAGACTGGATGGGCCTTGCAGTCCTTATCTGCCATCATCTTCTATGTTTCTATATCTTTGGTAATATGTTGAATGTCTATGCATACAGTTCACTGTGCACAAACAGTGAACTGTATCTGGTAGATGCGAGAGACCAATGAGTCTAATCTGCCGGCAACAATGTATGTATGTATGTACAGTAAGTATATCTTTGGCTTACACTCTTTCTATCCTTGTTAAAGCGGGGACCACAAAAACACAGGAGCCCTCTTAAGGAGATGTCCACCTCTAGAAATGTCTAACAGACAAGACCCATCTAGACCAAAGGTACCTTAAGAAAGAAGTGGTCAACGGGGATTCTCAGAAACTAGACCGATCATTAGTGGGGGTCCCACAGGGGTTGGTGCTTAGGTCAGTGTTATTTGGCATCTTTATCAGTGACATTGCAGATGGAGTAAAAGGCAAAATATGCCTGCTTGCGGATGACACAAAGCTCTGTGGGAGAATGGCCACAGAAGAGGGGAGACAAGGCATTAGAGAGAACCTGGCTAAGCTAGAGAGGTGATCAGGTATTTGGCAGCTGGGTTGAATGCCAAAAAGTGTAAAGTAATGCACTTGGGGGCAAAGAACCCATACACCACATACTGGCTGGAAGGTGTGCAAGTTGTCAAGTCTCAAGAGGAGAAAGTGTTGGGTGTGGTCATTATGAGTGATCTGAAGTACTCAGAACACTGCAGGAGAGCAGTGGCCAAAGGAAATCAGATGTCAGGATGTATAGCCAGGGGTATAACCAGTAGGAAAGTGGAGGTCATTCTGCCACTGTATGGGCCACTGTTACCACCTCATCTTGAGTACAGTGTGCAATAATGGAGCCTTACCTAAAGAAAGATATTGACCTACTGGAGAACGTACAGAGATGGGTGACCAGGATGTGGGACAACAAGGCAGGCCATACCAGGAGCGACTCAGAGACCTCAACATGTACTCCCTGGAGGATAGAAGAGAGAGGGATGACATGATTCAAACTTTTAAATACCTTAAGGGTTTCAATGAAGTGAACTATAAGGATTACTTCGTCCTTAGTGGGAACAGGGCCACCAGGAGGCACTGCCTCAAAACTGCTGAGGGAACTCTTCAAGAGGGAAATGAGGAGACACTTTTTTCACTAAGAGGGTATTGGCAAAATGGGATGACCTGCCAGAAGAAGTTGTCTCCCTGAAGATTGTAGACTGCTTCATGAGAGGTTAGGACAGAGTAAAAGGGAAAGTTGCATGGGGAGGATGTGCTGGGGAGGTATCAAGGGGAAGGGAGAAGGGGGTAGTGGGAGAGGGATAATCCCTCAGTAGTTACTAGGGATTTGCACACTCAAGCAGATGAGATAGACCTTAAGGCCTTTTTCTGTTGGCACTATTCTTATGTTTATATGTAACATCTGGAGTACCAAGGCTTGGTCGCCAACCCTCTTGGCAGGCTTTCATATTATTAATGACCAGATCACTGCTGAATGTAGAAATGACCTCAGTTGGACAGTTTGTGAGGAAGTGCTCTCACCTTATCCCTCCAAAGGCATAATGCTTTGAGGTGTGTAACAGGTTCCTGTTATGCAGAAAATAAAAAAGTTTCAAAAAGAAGAGAAATTCAAGATGTCCCCCCCCCCTTTTTTGTTTTCATTTTTTCTCTCTCCTGTCTACCCCTCTAACTTCCTATCTATACTAATTTTCTTGTCAGGATGGCCAACCTGGCAATTCTTAAAGCTTTAGTATCCCTGTTATCGAATTCTAGTTTGTACATCTTGATAGTAGTTATGGTAATGGGCTTTAATATAAAGAGTAATTGCCCTTAAAAGCATTTTGAGGGGATCTTAGATGCACCAATATCCTCACACATATCAGTGACTATGGATACAAGAATGAAAAAAGTTGGCCAGCATCTATTACCTATCTAACTTAGGATCCATCAGTCCAGACAAGTTTGATATTTGAAAACATGTGCTCTCCCCACCTGTGCCCCTTCTGACACAGACTGCATGCTGTCGCTACTCTACTTCATGCCCGTTAAAGGACTATATGTTGTCTGAAATTGGCATGGACTCACCAACCGAATACTCACAGATTTTGCATTGGGCCAGTAAAACTTTCCTTTAGCCCTGCTGGCTTGTACAGGAGATAACATATAAAAAAGTTCAAAGATCTGGGCCACAGAAAAGTCAGTAAGACCAATGGAGTGTCAGACACTAGCCTAAAGTTTTCAAACACCTCCACAAACACAATATTTACACTCAATTTATCTTATATTTTACATTATTTTTGTACCTATTTTTTATAATTGAGGTAATTTGCATGAAAACAGGATCTTTGCTCCGTCAGAGTTCATCAGCTCCTGTTGATCCCCAGTAGAAGTCCTAATACCCTTCTTGCGACATTAGTCATCTGCATGGCAACAGGTTCTGATGTCACAGCAGAGGATTACGATACTGAGTAAGAAATAAACCACGGGGCAGATGAACCATAAGGGATAAATATTTGTTTTTGTGCACATTTCCTTAGTAATAAATAATGGGGAGAAGAAATCTACAGAAGACACGGTATACAACATACAAGCTGAATTGTACCTAAATATTGTGTTTTTCAAAGTTTTCCCCAAGGCACCAGCAGCTCTTTAATTTCAACCCTTGCAGGTGCCCCAGACTGCAATACGTTAGTCAGCCATCTAACCATCCATCATTCACCTGGATTGGCAATACTTTCCCACAGAATTAAAGTATGGTTGTTTTTGTACAGCTAAGGCAATGTGTTGTAATCTAATTATACAGTCACCAATGTGCTAAACCGATGAAGTGGTGTTTTGCACCAGTCTATGACATTTTGCACCATATAAAACCCCTTTCACTTGTAATGTGTCCCCCCCAAACACCTTCAATTTCACACACATTACGTAATGGAAGTCATTCCCCTCAAGAAATGAAAGCTATGATATCATTCAGCACTTGTGTAGCAGTTCTCTTCATGTTCAGTGCAACTCTTTCAACCCTTGTATTACATGGATACTTATCCAAAAAACAAATCCCTTCTCCTTTGTGTTTACAGAATTTAGTTCACAGCAAAACACCGGTGAACTATTCATCTGCTCTTTAGTTTTTGTCAGTGCCAGTCACTGGCCACAGCCAAATGTTTTGTTCCAGTTTTCAAAAAAAGGATTTTAGGCTCATAAATGCTGTCTCAGAGTTTGATGGGTACCCCATGCCCAGGATTGATGATCTGTTGGACCAAATTGTATCTGCCCAGTATATCAGTACACTTGACCTCACAAAGGGGTACTGGTAGATCCCATTGGCAACCCAAGCACAGGAACTAACAGCATTCTGTACTCCAATTGGGCTATACCAGTTTACAACCATGCCATTTGGACTACATGGGGCCCCTGCCACCTTTCAAAGATATATAGACCATGTGTTAAGACCCCATAAAGCATATAGTGCCGCTTATCTAGATGACATCATCATCTATAGCCCAGACTGGGACACCCACTTAGTTCACATAAGTGCAGTTATTCAGAGTCTGAAAGATGTTGGCTTAATGATTAATCCAGCAAAATGTGCCCTTGCCAAAACTGAAACCCGTTACTTAGGTTTTCTTATTGGAAACGAGGCTATCAAACCAGAAGTCAGTAAAATTGAAGCTGTGGCAAATAATCCAGTGCCCAGTACAAAAAAGCATGTCTGCTCATTTCTGGGCCTGGCTGGTTACTATCGTTGGTTTATACCAGACTTCTCAACCATTGCCACACCTTTAACAAATCTAACAAGGAATTGTTGCCCCACTAAGGTGAAGTGGACAGCAGAGTGTGATGCCGCTTTTAGAAAAATAAAGGCGATATTATGTTCTGCGCCAGTATTACATAGTCCAGACTTCTCTAAACCATTCGAGGCTCAAACAGATGCCTCAGATACAGGCATCGGAGCTGTTCTTACCCAATATGACAAACATGGGGAACATCCTATTCTTTTTTTTAAGTAGAAAGCTCCATGAAAGGAATTAAGATATTCCACCATAGAGAAAGAGTGTCTGGCCATGAAATGGGCAATTGAGGCCTTAAAATATTATCTATGGGGGAATGAATTTACAATTGTAACTGATCACAATCCCTTATGTTGGCCTAATCTGATTTTTCTAACAAATGCTTTGAAGGGCAATTACTCTTTATATTAAAGCCCATTACCATAACTACTATCAAGATGTACAAACTAGAATTGGATAACAGGGATAGTAAAGCTTTAAGAATTGCCAGGTTGGCCACCCTGGCAAGAAAATTAGTATAGATAGGAAGTTAGAGGAGTAGACAGGAGAGAGTGAAAATTAAAACAAAAGGGGGGGGGCATCTTGAATTTCTCTTCTTTATGAAACTTTTTTATTTTCTGCATAACAGGACCCTGTTACAAGGTGCTGCCAAAGTTGATCTGCACACCTTGGGGAATGAGGGCCCCTCCCTTAAACCATGGGGTGAGGAGCGGAGAGGCCATTACCCAGCATAGTCCTAACCTCAGGTCAGTGAGGAGGTTTAACCTATGCCTGAAGATGATAGGGAGACTAAAGGAAGGAAACCCAGAGAGAGCCAGGTGGGTCATATGCAGACATTGGGAGGATAGCATTGAGAGGTGCCACTGAATCAATCTGCATGGCTAAAAGAACCACCTCAGGTGGTAAGATTCCACTGTTAAGAAGCAGAAATCATAAATACTACACCATGAGGTGCCATGACGTTGATGTTCATGGCTGCAGAGCTCCCAGGGTGAGAGTTCTACCCTCCAGGCAGGACGATGGGCATGGGAAGGCTGAGAAATGCAATCATGTCAAACTGCATGGCTAAAAGGATCCCCCCCAAAGAAGATCCCACCTCTGAGATATTGACTTCAGGTAATCAGGGCAATCAGCTCCAGAACTGGGTAGCCCAACAAGATCCGTGAAATAGTTCTTGAGGGGCAGGGTAGCAGAAGGAGGGAGAGAGAGATAGTATAGTAAGGAGGAGAGGAGGGCATGTCATTTAATGCAGAAATACCGAGGAAGTGATAGCCTATATACAGTAGATTAGAGGGAATGGCAAGGAAGGCAACTGCCAGAGTTGGCAGGATGCATAGGGATGATAGGAGGAGAATGCTCAAGGAGCTGAAGAGGGAGAAGCTCTATGGAAGAAATGTCTAGGTTGGCAACAAGTAAGTATGTAAAACATAGTAGATAGCATGAGGGTGAGGAGGAGGGTGTATGCCAAGTAGACAACATGAGATGTAATGGCAATTGAATGCCCATGAAGGCAGAATGAATATGATAGGAATGGCATGCTCAGGTTGGTAGGATCATTTGAATGCCCAAAAGAACAATAAAAGGCAGACAAAGAGTTAGACAGGCAGTAGTCTGGTATGAGAAGCCAGACAGGCACACCAAACAAGGTGGGAAATGGCTAGTGGAGCCCCAGCAGAGCACACCAGAAAGCCAGAGAGCAACAAGACTCTCGTGGCAGGATGCTGTAGGATGAACTTGGAAAGGAAGCAGGGCTCAACAGCAGGAGAAGTACAGTGAGAAGGTGGCAGAAGACACAAAAGGTCAAGGGAGAAGCATGGCCCACAGGGAAGACAGGGCTGCCTGAAGCAGCATCCATGTAGTGAGCCTGGGAAGAAGAGGAAGGTCATAGAAGTCAGGAGAGCTGGCAGTCATGCAGCCACAGAAATGAAACTGGGCATCTAATGGGTGCTTAGGCATGCCTGGTTTATGTACTGCTTGGTGGGGGCTTGGTGAGTGTTACCCATTGCTCCACCAAACCACTGGTAAAGCTCAAGTGAACTCACTAGAAAAATTACATTTGAGAATTTATGATAGAAAGCTCCATCGGCAGGATTCAAACCATTGACCATGAATCTCAAAGACAGATTACCAGTTAGCTAAAGGAGGTTTTATTTTATATTCTCGATCCCCCTGTTCACTGGCACTGCCTTCATCTGCCAGCCACCTCCCAGCCCCATCAGCTTCCCTCTCTATTGCTTACCCAACTAAACCCCGCTGGTTTTACTCTCCATATGATGGAACCTTTGGGAGTCAATGTACTCTTTGCAGGACAGGCTACAATCTGTTTTGGGGGGGTTAGCAGTCAGTCAGACCTGCAAGGGCCAAGGGTGCTGAGCTTAGATATGCTTGATCAAGGGCTTTTCCTTTGTTCACCTGCTCTCTTCCTTTCAGAGCAAGGAGCAGCTGACTAAAGAGCTAGAACATTTCTTACTACTAGAACATGTCTAACTCGGCAGGAGTCAGAGCATCATGGGATTAAGCAAACTGATACTTTATTAGAAGTGTGGAGTTTTAGGGTTTTTAGGGTAAAAAAAGAGAGTCAGTGTGTTTTCTGTGTTGGGGAAGAGGACTGTATCAACTTCTTAGTTGGCTAAGTCAGGCAGAGATCAGTTAATTGGGGTGTGGCTTAGGCAGCAGAAAAACAGGTGTCTCCAATTACAGTTCCCTGCTGCTAGCTTTTGGCAGACAGCAATCTTGCTTTCATAGCAAGAAGCAGCTGACTAAAGAGCTAGAACATTTTTTACTAATAGAACACTTCTAACTCAGCAGGAGTCAGAGCCTGTTGGGATTAAGTAAACAGATACTTTATTAGAAGGTGGTGTCTTAATTAGGGTAAAAAAAAGTCAGTGTATTTTTCTGTGTTGGGGAAGGGGACTGTATCGGCTTCTCAGTTTGCTTAGTCAGGAGGAGAGCAGTTAATTGGGGGTATGGCTTAGGCAGCAGATGTCTCCAATTACAGTTCCCTGCTGCTAGCTTTTGGCAGGCAGCAATCCTGCTTTCAGATCAAGGAGCAGCTGACTAAAGAGCTAGAGCTTGTCTACTAATAGAAAACTTCTAACTTAGCAGGAGTCAGAGCCTGTTGGGATTAAGCAAACAGATACTCTATTAGAAGTAGGGGTCTCAATTAGGGTTAAAAAAAGAGAGTCAGTGTGTTTTTCTGTGTTGGGGGAAGGGGGCTGTATCAGCTTCTTTGTTTAGTCAGGAGGAGAGCAGTTAATTTGGAGTGTGGCTTAGACAGCAGAAAACCAGGTGTCTCCAGTTGCAGTTCCCTGCTGCTAGCTTTTGGCAGACAGCAATCCTGCTTTCAGAGCAAGGAGCAGCTAAAGAGCTAGAATTTTTCTTACTAATAGAACACTTCTAACTCAGCTGGAGTCAGAGCCTGTTGGGATTAAGCAAACAGATACTCTATTAGAAGCAGGGGTCTCAATTAGGGTTAAAAAAAAGAGTCAGTTTGTTTTTCTGTGTTGGGGGAAGGGGACTGTATCAGCTTCTCAGTTTACTTAGTCAGGAGGAGAGCAGTTAATTTGGGGTGTGGCTTAGACAGCAGAACACCAGGTGTCTCCAATTGCAGTTCCCTGCTGCTAACTTTTGGCAGACAGCAATCTTGCTTTCAGAGCAAGGAGCAGCTGACTACAGAGCTAGAACTTTACTTACTAATTGCTCTCCTTCCCTCTCACCCTTAACCAGTTCCACTTTTATAGGCACTGGATTTGACTGACAACAGGAACTTCCTGTTTGGCAATAGGAAGGGAAGGATCACTGAGACACATATGTTTCACCATACTTGAATGAAAAGAGTAGCCCCCCCACCAGCTGCTGTAGGTCTGACTCTGAGCAAGGAAGAAGGAGACTACCGAAGAATACAGGAAGTTCCTGTCCCAGAACAGAAAGGGTAAGAGCTGCAAGGGCACATAGGCAGTAGGAAAGTAAGTGGAAAAATAAATAAAGGGAGGAGAGAGTAAGCATGCAAAACACCAGGAGAGGGGCCACAAAATAAGACATGATGGGAGTGGTGCAGTGCAGTGGCTGTGGGGCAGCAGTCTTCCGGGAGATGTTCTGGAGGCTGTGATGCTGCTCTATTTGGAGGCATCTCTCTGATCTGAGGGAGGAGGTTGCCCATCTCCAGGCCAACCTGGCTAAAATTCATGAAACCTCCTCCCCCACCCAGGTACCACCAAGGCTGCCGCTGCTACCTCAGAGGTTGCCAAGAAAGAGGAGTGGTTGGACCAAGGTGGGCTCAGGGAGGGTGGTGGAACAGAGGTGCATCCCTCCAGTTGTACCTCTCCACAATTCATATGCCAGTCTGGCAGAGAGTGGTTTCTCTATAGAGGCACCTGCAGTGGAGACCAAGGAGGATGCTGGGAACCTCACAAAGGAGACCCCACAGGAGGGTGGCACGGGACCCTACAGGGGAAGGAAACATCTCCTGGTAGGGGACTCAATCATTGCGGGGGTAGAACTGGGGGAGGGAGGGGACAGGGAGGTAAGGTGCCTGCCTAGTGCCATGGCTTGAAGGGACAGGGAGTGAATCCTCAGGATCGTGGGAGCAGCTGCATGGGGAAGGGAGCTGGATGTCATTGTCCACCTAGGGACAAATGACCTGGCTGGGAATGGAATCAGAGCAGTGCGAGAGGAATTTGTGGAGCTGGGGAGAGGCCTTAGACAAGTAGCACATAAAGTAACCTTCTTGGAGGTGCTGCCTGTCTATGGCATGGGTGAGGCTAGGGTACTCCACACCATGCGATTCAATGAATGATTGAAAAACTGGTGCAGAACTCAGGGTTTTGGCTTCACTGGGGACTGGGGGTTCACGTGGAGGGATATAGGCCTATACTGGAGCCATGGGCTGCATCTGTTTGGAAGTGGAACCAGGATCCTAGGTGATAGGTTTAAATACTTCATTGGCAAGCATTTAAACTAGCCAAGGGGGGGCACTGACAAGGAGCAGGGAAATCCCAGCCTCCCCAAACAAAACAGAGTAGTTCACAAGGTAAACACCAAGGCAGAGAAGTCAGTAGTGAGCAGAACAGGGGTAAATGGAAAAAGGCAAAGGCAGGAAGGACAAGGATGGGGCTAAAAGTGGTAAGGCCATCAAAAAATGGAGGGTGATGAGTACCGATGCCCATAGTCTGGGTAACAAGCTTCCTGAACTAGTGGCCTTGATGGAAGAGGGACACCTAGATATCATGGCAGTCACAGAAACATGGTACACAGAGAGGGTACCTGTGAAAATTGCCACCGCAGAATCTCGACTAATAAAATGGCAAATAAATAATAGCGATCTTGATTTTTAGCAAGTGCACATAATTGCACATATGCACAAATAGCAACTACACCTGCCAATGTGCACACAATAATCGTGATGCACACAAATGGAGACTTTCAGCTTTCCCTTGATTGGCATCCCAACAAACAAACTGAGCGAGTGCCTAACTGTGGCACTCAAGGGTTGTAGTGCCCTGTGTGCCAAGCCTACCTGGAATGTGTTTACATCAGCAGTGTACAGGAGAGTGTCTGAGACCAGGCTAAAAAAGACAATTTGAACTGACTATCTTTGGAGAGAAAGTAAATGCAGTACCTTCTGGGAAGTTTGAATCATATAAATAGTGTATGTATGTGGGGAGACATGGAGCAATTCCTTCTAAAACAGGCCTGCTCATCCTCAGGAAGATTGTCCAAGAGGTAGCTGTTTAATGCCAAATTAATGTTAATTCAGTGAGGAAGGTGGTGCTTTTATTCTTTTCAGTCATTTTTACTCCTGCACTACAGTTGCTTACTATCTGCCTGGCAACTAGACTCCAACTCTAACACAACCTCTTTACTGACCATTTTCCTTTATGTAGCTTCCTGCTGTCTATGCAGCTACCTATCCCATACCCCACCCGGATCAACTGGGCAGGAACCCATCCCTCTTACAAAACTGTATGAAAGTAACTGCTGCCATGTCCCATTTTACTATTGAATTCTAAAGGAGAGATACACCTGGTTCAGATCTGTCAGTGACCATGTTCTCTGTACCAATAATCTACATAATTTAGGAGCTTTATTCCTGTTACCAAAGTGAAATTTGCAGACAAAAATATAAAATAACTATTTCAAACAAAATGACTTTAAAGGTGAAGATTTGTTGTTCCAGCAAACCTGCCTCACTATTATTATGGTGCCACTATTGTATGCGGCACTAAGAAGACAACGAGCTATTCTAGTTCGTGCTGTTAAATACTCACCGATTTGACAGTTGCAATTTTCAGTCATGATTTTCACATGGAACCCAAAGAGAACCATGACTGGGATGTCAGTATACCAGGGTACACAATCTACAGGAGGGACAGGGAGGGTAAAAGAGGAGGAGCAGTAGCACTCTATGTAAGGGAAGGGATCAAAGCAATGGAACTAAAGGGTAAACGGGGAGGAGTGGAGGCACTGTGGGTTACCCTGGAGACAGAAAATGGCAACACAATCCGCACAGGGGTTGTACACTGACCCCCATCACAGGAGGCGGCAATGGACAAGGAAATGATAGAAGGCATCCTTAGAATGGCAGAAAAAGGGTGACATATTGTTGATGGGGGACCTGAATATGTCAGATGTTATCTGGAGCACCTTTGCTGCAGCCACATCCAAGAGCAGGGTCATTCTTGATACCCTACAGGGGGCATGCCTCAAACAGATAGTTTTGGAACCCACTCAGGAGGGAGCAATCTTAGACCTGGTACTCTCAAACGGGTACAGAGAGAGGTTCTCGGATTTAGAAATGAGTAACCATCTGGGAACAAGCAACCACCAAACTGTAGTTCATGATGAACACAGCTGTAGAGTCAAGCCATGCAAAAGCAAGGGTATTGGATTTAAGGAGGGCTGACTTTGGGAAAATGGGAGAGTGCCTCAGAAAAGCACTAGCAAATGGGCAAGAAGGAGGGGTGGAGGAACAATGGGGAAAAATCAAAACTGCCATCACAGAGGCAACAAGCCTTAGTGTGAAGCAAATCAACAAAACAAAATAAAGGGAAATAAAACACTATGGTTCTCAAAAGAGGTGGTGGGGAAGGTTAGGGAGAAAAAGGTAGCATTCAGGAAGTATAACGAAACACAGAAGGAGTAGGACAGAGAACTGTACCAGCTAAAGCAGAAGGAAGTGGGGAAGGTAGTTAGAATAGTAAAGGCCCAAACTGAGAGAAAAAGATAGCCAACTCAGTTAAGAAGGGGGATAAAAACTTTTGTGGGTACATTAGAGAATGAAGAAAGACCAAGGGAGGGATAGTGAGACTTAATAAAGAGAAGGGGAAGTGGGCAGAGGGTGATAGTGAAAAATCAGGGATACTGAATGAATATTTCTGCTCAGTATTCACAAAAGAAGAGGAGGGGGAGGTACCTAAATCAAACAAGAGGAGTACTCTGGATAGGGGGGTCGATACCAGTCCATTCACAGAAGAAAGAGTCCTAAAGAACTCCTAAAACTGAAGATGGACAAAGTTATGGGGTCTAACGGGATTCACCCCAGAATTCTAAGAGCTAAGGGGCGAATTAGTGACATCATCTGAGGACTGGAGGAGGACAGATGTGATTCCCCTTCACAAAAGTGGGAGCAAGACAGAGGCAAGAAACTACAGACCTATTAGTTTTACCTCAGTGGTAGGGAAAATGATAGACTCACTTCTGAAGGAAAGAATTGTTGAGTACCTAGAAGCCAGTGGGGCACAGGACTCAAGGCAGCATGGATTCACAGTGGGAAGGTTATGTCAGATGAATCTAATCAATTTCTTTGACTGAGTGACCAAAGTAGTAGACCAGGGAGTGGCTGTGGACATGGCCTACCTAGCCTTTAGTAAGGCATTTGACACAGTCCCACACAAAAGATTAATAAACAAGTTAGTCAGCCTGGGGGTGGGTCCCAGGGTTGTAGCCTGGGTAAAAAATTGGCTGGACAACAAGACATAGAGGGTAATAGTAAATGAAGTCCACTCTTAACAAAGGGGGTTTACTAGTGGGGTACTGCAGGGTTCAGTACTGGGACCGGTCCTCTTTAATGTCTTTATTGCAGAGGGACTGGAAGGGAAACTATGCCTCTCTGCAGATGACACAAAGATCTGCAACAGGGTTAATACACAAGAGAGGGGGTGAAAAGGATGAGAAACAACTTGGCAAGGTTTAAGGAGTGGTCAAAGTATGGCAGCTTAGATTCAATGCAAAGTAATGTAAAGTAATGCACCTGGGAAACAAAAACCCAGGGGAAGAGTACACAGTGTGGGGTAAGGTACTAACAACAACAAAAATAGAAAGGGACCTTGGGATTGTCATATTAGGTTACCTAAATATATGCAAGCAATGTGAGAAGGCAGTAAGGAGGGCTGGGGGATACTGGGATGCATAGGGAGAGGCATCCCCAGTAGAAAACAGGAAGTTGTCATCTCTCTGTTCAGGCAGTTGGTGAGACCCCATCTGGAATACTGTGTACAGTTCTAGAGACCCCATCTCCACAAGGGCATAGACAGGATGGAGGCAGTCCAGAGGAAGGCAACTAAAATGGTGCAGGGTCTGCACTCGAAGCCATATGAAGAGAGACTAAAAGAACTTACTATGTATACCCTCAAAGGAAGAAGGGAGAGGAGGACATGATAGACACATTTAAGTACCTAAGGGAATTAACAAAGTCTAAGAGGGTAGCATCTTTCAGAAAAAGAGATGTGCAAGAACAACAGGGCACAATTTGTAGATGGGGGGGTGCCTCAGGGACAATGTGAGGAAGTATTTTTTCACAGAGAGGGTGGTAGATGTATGGAACAGCCTTCCTGAGGAGGTTGTGGGGTCAAAACAGTGGGAGAGTTCAAGAATGCATGGGACAGACATAAAGCAATTCTACTGGGGGTTTGGAGGAAGTAAGCTGTTGGTTAACTAGGATCTGCAGCTTATCTAATATGTAGGGAAATGGGCAGACTGGGTGGGTCAAGCGGTCCTTATCTGCCATCAAAGTCTATGTTTCTATGTAATATTTCTCTCCTGTGATGTCAGGGACACAGGCTTCAAAGTATGTGTACATGCACAGCAGTACATGACCGCATGTGAATCCAGCCAAAGTCACCTCTCCCATAAGTGACTCCAGCTGCAGCATCTCCTGTTGTCTCCCACATGGACGTGATGCAAGGGAGTTTGCTGCCTACCTCTGCAGAGGAGAGATTCCACTGGATCACTTAGTCCACCTCCTTTGGGGGACCTAGAGAAATCTACTTTTATTAGACTGCAGAGTCCTGCTAGAAACATTCCCATCTTTTGCTACTTTCACCACTAGAGGGCAAGCAGTACATGCTTTTCTCAAAGTTATACAGTGTGCACCTAAGGCTTAACATCCATATATTCAAGGATACCGGTTACAATGTTTAACTATTTAATGGGTGAATGCATGGAACTCAAGGAAAAACAATTGGTCCATATCACTGAAAAAACTGAATCTATCCTTGTTCATGATAACTAGGAATGCAGCAGACAATACGGTCAAAAATGCTGGTCTCTCATGTTTTAAAAATTGGATTATGACTTTTTTAAGTAGTAAACCAGTGTTCCTGCTTATGCCTTATTATATAATTGTTGTTGTGCCACATGATGATGAGGTATGGCCCAGAACATGCACTTTTATTGAGATTTTAAAGACCTTCACATTTTTCTAAAGGTTGTGAAAGTCCCAGCATTGTTAATAAGTCATTGTAAGACCCTGAAGCCTAATGATTAATTACCTTCATAGCAGAGTAATTTAAACTGGGTTATGTTTTATGAAAGCCTTTAATGGGGAAATATTTTCCATGGTAAACAGGTGATGTTTACTGATTAAAAAATCTTACTTAACCCTGAATGCATGACTTAAATATTTAACCCTGAATGCAGCAATACGAGCATCATTTGTGTGGGACATAAAAAGACAGAAAATCTATTTCGTTTTCATGGTCAAACAAGAACAAATCAAAAGCTGTCTTTTTTGTTTTTATTTCTTCTGTTTGCCCCTTTCCCCTGCCCCCTACCCAAATGACCAGGGTTACCATAGCTGCACCCTTCCTCTGGCTGGGAAGGGGGAGGCAACAGCTGCCTTCAGAGACGAAGATGCTAATGCCACTTTGTAAGGGTGTGCAAATACCTTTTGGTTTTTTAATACTCAATAAATATTTGAATTCAGCACCCCAGATACTTGAGTAATGGCTATTCAGCTATTTGGTACTTGGGTATTCAGTCAAAAAAAAAAAAAAAAAAAACAACCTCTATCCCTCCCAGGCGGCCAAGACTAGTCCTTTAGTCACCTCCTGTCCTAACCCAAAGCATGCCTTTTCTGGACAAGGCATACGGTTATATGACAGTGTTAGCAAAAGGAGATGTGGATATGACCAAAGCTGGGCGGGCAGTCTGCATCACTGATGATACATAGCAGACTGACTGGTCAGTCACTCTGCAGGGTGTGCATAGCTACTAGGTGGGCCACGCCTTCCCTCCCTTCCTGGAAGCTGAGCGCCTCTCCTCTTTGACATACTCACAAAGTCAAATATCTGCCAAACATTACAGAATTCAATTGCCCCAGGACCAGAATTCAAGAAACTAGAGTGTTCTACACACTGGAGTAAATGAAAGAAAAAACTTACCATACAGTTGAATCATCCTCCATGAATAGATACTGGTGTGACAGCACTCCCAGGATTAAGAAATAAAAAAATGCCTTTCCCCTTCCTTTCTCACAAAGGTACATTAGTAACAGTAACTCCTGTCTAGACTGTGCAGACCTAAACACGTACAGTATCACATTTACAGGATTCTCACAGTTTTCACAATGTACTTTTACGTTGATGAAAGGACTCCATAGAGTGGACAGAGCAAGTTTATTTTTTCTTAGAAACAGAAAGTCCACTAGGGGTCATGTGCTTAATATGAAAGGGGGCAGTTAAAAAAAAGACAATAGAAAGCACTATTTTAAGAAAAGGGGTAGTGAATGAGTTGAGCAAAATCCCATACAAGGATAAGGAGGCAGAAACACTTCAGAATTCAAAACAAATTGGGATAATTTAAGGGCATTATAAGATGGGATAATGTAGAACTGAGAGAAAATGATGAAAATGATTAATGTTGGTAAGATTCTGAGTTGGGAATTTTGTGACAGACTCTTTTTCAAACAACATGAAGTCTTGCTGAAGTCTAACTATTTGCAGTTAGCCCCAGCATTTGAACTGCTCCGGAGAGTAAAGGGTTAATTCTATGACCAGGCATAGAACGTTGAGCTTGAGCTCGCTTTTCAAACCTCTGTCTGTGGTACTTTTCAGTGTAACCATCAGATTTCTTACTCCGCCTAACTGTGAAGTCGCTCCGGAGATTCCTCCTGCGCTTCGGTTCAGTACAAGTTTGAAACGGTCGGTTTATTCAACCGCTTTCTTATTTTTTCAGTATTCTCACCTCTGTCATGGTACAGTAAGTGGTAGTTTAGTAGGTAGTGTAGATTTATTGCTAGAAATTGTTTTTTTTCTTCAGTTCTCTCCCAGTCGGTCTGGTTGGGAACTGAAATCAATTCCTAACTGTTTGTTTTGTGTATTTTCTGTGATATTTTAGTAGTTTCCAGTACTTATCAGTTCCTAAAAAATTCCAGCATTTTATAGGATTTTTTTAACCGACCCATGACACAGTTGGAACCGATAAGTGTGTGTTGCCTGGCTTAATGCTGTGAAGGGTAACTTTTTTGAATCCAGCATGTCTGAGAAACCCAAAAAGAAAACCGGTCCCACTGAGTTTCAGCATTGTACTGAGTGTGGGGAGGCCTTTGCTAAGGCTGATCCTCACTTCATCTGTGTGTATTGTCTGGGGTTTGACCACCTCAAGGAAGACTGCCAAATTTGTAAAAACTTTCCCAAAGCCACTTTGGAAAAACATTTAAGTAGGCTAATGGAAAGGGAGGCCAAGAAGTCCTCTGACCTGGATGGCCAGCCCGGTTCGGTTGTGACCGAACCTGAAGAGGTGCCTACTGACCTGGATGATACCCCTTCGGCCAAAAGGAAAGCTGACTCTGCAGAGTTGGTTCTGTCAGAAAGGAAGCTCAAGTCAGCCAGTTTGGATCCCACTCCCCATGTTCCAACTGCTGAAGAGATAGCAAAAGCAATTGCAATAGTCCAGTCGCTTTGCCTGGTTCCGACTGAACCGACATCGGTTCAAAGGCGATCGGTTTGGTCAGAAATAGTTGCTTCTGATATAGATCCTGAGACATTCTATGAGGGCAATTGGGAGGAGGAAGAAGATTATGATGAAGGTGAGTTTGAAGGCCTAGATTAGCCAGTACAGCCTGACATCTCTCAGACAGGCCTTCCAATGTTTCTCCTCCCAGACTTTCTGAGTCCCCTTCCCATTTCTTGTTTTACAAAAAAGTGGCTGAGACTGTTCAGTTTCCTATGGAAGAGGCTGAACAGGATCAGGAGAACCTGACTATGTGGAGATGATGGATGTTTCAGAGCCAAAGAGAGTGTCTATCCATTTACATAAATCCCCGGGGAAACAGACACAGAAAATTATGCAGTTTCCCACATCCATCCCTCCTGTGGATAAAAGAATGGACAGGAGGTATGCTTTGTCAGGTCCTGGGACAGAATTCCTTACCACTTATTGCAGCCATGTTGGGGTAGTGCAAGCTGCAGTCTATGTCAAGGCTAAAATCCCCCTGGCATCTCACCCCCCAGATAAGGATTCCAGTAAAGTGGATGCCATGGCAAAGAAACAGTACTTGGCACCCTCTTTGGGACTCAAGCAATCAAATCACATGGCATATACAGCCAGGTACCAAAAATCTATGTGGGATATGGTTCTGGAGCTGGCCAAGAATGCCCATCCCCAGCTGGCCAAGGAGCTGGAACAGGTGGCTGTAGATGGTATTGAGGCATCCAAGGTGCAATTCCATGCTGCTGTAGACTCGATAGATGTACATTCCAGGGTTATGGCTACATCTATCTCCATGAGGAAGTTTGCTTGGCTTAGGTGTACCAATCTTCCACAGGATGACCAGACTAAGGCCATGGATTTTCCTGTAACTGGTAATTCTCTGTTTGGTGAGCAAACAGAGAATTACATGAAGAAGATGGATGAATACAGGATCACCTACAAGAGTGCTGCACCAAAGAAAAGCAGGTCACTCCTCAAAGGCAGAAATTTAGGGCTGGCAGGGGCAGGCCTTTTCACTGGCCTTTTTGCCAAGCTCAGACCTCCTCCTCTTCTTTCCAGCAGAGGGGGTTCTTTAGGGGGCGAGGCAGATGTGAGATGACCAGGACCCTATCATCCACTCAGTCTAAGCCTCCTGCCAAACAGACACCCTGAGGTGTCAGTCAGGGTCACCTCCCCAGTTCCAGTAGGGGGCAGGCTGGCTCACTACATCCAGGCCTGGAAGTCTATTACTTCAGACAAATGGATCCTGGAAATAGTGAGCCATGGACTTGCTCTCAGTTTCAAAAGGTCCCAAAAATGAGAGCAAAGTCTTTCAGTCCTCCTTCTGCCTTGGAGACAAAAGCCCTAGAGGCAGAAGTCTCCTCTCTACTTCTTCTTCTTCTGGCAGTAGAGAAGGTACCTACTTGTCATAGGGGAAAAGGACTGTAGTCCAGATACTTCCTTGCCCCAAAAAAGACGGGGGAGTGGTGACCCATCCTAGATTTAAGATACCTGATTAACAAAACCAAAATTCAAGATGGTGACTCTAGCAGTAATTCTTCCCTGTCTGAGACCAGGAGACTGGCTAGCCTCCCTGGATCTCAAGGATGCCTACTTCCACATACCTATCAGACATTCCCACAGAAAGTACCTCAGGTTTGAGTTGCCCTCAGGTCATTACCAATTCAGAGCAATGCCTTTCGGCCTAACATCTGCTTCAAGGGTATTCACCAAGTGTCTAACAGTAGTGGTAGCATTTCTCAGCAGACAGGGTATACTTCTGTTCCTATACCTGGATGACTTGCTCATTGTGGGTCAGTCCTCAGACCAAGTCAAGTCAGCTCTAGAGGTCACTCAAAAGCTTCTAGATTCATTGGGATTCATTCTGAACCTACACTAGTCTATTCTGAAACCAGCTCAGCTCCTCACTTATATAGGGGTGGAGTTAGACACTATTCAGGCAAGGGCAGCTGAGGAACAGGCAGCAGGGCTCACAGCTCCCAGACGAGGATCTCCTGGCCAGGAGGCGGTTGGCGCTCTCTCAGCCACCACCTGCTTCCACAGCAGTGGACTCACAGCAGCACAAGGTATGGCTGAAGCCGCAACTTTTCACCCACTTGCCCTTCCTCCTCTTTGACTATTATTTTTATACTCTCCTCCCATGCCCCTTCTCTCAGCCATGCCCATTCATTTTTTCAGATCCTATCATCTGACTTATCATCCTCTGTCCCTATCTCTCTGCCCCTTATCTACTGACTCAAAAAACAAAAACAAAAAAAAGATGAGCACCTCTTTCTATTGAAGGTGATACCTTACCCTTCTTATTTCTGATCTGTAAACCTTACTGGGAATCATGTGGATAATCCAGACTACCTTATTCTGGGTACTCCTTCTCCTCATTGTACCATATGGCAGGGATGAGGTTCACCAACAAAATGGTGCTTGGAGCCCATGAGTCGCTACCATATTGCCCACAGGGTTCCCTATGCATATATATCATCCAATTTGTGCAGTATCAATCTTCATGGGCTGTCGTTGTTGGAACCAGATCTGATATACCTATGCAATGCATGGTACCAGCTCTGCCTAAAGATGAACCTGCTATGTACTTTATTGTCAAACTGTTAATCCATGCTATAGTCTACTGGAAGAAAACTATATGGGAACATCTACCAACCCAAGATGCCTCCCGATGCAAACGAAGAAAGATCAGAATGCTAAATCTAACACTTGCTGCCATAATAAAGTTATTGCTCCTCTTACTAATATGCTCAGGCAATGTAGAGCTCAATCCTGGGCCCACAAATGCCATTACATCACCTACAGACCTAGCTAACCTCAAAGGTCTGAGGTCTCTGCATATCAGTGTATGCAGCCTATTAAAAAATATTTCCATCATCCAGGCGTGGGTCCATTACACCACGCCTGACATACTAGTAATCTCTGAAACCTTGTTTAGACCAACTACACATGATAGAGAGATCAATATCCCAAACTACCTACTATTTAGAGCAGACAGGCACTCCAGAGGAGGTGGATTAGCCATTTACGTCAAGGATAAATTCACAACTCATTGTCTTAACTCAACAACAATCGTAAATGAATTTAAATGTCTATCACTTAAGATTGCAATCTCACCCATCTTGTCTCTGCATATAATAGGTTGCTATAAACCCCCCTCTGCTGGTCTCCAGATATTCTCTCATATTAACACCTTCATGGGGCAAGAACCAATAAAACAATTATCATTGGGGACCTTAACCTAGACTGGCAATCTAACTCCTCTACACCACTTTCATCCTTTTGTGATGCACATGGATTAGTGCAACTAATCAATGAACCTACAAGTATTAATAAAAAGAATCCTGACAATAGCTCATTGCTCGACATCATCCTGGTGAGTAAACCACATCTTTTCCCCCATGCTGGTGTTTTCTTCAGTGGCATAAGTGATCACTGCTTCATAGCTGGTGTAAGATCATACAGTAAACCTTCACCTTCACCAAAGTTCACAGCTAAGAGATCTAGATGCAATTTCAACTTACCAGCTTACATATACGAACTGAAGCACTCCATGCAATGGCAAGATTTTTACCTGGCAAAAACAGCACAATCAGCCTATGACATTTTCAACACAATCTTCTTAGGGGCCTTAAGTAAATAAGCTCCGATTGTTAAAGCTTGTTTATCAAACAAAACATGCCATTGGTTTACTCCAGAACAAAAATCGTCCCTCTTAGAGAGGCATAAGTTATGGAAAAAAGCACGAAAATCTCAGAACCCTTCAGACTGGAGCCAGTTTAAAAGGACAAGAAACCATTGCACGAAATTAGTCAGAGAAACGAAAGCTGCCTATTACCGCTCTGAATTTGATGCTGTCACCAAGAATCCTACTAAATTCTGGAAAACCTTCAAAGATTTGTCCGGACATACGTATGGAACCTCTCTTCCTAACAAGATCATCTCTGGCAACGATATCATTAGTGATAGTTTGGAAGTATTGGATTCCTTCAATAACCACTTCGCAACCGCAGACCTAGCATTTGACAACTCACTTGCTAACCTACTATGTCAACAGACTACCAGTAAAGAAACAGAGCCACATGCTACTGATCCAAGATTCTCCCTGACTCCTACCTCACTCAAAGAAGTTGAAGATGTGCTACTGAAGCTGGATACTGAAAAAAGTGCTGGAGCTGACACGATCGATCCCTATTTCATAAAAGTGGTGCTGCACATGCTAGCCGTGCCTGTAATGCACTTATTTAACCTGTCCCTGTCCCTAGGGTCCATCCCAACTGCATGGAAAACAGCACATGTCATTTCCCTGTTTAAGTCAGGGGACCCTAGTGATCTGAACAACTACTGTACAGACCAATTTAAATTCTTCCAGTACTGGCAAAACTACTGGAAAAAACTGTAAGCAATCAGTTGCTACTATACCTAGAATCCACAAATCTCCTAAACCCAGCCCAATCAGGCTTCAGAGCGAGACATAGTACTATTACAGCACTTGCAAAGGTGGCTGACGACTGGCTAAGAGATCTGGACGATAAGAGCTATGTTTGCACTGTCTTCCTGGATTTAAGTAAGGCTTTCGACACTGTCGATCATAGACTGCTTCTCTCCTCTCTGCATGCATTAGGGTTGGACTCACTATCCATGCAGAGGTTTAATAACTATCTCTCTGACCGCCTCCAGCAGGTGAAGGCCAAAGGTAAATTCTCAACCCTCAAACCTCTACTGAGAGGGGTACCCAAGGGGTCTATACTAGGTCCATTATTATTTGCCATCTACATCAACAACATTGACGACTGTATAAACAGAGCCAGTATCCATCTGTTCGCAGATGATGCAGTACTATACTTAAGCCACCCAACCCCAGAAGCTTCATGCAGTGACCTGAAAGTCGAATTCAACTTATTACAAAACCAGCTCCTAAACAAAAAACTTTTACTTAATGCTAAGAAAACCAAAGCCATGCTTTTCTGTCTGCTGGTACATACAGTGAATTTGGCTAATACTGGCTTAATGCCTCAGATTTCTACAATTCTCAGAGAAAAATTGGAATTCATCAATAAATTCAAATATCTGGGAGTGTGGCTGGACGACAGGCTATCCTACATAGACCATGTAGAGGAGCTTCTAAAAAAATTATGACAAAGATTGGGCCATTTCTTTAGGATCGGCCGCTTTCTAATAAGAGATGCTAAAGTACGTCTAGTCCAAACAACATTTCTCTCCTTAATAGACTATGCGGATTTTCTGTACAGTCAATGTCCTGCCTCTTATCTCAAAAAACTGGACACGCTGTACCATAGAGCTCTGAGATTCATCACAGGCCTCCCCTTTTCTACACACCACTGCTCCCTGTATACAGCAGTGGGCTGGTCATCCTTCCAATATAGACAGAACAGAAATGCTGCCCTATGGACACTGAGAGCAATCTCAAACAGACTTCCTCGATACATTTCGGACTGCCTTCCTTTAAACCAAATAAGCAAGTATACCCTGAGAAGCCTTACATCCATCTCATTGAGAGTTCCCAGAGTCAAATCTTGCTTTGGAAAAGCGACTATAAGTACTGTGCTGCCTTCTCTCTGGAATAAATTGCAGAAAACACTGAAGCTGAGTACTCCGGTCAGCGACTCTACCTTCAAAACACTTTACTTTCATCCTACTAAGGAACCCTGCAAATGTTATCCCTAATCCTGACTTAAGCTCCTCTATCCTACCAATTTTTTACCTCCATAACTCCTTAATCTCTCTCTCTTTCTCTCTCTCTGTCCACTTATACATATTCATGACCCCTTGTTTTACTCCCACTGCTCAAAGTACCTACTACCCATCTCAGCCCTCTGTGGCAACCCAATTCTCACCCTAGCTCTTCTACTTTTTTTTTCCACTTCCCTACCCTGACACATGAAAAGCAACCATGGAATCCTATCAAAATACAAGCTATTGGGTCTTGACTCCCCCCCCACCACCTGGCTTTTCCCATCCCTGCTCACCACTGTGCCATCCAGCAGGTTATAAATATATTTCCAAATTCAAGAGCCAGAATTGTAGCCTCTGTCTTTAAATGTTAATTATATGCAGTGTATAAAATTGTGTATGTGTCTACTTACTCCTGCATATGTAATGTATTTCCTCGTGTATCTGGCCCTGTATATGATTTTCTTGTATTATGCCAACCAGGTATTCTACCATCTGTCTACATTGTTGCCTTTGTTCCCAGACGTAAATTGTATATGGTGTATATATAATTGTGTATGTGTGTACTTTTATTTTCATATGTAATATATTTCCTTGTACCTGACCCTGTTATCCCCAGGTCCATCTTGCAAATGAGCCTTGCTCAATGATGATCGCCTGGATAAAAAAAGATTTTGATTGATTGAAGGGCATTTCTCCCTCTTTCAAGGGTACAGTCCCTTACTTATTTGTGTTTATTTATTTATAATATTGGATTTGCAACCTTTGAGCCAAAGGCTCTTTTAGAAAGGTACCTCATCACGGGGAGGACAGGACAGTGATACAGGTTACAAAGAATGCAGTCATGGAGAAATTACATACATTTTATACAGTCTATTTACATTGTTACATATGCAGTCAGGAGGGAATTACAAATATGTTATAGAGTCTATTTACATTGTTACAACATGAGAACATTAGACACAGTCTATTACATGTTACACATGGATTAAATCTAGATTTAGTAGTTGCTGTATTGGTCCTTGCAAGAATAGATCCAGAAGCAAATGATTTGATACCTTTTAATGGACCAACATAGATGTAACAACAAGAACAAAGTGCCCTAGCTTTTGGACCAACCAGTCCTTCTTCAGAAGCTCATGGCAGTTGTTTAGAAAATACAATACTTATAACAGCTAGATAATGCAGAGAAAAATCCCCATTGGTTTAAAATACTCATTTAAAAAAAAAAAAAAAAAAAAAAAACAGAAGATGATGCCAGAGAAGTTTAACAGTACAATACTGCCTTCAGTCTGAAAGAAACTTGGGTTCAGATGTGCTTGGTGCAACACACATGCAAAGAATCCTACTGCATATAAATTTAATTGACATAAGATAACACTGCTGAAGCAGATAACTCCTAAATCAAGCTATGAGTGTCACATTTAGTATAAGGATGTGACTACTGAAAGGCAACCCCCACTCAGCTTCTTGTATTTAATGCTAACATTGTAATTTCATGAGCCCTATAACTATCTTAGTTTGCCTTTAAGCTGAGTGGGGTTCTTTCAGTAATCACATCCTTATACTAAATGTGACACTCATAGCTTGATTTAGGAGTTATCTACTTCAGCAGTGTTATCTTATATCAATTAAATTTATATGCAGTAGGATTCTTGTATGTGTGTGTTGCACTAGCACATCTGAACCCAAGGTTCTTTCAGACTGAAGGCAGTATTGTACTGTTAAACTTCTCTGACATCATCTTCTGTTTTTTTTTTTTAAATGAATATTTTAAACCAATGGGGATTTTTTTCTGTTTTTCTCTGCATTATCTAGCTGTTATAATTATTGTATTTTCTAAACAACTGCCATGAGCTTCTGAAGAAGGACTGGTTGGTCCAAAAGCTAGAGCACTTTGTTCTTGTTGTTACATCTATGTTGGTCAACATAGATGTATCAAATCCTTTGCTTCTATATGGATTAAAGTGACACCTCAGTAATACAGGACTAAGCAAAAGAGAGCGGGCCAGTGGGGAGAGGGAGGGGTGTGTGTGGAGGCAGTCCATTTGACATTGTCAAAAGTTGTGGGCACTAGAAGGCATGTGAGTGCTGGCTAGTTACAATTACAGCACCGGGTGATGAAGAGGTGGCTCCAAAGAGTGGTTTTGAATGGGGAAATTTTTGGTATGTTGGTGACGGTAGCTAGGAGAAAGTTAAACCAGGAGGGGACCCTGTGCCAGAAGGATCTCTGTACAAGGGAGGTTTTTGCTCTGAGTATCACTAGGATAGCTTTGTCCAAATTGCAGGTGGAGATAGTGGGGGAGGCAAGCTGGAGGGAGGCAAAGACCACAGGGTGAAGAGGCCAAGCAGAATTTTCTTGGTAAGTAGGCAGATCTGGTAGTGTAGTCTTTCTTTTAAAGTTGAGAAGACTGGCAGTGTAATAGAGGGTGCAGGTATGGGTGAGCCTAGGGACACCGGTCAAGAGCCTGCAGGCCTTGTTGAGGGAGAGTTAGATTTTATGGAGTGTAGTATTATCAGCAGCTCCATAAACAGGAAGCCCATAGTCCACTAGGGACAGGATAGAAAATGTGATGGCAAGCCAAAGAGCATTGGGTGGGAGGCAGTCCTTGTGATGGTAAAGGAGATAAATTTGGGTGTTTGTGGTGGCCAAGAGGGCATTTATGTGGGTGTGGAAAGTAAGGGCAGAGTCAAGGGTAATCCCTAGGTATTTGTAGGTGGATACCTGCTCAAGGGGGTGCTGAGTGCTGGAAGGATGAGGAATGGTCCATTCTTGGCTTTGTTTTGGTGATGGGAAAAAATAATCGATTCAGTCTTTTTTAGATTGATGAAAAGTCTACAGTCCTTGAACCATCTTTCTGCTTGATTGAGGGTATGTTGGAGGGAGTCCTGGAGGGGGGTTAGGTTTACAGTGTGAGGCACAGAGAACAGCATTATCCACATACAGTAGAATTTTTCCAGAGCAGGCATTGAGCAGGGTGTTTAGGTAGAGACTGAAGAGTAGGGGACCCAGGGTAGAGCCCTGGGGAACCCTGGAGTGGACAGGTAGGGTATCAGACAGGGTCCCGTTTATTTTTATGCATTGGGAGTGAGTTGAGAGGTAGCTGGCGCACCATACAAGGGGGTCAGTTGAGAAACCGATTTGTTAGAGGGAGTCAAGTAGGAGTGGATGGCAGACAGTGTCAAAGGCCTTGTAGAGGTCTATGAACACTGCTCCAACAATGTTGCCCGAGTCAAGGGAGGAGTGTAGGAAGTTGGAGAATTCTAGGAGGGCTGTGGCTGTGCTATGGCCAGTGTGGAAGCCATGTTGCTCAGGGCATTGTATGGCATATTTAGTTAAATATTCAGTGAACTGTGTGGATACCACTTTTTCAATGGCTTTGGAGAGCAGGGGAAGAATGGAGATAGGCCAATAATTACTGGGGGAGGATCTGTCACCACTTTCGTGAATTGGAGTGATGACAGCTGTCTTCCAGGCACTGGGGATTTGACCCAGGCAAAGGGATCTGTTTAGTATGTCTGTTAGAGGGACTAGGACATTGTCTAGGACTAGCAATAGGATGCTAGTGTCTAGGGGTCACTGCTTGGGCTATTGCTGTTTAGTGCCTTTAGCAGGTATGGACAGACTTCATGGGTGGATATTTTGCGCAGGTGGAACCATGGGTGCTGCAAGGTAGGAGGTTGAGATTCGGGCACAGGGTCAAAGAAGCTACTGGGGAGTACAGAACTGAGATCTGTGAAGGTGGTGTTAAGACAGTTTGCTATGGTAAGCAGGTCAGTGCAATAGTGCCATCAATGGAGAGCTGGGATGAAGAAGGCAAGCATGCTTTCCCATTTCGTTCTTTGATATTCCCCCAGAAGGTCCAGGCGGACCCCCATGTGGAGGTGAGGGTAGCCTGGTAGTAATCCACTTTGGACTTGCAGATGGCCCGTGTGCATCTGTTGCATGCAGCATTATAGGTTTGTCTGTCAGCCGACCTGCCAGACTCCATGGCTTTGTACCAGAGGTTGTTCCTCTCCCTCAGTTTTTGGAGTAGGGGTAGGGGTGATCCATGGTACATTTTTTTTTTTTGTGTGGAGTTTGGTGAGTGGTGCATAGAGATCACAGGCCTTGCTGAAGGCCTGTGTGAACAGACTGAGCGCATCAATGCTGGTGGCTAGGTTAATGAGGGACCAGTCCATCTGGGCTAGAAGTTGCTTGAGTTTACTTAAACCCCCCCCCCGGGCAGAGACACCTTCAGAGAGTGGTTTGTGCTACAGGTTTGGGAGTGGAGGAGGTCCAGATGAATAGGATGGGAGAGTGGTCACTTAGAGAGTTGGGGAGAACTTTTATGTCCTGGATTTTGTTGGGGCGGTTGGAGACTATGATGTCCAGCAGGGTGCTGGTACCATTAGAAGGCTGGAGTCTAGTAGGCTGGGAGACTAATTGGCCTAAGTCGAGAGTGGCGAAGGAGTCCCTAGCTTGAGAGGCAGAGAAACCAAGCCAGTTGATGTTTTGATCCCCTACTAAGGTCTGTTCTGCTTTGTGTGGGAGAGTGGAGAGATAATCAGTGAGAGATGAGATTGCCGGAGTCTGGTTCCTTGGGGGAACATAGGAGACTGTGAGGTATAGTGGGCCCCTGGAGGGGTCCAGGGTGATTTTAATGGTGAGGGCCTGAGCTCCATTTTGAGCTGGGGGGCCAGGAGTGCATGGCCAATAACGTTATCTCGTATGAAGATAGCACAACCACCCTGGCGTTTGCCTACCCAGTCCTCCCGGTGCAGGGTGTACCCAGGGAGTGAGACAAAGGAGTCGGAGGGTGGATTTGGAGAGCCAGGTCTCCACAAGTGCAATAATGTTGGGTTGGTGTAGAGCGACCCAGCACTGGAGCGCTGCAGATTTTTTAAGCAAGCTGCAGACGTTCTAGGTGGCAATGCGGAGTCCTACAGACGATGTCCTGGGTGTGCAGGTGGGGGTGGGGCCTGGGTTGGGGTGGACATTTTCAGAGAGTAGCAATAGCAGTGCAATAATTCTAACATGAGGGTGGTAGTTGTTGGTGACCTTAGCAAGATGTTGAGACTAGCCAGCTGCTAGTACAGGGAAAGGGTAGGGCATGGAGGGTTGGAATGGTGGTGAGAAGGAGGGTCTGGGGGGGCAAGGGGGTTGGGAGGGCTGGTAGGAGGTGGGTTCCAGGGTCCAAGACCTATAGTGAGAGTGGGGGAGGGTCAGGATAGCACAGGGTGGTCATTGGGTGCAGATCTCGGAGGACTGTGTGTGTGGTCCGACTGGAGAGAGGCAAGCACCAGGATGGCTGAGATAGTGAGGTGCAGTGGTAATGGATAAGCATGCATGTTGCCTATAGTGGTGGTAGTGGCTGAAGAAATAAGGGTCAGGGCTGTGCTTCAGCAAGGGTGACTGCCACTCTTGAGCAGTGGTAGGGCTGTGGACTTTGGTGCTTAGGGTATGAGGTTCAAGACCCCCGAGGAATGAGTGTCTTTGGACAGGGATAGAGTGGAGATTCAAGTGTTCAGGTGGCTGAGCAGGCAGGGTCTGATTCTGGAAACATGGTGTGAAATAGCGACTCCTAGTGGTCGAAGGGGGAGAAGATGGTTGGTTGGGAAGTGGGGGGGTGGGGGGCTAAGATGAGATAGTGGTGAGGGTAGTAGTAGCGGGGAATATCTGGCTACGAGAAGGGGATATAACACAGTGGTAGAAAACTGTGCAAGGATATGAGATAGGGCAATGGAGTATAGAAGGGCTCAGAGCTAGAAAGAGGAGGAAGGAGGTGAGCAGGATTAAACCCTCTAGTGGCAGTCGGGTATAACATACAGATGGAGAAGTGGGGACTTAGAAAAAAGATACCAGGAAGTGACAGCATAGGATGGAGACAATAAATTGAGGGTTAGGCTTCGATGGGCTACTACCCCCAACAAGTGAAAGTGCAGTGGAGGAGGTCGCATTACTGGTGCTCAAGTGATCCCCTGCTCCTGGAGGGAGTGTCCTTGGTTCAGGCAGGTGTCTGGGTTCCTCTTTTTGTCCTCTAATATCTTGTCCAGCCAAACACTTTCTACAGTTGTTGGGCCACATGGCAGCCTCCACTGCAGTGCTGCAAGGAGCAAAGTTTGAGATGAGAGATATTCAGCTTCATCTCAGATCTTATTGGTATCAGAAAAAAGACCCTCTCTCCAAATTGGTTCCAGTGTATCAAACTCTAGTTCAGGCCCTCCAGTGGTGGCTGGAGGAAGACAGTCTTTGACAGGGTGTTCCCTTCCTCAGTCAGGCTCCTTCAGTGATTATCTCCACAGATGCCTCTTTACTGGGTTGGGGGGGGGGTGCCACCTGGACCAGCTTACAGCTCAGGGAATCTGGTCTCATCAGGAGTCTCTTCTACACAAAAAACATCTTGAACTCAGAGCTGTCTTTCTACCAATTCAGACATTCTCAGTCTCCATTCAAGGGATAGTGGTGCAGATCAGGACAGACAATACCACAACCATGGGGTACATCAGCAAGCAGGGAGGTATTCGGTCCTTGGTCTTGTGCACAGAGGCCACGAAAATATGGTCTCTAGCTTATTCCATTCAGGCTTCCCTGATGGCTGTGCATTTTCCAGGGAAAGACAACATTTTAGCACATACTCTCAGCAGGATTTCTCAGGGTCACCACAAATGGACCCTGCATCCTTTAATTCTTCAGGTCATTTTCAAGAGGTGGGGCACTCCAGAGATATATCTCTTTGCAGCCCTGGACAATCACCAACTTCCTCTCTTTTGCTGCTGACCACCTCTTCTGGGATCTGTCCCTCAGGATGCTCTCTTGTTGAGCTGGACAAGAAGGTTTCTGTATGCATTTCCTCCTTTTCCTCTGATAGTCAGGGTCCTGATCAAGATCAGATCTCAGCCTTGCAAGGTGATTCTGGTGGCTGCAGACTGGGCCAGACAGCCTTGGTACCTGCTACTATTTTCAATGTCAGTGACAATGCCTCTGTGTCTTCCCAGACAGTTCAATCTTCTTACCTCCTTACAGGGGACCTTACAGGGGAGGATTCTGTATCCCAACCTTCAGACTCTCAGGCTCAAAGCCTGGCTCTTGAAGAGCTAGAATATGCAAGCCTGCATCTTTCCCAATCAGACATTTTAAAGGTTAGTAGGAAATCTTCTACCAGAAAGACTTAAAACTCCAAATGGAACAGATTTGGGTTTTGGTATTCTCAGAAGCATATCCAGCCAGAGTTAGCTGATATTGCAACTGCTTTGAATTATTATTATTATTTTTTTTCCTGCCCTGTGCTTGCTGGTCCTCCACTCTGTTGGGCTCCACAAGCTCTCCACAGCCCCTACTGTCCTTACCTAGTCCTCCTTTGGTCCTCATATTGCAGTCAACCCCCAGGATGTCCCGGTGTATCCCTTTGCCGGGTGGGTCCCCCTCCTCTGAGGGGGAAGGCTCCGAGGGGGGAGAGAGATGACCCCAGCACAAACTTCTAGGGCCCAGGGATGCTGCCGAGGAGCAGGAGACCCTGGGAAGGCTCTGGAGGCACTCAGGGACCAGAGAGCCATCATCCGGAGGCCAGCGAGTGATTTTCCTGATTTTTCCTTGAGGTGCGTGACGTCCAGACGTCAAGGCAAAAGCCGACTTCTGCCACGCACCACTCAGCAATGATCCCAACGTGTTGCCCTACCCCTGGCCTCCACCAGCGGTCACTCAACACGGGGTCGCAGCCCTCCCTCCCTCCCTGAAGACAGCGAGCAGTCGTGCGATGCTCAAGCTGCCTCTCACCGGCCTGCCCTCCAGTGACCCGAGCTCGTTCCTGAACCCGGGTCGCTGGTGTCTCAAGCCGAAATCCAACCGCTGTGCTTGCGGGCCGGCTGCTTTGGATTATTTAGTGCATCTTAACAGTTTAGGCCTCAGGCCTACCACTCTCAAGATACATTTGGCAGCTATTTCTGCCTTCCTTTCTGCTGTGAAGGGCTATTCCCTAGCATCTCATCCAGTTTTCAAGAAATCTTTCAAAGGTCTAGTACATATTAATCCTCCCTTTTGGGAACCTACTCCTTCTTGGGGCCTGAATATTTGTATTGCACAGCTTATGCAGCCCCTTTTTGAACTTCTATCCTCAGCTGAGCTGAAGTACTTGACTTGGAAAACTGTATCCCTGGTAGCCACTACTTCTGCCAGGAGAATCAGTGAATTACAGGCCTTATAAGTGGAACCTGACTTCATTTCATTTCACAGGG
This sequence comes from Neoceratodus forsteri, assembly GCA_016271365.2. Classification (NCBI taxonomy): domain Eukaryota; kingdom Metazoa; phylum Chordata; order Ceratodontiformes; family Ceratodontidae; genus Neoceratodus; species Neoceratodus forsteri. The sequence goes on from CM057452.1 coordinate 759,352,843, forward strand.
ATAAGGTGGTCCTTCGAACCAACAGAAAGTTTCTTCCCAAGGTAGTATCAGACTTTCATTTGAATCAGTCTGTGACATTGCCTGTATTTTTCACTGACCATTCTTCCTCTGGGGAGAGAAGATTACACAGTATTGATGTGAAAAGGGCCCTTATTTACTATGTGGAACACACTAAGGCCCATAGAAATGACTGTTCTCAGTTGTTTCTCACATATGGAGAAGTGGGAACGGGTAAACCTGCCACCAGGAGAACCATTGCCAGGTGGATCATCTCCTGTATTCAGTTCTGCTATTCAAAGTTGGGGAAAGAGCCTCCCTAAGGCCTGTATATTTGCTCCACTAGAGGTACAGCTGCTCCGGTCACAGCAGCTAGAGATATATCCTTAGTGGAAATCTGTAAAGCAGCAACCTGGAAAACTGTTCACACATTTACCAAGCACTACTCTCTTGACATTCAGTCAAGAAGTGATGCTAGGTTTGGTACAGCTGTGCTGCAGAGCTTGTTCCCAAATAGGTTCTGTGACTCCCTCCTCCAAGGGGGTACTGCTTGGTAGTCTGCATATAGTCAGAATACAGCAAGACTTCATGTTGTTTGAAGAAAAAAAATTACTCACCATAGTAATGTTGTTTCTTCTAATGGAGTCTTGCTATATTCTGACCTCCCTCCCTGCCTCCCCTCCTGGAACCTAGTCATTTTGGGATGTGGTCTGGCAGGCACAGTGCTGCACCCCAGAAGTGTATTTGGCATACCTTATCTTGTTAAGGGTTTTCTGGTTTTTATTATGAATATATTGGTTGTTTCACTACCTGCTTAGCTTCTTTTTGGGGTTCTCGACTTGAGTCTTTTGAACCTAAAGATATCTTTATTGCCCTTTGGCACAAACATTTTAAGAAACAATTTCTACATTGTTGGTTAGTTAGTATAGTGCTCGTAAGAATCTTATGGTTACACTGAAGAGTACCGCAGACAGAGGTTTGAAAACCAAGCTCAAGCTCAACATTCTATGCCTTTGCATAAAGTTAACCCTTTACTCTCTGGAGCAGTTCAAGTGCTGGGGCTAACTGCATATAGTCAGAATACAGCACAACTCCATTAGAAGAAGCAATATTACTATGATGAGTGATTTTTTCTTCTGTCCTTTTCTTATCTATTTTTCTGTGTTTTAGGCCCACATACTGTATATCTGATTTTCCCAGCAAATTGGATGCATGAGCTGTGGTGAAAGGTCCCAGCCATACTGTGATGTAGTGCATATGTCCTAAAAATCAGCACACGTCCAAGTTCAGATGCATGCTGCCATAAAGCATTGTCCATCACTGCTTTCAAGAAGTAACTTCTATATATTATGAACTGGATAGTAATGATTTTGTTATATACAGTATTTGGCTGAGAGGTACAGTACTTTCACCTACTAGGCTGGTATCTTAATGCGACAGCCTAGCTAAACATACTATACCTCCAGTTGAACAGACTCAGTACTTTCCTCCATTGCAATAGGCAAGTGCATACAAGGTTACCTATATACTGAAGTGCAAACCAATAAATAGTGTACTTAAAATTGCAAACACACAATTGCCAGTGTCTGAGAAGGACAGACCACCAACTCCCATATGTTTATGCTATGCTGATGCTTCAGCTGGGGGTTGAGTTGGTCAGATGAACACCACCTTTATACTGATGCTATTAAAGTCCTACTACTTATTTTCTTTGATAGCAAATACATTTTACTCCCATTTGTAGTCGCCAGTACTGAGGTTTACTATAGTGCTACAGAGACAAAGTGTACAGCACTGTGAAAAAAAAGAGACAAAAATATTTAAGTAATGAAAAACAAGGACTGTGAGAGATCTAGAGCATGGCAAACAAAGAAATGCAAAATCTCACACGATAGTTACAAGGATTGAAATTGTTCATACTATAATGATTAGTATGAAGCAAAAATAAATAAATATTGTTGCTTGAAGCAAAAACAGTACCTCTATACTTGAGATGATTAATACTACATACTGAGTAGTAAATCACATAAGTGTTGCAGAATCCCACTCCTCATTTGGGAGTCAGTAGATGGGTTACAAGAAAAAGGACCTGGAAGAGTATAATGAATTCAATTAAAATTTAAAAATCTATACAGAATATACAATTACAGTGGAAAGTTCAATTCTCAGATAAAAAAAAATATGGACCTTAGAAGAGTTGCTTCTGATTACAGGAAAGGTCTGATGGCTAAAATTTTTATTCAGACCATCCAGGGATGTAGTACCTAATCTATATATGCATCTTGAGACCTGCAGAAGTAACATAGTAACAGAAGCCCTTCCAAAGGGTGAGAGAAGTTAGCCAGAGGCAATACCCAGTTTAGCTATGAATTGGGGATCATGAATTTGGTATGGCTTCAACAATTTGGCCAAACTAATTTTGCTCTCAGTGCAGCAATTGCCATAGGGTAAAGCAAACTACAAATGGTGGAGGAGGGTAAACATTCTTGAGAACAGTAGTGATTTTTTATTACTGTATCGTACTTGTGGCAGGTGATGTTGCCATGCATCTGCTATGGATTGCTAAATAGGGTGTTGTGACTGCAAGTCTACAAACCCCTTAAGATCATTGCCTCCTCATTTGAGCTACAGTAATAGATATTGCTGATATACTGTAAAGGCATATACCCCCTTGTGCTGTCACTGCTGTTGAGAATGATGATCCAGACTATGGTACCAGTGCCTGTGGCAGTCTGAGGACACTTGCCAACAAGAGGTTTAGAAGTGGGCATAGTTGTAGATGTCACTTGTTGGACATATGAATAATTGAATGGATAGATAACACAAAATCCATGATAAGCTGAGTTTGAGAAAGGCTAAGAATTCCAGATTCTCAGGTGTTATATTTTGATGCAATATCCCCAGTTGTACTGAAACATCTTTCTGAAGCATCTGATGTTAGAGGGCAGCCTATAGTGTCACTTTAGCCAGTGCAGGCTAAGCGACTTTCCTGTCATGGTAGAATTTGATTGGTTCGTTACTTGTACTAGACAGTGGGTCAGCTAGATAAGCCTGCATCATGTACTTTAGTGAGATGTCCGTGTCTTCCTCCAAAATGTCTGAGTGGCACAGGCACTCACTACTGAAAAGCTCCCAAATGTGTTTGGTTGTCTGTGTATCATTACTATTCAAATCATCTTCCATGTCATACTGCCACCTGGCACTGGCACCATGCAAAGTCAGCAGAACAGATGGAGCAGTATGACTAGGAGCTTGTGCATGTACATTCTTGTTGGTTTCGTCAAGTTCTCTTTGCTACTCAGTCAAAAGTGTCTGCATCACTTTCTGTTTTATATACTCTATGTGTCTGGGGGAATGAACACATCTTTATACAGAATCTGGGATACAGTAGTGTTGCCACACTACATAGCATGTGTGATCTAGCACTGTCAAATTTGTCTGCAAGTTGTGTCTGAAATGTTTCTGCTACTCCTATAAATTGCATCCTGCTGTTGAGGTGGCTCAGATGAACTAGAGATGTCACCGCCACCATCATTGTCATCCTCACCACCATCACTAATGCCACCATCTCAGCTACCGCCACCACTAGTGTGCTTTGTTGGGTTACTGCAGAAGATTGTAAATATTGGTATGTGTGCGTGTGTAGTGTTCAAGTAGACTCACCATGGAAAGAAATATGCTAGTGTCTTGTGTTGCTTTTAACTAGGCATGGTTGGCTAGTGACATACCCAGTGGTTAAACTGGGGAGGAGTCCATAGAAACTCAGCTGCACCACCTCTTAAAAAGCATTTGTCAATGCTGAATGTTTGCTTGTAGGTATTTGCAGTGGAGTTTGGCATTTATGCAACCCCCCCCCCACACTTAGTTGTATCCATGTCCCTTCAGCATCCATGTCCCAACAGAGTACCTCTCTGCAACTCCTCTTACATCTGATTTACATTTCAGCCTCATACTTAAATGCTTATGTTAGGAACCCTAACACCCTGGTTGTTCTCAAGGTTATGAGCCTGTGTGGAAACTGTGTAACGTATGCTTGTAACACAGTCATTTTGTGGAATTATTTTACCAAATTTTCAACATAGGCATTTGTCACCTCTGATCATAAACACTGTCAGTATGATTTTCATAATTTGTCCTGAACATTGATTTCCCACATCAACCATGCCATTGAGTGCCACATGCACAAGCACAGAATTTGTGCAGGATGTGAAAAATGACAGCTGTACTGTTCATAAAGAGGAGTGAAAAGATGTCAATGTTGAAAATCTGGAGTGCAAATATTACAAATTTGTGAAATTATGAGGGTGTGTGGAAACTGCGCAATATACATTAGTAACACAGTCATTTTATGGACTTTTGTCACCAGATTTTCAATGCAGGCATTTTAGGACCTCTGCTCATAAACAGTGTCACTGTCATTTTCTTAATCTGTCCTGAAAACTGATTTCCCACAGTGACCATGCTACTCTGCGCTGGAAGTAAGAAAACACATTTTGGCAGAGACGTGAAAAATGACAGCTGCACTGTTCATAAGGAGGTGTGGAAAAATGCCAATGCTGAAAATCCGGAGTGAAAATATTAAAATTGAAGTTACAAGGGTGCGTGGAAACTACAATGCACGCTTGTAACACAGTCATTTTATAGACTTTTGTCCCCAAATTTTCAACATAGGCATTTTAGGACCTCTGCTCATGAACAGTGTCACTGTGATTTTCTTACTCTGTATCGAACACTGATTTCCGTATTTTGGCCAGGATGTAAAAAATGACAGTTGTACTGTTCATAAGGAGGTGTAGAAAAATGCAAATGCTGAAAATCTGGAGTGAAAATATTATACATTCGCAAACTTACGAGTGTGCATGGAAACCATGCAATGCACGCTCATAAAAAAGTCATTTTTTGGAATTTTTTCACCGACTTTTCAACATTGGCATTTTAGAACCTCTGCTCATCAACAGTGTCACTGTGATTTTCTTACTCTCTACTGAACACTGATTTCCCACAGCGACTGTGCCATTCTGCACCGGAAGTGCAAAACCACATTTCAGCCAGGAGGAGGCAGTATAGCACAGTGGTTTAAGGCTCTGAGCTGCAAATCTGGTGACATCCAACTGACCAGACCTGGGTTTGAATCCCAAAGCTTCCACTTGCATACTGTGTGACCCTGAGCAAGTCACTTAACTTCCCTGTGCTTCTAGGTCGCTTCTGTAAAATAGCTTTCAGCTTAGTGTGCTACTCCTGGTTAAAACAACTAAATAAAAAAAATAAAATAAGCCAGGATGTGAAGAATGACAGCTGTACTGTTCATAATGAGGTGTGAAAAATGCTAATGTTGAAAATCTGGAGTGAAAATATTACAAATTCGCTAACTTACGAGTGTGTGTGGAAACTGCACAAGACACACTTGTACTACAGTAATCTTTTGGAATTTTTTCACCAAATTTGCAACATAGGATTTTTGAGAGCCCGCCTCATGAACACTGATACTGTTGTTTCATTAATCAGTCCCGAAAGGTGATTCTGCCAGTGACAGAAAAATCACTTTTCAGGACCGAATAGCACCATGACAGTGACTGCATTCATGAAGAGGGGTCCCAATAACCCCATGTTGAAAGCGTGGTGCCAAAAGTCCCAAAAATGCCTGAGATATCCACATACAGTAAGTTGAAAAGTACCCATTTACGCCATTATTCAGCTTACTGGCATTTCTTTAGTTTGTGGTCAGCTTTGGAGTGTGCAGATGCATTCCTGGTCCACTGAAGATCGTCATGCTGGGCTCTGGAGGTAAGTATGGGGTGGGGTGTGGGGATGTAGGATGTGCAGAGGATGGCTGCAGGTTGGGGGAGGACAAGTGACTCACCGAGGGACCGTTTTTTCTTTCACAGTACTGTAAAAACTCACAGCACTGTAAAAAACACAAAGACACCACGCTTTTGGTATGGTGGGGTGGATGCCCAGCATGCCATCTATGTGTTTGTGGGGGGGGTAGGAGCCAACGGGGACTGGGCACCCTCGTCAGTTGTACAGTGTGCGTGTAGGGCGAGGCATGAGCATGCTGGGGTGGGCTCTCAGCATGTCAACTGGTTGTTTGTTGGGAGGACTGCAGCTGACAGGGATTGGGCACCTCCCTTGGCACACAATGTGGGGGCCAGGGAGGACAACAATGAGGGAGCAGGGAGAACATCAGCAGAGGGAGTAAGCAGGAGGGATTTCACAGAGCGAAAAATCAATGTCAATATGCTAATTTCACACATGCTACAACAGTTGATTGCAGCAGACCTTTATTTGAAGTGAAGACCAACACAGCTGAACTGCTGTCATACACAGCTCAGCATGTATTGGTCTGGTAGGGTCGCACCTGCTATACTGAGCACTGCATTTGCTAAACCTGTGACCTCTACTCTCAAACCTGCTGGTTGCAACTCAACAAACGTATACAATACCAAACCTGCGTGGTTGCAAAGAAAATACTGATGGGACTTTCTCCTTCTGGAGTCACTGCCCTCCTACAACCTAAAAACAGCAGCTGCAACAGCAGGGGTTCTAAGTTGCAGCAGTTCCAAATCCCCCGCTGTCGCACAGCTGAAGGTCAGAGACCTTTTGCCTACTGGGCCGCTAGCTGGCTAAATGGACTTTCTAGTGATATTACCACCACCACCACCACGCTCGGTGCCTTCAAAACCAGGCTTCGCCACTCACTCACTGCCTCCAGCACCTGTGACTGCAGGGTTTTATTTAACTCTAAAAATTGATTAGCATTTTGCTTATAAAAGTTCTAAAACATTGTGAAAATGCATAGCACTTGCCTCACTGTGTTCATCAAACATAACCCTTCTAGAAAACCTATATAAATGCTTTCTGTACAATTAGTATTGTCCCAAGAAAAAAACTGCTAATCAATTATTTAAAACCCTGGACTGCAATGTCTAATAACAGACCACCTACTTAGGACTACCCGATAAAGAATGGATCCCGTACTCTGAGGCTCCCTCTGCTTGTTGCATACTTGAGGGCCACCGCCTCTTAGCACTCCCCTCCACCTTGACCTACTTCTGTACTTCTTTTTTCTGACAATGCCTCCTGGCTGCAGCCCACTCCTGCTCCCTTTCCATACACCCAGTCCCTCTACCCTTCCCTCCCGACCCCCACCCACCTTACCTCGACTATCCCCTACTATGCTCCTCTTACTTGTGTCTCTGTTTATCTCCCTTCTCCCTCATTACTTTTCTCTTTTTAGAAAAAAAAATTACACCAAGCTCTGTACCACTAATTCTCTCTGTATGTACCTCCTTAAATATTCTTAATGCCATTTATGTTTTGTCTTGCAGTAACTCATGACGTGGAACCTTTGTAAAAGAGCCTTGGCTCAAAGGTATTTATAATCCTAGACCTAAATAAATAAATAGGAGGGTCACACACCTCCAGAAAGTCATACTGTTTCAAGACATTCCTTGCACATGCGCACAAACGAACACAAAAATTTGCATGACCGTTCCACCATCTTTATCATCTTTCTCCATTGACTACTATAGTAGAGTTCCACCACACTGAAATGACAGTTCTACCACCTAGAAATATAAATGTGAGAGTTCCCTCACCTAAACATTTCCAATTTACCCACTGGAAATACCTTACCCTAAATACTACCAGCGGGTATCTCTAAACTGCCCTAAATTACTCTACAAATACCCTAATGAAAAATGGGTAGCTGGTTAGTGATGGGTAGTTACTACTATGCTAATAATTCTAGTACCCCGTAACCCTAACCTCCCTGACTAAAACAACATGTGAAAGACTGTTTTTGATTACCTTAAACAGAAAAAACTACTTAAGGGTCTGTCTTGAGGCAGGTATGATAGTAACAGGTTCTTTCAGCAAGTCTGCCACTGTTTCCAAAATACAACCTTTTTGACTGTATAAGGCATTCTTGGGAGAGGTGGGATTTGTGGTTCAGTGGCTAGCACTACGAATTACACATTCTGAAAGGCAGAACATTAATCTGTGTTCCACAGTTTTTAATTTTAGTTTGGGCAAGAAGAGTGATCCCTAAAGGAGATACTGCAATATAAAAAGGTATTTTTAAAGAGCTTTAGGATGCTGAGAATTGCTGTCAGAGGTGACAATGGCAGTTAGACTTCTTGGTCAACAGGATAAATCACAAGCCCCTCAGCGAGCAGGGTGAGCTCAAGTGGGGCGCGCATGGTGCTGCACATGGAGATGGGTCAGCAAGGACAGAGGGTCAGCTTATATATATGTATGCAGAGGCAGCCAACAATAAGTGGCTGTACTCTAGGTAAGCAACATTATCAACTGCTGCTTAGGCACCGTAGGACATTATTTTAGCGTGGTTAAGATTAATTAGTAAAAGTAATAGAGCACAATGAATGAGGATATGAATGTTTGCACATCCTGCCAGATGTTTGCCCCAGAAGAAAAAATTGCAAACTTTGAGTGTGACAAATGTATACTCATTAAAACATTGAAAATGAAATTAAATTACTAAAGGAGAGACTAAAGGTACACAATGATATTGATCAAATAAAGATTTTATCAATAATGCAGCCAATAGCATTGAGAGCACTGCAACGATTGTAACAGAGGACGAAATGGCAAGATGGGGGAACATAAACTTGCAGGAGATAATACCTGAAAAATGGAAGTGAAATTTATATGAGGAAGGCCAGGAACAAGTAGAAATCGAGGACTGGAGTGTAGTACTAGGGAGTATTGAGAGAAGGACGAGGAAACAAGTGGAAATAAACCAATTAGCCCTGCAAAATAGGTCCAGCTGTCTTATGGAGGTAGAAAACAAGGCTGCTACTGAGAACCCATCCCAAAATGAAGCAACAACAAATCAGACTCAAGGTGAAATTAACACACAAAACAACACTAGTAAGGAGGGATGCCCTACAGAGAGTTCTAGGACTACAAACACAAATGCACAAGAAAAGCAGAATGTACAAAACTAAGTTGAACAGTCGGGGGAGGGGGGGAGTAATGCAGGTTCCAGAATACAGGAAACAAAGAGATGCAGTGGTGATAGGAAACTCCATGCTGAGGTTTACAGATCTAATATTGTGTACAGGACGGAAGGAAAACACTATGGTCAGTACACTACCAGGGGCAAAGATCACTGACATTAAAAACATGCTGCTTGGGCTTAATGAGCACTCAGAAAGGCCTGTAACAGTCCTGCATGTTGAAGTAAATTATGCAGGCTGAAGAAGGATGGTTGACATACAGAAAGTTTTTGAGGAGGTTGGACAGAAATTAAAGGAAAAAGGATGTGACATAATTATGTTAGATATATTTTCAGTTCCAAGAACAGGTGCTGCAAGAAAAAGAGATATACCAGTATATACTAACATAGTAGTTGACATCAGCTAAGGACCGCTAGGCTTACCTAGTCTGCCCATATTCCCTGCCTGCATCAGTGGCTGCTGACTCTACTTGGTCATTGGCTTTTGCCTGTCTTCCCCACATCTATGGTTCTCTTATGTTTATCCCATGGAAGTTTAAATCCCCCCACTGTGTTAGAACCCACCGCTTCCTGGGTAGGCTATTCCAAGCATCCACCGCCCACTGTGTGAAGAAAACCTTCCTCACAATTCCCCATATCCTGCCCCTTGTCCAATCTCATATCATGCCCTCTTATCCTTGTACAACTCTTGTACTGAAATATGTCACCCCTGCACTTTATTCAAGCCTTTAAGATACTTGAATGTCTCTTTCATATCCCCCTGTTCTCTCCTTTCTTCAAGTGTATACATATTGAGGTCTTTTAATCTGTCCTCATATGTTTTCTGATGCAAACCCCACACCATCTTGGTTACCCTTCTCTGGACTGCCTCCACCCTGTCTGTGTCTTTACAAAGATGCGGCCTCTAGAACTGAACATAGTACTCAAGATGAAGCCTTTGTACAATGGCATTACCACCTCCTTCCCCTTCTTCTGCTAGTGATACCTCTTCCTATGCACCCCAACATCCCACTGGCCCTTCCCACAGCCTTGTTACACTGTTTGGCCACCTTTAGATCATCTGAGAGGATTATCCCTAAATTAATCTCTTCCCTGGTGACTGTCAGCAATCCCTCCCATTCTGAAGCTCTCCGCAGGGTTTCTTCACACCAGGTGCATGATTTTGCCCCTTTTAACATTAAATTTCAACTGCCACATCTTTGACCATTTTTCCAGCTTTCCCAGATCCCTCCTCTTCTTATGACCCCCTCTTGAGTGTTTACTCTGTTGCAGATCTTGGTATCATCTTCAAGTAGGCAAACTTTCCCAGTGCCATTTCCTGGCCCAAGTGCGACCCACAGTGCCTCAACCTCCCCTGGTTACTCTACACTGCCGTCGCTTTAATATCTTCTCTGTTGTACAGCCCCCCTCTTTTTATCCTCCCTATCCCTCCTGTGTAGAGTGTACCCTGCTACATTTACCTCCCAGTCATGGTTTCCAGTGTACCATGTCTCAGTAATTGATACTATGTTCAGATCCGCCTTTGCCATCAAAGTTGCCAGGTCTGGGATTTTGTTTCCCAGACTGTGGGCATTTGTATACATGACTGCCCATGTCTCACAGCCTGTACTCCTTACATTTCTACCTTTGCCTTTTTGCTCCCTCCTTCCAACCCTGTTTTTTTTTCTCTTGCTGCCTGTTTTCCTCTGTCTTGTCTCTTGTAATGAGCTCAGTCATATTTATCCATGTTTTTCAGCCTGTTCCTCTTGTATGTGTAACCCCCTGCAAATGGGGGTTCCCAAAAGTCTTCCTTGGGTGTGTATAAATGCCCACTGCCAGGCTGGTATCCTGTGTCTTAGCGTTTTAAAACTGTGTGTATGAGAGTGCCTTAATGCCTCTGTGCTCTGTCTCTTTAATAGCTGCCTATAACATGGTGCTTATTTAATCTGGGAGGGGGCTGAGTGTTTCTATGCTCGAGTCCTGCCCGGGCTGCAAGATAATCTCTCCGTTCTGCCATTGCATTTTGTGAAGCGGGAGCTCTGTTAGAAGGTGTACTTATTTGCTGATTATCTATTAGAATAGTAAAGATATTGTAGGTTGTCTAACCTGCCTTCTTTGCAGCATGGACAGTTCTGTTTATCACCACCATCTTGGGGGGCCCTAAAATGGAGTCTGCCTCCAAGGGTCTTGTGGGAGTGAATTTCTGTAGGAATTGTAGTTTTGAGACATTGGTGCCTAAATGCACCTGGAGGGGGAGCCCTTGCTTTGACAGACTGATGGATCAGCCAACCAGAACCTTTTGGACCGAAGGGAAATTCCCAAGCTGCCTGCTGCAGTGAATCAGTCTGGAGTTAGAGTTTGGAAAGTAAACAGCTCAAGTGATTCGAGCAGCAGCTCCTGCGTAGTTTGTGCGAGAGATTGGTGGAAAGGCTGAGTTTGGCCTGTCTGCTTGCTGTTCCTCGAGAGGGACTCCTGTGAAAGGCTTAGCAATCTGACTGTATCTGAATTGGAGTGTGATAAAGCCACTGAAGAGTGACCAGATTTAAACCTGAAGAAGACTGAAGATTTGCTGTATGCGATCAACCTGTCAGGACATCCATTTACCACAGAATTCCCGGTCTTGCTCAGAGACACTGATATTGCAGCTGGACTGCTATCCACACTGTGGTATGGTGATTGCTTTACTATAAATGTGCTCTGTGCTGTTAGTGGGTCACAATTTGGTTCCCCACTGTGTAAATATGCCACACTTGCTGGAAGCTGCATCCAGCACCACTGGACTTGAAATCCGAACTGTTCCACCCAACCCGGGCCTTGCCACCTGGCCCAGCCAGCTACTTCAGGCACAGAAACCATCATTGATGAGAGACTTGCCACGGGATCAGTCCCCTGCTCAACCAGCTGGAACAGGAACAACACCTCGGTGATTCGTGTGGGCCCTGCTTTTTCTGGCAAACCAGTCGTCAACCTGCAGTCTCCATTTTGTCTAGCCTGTGTCTCATATTGGGTAGAGTGAGTAACAATCATGGAAGCTCCCTGCAACAACAGCTAAATCTCAAATGTTGTCATCTGATTACATTGTTGTTTTTCCTTTCACAAACTGAGCCTTCAGGCTCTGGATTACAAATTGTGTGTGGTTGTGCATGCCTTTTCTTTTCATCACAGGGCCCCAACCAGTTGCGACACCGGTTTACCCTGGGCAACATTCCAGGTTAGCCCACCTTACTTCCAACTGGGTACCCAGAGTGTGTGATTGTGTAGGGACTACAAATGCATGCATAATTGCCTGACTAGATCAGTTTTCGAATCAATCAATCTGATTACACCCCTCTCTTGTTCAATTCCCCTGAATAAATCAGATCTAACTATTTCTGCATTTAATCTGACTGTGGTTCCAGTTTGTACCAAAAGCACTGTACTGTTGTTATTTGGTGTGCCTAACCTTGTTTTCCAGGGGGTTTCCAGGGTTACACTGTGGAATCAGCCCTGATGGTAAGTGTAAACAGTGTGGGGATTTGTATGCTGAATAGGTGCTACTGTGAAAGTGTTTGTTGCATATTATCTAGGCCACTAGAGGGGAAAGAGGGGGTTAAAGGGTCCCGGAGGGCTGTACCCAGGTTAGCCTTGTTAGTAGCAACCCTGTCCTCTGGGTGGAGGCACCCATTTCAGTACCCAGGCCACTTAACCTGCAACTAGCCACTCAGGCAGGGGTAGTAGCCCTTGGGATAGTGCCACCTAGGGGGTTACATATGTCTACACTTGCCTTCCTGTTCCCTCTTTCCAAGCCTAGTTTCTTCCTTTTGCTGCCTCCCTTCCTCTGCTGTACCCTTTATAATGAGCTCAAGAATATCTGTCCAGAACATTTCCACCGGATCCATGCTGCTAGCTGCTCTGACCTACGTTTGAATGGATGGCTATAAAGATGGAGCCTGCTGGAAGGATTTGAATTCATTAGCCACTGGGAAAGCTGCAGAGATACAAGATTGCATGAGGGTAATGGTTTGCACTTAAATAGACATGGGTCAAGAACTCTAGCACATAAAATCCAAAACATAATTTGCAAACATTTAAACTAGTTAAGGGGGGGGGATGGGGGAGGCCAAGTGCAAACGTTCGGTATAAATACAACACAAATTGGTAGAAATCCAAGTGAAGAATAGTTCTGGGTGGAAATGTTCATTAATCAATGCTAGAAGCTTAGTTAAAAAAGTTTGATGAGCTGGTATACATTTTAACCACTGAAGCTATCCAGATATGTGTGATCACAGACACATGGTGGGACAGCGAGGATACATGGGACAAACAAATACCAGAGTATACACTGTACAATAAAGATAGGATTCACAGGAAAGGTGGTGGTATGACGGTCTATGTTGCTAACTGCATTATGTCAGAACAAATGTATCTTGAAGAAAACAGGCCAGAACAGATTTGGATCACACTAGTACAAGGCAAAAGTGCTAAGATTACCTTGGGTGTTGTATACAGACCACCTTCACAGACCAGGGAGGATGACATAAGGTTATATCAGTAATTAGAGAGCTTAGATCCAGCTGATAGAAGTATGCTATTCATAGGTTTTAACCTGCCAGGTGTCAATTGGGAAGAACATAAAGGTGATACAAGTATGGATGAAAGACTATTAGGAACCTTTGAATTACTAGGTTTGGAACAGTATATGATAAAACCTACTGTGGGGGCCATATATTGGACTTAGTACTAAGCAATATGGGGGAAGATGTACAGGAATGTGAGGTGACCATACCCTTGGGGTCCAGTGATCATGCAATGGTACAGTTTAAAATAGCTGAACCAAATGTAGTTCTACAGGAGATCACCACAATCAAAAACTTTGCAAAAGCTGATTTTAATAGCATGAGATTAGAGCCGAGTAACTGGGATTGGAAGGAGGATTTTAGGTTTAAATCTTTAAGTATAATGTGGGAATTATTGGTAGGAAAGATAAATAAATTGATTGACAAATATCTCCCTGAGATAAGGAAATATAGCAAAGCAGGGTCAAATTCTGCCATGGATGACTTCCAAAATAAAAAAAAACCTTATTAACAAGAAGAAAAAGGCATATGCCAGGACCAAGATGAGCAATGATGCAAAAAATTGGGACAAATATAAAAAGTTATGACATGATACAAAACTAGAAATAAAAAAGGCTAAGAGGAAATATGAATTAGGACTGGCTGTAAAAGTAAAAGATAATCACAATTCTGTAAACAACTATATTAGCAATAAAAAAGGAGGAATGTCCAAAACTGGCCCCCTGTTAGATCCAAGTGGGCAAGTGGTCACTGATATAGCTCAGATTGCGGAGGTTCAGAATCTGTATTTTATGTCAGTTTATAATAGTAATACATATCATATGAAAAAACACAGGGAAGAGACTGGCGTTGAACATCTCATATTTAGTGCGGCAGACATTAAAAATAGACTATCTGGTTTGTATCCTAGTTCAAGTTCAAGTTCAAGTTTATTGCAGGAAAACTCCATTGAGCAAGCTCATTCACAAGGAGGTCCTGTGACATAAACACTTAAAGTACAAACACAGATAGGTAATAACAGTATATACATGAAATGCACGTTACATGATACAGGCTGGATATACATACAAGGGTACCACATAGGGTGACCGCAGGTGGTAAACATTGATATGAGACAGGAAGCAACTTACAGGTTGCATACTGATAAATGAAACATGATGACTGGTGTGTGCAATACATATACAGTATTTTGGCAGCTAGAACAAACAACAGTCTACAACTGATATGGGGGGGGGGGAGTGATTTGATAGAGTAGCAGTGGAGCGTAGCAAAGATAAAGCCAGGAGTAGAAGGGGAAGGGAAAGCAGTTAATATGACAAATCAATTATACCTTATCAGTGGATAAATATGGATAAATAAGATATCCTAGTAAGGCATAGGGACCTGATGACATACACCCAAGAGTGGCTAAGGAACTGGCTAATGAATTTGCAGAATCATTGACTGCAATATTCCAAAAATCCTTTGACGAGGGTGAGGTAGTAGATGTGTGGAGGACTGCCAATGTGGTACCAATACACAAAAAAGGCAACAGAAAGGAAACACAAAAATTATTGACCTGTAAGTTTGACCTCAGAACTGGGCAAGATCATGGAAGGAATAATTAAAGAACATGTAGCTGAAACTATAAGAAACTTTGGGCAGCTAGATAGAGCACATGTTTTCACAAAGAGCTGTTACTGCCAGACCAGCTAGTTGGAGTTCTATGGAAAGGTGAGTAAGGCTCTGGATAGGGGTACATCTGTGGATGTGTGTTTTCTTTTTATTTTACTACTGATTTTGACAAGATGCCACATGCGGAACTGATGGATGCCCTTATTGACATGCAGATACATGGGAACATCACCAAATGGATTGCGACTTCGTTGACTGATAGAAGGTATAGGGTATGTATCAGGGGAATATACTCAAACTGGACTAGGGTAACAAGTGGATTCCCCCAGGGATCGGTACTGGGGCTTTGTCTTTTTAACTTATATATAGCATCAATGAGTTGTGGTGAAGGGATATGGGAAGCTAAGTGTGTGGATGATACGGTACATGCATTGGGGCAATTGTTAATAATAGAGAGGTGCTGGCCCAGTGGCGTAGAGGGTGGAGGCACTGTCACCTTACCTCGACCCACGCCGGTGACCCGGGTTTGGGAACGGACTCAGGTCGTTGGGGGTCGGCAGGGAGAGGATAGGATTGAGCATCTGACGGACTGCTATCCTATCCTGGGGTGAGTTTGGCACTGGCCTCGCTCACATAGTGGCCCCCAGTGGAAACTGGAGGCACTACAAGAAGCAACGTGAAAGGGGAACAAGAAAACCAGAAACACCACTCCAGAAGTCTAGTCAGATGATGGCTGCCAACCCGAGGCACCTCCAAAGACTCCCCTGGAGAGCCACAGAATGCCTCAGCAGCTCCAAGGGCAGAAAAAGAATAGTGTGCTGGTTCATCCCGCAGGTGCCTTCCCCCTCGGAGGGAGAGGGGACCCACCTGGTGAAGGGTTACATTGGGCTACCCTGTGGAAGGCTGCAGATATGAGGTAGATGGTCAAAGGGGGAGATAGCTGCAAGCGGCTGAGCCTAAAGCTTTATGAGAGGGAACTAGGCACTGTACCTGTGCTCCAAAAGGATTTTGGATCTGCTTTGCTCACTGCCCGAAGCGCTAGTTGCAAGAAACCTGGAGCGCCAGTTGTAATCTTTTTGGGGCTGCTTCAGCGAACTGGTGGACGGGTGCTGATTAGACTGAATCTGTATTATTTAAAAGGTGTATTGCTGCTGTACGAAACATACCACTTGCTATCTTATTTCACTCCTGCAGCGATATTGTGGTCACCCAAACAGTACAGTCGCGTTATGCTACTTGAATCTCGCTTGCCTCATTGCTTATATTGCCCTTTAAATAGTTAAACTTTAAACCAAATCTGTACAATAGAAAGCCACATGTTACTCTGCTAGTTAGAATAAAAATCATTGCCTCTCACTGATATCTGTGCCTTATCCTAACCTCATTTCTGCCCTGTTCTTTCCCCCACCCATCTTCTCATATTACATTCCCCTGTTTCTCTCTTTGTCTTTCTTTCCCTCTTGCCCTATATAAGAAGCTGCTCACCATCATTTTTCCTTTCTCCTCAGCAGGCGACTGTTTGCATGTGGTGGGCTCCTCTGCCCAGCAGCTCCCTCCCCGACGATCTCAAGGTAATTTTCTTTGTAAAACTTGGCGCCTTTTTCTTCCTGCAAGCGGCTGAGCCTAAAGCTTTACAAGAGGGAACTAGGGACTGTACCTGTGCTCCAAAAGGATTTTGGATCTGCTTTGCTTGCTGCCAGGCGCTAGTTGCAAGAAACCTGGGCGCCAGTTGTAATCTTTTGGGCTGCTTCAGAGAACTGGTGGACGGGTGTTGAGCCTCAGAAGCTCATGACTGCTCCCACTCCGCCTTGTCTGGCTCTAGCTTTATAGAGCTCAAAGACTCAAACCACGCCCAAAACACGCCCAGTGGCAAAATTAACTATCTCCTCACTTCACCATTTGCAGGTTATCAAAATTGGACATTAGAGGGCGTTTAGAACGGCTGCTTATCTGGTTAAGTACTCCAGTTTCCCTGCTAACTCTTTTACGAACTATTCCACGCTGACAAACACTCTCCCCTTATCCCTACCCCAAATGATCTTCTTAAATAAGTTAAACATGGCAAATAGACACAGCACCACACTTCTGATGGTCACAATCATTTTCTCCTACCTTGTGTGGCTACCTATATTTTACTCCCCTCCAACCATATACCATCATTTCACCAACCCTGATGACTTATCGCGCTATGCTTTATGCACGCCATCTTTCTGGCTCCATGACTCCTCCCCACTACTCATCCCCCATTATTTCATCTATAATCTATCCTACACTCTACGTAAATCCTTGCTACACCTCAAATGCCTCCACCCTTCATCCAACATAAGTTATGGTACCTGGCACTCTTAGCTCTAATATTAGCTGGGGATATAGAACTAAACCCAGGACCTCAAAGTAATCTATCGTGCCCTGATGCAACCTGGAGCAATTCAAAGGGCCTCCACATTGCACACATGAACATTAGGAGCTTTCTCCATAACAAAACTGAACTTGAGGCATGGGTTGCCCTTTACCAGCCGGATATACTCTGCCTATCAGAAACCTGGTTAAAACCCTTCACCACAGATGCCCAATGTAAACTCCCCAACTACAATATCCTCAGACAGGACAGGCCATCAGCAAAGCGTGGAGGTGGTGTAGCCATTTTTTACAAACCTCATTTGGTGATATCCCCCAATGTACTGCCAACACTAATGACTTGCAAAGCAATCCATGCAACCTTGCAATTAGGCTCTAAGAAACTACACATAGTCAGTGCCTATAACCCTCCCACTGTTGGTTGCAGAGGTCTCGATGAACTCCTCTCCCAATTAAACAGCACTATCAGCCATAATGAAGTCCTTATTCTGGGAGATTTCAATCTAAACTGGGCAAGTAAATCTAACCAAACCGCACACACAATGATACAAGGTAACAACCTTCACCAGCTTATCACAGACCCTACAAGGGTCATGACTCCCCTGCGGACTAGCACCCTCATTGACTGGGTCCTCACAAACCACCCAGGCAGCATAGTAAGTGCAGGCACCCTTGCAGATGCTATAAGTGATCATTTCCCTATTTTCTGCATCTGGCATGCTGCAAATAAACCATCACCTCCTCCCAAACTAATTACTTTCCGCAACATGGCCCATTTCAACCTCACCCAGTTTACCCATGATCCCTCCTTGACTGACTGGTCCCCCATCTACTCCTCCACAAATGCCCAGGCGGCACTTGACTACTTCATGGTTCACTTCAGCCTGCTTCAAGATACCCATGCCCCCCGTGTCACTCGTCGGATTCATGGAACGCAGACTAAATGGCTAACAAAAGATCTGCTTATGCAATTAAGAGCCAGAGACAAACTATGGCACCGCTTCAAAACAACAGGGTTACCTAATGACTACTACCAGTATCGATCTCAGAGAAACTTATGAAAAAGAAATATTCGCCTAGCAAAGAGCATTTTCTGCAGAGATCTGCTAACAAAGGCTGCTGGCAATGCCAAAAAATTCTGGTCTACCATAAAAACACTCATTGATGCCAATTCCAGGACTCATACCAGTGACATGCTTCTAAATGGCATTCACTGCAATAACCCGGAGACCATAGCAAACTCCTTTAATCAGCATTTCTCGGATCTCACTAGCTACCCGACATCCTGCCAGGCAGCAAGTACCGCCTCAACCCAAACTAAACCTCAAATTAAGCATCCCCAATTTAGGTTCCATAGTGTCACCAGGACAGAAGTACTAAATCTACTGCTCTCTGCTCCCGAAAACACCAGCGTAGGGTCTGACGGTCTTGAACCTAGGCTTTTGAAAGCAGTCGCCCCCGCTCATTGCCTCTCCCCTAGCCAAAATCTTCAATCTCTCCCTATGTCATGGCACAGTTCCTGACATCTGGAAAATAGCCAAAGTTACTCCTATTCCCAAAAAAGGTGACCTCAAGGAAATCAAGAACTACCGCCCCATTGCTATTCTCTCAATGCTCAGTAAATTTCTCGAAAAGCTAGTGGCCACCCGAGCAACGGAATATCTACAGAAACACAACCTTCTGTCTGGCTCACAGCATGGTTTCCGAAAAGGCCACAGCACCACTACCGCTCTGCTGAAATTTACAAATGACGTCTATACCTCCATGGACTCGGGCCTCTTGACTTGTGTAAT
Source organism: Neoceratodus forsteri (assembly GCA_016271365.2). Taxonomy (NCBI): domain Eukaryota; kingdom Metazoa; phylum Chordata; order Ceratodontiformes; family Ceratodontidae; genus Neoceratodus; species Neoceratodus forsteri. Next base: position 759,372,120 of record CM057452.1, read on the forward strand.
TTTCATTGATCTAACAAAGGCGTTTGACTTGGTAAACCATACCCTTCTTCTTGACAAACTCTGCTTCCTAGGTTTCTCCCCCCGATGTGGTAGCCTGGTTCAAGAGCTACTTATCTGACAGGAAACAGGCTGTAGTCTATAACTCTGCCATGTCGGATTTTCTCCCTATACAAGTAGGAGTACCTCAAGGCTTCATACTTGGCCCCCTGCTTTTCTCAATTTTCATAAATGACTTACCTCTCATCGCACCAAACTGCTTGTCTCTGCTTTATGCTGATGACCTAGTTATCTACCCCAGTGCTAGGAAGTCCAATGACATAACCCTCTCTCTTGCCTCTGATTTCACAGATATTCAGTCCTGGCTAACTAAGAATAAACTTGTTCTAAACACTTCAAAGACACACTCCATGCTCTTTGGCTCGCCTGCCAAACTTAGAATGAACCACCCTGCCATAGATATCCGAACAGCGGACGGCTCCCCTCTGGTCAACACCACATCCTTTAAATATCTAGGAGTCACATTGGATGAATCTCTTGACTTTGACCTGCATATAACCAATGTCTGTAAGTCTGTAAATGCCAAGCTAGGTAGTGCCTACAGAACTAGATATGCCCTCACCCCTCAGCTAGACTAGCTGTGGCAAGATTTCCTGCTCCAGCTCTGGCCCTACGGCTCAGTCATCTTCAAACTGCCTCAAAATCCTCCCGTCATAAATGGGACACAACTTATAATAACATCTGCCACTATGCCTCTGCATCCCCACGCTACAAACACCACTGCCAGCTCTATGCTGACCTCAAATGGCCCAGTCCCTCCACCCATCTACATCAGTCTCTTGGTGCTCAAATTGACCGCATCACCAGATCAGGTCTCCCCCTATCCCTTGCCTCTCTGCTGCACACACAACCTCTCTCCTATGGACTAAGATCCACTGATAAAGCTCCTCTTCACATCCCTAGATGTAAAACAAATACGGATGCACGAGCTTTCTCTCACGTGGCCCCAACATACTGGAACTCCTACCCTACCAATCCACAAACAACCTCCATGCCTGCTTCAAAAAACAGCACCGTGAACATCTGCATATAATAACCCTGTACTTGCTTCAATCCGCCTTAAACCTGCCACCAAGTCTAGTCACTTCTCATACCCCTTTCCCACCCATCCCACACCTCCCTTTTTCTCCATGTCCTCTCTCTCTGGTTTCAGCCCTTCAATACGCTCTTAAATCCCTTTACCCAGGCTTCCACCTACCTCAACCAGGCACTTAAACTGTCTCACTGCTTCAGACTTGCCTTCACTGTCCTGCTTAATGTATACCATCTCTTTAGCACCGCCTGTATTTTTTCATAACTACCTCTTGCTCTACCTGTATATCTAAAAGTGCTTGAAATGCATTACCTGTATATTCAGTGTTTGTTGCTGTATTACCTGTTAAACTTGTCTTACCCCATTCTATTTGCTCTGTTTTCTGCATGTGCTGCGTCCCGTGCACCCCAATTGTATATACTAAGTTTTGTTTAAATTGTTCTCTCCCGGGTCGTGCCTGAAAATAGGCATTGCCATGCCTAGCGCACCCACCCGGTTATCAAAAGCAAATAAATAAATAAATAGTAGGGGAATGCTTGCGGACCATGATGGCCTGAAGGAGAGGCAGCTCTGGAGCATGTAGGGGGTACAAATAGATAATGCAAAAGAAATAATAAAGAGGACACCCAAAAACTGCAAACAGCCATAGCTAAATTAAGAGATTGGGCAGTCAAGCATAGATTAGAATTTCATTTAAGCAAGTGTTCAGTTATGCACTTAGGGAAGCATAATGCAGAAACTTAGTACCTACTAATGGATAAAAGCCTATGGGTCATATCTGAAGAGAAAGATTTGGGCATTTTGGTGAACAGCAATTTGGGCTTTAAAGAACACTGTAACAAAGTAATAAGAAAAGCAGCTGGGGTCTTCAGTAGTATTGGCAGACTTGTCAGGAGCAGGAGGAGGGAAGTGTTGGTCCCACTGCACACCTCACTGGTGAGGCCGCACCTTGAGTATTGTGCACAATTTTGGGAGCCAGGAAGTAAAACAGAAATCAAGTCCTTGTAGAAGGTGCAAAGGAGAGCAACTAAAATGATAGGAGCTGTAAAGGGATTAGATTAAGAGGCCGTGATGAATAGTTTGAGAATGAACTCATTAGAATACTGCAGATTTAAGGGTGTCATGTGCCTCTTCTTTAGGGCACTTACCAACAATGACCTATGGGACTGTCTGGGGCTTGGAATGAAATGTCAAGCATATAGTACAAGATCTCACCCCTTACAACTGGCAGGTAATATATGTAAAACCAATAAAAGATCATATTGATACAATCAGAGAATAGTGAAACTTTGGAATTTCTTCCCCCATGAGTTGGACAGTAGCAAGAAAAAGGTTGGATGAATATTATATTTCACATAATATAATGGGATACAAACATTAAAACTAGGGTACTGACATTAAACTGTGGCGAGTGACATGGCCGACAGTCTGCTATGCTCTGTACACACCTGTCTTACCTATGTTATATGGCCACTATGATGTGACCTGACTTTTTTCTTTATTAATGTGACATTGCTAGCCTATGTGTCTGCAGTAATTAATGAAATAGAGAGTCTTTCATGCTTAAATACGTAATTCATCTATGGGGTCATTGTGTGAGACAGGCAGATATGAGTGATGCAGCTGCTCTGATTGAACCTGCAGCTGTTTCCAAAAATTATACCCATGGCAGGCATGGCTGAGGCAGGTACAAGAGGTGCGGTTGCTCTGAATGAGCTTGCTGCTGTTTCCAAAAATTATTGCCATGGTGGGCTTTCCTGAGGCAGGTACAAGAGGTGTAGCTGCTCTTAGTGAGTTTGCCACAGTTTCCAAAAATTATATTCATGGAGGGCATTGCAGACGCACATATGAGAGGTGCAGCTGCTCTGAGTGAGCCTGTTGCTGTTTCCAAAAGTTATACTCATGGAAGGCATTTCTGAAGCAGGTAGGACTGGAGCAACCTCTGTGAGTGAGCCTGCTGCTGTTTCCAAAAATTAATTCCATGGCAACATTGTTGAGACAAGTAGGATAGATGCAGGGCTCTGAGTGACCCTGCTGCTGTTTCCAAAAATCATACCCATGATGGGTATTGCTGAAGCAGGTAGGACTGGCACATCCACTGTGAGTGAGCTAGCTGCTGTCTTAAACAATTATACCCATGTGGGCATCAAAACATGGTGACTGACAAGACTAAGAGCAGTGTGGTACTTGTGGCTGGCAAGGTGGCAGTGGTGGTGGTGACTTATCAGTAGTACATGTCTACAGAGAATGACAGCAAAACTGAGGGAAAGTGATGCCAATGGAAGAATGTGCAGTAACAATTGTGACATAAGGCTTATAACAAGTTCTATGCATCATTCCTTACAGAATTTGGGTAGTGCTCATCTAGAGCAGGACTGGAAGAGTATATCAAAGCACATGTTTAACTGGAAAATGTATAAAATCAAAAAGTGAATGCTGACTAATGGTGCAAACATATTCAGAAAAATGGCAAACATGCCTGTCCATGAACTGTGACCATGCTTCAGAGAGACAGTTGCAAATGTTGAGAGATGGGAGGGGAAGAGAGTGAGAGAGATAGGAAGAAAGAGAGAGAGATAATTGCAATGTTAAGAAACCATATTTGTCAGTACGCCACACCACACAATTTTGTATTCGTATACAACCTAGTCATCATATTCACTATCACTGTTTAAAGGCTATTGTTAATGTTCAGAATCACATAAGTCAGTGCTTGGGACAATTGATAACTGTCAGCATTCATTTTAGGAAATGTAAGTCATTCCACATTTGCAGGGCTTACCGGTGTTCTTTGGTCAGTGACAATTCTTCCAGCTACACTAAATATGTATTCTGAACATACAAATTGAAGGCAAACTGAGGTACATTATTGCACTGTTTGCTAGATCTGGCCATATTGTTCTCTTTTGTTTCCAGTGCAGTACTGGATCTTCTTTGAGACCAATCACAGTATGATCTGCAAAATACTCCTGGATCATTGTGCTGTGTGAGAGGGTTACCAGTCTGGCAGATAAACCTGCTGCACTTTCTTTACAGGATACTAGTCCATGTTGTTGCAGGTGACTCAGAATTTATTTGCCTTTGTGATCCTGAATGTAGGATGCCTGAGAAGTAGCTGCAGATGTTCTTTCCCCTCACTGATGACACCGGTGTTTGTGAAGAAGAATTTATTGTAGGTGTGCTATTGTCTGCTCCAGAGGCACACTCTGATGGTTTGCTAGATATTGACTCATGTAAATATGTTAATGGTGTTTGCAGGGCAATGTCACATTTGGGTGGCAGAATGTCTCTCCAATACTCAGTGTCTTGCCCTGCAGAAAGGATGGCTTCAATGTTAAGCTTAAAGTGGGGATCTAATAACATAGCCAACACATAGGTTTCATTGTGAAGCATGGCTTTTATTCTGTGATCAGTTGACAGTTTGAGACTCATGCCATCTGCCAGCATTACAAGGATGCTGTTTTGTTTTGACTGAAAGTCTTTCTTGATGTCATCATGGAAAATGAGAAGAAATCTTATTTGAGGAGGAATTTGACTCAGAGTTGCACAGTCAACAGTAACATCACATGTGGCGGCCTCAAACTGCTCCATTAGGGTGATCAAAGACTGAATCAGACTCCAACTGCTGGAACTAAGTGTGATGTCTACTTTATCTATTTTATTCTGTATGGTGTAGTCATGTACAGCTTTTTTTGGTACAAGAAGCCTTTTCAACATGTAAAATGTTGAATTCCAGTGTGGAACTTCCTGCTTTATTTATTTATTTTATTTTTGTTAACTGGGTAGATGCACTAGGCAAAGGCATTGCCTATTTCAGGCACAACCTGAGAAAGTTACAGACAGCAACAGTGATACAAAAAAGGAGACAGTTACAGGTAAAACATGGCTCCACACAACATGACCTGTGGTGCAACAACAGTTTAGAGTAACAGACAGTTTAAGCAATAGATAACATGTACATACAACACATCAGAGACTTAAGGATGCAACTCAACAAGGAAATTAAACTTAGGACAGGTCATGATAGCTACTTTGTACACAGTGACCTAATTGTAGGTCAGATGCAAAAGTTGGTTAAGTGCACATGAAACTTGTTGGTAATAGATAAGGCCTGGATAGGTAGAACTGTGTGGGATTGTACTGCACACACATGCAGTATAACTGTGCTCATGAAGTGTTGGCAAAAGTCTCTCTTAAAGACCTGGTGAGACTGAATGAGACAAACTGCTACAGGGACAGAGTTCCATAGTTTGAGGGTGAACACTGAGCATGCCTCCTGACCTATCTTAGTCATTGATTCAGGGATGTCCAAGAGTGGCCTATTGGCTGCCCATAACAGGCATGCCTGTGGGGTGCATCTTAACATCACTGCAAGTGCAGGTGGGGTGCCAGATCTCATAATACTGTCAATTGTGCATCCTGCCATGTAGATTCTGAAAGAAGATGGGGACAGCCATCCTAGACTGGAATAGAGGAGGCAGTGGTGGATCCTCCAGGGCACAGAGAGGCCAAAGTGGCAAATACTGTTATAACATATGTCCCATTTGCTCAGGACCTTCTTGCTGGCTTCCAGGCAAGCGATGAGACCATAAGTAAGGCTAGGACACAGTACACCCTGTGCAGTGGCAAGTCTGGCAGATGTGGTGAGGGTGTGTCTAATTTTATAGGCCAGTCCCAGTTTTGTGTTTACCGACTTGCAGATATTAGACATATGGAGATTGAAATCCAGGGATGGGTCTAGGGTGATTCCCAAGTATTTAAAGCATTGTACAACCTCATGTGGTATTCCTTGTGGACCAGGGATGGTAAGTGTGGAAGAATAGGCTTTGAGTCTAGGAGCAGAGCTAAAGATCATGGCGACCATCTTCTTTGTGTTCAGCAATAGCCTGTTTTCCTAAGCCAAGACTGTGTGCCATCAAAAGCTTCAGTCAGGCATGTGTTAACAGTTGATAGGTCTTTGTCACATCTATACAGTACCATGTCATCAGTGTATTGCTGAGCATGTTGTTTTACGTTGACTGTCCAATACGATTTTGTGTCCATTATGATTTTTGTACCTCCTATTTACACTTTATTGTACTGTACTTTACTGTCCTGTTTAATCTGTTGTCCTTTCTACTGACGTGGAACCTATGTAAAAGAGCTCTTAGTTCAAAGGTATACATAATCCAAGACTTAAATTAATAAAGTAAATAAATGTGCCAGCTAGGGTGGGCAACTTGTTGATGAATAAGAACAGGAAGGAACCTAGAACTGATCCCTGAGGAACCCCTATGCTGGTGAAGGTGAGATTCAGTTTGGTTTTATTAATTTGGATGAATTACTGTCAACCTGATAAGTAGCTAGCCATCCAGCAGGTAGTTGAAGGTGAGAAACCCAGTGAGGTAAGTTTTTCTGATAGCAAAGGGTGATCCACGAGGTTGAATGCCTTCGTAAGGTCTATGAAGACTGCCCCTGTTAGCATGCCTTTGTCCATGGCCAACTTTACTTAATTTCTGAACTATATAAGGGCAGTTGATGTGCTGTGCACTTTCTAAAACCATGTTGAGCCTATGATAGCATGTTGTTTAGTTGTAGATGTTCTGTTACCTGGGTGGCTAATACCTTCTCCAGCAGTTTGTTCAGGACTGATAGGATGGCGATGGGGCAGTAGTTCTCAATGTTCTTGGTGTCTCCTTTTTTGTGAATAGAAACCACCCTGGCTATTTTCCAGATCTTGGAACAATCCCCATGGTTAGGGACAGGTTGAAGAGTCTGGTGACTGGAGCAGTGAGTCGAGGGGCAACCATTTTTATAAATCTCATTAGTAGCCCATATGAACCTGCAGATCTGTGGGCTGGGACTGATTTCAGGAGATGTTCTTCAGCTGTGGAGACAGTCCTGAGAGTAAAAGGTAGGGGAGCTAAATTACCAGTGCATTCCTTAGAGGCCCAGGACTGTCCTGTCATCTGTGTATACTCCTTGAGGTCAGAGAAATGTGTGTTTAGGGTATTAGCAATCTGGTCTGTATTGTTGTAATTCACCCCATCCAGAGTCATGTCATTTATAGTTGCACTTTTATCCTGGCCCATAAAGGACTTGATGTGGTTCCAGAATCCTTAAGAGTTGTTGACTAACACTTTGAGAAGCTGTCTACGATAGGTGCTTTTTGCAGTTCATATGGCTTGTTTGCAATTAGTTCTCAGCCTTCTGTATTCCGCTCACTCCACTGGGTACTGTGAGTGTTTGGCTTTGACCCAGGATTTATCCCTGCTTTTGATGGAAGCTAGGAGGTTGCTGTGCATCCACCTCGTGGGCATGCCTCTGACTCTCCATTTTTAAAGGGGGACATATTTATGCAGTAGTTAGTTGCTTGATCTCTGCAGCCCCTTCAAGATATTTTGTGCTGTCACAGAGTGGCTGAAGTGAAAACACATTTTCCTAGCAAGACCTAACAGGTTTTCAACATTTCTTTTCCAGTTAAGAAATGATAGTTGAGAAGATTTAAACATTGCACAAAACAAGATATGTATTGGTTGTTGCCATCTCTAACAGCCTTGACTATTTTGGCACCATTATCTGACACTATGAACCCTGGAGATAAAGAATATGGTGTAAGCCATTTCTGGAATTGCTTTTACATTTCCCACAAAATATTGAGAGCAGTGTGGTTTTCTCCAAAAGTGGTGACACAATACAACCTACTTCCTACTGATTACTGTAGAGTGGGGATTATTAGTACTTTCTGACTGAAAACTTGCCCGATGAGCTATAACAGTTGTGTTGTCAATTGTCTGGTTGCTGGTCCATTTATCAGTTGTTACACTCTAAGAAATGAAGTGTTATTTTTTTTTACACTGTAAATGTGTAAATCACTGTTTAACACAGTGTGTGTGTAACATTAACTCACAATTCTGTCATATTTATGAAAACAGTGATTTACACAATTACAGTGTAAAAAAATTACCCTTCATAAGTGTTAGTTTTACACTGTAAGTTTATAAATAATGGTTTAACAGTGTGTATAATATCAACTCACAAATGTGTTAAAAAAAACACTTAATTTAGTTGATTACCTAGAAATGGAATAGTGCTGTATTATAGTAATTAATTAAAATGTTTTTGCAAGCAGTTTTGTATTTTTTATTTTATTTTACAGCTTTAACAGTGTTTCTCTACAAGTTAAAATACATACTTTTTTAGATTTAAGCCAGTGTAAGTGCCTTTGTGTCAATTTGCATATACTTCCCATGATGTGTTGCTTAATTTGGTGTTTGCAATTGTGTTTTTCTTTCAGATTTGGCTGTACGGTTAATACCTTTCCAGGGTAACCTTTGTCCCAGGGAATTTGCTTTGGGGTTCTTAACTTTTATAGTTATTCTCCTCTCTACTATGGGCTCCCCATAACATTAAAAATTAAGACTCCCCCATAGTACCCCCAGGGCTCCCAAGCAGTCGGCCATAATACAAATACAGCATATTAATGAGCTCCAACAAGAGCTTGTTTCCTGTGTAGGTTTGCTGTGCATTTGGCTTTGTTGCTTATATTACAAGGCCTGTTGATACTAAAGTTAAAATTCATTTATAGAGAATTGTGCATTTTTTTAAGTAGCAATTGTGGTTTTTCATTCAGTGTGAGATTAATATACTTCAGAATTAAACACTCTTGTGTGTTGAAATAACACATTCAATATGGACATTGTAACACTTGAATGTGTTAAAAATTCAACACACCAGTGTTAGTAAAACCTTCACATTTGTGTGTTGAGCAATTTACACACCACTGTGTTAAATTTATTTAACACACTGTGGGCCAGATATTCAAAACTTTGCGCCAGGCAAAAATCGTTTGCGCAGGTTTAGCGCGGGTCTGCTATATTCAAAAGGCCAAATAGCGCAGGCAAACTGCATTAGCGCCGGGCAAGATTATAATGTATGCAAGGGGCAAACTGACATGAATACAGGTGCAATGCTATATTCAGTGACTAGCGCCGTGCTAAGTGGTTTTGCGGGACTTAGCGCAACATTTAGCACAGTGCAAATTACCGCCCAGGAAAAGCTTGTCTTAACCATGGGCAATCAGCTTTGCGCGACACTTTGGCTTTGCGCGGTGTTTGTGTGGGTTTAGCGCGGGTTTTGTGCAACCCTAACAAATAAATATGACACATGGATAAAGCCAAACTTAGAGGAAGCATGTTGCTAACCGATGGCATCACAATGATGCCATCATCTGCCACCAGTCCCAGCCATGCCAGGCAGTAAATGGTGACCCTGCCGCCAGTGGCTAGCATGGCAGTGTGGCTATACAGCACACACTGCGGACCACACTTCTGTGGACACCAACAGATGCCAGCACACACATGCAGCACTGTGGGCATGGAGGATGTTGAGGGGAGTGTGTATTGGTGGCGAGGCTGTGCCACAGACCAGGTGTGGCCACAAGGCTGGGACACATCATGCAGTGCTCATGGGCCAGTATTGGGAATACCCCCAACACTAGTGTGCCTTTCGGATAATATATGCCCCCCCTGGCCACATACCACACAGTTGTACAACTGCCACAGCATACAAAGCCAGAAATGTACATGTCACTGTGAGCATCCCATGCCACAGGTACAGCATCTGTGGATCACACAACAGTGTAACAGTAATATCCACTGTCAGTAAACACCTGCAGGTTGGGCCTGTCACTGTGTACAGTGCAGTCAGCATCACTGCCCTACACACCATAGGCAGTGCTGTGTCCCTCACACTACTGGCCCCCTTGCTACTGTAGTGTCTGCTGTGCACTGTAGCATGCCCTATAGTGTGACAGTTGCATGCAGCACCACCACCACCTGTGCGTATGCTGTCTTGTCCCTGGGGTACAATATGCTATGCTATGCTGTACTGTTTGCATGTAGCCTGCAGCTATCATCGTGCACTGCCAGACTGACCTACAGGTGGAGCTGCGGTTGGACCTGGTCAGCCCCTGTACTTCCAGACTGACCTACAGGTGGCTCTGTGGGACCCTGCAGTAATATGGGGCAAACTGCATGCAAATCAGGGTATAATGAGATGTTAATCTGGTTGTTTGCCCAGAGACTGCCTAAGTAGGCTCATTTGCATGGCATTTTTGAATATGGCACATTTTAGCTCCAGGCAAAAGTGTTTGCCCTGGGCTAACTGCTTAGCTCCGCACTAATGCTGCGCTAATGTGTTAGTGCGGCGCTAATGGTACGAGGTATAATATACTGTTTTGAACACTGTTCTTTCACATCTGCTGCTTCCTGCAGCTGTACTGAGTCCATGCATTTACTGGCACACACATTTGCCATATATTTCTTCTGTACCTGCCCTCACGTTGCTGCACACTGTGTTGTTGTTGTGGGTTGCACTTCCTGGTTGCTTTATTCAGTGCTGTCTTATTCCCGGGCTATTTTTTCCCTGCACTCTCAGACCAGTTTGCCCAACTTCCTTAGCCTGCAATATTCAGCATGATTAGTACCGGGCTATTTCCATTTCAATATAGCTTGCTCTGTGCTCCGGGCTGTTTGCCTGCAGGGCAGTGCTAATTTAGCCCCTGGGCAAAGTTTTGAATATCTGGCCCCGTATGTGTTAAATTTAATGCACACTGTGTTTTCCCTAATCACGCTAACTGCTGTGTTAAAAATTAACTACAGTAATTTGTAGTCAAATTTAACACTTTCTTTCTAACAGTATATGTGAACCTGCTTTCATCTCAGAGAGTTTCAACTGCTTAATAACTTCAGTACATACCAAGTCATACAACTGTGTAACAGCCTTTTTTTGAATAGTATGCTTGACAGGGAACTGTGTACTGTGGTTCAATCTGGTGCATGAAGTAGAGGAAACCTTTTTAGGCAGCAAAAGCAAAAAAGGAGTTGACAATCAGCCAACCACTCTGCAATGGCTCTATTTAAGTGCTGACATGTTGGATGCTTGTGGGTAAATTATGGTGTCCTTGCACCACTCTTTAATGTCAGTTGATGGAATATTTTTGATTTTCTTGGAATGTGTTTCCATGCCTCAGCTTTCTCATAAGGAATACCACTTTGAGATTTTACATTACTTGATAGTGTCAGAAAATAATCTATATTTGTCTAGGAAGACAGCAAGGACACATCAAGTGATTCAATGTCACTTACTGCTTCTAGTTCATTATCACTAGGGTCACCACCTCCACCACTGTCCATACCAATCACACTGCCCCTTTTTACTCTGCCCCACTCAACTGGGTATTTTGCCTTTGAATGTTGCATAACTACTGATGTTCCAAACTGTGTCCCTTTGCCATGACTAATGCTATTTCTGCACAGACTGCATACAACTTGAGGGTTGTCTGCAGGGTAAATATAGAATACATTCCATACTAAAGATTTACCTTTCTCGCTTTGTACCAGGGTGCCTGACACTGTTTTTTGTCCAGTCAAGGGAACTGGAGGAAACAGTCTACTGCCACTTTCTTGATGAGATAAACTGTTGTTATTCATACTCATCATCTTACTTTTAGTATATGATTTTTTTTCTGCGCTTGCCTCTCATGCCTTAAAGCAGCCTCCTCTCCTGCCTCCTCATCCAGTCTAACAACCTCATCATCTCTACTATTGGATTCAGAAGAACTAGAAGTGTCATCATCATTATGTGGGACACACCCTGGACTGCCCCATTCCCATTACCCACTACCACCATCATCTCTATCAGCATTTGCTGTCTCAGCATCAAAGCTTAAATTTGAGGAGCATGCCTCCTTGCATGCTATTTCAGCAGCTGGAAGTATCCTGGCATGTGGCAAAATGTTCAGTACTTTGAGTAACTCCAATCAGTTCTTTCTGTAACTCTACTATCCTTTCATTGCTAACCTGCTTTTCTTTGCAGAACATTTGGTACTGGCCATGGTAATATTATAATTATTATTATTATTATTGTTACTATGTTCTAATTAATTAATGCTATGTTGTCCATATCAGTATCAGTTGCACATGTAGCAACACTGTGCTTCCTTTTAGTAGACCTACAAGACTTGGAAGTAGTAGACATAGCAGACATAGTAACTGTGATCACAAACGGTACAGGGAATATCAATAGTCAGGAGTCTAAATGTCTATGTCAAAGTAATAAATGAAACAGCTCAGGGTGCCAAACACACAGTGGCCTTAAGATGATTGCCTAATATAGCCATAAGAGGCTATTTGTTTAATTAACTGCTGCAGAGAGTCAGAATAATAAACAAAGGGCTTGGGGCAGCTAACAGTGGCCCTAAAATGATGGTCTAATATAGTCATAGAAGGCTATTTATTTTGTTAAATGCTTCAGAGTCTAGCTGACAAAGTCACAGTAATAAACAAAGGGCTCGGGGCACCTAACAGTGGCCCTAAGATGATTGCCTAATACTGTTGCAAAAGGCTATTTGTTTGGCTAACTGCTTTGGAGAACCTAGCTGGCTAAGTCACAGTAATAAATGACAGGGCTCGTGGCACCTAACACACAGTGGCCTTAAGACAATTGCCTAATACAGCTGTAAAACCCCAGTAAAAAAGCTACTTTTTTCCACAAACTGCTAACTAGCTATGTCTCAGTAAAATGACAGGGCTCGGGGGTACTTATTCCACTATCTGTTAGCTGGCTATGTTGCACTAAAATGACAGGGCTTAGTGGTACTTATTCCACCATCTGCTAGCTGGCTATGTTGCAGTAAAATGATAGGGCTCAGGGGTACTTATTCCACAGTATGCCACCCTAACAGTGACATTTCTATGGCGACATGCGTCGATATCGACTATAGCACCATGTCACCGTAGAAGTACCGCTGGAAGGGGGCAACCACTTCCCCCGACCTGCACCCCCTCCCTGAACTAACTCCGATCTGGAGTTAGAATCCTTCAGTTTGGGGGGTTCAGGGGAAAAGTCCCCCAATGTCAAAATAAATCCAAACTGTGCGGCTTCATGCTGATGGCAACTTGTGTTCGACATGGAGCCCGTTGCTAAAATGCCAGTTGTAATTGTTTTTGTCATGCCACCATATATATAACTCCTTATTCCTCTATCTGCTTGCTGGCTATGTTGCAGTAAAATGACAGGGCTCAGTAAAATCACAGGGCTCAGGGGTACTTATTCCTCTATCTGCTAGCTGGCTATGTCTCAGTAAAATGACAGGGCTCAAGGGTACATGTTCCACTATCTGCTAGCTGGCTATATCGTAGTAAAATGACATGGCTCAGGGGTATTTATTCCACTATCTGCTAGCTGGCTATATTGCAGTAAAATAACAGGGCTTGGGGTACTTATTCTGCTATCTACTAGCTGGTTATGTCACAGCAAAATGACAGGGCTCAGCGGTGCTTATTCCACTATCTGCTAGCTGGCTACATCACAGTACAATGACAGGGCTCAGGATACTTATTCCACTGTCTGCTAGCTGGCTATGTCACAGTAAAATGACAGAGCTTGGTGGCACCTAAGGGGGCCGAGTGCTGTTCTGTGCAGTATGCAGTGAAAAAAGAGTAAAAACTGCCTTTGGTAGGTGTTTGTTAGGAAGGACAGGTTGATCACCAAAATACTCTCAAAAATATATTCATAAAATATATTTTTTTCTTTTTTGTTTATATGAACAAACTTATCTGTTTCTCTCAAAATGGTAACTTGGACCACCTGTTTTACAGACTAGGAAATCTGATTCAATTTCTGTGCAGCAGCAAATTTAAGACATTAACTAGTAAGCCTGGTTGCTGCTTCTCAAATAAATTCTTCTTTTTCTTAATGCCTCCTGATAAATCTGCTGGGCAAGCCAGGAAAAAAATATCCAATTGCCCACCTAATGCTATCTGTGAGAGTTGGTTATTATTATCTCAATTAATCATTCATGTGATGTGAATTGAATGAGACAGTAGCTGGCCTGACCAGGCACACTTCCTTACTCAGTCTGATTCCCTGACCCTTCCTCCCACTTTTACTTTTCTTGCCTTGGCTGCAAAAAATTAGCAAGGAAGTAAGAAAACAATCAAAACACACAATTTAGCCTGGCCTGTCCAACCCACACACTCCCTCACTCCCTCCTGATTCCTTTGCCTCACTTTCACTTCTTTCCTTAGGCTGCAAAATAAGGGACTGGACGGAGGTGATTTTATTATGCACTGAAACTGGGCAAGTTGAGTGGATGGACCACTAGTCAGTCACAGGCTCACAGCAGTCACACTAATATCCATGTGACAGCTGCTTCCCTGTGCTACACAATAAGCTGATCTCCTCTTCTTCGACCGTGACCCTGGATTTGTGTCACATTCCTGTGGATCTCTGTATACAGTATGCACTCCTTGCAGTTCAGTCAACAGCTGGCCATGTTATTGGTGGTGGACTGTGCCAGGCTTGGGATGGGATGGGGGGAGTGGGGTGATGGGACACTGCCTGCTGGGGTAGGGTCCACTAGATCACCAGGAAAAAAAAAATATATATATATATAGACTAATTGAGAATAGAGAGGGAGTCCGCCACATCACCAGGGAATGCATATTCTATTATTCAGGCAGATTGGGATGGGGGAGTCTGCTAGACCATCAGGGACCTGATTATTTTAATGATAAGGGAATTGGGCTGCGAGGGCTGCTAGACCACCAGGGACCTGATTATTTTACTAAAACGGGGATCGAGGCTGGGGAGGGGGACCATGGCACACTGGTGCAAGTTGCTAAACCCTCCAAGAGGGCAAATTTCTAAGTACCCTCATGGTAATTAGAAATTTTCCCTCTGGAAAAGTTTTGATAATCCCAAATTAGGGTATTTGCCAGCCTGCATCGGCTACAAGCCCCCTAGTACCATTTCCACCATGCCGGGTCATAATGTTGCCGGCCCATAATGGCGTGCGGCATTGCCGGCGAATCGAACTTGCACGCTGCCAGAGTTGGACCCCTCCCAGAGTTGAGAATCTTAGTGGGGGGTCTGGGAGGCACAGACCCTTATAATGGGGGTGTGGGGGCAGAGCCCCCCACAGAACATAGATATATGCCTCATGGCATCAATCGTGCAGCGATCATTCACATATCTGGAATGTGTAGTACAGTACTGGCTGCATGCCCATTGGCCCACGCTGTGCATAGTGCAATGGAACTTGTGCTGGCGCATCCCCATGCGACACTCTGGCCACTTGCACTGGTGCAGTGCCACTGCACCATGCACACTGCGGGTGGCCAGGGTGAGATATTCAACGATGCTGTGCCATGGCGCAGCTCCATTGAATATTGCCCAGTCCTTACCTCTGTGCAGCTAAGTTGCACTGCGCCCAAGCTTGTGCCACAGCCTGGTGCAGTTTAAATATTTGTTCCTAAGAGTACATATGGCC
The DNA here is from genome assembly GCA_016271365.2 of Neoceratodus forsteri. Classification (NCBI taxonomy): domain Eukaryota; kingdom Metazoa; phylum Chordata; order Ceratodontiformes; family Ceratodontidae; genus Neoceratodus; species Neoceratodus forsteri. Next base: position 759,387,524 of record CM057452.1, read on the forward strand.
CCAATTCTCCTTACTTTTACACTGGTGGGTTTCTTCCTTGGTATAAATGTATCTTCCATATACTGTAGGTGGTCCTCTTATGGGCTTCTTTTCTGAGATGGTTGGGGGTTGGGTGGGTAGATTTTGGCAGGGTGTTGGGAAGGAATAATTAAAGGAATATTCTTTTTGTCTTATCTTGTTGGGATTTGTTTCTCCTATATTTATTTTTTTTTAAATGCCTGTCAGTTATTTGGTTAACCCCCGTCTTATCTGTTATGGACAATTCATTCAGGTCATGTATTGTATGTTGACGGTTCTTTCTCCATATTAAATTCAATAAAGTATACTTAATGTAAAAAATATGATTATATGATTTATATGTTTATATATACCGTTTCCATGAGTCTTATGGTTACAGGAATTTGTTCTTGAGACATTTGTGTGCCAAAACAGCTCAGCCTCACTTCACAGTTCTTTTACTCAGAGAACTGGAGAATGCATGTGTTTATAACCATAAGAGACACAGTAGCAGTACATATGAACATATATTGTACAGTCACAGTCCACATCGCAAAACAATGCCTGTTCTCATACGCTTAACATGAAAAAGTATCAATCTGTATATCTTGAGCTAACATGAATGAATCTGGGGGGATTTGGATTTCCAATCTGCCTCTCAACTGGAATTTGGATTTCTTTCTTATGTTCTTAATTGTCTTCAACCTTCACCTGCATGTCTCATCACATACAAAAGCTATAACAGATGGCCAGTTCATTGGCATGATAGCATCACTGCAAAGCTGAGATGATGGTGATTCAGTTTCAGGAATGAGTCCGTGCCACTGAAGGGGGATGGGGAGAGGAAGCTTGAGAATCTCAGTAGATGCTCACCTCTTCTGAAGGGGGGGGTGTGGTAGGGTCGGTGAACCCCCCCGAACATTGATATGCTCACATGGATACAAAGCATATGTAATTACCTGCCTGTATATTGGAGGTAGTTTGAGAACATTGTGGGCTAAAATATTAAAAAAATCTGTTGCAGCAGTCTCCTGCTCTTCTAATCTCTTCCTTTTATTATCGCTCCATCTCTGTCATTCCCTACTCAAGCTTGGCCACCTTTGAGCAATCTTACTGTCCCTTTCCTTAATTCCAGCTCATTTTCATTAAATATGAAAGTCCCAAAGTTCAGAATGCTCTGTGCTTGCAGTACAAGCTGTACAGATTAATTTTTCCTTCTCGAATGTGCGCACGTTCGCGCAGTGCGACTGTGCGATCGTGTGATCGTGCGATCGTACGATCGTACGAATGTGTGAAGACACCGGAAAAAGAGGTTGTTATGGTGTTTTCATTATCTGGTGAAATTATAAACAAGTTAACAGCCTTTTTGCTAGTTTTTAGTATGAGAAGCTCAGAGTTATGGTATATCTCAGAATGTTAACTGAGAATCATTTGAAAAGTGGCGTTTGTTTGTTCCTTAAATCAAAAGGTTAAAATAGTACTTTTAAAAGGGGAAAGGCAATTACATGCCACATTTAAAAGGACAGTGATAAAAATGTTTAACTTAAAAGGACCAAAAACTCCTAATGTGTTCAAGAAAAGCATAGACTAACAACTCACTTGTAAAGTGCTTCCAGCCCCTTCTCAGTCCAACTCCTTATAGGACTGGGCGGCCCTTGTTGACCCTCTTTTATGATGCAAGTTGAGGGAGAGGTCTCCTAGACATAGTTAAGGACCAGTGGGAGGATATTACCAACTGAAAAAATCCTACTACCCTTGACTATATTACGTAACTATATAAAAGAATAGCAAAGTATACTCAGGTTGCGCAAGAACAGAATCAACTTAAGCAAGACTATCAGAAAGAAAGATATGACATAGGGGTGGGTGAAAAACATTTTAGCTCTGGGGACCATGTCTTATTGTTGCTTCCATCCACTGAAAACAAGTTTATTTATTTATTTATTTATTTATTTATTTAGTTAAACAGTTTAGAAACCTTTGAGCCAGAGGCTCATTTACAAAGGTACCTCATCACAAAGAGGACATCAGAACAGTAGTACAAGGGACACGGTACTTACAAACAAAAAAGTTACAGTTCAATTACAATTTTGTTTCAATAGAATACAATCTCCAATGAAGCAAAAGATAACAAAAGGTGCAAAACTTATGGTCGAGGGAGAGCTGGTGGGAGTAGAAGGGAGGGAGATAGGGGAGGAGGAATTAGTAGGGAAAGGAAGGGGGGGGCCGCTCAGTGAGCATTGTCAACTATGAAATGGCAAGGGCCTTATGTGATACAGAAACAAATTAGCCCCACTACATATTTGGTGGAAGTACCAGACAGAAAACAAAAACTAAAAGTATACCATGCCAATTTATTGAAAAGATGGCACGATAGGCCTACTGAAGTAATGTATGTATGTTCCAACCCACTGGACAATGAAATGGAACTGGCATATGATAGACTGGAAGGAGAACAATTGTCTAAAGATTTGACAATAAACTGTTCTTTATTAGACAGCCAAAACAAGAACTAGACCACGTTCTAAGTCAGTTTCATGATACTTTTACAACAGTCCCAGGGAAAACTACAGAAATATGTCATCAGATCCATACATTTCAGAACACACCCATTAGAGTAAAGCCCTATCGGATTCCTGAGAAACTAAAACAAGAAGTCATCATAGATATAGAAACGATGAAAGCAATGGGTATCATAGAAGAAGCTAATAGCGAATTGGGGTTTCCTATGGTCCTTGTCCCTAAAAAAGAGGGAGGGATAAGAATTTGTCTAGACTTCCGAAAACTTGATGCAATATCAAAGTTTGATGGATATCCAATGCCCCATATAGATGACATCATTGACCAACTTGGGCAAGCGAGATATGTTAGTACACTTGATTTAACTAAAGGATACTGGCAAATTCTGCTTGAGAAAGCATCAAAAGAAAAAAACGCTTTTTGCACTCCTTTGGGGTCTTTTCAGTTTACAATGATGCCATTTGGACTTCACGGAGCCCCAGCTAGTTTTCAAAGGTTGATGGATAAACTCCTGAGACCTCACATTGGATATAGTGCAGCTTATTTAGATGACGTAATAATTTTTAGTCCAACATGGAAAAAACATGTTAAACAACTTACTGCTGTTTTAAGGACTATAAAACAAGCCGATCTCACCATCAACCTCAACAAATGTTCCTTTGCTATGGAGGAAGCCCGGTATTTGGGATTTATATTTGGTAATGGGCAGGTAAAACCAGAGGTAGGGAAGGTGGAGGCCGTAGCCAAGAGTCCTCGTCCCCTCACAAAAAAATATGTGCGTTCAATTTTAGGCCTAACAGGCTATTATAGATGTTTTGTGCCTCAATTTGCTACTTTAGCTAGCCCTCTAATTGAATTAACAAAAGAACAAGCCCTCTAAAGTAATCTGGAATTCAGAATGTGAAGAATCATTTCTTGCAATAAAAGCGATACTTTGTTCTTCCCAGTGTTAAAAAGTCCTGATTTTGATAAACCGTTTTTGTTACAGACGGATGCTTCTAATGTTGGTTTGGGGGCTGTGTTATCTCAATTCCACCATGGAGAAGAACATCCTGTACTGTATATTAGCCGTAAATTACATGTCAGGGAAACCAAGTACTCCACAATAGAAAAGGAGTGTTTGGCACTAAAATGGGCCATAGAGTCCCAATGATATTATTTATGGGGAACTCAGTTTACAGTATGGACAGATCATAATCCATTATGATGGATACATAACATGAAAGATAGTAATCCAAGGGTTATGAGATTTTATCTAACATTGCAACCATATAAATTTATTGTTAATCATAGAGCTGGGACCGCTAATAGTAATGCTGACTTTATGTCTCGCTTTGGAGCAGACATAATGTTAGAACCAAATGTAGACCTCTGGAAATGAATATATTTGTATATTGAAAATGCATTGTATTTAAGTAAAAGAGAATATTAAAGGGCCCCGAGGTGGAGCTTTGGGAGTGGGTGGGCTAAAGCTCCATCTCTTTTGTTTAAAAAAAAAAAAGAGATCTACATACTATGCAAGTAGTGAAAACTACTAGTTTTCATCTTGAGTGGGGAGGAGTGTGGTAGGGTCGGTGAACCCCTCCCCCTGAACATTGATATGCTCACATGGATACAGAGCATATGTAATTACCTGCCTGTGTATTGGAGGTAGTTTGAGAACATTGTGGGCTAAAATATTTAAAAAATCTGTTGCAACAGTCTCCTGCTCTTCTAATCTCTTCCTTTTACTATCGCTCCTTCTCTGTCATTCCCCCTACTCAAGCTTGGCCACCTTTGAGCAATCTTACTGTCCCTTTCCTTAATTCCAGCTCGTTTTCATTAAATATTAAAGTCCCAATGTTCAGAACATTCTGTGCTTGCAGTACAAGCTGTGTAGATTAATTTTTCCTTCTTGAATGTACGCACGTTCACGCAGTGCGACTGTGCGATCGTGCGATCATGTGAATGTGTGAAGTCGCTGGAAAAAGAGGTTGTTATGGCATTTTCATTATCAGGTGAAATTATGAACAAGTTAACAGCCTTTTTGCTAGTTTTTAGTATGAGAAGCTCAGAGTTATGGTATATCTCAGAATGTTAACTGAGAATCATTTGAAAAGTGGCGTTTGTTTGTTCCTTAAATCAAAAGGTTAAAATAGTACTTTTAAAAGGGGAAAGGCAATTACATGCCACATTTAAAAGGAGAGAGTTAAATATGTTTAACTTAAAAGGACCAAAAACTCCTAATGTGTTCAAGAAAAGCATAGACTAACAACTCACTTGTAAAGTGCTTCCTGCCCCTTCTCAGTCCAACTCCTTATAGGACTGGGCGGCCCTTGTTTACCCTCTTTTATGATGCAAGTTGAAGGAGGGGTTAACTAAGTCATGTGCTTCTCCACTTGTATAAAAACAGAGTGAATGTGAAGTGTTGAGTCAGTGTGTGGTAGGAAGGCAAACCTACCAGATGTCTAGCCAGATTCCAGGTGCCTTTATGGCAGAGACTTTTATTTCTTGTTAAAGATATGATTTCCTGTGCTTTATTTTTTTTTTTAAAGTTATGTAGAAGTTCTGCTTTAAGTTCATTTTATTTGTTTCTGCTTCTAATAAATTTTGAAATATCGGATCCTGACTGCTCTCTGGACTTTATTGGACAACCCCACGTGCACATTTGGTTCAGAAGTGGGATTATTCAAGGAAAGGAGAGCCACCTCTCTTGTGGATATTATCCAGAGCCATTATGGAGGTGCAGAAGAAGATGGAGAAAGCGGAACTGTCTGTACCAGAAGGTACATGGACCAGAACCATGGTGGATAAATTTCAACTACCCCTAGCAGCTGGATTGGGTGATGTCAGAAGGAAAGAGACTGGTAAACCAAAGGTAGCAGAAGAAGCTATTGGGGTGAAGATGTCAAAGAGGAGGAAGAGGAACCCCCTTCAGAAGTACATGATTTACTGAGATGGTTATGTGTGAGACAGCTCGATCTGAAGAAGCAGAGAGAGAGAGAGGCCGTCTACAAAATGAGAGAGACCGTCTACAAAATGAGACCAGGTGGGTGGAGACTCTTAAGGCTATTCAGGCTATTGGAACTACTAGGCCTATTTTACCTAGTGGGGGCCCAAAAGACATTAAAATTTCCAGACTAATGGAAAGTGATGATATTGAAGCATATATTACAACATTTGAAAGAGTGGCAACAGCATGTGGGTGGCCTAGGGATCAGTGGGTTATTCTGTTAGCCCATATTTTACAGGCAAGGCTCAGCTAGCTTATAGTCACGTAGAACCTGGAAATGTTACCAACTATGATTATGTTAAACAAGCAATATTAAAAAGGTATGACATCAGTGCAGAGACTTATCGTCAAAGGTTTCGAGCATTCAGATATCATATTGTTGAGTCCCCACAAGAAGCTTGTGCTCAATTGCAAGAATTATGCACAAAATGGTTACAACCTGCAACTCGCACCTACACATCAAGTGGTCGAGTCAGTTGTGTTAGAACAATTTATAAAATACTACCTTATGAGGTTCAAATGTGGGTAAGAAACATCGACCTGACACAGTAGAAAAGCTATCAGTTTAGCTGAAGATTATATTACAGCTCACCCACATCATCAGAAAGGGTCTCATGGGACAAATCTTCAAGTATTAATAAAACATCCACCCACTAGTTCTTCTACTAAGATGAAAGAGGAAAGAAAAAGTATGAGAACATTTAACCCTGATATTATTTGCCATGAGTGTCAGACCAAGGGACACATCACTAGATTCTGCCCCAAGAAAAAATCTGATCCTTCTCATCTGGCCTTAGCAAACTGGGGGCAATATACTGTGTCTGTTAATGTTGGAGGACTGGATGTGATGGCATTGATTGATTCAGGAAGTAAGCAAACCCTGGTACATGCCGATTTACTCAGTGGTGCTCTTACAAAGAAACACTCAGAGACAACTGGGGTGACTTGTGTTCATGGGGACACTCATTTTTATCCTGTACAGAAAGCTACTATTACCGCATCAGGCATGGCACATCATCTGAAGATAGGCGTGGTTCCTAGACTACCTGTACCTGTGATATTGGGACATGACTTTTCTGTATTTAACAATTTATTGACTGCTTCTTCTTCTATATCTGCTGTGGTTACATGATCTCAAGCATCTCAGGAACAAATGGACAGTGAACTGTTTCCTTTTGATGATACCTTATTTGATGTTTCTGGAAAAACTGTTAAAACAAAAAAAACAAAAGAGACTAGAAAAATGGACATGGAATAAAACAAAGGACTTAGGTTGTGATGATGCCATGGTAAAAACTGTAAAGTCGGACTCTTTTATCAGTGACCAAAAGAATGACCCTACACCAACCCCTTTGTTTTCCCAGGTTATTGCTGATGGGGTGGAAGGTACACCTCCAATGTATAAGTTGCAACAGGATAAGCTGTATAGTTTTCCAAAATTCAAAAACTGGGGAAATGGTAGATCAACTGGTGGTTCCTAGTCAGTATAGAGAACAGTAAATATTCTTAGTGCATGATGTAACATGTGGAGGACATGCAGGAAGGGATAGGACCTTAAAAAGGTTATTATATAGATTCTTTTGGCCCGGCATTCATAATCAAGTGGCTGAATATTGCAAAAGTTGCAGCCAATGCCAAAGGGTGGCGCCGGTGACAAAAAAGGACAAAGTCCCTCTTCAACCTTTACCCTTGGTTGCTATGCCCTTTGAAAGATTGGCTATGGATATTATAGGACCTCTTCCCAAAAGTACTAAAGGCAATAGATTTGCCCTTGTGTTGCGTGACTGTGCTACAAAATATCCTGAGGCTATTCCCCTATGTGCAATAACAGCGGATAAAATAGCAGAGGAGTTGCTCAAGGTATTTAGCGGAGTGGGCATACCAAAAGTTATTTTAACGGTTAGGGGAACCAATTTTTGTTCAGCCATTTTGAAACATCTCTACCAAGCTCTGGGGGTAGAAGCTGTCTATACATCTCTATACCATCCCCAGACTGATGGCTTGGTCAAGCGTTTCAACAAAACACTGAAGAAAATGGTACAAAAGTATGTGGAAGATGAGGGAAAACACTGGGATCTATATCTACCACTGTTACTTTTTGCATATCGTGAGGTGCCTCAAGCGTCGACTGGATTCTCACCATTTGAACTATTATATGGTAGGAATCCCAGAGGTCTCCTAGACGTAGTTAAGGAACAGTGGGAGGATATTACCAACTGGAAAAATCCTGCTACCCTTGACTATATTACGCAGCTACATAAAAGAATAGCAAAGTATACTCTGGTTGCGCAAGAACAGAATCAACTTAAGCAAGACTATCAGAAAGAAAGATATGACATAGGAGTGGGTGAAAAACACTTTAGCTCTGGAGACCATGTCTTATTGTTGCTTCCATCCACTGAAAACAAGTTAACTATGAATTGGCAAGGGTCTTATGTGATACAGAAACAAATTAGCCCCACTACATATTTGGTGGAAGTACCAGACAGAAAACAAAAACTAAAAGTATACCATGCCAATTTATTGAAAAGATGGCACGATAGGCCTACTGAAGTAATGTATGTATGTTCCAACCCATTGGACAATGAAATGGAACTGGCATATGATAGACTGGAAGGAGAACAATTGTCTAAAGATTTGACAATAAACTCTTCTTTATTAGACAGTCAAAAACAAGAACTAGCCCACGTTCTAAGTCAGTTTCATGATACTTTTACAACAGTCCCAGGGAAAATTACGGAAATATGTCATCAGTTCCATACATTTCAGAACACACGCATTAGATTAAAGCACTATCGAATTCCTGAGAAACTAAAACAAGAAGTCATCATAGAGATAGAAAAGATGAAAGCAATGGGTATCATAGAAGAAGCTAATAGTGAATGGGGGTTTCCTATGGTCCTTGTCCCTAAAAAAGAGGGAGGGAGGGATAAGAATTTGTCTAGACTTCCGAAAACTTAACGCAATATCAGAGTTTGATGGATATCCAATGCCCCGTATAGATGACATCATTGACCAACTTGGGCAAGCAAGATATGTTAGTATACTTGATTTAACTAAAGGATACTGGCAAATTCCGCTTGAGAAAGCGTCAAGAGAAAAAAACGCTTTTTGCACTCCTTTGGGGTCTTTTCAGTTTACAATGATGCCATTTGGACTTCACGGAGCCCCAGCTAGTTTTCAAAGGTTGATGGATAAACTCCTGAGACCTCACATTGGATATAGTGCAGCTTATTTAGATGATGTAATAATTTTTAGTCCAACATGGGAAGAACATGTTAAACAACTTACTGCTGTTTTAAGGACTATAAAACAAGCCGGCCTCACCATCAACCCCAACAAATGTTCCTTTGCTATGGAGGAAGCCCGGTATTTGGGATTTATAATTGGTAATGGGCAGGTAAAACCAGAGGTAGGGAAGGTGGATGCCGTAGCCAAGAGTCCTCGTCCCCTCACAAAAAAACATGTGCGTTCAATTTTAGGCCTAGCAGGCTATTATAGAAGTTTTGTGCCTCAATTTGCTACTTTAGCTAGCCCTCTAATTGAATTAACAAAAAAGAACAAGCCCTCTAAAGTAATCTGGAATTCAGAATGTGAAGAATCATTTCTTGCCATAAAAGCAATACTTTGTTCTTCCCCAGTGTTAAAAAGTCCTGATTTTGATAAACCGTTTTTGTTACAGACGGGTGCTTCTAATGTCAGTTTGGGGGCTGTGTTATCTCAAATCCACCACGGAGAAGAACATCCTGTACTGTATATTAGCCGTAAATTACATGTCAGGGAAACCAAGTACTCCACAATAGAAAAGGAGTGTTTGGCACTAAAATGGGCCATAGAGTCCCTACGATATTATTTATGGGGTACTCAGTTTACAGTATGGACAGATCATAATCCATTATGATGGATACGGAACATGAAAGATAGTAATCCAAGGGTTATGAGATAGTATCTAACATTGCAACCATATAAATTTATTGTTAATCATAGAGCTGGGACCGCTAATAGTAATGCTGACTTCATGTCTCGCTTTGGAGCAGACATAATGTTAGAACCAAATGTAGACCTCGGGGAATGAATATATTAGTATATTGAAAATGCATTGTATTTAAGTAAAAGAGAATATTAAAGGGCCCCGAGGTGAAGCTTTGGGAGTGGGTGGGCTAAAGCTCCATCTCTTTTGTTTTAAAAAAGAGATCTACATACTATGCAAGTAGTGAAAACTACTAGTTTTCATCTTGAGTGGAGAGGAGTGTGGTAGGGTCAGTGAACCCCTCCCCCTGAACATTGATATGCTCACATGGATACAGAGCATATGTAATTACCTGCCTGTGTATTGGAGGTAGTTTGAGAACATTGTGGGCTAAAATATTAAAAAAGTATATTGCAACAGTCTCCTGCTCTTCTAATCTCTTCCTTTTACTATCGCTTCTTCTCTGTCATTCCCCTACTCAAGCTTGGCCACCTTTGAGCAGTCTTACTGTCCCTTTCCTTAATTCCAGCTTGTTTTCATTAAATATTAAAGTCCCAATTTTCAGAACATTCTGTGCTTGCAGTACAAGCTGTACAGATTAATTTTTCCTTCTCGAATGTGCGCACGTTCGCACAGTGCGACTGTGCGATCGTGCTATCGTGCGAATGTGCGAAGACGCCAGAAAAAGAGGTTGTTATGGCGTTTTCATTATCGGGTGAAATTATGAACAAGTTAACAGCCTTTTTGCTAGTTTTTAGTATGAGAAGCTCAGAGTTATGGTATATCTCAGAATGTTAACTGAGAATCATTTGAAAAGTGGCGTTTGTTTGTTCCTTAAATCAAAAGGTTAAAATAGTACTTTTAAAAGGGGAAAGGCAATTACATGCCACATTTAAAAGGAGAGAGATAAAAATGTTTAACTTAAAAGGACCAAAAACTCCTAATGTGTTCAAGAAAAGCATAGACTAACAACTCACTTGTAAAGTGCTTCCTGCCCCTTCTCAGTCCAACTCCTTATAGGCCCTTGTTGACCCTCTTTTATGATGCAAGTTGAGGGAGGGGTTAACTAAGTCATGTGCTTCTCCACTTGTATAAAAGCAGAGTGAATGTGAAGTGTTGAGTCAGTGTGTGGTAGGAAGGCAAACCTACCAGATGCCTAGCCAGATTCTAGGTGCCTTTATGGCAGGGACTTTTATTTCTTGTTAAAGATATGATTTCCTGTACTTTATTTTTTTTTAAAGTTATGTACAAGTTCTGCTTTAAGTTCATTTTATTTTTTTCTGCTTCTAATAAATTTTGAAATATCGGATCCTGACTGCTCTCTGGACTTTATTGGACAACCCCACGTGCACAGGGGGCAACCAATAATCCACTGTGTGAGCATCTCCCCTTGGGATCCACGGAGGTGCAGTGCAGTGGCTCAGCATTCAGAGATGTGTGACTAGCTCTTGTGCATGTGCATTCTGTACATTTAGGAGTGGCATGTTGTGTCTCTGTGCTTAGAATGTGCTTAAACAGTGGCAACCCTTTGCCTGCAGAGCAGATGAAGTGTGCCTTTTGCAGACTCCATACCACGGACTAGGCTTTCTCCTCTATGCTGAACTTAGTCTCCATAAGGGTTGGGGTGCTCAGAAGGAGGAGCAAGGTAAGTCAGTGTCAGAGGCTCAGTAGGTAGCACACTCACGTCTGAGGCCAGGAGATCAGAGGGCTGTGGGTTCAGTTCCCACATCTGGCACTTGGATTAATATCCCAGTACTGACACTGTAGTGCAGCTTGAGAGGGGTGCTGCACTTCTGAGGTGCCGTCTTTCAGATGACACTTTAAACCAAGGTCCCGTCTGCCTGGATTGGTGGTAGTTCAGGTGGATGTTAAAGATCCCATGGCACTTATCGAAAAGAGTAGGGGAATTTTTTATTAAAGGAGGACTTCAAACAATATACAAACAAATACAGAAAGGAAAAGAAAAAACAAACTACATCACAACCAACCAACACAATCACCCATAAAGCAGAACATGAAGGGTGACCAAACTTTTCAAATCAAATTATACACAGTTCGAACAGTATTTGAAATGTTGTAGAAAAGGTCCTCAAATGAAACAGTACGTTGTTGGTAGACCAGAAAGTTCTAGACTGCCAAATATAAAATCAAGAACAAAAAACAAAAGCAACGTATCAGCAGGATACCTAGACCATTCACCCTCATTTGACCCATACATTAACGTCTCATAAGAAATGAAAGAAAATAAAGGTTCATTCCATCGCCTCGCTAACCAAACCCAAAAGGGCTTAATATATGAACAATCCAAAAAAAGATGTTTCTGTGTTTCTAACTCAGAATGACATAAAGGACGTGTACACCATCTATCACATAATTGCTTATGCTTATGCGTATTACCCACAGGCAACCTACCATAAGAGCCAAGCCAAACACTATCCCATATAAAGTTAGGTATCCTGCCATTGGAGAGTAAGCATAAGATCTGGATCTGAGACTGAGGAGTACAGTCTGGGAAAATCAAGGGTCAGAAAAATCAACTGAAACAATAGAACTATACAACATTTTACGGCTTAAGATTTCCAAATTGGGCACAGTTAGATTCCATTTTTCAATAACGGAAAACTTCTTGCCATACGGTGGAAGAGAAGGATTCAAACAAAGAAGACCAACTACCAGATTTCCAAAGGGTAGACCTTGCAAAACCACAAATTAACATAAGGGGACCAAAGGAAAGCCAGGTCGTAGTAAAGGGAAAAATTACTGGATAAAAAAATACTAAAAAAGTTATGGGATGAACCATACCAACACCACCTTGACTAAGAGTCCTATATGTGAACCCTCTTTAATAGGATTCAATCTGCTCCCCAAAAGCCTGAAAAAAACATATATAAAGATGCAAACAAAGATGAAGGAGGAGGAAAAACATAACTTAAATACAAAAAAAACGGCAGCAATAAAGTCTTAATCAGTAAAACACGCTTTCGTTTTGCAATTTGTTTCCCTTTCCAGCGAGCAACTACCCCTTGGGCTACAGTAATTTTCTGAAACCAGTTCAGATACATCATATCCATATCCCAAACACAATCCCTAAAATAGTAATAGGATCCTTGGAAACCTTAATACCTACAAGGGAACCAGATTCTGGAATAGGCGTACAGCCAAAAGGAAACCTCTACTCTTATCATAATTAGCTTGGAACCTGAGGCTTGGGAAAAGGAATCCAAAACAGTAGCAAACACAGATTCCTCAGCAAGCTAGCTTAACAAACAATCAAATCATCTGCATATGCAAGAATTTTGATAGGCAAGACATTTCCGGCCAACCGCACACCTGCTAAACCATTATTGGAACTAACCATTCGAATAAAAACATCAATGTAAAACACATATAATAACGGGCTCAACGGACAGCCTTGTTGAACACCTCTTTGAACAGCAACCGGAGAACCACACCAACCATTAACATTAGGTATCAAAGAAGCAGAACGATATAATAGCCGTATCCAATCAATAAAGACAGGGGGAAACCCATACGCTTGCAGAACTGAAAACAGAAACCCATGTGAAACACGATCAAATGCCTTTTCTTGGTCCAGGCTAAGTAAATAACCCTGAAAAGTACCAGTTTGAGATGCAGAAAAGTTCACTAATGATCAATAAATTATCATTTTGGGAGTGACCAGGAACAGAACAAGTTTGATAAGGACTTATCAATGAATCCACAATAGGTGTAGCTAAGCAAAATTTTACTCAGAATTTTAAAACCAGTATTTAATAAACTTAAGGTCCGCCAATTACGCAAATCTGACTTCAAACCTTTTTATACAGTAAAATAACCAATGCCTGATTCATAGAAGGCGCAATCTAGCTAATGATAATAAAGCATTAAACAAAGACGTCAATACAGGGACCAATGTACAGTGAAAGGTTTTATAAATGCCACACCAAAACCATCCGTATTCAGGAGCAGAATCAGTATGTAAAGAAAAATAGATTCAGTCACTTCCAACTCGGAAATATCCATCAACAGACATGTGCATTCTGTGGTACTTATGGTAGGTAAGTGAAGTGCTTCAAGGTCCAACAACGCAGAGTGAACAGTAGCATCTTCATGATACAAGCTAGCCAAATAATCATGGACAACACCCAATAAAGCAGCCGGGGTCCGCACTAAATCTCCGGAAGCAGTCAATAATTCAGTAATAACCCGAGCCTCAACCCTAGTTTTACAGTCAGTAAAGGGATCTAATGCACCTTTATGCAATTTCAAACCGAACTGATGTTCAAAATCAAGAGATTTAGCCCTATCATATTTATATTGGAACATAAGGTTCTTAACCTTACTAATTTGAGAACTATAATCTAATCCTTCAGATTCAGCTAAGGAGATCAATTTTTGCAACTGCATGCGCAACCGGAGATATTCTAAATATTGGGCAGTAACCTTTTTTTTTGACAAGGATTGAAAAAAAACCTTCCAAGCAGTTTTGGAATCTTCCCACCAGGTAGCAACATCCTCATAAACATCCAAAACAGACAATTGAGCATGAAATTCCGACCGCCAAGCAGACTGAACTGAATCATCAGACAATAAGGAGTCATTCAGTCTCCAAATATTTGGTTTACAATGTGGGGCACCATCCCAAGACATACAGACTGATAAAGATTTATGGTCAGAAAATTCCCAAACCCGCAAGGTAGTCTGCACAATATGGAAAGGAAGGGAAAGAAAAACAAAATCTATTCGGGTAGATAACTTATTCTTAAAAAAAGTCCTACCCCATCAGGATTAACACAACGGTAAGCATCCTTAAGCTGAGCAGTATCTAGAATTTGCTTCAATTTCTGGGAATCACAAAACAATTTGGTCGTTTGCATTCCTCTAGCAGCAATATGAAGGACACAATTAAAATCTCCAGCCCAAACAATCAAACGTGAAGTATACAAATAAGGGTGAATGTCATTCAGCAGTGCAACCCTCAAAGCTTTGGTCTGTGGGGCATATATATTAATCAAACGAAGTCTGATGTCCCCAAAATTAATATCCAATAAGAGCGCCAGCCCAGGGCAAATGTCCACCATTTTAGAGACCCGTAAAGCCGGATTGGTAAACAGAATACCCACTCCTTCACAAAGAGCTTCCCATTAGATCAAAAGGACATCCACAAAGACCAAAGATTATGGGCCTGTTGAACTTCAGAAATAGTCTTCAACCTAGTATCCTGGAGACATATAATATCATTACGCAGGTGCTGTAAACATGACAAAGTTGTAACCATTTTCCTATGACTTTTCATACTATTGACATTTAGTGTAGTAACTGTTAAGGAGGTCATGAGACAAAATAAAGTAAAAAAACCGATGAACCCCATGGAAAAAAATACCATCAAGGAACTTTAGACACTCGTCTCCTTTGAGAACACCTGGGAAAGCTGTCAGCCTTTCTCAAGTCACCATCCTCCCCTTCAGAAAAGGGATCAGAAATCAAAGAAGCTTTAGAGGAACGATCAGATTCATCACCCTCTGACTCCTCCTTAGAACCCAAAATTGCAAAACTATTACCCACCTTCCAAGATGCACAAGTATTACCATTTGAAGAGGCCTGGGGCTCCTGATGAGGAGGAACTAGTTTGCCAGACCTGTGACATTTCTTGGCAGTCACTTTTTTAAAGGGAAGTTCTTGGGATAAGGGGGGGCATGTCAGAAATCTCACACGGATCCAAAGAAACAGGAACAGGAGGAGGAGGCCTAGGAACAGCCATGGTACTCTCCTCCGAGGGGAGTGACTGTACACTATCGGTCAACACAGCCAATACAGAAGTATCTGAAACAGAGTTTACAACCGAACCAGATACAACACGTGGAGGGGATGTCTGGGGAAGAGAGGGTGCAGAGGCCGTGCTATGAGCACAGGACCAGGCTGGGCACCTGTAATCAAACCTTCATGCGAGATACAATTATCTCGATTATGGGAGGCCCAAGGGCATTTAGCATACCCATGACCCACTGTTCACATAAGTTACATTTAAACAGGTTCAAACAACTAGCAGCTAAATGCCCAAATTCAAAACAGTGGGAACAGCACGGAGTATCACAGGTATTTAAATGGGTTCTAGAACCACATTTAAAACAAGCTTTAGGCTGACCAACATAAAACAAACACCCTCTGTCCCTCCCCAAAAAAAAACTATTCGGAAGGTGTTGTGGACCATTATTAGAAGAAAATAACTTAACCCGCACTTTCCAACCCCCATTCCAAATCTGTTCGCTATCAAAGATAGGAACGGGTTTATCTAAAATTTCACATCTCCTACGCAACCAAAACAAAATATCTTCTATATGAACCCCTTCATTACGAAACAAAATAGTAATCAGCTTAACCAAAGGTTTGGTAAGAGGGATAGCAAAAAAAGGGGTCCAAAGAGGGGAATCCTTAACCCCCTGATACAGAGACCAAAAACGCTCCAAACCTCCAGAAGATTTAAAACTAATATCGAAATTAGCATTCCCCAAATGAATTAATGCATATATATCAGATGACTGAAACTTCATAGAGCCTTTCAACAACAGTTTGGAAATATAAAGTTTATCCGAGGGTCTTCTAAACCACCCTTATACAGCAAAGCTACAGCATTCCGACGAGGTGCAGGTTCTCCTTTATTGGAAAATAAATCAGTTAATTTAAAGGTTGAAGGGGAACTGCCCCATGTACTTCAGGGTGCAAGCCAGCAGCCGAGGGCAATCCTGGCTTAGGAAGGGGGGGAACATCAGGACCAACAGAGACACAGGCTGGAGCAGCAATATCAGGACTAGAAGAAACTGTATGTAAAAGTTGTAAATCCCCAGTGGCATCTTGCTTATCAGAAGCCCGAACATTATCAACAGAAGGATCAAGGACCCATGCCCCAGAGGGAGATCGCAACCATCCTGCCTCAGAAATAGCACGTTCAGGAGACCAGGAGTCTGAAGCCGAAACGACCAAGGAAGGGCACACAGGATGTCTAGAAGAAACCCCAACCTCAGCAGAGGATAAAGAAGGAAAGGACTGTCCACAGGGCTGAGCACAGGCCAGAGAATCAGGCACCTCCCCCTGACTGGCAATAACGCTGGGATCATTGCAGGAGACCACTGAACACGGCCCCAAAGTGCACATCACAACATTGGCAGACATACCAAAGCACTTTACAATAGTTGGTGCACCCGACAAAGTGCAACCACCATCAGCAGAAGTCGGCAGCAAAGCAGATACAGTGGGAGGAAACGGAGCAGGAACACTCACCGATTGAGGAGAAGCAGAGTCCAGGGAAACCATCAACGAAGCAGGCTTGAGGGTCAGAGCAGGCAGCTCCAAAGACGCGCTAGATGTCGTGTCAGACGCTCGCAATACAGAACTACAGGAAGCCAAAGGAGCCAAACCTGTTACATCGGACCGCAAAGTATCTATCTCCCGAAGCAGCGTCTCTTTTTTTTTAACACAGCATTCCTCCTCTGCCAAGATTCTTTCCAATAAATGCTCCTTCCGAAAAAGAACAGCAGCATAGTCCTCTGCCAAACTGCTATCAGCAGACTGTGTAGTAGCAACAGAAACCACAGGCTCAGCAGAAAACAATTCCTGGGGTTTAGACACAGCAGGCAGAACAGAAAAAGGATCAATACAAGATTCTTCAGGTGCTGGTGAAGACGCCACTCCTCTGCTCAGTCACATCCATCAACTCTGCAGTTTGGGACATAGTGGCTATCTTAAGGCCGATCCACCAAAGATTCCCCCTCCAAAGAGTAGGGGAATTTCCCCGGTGTCCTGGCCAAATTTCCCTCTTTCACTAAAAATACCACCAACAGCTTAATCTGGTTCAAGGTCAGTTGGCATTCATTGGTATCCCCCTCCCCCTGGTTGTGCCTAAAAATAGGCAGGATTTGTCTAGTGTACTTACCCGGTCAACAAAAACTAAATAAATAAATAAAAGTGCTGTAGAAAGGAGATGATTGGGGCCAGGGTAGCACAAAGAAGGAGGCAGGAGAATGAATAGATTAAAAGCATATATAATAAATAACAAATCTACAATCTATTGTCTATTGATAGCACTGCTGAATTTTGTACATTGTGTTTCCAAATAATTTCCCATTTTCTACTATACAAGACTATTTCAAAAAAAGAAAAAACTAGATAATTTTGATTCAAATCCAGTATTATGGAATATAGTACTGGAAATGTGTAAATGGCCTAAGCAACAGGGGGTTAAATACCATGGTATCAGAATGTTCAGTTTCATATAACACCAGATCAATAATAAATTTTCAATCAGATATGCCTAGATGTACAACCAAATTGGGACACATTTTGTTTAGAAATAAGGCTATCAAATCATGGAATTATTATCCTCTGAAGTGACAATCAGCATCTGAGTCAATTTAAGAATAGTTTAACAATGCACCTGAGTGATGTTACAGTTTGCAGCTGTTTTAAATGAGTAGATTAATATTGACTGTGTTAATTTCCCTGTATGATCCTGACAATGTATTTTTATACTGTATGTACAGGTATGTTGTATTAACTGTTACAGTTTTCCCTGACTAGGTCACCTTTGAAAACAGGCATTCATTGTCTAAAGGTTATTCCCAAACAATAAAATAAACTAAAATCATCCTGCTGAATTCCTTCTTCTGCCGCTGTCTAGATAATCAGATCTTATTATAATTACACATACACCAATAACACAAAGCATTATGGAAGGCATTCACAAATCATTATGGAAGAATTGATGTTTTATTTTAAGCAGAGAACAGAAGGCAAAGACGTGTGTAGTATGGTATATGTGAGTTTGCATCTCTCTGAAACATGACTTTACAGCCAGTGCTTTTACAGGGTAACCCTTGCTTCACTGCTTTTTCAATGAGGTCTGTTGTCTTTTAAACTGTTGTCTTATTATAATTATCTTTTAATGCCAGTTGTTTCCTGCACCTCCTCATATCTTCTCGGGTTTTCACAGTGTGTATATATATATATATATATATATATATGTATATATTCTTTACATTAGCTAATACCCTTTCATCTCTCTATTAGATCTGCCTATCCCCTGTCCCCTAGTTATTTATTATTCAAGCTAGTGACTTTCTATTTCAGGCCCCTGATTGACGTGACTGATCCTAGGGGTCATACCTACCCCTCCCAGAGAGCATCCTAGCCCCATATTGCTTGCTATGGGGGTAGAGATCATTTGTCTACACCTGGAGGCACAGAGTCACTGCAGTAGGGCTCAGCTGGAACAGACAAAATTGCTTGATCATTGCAAGCAGTCATCATCTGTTATTGGGGCTGTCTTTTTCCTGCATTTGTCTTCTCCCCAGGATACCAAGAAATAAGCCATCAGTGTCATATTTAACACAGCAGCACCCCAGTGTCCCCTTCTACTTTACCTTCATGTGCTTTACAACAGCCTTCCCTGGCCTCAGTGAGACATTGGTGTAGTGGAACATTTAGCACATCCACCCTTAGAGTACAAGTGTCCTAAGGTACGACACAGCTTCACATGCAGTGATGATATAGGAACAGAGCACAAACTTGAGTTGTTGCCATGGTTCCCTAGCTGCTGCACCATTAAGACAGACCCATACATTATGCGGATTTTCATATGATGAAAAGACAAAAGATAGTCTATTTGTTTCTTTTCAATTTATTTTTATGTTGATGTTTTTATCTTTTTTGGGGTCTTTGGTCTTTTTCAGTTCTCTCTACTCCTGCCATTCCTTAAGCAATTCTCTTTTCCTCTTAAACTGTCCTTTTCAGGTCTCCTTCACTGCCAGTTTCATTCAGGTCCACGCCACTGCTTATTTCTCATAGGTGCTTTCTGATGCGTCTGCCCTTCCTCCTTTATAGTCCATTTTCCTGCAAGCATGTTTGGCTTCCTCTTTCTTCTTCCCATTCTTCACTGCTCCTTTCTACTAGGAAACCCTCATTGTCTGCTTTTAGTGGAGTTTGTTTTGTAGTGCCTTACTTCTCAGCACCTGCTAAGGATTCATCTGTTAGTGAGTGTCTGTAATTCCACAATTTAATGTTTATAAAAGGATCCTACAGCTAGCCAGTGAGAAATGCCTTCTTTATCTCACTGGCAGAGTGGAGGTTCGGGAACTTGATGGTCTTGAATTCTAGCCCTGCCACCTCCAGTTCTAATAATGGGGAGGCAGCACATTGGGTGGCAGGCCTGGCTGCAGCAGCTGATGCTCGGCAGTATGTTACATTCAGGATGGGACTGTGCCATGCACTAGTGCCACAGAGACTCCTGCAGTGGGCCAAGGGAGCTTGCACCCTCTGCAGGACATCACCGCATGCAGCTGTGGCCAATATAAGCTATTGCCACAACTGGGGTGGTGGAAGTAGCCAGGGAGAAAACCTGATTTAAAAATCCCATGGCTGTCTATATGACAGCTAGGGGCTCTGTAGAATGCCTCTGTGTCCTAGTGCTGGTCAGCACTGGATCCTAGTCCACACTGTGTACTGCCTTGGGGGGGGTGAAGACTTTCCTCCTGAGGCCCTGCCAAGGGAGGCAGACCTTTAGGAGATGCCAGGCTGAGCTGTATCCTAAGGAGGACAGGAGGCTAACAGATCTGACTAGGTTTTATCCCTGTGAACAGGTTATATCTCTGAAAAAATTACCAGGAACTGGGAGAAAAAGCTTTTATATAGACGTGGGAGTAGTTGTTATCATTGTACTTTATATTGCCATCCCTGGGACATGGAGAATATATGTAGCTTTTCCCAACATGTTGAATTTCATTTTGATTGGTGAAATATGAGTCCTTGAGGTTCAGGAGGCCATGGACTGAACTCTGTGACATATGATTAATTTCGAACAGCTTAGATTAGATCTTGTCAATCAGCCTTAGTCAACTGGTTTAATAATAACTATGGGGCCTTCAGTATGTAGATGTTTATGGTCATCACTTTGTAAATTATAATCTTTTAATTATTCATTTCATGAAAACTAGTTTGTTGGTCAAGTACCATCCTTAAAACATATGCTGCTGCACTGTGACCAACCAGCATTCAGAGAACTTAGAATCTTTTACACTTTAACAAAGTATGCTCTTTGTGGCATTAATATATCATTAGATGGATGTCAGAAACTTTTTGGCGACACTGTCTGACTTGTATTTCTAATTAATATTCAGTATACATTATAAGTTACAAGTGCACTTTTGTGACTGTAGTGTATCTCAAATGGATAATGCAATTGGTAAACTCTCCAGCACAGATTTCAGTCTTATTTTGCCTGTCAGATATGCTCCCATCAAAACCTCAGCTAAAAGCCTCACCCCGTCTGCCAATGCATGAAAGTAATTTTTTGGTCTTCCAAGCACACCTTAGCAGAATTTAGACCTTCATTCCCACCTCTTACCCAAGGCATTCGCTGATATTTATTAAACATTTATGCACAGCATGGGGTCAGAAAGATAAATGTTCATGAAGGTAAATTATTCATCACTTCTTGAAAAATTACTGATGGACCACCTTGCTATGGGCAAAATCTGTAAGAAGATGTGTGTAAAACTTTAGCTTAGCTGTTTCAGTATTATAGTAGTGATTTACTTGTCTGGCCATTTGATGGCACTATTACTTCAGATACACATAAACAAATTTCATCAAGCCTAGCTGCCTTTAATCCCAGTGACCACAGCATGACATACAGCAGGCGTGTTTCAGTTTCTCAATGTACCTTATGCGGGTAGTGCCCCTCTAACCTCTGTGTGTTAAGGTGCCAGAGTCATTTTTGCCTGTGAAACTGATGTTTTTTTTTTGTTTTACAGAAACAGTTTAAACTCACCTCACCACTGCTGCAGAAGATATAACTCATAGTATTAAAAAAAAAAAACAACAAAACAGAATGTGTTTAAGAGCACTATCCCTACCCACAGACAGAAGCAAAAATAAAAAGGATCTGGGAAACAGGTGTGGTAGTTTAGTTCTTTCAGCACCACTGGTTTAAATCTAAATGAATACTCAAGAAATAACTTCAGTTGCAGTTTTTTTAGAATCTTCCTGCAGCTAACAGTCCCAAAGAGCTTACATCTCACAGCCTTACTGCTGATTCCTTTCTATTTGTTAAGCTGTTCAAGCTGACTGAGCTCAGAGAAAAACATATTTTTTTCTGCTGTCAGGCAGTACAGTATATTAAGATCCCTCAATGACTAGCATACATATTATGGAATGCAACAAAGTCAGCCCTGTCTCCCACCATCCCTTCAATGTTGAATCCACATCCTAATAAACCATCAATGTTTCATCCATATCTAATAAAATACTACTCTTGTGGGTGCCAAATACCATGTTTCATTTTCCACAGTGACAGCGAGAGTAGGATCTGAAATCTGAAACTGCCAAACCTAGGTCTGTCTCACAACAGAGATCTAACTTCCTTTACTTTCAAAATTTCAAACCAAATAAAATCCTTTACTGATTGCACCTTGTGGGAAATAACAGTGAACAGTTTGATATAAGGTATGCATACTAGAAGAGAATAGCATGAGCTTCTGTTTAGATATTAAAACTTTTATATTGGTGTAGCCTACAAATATAGACATTTACTATGCATTTAAACAGTATTATTTAAAAAATAAATCAGCAGTTTGAAATAATGAAAACAAAACATACCCAATCATGTTTCCAAGTTATTCAATAATTCCTGAGGTACACAATGTATTGTTAGCACTTTAAAAGCTTCTGCATCCCTGCCAGCTCATATATGATAGATCTGTTACTGACTGGATGGTACAAGGATGTGGTCATCATAAACATATTAACCTGGCCACTCAAAGGCCCAGTAGCTGTGCATTCGGCTTCTGTGCTGATCTCTCAGGTTTGAGACAAGGCAGCAATGCTGAGTAAGTTCTGTCAAAGGCAGTGTGGCAGCCCCAGGAGGGAGCATGTCTATATACACCACTGTGGCAACCATTTGTGGTGGACCAGGGAGCCTTAATGCTCTTAAGGGGGCACATGTGCCACTTGCCGCAATATGGAGGGGAACAAAGTAGTATTGTGAGTATATTCTTCTTCATTGAGCGGGTGGTGGATGAATGGAATAGACTGCCCAGAGAGGTGGTTGATGGCAAGACTGTCACAGGGTTTGAATATGGGTGAGACAGATGTTAAGGGCATAGTGGGACCCACAGGCAGAACAGGATAAGGGATACCTTGAGAATGGGATGATAGTTGGCCACTAGGACTATTGGCAAGGCCACTGGTTTTCGGTTTTTACTGGAAAAGCTGGCAAAATTCCAGAATTTGGACTGTGTGCACACCAGTAAAAACAAAGACTTTCACAGAATTTGGCATTTTATAGCAGATCAGTAAATGTATAAAACCTGTAAGTTTCTTTTAATTGCTTCCTGTACTATTTTCAATTTGCTTCATTTAATGTCTTGCATATTAAGCCTTCTTTTATTCTGATTATCTATACACATACTAAAAGAATGGGTAGACTAGGTGAGCCAAGCGGTCCTTATCTGCAGTCAAATTCAAATTCTATGTAAGAATGACAGTAGAGTCCTAGTAAAATCCAGAAATTAGATTAATAGTCGCCAGTGTAATTCCCAGAATTTCAAGTGTTGAAAATGGAATTTCAGTACTTTAATCACATTAACTCAGTGGCCTTGTCTATCAGATCTCTAAATCTAGCCTGTTGTTAGGATGAACATAGAGCTTGGCAGATAAATGGGCAGAATGAATTCATCTCTAGGTCTTTTTCTGCCAACACAATCTGTGCTTCTATGTATGTTCAAGACCACCCCCTCTCAGGTTGGGGAGCACTGCGGGGTGGTAGAAGGAACACCTGTAGAGAATACAACCTCAGCTTTTGTCTAAATGATGGCTGTCTCTACAATTGGGGCCCATTCCATTCCATGTGATCTGCCACTAGATCCTGAGTCAAATAGAGGGAGGGTGGCCTGCAGAGCCCCCACCATTGTAGTGAAGTTGGAGGGAAACAGAAACTGCAGCAGGTACTCAGTGGGGCTGGGTGAATGCTAGTCTAGAGGAGGGGGTACAATGCTTGCAATTGATAAAAACCTATATGGACCCCCCCCACATACTGAAAGGTCTACATTGTGGCCTCAGGAAAGAAGACTCTTAAAGCAGCAGCACCAGACTGGAACTTATTGTTATTATGTTGCTGTCCAGCTCCGTTGACTACTGAAATTCTCTATTCTTTAAGAAGCTCTACTCCATATTAAAGAAGCTGAATTTAATGTTTAATTTGTCTTCCTCTACTCCATGCAGGACAAATATGCCACAAACGTTTGACCCCACAACATGCAGCCAGCTCAACAGCCTCCTCATGTAAAATATTATGGACACATAGGATGGAAGTTGGAAGGTCAAACATTAGCACAATTATTAGCACATGTGAAAGATGGTAAATTAAATGTTAAAGTTAACTTCTCTACTGAGGAGGGCAGCTAATAAAACTAGTGGATCCCAGTTTCTGTTGCTGGGGTGGCTATGTAAAATGGGTGTAAACAGGGACCTAGTTGCCATGGCACATGTCTGAGCAATTCACAAAACCTTGTGCATATTGAGTGGGGAGGGGTAGCCCAGCAACAGAGGCCCCATGCAACTCTCTCATGCAAATGTTAAAGGGTGCAAACAGGGTTTGCATCTAGTCATTTGCTAGACAGCATCTGTGACCAGGATGCAGCATAACATTGCACCAGGTCCTAACTAGAAGTGTTCCCCTCCCAAACCCACTGGAGCAGAAGTAGGCCCTTATGTCCTGTGGTACCCCTCCTGTGGCACATTAGCCACACTCGTTGGCTGTCCAGTGACCCTGCCATCCACTCCCCAGAATAAGGTAAATCCTTGTATTTTTGTGAAATGCTAGTTGCTATAAATCCCCTCAACTTTTGTCGCCAGTCCACCCTCAGATATGGACATTTTCTGTGGGCTGCTTTGCTCAGTTGCAGCACTGTGACTTCTATTACCACCTGGTTGCAGCACCACTGCCCATGACTGAAACTGGGGCCCAATGTATCCTAGCAAGAGCTGCAAGTTCATTTTAATCTAAAAATCAAACACCTTGAACTTGGGTGTTTGATTCTTGCTGACTCTGGCAAATGTTTGGAGAAAATGTTGACTGTTTAGGTCAGTTGATTTAACTGGGTTTGAATGGTGTGGACCAGTCAAATGCGCAAACTGGCAGACTACGGTTCAGAGAAACAGGAGATTATCACTGTAAGCAGAGCAGGAGTCACATGGTGCACAGACTCGTTCTGGAGTCAGCTTAGTGCTCGGCTACAGTGAGAGAGCTCATTTGCATGCCAAGCCTCGGGCTCATCATAGCCAGAGAGAATCTCTGATCCCAAAGTTAGTTTAGATAGGCTTTACTAAAAATAACTCAAATAAATTGATACAAATTGTGTGTGAGAATCCAATTAAAAATTGTCTTAAAAAGTAAAGGAAAAACGTTTTACTAGTATGTGCACGTGTATGAGTGTAGTTGCGTGTGTGTGTGTGTGTCAGGCTGAGCTGTGCAGGAGGCCTTTGGGGCCAGGTGCTAGAGTAAGGCAGTGTGTTGGGTAGAGAACTATGAATTCTGGACTGGCAGGTGGCAGTGCACAATATCACTTGGTATTTATCTGCATTTAAACAAAAATAATGGAAAAAAAAACCAAAGCAGCCTTTTTTCTTTTTGCTGATTTCAATCTGTGTTTCGGGCTGAGCTGTGCAGACCCCTGAGGGATGGGGGAGAGGTAGGAGGAGCCTGAGAGCCTAGGTAGTAGGAAGCAGACAGTTGGGTGTTGGCTGGCAGTTGCTAATGCCACACATTAGTTGGCATTTTTTGCTTTAAAAAATTAAAAAAGAAAGAAAAAAGCAATCGTTGTCTTTTTGCTACTGCAGGTTTACAATTGCTCTGTGTTTAAGGGAAAGCTGTGCAGACCCCTGAGGCCTGGGGTAGAGTGAAGGGTGGGACTGGCAGCCAGGGTAATAAACAGCAATCAAGTAGGTGTTGGCAGGCAGCTGACAGTACCTAGTAACAGTTGGCATATTGTTTGCATTTAAAAGAAATTAAGATAAAAATCAGCTTTTCTATTTTTGCTACTAAAGATTGATGCTTGCTTTTTGTTTAAGGTTGAGATTTGCAGATACTTGAGGACTAGGGATAGTGTGAAGGGATGGACTGGGAGCATGAACCGTGGGTAACCATCAAATGGAAGCTGGCTGGCAGCACTCAATACCAGCTGACATTTTTTGTTTTGCATTAGAAAAATAAGGAATAAAAGCAACACAACAATTGTCCTTTTGCTACTTCAGATTGCTAATTACTCTATGTTAAGGTGGAGCTTAGCAGATCATTGTGGCCTGAGGGTAGAGCAAACAGGACAAGGAGTACATGCAGTAGGCAGCAAGCAAGTGGATGCTTGACAGTGCACAGAACCAGTTGGCATTTTATTTGTGCATTAAAAAAAAGATAAATGAAGCAACCTTTGCCTTTATGCTACTGCAGATTACTGATCGTTCAGAATTTTAAAGAGCAGCTGATGCCTTTGAGAAAACTTTGGAAAACATATTATCTTGGCACAATTCAGGCTGTATTTCATATTCTTTGTACAATTTTTCCTCTTCATTATTTATTACTGAAGAAATTCCCACACAAACAAAATCTTTATCACTTATAGTTCATCTTTCTCTATAGCTTATTCCCAACTTGAAATCATAATGCTCTGTTGTGACATCACAGTCTGTTGCCATGGGAATAATTGTGATGTCATAAGCAGAGTACTATGACATCACTTTGGGAAAAAGCAATTGGAGCTGATGAATCCTCAAGGAACAACTATCCTGTTTTGAAGCAAATTACCTCAGTAATAAGTAATGGGGATATGAAATACTGAGCTGATGAGAAATATAAGCTGCTTTGTGTCTAAATATTTGGCTTTTGAAAGTTATTCTTGAGGCATCGGTGGCTCTTTAAGATGACCTGTGTAGATCCCTGATGCCAGAAGGTAGACTAAATGGAGGGACTGGCAATCTGGGCAGCGGGCAGCAAGCAAATGGGTGGTGGCTGGTATTTCCCATTACTAGTGGATCACATATTTGCAGATAGAAATATCTTTATTGAACATATTTCTTTAATTAAAAAAATAACAAATATTGTTTTCTTCACCCTCAGTTTTTAAGACAAGTGCAGCATTTGTGT
Organism: Neoceratodus forsteri; assembly: GCA_016271365.2. Classification (NCBI taxonomy): domain Eukaryota; kingdom Metazoa; phylum Chordata; order Ceratodontiformes; family Ceratodontidae; genus Neoceratodus; species Neoceratodus forsteri. Next base: position 759,414,191 of record CM057452.1, read on the forward strand.
GTTTCAGGCTGAGTTATGCCTCTTCTGTAGAATATAAAGAGCTGCTGGGAGCCTCAGCAGTGAACAGTTGCCAGCAATTTTGTGTTGGTTGGCAGCTGGCCAGTGCCTGCTAGTAACTGACACTTTTTCTTTACAGAAAGTAAATAAAAAACAATGAACACATTTGTCATGATCACTATTACAATATAAGTACAGAATTTGTGGGTATAAAGCTGACTTGTGCTACCCTGGGTGCCTGGGCAGTGCGTGTCAAGTGGTTGATGGCTGGCAACATGCTGTAGATTTTACCTAAGAGTGGTATCAAGAAAAGAAGTCATGGGGGGTGGTCCCAGCAGCCTAGCAGGGTACATACACTTCTCTTGAGTTATGTGCTAATTGCCTTTAAAATTATCCTTAAACTAATAATTTTCGTAGAAATTTCTTTTGTTTTGTGTTTGCTGATTTGGATTTAATGTTCTGGTCCTGCAGAGGTAATTGTGAAATAAGGGACATTCTAAAGCCACAAATAAAATGGAATCTACAGGAGTGGGGGTCTTCAGAGTCGCCTCTTGGGCAGCAAACTCCAGCACTTGGACGTGAGCAGTCGGCCAAATTAGAGACTTTACAGCGGGCAGTTACATTGTTGACCCAGACTATTCAGCATTTGGACAAAAAGCTGACCAACAGAGTGAACAGTTAGTCATAGTGGAGCATCAGATAGGTTCAACGGCTGGGGCAGAGACTGAATCTGGTAACATGATGAGGAAAGCCCTGGCCATGGTTTCCAGTTTTGTTAAAGACCAGGCTGCTGTAAAAACCAGATTGTAACAACTTGAAAACCTGGCAAATGCAGTCAACATCTGGCTTTTAGTTGTACCAGAGGGGTCTGAGGATGGTGACTTATCTACATTTTTGGAACGATGGGTACCTGAAGCTGTGGTTATTGGGCATGCAGTCTGCATTAGCAAGGCTTATCATATCATCCTATGCAGTGAAAAACCAGTGGAAGATGGATCTCGGACAGTACTCTTTACTGTGGCTGCTTTGGGGGAAACAGACCAGAATCTGCGTGCAGCCAGGGACCGAGTCCTACTATGTAGGGGAGAATCAAAAATGTTATTGTTTTTCAGACCATTCCTACACAACCCAAATGAGGAGAAAGGCATCTGAGGATGTCACAAAGAAATTAAGGGAAGCTAGGCTTGTGTACAAAATTACTTTCCCTGCCTGCCTTCAATTTGCTTACTAGGATAAGCAGTATAGATATACAGATCCAAGGACAGCAGGGGAATTTGCTGAAAAACTCTCTAAGCTGAACAATAGATTACCTGCAGAAGACCTTTTAGAGATGGCTGAGGAAAATTTTTCAAGGTACTGTGTAACCCCATGTCTTTTGTCACTGACTTTTGTACTGCTGATCCTAGACTTTTGGTATTGTGCCAAGTAGACAAGAGACTTTATTCCTGCCCTTGTGTCCCCCTTACATACTGTATGTTAACATTTGATATATTTGTGTTTATACTTGATGCAGAACTATAAGGCCCAGTATGTATCACTAATTGAGTCCATTCTGTGTTTTACAGATGGGAGATGTGCAAGCTTGGGGTTCATAACACCTCTTAAAACATATTGTAGTCTGCCTTGCACTTGAAGTGCATAGTAAACCAGTCCAAGAATGTTAATGGTGACTGCTGTACTGCTTGGTTCTACCATGTGCGCAGTGTAAGACATGGAGTTGGCCTTTTCCTTGGATGCTTGGATTTTCTGAGTTGATTGAAGGAGCATAGCTATAGTGCCATATAGTAGCGATGGAACAAGGCATCCCCAACAGACTAGTTTTGTAGTACAATGTATCTGTTAATGGATCCACATCACTGCAAATCCACAGTAGTGTTTACTTTGGGAGTGAGTCTATATATCTCTTTAAATCTACCTGCCTCTATAAATCAGATCATATTAGTACTGTTAGTTTTCAGCCCTCTGGCTGAGAGCTTTGAATAATAATTGTACTGTTCCATTGTTCTACAGTTTAATTGAATCACAGCCTGGAGGTTGTGTATTTGAATGAGGAGTTCTTATTCCGAAATGGAAAGACTTAAAGCTGTTATGCTAGCATAGTTACAAGGTGTAAAATAACATATTCTTTTTCCATGAGAATTGGCTGCAGATGTCCAGCCTACCTAGTTGAGTACTACAACTGGGTAACAAGTGAACTGGATAAGGGCCATGCAGTAGATGTCCTGTATTTGGACTTCAGCAAAGCTTTCAATTCAGTGCCTTATGGACAGCTGGGAAGAAAGTTGGAATATGTGGGGGCAGAGACAAAGATGGTAAGCTGAATCATGGACTGGCTGAAGGGGAGGCAGCAACGGGTGGTCGTGAGGGAACTCTCATCCCCAAGGACGGTGACGAGTGGGGTGCTGCAGGGTTCAGTGCTGGGCCCGGTGTTATTTGAAAACCTGCCTAAGGAGAAGCTGCCTGAAGCTCACCCTCCAAGCAAGGGGAATAGTAATACTGTGCACTTCCGGGCTGTTTCCTCTCAAGCAAACTGCATTCTGAAGTTTGAGAACCTGCCTAAGGAGAAGCTGCCCGAAGCTCACCCTCCAAGCAAGGTACGGGTTGGAACTCTGAATTTTGGCATCTACTCCTGGAAGAATCTCACTTGCTCATGTTTGCCAGTGTTACTCACACTATGTGCAGCAATCCAGAAGTCTTCTATGAACTGCTGCCAATAAATTAGTGCTAGGACTAATCTCTGCTTGAAATGTTTTGTTTTCTCACTTTAAGTAATGTTTAGTCTGATGTAGAGATTTCTTAGAGTTGATATAAGTTTTGAGAGATTTTTTTTTCCCCATTTGCAGTTTATACTGATCTGCCACTAGAGGCATCTTATTTTTCCTATTAATCCTCCAACCTTGCCTCTGCCTTTTTCTTGTTCTAATCACCGTTATCACCTGCCTTGTTCTTACTTTTAGCATATTGTACTCTGAAGAAAAATAAAAAAACTACTCCACAGCGGCAGTCACCCTCACTGAAGGTCAATTATTCCCCTTACCCCCCAATAAGAAATAGCAATGGGCACCACAACTATCACACTCAGCCTACTCATGGTTACCTTTCCTGCTCTGCCCATGTCCCATTCTGCCCCCCTACCTTCCACCCTGAGCCCCACCCCTTCTACCACCCCACAGCAGCCAACCACCCCACCCACCCTGGACACCCCTATTTCTCCACGGCACCCACCTCCAACCAATACCCCTCCTGGACACCCTGGGCCCACCCCTTCCTTGCCATACCTACCCTCCACTCCCTACCCATCCCTTTACCTCCACTAGTAGGAACTTGCATCGATACCTGGCTAAGGGTCCTGGTCGCCACAGAGCACTCATCAGATTAATTGCTCTACTCCTTCTGCTCTCCGAGAACATACACCCCAACCCTGGGCTGTTGTCAACTAGCCACCCCACACCCCACTCTGGTACTGGTCTCAGCATTGCATCTATGAATATTTGCAGCCTCTTAAAAAAATCTGCCACTTTCCAGTGCTGGGCTGTACAACACCATCCTGATGTTATAGCACTAGTCAAGACCTGGCTTGCAGAAAAACTCCCGACTCGATTATCTCCCTCCCTGGCTACATTCTGTTCAGGGAAGACTGTATAGGCAAACATGGCGGTGGGTGTGTAGTCTTTATGCATGACACACTTTTAGGCCAAGCTCTCCCTGCCCCCAAGCTCAGTTTTAGTGCCCAAGCCCTCACCCTAAAGGTTACCCCTGATCCAGCCAGGGGCCCTGTTTTTCTCACAATCTCTTCCATACCCCCAAGGGACCAGGGACCAGCTGTTCACTCCCTCACTGATTATCTCACCACACTTCCACACAAGGCAGAGCAGCTTATCCTTGGTAACCTTAATGTCAATTGGCTGAGTACCACTGCCCCTCATATCAGGGACTCCTTCGCTGCCCTAGATATGACCCAACTAGTTACCTCACCCACTAGATTTAACTGGTCAGGTGGCTCCAGCACCATCCTAGATGTAATTTTGTCGAACCGCCCCCATAAAATCAGGGACATTAATGTACTACCAGACTCTCTTAGTGACCACTCTCCTGTCCTCTGTCACTGGTTATCCCCCACACTAAAACCAGTGTCCCTGATCACCTTGTGCCGGTGCTTTCATCCCGGGGGTCTCAGAAAGCTAAAAATGCACCTAGCCCAGCTTGACTGGTCCCCAATCCTACTTGCAATGGATATTGACTCTGCCCTAGCCTTTTTTTTTTTTATTTAGTTGTTTAACCAGGAGTAGCACACTAAGCTGAAAGCTTTTTTACAGGAGGGACCTGGGAGCACAGGGAAGTTAAATGACTTGCTCAGGGTCACACAGTATGCAAGTGGAAGCTTTTGGATTCAAACCCAGATTTGGTCTGCTGGATGTCACCAGATTTACAGCTCAGAGCCTTAAACCACTGCGCTATACTGCCTCCTATTTCTCCAGTGCCTTCAGCAAGGCCTGCGACCTTTTTGCCCCACTGACCAGAATCCATACCAAGAAACACAATGCCCCATGGATCTCCCCATCCCTCATCCAAACACTGAAACAAAGAGATAATCTCTGGCATATTGCTGTTGAGACAGGCAAACTGGCAGACAGACAAGCCTATAATGCAGCACATAACAAGTGAACCTGTGCTATAAGGCAGGCTAAGGCTGAATATTATCAAGACACCCTTGAATCCACTTGGAGATCATCCCGTGCCTTCTGGGACAATATAAAAGAGCTCAATGGAAAGACCCGCTCCCCTCCACCATCACTACTCTCCATACACGGTACCATCACTACTGATCCTCCCCGCATAGCTGAGTGCCTCAATATGGCTTTCTCAGATCTAAGCTCTGTCCTCCCCAACTACTTTTTCAACCCTATCCCTTCCTCCACCCCCCACCTCAGATCACCCCCCTTTCTACCTGCATGCCATATCACCCCTTGAAGCCAGGCCTCATCTACAAAAAGCCTTAGCTAGCAACAACCCCAGCTGTGATCCCTTGGACTCCAGGATTCTCCGATCAGTCCTAGATACTGTACTAGCCCCTCTCACCAAACTTTTAAACCGGTCACTATGTCTTGGTCAATTTCCCAGTGCCTGGAAAATTGCAGAAATCACCCCTATCCATAAGAGTGGAGACAGAACCTCACCTAACAATTTCAGACCCATCTCCATTCTCCCCTCTCTCTCTCCAAAGCATTAGAAAAAATAGTGGCCATTCAGCTGTCTGAGTATCTGGCCAAATACGACCTACTGTGTCCGGAACAACATGGATTCCTCCCTGGACACAGAACCACTACATCCCTGCTGGAGTTCTCCCAACACCTGCACTCTGCTCTCGACTCTGGTCATGTTTCGGATGCAGTGTTCATTGACCTCTCCAAGGCCTTTGACACTGTCTGTCACCCCATCCTACTTGACTCCCTCCACCAACTTGGCTTCTCCCCTGGCCCACTGGCTTGGTTCACCAGTTACCTCTCTACCGGATCACAGTGCATGAAGGTAAATGGCACCCTGTCCAATACCCTGCCTGTTCACTCGGGGTCCCTCAGGGTTCCATCCTGGGCTCCCATCTGTTCAGCCTATTTCTCAACACCTTCCCCAGCTCCTGCTCAGGCAATATGCTACTGTATGCCAATAATGCAGTTCTCCTTGCCTCCCACCCTGACCCCACATCTCTACAGGAATCCCTGCTGCACTTATTCACCAAGCCGAAAAGTGGTTCCTTGACCACTGGCTGGTCATTAACCTCAAAAACACCAAATCTATGCTTTTTTCACATCACTGGAATAAGGCCAAAAATGCCTCCCTCTGCATTCTCCCCAGTAATGCTCACCCTCTCGAGCAGGTGTCATCCTACAAGTACCTGGGCATCACCTTCGACTCGGCTCTTACATTCCACACTCACATCAAGACCCTGTCCTCAGCCATAAACTCTCAGATTGGCCTTCTCTATTGCCACAGAGATTGCCTCCCCCCAAACCGCCCTCCAACTGGCTATCAACTCCTCCGTCCTGTCCCTAGTGGACTATGTCCTACTATCTATACTGCGGCTGACAATACCGCCCTCACTAGAATCCAGACCTCGATAAACAAGGCCTGCAGGCTCCTGACCAGCACATCCCTCCACACCCATACTTGCCTTCTCTATTCCACTGCCAACCTGCTCACCTTGGAGAAGCACCTGTGCTACCAAACCTGTTTACTTGCCAAAAAATCCCTGCTAGGACTCTCCCCCCCAGGGGTCACCGTGTCTCTGTGGCTTGCATCCCTATCTGTTGCCACCCATAGCTCTGTTAAGGCCACCTTTCTTGTGCCCCATACCAAGACCTCCCTAGCCCAAAGATCCTTCTACTACTGAGCCCCTACATGGTTCAACTCCCTCCTGCCCTCTCACTAAGTCTACCAAAATTGGTAGTAGCCCTTAATCAACCTAATGTTTGGGTCCTTCCCCATTTCTGGCCCATAGCCCTGACAATGTCCGTTGGAATGCTTCCCCCCCTTTTTTTATCTTTTCCTCACCCCTGTTCCCCCCCACCCTTCCACATAGGTATTTCCCTGGTATGACCAGGGTTGTTACTTCTACTATTGTTATACTTTATAAGATTGCTATTTACTGCATGTAACTTTATTCTGTAAACCACTGTTGTATTGTGTTCTTTTGTTATCTGTATTACATCTGTATGTTACCACTGTTGAATCGCACACTGTAACTATGTCTACCCTCCCTGCTATGAGGTGCCTTTGTAAATGAGTCGCTGACTCAAAGGTTGTAAATCCAACTTTCAAAAATAAATAAATAAAATATTCATAGCAGATATCTCACATGGCATTAGGAACAAGCTCAATCTGTTCGCTGATGACACCAAGATGGGGGCAGTGGTGGATGACATAGAGGGGTGGCAGGGGCTACAGAAGGACCTGACAAAACTGGAGGATTGGTCAGATAAGTGGTAGTTGGGCTTCAATGTGAAGAAGTGCAAGGTTCTACATTTTGAAGCAAGGAGCCTGGGAAAGAGCTACCAGTTGGGAGGGGTTCAGTTCGGTGTCACCGAGGAGGAGAAGGATCTACGGGTGGTTATAATGGGGAACATGAACTACTCAGTTCAGTGCAGAAAGGCTGCAGCTAAAACCAACAGGATGCTGGGGTGTATTGCGAGAGGAATCTCATCCAGAAATAGGGAGGTGATCCTGGCGCTGTACAGGTCACTAGTCAGGCCACACTTGGAGTACTGCATGCAGTACTGACATCCGTTTCTGAAGAAGGATATCAGATTACTGGAGGGGGTGCAGCACAGGGCAACAAAGATGATTCAGGGTTTGGAGGACAAAACCTACGAGGACAGGCTGAGTGAGTTAAACATGTACACCCTGGAGGAGAGGAGGGACTGGGAAGATATGATAGAGACCTTCAAATACTTGAAGGAGGTTAACAAAATAGGCACAGAAGGGGTATTTAAGTTGAGGAAGGGGAAGGACATGAGAGAGCATGGTCTCAGATTGGCGGGTGAAAGATATCGGAGAGAGCTGAGGAGACATTTTTTCATGGAGAGGGCGGTGGTGAAATGGAACACTCTACCTGAGGAGGTAGTATCCTTTAAGACAGTGGGAAGTTTTAAAAGGGGATGGGACAGAGTGCAAGTGGGGGTAAAGGTGATGGGGGAGATGGGGGGGGCAGCTGCAACATTAGGGTGCTGGCTGCGCATTCGAGCAGACATGATAGACCATGAGGCCTGTTTCTGCTGGCAGATTTGTATGTTCATATGTCTCCTTTGGTGAACTGTTTTGTGAATTCAGTAATTGGTGACTGCCTTCCATGAAGTTACCTGAGGTAATATGTAACAATTATCCTTTGTTAATTAAATGTGATTTCAGACTGTTATGCTCACAATTCCTTGGAAGCGTGTATAATGCCTGTATTGTTTTATGAAAGCAATACAAATGAAATAATAAAAAAAAGAAGACATTAAGGGCCAGATATTCAAAACTTTGCGCTGGGCAAAAACCATTTGCGCAGGTTTAGCTCGGGATTAGCGCGGGTCTGCCATATTCAAAAGGCCAAATAACGCGGGCAAACTGCACTAGCGCCGGGCAAAATTATAATGTATGCAAGGGGCAAACTGACATGAATACAGGCGCAATGCTATATTCAGCGACTAGCGCCGCTCTAAGTGGTTTTGCATGACTTAGCGCGATACTTAGCGTGGTGGCATTAACGCTCCAGGAGAAGCTGGTCTTAATCCTGGGCAATCAGCTTTGCGTGACATTATGGCTTATGCCGGCGTTGTTAGCTGGTTTAGCTGGTTTTGCGCCGACCCTAACAAATAAATATGACATATAGATAAAGCCAAACATAGAGGAAGATGCTGCTTAACTGACGGCATCACAATGATGCCATCATCTGTCACCAGTCCCAGCCATGCCAGGCAGTAAGTGGTGACCCTGCCACCAGTGGACAGCACGCAGTGTGGCCATACAGCACACACCTGTGGACCACACTTCCGTGGACACCAACAGATGCCAGCACACACATGCAGCACTGTGGGCATGGAGGATGTTGAGGGAGCATATATGGGTGGTGAGGCTGTGCTACAGATCAGGTGTGGCCACAAGGCTGGGACACATCATGCAGTGTACATGGGTCAGTATTGGGAATACCCCAACACCAGTGTGCCTTCCGGATAATATATGCCCCCCGCACACATACCTCACAGCTGTACAACTGCCATAGCACACAAAGCCAGAAATGTACATGTCACTGTGAGCATCCATGCCACAGGTGCAGCATCTGTGGGTCACACAACAGCGTAACAGTAATGTCCAGTGTCAGAAAACATCCGCAGGTTGGGCCGCTCACTGTGTATAGTGCCATCATCATCACTGCCCTACACACCATAGGCATTGCTGTGTCCACGCACTACTGGCCCCCTTGCTACTGTAGTTTCTGCTGTGCACTGTAGCGTGCCCTACAATGTGACAGTTGCATGCAGCACCACCACCACCTGTGCCTATGGTGTCCTGTCCCCTGGGGTATAATATGCTATGCTATGCTGTACTGTTTACATGTAGCCTGCAGCTATCATCATGCACTGCCAGACTGACCTACAGGTGGAGCTGAGGTTGGACCTGGCCAGCCCCTGTACTTCCAGACTGACCTACAGGTGGCTCTGTGGGACTCTGCAGTAACGCTGGGCAAACTGCATGCAAATCAGGGTATAATGAGATACTAATCCGGTTGTTTGCCCAGAGACTACGTAAGTAGGCTCATTTGCATGGCACTTTTGAATATGGCACATTTTAGCCGCTGCAAACGTGTTTGCTCCTGGTTAACTGCTTAGCTCCGCGCCATCAATGTGTAAGGGCGCTTAACGTGATGGGAATATTATACAGTTTTGATCACTGTTCTTTCACATCTGCTGCTTCCTGCAGCTGTACTGAGTCCATGCATTTGCTGGCACACACATTGGCCACATGAGTTCGTCTGTACCTGCCCTCATGTTGCTGTGTACTGTGTTGTTGTTGTGGGTTGCACTTCCTGGTTGCTTTATTCAGTGCTGTCTTATTCCAGGGCTATTTTTGCCCTGCACTCCCAGCTCAGTTTGCATGGCCTCATTACCATGCCATATTCGGAAGCTGTTTGCCCTGGGCTATTCCTTTTGAATATAGCGTGCTCTGTGCTCCGGGCTAAGTTTGCCCTCTGGGCAGTGCTAATTTTACCCTGGGGCAAAGTTTTGAATATCTGGCCCTAAGTGTTTGAAGACCCCTGATGTAACCAAAGGACCTGGAGTGGACAGGACTGAAGCAAAATGTATAAAACTTGGAGTGAACAAACTGACCTATCCCATAAAGAAAATAATATGTCCTTCATGGCAGGCGTAATTCCAGAACTTTAGAAAGCAACATTTGTAAACCCATTATATAAAAGGCTGTGGATCTGGAGGCCTAAGTAACAGTAGGCCTATATCATTGTTATCTTGTATAGGCAAAATACAGGAGAAGCTGGTTCATTCCCAACTTAGGGAGTATTTGGAAATGCACCAGCTACTCACAGAGTCCCAGTCTGGTTTCAGGAAGGAGCATGGGATGTTGAATGCCTTGATCAGGTTCATGAATGATTTGCACCAGAATATGGAAAAGGGCTGATTGACTAGTGTGGTCTTTGTGGACCTGGCCAAGGCATTTGATTTGGTGGATCATGCTCTTCTGGAGACCAAGCTGAGCAATATGGGAGTTGGAGAGTCAGCAATCAAATGGTTTGGTAATTACCTGAAAGATCATAAGCAGTACACGAGATTAGATGGTACTTTGTTTTCTTGCTCAGTACAGCATGGTGTACCACAGGGCTCAATTTTAAGACCATTACTTTTTACAGGTTTTGTAAATGACATGCCAAATTTGTATTCAAATTCTAATTTGATTTTGTATGCTGACAATGCAGTAATTTATATGTCGGATACAAACATAAATTAGTTGGATAAAAAATTATCTCTAGTATTTCCAGAGTTACAGGAATGATTTGCATCTAATAGACCAATACTGAACAAGAAGAAGAGGAAGGCCATGATTTGTGGTACATCTGAAAAGTATGCTAAATTTGCTGGACATTTCAGCATAAGATGTCTGACAAGACTGTCCTCAAACAAGTTGAGCATGTCAAATATTTAGGAGTAACATTAGATTCACATTTAAATTACAAAAAAAAAAAAAATATGGAAAATGTTGCAGATGTTTTACATAGAAAGATTGGTTTTCCCTACCAGTTAAACATGTGTTATCTTCTAAAACAAAAACTGTAGTTGCTAGACATTGTTTAATTGCTGCCTTGGAATACAATAGTTTAGTCTGGTGGACAGCCTTGGCAGGGATCATAAATAAGTGACAGGTTCTTTATAATGTGATAATGTTGCTTTGCTACAAACAGCCCTTACAGAGAACACCACAGTAAAATGCATGAACAAGCAAAATGGTTGTCACTGTCACAAAAAGTTGCTCTTCACGTATTTTGATTTATCTTTAAAAATGTTAGGTTAGATGACAGAAACCTTCTAGCAGTTTGTTAAAAAACTACAATTTTAATAGGGGCTTAAGATCGGCTGACCAGATGTTGCTGGTAACTTTGCCATGCAAAACAGTAATGGGACAAAAATCTTTCTCTTATTGTGCTATCAAAAAATGAAACAAGGTTTAAACAGAGCTTCGTCTATCCCTATCTTTACAAATCTTTGGAAATAAGCTGTTAAGTAGGGGGGCATGGCTAAGCATCCACACTCTGAGAAATGATGTGTTATTTTTTTTGCACTGTAAATGTGTAAATCACTGTTTAACACAGTGGGCCAGATATTCAAAACTTTGCCTCGGGGCAAAATTAGCACTGCCCAGCGGGCAAACTTAGCCTGGAGCACAGAGTACGCTATATTCAAAAGGAATAGCCCAGGGCAAACAGCTTCCGAATATGGCATGGTAAAGAGGCCATGCAAACTGGGCTGGGAGTGCAGGACAAAAATAGCCCCGGAATAAGACAGCACTGAATAAAGCAACCAGGAAGTGCAACCCACAACAACAACACAGTACACAGCAACATGAGTGCAGGTACAGACGAACTACGTGGCCAATGTGTATGCCAGCAAATGCATGGACTCAGTACAGCTGCAGGAAGCAGCAGATGTGAAAGAACAGTGATCAAAACTGTATAATATTCCCCGTACCGTTAGCGCCGCGTTAACACATCAGCGTGGCATTAGTGCAGAGCTAAGCAGTTAGCCTGCAGCAAACACGTTTGCCCGGGGCTAAAATGTGCCATATTCAAAAGTGCCATGCAAATGAGCCTACTTACGTAGTCTCTGGGCAAACAACCGGATTAGTATCTCATTATACCCTGATTTGCATGCAGTTTGCCCAGCGTTACTGCAGAGTCCCACAGAGCCACCTGTAGGTCAGTCTGGAAGTACAGGGGCTGACCAGGTCCAACCTCAGCTCCACCTGTAGGTCAGTCTGGCAGTGCACGATGATAGCTGCAGGCTACATGTAAACAGTACAGTATAGCATAGCATATTATACCCCAGGGGACAGGACACCATAGGCACAGGTGGTGGTGGTGCTGCATGCAACTGTCATACTGTAGGGCATGCTACAGTGCACAGCAGAAACTACAGTAGCAAGGAGGCCAGTAGTGTGTGGACACAGCAATGCCTATGGTGTGTAGGGCAGTGATGATGACTGCACTATACACAGTGAGAGGCCCAACCTGCGGGTGTTTACTGACACTGGACATTACTGTTACGCTGTTATGTGACCCACAGATGCTGCACCTGTGGCATGGATGCTCACATTGACATGTACATTCCTGGCTTTCTGTGCTATGGCAGTTGTACAGCTGTGCGGTATGTGGTCGGGGGGGGCATATATTATGCGAAAGGCACACTGGTGTTGGGGTATTCCCAATACTGACCCATGTACACTGCATGATGTGTCCCAGCCTTGTGGCGACACCTGGTCTGTAGCACAGCCTTGCCACCCATACATGCTCCCCTCAACATCCTCCATGTCCAAAGTGCTGCATGTGTGTGCTGGCATCTGTTGGTGTCCACGGAAGTGTGGTCCACAGGTGTGTGCTGTATGGCCACACTGCCGTGCTGTCCACTGGTGGCAGGGTCACCACTTACTGCCTGGCATGGCTGGGACTGGTGACAGATGATGGCATCATTGTGATGCCATCAGTTAACATGCTTCCTCTATGTTTGGCTTTATCTATGTGTCATATTTATTTGTTAGGGTCCATCAAAACCGCGCTAAACCGGCAAAGCGCGCGCCAAAGCCATAATGTCGCCAGAAGCTGATTGCCCAGGATTAAGACCAGCTTTCCTGCGCAAGCACCGCCGCTAAGTGTCAGCGCCAAGTCATGCAAAACCACTTAGCGCGGTGCTAGTCGCTGAATATAGCATTGCACCTGTATTCATGTCAGTTTGCCCCTTGCATACATTATAATTTTGCCCGGTGCTAATGCAGTTTGCCTGCGCTATTTGGCCTTTTGAATATGGCAGACCCGCGCTAATCCCGCGCTAAACCTGTGCAAATGGTTTTTGCCCAGCGCAAAGTTTTGAATATCTGGTCCTGTGTGTGTAACTTTAACTCACAATTGTGTCGTATTTATGAAAACAGTGATTTACACAATTCCAGTGTAAAAAAATGACACTTTATAAGTGTTATTTTTTACACTGTGTGTAAATAACAGTTTAACACAGTGGCCCAGATATTCAAAAGAGTTGAGCCATGCGCAATAGGGTTGCACCTGCGCAAGTCCGAAATGCGCCATTCTGCGATATTCAGCAGGAGGCAATTGCGCCCCCGAAATCATGCTGAGCAACAGCGCAGTGATAATGAAGGCATGCGCAACCGAAGGGGGAGGAATCATGCATAAACTGCACAGCCAGATATTCAGCAGGGCGGTGCAGAGTTACGCAGCCACAACCCCTACCTGCGCCTGCACAAAGTTGAGCCGAATTGTAGGGCGCAACACAGCAGCTGCCACCTGTGGGTGGCCCTCGACCTTTTCCCACCGCACCTGGCGGCGCCCCCCCATGCCCCAATCACGGGCAGAACAGTGTCCCCCAACCCCCCGAGTAGATCGATCGTGGGCATAACTCCCCCCACAGTAGCCCGATTGCGGGAATAATGGTAGTTCTACAACCCCAGCAGCCCGATCACCGCATAACGGTCTCCTACCCCCCATTAGCCTGATCGCGGGCATAAATGAAACGCCCCCACCCCCAAGAATTCATTCACATATCTGGACTGCCTTTATGCGGTATGGGCTCGCGCGCCCATTGGCTCGTAACCTGAACCAATGGGCGTGCAGCCTACTAACTTGTCGGGGCCGACGGGTGGCAGGTGGGTGGGCGGGTCCTGCCACCAGCCGGGCTGACGGGGGTAGCAGGGTGGTGGGCCTGTGGGCGGGTGGTGTGGGGGCCACTAGATCACCAGGGATATCATACTTTGGGGGTAAGGATGCCGCCCACGATCGGGCTACTCTCGGTCCACTGGACCACCAGGAATATTGGGCTTTGGGGTGAGGTCTGATGCCCGTGATCGGGCTCAAGGGGATACCATTATGCCACCGATCGGGCTGCTGGGGTACCGTTATGCCCACGATCGGGCTGCTGGAGGGGACAGAATACTGTTCTGCCTGCGATCGGGCTGCTGGGAGGAGAACTACACTGTTCTGCCCTCGGTTGGGCTGCAGGGGGTGTCGGTCCCCGACGGCCGCTGCCTGGTAGGGCGCCAGGCGCAAGTCGCTGGGGATTGGTGCACCTGCATGCTAATGGCATGCAAATGGGGCCATAATCAGATGCAAATGGACCACCGTGTGCCTTGCATAAATTATGGCCCCATTTGCATTTCACCCTTTGAATATCTCAGGTGCTGTGCATGGTGCAATGGAACTTGAGCCACCGCATCTTAATACTCCACTCTGACCACTTGCGCTGGTGCAGTTCCACTGCACCATGCACAGTGGGTGTGACCAGGGGGCGATATTCAAAGAAGTTGCTCCATAGCGCAACTCCGTTGAATATCGCCCTGGCCTCACCCCTGCACAACTATTTTGAGCGGCGCAGGGGCTTGCGCCACAGAATGGCGCAGTTTGAATATCTGGGCCAGTGTGTGTAATATTAACTCGCAAATGTGTTAACAAAGTAACACTTAATTTAGTTGATCAGCTGTACCAGGAAATGATATTGTGCTGTATTACAGTAATTAATTAAAATGCTTTTGCAAGCAGTGTTGTGATTTTTATTTTATTTTACAGCTTTAACAATGTTTCTGTGCATGTTAAAATGCATACTGTTTTTAGAGTTGAGCCAATGTAAATTCCTTTATGTCAATTTTACATATACTTCCCATGATGCTTTGCTTAATTTGGTGTTTGCAATTGTGTTTTTCTTTCAAATTTGGCTGCTTGGTCAATACTTTCCAAGGTAACCTTTGTCCCAGGGAATTTGCTCTGGGGTTCTTATATTTTGTAGCTATTATCTGCTCTACTACGGGCTCCCCATAATATTAAAAAGTAAGACCTTCATAGTACACCCAAGGCTTCCAAACCATAGGTCATAATGCAAATACAGCATTTTGATGAGCTCTGACAAGGGTATATCATCTGTGTAGGTATGCTGTGCATTTGGTTTTGTTGGTTATATGACAAAGCCTGAACTCACTCAAGTTAGAATTCATTCACAATAGATTGTGAATTTTTTTGATTAGCAATGGTGTTTTTCATTCAATGTAAGATTAAAGTACTTCAGCATTCAACACACTAATGTGTTGAAATAGCACATTTAACATGGAATACTGTAATACATGAACGTGTTAGTAAAAGCTACACATTTGTGTGTTGAACAATTTACACACCACTGTGTTAAATTTATTTAACACACACTGTGTTTTACCTAACCGCACTAACTGCTGTGTTAAAAATTAACTAATTTGTAGTTGAATTTAACACTTCCTTTCTAAGAGTGCAGTAATGGCGGACGTCTCTTTGATAGGGACTGATTGGCACAAAACCTTAAAACTGCTATCATCAATTCTAAGACTTGGAATCAACTTACAGTATGACTGCATTAAACCACATCGGAAGTCAATGGTTACAGTCAGAGTGGAGAAACGGCAATCCATTCTTAATCTTGAGCCAGCAAATTGAGATCAAAGTTCCATGCCAGCCACCAGGACTCATGCTAAAAGCATGGCAGCTGAGGTGGAGCACACCGAGGAGAAAGGACTGAATGGTCAAGACCAGCATCTGGCAGCCTTGATCATAAACATGCAACACGAGATGAAAGCAGAATTTGAAAACATTACTGCTCAATTGACTCACCTGCAAGGAGTGGTAACGGGACTGGCAGAAACCTCGGATAACTGCAGCAACTGTCTGGATGAGGCAGAGAAACAAACTGAGGAGCTGGAAGATGCAGTAATAGACCTGTCTAGGGACAGATGTATCCTCTGGGATGTTGCTGAAAGCCTTAAAGAATGAGCAGACGATCAAAAGAATAGCAGCTGCTGCTCTAACATTCGGCTCATTGGTCTCCCTGAAGGTGTGGAGGACAAAGAAGGTGGTAAAATGGTACAAAAATTGCTGGTGGAGAAGCTGGGTATGGATCTATTGATAGCCAGCTATGAACTGCAATGCGCCACCGGACTGGACCGAAGCCGAAGCCCAAGGACAGACCCAGGCATTACATCCTCAAATATCTCCGATATTCAGAAAAAAAAATGCTCTGGGCTGCCCATCAAAAGGGCCCAAAAGAATAGGATGGCAACAAGGTTTTTATTTTCCAGGATTTCGCAGGGATCTGTAAATTAAAAGGCAGAGATTTGCTGAGGTAAAAGCGAAGCTGCATGGTCTCGGACGGTAGTTCGGTCTACTCTACCCTGCCAAACTCTGGATTGTGTACCTAGTGCAACCTGTAAAAACCTTCATGAAGGTGCTTCATGCAGAGGATTATGTCTGCAAGCTTTAGGCTGCCCAGGAGGGAAGATCACAGGTCCGTACTAAGAGACATACTCGCTGACACTTTTAATTATTATTTGCTTCACGTTATACATTTCACGATGTAAGTGCTAATCTGTCAAACTGATCAGGCTCATCTGAACTAAACTAAATATGCCAACTGCCCCATTTTTGTGATCTTTTGGAATTATTTAAGATATTGGAGACTGTGGAAGGGGGGACGGGGGGTATATGCTGTGTCCCCTGAGGGGTTCAAACTAGTCACCGGCAGATGTTCACTACTGTAACTGGAGAGTTGGGGTTGTAATCATTTAGCTGGTGGTGGAACTCCAGTGTGCTTCTTACAAATGGCATAACACTGTTTCTCTGATCTGTTTCAGGGATAATAGTAATGGCATACTGTAAATCAGAACAATGTGTGTGAAGAGGGCCAAGAATGCTGACAGCTGCATGGTGATGCCCTATGTGAGCCTACTGGGAAATCCTGTTTGATAGTGCATATGTGCACCATGTGGCTCCTCTGCTGCTGCATGTAGGCTATCCCCTTCAGAGAATATCTGGGAGAACCGGTTTTCTCTGTTACTGCTCCCATCTTGATAACCTCATGGTCTCCTTCATGGTGAAGTGGGAATAGTCTGGTGGAGTTCTGATTCTCGAGGAGCAAAAGATAATGCAGTACCCCAGGAGCTTCCCATATCCAATACCTTTCTTTGAAAAGCTAATCTGTTGAATTTGTCCATGTCACCATGAGTTTCAATGTCTTCTGCTGGGTGGGCATGCATGACTGGCAGATGGAAGGAGGCTTTTTAGACATCTTAGTACTTGGGGCTTGGAGAGGTGATGGTTCGGTTTAATACTAATGTGCACTACCATATCAATATACACTGTCTCAAACCTCTAATATTCTCATGTATATACTGTTTTGGTGGCCACACTATACCATGTTGTTCGCTTGCCCCTGTGACTGTGTTATCAATATCTGCAGTGCAGACTGTAATGCACAGGAGCCCTATATAATCATGGGGCACATAAAGTTTTGCTTGCTACCGCTGTCACTGAGGACAGTCAGCTTTGCAGGGGTCACGATGTAGCAAGGGGCAGGTGACTGAAGGAACTTGTGTGTGTTTGCCAGTCACTCTACTGAGCTTGCCTGATGTTACCACTTTTCAAAACTTCAGGTTTATACTCCCACCACTTTTCCTCTGATTGCAACTTGGGTTGCAGGTAATAACAAAGGGGGTGGTAGTAGAATTGGATTATCTTGAACCACCCTGGAGGAAATTAATGGACTAACTTTGGACCTTCCCCTATTCATTTTTTTTTTTTCAATTTATTTCATAATGTGTCCTGGTTAAAAAAAAAAAAAAAACTACTGCTGTGAAGTGAATGTCAAACTTATGATTTCTGACTGGGCAATTAAAAGAGCAGAAAGGGCTATGGTCACTATGAAATTTAAGCAAGTCTCCTGCAGACCGTTGAATGTTAAAGTGCTTGTAAAATATACTCAAGAAACACTTTATGCAGGGGCTTATTGTAGGGGCGGGGTGGGCATATCAATCAGATACTTGGGGATTATGGGAAATCTAGCCTGGCAAAGATTTTTCAAGTTTGTGGGCCAATGATGAATAGTGTAGGTATGGGCCGCATATAGACATAACTGAGGGTTGTTGGCAGGACCTGGTCATCAAAATAACATAATAATGGCAGAATCATTTACCAATTTTTATTTCCTCTTCCAAAAAGTAGTGGCACTTGGGTCTCTGTCTGTATGAACAAACACTCCAACAAATTTCTACTGTGAATAATGACTTTGGGTCAGTATTTAATTTCTTGTAGTTGTCACCATTGTTTAGTAGTGACATTACGGTGTTTTGTAGAATTCTCTGTTTAGGTTGACTATGTTGCCCTTCCCCCCCCCATCTGAAGGCTTAATAATGATTGAAACATTATTTGCAAGGCCTTCAATGGCCTGACACTCTAAACATGAAATGTTAAACCTGGGGCAACATCCTCATCCAATATTGCTTTTACCTGTTGACAGACCACTTTTTCATAAGGGCTAATGGCTATATTATAAACATTAGGGCAAAACACAGATCTTTGTTTAAATTTAGCTTTTCTTAATTTCTGTATCTGTTCTATAGCTGCAAACATGCCATTTTCTAATCCGCCATTAGAGGTTAAAAGGTCAAAGTCAGTTTGATTTTCTTGTAACAGGGATTCTAAAACATCTAAATCAGAACAAAGCTGGTCACTACTCAAAGGACGGGTATCCCCAATAGTTGGGTTGATTGTGACATCATTACATGCTGTTGGTGTGCTAGTACTTAATATACTGTCATTAATAAATGTTCCAGTTCTAGCGTCAGGTTTATTCAGCATACCGGGTGGTGCACTGGCCATATAAGGCCAGTCACTGGTGACTGTAGTAGTCTCAACATTGCCATAAAGTCCTGATGACATGCCTGATGTACCTGAAAGATCACTGGATCCCACTCCTTCTGGTCCATCCATACAAATGGCATTTATAATAAGATCCAGGTCTTCAGTGACTGACGTAGGGGTTCTTTTTCAATTTAAGTCTCCAATAGTAGCTACCTCATTACTGGTTGTTGGAGTCACAGTATCTGAGGGAAAACCCATGGCTGGTAAAATTAACTGTTTTTTTATAGAATAAGTCTGTTTAGGCAGGAAAAATAATTTCAGTTTTAATTTTCTAAACAATTTGTATAAATCCACAAAAATCTGAAAGTTGTTAACCGGTGGGGTAGGAACAAAACTAAGGCCTCTTTGAAGTACTTTCTTCTGTTGTGTTGTGAGGGATACAGATGAAAGATTTATTATTTGCAATTTGTTTACTTCTTCTTCCCTCTCAATGGATAAGCTCGTTTGCCTTGTGGAACTTTTGCCCCCACATTTCCCCCCTCCTGGTTTTCCTGTGTTTCTCTGTTTTGACCCCGATCAACTGCAGTAGAGGTTCCTGCTCTTTCAGTATCAATATGCCCAGAAATCTCTTCTTCTTCTTCCTGAGTGTCTGATCTGCTAATTTTTTTTAAGTGTTTCTGGAAGAAAACCTGACACTCGAGTGCCCTCTACTGTTGAAATGACATGTCTAAGGTTTTGACCAGCTAAATAATTATTTCGTCTTTTTCATAGTCAGTGAGGTCCCTTAATAATTTGTTAGCTTTATGCTCAGTAATAAGTGTCTCATATTTAGATAATTTATTTTTCAATCGCAAGTCAAAATCTTGGTACTGTGTCTCATTCTTTAGTGCAATTACTTTCTCTTTAATGGTGTTGATCTCCTTTAGAAATGCCTCATATTTGAGTGTATCACTTTTAATAAGGAGTTTAACAAAGAGCTTGGAACTTTCAGACACTGCAGTAATCCACTCATCTTTAAAAGGAAATTCTTCTATGCCTCTGGCGGGTGCAACTGTGATGCAAAGCCCTCTCGGGGCTTGGTCCCTGCTCAGGTACTCCTCTAGGGTGGAAATGTTATAAGAAATGTATATCTCTTTGGTTAATAAATTTTCTAACTCCAAAAATGCTGTTTTAACATTGTGGCTAGTCTCTGTGATTACCTCTGCTCCTTGCAGATGCTCTCTCGCTCTCCGTCGTCGCTCGCTAAGGAAATCAGTCTGCTCCCCTTCATATCCTTCTGGCGTTTCAGCGCTTGCTGCTCCTTCTGTCTGGGGTATATTCTGACCTTAAATCTCACACCTAAACAATTCAGATCAATGAATGCAATAAGAAATTGTAGTTCTAATGCTGTTTTTAATAAACAAGCTAATGAACTAATTGAGAGGTTTGTGGTAAGAGGGTATAGTCAAGAATTGTTAGAAAAACTTAAAATGAAGGTGGATACTCTAGATCAGGATGAACTCATTAAAAACAAGAAATTTACAACAACACACACGCAACCCTACATATTCATCACAGAATTTAATCATAAGGTAGGGAGGATACGGAACATTATTTATTGGAACTGGCACATTTTATATACAGATGATGAAGTAGGGACAGCAATAGAGGCATGCCCTTGAGTGTCTTTCAGCAGAGCTAAGAACCTTAAGGATCGTATGGTACACAGTAGACTCCAGCAACTCCCCAGAGAAGGTAATACCACCTGGCTACTACAAAGATCACATGTTTTTTTTTTTTAATGTTCAAGGTGCAATATCTGCAAATACAGTGTACTAGGTAAAGTTTTTCAGCACCTGAAAGACGTAAATACTAGAGTTGACATTAGAGAACTCATCCCTTGTGACACTAGTTATGTAGTGCATGCCCTATGGTGCAGCTGTAATCTGCTATATGTAGGTAAAACAGTTTGCCCCCTAAAACAGAGGATTCAAGAACACATTAGGTCCATCATAAATCAGAGACAAGACACACCAGTGGGGATACATTTTACATTACATCACCTTTCTAAACCAGATGAGATTAGATTTATGGGACTAGAATGGGTAACTCCCCGGGCACTTGGTGGGGACAGACTTAATCTTCTTCTTGAAAAAGAAAGCATGTGGATCTATAAGTTGAACTGTGTAAAACCATTTGGATTGAATGACAGATGGGATCTGAAACCCTTCGTGAAAAGGAAATGAAAAAACTGAATAAGTGAATAACAAAATGTGCCATATTTTGCTTGCACAAAGAAATGTATAATCCTTTCTCTTTCTCTCTCTCTCTCTCTTTTCTTTTCCTCTCTCAGGAATCCTATCCATCTCTGGTGTTTCAAACAACATGAAGTCTTGCTATATTATGACTATTGCAGTTTGTCCCAGCCTTAGAACTGCTCCGGAGGTGAAAGAGTTAACTTCCATGCAGAGCATGGAGCTTAGAGCGCGAGCTCGGTTCAGAAGCTCTGTTAGGCTGGTTTCAAACCGAAACCATCAGATTCTTTACTCTGCCTCACTGAACAGTCGCTCCGGAGATTCCTCCTGTTGCTCAGTTCATTTCTTCAGTTTAAAGCACTATTTCTCGATTTAATTTAACCGCGATTTAATTATTTTAACCGCAAAACCGATCGGTTCAGGCTCTGTCTATGGTAATCGTAAGTAATAGATAGGTTTTTTCTGTGTGGAACTTGTAAAGTGTTATCGGTTCGGTTGAACCGATTGAATTGTATTAAAATATAAGTTTAAAGCCTTTTAAGGCTTCTTAGAGTGCGTTTCCCGGTTCTTATCGGTTCTAAAAAAACGGATTTCATTACGGTTTTTTCCACGACCCGTGACACGGTTTGGAACCGATAAGGGTGTCTTGCCTGGCACTGCCATTAAAAGGGCAAGTTTGTTGGTTAGGCTGGCATCATGTCTGAGAAACCCAAAAGAAAACCGGGCCCACTGAGTTTCAACACTGTAGTGTCTGTGGGAAGCCTTTGCCAGGCTGACCCACACCTATGTCTTTGTCTGGGGTTTGACCACCTCAATTCAGACTGCCAGATTTGTAAAATTTCCGGCAGCCACCCTGGACAGAGAGTGGGCAGGCTCAGAGGAGCGAGGCCAAAAGTCCAATGACCCGGATGGCCAGCCCGGTTGATTATCCGAACGGAGGAGCTTTCCTCTGACCAGGCGAGACTTCTCGGCAAACAAAAGCTGGCGCTGAGGAGCCAGTTCCAGCAAAGAAATCTAAAAATCAGCAGGTTTGAGTCAAAATTCCTTCTCCAACTGCTGCAGAGATAGCCAGGGCACTACAGATTGTCCAGTCCCTGTCCCCGGTTCCCTCCGAACCGCCACTGTCTGGCAAAAGGTCGGTTCGGTCGCTTCCAGTGGGTCAGGATTATGATATAGAAGAGTTCTATGAACCAGAGGAGGGGGATGAGGATTATGATCAGTGCGAATGTGACCTTGAAAGTCTGGATGTGCCCATTGAACCGGACATCTCCCAGACAGACCTTCAGGTGAGTCTCCCCTAGGCTTTCTGAGTCCCCTTCTCATTTTTTGTTTTATAAAAAAGTTGCTGAGACCCTCCAGCTTCCCTTAGAGGAGGCTTTGGATGAGCAAGAGGAGCCTGACTATGTGGAGATGATGGATATCCCAGAGTCCTGGAGGTTGTCCATCCCTTTACATAAATCTTTTAGAAAACAAACAATAAAAATTTTAAAAGCTCCTAATTCTGTGCCTCCTGTGGATAAAAAGATGGACAGGAGGTACACTTTGTCAGGTCCTGATACAGATTTTCTTTCACAGCAATGCAGTCATGTTGGGGTAGTCAGGCTGCAGCCTGTGATAAACTAATATTCCACTGGCTTCACATCCTCCTGACAAGGATTCCAGGAAGATTGATGCCATGGCCAAAACAATACATGGCAGCATCCTTGGGACTCATACAAGCTAACTATATGGCTTATGTTGCAAGATACCAGAAATCTAGATGGGATACTGTCATGGCCTTAGCAAACAGGTCCCTGGCCAGCTCGCAAAGAGACTGGAGCAGGTGGCCCTTGATGGTATTGAGGCATTTAAGGTGCAATTCCATGCTGCAGTGGATTCTAACGATGTATCCTCTAGAGTCATGGCTACATCTGTGGCTTTTCGTAGATTGGCCTGGCTCAGGTGTACTACTTTATCACAGGATACCCAGTCTAAGGCTATGGATTTTCCTGTGGTGGGAAATTCTCTGTTTGGGGAGCAGACAGAGAATTATATGAAGAAAATGGATGAATATAGAACCACTTACAGGAGTACACAAGCCAAGGAACGGCAAGCTACTCCTCAGAGGCAGACCCCCAGGGGTAGGGGTAGGCCTTTTCACAGGCCTTTTTACCAGACCCAGGCCTCCACCTCTTCAGCCTATGTACAGAGGGGGTTCTTCAGAGGGAGAGGCAGACGGGGTTCGAGCAGGCCTGCTCCCATCCTTCAGCCTAAAGCCCCTGCCAAACAGGCACCCTGATGGGATGCCCAGGGTCGGCTCTCCACTACCTGTAGGGGGCAGGTTGGCTCACTTCATCCAGGACTGGCAGTCTTTAACTTCAGACAGGTGGGTCCTGGAAGTAGTGAGCCAGGGTCTGGTTCTCAGCTTCAAGAAATTTCCAAAGATGAGAGCCAGATCTTTTCCACCTACAAACCTTTTAGACACTCTTGCTTTGGAAACAGAAGTCTCAACCCCCTTGGCTCTCAGAGCTGTAGAAAGGTTTCCCCTTCACCAGGGCAAGGGGTCTGTACTCCAGGTACTTCCTTACCCAAAAAGACAGGAGAGTGGCGGCCTATCCTGGATCTAAGATATCTAAACAAGTACCTTTTAAAGCCAAAGTTCAAAATGGTGACACTGGGAATGATTTTACCCTCCCTAAGGCCAGGGGACTGGCTAGCCTCCCTGGACCTCAAAGATGCCTACTTCCATGTTCTTATCAGAAGCTCCCATTGAAAGTACCTCAGATTCGAACTGCCCTCAGGCCATTATCAGTTCAGACAATGCCCTTCGGCCTCACTTCTGCCCCAAGGTGTTCACAAAATGTCTGGCAGTAGCAGTCGCTCACCTAGAAGGCAAAAGATTGCCATTTTCCCTACCTGGACGACTGGCTCATTGTGGGTCAGTCTCCAGACCAGGTCAAATCACACCTGCTAGTTACCCAGCAGCTGCTTACCTCTCTGGGATTTCTTCTCAATCTTCCAAAGTCAGTTTGGAACCTGTCCAGGTACTCACCTTTATAGGCTAGAACTGGACACAAAGCAGGCCAGAGCCTTCCTTCCCTTGGAAAGGGTAAGGACCTTAGTGGCCCTGGCCACCTCCTTCACTCTGCTGGTCTCTCGACCAGCAAGGCATTTCCTGCAGCTCCTAGGGCACATAGATGCCTCCACAGCTGTGGTGCAAGGAGCAAGATTTCAGATGAGGGACATTCAGTTCCATTTGAGAGCTTTCTGGTCTCAAAGAAGAGATCCTCTATCCAAGTTAATCCCAGTGACTCGAACTCTGATCCAGGCCCTTCAGTGGTGGCAGGATCAGAGCAATCTGAGACAGGGGTGCCTTTCATCCTCTGTCCCATTCCTTGACCCTTACTACAGATGCATCCCTCTTGGGATGGGGAGCTCACATGGGCGACCTCTCCACCCAGGGATTATGGTCCCCTCAGGAATCTCTGCTCCACATCAATCTGTTGGAACGCAGAGCTGTTTTTCTAGCACTTCAGGTTTTCTCTGCATTTGTTCAGAACAAGGTGGTACAGGTCAGAACAGACAACACCACTACAATGTGGTACATCAACAAACAAGGGGGCACTCGGTCTTTGGCCTTGTGCACTGAGGCGATGAAGTTGTGGTCTCTGGCTTACTCCCTGAACACTTCCCTCATAGCAGTTCACCTCCCAGGCAAGGACAATGTCCTGGCAGATGCTCTCAGCAGGATTTCCCAGGGCCATCACGAATGGTCACTGGATCCCCTAGTACTGGGGATAGTGTTTGCCAGATGGGGCACTCCTCAGATAGATCTTTTCGCAGCCCCAGACAATCATCAACTTCCACTGTTTTGTTGCAGGCCCCCCAGTGTTGGGCTCAGTTCCCCTGGATGCCTTTCTCCTCGATTGGGAAGGGAAGTTTCTTTATGCCTTCCCCCCCTTCCCTCTCCTGTTCAAAGTACTAGTCAAAAACAGGTCTCAGCCCTGCAAAATGATCCAGATTGCTCCAGACTGGGCCAGGCAGTCCTGGTACCCACTCCTTCTGTCATTAGCAGTCCATCTTCCCCTGTGTCTCCCCAGGAAACACAATCTGTTAACCTGTGCTCAGGGGAGAGTTTGGTATCCGAATCTCAAATCCCTCAACCTCAAGGCTTGGCTCTTGAGCAGTTAGAGTTTGCTGATTTGCAACTTTCTCAAAGTGTTCTCGAAATCCTGAAGGCTGCTAGGAAGCCTTCCACCAGGCTACCTATAACTCCAAGTGGAAAAGGTTTTCCATATGGTGTTCTGGGAAGCATGTTTCCCCAGAATCTGCTGATCTACCCACTGTATTGGACTACATGGTCCATCTTAATTCTTTGGGACTGAGACCAGCCACCCTGAAAGTGCACTTGGCTGCTGTCTCTGCCTTCATTTTCAGCATGGAAGCCCTCTTCTCTTTCTGCTCATCCTGTATTTTCCAAGGTTTTTAAAGGATTGCTTCATACCAATCCTCCATTCAGGGACCCTGCCCCGGCTTGGGATCTTAATGTATGCATTGCTCAGCTAATGCAACCCCCCTTTGAGCCTCTGTCTTCGGCAGAGCTTAAGTATTTGACTTGGAAAACTGTATTTCTGGTAGCCATCACTTCTGCCAGGCGTATAAGTGAGTTATGGGCTTTATCAGTAGAAACTGACTTTATTTCCTTTCACAGGGATAAAGTAGTCCTCAGGACTAACAGGAAGTTTTTGCCTAAGGTGGTTTCAGATTTCCACCTTAACCAATCTATTTCACTTCCAGTGTTCTTCACTGACCATTCCTCCTCTGGTGAGGGGAGGCTGCACAGCTTAGATGTTAAAAGGGCCCTAAGTTACTACATAGAGCGTACCAAGGGTCACAGGTTTGACTCCCTCCAACTGTTTCTCACTTATGGTGAGGTTGGGATAGGGATACCTGCCACTAAGAGATCCATTGCCAGGTGGATCGTTTCTTGTATCCAATTTTGCTATCAAAAGCTGGGTAAGGTTCCCCCCTCAGGCTTGAGGACTCACTCTACCAGAGGTACAGCTGCATCTCTAGCTGCTGCTAGAGACATCCCTATCTTGGAGATATGTCAGGCAGCTACTTGGAAGACAGTACACACTTTCACCAAGCATTACTCCTGGATATTCAGGTCAGGAGGGATGCTCGGTTTGCCAACGTGCTTCAGAGCCTATTCCCTAAGTAGGTTCTGTCCCTCCTCCATGGAGGTACTGCTGTGTAGTCTGCAATAGTCATAATATAGCAAGACTTCATGTTGTTTGAAGAAAAAATTACTCACCTTAGTAATGTTGTTTCTTCTAATGGAGTCTTGCTATATTATGACCTCCCCCCCAGCCTGCCCCTCTCAGAACTCCTACTTTGGGTATGGGGTGGGTAGTCCTCTGTTGGCATTTATTGATGCCCTCTTTCATGTTTGGGTGTTGTGTTTATTTAGTTATTTTATCTTATTTTTCTGGTCCACTGACTTGAGTCTTTGTGTTGGGACCAGGAAAAAGGTGTTTATATATTAGTGGCCAGTTGGCTAGTGTAGGTTACAACTTCCACACAGAACCTTAGTGAGTTTTTGCTCGTAAAGATCTGACGGTTTCGGTTTGAAACCAGCCTAACAGAGCTTCTGAACCGAGCTCACGCTCTAAGCTCCATGCTCTTCATGGAAGTTAACTCTTTCACCTCCGGAGCAGTTCTAAGGCTGGGACAAACTGCAATAGTCATAATATAGCAAGACTCCATTAGAAGAAACAACATTACTAAGGTGAGTAATTTTTTCTTCTGGATAATGCAGACAATTACCCTGTAGAAATATTAACCACATATGGAAGCCATGAACAATAAGGTTAAATCTGAGACTGCTGGTCTTCACCTCTTATAAGTTTATTAAATATTTAACGGATGAGCACCTCAGGGCAGCCTCCTAAAAATTCATAAAAATGTTATTTGAGGTGTAGTGATTGATTTATTTTGAAATGCTTGCTTTGTTATATGTTGAATTTTATGCCCCTTAGACATAAAATATTGAAAGACACAATATGAATTTACTAATAATTGTGATGAGTTAATATCCTTTGTAAATTTCTTTAGTGATATGTTTTGAAGAAGGATGGAACGTATTTATATTTGATTATATTATTGTCGCTGTACTTTTTTCCCCTCCCCCCCCTTCTTGCATGGTATATTAAGGATATAAGAATTTGATGATGTCATGAATAACTAATGAGCTTATTTGTATTTAAATCACCTTTGTTCCTTACTATGACCACACCCCTGAGGAAGACTCGTAAGGAGTCAAAGCACTTGGTGGTCAGGAGGGAGTCCATATTGTTGCTGGTCTCTCTGTTGCTGTAATAAACTCACTATTCACGGTGGAAATTTGTTGCAGTGTTTATTCATACTGACAGACACCCGAGTGTCACTACTTTTTGGAAGAGGTGCATTCACGTTCACGAGCTGGAAGCTCATGAACACCAACCCACTCTGCATGTTGCAGCAAACCTTTGGATTCAATTTTTATTTCCCCAAGGCATTGTGGGGGGGTGAGGCTTTGTGCATTCCTGTGCACCTCGGGAAGGGGGGACATGTTACCCCTACATGGCTCCCTATATTACATCTAAAACCTACTGCTTCTTATATAGTCTGTCACTATCCTATTGGAGTGCTGGAACATCCTCACCATTCCTTGTCTATTAAGGTATTAGTGGGATTCTACACCTTTGTGGTGCTCAAGTGCTGTGTGTGTGTGGAGGCGGGGGAATTGGACTCCTTATTCGGTGTGGGTTGTGAGTTGTTGATACTGGCACCAGTTGAGCTTGTTGCTAGTTTTTGTCTGGGGGCGGTATGGTCCTAAGTTTAAAAAAGTTTAAATGTCTGAGCTCTCACTGGCCTTTGGTAGGTTAAAGGCTGTATTTGAATTGATATCAAGGGGGGATGGAGGAATAGGGGGAATTGTTGAAGTTATTTTGTTTATCTGTTTATTCTGATGGTTATGTTACCTAAAAAACAAGGTACTGTTTTCTACAAGGTACAGTTCAGGCTATTGTTCCACACTATTTCTTTGAAGTTAGATTTTCAACAAAAAAGCAAAGGATGATATTACACTTAAAGTTAGAACTTGGGATATTAATGGGCTCAAGTCCTTTATAAAAAGAAAGAGAGTGTTGCAAAAATAAAAGCCATGAAAACAGACATTCTTTGTCTGCAAGAAACTCACGTAGAGGAGAAAGAAGGGGAATTTAGTGGCACGAACTGTGGGGAGGGGTTTGGTTCTTTCTTCTCATCAGAAGTGAGGGGGGGTAGCCATATGGATCCGGCCTCACCTCCTAGGTACAATGACTAAGGTCTTCCAGGACCAAGGGGGTAGATTTGTTTTGATTTAGGTTATTCTTAATAGTGGGCTAAAATCTGCTATAGGATCCATTTGTGGACCTAACATGGAATACACAGAGTTTTTTTAATAAACGAAAAATTCAAATGGCAGACTTTGAAGGCCCATGGGTACTAAGTGGAGACTATAATTGTCTGTTGGATACTATCCTGGACAGATCCTCCAGAACTGAGATTCCTGAGTCCAAAAATGCTAAGGCTCTTAAGGATCTGTTCTGTGATTACAACCTAATAGATGCTTTCAAGCATGCCAATCCCATGGGAAGGGATTATACATTTATTCTCACTAGGCAGCAAACTATGCTAGGCTTTACAGAATGCTTGTCTCTTCCAGCCTGACCCATTCTATTCATAAAATTATGCCTGAAGTTATTGTTGTAACAGACCATGTGCCTGTCTTGCTTGACCTGCAGGGCTGGGGAACTCCTAGTCGGACCAGGTCCTGGAAATTAGTCTTGCTTCTATTAAACGATCAGGACTTTATTAGGTATATTCAGGGTCAAATACAACACTATTTGTTCAATAATCCTAAAGTTATAACAAGTGCTTCTACTAGATGGGGAGGCCCTAAAGGCAGTACTGAGAGGAACAATAATATCTTCCTCAGCGTATGCCAGGAAAGTAGAAGCTAAAAAGTCATTTTAATCTTGAGCAGCAAATACTACAAATGGAGAAGCAACATATGGAGAACCCACTAGTGTAGTATATCAGAACTTGCAAAAATTAAAATGGAAACTCAGTCAATTGGCCAGTTCAAGAATAGAGCACTCCATCTTTCTGAATCAAGCAAACAATTTATTCGATGGAGACACGGGGGGGTAGGGGGGTGGTTAGCTTGGCAGTTGAAACACAAGGCATCTACTAAAAATATAGCACAGATTAAAAATTTCTGATGGGGTCCTTCAAAGCAATGATGGGGACATTGGAGAAAGCTTTAGAAATTTCTATCAGACACTCTACACCTCAAAAGTCCAACCCACTGAGGGAGACATCAGTAGTTTTTTGTCCCGTGCACTGGTGACAAAAATAGATGAGACTGACCAAT
Source organism: Neoceratodus forsteri (assembly GCA_016271365.2). Lineage (NCBI taxonomy): Eukaryota > Metazoa > Chordata > Ceratodontiformes > Ceratodontidae > Neoceratodus > Neoceratodus forsteri. The sequence goes on from CM057452.1 coordinate 759,443,778, forward strand.
AAGGACTGGATGAGGACATTAAATGGAAAGAGATCATGAAGGCTATACAACATTTAAAAGGTGGTAAGGCCCCTGGGCCTGATGGATTCCCCATTGTTTTTTGTAAAATCTTCATGGAAGAGCTTAAGAAGCCCTTGGGGGATATGATAGAAGACAGTTTACGTCTGGGTGTCTTGCCTCCCCCTCCACTTGGTCAGCTACTATAATGGTTCCACCTAAACTGGGAAAAGATCTAATACTGTGCAGGTCATATAGACCAATTTCACTCCTCACAACAGACTACAAAATATGTGTCGGAATTCTGGCAGCTCGGGTGGAAACCGTGCTCCCTAAAATAATACATCTGGATCAGTTGGGTTTTGTGAAATCCTGTCAAAGTAAACACAATGCACAAAAAGCGAGGAATATAAATTGGCAGTGGGGGAATTCTAAAAATGGGAAAGAGGCTGCTGTGGTGGCATGAGATGCACAGAAGGCCTTCATCCAAGAGGAGTGGAGGTATACGTTTGCAGTCTTGAGACATTTTGGAATAGGGGAGAAGATGATGCAGTGGATCACCACACTGTATAACAGACTAGTTGCACAGGTGCTAATTAAGAATCCTGTCCCAAGGGGGCGTGGCTTGGACGCTGTGGAAGATGGCCGCCTAAGCTCATAGTTCACTCCCTACCTGAGACAATCTGTACAAAAATATCGGCATCCAGGGAACTTTTCTGCATTTGAAGCCACTATATGCCTCTCTAAATACTGTACGTATGTTTTGTGTGGGTCTTATTGCACATGGAAGCTGGCTAATTGCTGATCGGTGCTGACCCTCTCACGACCCTCCCCTGATCCGCCAGACGATATTCCCCGACGTGATCGGACTCCTGCTACAGTACGCCCTGTGCAGACCATTTGAGCTACTAACTGTCTCTGCATGAAAGCCGGAAGGCTTGCCCTCCATCACTTACCCCTGGATAGTCCTGGAATCCTGGCTCAGATCTCAGATGGCCTTCCCTTCATCTCTCAAACTGAACAGGCCGTGGCCACCGTAGTTTCCACTGCTCAGCCACCCGACATGGGTGCATACCTCCAGCACATAACAACACTTCTGGAGACACTACTTGCTAGGGTGAACTCCATCTCAATCAAGCTGGCAGTCACTGTAGCTGATGTTCGCACTCTTAACGACAAAATGAATGTGGTGGAACAAAGGACGGAGGGACTGGAGGTTAGTCAGACCAAAATACTACAGCGTATGCAGGTTCATGAAACCAAATTATCCATGCTATGGCAGACAGCAGAAGATCAGGAGAACTGTAGGAGGAGAAATAATACTCGAATTCTGGGCATACCTGAGAGTCTAGAAGGCCCCAATACAGAGCGCTTTCTTAACGAAGAAATCCCCAAAATCCTAGGGGAAAGGTGGCATAGTCCAATTGAGGTAGAGGGGACACACAGGATGCCTAGCAGCCCCCAATCTACGAACTCGCAGCCATGACCTGTAATTGCATACATCCTTAGATATTCCACAAAGGAGCGGGTTCTGCGAGCAGCAAGAGATAAAGGGGAAATCCTGTGGCGTGAGGTGAAAATCTCCTTTTACAGAGACTTCTCCGCTGAGGTGGTAGCTCATAGGAAAGCTTACATTCCTATAAAACAAATTCTAGCACAGCATGGGCTCAAATACAGTTTCAGACATCTGGCTCACCTGCATGTTTCTAGAGAAGGGAGAGAGTTTGTGGGTGAAACTCCTCAGGAGGTTGAGGGATGGCTCCGCAAGTGTTGGCCTTGGATACCTATTAGGACTCCAAATCCCAGAAAGCTCTGGAGCCCAGGTCAGCACGCATACCCTGGAGGAACCCAAGCAACTAGTAGTGGTGCTCCTGGAAACCATGATAATAAACGGACTGTTGCACACTTTAATGCTTGAACCATCCAACCAAGAGATCAGTAGTCCTTAAGCATTTACACTCCTTGCAGGCGGACGTGGCGCTTATACAAGAAACACATCTTACTGCAAGGAATGTATCATGGCTCAAAAAGTCCTGGGTAGGTTCGGTCTTGGCCAGCTCGGCACATACCAAGACCAAGGGGTAGCCATTCTTGTCCAAAAATCATGTCCTTGGGTAACAGACAAGGTACTCAGTGATGCACAGAGCCGATGGATTGTGGCTCGGTTCTCTTACCCAGGCAGCTTTATTATTCTGGCCAATATTTATAGACCCAACGTGGACTCCCCAGATTTTTTCTTAGATATTAACCAAGCTTGTGAATCTCTATCCATGGGTTATCCAAATATACCCATCATGCTAGGGGGAGATTTCAATTTAGTGATGGATATATTCCTGGATAAATCCAAACCAACTCTACAGTCACATCCCAAAGCTGTGCTTGCCCTGCAGGAGGTGATGAAGGAATGGGGGCTGGTTGATATAGAGCAGAGGGACCACCCCACTGGGCAGGACTCTTCCTTTGTTTCATCGGTGTACACTACCTACAGCCATATTGACTTTTGGCTAATGAATACTCTGGCAGCCCATGATACTGTTTTCTCCAAAATAGGTAACATCCTTGTTTCTGACCATGCCCTGGTTTACTGCATGTATACCCCTTCGGGGCAATCCGGCTCTAGCCCTAGGTGGCAGTGTAACCCCCTGCTGATTAGGGAACCAGCATTCCAAGCGATGGTGAGGACCACCGCTCAGGACTATTTTGTTCTTAATAAGCCTTCTGATACCTCGGCAGCTGCGGTATGGGAGGCCTTTAAGGCAGTGCTGAGGGGCCGCATTATCCCCTATGTGGCCCAGAAGAACAAGGCTCGTCGAGTGGACTTGCACCACCTCCAAACTGAACTATCTACATTGGAGGCCCAGTTTAAATTGTCTGCAACAGGGCAGACCGATGCAGCAGCTCTCCAAACTATAGTCGGGTTACGGTATCACATTAATTCGATATTACATCAGAAGGCAGAGTGGCTGATGCTCCGGGCCAAGCATGCATACTGGGAGGGAGGAGATAAAGGGGGCAAACTCCTAGCATACTGGCTAAAGAAACAACAGGCCGCCTCGTGTATTCATGCACTCAGGACTCACAATGCCCAACACTGTCACTGACCCTAAGCAGATTAATGCTTGTATGCAACAATTCTATCAACAACTCTATCAGATGCATACAGCCCTGGAACAGAGTCAATTGGAGTCCCAGCTGAGGGACTTTTGCTCCCAGGCTAAATCTCCTCAACTGACAGAACACATGGATGAGCCTTTCATGGAGTCAGAACTCAAGAAGGCTCTGTCTCAACTCACTAAGGCGAAATCCCCCAGGTCAGATGGCATGACCACTGAGTTATACCAACTCATAAGTATAGAAATCTCTGCCCCATTGCTTTCTGCACTCCAAGATGCCCATGTGTCTCATATCCTCCTGCCCACCATGCGTGAGGCACTCATTACTCTGCTGCCAAAGAAGTCGGACGACCCAATGGACTGCGCCAACTTTCACCCATATCCTTAATATCAGTGGACTGCAAAATAGTAGCCAAGATGCTTGGCAGTATGATGGACGTTCTGCCTTCCATAGTGTACCCATCTCAAGTCGGGTTCACTAAAGGGAGAGCTGCTGTGGATAATGTCCGCTTGCTTCTTAATCTTAAGTGGCTAGCTCTGCAATCCACTACTCCTATGGCTGTGATGGCAGTGGACTTTTTGAAAGCCTTCGACTCTGTTGAATGGCCCTATCTGCATGCGGTACTCAAGCAATATGGATTTGGCCAGCACTTTCAGCAGTGGATACGAGTATTATACAATGAGCTGTCAGCCTGTATTCTTACTAATAAGGATATATCTCCTCCGTTCCCTCTGCAGCGAGGCACCCGACAAGGCTGTCCGCTGTCACCACTACTATTCCTGGTTGCCTTGGATCCCATTACCCAGAAACTACAGGCTACTAGGGAGATTCAAGGCATTCCGGTAGGGAAGCAGGTATACTTAATGGCCTCCTATGTGGATGACCTACTCATCACACTCTCGCACCCTTGGGACTCACTACGCCCAACCTTTGATGTCCTATGCACAATTGCTCACTTCTCTGGTCTGAAAATCAATCAGTGGAAAACCAGTGTTACCCCTCTTAATACTGCATGTTTCCAGGACTGCCTACAGGGCCTAGGACTTCCATGGTCTCCCAACAATCTTACATATCTCGGCATTCAGATACCTTTCGATTGGAGGCACATCGAATCTAGGAATTTCTCTCCCCTCTTAGAACAATTAACCATTGAAGTATCTCGGTGGCTCCAGCTCAATCTTTCTCTGTCAGGGAAAATCGCTGCAATCTGTATGCTTTTCCTACCTAGAGTCACATACCTTCTTAATAACTTCCCTATTGCCCTGTCAAAAAAAATCTTCAGACAGATGGACAGAATTATCTTGCAATTCCTGTGGGAGGGTAAGAGACCTCGATGGAGCATGCATAAACTGCGAGCACACTGGCTGCAAGGATATCATTGGTCCTTTCTTGCAGCTCAGGCCACAAAATGGTTCCTACCCACATCTTCTCCACTGATATTGTGGGCCCAGCTGGAGGCTCAAGTACTACAGGAGACTTCCCCTGGGTTACTCCTGACCAAATTACCGGCCCTCCACAACCTACTCACACCAGTCATGGCTGAAACCAGGAAGGCATGGTTCCGTCTCATAGCCACAACTCAAACTAAAAAATCAGAGGGCTGGATGCCATTCCAATATCTTAATCTTTGGCACAACCGGCTCCTAACAATGGATAACAAACCATTTAATTGGGCGCTGTGGGCCAAGAATGGTATGCAGATGGTCCAGGACTTGTATCTCCCTGACTCTACTACACTCATGTCTTTTGAGCAACTTAGAGTTCGCTGTTCCCTCCCATACCAAGATTTTTGGAAATTCCTGCAGCTACGGGCATCTGTGCAGCCCATTAACTGGTCTCAGACAGCTGACTCGAAATGGTTCTGGATTTCCACTTTGCACCTAAGACCCACATCTCGGGACCTTGCAGCTAAGTTTTACAACACCTGGCGGGAGGCACAACCAGACTACACCAAAAACTGCAGACTTGCTTGGAGCAGTGATCTCGACTGCCAACTTACGCCAGACAGATGGGAGTACTGCTTGTGTCTAGCTTATTCTTCCTATAAGGATGCAAGAAGCCAATTGACACAACTTAAGATCTTGCTCCTCTGGTACCGCACGCCGGCAGCTCTACATAAATGGGGCATCCTCCCTCACTCTGAATGCTGGAGATGCTGCAAGAGCCCAGCCCACATTTTCCATATACTGTGGCAATGTCCCATCCTGGTTTCCTTTTGGGCCTCAGTGGAAATGGACTGCTCAGTGGTGCTGGGACAGCCGGTTGACCTATCTAACCCCATGTTGTTACTGGGAGATGCTACCTCCTTGGAGCAGATCGCACCACAGCAGCAGGAATGGTTTTTAGTAGCATTGTTGGAAGCCAAACATCCTGGTGGCAACCCTTGCTGCCCGCTATCTCCCTCTGGCATTCTGCCCTCACCAGGCTTGTCACATTTGAGAGGATCACATATGCTAGCAGAGGACAATTGTCCCTATACCACAGTAAATGGGAGGCATACCTCAACTCAACCCTGTGTTGGGTGCCCTTTCCTCCTCTCCAAAATCCCCCTGGATCAGCTGATTAGGTGGTCCGGCTCTCAAACATGCAGATTTGTAGAGAGGTTTCCTGTGCGGAGTATGACACCCCTGTTTTGTATGTAGGCACTCTCCCCTACTATAACTCTTATATGTACCTTTTTGCCCACTTTTGACCTGAGAGATCTGTATAGACAGTCTGTTTCTTCTGTTACCTATACTCCTGCCATCTGTACCAATGTTAAGAGACTGGAGGCTGTGGACCTTAGATTATTGGCAGCCCTATTAGTAGAATTGGCAGGTTATTGTTTACGTTTTGTTTCTTTTTGTTCTTCTTGTTTTCTAGATGTTTATAGACAATGTGTTACATGCAGGGATATCCTGCTCTATCTAATGTGTACATGCTTTTTTTTATTACGGTATGGATCTTTTGGAAAACAATAAAAACTATTCTATGATAAAAAAAAAGAATCCTGTCCCAACCCTTTGATCTGACACGTGGGACACAGCAGGGGTGTCCATTATTCCCTTTGCTCTATGTACTTTCATTAGAGCCACTAGCAAATATTATCCGAGATGATTCCAAATTAGTGGGTCATACAATCAGTGGTACGCAGTAAAAGATATTTTTGTTCACTGATGATTTATTAGTTTATTTACAACACCCCTAAAGAGGATATACCTAGACTCCACCAAATATTTTTTGAACATAGTAAGCTTTCTAGTCACAGAATCAGCTGGGCAAAAAGCTAAATCCTCCCAATAGGTAAAAGTCTCAATTCAGAACTTCAAAATAACTCACTATGCATGAGGGTGCTCACCTCACTTAAATATTTAGGTATTCAGATATCAAATGACAGATATAAACTATTGCAGAACAACTATTATAAACATCTGGGATATGTTCAGCAGGGTTGTGAGCAGTGAACTGAGCTCCCCATAGGTATAATTAGGAAAGTAAACATTGCCAAAATGAATATCTTACCCAGATGCCTTTATCTGTTTCAGAATCTCCCCATTACGGCACCAGAAAAACTTTTTAAATCACTGAATAACATCATTCACCAGTTTCTCTGGAATGGTAAAACAGCTTGAAAATCTACACAAATTCTTCAGCTTCCCCTAAAAAAGGGGGCCTGGCTCTCCCCAATATGAAGTACTATTATTGGGCTTCACAATTAGCAATGATTGTGCAGGACAAAGGTGCTGCTCCACCTGATTGGTCCATCATGGAGAGTGAGGTTTTTGAAAGAGACCTTGTCTCTGCTTGCCTGCTACCTACTCTACCAGGTGCATCAATCACATTGTCTGGCAACCCCTTTACAAAACAACTCTTGAGGATATGGGTTGGAGTGCACAAAATGATTGGTCATGTTGAGGGAATTTCGTCCCAAGCAAGTTTGATTTCAGTGGCTAGGGGAATGAAAGGATATAATGTGAGTCTGCACTGGGCTCTACTCAGGTGATGAAGGAAAGACTTAACCAAGCTGGGGCAACTCTACACTGGCGGTATCCTTAAAATCTTTACTAACATACTGTAAGAGTAGAATACTCCCTTCATGGCAATGATTTCTTTGCATACTTAAGGGTGAGACATCATTTATCTTTGGCTAATCTGACTTCTTCCCCTATTGAAGAAATTCTGTATAGGAGGCAACCTAATTCCAAACCCCTTATAGCCCTATTTAAATTGTTTGTTGGTGCATCTCTGAACCCAAAGGTCAAGGCTAGATGGCAATGGGAGAGGGATTTGGACACCCAGCTATCATCTGAGGAATGGCAGGTACAGTAGACATAAATCATGTCCATTCCTGCTGAAGATCAGATAAGCTATGTAGAATTCAATTATTCTATCTATATAGGTCTTATTTAACTCCATATAAACCACATCAGTATAATAACTATAAAGATCTGCAATGCCCTAAATGTAAAGTGGAGGCAGATGACTTCATGCACATGGGTCTGACATGCCCAAAAGTAGCTCCCTTTTGGTCACAAGTTCATCATTTAATGGAAATTGTCCAGCATTGTAAGCTGCTGCCAAAGGTCACTGCATATATGCTAGGTATGGACTACAATCCAACTAATGGGAAGGGTGGGGCCAACTCTCAGAGATTGTGGAATCTGGCTCTGGTTAATGCCAGGAAAACCATTGAGCAAAATTGGTTGAGTGCATCCATGACAACAGTAGCTCAATGGCTGAACAACTTACTCTAGTGTATGAAACTAGAAAGGCACCACTCTAATGGCAGTGGTCAGAGCCATCTGTTCCATTGTGTCTGGAAGCAAATGTTGTCAGCCATAGAGCACAATCATATTCCAGCATAACCTACAAGGGATCTTGATTCCCAGAATATTGTATTTTTCTATTTAACCAAATCAATAACAGATTATGTGTGTTTATGTTGTATTGTCTGGATGATTTTTAGATAGGGTATATGGAACTGTTTTTGCCCTAACTGGATATATTTTGCTGTAACTGTACCAGAGCAGTATAATGCTCTGAAATGTTACACTTGCATTACTTGTATCAGATGTAACTTAATAAACTTTGTTTAAAAAAAAATATGCTGTTAAATCACTTATTGCTTATATCTGCATGTAAATGTTACTGATTTTTTTCTAAATTATTTGTATGAATGGAGAACATATCTATTCACATTATAATATTATTAAGTTCATATGCTCAAATATATTTGGAAGATCTTTCTTCTTCTCTATGAGCCAGTATGTGTGTTGTTTTGTATATTATTCTATGTAATGGATGAGCAATTATATTTTTATGAAAACTGCCGGGTCGTGCCTATAAACTGACCAAATACTGTAGTCTAGAGTACTTACCTTGTAAATGAATAAAATTTAACTGAATTGTAGTGAAGCAGCAAGGGAGCAACAGAGAGGAGAAAGTGATAAGAGAATCATCCAGAAGCAGCAAACAAAAAAAAAACTAAAGTATTTTAGCCAGAGTCTTTCAGAAAGTTTGGAAAGTACTGAATGAATTATGTGAAGTATCACACATGCCACTCATAATGATATTACAAGGGTTGGAATTTAAGCAATAATAGTAGACCAACTCAAAGAAAGGGCAGCAGGCACAGGCAGTGTCAGTGAAGGAGGCAGTGGAAGATACTGCAGATCACAGTGGGGACAGAGACACTAATCCATGGTATGTAATTAATAGAAGCAGTGGCAGTTTTGAGGAAGAGGAGAAAGAGGGGTTGGGGAGGGTGGAACCAGCGGTACTTGGGGCAAGTAAGAGATAAAAAAAAACAGACAGTGGTTCTCAATCAAAAAAAAATGAAAAAGGCCCCCAAAAGGCAACTAAAACAAAAGCAGTGGCACCTAAAAAATGGAAGAAAAGGAAAAGGAGAAGGGGGCTACTCCAGGGGTCATGGTACAGCCAGAAGTATTGGAGGTTGAAGCATTCTCTGAATTGGATAAACTGAACTGGTGGAGGTGGATATGAAGAAGAAGTCCTTGGCAGCAGGCATCAAAGAATGCCACTACGAAAGATCAAACCAGTGACATCACTGTTCGGTGATTTCTTTAGAGTGGACAAAGAATCATAAACACATGTAGTGTGCCTTATTTATAAGGACAAGCGTATTTAAGCTAAGGAGGATACACAGCTGGAACATATACTATGAAAAGGCCTTTGCTTAGGTCTTAAATGTCCCAGTATTAGCCAAGGTGCCATCTGGGCATGGTATCATCAGTAACAAGTGCATGCCATGATGATGCTGCTACTGATGTCAATGGGCAAGAATTTGAGGGGAGACAGAAACAGGAAGGAAGTCAACGTAGTTTAAGCAAAAGTGCAACACCATCATTCTACATTCATAGATACATTAAACCATTGACCACTATCCCACCAAGAGATTGCAAATCCCCATACATGTCAATGTGCCAAGGCTGCAAAAGTAGGATCAAGCCACTTGGCTGACCCCATAAGACAAGTCAATTTTCTCTGGCCAAGTCACTGGAAATGAGCCAGAAATATAAAACCAACATGACCAAGGCAAAAATGTCAACACAAGCCATTGTGCTACTGCTGGCCACTGATTTGTTGCCATTCTTCCTTGTGAACAATGCAGGTTTTCTGTATTGCTAATGTAAGTTGCAACACCAAGGCACAAGTTCCCAGATGTATATTTATCCATAGTAGCACTTCCAGATTTCCAGCATAGTGTCTATAAGACTGTTTCACATGCCCTGAAAACATCAATTGTGCTAATGTTTTATATCACCACTGATTTGTGGATGAATATCAGACCACAGATTACATGGCAATGACCACATTATTGAGTAATTTCCCCTTTTCTTATTCCTTAGATATCTCACTATCTTACACCATGCATGTCAACCTGATCTCTAAAATGATAAACTCTAGGATTGGGACAAACACTGCCTGACCCCTGAAGCCCTCCAACTAGTGGTTACTAGCTCAATCTTTTCCATAGTTGACTATGGTCTGGTCATATATGGAGCTGCTGCTGATACCACCCTCAAGAGAATCACTATAGCACTTACTAAATCCTGCCGACTGGTATCTGGGGCCCATAAGTGCACTCACACGTGTGACCTGTATGAGCAGACCAACTGGTTGCACCTTAAGGGCAGGGTTACTTACCAGACCTGCCTTATGGCAAAAACAATCAGCCTGGGCCTAACACCTCCTGCCACTCAACCTCTTCTTGTGCTGCCTCCCAACTCTAGTAGTACTCATAGCGCATCCAAACTGTCCTTCCGTGTCCCCTTCTGCTGGGTCACTCAGGCTCAGCGTACATTCATGTTCAGGGCCCCGACCTGGCTTAATTGCCTCCCTTCTGATATCAATGCCATATCAACACTTGGCCCTTTTAAGATTAATCTCGGCCAACACCTTACAGTGCTCGGCAGCTGTAACTGCCCTCCCTAATGCTATCATTGCATAAGGTCCTTATTTACCTCCATCCCCTACAACCTCCTTATTCCACACACACTGCCTAGCTATTCTACATTCTCCTCTCTTCTTGACTGGTGGTATTAACTCCCACCTACTCACTTTGCTATGCTTCCCCCCCACCTCATCTCTCCCTAACCTTGTCTCTCTCTGAATTTTACCATTTGTCGTCCCTTACCCCTTCCCCCCACACCTACCTCCTCTGCCCTCCTCCCCTTTCTACCCTTTCTGACATTCTTCTATCTAAACTATCCTCCTCATTACAAGTTAATCTGACAAAGCCACTTACTGACTGTTTTATTTCCTGTTTATGTACCCTTTGAGTTGTGCCTTACATGATACTCTACTTTCCCCTTCACCTTACACCTATCCCCCTATGTCCTCCTCACCTTATCACCCTTTCTGATATCCTTCCTGTTATCCCCCTATTTTTTCTAACTATTATCTTAACTACTCTCCCCCTTTACAAGTTAATTTGACAAAGTCACTTACTGACTGCTATATTATCTGTTCTTGACCTCATTGAGATGTGCCTTATATGACATCATACTTGTAATGATATTGATTGCAATGTTAAATTTCTTCTCATTTTGTCAACTGTTTGTACTTTCTTGATGTGGAACCTTTGCAAAAGAACCACTGGTTCAAAGGTGTTTGTAACCTGAGATATCAATCAATTAATAAATAAATAAAATATAAATTTCTACTCTTTGTCCTCCACTGGGTTAAGTGGTAACAACAGTAGCACTAGTCACAAGTCACTGGGGCTGTCCAACAAACGCAAACCGGAGCTTTATGCATTTGTGGATTTCACAATAACCATTGTGCAGTAAACCTCCCAGACTGCCTTTGGCAGAAGTGAGATGAGTGAGTTAGCATTACATAAGGCAAAGAACATTTTAAAGGCATTTTAAGACATTGATCATACAGTACACATGTCCCATACCTTTCTCACTGTATAAATCTGGTATGGCAAGGATTCCTAGATGATGAAGGCACCACTGTGCAGAATTGTGTAGATGTGATCAAAAAGGTCTGGGGTCATTTTAGCTACTCTGTTAAGGCTTGGAAGCTGTTATTCAGCATTAAGTAGGAGGCCCCTCACCATCACCAACTGAAACAAGATATGGCAACAAGGTAGAATTCCACATATTACATAATGCAGCAGCTGCTAGGACAACAGAGGGCAATTCACCAGTATGCAGTTGAGCACAGTATTGGTAAGGTAAAAGTAAGTCTAAGCCAGGTACTTCCCTTCATTGTGCTGACTTGTTTACATGAAGCCTCAATATAAGGAAAAGGAGGATCCTACTCTTAAATTTAGTAGAAAGAATAACAGCATGCATTTCTGAAATGCTTAGAACTAGCCACGCTCTTGGATCAGTGCTTCTGATTTTGGCACGTGTGACACAAAAATGACTAGGTGCAAAAGTAGTAAACTAGAGGAACAGCCAGCTGGCAGCATAGCCTAGTGGTTAGAGTAATGAGCTGCGAATGAGCTTGGTACATTCAGCAGATCTGGGTTGGATTCCCACAACCTCCACTTGGATACTGTGTGACTCTGAGCAAGTCACTTAACCACTCCAGTGCTCCCTGGTCACTCCTGAAAACAACCACTTGTGCCTAGTGGGCCTTACTTGGTTACCAAAAGAATAAATAAAATAAATAAATAAATAATTCCTTGTGTTCCAACTGACACTCAAGGTGGAGGAGAGGGAAGAGGGAGTCCGTAGATCACAAGGCATTTTTGCCGACTACTGATGAACATCGGGGGCTGGTCACTCACTCTTGTCCCCAAAGTCAATGCAAAACTACTGCAGCTATTGCTACCCCCCCCCCCCAAAAAAAAAGAAATACATTGATAAACCCTCTGGGAACAGCTGTCTGACTATGGCTTGATGAAAAGGAATATCAATTCATAGTCTGACATAGTTGTGTCCAAGCCCACATTAACAACAGTAGCTGATGTGCACCTCATTGTCCACCTGTAAGTACACACACAGAAAGATTTTACAGTGCTGCAGGCAATGAAGTCACAAAGAGAAATTGCCTTTCCAGAAAAAAACAAAAACCACAAACCAGTGTATTTTTAACAAGACCTACTCTGCTCCAAGGTTTACAGACAATGAAGCTCCTACACTAGCAGCTCCTACACTGGAAGATGATGAGGTGGATCGGGAGGGCTTCTGTGTTCATAGGTTTCTAGTACCATGAGGCTATCTTCATGTTGCCTGTGCTGTGTTCTTTACTTCTAGCACAGGCTGCTGCATCTTTGTAATCAGTTTTTTAATTGGCTGCCATAACAGACTGGGGGGTTGAGCTAATCTTTCTGCTCATTATACTGCTTGTTAAAGTTGTGCATCCAGTCCTCAGTGTTTCACCCATGTCTGTGTAATCATCTGACACTTTTAACTTCTTTTGATGTGTGACTTGCCTATGTAGGCTGTCTAACCATATCTTGGTCTGTCTCTCGGAGATTAGCATATTTTTTTCTGGGCTGAAGGACAAACTCATGTTGACTGGTTATTCGCACTATGCACAAAGCTAGATAATTCCAGCTTTGTACCATGGGCCATTTTTCTGTGACTTTTTGCAGGCCAATGGTCAAACACATATGGGTTGCTTTTTTCACCCTTGTCATCATCATCAGCCTTACCAGTACAAACATTCCATGTTTGGGTATAGTTGGTCCACTGTTCTGCATACAGCACCTATCCTTGTCATAATAAAAAGCCTCATCCATGATTGGCAATGTTTGAATGGTTGTAACTTTCGTAACCAGAAGCCTTCATGCACTTTTGAGGAATGCTGCTTTCTTGTCTTCAGATGTTTGGCCCTACAGTGGCCTTACACAAATAATTCCTTTCATGGTAAAGTTGGCCAAGTACTCTGTGCAACATTTATTTATCTTGTTTGGAATCAGTAGTCATCACTTGGGGTCTCTGCACCTTTCTCCTGTTTGGTGTGTTTCATGATCTCTGGCAGAAAGGGAATGCTGTCTCTGTGTATCCTTTTATTTTAAACAAGCTTTTTCTTGCCATCCCCTGGCTTGTCTGATGGTATCTCTGAGCCCCGTTACAGACATTCTCATGGACTTATTGGTTGTCCACCAGTTATCCAGGACTATCACTTGAGATGTGGGTTGCCTACCATGTTAGTCATGAGTGGGCCTGTGTGGGGTGCTGGCACAATAGCAGACAAGGGTTTTTCCTCCAGCTCCTGGTTTTTTCTTCTCTAGGGTGGTATCATGCAATGACATGCACACACGCATGTGGTGGCATGCAGCACGCATATGGTTCTCTGTCTGGTAGCTGCCTCTCTCCCCAGCTAGGTGCTCTCACTGTGCTGCCAGCTGGTCTCCTCCTGTTGGCAGTCAGGTAGTGGGATGTAACACCCCTCCCCCCCCGAGGAAGGAGACTTGTTTTTGGGATGCTCAATTCTCTCTGCCTAAGCTGGCCTCTGAGTGAGCTGAGTCTGATTCTGATCCTAGATTGCTGATACAGTAAGCGGCAGCAGTGCACTGTGCAATCTGACTTTCCATCTCTTACTACATTCTTAACCATAATACAATGCATTTGTACTGTCAAACCATGGAAACTAGTTAAAAATAAAGAGAAATTTCACATACAGTAATTTACCTAGTTCAACGGACAATGACAGCAAGTTCAAACTTGAGAAGTTCACAATGCTCTAATCTTTCCACTTGGTGATGAATGGGTCCAGGTTGTACGTAATCCCAGCATGTCATAATCTGGCCACAGTTGTTGTCACTTTAAAATCTGCCGGGAGGTGGTACAGTATATTTACTGACTTTTGATACTAATTATAAAACTAATAGCAAAAATGATCTTAAAAACATCTGATTGCATTACAAATGGCATCAAAAGATTCTAAGGATGCCAGGAATGCATTGTTGTCTGAAGAAAGATATGGCATTTTTGTTCCTAAGGAGCATACTAAGGTGTCTAGGAGCATAAAAGGCGATATGCCCATGAGAGCTCTTGTCCATTCAGCTGTAATAAGAGAGTGTGTTTCATGTTATCAACTGTTGCTTTACATGGACATATGGTGCCATTTGCATGCACATCTGACCAAAACAGGGTTCTCTGAGAATTTGGCAGAGAAAAGATTAGAAGGTCACACTCAGCCTGAATGACATACTGTGGAAGAGAGTGAACCACTAGGAAAGGGGGAGCCACTTCATTTGCTTGGTTGCATAGGCCTATATTTGAAAAAACAGTCTGGAGATCATTGGGGAACAAGTGTAGAAGCAAATGGCAATCAAACTAGTAAACGTTCTTTCGTATGAATGCAAAGTCCACAATGTAGTACAGGCTACATAGGCAGTAAGACACTAAGCACAATGTCAAATTTCCCAGGGTTGATCCAGAATACTGCAGAGAGAGACTGAAACAAACAGTAGAAAACTTCTTTTTGAATTTCATTGAGACCAGAAAATATCTGTTCAATTGCCACACTAAAAAGGAAGACAGAAGTTAAATGCCCCGAATACTTAAACTCTATATAGAGAATACTGGATGGGCAACTATGCACTAGTAACAGAGGGGTTCTGACTCCCTGAGACCACTAGAGCTGAGCTCAAGAGGTCCATGGGAATCAAAGCCCTGAGGTGGCAGAACACACTGATTAGGCATAGAGTTGCCCATCCAGTATTTTTATAGTGTGTGGTGCACCCTAGGTAGTTTAAATAAATGTCAATTCCTCATTTTTGTAATACAAAAACAAACTGCTGCCGTGTCTTATTTAGGAGGTTAGGACTGGTTGCTAGCGTAAGTTGTATGGTTGTTATGGACAAGACATCCCTACATCTGTAAAGCACACTCTTATTGGTTGCCAGTTGGGTTTGGGAAGGCTTTTAAAAAAAAATGGCTACTGTACATCTCGCTTAGCGAGTGAAGGTGGAGGAATGGAGTCTATTTTTTAAGTTATTTTAAATATCTGGTTGATTCAGTAGTTAATTTCTTATATAGAATATATCTGGTTGAGCCTGCATATTTTTTACTGTATCTGGTTGATCCTCCATCTACGGGATTGCGTGAGTGTCTTTCTGTGCCGTTGCTGATTGTTTAATCTGGTTGATCCTGCTGCTTCATTAGTGTGGCTCATGCAATTTCCAGCACAGCTGGAATGCTCTTCTACCATAGAAGGGCTGAACAGCATTCCATGACCTTTGCACTGTGACAGAACAGTGTTTCAGCTCAGATGAAAATCAGGCTGGAACAACTTTCCACCATACACTATAATTTGTTTGAAGCATACAGAAAAGATAACATGAACTTACACATAGCAGCATCAGAATAATGACCACCCTAATATGTTGCCATGTGTGAGCTTTTTCAAATGGATACAGCGCTATACAGTGGTTAGACTTATGTAGTAAAAAGTGTATCAAAAATAAAAGGGCTCCAGCATAGAACGAGGGAGCTGTCTGCTAGTGAACTGGATGTCAATACTGAGGAAGCCTGCTAAAGACAGTCATAATAAGAAACACAGTGGTTCAATACTTATAAAGCATCAGCTTGGATATTGTGGCCCTGTATGTACTGTGTAAGGGGAAATTATGTTTAATAAACCTCATTGCTTTTTTTGAAAATGTCACCAAGAAATGTGATGTGGGGAATCCTTTGAATATTGTATATCTCGTCTATAGCAACATGTCTGATACTGTTCAACACATGCAGCTACTTCATAAACTAGACAATCTAGGTTTAATCAGGGGGTCCTGAAATGGGTTCAAAACCGGATGCAGATTATGAGGCAAATAGTTGCTATTAATAACCAGTGAACATGGAAAGAGGTGATCATTGGATTTCCAAGGGGGCTGGTTCTGGGACCTACATTGTTTAAAATATTCATAAGTGATCTAGAGGTGGGTGTCAGTAAGATAACCAAGTTTGCTAATGACAACAAGATCAGCAGAGTAGATAACATCACAACAGGAGATAAATGAAATGCAGAAAGATCTTGAGTGGTTTGGGAAGTGGGCATCAAAACTGCTGATAAATTTCAATGGTGAGAAATTCAAGGTGATGCATTCAGGAAAGAGGAACATAAAGGGAAAATGATACCTGAATGGTATGGCAATTACTGAAAAAAATCAGGAAAAAGACTTAGGAGTACCAATCAGCAGTAATTTAAAAAGGGAGCGACAGTGTCAGGAAGCATCTAGAAAGGCAAACAAAATCCTGATAGGCATTGAGAGAAACTTTGTAAGTGGACCTAGGCATTTTATTATGCCCTTAAACAGATCCTTGATCCGGTCCCATCTTGAGTACAATGGAGCCTATGCACTATCATACTTTTGTGGATGTGCAGCATGCAACAGGTGAGTGTAAGTGCATTTATCCCATACATGCACATGTCACAGCCATGCAGCATGCACTTAAGGTGTGTAGAGGTGCAATAATGCCAGTCTGCATGTAGTTCTGCAGCGGTAACTCTACATAGTGGAGGGTAACTGTTTAATAGCATGCGCATACCACACAGACGTGCATGTATTACATGGATCAGGCATATGAGACTAAGAGCCCAGCACTACGCTAGGTGGAGGGCTGCCATAAACTGCAGTCATGCAGGGCAAAAAGTGTGCAAGATGAACCACAGGGACTGTAAAGGGCATGGATAGGGGCCATGGGAGACCAGTGCTGCCGAAGACCTGTATTGTCACAGATAGCCACAAACACCAGGGTATAGTGGAACCAGTGCAACATAGCCATGAATCCAGCCCCTACATATACATACATTAGAACAGTATGGGACATGAGAACCTGCCCCTGCCCCCGTAAACAGGTGGAACTGCCACCCCTTGCACAGTACATTCACAACTTGTGTCACATTCCCCCCCCAGTCACCTGCCTAATAACAGTACCTGTGCCCCCCAGCCACAACCGTGGGTGCTGCATGTATTTACCGACCAGAAACGAACAGGATGCCTACACTCAAGAACCACAAAAAAAGTTAAGTAAAGTGCCTAGGCAGTCATTTATTTGTGGCAAAAAACAATCTAGCTGCTAAAGGACTGTAATTCCCCAGCATTTTGGCCAAACACTTCAGCTGCATTGTTTGTTTTTTTGCTACAAATAAATGATACTTTGGGCTGGCTGCCTATCTCTGCACCACAGTGCACCTCTGTGTTGCACTGCTTCTCTGTTCTTTTGGATTAGTTGCTGAACGGAATAATGGCATGGACATGGGACATCTGTAATGAACAAATGTTTACTAATAGCCATGTCACAGCCACCATAGCTATGCTGACCTTAAATTATCTAACCTGTTACCCAACAGGACGCAAGACTATATGCAGTCAAACAACTATACTCTAGTTGCTACAGTGGGAACATTGGAGTCTACATAGCCATTCAGAGGGCACCGACAGCTTGCTGATCACTATTCTTCTTCTGGAAGTCCTCGTTGGGCCCCATTGCTATTGTCGCCATGTAGCCCCTCACCACAAGCACCAGGTGATGCAGTGGTCCTTGATAACCCTGGAACAAGAGGAACAATTGGGACAGTCATGAGTGGGATGCACATGTATTGTGGGTGCTAAACGCAGTGGACAAATAGGCCCCCTACTTTTCTCACCCCCGCCACACTGCACATACTTTGGATGGCTTTTCCAGAGCCCAGATCATCTTTATAATATGCACTCTGCATGCCCACAAGCCAGAATGGAACATGCTGTTCCCACTTTGTACATTGGGCCACCACCTGAGCCACATGTCATCAGGCTGCTTTGAGTATTCTAGAATGATGCAGTTTGATCTCCCACAGTAGTCCTATGGAAGCACAATAAATGGTACATCATCAGTTACACTGTACACAGCACACATTGCATGCACCCCTTCACACCCCTTACCCATTACACGCATACCTCCCTGGCTCCTTCAACTCCCATACTTGGCTGTCATCCTGTGTTACCTGATAGCAAAGCACTGAAACCTTCCAGAGTTTCCAGGAGTACAACTCCACTCTCCCACAGAGCCTGCTGTCACTGACACATCTTCTATGACAGTAGTCAGTCAGAAATGGCCTGGCAACACCTGTGCATGGCACATCACCCTGCAGGTGTGTCAGGCACATGCCCCTTTAAAGGTCTTCAGGTATGCATGGGACATCCATGCTGAAACCCTGTAGCCCTCAAGGGTGGGGAATATCACAGACCAGTGCAAGCCTCACAGTGCTGTGTGGCCAGAAGTGGCAAAATCACAGGGATACAGAGGATGTACCCAGGACTATTAATGAATGTCCTGCTGCTGGACAGTGAGAGGGAGCACCAGCAGGCATTGAGGACAAGGCCATGTCCACTTGTATTCCCTCCATGGTTGAACACCAACACCTTGAAGGACACACACTGTGTTGAGTGCTTTGTCTCGACCATGCTACAATCACAAGGTTATGTGAAATGGGCCAGCTCCATGTGGCCCCGTGTACACGGCAGTCACAAGCAATGTCCATGGAGACCAAGGTGCTATGTGCCCTGGTGTAATACGCAACTGGCTCATTCCAGAGGATTGTGAGGGATATCATAGGTGTCAGCCTGACCTTCCATGTGCAGCGCACAGCACCAGGTCACCAGTGCCAGGCCATACACTGCACATGTGGTGATCCTGTCCTCGTCTACAGACAAGGAGGCCTACTGGAACTGCAAGGACTACTGCAGTATAGATTGTCAGATAATTTGTGATGCACTTGGTCTTATCACTAACATATGTGCCTGGATTCCGTCATGACTCCTACATCTTTGGAAACTCAAGGTTTGATGCCCTCTTTGGTGTACATGGTGCCAGGGATGGATGACTGATAGGTGGGTATACGTACTCCAGACAAGTGCCCAGATGTGCATGCAGAAACCCTGTGATGTACTAATCATCCCATTCTTCCACTGAATAGGTGAAAGCAGATATCCACTATGGCCAAGACTAATGACACCTTACCTGGAGGCATATGGCAGAGGAGGAGGAGGCATACAACAAGGCCCACAAGAAGACACTGCCTGTGGTTGAATGGATGATAGGGCTGCTTCAGATGAGGTTCCATTGCACGGATCTGAGTGGTGGCATGATGATGCTTGCCCCTGGGAAAGCATGCAGAGTGTTCACCTCATGTGCTGTACTGCACAATATTGCTGTGCTGCATTGACCACCTATGTCAGAGGACATACAGGGGGTTGTCCTTCTGGAGGACGGGGTAGGTCCCCACCAGAAGAGGTTTGCCGAGTTCTTGTCTGGTCAGGCAGGATGCCATTGACTCATGCAAGTGTCATTCAGCCATTAGGGGGCTAGCATGGTGACATGGCACAGTGATAAAAACATTCCCTGGGTGGCATTCCACCCAGTGTGGGAGGAGGGCATTAGATGCAAGCTTGTTGATATATGTGGCTTTCTTTTATGTACTGTGGGAAGGGGGTCATAGTTTTGCTGGTTTATGTGAGGGGGAATTATGTGTGGGAGATATGTCTGGTGGATGCTTGTGTGCCACTCTGTGTCATGTGCTGTGTGTTAACTGCATCATTTTCTCTTTGCCTGCTGCGGCCCAAGCCATGTCGATAAATGTGTGCCTAGGCGATGAGACTTAGCTGTCACCTTTCCACCTCCACTAGGCCATCAATGAAGCTGTGTGTAGATCTCCAGTTGAGGTTAGCTGTCCCCCCCACCCCAGGGCTCAGAGGATGGCAGGTGTGTGGTGCATTGGAGATATTAGAGATGCTTGGGGCGGTTTTACCATGCCGCAGTGACAGCGGCTACGGAGACATCCCTGACAGTGACAGCCACATTACCGAGTGTCGGCAATGCAGTGTTGGGGATGCCTCTGTGTTTTCATTGGGGGGCTCTGTCCCCCACAACTCCCAGTCTCTAGGATTCTAACTCTGAGTTGGAGTTGGACCAGTGAGGTTGTCCCGATCACTACACGGACCACCACAGCGACGGGCGGATTTTGCCCGATATCTGGCTCTGTGGTTGTCTTCACAGTCGGGGATTTGCTGCGGTGATGGTATACAACTTGGGGGGGGAGATCTGTAACTGTCATAGTGGCCATGCACAGCCGTTCCTGACACTATGTGCTTGGTCATCCTCTCCAGCAGGTCCCCTATCCTGTCTATCCCCCAGCACATACCCCTCACCTCTGTTTTCAGCTCATTTAGTACCTCTGTGTTTTCCCTCTGTGCCTGGAGGTGGTCAAGTTCCAGCTGCCATGCTTCGGGGTAACATTGTGTGGAGTACACCCTGGGAGTTTGTCCCTCTTGTCCTGCATGTTGGGCAGACTGATGCTCCTTCATCCCAACTGTCTGTGTTGGACTGTGTGTTCCCCCTTCACCCCCTCCTCACCACTGCCCACCTACACTGGGTGGCCCACCTGTGTCCTGTGAGTGGCTAGTGGTACTGCCAGGCTGTGTCAGCTGCTTTATGACATGTTGCTGAATGACAGTGTCATCTGTGACATGTGGGACATCCCTGGGGAATTGCCCAGGGTAAGACTGTGTCAGGGCATTCACTTGGGGGTTGGTTGGGTGTTGTCTGTCAGTGGGATGTCCATCTGCTCCCCGTCCACCTTGGTCTCCTCCACTGTGTTCATCCACAGTGTGCCCTCTGGTACCTGCTCCTCTCTGCTGTGCACAGGGGCACCTAGGATGTACCTGGGTATGAGAGCATGAACAGGTGTTATGTGCTGTGCCACTGCTGTGTATGTCTAAGGGTGTATAGCGGGACACGTAGGGTGACACATACCTGTGATGTCCACCTGTTACTAGCTGCCTGTTCCTGACTCCTGATGAATGGCACCCTTGGCAGGCTCATCAAGGGTGTGCCCATCCCTGGGTCTGTAGGATGTAACACTGGGTGGTTAGCATATCCATGGTGTCCCTGACAACTCCCCCACTCATTGTCATACATGCCTGACAGAGAGTCCATGCCTCCTCCTCCCTGTGAAGTGACACCTTTGTTGGAGTGTCTGCCACCATTCTCTCTATAGGGGTCAGGCTGTACTTCTTTGTGGGTGGCTCTCCACCTGTGCTGATCTGTTGGTGTTTGACAGCTGTCAGTTTCCATTTGATAATTGATTGCATATTCTACCACTTGTGTTTTATGGCCACTAGTGTGCATGCCTCAAGCCCTACTGCATTGATGGCTACCTATATGTCTAGCCACAGCTTTTTCCTTTCTCTCAGATGGTGCCTTTAGTGACTCTGCCCCATAAAGGATGGTATAGTGCTCATGAATGTTGATGAATATAGTGGCCATCAGTCCACTGATGAAATTCATGGACCGTGAATGATCTCGGCAGTGTATCCAGCCTGGTTCATGTGTCATGGAGTGGCCATAGTCAGTCCCACAAGGCCCTGGTGGTGGCCTGGGTACCATCGGTACATCCATTCTCACTTCCATTGGTGCATTTTCTGCATCCTCCATAGTGATATTCACTTCCACATTTCCACGCGGGGCAGAGTGGATGCCTCTATAAGGTGGGGTCAAGTGATGTAGTTGAATTCCGCAGGCTCACCCGGTGCCTTCTTCATGCAACCCCAGGACCATCTGTTAACCATGCCACTGCATCTGCCAGCCCTGTGCACATGTTCATACATTGTGTGTACTTCTCCATGCTTGCACAGTGCATAGTTGCGCACAGCCACTACAACACTTATGTGCATTGTTTCTGTGCATTGATGCATAGGCTCCATTATGCAGGTTTGGTTTGCACCTCTGAGGAAAGATAGTGTGATATGGTTCTATGTCATAACGGCGATCACAAAACAGCAATCGCCATTACAGCGAGTGTACATCACCAAAAAGCAAATCAGCGATGTACACTTACCAGTGACACCAATCCAAACAATGGAAACAAGCATTAATGCAGGGGGCTGTGCCCAACCGCACCCACTTAATTTTAGATAACCAACTCTGGGGGGTGCATGTCGGGCAGGGGGAGACAGTCACGAAAAATAAAAAATTAAACTGAACGCTAACAAAATATACCCTTCCCCAGCCCCGAACCCCGTACGTACTGCACTGGAGCTAGCCACCCTCACTACCACACCCCATGGCTAGGTCAGCAGCGGTATGCCACACTGCCCCACACAAACCCTATTCTGTATCAGTCCCCTTCTGATCACCATCCTATGCTACCTGTAACCCTTCCTCGCTCATCTCTACCCTCGCTGTCCCTTCCCCTTGCTACCCTTACAGGGTAGCTCAAATGTAAGGTGCTGCAAATGGGTTGCTATTAAAGTAGTCACTCATTTGCAGTCACCAGTATCACTGGACAATGTGTGATACAGAGGGTACAGAATAAGCAGTGAAGCTGGTTAATGACTTGGAGAACATGGGCTATGAGGATTGACTGGCAGAACTGGCAATGCTTTCCATGAAAAGAAGACTCTGGTAGAGACAAGATTACAGTACCTAAGAGGGATAATACCATCAAGACAATGGGAGATCCAATGCCAACTAAGGGAGGAAAATTCAAAGAAAACATCTGCAAAAACTATACATCACAGAAAATTTGGTGAACATCAGGTCATGTAATATTAGCTGATCATGTAACAACCTTCAAGCTCAAACTATACAAGTACTTTGAAGAAAAACTGGGAGAGAGGGCAGTCTCACTGAGATAGTGGGAGGCAGAAAGTCGATAAACCCCAGGCCTCCTAAATATGTATTATGAATACATGAGGGAAGGGGTGGGATTTAGTGGCTGCAATACCTGTGGCCGTGAGGGCCATTCACATATCGTTGTGGCCCTCACAGCCTGCCAAGCTGCTGTCTTCTGCTCAGTTTGCAAAAAAAAAGGTAGACAGTGAGAATGCTTGCAACCATGCAGCCTGGTGAGGAGTAGCCTGTAAAATAGGATGGGAGATGAAAGGAGACCACTGAATACTGGTATCATGTAATATGAGCGAGTATTATTGAGTCACTCAATATGAGTGACTCAATAATAGAAACATAGAAACATAGAAAGTGACAGCAGAAGGGGGCCATGCAGCCCATCTAGTCTACCCATAAGCCTACCCCTTCCCTTAACTGCTTTTCAGTATTATGATGCCCTTGCATCTATCCCACACTTTCTTAAAAGTCCCCACTGTTTTTGCCTCCACTGCCTTCTGTGGAAGACAGTTCCATGGATCAACCACTCTCTTGGTGAAGAAGAACATGCATGTGTTGTCTCTTAATCTGCCCCCCTCTAGGTTCATGTTGTGCCCACTGGCTCTTGAGTGATTTTTGATATGGAACAGGTCCTGGACCTGTGCCTTGTTCATTCCTTTTAGGAGTCTGAAAGTCTCAATCATGTCTCCCCTCACCCTCTGCTGCTCCAGGGAGCAGATGTTTAATTCACATAGCTGCTCCTTGTATGAATTGCTGTGCAGTCCATGAATCATTTTAGTAGCTCTCCTCTGCATTATTTTCAGTCTGCTAATATCCTTTTTAAGGTGTGGACTCCAGAATTGTACACTGTACACCAGGTGTGATCTATATAGTGGCAGGATGACTTCCTTTTTTCTGCTGGTAATCCCCCTTCTTCTACATCCCAACATACCATTTGCTCACAGTGCTGCTTTCTCGCATTGCTTGGACATTTTTAGTTCATCTGTTATAATTATTCCCAGATCTCTTTCCCGTTTAGATGCTTCCAGTTTTTCTCCCTCTAGGTAGTAATCCACTCCTGGGTTAGTCCTTCCAAGGTGCATGATTTTGCATTTTTCAGTATTGAAGTTTAGTTGCCATGTTCTTGACCACTATTCTAGAGACTCAAG
Organism: Neoceratodus forsteri; assembly: GCA_016271365.2. Lineage (NCBI taxonomy): Eukaryota > Metazoa > Chordata > Ceratodontiformes > Ceratodontidae > Neoceratodus > Neoceratodus forsteri. The sequence continues at coordinate 759,468,112 of CM057452.1, forward strand.
GTCGGCCTTCATCTTCTTCACTCCTCCTGGGGTGTCCACCCTATTTCTATCTTTGTGTTGTCTGTGAACAAACTCACCTTGCCCTCCAGTCCATCAGAAATGTCACTAATGAAGATATTGAATAGGATTGGTTCAAGCACTGAACCCTGTGGTACTCCACTAGCTACTTCTCTTTCCTCTGAGAGTGAACCATTCATTAATACCCTCTGGGTCCTTCCAGTATGCCAACTCCTTATCCAGTTTACCACCTGATGTCCTACTCCCATGCTGTCTAACTTGTTTAGCAGCCTTCTATGTGGGACCAAATCTAAGACTTTGCTGAAATCCAGATACACTACATCTACCACACCTCCCTGGTCTACTATTTTTGTTACCCAGTTAAAGATGTCAAGTAAATTGGTTTGACATGACTTCCCTGTTGTAAAGCCATGCTGCTTAGTGTCTAATTTGTTGTTGTCCTTGAGAAAGGATATAATCCTCTCCTTAAGAAGGGTTTCCGTTGTTTTTACTTAAAATTGATGTGAGGCTTACAGGTCTATATGTGGCCATTTTCCAATCTTGTGGAACATCACCCAGTTCAAATGATAAGTTAAAAAGATCAGTCAGTGGAGCAGGCAATTCTTCTCTTAGTCCTCTCAGTAGTCTAGGATGCATTTTGTCTGGTCCCATGGCTTTGTTTGTATTGAGCTTCTCCAGTTCCTCTAGGACTGCTTCCTTTGTAAAGGGTCCTGAGTATTCTTTGTCACTGCCTTTATTGTCTCCTGTAATGGTGGGTCCACAGCCATCCTGCTTCTTGGTGAATACGGAGCAAAAATATCTTGTTTAGGATTTCTGCTTTGTCCATGTCATCCTCAGTGGTCTCTCCATCTTCCTTCATGAGTCTGACAATACACCCTGTTGTCTTTCTTTTTTCACTAATATATCTATAGAAGGTTGTGTCTTCCTTTTTGACTTCTCTGACTATCCTCTCTTCTGTTGTTGCCTTTGCTGTTCTGATTTCCTTGCTTGCTACCCTTTGTTTTTCCTTGTAGTCTTCCTGGTCCTTTTCGGATCCTGTTTTTTTTGTATTTCCTGAAAGCAGCCCTTTCTCCCTAACATTGGTGGACACTTTCTTAGAAAACCACAGTGGTTTTGTTTTCATTTTTGCTTTGCTCAAGCTCTTTATGCAATGGTTTGCAGTCTGTAGTATAGCTGCCTTGAGATGTGCCTAGTACTCTTCAACATCCCTCCCCCAAACTATATTTGCAAGTCTTCCTTTGTAACAGGGAGACCCCAATGGGATCTCCGAGGAGAGGCTGGCTCCCTCCTTGCTACTTTCCTACTTAGACCACCTAGATATATATTTATAGACCACATGGAGAACGGAGGAGATTTTATGAAGCTTTACTTGGTCAGGATACAAACTTTAAGGTGGTACAAAAAGTTGTAGCTTCAGTGACAAAAATAAAAAGCTGTTCTGTTTTAGGCAGAACTTACAAAGCTTTATATACAATTGAACAAACACAAGATGCATATCCTGTCTCTAAACAAGGCAATGTTGGTGTATTAGCTCTGTAATTGGAAAATTTACCTCTGTATTTCCTGTAGCACATGTTGCTAGCATGAGCTGAATGAAGTAAATGTAATAAATGTAATAAATGCCAATCCCCAAAAGATGGCAGCATTATAAAACTAATAACAGTTTGCCTTTAGAAAATTCTCCATTGACATACCTGCACGTAGGCTTAACATATACCATAGCTGGTTTTCCTATACACACAACTGTGCCCTTTTAAAACATAAAAATTGCATTGCAGTTTAAACTATAGCATAGGAACATAGAAACATAGAACATAGACTTTGACGGCAGATAAGGACCGATTGGCCCATCTAGTCTGCCCATTTCCCTACCTACAGGATAGGCTGCAGTTCCTAGTTAACCAACAGCCTATTTCTTCCTACCCCCCACAAGAATTGCCTTATGTCTGTCCCATGCATTCTTGAATTCTCCCACAATTTTAGACTCCACAACCTCCTCAGGAAGGCTGTTCCATGCATCCACTACCCTCTCTGTGAAATAATACTTCCTCACATTGCCCCTGAACTGCCCCCTTCTATCTTTAAATTGTGTCCCCTTGTTCTTGCACGTCTCTTTTTCTGAAAGATGCTACCTTCTTGGACTTTGTTGATTCCACTGAGGTCCCCCCTCTCCCTTCTTTCCTCAAGGGTAAGCTTCTTTAGTCTCTCCTCATGCAGCTTCTCTTGCAGACCCTGCACCATTTTAGTTGCCCTCCTCTGGACTGCCTCTATCCTGTCTATGTCCTTGCAGAGATGGGGTCTCCAGAACTGGATGCAGTACTCCAGATGGGGTCTCACCAACTGTCTGTTCAGAGGGATAACAACTTCCTGTTTTCTGCTGCTGATGCCTCTCCCTATACATCCCAGTATACCCCAGCCCTCCCTACTGCCTTCTCACATTGCTTGCTAACCTTAAGGTCATCTGATATGATTACCCCAGGTCCCTTTCCTTTTTGTTGTTGTTACTACCTCCCACCCATTGTGTATTTTTCCCTGGGTTCTTGTTTCCCAGGTGCATTATTTTGCACTTCTTTGCATTGAATCCAAGCTGCATATACTTGACCATTCCTCCAACCTTGCTAAGTCCCTTTACATCCTTTCCATGCCTCCTTGTGTATATCAACCCTGTTGCAGATCTTTGTGTCATCTGCAAAAAGGCATACTTTTCCTTCCAGTCCCTCTGCAATGTCACTGATGAAGACATTAAAAAGGACTGGACCCAATACTGAACCCTGTGGTACCCCACTAGTAACCCCTCTTTCTTCAGAGTGGACTCCATTTACAATTACCTTCTGTGTCCTGTTGTGCAGCCAATGTTTTACCCAGGCTACCACCAACATTAACAAGATATACTTACTCTTAAGCAAGTACAGGATATATGGTTCAAATTCTATTAATATCTTAGCAGACAGTTACAAAGAAATGCAATATACTTTATAACCATATATGCACTCTTTTCCTTAGCAAGCTGCTGTCACATTCTGTTAGGTCACTGTGTAACTATGATAAATAAAAGCTATGAAAAATATGACACATAGCATTTATAAGAAATGCCTACATCATTTTGGGGAAATGCAGCACATAAGTTTTGTTTTGTCCACCATTTTGCACACATAAGTTTTGTTTTTAACCACCATTTTGTATTGTAACTATATTGTAACTGCGTTGTGTATACATACTTTTTTATACTCTTGTCTTTCTGTGTATTTGCTCATGCACCCACTTACTGGCTTTATCAGATTGTACTTGGGGTTTTGTAGCCTGTACCCTGCCAACTATTAAAATTTGTGCAAAGACACACATTACAGTAAAATTACTCTCTACACCCTTTACGACTTCCCTTCATTGCTATGAAATCTGCTTGTCTAAAGTCCATGACTTTAGTTTTAGAGTGCTTGGTTTCTGTTTTTGTCCTGACATGAAACTGCACCATGCAGTGATCGCTGGCTGCTAGGTGGCTTCCCACCTCTACCTCTCCAGTATTGTCCCCGTTTGTTAGTAGCAAGTCAAGGACAGCATCTCCCCTTGTTGGGTCCTTTACAAGTTGTTTCAGGTCTGATATGTGCAGAACCTCCAGAAAGTTTTTGCTTCTGGTTGAATCTGCTGTTTGAGCACCCTAGTTTACTGCAGGTAAATTGAAGTCCCCCAGCACTGTTACTTCCCCTTTATCACTCATGTTTTGGATGGTTTTCAATATTTCTTTGTCCCCCTCCAACCCTGCTGTTGGTGGTCGGTAATATACTCCTACCCAAGTTATTGCTCCATTTCCAGTGTCTAGAGTGACCCAACATGATTCAGTTTCTGTGTTGTCATCTTGGGCTATAGTCACTTTTATGCCTTCCTTTATGTACATAGTCACTCCACACTTTTCTGCCCAGTTCTGTCCTACTGGAAGAGACAGTATCCTGAGATAATAATTTCCCAGTCATGGTTATTGTTTAACCAGGTTTCGGTGATGGTGACCCAGTCCAGATCAGCTTTGGTAATGATGGTTGTGAGATCAGCTATTTTATTTGATAGGCTCTGTGTGTTAGTGAACATAACTTTCAAAACTTGTCCCTACTTTTTCTTGTGTCCTGCCTTATTTGTGATTGATTTCTTCTGTTATCAGTCCCTTCACCAAATTGGTGAATCCTCTTATTATTATTTGTATCAGTTCCCACACCCATTTGGTGAGTTGTTTTGTTACTCCTTCTAACCCTGATTTGGTGGTGTTTGGGAGGAGAGGTTGCAGATCCTTTTGTTACTGCTGTTCCCTCCCCACTGTCTAGTTTAAATGTTCAATGTATACATCCATTTTCAGCTCTAGAGCTCACACACCTTCCCTAGTCAGGTGTAGACCATCATATTTGAAGAGACTCCTGTCCCAGAAGTCCCCACAGTTCCCTATGAAGAGGTATCTCCTGTCTTGGCACCAGCCTTGGAGCCAAGTGTTAAGTTCCTCTCTTTGATCCTTGCATATCTTTTGCTTACTGCATCCTTTCCCCCCTACTTGGAGGCAATTAGCAAGACATGGTTTACCAGAAACCACACTTGGGAGACTTCAGAACCTGGCTATGTACTGTTCAGAAGAGACCAAGGTGCAAAAAGGGGGGGAGTGGAGTGGCCCTGTATGTCAATGACAATATCAAAGCTACAGAAATTCAGAATACACATAAGGAGCCAGAAGAACTGTGGGTCACCCTGAAAACAGGAAATGGGACAGCCATAAGAACTGGGGTTGTCTACAGGCCCCCAGACCAGGGGGAGGATATAGACACATTACTGTTAGAAGATATACAAAACATAACAGCTAAAGGGGAGGTTCTGATAATGGGAGACTTCAACATGCCAGATACAGATTGGTCAATACCAGCAGGAACATCTGCCAGAACTCTACACATGGTGAATTCCCTGCAGGGGGAAGGCCTCAAACAACTGGTACAACACCACACAAGAGACAGGGCTATCCTAGATCTAGTACTGACTAACAGGGAAAGGATCACAGATCTCCAGGTAGAATTTCACCTGGGGGCCAGTGACCATCACATAGTATGGTTCACTTTGGGCACTACAACTAAATCATCCCATTCCAAGGCAAAAATATGGGACTTCAGAGGAGCTGCCTTTGATAAGATGGTCAACAGAGTTAAACTAGCCCTGGCAAAAAGAAATACAGGTGAGGGGGTACAGGCAAAGTGGGCAAGCATTAAGGATGCAGTCCTTGAAGCAACATCCCATTGTGTTAGAGAGAAAAGGAAGTGCAAAAGAAGAGGAAACCACTTTGGTTCTCAAAAACAGTCGCAGAAAAGTTCAGAGCCAAAAGGCTGGCCTTCGGGAAATATAAGAGAACACAGTGGGATAAAGATAGGGAGGCATACCAAACTTCCCTAAGGGAAGCAGGGAAGGCAGTAAGGCAGGCAAAGGCCCAAACTGAGGAAACATTAACACAGACAGTAAAAGAAGGTGACCAGACTTTCTATAGATACATTAGTGACAGGAGAAAGTCCAGAGGGGGTATTGCTAAGATCAAAGGAGATAAGGGGGCATGTGAGAAGGATCATGTCAAAGCATCTATCCTAAATAGATACTTCTGCTCAGTATTTACTGAAGAGAAGGTAGGGCAGGGCCTACAGCTCAGCACCATGGACACAGGGAAGAGGGAGGTGAGCACTAGTCCCTTCACAAAAGAAAGGGTCCTACAAGAGCTCAATAAGCTCAGGGTAGACAAGACAATGGGACGTGATGGCATACATCCCAGGATACTAAGAAAGCTAAGGGTGGAACTAGCACAGCCATTATCAGAACTGTTTAGTGAGTCTCTGAGCACAGGAGAGGTCCCAGAAGACTGAAGAAGGGCTCATGTAGTCCCGCTCCACAACAGTGGTAGCAGGTAGGAGGCAGAGAACTACAGACCAGTCAGTATTACCTCAGTAGTGGGCAAGATTATTGAGGCACTCCTTAAGGAAAGGATAGTGCAACACCTGGAATCCATAGGAGCACAGGATCCAAGACAGCATGGGTTTACAAAAGGAAGGCCCTGTCAAACTAATCTCATAGATTTCATTGACTGGGTAATCAGAGTGGTGGACCAAGGGGAGCAGTTGATGTTGCCTACCTTGACTTCAGCAAAGCTTTCAATACTGTTCCACATAGAAGATTGATTAATAAGCTGGGTAGGCTCGGGGTGGGTCAGAAGTTGGTCAACTGGGTGGCAAACTGGTTGATGGGCAGAAAACAGAGAGCGGTGGTAAAGGGTATACAGTCAGTAGAGATGCAAGTCACAAGTGGGTACCCTAGGATCAGTTCAAAGGCCAGTCCTCTTCAATATCTTCATCAGTGACATTGCAGATGGACTGAGGGAAAGGTTTGTCTGTTTGCAGATGACACCAAGATCTGCAATAGAGTAGATGATCCAGATGGGGTGGGCAGAATGAGAAGAGATCTGGATAAACTAGCAAAATGGTCAGAAGAGTGGCAACTGGGGTTTAATGCAAAGAAATGCAAGATCATGCACATAGGGAAGAGAAACTCTGAAGCCACCTATAGGCTGGGAGGGGAGTTGCAGGCAGTCACAAGGGAAGAAAGAGACTTGGGCATCATCATCACCGATGACCTGAAATCATCCAAGCAGACCACTAAGCAGTAGTTAAGGCTAGGGGGATGTTTGAATGTATTAGTAGGGGTATCACAAGTCAGAAGAGGGAGGTAATAATCCATCTCTACAAGACACTGGTTAGGCCCCATCTGGAGTACTGCGTGCAGTACTGGAGGCCACACCTTCACAAGGACATTAACCAAATTGAGGCAGTCCAGAGAAGGGTAAACAAAATGGTGCAGGGACTGCATCAGAAAATATATGAGAACAGATTAATGGAGCTCAATATGTATACCGTAGAGCAAAGGAGGGAGATAGGTGATATGATTGAAACATTCAAACACCTTAAGGGTATTAACAAGGTGAAAGAATCTAACATGTTTCAATATAAGAAAAATAGCAGGATAAGAGGACACAGCATGAGATTAGAGGGAGGCCAATTAAGGGGTAATGTGAGGAAGTTCTTTTTCACAGAAAGTGTGGTGGATGGATGGAATGGCCTACTTCAGGAAGTGGTGGATAGGAATACAGTGCAGGGCTTCAAACAGGTGAGGGATAGGCATAAGGGAGCAATACAGATGAGTATGAATAGGTAGGTCATTGACAGAGCAAAAGCTGGTGGCACATTTACAAGGTAGAAAAAAAAATGGGCAGACTGGATGGACCTTGCAGTCCTTATCTGCCGTCAACTTCTATGTTTCTATTTTGGAGAAGGCAATAGTTGAGGAGTGAGAGGTTAATGTCTCTCCTAAGTGAGATATGTGCTGTTTGGTCTCCTCAACTGTCTGGTTTGCCAGATTGTTTGTACCTATATGAATGAAAACACCTGCGCATTTACCTTACCTTTCTAGTAACCTGTTAATACACTCTGTATCCCTTTGAGCAGAGGCCCAGGGTAGGCATTTGACTACCACCAGTGTTCCAGGACCCTGATTTATGTGTGGCTTCACTCCTCAGATCATGGAATCTCGCACAATAAATATTTTATTTTGTTCTCTTTTGTTTGAGTCCTTTGTACTTCCTTCCTGGTTTGACCTTGTTGTGTGTCCAAACTGGCAGTGATTAGTGTTATGTCCATAGTCCCCCTCCTTGGTGAGAGGGGTGTATCTATTTGCCATTACAATTGGTGCATCCTGCTGTGCCACCTGTTTTTGGAATCTGTGTGACTTTCTTCTGCCCCCTTTACTACTGGCCATTCTCCAGGACCAGAGGTGGTGAGGTGCTGAGGGATGCTCCCCTGGTGGAGCTGATGAGGTGTAAAGAGGTGAGCAGATTTGTGGCTGGAAATCAGGTTGTGTAGATGTTTGATTTGCTCCCATGCCTCTCTGAGTTGTGCTCTCCAATCTGTTATTGTCCAGCATGTGGGGCAGTGCCATATTGCCTGAATGCGTGCCCTCTGAAATGATGCCCAACACCACTGGCATATAATGTTTGCCATGTTGCGTGAGGATCCTAATGTGGACAAAAGAGAAGGAGGTTAATGAAAGAATAGAGAAATACGTTGCTCAGTTTTGTCCCTGCCCCTAACTGTATGGAGGCAGGAAGCTTAGGTGTATGTCAGCGGCTATAAATGAACATTAGCTGGGGGAGGGTGGGATTAGGGGTAAGGGATTAGGGGGATACCGCTTGTAATGAGAGTGAGTGAAAAAGAAGAGTGCTAATGAAGTTACAGCTAGTGTAGCACTGAGCTTCACTCACTGGAACAAGATACAATGATTTGTTTGGCCAAGCCCTGCTGACCCGTCCACTTGGCATAGAGGCTAGAGCCACTGCTGGTAGAACAGGTGGACCCTGGTTTGGGTCTGGCTGCAAGAGAGTTTTTTTCCTCCTTTTTTCTATGCCATTTTCCTAAGTCTACTCCCCCTGGAGTTAGCAGTCTTTAGATTGGTGGGTGCCGGTGGCTTGCCCCCACATAAAAATATTTTTTGTTGCTGTATGTGTTTAGTAAGGGACAGTCGCTATTTGCGACGGATGCTATTGTGTGGTGTGCCCTTTTGATGTTGGGCACTTATTCCCTCATGCTATGTGATCAGCGCTGTCACAGACTCACCATTATCACATAAAACCCTGAATACCAGGCTTGCAATCAGGGAGATTACATCTGTAACTGGGGGGGAAGATTGCAATGGTAATTGGGGGAACTGCATCAGTAGCTAAACGGGAGATTGCATCAGTAACCAGGAGTAAATTATATCATTAGCTATAGGATACATATTGAGAGATGTGCTAAGGGAATCTACAACAGTACCAGAAGACTGCATGGAATGCTGGTAGAATCTGACTAAATTGATAACAATCAATCAATCAATCAAAATCTTTATTTATTCAGGCGAACATCATTGAGCAAAGCTCATTTACAAGATGGACCTGATTGGTCTTAACAATATAAGGTTACAGTTTTACACAAAAAACAAGGTACTGATTGAATACAAATACAAAGATTTATAAATGAAACAGGTATACAAATATTTACATATGTACAAGGCAATGTGACATTGGATCTCGTTATACTAAAATGAAAGAAACAAACAGTACTGGAGGGATAAAGCTAGGGTGATGGGACTTTGGGGGATCATTTTTGTACGAAGTAGGTTGGAGAAAAAACTAGAAAACAAAAATAGGGGGGCAGTGCAAAAAAGGGATAGGGGAAAAGAGGGGTTGTGAGAGGACTAGGCCTTATGGAAGCAATTGCATGATTCTGGGAAGAGACTAGTGTACAGCTTTTTGAAGGATGTTAATGGAATGAGGGTATCCAATTTCAAGGTCTTTTGAAGAGAATTCCAGATAAGTGCTAGGGAATAGCTGATTGCAGCCCTTCCATACCGGGTGCAGGTAATAGGAATCTTCAGCATGATGAGTTTATTGATCCTTAGGGCGTAAGGCCTGGATATGATCTGGTTGAAACAATCTGAAATGTAGGATGGGAGTTTGTTTGTCAGAGCTTTGTAGATCCAGACAGCAGCATTTTTGTTTCTTCTATGGTGTAGGGATGTCCAACTGACTGCATTGTAGAGAGAGCAATGATGGGTGCTGAAGGGAAGATCTGTAATGAATCTAAGAGCTCTATGATACAAGGTGTACCTGACAAGGTGTAACAAGCGGGACCTGACATGGGTGATAGTGGTGGGGAATAGTATCAGGTGCTGTTGAACTGAATAAAGTGATCAGGGGGTGACTGGGGGATTGCTGTGGTATGAGACCTAGATTGGGTACTGCTGGAGGGCATCAGATGCTGGTCTGCAGTACTGTATGATCAGTGGATTACGTTTGGTGATTGGATGCCACTAGACAGAAGGGAGTACTTGGGACAAGACAGGGTTGAAGGCATATGCGGATGTTCAGCAGGGACTGCTTGTAACATGACCAATTCCAGGATACTGGTGCCATTGAACACCACCGAGTACTTGGAATAGGACAAGGCAGTGAGTGCAGTGCCACAGATACTGTGCTATGTACATCCATATCTGCAGGGAGGCACTGGGCTTTTAAATATTGCTTTCCAAAATAACACTAACATCTAGACTAGCAATTTGTATTGTGCTTCACTCACAGGACAGATTCCTTCCCCTTGTGATGCATAACTGTTCACTCAAAGCACAGTTACATGATGGTGTAACCGATAAGGCACAAAACACTCACCCCACATTGCTCCAACTGCAACTCAGAAGTGGGCATACATTATTGCTTCCTTCTTTATTTTCTGTTTCTGGGATGCACTGAAGATATGCTTTTTTTTCTACCTAGCTCATCTATTCATTGCAAAACAAACAAAACCAAAAAACAAAGTTAATGCCAGTTAGGGTTGCCACCACAAAAATCAAACTACACAAGCCTGTAAATGTGCTGTTATGTTTTTCAACCCACTGGCCACAAAGTTTGGAAATGTACTATCAGTGTTGTCAAGCCTAACTCCCACCACTCCCCGTCTCTGACCTTCATAACTCAAGGCCAAGCTACAGGTATAGGGCCATACATTAATGGTGTGGTACCTCATACAAGTTCAGCATATTTCAAATGTGCAACTACAGTAGCAACCATAGCTCCTACCTCTCACCCATCCCCTACCCTCATGACCCAAAGTGAAGCTACAGATCTGTCTCTGTGCAATAAGGCTATGCTGGTTCATGCGAGTCTCTACAGATCCACGGCTATGTTGTACAGTTAGCATACAGTTATGTGTTTGTTGTTGTATGGCTTTGTGGATCCTGTGTATAGCCATATCACCACCGTACAGCGAAACTAATACTGTGAAAGACCATTACAGTGACAAATTCAGCAGTTCGCTGTTACTATAGTATAGTACACTGACAAGGGTTCTCCGTGTCTTGCCCCCCTCCCCAAAACAACTCCAACCTGGAGTTGATTATTTTAAAATCCAGGGTGTGTGGGGTGTGGAGTCCCCTGCATGGAGGGTGTGGGGGCATAGCCCCCCACAAAAAACATTGTTTCCCTGATGGCACAATGCTGACTGTCAGCATTGTACCATTGCTGTAATGGCGTTTGACAGAATTCCTGTCGAACAGCTGTGGTGGAACCATGAATAGCATTGCATCCATTTAACAGCAAGATTTTGTTTTATTTGTTTTGAACTATATAGCTCATTTCCAGATGCATCCTGGGGGAGGGGGAAATGAGGAGAGTACAGAAATAAGTTACAACAGTGTTATCAAGCCTAACTCCCACCCCTCTCTCCTTCCCTTTCCTAGCCTCATAATTCAAGGCCAAGCTACAAGTATGGGGCTGGACATTAATGGTGTGGTGCTCATACAGGTCCAACAAATTCAAGATTTCAAAATAGCAGCCCTAATTCCCTCCCCTCACCGAGCCCTTATCCTCATGTCCCAAGGCGATGTTACAGATCTTCCTCCATACTATAAGGCTGTGCTTGTTCATGTGAGTCTCTACAGATACAATGCCAAGTTGCACAGTTACCACACAGGTATATGTTTTTTGGAGTATGGTCCAGAGATGATAGCTTGAAAGCTTCTTCTTTGAACGATTGTCCCCTGACTCTACTGTTGCATTCTTGTGAATAGTTAAAAACTATTTGTGGCACAAACAAACATAATGAAGATATGAGTTGTGGTTGACTAAAGGAAATTAAGGGCAAGTCAAAGTCATGGAGCACCAACAAAACCTCATAAAAGTCTAATGTGCTTGCATATAAAAGATGCAACTAAACTAAAAAGTGAGCTCTCAATAATTAAAATATCAGTAGTGTGTGCACTCTCTCAGATGTACTTATCTGCAATTTTAACAAGTGCAGCTCAACTGTAACTGCCATTCGACCATTAGAAGCTGTTCAAATAGTGAACTTAAGCAGCCTTCAGAGAGATAACGGGATGTATTTGCATTTAAATTCCAGAAATGAAATAATAAAACAGTCCCACAGCAGAGGTCATTTATTTATCTGAATTATAGTAACCAACAGAAAAGATTCAAATAATGCTGTTGTTGCTCTCCCCATTAGTTGGTGTACTGGGCAACATGAATTCTAAGCTGGCATTTCTGGTCATGTTAAAACTAGCACAGCAGTGCAGTCTGGGTTTCTGTTTGCTAGTTACAAGGTTATTCTCCACCCAGTGGTTCCTCCTGTCACACTGGAGTGGAGATATTCACTGAATCTGGACAAACATTGGCATTTTACTAATGTTAGAGAATGGGCTGTGATATGATCTTCTAATTTTATGAATCTTCAAGACTTTTTGTACAATTTTTATTTTTCCTCATTTTTAACTTCCAGTAGTTCTCCTCTGCCCCCTCCCTCCCTTGAAAATCATGGTCACAATGGCTGCACCGTTCTCATGGCCTTCATAGCTGATGGCAATATTTCTCCTTAGTTGTTCAAGGAGAATATCCAAATGCTCTTTGGCCCTTGTCATCCCTTCCCAGAAGCCTTGTGAATCACCTCAGTTTAAGTATGTGTTGATGCCGAATTTGCATTAAGCGAATGTGTGCTTTCAGACAACTGTAAAACAGGTCCAAAGGAATTCACTTTCCCTTTGGCATTCCAGTCCTTCAGCATTATGATACAGCTGTAGTATTTTCACAGGAAGCACATACTGAGCATGTCCAAGTTGTTGCTAAGCCACATGATCTGCAGCAGCCAATCAGCTATGCTGGAGATCAAGAACTCACACTGCACACATCTCAGTGACATTTCCATCTCTCTCTTTCTCTCTTTCTCTCTTATTTCTACCATAAACTGCAAACGGATAACCTGCAAACCCACATCATTTCTGGAGCTCCTTGGGCACCCTTCTCTCTTCAAAGTCCCATAGCCCAATTATAAACTTAAACTTCCCCACTGGCTTACTAACAGACTTGAGTGAAGTTGCCCAGGTGTTTAACAGCAAATCCACTGACCTCTCTGCCCACTTTAACAAACCTCCCCCCCAGCAACCTCATTGTCCAAGTATGCACGCATGTGACCTGACCCTTCCCTCCTCTCCCACCTCACACGCCCACCCTCACCTTTCCACTTCAGGGTTATTTCCCAGAATGTTACTCTTAAGCTCTTCAGGAGCCTCCCCACTTGGGGAAGCCCGGGTACCAATAACATCCACCCCTCCCTGCTCAAACTTGTTGCCCTGCCATATCTAAACCGTTGACATTTAGTTTTGACCATGTTCTGACCACTGGTACCATGCCTGTCCCCTGGAAGACAGCCAAAGTAGTCCCTATATTTAAAGCAGGAGACCCTCTTTCTCCCGATAATTACTAACCAATCTCTATTTTCCCCCACCTTAGCAAACTCCTAGAGAAAATTGTGCACCACCAACTTTCTGACCTCATTGATAAGTACAACCTTCTGTGTGAGCAGCAACATAGTTTTCTCAAAAAACACAGTACTGCCTCTGCCCTTGCCCTCTTCACAGACCATGTCTACAGAAATATGGATCAGGGAAAAGCTACTGGCGTAGTGTTTGTGGACCTGATCAAGGCCTTCAACCTGGTCAGCCACCCTCTACTGCAAATCGAGCTCCACCAGCTTGGATGCTCTAATGAGACCTCGTCTTGGTTTCTCAGCTACTTAACTCATTGCCTCCACAGGAGCTCTCTGAAGGTGCACCTCTTGTCTCCTGTATACTGTTAACAGTGAATCCTGGGCCTTTCTAAGCAAAATTTAAACATAGTCAGCATGCCGCAAACAAATGCTAATAGCTCAAGAACCGTAAGTGCTAGACACAAAGTATGAGTGGCAAAGTTATTCAGCTCAAAAATACCTTTCCAATGGTGGTATGCAAGCAGTAATAAATAAGTAATTTAGTTTTTTTTCTATGCTGGTCAAAACAGCAAAAAAAAAAATATTTTTTTCACCAAAAAAGGCAACATAAATCATTTGTTGTTGGGAAATATGTAACATATCAACACCAAATTAAGCATCCAGACATTAGATGTAGTTTTAATATTATGTTTGTAAAAAAAGCTATCTTTGTAGTATGAAACATATTTTTTCCCCATTTTAGTCAAGGTTCTTTGGTGATGTTTGAGGGATGACTCTCAACCATACACACCATACCATAAAAAAATGAGCATAACTCCTAAAGTATACCTGATACACACAACATATCAGTGGCAAAGTTGTTCAGCACAAAATTACCTTTCCAATGGTGCTATGCATTCAATTGTAATCAATTTGATTTTTGTTTTATACTGGTTGAGATACCCAAAAAGTGTGTTTTATTCAAGGTGCTTAGATGAGTCTTGATGGACAAAATTTCAGCAATACACACCATACCATAAACAAATGCGAATAACTCCTAAAGTATACATGATAGACACAAAATATCAGCAGCAAAGTTGTTCAGCATAAAATTACCTTTCCAACAGTACTATGCAATCAAATATATATTATATTATATTGTATTATATATTAAAATATATAAGTGACGTCTCCAGACTTTGCCAGGGCAAACAGGAAGTCAGTAACTGACTTCTGTAGTCATTCTCAGACACACCAGTGCATTTTACTGCCAATTACTGCCATTTGCTAGAAGACAATGAGTTAACTGGACATTTCTAGGTGGTGGTTATTGGTGTTGCCACCTCCCCTGCATTGCCTGTCTCTAAGGGTGTCCTCCGGGGCTCGATATTCAGCCCCCTACTATTTTCTCTATTCATCAACTACCTCCCCTCTGACAGCCTACACTGCTCTGTTCTCTTGTATGTGGATGAGTTAGTCCTCTTTTGTAGTAACAAGTTACTTCAAAACATATCCTCAGTATATGATATATGAAAGGCGCTATGTAAATAACGTTTTTGATTTAATTTGATTTGATACTCACTCACAGCTATGGCTCTGCCCATGACTGGTTCTTATCTAACATACTCCTTGCCAATAACAAAAAAACCAAAGCAATGTTACATGGATCCAAGCCCTACCTGGCTGGTATTGTGAAAACCAACTCCTCTTTCACTGTGGTCTCTCCATCTGGTACTCCCCTGCAGACTGTCACCTACTTCAAATATCTGGGCATTACCCTCAACCCTTGCCTCTCCTTTACAGAACATATTAACACTATCATGCACAGGGTAAACTGAAAGCTGGGTGCTGCCTTCCGACTAAGGAATTTCCTAAGCTCAGATGCCTGTCTAGCCATTGCTTGGGGCAACTTTCTCCCCATCCTGGACTACTGCTCCCCAATTTTTCCTGCACTATGTCCTCCACCCTTCACCACAGAATCAATTCTGTCTATAATAGTGTTTGCTGCTTTGGTTTATTGGCTCCTTACGCAACCCACCACTGTTCATTGTATCAGTCACTAGGGTGGCTCTTGCTCAAGGGCTGTCATGACTATGCCTTAAGAAGCCTCATTGATGGCTCCCTGTGTGATGGTGTGGATTCACCATATGCTTCTCTCCTCACAGCCAGGGTGTGAACACAGTGCCTCTGTGAAATATCGGTCTCTCTGGTGGTCCAAAGTCTCTTCAGTTATGGGTGATAAAGCACTGTCTTTCACTGCAGCCTCTCTCTGTAACAGTATCCCTGCATCCCTCCATTCAGCCAGTTCACACCTTATTTTCAAGTCACTACTCAAAACCTGGCTATTACCCACAACCAGCTGCTCTTGCTTGCCAGGGTAACCCCCCTCCCCTTTGTGTCTCCCCTCCCCCCAGTGACTTTTATATCCCTGGGTGGACTCTAAATCTCCACTTGCACTTAACCCTTGCACTTTTGTCCCACACAATGTATAATTTTTATTTGTACTGTATTGTTATCACCCATGCATCTTCTTATAGACTGCAATCTCTGGAATTGTGCTGTAGCTTGTATGTATTTCAGATTTTGTTATGGTTAGTGCTGAACCCATGTTACAGCTTGTATACTTCACTTCTACTGTAATGTATTTGTATCCTGTATTTTATGTTATCTGTGCCACTTCTGTGGCCTGGGTCGTGCCAGAAAATGGTCCATTGGATCAGTGCACTTTCCCGGTTACCAAAGACTTAAATAAATAAATAATTTCCATCTTTCTCTGTCTCTGTCCTTCTTTTTTTCTCTCTGTCACAGGAGAAGGACATTGGTACTGAAAGGAGCTCCTGTGATGTTTGATAAAAAAAAACCCTTAGTATTTATAGCACAGTTGTACATTATCATTTAAGTTAGCCACTGTAGTTTTCATTGTATTTAACTGTAGTTTCAGGCAGGTAGGCTACACAATAATTATACAGTGTAACGGAGAGGAGAGTAGAGAGGCAAAGTGTAAATTTGCACTTGCAGCTGCAGGCCCTATAGCAGGGGCAGGCTGAAGGACTTAAGAAGACTGTGAAAGGTACAGGGATGATTTGTGAAAGATGTATTTGACAAATATTTTTACTGAGTGGTGGTGGTGGTGTAGGGGGCACTGAAATCCATATTTTGCTTTTATCTTTAATTTGATGGCCCTTGGAGCAGAAACAGGGTAAAGTGGGTTTAATAGACTCAGAAAGGTGCTGGGAAGTATGAAGAATTAATTTTACAAATAATTTCACTGCTGGCAATGTGGGGCACACAAATCCATGGTTATTTTTTATCTTTTTTTGCCTGGATGTGATGGAAAACTAAGTGAGCAGGCTGCTACAGTAAGTCACTAGATCTCTCAGTGACAGTAAAGTAGTGTCAGTGGGAGATGCAATGGACATGTGTTGGTGTCTGCTGTCATGTGATGTACAAACCCCAAAGAAAAAAAAATTGAAAGAGAAAGGATACAAGGGGCTGGAAAGCAGCAGGGAAAGGTTCCATCATATAAGCCCCACCAGCTACCTGTTCAGTAAGTGGTGGTGGTGGAGGAGAAGGAGTCAGGACAGGAACTGAGAGCCTTATTGGTGGTGCAGAGGCTATGTCTAAGAAAAAGACAAAGGCTAGGTGAAGGAAAGTCTCTCCAAAGAAGCTGTGATTCATTAGTCCCCAGAAGATAACTGGTTCCACACCCACTGCAAACAGAGGCTTTCCTAGTCATTCACAGATGTTCATTATATCTGGTGAAGAATGCCCTCTGAGCAAAACAAAAGCACACAGATCTCCTATTGCTCCTCCTTTAAGTACTTTGAGGTCCCCAGCCAATGGGGAGATAACAGATCCATTACACTGTGCAAGGGAAAGCCCTTACCTCCTTTTCATCTAGTATGAAGCAAGGGGGCATGAGAGTGAGGTGATAGAGGAGGAGAGAAGCAAAAGCATAGAAGGATGACGTGGTAAAAGTTTAGGAGAAAGATGTGGAATCACATAAGACAGAGACAGAGACAGAGGAGCATGGGGAAGGGGAAGAAGATGATGAAGAGGAGAAGCAGGGTGAAGAAGCAGTAGAGGAGGAAGCTGGAGAAGTAGAAGGACATGCAGAACCGGTGGAGGATGAAGCAGAGAAGGTGGAAAGTATGCTGTCATTTACAACAACAACTTCTGATGCAGAGTGTGATAAAGAGCAGTAGAGGCCATCACAGGAGGAGATTGCCAAAGTAAAAAAATGAAAAAGATTAAAACAGGAAAGCAAGTTGGTTAGGCAGGGAAATCTAAAGACTAGGCCTCCTCTGAAATCCAGATAATCAGTCCCATTGTAACCCTAATACTTCTGCCAGCGCTGCCTTGCCAAGAAGACCAATGAGATCTTCTGCAGTTTTGGTGTATTTTACTGATGACCCCGCAAATCCACAGAGAGCATGTTGCAACCTGTGTGACAGAAAGATCAGCCTAGGTCAGTCTATTCAGACATTGTGAAAAAGTTTTCTGGGTGATCTCCTAAGTCACAAACATGTCATCTTCTTAATAGCCACATGGATTCCCAGTCCCACACAGGTCACATGGGCCAGCAGCAGCAAGAGCAGCAGAGTCAGCATGGACAGTTGGGCATGGGTGGTAGGATAATACAGTTTGCTCAAGTAATGCAGCCACCGTGGGAGCCACATCAGCCAACAGATGCATCTCAGGTACTGGTGCTACTTAAAAAGCACCACTTTCACCACTGTCAGCAAAACAAACTACATTGCCTGAGTCATTACATGCCTACACAAAAGTGCCACCAATTCACCAAACCTATATCTGAATACCACAACTAACCTGGGAGATGATGGCCCTTGATCTTTAGCCATTCTCCATAGTAGAGGACACTAAGACTGTTGCATGAACCAAAGCTCAAATACAACATTCCATCATGCTTTACATTTTCCAAGCATGTTCTCCTTAAATGTCAGCATATGCATGCAGATGGTGACACTTCTGAAGGTGGCAGAGGGGGTTAAATGCATTTTATTTGTGATATCTGGAGCAGTAGTGCAAACCAAAGCTTCCTATGGCTCATTGTCTAGTGAGTTGTATTAACATCAAGCAGCACCTCAACCATATCCCACCACACCTCCTCCAAAACCAGCCCCTGCAGAAGTTATATTAAATCTGGCAATCTCATGGAGACATAGTAATAGAAATGGCTTTCTTAATGTGTCAGTCATGGAAAGGAAGCACAGTGGGGAAAAACATTCTATGGTTCATGTAGTCACCGTCGGACATCTGGATATACTCTCAAAATCTGAAGGTGGGAATGCCATGACAGACAACTGATGCAACATGTTGAGGGTCATGAAAGATGAGATTTCATTTATGAACCTTATTTTGTATAGCCAGTATGTGATGTCATGTGCTTGACAAACATGTAATGGTACAAGAACTACTTGACACTGTATGGTACATCACTAGATACAGTATGTGCATTGTTTTATCAAATGTGCTGAACATCTCCACCAGTACCAGCAGAGGCACAATGTTCCACAGCATTGCTTAACTGAAGACTTGGTGACAAGGTGGAACTCCATCTTTTATATGGTGGACAGAAAGGTGGAACAGAAAGATGTGTTCCAAGATACAGACTTCAACAATGTGGCATATGGGGATATCTGTCCTGGGGTGTGATGGTGTATGCTGCAAAAGCATTTTACACTTCTGAGACCTTTATGAACAGGTTACCAAAGATGTCAATGTTGAATCAGCAACCCTTAGCATGGTCCTTACCATGATGAGTCTACTTGAAGAACAAATACTCTGATATTTGAGATCTTTTGTAGCAACCCAGTAGAGCAACGATAGAGTTGCTGATGATCACTGAGGCATCAGCACAAGTGGGGGTGGTGAGAATGATAGCAATGACATGGTTGTGGTGGAGGAGGTGGTGGTAATACCACTAGTTCATCTGAGTTATCTCAGCAGCAGCACAAGCAGCTGTGAAACTCATTAAAGGAAGTGGCAGAGATATTTCTGACATAAATTGCAGACAGGTTTACCCAAATTGGATGCGACACACAGTTTGACATGGCAAGACTACTAGATCCCAGACATAAAGATATGCTCATTTCCCTGTATGCATCTACTTTATCAATCAGTAACTGTTGCATAGACTTCAAATGAAATAGCCCATACTTAAAGCAACAACCAAGAATCAACATCCTCCTGCTCATATTGCTCCTTCTCCTTAGTTGACTTTGCATGCTTTCAATGCCAGGCATCAGCATGATGATATGGAAGATGACTGGGATGACTGATGATGGCAGCATATGGGCCTTTACAGGGGTGACAGCCTGTATCTTTCCAAGAGAGAAACCTCAGTCCTTAGTGGAAGGTATAATATTAATTGGATGAGCATTTAAACTATCCTGGGGGAAGCTGTATTTACTATGGAGGCAGAAATGTACCCCCCTCATACATGATGAAGGAACAGGGATGAAGAGACTGAGGGGAGGAAGCAACCCCAGGGCAGAGGTGCAAAAACAAAGGGGTGCAGAAGACAAGAGGGTTATAAACCAAGGATGCAAACAGAGAAGAGTAAAAGAGACAAGAAGTAGAGAGGGTAACAAGGCAAAAGAGGGATCGGGGGAAAGACATGGAGCAGCATAGGAAGTAGGGGCAGGGAAAGAGGGGTTGCAGGCAAGGAGAGAGCAAGGTAAGGAAAACCATGTGCAACAATGCAAGGAGTCTGGGAAATAAAATTCCAGACCTGCAGGCCATCATAGTGGAGGCTGTCCTGGACTTGATGGTAACTGAACCATGGTGCACTGAAACTCATGAATGGGCCATGTCCATACCATGTTTCTGTCTGTCCGGGGGGGATAGGGAGGGTGAGGAAGCATTGTTCTATATGTGAGGGAAGGAATCAAGGTTATGGATAAACATGGGAACCCAGAGGAAGGGGACAAGCTGGATGTGCTGTGGGTCACACTGGAGACAGGAGTTGGGGCCACTATCCATACAGGGGTAGTATGCTGATGTTCAACACAGGGGAAAGAGTTGGATAAGACACTAGTGGAAGCCATCATTAGGATGACAAATGAGGGGGAGGTGCTGCTAGTTGGTGACTTCAATGTGTCAGATGTCTACCTTCCTTAATCTCACTTTTCCTGTGCCTTCCAACCCTCACCTTTCCTTTCTACATTGACAAGGCCTCCCGCTTAGTAAGGCTGCTCCCCAATTTCCTACTGGCCTCTCCCTTGACAAACTTGCTTAACTGATATTTAGCTTCTATAATCCTGCTCTAAATTTATTGTTGTCTGCCAATTAAAGCAGTCTGATTTTCTTCTGTGATATTTTGTTTGACTCAATGTTTGTATTTTACTGTAATTGGTGTTTCTTGTATGTTTTACTGTTTTTTTTTCACGATGTAGAACCTTTGTAAAACAGCTCCTGCTCAAATGTTGTTTCCAGGTTATCAAAAAAATAAATAAAAAAATAGATGTGGAATGGAGCCTTCTAGCTGTAGCCTTGGCAAGGAGCAAGGTCATCCTTGACTCCCTACATGGGGTGTTTCTCAGGCAGTTAGTCAGCAATCCCACTAGGGATGCTGCAGTGCTGGACCTCATGCTTACTAATTGCATTGCAAATGTCATGCTGGGTGGTCCCTGAGGGACTGGCAATCACCGTTCAGTGTGGTTCAAGATTAAGACTGGTTCTAAGGCAAACAACATGAAGACGAGGGTCCTGGACTTTAGGATAGTGAATTGTAAAGAAATGGGGGACTGCATCAGAAGCTGCTTAGTAATGGAGGGGTAGAGAAACAGTGAGGGGTAGAAAAACAGTGGGTAAAAATAAAGAGATAATAATTAAGGCAACTAGCCTCTGCATGAAGGAGGTCAGCAAAAGCAAAAGGAAGAATGGACAGTTATTGCAATCTAAGGAAGTGGCCATGGTGGTGAAAAAAAAACAGTAGCATTCATAAAGTACAAAAAAACTGCAGAATGAGAAAGACAGACCTGTGTATCAAATAAAACAGAGGGAAGCAGGTAAAGCAGTGAAAAAGTAAAGGTGCAGACAGAGGAAAGGATAGCCAAAGGGGTAGCTAAAGGTGATAAGACTTTCTTCAGGGACATAAATAAGAAGAGGAAAACAAAAGGAGGGATTGAAAGAATTAGAGGACAGCTGAGGAAGACTGCACAGAACTGGTTCAGGAAAAATTAGACATTCTGAACTGGTACTTCTGCGTGGTCTTCGCAGTAGAAGTGTGTGTGTGTGTGTGTGTGTGTGTGTGTGTTGCAAGGGGTGGAATGAACGACAAGGGAGCTACAGGAAAAATGGGGGGGGGCGGAGATGTGGACACTAGTCCATTTTCAAAGAAAAGAGTCCTGAAAGGACTTGGAGATCTAAAAGTTGACAAGGCTGTGGGATCAGACGATATACTCCCAAGGGTACTAAAGTAATTCAAGGACGTGCTTGCTGCCCCACTGGCAGTCTTATTCAAAAGCTCATGGAAAACAGGTATGGTACTGGAGGAGAGCAAAAATGGTCAGTCTCCATAACAGTGGCATCAGGGATGAGGCTAGTAACTATAGGCCTGTCAGTTTCACATCACTGGTGGGGAAGCTAGTGGAAAACCCAGTTAAAGGAGAGGTTAGTAGAGTACATTGAACCTAATGGGCTACATGACCAAAGGAAACATGGATTCACTGGAAGGAGGTCATATCAGATGAATATGATTGGACTGGAAGGAAAGATATGCCTTTTTGCAGTGGATACCATAATCTGTAATAGGGTGGTTACTCGGGTTGGGGTAGGGAAAATGAGTAGTGACCTTGGAAATCTCAAGGAGTGGTTAAAGCCATGACAGCTGGGGTTCAGTGCCAAAAAGTGAAACATCAGGCACCTAGGGCATAGAAACCTAGGGGCTAGTATAGGATGGAGAGGAGGTACTGACAGTCACTAAACAGGAATGAGACCTTGGAGTAATCATATCTGATTATCTCAAAGTCACAGGGCAATGGGACAAATCAGTGGGTAGGGCCAGTGGGATGCTGGGATGCATAGGTAGAGGTATTACCAGGAGGAGGAGGGAGGTGGTGCTACCACTGTATCGATTGCTGGTGAGACGACACCTGGAGCATTGTGTCCAGTTCTGGAGACCACACCTCAGAAAGGACTTAGACAGGATCATGGCAATCTAGAGGGGAGCACCTAAAATGTTGCAGGGGGTTATATCAAAATCCCTATGAGGAGAGACTGAGAGATCTAGACATGTACACCCTAGAAGAGAGGAGTGTGAACAGGGACATTATGGGGGGGGGGGTTCAGGGGCAATGTGAAGAAGTATTTTTTCACAGACAGGGTGGTGGATGCATGGAACAGCCTTCCTGAGGAGGTTGTGGGGACTAAAACTCTGGAAAAATTCAAGAATACATGGGACACACATAAGGCAATTCTTGTGGGAGGGTAACAAGAAATAGGCTGTTGGTTAACTAGGCTCTGCAGCTTATCCTGTGGGTAGAGAAATGGGCAGACTAGGTAGGCCAAGCGGTCCTTATCTGCCATCAAAGTCTATGTTTCTAGGTTTCCACTAGTACCTCATGGAAGTGAACAAGGTGCAGGAGGGGAGTCTCTTTTAAGTGAGAAAGAGCACTAGGACCAGAGGGCATGAGATGAAGCTGAAGGGGAGAAGTTCAGGAGGGATGTGAGGAAGTACTTCTTTGTTGAAAGAGTGGTAGACACCTGGACAGACTACCAGCAGAAGTGATGGAGACAAAACAGTAACAGGTTTAATCATGCATTGGATAGACATAGGGGAATATTAGTAAATCAGCAAGGAGGAGGAAGCATCGCTGGAGACCAGATATGGTCTGTGGGGACAGACCAAGCAGGGATCATCTGGGCAGACTGGCTGGGCCAAGCAGTCTTTATCTTCTGACAGATTCTATGGATCTTGGTTTCTGTCTTGTACAATGTTGATCCAGAGACAATAAAGGACTTTTGAGAGCTGTTTGACACCGACTGTTGGTGCCAGGCAGACATTATAGAGGAAGGCACAGACATCCTACCAGAACACATGATGGTGGCTAATCTTGTAGAGCCACTGTCTAGTTGATGTAGTGATCCAAATCAAATTCTGGCAAGACAGAGAAGTACTTTGGCCTGCAGAGGCTAAATTAACTTTCATTTTCTCAGATGCTGTCCACAGTTGGTCACTTTGGAAAGATATTTCAGCATAACTGGTGATATTTCTTCACCACAGTACTCCAAGTTAGAACCTGAGGATATTGAATGCTTAGCCTTTCTCAGACTAAACTTACCACAGATCAGCTTCACATATCAATTTATTTCCAGTAAACAATAGCAATTAATATTCATTGGCAACCTTAAGGCTCTTCCCTATTTGTAGTTTGTTTAACCTATGAGAACTCAGTGATGGCCATACATGGATGCTCAAGTTCTTTGGTTCCGTTACCTCATATAGTATAACTACATAGAAGTTTATGTGTGAGCAATCATACACAATAAGGCTGTGTTTCAATTGAGAGGTTTACATGGTAACAGAAGACCTTGAGAATGTAGCTCAAGAGGTCTTCTGTTACCATGAAAACCTCGAGATTGAACCACAGCCTTGTATGTGTATGGTTGCTCACATACAATGTTTCATGGTGTATGGGCAAGCATTTCAACCTTCTCCAGTTGATGAAGTCTCTGGGCCTGTCACAAGCAGTTGCTTCTGCTACCCACCAGTTTGGCCACACACTCGATTTGGTGTTCCAGCTGGGTTTTGAGGTTGATAAACTCAAGATTGATCAGGTCATTTGGTCTGATCATTACACCATGAAGATCACATTTGGGGCTCACCTTGAAAGTCCCTCCCCTGCAGAAATGATAATCTATTTTCCTTTGAGGGGCCTGCACCCAGAGGGACTGTTGGTGGTAGGTGATTTATCTAGGGGTTGATGCAGCATGTGCAATTGGCACCGGAGAAGCAGTGTCACCTATGATAGGGTGGTTTCTGAAGCTCTGGATGCCATCGCACCAGTTCATTTATGACCGAGGTCTTTTCATGTGAGATCCCTGTGTTTTGACGGGGATCTCAGAGTGATGAAGATCAGATTTTGGAAGCTGGAGCATTGCTGGTGGAGGACCTGGCTGGAGTCTAACAAGCTGGCCCTGTGTGCCCACTACAGTGAGTACCAGGGGGCAATCTCCCATAAGAAGGCAGAATTCCTATCCAGGGGAGATTGCTGCGAGGAGGAACAAACCATCTCAGCTGTTTTGAACTATAGACAGGTTTTTACATCCTGCCTGTCTGCAGCCGAAAAAAGCTTTTTCATACACTTTATGTGAAGAGTTTGCTCTGTTCTTCTCCGACAGAGTGTCGGCCATCAGATCAGGGATTCCTCCAGTTAGGCTTTGGCCTAGCAGTGGTCAGACTGGGGAGAATAGAGGCACTCCACCTGTCTGGGAAAAGTTTAGGCCAGCTGAGGTGTCTGATGTGACTAAGGTGATCATAGAGCTGAAGCACATGTTTTGCAAACTGGACCCAGCCCCAACACGGTTCTTAACGGGATGTTTCGAGGCTGTTGGCCCGGTGTTCACCAGGATTGTCAGGTGCTTGATGGCAGAAGGGGTTCTTCTGGCTGCCTTAAAAGAGGCGCTGGTGAGGCCCCTCCTTAAGAAATCTTTCCTCGACCCTGATGTCCTGGTGAATTACTGTCCTATCTCCAACCTACCTTTTTTGAGCAAGGTTGTTGAGAAGTTAGTGACACAACAGCTCGAGGATCACTTAGTGTCCTCGGACATTCATGAGCCATTCCAGTTGGGTTTTTAGGCTAGACACAGCACTGAAACAGCACTAGTGAGGGTGCATAATGATCTGCTCAGGGCTAGAGATAGAGGAGAATAGGTCAGTTCTTGTACTTCTTGATCTCTCCTCAGCTTTTTACACTGTGGATCACATCCTACTATTGAATCGGCTCTGTGAGTTTTGTGGACTTGCCGGTACTGTCATCAGGTGATTTGAGTCCTATTTCTCAGACAGGGTGCAACTGGTGGTAATGGGGAATTTCTCCTCCTCCACAATGCCTCTGTCTTGTGGAGTTCCATAGGGCTCTATCCTGTCACCAATGTTGTTTGCAGTGTGTATGCTGCCCCTGGGTGAGATCATTTGACAATACAGTGTGGAGTTTCACTGTTTTGCAGATGATACCCAACTGTATTTGTCATTTTCTCCCAGAACATCAGGAGCTGTGGATGTGCTTAACATCTGTCTGACTAAAATCAATGACTGGATGGCTTCCAGCTGGCTGAGACTTAACCCAGCTAAGATGGAGGTGCTGGTGATCAAGCCTGGTCGCTGGCATGATGAGTTGCTGTCCGGGGCTGATTCTGGTCTTGTTCTGGGTTCTACTCTGTTGACAGCTTCCCCGAGGGTGCAAAATCTGGGCATGATCCTTGAC
Source organism: Neoceratodus forsteri (assembly GCA_016271365.2). Lineage (NCBI taxonomy): Eukaryota > Metazoa > Chordata > Ceratodontiformes > Ceratodontidae > Neoceratodus > Neoceratodus forsteri. Next base: position 759,493,904 of record CM057452.1, read on the forward strand.
AGCAGGCTGACTTTTGAAGATCAAGTGTCATCTGTAGTCAGTAGATGTTTTTACCATCTACAGAACATTGCCCAGATTAAGCCCCTTGTTCCACCCGAGGACCTGCTGATGCTAGTGCACACCTCTGTTTCCTCCAGGCTCGGCTACTATAATGCTCTTTACTTCGGGGTCATGGGAGGGACCCTCTGCAGACTGCAGCTAGTGCAGAATGCAGCAGCTCGGCTACTGACTGACCTTTCCAGGTTTAGTCATGTGACCCCTGTTCTGCGTGGTCTGCACTGACTGCTGGTCAAGTGGAGGGTCTTTTTCAAGGTGGGTCTTCTCACCTACAAGGACTTAAATGGACTGGGCCCTGTCTATCTTTTAGAACTCCTGACACTGGTGACCTCTGCTTGCTCCTTCTATGCCTCTTTGAGGGGCCTCCTGGTTGTTCCTAGGGTATGGATCAAGACGTCTGGAGATCATGCTTTTTGCATTTCTGGGCCATCCCTGTAGAATGCATTACCATCTGCAGTCTGGGAGGCCTTCTTGGTAGAGGTGTATAAGCGGAGGTTGAAGGCACATCTTTTTGGCCTGGCCTTCAATGAATACTGAATTTTAACATATTGTCCAGTCCCTGTTTATGATATTTTATCAGTTTTTAATTGTCTTATATTTTAGTTATTTTAAACCACATTAATGAAATTTTAAATTTATGCATCGTAAGTTTATTGTATTCTTCTGTGAGGTGCCCAGAGCCTCCAGAAATGGGCGCCATACAAATAGAACTTATCTTGCCTTGCCATTACTTCAAGCCTGAGCCCAGCACATATGAGACACCATCCCCCCATGCTCCTCTAATTCTTTTACCATTGCGGGGCTTGGGACCATAGCAGTTCTTTTGGTCACTATTCACTTCCAAGTTCAGCTCTTTCCCAGCCATGGCCGCTTCATTGGATGCTGTGGTTTGAATAAAGGTCATGCGAGAAAACATTCTATGTTGTTGTGCTGCAGTACCTAAGTAGCTGGTGCAGCACAACAGCAAAATGATGTAGCTACTGCAGCATAACAACGTTGTTTTAGGGATTAATTTCTGCCTAGAACAATGTTCCAGCATTCACTATATAGAGGACTGTATATGAGTAGGCATACGCCACAAGGTTGTGCTTGAATTGAGAGATTTTCTTGGTAACAGGAGACCTCAAGAGGGCAGCTCGAGAGGTCTCCTGTTACCAAAGAAACCTCATGATTCAAGTGCAGCCTTGTCTGTGTATGCCTGCTCATACACAATCATCTATGTAGTGCATGGGAAGGCATTACAGTTAAGAGACAACAAAGGACCAAGTAAAAAGAAAGTTAGAGTCATCAATTAAGGAACGCGAGATTCTGTTTTTTGTATTACATTTATGAGCAACATGTCAAAGTGATAGTACACAGTGCGGTGCTGGAGAACAACTCTAGTTTTAGTGAATTCACTAGGCACCAAAAACTACTACAACATCACATTTCACAATACGAAAGAGTGATCAAACTGTGATTTACAGTTTTCCTTTTAGGCTGACATGGTTCTGCTATTTTCGATAGCGTTGTCACAGACACACATAAACTTAAACTTCACCACACCATCAATGGCAACCGCTGTTCATGCTGACTTCAGTGCGAGAAACAGTTTGATCTTGTTGTGCTGCAGTAGTGATGTAGCTAGTGTAGCACAAAAACAGTTTGATGTCACTACTGCAGCACAACAAGCTGATTCTAGTAAACTAATTTCATACACAGTGATGTTGTCCCATACACTATAACAAGTTTGGCTGCCAGTGGACAGCAGCTGCCTTAATTGTTGCTTCAGTTTGATTAATATAACGAACATAAAACAACTTAAAATATTAAAAAACGAAACAAAAAGAAAAACTCTGCATATAAAAATATTATACAAACATCATTTATTTATTGTGAAACATTTGGAAGATAAATGTAGATCCTAAAGTTATCACCTTTTAATTTGTATGTGCTTAGATGCTACTTTGTTTTGGGGGGTATTACAAATTTGGAAAATGTATGGGGGCAGTGAGAAGGTAATAACTGGCATGGTGAAAAAACAGCTACAGGGAGCAGGGTAAACCTTGAGCTCAACAATGAACACTAATAATTACTATACTGTAGCTTAAAACTGGAATACAGCAGTTGCACTCATTGCCAACTGTGTCATGACACCACAAACACACCAGTCCTCATCAATGGCATGCAAACATCACCTGTCACAAGTAACCAATGGCAATTAATATTCACTGCTGACCTCAAGGCTGTTTCCTATTTGTAGTCTGTTTTAACTTATGCCAGTTACTGCATTGGGAGCTAATGTGGTACAGTCAAATTGATGAAAATGGACTACATTTTCAGGCCCCAAGTTAAAGCAGAACTGAAGATGGCCCTGGCTCACTTTTCTCACCATTACCCTTGTGATATGTATAGCCCACAGCTGGCCACAGTGTGGGATTACAGGGCACTTACTTGAAACCCAGTCTCCCTGGTGCTGGTATCATTCATCATCACTGCAGTGGAATTGGAATTTATGATGATTTTACAGTTTTGAAAAACATATTTATTAAGGAATGCACATTTTGCTTTTATGTTTTATGAAAAAAGCATACAATATGCTGAGTAAGCTATGTAAATAGGAGTCTAATAATAATCATCACAATCACGAGTAATTCATAGCACATAAAAACTCACCTATCCAGATAGTGCCCAATTATTGTTTTCTTTTTTGGGGGGGGGTTGAATAAAACAAAACAAAACAAAACAAAACTAGCTTTTTGAATTCACACTGGTGATTATACTCTATAGCTAAAGCCAAATCTGCCCAAACAATTAACATATTTTATGAAAGTACTAACTATAGCACAAACCATGCAAAATATCTAAATCCACAAGGGTTTCAAACTTTTGCATATATGCCTGCTTTAATTCTGGTTCAGTTAGTAAAAAAATTCAAAAAGGATTGGGTTAAACATTTTGCTTTTGTTTGTGGGCTGTAGCTTATTCTGCTCAAGGTTTGTCAAAAAGTGTCTTTCAAGGCCAGTGACAGGATTGGAGGGAAAAGGCAGTAAATTAGGTATTAAAATTGAAAGCACACATAGGCCTAGTCAATACTTCGATTCTTATTCATTTGTGCTCCTCACTCTTGAGCAGTGCAGAGATGCTTTGGAGCTGATTGAATGCCAAACCCAGGCAGCAAATTGGTTTGTCCTATGATTAGCTGTGAAGTATCATTCCCACCTTGAAGAGTAAGAGGCTGAAAGCCAGCACTCTCCAGATATGCAGGTCTACTTTTTTATTAATTATATGTTTTCCAGTGAAGTAGGGTTGCGAGTTCTCCATCAACCCCCTCCACATCTGTCTCTGTTGTTTGTGTTGCATGACCAGCTGGAACATTCTTATATAAAAAGATTATGCAAGTGCACAGTGTAAACCAGGGGACTCTACCATAGTACATGTTGTATATTTGTTTATTTAGCTTTTGTTTATCAGGTAGGTACATTAGACAAAGTAATTATTTTCAGGTATGACTCATAAGGTGACAATAAGGTTAGGACATCATAAAATAGGCAGAGAATGAATACAATACAGTTATTTCAGGCACGTTACAAACAGACATAAATAATATGAAGGACTACATATTCATCAGGTAAACATTATACAAGTAGACATGATATAAATATAATATAAATATATTTGCAAACACTGAACTACTGTAGCAGAAAATTATGTCAGATACATTATTAATTTAACTTTTAGATGTCTTATTAAGATTTCAAAAAAAATCTGTACTACAAGGGAGATCCAAACAAGTAGCAGCAATAGTAAATACTGTAAATTCAATACCTTTAGAGGACCTGAGCTCAGGTCTAAACTCTAAATCATTATAGAGATTTTCCAATATCCAGCAATAAATTCATAGTTAGTATCTGCAGAACAGTTACATACATTTTCCTAAAATGTGAATTTCAGGACCTTCCAGCTCCTGTTGTGATACCATAATCTTCCATTTATGTTATCAAAACCTGTTAACATTGAAATGATTCTGATGTCTCAAGCAAGGTTAAAGACCCCAAAGCAAGAAAAGCTGCAGGTACAGATAAAGTCTTACAAGGTAAAGGGTCTTAGTTTTCAGTCTCAGTTTTATAGGCTGTACAATGGGACACAAAGAGGCACACCATTACAGCAACCCATACAATTGCAATACTAAGAACATTAGATTTACTGTGGGGTGGAGACCCTCTGAGATTAGAATGAAACTGAGGCATCACAACTGTTAATGTGTACAAACCTGGTTTGCACATGATAACAGCACACAATACTGGCTCATGCAGGTGCAGTGTCATGCATATATAGAACATACATCAGCCAGCCCAGTACATGTACATGTTCCCCCAGATAGTCAACTGGACCTTTGGCCCACTTTTTGACCCCATAGTTTTTATCATCATTTGGTCACTAGCTGTGTGTCCAGTAATTGTAGGTATCCTCACCCTAACCCAGGCCCATTAGTAGTTTATGGTAGTCAAGTGGAGCTCCATTCCTAGCTCTCTACCACTAAAATCCTCATCTGTTTGAATGGTCCCTCACTAATGATTGTCCACTTTCAACCTTTCTTTTCAGTGGCTGACTGCACTTTTGAGAAGCCTCTAATGCCTGCCAGTAACAGTTCTACAGGCAGGGGGCTTTACAAAAGTGCAAATGGCCCACAGGAGGCTTCCATGCCCCCTTCAACACACCATTGTACTTTGATAAGACAAAGAACCTCTGTGCGTAAACACTGAGGCAAGGGTTACCCCAAAGGGCATTTGGCTGGGAAGCCAAGTTTCAAGAAAATACAAAATCACACATGCCCCCACAATGCAAAGCATCATGGGCTGCATATGCAAATCACCACAGAATGTTATGCTGGTCCAACTTTAAGCAGAATTGCATGGTGCCGAAAAGGCCTCTCACACAGGTTGCAAAGGGTCCTACCAGGACTCATCAGTATGCCTCATCTGTTTGACACCCCAGAGGAATGGACCAGCTACCCCTAAGGCAGTGTGCCTGGGATATATTGTGGTGAACCCATTAAAATAAAAAACTATTTAAAAGACAAAGAATCTCTGTGCGTAAACACTGAGGCAAGGGTTACCCCAAAAGGCATTTGGCTGGGAAGCCAAGTTTTAAGAAAATACAAATTCACACATACCCCCACAATGCAAAGCATCATGGGCTGCATATGCAAATCACCACAGAATGTTATGCTGGTCCAACTTTAAGCAGAATTGCGTGGTGCCGAAAGGCCTCTCACACAGGTTGCAAAGGGTACTAACAGAAGACATAGACACGTGTTTCGGCCTACCAAAACTCATCAGTATGCCTCATCTGTTTGACACCCCAGTGGAATGGGCCAGCTACCCCTAAGGCAGTGTGCCTGGGATATATTGTGGTGAACCCATTAAAATAAAAAACTATTTAAAAGACAAAGAACCTCTGTGCGTAAACACTGAGGCAAGGGTCCTGGTAGGACAAAACACGTGTCTATGTCTTCTGTTAGCACCCTTTGCAACCTGTGTGAGAGGCCTTTCGGCACCATGCAATTCTGCTTAAAGTTGGACCAACATAACATTCTGTGGTGATTTGCATATGCAGCCCATGATGCTTTGCATTGTGGGGGCATGTGTGATTTTGTATTTTCTTGAAACTTGGCTTCCCAGCCAAATGCCCTTTGGGGTAACCCTTGCCTCAGTGTTTACGCACAGAGGTTCTGTGTCTTTTAAATAGTTTTTTATTTTAATGGGTTCACCACAATATATCCCAGGCACACTGCCTTAGGGGTAGCTGGTCCATTCCACTGGGGTGTCAAACAGATGAGGCATACTGATGAGTCCTGGTAGGATGAAACACATGTCTATGTCTTCTATTAGCACCCTTTGCAACCTGTGTGAGAGACCTTTCGGCTCCATGCAATTTTGCTTAAAGTGGGACCAGCATAACATTCTGTGGTGATTTGCATTGTGCTTTGATGTAGGTTATGATAGAAGGTGACTGAAACCACCTTTGAATATTGCACGTTGGGTCACGGACCAGGGACTGGAAATTCTGGTAGTAAATCATGGTGCAACACTTTACCGCTAGCCCCTTTTGACTAAGAATCCAGGCCCTAATTTTCATGAGCATTTATTTATTTATTTTAAAACTGATAACTAGGAAAAACACATTCAGCCAAGGCTAATTTCCAGGTGGGTCCTATGTGGGGGGAGGGGACAAAAAGTAAGAGAGAATGAATGATGACAACACAGTGTTAAACAACAGCAACATAGGCAGCTATACATTTGTGGAATTTCAATTAACATTCCAAAGTGGCATGTCATCAGCTGTGAGGAACCGAGGCTCAGAACCACTGAGGAATCAACAAACTACAGTGATGTTAGCATATTTACTATGTAATAAAGAACTGAATGCCCTACAACTCAGATTTTTTTTTGCTATGAGGTTTGAGTCCTTCTTAAGCCAACTGTATTTTTTGTCAGGAAACTGGAAAATTACTTCAATTAACAAGTGGAATAGATGTTTCCAGAACAGAACATGGTCCTGTGAAACCCCACTAGTCACTGCCTTCCAGTCTGACATTTTCCACCTCCATATCCCCACAACTCTAAGCCTTCTGTTACTGAATCAGTTTTTCACCCATATTAATAGTTACTTTCTCATTCCATGCTTACCAATGTTGTGTAACAAGAACCAATGGGGTTTTGTAAAGGCTTTACTAAAGTCCAAATATATTAAGTCTAGAGCATCCTCCAGCTACTGTGCCCTTCATCATCACAAACCTTATTACATTAATTTGGTATCTCCCTCATACAAAACTTTGTTGGTTATTGTTACCCTGTGCTCAGCCACATGTGTCTTCAAGATATCCTTAATAATTGATTCTATCATTTTACCTAAAATTGATTTCAAACTATGAAAAATTGGATCACATATTCTGTCCTCCAATACCCTGGCACCTACCATTTCCAAGGATTTTATACAAAATCTCTTCCAGTAGCTGTGCGATTCCTCCCTGAGCTCCTCGGTGTTCTGAGCTGAATCATGTCAGTGCCCAGTGTCTTGCTTGCTTCTACCATATGTAATTATTTTTGCCACCGTCTCTGTTGTAATTGCCAGTTGATTACATCTGTGGTCCCCCCCTCCAAACTGACAGTCTACTATGGACACCCCCCCAAAAAAAATTCTTCAGTGAAGACTGATACAAAATATTTGCTAAGCTCCTCTGCATTCTCTTTCTCCTGTGTTACACAGCTGTTGCCATTGCTTGATATTATGGGGCCTGCTTTCTCTCTGTTATACACTTCTTACCCCTTACATACTGCAGCTAATACAAAATTACAATCCCTTGTTACAGAATATCCTGGCAGTGCTACTGTCATATGCTTGTGTTGCCTTCCTAATAACCTTCTTGCACTCTCTCTGTGAGACCTTTTATTCTGCCATGGTGTTGTTTGATGCCTTCCTTTTCATTACTTTAAGGGCTGTCCTTTGACTCTGAAGTTTTGCCCTCACTGCCAGATTCATACAAGTTGGCCTCTTTTTGGTTCTCCTGATCTTGCCCACCTAGGGACACATTCCCTTACAGCCTTTTCTATTATTGATTTTAACCTAGCTACTGTAGCATCTACTCAACTCCATCCTTTTTGCCTTAGTTTTCTTTCAACTATTTCCTTTAATTTGTGAAAGGTTACACTTCTGAAACTCACTGTCTAACTATTTTATTTCTCCCTCCAAGTCCATTGATTTGAAATGAACTCATATAGTTGTTGACGTCTCCTAAGTTTTCCCTAACTTCCACCTTGGAAACCAACTTTTTTCTGTCACTTCTAACCAGATCTAATATAGTTTCCTTCCTTGTCATCTCGTTCACTAATTGTACCATGAAACAGTCATTTAAAGTGTCCAAGAAATCAGCCCCTACTCTCACATTGTCTGTGTCTCTATTCCACATGAGATGAGGAAAATTAAAAGTCACCTATGACAGAACTCCCCTTACCTGTTGCACTTCTTATTTCCTCCCACATTCCCCTGTCTATATCTGTCCCCAGGCCAGAAGGCTTGTAGCAGACCCCTAAAAACAAAATATCTCTTTTACCCTCAGTCTGAATCCACAGTGATTTTGATTTGTTCCCATCTTGTCAAATGACTTATAATTCTCTTACTACAGTGTCATCCCTTATATAAAGGCCAAGCCCCACCTCTTCTCCTTCCATCCTGTCCTTCCTCAATAAGCTATACCCTCCTAATTCTGTATCCCATCCATTACCATTCCCTCACCATGTTTCTGTGATCCCTATAATGTCTATGTTTTTCTGTGTATGCCTTTTTTTCTGTGTTAGCTAATACTTCTAGTTATCCTAGTTTACTGTTCCGACTCCTGTTTTCCTCTTTTTATTAGACTCAGTAAGTAGTTTTTGCAGACCCTGTCCATTGCTAATAACTTTTTACTATCCCTTTTGAAGCTTCCACTTAGTTTTCTAGACAAACACAAGAGAGAAAGAAATAGGTTTCTTAGCTGGAATTTGAACCCAGGCCACCCCAGAACAACGTTCCAATTGTGCCACCAGCTGCAGCACCAAGGTAACTGGAAACCTGGGACTCCCAGAAACACATTATTCTTTCTTTAATGCACAGACTGGTGTTGCACAGATAATTACATTTACATTCACAAGGGTGCAGTGTGCACGTACAGTATATGGAATCCAAACAAACAGAAGAGAGAAAGACATAAGCACCTTAGCTGAAATTTGAACCCAGGTCATTGTGAATACCATTCCAGTTTTACTACCAGCTGCACCACAAAGACAACTGGATACCTGGACTCCCAGAAGCCTCTCATTTTCCTCCATGTCCTCTTACTCTGATTTATATTCCCAAAGATGCCTTGCAGTGGGATCAAAGGACTAGAGTATGTATCATTTAGAGAGATGCACATAAAACAAACAATTTCAATATTACTTCTACTCTAGCATTCTATTAGGGATTTCATGTACTACTCTTCTGGCAAACTACCTCTTTAATGTGCTCACTTCAAGTGTTCAAAATGTCTGTTAAGCATTCCATTGTTAACGTAGTTGGCCCATTGGCCTAAAATCAGTCAGTTTCTTTCCCCTAGTTGTTCTGTGCCTCCATTCTTAGTTTTAAAGAACATTAGTGGTCTCTGTCTATTTCACTGATGTTCCTCAGGTGCCATTTCAGCTGAGCTCAATTATGATTAAATTCATTGATGAGAGTTTAAACAAGCTGTCCAGCTGAGGCTCATTTCCAATGGCATCCCAGGTGAGAAGAGTAATAGCTGCAATATTATAAGTTGATTGGGTCTCCGAGGGATGTCTCTTATAGTATAAGAGATTCCAAGCATGAGGTCTGGGCAAGAGGACCGTGAAGTGAAGCTGAGCAGTTCTGCCTTCCCAAAATTCACAAGAAGAGTCTCTTATACCATAAGAGATACCCCTCAGAGGCCCTGTTATCTTACTGTAAATCACTCGAGTTTAGCTTGAGTGATTTATAATATGTTTAGAATTTTTTTTTTAATTTTAATGTGCGTCCTCCCCTTGGTGTCCAAGTGGAGCGCTCCCTCCTAGCACTCCTGCACAAGAGCACACTGTACCCAGAATAAAAGATACAGTGGCTCAATGCACTGATTGGCTGAAATCATGGTAGTGATTCATAATATATATATATATATATATATATATATATATATATATATATATATATATACACATTACATTATAAATAAAACATTTGTATCAATTTTTGGTAACTCGCTACCCAAGGATGTGAATGGATTTTAATGGGTAATTGTAATTCGAACTAGAAAGACAGCCACTCTGACACTTTTTGAGAATTATTTCCTACTTTGGGATTACATCAAATTATTATAAGTACTACTGGGGTAAACTATAAGACTGGACAATAGCCTACCTCAGACTGGATTGTGGTCACTCACCATTATGAGGTACACAGTTGTGGCATTCTTCCCGATGTTTTGAATGCCCACAGTCCAGTTAACTGTAACTGGTCTACCAAAAAAGTAAATCTGATCCAGTGTACAGTAATTCTAGAATTTTAAGGACATCTGATGATAAGAAATAAAAAATTGCACTCTTTACTGTGGAATGTTCTTTTCTTGATAGTATCACTGATTTGAATTTAGCCTATGATTGTTTTTGTAAAATTATCGGTGACATCTGTGACTTATTGGTTCCTTTGAAAAAAATGCTGATAAGGTGACACAACAGTGAGTGGTTAGCCCCCAACATCCTGAAATTATTGCAGGACAGAAACAAAAAGTGGTCCCATTACAAAAAGAGCAGAGACCACAGTCATTGATTGAACATAAACAAGCTAGAAACTATTGTAAATCTTTTACCCATAAAATTAAGATTTAAATTTTTAAGGCAAAACATCTGAACAGCATTTGCAATTCTTGCAATTTCTGGTGGACTCCAAATTATCTCATTGGATGGACTGTAGTAAAAAAGGGAACCTTCCTCTTTCCACTTCAATGATGAGGTAATAAGTGACCAATACTCCTGGCCGCAACATGTGGCCATTTTTTGTGATCTTACTAAATATCATTCAGACCTCCAATATTTGATCATACATTGGATGAAACCCCTATATTTGGTACCAGAATCACCCTAAGTTTTACTTTAGATATCTTTCTCCTGATCAGGTTCTGAGCTACCTTGATAAATTAAATCCCCACGTTTGCACTGGCACTGACAGCCTTGAATTTAGGCTATTAAAACTGCTAGTGAAACTACTGTCTCCCCCTTTACTAAACTCTTAAACTACTCACTATGTTCTGGTACCTATCCTCCTGTCTGGAAACAGGCCACCATACATCCGATCCACAAGTTCAGATCTAAGTCCACCATTTTGAATTATATGCCCTTTCTTTTTTGGCCCATGTCAAAGATGTGAGAGCGCATTGTTATAGATCAAACTGTTAATGTTGTGTCCAAATGCAGTTTGCTGACTCATATTCAGCATGGTTTTCAGCCCTTACACAATACTGAGAGGTGCACAAACTATGTTCATCAGGCCACGCATCCTGGTAATCTTGTGGTCTCTGTATTCATGGACCTCACCAAGGCATTTGGCCTAGTGGACCATGACCTACTTTTACCTTCCCTTTCTCAGTGCCATTTCTGCAAAAAAGTCATCTGTTGGTTTGGGGACTGTCTTTTCTGACAGGAACACGGAACTGCTATCCAAAATCAGTATTCCAGTATTCTAGTTTTTTAAAGTTGATTGCAGTAGCCAGTAAGGCTTCATGTTGGGGTCCTTTCCCTTCTTCCTTTTTTAATTGACCTATCCACTGGCTGTCCTTCTTCTGAAATGCTTCTTTATTCGGACAACACAGTCATTTTCAAAAGGGGATGGGGCTTGGAGGCCCTTATCATCACTCTACAAAAAGATTTTGACAGTTTTCAACAATGGTTTTTGACCCACAGAATGGTCCTTGACCCTAAAAAACTAAGGCCATGATCTTTAAAAGGAACAAGAAATATTGTAATAACAAACTTTGTTGAAATGCATTAGCTAGTGAACCCACTGAAATGGATAATGATTTGAAGTATTTAGGAGTTATCCTGGACAGCAGCCTCACCTGTTATACCCATGCAGATCAAACAGTAAGAATCGTTCACCAATGTCTAGGCTCATTATTCCATATTTGGCAAAGTCTCTTGCTGAAGCATGGGTATTCTGGCAAACATTTACTTCTGTCAGTTCTTGACTATGGCATCTTATGCTATTTAGCTGCAGGGACTAGGGTGCTGTACGGGATAAAAGTTGTCTGCAGCTCAATTTATAGGTTCATAATTGGTCTTTCTCTGTAAACTCATCATTGTTCATTATATTGTGCTGCTCAATTACCTTATTTTGATGATTATGTAAAATTTAAAGTGTTCACTTTTTTCATAAAATTGCACTCGGGGAAAGTTCTCTCATTTGTCGCCAAACTATTTCCTGTTCAACACAACCATTGTTACACTAGATCTCTGGACAATGCACTTTTCACAGTTCTCTTTAAGAGGACTGCAGCTGGTCAAAAACACTTGATTTTGTTGGTGTCAGGTACTACAATGGATTCTTTGGACATTGTACTATGATGAAGATGGCTGCCACACTGGGCATGCTGTCTGTTAGGGCTCTGTTTTGAGCTCTAACAAATTCTTTTAAATAATTCCAGAGATGAATTTTCTGGTTGGTGAATTCAGTTTCATGGGTTGGTAGCACAGAGGTGCTCAGTATTTAACCTCTAACACTATTGTTTTATTTTCAGCCATGCTTTAGCTTGTTTAGGTACATCACCGATTGAAAGCAGTGCAGGCATTGTATAGATAGTGACTAGTGTTCAGTGAGAGGTAGAGATGGGCGAAATGGCCCCAATTCACTCTGCAAAGTGAAAGTGAATTCGCAGAGTGCTCCAAAACGTGAAGCGGAGTTCTTTGCATTATAATGGGTAACATGAAGTCTATTGGAAACAATGACTTTGCTTTACTCCACCTTCCCAAACCACTACTCCACCAATTCTTAAGGCGAAATGCATTGAAAACAATGTACTTCGTCTCATTTTGCCTTGTTTTTAAGCTCCAAAGGTGAATTTTGCAGTGATTCATGGGATTTCAGGTCACATGGGCTCTAGATTGTTCTGCACAGCCTCAGTTCGGAGTAGTGTGTGTAGGAAGATGTAGGAGACAGTCTGTTCTGAGAGCTCTCTGCAATTCAAACCTTGTAAAAGCTGTTAAAAAAGCCTTTTTGAGTCATTTTTTTTTGCTGAAACTTTAGTTCATCGATTGTAGGAAACCCTCCTGTGCTCATATCATTGAGCATTTATTGTTTGTGGGAGGATTTTGAATATTAATGTACAGCATTCAGTCTGCGTACTGAGAGACAGTAAAAGTATGCTTTGGGGAAGGGGTGTATCTGTGGTGTAGGTAGATTAACGTGGAGAAAAAGACAGTTATTTCTGTTTTGGTTATATTTTTCTTGTATAACTGTGTTAATGTACACACAGTAATGTTTTCAATAATTCTTGCCATTTTTTGCTGATTGTTGTGGTGCAGCAGTGCATAATTTTAGTTTGTTTAAAATATGTGGTTATATTACTGAAGTTTTCAATTTGCTACGCATTACTTAGTGTGTGTGTGAGTATGTGTGTGACTTGTGTCATCAAATCAGACACCTTTTATTGTGCCACATAGTAATTTCAGCAATGTGAACCTGCTAACCACTGCAGCTGTGTGATTTTTGTACTTCTTTGTGGTATCTTTACTGGTGCTAGTACTAATAACTGTTACTGCAGCAGTGCAGTATACTGCCCCTCCCGGGGCCTGCCCCAACCGGCAAAGGTATTCTTTTCCAGATTTGAATTTCTGATGGTGAGCAGTGGATTATGTGTTGTGCCTTTGCATCTGTGTCTCTTCAGTGCGCAGCACAATTTTAATCTGTCTGTGCTTTTGCATCTCTTTAGGGCCCAATCTCCATCTGTAACTTAAGTCACAGTTGTTTCTTTGGCTTCCCTTCAGAGTACTGGACTTGTGTGGTGCATAATTCTGCATGAACATTGTACTCATTAATATGCGTTTTTAAGTCAGGACCATCATCACGAGTCACTCATGATACAAATCATGTTCTTCATCATCACAGTCACAAATGCAGTCACAAATCACGATTCACAATCATGTCACGAATCACAACATTCATTTTTTTACTAGTTACTTGGATGTATTGTAAGCCTGTTTTGTAGTATCTCTCCAGGCTTCACCACCCCACCACTGCACTCATTAATAAGAGTTTTTAAATTGGGGAGTTTTATGATACAGGCTCAGCTCATCAGGGAAGTACAACCATAGGCATTAGTGTTCCTTCCTGTACAGCATGTGAGTTACAGTACTGTAAGTAGTGATGGCGAAGTGGCCCCAACTTCACTCAGCGAAGTGATTCATGGAGTAACGTGGAATCCGCTGAGTACTCCACAATGTGAAGTGGAGTACTTCACTTTCATAATGAGGAATGCAAAGTCTGTTGAAACCAATGACTTTGAGTTATTCCGCCTTCCCCAAACCACTTCTCCACCAATTTTAAGGTGAAGTGCATTGAAATCAATGTAATTTGCCTCACTTAGCCTTGTAATTGAGCTCTAAATGAAATTCTGCAGTGCTTCATGGGAAAGCAGGTCACATGGGCTCTAGATTGTTCTGCACAGCCTCAGTTCTGGCCTGGGTAGTGTGTATGGAGTGGTAGCTGGACACAGTTTGCTCTCAGTGCTCTGTAATTCAAAACCTCTAAAAGCTGTTTAAAATGCCTTTTTTGAGTCATTTTCTTTGCTCAAAATTTAGTACATCAATTGTAGGATACCCTTCTGTGTTCATATCATCGAGTGTTTTTTGTTGTGTGTGGATTTTGAATGTTAACTTAGAACAGTCAGTCTGTATACTGTGAAGTGTGCTTTGGGGGAGGGACGTATTAGTTGTGTAGGTAAGGTGGAGGGGACGGATGATGCTATCTCCGCCAAAAGGGTGTGGTTAGCCCTCAAGGCCCTAAAGAAAGACAAATCTCCTGGGCCGGATGGCATTCATCTGAGAGTACTATGGGAATTGGTGGACATACTGGCTGCACCTCTGGCGGAGCTCTTTAACAGGTCACTTGAGACAGGGAGGGTACCTAGGGATTGGCGAGAGGCAAATGTGGTACCAATCCATAAAGGGGGGTTGAGGGAAGTATCAGGTAACTATAGACCCAGCAGTTTGACCTCAGTGGTGGGAAAATTAATGGAGAGTATACTAAAGGATCGATTGGGGGTGTACTTGGAGGAGGTGGGAGGTCTGGATAGTTGGCAACATGGGTTTGTGCACGGTAGATCATGTCAAACCAATCTTGTGGAGTTCTACGAATGGGTAACATCAGAACTGGACTGGGGAAATCCTGTGGATGTATTATTCTTGGACTTCAGCAAGGCATTTGACTCTGTCCCCCACAATGGTCTGGTGGAGAAACTGATTGGGTTGGGAGTAGGCCCTTTGATGGTCAGATGGATTGAAAACTGGCCAGCTGGATGCACCCAGAGAGTAGTGGTCTGTGGGGAGCTCTCGAACCCTAGAGAGGTTGGTAGTGGGGTACCGCAGGGCTCGGTCCTGGGTCCGATCCTGTTTAATGCATACATATCGGACATCAGGGAGGGTATAGTGTGAAATGAGTCTCTTCGCTGATGACTCCAAGATGGGAGCAGTAGTTGAGGGAGAAGAGGGGAGGTTGGCCCTTCAAGGGGACCTGGACACCCTGGAAAGCTGGGCTCACACATGGAAATTAAATTTCAGTATCACCAAGTGCAAGGTGTTACATCTTGGGCGGGGAAACCCTAAACACAGGTACACCCTGGGAGGGGAGGCACTGAAGGCCTCAATAGGGGAAAAAGACCTAGGGGTCATGGTGGATGCATGTATGAATAACTCTGAGCAGTGCAGGAGAGCGGCTAGCAAGGCAAACAGGATGTTGGGATGCATCGTAAGGGGGATCACTTCTAGGAGCAAGGAAGTGATTCTGCCGCTGTACAATGGACTGGTTAGACCACACCTTGAGTACTGTGTACAGTACTGGAGACCACACTTGAAGAGTGACATACAGCTCCTGGAGAGGGTACAGAGGAGGGCAACTAGGATGATATGAGGGCTAGGGGATTTGACATATGAGGACAGTCTTGAGGAGCTCTGCCTGTTTTCGTTGGAAGAAAGGAGAGACAGGGGGGACATGACTGAGGTCTTCAAGTACCTCAAGAGAATAAATAGGATAAACATGGAGGGGATCTTTAGACTAAAGCAGGGAGGTATCATCAGAGGGCATGGTTTGAAATTGGAAGGTGGAAGGGTGAGGGGGGAAAGAGGAGGAGGTTTTTCACTGAGAGGGTGGTGGACCCTTGGAATGCACTGCCTGGCGAGCTGGTTCAGAGATCCACAGTGGAGGGCTTCAAGAGAGGGTGGGACAGATACAGAAAGTGGATGTATCAGATGATGGCCTGTCCCAGGGGGGTGGGGATGGATGATAGGGGTTTCTGGGACACAAGGGGGGGGGGAGGGCCTCGGCACCCAACTAGGGATCTGAGGTTCGAGCAGACTTGATAGACCGTAAGGCCTAATCTGCTGGCAAATAATATGTTAGTATGTTAGTATACTTACTGGGAGAAAAAGGCAGTCTTTCTGTTTTGGTTATATTTTTGTTGTATAACTGTGTTAATGTACACACAGTAATATTTTCAGTAATTCTTGACATTTTTTTGCTGATTGTTGTGGTGCAGCAGTGTATAATTCGTCTGTTTAAAACATTTGGTTATATTACTAAAGGTTTTCAGTTTGCTACACCTTACTTGTAGTGTGTGTGAGTGTGTGTGCGATGTGTGCCATTAAATCAGACACCTTTTATTGTGCCACAGAGTAATTGCAGCAGTGTAAACCTGCTATCCACACATCTGCATGATATTTTTATACTGTTTTGTGGTATCTTTACTGGTAGTGGATTGTTACTGCTGTGCACTAATCCCCTAACTGGCAAAATGTATTCCTTTCCAGATGTGGATTTGTGACTTGTGAGCACTGGTTAGGTGTTGTTGTGCCTTTTTGTATGCTTCCCTTGAGTGCGCAGCACGATTTTAATCTGTCTGTGCATTTGCAGTGCTCCATTAGTTCTGGGAGACTGCATTTCTTGTTACACTCTCATTTCACTTCGTCAGCACTGGGGAATTTATTGGACACAAGACATTAACTTTTTGTCAGCACTGGGGAATTTTCTGGACACAAGACAGTAGCATTTTGGGGATGCACATTAGTTCTGGTGACTCTGTCTGTCAACACTGTATGCATGACTGAGTGCGCCATCAGTTCTGAGAGACTATGCATTTCTTGTCTCATTTCACTTCATTGGCACTGGGAAGTTCTATGGACACAAGACAGTATCACTTTGAGGATGCACATTAATTCTGGTGACTGTGTGGGTGGGGTGCTGCCAATATTGTTGTCACTCCACCTTACTTTGCGTTTAAGGTGGAATGACAACGTGAAGTAATAATAACAAGGTGAAGTGAGCTTTTCCTATGGGGCACTCTGCGTAGCAAAGTGCCAACATGAAGTGGCCACTTCGCGTTCACTTCGCCGGCAGATTTTAAATTCGCTGCATCTCGGGGTGGGGGTGCATTAGTAGGAGCTCTGTAATGAGTTAAAGGTAGGAACATAGGTTTTATTGTGTTTTAGTTAGTTTTTATGTGGTGTCACAGGTGCAATCATTGTTTTCTCTTCCCTTCCTGGCTCAGCACTGCTCCAAAGTTAGTGCTTGTGGAGGTATCCATGGGAGTGAGTATGCATAAGCAGTTGTAGTTCCAACAGGGTTAAAAGTCTGGTAAATAAAAAGAGATGAAAGAAATGCTTTGTTCCTGAGGCCTGGGGACTGGAGGCTTGTTTAAGGATGGCTTGCTGGTTTTATGTCAGTGGGACAGCCGTGTGGGTGAATCGAATGGAGAGGGGTTATTTTCACATGGATGGGGATACACCTGGACAAGCTTGTTCTTGAGTAATTGGAAATCACACTAAGGGAATTTATATGGTAACTACTGTGTGGCAAATGGTGATCTGCTGCCTAACTTTATTCAATAGTTGGGACTTTTTCAATGGCCGCTGACTGTTCTGCATTACTGACTGAGACCTTAGTTTCCTGGATTTAGCACCTGGTGAGGCACAAAGAGGACACAGGTTCATAAGAGGCCTTGGGTGGTGAGTGAATCCATGAGTTCATTCCTTTATTTCTGCTTTGACATTCATTGTGTGTTTTTTGCTATAAGCTGCAGTGAGAAGGCAGCTAAAAGTTTTCTGTAATTGCTTGACTTTAAGGTTTTATTCCTCTGATGAAAACCAAGGTCAATTACTGCATGTAAGAACTGCTCATTTTAAAGTCAAAAAAGATGCAAGAAGAAGTGCGCTCCCGGTTTTCAAGGGTGCTTGCGATATGTGCTCACTTCCCTTTTTTCTCACCCCTTCTCTTTCCCTTTCCTTTCTTGTTAGGGCTTCGGCAGGCATAGCCCTGCAGACCTCTTGCTATGAAAAAAGGACTCAGTGCATTCCTTCTGACCGAGCAACATGTTTGAGTTGTACCACAGTAGCCTTTGCATCCGTGGAACACTCCACTTGTTGTCTCTATTGGAAGTAGCACTGCATTATTTATTGTGTGTCAGCAGTCACAGTGGAACACGGCATACTCTGCCATGCCCAAGATGGCTGCCAAACTGTATTGCGCATGTGTGACTACTAGTGCATGTGCAGTGCGGTGCATTGACCATCTTGGTCATGGTGGACTGTGTGGAGTTCCGCCGTAACTGCCAATTTCTTTTTCTTTTGACCCTCCCTCTCAGCACCCACCCAGAAGCATAATAGTGGCACTTGGGGTGCCCAATCCCCCAGTGTCCCAGTCACAAATCCTCTTATTGATCCCCTATCCACTACCACGCATGTGGGGTTATTTGTGCTTTTTTTATATATTATATGTATTTATAGTTTCCTCCCCTACAACAGTGCCTACTTCACAGCACCCCTCACCCCATTGCCCCCCTCCCCAGAAATGTAATAGTGGCACTGGGGGGTGCCCAATCTCCCAGTGGAGGAATCCTCTTTTTTCTACCTGTAAGTCCATCAATTGCTTTTGTGGTCATTACACTCCTCCTACCAGATCCTCAAACTCAACACCCACCACCCCCACACCTCACCCAAGCCCTTACTTACTTACTTACTTACCCATAAGGGGTCCAATGCCATAATTCTCTGGGTACTGCAGACATGCCTTCACTGTTCAAAACTGGACCATGAACTGAAGAAACAGGTATGTGGTTCAATGTATTTCAATGGTGTTTTGAACTTAGTGGCATAGCTTGGTCCCTTTTTTATATATTTTTGGCCCAGATTTTCAACATGTCTGTTTTGAGCCCTTGTCTCATGAACAATTACACTGTCATTATATTATTATTAGGCAAATCTGTCCCAAAAGGTGATTTTGTGGCCCCTGCACCATATTACCTTTCGGGCAGGAGTTGAACATTTTCTCTGCCCTTATTCATGAGGTGGGGTCATAAGAAGGCTATGTTGAAAATTTGGTGTAAAAATATAAAAAAAAACCCAACAAAGTTATGAGCCTACATTGAATTTTGTAAATGCAGGCTCATAACTTTGGTAAATTTTCAATATTTTTACTTCAAATTTACAACATAGCTTTATCTTTATAGCACCTCATGAATGTGACAGCTGCCATTTTTCAGATCCTGGCCAAAATGTTTTCACATCCAAAAGGTGATTTCATGGTCCCTGCATGAAATCACATTTTGGACAGGAATTGAATATTTTCTCTGCCCTTGTTCATGAGGTGGGGTCATAAGTAGGCTATGTTCTAAATTTGGTACAAAGATATTCAAAAAAAGTAATGAGACTATGTTGAATTTTACAAACACAGGCTTGTAAGTTTGGTAATATTCAATATTTTACCCCAAATTTTCAACATAGTCATTTCTTTACAGCACCTTATGAATGTGACAGCTGTCATTTTTCAATTCCTGCTCAAAATGTGTTTCTGCATCCCAAAAGTTGATTTTTCAATCCCTGCATGAAATCACCTATATGCCAGGAGTTGAAAATGTTCTCTTCCCTTGTTCGTGGGGCACGGCCATAACAAGGCTATGTTGTTAATTTGGTGTAAAAATATTACAAAACAACAAATTTATGAGCATATGTTACATTTTGTAAATGCAGGATTGTAATTTTGGTAATTTTTAATATTTTTATCTCAAATTCCTTGGCTCTAGCCCTATCACCTCTGGACAGAGTTTGTTTTTCCTTACCACAGCCTCAGCCCATCCCCCTCCTTCTGCTTTCCCCACCACCTTTCCTATTTTCTGGTAACACCAGGGCTTTCTTCTTAAGACCTGCTCCTTCCTTTTAGAACCAAAATTGGTTAAGTCATTTTTATTTGGCAGATTTGTAATTAACTGTACATAGTGTCCTTTATCCATAAATGTTAATCCATTTTATGATTTGTTTTAAAACATTAGGACAACTTTATATGTGTATTGCCATGCCTTGATATAATTTTATTTTGGTGTTTTGTAATATAATATTATACTATTGTGATTTCTTGAGACATAAAATATTAATGATGATTGTTGATATGAGGTGGGCAGTCACCTTGGTACCAGTGGCCACAGAACTCTATGGTTTAGAGTCAACACATTGTCAGAAGAAAGCCATTCAAAGATTAAGATCCTAGTTTTCCAGAAGGCCAAATTCATGGAGATGGGGGAACAGCTTAAAATTGCCCTGACAGCAGAAGATACAGAGGGAGGGGTAGGAGAACAGTGGCTCAGGCTCAAGAGATCCATAGCAGGAGTGACAAGTCAATGTGTCAGATTGCTTAGCAAAAGCAAAAGAAAGAAGAGGCCACTGTGGTTCTCTAAGTCAGTAGCCGAAAAAGTGTGAGAAAAAAGTAGGGAATTCAGGAAATACAAAGAGACACAAAAAGAAGACAGACTGAAACATCTGGAGAAGCAGAGAGAAGCTGGGAAAGCTGTCAGAGGGGCTAAGGCAAGAACGGAGGAAGGAATAGCACAAGTTATTAAGAAGGGGCCAAGACCTTCTTCCATTATATTAGTGGGATGAAGAAGACCAGAAATGGTATTGCTAGGCTAAAGAAGGGAGAGGGTGGGTGGGTGAAGGATGACGTTGAAAAAGCTGAGATACTGAACAAATATTTTTGCTCAGTATTTACCAAGGAAGAGGCAGGAGAGGTGTCAAGACTCACAAGGAAAGATGTACAGGGGAGAGAGGTGGACACCAGCCCATACAGTGGATAGAGTCTTGGAGGAACTAGGAAAAGTAAAGACAGACAAGGCAATGGGGCCAGACAGGATTCACCCTAGAGTGTTAAATGAACTCAGGGAAGTCCTAGCAGGTCCACTGACATCCCTCTTCAAACAAAACTAGAGACAGGGGAGGTACCTGAGGACTGGAGGAGGACAGAGGTGGTCCCCCTGCACAAGACTGGAAGTAGGGAGGAGGCAGGCAATTACAGACCTGTAAGCCTGACTTCAGTGGTGGGGAAGCTGATGGAGTCCCTGCTTAAGGAAAGGGCAGTGAAGTTCCTGGAGTCAAGAAGTGCAAAATACCCTAGGCAGCGTGGATTCACTGAGGGTAGGTCCTGTAAGACTAATTTTATCAATTTATTTGACTGGGTGACCAGGGTAGTGGATCAGGGAGGGGAGGTGGATGTAGTCTACCTGGATTTCAGTAAGGCCTTCAACATCGTTCCTCATAGAAGGTTGCTTAATAAATTGGGGAATCTGGGTGTGAGCTCTAAAGTGGTAAAATGGGTTGGAAACTGGCTGAAAAGCATAACCTAGAGAGTGGTAGTAAATGGCATAAAATCAGAAGAGGGGTAGGTGACCAGTGGGGTTCCACAGGGATTGGTGCTGTGTCCAGTTCTATTCAATGTCTTCATAAGCGACATTGCAGAGGGACTGGAGGAATGTATGCCTGTTCACAGATGATACCAAGATCTGTTGACACACAAGAGGGGCTAGATAAAATGAGAAACTACCTAAGACTACTTGAGGAATGGTCAAGGGTTTGGCAGTTGGGTTTCAACACTAATAAGTGCAAGATAATGCACCTGGGGCACAGAAACCCAAGAGAGGAATGGGAAGGGGGGCAGGTTCTAGCCACCGCAAGTCAGGAGAGAGAGACCTGGGGATTATCAAATCCAATGACCTGAAGTTAGCCAAACAATGAGAAAAAGCAGTGGGGAAGGCAAACAGAATATGGGTTACATAGGAAGGGGCATAACCAGTAGGAGGAGTGAAGTGTTGATGCCACTGTATAGATCACTGGTAAGGCCTCATCTGGAATACTGTGTCCAATTCTGGAGACCACATCTTAGGAAGTACATAGAATGGAAGCAGTCCAGAGAAAAGCAACAACAATGATACATGGACTGCAAAACAAGCCTTATGAGGAAATATTCAAGGAACTAAACATCTATTCACTGGAAGAGAGAAGAGAGAGAGGGGATATGATAGAGACTTTCAAATACTTTGGAGGAATAAACAGGGTACAGGAGGGGAGCATATTTCAGAGAAGAAAGTGCACAAGGACAAGGGGACATAACATGAAGCTGGAGGGAGGGAGGCTTAGGAGGAATGCTAGGATGTATTTTTTCACAGAGAAGGTAGTGGATCCATGGAACAGTGTACCAGTGGAGGTGTTGGAAGTGAGAACAGTACTGGGATTCAAACAAGCATAGGATAAGCATAAAGGCACCCTGCTGTACAGCAGAGCGGGGGAAAGGCAGTCCAGATAAGAGTAGGAATTGCCAAACCAAGTAGGGAAATGGGCAGACTAGGTAGACTGTACAGTCCTTATCTGCCGGCAGATTCTATGTTTCTATGTTTTTAAGATAGATAGTATCCCTTGAACTTTATTTTTGTCTCATTTTTATGACACTTAAGTCTTTTTACCTCCCCGGTTTATTTCCTTATTTGTTTTTTGATTGGGATCCATTCAATTTAAGCTATATATGTAGCCATTGTTTTGGCAATAGAATTAATAGATTGGTTTTGAATGGGGACCTGATTTAATGAAATCTGGATTCGGGAAGTAAACAGGGGAGCAAGTTAATATGGCAATTTTCTATTCACATTTTCATGTTGTTACACCCTTATATGTTGACTGATTAATTGGTGGTATTATAAAAATGTTTGTGCTGGGATACTCGCTCACCCTGATGAAGCCCTGTATGTAGGGCACTACATAGGTGTCTTTCCACTGTGTCTGCCATTGGGCTCCCTTTTATCTGCAAATAAATGAAAGTTCTTGAACCGGTGTGTGCTGCGATCTTCTTTTTCTTCAGTTGCTTATTTGAAAGGTCATATTAACTATTTATGACATTAGTGGTCTTTTGGTACCTATATTATGGACATTACAGAGATTATTGTGGATTTTCCTAAGCTTTATACTCTATTGGGTTATTAATTTGTTGGTATTTTAGGTGGGTTGGGTTGGTTTGGCTGTTTGAGTGTTGTGAGTTTGACTGTGGCAGTGGCTGTTAGTGGGCTGGGTGGTTAGTGTGTCTTTGAGTGATTTGTTACCTGGGTTTCTGGGCTTACTGGGTTGGTGCTTAATCTGGAGGGATGGTAGGTTGCATATGGTAGCATCATGCGTGTGGGATCTGGGGTCCCTGAGGTTAGATACTCCCCAACCCAGCTGCTGGACCTCCACCTTTTGATAACCCCACCATTAGTGGTAGCATATAGGTGCTGAAGTAAGGTGGGCATTGTGAAGTGGTACGATGGTAGGTAGCAGTGGAAGGAGGTGCTAATGGGGGTTAATATTCATCTGGTGAGGCAAGGAGGCATCTTAGGGCAAAATGAGTCCAAGAGAGGTGAAAAGTTGTTGGTACCCATACCCAGAGCTACCACTGGACCAAGTGGGTAGGTAGCTTTAAGACAAACTGCCTCCTCTCATCCCCTGAGGGCTGTGCTGTGCAATGCCAGATCAATAAGGAACAAGATGGTCATTATGGCTGACTTACTATCTGGTTCTTCGCATGGTCTAGCTTGCAATACGGAGACCTGGTTAAGTAACAATGCCAGTCCTGTTTGGAGGAGGCTGTACCAGCTGGGTTGTCCATGGTGCATTGCCCTCAAAGGGATCTATCTGTTTTAGATCTGAGGTGAACTTTGCCATGTTCCCAGTCTGAGAAATCTCATCAGTTGAATGCATGACCATGCGTGGTCCAGTGGTATGTTTTTCTCATGTACCATCTTCTGGGGCCTGAGGGGGAGTTCCTGCAGGAAATAGTGAACTTCATTACCAAGAAGGTCTTGAAGTCACCTGGATGGTTGGTTTAGGGTGATTTCAATGCCTGGGTTGATGATTAACTATCGCAGTTTGGTCAGGATTTCCTCCAGTTGATGGAAACACTGGGCCTAGCATAGGTACTGTCATTACTTCTGTGACCCATCAACATGGCCCCTTCTGATCCACCCCCTGTGGAGATGATCAATTACCACTCTTTGAAGGAGCTGTCCTCGGAAGGACTCCACTCAGTAGTTGATGTCGTGGAAGGGATGGCTGCTTGTTCAACTGGATCAGAGGTGGAGGTGGTGGTGGTGGCCTAATATAGAGTCATTGCCTCAGCCTTTAGTGCAGTCACATCAGACCATACAATGACCCAGGACTTCATGCCTGAGATCCCTGTGGGTTGATGGGGAGCTCAGGGACATGAAGTCCAAGGGTCGGAGGCTGGCTGGTGTCGTTGTATGAGGCCTGTAGGATAATCTTAAAACTGCAGCCCACCTTTTGTGAATTGGATCGAGGCCCAGTGTTTGCTGAGTTAGTCCAGTGTTTCCCTTTCTTAGGGGATCTGTCCAAGTGCATTGAAAAATGCACTGTTTGGCCACTCATTAAGAAACCATCTTTGGATCCTGACTGCTTGGTGAATTTTAGACCAGTCTCTATGCTTTTCTTTCTGGCAAAGGTTATTGATAAGATGGTGGTGCTATGACTTGAGGAACACTTTATGGCCTTTGACATCTGTGAACCTCTCCAGTCCGTGTTTAGGTCAAGGCACAGCACTGAGACTCCACTGGTCAGCTTTCACAGTAATCTTACTCAGAGTGAAAGATAGAGAAGAATGATCAGTTCTTGTCCTCCTCGTTCTCTCCTCAGCATTTTATACCGTGAATCATGGGTTGTTGTTGAATAGTCTCAGAGAGCACTGTGGATTCACTGGTATTGTCATTAGCTGGTTTGAGTCCTTCCTGAGAGGTAGGACACAGATGGTGGTGATGCATTTTGGTGTGACTCAGGTTTCAATCCTCTCTTCCATGGTGTTCACAGTATACATGCTGCCCTGGGGAGGGATCATTAGATGGTAGAACTTGGATTTTGTCTGTAATGCCAGTACATGTCTTTTGCACCTGGCACACCTGATGCAGTCAAGGTGCTAAATTTGTACCTGGCTAAGATTCAGAATTGGATGTCATCCAGCTGGCTTAGACTTAACCCTGACAAAACAGAGGTACTGATGATTGACCTGGTCATCGGTAGGGTGCAGATGTCCCTGAGGAGACAGTGATTGTAATGCTTGGTTCCTCTATTTTAGTGGCCTCTGCCAAGATAAAGAATCTG
Source organism: Neoceratodus forsteri (assembly GCA_016271365.2). Lineage (NCBI taxonomy): Eukaryota > Metazoa > Chordata > Ceratodontiformes > Ceratodontidae > Neoceratodus > Neoceratodus forsteri. The sequence continues at coordinate 759,519,184 of CM057452.1, forward strand.
GATGTCATTCTGGAAGAAAAGCTGACATTTGAGGCTCAAGTGTAGGCTGTAGTCTGTAATGGCTTTTGCCATGTCAAAAACATCTCCTAGATTAAAGATTTAATTCTCTCTGGAGGACTTACCCTCATTGGTAAATGCTTTTGTTACCTCCAGACTTAATTATTGTAATGCACTGTACCTTATTGTGAGCGGAGGTGTGCAACAACACCTGCAGCTGGTGCAGAACACTGCAGACAGGTTATTGATGGGACTACCTAGGTTCTGTCATATAAATGCAGTTTTGAGTGAACTGCACTGGCTGCCTGTGAAGTGGCTAGTTACCTTTAAGGTAGGTTTGCTGACCTATAAGGCCTTGTATGGACTGGGTCTTAGTTACCTGAGTGACCTCCTTACCCCTTATCAGACTTCCAATCCCCTCTGCTTCTCTAAGGAGGGCCTCCTAGCCATTCCCAGGGTTAGGCTTAAAACCTCTGGGGCCGGATTCACAAAAGTTTGCCCCAGCACAAACTCTGTTTGCACAATGCAAACTGGGTTTTGCACCAAAGTGGTATTCACAAAAGCCCCGTTTCGACTGGGACAAAGTTTTTGGGGGGTTGCAGTGCAAATGAGGGGGAAGATATCTGCATATTGGCGCAGTCCCATTCACTAAACATTTTCTCCATACAAGGGCCTTTTGCGGGATTCACTTGCATGGAGAAAATACCGCCGAGGAAAACTTCCTCTTAAATCCACGCAACCCTAGTGGTTGGCAGAGGGCCCCCCACTCAACCAACAACACTATGTCTGTGGCAGTCCAGTGGTCCCTCAACCTTCCCCTGTTGTTCGATCACTGTCCCCATGAAATAATGTTATTCCCAGGTAGTATAGTGGTCCCTTCCCCCTCTTCCCATTGGCCAATTGCTGTCCACATACTATAATGTTATTCCCTGGTACTCTAGTGGTCCCTGCCCTCTGCTTGCTAATTGCCGTCCTGTTATTGATTTTTGTACAGTTTGCCTGGTAGTCTAGTGGTCCCTTCCCATCCCCGATCCTCACCTCATTAAATGCTAAATCACATATCTCTGGTGGTTTAGTGGACCACCCCACCCTGTCAAGGAGTGACCCACCACCCTGCTCCATCTCATCCCAACCCCCCGCCAGCGACCAGCACAAACCTCTTCTCACAACCAAGGCTGGCCACTGACTGAGTTGTGAATGAATGTGTACTGTGTAAGTATGCGTTCATTCACAGATCAGATGGCGGCCAGCTGTGGTGGTGAGAGGAGGGTTGTGCTGGTTGCCAGCTGGGGGTCAAGATGGGGGGAGAGGTGCTGGCCCAGTGGCACTGAGGGTTGAGGTGCTGGACACCACACCTTGCACCATGCCAGTGACCCAGGATCAGGAATGAGCCTGAGCCACTGGAGGTCAGCAGCGGGGAGAGAGGATTGAGCATCTGGAGGACTGTTCTCCTCTCGCGGGAGGAGGGACACTAGTCATCCCACTGGCTGACTGCCTTCTGGTGGTGGCTGGAGGGCAACATGAGTCAGGAGGCTAGAAGCTGACTTCTGTGTTGGAAGGAGGGGCTGGGAAAAAAAGGAAAAAGTGAGCCTGGCAGGCTCGATGATGGTCCACCGCTCCCAGGAGCAGTCCACTGGATTCTGTATTGGGTCTCCGGGTGGGGGGGGGGCCAGAAACTTCCTCCTGGCCCCCCAGCAGAGTGCAATCCATGGGGGAACTACCGGGGAGCCACCTAGCATGGGAGCAGTGGGACCAGAGAAAGAATCCCTCTGTTTGGAGGGCTGTAGCCACCTACCAGGGTTCTGGGGGGGTTATAAAATGCTTAAGAGAAAAAAAAAAGATATGGGGGAGCGGGGTGTTGGGTCACTCCCTGACTGGGTGAGGGGGTTGGTCCACTAGATCAACAGGGATGTGTGATTTAGTATTTCACGGAATTAGGATCGGGAATGGGGAGGGACCATTAGACTACCAGGAAAATTGTAGGAAATCAATAATGGGACAGTGACCAGACAGTGAGGGGGGAACTACTAGACTATCGGGGAATAACATTATTGTACAGGGACAGTGACTGGATAATGGGAAGGGACCACTAGACTACCAGGGAATAACATTATTTTACGGGGACAGCAATCAGACATTGGGGGAGGGACCAGTAGACTATCAGGGAATAACATTATTTCATGGGGATAGGGATCGGACAATAGGTGAGGGAAAAGGGACCACTAGACTATCAGGGAATAACAGTCTTTTATGGGGACAGTAATCGGACAATGGTGAAAAGACTTCTAGACTACCAGGGAATAACATTATTTCCCAGGACAGCGATCAGACAGTGGGGGAGGGACCACTGGACTACCAGGGATGATATTTATTTCTATGGGGATGGCAACTGGTGAAAAGGACAGGGCAAAGACCAGTAGACTACCAAGGAAACAATATGCTTGTTATTACAGGGTCAGGGATTGGGACAGGGGAGGTACCACTGGACCACCAGATACTGCAGCTGTGTCATGCAGGGGTTGAGGGCACAGTAAGCCACCCGCAGTCCATGTAAATGAGCCAATAATGGGAATGCAAATGGCCACCTAATGACTACATATACAATGGGCTCATTTACATGGCTGCTTTGGTGAACAGGACATAGCGCAGCTGTACTATGCATTGCAGGGCCATTCTCCTGTCTGGCTTTTGAGGCACACAAGTAAGGTTAGCAGTGGTTTCCCTGGGTCAGCGCTGCCTCCTCCAGCCCCTATGCACAGTTGGATAATGCGGTGCACCCTCTGACTGTGAATAGCAACTGTTGGAACCTGTGCAATCGCAAGACACAGTGTAAATGTTTGCGCTGCACTTTGTAATTTTTTATGAATCTGGTACCTGGTGACCAGGTATTTGCTTATGTGGGTCTTGTTCTGTGGAACAGTCCTCCATGGTATCTTTGGGAGGCTTCTTCAGTGGAGGCCTTTTAAAAGGTGTCCTACTTGTTTCAGGATGATTTTGGATGAATGTGATAAGTTCCTGTATTGACGCTGCTGGATCTGAAACTATATCTGTTTTATTAAGCTACACCTTTGCACATATTTATTTGAATCTGTTGTATTTATCATATATTTTCTAGTTTTTTTTTAATCTGCTATTCTGCTCTGAGTCCCAGGAAATGGGTGCTCAACACATAGAAGTTTACTTAATTCCTTACAATGAATTTCCAAACCCTGTAAATTATTGCAAGTCATTATTCCTGTTCCTGTTTCTGTTCAAAAAGCAGTTGTTACTAATGTTAAGTGATCAGTGCAATTGTACTTCTGCCTGATTGTCAATCTGCTTGCTTTTACTTGTCGTTTTATGTTTTGCATGCTGGACACATTTGAAAATGGGCAGTCTTGCTAAATATGCCTTTCAGGAAAAATAATAAAATGAAAGAAAATGAAACATGTGCAAGTACACGTACACATACACACTGCTACAATTCTACTGATAAAACAAAATGTATGTAGTGAAATACATTATTAAAACATTTACACATAAAAATATTGATTATGCCCACTAGCTATGGCTTCGTTTGCTGGTTATAGGGGCCCTCTGCAGCCCACGAGAATTGTTAATACTGAAGGCCTGGACTGGTAACTTAGAATGAGTGCATGATGTGATCCTAAAGTTCAGCACAGGCCCTGATGCTTTCTAAAACCTTCTGCTTGAATTTAAAGTCATGTTATCAGGTCATAGGCACAATATGAAATAACCTTATAAAAAAACCCTGCCGAGGTTTTCAAAAACAAGCTAATCTAACAAGTCACATTGTTGGCAGGAAGTCACTGTGACCATTTAAAACATGTTAATGCTATTAAGCGGCTGTGATTCTGGTAACAGTGCAGGATCCACTGAACAGGTTGATTACATTCTAAGTGCAATGTGACTACCTACTGTTTGCATTGATAAGATAATATCTTGTCTTAGTTAGAACTCTGATCACTCTGCTTCAGACTTCTGTGATGTAATCAAGGAGTAGATGTATAAGAACTATACTGTGATTAGTATGGTTGGGCAGGGGGCTCTGGAATGGATCCTTATTAGCTAGTATGGTCTGCAAAAATACAAATACTGGGGGAGGAGCCTATTACAAAAGTGGTGAAAATACAAAAGTAGAACATTGGAAGAATGGCTCGCTCACCACTAAGTGTATATTCTGTAATATTTTTATGTTTAAATCAATTTTCCACTGCAAGTTTAATCATTAATCAATGTTTTGTGGATTATTTTCCACTTTCTCAGGATAACTTTGCTCCTGAAAATAGAGAATTACATATTTAAATATTAAAATATATATGTCTATCAGTTTAAAAATAATTCATAATTAGAGCTTGCTATAGTTTCATACAATTAATATACAGTTTCATATTTAAGTGACTTAATCAAATCTGACATTCTCTGTGTAACAACAGGAATATATCTTCAAAAGGTCAGCAATTGATCCAGTTCTTAACATACCATAATACAGCATATAATCCTTCAGAGATGCATAAATAGCTTGTACATATATTTCAGCATAGTATTATTACATTTTTTACTGAGCCGCAACAGCAATTTGGTACCTGTGGAAAGCATGAAGTCCAAATAAGTCACCCTAAAGCAAGAAAGATTATGACTGTATTTCCTTAAACCTAAATATTACTAAAGGAATAATGCCCTCCAGGGTGGGTGTTATGCTGGGATAACATCCCACCTCGGGTGGTTGGGCCCAAGGCAACTGGCTGAGGCCATCCAACACCTGAGAAGGGATGTTATCCCAGCATAACACCCACCCTGGAGGGCATTATTCCTATTAAACAATGGCTTATTGTTTTATAATTAAAAAAATTATTTTAAAGAATGTTTTTGTTAGTCTGGAAAAATATTTTTGTTTCTTAGAGAAGATGCAAATAATGATAGAGCAAATGGTCACCATCATCCAAATCATCAGCAGGGATGTTATGCCAGGATAACATCCCTGCTGGGATGGCCAACTGACCAATCAGAAGCCAGGATTCTTTCTTGCCATCGTGTAATATTGCATAATGGCTTACCTACTTAATTGGTCTGTGGTCTTTTTTTTATTTTTACTTGATTGTTCAAGTGTATTTCAAGTGCTTCTCTGTAATGGTCATAAAAGATTTCTCAGGACATGCTTTTGTTGATCATTTGTTAATTTTATGCTATAGTTATTACAATTTTTTTTACCTATTCCATTAGCATATGGGCAAATTATTTTTAATATATAAATTTATATCTCAGCCTAGGTTAGCAATTCTGGTTACTTCTCTATTTTTCAAATTAACAGGTGTTATACATAAAGCCTGTTGCCCGTAGTTTATGTTCTCCCTAAATGCTGAGCTTACTTACTCCTTAAATTCAGTTATGTCATGTTAAAACAAAGTTATTAAAGAGACCCCCCCCATATATTTCAGGGTGGTTCTTCTGAGTGTTTGTTACTTTGGTACTTCTGAGATTAAGCTAAAAATTAGGGAACTGAATGTTAGTGATTTAACAGCTAAACATTAAAGTGTGGAGTCAAAAAACAACTTTATTGGTGTTTATCAGAAGTGTCTTATATGCACTCCTGCAGTCTATCCTGCTGTGTGGCTAAAGGGGGTATGCAGGTAGGATCTGTTCCTTTTGAAGCAGCATGCCACCTGACCTGAACAAGTGCACGATGTTGGCATGTTCAACATCACATTCTGTGCATGTAGTGACATCACATGTCTCGCGCTGCATGTGGCTTTCTAGGCAACATGGAAAACAACCACAGTAGGAGATCTGACACTCAGCCCACAATAAGGCACAATACACTTGGGTACTGTGCAAAGTAAGCAATAATTTATTATATGAACATACATAAGAAAATACCAGCAGATAAAGGCCACTTCAGTTTATCAAGTCTGCTTGAGTGTGTAGCTTTGCACTGTGTAAACTAGAGTTGCCCCCTCCCCCTCTCCCCGGATTCTACATCCCTCCCCCACTTGCCCCTTCACTAGCCCTTCCCACCATTATGATCATCCCTTTCACCCTATCCCACCCCCTCTTAAAGCTGTCCACTGTCCTTGAAGACACTGCCTTTTGTGAGAGCTCATTCCACCTGGTCACCACTCTTTAAGTGAAGAAGATCCTCTTTATCTCCTTTTTAAATTGTCCTCCCTCCAATTTGAGAGAGTGTCCCCTCATTTTCCAATTCCCCCTGATGTTGAAGATGCCTTCTATGTTAACCTTACTGACACCTTTAAGGTACTTAAAGATTTCAGTCATGTCCCCTCTCTCTCTTCTCTCCTCCAGGGAATACGTGTTGAGCTCCCTCAACCTCTCCTGCTAGGATTTGCCCTGCAGGCCCTGTATCATCTTTGTTGCTCTTTGTTGCACCCCTTCCAGTAAACTGATGTACTTTTTCAGGTGAGGGTGCCAGAACTGGACACCGTACTCCAGTTGTGGTCTCACCAGATAAAAGTGCAGAATAAATGCAGAACATACAGTCCACATGTATCTTTTGAAAATGGGGCATAATGAACCCTATGAATAACAAGCATTTGTCAATGCTGAATGTTTGCTTGCTGATATTAGCATTGGATGTGCAGGAGTTAGATGCAGAATAGGAGTGGCAGTGAAGTATTGAACTCACACCAATCCCACCTCCACCCTGCAGAGATAGACAGGCATTGGGGTGTGCCTGTGGGTTGTTGCCCATAACGCTCATGGCATTTCACCTCACCCTTACCTGTAGATACCGACAAGTGTTGTGGTGTGCTTTGGGGTGTTTGGCTTCACAGTCACCCCATTTCATAAGGACATACACTGAATTGGGTGAAGTACAGGAGAATGGGGTGAAGTCTGGGGCTGAAGAGTGCAAGGCACACCTCGATGCCTGTCACTGGCTTCAGGGTGAAGGTGGGATGGCATGAGCATTACAGCCGGTGATCCAAAGTTACACCTCTGATGCCTGTCAGTCTGTGCAGGGTGTGATGTTATGGTTAGAAACCCTAACATCCCAGCCGTGTGTTGGTATTGCACTACAAATTTTCAACATGGCCTTTTTGTGACTCCCACCTCATGAAACCATTTGGGACCTCTTCTCATGAACAGCAGCAGTGTGATTTTGTTAATGTGTCCTGAACTTTGAGTTCCCACAGCAACCGTGCCATTCTGTGCCAGATGTGTGAAAACACAGATCAGGCAGGATGTGAAGAATGACAGCTGTGCCATCCATAGGGAGGTGTGAAGAGATGGCAATATTGAAACTCTGTAGTGAAAATATTAAAAATGCTCGAAGTTCCAAGCTTACGTGGAAATTGCGCAACACATGCTTGTACCACAGTCATTTAGTGGAATTATTTCACCAAATTTTCAACACAGGCATTTTGTTACCTCTGCTCATGTACACTGTCACTATGATTTTATTAATCTGTAGGAAACATTAATTTCCCGGAGCGACCGTGCAATTGTGTGCCAGATGTACAAATGCATATTTTGGTCAGGATGTGAAAAATGACAGCTGTACTGTTCATAAGGAGGTGTGGAAAATTGCCAATGTTGAAAATCTGGAGTGAAAATATTACAAATTCGCCAAGGTACAAGCATGTGTAGAAACTGTGCAATGCACTCTTGTAGAACAGTCATTTTTTGGATTTTTTCCACCAAATTTGCAACATAAGCTTTTTGAGAGCCCACCCCATGAACATTGGCACTGTCATCTCATTACTCAGTCCTGAAAGGTGATTCCATACAGTGACCTTGAAATCACATTTTGGGACTGAATAATGCCATGACAGTGGCTGAATTCATGAGGAGCTGGTCCCAATAACCCCATGTTGAAAATTTGGTGCCAAAATTCCGAAAAATGCCTGAGATATGCACAAAAGTTAAAAAAACCCTGTTTATGCCATTATACAGCTTACCAGCATTTCTTCAGTTCGTGGTCGGCTTTGAAGAGTGCAGACATGTTCCCGGTCCACTGAAGATCGTCAAGCTGGGCTCTGGAGGTAAGTATGGGGTGAGGGTGTGTGGGAGAGGCAGGGTGCGCAGAGGGTGGAAGTGGGTTGGGGAAGGGGTGGCCAAAGTCAATGAGGGATCATTTTCTGTTTTATAGGTTTAAAAAAAAAAAATCGCGGGACATTTTTTTTTTACAGGGACATTTGGCACACAGGGGTAGACTCCCAGCATGCCACCTGAGTGTTTTTGTTGTGGGGCTGTAGCAGACGGGGATTGTGCACTCCCGTCTGCACATACTGGGAGGAGAGCTGAGGGGGATTGGGCACCCCCCTTGGCACACAACAAATTGGGGGGGAGACATTATGCTGATGGGGAGTGGGCTCCCCCATCGGCAAATTGAACTGTGAAGGGGGGACTGAAGCCGACAGGGATTGGTCCCCCATTGGCAAAGAAAGACTGTTGGGGGGTGCATGATGCTGAGGGGGATTGGGCACCCCTTCAGCACACAACAAATTGGGAAGGGGATTGTAGTATGCTGACGGGGACTGGACTCCCCCATCAGCAAATTAACTGGGTCAGGGATGGCATGGTACCACCCTGCAATGATGGATCGCCCCCTCATTGCAGCAGCAGATTTATTTCAAGGTGGTGGAATGCTGGCTGAACTAGTGTCAGCAGCAGCATGCCACCGCATTGGGGAAAGCGGGCTAAGCCTCAAAAGGCACTGGGGCCATTGGCCTCCACAGAGCCACACCTCCAAAACCCTGCTTCTCTCCTAAGCTGTGACAAAATGTTTCTTGTGCATGCACACAAGCAAACATAAAAACATTATGAAATGAGTTAGATTTATTGATGACATACTATTTTTATGGCATGGCACAATTTCTGAATTTGAACATTTCCATAACCAGTTGAACACTTGCACATAATTCTTGAAATTTGTCATGAACCACAGCCAGAAGAAAAATCTCCTTTTTTGGACTTGGAGAGTTATATCAACACTGGTGCTACTGAAACTCATTTGTATAGAAAAGACACTGACAGAAATAGCATTTTACATTTCAGCAGCTTTTGCCTGCAAGAAGGGATCACTATAGGGCAATACCTGCATATCAAACAAAATTGCTCAGACACTAGGGATCATGAAGAAGCAGTCATTGATCTAGACCAGTGATTTTCTGCTAGGAGTTATCATTCTAGTTGTATTAATAATGCCAGGGAGAGATAAAAAAAAACTGACCCCTGAGATGACCTCTTAACCCCAATGGTTTGAAATCAGATAATGGACAAAATCATATTTTCAACACCTTTCTCTGATCAGCATGGAAATTTGATAGCAACTATTCAGAGACAGTGGAACATTTTGTAGTCTCCAGCAAATGGAGAGAACATCTTTATGGAACACCCGTTGATTGTTACATGAAGCATTCCAAACCTTTCTATAAAGCTATCCAAGTCTGAGCATGAAGTACGAGAAGATGGGACAGGAAACTTCTTAACAACTCTAAAACCTCAGGGTAATTATCCCTGTGGATATTGCATTAATTGTTCAAATACATACAAAGCAAAGACACTTCAGACCTCTGTTTTGGACATGGACGTTGAAATAAAGCAGTCAATAACATTTTAGACTGATCATGTCGTTTACATGTTAAAATGTCCCTGCCACATAGCATATATTTGGCAAGACTTCTTGACAACTGAAAGTAGGAATGGGAGAGGACAAAACTGCAACAAGACACAATGACCGCTCCTCAGCAGTAGGAGTACATTTTAACCAGATGCCGACAGGCTATCTTGTCCTAAAAAACTAATTGTTCTAAATCTTCCAGCAGCCTAAGTGTTAGCAAAGAAAAATATGCATCAAGGTTGAGATGTTTTGGCATTGAATAGGTGAAACTGCCCCCTAGAGGGGAGATATTAATTTAACTCCTCCTAACAAGGGACTCATATTGGATATTCCAATTTAAAGGTCTTGACAAAAACTAAGGGCTAAATGAGGAGACTGATTGGACTAAAATAATTCTATTTTGTTTACCATGAGAAGTGTATCACATTTTGTTCCCCTCATATTACATTCCAGTCTATTTGTAATAAACTTGCATACTATTTTAATAAACATGTATGGACAGTCACTAACTATAATAAGCTCAGGGCAATGTATTAACAAAAATGTTTTCTGAACATTCTCAGAACAGGCATTCTCTCTACATGTACTTATGTGTACACTTCTTAGAAAAAAATATACTGTTTATGTAAATATGTATGAGTAGGTACTGACTGTGCTATGAACAGGGCAGGATATTTATTCTTTGAACTGTGAAACATTCCTGACACATGCTTTTTCCTTAGGTCAGATGCTATTTTGTGTAAAAAATCTTGGTTAAATATTGATTAATAAAATAAGACTAAGATGGGACCATTGAATAATATTAAAATAAGTCTGACAGTAAGCATCTCTTTTGCCATCAGGTGTACTATATTCACACAAGTGGAAATAGAGTAATGGGAACCAAACCATGTTTGCTTTCAGCCTTTTACAACAGCTATAGTGGTGAGGGCTTTGCCCTATTTAAACAGCACAACTATTTTCCACGTTGCCTGGCAAGCCACAGTGCTAGACATGTGATTTCACAACATGCACTGCATGTGACATGGTTCGCGCTGATGTCATGTACTCTTTCCAGTCTGGGGGTATCCTGCTTCAAAGGAGCAGATCCAACCTGCATATCCCCTTTAGCCATACAGCAGGACACACTGCAGGAGTACATATAAGACACTTTCGATAAGCACCATTAAAGTTGTTTTTGACTCCACACTTCAACATTTAGTTTATAAATCACTAAAATTCACTTTCCTACTTTATAGCTTTATTTGAGAAGTGCTAGAGCAGCACAGTCTCAGCCACCCTGAAATACATTGGGGTTTGGGCTCTTTAATAACTTTATTTTAACTTGGCATAACTGAATTTAAAGGGTATATACTGTAAGTGCAGCAATTAGGGAGAACATAAACTACAAGCAACAGGCTTTATGTAAAGCAAAATTGCTAACCTAACATCAAAGGCTGATATATATACATATATTATAAATAATTTGCCCATATGCTAATGGAGTAGATAAAAACAATTGTAATAAATATAACATATAACATAAAATTAATAAAAGGTCAGCAAAACCGTATCCTGAGAAACTTTTTTTGTGATCATTACAGAGAAGTGCTCAAAATATACTTGAAACAGCAAATAAAAATAAAAAAGACCACAGTACAATTGAGTAGGTGAGTCATTATGCAATGATAATATTTAGGTTTAAAGAAGCACAATTGTTAGATTTTTTGCTATGGGGTCATTTCTCTGGCCTTTGCACTTTTCACAGGTACCAAACTGCTGCTGTGGCTCATTAGGAAATGTAATAATACTATCCTGAAATATACGTACAAGGTATTTATGCATAACTAATGGATTATATACTGTATTAGGAACTGGATAAATTACTGACCTCTTGAAGATATATTCCTGTTGTTATAAGGGTACTAGAGCATATCAGATTTGATTACCTCACTTAAATCTGACAATGTACATACACTGTATGAAATGAAGAGAGGTTAAATACAACCACCTTTAATTATGAATTACATTTCAATGATAGATGTATATATTTTAATATTTAGAAATGTAATTATTTATTTTCAGGAGCACAGCTATCCTGAGAAAGTGGAGAATCATCCATGAAATGTTGATTAATGATTAAACTGACAGTAGAAAATTGATTTAAAAAATAAAAATATTACTGAATACACACATAGTGGTGAGCGAGCCCTTCTTCCAATGTTCTGTTCATGGGTCAGGGATGGAGCCTGGGGTAGAGTCTCCCCAGGGCTGGTTACCTCTTGTAGAGCCCTTCTGCCATTCCCCTCCCTCCAGTGGTCCCAGAAGAGCCTGGCTGAGAAACTCAGGGCAGGCAGCACCATGACAATTGGTCACCAGTGGCTGGTCTCTCCAGGCTGCAAAGGCACCATGCCAACAATGTCCCCATGGTGAAGGTCAAATGCATATGGCTTGTAGGGCTGCAGTCAACATAGCTGGAGTCCATGCCAAAGAGACATTGAATGGATTACTGCACCAAAATATGCCTGGAGATGCAATATGTGCAATCTGCAGGGACCTGTTTTCCCCGACCCTTTGAACTGGGGCGGTATTGGGACTACTGTTTGGTCACTTTGATAGATACATCACGGATGATCATGTCAGGATTTGGTCCTGGAAAATGAACTTTGGGTTTTCTGCAGGCCCCACACAACCTTACAGAGTGAGGTATTTACTTTTGGGTCTTTCTGTAATTATAATTGTTTATGTTGAAATGTGGCACTTCCCACCACTGTCAATGTTGCACCTGTGACTTTCCTGCAAGCCCTCAGGGCCCTGTATTCCTCTAGCTATTCTAGCATCCCATCTCCATCAGCATACATCATCAGTCCCACCCTCAACAACTACACTGAGATAAGTGTAATGTGGATGCACAGTGGAATCTTTCTTTGGTACATACATTTCCAGTAGAGAGTTCAGCAACACATTGCTGCTACTATAGTTAACAAGCCTATAGCCACACCAGCTATTGAACATTTCTCCAGCTCAGGACATAATTTGGAGGATTTAAGAGTGTCAGTCATGAAGTGAAGCTTTGAACTGCAGAAAAACAGACAGACCTGGGAATTCAAGCACATGAATACTATTAATACACAAGACTCTAGTCTCAACTGAGAGATAGGATACATGTCACACTATTTAGCTGAAATGTTTTTGAACCCATCATAGAATATTTCCTCTGCTGTTAAACAGAAAATTATACAGGACTTCTCCACCACAAAAGGCAGTATGTAAATAGATAATTAACACAAGCTGTTCAGCCCCTCTCTGATGCACTGTATATCAGCATTTCAAGGCTTGTTTACTATATATCTCTACTGATTAAGTTAGCTTAAAATACCCTTCCTGTATTTAGAAAAAAAAGTCTTATAAAAGGAGCTTCAGATTACATTGTGTTATGTACTGTATCTGATGAAGAGGCCCTGAGGCTTGTATTTTTTTCTTCCTTCCCAGCTGGGTCCTATCCTCTCTGACCCTCCCAGACCTGTCACTAGACATCTGTGAGACTTACTGGCTCCTTCCCCATGGTGGGGTGATAGAGAGCATCTCTGTACCTGCCTTTTAAAGGATCTGGTGGATCCATGGGAAGGTTGCCAGTGCAGGGCCTGTGATGTGTTTGGGAATCATCCTGCCAGCCAGGGTAATCTTCTCCTGAATTCCTCCCTTGTGGTGGAGTGACGTGCAATTCCATCAGCACCATCATTATGCACAGTCCCGTACATAGTACGTCAGACTTCTGCTGCTTCTTCACTTCCCAAGTTGTTGTCCTGGCATTATGTTCCCCAACCATGGCTAGGGGCCAGGTTAACACTGGGTGTTGCATCACCACCCACCCTGAAGGAGGAGAGCAGTCTGGAGATGCTCAATCCTCCTCCCCTGACTGACCTTCTGTTGACCCAGGCTTGGGGCATGAACCCACTGCACTGTTGGGCTGGCCCCTTATATTTGTGTTTTTCAATTTATTTATATTGCTAAACATTATGTACTGTATATATACTGTATTTTTAGCAAAGGGTAATTTTATTTATTTTTGTTAACCGGGTTAGGTGCACTAGCCAAAGCTGACTATTTTCAGGCACGACCCGGGAGAATACATACATAAAATGAGATGAGATTATACAATACATAGTATATAGTACAGGTACATAGTATATAGTACAGGTAGGTTTTAATATACCCTTCTTATTCTTTCTAGGTATCATATAAACATCACTGCACAAATCACTCATGGCTTCCTTGCCATTTCACACCTAGTTTGTGAAAATATTCAGTTTTATTATTTTAGCTTGTTATGAAAAAAATACTTCTTTAAACTTTCCCTCTAGCTACCTACTGTGTCTGTCTTATATTTTTGTCTTTTTTTTAATAATTTCTTTTTCTAGCACTGCCAGGAATGAACTGGGAAACTACTTCCATCATTTTAGTGTCCCTTTTCCAAGTGGTAAAACCCCTGGGGTACAACTCCCCATTTGTGCCTTCACTCACACCTAGTTCTTGCCTCAAGGCAGGTAACCTGTTGCTTGTCCCAGCAAGGCAGGACCTCAAGGGCCTCTTGAAAGAATGATGCACTCGACAAGCCTGGGTTACCAGAAGGAGGAGCTGGTGAAGAGGAGGTGGGCCAGGCAACCCAGTTGGGTGTGACAGAACAAGTGGACTTTGTTTGTCCTAGGTCTGCCCCTTATTGTTCAATTCATAATGCTACTTTTCATCCCATCCACATGGTGTGCTTCTGTGACTCTATTTAGTCTTGCACCTATTAGGGCCGTGCAAAGGATAGGTGAGCCCCACTTCTTCTTGAAACATCACTGGCAGCTCAGCTCTTGGCATACAACACCCCTATGTCACACATCAAGTTGGCGAGTAATTCAGCTCCTTAAGGGAACACTGTTTCTTCCTACATAAAACCCTTTCCCCCTGGGCCACAAAGGGGTGGTCATGAAATGAGGGTGGGGGTGGGGTGTTCTCCTTCCCCAAGGCATCCAAGGTAGGTGTCAGAAGCCTGCCTTGTCAATCAACGCCAGATATCTCGAGCTCAGGCATGAACCTAGATTGTCTGGATGGCATGTGGTAATGCTGCCATTGCACTAGTTGGACAGTATATATTTGTATTTCTATTCCCATGTTCTGACTAGGAATGACCCAAGCTTGCCTTAGCAATGGTGTTTCATTTACTTATCTCAGTGACTGAGTGTCAGTTAATCAGGTGTTACTATAGAATGATGTCATCATCTCTTTCATACCTTTTGGGACTGAAGATGAGTGCAAGCTGCTCGACCATAGGACTGTCTTCTCTCTTATCTTCACTTGACCTGAGTCTGACCTCAAATTTCCTTTAAATTTGGAGGCTAGGGAGGAGGGCAGTGGGGACTAGTGGATATGTGTTGTAGGGGTTTGTTTAATAAACTGGGGGGTGCCTTGTACCAGGGTGGGGGAGGTGGCAGGCTAGCAATATGGCACGGTGGGTGGCTTTTTTTATTATAAGACAGGTATCCTGTGTGCTCACAGGGTTCTGGGGGATGAAGGTTGGGGGTTAGAGAGTGGGGATTCATTAAAAAGCATCAGAATCAGGGGGTCTTTTACAGGATGGGGAATTTTTTGTTTCCAGACAATTTAATATATTCGACAGCTTTGTCCAACTATCCTAAATCCTGGCTGAAAGCCATGATATCCATTTAGTAAAATAGATATCCAAACAACGCTAATTTCCAGGGAGCTCCATTAACAACACAGTTACTGGGTGCCCTGCTCTAGATTCATGCAGGCCCATAGTCTGCAGTCTCCTGGGATCTTAAGGTAATGCACTTATTAGAATTAAACACATTACTTGATTGCAAACTCCAAACTCCAAACACCACATGGGTATTTGTAATTTCCAGCTGGATGGCCTAGTCCATTAGCTGATTTCCCAAAACTCAAACTACAATTAGTGGTGATTAGAGATGCAGCAAAATGTTATTTCACCAGTGAAATTACGGCTAAATTGTCAATTTCGTCCAGAGAAATATTTCACTTAATTATGGCATTTTGGAGAAATGTCGCCACCCATTTTCACCATGAATTTCACCTTGCACTTCTATAAGGTGAAATTAGGTGAAATTGGACTTTTCTGTCTGCTGGTGGTCACATGGTTGAGTCTAAACAGGCAAGAAGTGAGTGGTTCCTTTCCTTTGCTACATATCTGGAGGAAGCAGGCAGCATCTAGACTCAGAGTCAGAGCTCTGTGACTGCAGAGTGCACTTTGATACATTAACTACTTAATTTGTGCTATTTTTTCTAACTTTTTCTTGTTTGTCTTTGTCCTAGTTCATATTTTAGTACCTGTGGAGTGTGTGTGAGATCCCCCCCTGTCTCTCTCTCTCAGAGTCTCTGTCTCTGTTTCTATTTCTATTTTGTTTGAATTGGTGGTGAACATAATGGAAAAGGGTAGAAGGAGTGGGGCACCTGTACGCTGCCTTGACAGGCATGCATTTCAGATGTCCATTAAAAATAGTCAGTGCCTGGGGTAGCATCTGCTCCCCCCACCACCACAGCCCCGTCATCCCCAAAGTTCTCCTTCCTGGGAGTTTTTCTGCAAGTTCAGCAAGTGACTCAGTGGTCACCTGCAGTCTATGCGGGCAGGAAGTGTGTCGCGGTGAGTCTAGTTCACACTTCAGGACAAACAGCCAGCAGAGCTACGTGCTGCACCACCACCTGCTTCAATGGGACCTCAAACTGCAGGAGGTGGTAGCAACATCAACTGCAGATGTGGGGAGCAATGTGGGTGTGAGCACTGAAGGGGTGAGCAGGAGGGAGGCGTAGTTGTACCTGTTAAGCTCACCGGACCAGACAACACCAGCAGTCTGCAGTAGCTTCAAGACCCCACCAGGCCCCCCTCGTCCAGAGCCAGCAGCACAGGCAGCCCCCGCCCCACCAGCAGTGACACATGTGGACTTATCAGCTGTCCAGTCAGAGGTCCACCAGCTTCAACAGGAGTTAAATGATTTCAGACAGAATTTAATGATGCCTGAGGGGAGATTGCTAAACTCCAGACTGATGTCGACAAAATCATGGACATCCTGTCTGAACTGCATGGTGGCCCCACTGGCAGTTTATGTGGCAGCACAAATTAATTTGTCTTTTTTCTTTTAAGTTTTCTATCCTTTATTCTGTTGTTTGTATGTTCCCCCTTAAAAAAAATAAAAACAACAAATAAATCTGTTCTGTCCTCTTTAATCTACATCCTTACGTCCTCTTGTTTGTTAGAAACATAGAAACCTAGACTTTGATGGCAGATAAGGACTGCTTGGCCCACCCAGTCAGCCCATTTCCCCTACCTATTGGATAAGCTGCAGATCCTAGTTAACCAACAGCCTACTTCTTCCTGCCCCCCACTATAATTGCCTTATGGCTGTCCCATGCATTCTTGAATTCACCCATTGGTTCTGACCCCACAATCTCCTCAGGAAGGTGGTTCCATGCGTCCATCACTCTCTCCATGAAAAAAATATTTCCTCATGTTGCCCCTGAGCCATCTCCCCTCTATCTTTAAATTGTGCCCCCTTGTTCTTGCACATCTCTTTTTCTGAAAGATGTTACCTTCTTGCACTTTGCTGATTCCCTTGAGGTACTTGAAAGTTTCTATCATGTCCCCCCTCTCCCTCCTTTTCTTAAGGGTATGCATATTAAACTCTCTTAGTCTCTCTTCATATGGCTTCTGATGCAGACTCTGCAGCATTTTAGTTGCTCTCCTCTGGACTGCCTCTATCCTATCTATGTCCTTGCGGAGATGGGGTCTCCAAAACTGCACGAAGTACTCCAGATGGGGTCTCACCAACTGTTTGTACAGAGGGATAACAACTTCCTGTTTTCTACTGGTGATGCCTCTCCCTATGCATCTCAGTATCCCCCAGCTCTCCTTATTGCCTTCTCACATTGCTTTCCTACCTTAAGGTCATCTGATATGACTACCCCCAAGTCCCTTTCCATTTTTGTTGTTGCTAATACCCCCCCCTTGTGTACTCTTCACCTAGGTTTTTGTTTCCCAGGTGCATTACTTTGCACTTCTTTGCATTGAATTTAAGCTGCCATACTTGTGACCATTTCTCCAATCTTGCCAAGTCCCTTCTCATCCTGTCCACCCCCCTTGTGTATCAACTCTGTTGAAGATCTTTGTGTCATCTGCAAAGAGGCATACTTTTCCTTCCAGAACCTCTGCAATGTCTCCTATAAAGACATTAAAGAGGACTGGTCCTAGTACTGAACCCTGCGGTACCCCACTAGTAACCCCCCCTTCTTCAGAGTGAGTTCCATTTACCATTACCCTCTGCATCCTGTTGTGCAGCCAATTTGTTACCCAGGCTACCACCCTGGGACCCACTCCCAGGCTGACTAACTTGCTTATTAATCTTTTGTGTGGGACTGTGTCAAATGCCTTGCTAAAGTCTAGGTAGGCCATATCCACAGCCCCCCTCCCTGGTCTACTACTTTGGTCACCCAGTCAAAGAAATCTATTACTTTCATCTGACATTACCTTCCTGCTGTGAATCCATGCTGCCTTGGGTCCTGTGCCCCACTGGCCTCTAGGTACTCAACGATTCTTTCTTTCAGAAGTGATTCCATCATTTCCCTATCACTGAGGTCAAACTAATAGGTCTGTAGTTTCCTGCTTCTGCCTTGCTCCCACTTTTGTGAAGGTGAATGACATCCGCCGTCCTCCAGTCCTCAGGAACCACCCCATCCTCCCATGATTTGTTAAAAAGGGTAGTCAGTGGTGTTACTAGTTCTCCCCTTAGTTCTCTTAGAATTCTGGGGTGAATCCCGTCAGGCCCCATTACTTTGTCCACCTTGAGTTTTGTAGTTCTTTCAGGACCCTTTCTTCTGTGAATGGACTGGTGTCGACCACCTTCCCAGGGTGCTTCTATTGTTTGGTTTGTATAACTTCTCTTCTTCTTCTTTTGTGAATACTGAGCAAAAGTATTTGTTCAGTATCTCTGCCTTTTCACTGTCTCCCTCTGCCCACCTCCCTATCCCTTTATCAAGCTTCACTATCCCTCCCTTGACCTTTCTTTGCTCCCTAATGTACCTATAAAAGCTTTTATCCCCTTTCTTAACTGAGTTGGCTATCTTTTCCTCGGTTTGTGCCTTTGCTATTCTGACTGCCTTCCCCGCTTCCTTCTGATTTAACTGATGCAGTTCCCTGTCCTGCTCCTTCTGTGATTCCTTATACTTCTTGAATGCTATTGTTTTCTCCCTAACCTTCCCGGCCACCTCTTTTGAGAACCATAGTGGTTTTTTACTCCGTTTTGTTTTCTTTATATGTTTCATACAAAGGCTCGTTGCCTCTATGATGGCAGTTTTGATTTTTCTCCATTGTTCTTCTACCCCTCCTTTCTGGACATTTGCTAGTAAATTCCATAGGTATTCACCCATTTTGCCAAAGTCAGCCCTTCTAAAGTCCAATATCCTTGTTTTTGTATGGCTTGTCTCCAAGATTGTGTTTATTGTGAACCACACTGTGTGGTGGTCGCTTGTTCCCAGATGGCTACCCACTTTTACATCTGTGATCCTCTCTCCATTTGAGAGTCCCAGGTCTAAGACTACACTCTCCCGAGTGGGTTCCAACACTAGCTGTCTAAGGCGTGCCCCCTGTAGGGCATCGAGAATGACCCTGCTCATGGATGTGGCTGCAGTAAATGTGTTCCAGTTAACATCTGGAATATTCAGGTCCCCCATCAACAATATCTCCTCTTTTTCAGCCATTCTGAGAATGTTTTCCATCATTTCCTTGTCCATTTCCTCCCCCTGAGATGGGGGTCTGTATGCCACTCCTGTGAGGATTGTAGTGCCAGTCCCTGTCTCCAAGGTGATTCATAGTGCCTCCTGTCCTCCCCATTTATCTTTTATTTCTGCAGCTTTGATCCCTTCCCGTATGTAGAGTGCTACTCCTCCTCCTATTTTACCCTCCCTGTCTCTTCTGTAGATTGCGTACCCTGGTATATTGACATCCCAGTCATGGTTCTTCATGTACCATGTTTCTGTGACTGCCACAATATCCAGGTATCCCTCTTCCATCAGTGCCATCAGGAAGCTTGTTACCCAGACTATGGGCACTGGTACTCATTGCCCTCCATTTAATGTTGGCATTACCCTTTTTTGCCCTATCCCTGCCCTTTTTGCTTTGGTCTTTTCTTCCATGTATTCATGTCCTGCCCTCTGTTGAACTCTGAACCTCAGTGATTACCCTACTAACTACCATGTTTTGTTGGGGGAGGCTTGGGAATTTCCTGCTTCCTATCAGCACCTCCCCCCTTGGCTATTTTAAAAGCTTGCCAATGAAGCATTTAAACCTATCACCTAGAAACTTGGTTCCCTTCCTGGCCTGATGCAGACCATCATACCGGTATAGACCCACATCTCTTCAGGTGGACCCCCAGTCCCCATGAAGCCAAAACCTTGTGCTCTGCACCAGTCTTACAACCATTCATTAAACTGTATGATGCAGCATACCCTAGCCTCACCCATGCCATAGACGGGCAACACCATCTGAGAAGGAACTCTTGTATGTAAAATAATTTGTTTGACCATTGCTGTTGCATTTGTTACTGTCTTTTGCTCCCTATATAATTCAGTCCCATTTCTTTCTTTTTTTTTATCCCCTCCTGCACCCCACCAACCCCACATCCTCAGGAGTACCATTGGAGTCTACCCCCTGCAAGCCACCTTACCTGGTCCATCGCTGGTCCCCCACGGAACCTCAGTTTACCCCCCGGGCGGGGATGGCATGGGGCCCCTACACCCTGACAATCTGGATTTCGTCAGTCACAGGTGGCCAGGCAGGTGGATGCATATCTGAGGGTTAGCTCCTCGGAACTCCATCTCCCCGGGGCTGGCAGGCATTTTCCCCATTTCTGAGATGTCGCGGGTCCCTGATGTCATGGCACTAACGCCAACATCCACAGCATCCTAACCCATGCTGCTGAAGCCTTTGGTGCCCACATAGCCCAAGACCTCCATCCAAGACCAGCCCAGCACTTAAGGTGCTGATGTTCTGCTAAACCCCTGGCTCCCACCAGGGTTCAGCAGACATCGAGCTGCATCCCCACCCTCCCCCTGGAGAAGGCAAGCTGTCGTGGGATGCTACAGATTTCTCCAGCTGGTTCCTCCAATGACCCGGGTTAGTCTCGAATCCGGTCACCGGTGTCGATGGAAATCCAAATGCTGCGCTGGAGGGTCAGCATTCAGTCCCTTTTCTTGTTCTCTCTCTATTACTTCTCCCCACTCATTGTTGTATTACCCTTGTCCTCCTGATCCTACCTGTCATTCGTTATACTTATTCTGCACTGTGTCCATGTACCCTTCCCCTAATAAACACCTTTTTCCCTTATTATTTGTGGTGTGTGTGTTACTTCTTAGAGCTGGTTACATCTACAAGATTACTTTTAACAACATAATGCTGTGTAATGCAGTTGCATTCCATTTATATGGAGTTTGCAAATGAAAGGCCAGCTCCTGCCAAGTGCTATCGGCTGTCTGGGCCCTGTGCGCAGCGTCCGTATTTTTTTTAATTCAAATACCTTGTGTGTGTTGCTTCAACTCAAAGTTAGAAGTACTCACCACAGCACATGTCCATAAAGTGCTTTTTCTTTATTCGAGTGTGGCAAGTAAACAATGTAAAAAGTGCTTCCATATAACTAAGATAAAAATGCCCGCTTACCCAAGGCACCATCATTCCTTATATGTTATGGTTACGTCACACCTGACGCATGTGTTTTTCACATGTGTGCTTTGTGTGTGAGAAAGCACACATGTGTGAAATGCATCAGGTGTGACATAACCTTTTATGTATCATGAAGTATGGTGCCTTGAGGGTGCGGGCATTTTTATCTTAGTTATATGGGAGCATTTTTTACATTGTTTACTTGCCACACTGGAATAAAGAAAGAGCACTTTATTGATATGTGCTGTGATGTATGGATATGTGCTGTGGTGAATAATTCTTACTTTGAGTTGAAGTAACTCACACGAGGTATCTGAATTCAAAAAATAGGGAGACTCTGCACAGGGCCTTGTTGGCCAACAGCCTTCAATGGCTGCTGGCCTTTTCTTTGCAAACTTATATGTGGAATGCAACTGAATTGTTGATCAGTGTTATATTTTGTGAAAGTTATGTTGAAGGTGTCACCTGCTCTTTAACTTGTTTCCTTCTCCTATCCACAAATGTCAAGTATTGTGCCTATAAAAAATTGTTTCACAATGCTATGTGATGTTGTGTCAGTTATTGTTGTGTGCAACATTCCGAAGATGTAATACATCTGGTGCTGCCACAGGCGAACATGCCCCAGAAGTCCAGAAATGTTTCCCCAAAAATGTTCAAGTAAATTGAGAAAGAAATCTGGTGTCAGTCATGCTGTTATATGGTTCACATCCATCACCAGGACCGAAATCTGCTGTTTTCTGCCCCATTTACAATGGTTTTCAGGCCCAATATTGGTGCTGCCACTGCTGAACATGCCCCAAAAGTCCAGAAATGTTTCACAAAAAATATTACAGTAAATTGAGACAGAAATCTAGCGTCAATCATAATGTTAGATGGTTCACATCCACCACCAGGACTGAAATCTGCTGTTTTCTGCACCGTTTGCGACAACTTTCAGGTCTAATTTTGGTGCTGCCACTGCCTAACATGCCCCAGAAGTCCAGAAATGTTTATTCAAAAATGTTACAGTAAAGTGAGACAGAAATATGGCATCAGTCATGCTGTTAGATGGTTCACATCCACCACCAGGACCGAAATCTGTTGTCTTCTGCCCCGTTTACAATGGTTTTCAGGCGTAATCTTGATGCTGCCACTGCTGAACATGCCCCAGAAGTCCAGAAATGTTTCCCCTAGAATGTTACAGTAAATTGAGAAAGAAATATGGTGTTAATCATTCTGTTATATGGTTCACATCCACCACCAGAACCGAAATCTGCTGTTTTCTGCACCATTTACAACAGTTTTCAGGCCTAATCTTGAAGCTTCCACTGTCTAACATGCCCCAGAAATCCAGAAATGTTTCCCCAAAAATGTTTAGTAAATTGATACAGAAATCTGATATCCATCATGCTGTTAGATGGTTCATATTCACCACCAGGACTGAAATATGCTGTTTTCTGCCCCATTTACAATGTTTTTCAGGCCTAATCTTGGTGCTGCCACTACCGAACATGCCCCAGAAGTCCAGAAATATTTCCCCAGAAATGTTACAATAAATTGAGACAAAAATCAATTGTCAATCATTCTGTTAGATGGTTCACATCCACTACCAGGACTGAAATCTGCTGTTTTCTGCACTGTTTACAACAGTTTTCAGGCCTAATATTGGTGCTGCCACTGCCTAAAATGCCACAGAAGTCCAGAAATGTTTGCCTAAAAATGTTACAGTAAATTGAGACAGAAATCTGGTATGAGTCATGCTGTTAGATGACAAAGAACCTCTGTGCATAAACACTGAGGCAAGGGTTACCCCAAAGGGCATTTGGCTGGGAAGCCAAGTTTCAAGAAAATACAAAATCACACATTCCCCCACAATGCAAAGCATCATGGGCTGCATATGCAAATCACCACAGAATGCTATGCTGGTCCAACTTTAAGCAGAATTACATGGTGCCGGAAGGCCTCTCACACAGTTTGCAAAGGATGCTAAAAGAAGACATAGACACGTGTTTCATCCTACCAGGACTCATCAGTATGCCTCGTCTGTATGACACCCCAGTGGAATGGACCAGCTACCCCTAAGGCAGTGTGCCTGGGATATATTGTGGTGAACCCATTAAAATAAAAAACTATTTAAAAGACAAAGAACCTCTGTGCGTAAACACTGAGGCAAGGGTTACCCAAAGGGCATTTGGCTGGGAAGCCAGTTTCAAGAAAATAAAAATCACACATGCCCCACAATGCAAAGCATCATGGGCTGCATATGCAAATCACCACAGAATGTTATGCTGGTCCAACTTTAAGCAGAATTGCATGGTGCCGAAGGCCTCTCACACAGTTTGCAAAGGGTGCTAACAGAAGACATAGACATGTGTTTCGTCCTACCAGGACTCATCAGTATGCCTCGTCTGTTTGACACCCCAGTGGGGCATGTGGGGGCATGTGTGATTTTGTATTTTCTTGAAACTTGGCTTCCCAGCCAAATGCCCTTTGGGGTAACCCTTGCCTCAGTGTTTACGCACAGAGGTTCTTTTGTCTTTAAATAGTTTTTATGTTAATGGGTTCACCACAATATATCCCAGGCACACTGCCTTAGGGGTAGCTGGTCCATTCCACTGGGGTGTCAAACAGATGAGGCATACTGATGAGTCCTGGTAGGACGAAACACATGTCTATGTCTTCTGTTAGCACCCTTTGCAAACTGCGAGAGAGGCCTTCCGGCACCATGCAATTCTGCTTAAAGTTGGACCAGCATAACATTCTGTGGTGATTTGCATATGCAGCCCATGATGCTTTGCATTGTGGGGGCATGTATGCTGTTAGATGGTTCACTTCCACACCCAGGTCTGAAATCTGCTGTTTTCTGCCCCGTTCACAATGGTTTCAGGCCTAATCTTGGTGCTGCCACTGCCTAACATGCCCCAGAAGTCCAAAAATGTTTTCTAAAAATGTTACAGTAAATTGAGACATAACTCTGGTGTCAGTCATGCTGTTAGATAGTTCACATCCACCACCAGATCCGAAATCTGCTGTTTTCTGTCCCATGTGCAATGGTTTTCAGGCCTACTCTTGGTGCTGCCACTGCCAAACATGCCCCAGAAGTCCAGAAATGTTTTCCCCAAAATGTTACAGTAAATTGAGGCAGAAATCTGGTGTCAATCATTCTATTACATGGTTTGCATCCACCACCAGGACCGAAATCTACTGTTTTCTGCAACATTTACAATGGTTTCCGATATAAAAATAAAGCAGAAAAGTGATTAAACAAAGGGCAACAGGAACAGAACTAATCAGAATGAGTAACTGTTCAGATAAAGTTACCCAAAAAAGGTCAATATGTAAGAAAAATATTACAAATAAGTAGCACACCAACAAAAATATCAAGACTTAAAAGAAATAACAGAAATTCACTCACAACTTGTGAGAAATCTGTCAAATATTAGGAACTAGCCTGCTCTGCTTACACACACACACACACCACACACACGGTCGAGCCTCCCCCACTCAACTCTCTCACAGACACAGACACAGAGAAAACTGAAAACACTACCTAAGTTTCACTACTAAGTATTATCCAGTGATACCAAATCAAAAAAAAATGTTCACTAGCAGCACTAGAAACAAAATTTAGATTTTGCCAGCAATTAGTTCTCAAAAATAAAAAAAAAGAGGTTTTGAAGGGTTTATTGGCTGTGATGCACCACAGTGAACTGCTTTCCAACTCAACAGAAAATATACCTTGCAGGAAACAGCCTGCATGTGATATTTCAATTATTTACCCACAATGCATTGCAAATTTGCAGGCAAAATTGAAAAACATTGGAGAAATTGGAGAAATTTGGTGACATTTCATGTTGTGCAAAATTGCCATCCAAGGTGAAATTATATTTTGCCTAGACAAAAAATTTCATGCAATGTGGTAATTACGCAAAATATTTCGTGTGGTGAAATTTTCCAATTTCACACAATTCTAGTGGTGATGCTGCAGGAGCAAGCCTTGATTCACTCACAGTTGACCAAGTCCAGGAGATCTTCCTTGATGCACATGTTGAAGTGACACAGTAAACACATACAAACATAAGAACATACGAATGTGCTAGTAGAAACAGACCTCCTGGTCTATCAATGTCTGCTTGAGTGTGCATCTAGCACCTCTAAGTTACAGCTGCCCCACCCCCTTCCCTTTTAACTGCCCTTGGCCATTCTCAGCCTCACCCACCTGTACTCTCCCCTGTTCTCTGTCCCATGCCTTTTTAAAGCTACCCACAGTTTCTCACAATATCACCCTCTCTGGTAGGGGGTTCCACTTCAACACCACTCTCTCTGTGAAGTAATGCCTCCTCATCACCCTCCTAAATTCCCCCCCTCTTTTCTCAGACTGTGCCCTCCACTGTCCCTTCCCTTTCTCAGTTTAAAAACCCTGTCAGCTCCATCCTTGTTGATTCCTCTCAGATACTTGAAAGTTACTATCATGTTCCTGCATCTCCCCTCTCCTCCAGGGTGTACATATTCAGTTCCCCCAGCCTGTTCTCATAATCTCTCCCCTCCATTCCCTGTATCATCCTCGTTACCCTCCACTGCACTCCCTCCAGTAGCTTGATATCCCGCCTCAGGTATGGCCTCCAGAACTGCACACAGTACTCCAAGTGCAGCTTGACCAGTGACCTGTGGAGGGGCAAGATCACCTCCCTCTGCCTGATGAGAACCTCCTCGCTATACACCCCAGCATCTTGTTCACCATTGCTGGGGCCTTTCTGCACTGGGCAGAATTGTTCATGCTCCCTGTTACCATCACCCCTAGGTCCTTCTCCTCCACAGTGATCCCCAGCTTCACTCCCCCAACCAGTATTCTCTCCTTGGGTTCTTTGCCCCAAAGTGCATAAACTTACACTTCTTTGCATTGAACCCCAGCTTCCACCTCTCCGACCACTCCTCCAGTTTGGTTAGGTCCCCCTGCGGTTGCTTCCATCCCTCCTCCTCATCCACCAATGCACCCAATTCAAACAGACTTACCCTGCTCACCACTCTGTGTGTGATGTCTGAGATGAAGAGCCCAAATAGCACCAGTCCCAGCACTGAGCCTTGCAGCACTCCACTTGTCATGGGTCTAGGTGTTGAGAATTCCCACCACCACCACCACCCATTGTAGCCTCCCATGCAACCAGTTTGTAATCCAATTTGCTATCTTCACCCCCACTCCTGTACCAGTTAGCTTCCCCCCAAGCCACCTATGAGGTACTGAATCAAAGGCCTTGCTGAAATCCAAGTAGAGGACATCCACTGCATGGCCCCTATCCAGCTCTCTTGTTACCCAGTCATCATATTGTCCCTTTCCACTTAGTTTTAGCTTCTCTCTCTCAGTGTAATGCCTATAGTGTCAGTATGCAAACCTCCCTCTGCAGGGACCGATAGTCCCTCTCCTTTCATCCCATCTGCATGTGGCAGATAATCTTCCACTTTCACACAGGGCAGCTTTAACCAGTGAAGTGTGAACCACATCAGACCAGCACACCATGACCTTGCATCCAGTCCTAATTGTGCTACAATGCATTATGCAGTGATACTGGCTGGTTGACCTCCCAGATACAGAGCTGTGCAGTTGGCTCAGGTCCTGTGAACAGCAAATGTCTCCCTGAGTCTCTAGGACAGTGTTCATTGGGTGACTTCCCTTGCTAACACGTCTCCCATTTTTGCATTAGTTTAGCTCTGGTCACACTGGATAAGTACACATTTACCTACTTTTCAGTTGTAGAGAATCTACTTGGTCTGTGGAAGATGCGAGGTCTGTCTTCTTCACAATTTGGCTCCGGGCAAACCTTTCTCTTCAACAGTCTCATGCAAGCTAACTGAGTTCTGGAACAGCTCCTGCTGTTCAATAGGGAACTGCATCTCTCAAATGGCTGTTAAGGCTGTCAATCACTCATAGCAGGTTTGAATATCCACCACAAGACAGGCAATTGGCGGCTTCCAAGGGAACTCAATTAGAGTCCATCATAAGTCCTTGAACTCTTGGTGGTTCCCTGTACAGCTTTTGAACCTGACTGTCTGAAAAGTCACCGTCTTACTCCATTGCCAAACCAAATCACCAGTGACAAAGACGGCTGCTGAACTTTTAGTCCACAGATAGTCTTCTCAAAATGTCTTTATTTACATAACAGCTTGCTTAGAAATGATGGGCTGAATTCAGGGTATTTACCACTGTCAGTGTCACGGCGGTAATAACTAGGGCTGTGCGAATACCATTTCCAGAATATTCAGCCGAATATTCGGTATTCGTCTCCCAGGTATTCATTTCGTTATTCGGTATCTGGATATATAATTTGCCTTAATGGAGAATTGCTATATAAATCCTTAAAATGGCTTCAGGAGGGGGAGGATGAGAGGTAATGGCACTTTGCCTCGTACACTGGTGCTAGAGGCTGTCTTCTGCCACTGGTGCTTTACAAGGAGGATAAAGAAGTAATGGCACTTTGGTTTGTACACTGGTGCCAGAGGCTGTCTTTTGCTGCTGGTACTTCGGGAGGAGGATGAAGAGGTCTAGCCACTTTGGCTTGTACAGTGGTGCCAGAGGCTGACTTCTGCCACTGGTGCTTCAGGAGAAGGATGAAGAGTTTATGGCACTTTGGCTTGTACACTGGTGCTAGAGGCTGTCTTCTGCCACCGGTGCTTCAGGAGGAGGATGCAGAGGTCATGGATCTTTGGCTTATACACACTGGTGCAAGAGGCTGTCTTGTGCTGCTGGTGCTTCAGGAGGAGGATGCAGTGGACATGGCAATTTGGCTTGCCCATTTGTGCCAGAGGCTATCTTCTGCTGTTGTGTTTAAGGAGGAGGATTCAAAGGTCACAGCACTTTGCCTTGTACATTGGTGCCAGAGGCTGTCTTCTGCTGCTGGTGCTTCAGAAGTAGGATGAAGAGGTCATGGCACTTTGGCTTGTCTGTGGGTGCTTGCTTGAGGCTGTCTTGTGCTGCTGCTGGTACTTCAGGAGGAGAATGTAGAGGTCATGGCACTTTGCCTTGTACAGTGGTGCCAGAGGCTGTCTTCTGCTGCTGGTGCTTCAGGAGTAGGATGAAGAGGTCACGTCACTTTGGCTTGTATGTGGGTGCTTGCTTGAGGCTGTCTTGTGCTGCTGGTACTTCAGGAGGAGAATGTAGAGTTCATGGCACTTTGCCTTGTACAGTGGTGCCAGAAGATATCTTCTGATGCTGATGACACAGGAGGAGGATGCAGAGGAAAGAAGTTCATCGTGGGCATGCAGTTTCCCACAGGATAACACTGAAAGTATAAGACACCATAACTCTGTCAATATTTGGAGTTAAGCAACAATCTATATGTGGTCAGAAAAGTCACAGCGGCCACTATCAGAATGCCATATGCAACAGCCTTAAATAACTGTGGCCATGAAGAAAAGCAAACAATAAGACATATTGTCATCATCATCAGCAGCAGCATCAACAACTTATTGCAATAATATAATGGTGCAAGCTGGTCATAATAAGACAACCGGAATATTTCAGGCATGGAAAATACTTGAGACGGGTGATGCCACACTGGTAGCCAGAATATTTCAGGCATGGGAAATACCTGAGATGGGTGTTACCATAATGGTAACTAGAATATTTCAGTCATGCGAAATACTGGAGACTGAAGATGCCATACTGGTAACTGGAATATTTCAGGCATGGGAAATATTTGAGAATGGTGATGCCATACAGGTAACCAGAACATTTCAGCCATGCGAAATACTTGAGATTGGAGAGGCCATACTGGTAACCGGACTATTTCAGTCATGTGAAATACTTGAGACTGGAGGTGCCACACTGTTAACTGCCATATTTCAGGCATGGGAAACACTGAGACTCGTGATGCCACACTTGTAACTGTCATATTTAAGGCATGGGAAACACTGAGACTGGTGATGCCACACTTGTAACTGCCATATTTCAGGCATGGGAAACACTGAGACTGGTGATGCCACACTTGTAACTGCCATATTTCAGGCATGGGAAACACTGAGACTGGTGATGCCACACTTGTAACTGCCATATTTCAGGCATGGGAAACACTGAGACTGGAGATGCCACACTGTTAACTGCCATATTTCAGGCATGGGAAACATTGAGACTGGTGATGCCACACTTGTAAATGCCATATTTTAGGCATGGGAAACACTGGGTCTGGAGATGACATACTGTTAACTGCCATATTTCCAGCATGGGAAACACTGAGACTGGAGATGACACACTATTAACTGCCATATTTTATGCACATGAAATGCTTGAGACTGGTGATGCCACACTGTTAATTGGCACCAGGAAAGCTGTTAAAGGGATCGATGGAATATGGGCACGAACAACACAGTGGATGAGAGATGTAGCAACACCAGTTGAGGATTTTGTATTAGGAACAGCAGTCAATAGTTGTGAGGCAGTTTTAGGCATTGGGAACTGCAGGGCATGCTCGTTCAAAAGAATACACCATGACAGTGGAAGTGATAAAGAAAAAAGAGTGCTGGTCATAGATATGTGTTAGTATGACTATGAATATGAATGTTAACATGTTGTGCTTATTTGCTAACAGAACAATGATGGTTTACACATAATGGCTTGTGTATGGGTCAATGCAACAACTCACAAATGGGGTGTCCTGTACAAGATGATTATTTAATGCACTTGTTGGCGACCATATGTGTACCCAAGGAGAAGTAGATTTATTTTTATAAACACAAGTTGTTTCATGTGCTGGGCCAAGTGAGGATCAATGAGGTTCCACCACATCCCCAGCAGTGCTGAACATTCATTGAGATGGTAAGCTGGTAGGGGGGCAACAGACATATTTAAGGGACAACTGTGCCAAGTGCAGAGATGCTTTCATCCTTTTGATCCAGTACTCCACTGGATTTATGGAGAATGACTCCAGAGGCTCATTGAAATAAATGTTCAGCACATTGGGTGCCGACGGTGGCTGCTGTTCCATTCTCTTCCACTGCTCAGCCTGTAGTGATGAGCTGAGTTCAGCCCAACAGTCACCCTCCTTCTCAAGGTTTTCCATACTGCTTTCAGTTTGTGAGTCTGGCTCATCAATAGGGTTACCTGCTGGTCTCATTGACCGAAGGATGCAGAAACTAAGTTCTGAGCACATCTGCTTCTGAAAGTATGTAACCCTGTGAGTGGGCATTATAAGGTGTAGCACCTCACACTTGAAACACGGATCCAACATAGTGGCAAATATGTGCTTTTTATTGGAGCAGAGATCAGAAAATCTAACTTCTAGTTCTGTGGTAAGGTTTTCCACAAGTAATATCACTGTTCCTGTTGTCTGGTTTGGACCTTTCTCAGCATTTTCACTGAATCACCTCGTGGCTTTTTTCAGGATCTGTACAGCAGGAATTACCTGACTTAACAGTACAGAATCAGCACTAAGGTCACAAGTGCTCCTTTCAAATGGGGCTAAAACCTTTATCAAGCCCTCAATCACAGCCCAGTCCTGCTGACCAAGAACTCCGCCTTTATCAGTTTCCATGCTCATCTCATGAAGGGGCCCACTTTTGCTCCGGAAGCCTTTGCAGCATGTAGTAGGTGGAATTCTACTGGGTCTGTACATCCTGGATGAGATGAAGCTGCAGCATTTGAAGATGCTCTTGTAGCTGATGCAGATGGTTTGTGGCTTTCACAGAGTGATGGAAGTGGCTGCATATGCTTCTGGTTACTTTGTGTGATATGCCTCTGTTGTGTTTGCCAAAGCCTTTGTCACCACCAAATTTAGTTTATGAGCAAAGCAGCTTATCCCTTCAAAACTGTCATCTCTAAGTGCTTTTATCATATCCGTGGCATTGTCTGTGACCACAAACCCTACCTGCAAATTGTTGCCATCAATCCATGAGCTCAACATCTCTTGCAGGAATGACAGTATGTTTACAGCCCGGTGATCCTTTTCCATAACACTGACATTTAGCAAAGCAGACCTGCAGGAAGAGGGGGAAGAGACAGAACCAGCACCAGTACCACCATCACCACCATTGACTACCACATCTGCAACACACCAGTGTACTGTCAGTGACATATATGCATGATTTTAATTCATGCTGGTCCATATGTCAGTTGTGCAGTGGAAAACTCCACCAACAGCCTGTGCTAGTAGTCTGGCAACTTCTTTTCTCAAATCATGGTAAATGTTGGGTACTACAGTACGTGAAAATGTGGTC
The DNA here is from genome assembly GCA_016271365.2 of Neoceratodus forsteri. Lineage (NCBI taxonomy): Eukaryota > Metazoa > Chordata > Ceratodontiformes > Ceratodontidae > Neoceratodus > Neoceratodus forsteri. Next base: position 759,550,653 of record CM057452.1, read on the forward strand.
CGTGATGGTATATTGTACCTGTGGTGCAAATGCTGCAGCAGCCTATGGAAACCTGTGTTTTCCACAATGGAAAATGTCTGAAGATACAAGGCCATCATCTCACCAATTAAACTGGTGATTTGCTGTGCTGTTGGGTGTGACGCCAGGTATTTGGTGTGGGCATGGAAGGCATGCATGATCAATGAAGTCAAAACGGCACCACATCTCATTAATTTTGACTTTGAACCCATGGTGGAGAGTGTTAAAATAATAGATGATTGAGCAGAAGAAGGCAGAATGGGTGATGCTCCTGTACGGGGATGCGCTATAAGTGGCATAGGGGGAGTTGAGGGCACACTGTCTGTCTCAGTAATAGAATCACTAACAATACTTTGTGCATCTTCTGGACCAGTTCCAGAAGAGGGTCTGACAGGCACATGTTGTAGAGGGGGAGGAACAGCTGTGGATCATTGAAGTGCACTGGGATGTTTCATTTGGAGATGGTTCATCATTGATGTTGTGAGATTTAAAAGTTTTTTACCACGACTTATAGTACAGTCACACACAGAACATACTGCCTTTATTGGATAATCTTTTACAGTAATAAAGTACAGTTACACCACACTTTTCCCCACACTGGCAGTGGAACTATGGGCCCCAATAGGATGACCATGGGCATGTTTTGCCACTTTCCCCTTATCAGACCTGGGTGCAGTGGATGCAGTTGTTATGCCCCTTTCTTTCTCCACAACAGATGTAGTTGTAGAACTACTTTGTGTATCAGAAGGAGTTGAACTTGACACAACTCTTTGAAAGGACAGGGTGGACTGTTTTTTTTTTTTTTAGGAGGAGGAGGGTGACCCCGACCAATCTGCTTGCCACGATGAGCAGCACTGCATTTTTTGGCAGCTGCACATTCACGCTTTTCACACAGATATGCCGCATATTCGGCCTCATCGCCAAATTCGCTTAATTGGGTATCACTGTCAGATGATGTACTTAGCAAGTCTTGTGAAACTGGTAAATATTCAGAACCAGATGAATGCTCTTCTTCAGAATCCTCCACATAAGCAAAAGAAAATGTGGTGAGAGGAAACTTACGAAGCTGAGCAACAGTACTTTTTGGCAACACAATTGGTGAGGTCATTGTAACAATCTCATGATCAATACTGGTCACAGTACCTATGGTTATGGCACAGTTGGCAAGGTAGTAGCACTGTCGACAGTAGTCCTGGTGCCAGAATTACAATCAGGAGTTACAGTTGAAGAAATTAGCATCATATTACAGCTAGTTGTAATACTGGCAGCAGTACTCATGGTGACAGCAGAACACTCAGGACTACTAATGGAGGCAAAGGTTGTGGTGACAGTGGCTGTGCAAGGAGCACAAATAACAGTGCACACTTATGGCAGTGGTGGTGTCAACAGCACAAAAAGGATTTGCTCTGGTTGCTGAAATCATGGCACTGGTGGTAGTGGGGAGGAGCACACTGATAGGTGATGTTGCCTCTACTGGTTGTGTGAATAGCGCTACCACTGGTAATGGAGGTGGGTTCTTGTTTTTGTATGACCAGAGATGTGAGCTGTAAAGCCCTCCTACTTTTATAAAATGGTGGTGCTGCAAATGCAGTACTAGTAGTAGTAGTGGCAGCAGCTGTAGTTATAGTAGTAGTAGTACTACCCCCATTCTTATTGACACCAGAACCTGAAGACTTATCAGGGGAGAAAACTATTTTAGAGCGGCGAATATGACCAAACTGTCTCTCACTCTGTTCATCACCGCTTACGACTGGTGGTGAAGATGACTTGCTTGGGCTGGACCATGCACTTTTACGGGACTGATGAGACATGGTCTGTAACTTACTGTGTATTTTATTTGTGCTTAGTGTTTTTGTTTATGTTGGTGCTTCTTGCAGAAAATAACAATACCAACACTGCTCATATAGCAGCTAACAAAGACAGGCTAATACTAGAGAGAGATGGAGTCAGCAAACAAATTCTTACTTGTACGGTGTCAGTTGTGCAGTCATACAGTACAGCAATTCAAGCCTTGAAGGTGCACCAAACAACTTACAACACTCAGAACCCAATGACTCATGCCTGACACACACAGAAATACTAAAGCAGTTCAGAGAAAACTTATGGGTACACACTCACAGCAGTGTACACACACAGCAAAGACACACAAAAAGGAAAAAACTCACATGCACAGGAGGCCACTCAGGTGCAGTGAGCTGTGACACCCTCCTTACTCAATTGTACAGGGAACTGAGCCAAGAACCAGACCACAGTCAGCAACAATTCAATGGGCCAAGTCTGACCCAATGAGAAAAAAAAAATATGCTGCTTTATAATCACAAAAAACAAATGCACGCAGACCACTGTGCATGCAATTGCAGGACACAGATTACAAGAATAACAAAACAATGCACACATGGGTGATGTATGTGCAGTGGTAAGCTGCAAAGCAGACAAGAGGGAGTCAGATGACAATCACATCTCACTTATGCAGGGAACCGAGCCTGGAATCTGATTACAACAAAATACCAATTTGCTTCACAAAAGAAATAGAAAATACCACAGGGGTTGTGTGTGGATTTGGAATAAAAAGCTAAGCAAGCACAGCAGTGGGGATGGGGCAGTCAGCAAAAGCCTGAGCCACTTACTGTTACTGATCCCAGAAACAGTTATTCGCTACATGCAAAAGCCAAGCTGGACTTTGTTAACAAAAAAAAAATCCTGATAAGAACTAATTGGTTCTTAAGGAAAAAATCAAACCACACTGCTTCAGCTAAGCTGTGAAACTGTAAGCAGTGGGGAAGGGGAGTCAGCATGCAGCAGCACACACACAGATTCACTCACACACAGACTCTCCTGATGAAAAACAAAACTGCAGTCAGATGCAGTCACAAGGTGATCAGATGTCAAACCTGGATCACACACAAAATGTTTTTAAGAGTTATAAAAGTCACAAGTGGTAAATTAAACAGAGGTAGCTCTCTCAGAAATGACTGTCGTCTCTCATCTACACACTCACAGTGAGCAGAGCACATGGTGTTCCTGGCTGTGAGCTCTAAAAACAGCCTCTGATTGGCCAGCGAAGCTCTGTGAGACTTTGAAATCTCACCCACCGAGTAGGATGTCACGAATAGCGGCCGAATAGTGAACTATTTGGGATGCCCATCTGAATATTTGGCAAGCCTGCTATTCATGGTATTCGGGAAATACTATTCAGACCATGCACAGCCATAGTAATAACAGACCACCGGTCGATAAGCACAACTCAATACAGGGCCCAATTGCCACACTGTGCCACTACAGTACCATTGCTGAGGTATAGCATGCAATGCAGGGTGGCAGTTGGAGCACACCACATCAAATGGACCCCTTGCATTTACATACTCACTGTGCTACCTGTCAGTGGAAGTAAGGCATGCAGGATGGACTGGCCAGTGGTTCAGGGAAAATCACTGGAGTTGGAAATATTTTTGACCTGGCTGACCACTGCCATCCAAAACCACTGTGTAACCTCCTACCGGCCACTTATTTAACTAGTAGGCACACTTCCCATACCTTTTCTTTCTAGGAGAAAAGAGAGGGGTGGGGGTACAAATCAATTGCACAGAAACACAAAGTGTGTACAAGACACAAACAGACCTATACCAAAACCCAGGTCCTGAGAAGAGAAACTTTGCTGAGGGCTATGCTAGGTTTTCACATCTGACAGTGGTACCCAATAACTCCACACAGGAAGCAGTAACTAGATTGTCCATACCAGGTTGGGATTGTAGAGTGTGGTTTTATTCCAAAACACTTGGTACACAAAAGCAAAGATGGACCCCCAAGAGTTTACACTTAGAAGCACAAGGCAAATGCAGAACACATTTGTAGAAAACAGAAAATTGAACTTCCAATATGGCATAGGATTAGACATCTGGAAATGTGGTACTAACCACAATGAAAATACACAAAATTCTCCTAGAAGTGGCACTAGGCCATGACTTAGAACAGTTCCCATATGGCATAGGATTTACAGAAAGGAATGTGGCACACTGGCCATGATGGAGCACACTAGGGCTCAAGACAAGCAAAACCCAAATATAAGGAGTAAACTTATCTTCAGGTATTGGACACATGCACTGAGGAAAACAGGCACCCTTACAGAACCCGAAGTGCTGAACTGGTCACTCCAGATGGGGGGTTGCCCACCTTTTACTTCCTCATCCATACCCAGACATTCTTTCAGAGTTACACCTAAAACAGATAATGAACAGTAGAAATAATGCTTTTTTCAAATGTTTAGCACATTTTAGCATCAGACACACTGCAAAAAAGTGTGTTATTAAAGTTCTGAACAAAGTGCCTAGTCACAACTGGGACATCCACTGTTGTCAGCAAACTTTAAATCAATCTTCTTGAGAAGTCTCACAGAAATGGGTGAATGGGTCCCTGTATCAGAGTGTCACCCCACAGAAAACAAGGCAGATACATATCCTGGGTAACTCTCAGACAGAATCTACTCACAGTTTGTGCACCAAAGGCAGCTTCAAAAATGTTCTAGGTTGGATCGGGGGGATTTCCCCTCAAATCCTCTGCAGTCCCCCTCACCCCACTGGGGATGAGGGCATCAGGAAATCCTGAAGACGTTTTCCACCACTTCACAAGTCAGGCAAAAGAGGTTCTCAGACAAGGGTAAGAAAAACAGATTCTCCTCATTACTCCACTGCTCACTCTCTGAGCACAGAATTAAGACTAACCGAAAATTCTAAACCTCCCACACTCACAGCAAGCTGTGTGGCTTATAAGGCTGTGAGAGTTCAAAATGACATCACCTCTCTGCTCTCAGCTGAGACCAAGCAAGCAGAGAGGGATTAGGTGAAAATCTATTTAACTAGATATCCACCAGCTGCCTTCCCTACCTAACACTGACACTGATGGGATTCTAGTAACCCCAGGGAACAGGGGGGTTACACCTGGAAGCACCTGCACAGCACCCGGCAATTGAGCAGGGGCCTGACAGCATGCCAGTGCTCCCTGTGAACACTGCAGTAATGTGGGAAATGGGATGTCAAACACATTCATGACATGTAGCAGACAAGGATTTAGGTGGTATCCGTTCCAATGATACTGCATTTATGGTATGTAGTATGGGCTGTTGCCGGCACACCAATGGCCAATACGCCCAATGCCATGTTACTTACATCTATAGCCCTGACGTGCCGACTGCAATGATGAATGGTCTGGCCATTGAATGTACTGTGAGAATTTGGCAGGGGTCTTTCCATGCAAACCATAGGCTCATGAATATTCATAAGTGCCCACCCACCCAATACATGGATGGATTACTGCTGCCTGCTTCTATCAGGTCATGGTGTCCTGCATACCACAGTTGGCAGGCAGTGAGAGCTGTGCTGGTAAATACAGATATATGGCTTGCATTCCTGAGTTCAGCCCAGTATTACATGCCTCAGACTAGTACTGTAGAATGTGGTGTTGGCCACATACCGCAGCACTATTACTAAAGTTAAGAAAATGTATAAGAAAAACAATCAGATCTCAGTGAATTAGCCAGTGTTGAGCTTGCTATGGCCTTAATGATTAAATGCAGATGAGAGGTGTGACCTCCTATTTAGCAAGTTTCCCAGTAGTTACCTTTGAGATTCTTGTGGACTAGCACACATGAAATTAAATGCAGGCAGAGAGTGGTTTCCACACAAAACAAACAGAAAAGCAGTGAGACCTCAACTCATAGTGGCGTGCTACAATTTCAAATATATGGACCTGACCTAATGAGGTGGTCACCTTGCTGTCGGTGGACAGGCTAATCATGATTCAGCTGAATGATAAGACCATGAACCACCTTTTAAAATGATAGAATGAAGCCAGAAAGTGAGTAAGAAAATAGAATAACTTTAAATTGTTTGTAGGTTCCTTTGAGCAGTATTTTTGTGTGGTTCACTGGTACTCTAACCGTTTAATTCCAATACCATGTACCAGTAGCACTCCTACAAAATTTAACACAAAGATATAAGAAAAGTGATCATATTTCAGTGAAAAATGAGGATTGAGCTTGCTATGCCCTTAATGATTCAATGAACCAGAAAGGGGTGGCCTTCTGCTATTTATTAAGCTCCCCACTAGCAATCTGTGAGCCTCGTATGAGCAAGCACACAGTAAAAATGAGGAAAGACATACTGAACTAGCAACAGCTTGTCTTTAAATGTGTCCTGGGGGAAGGAGATAGGAGAAAAGATAGATACAAAACTACAGAGTATGAAGTTCTTAGAAATGGAATAAGAGTAACAAATATAGAGAGGACAATTATGTCTAATAATAAATAGAAAAATAGAAGTTACCAAGCAATGAGTTGTGGAATTGACCAAAGATCAATTAAATAGTTATTAACTTATCAAAATAAAAACTAGGGGAATGACTGATACTGGGGAAGAGATTTAGACTTAATGTGTTACTTAGTTGTATTACTGTGATAAAAATCCTTCACTGCTCAGGCTGCCTTCTCTTTCCGCTTTCCTAAACTTTGGAACACTCTTCCCCAGACTATTTGTTCCTCCTCTTCCAAACGCTTTCTCTCCTCTCCTCCCTACTCCATGACCACACCACTTCCTCCTCTGCCTGTCCTTGAGTCATAGCCCTTCTCCACTCCTCAATTTACCTTCTTTCTCCTCCTCCTTGCCCATCCACCCACCTCACCAACCCTCCTCCCTCTCTTCTTCCTCCTTCACTTGTCTGCACTTTCCCTTCACCCCCTCATCTACATCCTTCTTCAGCCCCCTATACCCTGGTGCCCTCACCATTGAAAATAACCTTTGCTAGTCCCCATGGGATAGATTCCCAGCCATGTCCTTGTAAAATGTCTGCCTTTAATTGTACCAGTCTGATAAACCTCATTCACCTTTGTTTTGTACTGTTTAACTGGTATAACTATATGATGTTTTGTTGTACAAATTATTGTTCTATGTTGTTCTTACTCCTCTCTTCCCCCCTCCCCCAGGACACATCTGGAAATGAGCTCTTTTTCAGCTCAGTATGTCTTTCCTGGTGAAACTTTTGAAATAAATATATATATAATGTGAAAGTCCCACATTTACACCACAATAGTAGGAAAAAACAAAACTATAAACATCAAAATAATGCAGTGAACGGTGTTATTGGTTCTGGACAGACACACACCCTTTAAAATGTGCATGACACGGCGGGCCCAATGGTGCTGAGGGTTGAGGCTCTGGATGCTTTACCTCGCACCATGCTTGTGACCTGGGTTTGGGAATGATCTCGGGTAATTAGGGAGCCAGCTTTGGTGGGCAGGATTGAGCCCCGTAATGGCAGCTCTCCTCTCCTGAGGAGGTGGTCACCCCTTCGTAATTCTGTATTCGCTGGGTGGAGGTCCAGTGATGGACAGGTAGGAGAGAGCAATGCGAAGGGAAAGTGTCTCATAGTGCAACATGCACATGCCTCCATGTGCCGAGACAAGGGGATGGGAATTGGGAGAAAAACTAGAAAAATCCTGCAAACTATGTACGGCCCCTCCTCCAAAAAACAATTCACACAACACAACACAACACAACACACACACACACACACACACACACACACACACACACACACACACACACATATAACTGTTACAACAATTGTGCACACACATATGGTGTGAGTGATGTTAGCAGGATAGGGAAGTTACAATACTTCATTTTCAGTTTGGTCCTGCTTTTACACATTTTCCAGTGTATTAAGTAGTTAGAACAGGTAAAATTCAGAATCTCATTTTTAATGGGGTCCTGCATTTATAAATGTTTACAATGTAGTTACCCAGGATAGGTTGGTTAACATGCAATATCTCATTTTCAGTGAGGTCCTGTTTGTACCCATTGTAACACTAACAGGTCTGGGATGCCCTAAATGGGTTGGGTCCATCACAGGCTCTATGTTTTCAATTACCAGATATTGTATCTCTTTTTGACCAGCAAAGGGATGTGAATTGTGCTGAGTACACATTATAGTGCCTCATTTTTGCTATGGGGGGGCTATAGTCAAACATGCTTGGGGCATTCATATTTTGCTCCAAACATGTTTGGGTATAGCAAAAACTGTTAGCATAACAGGAATGTTAATTTTTTCTATTTTTTTTTTTTTGTGTGTCTACTTTTCCATTTGCAAAGTATACAGCAAAGCCACTAGAGGGCAACAACTCTTGGAAGTTGCATTCCTCTACCCACTGCTATCCCCTAAGCACTTCTTGTCCTGGGTCCTTCTTCCCTAAAGCTGATTATTACGCCACAACAAACCATAGTCCGTCACCCTACTGCTGTGCCATGGAAATCACCACACCAACCCCAGCCGCTATTAAAAACATATAGTTTCCTGCCCATTTCTCAAGTTCTCCTCTACCCTTGGCTACATACTGAGCAACATGGATTATTTTTTTCTTTTCTTTTCTGTACCCTGGCTTGTCTCATCTTAAAGGCACACACCACTATGATGGGTGTCAGTCTGCTCCCCTTGAACCGGAACTGGTATAGAAGCTCCCACTGCCCACTGCCCAGCCTCCAATTCCCCAACAGACTATCCTATCTTCTACCTATTACACTTATCATACTCCTTACTGGGTTAGATAGCCATCCCCCCACCCACACACCCACCTCACCCCTTACCTTCCCTACCTTTTACCACCATCCACCCACCCTGTCAATGACTGACAAGCATCCATCCCCTCTGCTTAACCTGCCACCTACACATGCACCCCCAACCCCCCTACAAACTCATCTGCCTTACCTTTCCTGCCCTCCTCAAGTTACCCATTCCCTGTGCTACTCTCTCTAAACATATGCCTCACCTATACCTGTGCTCAACCACCAAACGGCGGTCACTCGCTCCCCTCAGGGTCCTAGCCCTACTACTTCTCATATCTGGAAATATTCACCCGAACCCAGGCCCCGCCGCTAACAGTCAACAGAAACTATACCAAGGGATGTGCATAGCTGCCATGAATATCTGCCGCCTTCCGGAAAAAACAGCATCTCTCCAAAGCTGGATAGCGCAACATCAGCCGGATGTCCTTGCACTCACTGAAACATGGCTTTCAAAAAAAAACACAGATTCATTCGTCAGCCTCCCAGGCTTTACTCTACACAGAGCTGAGAGAGTGGGAAAACAGGGTGGTGGTTGTGCCTTCTGTGTTTGAGACTCCCTACTGAGCCAAGCTCTCCTGATCCCCTAACTAGACCATGGCACCCAAGCCTTATCCATAAAACTTACCTTGGACCCTGCTAGAGCTCCCCTAACCATCACAGCAGCATATGTTCCCCCACTCAACCAAGCTATGGCCATGCAATCCCTCACAAACTATATTTCCAAACTTCCTGCAAAAATGGAGCATATCCTGGTCTGTGATCTAAATGTTAACTGGCTCGCCAAGTCAGCAGCTGCCATCAAGGATGCCTTTGCAGCGCAGGATCATACCCAGCTGGTCCACCAACCCACCAGGGTAAACACTGCAAACAGCTCCCAGACCCTACTGGACATACTACTAACTAACCAAACACATAGAATCTCTGACCTGCTGGTCCTCCCAGACTCTCTGAGTGAACACTCCCCTATCCTCTGCTCCTGGTCATGTCACCTGCCCAAACCCCAACCTAGTGTCTCCACCCACAGATGCTTACGACCAGGTGGCCTTCAAAAAATCAAACACTACCTGGCCCAGTGGGACTGGGCCCCTATAACCTATACCTCTAACATTGACCTAGTCCTTGATTACTTCACATGCTCTTTCAACAAAGCGTGTGACATTTTTGCCCCCCCCTGACTAAATTGAAAACTGTAAAACATAATGTTCCTTGGATCACACCCACATTACAGCAGCAACTAAAACAAAGGGATGGCCTCTGACACAGAGCCGTTGAATCTGGCTCCCAAGCAGACAGACTAACATACAGAGCAGCACACAATTGGTGCACCTGGGCCATACGCAAGGCCAAGGCTGAATACTATAAAGACACCCTGGCTTCCTCCTAGGGGAGTGCATGAAAGTTTTGGGACAACATTAAAGAGCTTAATGGCAAATCCTGCCTCCCCACCCTCCCAGCTCTGCATCAACAATGCCACCTCAACCGACCCACAGGCTATTGCTAACTGCCTTAACTCAACCTTTTCCGATCTTAGTACAGTCCTCCTGAGTGACTTTTTTGACCCTATCCCAGCTTTCTCTGAACCAAACCTCCAGCACTCCCCTTTCTACCGTAGGGTCATTACAAAGCAGCAAGCAAAATCCTACCTCTCCAAAGCTCTCGGTGGCTCCAACTATTGCAAAGACTCCTTTGTTATCCTCTACAAGTTCTTGACACTGTTCTTTCCCCCCGACTGACCTCCTTAATGGCTCCCTATGCTTGGGACAGTTCCTTACTGCCTGAAAAACTGTAACAATTACCCCAATACTAAAAAGTGGAGACAATACCAACCCCAACAACTATTGTCCCATATTCATCCTTCTCCCTCTCTCAAAAGCCCTTGAAAAAATCATTTCCAACCAACTCACCGAATATATGAGAGCCCACAATTTGTTATGCAGTGAACAACATGGCTTTAGATCAGGCCATAACACAACCACTGCCCTCATCGAATTCTCCAGTTTCATTCACTCTGCCCTTGATCGTAAACATCTGGCCAGAGCCATCTTCGTGGACCTCTCTAAGGCCTTTGATGCGGTCTCCCACCCCTTCCTCCTGGACACACTCCACCACACTGGTCTATCACGTGGACCACTCTCTTGGTTTAATGGCTACCTTACCTCCAGATCCCAATGTGTTAAGATAAATGACACCCTATCTTCCACCCTGCCTGTCCACTCGGGGGTCCCTCAGGGATCCATATTGGGCCCCCTACTTTTCAATATCTACTTAAGTGCACTACCCAAATCCTGCTCCGGTAACCTACTACTATATGCTGATGATGCAGTTCTCTACGCCACACACCCTTGCCCTGGTAACCTACAGTCCTCCCTCCAACACTCATTCAACCAGATCAAAAGTTGGTTCACCAGTCTCAGACTTGTGGTCAACATCAAAAAACAAAAGCTATGCTATTTGCCCATCGGCAGAGCAAGACCAAGACACTGAACTAAAAATCCTCTCCCACGCTCACCTCCATCTGGAACAATTACTAACTCATAAATACCTCGGACTTACCTTTGACACCTCCCTATCCTTCCATGCCCACATTAACATCCTGATCTCAGTCATTAATACCCATATCAGCCTCCTATACCGGCACAAAGATTGCCTGACACCAGAGGCTCTCAACCTGGCTGTCACCTTTTCTGTCTTCTCTCTCGTTGACTATGGGCTCCCTATCTACTCTGCTGCAGACAACACCACCCTAAACAAAATTCACATAGCCATTAATAAAGTGTGCTGACTCCTCCTAGGCACAGACAAACATTCCCATACTTGCACCCTCTATGCTCTTACAAACATCTTCACCCTTGAGGAAAGACTACAATATCAATCCTGTCTCCTCACAAAACAAATCCACCTAGGGTTAACTCCATTGGGGGTCTCAGCCTCAGTACTCTCATGTTCCCGCTTTGCGACCACTCATTCTGCCAACAAGCATCTGTGGACCGTGCCCAGGGACAGAAACTCCCTTGCTCAGAGGTCATTCCCCCACAGAGCTCCCGCCTGGTACAATGAGCTCCTCCCAGCCATAACCTCCATCCCAATCTAGGACACTTCAAGACCATCCTAAAAAAACACATTCTCTCCTTGTGCCAATGCCAGTGCAGCTGCTAATCCTCCTAACTGACCTGCACAGAGCTGCTCTATGGCCACTCCCCATTGACATTGCCACCAATTGCATAAGAATAACTGTATAGGACATCTCTGCTGCCAATCTCTGTCTCTGCTATATGACAATGCCCTAGAGGCTGCACCTACACTGTAACTATACCTCCTGAACTAATACCAATACCCTAGCTACTAAATGTATAGGTCTACAGCCACCCAGGCTACTAGATGTAAATACTTCCTTAAAACTGTGTTGTCTCACTATTGTATAGATCACTGTTACTACTATACGACAATGCCCCAGAGGTTGCACTTGTATTATAATTGTTCTACCGTAATAATATCAATACCCTAGCTACTACATGTATAGACTTTCAGCCCCTTGGCTGATGGCTGGTTGATGGTCTTGAAGTGTCCTAGATTGGGATGCAGGTTATGGCTGGGGGGAGCTCATTGTACCAGGCGGGAACTCTGTGGGGAATGATCTCTGAGCAAGGGAGTTTCTGTCCCTGGGCACGGTCCACAGATGCTTGTAATATGTTATTACTTGAAATGTGATGTCCCACTGATGTGCTGTCTCTGAATGTACGACTATGCTGATGCAGAGCCTTTGTAAATGACTCTATGACTTAAAGGATTGTAATTCCTATGATTGACTAAATAAATAAATAAACAAATTTAGTGAACTGTGTTAATTTTCACTCAGGAAATGGACTTTGCAAGGGGCAACCTGATACCATTTAATATGGGGCCATTACTCTCTGAAGTTCTGGTTTCCAATTCTAGGTTTGTCTGCCTATTTCTGTTTCAAGCTTTTAGCCACTGATGGTATTGCTTTTAGCCACTGACTGCCATGCCAGCAATTCAGTTTCAAGAATGGACCTGGGTCACTTGGAGGCTGGCCTGGGAGGGAGGATGGAGATCTATAGAACAGGGATAAGAATCTACAGTAGGTGACAGCACAATGGGACAGCATGGGAAGGGACCCCACACCTGGATGCCTGAGGTGTCTCCATGGAGGCTGAGTACACACATGTCTTGGCCCAATAGGGGAGAAAATAGGAGGAAATGCCCTCTGACTAGAATATTGATGGTCTGCTCTCTTACAGGCCCCACACTGATGACTAGGCACCTCTGATCCAAGGTCCTGTGGCAGAACCTCCATAAAAGGAAGTCCTGGAGAAGGTGGGTGGTGGGGCTGGGAAGACTGGCCCAGATCGGGGTCAGTCAGGGTGCTTAAGGAGATAAACAGATTGTAGAAAAACAAGTATTATAATTTATTATACATTCCCAGTGCATATAACATGTATCCTCCCCCCTCCCTATCTATCTGTCTATCTATCTATCTATGAAAATATCCCCCTCTCAGTCTCTCTCTCTCTCATTCCTCTCCCCCCACCCTCAACTAGGCATATCCATGCAGACAAATAAGACTTTAATCAAATTACTGAAAAGTGCCATCCATATCCCCAAAAGCCTGTGACACATCTAAGCTCCATTTCTGCAAGGCATAGTTGGATTGGATTGCATTCTGTCTGATTACAGTCCATTAAAGAGCAATGGAAAATACATTTTGGTGAAATTGAGCTACAAGGATAGGAACATCTACAGCGGGATACAAATCATGTGAAAAAAACATTGTGTTTCTCATTTTCGTCATTTTTTCAACATTTAGCTGTAAGACTTTAAGTGTCATTAACTACACTGTAACTGCTGTATAACTATGCTGTAACTGCACTACAACTACAGTGCAGTTACATGTAACTACTATGTAGTTGTTAACTAGTTTTACATTTGCATGTTGTGTAGTCACACACAGCTTTCATGAAGTAACTACACTGTAACTAAACTGTAACTATTATGTAGTTGTTAACTTGTTTTACATTTGCGGGTTGTTTATTTAACAATTTGCATGAAGTAATAGCTTTTGCAAATTGTAACAGCAAATCTATTGTGTAACTACTTTTGGCATTATTAAATTTATTCTTACAAGTGTAACTACATATTAATGCAGGTCTTGTGCACTGTTTTAACAGTCTATGTTTATCTGTCATTTATTTAAAGGGTAATCACACTGAAAAACTTAAAAGTGTAATCAGACTGGTAACTAAAATATGATTACACTGTAACTTCAGTCTGCTACACTGAAATGCACTGACTGGCTGCTCTGTGGGTGGTAGTAATGTGGGGTATAACCACTGTTATACATATATAATAGTCTTTACTAAAAACTACATTGATGCAGACATAAGGGTTGTAAAACGCAGAGTGCACAAATACAGGAAATGAAAAAACATTAGGGATTTGGGTCTCCAGAGTATTGATAAATCAGTGGTGGGGGTCTTACTTTGGGTTGTCAAACCTCATGCCCACCCCCAGCCAATAGCCTCCTGTCTGAAGCACAAGATACAGCTCCAATCTAGTGCCTCATAGTGATACAGTATGCCCAACATAATCTGTCAGGCCTTTCTTCATGCAGGGCCCTACGAGCTACGAGGTAGCTAGCTGGACACCTCCAAGCCACAGACCTGAAGGTGAGCATTATGACTGATGACCCCAAGGCACCCCCTCGATGCCTGCTGGTGTGTTAGGGTTGAATTTCCCTACTGAACGTAATATTTCCCTACTTTTGTTGCTTTATCCTGTACCCTAACTGATGCATTAATGTATTTGTTTGCAAAGAATTTCCTTACTTTTTAAAATAGTGTAAGTGTAGCATTATTTGCCTGAAAGGGCACAGGGTCCACTGGGCCCTGCCCTTCCACCCATCTATAGTTATTGAGATAGAGTAATTGTATTCTTATTTGTCTGTGGAAGCGCAGGACCCTCTCCCATCCCTCCATAGATGCCTATATGTATGTTTCTGTGGAAGGGCCCTGCACTTCCATTTACAGGATGACAGTGACCAAATTGCCAACATAGCCATCTTATTACCCCACCTCATGTACCTGGTACAGAAAATGTTCAAATCCCCACCCCAAAAAAATTCCATGCAACTGCAATGCCATTCCAGGCCACAGGTGCAAAAACACATTTTGGCCAGGATTTGAAAAATGACAGCTGTGACAATCATGAGGTAGGGTAATAAGATCACTATGTTGAAAATCTGGTAACAAAATATTAAACATTTCCAAAGTTATGAGCGTGCATAGTGAAATTGCAATGAATGGTCATAACTTTGCCCTTTTTACGTATTTTGACCCTAAATTTTCAGCATAGCCTGGTTATGACTCCACCTCATGAACAAGGGCAGGAACATTTGTCAAATCCCACCCAATGGGTGATTTCACAAAGCAACTACAAAAGCATCTTTTGGGCACACGTTGTGTAATGACAGTCCTATTGTTCATGAGGTGGGGTCCCCAAAAAGCTATGTTGAAAATTTGGTGTCAAATGTAAAAAAATGGCTGAGTTATGAATATAAGTTGAAACCTCCATGAACTACATTGAACCGCATTTACCTTAGTTTCTCATACTGCCATCACCGGTTCCAGAAGCATGTCGTGTCTTCAACCAGAGAGTGGATCTCAAACCTGGAACCTGTTCAGGTCAGTGAGGGTGTGTGGTGGTATACTGGGCGGTGTGTGATGGTGGATACTTAGTGGGTGGTGGGGCTGTGGGGTTGATTTGCAAGGGACCATTTTATATGCCAAAAAAAAACCATTAAGGATGGTTATCATTATTTAAGGACCTGCCACATCATCAGTGGCTTGGGGGGGGGTACTACTAGAAACCAGGGCAATATATTTCATGAAGGGCGACAGTGACCAAAGGGTGAGAGAGTGTCACTAGACACCAGTGAAATATATTTTCTATAATGGGGACCACAATCAGTGGGTGGGGATGCCTCTAGACACCAGAGAAACAAAACAAATTGAAGGAATACACATCAGAGGGTGGGGTGCCACTAGAACTGGCACAGGAATTGGAGGGTGGGGGTGCCACTAGACCCCAGGGAAAGAAAAATATTCAGAGAAATAGATATTGGAGGGTGGGGGCTGCCATTAGACACCAGGGAAGTGAAGGTGTATGGGTATTAGAGGGTGAAGGGTGCCACTAGACACCAGGGAAATACATTACAGTACTGGGGAGGGCAATCAGAATGACAGACAAGGATTCTTGAGTCATGAAACAGGATCCTTTTTTGTGACTCATATTATGAAAAAGGATTCTTTGTTTCATATCACGCAGTCACAAAAAAAGATTCCTAATAGTAAAAAAAACATTTCTAGGGCATGTCTGCCCCTGTGAAGTGCAGAGTATAACTAAGGAGGTACTGATCACCCAGACAGATGTGTTGATGTCTCTCAATGATGGCAGTTTTGTAGCTTTTGAATTTTTTTTGAAAAAATGGAAGATGTCAGTAAATGAAAAAGGAATATTCTAATATGAAACAGGATTCCTTTTTCATTTCATACAGCTATCCTGATGTTCTTACTGAGCATGCTCAGAAATGGGTTTTTCAAAATTTCTAATTAAATAACTTTGGAACAGATTATTATTTTTTCACCAGACTAGCAAAAGGCACATCTTTGGGTTAGCCCCTTTCTGCCCTGAAAATTTCAGACCAAGATTCCAAACCATCTGTCCTGCAGGCAAGTTCAAAGAAAACCCCAGAAAAGTCAATGAGCAAAAAGTGCATTATTTTCCTCTCAGAAACTTTGAAACTGCACATCTAATCAGAATGTAGCTTGCTACATCCAGAGAGCTACACTGGGTGACAGTGCATGTAAAATTTCATGAAAATCTTTTGAATGGTTGTGAAGTTATTAAAGTGCAAAATTTGGGATTTAACATTGAACTTCCTACTCAGTCCTAACTATAGGGATGTGACTGCTCATATATATATTTATATATTCATGGTAAAACAAAAACTCCATCTAATGCATCAGTTAGGGTTATTCCACAGTGAAAAAAGCATGGAAATTTGGTGTTAGAGTTGAAAGCACCCCTAGCACCCCCCAGACCACCCCAACAGGCATCAGAGTTTGCACTGGGGTTGTCGGCGTAACTCTCACCCCATCACATGTGTAAACAAGGTGAGGTATAGGAGAATGGGGTGAGAGTTAGGACGGATGACCCCAACACACACCCAATGCCAGTGGGGGTGGGCTGGGGTGAGGGAGACTCACCCTAACACCGAATTTCCTTTGCTTGTCTGTCAGAACAACCTCTAACTGATGCATTAAACTGAGTTTTTGCCATGAATTTCCCTTCTTTTTGAGAATGAGGACTATAAATAGTGAATAGAATGCAGTGGTGGGAGCGGGCCCTTTGGGCCCCGTGCTCCCACCACATGATGTCTTGTGACATAGTAATGGTAACTGCAATGCACACACAAGCAGTAACGGTTACACACATGGTGACACAAACGTAAATGGTAATGGAAACTTTCATAGAAATGCAAGAGCAAAGTGATGCCACAGCGAACAGTGATGCAAACAGAGATGGAAGCGCATATGGAAATGCAACTGGTAACGCGCACGGTTATGGTGCCGCTATTGTAAACACAAATGGTAACTGTAACAGCAATAATAACGCCAAAGGCAACAGAAACAGAAATGCAAACGCAAGTGCATACAGAAACACAAAGCATAACACACACGGTCATGGTATTTTTTTATTTTATTTTTTTTATTTCGTTGTTTAACGAGGAGTAGCACAGCACGGTATCGCAATTGCAAACACAAATGGTATTGGTAACAGCAAAAATAACACCAAAGGAAACAAAAATGCAAACGCAAGCACGTACAGAAATGCAAACCATAACCTACAGGGTCATGGTACTGCAATTGTAAATGCAAATGGTAACGGTAACAGCAACAATAACGTCAAAGGAAACATAAAGTAAAATGCAAACGCAAGCACATCCGGAAGTACAAACTGTAATGCGTGCAGTGACGCTACCGCAATTGTTAATGCAAATGGTAATGGTAACAGCAACAATAATGCCAAAGGAAACAGAAATGGAAATGCAAACTCAAGCGCAAAGGGAAACGCAAACTGTAACGCACACGGTCACGGTACAGCAATTGTAAACACAAATGGTAATGGTAACAGCAACAGTAACACCAAAGGAAACAGAAACACAAATGCAAACACGTATAGAAATGCAAACTGTAACATGCATGGGCACAGGAATGCAATTGGAAACGCAAATGGTAACAGTAACAACAGCGACAATGCAAAATGAAAGAGAAATGCAAACAGAAGGGTGGCCGCAGATGCAAATGGTAATGTGCACAGTGATGCAAAGTGAAACAGAAACAGTACTGTAGACACAAATGGTAAGAGTAATGCAAATGCAAGTGCAAACAGAAACGCAAAGGATAACGCACACGGTGGCATACACGGGAATGCTAACGCAAACAGGTACAGAAATGCAAGTGGAAACACTACATGTAACAGCAACTGGTGTACACACCCTGGTTTTCCCCAACAGCTGCATAAAGAAACAAAGTGAGTACAAACAATGTATGCATAATAATGGGTTTCGGAGCAGAAAATGAGGAGTTGGAATACTAAATTGCTTATATCTCAGGAACCGTACGGCATGTCTTTATTTTGGGGTAAAACAACCCAGAAATATGTTTTTTGGACTTCTGGAAAAAGTACTTTCTCAAAGTACTTTCGCACTTGCGACAGTGTCGAATGAATTTATGAAAGCTTTCGCAATGTTCGACAGTACTTTTCCAGGCTGTGTGAAAATGACAGCAATTATTTGGCACCCTGCTGCAAAAGAACGGTTTGGTCTCCTGGGCTGAAATTCGGAGGAAACGTAGTCAACATCTCACAGATGTGCCTTTCAGTGTTTCATTGAAAAAATATTACAGGGCGGCAAAGTTATGTCACTCCAAGTTTGACGCTTTTTCCCATAGGATAACATTACGGCATCCACCGCATTACATGGATCCTTTGCTGCCCTGCTGCAAAATAACACTTTGGTCTTTTGGGCAGAAATTTGGAGAGAAGAAAGCCAACATCCCACAGATGTGCCTTTTAGTGGTTTGGTGAAAACATATTACAGGGAGCCAAAGTTATGGCACTCTGAACTTCTCTTTTTTCCCATAGGATAACATTATGGCGTTCGCCGCACCTTTCAGAGCCTGTATCTCAGAAACGGTGCAAGATGTGGACTTTTCATAAGAAAAAATACTTAGTCCCCTAATGGGGGATAAGTTCAAAACTAGCTAGGAAAGTCATAAATCATATGACTTTTAAATTTCTTTTTTATGGCATACAGTTCCTGAGATATAAGCAATTTACTATTCCAACTCCTCATTTTCTGCTCCGAGACCCATTATTATGCATACATTCTTTGTACTCACTGTCTTTCTCTATGCAGCTTTTTGGAAAAACTAGCCTGTGTGCTTACATTACTGTTACCCTTACTGCTTCTGCTTGCGGTCCCGTAACTGTTTCACTTACTGTTCCCTTCTACGGCGCCATGTGTGTTACCCTTCGCGTTTCCATTTGCGCTTGCATTTGCATTATTTTAACTATTTGTGTCTACAGTATTGTTTATCTTTCTGTTTTACTTCGTGTCACCATGCGCATTACCATTTGCGTTTGCGGGCACCATGTTACTATGTGACAAGACATCCCACCGCCACATTACATTCACTATTTCTCATTATCCTTCTCAAAAAGAAGGTAAATTAGAGGCAAAAACTCTGTTTAATGCATTAGTTAGGGTTGTTCAACAGTGACAAAAGTGAGGAAATTCGATGTTAGTGTTGAAAACCCCCGTTGACCCCTGCCCACACCCCAACCAGCATCGGGTGCGCGTTGGTTGTCGGTCCAACTCTCACCCCAGTCTCCTACACCTCTGCTTCTTCACACATCTGATGGGGTAAGAGTTAGGGTTGGAAACTCAATGCGCCTCCCAATGCCAGTCAGGGGGGTGGGGGTCCAAGGGTGGCTTTCAACCCCAACACTGAATTTCCTCACTTTTCACTGTGGAACAACCCTAACTAATGCATTAAATGGAGTTTTTTTGCCTCTAATATATATATATCTATATATATATATAGATATATATATATAGATATATATATATATATATTCCAGTATAACATAACAGTGCACTGTCTACACACACAGGGCATTGCCAGACAACATGTTATGTACAGAGGACCTAAACTCTGGAATTTCATCCCAATCCACCTCAGATCAGTTGACAAGATATTAGTCTGCATAACATTTAAAAATGGCACTTGGAGCAGTCAAAAAAAATTGTTGCTTTGTTATTTACCATCAGACACAGTATGATATTGTTATTAAGCTAATTGATTAAAGTAAATTATATTACTGTATCATTGTCTGGGATAACAACTTTTAGTGTCTGTGCTGTTATAAAACAACTTCCTTATTTCTCTATATGTGTAACACTGTAAGACATTTTGAAAACCTTTGTAATTGTATTTACTCTGTGTGAGTGTATGGGACCTCATTGAAAATGTGCTTTTGCTCAACTGAGAATCCAATATATGTAATGAATAAAATATTGTACTACTACTACTACTACTACTACACACAAACTAGCACACACTCACATACACACTGCCTTATATGGCATTTATTTACTTATACATCTAACCCTAACTGTTATTGTATTTAGTATAAGCACTGTGACACACAAACACACATGCACTGGTTACTACAATATAGCATTACAGTCATTTCCAAACTGACTAGGAAAAGGTTAATGTACCTGGAAAAGGTTAACAGTGTGCCACACAGGAACACATACACACACACACACACACACACACACACATTCTCATACAGAGAGACACACACAGAGCCTTTTGTTCTCTGCCTGCATGCAACATCCTTTTCTTAGCCTTCTTTTTTGTACTAACTTTGACCAATTAATTTCAAAACTAGAAACAAGAACCAGAATAACCAATATAAAAAAAAAACTCATTAAGTAATTTACATAAGTTAGTGTGTTATTTACTGATGTCCTTTTTTAACTCTTGCAGATCTCGTGAACTGATAGCAACACTTTTCTCTGTGTTCTGAAATCTGAACCTCATTCCTCAATCTCAGTTACAGTGTATGGCTGGGAAGCGCTGATAAGCTGACATGTTTACTAAAGACCATAAACTATAGATCTTTCTAGAAAAAGAATACTGCTCAGATTGAAGGTAGTAACCACATTATCACACAGTTCCTGTTATGCACAAATTAAGATTGAAATACATGTACTATTAGTGACCATTACTTCCCATCAAAACTCAAAAACACTGTCAGAGTGACAGAAAGAAAGAAAAAAAAGCTTTTTTAAAATGCTTTTTTTCAGACAGAGAAAAAGTAGTGTGGTGTAGGGACACACCAGACTGGCTCTAGTACAGTTATTGCAATGCAACTCCAATTTTATGAAGTCCCTTCAGAATTCGATGAGCTCCATTTTTCTACTGTGATAGCAAGACATCTGCAGAGCTCCACCCTCCAGCAGTTAAAATGCAGCCAGAGAGTGGGTTCTGCACAAGACAGAGAAAGTAATGAAACTCAATTCATATTGGCATGTTAAAACTGAATATGTAGAGACCTGACTTATTAGGGGGTCCTTTTGCTGTTGGTGGTCAAGCTATTCATGCCTTGGCAGAAGATGAGACCAAGAATCCCCTTTTAAAAGGACAGAATGATGACAGAAACTGAGTATGAAAATGGAAAAAACTTGAAATGATCTGCATGGTCATCTGAGCAGCATGTTGGTGTTCGTGTAGGGGTGGAGTTGCACTGCTAATGTGACTTTTGTCACCTTAGATTTACCCAACATTTCCATCTCATTTTTTTTAGTAAGGCGCATTTCTTGTAGATAGACTTTATCTTCGGAAGGCTCCATAAGTGCTGTAAATAACTTTTTATGTATTAGTTTGATAGACTTTACCTTGGAAATGCTCCATAAGTGCTTTAAATAACTTTTTATGTAGTAGTCAGTACAAAAATAAAATTCACTAGAAGACAGTGAATAAGGGTTTCTCCAAAAACTACTTTTTGTAGATGAACTTGTTGTTAAAATACATTTTGAGCATACTATTGTGACAGGGTGGTCCTTCCCAGATTCAGCCTTTATCACTATCAGCTTTCTCAATACCTTAGTATTAGCCACAACTCGGTTTAGACACTCTGTTGGGGGTTCTCCAGGTTTGCATCCATTCAGAGCCACTGCTGTCACAGTAAAGTGCTCATTGGTCAAGGTCACATGACCCACCCCTCTCTGTCACAGCTGAGGAAACCTCAGTTTAGAACTAGGATATGATAATGGTAGCCTTCTCCTCAGTGGAGGAAATACAGTTATTGTTAGGTATAAATCAGTTAGCTGTCCCCCAAGGGATTCAGTCACAGAAACATGAGATATATAAAAATAATATTTTTAAAAGTTCAGGATAATTACAAAGATACTACAGGGTACTACAGCAACACTATAGGAACAGCAATTCTATAGAAATTGAAAGACAGTTGTATTGAATCATAGATTAAACAGAATCTTCCTCTCTTTGTCTCTCTCTCTCTCTCTCTCTCTCTCTCTCTCTCTCCAGATTAACTTACCACATGACACTTTGATTCAGGGCAGACATTAATTTTTAAATGGCAATTTGTTCATAGTCCCAAGCCTGACTGACTCTGTTAGGTCCTGTCAGATCTATAATCCTCTAGTTGTCCCCATGACACTTGAATCCAGTATGTCACTTTGACACTGAGGTTAGTAATTAGCTTGTACCAGGCCAGCCTGTTGGGTAATTGTCATTAACCCCTACGGGAATGTTTATGCTAGCTAGCTACTTCCTGACATTAAAGGCACTTCTAGAGCCCACTCATATATCAGAGGTTTGAAACTGGACAGCCTGAAGTCATAAAGTTGCAACCAGGGTTCATGTTGTCTGTCCCTCTTTTCAGAGTCACTGATTAAGAAGGCCTGACTGTTTTCATTATCTGCTAACATCAAACTGTTATCCTTGCAGAGAAATACAGTACAGGAACCAAGCAAATGGTTACAAGAATGTGCATCATTAGTATATAATTAGTGTTTTTACAAGATCAACAAGGTGAGAATTAATGTGAATTGTTATAATGTGTTGTTGCCAGCCTTTCACACTGAATACTGCTATCAGTTTGTTACCATATGGATTTACTTTAAAACTCACTCAATAGTTCTTCATAAATTCTTATTTATATGAACATTTGAATCTTCTTTATGAAACTAAACAATGAAAACCCATACACAGCATGCAAAACAGCATCCAGTGTATGTGGTGTGCTGGGCTGAAGCTAAAGACTCAAATTTTGCTGGCCAGAAAAAAACTTGCAATTCAAGCTATCAAAAACAGGTCTATTAAGTCATTATATGTTATCAACCTTCTCCTTTAGGTATGGAGTAGTCGTTGTTTAACAACAAGATGCCCACCTGAGGATGGCCTGGCTGGTGCCGAATATCACAGGGAGTGTGAGTATGAGTAGCTTAGAGGATAAAAATTAGGCTTCTGTAAGTCAGTCAGGCAAGCTGTCTGGTGCCAGTCTGGATGGCAAGAGATCCTATTCAGGCTGGAAGCAGCCAGGGAAACCTTAAGAATGGGACTCCAATTTAGTAGAGATTACCTTAATACCAACAGTATGTTGTGGTACCACAGTGAGGGTGTGGAGTCCATGTATCGACTGATGCTGGCCAAAACCAGGCTCAATATGGACAAATTAGCTTTGCTTATACAGCTATATCTTCCTGGAACAAGTTAAAGGGCGGAGTCCACCAAGAAAGCTCTCAAGTCACTTTCAGTAGTGCCATTAAAACTTTTCTACTATTTCTATGCACTTGTGTATGATTGTTTTTATGTGTGCTTTAAATACTGTAAAACTGAGGGGTATATGCATATGATTATTATAGGTCTGCTCCTGTAAATGGACTTTGGTCAGTGAACTCTATCCAGTATAAAAATCAATAAATTTGAATAAAAAATTTGACAGAGGGTTCCCAATAAAGAGGGGTAACCTAATAGCTGTTTGGCCTGAGAAAGGTCCCCCCGAAGCCTCAAAAGGAGACCCTAGTGGGAGGTGAGACTGGGATGATGACCATACCAAGGAAGAGGCATGTGAAGATTCCAAATGTAATGCTTGGAATACAGGTGCTGGTGGTGAGGTAGGAGAAATTGCAACAATGCAGGTATTCTGCAGAGTTCCAGGGATTAGGACTGTAGGGTGTAGAATGCCTTATAGCTGCACCAGAGGCACTGCTGAGATGGTGTGGGAGGGTAGCCTGGTGACTCATAAAGGCATGACCGTTCAGGAGTAGCCTGGTCAAGGCCTAGGCTCCTATTGGTGAGTGTTGATGGGAGACCATTGCCACAGTACATCCTAGGCCCCAACTGGTTCACCTGTTGATTAAGTTCTGATTGACTTTCACAGCCTGATACCCAGAATGATGATCAAAGAGATATTGATCTGTATGATCACTGCTATGAACCAAAATAGATGGTCACTGAGTCAACTGAGTGAATGAGTAAAAATAATTTATTTGCTAGTGAGAGAAGCAAATGTGTAAAGGAGTGAGATAAGGCAAACATACACTTCGAGGTTGTCAGAGGGTCTCGAATGTGGGGGGGAGTACAGGGAGAGTGAAAGTCATGGACAGCATCATCCATGCTGACAGGGTACTAAAGGGCTTAAGAGCCCTGAAGGTAGATAAATCCCCAGGATCAGGGCCACAGGGTCCTAAGGGAACTGGTGGAGGTCCTGGCAGGTCTCCTTGTAAACCTGTTTAACACCTCTCTCGAGTCGGGAATCATGTCCCAGGACTGGAGAACTGCACATGTGGTGCTCCTCTACAAAAGTAGGCTGAAGGATGAACCACAGAACTACAGGCTGGTCAACCTGACCTCAGTAATAGGCAAACTGATGGAGCCCATCCTGAAAGAGAGACTCATGAGCTATATAGAAGATAATTGGCTCCAGGATGTGAGGCAGCATGGGTTTGTGCTGAGGAGGTGCTGTTAGATGAACTTGACTGACTTCTTCGACTGAGTCGCCAGAGCAGTAAACAAGGGCCAAGCGGTTGACATACTATAACTGGAGCAAGGCCTTGGACTCTGTACCTCACAGAAATATGGTCAAGAAGCTAAAAGATCTAGAGGTGTGGGCTAAGCTGGTTGGGTGGGTCAGAAGCTGACTTTGGGACAGAAGCGAAAAGGTGGTAGTGGGGGTGGGGGAGTCTCAGAAGCTAGGCCCATAACCAGTGAGGTCCTACAGGGATCTGCGCTTGGCCCAGTGTTATTTAACATATTCATAAATGACATTGCTGATGGGATTAGGGGTAAGATATGCCTGTTCACAGATGACACAAAACTCAGTGCTAGGGTGGACATGGAGGAATGGAGACAGGAACTCGGGGAAGACCCGGCTAGGCTGAAAAGTGGTCTTGCACTTGGCAACTGGGGTTTAATGCTAAAAAGTATAACATTACTCATTTTGGGGTGAGAAACCAAGTGTCCAAATACTGATTGGGTATAGTGAAGGTAACCAGGTCAGAGGAGAAAGAGGACCTGGGTGTAATTATTAGGAGTGACATGTGTAACCCCTAGGTGGCGCTATACCAGGGGCTACTACCCCTGCCTGCATAAATGCTAACAGGTTGTGAGGGGCCTAGGTCCAATGGCGGGTGCTTCCACCCAGAAGTAGGGGTTAAGACAGTCTGGTATGACTTGGTCATAGCCCTCTGGAACACTGCAACCCCCCTTTCCTCCCACTAGTGGCCCACACAATATATCAGCAGTATCTTCACAGTATACACTTACCCCCATGACTTGTTCAATCAGCTTGACTCTGGGGACCCTCTGTAAAGTAAGATGCAGTAATACAATAGCCACTGACGGTATTTCAACACAAACACATATCTCAGGCAGTGTAACTTTGCTAAACAACCAAATCTGGTTTATTTAGGGGGTAGTAACAAGGACAGGGGGAAATCAGGTTAATTAATGTAGTCATACTAATATTCAGAGCACTGTGCACAGGGCTAGAGTCCCTATAAGTCATTGTCGCTGGGTACCCAGGATGGGGGGGAGGGGCTAGCCAGGATCGGTGCAGCTGGTTGGGGCCCTGAGGATGAAAATACTTGCACAATACCCAGTTTGTAATCCAGAGCCGGTAGGCTCAGTTCGTGTATCAAGAAAGAAAATCAGCTCAAACCATTGCAATTCCACGAGTTAGCTGGCAGGGAGCTACCCTGATTTTTACTCATGACCTTTGCTGGACACCTTTCACACAGTGAGGGACATGGGCCTGTGAGCAGGACATACCCCACACATATGAAAAAGAAGGTTACCATACCAGGCAGCTGCTTTCTTATCCAGATCGCACTTACTGCCAACCCGGGAATTTGTGATGCAGCTTATTCCCCTGACAGACCGAGCACAATGAAGCAGTTTCTCCAGTCCTCTACAGGCTAAGCCTGGTTCCTGGCCACACAGCCTCTCCTCTTCTTCCACACACAGTGAATTCAGTCCGAATCACCACGGCAGACGAGCCGCCCGACTTTTTGGCCTCCACACGCGCTTCCCACTTGAAACTCTGCAGCACAGAAGCCCGGAGCTCCTTTCTCAGTCACAGCCACAGTGGATCTGCCTTCTCGGCTACTGGACAGGGAATTACCATTGGGCGCCACCCTACCCAATTGGAGGGCTTCAGATGCCAGTCACTTACAACTTCTCCCATTGGTGTGAAAAGGCACCACAGTCCAGAACTTCACTTCCCAGAATTACTGGCCACATCCCCCATTGGCAGCCGGCTCCCGAGAGAGTTCTAATCTTGGTTGGTTGCTCAATACCCCATTTTAAGTGCCCCTCCCTCCTGATTGGATCCAGTTTACAGTTCTGATCCAAAATGGAGAGGCAAAGCACACAAAGTCCCAGCTGCAAGAAAGGCAGGTTAGACAAATTACATTCCCACTAATACTCTAAATGGTATGGGGCAAACAGTTACATTTCAGAAAAGTGCTCAGTCTGCCCAGTTAGCAACAGCAGAAATGGAGTGATTTGTCAGCAGCTCGAGCGGGACTTGAGCAGGGAAACACACAGCACCCCCGCAAACTAATCATGCCTACAAGCAGACAGCTCTTAAAGAGACAGTATTAGGGGCTCTAAAAGCACTCACTGATAAAAGGTTTAAACGCCGAACACCATTCAGGCTAGAAGAACTCAGCCAGCTCCTGGAAGACCTCTGGGAACCCCCATTTGCAGTGGGGTTACACATGAAACACTCGGCACAATGCAGAAAGGTTGTAACCAAAGCAAATTGGATGTTGGGCTGCAGAGCCAGAGGAATCACCAGTAGGAAGGTGGAGGTTATTATGCCACTGTACAGGTCTCTTGTGAGACTGCATCCAGAGCACTGCATATGGTTTTTGGTGTCTTTCACTCAAGAAGGATATCAACTTGTTGGAAAAGTTCCAGAAAAGAGCAACAAAGATGATCCAAGACCAGCAAGGCAACACCTATGAGGAGAGGCTCATTGGGCTCAGCATGTACTCTCTTGAGGACAGAAGGCAGAGGGGGGACATGATAGAGACCTTTATGTACCTTAAGGGTATAAATAGGGTGAGTACCGAGGGACACTTAAGTCTTAGTGAAAACAAGACTACTAAGAGTAAGAACCAGAAACAGGTGGGGGAAAGGTTCAGAAGGAGATGAAGAGGCACTTTTTCATTGAGAGAGTGGTGGCTAAGTGGAATGAGCTGCTGGAGGAGGCAGTATCCCTAAAAATGGTGGACAGCCTCAAGAGAGATTGGGATAGGGTGGGGGGGTGTTGCAGGTAGAAGGAGGAGGGGGTATATGACTGGGCTTAAGGGGGATACAAGGAGGGGAACTGCTCCCTCTAAATGCAGTGGGAACTGCACATTCAAGCAAACTAGATAGACTGTAAGGCCTTTATCTGATGGCATATTTGTATGTTCATAAGATGAGAGGAGGAACTGTTAGGCTGATGGAGGCAGGGTAGCAGAGGAGGATGAGCAGAAGGCAGCCATTTTAAATAACTACTTCTCAGAATTCACAGTGCAGGACAGCAAGCTTCTGCTGGAAGTTGGCATAAAAGCTACTGCAAGGCAATCCCAGAAATGGGGCATGTGATAATTACAGGAGAAAGGGTTAGAAAAGGGCTTGCAGCCTTGAAAATAGACAATGCTCCAGGACCAGAGAGAAACATAGAAACACAGAATCTGATGTAAGATAAGGACCACTTCACTAACCCAGTCTGCCCTATGTACAGTATGTGTTTATTTATTTCTTTACTTATTTACTTTCTTTTTTTTTCTACCTTCATTTTTGCCAATGGTGCTTTCTCTCCTCTCCCTATTTCCTTACCCCTGTAATTCCCCTGTGCCTATCCCAGGCATTTTTGAAGCTCATCACTGTTTCACCTTCACTACCTGAATTGCAAGGCTGTCCCAGGAATCCATCACTCTTTCTGTGAAGACACACATCCTCACATCTCTCTTGTACCTACCCCCCCTACAGCTTCATAGCATGTTCCCTTGTTCTTGAGCACCTTTTTTCCTCAAGAATATTCTCCTCCTGTAACTTATTAACCTCTGTGAGGTATTTAAAGGTCTCTATCATACCCCCCCCCCCCTTTTCTCCTGCAGGGTGTACTCACTGAATTCCTTTAGTCTCTCCCTGTAGGGCTTTTGATGCAGACCCTGTAACATTTTGGTAGCTCTCCTCTGGACCACCTCCACTCTGTCTATATCCTTCCTGAGATGTGGTCTCCAGAACTGGACACAGTACCCAAGGTGGGGTCTCACTAGCGAGCTATACAGGGGCAACACTACCTCCCTTTTTCTGCTGGCGATACCCTTTCTATTCACCACAGCATCCAACTAGCCCTCCCGACTGCCTTGTCACACTGTCTGGCCACCTATAAGCAAGGCCCCTAGAATTCTGCGGCCGCAGAATTTTGCGCAGAACTTGCAATCTACCACAGAGCTTCTGCGGTGCTGCAGAATTCACTCTTCTTGGTGATTTTTTATTAATATTTCTGTTTATCCATAGAATCTGGTTCCCTTTCCCTCTTTTTATATCCACCCCCCCCATATGCTCAGAATGTGATGTTATCATTGCTATAACATCATACATTAGCTAACGAAATGGCGCGGCATTCTGCAACAGAAATTAACAGTCACTTATCTACCACAGCTCCCACTGCCAGAGATGGTGGCTCAGCACATCATGCATGGTGATAGCTGCTCAACCTGCACTACAGCCTAGTACAATTTTCAGTCTTACATTATTGCGCTAGGGCCAACTTAAACAAAACGTTGTCAATAGCACAGACTTGTTAAGTCCATACCTCACTTTGTACAAACCTATTTGTGCCTTTAAGGTATAGAGATGCCATCTGAAATGAATAACTGGTAAAATTAATTTAACTGTCATTTTTAAGAAAAATAAAGTAATTATGCCCAGAAAAGTGGACTATTACAATGTGTAGACCTGTTGAAAGACTAGACCTGTTAAATAAATAATTGCACTGTACGCATTTCTGCCAGGGTTATTGATTACATATTGTCATTGGTTGATAGAATTACCTAAAAGTTATGGAGAAATGTTGTGTACAGGGACAGCTGTTGGGCCAGAGGGTAGCATGCTGTGCTTCCGTGCCGGCAACTCAGGTTCAGAGATTAGCTCTGGGAGCTGGCTGGGCAACACAAGGATTGGTGGAACACATCACTGCTCAGAGCCTGGGAAGGTATGGTGCAGTGTTCTGTCACATGGTGGACACATTGTGATGGGCTGGAGCTCTATCTCACAATTGTTTCACATGCATGTCATGGCCTGATAGTGTTACGCAGTGTTTCAGGGTAAGCAGGTTGACATGAAAAATGAGTTTTGCAATAACTCCTCTATTCCATTTCCAATGGGACCTGTATGAATGAGGATGCAAGTTCACGGAAATGAAAAAAAAAAATTACACACACACACACACACACAGTATCTCTCTCTCTCTCTCATCACACACACACACACACACACACACACACACGTTTGTATGTTACAGATTGCATATAAATATATAAATGATACACAGTGGAAACCTCATAAGTGGTGTAGAAAGCACATTCAAATATGTAAGTGATAGACAGTGGAAACCTCATTAGTGGGATAGATAGCATGCATATAGAAATACCTTATTTATCACATAAGATCCCCTCTGCATATGTCATTTATGCAACAGGCTAAGATCTTAAGGGAGAGACATTTGTTTTGCTTTTTTAGGCATAAAATTAATTTTATAAGTCTGTTATTTTTTGAACTAGTGTTACTGTGCTTTCCACCATCCTGATTGCTATAACCACTGCCATGAAAGTGAAGTCAGGATGACAAGCTGACACTGTGATGTGGTAGTTTGTTAGTGCTGCAGAACTTCCACAGAAATTACAAAGCACCGCCGCAGAAGTTCTGCGGCAAATAGTAGTCTTGCCGCAGAACTTGGTCCCACTGTGCCGCAGAAAAGTAGGGGCCCTGCCTATAGGTTATCCGATATAATTACCCCCAGGTCACTTTCCTGCTTGATCATTGTCAGTATCATTTCACTGAGTTTCACTGAGTTTATAGGAGCAAAAATTAAAAAAAGCCATAACCCAATGGTTAGCTCCTGATTTAGGATAAAGATAATAGTTTATGTTTGCCCCTGTTGAAATATATTTATCCAGATTATTTTTGAATTGCTCTTTATTTGAACTACTTATGACATTAATAGGAAGTCTGTTCCATAAAGTTGCCATGCGTACGGTGTAAAAATATTTTCAACGGGTAGTTTTAAATTGACTGTTTTTAATTTGCAACAGGTGCCCTCTAACACCTACGTTATCCTCTTCGTAATCAATATTTAATTCTGTCATCAATTCAGGGTCATTAAGAATATTGTAGAAAAGTAGCATGTCCCCACTTCATCTTCTTAATTCTAAACTGTGCTGACCTAAGTTATTTAATCTATTAGTGTAGGATTCATGTTTTTGTGTATGTATTATTTTGGTATACTGACGTTGAACCTTTTCTAATTTGTTAATTTCTACTTTGGTATTTGGTGACCATAGCTCACTACCATAGTCGATTATAGGTCTGACGTACGATGATATAAGGGCAGGAGCACTTCCTTGGCTCCACTTTTAATGTTTCTTTTGATAGCCCTAATTATTTGGTTTGCTTTTGCTATTACTGCTGTACATTGTTCTTTAAAAATGAATTTATTTTCTAGAATGATACCTTCACCCATTTTGTACTTCACCCTGGGTTTCTATGGTCTAAGTGCAATATTTTTGCAGTTTTTTGCATTAAAACCCAGTTGCCTTACTCTTGACTACTCCTCTGTTTTTTCAGATCTCTGCCCATCCTTTCCACCCCACCCCAACCCCCAGAGTGTCTACCCTGTTGTAGATCTTGGTGTCATCTGCAAAGAGCCTAACCTTCCCATCCAGCTGCTCTGCTATGTCACAAACAAAAACTTCAAAGAGGACCGTTCCCAGCACTGATCCATGAGGTACCCCGCTGGTCACCCTCCCTTACTCAGAGCAAATTTCATTTACCACTACCTCTCTGTCTCTTATCCCCTAACCAGTTTCTTACCCTGGTTACCACCTTGTTACCCACCTCAAGCTACCCAGCCTGCTTACCAATCTCCTATGTTTAACAGTACTGAAAGCCTTGATGAAATCCAGGTAGGCCATGTCCACCACTTCTCCCTGATCTAACTCCTTGGTCATGGGATACACCAGAGGGTGCTCAGAGAACTGGCATCAGAATTGTCTGAACTGCTGGCAGGGGTAATCAATACCTCACTACAGTCAAGGGTTGTTCAAAGATGTTGGAAGATAACAGATGTGGTATTGCTCCACAAGGGAGGGGACAGGAAAGAACCTGGAAATTACAGACCAGTCAGTCTTACTTCCATTATAGGAAAACCGATGGAGACACTAGTCAAAGAGGACCTACTGGACTACCTGTAGAGAAATGGGCTCCAGGATAGTAACATAGAAACATAGACTTTGACGGCAGATAAGGACCACTTGACCCCACCCAGTCTGCCCATTTCCCTTCCTATTGGATAAGCTGCAGATTCTAGTTAATCAACAGCCTACTTCCTGCAACCCCCCACTACAATTGCCTTATGTCTGTCCCATGCATGTTTAAATTCCCCCACTGTTTTAGACCCAACAACCTCCCCAGGAAGGCGGTTCCATGCATCCACCACTCTCTCCGTGAAAAAGATTTCCTCACATTACCCCTGAGCCATCCACCCTCTATCTTTAAATTATGCCCCCTTGTTCTTACACATCTCTTTTTCTGAAAGATGCTACGCTCCAGGACTTTGTTGATTCTCCTGAGGTACTTAAAAGTTTCTATCATGTCCCCCCTGTCCCTCCTTTCATCAAGGGTATACATATTAAGCTCTCTCAGTCTCTCTTCATATGGTTTCTGATGCAGACCCTGCACTATTTTAGTTGCCCTCCTCTGGACTGCTTCCATCCTGTCTATGTCCTTGCATAGATGGGGTCTCCAAAACTGCACACAGTATTCCAGATGGGGTCTCACCAACTGTCTGTACACTTCCCTTTTTCTACTTGTGATGCCCCGTCCTATGCATCCCAGTATCCCCCTGGCTCTCCTAACTGACTTCTCACATTGCTTACCCACCTTTAGGTCATCTGATATGACTACCCCCAAGTCCCTTTCCATTTTTGTTGTTGTTAGTACCTCCCCTGCTATTGTGTACTCTTCTCCTGGGTTTTTGTTTCCCAGGTGCATTACTTTGCACTTCTTTGCATTTAATCTAAGTTGCCATATGTCTGACCACTCCTCCAACCTTGCCAAGTCCCTTCTCATCCTTTCTACCCCCTCTTGTGTATCAACTCTGTTACAGATCTTTGTGTCATCTGCAAAGAGGCATACCTTTCTCTCCAGACCCTCTGCAATGTCACCTATAAAGATGTTAAAGAGGACTGGACCCAGTATTGAGCTCTGAGGTACTCCACTAGTAACCCCCCTTTCTTCGGAATGTGTTCCATTCACTATTACCTTCTGTGTCCTGTTGTGCAGCCAGTTTGCTACCCAGACTACCACCCTGCAACCCACTCCCAGGCTGGCTAACTTGATTATTAGTCTTTTGTGCGGGACTGTTTCAAATGCCTTGCTAAAGTCTAGGTAGGCCATATCCACAGCCCCTCCCTGGTCTATTACTTTGGTCAACCAGTCAAAGAAATCAATTAGATTCATCTGACATGACCTTCCTGCTGTAAATCCGTGCTGCTTTGGGTCCTGTGCCCCGCTGGCCTCCAGGTACTCAACAATTCTTTCTTTCAGAAGTGATTCCATCATTTTCCCTACCACTGAGGTCAACTTACAGGTCTGTAGTTTCCTGCTTCTGCCTTGCTCCCACTTTTGTGAAGGAGAATCACATCTGCCCTCCTCCAGTCCTCAGGTACCACCCCATCCTCCCATGATTTGTTAAAAAGTGTGGTGAGTGGTGTCACTAGGTCCTCCCTTAGTTCTTTTAGGATTCTGGGGTGAATCCTGTCAGGCCCCATTGCTTTGTCCACCTTGAGTTTTAGGAGTTCTTTCAGCACTCTTTTTTCTGTAAATGGACTGGTGTCAACCCCCCTATGCAGAGTGCTTCTGTTGTCCGGTTTAGGTAACTCCTCCTCATCTTCTTTTGTGAATACTGAGCAAAAGTATTAATTCAGTATCTCTGCCTTTTCACTGTCTCCCTCTGCCCACCTCCCCTCTCCTTTATTAATCTTCACTATTCCTCCCTTAACCTTTCTATGCTCCCTAATGTACCTATAGAAGGTTTTGTCCCCCTTCTTAACTGAGTTGGCTATTTTTTCCTCGGTTTGGGCCTTTGCTATTCTGACTGCCTTCCCCACTTCTTTCTGCTTTAATTGATACAGTTCCCTGTCGTGCTCCTTCTGTGATTCCTTATACTTTTTGAATGCAGCCTTTTTCTCCTTAACCTTCCCTGCCACCTCTTTTGAGAACCATAGTGTTTTTTTACTCAGCTTTGTTTTCTTTATTTGTTTCACACAAAGGATTGTTGCCTCTATGATGGCAGTTTTGATTTTTCTCCATTGTTCTTCCACCCCTCCTTTTTGGCCATTTGCTAGTGCATGCTTCAGGTATTCACCCATTTTGCTAAAGTCGGCCCTTCTAAAGTCCAGTATCCTTGTTTTTGTATGGCTTATCTCTATGGTTGTGTTCATTGTGAAACACACTGTGCAGTGGTCACTTGTTCCCAGATGTCTACTGACTTCTAAATTTGTGATCCTCTCTCCATTTGAGGGTACCAGGTCTAGTATTGCTCCCTCCCGAGTGGGTTCCAACACTAGCTGTCTAAGGCCTGCCCCTGCAGGAGCATCGAGAATGACCCTGCTCTTGGATGTGGCTGCAGTACATGTCATCCAGTTAACATCTGGCATATTCAGGTCCCCCATCAACAATATCTTCCCCTTTTCAGCCATTTTGAGAATGTCCTCCATCATTTTCTTGTCCATTTCCTCCCTTTGAGACGGGGGTCTGTATACAACCCCTGTTTGGATTGTGATGCCATTCCCTGTTTCCAAGGTGACCCAGAGTGACTCTTGTCCTCCCCTTTACTTTTTAAGTAGCATAATGGGTTCATGGCAGGGAGGTCTTGTTAAACTAACCTGATATGATTATTTGAATTGGTAGCAAGGGTGGTGGAGAAGGGACATGATGCAGCTGTACTCTACTTTGACTTCAGCAAGGCATTTGACTCTGTGACACCAGAAGGCTGTGGAAGAAATTAGAGAATCAGCAAGCAGCAAAGGACTGAATTTAATGGGTGGGACATTGGTTAGTGGAGGGACAGCAGAGGGTGGTGGGAAATGGGGTGGAATCTGGGGAAAGGGAGATCATAAGTGGGGTAGTGCAGGGGTCAGTCCTGTGGCCAGTCCTTTTCAATATGTTCATCAGTGATATAGGAGAAGGAATACAGGGCAAAATGTGGCTCTTCACAGATGACACTGAGCTCCATGAAAGGGTGGACAGTGAGGAGTGGGTAACAGAGATCTTCACTGAGGATAGCTCTTCCATTGTGCTGCATCTTTAAAACTGTAAGCTGTTGCATCAGGACCACTTGGAAACTTATGCCAGCTGGGGGCCACCCACAATGATGTGCCTATAAAATATGAGTGGCCCCATGGCTCCTCAGTTCTATTTTCCTCTGTTTAGCGCTCATCGGACCTGCAGAGAAACAACACCATAATTCAATATTTATTTCCTTTCCCACCTTAGACTGGATGCCTTGTCTGAATAGCCGTGTGCCCCATTGGCACGGCTCGGGGCCCCCCGATGCCACCACCAGCTGCCGCAAACCCTCCTCGGAAGCTGGACTGGATGCCTTGTCTGAATAGCTGTGTGCCCCGTTGGCACGGCTCGAGTCCCCTCGACGCCACCACCAGCCGCCGCAAACCCTCCTCGGAAGCCGGGTAAGGAGTTCCACTAGTCCGGGGCAGTAGGATCTCGACTGCTATTGGACAAAGCGCTTGAAGATGCTCGTCCATTGGCCCCTGGTTACAGCAACTGTCCTCCCATTGGTTTCTGCTGAGAGTGTGCTGTGCTGGGCTCGGCACCCATTCACTTGCACTGCTCTCGGCCAAATTTTTCGCCAGGACTTTTTGCCTCCTTTTTTCTCTCTTTACTACTGCCTTACATTGTTTTTTCTCAAAAACACTGTTTTTGACTGCCTGACACTAAATGTTTGAGCATAGTTTCATGTGAATAAATTTTTGCTGTTGTTAATGCCTCTAGTGTGCTCTAGCCATTACTGAAACTGCATAAGGTGAACTGATAATTAATTTAATGTGCTAGTCTAATTCATGTACAAGTTCTTCCTGTGTGTAGAAAATATCAGGTCTTTTAAAAGCCAAATAACTGTAACTGAACTTGCCTCTACTATACCCTCACTTTGAATCTGCTCTACTCTTGTTTCACCCAATCTTTCCCCTTGGTCCCAGGCGCCCTCTCTCAGCTCACGCTACCCAAACACTTTTCACATTTTCTGTCCTAACCTGCTCCCTGCTTCTAGCGTGCTCAGCCTAGGATCTAGCAACCTGGAAAGAACTAGTCCTTCCTTTTTGATAAAGACTTTCAGCCAGTGCTACCGACTGCAGCCTGATCAGCTACCTCCTACAATTGCTGCACTCCCCCCAACCACCGCAGTAAGCCCTCGCCCCGACTCATAGCCCTTCCCCCCCAGCCTTACTACAGGAGCCCATATAAAGCTCCTCTCACTATAGCCCCTCTCTCCTCTCACCCCACCTCCCGCCACACCATGTTTTTCTCAGGGCTGTTTAAGTCTACCAGCCCGGAAGGCGCCAGCCCAAATTCTCAGCCACTAAATAGATTTTCTTCCTAGCTAACTACCCAACCCCCTGCCGCCTTTCTGATTAAACACCTTCTTTATTATTCTAATTCTCCTTTCCCCTACTGTCTGCCTCGCAAACCTCTGCTTTTACACTCTGCACCTTACCTCACTCTCTTGCACCCCCCCCGGCCAAAAACGAATCACGGAAAAGAGCGTCATTAATCCTTTGTCTATCTTGCTTGCGCTTAGCAGTTAAAAGTCATTCACTAACCTGCTTTCTCTCTCTTTCCCACCTTAGACTGGATGCCTTGTCCGAATAGCCGTGTGCCCCGTTGGCACAGCTCGGGGCCCCCTGATGCTACCACCAGCCGCTGCAAACCCTCCTTGGAAGCCGGGTAAGGAGTTCCACTAGTCCGGGGCAGTAGGATCTCGGCTGCTATTGGACAAAGCGCTTGAAGATGCTCGTCCATTGGCCCCCGGTTACAGCAACTGTCCTCCCATTGGTTTCTGCTGAGAGTGTGCTGTGCTGGGCTCGGCGCCCATTCACTTGCACTGCTCTTGGCCGAATTTTTACGCCTGCCCCCCCGACCTTTATTAAATAGTCTCATCACTCCACCCCGGTGAAAAGATCCACCCCTCAAAAGGAGCCTCCCTCGTGACACACTGTTTTAATCCTCCCCTCCTCCCTAGCTCTGTAACTCGCTGTCTCATTAACCCCCTAAGCCATTATCACCATTTTACTCTTCCTTTTTCCCTTTCCTTGTGTTGACTTTTCTCCTCCGCTTTCACTCCTCTCAACTTCATATCTTCTTGTTGTTTTCTCCTTAACCCCCTGTTGCTAAACCCTCTCAGTATTTCTGCACTCGCTACTGCTCTAACTATACCCTCCTAAGCCCTCTAAAATCCTTGCCCTACCACCCTGCTTTTCTCATTGCCCACCTACTCTACCTCGCCACCTCCTCTCTGAGTACCTTCCTCACACCATTTTTGCCTGCTTTCCACTCCAACCTAGTGGTAAACTGCCTCACTTAAACTATGCCCTCTTTTAGCCTCCACCCTATGTCCCTACTGATCCTCAATCTCCTTTTCCCACTATTCCAACTTCCCCCTGCTGCCTACCCTACCCTTCCACCCTCTCTTACCATCATACTCGACCACCCACAATATGGAACCATGGCAAGTCCACCGGAATCCTTAATTAAACATCACTCTGCCAATACCTGTGTACAAAATACATTATTTCCTACCTGGAAACTATCAAATCAAGATCAATCGTTAACTATCACCCTCTACTTGGACCACAGAAGAAAACCTAAACGCCTAATATAAAGAACAAGCAGAGACTCACTCTAACCTACTATGAGCTACGAATTGTACCACTGAAACTCCTACTCCTTCTACTCCTAATGTCAGGTAGGGTGCACCCAAACCCTGGCCCTGTCACGCACAAGTTAACAAAAACAATGAAAGCTGGCTGTGGACTCTCCATTATCACCCTAAATATCTGCAGCCTCCTTCCTAAACTGGCATCTCGTCAAACATTCGTCAGGCAAAAAAATCCCAATATACTAGCCATTGTGGAAACCTGGCTGTCTCCCAGCACCCCGGATCATGCTGTCTCACTTGAAGGCTACAATCTTTCCAGACTTGACTGGGCAAACAAGAAGGGTGGGAGCTGTGCTATCTACATAAAGGACAACCTATCCAGTCACCTTGGCAGCTTCACCTCCTCAAATACCCAGGTGCAACTTCTCCCAATCAAATTGCTCCTCGGTGCACAAAATAAAGTACTTACAGTGGCCGCAGTCTATATCCCTCCAAAAGACTACCGCTCCGGTCTCAAGTCAGTGCTTGAATTTGTAAGCTTGCAACCACCTGATAATGAACTCCTCCTTCTCGGGGATTTCAATATTAATTGGCTCGCCTCCGACACTGACTTAGATGGTAACTTCCCCAACCCGGAAAAATTACAAAACTGGAACAAGCACCCTCATTGATTGGGTTCTCACTAATCACCCTGACCAGATAAAAAACACTAAAGTTCTCCCGGACTCTCTCAGTGACCACTCCCCAGTATCCTGTATCTGGTCTAACAAATTCCTCAATCCTCCCCCCAAAGTTATTTCAAGCAGAGTACTGCCACAAGGGAATCTCATCAAACTAAAGACCTGTCTCCTGCAACATGACTGGGCACCAATTTTCGAAATGACTGATGTTAATGCTGCACTAGAATACTTCATCACAACCTTCAATACTGCATCTGACATTTACACCCCAGTAAAAAAGCGTAAAATCAGAGCACTCTCAAATCCTTGGATCACTAACAAACTACTTGCCCAGCTGAAGGTTCGGGACAACCTCTGGGCCATAGCCAGGGAAACAGGCTCCCCACTTGATACCCTAAAGTACAAACAGGCATGAAACAAATGCACCGCACAAACTAGGCAGATGAAGAGCGCCTATTTCAGAAACGCCCTTGAATCCACTTGAGGTGATGGGAGAGCTTTCTGGGACAACATCTGAAATATAATGGGTAAGCAAGCAAAATCCTCTCCCACCATTATGAATGTTGATGGATCCAACACACTCGACCCAAAGACTATTGCAGATGTTCTAAATAAGACTTTCACAGACCTCAGTGGGGTCCTCCCCCCAGATTTCTTCTTGGACTCACCTGTGTCCAACCTAGTATCGCAAAGCACCCCTAGTGACAATCCACAATTTTATTTCAAGAAAATCAAAGTGCACGAAGCTTACAAATACATAAAAAAGGCCTGCTCCAAATCCAGAACAAGTAGTGACACCATAGATCTAAAAATCTTGTCTCTCACCTTGGACGAAGTGATCCACCCTCTTGCCAAAATTCTTAATCTGTCCCTATGCCAAAGTTAATTTCCCAACAAATGGAAGGCTGCCATAGTCACGCCAGTGCACAAAGGGGTGACAAAGCCTCAACAGGAAACTATCGACCTATATCAATTCTCCCACCCCTCTCCAAAGCTCTTGAACGCATTGTGGCAGATCAACTCACTGACTACCTGGACAAGCACAATCTACTCTGTAATCAACAGCACGGATTTAGGAAAGGACATAGTACTACAACAGCCTTACTTAACTTCTCTGGAGAAGTCCACTTAGCCCTGGACAAAGGCTATCAAACCGGTGCGGTCTTCATTGACCTCACAAAAGCTTTCGATACAGTCCATCATGGTCTACTTATCTCTGTATTGACAAGCCTTGGCCTGACTGAAGGACCCAGTGCTTGGTTAAAAAGTTACTTGTCAAATCGGTCTCAGGTGTAAAAATCTCTAGTGTGCTCTCTGACTCCAAACATGTCCTCTCGGGTGTACCACAGGGATCAATTCTGGGCCCGCTCCTCTTTAGCCTATTCCTCAACTCCATCCCAGAATTCTGCCCGGAAAGAATAATCTTATATGCAGATGATGCTGTAATTCTCTCTTCTCACAAAGAACCAAACTCCCTATGCCAGAGCTTACAATCTGCTTTCTCTAGTGTTGAAAAGTGGTTCCTGGATAGTAAGCTTGTGCTTAACCACAAAAAAACAAAAGCCATGCTTTTCACCAATCACCAAAACAAAAATAGAAACACTCTACTCACCATAAACACCTCTGCTGGTAATACACTGGACCAAGTAAATACTTTCAAATACCTTGGCATCACGTTTGACCAAGGTCTTACCTTTGCAACCCATATTGACAACACGGCGAAAACAGTGAACCACCCTCTAGGAATACTATTTCAAAGCTGACAATTCCTTAACCAAGCTGCACTGAGGATTGCTATACAGAGTTCCATAATCTCAATCATAGACTATGACCTCATTATCTATGGCTCAGCCACTACCACAGCACTAAGGCGTATCTCAGTCGCGCTAAATAAGGCTTGCTGGCTCCTTACAGGGGCACAAAGACTGACACACACGTGTGAGCTTTACTATGAAACAGGCTGGTTACAACTATCAAGTCGCCTTAAATATCTCACCTGCATAATGGCAAAAAAATCTATTATGGGGCTGACTCCACTATGTATCCAAAACCTACTCTGCCAGAATCATGGCCTGAGTCCCACCACCAGATCTGAACACCAACCTTTTCTGGTTCCCAGATGTCGGACCGCACAGGGACAAAGGTTGTTCACGTACAGGGCCCCGACCTGGTACAACGCTCTAAGTCCACCTACTCTATCCTCTACCTCTCTTGGAGCTTTCAAAACCATGCTCTATGCCCACCTCTCTACCACTAGCAACTGTGACTGCTTTTGATACAGACATCTCCTCCTCTGACCATCCCCAAACCATGGCCCATCCTCCCTGTCTAATGAACCCACACGTACCACCAACTACTCCTTTTCTGCCTCCTAACTCACTCTTCTACAACCTCCTTTCCTTCCTCTCTCACTTGCTCTACTGCCTCACCACTTCCCTTTCTTTTCGCCTCCTTGTAGGTTACCAATTTACCTCTCTCCTTGGAAGCTTTTGGTTTTCCCAAATTATTTACTGCGTTGAAACTGTTTAAAGCATATATTCTATGTAACCCCTAAACTGTAATGCCTTGTAACTGTGT
Source organism: Neoceratodus forsteri (assembly GCA_016271365.2). Taxonomy (NCBI): domain Eukaryota; kingdom Metazoa; phylum Chordata; order Ceratodontiformes; family Ceratodontidae; genus Neoceratodus; species Neoceratodus forsteri. Next base: position 759,591,391 of record CM057452.1, read on the forward strand.
AAAGCATATTTATTATGTAACTTCTGTTGCTGATAATACTTGTAATGTGTTTTGTCTGTTTGATGTTCTATGTGACGTGGAACCTTTGTAAAAGAGCCCTGGCTCAAAGGTATTTATTCCTAGACTAATAAACTAAACTAAACTAAAATTTCTTTTTAAGTTAATTTATCAAAGTTTCTTTATGCTGCTGTGGAAAGAACCATTATTAAAGTTTTATAGCAGTGGTTACAAGATCTAAAAGGTCAACACTCACTCTGTTTGCGTTTTGCTGTTTGGGCCTGTCCCATGATGTGAGGGCCTGTAAGATCTGCTAAGTTTTTAACCATACCAGAAGGAAACACCAAAAGAAGGCTCTAGAAACCTTAATTGCCATCAAGGTCATGGAATCCCAAGCCAAGGCCTTGGGCTCCAAGCCAGCTTGTCCCTTATGCTCGACTGCCACCATGAAGGACACACCCAGACAGTCGGTGACACTGTCATTGCCACAGTAAGCAAGGACAATGGAGAAAAGCAAAATAAGGAAAAATCATTGTCAAAGCCCTCCTCATTCAGCCATCATCATAAGCATAGGGAAGACATGCTTTACCAAAGAGGTCAAGGTCTCCATAGGAGGAGGGTAAGTCTTCTCCATCATCTACTCTGGTGGCATCGACTACAGCCCCCCCCTCAACTGTCACTGAGACATCGAGGTCATGGCTTAGCTCTGGCACTGCCGTGCCTACTATTGCTGTTATGCCGCCTCCGTCATTGGGCTCTACCTTGTTGATGATGGCAGTCACAAAGCCACAAATGGGTATCATCAACTCCCAGACAGTGCTGGTGTTAATTTCAGAAATTTTACTTTACCTGTTCCCATCACTAACAGCAGCCTACACCTCTGTCAAATACCCTCTTTGTCAGGATAACAACAAGGCAGAATATAATCCTTATTTCCTCAATATGGAATAGGATGAAGGTGGAAAGAAGATCCCTATGATGGAGGATTCCCTCCAAGCTCTACCCTCTCCTCTTACAGTGAGGGTTTTGTGGTTTATAACCCCAGGTCTTCTCATGAAGAGCCCTCATTTTAGGCTTTGTTCAAGCAAATACAAGGTGTTATGGAGTTTGAGGGTGAAGAAGATGATGCCAGTAAAATAAATTTAATGGAGTTCTTGAAGGATACAGCTGCATCTACTTTTGTGGTGCCTCCTGTACATCCTTGATTAGAGGATACTACCTTCACTGTCTAGCACAGGCCAAACATCTTCCCTGCAGTTACTAGAAAGGAGGATAACAGTACCCTACTCTGTCTGACAAGCCCCATTATGCTTCCCAGCCAGAAACTGATTATGCGGTAATCATGGCTGCACATGATCACTCTAGGGACCTTAGAGTAATGAGTGCTCTGCCTCCTGATAAGGAATCCAGGAGACTGGATGATATAGGCAAAAAAATACTTGTGACTTTCTGCATTTCTGGGCCTAAGAATTGCAAATTATAAGGCCTACATAACTAATTATCAGAATAGCCTGTGGAACTCTGCCATGACTACTATTCAGGCACTGCCTGATAGTCCTACCAGATCTGAACTCCTTAAAACCAATTTGGCTTGTATGGGTACTGGAAAGTATCTGTTGCATTCAACATATGATGCCTGTGATGCTTCTGCCAGGGCTGCTGTCTCTCGCATTTTTCCCAGGAGATATTCCTGGCTCAGGGTGGCTGGCTTTGCTACTGATAGGCAATAAACCGTACTGAATGCCCATTTTAAGGGTTCCAAGTTATTTGGGCCAGACATTGACAATATATTTAGGGACCTCTAATCACCCAAAGTGACTTAAAGATCTGGAAAATCCTTGATCATGCAAAATACAAGAGGGAACGGTAAAGATGCATTTGATAGGCCAGTAGGCCATGGCAGCTGTGGCTACTTTTGTTGTGGCTGTGTACTGTGGCTGTGGCTGACTTTGATAAGATGGCCAACAGAGTTAAGTTAGCCCTGCCAAAAAGAAACACAGGGGAAGGGGTACAGGCAAAGTGGGCAAGCATTAAGGATGCAATACTTGAAGCAACATCCCATTGTGTTAGACAGAAAAGGAAGTGCAAAAGAAGAAGGAAACCACTTTGGTTGTCAAATACAGTAGCAGAAAAGGTCAGCCCCAAAAGGCTGACCTTCAGGAAATATAAGGGAACACAGCAGGATGAAGATAGGGAGGCATACCAATCTGCCCTAAGGGAAGCAGGGAAGGCAGTAAGTCAGGCGAAGTCCCAAACTGAGGAAACACTAGCACGAACAGTAAAAGAAGGTGACAAGACTTTCTATAGATACATTAGTGAAAGGAGAAAGTCCAGAGGGGGTATTGATAAGCTCAAAGGAGAAAAGGAGGCATGTGAGGAGGAGGAGGACCCTGTAAAAGCATCTATCCTAAATAGATACTTTTGCTCAGTATTTACTGAAGAGAAGGTAGGGCAGGGCCCATAGCTCAGCACCATGGACACAGGGGGAAGGGAGGTGAGCACTACTCCCTTCACAAAAGAAAGGGTCATACAAGAGCTCGCTAAGCTCAGGGTGGACAAGGCAATGGGACCTGATGGCATACATACCAGGGTACTTAAGGAGCTAAGGGTGGAACTAGCGGAGCCATTAGCAGAACTGTTTAGTGAGTCTCTGAGCACAGGAGAGGTCCCAGAAGACTGGAGAAGGGCTCATGTGATCCCGCTCCACAAGAGTGGTAGCAGGGAGGAGGCAGGAAACTACAGACCAGTCAGTCTTACCTCAGTAGTGGGCAAGATTATGAAGGCACTCCTTAAGGAAAGGATAGTGCAACACCTGGAATCCATAGGGGCACAGGATCCAAGACAGCATGGGTTTACAAAAGGAAGGTCCTGTCAAACTAATCTCATAGATTTCTTTGACTGGGTAGCCAGAGTGGTGGACCAAGGGAGAGCAGTTGATGTCGCCTACCTTGACTTCAGCAAAGCTTTCGACACTGTTCCACATAGAAGATTGATAAATAAGCTGGGTAGGCTTGGGGTGGGTCAGAAGTTGGTCAACTGGGTGGCAAACTGGTTGACGGGCAGAAAACAGAGAGTGGTGGTAAATGGTATACAGTCAGAAGAGATGCAAGTCACAAGTGGGGTACTTCAGGGATCAGTCCTGGGGCCAGTCCTCTTCAGTATCTTCATTAGTGACATTGCAGATGGACTAGAGGGTAAGACTTGTCTGTTTGCAGATGACACCAAGATCTGCAACAGAGTAGATGATCCAGATGGGGTGGGCAGAATGAGAAGAGATCTGGATAAACTAGCAAAATGGTCAGAAGAGTGGCAACTGGGATTTAATGCAAAGAAGTGCAAGATCATGCACATAGGGAAGAGAAACCCTGAAGCCACCTATCGGCTGGGAGGGAGTTGCTGGCAGTCACAAGGAAGAAAGAGACTTGGGCATCATCATCACCGATGACCTGAAATCATCCAAGCAGACTTCTAAAGCAGTAGGTAAGGCTAGGGGGATGTTAGGGTGTATTAGTAGGAGTATCGCAAGTCGTAAGAGGGAGGTAATAATCCCTCTTTACAAGACACTGGTTAGGCCCCATCTGGAGTACTGCATGCAGTACTGGAGGCCACACCTTCATAAGGACATTAACCAAATTGAGGCAGTCCAGAGAAGAGCAACCAAAATGGTGCAGGGACTGCATCAGAAGACATATGAGGACAGATTAACGGATCTCAATATGTATACCCTTGAGCAAAGGAGGGAGAGAGGTGATATGATCGAAACATTCAAACACCTTAAGGGCATTAACAAGGTGAAAGAGTCTAACATGTTTAAGTATAAGAAAAATAGCAGGACAAGAGGACACAGCATGAGACTAGAGGGAGCCTGATTAAGGGGGAATGTGAGGAAATTCTTTTTCACAGAAAGGGTGGTGGATGCATGGAACGGCCTACCTCAGGAAGTGGTGGCTATAAATACAGTGCAGGGCTTCAAACAGGCATAGGATAGGCATAGCGGAGCAATACAGATGAGTATGAATAGATGGGCCACTGACAGAGCAAAGGCCGATGGCACATTCATAAGGTAGAAAAAGAAATGGGCAGACTGGAAGGGCCTTTCGGTCCTTATCTGCTGTCAACTTCTATGTTTCTATGGCTACTGCCATCAGTCCTATGGTCATGGAGGCAGTCCTCTTATAGGGCCCCCCACCACAGGAGCTCATTCCAAGGCACCCAAAAGTAGCTGTCCAGGTGAGCCCCCCCCCCAAGCCCAGTATCTTCTAATTCTTCATTTCATCCCCATAGAAACAAAGAATTTGATGGTGGATAAGGACCGCTTGGCCCATCCAGTCTTCCATTTCTCCCTACCTGCACTATTATATAAGACCGTGTCTGATCTGCAGCTCTTTCTCCCCCCCTTCCTTTCCACTATGATTCCTTTGTGCTTATCCCATGCATTTTTGAATCGCACCACTGTGTTTGTCCCCACCACCTCCACTGGAAGGCTGTTTCAGGAATCCACCACTCTTTCTGTGAAGAAGTACTTCCTCACACCTCTCCTGAATCTATCCCCTCCTGCTTCATAGCATGTCCCCTTGTTCTTGAGCACCTTTTCTTCTGACAAATACTCCCCTCCTGCACCTTATTTACCCCATTCAGAGATTTAAAGGTCCCTATCTTATCTCTCCTCTCCCTCCTCTGTTCCAGGGTGTACATATTGAGGTCCTTTAGTCTCTCCTCATAGAGCTTTTGATGCAGACCCTGCACCATTTTAGTTGCCTTCCTCTGGACTGCCTCCACTCTATATCCTTCCAGAGATGTGATCTCCAGAACTGGATACAATACTCTTGGTTGGGTCTTTCCAGCGATTTATAGAGAGGCAACACCACCTCCCTCTTTCTGCTGGTGATACCCCTCCCTATGCACCTTAGCATCCCACTTGCCCTTCCTACTGCCTTGTTGCACTGCCTGGCCACCTTTAGATAATCCAATATGATTACCCTCAGGTCTCTTTCCTGCTAGGTGATCATCAATACCAATCCACCCATTTTGTACTCCACTCTGGGTTTCTGTGCCCTAAGTGCATTGTTTCGCACTTTTTCACAATGAAACCCAGATGTTATATCCTTGATCTCTCCTCTAGTTTTCTTAGGTTTCTGCTCATTCTTTCCACACACACCCCAAAGTGTCCACCCTATTGCAGATTTTGGTGTCATCCACAAAGAGACAAACCTTCTCTCCCAGCTCCTCTGCAATATCACTTATAAAGACGTTAAAGCAGATGAGTCCCAGCACTGCTTCCTGAGGCACCCCACTGGTCACCCTCCCTTCCTTTGAGTGAACTCTGTTTACCGCCACCCTCTGTTGCCTATCCCCTAACCAATTTCCTATCCAGTTTAACATCTTTGGACCCACTCCTAAGCTACCCGGCTTGCTTACTAGTCTTCTATGTGGAACGGTGTTGAACAGTTTGCCGAAATCTCGATAGGCCACGTCCAGCTCCACCTTGATCTAGTTCTTTGGTCACTCACTCAAAGAAATCTATTAAATTTGTATGACATGAACTCCCCCTTGCAAGACCATGCTGCCTTTGGTCTTGTAATCCACTGGATTCAAGATATTCCACAATCCTTTCCTTCAGTAGTTATTCTATTGACTTTTCCACCACTGATGTCAGACTGCCTGCCCTATAATTGCCAGCCTCCTCCCTGCTACCACTTTTGTGTAGTGAGGCTACATATGCCCTCTTCCAGTCCTTGGGAACCACTCCCATTTCCAGTGAGCTGGTAACTAGAATTGTCAGAGGTGCAGCCAGTATTTCCCAGAGCTCCCTCATTACCCTTTGATGCTTCCCATCAGGCCCCATTGCCTTGTCCAAATTCAGATTAGCAAGTCCCTTCAGGGCTCTCTCCTCCCAAAAAAGGACTAGAGTCCACCTCCCTCCCTCCCAAGCTTTTGTTACTTTTTTGTGGCCCTTCCCTTTCTCCTTCCTCTGTGAACTCTGTACAGAAGTATTTATTCAGGATGCCTGCCTTTTCCTACTCCCCCTCTGCAAAGTCCCCCCAACTTCCCTTTTTAACCTTGCAGTCCCACCCCTGGTCTTCCTCTTTTCACTTACTGTACATGTCTAAAAATGTCTTGTCCCCTTATATTACTTCCTGGGCTATTTTTTCTTCAGTTTATACCTTTGCACTCCTAACGGCTTTCCCTGCTTCCTTCTGTTTCCCCAGTACACTTTCCTATCTTCCTTCCTCTGTATCTCCTTATACCTTCTGAATGCTACCCTTCTATCTTTTACTTTTTCAGCCACCTCTTTCAAGAACCACAGTGGTATATTTTTCTTCTTGCTTTTACTCACCTGTTTGATACAGAGGTTTGTTTCCTTTACTATGCTTCCTTTTATCTTCACCTACTGTTCCTCTAACCCACCCAGGTCACCCACCTCTGCTAGGTCAGCCCAGAGGCATTCACCCATCTTTTTAAAATCTGCCCTCCTGAAGTCCACGACCCTCACCCTTGTGTGGTTCATCATCATCATCAATTTATTGGAAAGCAAAATTGAGAGAAGATCTCTCTTTTACAATTGCATCCTTCAGAATAAAACATACATACATATACTATAAACATAAAGTCACATACATAAATTACATGTGTTCATAGATTGTGCAGTTATGATTCACTTAAAACAGTTACATTCGCATATCATGAATCTAACAAGTAGTCGTTTAAAGTGTGACAACGTAATAGTAAATGTCAATTTCAACTTTTTTTTAATAGATATCTAGGTCTTAGGAACAGCAATAACCAACCTGTAACTACCAAATCTGGTTCTAATTCTTGGTAGAAAATACTGAGGCAAATCAGCAGACCTAATGAATATCTAGTGAATATCTGTTATGATCTTTAACAATAACAGATCCTTGCAGATATGGAGGTAATTTATCCAGAGCAAATTTATAAACATAGAGCATCCAATGAATTTGTCTACAGACTGAAAGTGATTGCCAGCCTGCTACAAAATAAAGATTGCAATGATGAGTTCCCCAGAGAAGCCCAGTGATGAATCGCAGTACACTATGATAAAGAGTATCCAATAATTTCAAGACTGCATCAGTTGTTCTCATATAGATACAGTCGCCATAATCAATTTGTGACATAAACAAGAAATTTACCAACTGTTTACGGATTTTAGAGCTAACACATGATTTATTCCTATGGAAGAATGATAATAATTTCTTAAGTTTATTAGTGAGCATATGAATATGTGATTCAAATTTCATAGAGTCATCTAACATAATACCTAAGTACTTATACATAGAAGTTCTAGTCAGGTTAGTCTCATCCAGTGCTTTAACACTTAAAGATGTTACATTTTGATTATCTACTTTAGATTTATCAGTAAATAAAGTCCATTGAGTTTTGTTTACATTTAACAATTAATGATAATTAATTAAGTTTTGCTGTATATTTTCAAAATCTTTCTGCAGGGTGCTAATGGTTTCTAGGGGGACCTTGCTCTGACAATATAAGATAGTGTCATCAGCATACAAAAGAATATTAGTGTTGGCTGACACACTTTCAGACAAATCATTTATGTAAATGAGAAACAATAGGGGTCCCAGTACTGATCCCTGGGGCACCCCTTTGTTGATCATAACTAAGTAGGAGCAGTATTCCCCTACCTTAACACACTGCAACTGAGAAGACAAATAGGAAGAAAACCAAAATAAAGTGCCCATACCCGAAATTTTTAATTTATTCAACAACAAATTATGATCAACAGAATCAAATGCATTCGATAAATCTAAAACATTGCAGGAACCAAGTAACCCTGATTAAAGGCAGTATAAATGTCATCAACTACTTTTGATACTGCATAAATTGTATTATGGCCTTTACAGAAACCAGTTTGATGTTTTGTCAATATTCTATTTTTATCCAAATATTTTATAAGCTGTCTATGCACTAACTTTTCCGAGACTTTAGTGATAGGTGTCAAGATGGATATAGGTCTATAACATCCTGGGTTGAAATCATCTCCCCCTTTAAAAATAGACACTAAACAGGCTGTTTTCCAGTCATCGGGGATGTCACAAGTACTTAGAGATAAGTTAAACATGTAAGCTACAATATATACTTAGCTATTACTGGAGCCCCAATCTTATAGAATATAGGATCAATAGTATCCTGACCTGCCCCTTTTTAAACATTCAACCTTTTTAATTCAGCTATAACATACTGCTCACTAATCTGTTTAAAGGAAAATAATGGTCCTTCAACCTGTGCAGTGAAATTACTATCTAATTCAGTCTTAGATTGATTACAAAATTTTTTATCAAAAGTGCATCCTGCCTCAAGGAAGTATTCAGTGAAGGCCCTAACTTGCTCTGTAGGTTTACAAATAAAAACATCCTTATAGTGAAATATTTTTGGAAGCTTTGCAGCCTGTGATTTACCTTGTAGTTGCTTTATACCATCCCATATTTTCTTTTTTTTTACTAGATACATTTGTAAATTATTGACTATAATAATTACTTTTTGCTTGTCTTAGCTTCCTGACACTTTTATTTCTTATAGTTCTATAGTTCTGCATATCCAAACCATGTCTAGTACTTCTAGTCTTTCTCCAGAGTTGTTCTTTTATTGTAATTAATTTTTTTAAATGGCTATTAAACCAAGGTGCAGGTTGTGACCTAATTCTTTTTTTTTGGTTATAGAAGCATACGTATTAACTACTTCTAAGAAGGAATTTTTAAAATAGGTCCATGCAGTATGAATGTGAGGGCAACAGTAAACTAATGCCCATTTGACCTTATTCAGCTCCTGACAAAAGGCTTATTCACAGAACTTAGAAAAATTCCTAGTATTTATAACATGAGATGTCTTAGCAGATTTGATTTGATGTCTGATACACGCTATATAGCAATAGTCACTTATATCAGCATCAAATATAGAAGAAACATATATCTATATGGTATGGTAGTCAATATCAAATCAAGAAGAGTATCTCTGTCTGAAGAGAGCTTATTAGGCCGTGTTGGAATATCAATAATTTGTGTAAGATTGAGGGCTGCCAATTGATTAATTAATTGATCAGATGGTCTCAGTAAATCCCAATTCAAGTCATCTATCACCAGAATTTCTTGATCTAGGTAAGGGACTAACATAGTTACTAATGTATGTAAAGTATCAGAAGGAGCTGAAGGAGGTCTGTAGCAAGCCACTAAATTAAAATTGAATTTTTGTGGCACTCCTACAGTACATTTAAAACAATCATGTCTAGTTTGCTAGGAATAGATTTAAACAATTTTGCTGTCCCTGATAATCCATGTTTTAAATAAATTGCCACTCCACCACCTTTAGTCAATCAATTCTGCCTATACAAGCTATACCCATCAATATATATGTCAGCATCTTTTATCTTATCAGTTAATTCAGTTCAGCAGCTGTCCATATATTGAACCACTCCGTACGGTGATCACTGGTCCCCAAGAGGCCTTACACCTTGATGTCTGCAGCACTGTTCCTGTTAGTGAGTACCTGGTCCAGTATTGCCCCATCACGAGTGGGTTCACTGACTAGTTGCCTGGAGAATGCCCCATGCAGAGAGTCCAAGATGGTCCTGCTTCTAGCTGAAGCCACTGCTGGGAGGCTTCAATTCATATCTGGCAGGTTGAAGTCCCCCATCAGTAGTACCTCCTTTTCTGCCATCTTGCCAATGGCTTTCACCAGTACATTATCTAATTACTCCCTCTGTGCTGGAGGTCTGTAGGTCACTCCAGTGTGAATACTGGCTCCATTCCCCATCTCCAGGGTGACCTACAGTACCTCTGCCTCCCCTATATTATCTGTATCTGTTTGGCTTTTATGCTTTCCCTCACATTGAGCACTGCACCTCCTCCTTTCCTTCTCACCCGGCCCTTCCTGAACAGAGTATAGCCTGGTATGGCCATGTCTCAGTCATGGTTTTCAGTGCACCATGACTCAGTAATGGCCACAATATCCAGGTTGGCCTCTGCCATTATAGCCTCTTGGTCTGGAATCATATTTTTTTAGACCCGTAGCATTTGCACACATGGCCTTCTAATTTTTGATTGCACTCTGCTTGTTGCCACCCCTTTTCCTTTTTGTTCTCCCTCCTTTCCACCTCTCTTTTCAATGCTCCTGTTCCTTTCCCCTTTATCTCTACCATTGTGCTCCCTTTATTAATTTGCACCATGGGGGATATCTTTCCCCTCAGGTTTTTCTAACTCTCTATTTCAGCCTGTGTGTGGGGGGGGTAATTTCTGACTCGCCTATTCTTAAACTGCCCACTGAGGACTTCCGTTCCCCACTGGGATAGATGCAGGCCATCACCCCTGTATAGGCCCTTATCTTCCTAGGTAGGTCCCCAGTCCCCAATGTAGTCAAACTTTTCCTTTCTGCACCATTCCTTCAGCCATGAGTTGAAGCTCCTGGTGTGGAGTTCCCTCTCCTGTCCCCTGTCATGGACGGGCAGCACCTCAGCGAAAGTTGCTACCTGTCTAAGACCCCTCCCCAGCTCCCTAAGCTCCCCTGCACTATCCCAGCACTGTCCCTAGCCAAGTTATTAGTCCTCAGGGGGACAACAATATCCAGCTCTCCATCCTGTCCTGCTGCCCTAACGATCAGCAGGATTTGCTTCCCATGCCTCCAGGCCATGGCACCAGGTCAGCACCTAATCTGTTGCCCCTTTCCGGTTCCCAAATCTATCCTTCTCATAACTGAGACCCACACCAGAAGTTGCTTACTCCTCCTCTGGGGTCCTCTACCACTTTCCTTGGGGTCTGCACTTGAAGGGCTCCTACATTCTCCTTGGTCACTTCTGCAGATGCTTCCTTCTGGTAGTCCCACCTATCAGAGTGGTGTAGAAATGTTGTAGTGGTACCTGTTGAGGAATGTGAATCTGTCCCACCACCTCCATTCTTCCAGAGTCCACTATAGTCCAGCTGTTCCTTCTCACTGGCAACCTCTGAGGTAACAGTGACAGACTTGGTGGCCTTTGGGTGGGGAGAGAGGTCCCCTGAATCCTAGCTAACTCACCCTGGAGTCTAGCAACCTCCTCCCTCAACTCAGAGAGGTGTGTGCAGATGGGGAAGCTCTGCAGTCTCCAGAAGGTAAAATTCTCACAGTTTGCATGTGGCAGTAATGGAATTCAAACCCAGGTCCACTCAGTCTTCTGGTTCATGGCTCTTGGACCTAGCCACTTTGCTATGAAACCCATCCCTCCCATGGAATACAGCAGGGGGTTTGATTGAAAGTACTGTCTGGTTCCCAAGTCAACAGGAGACCTATATCCTGTTTGGAACCTCAGAGACTTGAACAAATTCATCTAAAACAAAACTTTTTGAATTATGTCTCTTCAGGCTCTCATCCTGTACTGCAAAAAGGTGATTGGCTGTGTGCTCTGAACTTGAAGGATACTTATCTTCATGTCAAAATCTGAAACTGCCACAGACAGTACCTTCACTTTGTGCTGCAGAACAGTCATTATCAGTTCTGTGTCTTGTCCTTTGGCTTATCCTCAGCACCATAGTATTTACCAAATGCTTTGCAGTTGTGGCAGCAGCCCCTTGGAAGGAAGGGCTTTTTGTCTTCCCTTATCTGCATGTCTGGCTACTGCAGAGCCCATACAGGGAAGAACAGTAGTTCAGCACACAGTACTCAGAACACATCAATTGATTGATGATCTGGGTGTTATGGTCATTATACTAAAATCTAAATTCATCCATCCTCCTTCCCTGCCAGTGCCTCCATGACACTGGTGCAGGGGTGGACATGGTGGTGGGCAGTGTGTTTCTGCCTACAGACAAGGCTGAGACCCTGGTTGCCTAAGCCCAGCTGGTGTACAGAAGCCATTATGTGTTTGCCAGGACAAAGTTTCATCTCCTGGGACTCATGGCAGCAGTCATTGTGACAGTCCTCTTGGCCCTTCTCATATGTGAATCCTGCCGTGGATACTCTGGGTACAGTGGAATTAATTGATGGATGAGCTGAAACAGATGGTTCTCATCACATCTCCCCTTCACAACTCAATGATGTGGTGGATGGAACCCCTTCAACTGTTGCAGGGTGTCCCATTTTTCTCACTGACTCTGGTGCAAATCCTCACAACAGATGCCTCTGGGTCAGAATGGGGTCCCATCTGGGACTTTTCCTGATCTACGGGTTGTGGATCAACCTGGTCTGGGATCTCTACATCAATATTCTAGAGATGAGGGATGTTCTATTTGGTCTCCAAGCCTTTGAAGAACACCTCAGCTCAGGCCCCCTGGTGATAGAACAGACAACATCAGTATGATGCAGTACATCAACAAGCAAGGGGTCCCTCACTCTTACCCTATATGCAGAAGCAAATAAGTGTATGGTACTGAGGATTGCCTCACAGCTTTCAAATAAAAGCCATGTTTCTCCCAGGTGCACAAAACATCTTAGAAGACAGTCAGACACAGTCCCAGTTACAGGTACATGAGCAGGAACTGCTGACCTCTGTGGTAAACAGTTTCTTTGTAAGATTGGATCATCCAGAGTTGGACCCTTTTGCATCTTCACACAACACAAAACTGCTGCATTTCTGCTTGCACACTCCAGGGCCCGGAGTTTTTTGGTGAGATATGTTGTCTGTCTCCTGGAAAGGGAGACTACTTTATGTCTTCCTTCTGAATCCTCTTATTCAGAGGGTCCTGCTTGAGCTGCAAGCATGGCAGGCCACCCAAATGCTGGTGACTGCCTTCTGACCTTATCAGACATAGTATCCCTGCTACAGCATCTGGTAGTGTACAGTAGCCTCCTGTTCAACTGGCCCTGTATTGGGATCTACTGTCACAAGACAGGAGTCTCTGGTCCATCTGGATCTGTGGTCTCTGCATTTACACGGATGTTTTTTGAAGACATAGCCATTTTTCACTTTGGGGTTTCTCCCCAGGTGGCTGATGTCTTATGGGCAACTAGAAAGTCATCCACAAGACACACCTATTTGCTAAAGGGGACGTGTTTCTTTATATTGTGTGCTTCCTGTTGTGGGGACTCATTTACATGTCTCCTTAATAATGTACTGGCCTATATGTTGTCTCTATCAGAGTCCAGTCTCCGGTACTTATTTATTAAGGTGCACTTGGCTGCCATTTTGGCTTTCCATGCCCTTACTGTTGGGTGCATGGTGGCACAACTAGAGTGTCCATATGCTCCTTAAATGTATTCTGCACACATGTCCTCCAATTTGTTAAACCAGTTCTGCCTTGGGACCTTAATTTCATTCTTGAAAATCTGACTCTGACTCCATTTGAACCTGTTGCAACTTGGGAAATGCTCTTACTTTCACGGAAGGCCCTATTGAAGCTTTAGGCTCTCATGTATGAACCCCCTTACTCAATTTTGCACAGATACAGAGTATCCTTGCATACCGATCTGTGCTTTCTACTCAGTGTGGTCTCTGATTTCACATTGAATCAGACCATGAACCTTCCTGTATTTTATCCTGAGCAGCTAACAAAAGTAAAACAATACTCCATGCAGTTGATTTACATAGAACACTCCGTTTCTATCTCATTCGCAATAAGGACAGCAGAGAGTCTTCTCAGCTTTTTGTCTCATTCACCCCTGGGAAAGAGGGCACACCTGTTTTTAAACAATGCTTGTCCAAATGGCTGGCCCACTATATTGAGTTTTGTTATAGGAGGTATGGTAAGGAACTTCCTGGTGCCGTGAGTGGCCACTCTACATGTGGTGTGGCCACTTCTGTTGCTTATTTTCAAATGTTTCTGCAGCTGACATGTGTGCTGCTGCCTCCTGAAGCACAGTGCATGCTTTCACTAAACATTAAAATCTAGATATTCTCTCACACAGACATGCTGGATTTGACCTTGTTGTTGTGTAAGGCCTTCTGTTCTGGTTGCAGATTAGACTTAGCCATCCTCCCTGGGTACCTTGTGTACTGCTTGGAAATTGTTCCAAAGGTTTGGCCCAATGGAAGAGATATCCTCAATATAGATAGAACAGTTATAATTTTAACAGTAGATCTTCAAGAGAATTTTCTCCACTGGGCTTCAGCACACCTACCCTCCTTCCCCCTTTCTGAGGTATAAGCTGGCAATTCTGTGCACTGCCTTGTCTGGAGTCATCCATCAGTGCCTTATGTATACTACATTTCCAATCCCATGCCACTTCTTGGGTGTCTGTTACTGGCTTGTTCTCCTGGTTGCTCACAGTAAGAGGCCCTTCAAGCTTATCTTTGGTTAGGAACTGAGGAGATATGAGGCCACCAACATTTTAAAGGTGCTGTGGTTGCACATTATTGTTGATGGCCCCTAGCTGGCAAAAGTTTCTGAGTGGTGCTGACACTGATGGCTTACAGTTCCAAAGGTGTGACCCAATGGAGGACATTCTTTTTAAGATCTACTGTTACAGTGAGTAACTGTTCTTTGCAGAGGGACCTGCAGAGGTTAGAGTGGGGATCCAAGGTTTTGATGCTGAAATTTAATGCCAAAAAGTATAGAGTGATGCACATGGGAAACAGTAACCCAGGGAAGAAATTCTGGATGGGTGAGGTAAGCTGTCCACCACTTCAGAGAAAAGGAACCTGGAGGTCATCATTAGCAACTCCCTACATCAAGCTAGCCAATGTAACAAGGTCTACAGCAAGCAACCAAAATGATGGGGTGTATTGGAAGGGGTTTTGATAGCAGGGAGAAAGACATAACACTACCTCTCTATAGATCAATGATGAGACCTCATCTGGAGTGCTGTATTCAATTCTGGGGTCCTCACCTAAGAAATGTCAAAAGCAGACTGGAGATAGCATAGTGTAGAGTAATCAAAATGATTCAAGCCCAACAGGGCAGATCCTATGAGGATTGACTTGGGGCATTAAACATGTACTTACTGTGATCCAGAAGGGAGAAGGGGGGCATTTGCAGTTTTGTATTTTTCTGACCAGAAAAGACATGTTAAACTATGATAGCTTGTTTCCAGGTAGGTCCTGGGGTGAGGGCATTGCAAAGATCTGTTTTATTGATGGGAGAATGTTGGCCATGATACTGGGGGAACGTCCCTGCTCTTCTTTGGTAAGTGCCATGGGATCTTTTGCTTCCATCTGCATAGTGACCAGAGATGGGCTGAAGGGACCTGTGTTTAATATCGCATCCAAAGGATAGATGATAGAGACTTTAAGTTCCTGAAAGGAATAGGCAAACGTCAACTACAAGGAACTATTTTGCAGGAATGGTGAGTTAAACACAAGGGGACATGAATATAAGGTGGTTGGGGGGGATCAGGAGGAATGCAAGAAAGGTTACTTTATCAAAAGTGTGGCTGAGCTGTGGAACAGTCTACCAACAGAAGTGGTGGGGGCAAAAATCTTAAATAGGTTTGAATAAGGCTAGGGCAGTTTAAAGGGCTTAGTAGATACTCAGTGGGAAGCAGAAGGGAAGGTAGTGAGGGAGGGTAGGGGGACAAAAACCCCATCAGGACATACAGTAGGTCATGAGGTAGAGTAGGATAAAACTGGGGAGACCGGATGATACAATAGTCTTTTTCCTTCTAACACTGTCTAGGTTGCTATGTTTTTATGGCATGATGAGAGAATAGATCAGTGAATGAAGTTATTTTTTTCACTGATAGTGCAGTGATGGTCGGGTTACAAAAATCGATGGATAGATGAAAAATGGATGGTGAGGAGGAGTGCCAATGGTTTTGGAGGTAGTTGGTTTTAAAGTTAAGGAAAGTTTGGAATTATAAAAAATAAACACAGTGGACAGGATGCTGTTTAACCAACAGGGCACAGCGAGTAGTTGTGCATGGTACATTAGACTGGAAGGAAGTCATCAATGGGGTTCACTAAGAGTTAATATTTGTTAGGGAGCCCTCCTGTTCCATATTTTCAGTGATGGCCTAGAGTCATATCTCTTATGCAAGCTAATTCAATTCGTGGATGACTCTGAGCTAATGAGGAGCCAGTCCCTTGGCACGGCAGTATGGCTGCTGCTTGTGACACAGGTGACACACATTTGTTTGCAGTGCCTAGATCACTAGAGGGCTGGCAGGGGGAGGATGAGGAGGACTATTCTCCTCTGGGGAGAAAAGAATGTGCGTCTCATTGCACTACTGAATGACCACAGTTGGTGAAGGTGCAGTCTTGGGAGCCTGGAGGGGAGAACATGCCACTCAACAGGTCGAAGGGGAGGAGAGGAGGGTATGTGAGGTGTAGTGTGTGGGTCAGCTGCCAAGCTGCCCATGTGGCATGGTGGGTAGGTGGCAGGCTGGGGTTTGGGAAGGGTGCGGGTTGGTTCTGAGCGATCACATTTTGCATCATATCAGGTTTCTGTTTTTATGTTTCCACCCCCAACATGCACCCTCGGGAGCTAGGAATCCTTAAATAGGAGGGTGCGGAGGGCACAGAAAACCCGGTCACTGCCTTTCAGTTCACCATGAGTGTACATTGTCAGAATTCATTTTCGGTGGTGTATATTTTGCCAAATGGTGATTGCTATCCTGCGATCACTGCTTACATAGAACCACTCAGGTTCCTTCTTCCAGGCCCCCTGGGATAACCTCTGCAGGACCTCTGTTGTGGGTGACTGGATCTTGTAAGGAATGCTTTACCTAGGTTTATCTAGGTTTTAGAGGTAGCAGTAGGCCAATATGACCCATCAAAACTACCCCACACACTTTTCAGTGGTAATAGGCTGTTTTGCTTCCTGTATCAGTTTATTTATTTTATTTTAAAAATATTCTTATTCTTGCTATTGCAAATTTGGTCATGAACTCAAATGCAGTTGAGTCTGTATCCACCCATTTTGAAAATTTACCAAATATGTTCAAAAATTATTTTTACTTGTTTTGTTATTTAACTCATTTTCAGGTGTGACCTGGGGTGGAGGATTACAGACCAGAAAATAACAAAACAAATTCAGGCAAAATCAATCAATATCACAAAAGCTAACAATGAGTAACGTTCCTAAGAAAGTGCAGATACAGGTACATGTGTGCAGACAATAAATTAAGCAAGGTGCACAATGCAGTTAAGTAAACAATATTTAGCATACAGTACCTAGTAAAGCTCAAAATGTAGCAACTGAGTGTAGTAGCCACACACAGTAGTCAAGTTAAGGTGCTTTAATAATGCTAAAAGGAAAACAAAAACAGCATTTTAAAATGCCTTTGTGAGTCCAGTGGTGAGAACACAGAGATGCAAATCAATAGATTCTAAATTTGAATCTCAGTCATTTCACCTCCCAGATTTAAATCCGGGGAGCAACAGGACCTTGATGACCATAAGTTTTGGCATCTCAGTTGGGATGTCCAGAGTGAATAAACAGTAAAAGAAACAGTGTGATATTCCAGTATACAGTGTGTTGTATTGGATCTGATGCTTTATTTTGTATCCAGAATTTTGGCACAATAGCCTTTTAGCACTGCTGATCATGCCAGGTTAGTTGAATTAGTGCAATTCACATAATTAGCACAATTGTGTGATTTACATCACCACTTATTATTACCATCTGTAGATGTAGTCACAAAATGGAAGTGCCACATGCAAATGTTATATTAGGTGAAAAGCCATAGTACGTCTGCAGTAGTTTCTAAAAAGCTGTGAATCCACTAGGGTGATGGCTTCAAGGGTTTAGTAGTGAGATAAGCAGGAAAAAACTATGCTATGTATCTCATTAACTTGTTCACATCTTTCAAAGCTGTCCAATCTGGCCTTCTGCTAATATAAAAACTGAGAAACTATATCCAAGGTAGTTCATACTAACAATAATGAGCCCTCTTCTAGCATTTAACTGCACAGCTGATGACTGGCTGGGATGATGACGTTGTTTCACCTAAGGCCTTCAGCTCTTCCAGCTGGCCATTAATTGCCAGTAATTTGCACTTCAGTTCAGTTTTATGCCCACAGTGTCCTTCTCACCTGGTCACTCAGTGCACCTAACATTGCATAACACAGGTAGCAAATGTATATAATGACTACACAATAAATAAGCAGACATATGTACACTTTGAAGAAACAATGCAACTTAAAATATAAATAACTACAATTTAGCAACTGTTGAAATTGGCTAAATGTTTTCCATCAAATCAAAGAAAATATAGGCATTGTTTACTGTTGTAACATGCAATAAGTAAGGAGAATGCTAGCCTGATACAGCAGGTTGAACATTTAGCATCTTACAGCTAGCAGGGAAGAGACTCTGTGCTGCTATAAGGCACCGAGAATAACAAGTAGTCTCTCCTATGCAGATGTAAAGGGGTGGAGACTAAGCCAGAGAATGAAAAACGGCAAGAGAGGTGAGGCAGCCCTAATCTGTTAAATTATTTGAAGATTAGGAATACAGTGATAAATCAGTCTGGTGTCTCATGGGGAACCAGTGAAGGTGCATCTATTCTGTCATAATGTGTTACTGTAGGTATTTTGTTCCCCTGACAGCACAAGTGCAAGCAGTAGTCAGAAATGACCACAAGTTTGAAACCTACCCTGGTACCCTCCATCACTATGCAACTGAAGATGAGGAGATACATAGTAATATAGGAAATCAGAACCTGGGTGCATCATGTTCCTCTCCTGCCATCCAGACATCTGCACCTTTCAGTATTATGGATAAAGTGGAAACCTCAGGGAATCATCCTTTCCCAATCAATTAAATACTGCAACCACTGGTGTTATCCTCCATGAGGAACTGATTCAATGTGAATTTAAAAGATTCAACACTCCCCTCTTGCACTGTTTCTTTTGGAGCATGTAACAAGCAGTGGTGTCAGAGTCGGGTTTCCTTCTGTCTAGTTATGTCAGTCTTAAGTAAAGAACCATTGAGAATTGTCAAGTACAATGTATGTGAGATCACAAAGGCAATGCAGGGATTGATGCATGCACCGGGATTGCCAGAATGCCATATAAATGCTGAAAACAAACCAATGAAGTCGTTGGTGTACTTACCAGTTAAAAAAAAACTCCTGTGCAGAATGTTCTGAAGTTATTTTTTGCTCCAAATAGAACAAGCATTTGTCAATGCCGAATGTTGATTGCGTTGGTCTGCTGAACTCGCTCTGTGGACCTCTGTCACTGGCTCAGTCTGTTTGTCCCGGTGCTGCAGGCTGCTCTTTTGTACAGGGCTTCTGCCTGCATTGGCACCTTGTTCTGCCGAGGAAGAAATCCGCAGCTGTCCCAACAGAGCTCCACTGAGGTGGCTCACTCCCCTTCTCTCAGTCGCTCATTCTGTTTCTCCTGGTGCTGCAGGCTGCCCTTTTGTACTGGGCTCCTGCCTGTGTTGATGTCTTTTCATGCCCACAGAGAAATCCACAGCTGTCCCAACACAGCCCCGTCGAGGTCGCTCACTCACTCCTTCTGGTTCTCCCAGCGCTGCAGGCTGCCCTTTTGTACTAGGCTGCTGCCTCTGTTGGCGCCTTTTTCTGTCCACAAAGAAATCTACAGCAGTCCCGACAAAGCTCTGTTGAGCTCACTCACTCCCTTTCTCTCACTCACTCATTCCGTTTCTGCTGGCGCTGCAGGCTGCCCTTGTCTACTGGGCTCCTGCCTGCGTTGCTACCTTCTTATGCCCACAAAGAAACTTGCAGCAGTTACACTACAGTACTGCTGAGCTCGCTCACTCTCTCATTCTGGTTTCCCTGCCACTGCAGGGTGTCCTTTTGTACTGTGCCCCTGCGTGCATTACTGCCTTTTTCTGCCCACAAACAAATCTGCAGCAGTCCCAACAGAGCTCCATTGAGCTCACTGACTCCCCTTCCCTCAGTCGCTCATTCTGTGTCTCCTGGTGCTGCATGCTACCCTTTTGTACTGGGCTCCTGCCTGCATTGGCAGCTTTTTCAGGCCAGAAAGAAATCTGAAGGAGTCCCGACACAACTCCATTGAGCTTGCTCACTCCCCCTCTGTCACTCACGCATTCCGTTTCTGCCAGCGCTGCAAGCTGGCCTTTTGTACTGGGCTGCTGCCTGCGTTGCTGCATTTTCTGCCCACAAAGAAATCCTCAGCAGTCACAACAGAGCTCTGTTGAGCTCGCTCACTAATGCTCTGTCACTCGCTTGTTCTGTTTCTCTTGGTGCTGCAGACTGGGCTTCTGGCTGCATTGGCACCTTTGTCTGTCCACAAAGCAATCCGCAGCTGTCCTGACAGAGCTCCGTTGAGGTCACTCAGACTCCCTCTCTCTCTCATGCACTCATTCTGTTTGTCCTGGCACTGCAATATGCCCTTTTGTACGGTGCTCCTGATTGCATTGGCACCTTTTTCTGCCCACAAAGAAATCTGCAGCAGTCCTGATAGAGCTCTGTTGAGCTCACTAAGTCCTGCTGTCTCACTCACTCATACCATTTCTCCCATCGCTGTAGGCTGGCCTTTTGTACTGGACCCCTGCCTGCATTGACGCCTTTTGCTGCCCACAAAGAAATCTACAGCAGTCCTGACAGCACTTCGCTGAGTTCGCTCACTCCCCCTCCCTCAGTTGCTCTCTCGTTGTGTTTCTCCCAGTGCTGCAGGCTGCCCTTTTGTACTGGGCTCTTGTGTTGGGGCCTTTGTCTACCCACAAAAAAATCTGCAGCAGTTCCGACAGAGCTCAGTTGAGCTCAGTCACTCGCCCCTCTCACTCATCGATCTTAGTCTGTCCTAAACACTGATTTCCCAGAGTGACCATGCTATTCTCCGGCAGGAGTGCAAAAACATATTTTAGCCAGGATGTGAAAAATGACAGCTGTAGTGTTCATAAGGATGTGTGAAAAAATGCCACTGTTGCAAATGTGGCATGACAATATTATAAATTTGCGAAGTTACAAGGGTGCATGGAAACAGTTCAATGCAAGCTTGTAACACAGTCATGGAGTTTCATCACCAAATTTTCAACATAGGGATTTTACCTCTGCTCATAAACAGTGCCACTGCCATTTTCTTAATCTGTCCCGAACCCTGTTTTCCCACAGTGGCCACATTATTCTGCGCCGGAACTGTGAAAACACATTTTGGTCAGGATGTGAAAAATGACAGTTGGTGTGACAAAGGTGTGACAAAGGAGATGTGACAAAATGCCACTGTTGAAAATCTGGTGTGACGATATTACAAATCTGCAAAGTTACAAGGGTGTGTGGAAAGTGTGCAATGCACACTTGTAACACTGTCAATTGACGGGCTATCATCACCAAATTTTCAACATAGGCATTTTAGGACCTCTGCTCATGAACAGTATCATTGCCATTTTCTTAGTCTGTCCCGAACAGTGATTTCCCACAGCAACCTCTCTATTCTGCGGCGGAAGTGCGGAAACACATTTTGGCCAGGATGGGAAAAATGACAGTTGTACTGTTCATAAGTAGGTTTGGGAAAATGGCAATGTTGAAAATCTGGAGTGAAAATATTATAAATTTGCGAAGTTACAAGCGTGCGTGCCAACTGCGCAACACACTCTCGTAACACAGTTATTTTATGGAGTATCGGTACCAAATTTTCAACATAGGCATTTTAGGACCTCTGCTCATGAACAGTATCATTGTCATTTTCTTAATCTGTCCCGAACACTGATTTCCCAGAGCAAACACACTATGCGTGCCGGAAGTGCGAAAACATATTTCAGTCAGGATGTGAACAATGACAGCTGTACAACTCACAAGGAGGTGTGACAAAATGGCAATGTTGAAAATCTGGCATGAAAATATTGCAGATTCACGAAGTTACAAGCAAGCATAGCAACTGTGCAATGCACGCCGGTAAAACAGTCGTTTTTTGGATTTTTCCCACCAAATTTGCAACATAGGCTTTTTGAGAGCCCACCTCGTGAACACTGGCACTGTCGTTTTGTTAATCAGCCCCAAAGGGTGATTCTGTGCAGTGACCGTGAAACCACCTTTCGGGGCCGATTAATGCCATGACAGTTCAAGAATTCCTGAGGAGGGGGTCCCAAAAACCCCATGTTGAAAATTTGGTGAAAAAATTCCCAAAATGCCCGAGATATGCACTAAAGTTGAAAAAACCCTATTCATTACATTATACAGCTTACTGGCATTTCCTCAGTTCACGGTCAGCTTTGAAGAGTGCAGAGCGTGTTCCGGTGCAGCGGGAGATCACACCGAGCTCGGAGGTAAGTATGGGGTGAGAGGGTGTGGGGAGGCTGGGTGCAGTGTGGTGGTGCGGGTTGTGGGAGGGGGCAGGGATACTACAAGGGACCGTTTCCTTTCTTTCAGATACAACAAAAGCAAGAAAATGTCACAGGACACTTTCAACATTACAGGGGCATGTGGCATGCTGGGGTAGGCTCCCAGCATGCCACTGAAGTCTTGGGGGACAGCTGTAGCCAACAGGGGATTGGGCACCCCCATCAGCAAACAACAAAAGGAGGTGGGAATTCCTTTCTGCCGACAGGGATTGGGCACCCCATCAGCACACAATTAAATGGGGGGGGTGTTACATTATTCCAACGGGGAGTGGGCTCCCCCATCGGCAAATAAACATGGGGGGGTTAGATATTGTTTGTGAATATGGTGGCAAGCTGCCGCCATGTTCTCAAACAATAACAGAGATCCTACATCCCACCCTGCAATGACGGGTAGCTCCCTCATTGCAGCAGATGGCTGATGCTTCAATGATGAAGCGGCCCCTGATTGCAGCGGCTGATTTTTTAGAAAGTTGTGGCATGCTGGCTGAACTAATGTCAGCAGCAGTGTGCCACAGCATTGGGGAAGTGGGACAAGCCTTTGCAGGCTGTGGGGGCATTGGGCACAACAGTGCCATGCCTCCACAACCTGCTTCTGGAGAAAGCTGACACAACATGTTTCTTGCCTATGCGCACAATCAGCATAAAAAAGAAAAGATGAAGAGTAAGCATGTTAGTACAGAATCACTCCAAAAATCTAAATCCTCTTTTTGCCTCACTTGATTCATCTTCATCAGAGATAGAGTTTAGGTGACTCACATCAAAATTTAAACTGTTAGGGGCTGTCACATCACATGGGCTCCAGTAACTGAATCACCTGAAAAGGAGTTTTCAATTAGCCCAAAATGAGAACTGGAGCCTGCTACCCATAAACAAACACTTACTGTAACTGAAGGCCAAGAAGGGCATCAAACTGGCAGAACTGTGGGTGCAGGCATAAATATTCACTATACAGTGCATATTATATTTAATACTAAATAACAAATTGTGATACATAATAGCACACAACACAAAACATGGCTGCAAAACTGGGATCCCAAAAGAAAGGATCAAAATAGTTATAAATATAGAACAAGAGTGGGATAGCGGATTTCCCCATTACTGATCAAGTTAATGTAATAAAAACATAGATGTAACAGACACTAGCACTGTGACTGCATATGCAAATCTGCCAGATCGTCATTCTGATGTAAGGTAGGCACAGTGAGTTCTGATTTGTGCAGGCCTATGTGAGCCCCTGGTGCACCAATGCTGCTAACACTAGGCCGACTGTTGTATAAGACCATTGTTGGTAATATAACTGGAAATACTGTAGTTGTAACACCACCCTTGTAGGCAGAGTGTGACATGTTTGACCTATTCAAAACTTTGCATTCAGCTGTTCTAGTCTCTATTACTTCTATGAGTAGAAATGCGTATAATTTGCATCTGTTACAAGTTGGAGTAGGGATCTTGCCAATTTTGAAAAGTTTGAGGGGAGTCCAATACGTATCTTATAAATTTTGAAATTGTGTTAGTCTCAACCTATCTTGAGACATATAAATGTAGGTTCCTTCCCATATTTTATTCCAGTTAATGTTAGGATCCAGGAACTGCCTAGCCCAATATGTGGGTCTTCCATCCTGATTAGTGGATGTCAAGTCCAAAAAAGGAGCTGCATACGTGCGATATTGTATGAGGAAGGTGAACAACTTTCACAAAGGAAATTAAAAAAAATCAGAAAACTTATCCTTTTTAACCATTTGTCTTTTAAACTGGCTTAGAAGATGAGTTACCTGGTAGAACTTGAACATCTGTCCTTGATTGAGGGAGAATTTGTTAATATTAGTGGTCACTGATAGACGCTCCCCCTCCCCATCCAAAAGGTCTCTTATTCTCGCAACTTGAAACTGGGGAATCCAAAGTTTGGGAATCTTTTTGCCACCTATCCTAAAGTTTGGGTTTTCTACCAACAGTTGATTCCAGTCTCATGTGTGGTCATATTTTAAAACAGCACACAGCTGAGCATGGCATTTTAAAGAAACACCAATGGGAGAGCAAGAGAGACTAGCCAGGAGATTTTTCAGTGTACAATATAGTATCATAGTTATGGGTAACTTTGCTGCAGCTATCATCTTTCTTTCTAGAATTAACCACAGTGGAACATATGGCAGTAGGGACAGTGTCTCATCACTGGACAGCCATTTTGTGTACTTGCTGACCTGACTGGCCCAGTGATAGCCACCAATATGTGGTAGTCTCAAGCCTTCTCTGTTCTTGGGAGCCGTTAATTTCTGGTAAGCTCTTCTAGGCAGCCCACCCACCCATATGAAGGAGGAAATTATGGAATGGGCTTTCCTGAACCATTTGATGGGTAACCATATATTAATCATGTGCAAAGGATAGAAAATCCTGGGTAGAATGTTTATTTTAACAACATTGATGCATCCCCAAAGGGAGATAAGGAGAGATGTCCATCTGGATAGGTCTCGTTGTTTAAGCTGGAGAGTTTCCTCAAGGTTTAGCTTCCGCATTAGGGAGTAGGATTTGGCAAGAAAAATGCCCAGGTACTTCAAATATTTAGGAGTCCATTGAAGCTCCAAGTGGATCATATCAGTCTTTAACAATCTATAATTAAGGGGAAAAACCATGCTCTTATCCAGATTAATTTTATAATTACAGTAGGTACCGAATTCTGAGATAACTTGCAAGGCCGCCCCAAATGCCACTGCAGAGTTAATAGAATGAAGCAGAATATCATCTGCATATGCCAAGAGTTTGAAATCTAAACCCTGTAGGGGAGTGCCAGTTATCGAAAGGGTGACTCTGAGCTTAGAGAGCAGAGGTTCCAAATAAATGTTAAAAAGAAGTGGGGATAATGGACACTCTTGATGAGTCCCCGAGTGGAGAGAGAACCTATCTGAGAAAACCCCTTTACAATAAATATGGGCCTTTGGGTTTTTATAGAAGTAGGAGACCCAGCCAATAACTTTCTTCGGGAACCCGAATTTTTCCATTGTGCTAAATCAAAAATAGCAGTCCACTCTGTTGAAGGCTTTCTCCACATTCAGGGACAGCAAACCAGCCAGTGTGTCAGAGTCCCTGTATGTGGAGAAAATGTGGGACAGTTTTTGCAAGTGATCTGAAGAGCTTCTTCCCCTCATAAAACCCACTTGATCTGGGTGAATTATGGAGGGCAGAACCCCAGTCAGTCTATTTGCTAATAACTTAACTAAGATTTTCATGTCATAATTCAATAATGAAATGGGTCTATAATTGGTTACCTCTTCTGGGTTCCTCCCAGATTTATCTAGGACAATAATTAAGGCCTCCAAAAACTACCATCCATATCGTTCGCCTCTAGAAACCATTTGAACAACTGACTCAACCAGGGGCTTAATTGTTTATGGAAAGATTTGTAAAAATTTGTGGTAAACCCATCAGGACCGGGGGGCCTTATCAGAAGGGAGAGAGTTTTATTATATTCCCTATTTTTATTTCAGTTATGGGAGCCAGCAGTTCTAACTGCTGGGCCTCTGATAGTTTTGACAAAGGGAGGGCTGCAAGGTACTCTGCTATCTTTTGTTTCCCAGGGAGGTTAGGCACTGGGCTGTATAAGTCTTGGTAATAGATAACAAATTCCTGTACTGTCCTTTTGGGGTTCAGTTGTTTGGTGTCATCTTGCCTGGACTTACTACCCTTGACTATTCTTGAAGCTTCATGAGACTTCAACCGCGGAGAGCCAGCAGTCTACCTGCCTTTTCACCCTGGTTCACATAAGTAACTTTGGTTCGCAGTGTAGCATACTCAGCTCTTTCAAGTAGAAGGGAGCTGTATTGAGCCCTTAAGCCCAGTAGCCTATTCCTATATCTTTCTGGCGTAGCCGGCGATGAATCTCTTTCTGTCAGATGTATATCTCAGAGTAGGGTGAGAGCTTTCTGTTCTCTAATCTTCTTTTTATAAGAAACTGTTCTAATCAGTAACCCCCTCTGGATGCATTTCAAGGCACACCATTCTAGGTCAATTCTACCTGTAGA
Source organism: Neoceratodus forsteri (assembly GCA_016271365.2). NCBI lineage: Eukaryota > Metazoa > Chordata > Ceratodontiformes > Ceratodontidae > Neoceratodus > Neoceratodus forsteri. The sequence continues at coordinate 759,617,546 of CM057452.1, forward strand.
GTCAAGATTAGATGCTGTATATTGATCAATGACCTTCGAGATGTCCCCTAATCACTACCTCATCTTTCAGTAATTGATTATTCAATTTCCAACTGGTCTCTTTTGGCATGTTAGGGGTAAGATTTAGTGAACACCACAACACTGCATGGTCCGAAATAACTCCTGGTTCTATGGCGCTGTCTATAACTACTGGTAAAAAATTATGACTAATTAAAAAGTAGTAAATTCTGATAGATGTACCATGTACATAGATCATAAATGTGTACTCCAAGTTTCAACTTTATTCATTGTTCATCCAAAAATTTAGCAAATGTTGGACTTTACAATAATGTTTAAAAATCACAGAGTACAAAAAAGGGAAAAGAAGATTAAAAAGATAATTTGGACATCTTGGGTAGGTCCTTAAAATGCATCGATTATTATCAGAAATAGGTTAAAAATTTTCATCAGTACATAAGAGTGCTTGGTTAGCATAAAGCCTCTTTCAAAATACTTTTTTCTTATGGCTGATTACAGACAGTAAAAATGTACCTATCAAAATTGCATCATCAACTGTCCTTGGGTGAAACAATATAAAAATCACATCATATGATAGGTCAGCATATTTGGCTAGAGTTTTTCCCAAATATTTAGAACGCATAAAACTATATAAAGGACATTGGGTTATAACATAGATTATTGATTCCTTATGTCCTTTATTACATAGATATTGGTCTTCAGGAAACAAGTGTGGTTTTAATTTGTTATAATAGACATATTTTGATGTTAGCAATTCAAATCTTGCCCATGTTATTGCTTTTCGAATGTATGGTAGTAAAAGAAGTTGCAAGTAGTCTTCTAAGTATGAGCCTATTTTGTTTGAGCAAGCCAATGGGCTTGTCTTTGACTCAATACTTGTTTCATCTGAGTTTCTATAATTAAGGAGAATATTTTTTTTTTAGATTAATTTTATAGGATTCATGTATTTTTATGTTAACCAGCCAATCCTGCCATAAGTGTAGGGAGTCAATATTACATAATGTTTGAAAAAAAGATTTTAACCACGGTGAAAGAAAACCTTCATTATGCCACTTTTCTTTTTCTTTTATATGATTTAAAGGTAAGTTGTTATTTGCATTATTTATTGATTTTCTCCAATATTTAACAGTTCTTAAGTTTGGTGAGAGCTGACACTGGAATTTTACCTAGCTCAGATCTTACTATTGAACCAGATGTTGAGAAAAGAATCTGTAGAGTAGATTTATAGTGATATAAAAGAGGGGTTTCCAGTTGTGTGTAGTGATTGTAACCCCAAATTTCTGCTCCATATAAAAGGAGAGGTATAATTTTTGCGTCTCCCGCTTTTAGCGCAGGGATTACTGACAATCATCCATACTTAATGTTAAATCTTTGTAGGGCTTTGGCTGCATGCTTTGCCTTATTAATTTGTTCCTTGATATGTAAGTTACAGAAATTTTTGGAATGCAACATTATACCTAAATGTTTGTAAGATGTCACCATTTCAATATCTATGCCATTATAACAAATCCTGGGTTTTAATAACTTACTTCCAAAGACCATAACTTTTGTCTTTTCCAAAATAATCCCTAACTCTAATTTTTTAGATTTTTCCATGAGGGATTTAAATTTTAGTTGTAATCCTTTGGGGGATAGTGAAAGAATGATCGAATCATCAGTATATACTAAATTATGAATCTGCTGAGTCATTATTTTAGGGGAGTCCCATTGCCCCTTGGAATCATATTCTAATAAAGTATCTATGTAGATATTAAATAATAAGAGAGCGAGTAAGCATCCCTGTTTGACACCTTTATTTGTCGAAAAGTATTCTGTAATATTACCTTTTTGATCATATCTCACCACTGTGTAAGTGTTGGTATAAAGTAAAAATATGGGCCAAATGATAGATAAAGGGAGATCTCGGGTTTTGAGAGTTTCCTATAAGATCTGTCTGTCTAATGAATCAAAAGCAGCTGAAAAATCAACAAATAATGCAAAAAGATGCATTTTCCTATAAGATACATATTGCTCTAACAGATTATATAAAACAAAAACGTTATCTGTTGTTGAGAATTCATAACGAAAACCAGCTTGTAGTTTAGAAAGAAGGTTGTTTATATCTAATCAAGATTGAAGTTTATTTAACAACATACTGGAGAAAATTTTTTCTGCAATATCTAATAAACTTATTGGGCGATAATTACTAGGATTGTGATAAGGGCCTTTTTTGTGTATGGGAATTATGATGTTTTTCTGCCATGATGTTGGAATACATCGTTCTTTTAGGCAAATGTTAAAGAGATTTGTCAAAAATGGGATCCAAAAGTTCAAATTTGCTTTAAAGATCTTACCTGGAATTGTATCAGGTCCAGGTGCTTTGTTATTTGTGAGTTTTAGTATCGCCTGTTGAACTTCACCTATAGTCAAAATCAGGGGGATATATGGTGATGAAAATACCCAGAAAGGTATGTTTTTTCTTTCATTTACAGTGGTATTATTATTAGTTAGTAAATCTGTAAAATAATTTACCCAAGTTTCTTTTGGGATATGAAAAGTGAGTGTAGGTTGACACGTTTTTACACCTCTTGCAACCATGTTCCAAAATGCCTTATTATCATTTTTTTCTATCATCTGTTGAATAGTTTCCCATTGTTTCTGAGTAAATTCAAATTTTTTAAACTTTAAGAATTTTTTATAAGCTTTACGGGCTTGGTTTAATTTTACCTCATTGTAGTTAGATGGGTTTTTAAGATTTTCTGTAATTAACTTTCCCAATTTTTTCTTTTGGTGGAAACATTGAGAATCGAACCATATTAAGGGTAAGGACAGTATGTCCTTAAATTCATATGTCTCCCTACTAATTCTGGACATTAAGTTCTCAAAATTACTAATGGTATCATGGACCGAGTTTTTGATTTCAGGATCACTATCAAGTGTTTGGTTCGCTATTGGTAAGATAACATGCTCTAGGGACTTCATTTTTCTTTTGTTCAGGGACAATTTGAATTTTTCTGTGGCGAGTATCGGGACTGAGTGAAGGTCATTGAAAGATGTCATATTTTTGTCTTTGATTATAATCATGGTGCAAGTAAGAGCACCATGATCACTTTCTGGTCTAATGTCTATTGAAAAATTCTGTGCAAATTCAAATGATTCAGCAGATATTAATACGTAATCTATTACTCTATTCCCAATAGGAGAAGAATATGTGTATGTTCCCTCAGAGTCCCTGACTCCTCTTCAATTCAGAATCAATAAGTTATTCTGAGTTATAAATTCTATTAATTTGGTACCAGCTGTATTAAGAATGGAATCGTTGGATTTTCTCAGATCTAAATCCCCCATATAAGCAAGGACTTGCAGAGTAGGGAGGTTATCTAAAGTTGCCAAACGAGCATTGAAGTCTCCCCCTATCAATACTGTATCTATGTTGTAATTACTATGTAAAGAGTCCATAGTCAGGGAGAGCTCCAAATGGAGATCAGTGTAGTTTATAGTTGGGGTGTGAGGGGGAACATACACATTCACAATCATATAAGTGAGAGAATCCCACTTAACAATGTTTATTATTGATACATTTTTGAATTTGGTAACATCAAGTACTTGTAAACCTTTTCTGATTTTGATAAAAGTTACTACTCTATCACATGGTCTTCCATATTGTTTCACTGTGGTTGCTTGCAAATTAAATGTTTCATATCCATTTAGATACAGTTCTTTGGTTACCCATGTCTCCTGAAACAGCAATATTTCATATTGTGAGACCAATTTTATCCGATCAGGATCAACCAATTTTGACTCAATTCCAGCTATATTCCAAAACATGGAGTTATCTAGATTTACTGATGTTGAATCATTATGTGCTATGGATTCCTCTGAGTTTGCTGTGATAGACTAGCTATTGGATAGTCACAGTGAGATATTATTCACCTGGTTATTTCCTTTAAGATTTTCGTTATACTGAAAGTCAGTAAGGTATAATTGAAATCTATCTAATTTGTGTGCATTAAGTATCAATTTTCTATATAAAGATTCTGACTTATTTCTAGATCAATTTGAGTATCTGATTCTTTCGTGTGAGCTCTCCTAATCACACCGAAGCCAGATTTAACCATTTCTATGTCCGAAGATGTCTACAGGAGAGTTCTAACAAAAGGTACAAGTCTGTATATGTTAGGTCCTTCAAATCTTGCTAACCCAAATAGGGAAATGGAGTGTGTATCTGGTATTTTGTCAAAGTTCCAGTTAAGCAATGTTAAAGTTGATGTTATAGTTTCATTAGATGCCAGTGGGTTTGGTAATATGTTCTTATTCCCATGTGCATACAAGCAAACTACTGACCAGTTTACTGGTGAGGAAATTAAAATATCTAGATTATTTAGTTTGGTTTGTTTAACCCAACTTCTCTTAGCTGGTTCCATGTTGGCTAGTAGGATATATACTGGATGATTTGGTACTGATCTATCTCTATAAACCAATTTAATGATAAGGACTACCTGAGGTAATTCTAATTCAGCTTTAATTAGATGGCACGTTAAAGAGAATAAGGTGGCACTTGTTTTTTGTGATTTTAAGTAAATATTCCCAATTTTGAAAACTTCCTCTTTCCCTGTCATGGTAATAAACTCTGGGTTAGAGATTAGAGGGAGAGGATCTTGGATCAGAGGTTCCTCTGAGATTTTGGACATTAATTCATTGTTCTGAGAAAGATTATTGTCCATATCGTTATGATCCTCTCTAATAATTTTAGAAAAAAAGGAATCTCGTATGATCTCTTTATCCTGTATTTTATAGTTCTAATTAATTGATTCTACTTGATTCAGTCTAGTAAAATTCTTTTTGATTTCTCCTTCCTGCATTTTTTTTGAGTTATTTTTCAATGATTTTTTCCTTTTATTATTTTTTTTTGTTCATTTTGTGATAATTAGGTTCCACGGTTTCTTTCATTCCCTTTATTCCCTTTTTTTTGCCTTTTTTCTTTAATATTGATTTAGGGAAATGAATTGGAGAGGATTGAGGTCATAAGGGCTTCTCAGTCATTTGATTTTTCTCTATGTTATCTATTTTACCAGATAGATCTGTAAGTTTGTTGTCAATAAAATCTGATAATTTTTCTACATGGAGTTTTATTTCATTGTAAGCTTCAAGAAATACTGTGTTTGCCATAACTGGGTGTGTTAGTGCTTTAATAGTGTATTTTGAGATTGTATCTGGACATTGTTTAAGAAATTCTGGATCTAAATGAATTGCCTCAACCTCTCTATCCAGTTTGTCAAATACTTTTTTGGGGGGATTCTGTCAGCATTTTTGAATCTGTTTGATAATCTAAATAATGCTCCATGCTGTTAGTAGTTTCTGAAGGGCTGAAAAAGCCAAGACAGGTTGGGTGTAAAGAGATTTCTGGTCCTTTAAAGGAGGTGTTTATTGAGAAACCATTCTTTTGGTCATCTGACAGATAGGGCCAGATATTCAAAACTTTGCCCCAGGGCTAAATTAGCACTGCCCGGTGGGCAAACTTAGCCCAGAGCACAAAGTAAGCCATATTCAAAGGGAATACCCCAGGGCAAACAGCTTCTGAATATAGCATGGGAATGAGGCCGGGCAAACTGGGATGGGAGTGCAGGGCAAACTTAGCCCTGGAATAAGACAGCTCTGAATATGGCAACCAGGAAGTGCAAACCACAACAGCAACACAGTGCACAGTGATGTGAAGGTAGGTAGCGGTGAACTATGTGGCCAATGTGTGTGCCAGCAAATGTGTGGACCCAGTACAGCTGCAGGCAGCAGCATATATGAAAGTGCAGTGTGCAAAACTGTAAAATATTCCCTGAACTGTTTGCGCAGTGCTAACACATTTGCGCGGGTTTAGCACAGGGCTAAACCATTAGCCCGGTGCTAAACTTTGCCATATTCAAAAGTGACATGCAAATGAGCCTACTTAGGTAATCTCTGGGCAAATATCCAAATTAGCATCTCATTATGCCCTGATTTGCATGTAGTTTGCACCGGGCTAATAGTTTAGCCCTGTGCCAAACCCGCGCAAACGTGTCAGCGCTGCACAAACAGTTTGGGGAATATTATACAGTTTTGAACACTGTACTTTCACCTGTGCTGCTGCCTGCAGCTGTACTGGGTCAACATGGCATAGGCACAGATGGTGGTGGTGCTGCATGCAACTGTCACACTGTAGGTCATGCTACAGTGCACAACAGACACTACAGTAGCAAGTGGGCCAGTAGTGTGTGGACACAGCAATGCCTATAGTGTGTAGGGCAGTGATGATGACTGCACTATATACAGTGAGAGGCCCAACCTGCAGGTGTTTACTGACAGTGGACATTAATGTTATGCTGTTGTGTGACCCACAGATGCTGCACCTCTGGCATAGGATGCTCACAGTGACATATACATGTCTGACTTTGTGTGCTGTGGCAGTTGTACAGCTGTGCGGTATGTGACTGGGGGGCATATATTATCAGAAAGGTACACTGGTGTTGGGGCATTCCCAATACTGGCCCATGTGCACTGCATGATGTGTCCCAGCTTTGTGGCCACACCTGGTCTGTGGCACAGCCTGGCCACCCATACACTCTCCCCTCAACATCCTCCATACCCACAGTGCTGTATGTGTGCTGGCATCTGTTGGTGTCCACAGAAGAGTGGTTCACAGGTGTGTGCTGTATGGCCACACTGCCATGCTGTCCACTAGCGGCAGGGTCACCACTTACTGCCTGGCATGGCTGGGACTGGTGGAAGATGATGGTATCATTGTGATGCCATCAGTTAGCAGCATATTTCCTCTATGTTTGGCTTTGTCTATGTGTCATATTTATTTGTTAGGGTCGCGCAAAGCCAAGCAAAAGCCGTGCAAACACCACGCAAAACTGATTGCCCAGGGTTAAGACAAGCTTTTCTTGGGTGGTAATGTGCACCATGCTAAGTGTTGCGCTAAGTCATGCAAAACCACTTAGCATGGCACTAGTCACTGAATATAGCATTGCACCTGTATTCATGTCAGTTTGCCCCTTACATACATTATGATTTTGCCCAGCGCTAATGCAGTTTGCCCATGCTATTTGGCCTTTTGAATATAGCAGACCCACGCTAATCCTGTGCTAAACCTGCGCAAACAGTTTTTACCCATGCAAAGCTTTGAATATGTGGCCCATATACTGTTGGTTGAAAGTTTGGAGTGTAATCATTGTGAAAGCTCTTAGGCTTCTTTGGGAAAAATTCTGTGATTTTTCCTTGTCGGACTGTTTTAATTGTGGGCAGAGATATAATATCTTCCCCTTGATCAGTAGCAGAAGTTTCAACATTAATTGTTTTTGTCAGTTGTAAGTTTTCATGATACATTTTGTTTATGCTTTCATCATTCTTAATAAGTCTTTGGGAAGTTTGCTCTGTCATGGATAGATGACTAAGATTGTCCATTTTTGATGAATCCTGGCTTGATTTCTTATCTAGACTTGAATTCTAATTTAAGTGATTAGATTTTAACTTAGATCCAGAAGTGTTATGTCTATAGTCATAAGCAGTCTCCTCTTTGATATGGAAAGGGGAAAAAGGAGGTGGGACTACTCCAGAGGAAACATGAGGCATTGAGGCCGTGATCACTAGTTCCTGGGTAAACACACAGCCGTTCTTCTTTATACTTTGATGATTGCTTTGTTGTTTAAGTTCTTTTTTCTTACCCATTGTTTGCTTATTTACCACCTTACCACTTCTGGTGTACATGTTCTACTAACTAAGCACCAAATAGCTTTTTTTTTTTAAATGGAACCAAGAGTATTTGTTATAAGTTATCTAAGAGGTTACACCTTGATTTATAATGATTGGCTGTCTATAAACTTCAGCAATAGATCTAATACAGAAAACAAGTAAAAAAAGTAGCAAGTAAAAAAAGTAGCGATCTCCACAATTCCTTATTTTCGGAACTCCACAACATTATCACTTCAATATAGTTCATTCAGTTTTCATTCTAACCCAAGGAACAAATCCAGACAGACCATGTGATGGCCTTTGTTAAGTCTCTCCCTGGAAGAAAAAAGTCCTGTAGTTCAAGAAAATCAAGAAATCTTCTATTAAAAAATATGAGGCTATTCAGTTTGGGATATTGAAGAAACAAACAAGAAGTATATTTTTTTTTTGTGGGGGAGTATCAAGATCTACAGTTCTTTGCCAGTTTACCAAGTTACTAAATAACGTAACATTAGTGTTATTCCAGACAAGAAACCATCTCTATTGTGCTTTTATCAATGAGTAAACTAATGAGCAAACTAAACCAAACTAGGTTTGCGAGTAATGCAATATGATAGTCCAATCTATTACCTTAGCTATGCAAATATGCAAAGTATTTTAGTAGAAAGGACTAGATATAGTTAGATTACTAATTTACAGCATGATAGTGTATTTCGCGTTGAAGTTACAGGTTACAGGTTACAAATGGGTAGTACAATTTCCCCAGGGCAAAACCACACAAGTCCCCCTAATTTTTTTCCAGACAAGAGCTGGAATGTAGTGCGCAAAAATATCTCCCAGCAGGGGAAACAAGCTCTCATGTAATCGTTTCCTTATGTGCAGAGTGAGCAGAATGTGATGTAAAAGAGAGCACCCGAGGCGTGGGTAAATTTAAAAGTGTAAAAACCCTGAGTAAGGATTAAAACATAATAAAGTAGAAATGCTAAGAGGTTTTTAAAAAGTTGTAATCCAATTTTAAGCAGCTATAAGTAAAAAAAAAACTCCCAATCTAAATTTGAAAAGGTTCGATAAAGTCAGCACGATGATTCAAAGGAATAAAATAGAAATGAAATATAACATAGGCTCTACACTTTGTAGCTTGTGCTAAACCTTCATAAAAACTCAAGTGATTTGACTTGCCGAAGGCAGCTACCTGGAAATCCTTTTTTCCTTAACTTAAGAAGCAAGGGTCATTTGATCACTCTCGCAGTATTCGCTACTCACACTTAAGTCTCGGAAACTTGACTGTAGCTCAAACATTTAACATATCTAAAACATATGGGAAATAGTAACTCTCCTTCCAGCTGCTCCATTTCACTTTGCTCTTTTTTTTTTGGAGAATGCAGTCTCTCTGGTTGGTTTCACTGCTTCCTTGTTCGCTCCTCCACCGTTTTCCTTTACTAACCTCCAACGAGGTATTTGAAATTCAGTTGGCAGGGAAGGCTTTTGTCCACCTGAAAACTCTACAGCCTGGTGACTGGAAAACAAAAAGGAAAACAGGGGGAACTGGTGGTGGCCACACAAGAAAGTCTGGAAAGATTTATTCACTTAGTCTGTAAAAAGAAGGTAACGGTGGCATACCTTTTGTAAACGAGTAATTCACATTGAGTAAACCCTGCTAGAGTGACTTATTCAGAATCCGGACAGCGTGCAGCAGCCATTTACCTCTCCTAGGTGGGATATAAGACCCTCCAGAGATCAACCAGGCCCAATTGGTCCGCCATGTCCCTGATGGCTCTCTGTGAAAGCAAGAGACCAGACCTTCTAACCCCTGATCTGTCCAGGTCAGGGGTAAAAGACAGGTTCCAGTCTCCTCCTAAAATCAGAGGAAGGGAAGCATAGGGAAGCAGGGTTGTTAATAAATTGGAAAAAAAGGCTGGAGAGTCAGAGTTAGGGCCATATATACAACATAACGCCATCTTTGTACGATCTAGTATCCCCTTCAAGGTTAAGTACCTACCATTTGGGTCTCGTATACAAAGCTCACAATTGAATGGGGCATTTCTTGCAAATAATATGGCTACTCCACTACTTTATGTGCTGTCTCCTGTGTTAAAGATCTGGCCCACAAACTGTCTTTCGAAAAGGAGGTCCTCTGATTCCAATAGGTGGGTTTACATAGAAACATAGAAACATAGAAACATAGAAGTTGACGGCAGATAAGGACCGCAAGGCCCATCCAGTCTGCCCATTTCTTTTTCTACCTTATAAATGTGCCATCGGCCTTTGCTCTGTCAGTGACCTATCTATTCATAGTCATTTGTATTGCTCCCTTATGCCTATCCCATGCCTGTTTGAAGCCCTGCACTGTATTCATAGCCACCACTTCTTGTGGTAAGCCATTCCATGCATCTACCACCCTTTCTGTGAAAAGAATTTCACATTCCCTTAATCGGCCTCCCTCTCAATCTCATGCTGTGTCCTCTTGTCCTGCTATTTTCTTATATTTAAACATGTTAGACTCTTTCACCTTGTTTATGCCCTTAAGGTGTTTAAATGTCTCGATCATATCACTCTCTCCTCCTTTGCTCAAGGGTATACATATTGAGCTCCGTTAATCTGTCCTCATATGTCTTCTGATGCAGTCCCTGCACCATTTTGGTTGCCCTTCTCTGGACTGCCTCAATTTGGTTAATGTCCTTGTGAAGGTGTGGCCTCCAATACTGCACGCAGTACTCCAGATGGGGCCTAACCAATGTCTTGTACAGAGGGATTATTACCTCCCTCTTACGACTTGTGATACCCCTACTAATACACCCTAACACCCCCCTAGCCTTACCTACTGCTTTAGAGGTCTGCTTGGATGATTTCAGGTCATCAGTGATGATGATGCCCAAGTCTCTTTCTTCCTTTGTGACTACTAGCAACTCCTTCCCAGCCTATAAGTGGCTTCAGGTTCTCTTCCCTATGTGCATGATTTTGCACTTCTTTGAATTAAACTCAGATGCCACTCTTCTGACCATTTTGCTAGTTTATCCAGATCTCTTCTCATTCTGCCCACCCCATCTGGATCATCTACTCTGTTGCAGATCTTGGTGTCATCTGCAAACAGACAAGCCTTCCTCTAGTCCATCTGCAGGTCACTAATGAAGATGTTGAATAGGACTGGCCCCAGGACTGATCCCTGAGGTACCCACTTGTGACTTGCATCTCTTCTGACTGTATACCATTTACCACCACTCTCTGTTTTCTGCCAGTCAACCAGTTTGCCACCCAGTTGACCAACTTCCAGCCACCCGAGCCTACCTGGCTTATTTATCAATCTTCTATGTGGAACAGTGTCAAAGCTTTGCTGAAGTCAAGGTAGGCGACATCAACTGCTCCCTTGGTCCACCACTCTGGTTACCCAGTCAAAGAAATCTATGAGATTAGTTTGACAGGACCTTCCTTTGTAAACCCATGCTGTCTTGGATCCTGTGCCCTATGGATTCTAGGTGTTGCACTATCCTTTCCTTAAGATGCCTCATAATCTTGCCCACTACTGAGGTAAGACTGACTGGTCTGTAGTTCCCGCCTCCTCCTGCTACCACTCTTGTGGGCGGGATCACATGAGCCCTTCTCCAGTCTTCTGGGACCTCTCCTGTGCTCAGAGACTCACTAAACAATTCTGCTAATGGCTCTGCTAGTTCCTCCTTTGGCTCCTTAAGTACCCTGGGATGTATGCCATCAGGTCCCATTGCCTTATCCACCCTGGGCTTAGCAAGCTCTTGTAGGACCCTTTCTTTTTGAAGGGAGTAGTGCTCCTCCTCCCCTGTGTCCATGATGCTGAGCTCTGGGCCCTGCCCTACCTTCTCTTCAGTAAATACTGAGCAAAAGTATCTATTTAGGATAGATGCCTTTACAGGGTCCTCCTCCTCACATGCTCCTTTTCTCCATAAGCTTAGCAATACCCCTCTGGACTTTCTCCTTTCACTAATGTATCTATAGAAAGTCTTGTCACCTTCTTTTACTGTTCGTGCTAGTGTTTCCTCAGTTTGGGACTTTGCCTGCCTTACTGCCTTACCTGCTTCCCTTAGGGCAGTTTGGTATGCCTCCTATCTTCATCCGCTGTGTTCCTTATATTTCCTGAGGCCAGCCTTTTGGCTCTGACCTTTTCTGCTACTGTATTTGAGAACCAAAGTGGTTTCCTTCTTCTTTTGCACTTCCTTTTCTGTGATACAATGGGATGTTGCTTCAAGTATTGTATCCTTAATGCTTGCCCACTTTGCCTGTACCTCCTCACCTGTGTTTCTTTTTGCCAGGGCTAGCTTAACTCTGTTGGCCATCTTATCAAAGTCAGCTCCTGAAGTCCCATATTTTTGCCTTGGAATGGGATGATTTAGATGTAGTAGCCAAATTGAACCATACCATGTGATGGTCACTGGCCCCCAGGTGACCTTCTACCTGGAAATCTATGATCCCTTCTTTGTTAGTCAGTACTAGATCTAGGATAGCCCTGTCTCTTGTGGGTTGCTGTACCAGTTGTTTGAGGCCCTCCCCCTGCAGGGAATCCACTATGAGTCTAGTTCTGGCAGATGTTCCTGCTGGTTTCTTTTAAAAATGTTACAGCCCCTTTAAGATGTTGTAAATGCTTCAGGATTTGGTAACATTTATCTTTCTTTCTGGCACCCATGATGGTCTAAGTAAGCATTTTCATGCTACCCGCCATTTAGTGTCCCATGCTCATCATGTCTTAAATCCAGATAGAATGTTTTGCCCCTTAATCTTAACATCCACCAAGGTCACCCTCCCTTCCCCCCCTCCATCCCTAATCCACAGTATCCCTTAAAAAAAAACACAGATTCCTCCCTTGATCTATTGGCCCCCACAGCCCTGTTTTATCATAAGTAGTAGGAAGAATGTAGTTACCCCCCTCCCCACCAACATAATCTTACTATGGTACATAATGAACAGATACAATGATCAACACCTCCTCCCTTCTGCTCACCCGCGTCTATGTTACCCCCTCTAGGAGACAAAGTTATTATAGAAAATACATTGCTATCCTAATGTCCTGTTCGGTTTCCAGCACTAATATTAAAACATGAAGCAGTGCAACAGGCACTATCAACACATTAAATATGGATTGTTAGGACTGAGAACTCACAGCTGTCTGTATTTTTGTCATTAATCCCTCTTTTAGGCACATGTCTGATCCCTTAAACAGTTGCAAAAATATAACAAAACTTAGAAACAGGCAATTAGGGTACGTTAGGATGCCCCATTCTGCCTTAAGTGAGTATATTGCCTCTGTTAATGTTGCAGGGATACCGGACAGTCTAGCACTCTCTCTGACCTTGTAAAATTAAACTGCAACTACCCCTTCAGAATCTCACTATATCAGAAGAAAAGATTGAAAACATTTAAACTTGTCAGGCTTTGTCTAAAATAAAGCTAAAATTCAGATCACAAACTGTTTACATAGTTAGTATGAGCATATTGTCCAGAAAGTCTGAAAGTTCTCTTTAAGCCTTCTGCGATTTAACAGAGGGAGATTCACGGACTTTAGCCTTAACCTCTCCACTACAAGCATTCAAACCAGCACACATCCACTTTTGTGTGCCAAAAACACAAATAAAAACCAGTTTTGAAATTACCAATGTCCCCAAGCAGTGTTACAGGTAGCAGCATCACCGTTGAATGATACTTATCTCAGGCCCTCTTCTCCTTCAATGATCCTTGAACAGATTTGGCATGGCAGCCCTCAGAGTAGTCTCCATGGCCTTTGGGTCTTCAAAACTGGACCAGGTACCATTAAGCAAGACTTGGAACTTCGCTGGGTATGACATTTTGAACTTTATCCTTGCTGGTATCCGTTTATTTACAAAGGGATGAAATAGGGCTCTGCGCTGATGTACAGACACTGGTAAGGCTTGAGTGACTCTTAGCTTTGCTTCTCCCCATTTGACTTCTTCCAGGCTCCAGACTTTCATTAAGAAATGCTGCCTTTCTAAATAATTGAGAAAGCATAGTATTAGTGGTTTAGGGGGTGCATCCTCTGCTGGCATAGGGTGCAATGATCTGTGAGCCCTTTTGACTGAATATGCAGCTCCATATGGAGAAGTGTCTGCTAGCTTTGCTGCCAGCTTTTGAATAAACAGGACTGTGTCTGTTCCCTCTTCCTTCTCTGGCAGGCCAATAATTACAATGTTGTTGCGCCTGCTTCACCGTTCCAGGTCTTCGATTTTGGCTTCTAGACGAGCCATTTTCTGCCTGTTCAGCACAATCTCCAGTTCTAATCTGCCCAAGTGCTTTTCTACAAAACTATACGAACCTCATTGTCTCCCACTTGTGTAGAAATATTTTCCAAAGCCGTGGCCATGCATTTGACCTCCGAAGTCAACGAGCGGAGTTCATCACGGAAGGGCTTAAATTCCAGCAAAAACTGATCCACTGTAAGTACATTAGGATCCTGAGGTTGAGATTTGTGATCGTCTGAGGTAGATTGTGGCATATTTTTTTTGCCGGCCTTTTCCGGCGTTGGGGGGAGGTGTGTGTTTGGGCAGTTCTTGCATCATCTCTGCTTCCATGCTAAGTTGTAAAACTGTAGACTTGCGATGTAGGGTATTTCTTGTCACCTGAGAATCATAAATTCTACCGTTTGAGGTAAGAAAAGAACATTTTTTCCAAGATTTAGAACAGAGAGAGAGCGGGAGATGTTCAGAGTGCTGCTACTCGCGATCCTGCATCACATGATCTCCCTTCAACACAATTGTGCTATAATCACTCTTTCTGAAACTTGATTAACTAGTAAAATTGATGATGCGAAAGTACATTTGCCAGGATATAATACTTTTAGAAAAGACAGGAAAGCTGAAAAGGGAGGGGGAACATAAATTTACACAAGATCCAAATTCAATTGTTCCACAATAGACTCATCACCTGATAACCCCAAGCATGATTTGGTTTCAGTAGTTCTGACTTTTGGACATAATAAACATCTTGTAGTTAGTTCTAGTTATATCACCCCAGGATACATCAAAGAGGGATTAGATCTTTTATCTAGATTCAAAAATTCTTGTTTTGCTAATAAAGAATGAATGTTATTGAGTGACTTTAATTGTAACTGGGGAATAAGAAATAAATCTTGCAATTAGACATTGTTAGAAATGAGGGTTTGTTTACCAGCTTATTAATGAAACAACAAGGTACAATTATAAAACAGGGTTAGGGTCTTGGACTAGATTGTTGTCTCACATCCTGACAATATTACCTCATCACAAGTATTATCAGACGCTATCAGTTACCATTGCCCAGTGCAATGCAATTGGTCAACTAAGGCACAAAAAAATCCCCAAGTCTTTATTGAGACCAGGAACTTTAAAAAGATTACATCTGCCTTGGTTAATGCTGAATGCAGTAAAACTGATTGGTCAAATCTCAAAACCATTAAAAATTTAGATGATTATTGTCACTTATTTTACCAATTAGTTAACACCATAATGGATAGAATTGCACAAAAAAGCATTAACCCCTGCCATTGTTAAGGACTATGGGCTGGATTCACAATGCTTTCTGAAGGTGCAAAACCTTCCCTAAGTCTCCAAAACTGCCATAGCTATGGAAACAAAGGGGAATATGCACTATGTGCTATTCACAAAACTCTCCGCAGCTGTGGAAAAAACACTACTGAATGTGGAAGAAAGTGCAGCTGCGGAAGCCCCTGAGGAAAAAAATGTTTGAGATAAGTAATTCACATCCCCTGAAAGGCTATTCACTACCAGTTTTTTCCGCAGTTGCGAAAAAATGTTACACACAGTTGAATGACGTGTAACTCTCCCTCAGCAAACTGCAGTAGTGCCCCAACAATTGGAATCAATTAAGGAGGAGGTGAGGAACAGGTAATAGCATCCCAGATAGTATAGCAGTGGCTGATGTTACAGCAACAAAAGCACACATTGCTATGATATGGCAACAAGCAACAACCACCAGACCCAGTGCAGCTCATGACGGAGCCCCACAGGCAGTAGAGCCTGACCAGTCTGCAGCGAATGCTACCTTATGCAGGCAACTGGAAAACCTCAGGGAGGAAGGACCAGCAGTGGCAATCAGCTACTGTGGTGCCATGGTATTGCTGGTACCTGTGGCACTGTAGTGGTCCCAGTTGAGGGACTGGTTGCTAGTCTCTTTGTGGGTGCTTTCAGCTTCATGCTATGGTACCAATGTTAAAGTCTGCTGCTCCAGCTAATTAGGTTCACTGTTGCTGTGCCTCCTAAGCTATTTCTGAAGCTGTGGATCCGCAGTTATGGATTTTCAGCACTTGCTCAATTTCCACAGCTGCTGAATTTCCACAGCTGCAGGGATTTTACGGAATTCCTCACCTGCTCAAAATTTCTTTATGAATATCACACAACTGTGTTCCTGCAGTGCTACAGGTCTTTTTCCCGCAGCTGTGGGATTTTTGGCTTTCTTTGTGAATCCTGTCCTCTGTGCTTAAGAATGATCCTAAGCCAAAAACTGGTTATGATGACCTTGATTTCAGGTTTCTCAAATTGGGTATCGATGTTTTGGCTCAATCCATATCTAACTTTTTTAACCTTTCACTTTGCTCAGGTGAATTTCCCAAGGCATGGAAAATGACTATAAAACCAATCTTCAATTGTGATGGGAAGGATGTATAGTCTGTCTAATTATAGGCCGATTTTCCTTCTACCACCATTATCCAAAATACTTGAGAGAATAATTCTCGATCAAGTCATGGAATTTTTGGACAAATATGATTTATTCTCTAAATTTCAGCATGGGTTTAAGCCCAAACACAGTACTGAGATGGCCTTGGTTGGGTTCACTGTCTGCATACAGAGCTCCCTTGATAAAGGGAACTCTGTTGCAGCTGTTTTTGTGGACTTCACCAAGGCCTTTGATCTTGTTAGTCATGATCTGGTTCATTCCACACTCTCTGAGGTTAATTTTTCTACTGAGGTTTCTGATTGGTTAGTTAACTATCTCATTGACAGGGCCCATAAAACTGCCATTAATAGGGTATTATCACAGTCTAGAGAAACCAAGTGTGGAGTCCCTCAGGGCTCCATACTTGGTCCTCTAATTTTTTCACTTTACATGAATTCTGCCCTCAACATTTGCCAAAAGTCTCAAATGATCTTATTCATGGATAGTGCTGTTATTTATTATCCTAATAGTGATCCAGTAGATGCAGTTCATGTTGTTCAAAGTGACTTTTTGTTATTCCATAATTTGTTAGTTTCTAAACAAATGATACATAATGTTAAAAAACAAACAAGTATATGGTATTTTTTGGTTCTAAGAAACATGACAGCATTCTTACTTTGATGGTAGATTTACATGGGGACATGGTAGAGTGAGTTGATCATTTTAAATACCTTGGGGTTATTTTGGACACTAGATTAACATTTGAAACTCATACTCTTACAACAATAAAAATAATTCACTGGAGATTGGGGGGGGGTTATATAGAATTAAACAGTTTCTGACCCCTTCATCAAGAAAACAATTTACATATGGCTTTCTATTAGGATTACTGGACTATGGTATCCTTATATATTCATCTACCAGTGAAAAACATCTTTCAAAACTTAAAGTTACATATAATAGTATATTAAGATTTGCTAGTGGTCTTCCCCATAAGACCCATAGATGTGACTTATTAAGAATGGCTAATCTTCCCTTACTGGAAAATAAAACAAAGATAAAACTTGGCACCTTGCTTTTTAAGGTCTCTAGGGGCCATCTTCCTGCTGCTTTATTGTCTCCATTCCCCATCTCTAGAGCTTCTAATTCCTTTGCTACTAGGTTCCAGGGTAAATTTCAGTTTATGATTCCCACGGTGAAAAAAAACTTTTGGTCAGAAATAATTTTCATTTAGAGCCACTGTATTCTTTAATTCTATTCCCACAGCTATTAGCAATTGTCTCTCACTCACCATTTTAAAAACAAGACTCAAAGTATGCTTGGAAAGCTCCACCTCCTGTCCTTGCACAAGCGGTATTTCTAGGAATTAGCTTTCTGACTGAAATGTTTTTATAATGTAATTATGCTATGTATAGTATTAATTTGTCTTGTACTGAATGATTATGTTGCTTTTATGTACTACTTGCCACTTGTAAAATGGGCAGTGATGTTCATCAAGTTAACAAGTATAAAAAATAAAAATGAAAAATGAAATGAAGCTGCCAAATCCCTGACCATCTCTCAAGTTTTCTCAGGTCTTCCTGCAGGTCTTGTATCCCTTCCACTGTGTCCACCTTCATGTAGAGTTTAGTGCCATCTACAAATAGACACATTTTGCCCTTGCTGCCCTTCCTAATGACAATTATGAAAACATTGAACAGTGGCCTCAGCACTGAGCCCTGCAGGATGCCGATAGTGACTTCTCTTGTGCTAGAGAACTCTTCCTCCCACCTCCCTCTGGGTCCTGTCCCTCAGCTAGCTTTCTACCTTCCTGATAATTTTTCTTCCTAACCCTGAGATCCGCCAGCTTCCTGACCAACCTCTTGTGGGGTACAGAGTCAAACCCTTGCTGAAGTCCAGATAAAGGATGTCCACTGCCCTGCCCCTGTCCACTGCCTTAGTGACCCAGTCAAAGAACTTACTCAGATTCATTCGACACAATCTCCCTCCCATAAACCTATGCTGCCCCTCATCCTGGAGACCATTCTCCTCTAGATATCCTATTAACCTTTCCTTAAGTATGGTCTCTATATGCTTTCACTGACTAGTCTTTAATTCCCTGGGTCATCCCCGGAACTGCTGTTTTGAAGGGGTACCACATGTGCCATTCTCCAATCCTGTGGCACCATGCCTGACTCCAGGGAGTGATTGAACAGTCGCACCAGCAGCCCTGCAAGCTCTCTGCCAGCTCCCTCAGTACCCTTGGATGTATGCTGTCCTGGCCTTGTGATTTGTCCACTTTCAGTGCTAGCTACCCTTCCTTCACTCTATCTTCCTCTAGCACCACGCCTGTGCTCCCTTCACCCCTGTTCCCCTTTTCCCCCTGCAGAAACTGGTCCATCTTTTTCCCTGTTGAAAAAGGAGCAGAAGTATTTGTTCAGCACCTTAGCCTTTCCCTCATTCTCCTCTACCCATTCATTCCCTTGCCTAAGCCTAACAATCCCATCCTTAGCAATGAACATGGAGAATGACTTAAACAAGAGTGGCAATGAGGACACTCTCCCTGTCTGTCTGACTGTCACAGATGATAATGCCAAGTGGAAATAATCATCAAATCTGAGACTTACTTTGAAGACCAGTAATCCTAGCAATCATGAGAATGGTGAGCTAAAAAATATTTTCCTCGCTTTTGAATGCCAGCTACAGTATTTCTTGAAGTAAATATAGCTTATAATATTAGCAGTTTGGAAGAGTATATTGAATTAGGCTTCATTCCAAAAGGTTTCATAGTGACTGTTACTCCCCAGTGGTCTGGAGGAATTCAAAAATAGGGAGGATTGGGAAACAAGTGGTGGCCTGTGCAAAAATGTTATCCGGCTTTTAATAAAGGGAGATACTGGTAAATATCAGAAGCTAATTAATGAAATTGCTGAGATCAAAAGGGCTCTTGAAAAGTTCATGAATACCCAGATTTTGCCTAGTTGGATAAAGAAGTTCAGCTAAAGCTATACAAAGTCGAAGCTGAACAAATTAGGAAAAAGGAATCCAATCTGGAAAGGGATACCAGTGGGTACAAGAAGGTCGAGTGCTCAATTGGTTACCATGTAGAAACACCAGGGGTAGCAAATCAGTCTCCAGAGTGAGAGTGAGAGAGAGAGAGAGAGAGAGAGAGAGAGAGCTCTAATTCTAGGAATCACCAAAAAGATCATAAAAAGCATAATAAAGGGGCACAAAACAAAAAGGTAGTGGCTCTATCTAAAGGTTCATCGACTGAGAATAGCACAGTGGAAGTAACCACCGCTGCTAGAGCCATTCACGGAAAGTAAATTTCCGAACATCCGTCTGGCAGCAGGGTGAAGGAAAAAACAGTTTCAACATAAACAGCACAAAAGGAAAAAAAAGCGGGTTAAAAGACATGGCAGAAAAAACAAATACAGGCAAGCCCAAAAGACGGAGTGGGAACTAATTAATTTGTCACAGCACATATTCACTGAAGCACAGCAGAAAGTTTTACAAAAGGGAATTTCCTTTGTTCCGTACCACTGATCTGACAAATTTAGAATCAATATTGATTTGGAGAAGTTCTTCAGAAAAATCCAATTAAGAGATTCTTTTTTTTTTTTTAAATCAAAGTAGTTCTGCATCAATATAAATTCCATCCCCTCTATCAGCAAATTGATTGTATAATTTGAAGTATACAGATAATGATGACTTGCCATTGGTCAGATGAACATGTGATGCATGGATAATGATATTTAAGGAGCACCTTTGTTAGAACTACCTTATCACTCTGAGGAAGTTTAGCAGTCCATCTAAGTGAAACGTTAGTGTTTTTAGCCACCACTTTTGTACAACGTTCATTTGCCTAATGTGTATAAAGGTCTATTAAATTACATTCTGGTCCTGGCGTTCTTTGTTCAGAGCAACGGGTGCTGTGCTTTTCCTCTCTTGCTTCATTTTATACTAAAGCACTGTTGCATATTTTCTGGTGCTCTGTCTTTCTCCTATGACTGTTTGTGATTTTAGAGCACAGGTTTCCCCGTTTTTGTCATATGGGAGTAAAACCGGATGTACGCTCTGCTGAGTTGTGCTTTCTTTTCCAACTTCAGGATTTGGGCATTTATTTGAACATACTGATTAACTGATGGTCGGTGCACTCACCCCTTCGAAGAATACCACAAACACTGCTAACTTTTTAATGGAGAAGCATGTTTATTACAGCCACAGACCCAGGTTCATAGCTACCAAGGAACATCTCACGTTTTACACCCTTCGGTGCTTCATCAGAGATATCCATTCACAAAACAGTCAATTATTTATATATCCAAAATAATTCAAAAAATGTGTAAGACCAATCACAGCACATTATGCATTAATCAATTAATGAAAGCATCTATGATTCTCTATTTTCTGGCAACACAGTGAACCCTACTTTTTACAACTTGGAGACTAGTGTTGATGAGAGTACTGCTATTGCAACTCCTATTTCTGATTCAAGTGAAATAAATATAAGGAATGCATTCTTTACATAAGAAAAGCTAGCAACAAGGGCAAGATGCCTTCATTGGTGAGAGGAAACAATGTCCGCTTATTTGTCTGGTAAACGTGTCCTCTAGGGGTCTAAGATTGATAAAAAGACGGACCTTTGGTGAAGACAGACAGTTTTTTTTATTAAAGAATCAGACACTATTATGTTAGAGGCATCTGAGAGATTGATGGATTTAATTTGCAGAGTGAGTGCAGAGATGCAAGAGAAAGTACAGTGGGGTTTAAAGGCCCAGGAACTGATTTTAGGGGGATAGAACTGGGGGGAGCAGGGAAAACTGAAGTAAGGTGCCTGCCTGGTGCCATGGCTTGGGAGGGACAGGAAGCGCATCCTTAGGATCACGAGAACAGTTGCACGGGAGTCTGAGCTGGATGTCAGTGTCCACCTAGGGACAAATGACTTGGCTCATCATGAGATTAGAGCAGTGCAGAAGGACTTTGTAGAGTTGGGGAGAGGCTTAAGACAAGTAGCACACACAGTATCCTTCTCAGAGGTGCTGCCTGTCAGTGGCATGGGTGAGGCGAGGGTACTTTGCACCATGCAGTTTAACGAATGGTTGAAAAAACGGTGTGGAGCACAGGGGTTTGTCTTCATTGGGGACTGGGGTTTCACCTGGAGGGACACCAGCCTATACTAGCAGGATGGTCTGCATTTGTCCAGGAAGGGAACAAGTCTTTTGGGCAATCGGTTTAAATGCTTCATTGGCAAGCTTTTAAACTTTGTCAAGGGGGGAGGCACTGATAAGCAACAGGAAAATCCCAGCCTCCCCCTACAAAACAGGGTACAAATGAGAAAAAGACCAGGGTAGAAAGGTCAGTGGGGGATGCTGCTACAGAAGGTAAAGCCATTAAAAAAATGGAAAGCAATGAGTACCAATGCCAGTAGTCTGGGTAACAAGCTTCCTGAATTAGTGGCCTTGATGGAGGAGGAACATCTGGATATCGTGGCAGTCACAGAAACATGGAACACACAGAACCATGACTGGGATGCAAACATACCAGGATACACAATCTATAGGAGGGACAGGGAGGGTAAAAGAGGAGGAGGAGGAGTAGCTCTCTACATAAGAGAAGGAATCAAAGCAACAGAACAGAAGGGTAAACAGGGAGAAGAAGAAGCACTGTGGGTCAATTTGTAGGCAGGCAATGGCACCACAATCCGCACAGGAGTTGTATACAGACCCCCCTCTCAGGGGGAGGAAATGGACAAGGAATTTAACTGGAGTGGAGTTGTAGCAGCTACTTCTAAGAGTGGGGTTATTCTAGATGCCCTACAGGGGGCATGCCTTAGACAATTAGTATTGGAACCCACTAGAGAGGGAGCAATCTTAGACCTGGTCCTCTCAAATGGTGATGGAGAGAGGATCACAGATGTAGAAGTGAGTAGCCATCTGAGAACTAGCAACCATCGAACAGTATGGTTCACAATAAACACAGCAATAGAGTCAAGCCATACAAAGGCAAAAGTACTGGACTTCAGGAGCACTGACTTTGCCAAAATGGGTGAGTGCCTAAGGAATGCACAAGCAAATGGGCAGGAAGGAGGGGTGGAAGAACAATGGGGAATAATAAAAACTGCCATCACAGAGGTAACAAGCCTTTGTGTGAAGCAAATAAACAAAACAAAACGATGTAAGAGACCACTATGGTTCTCAAAGGAGGTGGCAGTGAAGGTTCAAGAGAAAAAGAAAGCATTTAGAAAGTACAAGGAATCACAGAAGGAGCAGGACAGAGAATTGTATCAGTTAAAGCAAAAGGAAGCTGGGAAGGCAGTCAGAACAGCAAAGGACCGAACTGAAGAAAAGATAGCCAACTCAGTTAAGAAGCGGGATAAAACCTTTTTTAGGTACATCAGGGAGTGAAGGAAGACTAAGGGAGGGATAGTGAGGCTTAATAAACGGGAAGGGGGTGGGCAGAGGGTGACGGTGAAAAGGCAGAGATACTAAACAAATATTTTTGCTCAGTATTTACAAACGAAGAGGGGGAGGTACCTAAAACAAACAATAGAAATACTCTGGATACAGAAGTTGATACCAGCCCATTTACAGAAGAAAGGGTTCTGAAAGAACTCTTAAAACTGAAGGTGGACAAAGCAATGGGGCCTGATGGGATTCATCCCAGAATTCTAAAAGAACTAAGGGTAGAACTAGTGACACCACTGACTACCCTCTTTAACAAATCATGGGAGGATGGGGTGGTACCTGAGGACTGGAGGAGGGCAGATGTGATTCCCCTTCACAAAAGTGGGATCAGGGCAGAAGCAGGAAACTACAGACCTTTTAGTTTAACCTCAGTGATAGGGAAAATGATGGAATCACTTCTGAAGGAAAGAATTGTCAAGTACCTAGTGGCCAGAGGGGTACAGGACCCAAGGCAGCATGGATTCACAGCGGGAAGGTCATGTCAGACAAATCTAATAGATTTCTTTGACTGGGTGACCAAAGTAGCAGATCAGGGAGTGGTTGTGGACATGGCCTACCTAGACTTTAACAAGGCATTTTTCACAGAGAGGGTTGTGGATGCATGGAACGGCCTTTCGGAGGAGGTTGTGGAGTCAAAAACAGTGGTTGAATTCAAGCATGCATGGGACAGCCATAAGGCAATTCTAGTGGGTGGGGGTAGAAAGAAGTAGGCTGCTGGTTAACTAGGATCTGCAGCTTATCCATTAGGTAGGGAAATGGGCAGACTGGGTGGGCCAAGCGGTCCTTATCTGCCGTCAAATTCTATGTTTCTATATTTCTATGTGAAAGGTGTGAGTCAAAATTTAAGGACTATTTGAAAAGCTATGATCAAAAACTACAGGCACAGAAAAAGAAGAAATTTGTTCGGGACTTTAATGACTTCAAGAACAATATGATATTTAATTGGAAAAAGACTGTGCATGCTGGTAATCTTCTTACTTTAACATCTGAGACTGCTTTACTTGATAATGCAACTATTGTGGGAGATGCAAATAATAGTGACACTACTATTTGGCCCTCATTGGGCTGGTGTTTTGGGATTGGCAATATAACCCATTGTATTACTGCAACAAGAATATTACTCTGCTGCCAGAAGTCTCCTTAAAAAGCTTGGCATAGTGCTGCTGTGGGCTGTTAGCTGCTAATCAAGCAATTTTATTTTAGTTTTAGTTTTTGGACTGGCTATGAAAGAGCCTGTTTTTCTTTTTTATCTTTTTGAAAGTAATCACATATTATATAATCTGTTTTAAATGTGGCTATGAGAGGGCCATGTTTTTCTGGTTTAATTTTAATTTATTGTTATGGGGTAGTGAGAGCCCCCCATCAAGATTCATTATTTTTCTGTTATTATTAATTTAAAACTCATTGATTGGAGAGTTTATGTAGGATATTTACTCACTTACTGCTGCTTTGTTTTTATTTAAATTTTGTGTTTTGCAGGAGGGAGGTATTTATGTAGTTGGGTATTTATTGGATAAGACTGATTGTTCTAGTGGAGTTATTTTATAGTGTGGGGAAAGCTCTAACTTTGTTGTTGTGGGTTCTTATTTTTTTGAGTTCTGGTGGTTATTTAGCCTGTGGAATGTGTTTGTTCTCTCCCCCAGTTGTGTGCTATTCATCCTCTGCTCTCCATGCCCTCGCCCATTTTCCCCCCACCTCTGACTTTTTCTATCTATCAGCACTGTTGTGCGCTGGGTATTCTGCATAGGAGGGGTGGTGGTGGGGGTGGGGGGTGCGGACATCGGAAGACGAATGAGCAGACCTCTCACATGGGGTGATTAGGTTTAGAAGACACCCTGGGGCAAAATGGAGCCTGCAACATCTTGTTCCATGTCTAGTCCCCATACCCAAGGGCACCACTTCTTTTGATGGGAAGTAGCTGGGATGGCTCGTGAATCCCGTCCAACTCAAGTGTTGTTGTGCAATGCCAGCTCTATTAGGATCAAAACTGCAATTTTTGCAGATCTTTTTTGGAACAACTGATCTGGCATGCATCACTGAGACCTGGCTGGATGAAAATGCTGGCCCTTCATTAGAAGTGGCAATTCCAGACAGGTACTCAGTGACACACTGCCCAAGATTGGACCGTGGGGGGTGGGTATCGGTTTGTTTCAAGACCCAGTTAGGCCTTACAGGTGTGCCAGTAGAGGAGGCTGAATCCTTTGAATGTACTGTGGTAGCAGGTGTGGGTTGCAGGATATCTCTCATCTACCATCTACCATCCACCCGGGGACAAAAAGCGATTCCTGCAGGAAGTGGCGGACTTCGCCATTGACATGGCATTGGAGTCACTCAGACTGATGGTTCTAGATGACTTCAATGCCTGGGTTGATGATGAACTCTCGCCTTTTGGACAGCACTTCCTCCAGCTGATGACATCATTGGGCTTCACACAGCTTGTTACCTTCTGCTACCCATAGTCATGGTCATTCTTTGGATTTGGTGTTCCTCCTGGGGATTGAGTCCTCCAATTTAGGGGTGGAACCTGTCGATTGGTCTGATCATTACACTGTGAGGTTTAACTTTTGTGTCCTCCTTTGTAGGTCTGCCCCTGTGGAGATGGTCAGTTACCGCCCTTTGCAGGATGTGAGCTCTGAAGGCCTAGCGGTGGTGATTGACCTCTCAGAGTTTCCTGTTGCCAGCTTGGGTCCAGAGTCCTTGGTCTTGGCCTATAATAAGGTCATCTCCTTGGCTCTGGACCTGATTGCTCCTGTCCATGTTCATCCTCTCCCACTTCACCATCAGGCCACTTGGTTTGAAGGGTCTTTGAGGAAGGTGCAGTGATTAGGATGAAGGTTAGAATGGTGTTGGCAGAAATCGGCCCTGGAGGCCGATCACCTTAGATTGGTAGAGTATTACCAGGCCTACCAATCAGCGATCTCCCGTAAGAAGGCAGAGTTCTTGTCCAGGGAGAGTGCTGTCACTCAGAATTGACCAGCTCAGTTCTTCCGAACTGTGGACAAGTTGTGCAGCCCAGCCTGTCTGCAGCTCCAAAGAGTTTTTTTGCAAAAGGAATGTGATGAGCTTGCTCGATTTTTTGCGAATAAGTTGGTGAACATCAGGCTGTAGATCCTCCTGAGTCATTCTGCGGGGGATGCTATTGGTTGGCAGTGCTCGGTCACTGTACCTCGTATCTCCTGGAGTACCTGTGACCTGCTGGAGTTCGGGGATGTTATGCGGATTGTTCAGGGTATGCACCCTATGAGCTGTAGTTTGGATCTGGGCCCAACTTCCCTGGTTATGGGTTGTTGTGATATCATTGGCCCGGTCCTGGCTCAGATAGTCCAGTGTTCCTTGGAATTGGGTGAGTTTCCAAGCTCCTTGAAGGAGGTGGTGGTAACACCACTTCTGAAGAAAGCTTCTTTGGACTCAGGCATTCTAGCAAACTACAGACCTATCTCAAACCTTCCCTTCATAACGAAGGTTATTGAGAAAATAGTGGCAATTCAACTGGAGAACCACTTGATCATCCATAATATCTATGAACCCCTCTAATCCGGTTTTCGAAAGAGGCATAGTACTGAGACTGCACTGGTTCGGGTGCTCAATGATTTCCTGATGGCAAGAGATCAGAGAAACCCTTCCATTCTAGTGCTCCTTGATCTCTCTTCAGCTTTTGACACTGTGGACCATGGGGTGCTGCTCAGCTGTCTGAGGTTCATCTGTGGCTGACATGCACGGTCCTCAGCTGATTTACATCCTACCTCACAGGCAGAACACAGAGAGTTGTGTTGGGGATTTTTTCCTCAGACTCACTCCCTCTGTCACGTGGGGTTCCTCAGCTCTCAGTGCTGTCCCCCATGTTGTTTGCAGTGTATATGCTGCCCCTAGGAGACATTGTAAGTTGGTATGGGCTGAGGTTTCACTGCTATGCTGATGATACCCAGCTCTACCTGTCTTTTGCAGCCAACCAGGATAGTGCTTTCTCAGTATTTAATAACTGCCTCACCAAAATCCAGGATTGGATGAATTTGAGCTGGCTGAAGTTGAACATGGGAAAGACTGAGGTGATGGTTGTGGACCCGGGTTGCCAGATAGAGGGGTTGAGGGCTGGCCAGCCCTCTGGACTTTTTCTGGGAGGCTCCCAAATTCTTACCTCTGACTGGGTGCATGACCTGGGAGTGGTGCTTGATGACGGGCTGACTCTTCAATCGCAGGTGTCAGCAGTCATCAAGTCTGCCTTTTATCATCTTAGGAACATTGCCAGGGTCAAGCACCTTGTTCCATCCAGTGATCTGCCTGTGTTGGTCCATGTCTTCGTGACCTCACGCCTTGACTACTGCAACTCCCTTTACTTAAGGCTTCCTGGTGTTGATATTCACTGCCTGCAGCTAGTGCAGAACATGGTGGCATGATTGTTGATGGGGTTGTCTCGGGTTTCGCATATTACTCCGATGCTGCGTGATTTGCACTGGCTGCCGAGTCACGCAGGGCCGGCTTTAGGGTTTGGGGGGCCCCCAGCAGAATTAGTGAAGTTATGGGGCCTCTCTACTTGGCCCACCTTTAGCCCATGCATATTACTGTAGCCCATAGGTGCAAGATTTTATCTGTAGTGATCCTATAGGCAGGGAAAAATGGGCAGATTAGGAGGGCCAAGCAGTAGTTATCTACCGGTAAATTTTATATTTATTTGTTTCTATGTATAGCTTTAGTATAACCAGTAGTATTTTAAAAAAATTTAGGAGGACACAGCAGTGTCAGTTCTTGGGGCTGTTCTTCCCATCCCATCCATTGCTGCCTATCTGCCTCATATTGACTGGATCTTAGCTTGTTGAGGTATTTCATGACATAACCAGAGGGATCTGCATAGTCCTTCACTGATGTCTTAAAAATATATTAAGATAAAAAAATGTTTAAAAATGAATAAGATAAACTTCTCTGCTTGGGGGCCCCCCATGAGCAGGGGCTCCCAGCAACCGCAGGGTTCGCTGGTGCCTAAAACCGGCTATGCGAGTCAGTGGCAGATCACCTTTGAAGTTGGTTTACTGACTTATAAAGCCCCACACAGACTTGGTCCTGACTACTTGAAAGAGCTTTTAATTCCCTACAGCCCTGTGTGACAGCTCCGTTCTGCTGACGAGAGGTTGCTGGAGGTTCGAGGGTGACCTTGAAATCTTGAAATCTTTGGGGCCCGTGTATTTATGTTTGTGGCCCCTACCCTCTAGAATTCTCTACCTCATCAGCTTTGGGAGTGTTCAACCGTGAGGGATTTAAAGAGGCACTTAAAACTTTTTTGTGACATCAGGCCTATCAGTGACTCATTGGTGTCTGGATCTGTTGTGTTATTAACTATTGTGTTTGTTGTTTTATGGAATTATGTTTTTATTATTGTAAAGTGCCTTGATATTTTGAAAGACGCTTAAAAAATAAAGTTTATTATTATTATTGTTTTGAAATTGACCTAACGTGTGGATTACAGCACAGGAGAAAGTAATTCAGAGTTTGACGATAGTGAAAATGAGGGGCTTTTTTAGGGGTTACTTCTCCTGGGGCAGTTCCCAGAAGAAGCACTCAGTGTACAAGATTTCAGTTTCCAGTAGAAGAAAGAGGAGAACTAAGAAGAGGATGTGGAACATGAGGAGTGGAAAGAGGAAGAGCAAGACGGAGCAGTATCAAGCGTCAGTACAAGGGACACTGAACAGATACTCACTATGATTAACATCTCCAGTAAAATCCTCACAGACACTGAGAAAAAGGTACTATGCAAAGGACTCTCATTAATCCCAACCAATAGACTTACAGAGTTTGATGCTTTTGTTGATATTAACAAATTTATTAGAAAACTTAATTTAAAAGTATTTTTTGCAAACAAAAGCGATAGTGTTATTGGTAATGATGGAGAGAGTCAGATATCTCAGAATAGTATAAATGAGACTGAAAAAATTTATAGAAGTCCTTTTAGACCCCTTTTACTTTCTGCTCTCCCTTATGCCCGAGTGTTAGCACTTATTTAGATTGTTGCATTAAAGATCTATCCTAATTATATAGAACACCACCGACTATGCCATTCAGCAACTTCTGCAGGGAGGAAGGAGAAGCACTGAAAGCTTTAATGCAGGACCAAGAAATTGTGATAAAACCTGCAGATAAGGGGGGGGTTCTATAATGATACAAGATAGAGATAAATATGCACAGGATATTTATAGGCAACTATCAGATAATAATTTCTATAAATTCTTGACCTTTGACCCCACATCTAAAATTCAAGAGAACATTGAGGATTTCCTTCTTAATGCATTTTATACTGATCTGATTTCTCAGGATGAATTGCACTATCTTTCTGTTGCTTCTTCTAAAAAGTCTGCAATCTATACGTTGCCTAAAATCCACAAAAATTCTACAGAACCCCTTGGGCACCCCATTATTTCAGGGATAGGTTAGCTTACTGAGCCTATTTCTAAACATGTTGATTCCTATATTTGCCCCTCGGTTCCTCAGCTTCACAATCACCTTAGGGATACAGGACACTTGTTGAACATTTTAAATGACGTGCTGCTGGAAGATGACTGGTTACTGGTAAGTTTGGATGTTGAATCTCTGTACACTAACATTCCCCATGAAGGGGGCCATGCAGCCATTGAATATTACTTGCTTATCAAAACAGAGATTTCACAGCCAAAATTTAATCTCCTGCTTAATATGACAGAAATAGTTCTCAAAAACAATGTGTTCATGTTCGAA
Organism: Neoceratodus forsteri; assembly: GCA_016271365.2. NCBI lineage: Eukaryota > Metazoa > Chordata > Ceratodontiformes > Ceratodontidae > Neoceratodus > Neoceratodus forsteri. The sequence goes on from CM057452.1 coordinate 759,647,041, forward strand.
GGAAAGAATTACCAGTGGCTAAAGGAACAGCGATGGGGGCAACACTAGCTCCAATTTGGCAAACTTATACTTGGGGGAATGGGAAGAGAGACATGTGCTTGATGAACATAATAATCCATACAGAGACAAGACAGATATTTTTAAGCATTTTGTTGATGACATATTTTTAGTATGGAAAAGTGATGAAAAAGAGCTAATGGAATTTGTACAGTTCTTGGAAGCTACTAACCCCAATCTCAGATTCAGAGTACATGTTGATAGATGCAGCATTCATTTTTTGGATCTAATGATTCATAAGATGGGGGATGGCATAATTTTGACAGATTTGTACAAAAAACCCACTGACAGGAACAGCTTGCTACATGCTCATAGCTGTCATCCAGGCCATACCATCCAGAATTTACCAAAGGGACAGTTTATCAGGATTAGTAGAAATTCTGAGAATGGTACTCTGTATTCAAAGAGAGCAAAAGAAGTAGAGAACAGGCTGCTACATAGGGAATACAGTGACAAAGCTGTAACTAGAGCAAAACAACACACTGACATGTTAACAAGAGATACTTTATTGACACCTAAAGTTAAAGGAAAAGGAGAACAAAGCATGACTTTTGGTACTACCTTTGGGTGAGGGTCAAAACAAGTGGTGGACATTGTTAAAAATAATGTGCCAATACTGAGAGGGACACCACAGCTACAAATGCTGTTTGAGAAACCAGTACAGATTTCTTACAAGAGAGGTACTAACCTGAGGGATAGGTTGGTTCATAGTTATTTACCAAAGAGAGAGGCAACTACCCAAGATGTAAATAGATGGGGATGTAAGCCATGTGGAAAGTGTAGCACATGCCACATTGTTAAAAAAGCAAAATAATTTGTCAATCAAAAAACAGGGGCATATGAAATAATAAAAGGAGAGATCAATTGTAATACTAAAGCAGTTGTTTACTTATTATCTTGCTCCTATGGCAAATTCTACATAGGCAGAACCAAGAGATCATTTTGTTTTATAATTAATGAGCAAATTCTAGCCATTAGGAATAATAACATCAGTTATGCCATGGCAGTGCACATTAATTCACAAAGCGATAGGTCCTAATACACAAGAGCACTGCTATGGAAATTGACTATATCAATATTAACATCAGGGAAGGGAATCTACAGAATGAATTGAACTGGAAAGAACAATAATGGATTTATAAGTTGGGTGCATTAAAACCGCCAGGCTTAAATGGTACATTTGAAGTAAGACCATTCCTGTTAAAAAATAAGTAAAAAGACTCAAAACGGTTTTGCTATACAATTTAACATGATTTTCCTTCGAATTGTTTCTTTCCTTAATTCCAATAATCCTCTCTTCCCCATCCCTTCCCCCCCTTCATTCTCTATAATAACAGTGATGTTGTACAAGATCATGATTTGACATGTCTCTATGTATATGTATTTTTTAGGTGCTACGTGTGTCTACAGTAACGGAATGGATCATGATCACATACTTTGTGAAGAATTTATTCTGAACAGTGGAAGGCAACGTTTAAGAAATTTATTAAATGTTTAGACATAAAACTTTTTTCTCTTTTTGTATGTATGTGTATGAATTGTATAGCAGTTTTGGTAGATTGTAATTATAAGTAGTATCCACTAGATGGCAATGTGTATTATGTTTACAAATAAAAAAAAATTGAATGAAATGCCATATTGTGATTGGTTGACCATCCATGGCACTCCAGACATTACATCATGGGTTTTAGCCCACCTGATAGGCTAGTGATGCACATGACTCTAGGATCAAATTTCTAGTATATCCAGGTCCCAGAAACCCCTGTTCTCCAGTTCAAATTGTGCATCTGATAAGGCTACTAGCACACCAGGATTCCTGTTGTTCTACACCAGAAAGGTAGGCCTCTGATTTATGTTTCTCTATATGTCTATAGTTAAGGGCAGAGCAGTAAATCTAGGTGCTGCAATGGTTGTCTCCAAAGGGAAAATGCAGCATGGTGTACTTGAAAGAATGATGAAGCCAGTTGTGGTTGTTTGATATTATGCCTTTATTGTGAAATTACTATGATTTTAGTGCCTCTGCAGCGATACATGTTTCTAGGTTGCTGCCATAGAACTAGAAGCCAGCAAGTTGTATCATGGTTTTGTGTTCATGGGGTACTGTTATTGATTCATTTCTTTCTTGGCTCTGCTGGCCTGTTTTCAATATTTTTAATTAACTAGTTTCACTAGCTTAGCTTCTAAATGCAGTATTGCCTATATGCGACCGAGTTTATATGGTACCCTTCACAGGAACAAAGGGGATGTTACGGAGTGTTATTGCATCGCGCTTTGTTGAATTTATACATCCCGTGCTAGACCGTGCATCCTGGCATCTGCCTGCATCCATTACGGCCTCATGCAGTAGCACAACACGAAGGCACTCCCCTCCTTTGCCCTGCACTCACGCTTTAACTCCCCGAGCGAGTCAAGAGGCGTCCCACGAAGTGATCTGCACTAAAGGGGAAATTCCCCAGCTAAAATGTTTCCGAAGGTCAGGAGAGCTCTTACAGTACAAAAGGAGCATGCCACTACTAGGTCTCTGGCCTACTACGCAGTATCAACTGGCGCCCCTCTCCCCTCCCTCCCTCCCGCCTTGTGGTCAGCACCTACTGCATGCGATAGGGCTTTCCGGTCCCAGACCTCACTTGGAAGTGCACAGAGCATGCATCACCTTGCCACTAGAACTCCACTCTGCTTCCCTTCCCTTCCCATGTCTTGAGGGCATATCACCCCAACGTTCTTTCACTCGGCCGCATGGTTCCACGGCCTACTCCACCTCAGTTGGGCTCACCTTTTGCTCTGTGCGCCACTGCACCTGACCACTTTTGGATTTTTTCAAAGTGGAAGACATGTTAAAATACCACAGTGGGAATAATTCTGCCCTGTGACTGATCATTGTCCCCACGCTATTCTTGGCTGCATGGTCACAAGTTACAGCCTAGTGTGAGGAGGGAGAGAGGGGGTGGACCCATCCTCCCTTAAGCTCAGTCACTCTTCTTAAGGGGAATAACGCTCATTGCCTTTCAGGAGGCAACATCACTTCTAGCAGGTCCAGTGACTATCAGCATGACATCGCTGACCTCTACAAGCATTTTTTTGGACAGCAAAGATGATATTAGTATCTACCTATGGCTCATAAAAGGGATTCTACTTATCAAAAGGAAGTAGACGCTCAGGCTTAGGGAACAAAGGGGGAGCTCCCATGATCTCAGCCAACTCTATGAACCCAAGGTCCTCTTTTATATATATATATATATGGGGTCCCTCCCATAGCGACCTCATATTTACAAATGCCAAGAATAAAACCTCCCCCATTTCTCATACGGGGTCCCTCTCACTAGTGACCATATATGTGTTTCACTAGGAGACTGGAGGTCCCTCTCCATAGCGACCTCCAAGTTGTCTTTCTCCATGCGGGGTCCCTCCCTATAGTGACCCCCCCATGCTGTACCTGCCTCCAAATCTATACATACCCCCCAGGCCAGTGTTTTTTTCAACAGCACCTATGGATTTCTCCAACAATGTACTGTACCTTACAGAATGTATTAATAACTATGGGACAACCTCTGATTGGAGGCCCACTTTCAACCAGCCCTAACAATATGCTTGTTTTCTCTCTTTCCTCTCTCACCAGAATGTCAAGGCCAAGAAATGCTCCTCTTGCAATGCTACTCTCCTGCCTCATGCTCCGGGCCCCTTATGCTCTGCCTGTCTCCATGACGATGATGACTTATCGCTGGAGCAAACTCCTGTCATAGTTCCCAGCAATCCAGGGCCCAGCAGCCCTACTTGAATGGATCCTTGAACTCTCCTTATTCAAAACCAACAGGTCACAGTAGCAATGATGGAGAGCCAACAGAATTGCATGCTGAATATAATGGAGAAGCTCGAGTCCCTTACCCAGCATAGAGTAACAGCACCACTTCCGGAGCCAGAAATTGTGGGGGGGCCCACTGAGGAACGTCTGGATACTGCAGAACCAGTACCAGACAATCACAAACCAGATTCCAGAGAGGACAAGGATATGCTAGACGAAGAGGATGGGGCAAAGACCGATGACGAGGACATGGAACCTCAATCCGTACCATCCTTCACTTCTAAACTTTGTTCCTTCAACATGGTCCCAGGCCTCATGAAAAATGTCAAGGCAACTATGGGGTTCGACATCGAAGAAGGAAAACCAGAGTCAAAATTAGACCCCATGATTCAACAAAAGACGACCACCATGGAGACTTTTCCGGTATGCCCAGCAATAGAGGACATTTTCAACAGAGAGTGGCAATCCACAGAACCTAGCAGAATGCCAAATAAGAGAAACTTGGACCAGATGTACCCAGTCCAAGAGGACAAGGCCAGCAACTGGTGCAAAGCCCTGACCATTGATCCTCAAGTGGTGGCACTCAGTAAGAAAACTATCTTACCTTGCGGGACCATAGCCTTAAAGGATCCGATGGACAAAAGGTGGAAGACATGTTAAAAAAGGCCTTTGAAATCCAGGGAACTGCTGCCAAATTTTCTATGATGGCCATTTACATGGCACGTGCCCAAATCTGCTGGCTTGAGGAGCTCCTTGTGCAGGCAAACCCCAAGTCCAGAGAGGCAGAACTGTTAGAGTGCACTCTCGATGCTGCAATATACCTGGTGGACATGGCAGTGGAAACCTTTAGACTGCACGCCAGGTCCACGGCCATCATTAACTGTGCCAGGAGAGCGTTGTGGCTGAAATTATGGGAGGCTGACAATGAATCCAAAACACTATTGCAAAATCTACCTATGAAGGGAAAGAATGTTTTTGGGGAGGGCCTACAGAAATTCCTAGAACAAAAAGAGGAGGGCAAAGACCTGCTCAAGAATAAGAATAGGCACACCTACCTCCCTTCAGTGAGGAGGAGGTTTTGGGGGGGAACGAGTTACACCAACCTTGAACAATTGCTAGAACAATGCATTTCTAGGTAGAGGAACATCCAGCCTATACCGCAGTTCCTTCTCCCATTCCTACCAACTGTCCTCCTTCAGAGCCCATGGGTCCAAGTTTGGGAGAAGAGGTAGAGGTCACAGGGGAAAGCAACAATGACTACGTAGCCAGAACACTGCGAGGACAGGGAATGTACCCTCCCGTGGGACAAAGATTGTCACTGTTCAGACACCAGTGGTTCTACACAACCTCGGACAAGTGGGTCCAAGAAGTGGTGTCGAGAGGGTACTCCATAGAGCTGTCCCAATTCCCCGTCACACACAGTTTCTAAGCTCTCCCATTGCCAAGAAGAAGGCAACAGCTCATCAGGTCCAATATATCCTATTGGATTTGCTACGAAACAGAGCTATCCAACCCGTTCCCCCACATGAACAGAAACTAGGAGTGTACTCCATTTTCTTCCTCGTGCCCAAGAAATCAGGAGAACTTCGCTCCATTTTGGACCTGAAGCACCTCAACTGACACATAGTGTCCCAAAGGTTCAAAATGAAAACCCTGAAGTCGACCCTATGCAGTGTCCAGGTAGGCAATTACCTCATGTCCATAGATTTGAAGGACGCATACCTTCACATTCCTGTCAGACCAAAACACTGGCAATACCTCAGGTTCCACATCTTAGGCCAGCATTACCAGTATCAGGCCTTGCTCTTGGGACTTACCTCAGCACCAAGGTGTTTACCAAGGTGTCAATAGTCCTAGTAGCTAGACTTCAAGAACAAGGTCTGGATATCATACCATACTTGGACGACTGGTTGATTCAGGCACGCTCCAAGGAGCGATCACACCAAGACACCGTGATTGCTCTAAAAGCACTCGAAGAGCATAGCTGGGTAGTGAACTGAGCCAAGAGTCATCTGATGCCCACGCAACATATAGAACACCTAGGGGCACTAATCAGCATGTCACAGGGATGGGCAAAACTATCCCAGACAAGGGTGCGCAACCTGATAAAATTGTCTCGTCACCTGAGGTCTCGCCATCAGACAACCATGGGACATATAGCCCAGTTGCTAGGTTGCATGGCATCTTGTATCGACCTCATTCCCTGGGCCAGGTGGCACATGCGACCCCTACAGACTCACGTCCTCACTCAGGGATCACCGAACGAGTACAACTTACACGTCATAGTTCCACTACCACCATCAGTGAGACACTCGCTAACATGGTGGACAGTGAAGTCCAATCTCACAAGAGGGGTCCCACTAGAGGCGTCTTACAACACCACTATAGAAACGGACGCAAGCCTATCAGGCTGGGGAGCATGCTTGGGCGACCTGATGGCACAAGGCCTATGGACATCAACAGAAGCCAAGTTGTCCATCAATGTTCTAGAGATGAGGGCGGTAGCCCATGCTCTCAAGGCTTTCAGATCCTCCATTTCCAGTCAGTCAGTTCTCATACGTTCCGACAACCAGGTCATGGTGGTGTATATCGCAAAACAAGGGGGCACCAGGAGCAGAGCTATGCTGAGGGAGGTGGCGTCGGTCCTCAGTTGGGCACAGACCAACCTCACACATCTCTGCACAGTACATCTCGCAGGCAAGCTCAACATGTGAGCAGACTGGCTCAGCCGACAAAAAGTCCACCCAGGGGAGTGGTGTCTCCATCCCAGTCTCTTTCAGATGATCCAGGAGACTTGAGGACCAGTATCCATGGACCTCATGGCCACAATGGAAAACACACAGGTTCAGGTGTTCTATTCAAGATACAGGGAAAACCAGTCCCAGGGAACTGATGCCCTGTCACAAACGTGGTCCCAGGAGCATGCTTACGTATCCCTCCCGCCCCTGCTACCCCAGGTGCTAACCAAGATCCAATCATCTCAACGTACCATCATTCTGGTGGCACCCTACTGGCCATGGAGAACATGATTTGCCATGGTACTGGCCATGACAATAGACAGTTGCAGGTTGCCCTACCGACCGGATATATTGACACTGTGTTCACCCCTCAAGGAGTCCGCCTACGGATGGTACCAACCTTCCAACCGAAGGTATTCTCCACATTCCACAGTGAACAGCCCATTGAGTTGCCCACCTTTTCTGGAGACACTCAACCGGGTGTTAAGCCTGTCCCACACCATCTGGATGTCGGGATCACCCTGTACATTTACATATCGAGAACTCTGCCCCTACGTAAAACACAGAGATTATTCATCATCACAAGGGGACAAAGACAAGGTAGGACAGCCTCTAAGACCACCATTGCTGGCTGGCTCAGAAGAACCATCCAGGAAGCCTACATAGCTAAGCATATGACACCCCCCAGAAGGTATCAAGGTCCATTCCATGAGATCAGTAGCCACCTCCTGGGCAGAAAGGGCAAACGTGTCTTCAGAAGACATCTGCAAAGCAGCAACATGGACTTCCATCCATATGTTTGCCAGACACTATAGACTGGATCACCTGTACAAGATACAGCCCACTTTCACCACACAGGTCCTCCTAACAGCCAGATCTTCCTCTCACTCCTAGACCACCCTGTCTTCCTCCCTAGGGTACAGTACTGCTACTTATCTACCCATGATGTAATGTCTGGAGTGCCATGGATGGTCAAACAATCACAATGGGTGTTTACTCACCTGGTAAAGGTGATTGTGTTGGTTGACATCCATGGCACTCCAAGACCCATCCGACAGAGTGCTCAGAGTGACCAGGAACAGACCATTCACATGAATGACTAAGGAGGGATTCAGCTATATGTCACTGAGGACACCCACAAAAGGGGAAAATACTGACCGTCGACCTATTAAGGGTCGAGTTTAGATTGTAGTAATAATAGGTAAATAAAACCAGGGCCATTGGCCACATGTACTTACCGCCTCAGTCTGCATCATTGTATACAATGGTTGTGTTGTTTTTTGTTTCTTGTGCTTGCACTTTACTAAACTTGATTTCAGCTATGGAAGATTCAAACTGGAGAACAGGGGTTTCTGGGACCTGGATATACTAGAAATTTGATCCTAGAGTCATGTGCATCACTAGCCTATCGGGTGGGCTAAAACCCATGATGTAATGTCTGGAGTGCCATGGATGTCAACCAACACAATCACCTTTACCAGGTGAGTAAACACCCGGTAAGTGACACCATTAATTGATTAATGCATAATGTGCTGTGATTGGTCTAACACATTTTTTGAATTTTTTTGGATGTATAAATAATTAACTGTTATGTGACTGGGTATCTCTGATGAAGCATTGAAGGGTGTGAAATGTAAGATATTCCTTGGAAGATATGACCCTGGGGCTGTGGCTGCAATAAGCATGCTTTTGCATTAAAAAGTTAGCAGCGTGTGTGGTATTCTTCGAAGGGGTGAGTGCACCGACCATCAGTTAATCAGTGTGTACATACATACATACGAACAAGCCAGCAGAAGAAGGCCATTTGGTCTATCATGTCTGCTCATATTGCATGGTCCACAGCTTGAGCTAATGTCCCTGCCCTCCCTCCCCACTCCTCACATCCTCCCTACCCATGATTCTTATCTTCCCCCATGCCTATCTCAGCCCCTCTTAAAGCTGTTCACTGTCTTTAATGAGATGACCTCTTCCAGCAGCACATTCCAAGTATCCACCACCCTTTCTGTGAAGAAGTGCTTCCTGACATCCCTCCTAAACCTCCCACCCTCCAGCTTAAGACTGTGCCACCTCATGATATGGTTGCCACTCAGCTTAAAGAGACTTTCCTTATCAACATTATTTAGCCCTTTTAAGTACTTGAATGTCTCAATCATGTCCCCCTCTCTCTCGCCTGTCTTCCAGGGAGTACATGTTCAGTGCCCTCAACCTCTCCTCATATGTCTTGCCCTGCTGACCGGCTATTATCTTTGTAGCCCTCCTCTGTACCTTCTCTGGCAGGTTAATGTCCTTTTTGAGGTGTGGGTGTACATTACTGTTGGGTTGCACCGCTATCCCAGTGCCTTCCATTTGTTTGGTATTTATTTGAACATCTTGGCATGGAGCAGAGCAGCACTGTTTGCCATAGTTCTAGCATCAAGTGATAACTATTTCAGTAACAGACAACATGTGAGAGCACGGCGTGTTCGGAAGAAGTGCAAACAGCTTCTGCAATATCCAGCATTCCGTCGGGTGGCTTTACTGATTTTATTTTTGCTGCAACTGATGAAACTAACCCAATTTTACAAGAAGAAAGAGTTGTAAGCAGTGGGACTGGTACTGGTAAGATGGAAACAAGAAATATTTTTTGCAAATTGGAAAAACTTGTTTTAAAGGGGAGAAGAATGTTTTGGCATAAAACAACATTAGAAGCCTACCAGGCAGTAAAGCGAGTACCACATGGACTCAAAATTATTCAGAAACCTTCCTATGAGACAGATGACCCAGCGTTTATGAGTAGATGGCAAGGGAATATGAATGAGGCTTCTGTCAAAACCGTTGAACTTATATTAGAATTTGCACAGCTGGTTAGTGTGCAATTAAGTGCAGAAATTGCTCAAGTTGAAAGTCTACTTAAACAGAGTACTGATTCAATCAAATCTGAGAGGCTTAACAAGCTCCTATTTGATAAGGTGACAAAATATGATATTAAGCTGAAGAAAAAGAAATAAAAAAAGTTTTTAAGGGATGAGAGAGACTACCAAAATGGAAGGGTGTTTGACTGGAGTGACAAAGGAACATCACATGCCCCTGATAGTCCAAAATCAGTTCTCAAAAAAAGTTCAGATAATGTGGCTAGTGTGTCTATAAGTCTGACTGTCTTGGACTACACTACAGGCCCTTCTGACACAAATGAATCAGCGGTAACAGTAGAAGAAAATTTGGGGGAATACCAACAGAGACAGTTTCCTGCACAACATCAGGGAACCAGATGAAGTCAATGCCAATGCAGAACATGAACAGTTCATTTCCAATGCGGAGGATGAGGTGGGAGGGGGCAGCATGGAAGAAGAGGCAGGAGTACATATTAATAATTGAATGTTTGAAATCTGCACCTGCCACCCTCAACTAACTTGAGTCATGGTAACCCTAATGCCAGTTCTCATGACGTTTCTGTGCCTTTGCTTGAATGTGGACTTGTGACTCCTATAGTGAATATTTCTGATTATGTTCTGACATCAAATGAAACTAGTGTTCTCAGTAATGGTCTGCTTTTTGCCCCTCTACAGATATAAATTTCTTTAACACATATATTGATTTACAGAAATTTGATTGTAACCTTACTTTCAGGTGTATGTTTGATGAGGTGGGGGAGAGGACCCTACACAAACTAGGTTTGCTACCAGGTCTGACTTTTGCCCCTCCCGGAATCCGATAGTACCTTTATTCATAAAGAATTGTGAACATGATTTGGCTAATTTGAGGGCTACTTCTAATAGTATACCCAGAAGAAATAGCTGTAGGCAGGAAGAGTTTGCAGCTTTAGAAACTGAAAACAAATAACAAAATCATCTTTAAAGCTACTGATGGGGGCAGTTGTAGTTATGAATAAATCGGACTATATTACAGAGGTTTTTCGATTATTAAATAACAAGATCAGTAGGATTGTTATTACAGGCTGTAAGGTAGAGGTGGATGCACTGTTAAATAAGGGTTTCTTCAAAGACTATTTCTCAGACATATTGTACAGAACTTGGACAGTGAGCCACCCTTTGATCCCAGTGATGTACATTTTGACAAAAATCCATAAGGATTTGCAAAAACCACTGGGTAGGCCTATAATTTCAGGCAGGGGTTGGCTAACTGAGCCTTTATCCATGTACATTAATCAGTTCCTGCAACCATTGGTTCACAGTTTTAGATCCTATGTCAGGGACTTCACTGAAATAGTCACCCTGGTGGAGGATCTGTGTTGTAGATGGGTGGTATTTTGCCACCAGAGATGTGAACACACTGTATACTGTAATTCCCCATGTAGAGGGTCTAGCAGCTATGGCACATTTTTTGACTTTGTGACCGAAGAAGAGTGTGTTGTTTCCCCAACAAAATTTCTGGCAGATTTAGCAGAAATGGTATTGAAGAAAAATGCTCTTTTGTTTCATGACCAGTTATTTTTATAGATTCGTGGGACAGCTATTGGTGCCACTATGGCCCCTAGCTATGAGAATTTGTTTTGTGGGGAAGTGGGAATCTGATTATTTGTACTGAGCCACCACAAATCCATTTTTTGATAAGGTAGATTTGTGGCAACACTTTATTGATGATATTTTGGTTGTCTGAAGGGGCACTATAGATGAATTTGATGCCTTTATCAAATGGATGGAGAGCACTAGCACTTGCCTCAGATACAAGTACTGTATTCATCCCAATGAGATTACTTATTTGGATTTGAAAATTTATAAGAATAATACTGGTGATGTTTGCACCACTTTGTATCAAAAGGACACAGATAAAAACAGTTTATTAAGGTATGAAAGTTGCAATCCACCGCATACTCGCTTTAATATTCCCAAACGGCAACTAGTGTGTGCTTTGAGGAATTGCACTGAACCAGTTGAATACTCACAAAAGAAACGCTTACAGGTACAGAGATTTGTGGAGAGAGGTTACAGCACACACAGTATTGCTATGGCAATACAGAAGGTGGATTCTATGCACAGAAGTGATACTTTACAATATGCGAGCAATAAGCGTAAGGCTCAGAATAACACCTCATGTCCCTTTGTGACTGCTTTTTCCAAGACAGCAGACAATGTACAGGAAATTATTAGGAATAACTGGTCTATTTTGGGATTACAATCAAAGTTGAGCAAGATTGTAGAAGAGGGACCCAGAACAGCTTTTCTGAGATGTAAAAACTTCAAAGATATGGTGGTTAGTAACATAGTTCCTGTCTTCTCTCATCAGGCATTATTAGTCCCGCCCCCCCAGGCACTTTTGCTGCAGTAAATGTTTGTACTGTAAATTTGTTAATCCACGTAAATCTTTCCCACATCCTAGAAAGGAAAAGGACATAGTAATAAAGAATATCATCACCTGCTCAACTTCACATGTGGTGTATTTATTACAGCGAAGTTGTGGAGCATTTTATGTTGGTAGAACTACACGGAGTTTCAGAACAAGAACTGGAGAACATGCTAGGGCAGTACAGAAAAGTGATGAATCATATGCATTTGTTAAACATATTAAACAACATAGGGATTGTACACATGATTTCAGTTTTTTGGGTATAGAGACAGCAGTGGTTGGACCAAGGGGGGGGGAGGGGGGATCCGAATAAACAGATAGGACAAAGAGAAACTTTATGGATATTTAAATGAGGTACACAACAAGAATTGGGCCTAAATTATAGTATTGAGTTGAGTGCATTCCTCAAAAAATACAAATGCTGAAATCTTTTTGGGGGGACTTGAGTCATGGATATTTTGCATGTAATGTTTTCCACCCCCTTTTCCTACTCACCTTAGTAACAAGTCTGGTTACTACACATAAAGTTTGAGTATTGGACAGTGACTTACCAGATCATAATTAAGTGGCATATATTAATAAATAAAAAAAAACACCTTTATTTGTCCCTTACTATGCACTTTGGTAGGCTTCCTGAGCTATAGCAGGAGATATAGGGAGATAGGTTTTGCACACTTACAGGCCTTTAAGGGTCTGCTAACCCATGAGTGGTAGTTGGGGATTATATTTCCACATACTGACCTGTGATACACTAGGTAGCATTGTGATGATGCACTTCAGAAATTTCTGGTGACACTCATTTTATGGGTTTCACTGAAGCATACCAGGTATTCTTTATATTGCACATTTATATGGGTTTTAAGCAATATTGTCACTCAGTATAGGTGGTTGACTTTGTACCCCTTGGGGTTGAATGCAATGATGTGTGCAGCAATAAAAATATAAATAAAAATGTGCAGCAATTTGATATAGGAGGTTCATGTTACGTTTGTGCCTGAGCCATGAGTGTTAAATAACTAACTATATAAATGAATGACTTTGTGATTTAAAATACATGATTGCTGGCGCATGTGTTATAAAACTCATACAGAGTACATATTGTGTGTGCCATATATATTTTGCTGGTAATGTTAAGAATCATTTTATGTTCACACCAATTTGAAATGAAATGCTTACTTGCCATTGGTCAGATGGACATGTGGTGCATGGATAATGATATTTAAGGAGCACCTTTGTTAGAACGTCCTTATCACTCTGAGGAAGCTTAGCAGTCTGACTAAGTGAAACGTTAGTGTTTTTAGCCCCGCTTTTGTACAATGTTCATTTGCCTAATGTATATAACGGACTATTAAATTACATTCTAGTCCTGGCATCCTTTGTTCGGGGCAACAGGTGCTGTGGTTTTCCTCTCTTGCTTCATTTTACTCTAAAGCATCATTGCGTATTTCCTGGTGCTCTATCTTTCTCCTATGACAGATAACTGTGATGCAGAGATGTCCTCTTTTCTAAAACAAGCAAACATTCATTATGTTATCTTTAGAAATATGTATTACAGATATATCTTTACTGATAAACTTTTAAAAAGATTGCCAGATTTGTAGATATTTCTAGTGTTCTGTCATATGAAATGCATAGTCCTCGCTTGCAGAGTTTACCAACCAACTCCCTTTGTCTGGTTTTAGAATAAACTGTCAAACTGTTGTAAATTGCAAGTGATGCTTTCCTTCGATTTAGCATGATGAACTGCCAGTCTGGATTATTCCCTTGATGTCTTCTTTGTGATAAAAGATTAGTCATCCTGACATTAATAAGGCTATTTTCTTCTTAGCACATTTGCTTCTTTTTGATCTATAATTCTGGGGCCATGTAATATCATTCTTACCAGAGCAAGAAGACTTTGTGGAGCTACATCTTGTGCACACCCAGGTTGAAAAGACCTATCAAATGAGTAATCTTTAGTAATAATTTATTTTCCTAACAATTTGAGCCCCATGGACCAAGTGAATTGCATTGTCATCAGAATCACCAGTACATACAATGTTGACAATCTCACCAAATGTCTGCAGTAAACTTCACTACTACATCTCTTCCTTAAATTTGTGCTCTTAAATCTGAACTCATCCCCAGCAATCTCTCTTTCAGTCTTGTACTGACTTTTCCAGAGAAACTTGGATCCAACTCCTGGAGTCTGCACTGATACAACTTCCCTACATCTGACAGTTTGAACATAGGAGGTATCTCATCATTTCTATGCTCTTCGAGTATGACACCAGCTCACTTTAAACTATTCCCTGTAATGTATTTTCTGTTCTTGCTGCATTCCTCCAGCCTTGTGTTGTCTAACATGATTGTGCAAAGCAGTTAAACAACTGAGGTGATTTCTGGCATCCAAAGCATGCATATCGTCTTCAAACAACTTTCCTAATAACTTCCTGTCTTGCAAAATGTGTGCATATCCATAAACTCAATGATCCATTGCTAATGTGCAGGCATTGGGCAGGTGTTCACTACTTTCAGCACTCCCACAGGAAAAACACTTGTTTGTTCTTGACAAAGACTCCCAATTTTCATTCATTGTTGTTTTGTCTGGACTATGTTCAAGTTCTTTGTTGGCATTTGCTTTCCTTTCTTGAGCACATTGGAGCTTGTGTCTGTGTAACTGATTTCTGGAACTTTTATGCCACACTGCCTTATGTACTTGGAATGTCATTTCTGTACCATTGCCATCATCAAGTCTGCTTGTGTCAATGTCCAGTGGTACACAGACTAGCTTTTCAACCTAAAGGATCTTTTTTGCAGTAACACTATAACTAATTTTTTTTCCACTGTTCCTGAATTTTGCTTCTCCTGGGTTCACAACTTTTTCACTACTATCTATCTGACATAAAATGCAAAGGTGCAAATCTGTTACAGGCTTTGTGGACTCATGCTGCATTTTCGAAGTTCTCTCCCCAGGATTTACAAATTGACACTTCCTAGACATTGTCACATCCATATTAATAGACTACAGCACTAGCCCTGGGTCACTGAAGCCACTACCTCACAGCATTTCATCAGATGATTTGTCTTCTACCTTCTATAGTTTCCCTGCAAGTAAATACAAGACAATCACTAAACAAGATAATTGCAAGAACATTCCTACCATTGATATCAAATCTCTGATATAAGGATTAAATGATATATAAATCTATCTGCTGGTCAAACATGCCTTTGGAGCTAACGGCTACAGCTGGGGTATGCTTAAATAAAACCTCCATTTGCAACCCCTAAACATTGCTGGATCACTTGTGTCCTGCTCTTATATGGAAAAGCATATAAAATCTACATATAGGCCAATGTGCATGTTTTTGTTTTCAAATTTTGAATGACTCGTTTACTATTTTGATCTTTCCCACTGGACTACAACAGGTTATACCTTTGCTTCACTTGCAGATTGGACCCCAAATCAATAGATTTTCGGGTTGTCATGCATTTCAAGAAACCTACAGCAACTAGTAGTTTGTTGCTAGCAGTAGTTCCCACCCCAAAGCCCTCAAATATTCCATTCCTTACAGCCAATTTCTGAGGTTAAAAGCAGTGCTCTGACCATGATGAATTCTTATTACGATTCCAAGAGTTAAGGAACAGGATTCTAGAGTGGGGCTGTAGTGCTGAAATCTTGGACTTAGCATTTGAAAGGCATGAAACAGTTGAATGAAGCACTTTGGTGAAACCTAAGTTCAAGAAAAAGCATTAAGGATAACAAAACTGTTTATTTTGTCACTGAATATAATCACCTGGCTGCCAACATTGGCAACATAGTGACTAAATATTGGCCTATCCTTTTGGGAGACCCACTATTAGCTGCAAAAATAAGAACTAAGTCTAGGGTGACTTTCAGCAGGGTACAAATTTGAGAGAAAAACTAGTGACTAGCCAATTTTCCCATTGCCAGTCTAACACCAACACATGGCTCCCTGTGAAACCACCTGGCATATTTAAATGCAGAAACTGCAATGCCTGCAACTTATGCAGCAAGGTTCTTCTTTCAGTCTGCCCACTTCTAGTAGAACTGTAGATATCCATCAGTTCACAACATGCAGCACCACTTTCATTGTGTATACCCTTTGGTGCAGCAGCAGCATGCTATACAGTATATGAGCCATAAAGTATGGTAATTAAAACAAAGAACTCAAGAACACATGTATGAGATACAAAGAACATAAATGCTGGCGGTGCTGTGGTGGAGCATTTTCTTCTACGTCACAATAGTGATCCCAAAGACTTGAAATTCATGGGCTTGGAACATGTTAAAATAGGAAGAAGGGGTGGAGATAGACTCAACAGGTTATTGCTGAGGGAGAGTTACTGGGTCTTTTTTTTAACCTTAAGGCTGCCCGTAAAATTAGAACATATAGGAATTCTGGACTGATATATCAGTCTGCCACACAGCAAGGGTCAAAGGCCTTACAGTTACATAGTTTGAATCAAAGTTGGAATTTAAAGCACTATTTCTGAGTGGCTTACATGTAAATATATGGCTGTGATTGATTAGTAACATTGTTTTTTTTTTTTGGCTATACTGTTTCTCCCATGGCTCCCAGTCTGCTGTACATCCCGACCAACCTCCCAGCCCACAGTCCGACATCAGGCTGACCTGCCCCTTTTCTCCCATGGCTTTCTCTCCATGGCAGGGGGGTGAGGAGCACCCCCAAGCTCAACTCACCTGAAACAGATCCAGATCGGAGGAGGTGCCATTCAGGGTCAGGCTGCAGCTGTCGGAAGCTCATTTTGCCCGACCAGGAGCCCTTTTCCTTGTTCTTGTGTGGTTCCCCCAGAGGCAGAGCATGCAATGACACCATGACAGTGTTTCACATGATCCAATATGTGCACCCTGTCAGGTGTTTGCTCCACCTCTGCCCCTCTAGATGTAACTTCGGTGTGCCAGCCCCCAGCCTAGGGGCCAGGCATGCATCAACATCTGGAGACCCCTTCCCCAGAAAAGGAGAGCTGTCCCTGGGATGCTTGAGCCTTCTCCTCCCCTGCTGACCCCTGGTGGCCCACACTTGCTCCTGAACATGGGTCACCAGTGTGGCTTGAGGTGTGGCATCCAGCACCTCAGCCCTCAGTGCCACTAGGCTCGGTCTATCAGTAACATTGTTGACCTTTTCCTTAGTTAGTACATGCATTCCAGCCCCCTCCTAAAAAAATGACCCCCCCTCTCTGGATTATCCTAAGGAATCAGGATTTGGGGTTTGGGGATGTTAGTTGCTTGTCAGAGTTTGGTGGGAGTAGGGATTATTTTTTGATGTCTGATAGCAATATTATAATATTGCAATAGTAGCATTGATGAATTACAATTTGTTTATAAAATGCTGATTGTAAATTTTTCTAACTTGTTTTCTCTCTCTCCTTTATTCTTCACAGCTGGAGGTATAGAAAGCACAGGAAATACCTGTTTTCATTCCACACACAAAAAATGTCCTAGTTTGTTGTGTTAATAACATGGGAAGTGTCTGCCTCTGGCCAGACCTTCTTTATTACTCTTCACTTTTTAGCCTTCAGTCCATGTCATTCATGATTCCTGATATGTGGCTTTTTGTATGTGCTCTTTAATATTGTGGAGATTTCAGTTTTTGTTAGATTGAATCTGTTAGCCTTGGATCCTTTTTTATAAATTTTGTTTTCCATGTTTGCCAATTAGCAATTTATAGGTTGATAGAAATACACTTCTTATTTGTTTTACAAAGATGTTTCAACCTCTTATTCCTATACTGTTATACACACATTTAATGTTTGTCTTGATGTAGTTACTGTGATGTCACCATTACAGTACTTAAGGAATGAGGTTGTACCCCCTGGTGAAGCTCCACCTGACTGAATCACCAGCACACCTGGGTAACGGTCACAGAATCCATGCTGGTTGAGAACTGGTGTGTGGTTATAAGGAAAAATTTGTGTACCTGCACAACATGAACTTTTGTAATAAATTTTCAGCACCCGAGTGGTGTGTAAGTCATTCAAATGCACCTACCACATGCATCCTCCTGGAGTGCTGTTTGTTTTTTTGTGCAAATGAGATACAGTATCTGATTTTGCAGACATGCCTTTCTGTCTACCAAGTTTTATAGCTGGCATGACTGAAATCTAAGGAGTTCAGGGGACTTGATTAATATCTCAGAGTGAATCAGGGGCTATGGTGAGATGCTGCATGTCTTTTGTTTTTTGTGCATTTGTTCTCAGGACAGCAAACCCCTGATTAGCACCCTGTCAAATACTGGTGTGAACTGTACTTTTTTGGAATTGTATTGCATCTCTTATGAACTCATTGGACTTATGAACTCATTGAGCTTCAGACAGGTAGTTGCCTCTGTGACACATAACTGTGGTCACTCATTGGGGACCTGGTCTTTCTACTGGGTATGGAGACCTCCGACATGATGGTGGAGCCAGTCGGGTGGTCTGACCATCACTCTATAAGGTTCAATTTCCAAGCTCCCCCCATAGGCATGCCCTGTGGAGATGGTCCGGTACCACCCTTTGAGGGGTTTGACCCCAGATGGTCTGATGGCAATACTGGACCTATCGGGATCACCGAATGCAAGCAAGGGTCCAGACAATCTGTTGCGTGCCTATAATAGGGCTGTGATGAGGACTCTGGATTCCATTGCTCCTGTCAGGGGTTCATCTCCTCACCCTTCACCCTCGGTCCTCTTGGTTTGATGGGACCCTGCAGTGAATGGGATGAAGGTTGGAGCATCATTGGGGGAAATCAGGACTCAATGCCAATGAACTTAGATTGATGGACCATTATGGGGACTGTCAATTGGCCATCTCTTGTAAGAGGGCAGAGTTCCTGTTTGGGGAGATTGCCACAGCACAAAATTGACCAGCTCATCTCTTTCAAACTGTGGACAGACTGTGCAATCCAGCCTGCCTGCAGATTCAGACAGTATTTTCACAGGAAAAGTGTGATGAGTTTACTTGATTCTTTGGTGATAAGGTGGCCAACATCAGGTCCAAGATCTGATTGGCTCACTCCAATGGGGGTGGCAGTGGAAGGTGGAAGATTACAGTTCCTTGGTTTGACTGGTCAAACTTTGACTGGTTAGAGATTGTATATGTCATGCAGATCGTTCAGAGTATGTGGACTACCTGCTGTGGTTTGAACCTGGGACCAACCCACCTCCTAGTGGGGTGTGTTAAAGTTATCACCCTGGTCTTATCGGAAATAGTCTGGTATTTGTTAGAGACAGGTGAGTTTCCAGACTACCTGAAGGAGGCGGTGGTGGTGCCCCTCCTTAAGAAACCCTTGCTCGACCCAGACTGTCCTGCTAACTATAGACCAGTCTCTAACCTCTGATTTGTGGGTAAGGTTATTGAGAAGGCGG
The DNA here is from genome assembly GCA_016271365.2 of Neoceratodus forsteri. Taxonomy (NCBI): domain Eukaryota; kingdom Metazoa; phylum Chordata; order Ceratodontiformes; family Ceratodontidae; genus Neoceratodus; species Neoceratodus forsteri. The sequence goes on from CM057452.1 coordinate 759,666,288, forward strand.
TCACCCTGTAGCTGGAGAATCATCTCACCATCCATGATATCCATGATCCTCTCCAGATAGGATTTCAGAAGAGACATAGCACTAAGACTGCCCTTGTTAGGGTGCTAAATGATCTCCTGATAGCGAGGGATCAGAACAGCCGTTCCATCCTGATTCTTCTTGATCTCTGCAGCATTTGGCACCGTGGACCATGTGGTGTTGCGGGAGTGTCTGCAGTTGATCTGTGGCCTGTCAGGTACAGTCCTCAGATGGTTCAATTCTTTTCTCACCAGCAGATCTCAGAGGTTGGTGTCAGGGATTTATTCCTCCGAACAATTTTCTCTGCCATGTGGGGTGCCGCAGGGCTCAGTGCTGTTGCCCATGTTGTTTGCGGTGTATATGCTGCCATTGGGAGACATTGTAAGGTGGTATGGGTTGGGTTTTCACTGCTATGCAGATGATACCCAACTATATCTGTCCTTTGTGCCTGTGCAGGATAGTGCAGTCTAGGTGTTTAACAACTGCCTCGCTGAGATCCAAGACTGGATGAATGCCAACTGGTTGAGGTTGAATCTGGATAAGTCCCAGGTTTTGGTAGTGGACCTGGGCCATCAGGTAAAGGAGTTAGTGGCTGTTTCTGCCTCCAGGCTTTGGCATGTGGGTAGCCAGCTGTTGACCTCTGAATGGGCACTGAATCTGGATGTTATCTTTGACAATGGGCTAATGTTGCACTCTCAGGTGTCGGCTGTTGTCAAGTTCTCTTTCTACCATCAGAGGAATATCACCCTGATTAAGAACCTTGTTCCACCTGGTGACCTGCCTAGTTTGGTCCATGCCTTTGTGACCTCCCATTTTGACTACTGTAACTCCCTGTATCTAGGGCTAACGGGGGTTGATATCCATTGCCCGAAGCTGGTGCAGAATGTGGCAGCCAGGTTGCTGATGGGATTGTCTCGATCTAGTCATGTCACACCTGTACTGCACAGACTGCACTGGCTGACAGTTCAGTGGTGGATCACCTTCAAGGACAGTATGCTGACCTATAAAGCCCTCCATGGACAGGGGCTGAGTTACCTGCAAGAGCTCTTGCATCCCTACTGCCCCCTCCAACCACTCTGCTCCACCAATGAGGGATTGCTAGAGATTCCCAGGGTTCAGTTGAAGACACCTGGGGCTTGGGCTTTTGCATTTGTGGCCCCACCCTGTGGAGCTCTCTACTACGTCGGATACAAGAATGTCTGACTGTGGAGAGCTTTTAAACCACTCTAAAAATGCATCTGTTTGACCTTGCCTTTTCTAATTATTGCTGAGGATATCTGACCTGTATTGTATGTTTTTAAATATGGTATTTATTGTGTTTTATTGTACGAGTGCTATGATCAGTGCGAATAGCGCTTTTTGTAAATAGAGATGGATTGAATTGAATTCAATTGAATCTCATTTGCACTGTCCTGCAAAGATGAATGGCATAAATGGCAAAAAAGTACTCTTTGGCTGTTTTGGGTGGTTTATGTCATGCACTGGTGAGCTAAAACACCATGAACATACCTCTTTTCCTCCTTCAATGTAACTCACAGAGTAGAAAGGAAAAAGCAGACAGTACTGTATCAAATGCTGTACTGAGTCATCGAGGTCCTAAAGATACTGCATGTGAAAGAGATGTGGGCAAACACAGTGGCTGGAAGGAAGATACAAAGGTTGCTTATCTCATTTGGAAATCACAAAGCATCTTGCTTAATACTAAAACAGTATTCACTTAAGGAATTTATTGTTATGTACATTTAATATTTATTTGCTAGATTTGTTAAAAAACAAAATCTACCTTTGCAAGAAGGACATTTGGTAGGTTAACTTCCAATCCCCCAAACCCTCTGTGTCAGAAAGTGGATGTTCCTTTATTGAAATATTTAGGGACTGTAAAAACACAGCCACCAGTGGGTTAAGGCTACATTTTTTTTGCACCTACATATTTGAGTTCAGAACCACCAATGTTTACTTATTTATTGATCTGTTTATTTATTTGGCTTTTGTTTACCAGATAGGTACACTAGGCAACTGAATGCCTATTGACAGGTACAGCTTGGTAGAATACAAAAAAACGCATGTAACAAGAGGTACCCGGCCAACCAGGCAAAAAAGCAGTACAGTATAAAAATACTGTAACAGTACAAATTACAGTAAAATGCAACACAAAAAACAGTACAGTACAACAATAATGTAATTGGTATTGTTTCTGTAAAGACATGCACACTCCCTTTATTTGCTATAACATGGGTAGATTCTGTTGATACTGTAGATGAAAAAAACATTCTATGCAGGAGAAACAAAGAGCCACTCCAAGCTGTCCCTGGTGCTGAGTCTTCTCAAACAACTGGACTCAAAGGAAAGGAGATAGCACTCTCCCCTTGAAAAATAAGAGTACCCACCACTTGTTGCACACAATTGCTTCTTTATTCATAAAGTGTTAATGAGAGTATAAATAGATGTTTAAAACATTGCTATTCAGTTTGGCTGCCAGTGCCCTGAGTGATGATCTAACATTTCACGTATACTGTAGCTTTGTCAGAGGTGATGTCCACCTGTACTGTACCATCAGTCCTTAAAGAGCAACTGACGCCATTCTTCCCTCAGATCAGGCAACTCATAACAAGGAGCTGTCTGCCTGAGGACCTAAACTTCCCTTATTATGATTTTTTTTAGTTAAGCATTAATGAGATTTAATTAACTTTACCAGCGATCCCATTTCCATATTGCCAAAAGCTGCTTATTGCCTGCCACAGCCATACCCCTAGAAACAATGTTTTGATTATACTAAGTAGGGTATGGACTGAAGGGCTACTGATAGCTATAGATACTGAAGGGGGGGAAGGCACATGTAAATGGGTATAGTTTACTTTGTAGGTACTGCCAAATTTTTAAGGGAGTATATAAATTTAATACTACCCCCACTTAACATGTGTAATTACTGGAAAGTAAACTATATAGAATCTACTGGATTGGCAACTATGGACAACCAATGTGTTCTGTCACAGAGGGGTTCTGATTCCCCCTGACCTCAAGAACGAAGCTTGAGAGGTCCATGGGAATCAGAAACCCAAGGTGGCAAAACACACTTGTTGTGCATAGAGTTGCTCATCCTGTATTTTTTATAGTGTATAGTACTGTGTGAAATGTGTATTTGTGAGTTCTTTTGCTTTCAAAATGAAACTGACTTATGCATTCTCTAGAGGTTCTAGAATGCTGTTTTACCAGAGTAGGGTAGAATCACAGTCCATGACCTTTGAACTGTGGTACAACAGCATTTTGAAAGGGATGGAATTCTATACAGAAAAACACTCCACTACACACTATATATATTTACAGGGTGCTGCTCCCCCCACCCAATCACTATCTATTAGTAGACCTGCAGCACTTTCCCAACTTAGTGGCATCACAACACTGTTTCTAGGGGCATAGCTACAGTAGGCACTGAGTGGCTTTTGGCAATATGGAAGCAGGATCCATGGTAAAATTAATTAAATATCTCATTAATGCCTAACTAAATATATTTGTAATGGGGCAGTTTATGTCCTCTGGTCAGGCAACACCTTGCCAAGAGTTGTCTGAGCACAGATGTCTAGCTCTTTAAGTACAAAAATTATGAAATGTTGCATATACTGTTTATAAATAACAAGAGGTGGCACCAAAAGTATCATAGTATTTAAAATATGAACACTGTGTATAGCAAAAGTCAGTCTGTACTGATAAATTCCATCAATCCAAGGTGGAAAAATCAATGCATGCCTTGTAAACCTGAAAAAAAAGCAATTATTAGACACATATAGTCACTATTTCTAGTGATAATTAAATACTTATTAGAAAATGACAGAATAGCTATTACTGAAGGTATGCACATAATCAGTTCTCAGTAGATTCACAGACCCAATAGTGCAACACTCAGTGAAACCTATAAAAAGACCACAGTGAGTATACAATAGCAAAACATAGCAGGAAAAGTATCACATTGTAGACTGTTATCCTCTCTGAGTGCTGAGTATGTCTGAACCTATATAGATTCTGGACATTATAATCCTGAAGCACTGAAAGGATAGTATTGCAGCATTTATGCTGTAAGAAACCACAGATTACATGGGTCACAGCCAAAGCAGGATCTCTAAAATTTGAAGGTCTACACTAATTGTATAAACACCAACATACATGGCGGTGGCTACACACAGCTAAAATGGACTGGGCCAAGGCAAAGAAGGAGAAAGTATTTACAGGCAGAAGAGCCTCGGCCACACAGTCTCTGTCCATCAGTGATCCAAGGAAAAGTACCCATACACTGGGTTCTCAGATGAAGAGAAATTTCCTTTATTTGGAAATCATAAAATCCAAAGTAATAATCTACAAGATGATCCAAAACAACAGTGAGGTGTAAGGACACCCTCCAATGGAAGATCCAACATCAAACTTTTTGTGCATGGGCGCTTTCTCGAGACTAATTGGTAGATGATTACTTGCTGAAATTATGTATTATTTATTCATTAACAGTTTTATATTTTTGCACCTTTATTGCACTTTGCACTTTTATAATCAATGTTGTATACACTGTCACATTAAATACTGTTTTAAATACCACAGTAAAATGCTAGCACTTTCGGCTACCAATCAGCAAGGCCACTGATTTAGGGTGATTAAAACAATTAAATTCCGTTTTCAACACTTAAGATTCCGGAATTTCACCGGTGATTGTTACTCTAATTTCTGGATTTTACTGGGATTCTGTTATCATTCTTTTAGTACGTGCATGAATAATCAGAATTATAGAAGGCTTAATATACAGAGCATTAAATAAAGCAAACTGAAACTAGTACAGGAAGGAATTAAAGGAAAAACACACATTTTTATAGATTTACTGATCTGATAGAAAATGTTAGATTCCATGAAATCTTTGTTTTTACCAGTTTTCAGGCAGCCCTAGTTCCGGAATTTTACCGGATTTTCCGTTAAAAACCAAAAAACAGTGGCCTTGCCAATCAGTCTTGAGAAAGTGCCCATGTGTGAAAATGTTTAATGCTGGATCTTCCTTGGGAGGGTATCCTTACACTTCACTGTTGTTTTGGATCATCTTGTGGATTATTACTTTGGATTGTCCCCTTTCCAAATAAAGGAAATTTCTTTTCATCTGAGAACCCTGCTTGTTGTTACTTTTCCTTGGCTCGCTGATGGAGAGAGACTGTGTGGCACAGGCACTTCTGCCTGTAAGTACTAATTACATAAAAGTGCCCACCAATGGACCCATAGAAAATAAAACATCTTGACAATGTGGGAAGTCATGGATTTTCAAAGGGTCAAAATACAGCAACATAACCTACACAAAATTTAATACAAATTCTACAAATTAATATGGACCACTGATTCACTAAACTGCAGTTCCTCATATGATGAATGGGGGGTATAAGAGATGTAATACCAACCCACCTGGAACAATTTTCAAATATAAATGTTAAGAAAGAAACTGAAGGATTGCATATTAGCCAGGTCACTTCGTAAGGAACTCAAATATACTCAAATGTGCCCCCACAAAATAGGTTTCTCTTAGAATTTTATTTTTTTAAATCAAAATGGCAACTTGCTTAGGCAAGAGAGTATTAAAATAATGTTATCATCTGGAGATGAAGTAAAACGCAAAAGGTCAACAAGTCATCTCTAAAAATGAGAAAATGATAATAGCTGACTCACCAACTAAGGAAACTAAAAGGCAGAACCTGCACTGCTAAAACAGCAATTATAATACCAACTCACCAAGGTGACAAACAGAAATACTGTAGATTAGATTAGATTAGCATTGGTCCTTGTAAGAATAGATCCAGAAGCAAATGGGTTGATACCTTTTATTGAACCAACATAGATGTTACAAAAAGAAAATGTGTTTTCTTTTTGTAACATCTATGCTGGTCCAATGAAAGGTATCAATCCATTTGCTTCTGGATCTTTTCAACTCACTATGAAAAGTTGCAGCGCAGAAGAAAGAATAGAGTGTCATGGAAATAAAAGGGCCAATATAAACATAGAAATGCAGAATTTGATGGAAGAAGAGGACCACTTGGCCCACCCAGTCTGTCAAGTTTTCCCTACCTACATTATTTCCGCAGACCATACTTGATCTACAGCTCTTTCTGCCTCCCTCCTTCCTTTCCACTATGATTCCCTTGTGCCTGTCCCATGCATTCCTGAACCCAGCCACTGTTGTTGCCTCCACCACCTCTGCTGGAAGGTTGTTCCAGGAATCCACCACTGTCTCTGAAGAAGTTATTCCTCACATCTCTCCTGAATGTGCCCATCTCCAGCTTCATTGCATATCCCCTTGTTCTTCAGAACTTTTTTCTGAAAAATACCATCCTACTGTGCCTTATTTACCCCTGTGAGGTACTTAATGATCTTTTCTCTACCATCTCTCTTTAGGGTGTACATATTGAGGTCCTTTAGTCTCTCCTTGTAGGGCTTTTAATGCAGACCCTTCACCATTTTAGTTTCCCTGTTCTGGACTGCATCAATTGTGTCTATGTCCTTCCAGAGATGTAATCTCCAGAACTGGACACAATATTCTAGGTGGGATCTTACCAGCAATCTATACAGAAGCAACACCACCCCCATCTTTTTGCTGGTGGTACTCCTCCCAGTGCATCCCAGCATTCCTTTAGCTCTCCTGACTGCCTTGTTGCACTGCCTGGCCACCATTAGGTCATCCAATATGATTACTCCCAGTTTTTTTTCCTGCTTGGTAGTTGCTAATGTCATTACACCCATATCATACTTTGCCCCTGTGTGTCTTTGTCAAAGGTGTGCTATTCTACACTTTTTCACATTGAAACCCAGCTGCCATACCCATGACCACTCCTCTAGATTTCTCAGGTCTTTGCTCATCCCTTCCACCATCCTGGAGTGTCCACCCTATTGTAGATCTTGGTGTCATCTGAAAAGAGGCAGACATTCCCTTCTAGCTACTCTGTAATGTAACTTACAAAGACATTAAAGAGGACTGGTCCTAGCACTAATCCCTGAGGCACCCCTCTGGTCAACCGTCCTTCCTCCGAGTGAACTCAGTTTACCACAACCCTCTGTTGTCCATTCCCTAACCAGTGTCTTATCTAGTTTAACACATTTGGATCCACTTTTAAGCTACTCAATTTGCTTACTAGTCTCCTATTTGAAATAATGTTGAAAGCCTTACTGAAATCAAGGTTGGCCACTTCCACTGCTCCACCTGGATTTAATTCCTTTCTCACCCAGTCAAAGAAATCTGTCAGATTCACTTGACATGCCCCCCCCCCACCATGAATCCATGCTGCCTTGGGTCTTGAAACCCATTGGATTAAGGATATTCCACAATCTTTTCCTTCAGCAGCGATTCCATAAACATTCCTACCATGGATATCAGGCTGACTAGCCAGTAATTGCCAGCCTCCTGCCTTTTTTGTAGTGGGACTATGTAACAGGGTGCCCCTGTTGTATAAAGTCAGCCCCCCAAAATGCATAAAGATGAAGTGGAACCTCCCCCATTTCTACTCACTCTCTCATGTCTTCTTGTTTTTCGCCTTTCCTTGTTTTTTTGTCAGGGTGGCCAACTTGGCAATCTCTTGCTTTTCTTTTACTATCCCCTTTTTTTCAGAAAATCCCCTTGTGTGCACTTGAAGCACTGGTAGTGCATTTTGGTGATTTCCCGACCAGGAGATATAAGTAGCACATTTCGTGCTGTATGTTTTAAGCTCTGGTGCCCCAAGAAGAACTCCTTTTGTAGCAACCACTCCAGAGGTGCCAACTGTTGCAGGCATTCACTGCATGATGCAGGTCCCCTTGTATGCGGCTAAAGACAGCTCCTTGTCCGGAGCAGGATTAGCTCCAAGATGTGCTTCAGAGCAGAATGACGCTCTGGAGCACTCTGAAGTACAGCACATTGAGCTGAGTATTTCAGGATGGATTGGAGCAGAAGGGTGCTTCAATCACTATAGAAATGCTGCATAGTGCAGCAAAGATGAAAGACATTTCCAGTATGTGGGACACTATGGGCAACTAACCATATAAGCCCCATGGTGTCCCAAAATAAAGAAAGCAGCATTGGACAAATGCAGCAGTCCCAGAAATATTGTAAATGGAGCTGCTTGAGTAAATATATAAGGTCCAAATGAAATGTGTACCCAACGGCTGCAATATTAGCTATTGGGTCAATGAATATAAATGCTGGTTTGTGGCAAGGACTCAGACAAGATCATAGCATAGATCCTCTGCATGTAAAGTTGTAGCTAAGCAGTGCTGTGGATTAAATAGCCCTTTTTAAAATGGGTTATGTTTAAATAAATAACTGTTTTTAAAAACATATAAATAAAAAGAAACAAAAACATTTAGAGGTCTCATGAGCTGGCAGAAGAAAGGAGATAAGGAGTGAGCCCTTAGTCTTCCCGTCCCCTAACCAACTCAGAGACGCCTGTGGAAAAAGTGTGCATTACAGTGGTTAATGTAATTACCTGTGTGGAGCCTTTGGTATTCAGACACCCTACTACAGGGCTGGCAACCCTCACAGTGGCTATTTTTAAGGCGGCCTGCGCTGTGATGTCACTACTTGATGGGAGGAGCTAAGTCCCTAAATTAGCGGAGTCCCTATAATTAAGGCTGTTAGTGGTCCTACAGACCAGATACATGGTATATTGCTAGATACAGATGTAAAGCCTTTTAACCTGTAACAGACTACAGTATGGTTAAGAAGCCTCAGTAGGGTGGGAGTAAGATAAATTATTTTATTTAACAAGGGTTCACCTGACTGTGATGTCATCCCTAGTTATAATATATAGACCCATCACCAGGGGCTAAGTTAGACAGAGTGATGGTTCAGTAGTTGGCTGACCAAAGTGAGAGAAGGAGCTGAGTGTGAAAGCTTACACACTGTTCGAGCACTTTGAATTACAAAGGAAGGTTTCAGGAGTTCTTGAAGAAGAAAAATATTTCCTGTTTGTTGTGGTGTGAAGGACTAACACACTTTTCCTTTTTGTAAATATTTATTATTTTCTAAAAGTGTCAAAATATATTGACAAATTCAAGCTTTGCATTTTTTATGTACTTTATATACTACCTACTGTGTCTATTATGATACCCATGCTTCTACAGACTACATCTAGTCTCCTCCAGTCCTCCAGAACAGTTCCATGTCATAACAGTGAAAACTAAATAGCGACACACACATCAGCAAGTACACATCTCCGAAAACAGAAGCAGTGACTATGCATAACAGCAAAACCACAAGTGACTGTCCGCAACACAAGCTTCAGATGTGAAAGTTACTTTACTTGTTATATGGGGGGCTATGCCTGCTGCACCACCTATGCTGGGAGCTTGCTCCCTGCACCCCCTTTATTATTATAATCAACTCTGTGGGGGGGGGCTGACATTGAGGTACAGGAGACAACTTAGGAGGGGGCTATTTGGGGGGACTCATTTCATTAAAATAGGGGGACCACATTCAGGAGGACAGGGGACTGTTTACCACAAAACTGGGAGATCAGACAATGGAACAAAAAAATGAAATTAAGTTCCCAACACACACAACAAAATAATCCACACATGCCTAGTCAGCTCCAAACCTGGGTCCTCCCACACTAGAGGCATGCACACTCACCAGAAGACCAAAAGGCTGGCTGGGAACTGTCAAGCCAAACTACCTCCCATATACCCATTCCCTATACCTCCCTCTTCCACTTGCTATAATTTTCATTTGCCATTCTTCTCCTATAACTCTCCCTCTTACCATGCCTCGCTACCCTAGCACAGTCACTTATGTAACAGGTGGTCAAACTGAGTCACTCAAAATTGAGTTGCTCAATTTGAGTCACCCACATAACGAGATACCCTCCAGAACCACTCCGTTTAAAGTGAGCAGTTAAATGGGACTGTCAGAGGTGCAGCCTGTACCTTCCTGAAGTCCTGCAATACCCTTAGATGCACCCTGTCTGGGCGCATTGCTTTTTCCACCTTCAGATTAATGAGCCTCTTCAGGATTCTCTCCTCTGTAAAAGGACTAGTGTCCACCTTCTCCCTCCAAAGCCTCTGATACCTTTTTGTGGCCTCTCCCCTTGTCCTTCCTCTCTGAGCACTGAACAAAAGTATTTGTTCAGAATGTCTGCCTTTTCCTGTTCCCCCTCTGCACAGTCACTCCTCCCCTTTTTAACCTTACAATCACACTTATCCTCTTTTCACTTACATACCTAAAAAATGTCGTCCCCTTTCATTACCTCCCAGGCTATTCTCTCTTCAGTTTGTGTATTTGTGCTCCTTACTGCTTCCCCTGATACACCTCTCTATACTATTCCCTCTGCATCTCCGTATACCTTCTGAATGCTACCCTTTTAGCCTTTACCTTTCCAGCCACTTCTTTCAAGAACCATAGTGGTCACTTTTTCCTCTAGCTTTTGCTCACTTATTTGATGCAGAAGTTTGTTGCTTTTAATATGCTCCCTTTTAGTTTTGCTCACTGCTCCTCCATCCCACCCAAGTCACCCTCCTCAACTGGGTCATCCCTGGTATCAAGGTGATTGGGTGTAGGAGACACCCTGGGATTATGCACAGCCTAAAGAGAAGCAAGATGTGTTTGGTCTCCATCTCCAGGGTTCCCACCAGACCAAGTGGGCAGGTAGCCTGGGAGCTGGCAGCACCTAGCAATCCCTTTTGGGCCATGCTATACAATGCCAGATCAATGAGGAACAAGACTGCAATTATGGCAGACTTGATTTCCTCAGCTGACATGGCTTGCATCACAGAGACCTGGTTGGGTGATGACGTCGGGCCAGTATTGGAGGCGGCTGTCCCTGCTGGGTTCTCTGTAGTGAACTGCCTGAGGAGGGAACTCAGGGGCGGGGGTGTGGTCATCTGCTTTAGATCTGACTTGGGCACCACAGTGCACCCAGTGGGATCGGCCAGGTCTTTTGAGTGTGTGGCAGTGCATGTGGGTCCAGTTGCAGGCCACAGGATTCTCCTCATCTACCATCCTCTGGGATGGGGTGGAGATTCCCTGCAGGAAGTTGCAGACATCATCGGCGGTGAGGTGTTGGAGTTCCCAGAAGTTTGAGTTTGGAGGACTTCAATGCCTGAGTTGTTGATGAATCCTTGCAATTTGGTTATGAACTTCTCCAGTTAATGTCATCATGGGCCTGACACAAGTCATTACTTCTGCGACCCATCACCACGGCCATATGCTTGACCTGGTCTTCTCAATGGAGCTTGATGTTTCCAACCTCAAGACTGATCAGGTCATTTGGTCTGATCATTGCATGGTGAAGTTCCAGATCAGAGCCCCCATTGAGGTCCCTACCCTGCTGAGATGGTCAGTTACTGCCCTTTAAAGGGATTTTCCCCAGATGGACTCCTTGTGGTGGCTGAATTACAGTATCTAGTGTAGATGCTGCATGTGTGGTTGGCGTGAGTGAGGTGGTGGCTGCCTATAATAGGATGATCTCTGAAGTGCTTGACACCATCACACCAGTTCATATATGACCCATATCCTGTCACTTGAGATCCCCTTGGTTTGAGGGGGATCTCAAGGCAATGAAGATCAAGGGTTGGAAGTTGGAACATTGCTGGTGGAAGACCCACTCAGAGGAGGACAAAACTGGACTTGTGTGCTCGTTACCATGAGTACCAAGGGGCAATCAACCATAAGAAGGCAGAGTTCCTGTCCAGGGAGATTGCCACTGGGAAAAACAGACCATCTCAGCTCTTTCGAACTGTGGACAGATTGTTACATCTTCTCTGTCTGCAGCAGAAAAAGGCTTTTTCAGGCACATTGTGTGAGGAGTTTGCTCTGTTTTTCTCTGACAGGGTGTCCTCCATCCAGCAGGGATTCCATCAGTGAGACATGCTTTGTCTCACAGTGATTGGCCCGGAAGGGGCAGAGGCACTCTGTCAGTCTGGGATGAGTTTAAACCGGTGGAGGTAGCTGAGGTCATTGAGGTGATCTCGAAGCCAAAGCACACTTATTGTGAAATGGACATGGTCCTGACTCGTTTCTTGATGAGATGTATTGGGACCGTAGACCTTGTGTTTGTTGGGATTGTCCAGTGTTCAGTGTCAGAGGGAATCTTTCCAAATGCATTGAAAGAGGCTCTGGTGAGAACCCCTCCTGAAAAAGCCATCTCTCAACCCTGACGTCCTGGTGAATTACCATCCAATATCCAACCTGCCATTCTTGGGTAAAGTTGTTGAGCAATTATTGGTGCAAAAAGAACAACTCATGTCCTCCGATATTTATGAGCCATTCCAGTTGGGTTTCAGGGCTAGCACAGCACCAACACAGTATTAGTCAGGGTGCATAATGACCTCCTCAGGGTTAGAGATAGAGGGGACAGGTCAGTTCTTGTTCTCCTCGCTCTCTCATCAGCATTTGATACTGTGGATCACATAATCCTTCTTGGTCACATTCGAGAGTATTGTGGAATTGCCAGTACTGTCATCAACTGTTTTGAGTCCTATCTCACTGGCAGGGAGCAGTGGGTGGTGATGGGGAATTTCTCCTCCTCTTCCCGAGGCCCCTGGCATGTGGAGTACCTCAGGGTTCGATATTGTCGCCGATATTATTCATGGTATACATGCTGCTCCTGGGACAGCTCATTAGACAATACAGTGTGAGGTTTCATTGCTATGCAGATGATACCCAGCTGTATTTGTTTTGCTCCAGGAACACACAATGCCATGGTAGTGATTAACAACTGCCTGTCCGAGATCAATGACTGGATGTCCTCCAGCTGGTTGCAACTGAACCCAAACAAGACTGAGGTACTGGTGATTGAGACAGGTCACGGGCATGATGGGAATGCCTCTGGAGTGGGTACAGGACTGTTTCCGGGATCCACATCATTGATGGCCTCCCCTAGGGTGTGGGATCTTGGCATTGTTGTGGACAACAGATTGACACCTGAAGTCCAGGTGTCATCTGTGGTCAAAAGTTTTACCACTTGAGGAACATCCCTAGGATTAAGCCTCTTGTTCCACCTGAAGACCTGCCATCTCTGGTGCACACCTTTGTGACTTTGAGGCTGGATTACTGTAATGCTCTCTACTTCAAGGTCACTGGAGGGACCCTCCATTGACTGCAGCTGGTACATAATGCAGTGGCTAGGATTCTGACAGGCCTGGCAAGGTATAATTATGTGACCCTGGTCCTGAGAGCTCTGCACTGGCAGCCTGTCAGGTGGAGGGTCCTCTTCAAGGTGGGCTTGCTCACTTATAAGGCCCTATGTGGGCTGGGCCCTGGGTATCTGACTGATCTTCTAACTGCTGCCTCCCTGGTCCTTTCCCTCCACTCCTCAGCACAGGGTCTCCTTGATGTTCCCAGGGTCACACTAAAAACTTCTGGTGACCGTACCTTCAGTGTCACCAGTCTGACCCGTTGGAACACTTTACCAGCTGCTCACTGGGAGGCCCTGAAAGTCGAGCTGTTTAAAAAGGGGCTAAAGTTCCATCTCTTCTGTCTGGCTTTTCCCAACGAAGATGACGGACCTGTGTTAATTCTATAAAGCTATTTACTCTTGCTGAGATTTATTTATGTATTTATTGTTTCATATTTTTTATTATTTGTTATATTTGTATTGACCCTACCTTTTAATGTAAGGTGCCTAGAACCTCAGGGATTAGGCACCGGATAAATAAAATTTGCCTAGCCTTGCCATTCTCCCATCTTTATGGAATCTGCCCTCCTGAAGTCCATGACTCTCACCCTTATGTGGTTTGATTCCACAGTCATCCTTATAATAAAACACACTGTACAGTGATCACAGGTCCCCAGGTGGCCACTCACCTTGACACCTGCAACACTGTCCCTGATAGTGAGTACCAGGTCTAGTATTGTCCCATCATGAGTGGTTTCACTGACTAGTTGCCTGGGTAATGCCTTCTGAGGAAAGTCCAGAATGTCCCTGCTTTTGCTGAAGCCACTGCTGGGAGGGTCCAGTCTGCATCTGGCAGAATGAAGCCCCCCACCAGCAGCACCTCCACCTTTTCTTCCATCTTGCCAATGGCTTCCAACAGTACCTTATCTAACTCCTCCCCCTGTGCTGGAAGTCTGTAGAGCACTCCAGTGTTAATAGTGGCTCCATTCCCCATCTCCAAGGTGACCCACAGTACCTCAGGCTCTCCCTGTATTCCCGGCATCTCTTTCACTTTTATGATTTCCCTCACATAAAACACCACACTCCCTCCTGTCCTCCCCACCCAGTCCTTCCTGAACAGAGTATAGCCTGGTATGGCCATGTCCCAGTCACAGTTTTCAGTACCCCATGATTCAGTAATGGCACCAATATCCAGGATGGCCTCTGGCATGATGTCCTTTAGGTCCAGAATCTTATTTCCTGGACTTTCAGCATTCGCACACATGACCTTCCAGATTTTGTGTCCACTCTGTTTGTTGCCCCTTTTTCTCCTATTTTCCCTTTCTCTTTCCACTCTCTCTTTTTAATGCTCCTGTTTCCTTCCCCCTTTGCCTCTACCACCCTCCTTCTTTTATTAATGTTCACCCTGGGGATTCCTCTCCCCTTGGGTTCTCCTTACTCTATACTTCAGACTGTGGGGGAGGCAGTTTCTGCCTTCCAGATTCCTTCCACCACAGCCCCTTGGCTAGTTTGACTGTTCATTTAAGTAACATTTAAATCATCCACTGAGGACTACCATTCCCATGCTGGATGTATGTAGGCCATCACCCTGAATATGCCCTTGGGTGTCAGCTTGGCTCAGTTGGTAACTCATCCACCTCAGGGCCTGAAGGTTGTAGGTTCTAGTTCCACACCGGGATAGGGCTCATACCTAAAACACTGGCACCTGAGTGCAGTATTGGGTGGTGCTATACTGTTGGTGTTTGCTGTCCTTTGGATGAGATATTAATTCAAGGTCCCTTCTACTCATCCTGGTGCTCTCCTGGTGGGTGTCCAGGTGGAAGTAAAAGAACCCAAGACACTTTTCACAGAGAGTAGGGGACACTATTAGTAGTATTAGAACAGAATACCATACAGAGAATCAAAATAAATACATCAGTCAAAAAAGAAAACTAAAAAAGGAAAAGAAAGGTATCTAAAAAGTGATAAAAGAGAAGAAAATGTATTATAGAAGTACATTGTCATAAAATGTATTCAGCTATTCTAACAGACAAATCTATATAACAAAAGCAAGAAGATAAAATGTATAAACATTTATACTATCCTTCCATAAGTTATAAATCATTGACAATGTTTACAATATTCTCCCACAATTTGAGTCTTCAGTGATCTGACATTATTTGGTAAGTTTGAGTCATACTTTGTGTCACCATTTTTATGACTTTATGCTGAGAAATAATTTTTGTTGTAAGTAAGAGCACATCTTGCCTACCATAAGTAATATTTATATATTGCAAAACACACCTGTAGAGTACCTCTATAAAATATAGTCCATTCTTCATTGTATAAACTCAAGACAAGCACATGATATGTTATTTGTAAGAACAATTGTTCTTTCCAAACATTACTTAATGTCTGCCAAAACTGTTGACTATAGGGACACTCTAGAAGAAAATGAAATTGAGTTTCAACTTTCTATGTTCTCAGAGCAAGATTCACATGGGCATATCCTCTCTTCTACGTCTTTACGTTTATGAGCCTTTAACTGGTGTTTTCCTGTGAATCCCTAGCCATGTCAGATCCCACATCATCACTGGAAACCTTGGTTTAATTAACTGCTGCAGTGCCTTGGTGACTTTGTTTAAAGGACAAAACTTCAGTTCTAGGTGAAGACAAATGCTAGAAGACATGATGTACGTACAGAGACTTCCTTATTCAAGTTTGTACAGTATGTCTATAGGTGTCAGCTTCCATTTCTTAATTTTTTGAAAAGCCATTATGTCTATAGATGTTAGTTTCCATTTCTAAATTTTTTGAAAAGTCATTTTAATATACTGGGGGACTATATGGGCAAAATCCTTTCTAATGCCTAAAAAAATGTGTTCCCACTTTTACAAAAAGGGAAGCAACCATTCCTCCATACATGAAGCCCACAAGACTGGTGAACTTTGTAGGATTGGAGCAAAGTTTCAACTCAAACAATACTAAAGAAAAAGTCTATTGGATCAAACATATTAACTCCCCCATAGCAGGTGTATTGTAGGTCACTCCCCATGTACTTGGGTTTACTCTGGAACCCCAAAGACCTTGAAAAGATATACTATGTATTTTTGTCTCTAGTTCCACTGGAGAGGGAAAGCTATAACTAAGAAAGATGAAACAGGGTAACAACAATGTTATAATTAAATATACCATTTTCTTTTTTAGAAAGTTATCTATTTTTCCCCAGAATCACTTGTTCTGCTTTTTGGATGCACAATTGCTAGTTTAATAATTCCACGTCCTCATAATAAAACAAGATTCCTAAAAATTTTGCAGGTTTATTTGTTAATGGTATACCAGCAACACGTAAACTAGTTGTGTCCCCTAAAGGTTTTTTGATTGGTATAACTATACTGTTTTCAAAATTGATACATGAGCCAGAAACAAAGGAGTAATCATCTCTTACTGTTTTAACTGCTCTTCCTGAAATGTGGTCCTGTAGAATAATGCAGAGACCATCCGCTGTTGATTTTATACCGATGCTTATTCTCCCGACACATATTTTCAAATTTCAACTGCAACCTGTAGTTTGTGTGCGAGTGTCTGGATGGATCTGATAGCGGGGGTAGTCCCCCTGATGCTGTTAGCAAGGCAGAAAGATTCAATCTCCTATAAAAGAGTAAGAGTTCTCCTCTGCTCCGGGGTCTCTCTCCACTGGACAGCAACTTGCTGATGCTGCTGCTGCTGCTCGAGTGATGCTTCCTTGATGTAGAGTGATGACTGTGCAGGCTGCAGCAAAAACATTGCAGGCAACTGCAGGTCTCTCCTATGTCAGTGCTCGGCAAAGACTCAGACAATTTAGCAGTCCCAGTGTCCCTGAATGGCATTATGGCATGGCAAATCCTTACTTTTAGGCAAGTGTGATTTAATGTATTAAAGTCTCTGATGATGAGTGTCTGAGTCAATCCATGATTATTTTTTTCATGGTGGGGAATCGAGCCAGAGTGGCAGGCTGAGCTAAGGTGGAAGGATTGAAAGAATTTGGGGAAGGGGAGGAGGCATCAGCACTTCACTGCCACTGAATGAAGCATAGAGGCAATGTTGCTGTTAGAGCTGCTTACAGCTGGCATTTTGAGCATTTATTGTGTAGTTTTATATTCATGCCACTATTAACGCATGTTGGGGTAGTTTCTGTCAGTTTGTTTTTCATCAGGAAATTGATAATGTCAGCAAGTTGGTGTCTGTGAAATTAACGTTGGGAAGCTGAAACTCGGGCAATGGTACTGATCCCTCCACATATGTTAGTACTTTAATACTCTGTGTTTCTGGAGTCATAGTAATCCCTATGATATTTGAGTTTGCCTGTAGTAGTGCTGTGTGGAATTTTCAAATTCCAGCAGAATGAAATTTTGTGGAGTTTTTGAAATTCTTTTGAAATGCTGCATAGTATTTCCAGAAATGGAATGGCAGAATTCTGTAGTAGAAAAATGCAGACTGAGATTTTCCTCAACATTTTTGTGGAATTTTATTACACAGATCTCAAGATTTTTCACAGAAATGGTTGTGGAAGAATTTTCTGCAGAAAAAATGCCATTCCATGGAATATTATTCTGTGGATCTCAATATTTTCCATGGTAATGGTTGTGGACTGATTTTCCACAGAAAAATGCTGTTCCATTGAATATTATTCCACAGATTGCAGCAGACAGAAATTCTCAGAAGACCCTTTAAAATTTTGGTGGAAATGCCACTGGCAGAATGGTCATTCCACGCTAATTTTGCTGGCGGAATTCTACATTCCACACAGCACTAGCCTGTAGTAAGCATAGCAATGGATCTATAGTGAAAACATACAGTCATAGGGCTCAATTTTAAAAGGGTGAGGCAGGGCTTCCATCAAGCCCTGCATCATTCCCATTCTTTGGTGCAGCTGCGCCAAACTCCCTTGATACAACTGCACCTGATTTTAGTACATCAGGTACAGTTGAGACAATTTACACTTTATAGCAGCTTAAAATTCAAACATTTGTGCAAGTCTCATAATATGGTCCCCCAGGATGGCATAAGTTAGACTATAGGAAAAAGCTGGATCTAACATGCAGAATTAGATTGTTGGGATTGAAAATCCCTGTCGCTAGCTGGGTGAATGACACAAGCCAGTGTGACAAATGACTGGTGCACCAGGGGCTTGCTGCATTCATGGGGCTTTGAAAATTGAGCCCAAGGACTTAACAGGCACCCTTGTTTCACCCTCCTTCTAACCATCGCTGGGGTTCCATACCACATATTTACAAGAAATAATTTTAGCCTTTTTGTACAACATCTTAATCCAATGTATAAAAGGCTTCAGTATCCCATATCCTTCCAGTGTTACAAACAAAAAGTTATGATTAATGTGGTCAAGAGCTTTGGTCTGACACAGTGACAGAATGTACTCCAACACAGAATTCTGTTTTCCCCTCTTAAAAAGTTCCCTGAAAATTATTAATTTATCCTGGATATGACACTGTGATATAGCACACATTTGTGGAGGCAAAAAAACTATTAAAGTTACTAGGGCAGGACATTGTGCTAGAATTTTGGATATGATACTGTGTTTTTTATTCATTAGGCACAATGGCCTCCAGTTCTGCAACAAGGTGTTATCTACTTTTTTATCAATATATATCAGGACTGCCCTTAACATAGAAGATGCATAGTCATTCATCTGCAACAAATAATTATGGAAAAACTGTAGGGTTGGAGTAGGACTTAAATAATCTTTACATTTTTTATAAAATTCTGAGGGAAGGGCATCTGAACCAGGTGCTATATTATTATGCAGTACAGCAATAGCTGCATCCACTGCCTGTACCTGTAGTTGTATGTGTTTAATGTGCTCCATGAACACATTATCTGGAAAGCTAGGAATATCTAGATTTTTCTAGAATATCATTAGGGTCAGACAGTATATCGGAATTACTAAAATGTTCTTGTACAAAATCATCTACAATCTGTAAAATCATCTTTACCTGTTTCTTTAATATCTACATTAGTTTTCCTAAGGCTATCTATGTGTCTAGTTTTTGGTCTCTGCTGACTGGCTTTAAAACTGTCCAAGAACTGTTTTTTTTCCCTTGGAGTTTCAAATTTCATTTCTTGCATTAATGTAGTAGCTCTATCATATTGGTATTCTTTCATTTCAGCTTTGATTCTATTTATTTGGTCTAATAAATCTTCCCCAGTGGTATATATTACCAAAATTAATTTATTCAACTGGGATCTAAGATGTAATTAATTTAAATATTTTTCTGTCTTCCCTCTAGAAGCACATTTTTTAAAGAGATGTTTAAAGTCAGTTTTAGTGTCTTCCCACCATTGTGGGACACTCTTATATGTCCCAAACACTGACCACCTATCTCTAAACAGTTGCTTACATTTTTTAACCACATGTGGAGCTTCTAAAGTGTTTGTATTTAATTTCCATATTAACTGGACAGTAAAAAATGCCTGTCCTACACATACAACTGCTTGGTGATCTAAGGTTTCAACCTGAAAGGATAGAGATCCCATAACAGTTATTCTGTTAGAAACAAATAAAAAAATCTATATGGGTAGCCAAAGTTCCTTTAACGGGGACGTGGCCTGGTTGTGCTGAAGATGGCTGCTTAACTTTACATCTCCCTGGGATTACCACCTATCATTATCCATCCTCCAGCTCCCAGATTACCAGTCTTTGCCAGCAACTGAAATATAATTCTACTAACATCACAGTTCAGCTCTGGTAAAATATTTTCTTCATATCATAACTCTACAGTTATAATTTTTTTGCATCTATACTGCTCCTCTGTGAAGGCCAGTAACAATGGCTGAGCAACCTCTGCAAAACAGCTCCCTTAACAGAGTGGAGTCAATGTTTCAGCAGCTCATCAATGAGATTAATGACTTAAAAATAACCTGTCAGCAAAACATCACCAGTGTGCAAGTGCTCGACCATAGAATCAATGATACAGAGGTTAAAGTAGCTCAAAATGAAAGCTCTAATAATGACCTGCAAGCCACCATCAGTGAACAAGACAGAGTTATCAGAAGCCTAAAAGATAAAATTTGTGACATTGAAAATAGAAATAGATGCAATAATCTTAGATGCTTGGGCTTTCCTGAAGGTGCAGAACTCAGGGACACCAGTGCACTCCTAATGCATGTGCTGCCAGCCCTGCTCAAGTTCCCACCCACCCAGCACCTCATTATTGAGAGATCACACCATCCCCTAAGTCCAAGGCCTGGTCTGGATCAGAAACCTAGGCCTGTCATCACCAGATTCTTAAACCATGACCATACTGAGTTAATCATTAACAGAGCAAAACAAGTGGGAATGCTTATTTGGCAAGAACACAGAATTTCTATTTTCAGAGATTTCTTGAAGGAACTCTTAATAAGAGCAGAGCCTTTAATCCCATCAAAGCTATTCTACACCAGCGAGGGATCAAATTTGCTTTGCGCTATCCTGCCATCATGCACCTGTTTCTGGGTGACTCAGCCAAAGACTTTAGCACCCCTGATGCCCTAGCTGCATTTCTTGGTGAGCCCCAGCCTTCAATCACCCTGTCTGGAAGCATACCCATGTTGCGGCATCAAGTTCTGAGTGCCCCAAGAAACCCGCATCAATCCCGATTACCTCAGCACCTCCTGTCCGACTCTCAGCCCACCTGCAAGATAAAAAGAATTGTAACTCATCTCTTACCAGACATGCATGTTGTGTGGATGGTACTCCTTCAAGGCCTTCCTCTCAACCCAAGCGGCACATTGGTTTCACTACACCTCTCACCCGCTCCAACAAATTTTCCTTATTACAGGAGGACCCACACTCATCCCAGGAAGACCTTCGAGAAGCAGCTATGGATCCATCTGACAATGTCCCTAAAGATGCATTGCAGTGCAACAAATCTTCCGATTCCTCTTGGGCCAAACTGGTGACAAGCTCCCCCTTTAAATCAGCAGAGCCTCCCAAAAAGAAATGGAAAGGGATGCTTAAAAATAAATGGGTTGCTGCTTCCTCAAATGTACACAAACACAGCAGCAATAATTAAACTCCTGGGCACCTGTTACATTCATAGCACCACATGATATAAAGAGCCTTTACTTCACCTTAGCTCTTTAACATTTTCGGATTTGCCTAACCTTTAACCACATAGCGCATTCCCTGCGAGTGCATACTATCGCACCCAGCCAGTTTGGAATGCACTAAGCAATACATCGTGGTCACAGACTTCCAGGCAGAGTTTGCTACAGTCTTGCAGTATTATTAAGGCATTCTCTTTATGTCATAGTTTAATGAATCTCTGCTCTAGTGCAGCACTTGTAACATACTATGAATACATATTCTCATTCATTTCATATGTATTGCTAGTCTTTAAAAACTTTAAGTTTTGCGATGTGCTTCACTTTTAATGGCACATTACCCACACACTGCTAAGAGCTAATATATGTCTGCTCAATGTTTTCTCTAGTACCCATTAAGTGGGGTCAGTTGTGCTTCTTTACACCATGTTCTTACCACATAACCATGTTAATTTATGTGTGGATGATGCTTAATACATAAGTGAGCCAATATTAGTTCCATTTATCTGATGTTATTACTAATAATATTATGGATATACGGGGCTTTGGTGGTATTTCATCATGGCCTATATTGGCTTATTGCAATCATTAATATTCTAAACTAAGCCTGTCATCCAGTCTCTCAACATTACCTCTGTTCCTAACCCCCCCTTCTCTGTCCTCCTCTCTCTCTCTCTGCAGGTATACTAGCACCACGCATTGACTTATTCATTTACTATTTGGCTCCTTATGTCTATTATAATAAGACATTGCAGGCTATATTCAAGATGTCTGTATTTTTATTGCCATACTAAAATGGCCATAATTAACAATGGATAGCACATCCTTACTTGAAGCCTTTAATTCATGGGCTCATCTAAGCTCACGATACATTTTCATAGCTGGGGCTTGCTAGGCCTTCACTTGGTCTAGTTACCCCACTATAATTATTTACTTTCTTTTCCTTTGGGCGATTTTTAGGTCATGTGCTATTATTAAACATTTGGCACTTATCACCAATATATACAGAGCCTTGAAGCCTGAATAGTCTCAACCCATTTTAAGTATTATAATGCTAAGGTGACTACGTATACCTATCTACAATATGATTTCTGCCTTAATAACCCTTTGAGAACTGAATATGTGTGAATGTATATAGATTCTGGACGTATATATACGTCTACAGTCTTCTAAGGGTTTTAAGCACACTATCTCTATACCAAATTGGATCTCATAATACACCAATACCCTACAAATCTATACTTCATCAGGACCCTTCCCCCTTTTTTTAATTCTCTATGGACTCCTCGTGTCATTTGATCATCCTCCTCATATAAATTTCTCTTTACCTGGTTAATATGGTTATGTGAGTAATTACACAGTTGACGGCATA
Source organism: Neoceratodus forsteri (assembly GCA_016271365.2). Lineage (NCBI taxonomy): Eukaryota > Metazoa > Chordata > Ceratodontiformes > Ceratodontidae > Neoceratodus > Neoceratodus forsteri. The sequence goes on from CM057452.1 coordinate 759,688,833, forward strand.
ATTATAGCCTATACTATATTTTAGAAACCGGTTGCACTATGCTGGCATAATTTCTTTATTATTAAACTTTTGCTCTAGCCATGTTCTACTTCAAGTTTAGCTCAAGTTCAAATTATATTATTATATCTGGGATTTAATACTTGCTTAATAATCCTTTTAAATACTTTGGTATAATGTTTATGGTTCCTGCCAGGGAATTGTTATGATTGCCTTAGTACTAGTCATAGTTACAATTTATAGAAAATAGTTGCATACAGTTTGTATCTTGAGTTTAATATTTTGCTTTCTCCCAAGACTTACTTACTTCTTTACATGCCTTGTAGTGTAGCGAGAGAGTCTTGGTGTATTCATCGACTCTTTTCCTTCTATAGTACTTAAGAAATTTGCATATGTTTTATTTGGTAATAATGATTATGCTCTCTGTGCTCTCCCTTCTATTGTTTTTTTCAGTGAGACACAATGAATATATTCACCTAAAATATATATATCCATACAACCTAACTGACCATCTTAAACTTCTCCCTTTTGAGCATGCAACATCCTCCACTTTACTTATTAAGAGCCCCTCATTCCTTTTTCATAACTTCTCACCTTTTTTCTTACCAACATGAGTGATCTAATTCTACATTTATGGAACATCAAGGGACTCAACTCACCTTGTAAGTGAAAGCAAATACTCACCTATCTCAAGAAACATAAAACACATATTGCTTTCTTACAAAAAAACAAACTTCTATTAGAGGATGTTGACAGACTCAAAAGGGACTGGGTCGGTCAAGTATATGCGTCTTAGTCTCCTTCCAAAAAGCGGGGGGTTGCTATTTTACTTCACAAATCTCTCAACTGGTCTCTTATTAAATCCATCTCAGACTCAGACGGAAGATGGGTTATAGTCCACTTAAATTCCTCTGCAGGTCCCTTTATGTTAGTCAACATCTATGCCCCTAACTTCGACTCTCCTGAATGTTTCCATAATTTGGCCCAACAAATAGTGGACAACAACAACAATTCTCCTATACTATTGGGTGGAGACTTTAACATAGCTCTGGAGGCACAGTTAGACAGAAGTAATTCATCATGTGACTCCCACCCAAGAAGTATCACTGCATTTTCAATGCTAATGAAAGATCTAGGTCTCACTGACATCTGAAGACTACATCATCCTAGACATGATTTTACCTTTTATTCCCCATTACATAAGCCTTATAGCAGAATTGATTATTGGTTCTCATCTCCATCCATCACTGATAAAACTATTGATACAACAATTCTTCCAAGTACTATATCAGATCATTCCCCTATAAATTTACATCTACTTTGAGGCCCACCCCCTTCTAAATCTCCCTCCTGGTGTCTGGATCCACTTCTATTGAGAGACCCAGATTTCTTACCCTGGGTCACGTCCCAGATCCAAGACTTTCTCTCTTTTAATAATACTCCCAATGTATCTCAAGGTGCCATCTGGGAAGCATTAAAAGCCACAATCAGATGCAAAATCATTAGCTATGCAGTGCACAGGAAAAAGCTAAGAGAACAACAATTGGCTGATTTAGAAAAATCTATCAAAGGAAAAGAGACTCAATATTTTAAAACAAACAATCCGGACCATAACTCACAACTTCATCTTGAAATTTTACAGCTAAGAATTAAATTCAACGAGTTAATATCTAGGAAAGCTGAACTCACCCTCTTAAGACTCAAACACCGCTACTGGGAACAAGGTGATAACTGCGGGAAGTTGCTCTCTTACCAACTCAGAAATCAACAGATGGAGAGACATATTGCTGGTCTGAAAGATCCTTCAGGCAAAACCCACACTGACAATCCCTTGAGTAACTGCATCATGCGTTCCTTTTACCAACAATTATATCCTCATCCAAACTCCTCACAACCTGATCTTATACAACATTTTTTGGAAAATTTGCAACTACTGCATCTCTCTAAACAAGACATGGCGATGTTAGATGAACCCTTTACCTTAAAATAGATACATACTGTGTTAGCTTCCCTGAAATCTGGTAAATCACCTGGGATTGATGGTTTCCCATAGACTTCTATAAACACCTAGCTGATATTTTATGTTCTTTACTTTTCAAAGTTTTCCTGGAAGCAACCTCACAGGGTAAACTTCCTCACTCTATGACTGAAGCCATTATAACTGTTTTACCAAAATAAGATAAATACCCCTCTCTCCCATCTAGTTATAGACCAATCTCACTAATCAATATGTACGGGAACATTTTTGCAATGTTATTAACTCTCCATTTAGAATCATTAGTTCCGAAACTCATCCACAACTCTCAAGCTGGAGTCATCAAAAATAGAACCATCTCTGACCATCTCCATTCTATTTTTAACTTAATTTACAAAGCAAAATCCCTTAAATCACCAGCTGCAGCTATAGCCATTGATTTTGAGAAGGCATTCAATTCTCTCAATTGGAACTATTTATACCATGTATTATCCCATTTTGTTGTTGCGAATAAATTCTGTGCATGGATCCATTTACTATACACCTTACCCTCTGCTCGGGTCCTTACTAACTCTACTCTGTCCTCCTCCTTTCATCTGGCAAGATACACTAGACAAGGATGCCCTTTATCCCCTTGCTTGTTTATTCTTGCCATGGAACCGCTATTGGCCTCTCTTCCTCAATCCTCCATGATCCAAGGCATCCCTATTGGCAACTCTCATTACACTTCACTTTCCTATGCTGATGACTTCCTCATTTTATTAGAAAACCTTGAATTTTCAGGACAACCCTTAGTTAAGTTATTTAACGATTCCACCTCTCTCTCTCTGGACTAGCTCTCAACCTTAACAAATCCAAAATGTTACCATTGAATAATTTCTGTAAATCCTCTATGAATACAATATTAGGGTTCTGCTGGGCCCCTCATGATTTCTCTTACCTTGGAATCTAGATTACCCCAAAACTAGACAAGTTATGGGATGCTAATCCTTCCACTTTGCTAGCAAGTGTAAAAAACACTCTTAACAGATGGAGATTGATTAACTTTTCTTTCAATGGGAACATTTCTGCTATCAAAATATCAATAGTTCCCAAAATACTATATCTATTTTCTAATATTCCTCTAATTCTTCCTTCTAACTTTTTTTGTCAAAATTGACAGAATAATTGGGAATTTTATTTGGGGAGGCAAAATTACTAGATTTAGTCACAACAAACTTCGATCCCATTGGTCAAAAGGTGGTTTTGGACTCCCATGGTTCCAAGCATACTTCTGGGCCTTCTGTACTGCCCAAACTATCAAATGGGTTATTAAGCTCAATAAAAAATCACCGGTATGGGTTACTATGGAGGTATCGCTATGCCTGGGCAATGTTGCTACTTCTTTCATTTATAATCACCTCCCCCCTTATTTAAAGTCTCACCCCATTATAGCCACATCCACATTCTATTGGAAAATAACTCATAAATACCTCAAATCAAACCCAACCCCTCCTGTTTATGCTCCTGTGTGGGGAAACCATAATATCTCTCTCTCGATAATCACCCAATTCTCTGTTGAAACTAGAAAAACTGGTACATTCTTTTCTCGGGAGATATACTTGAACCTCAGGCTCTTAAACTAAAATCCTTTTCTGACCTGCACAACCAATGGAATCTTCCCTATCATAATTTTTGGAAATACTTACAGTTGCGTATGGCATGTAGCCTCTACGCTCCTCTTATTTCCCATCAACCTTTATAAGATAATCACATCTCCAGATGGATGAAGACATTGTCTAATCTAAATAGTACTATTTATAAAGACGTTAGAGATATGCTTCCAGACCAATCTACTAATGCAAAAAACAAATGGTGTAATCTTTTAAATTACAATATAACCAATGTACAATGGTGTAGGTGTTGGCTCTCCTGCCACAAATCTTTTAATGATAAGCATTGTTCGCTTATACAAACTAAACTTCTACATTTGTGGTACAGGACTCATGCGGTATTACAAAAAATGGGCTTAATGAACAACAACAACTGCTGGCATTGCAACTCTCCTGATGGTGATTTACTACACATTTTATGGAATTGTTCCCCCATACATAATCATCGGTGTCACATTCATCTCTTTGCAATGAGAGTGATTGGTCAGTCCTTTTCATTAGATTCCAAACACTGTATACCTGGTATTTTCAACTTTCGCTTCTACAGAATATCCCACTCCCGGAATAGGTGGTTGACCATATTATTCCTTTAAGTCAAGCGCCTTATACTCATCCACTGGAGATCTAATATAATCCCCACTTTTCCAGATATTCTCAAGCAATTATCTCAATATACCTCCCTTGATCGTATGACACATATTTCTTCTGACCAACTCCCTTTCTATAGTAGATGATGGCAGGACTATTTTAATTATTTGGAATCATCTAATCCTATCATAAACTAATGTATGGGTCCTTACAAAATACACATTTTTCTTCCTATGGCAATTCTTTATAGGTCTTCCATTGTGGCCTCACGTCTTGTTCTTTTTTCTCCATATCTCTTCATCTTTCTCTCTTCTCTCTCTCCTCTTCCATTCTCTAGCTCTTGATTACTTTCCTAGATAACCTCTTCTATTCTCCCTACTCCTCCTTTATACACTTTTGCTGTATCATTATAAGTTTACAATACAATATTGTTCAACCATGACTGTTCATATTCCCTGTTCAATTTATTCTTCTTACACCTTTGTTTTTTCTGAAGTACAAATTGTTTAATTCCTTAATTACATAGGTTGTATTGTCTTGCATTGATCTCAAAGCATATGTTTTTCTTTTTATACCAACATTGTACAGTACTTCAGACAATATGCTGTTCCTCTTCTTCCATTATGATTACATGCAGTTGTATATTGGAGGATTATGTTTATTTGTATGTATATTACAATAATAATAATAATAAAAAGATTAACTACAAAGTTCCTTTAACAAAGGTTGCTTTACTTTGTGTACAATTGCACCATCTGCAAGGTCAGCCACTGTTATCATCTCCTGTAAAAATGCAGCGTCACAGTAAATCTGAGAGGTTTTATCTGCCATGACCAGTGTTTTGTAGACCACAATTAAAATCTCCACCAAAAAGTATTGCTTTGTGAGCATGTAAGTAAGGCCTAATCTCTTTATATGCAGCTATCCTAACTGCTTGTGTCTGAGGTGCATAAACATTAAGTACTGTAATCACATGGAGACCTTTCCATACAGTATATCCAAAAATAAAGTTTGTCATGTTACTGTTTGTACCAAACGTTGAACCTGAAATGAAAAACTTTTGAAAGATTGCCTACACCATCATGAGGGACTTGCAGACCATAATTTTTTTGTGGCTGAAATTTCATGCAAAGTTTTCAGTCTAGTATTTTGTAAGAATACTGTATTGCCAGGAATGGTAGTTAAGAGGGATAAAGTGACCACTTTCTTTTTATAATTCTTTATATGATTTACATTCAACATCATAGGTGTGGAGGGAGACCCTAAACACATAATTGTCTAGTATGAGGAGGGATCAGGCAACTTTTTGGTTCTAGATCTAGTCCTACAGCATTTACAGTAAGTATTGTTTCAGAAGAGATCTAATCCTGATCTGACAACTTGATTCCTTGCAGAGGATGTAGTAGAAGAGACTTCAGATTTCTCTGCCTCTTTTTCTGTATCCCCCATTGTCATGTGGTGGGTAATGTTTCATATCTATTTTCATTTTTCAAAACTTCCATTAAAGCATTTTTACCCTTAACTTTACCCTGGTGCCATCTCTTGGGCTTTGAACCAGTCATTGATTAATTTTGTGGGGAGAGGGAGGGGCTATTACTGAGGGGTCTGATGGAAAAGATTCTGACTGAGTGTTCATTTTGGAGGACTCAGCCATAGATCATATGTTCTGTGTCACTGTCTTTTCTACAACAGTCTGAGGGGAAGGAGCCAAGTCCTTACTGTGCTCTGACAAGGAGGGGAGGCTATAGGATTTTCTATAGTAGTGTCAGAAACTGATTTCGGCTTTACAGCCCCACCTGCAGTACTGGCAGTTTCATACTGTGGGGTAGAGATGCAGCAAATTTAAAATCCACAGGTGAAGTGAATGTGAAGTGGCATTATCATAATGCTACATGAAGTGACCATTAAAAAGTGCTCACTTCGCCTTGTTATTATGACTTCGCGTTGTTATTCCACCTTAACCCAAAGTAAGGCGGAATGACAACAACATAGGCACTTTAGGCAGCCCCCCCACACACACATCACATGGCTTATCGTACTGTAAGTCACCTTCTTTAGCCACGCAGGAAGGAAGTGAGTCATACAAGCAGATACTTTCACTTTCTCCTTTGCAGACGTCGAAAGAGGAAGCATTTTGTGTAGGAGAGGAGAGTTTGTTATTAGTTTCATTCTTGAACAAATTTCAGAAAACCCAAAAGCTTTTTTAAAAGCTAATTCTTTGTTTTGTTTTCTACTGTTTTGCCAGTTCTTTCTGGTGACCAATTTCTTGTTTTATAAATTTTGGTTTGTGTGTGTGTGTGTGTGTGTGTGTGTGTGTGTGTGTGAGACTGTGTGTGTGCGTGTGCGTGTGTGTGAGACTGTGTGTGAAATCACTCATTGTGTGACGCATTGGAGAGGGAAGGAGTGTTTTGTGTGATGAACCAGGGATAATCTGTGACCTGTGGCCAGAGTGGAGTGTGCATCCATGGGGGTCATAGCCGGGTGTCATTGGACCACTCCAGACTGTTTGGTCCTCCCTCCTCCCCTCCAGAAGCAGCAGCACCACCAGTGCCACCACCATATCCACCAAGTCTATCATCACCACCGCCAGTAGCAGCTGCAGAAGCTCCAGCAGCACCACCTCCACAGCAGCAGGTGGAGCCCCAGGTGCATGACAGTGCTGCAGGCACTACATCTGCCCCTCCTGTGCCTGGTTCCCCCCTCCACGGCTCCACTGTTTGTCAGTTTTTCAACTGTGTTGGGGGGACAGCAGCATTGTGATGTGTCTGCTTTGTGGTGTGCAGGTGTGCCGTGGCCCCCGGGGGACACATCTTGGGACTGGGGGCCAGTGCACACATATGCTGAACCCCCACAAGGTGGAGTGGCAGTCTGCTACTGAACGGGTCAGGCCTCCACCTGCTGGCCTTTCTGTGGCAGTGGAAGTGGGTGCTGCTGTAGTGCATCACTGCAGAAGGAGGAGGGCCACAGCAGCAGCTGCTCCACCACTACCCCCACCACTGCCACCAGCACCACCCTCACCACCACCACTACCTGGTTCTCACCCTGCACCAGTGGACCCTGCCACAATGACTGCAATGCAGGCAGACATAGCACTTTTGTGGGCTGTGGTGGAGGAAAGTAACAAGAGGGTGGGTGCTGTCCACCAGCACATGGAACAGACTGAGCAACACCAGCTACAGAAAGTGTTGATGCTCCATCTGCTGCTGGAACATCATGGGATCCCCTATTAGCTTTTTTTTCTGCACTCCTCCCCTCCCCCACTGCTGTATTGTTTTGTGTTTTGTTTATGTTTTATAACAGACAGAGGGAGGGCCACACAGTATTAGTTTAAAGGAAAGCAGTCAGCAACAGGAGGCCCCACCCCCTGCAAGGCTTACCCTCTGGTTAAGCCTTTTAAGTATATTGCAGCATTTTTCTCACGCTGCAACATACTTAATTTTAATAAAGAAAAGTCAGTGACCCAGAATTATGGCAGACGCCATTGGGGCTCCATTATGTATAAAGGGGCAACAGCGATGCACCATGCAATCTTCAATACAAAAGGATTGAATGCATGGTGCGCCCGGCCGCACTTTTCCTTTACATATAATGGAGCCCCCCATAGTGTTCACCATCCTTGGGGTCACTGACTTTCTTTATTAGTCAACGATGTTGTGTACGAAAATGACACAACATACTTAAAAGGCTTAACTAAAGAGTAAGCCTTCCTTGCAGGGGCAGGAGCGCCTGTTGCTGACTGCTTCCCTTTAAATATATACATACACATACAGTCATACATGCTCCTTATTGCCCTGTTATTATAATCCAGTGCCTCAGTAATGTTTACTTTCTGTTGTGGAGTGGTTGTGGAAATGCTGCTGTGAGCAGTGCAAGTATGATGTGCTAAACTGCATGGGCCGAATTTTCAAAGGCCTTAGATTGATGCAAGGTGCTTGCGTCAAACAGGTCTGATGCAAGGGCACCTTGCGCCAAGGGCTGTGCCAAGTGGGAATTTGAAAGGCAGCCTGCATCACCCGCAGGCTGCCTGCACCAAAGTGTTCTAGCACCATCCTTGTGCCACGAAAGTGGCTGTGGCTTGGCATTGAGGGCTTGTGGCAGACCTAGACTGCTGCAGCCCTCAGATCTGGCATTTGAAAGAACCCCCCCCCATGAACCAAGTGCCAAGTACCCTTAGACCAGCAAGTGGCAGGTCTAAGGGGACTTACACAGCTCCTGGAGGGTCGTCCTGTATGTGCCACCATGTGGCCCACCTCATCCATCCCCGGTGGGCAAACCCTGGTGGTCCCCTCTCACCCCATCACGGTCCCCAACACCTATCCATGAGTCCTGTAAGTTCCCACCCATCTCAGCATTCATCCCTCCCACCCGATCCAAGACCAGCACAGCTCCTCCACACGTCACTGGCGACAGCCACCGAACAGCTGCCGTGCATGTATCACTGTATACAGTACACTCATGGACTGCACATTCGTGGCCAGCCCGTGGTGTGTGTGGAAGGCCAGCCGGTCGCCAGATTGGGCATGGGAGGGGTGGGAGTGTTGAGATGGGTGGGGGCACCAACCCACTAGGGTGTTGTGGTGCTGGTCCCGTTGGGGCAGTGGTGTTGGGGGGCAGTGCCCGATAGCCAGCTCTGTCCATGGGTGCTGCAGACTCCCCACAGCTGTTGCGGCATTCCGGGTGGATGCGCCATACATTAGGTGCAGCACCCCCTTTGCCACAAGCTGCTGGATTTAGGCACTGGGACTCTGATAAATAGAAATTCGGGTGCAGGGTCCTGGGTGCACTGCACTCAGCACAAGCTGCCATTGTCACAGCTTGCACCGGGGCTTGGAAATTCTGGCCCCATGTATGCAGTCAGTGTTATTTCCTGTGTGTGTGTGTGTGTGTGTGTGTGTGTGTATGTGTGTGTGCGACATCAGACATTACACAGCTTCTTGCAAACACATATTGCTGACTTGTTGCAGTGTTTATGGTATAAATAAATAGCAAGCAGAATAATGTATATTTTATTGTCACCATCCTCATCAGCAGACTAAGTGATACGATACTTTTTTAGAGGTGTCTGGCCAGAGTGCACTTTAGTCACATACTGCACACATGGGGACAGATTTTCAAAGGCCTTAGACTGACACAAGGTGCTTGCATCAAACAGATCTGATGCAAGGGCACCTTGCACCAAGGGCTGTGCCAAGTGGGAATTTGAAAGGCAGCCTGCGTCACCCAGCAGGCTGCAAGCACCAAAGTGTGCTAGTGCCATCCTTGCACCATGTAAGTGGCTGCAGCATGGCACTGGGGGCTTGCAGCAGACCTGGACTGCTGCAGCCCTCAGATCCAGATTTTGAAAGACCCCCTTGGAACCAAGTGCCAAGTACCCTTATACCAGTGAGGGGCAGGTCTAAGGGGACTTAGATGGCTCCTGGGGGTTGTTCTGTATGTGCCACTGTGTGGCCTGCCCCAATCCATCCCTGGTGGGTGATCCCTGGTGGTCCAGTGGTCCCCCCACCCCGTCACAGTCCCCGACACCCACGTCTCTGCATCCTGCCACCCCCCTGTGGTACCCATCACAGCACTCCCACCCCCCTCCTGTACCCTGATCCATGACCAGCACTGCCCTCCACACACCATCACTGTCGGACGCCAAATGAGCTGTCAGTGGGTGTACTGTATACACCAATTCTGGTGCAGGGTCCCCGGCACACCACACTCGGCACAGGTTGCCATTGTTGCAGCTTGCATTGGGCCATTGAAAATCTGGCACATGACTTTTAGGAGAGCATGGGCCAGATTTTCAATGGCCCAACACAAGTTGCAAAAATGGCAGCTTGCACCGAGTGCAGTGTGCCCAGGACCCTGCACCCGAATTTCTAATTTACAGAGTCCCATCTTTTAAGTCCAGTGGCCTGCTGCAAAGGGGGTGCTGCGCTGGATGAATGATGCACCCACCTGGAATGCCGCAATGGCTGCAGGGAGTCTTCAGCACCCAGAACAGGGGCTGGCAACCGGGCACTGCCTCCCAACACCACCACGCCACTGGCACCAGCACCGCATCATTATCCAGTACCCTGGTGGGCTAGTGCCCCCCCATGGTACCCATCTCAGAACTCCCACCCCTCCCATACCCCGATCCAGCAACTGGCACTGCCCTCCACAAGCCACCCAGCTAGCCACTGGGTGGGCAGTCCATGTGCATACTGTATACTGTATACAGTGCACCAACTGACAGTTCATTGGGTGGCCAGCCATGGCAGCATGTGGAGGGCAGTGCCAGTTGCTGGATCAGGGTACAGGAGGGGGTGGGAGTGCTGTGATGGGTACCATAGAGGGGTGGCAGGACACAGAGATGTGGTTGTTGGGGACCATGATGGGTTGGGGAGGGACCACCAGACCACCAGAGATCATCCACCAGGGATGAATTGGGGTGGGCCACATGGTAGTATATACAGGATGACCCCTGGCAGCTATCTAAGTCCCATTAGACCAGCCCCTCACTGGTCTAAGGGTACTTGGCACTTGGTTCCAGGGGGGTCTTTCAAAATCCGGATTTGAGGGCTGCAGCAGTCTGGGTCCACCGCAAACCCCCAGTGCCATGCTGCAGCCACTTACGTGGTGCAAGGATGGTGCAAGCACACTTTGGTGCAGGCAGCCTGCTGGGTGATGCAGGCTGCCTTTCAAATTCCCACTTGGTGCAGCCCTTGGCGTAAGGTGCCCTTGCATCAGACCTGTTTGCTTGCATCAATCTAAGGCCTTTGAAAATCTGACCCCATGTGTTTTTTGTGCTATGATCTCGGCAAAGTCTTGTGTGCACTGTGAGTGACTGAGGTTCACAGTGACCCGATACCTCTGAAAAAATATCTTATCACTTACTCCGCTGGTGTTGATAGTACAAATAAAATATACGTCATGTATTCTTTCTTATCTTTATTCTTGTGATACTGCAATAAGTCACACCATATATATGTTTGCACAAAGCTGGACAATGTATGCACATGCAGGAAAGAACACTGAAGGCACACATGCAGTTTAGCACAACATACTTGCACTGCTCAGTCATGCTTTTTGCGAAACACTTAAAATCACAAGTTCCGACACAAAGTAAACATTACTGAGGCTCCAAAAATATTTCTTTTTTGAAATAGACATTAAAGAGATTCACCAAGTTACAATATTGCACCCACTATATGGGTACCTTACCTCCAGGAGAATCTTTCTTTTTCCACATGTCCTTACATAGTGCAATACTTTTCTGGCAAAACACTTGTAATTTCAGTAAAGCAGGTCCCAGAGGACTTCCCATTCTGAAGAGCTGCCCAAGTTCCACCCCTGCACTTAACAACATTATGATGTGATGGCAGGGAGATTGTGGGGGCATGCTCCATTATAGTGAATGGCCAGCAGCTTTCTATGTTTCTTTATATTAATAATGGTCAGTTTGTGGTGAAACATGGGCACGTTTCCACTAACAAGGATCTTGTTAGTCAAAACATGCCCACGTTTCACTGCAAACTGACCATCATAACACAAAAAAAATTTGGAAAGCTGCCGGCCATTCAGTATAATGCAGCATGCCCCCGTGCTCTCCCTGGCATCACATCATGATGTCGCTGAGCACAGGGGAGGCACTTGGACAGCTCTTCACAACGGGAAGACCTCTGGGACCTGGTTTACAGAAATTACAGACAGAAAAATATTGCACTATGTAAGGACATGTGGAGGAACAAAGATTCCCTTGGAGGTGAGGCACCCATAAATTGGGTGCACTACCATAACTATGTAACTTGGTGATCTTTATAGTTGTGTAATCTGTTGAAATGGACTTATATTTTTATGCTCTTTACATTGCCACTTTACTTTCATCCTGACTTGTATGATACTATTCTTTTCAGTATTTGTGTCTGCTTTAGTACTTTTTTTCACATCTGAAATAATAAAAGGCGCACTCCTTTCAATATGGTGCGCACCAGGTCTTCATCAGTATTTTTTGCTGTTTTTATCCATCAGTTGTTGCATATTACTTCTGTTGTAAAATTAACAATTATGCAGCAGGCAGTGTTTTATGAACTTACAGAGCAATATTTATACAAAAACAGCTGCAAATAGTGATGAAAACCTGGTCAGAGCCATATTAAAAGGCATGCTCCTTTTTTTTGTCCAGACATGAGAAGAAGTAGTAAAACAGACACAAATTGTGAAAAGAAGGGTATCATACAAGTCAGGAGGTAACTAGTGGCTGGCAATGTAAAAGAGTATAAAAAAGTATAGTTCAAATTTTTCACCACATTGTTGCACTGCTGCTTTAATTTATAATTTAAATATGACATTATGTGCTCACAATCACAACACACAAAATGCATTTGTTTTGTGTGCAGAAAATTGCCAAGTGCTGAGGAAGTGAAATGGGATCATTACACCACATGCAAAGTCCCCCAGAATTTATTGCACAGTCACTCATGCACACAGTGGTCACACAGAGTCCCTAGAATGTTCCTGCATCCCCAAAATGCATCTGCCTTGTGTCCAGAAAATTGCCAAGTGCTGAGGAAGTGAAATGGGAGCATTACACCACAAGCAAAGTACCCCAGAATTTGTTGTGCAGTCACTCATTCACAAAGTGGTCACACAGAGTCCCCAGAATTTTTCTGCATCCCCAAAATGCATCTGTCTTGTGTCCAGAAAATTGCCATGTGCTGAGGAAGTGAAATGGGAGCATTACACCATATGCAAAGTCCTCCAGAATTTATTGCACAGTCACTCATGTGCACAGTGGTCACACAGAGCCCCCAGAGCATTACACCACAAGCAAAGTACCCCAGAATTTGTTGCGCAGTCACTCATTCACAAAGTGGTCACACAGAGTCCCCAGAATTTTTCTGCATCCCCAAAATGCATCTGTCTTGTGTCCAGAAAATTGCCAAGTGCTGAGGAAGTGAAATGGGAGCATTACACCACACACAAAGTCCCCCAGAATTTATTGCAAAGTCACTCATGTGCACAGTGGTCACACAGAGCCCCCAGAATGTTTCTGCATCCCTAAAATGCATCTGTCTTGTGTCCAGAAAATTGCCAAGTGCTGAGGAAGTGAAATGGGAGGGTTACACCACACGCAAAGTCCCCCATAATTTATCACGCAGTCACTGATGTGTGCAGTGGTCACACAGAGTCCCCAGAATTTTTCTGCATCCCCAAAATGCATCTGTCTTGTGTGCAGAAAATTGCCAAGTGCTAAGGAAGTGAAATGGGACTGTTACACCATACACAAAGTCCCCCAGAATGTAATGTGCAGTCACTCACATGCGCTGTGGTCACACAGAGTCCCTGGAATTTTTCTACATCCCCAAAGTGCATCTCATTTGTGTCCAGAAAATTGCCAAGTACTGAGAAAGTGAAATGAAAGCATTACACCACATGCAAGGTCCCCCAGAATTTATTGTACAGTCACTCATGCGTACAGTGGTCACACAAAGTCCCTAGAATTTTTCTGCATCCCCAAAGTGCATCTGTCTTGTGTCCAGAAAATGTCCAAGTGCTGAGGAAGTGAAATGGGCGTGTTACACCACATGCAAAGTCCCCCAGAATTTATTACGCAGTCACTTATGTGCGCAGTGATCACACAGAGTCCCAAAAATGTTTCTGCATCCCCAAAATGTATCTGTCTTGTGTCCAGAAAATTGTCTAGTGCTGAGGAAGTGAAATGGGAGGGTTACACCACACACAATCCCCCAGAATCTATTGCACAGTGGTCATACAGAGTCCCTGGAATTTTTATGCATCTCCAAAATGCATCTGTCTCGTGTCCAGAAATTTGCCAAGTGCTGAGGAAGTGAAATAGGAGTGTTACACCACATGCAAAGTCCCCCAGAATTTATTGCACAGTCACTCATGCATGCAGTAGTCACACAGAGTCCCCAGAATGTTTCTGCATCCCCAAAATGCATCTGTCTTGTGTCCAGAAAGTTTACATTCTGTGTGATGATTATGTACTCATGATGCACAGTGTCATGCCAAACTGTGTGAAGGAGGGACAACAGACATGAATCCATTCAGTGTTCCTTCAGAAATGATGACTGTGAAAGAACTGTTGCTGGTCCAAAGTGTGCAGTGATTCCCATAAATGTAATGCAATCACCTCGACCAGATGAAAGGGTGCCCTTTGTGTGTACACTAATAATAGCCTTGGTGAGTTGATAGATAGATAGATAGATAGATAGATAGATAGATAGATAGATAGATAGATAGATAGATAGATAGATAAGCAAAACAAAATGATTAGATTAAATGCATGCTGAAAGTAGAAAATAGAGTTAAAAATCTACGTTTCAACCTTAGGTCTTCTTTAGGAAATATCTAAAAAAGAAAAAAACAAAGTTTTTTTCTCTTTAGATATTCCTGAAGAAACTAAGACTCGAAATATAGATTTTAACTCTATTTTCTATTTTCAGCGTGCATTTAATCTAACCATTTTGTTTTGCTTTTAGACCACATGCTGACGCAGTGCCTTGTTTTTTACTATATATATATATGTATTAGTATTTTCTAGGTGGGGGTTGACATATATAGGCATGTACTCATTGTATTGTTTTGTAACACAGGTCACAGATACTGTTGATGTGCACATTCCAGTGCTTGATGAGACATTTTTACATTTAAATTGGAAATGGAATACTCTGAAGCCAATGAAGGTAAGTATTTTTTTTTTGCCGGGGAGCATATTTGCAGGTAGGTCTCATTAATGGTTTCTTATTTGGGTACTTCTTCACAGATTTCATCTGCATCCTTCTCGAGTCTGCTTGGTAATGATGGTCATGTTCATCGATTGAAATTACTTCTGCAAGTTACATGTCTGCCACAGCCTGGGGGCTGTGTTCCTGATATAGAAGAACTTCTTTGGATAAGGTAACTATGACAGAACAAAGCATCTAGAAGTTTCTTAAAAAAAGAAATGAAGGACTTATTACAACTTGATTGCAGCAGTAACACATTATGTTTGAGCTGTGGCTGTTCCACTGGTATCTGGATTAACACAGATAGCAAGCTGTCCCACTGCAATCTGCAGATCACAACCTAATTTAGTACCAGGTGATGTAACAAATACCCTGTGTCAGTGTTCCTGCATCACTACTCAAGTTACATTTCAAAACCACATCTTGTCAAGTAACACAACCTGGGTCCAACTTTGTCAACACTGTCATGGCTGCACAGCTGCAAATTTGGAATACAGTGCATGACATGTTGCAGAAATATTTTTTGTGACGTACATGTCACCTAGTTTATGAATCCTCAGTCAGATTTGTTGCACTTTTATGAAACAAAAAAGAAACAGATGAAATAAAATATATATAATATATGGTGACCCCCATTATCAACCCATTTTTGAGTACTTTAAAAAGTCATATCAACCCGCAGGTTGATACGAAAAAACTTGTATCAATCCACGGGTTGATACAACTTTTACAGTCGTGCGCCGAGAAGCCTGCAGCAGTCCAAATGGAGAACCGTTTTCTTGCTGTCTGCAGCACTGACAGGGACAGAGACAAAAATAATGTTTTACAGGAATTTCACTAAACTGCCTTTTAAGTGTGGTACCTTATGGTCGTGGGTTCAAGTCTGGTAAGATAGATCCAAAATACGTACTTTCACCACTACCCCTTACTATTTTCCCATGTTGGATGACCTTTCACCTCTGATCTGAGGAAGCAACGCTTGAGGATTTCTAAAAATGACAAGTTGTCAGTTAATTTAAATGTGATTTACTAAATAATATAATAATTATTTGTTAGAAAGTAAGTTGTCTCCTGCTGATCTTGTCAGAGAGAGCTACATTTAAGTCTCATGAACTTTCCCCTCGGTCTGAAATTATCCCAAGGCATCTAGATGATGCAGCCGTGATGGATTTAAACTTTCCCATGAAAGGAACATATAAAAAGGTATCATTAAATTGTTACTGCATTCTGTTTACTCCTCTGGATGTAAAATATGTAGTAAAATCTGCTTTGTCTGCTTTCTATTATAAGAAATAAAATGTATGTAGATGCTGCATATGAAGTGACTTCTGCTATGTAAAAATGAGAACCATTTTTTTTTCTTTCACCAGCTATTATATAAAGTAAAACATATGTAGGTGGTTGATATGGAGTTTTTTTTACAAACCCTCGATGTGTGGTAATATTTAAACCTCTCGAGCTTCGCTCTTGAGGTTTTGATATTATCACACATCTTGAGTGTGTAAAAAAACTCCATATCAACCACCTACATATGCATTATTCTCTATATACTTACCAGTATGGATTGGAAATGGATATTCCATAGGTTTCTGTGGACAGTACTGCTGCTGTACCATTGATACCGACTTTCAGCGAAGGAAAGTCATTTGTTGTTAACCTGTAAAAAAACAAAATAAGTTTATGTGTTTGACCACTGCAGCTCAGAAAAGCAACATAAAACAAAACACACAGCTAAAGGAAGTTGAATAGCATAAAAAAACATTAGTACACATACTCACTTTATAGTTTTAATAGCAAGAAGCCTTGTGCCTGTGGCTGATGGATGTGGTCTCCTGTTCGACTCCCTCTGCCTTGGCATGGTCAGTGTAATGGAAAAACATTGTCAGAATGACACTGGTGGTGGGTGCTGGTGATCATAGCTGCGGCACATGATGACATTCCCTCTCACATCTTCCTGCATCTGGTGGTGGTGGCAGTGACTAACAGTGGTCTTCTGGTTGTGGTCCGGGGGGGGCACACAAAGTAATTCCTTGTTGTGGCAGTGGCTAACAGCGGTCTTATAGTGGTGGTCCAGGGGAGCACACAAAGTCATTCCCTGTGGTGGCAGTGGCTAACAGCAGTCTTATGGTGGTGGTCCAGGGGGCACACAAATTCAATATAATGTATGTGCATAAAGTATACGGAGAGTACTCTCATGAAACTGTATCGCCAAGTGAGGAATTAGCCCAAAATACAGTAACTGGGGGTCTGGAGGAAGTTGTAACTTTCTTTCCACCTATTTTTTCAAAACATCTAAAAACTCAATAGCATACTGTAAGGGCAATTATAATATAAATGTTCCATTGTCTCTTCCTGAAGAATACATTACTCTCTAGGACAGTACCTGTCTTGTAAAGATTTATGTTTCTGATTACCCTTAACATTTATTCTTTTATGTAGACCTAACCAAACTGTATCCCATAATTTTTCTGGTAGCCTAACATCAGTTATATATTGAGCAATATTATCTTGCTGTTTTCCTGAGAAGCCTGTGAATGGATGTTCCATAAAATGAGTAGCTAAGATTTCTAAATACAATATAACGAAGCACCAAATCTATTTTTACACCCCATTTAATTAACCCATCCACTACCCCTTCCCATCTTTTAATCAATTGAGGATTTCTTTTATTTTTGTGTGAAAAACGGCCTGCCTTTTATTCAGTTAGCACTACTTGGAAACATAGAAACATAGACTTTGACAGCAGATAAGGACCACTTGGCCCACCTAGTCTGCTCATTTCCCTACCTAGAAGATAAGCTGCAGATCATATTTACCCAACAGCCTATTTCTTCCTACCCCCCACAAAAATTGCCTTATGTCTGTCCCATACATTCTTGAATTCTCCCACAGATTTAGACCCCACAACCTCCT
The DNA here is from genome assembly GCA_016271365.2 of Neoceratodus forsteri. Taxonomy (NCBI): domain Eukaryota; kingdom Metazoa; phylum Chordata; order Ceratodontiformes; family Ceratodontidae; genus Neoceratodus; species Neoceratodus forsteri. The sequence continues at coordinate 759,706,676 of CM057452.1, forward strand.
CAGGAAGACTGTTCCATGCATCCACTACCCTCTCTGTGAAAAAATACTTCCTCACATTGCCCCTGAGCCATCCCCCCTCTGTCTTCAAATTGTGTCCCCTTGTTCTTGCACATCTCTTTTTCTGAAAGATGCTACCCTCTTGGACTTTGTTGATTCCACTGAGGTACTTAAATGTTTCTATCATGTCCACCCCCACCTTTCCTCAAGGGTATATATATTAAGCTCCTTTAGCCTCTCCTCGTATGGCTTCTCTTGCAGACCCTGCACCATTTTAGTTGCCCTCCTCTGAACTGCCTCCATCCTGTCTATGTCCTTGTGGAGATTGGGTCTCCAGAACTGGACGCAGTACTCCAGATGGGGTCTCACCAACTGTCTGTACAGGGGGATAACAACTTCCTGTTTTCTGCTTGTGATGCCTCTCCCTAAGCATCCCAGTATCTTCCCAGCCCTCCCTACCGCCTTCTCACATTACTTGCCAACCTTAAGGTCATCTGATATGTTTACCCCAGGTCCCTTTCCATTTTTGTTGTTGTTACTACCTCCCCCCCCCATTGTGTAATCTTCCCCTGGGTTTTTGTTTCCCAGGTGCATTACTTTGCACTTCTTTGCATTGAATTCAAGCTGCCATACTTCTGACCATTCCTCCAACCTTGCCAAGTCCCTTCTCATCCTTTCCATGCCTCCTTGTGTATCAACCCTATTGCAGATCTTTGTGCCATCTTCAAAGAGGCATACTTTTCCTTTCAGTCCCTCTGCAATGTCACTTATAAAGACATTAAAAAGGACTGGACCCAGTACTGAACCCTGCAGTACCCCACTAGTAACCCTTCTTTCTTCAGAGTGGACTCCATTTACAATTACCTTCTACATCTTGTTGTTCAGCTAATGTTTTACCCAGGCTACCACCCTGGGACCCACTCCAAGGCTGGTTAATTTGACTACTAATATTTTGTGTGGAACTGTGTCAAATGCCTTGCTAAATTCTAATTAGGCCATGTCCACAGCCCCTCCCTAGTCTACTACTTTGGTCACCCATTCAAAGAAATCAATTAGATTCATCTGACATGCCTTCTCACTGTGAACCCATGCTGCCTTGGGTCCTGTGCCCAAATGGCCTCTAGGTACTCAACAATTCTTTCCTTCAGAAGTGATTCCATCACTTTTCCTACCACAGAGGTCAAACTGACAGGTCTGTAGTTTCCTGCCTCTGTCTTGCTCTCACTTTTGTGAAGGGTAATCAGCCTTCTTCCAGTCCTCAGGTACCACACCATCCTCCCATGATTTGTTATAAAGGGTAGTCAGTGGTGTCACTAGTTCTCTGCTTAATTCTTTTAGAATTCTGGGGTGAATTCCATCTGGCCCCATTGCTTTGTCCACCTTCAGTTTTAGGAGTTCTTTCAGAACCCTTTCTTCTGTGAAAGGACTGGGATCGACCCTTCTCTCCAGGGTGCTTCTGTTAATTGGATTAGGCACCTCCCCCACTTCCTCTTTTGTCAATACTGAACAGAAGTCTTCATTCAGTATCCCTGCTTTTTCACTGTGACTATCTGCCCACCCACCATCCAATCTATTCAGCCTCACTGTCCCTCCCTTTGTCTTTCTATGCTCCCTGATATACCTAAAAAAAGTTTTATCCACCTTCTTAACCGAGTTGGCTATCTTTTCCTCAGTTTGTGCCTTTGCTATTCTGACTACCCTCTCTGATTCCTTCTGCCTTAACTGGTACATTTTCTCTGTCCTGCTCCTTCTATGTTTTTTATACTTCCTAAATGCTGTCTTTTTCTCCCTAACCTTCACTGCCACTTCTTTTGAGAACCATAGTGGCTTTTTCTTTTGTTTTGATTTATTTGCTTCACGCAAAGGCTTGTTGCCTATGTGATGGCAGTTTTGATATTTCCCCATTGTTGCTCCACCCCTCCTTCTAGCCTGTTTGCTAGTGCTTTTCTAAGGCACTCTCCCATCTTGTCAAAGTCAGCCCTCCTGAAGTTCAGAACCCTCACTTTTGTATGGCTTGACTCTGTAGCTGAGTTTATCATGAACCACACTGTTTGGTGGTCACTTGTTCCCAAATGGCTACACGCTTCTATATCTGAGATCCTCTCACTATCCCCATTTGAGAGAATGAGGTCTAAGATTGCTCCCTCATGAGTAGGTTCCAAAACTAGCTGTCTGAGGCATGCCACCTCAAGGTCATCAAGAATGGCCCTGCTTTTGGATGTGGCCCCAGCAAAGGTGCTCCAGTTAACATCTGGCATATTAAAGTTCCCCATCAACAGTATCTCCCCTTTCTCTGCCATCCTAAGTATGCCTTCTATCTATCACTAAAAATACCACCAACAGCTTAATCTGGTTAAAGTCAGTTGGCATTCATCTGTATCCCCTCCCTTGGGTCATGCCTGAAAATAGGTAGGATTTGTCTAGTGCACTTACCCGGTCAACAAAAACTAAATAAAAATAAATAAATAAATATCCTTGTCCATTCCCTTCCCCTAACATGGGAGTCTGTATACAACCCCTGTGTGGATTATGGTGCCATTTCTAGTCTCTAAGGTGACACACAGTGCCTCCTCTCCTCCCTGTTTACTCCTTTGTTCAGTTGCTTTTATCCCTTCCCTTACATAGAGAGCTACTTCCCCCTCTTCTGCCCTCTCTGTCTCTCCTGTAGGTTGTGTACTCTGGTATGTTAACATCTCAGTCATGGTTCTCTGTGTACCATGTTTCTGTGACTGCTATGATATCCAGTCATCCCTTTTCTATCAAGGCCGCCAGTTCAGGGAGCTTGTTGCCCAGACTACAGGTGTTGGTACTCATTACCCTCCATTTCTTGATGGCCTTTCACCTTTTTGCCCCATCCCAGTCCTTATTGCATCTGTCACTTTCTCCATTTACCCCTGCACTTCTCCCTGTTGACATCTCTATGTTGGTGTCTACCTCACTTAGTATCTTGATTTTTTTTTGTGGGCTTGGTTTCCCTGCTCCTTTCCAGTGCCTCCCTCCTTGGCTAGTTTAAATGCTTGCCAATGAAGTATTTAAACCTATCACCTAGGATCCTGGTTCCTTTCCTGGATAGATGCAGACCATCACACCAGTATAGGCCTGCATCCGTCCAGGTGGACCCCCAGTCTCCAATGATACCAAATCCCTGAGCTCTGCACCAGTTTTTCAACCACTGTTTGAATCCCATGGTGTGGAGCACCCTAACCTCATCTGTGCCATAGACAGACAGCACCTCTGAGAAAGTTACTGTGTGTGTAATTTGTCAAGGCCCCTCCCCATCTTCACAAATGCTTCTTGCACTGCTCTGATCCCTTTCTTAGCCAGGTCATTTGTCCCTAGGTTGACAATGACATCCAGCTCCCTCCCCTGTGCAGCTGCTCCTGTGATCCTGAGGATTCTCTCCCTGTCCCTCCAAGCCTTTGCACCAGGCAGGCACCTAACCTCCATCTCTCCTTCCTCCCCCAGTTCTACCTTCCTAATAATGGAGTCCCCCACCAGGAGTTGTTTCCTTCCCCTGTGGGGTCCCATGCCACCCTCCTGTGGGTCTCCTTTGTGGAGGTTCTCAGCATCCTCCTTGGTCTCCACTATGGGTGCCTCCATAGAGGAACCACACTTTTCCAGAATGGCATTGGAATTGTGGAGAGGTACAACTGGAGGGATGCACCTCTGTTCCACCACCCTCACCCTCCCTGAGCCCACTGTGGTCCAACTGCTCATCTTTCTTGGCAACCTCTGAGGCAACGGCAGTGACCCTGGTGGTCCCTGGGTGGGAGAGGAGGTCCCACAAATCCTGGCCAACTCAGCCTGGAGATAAGCAACCTCCCCCCTCAGCCCAGAGAGGTGCCTGCAGATGGGACAACACTGCATCCTCCAGAATATCTCCTGGAAGACTGCTGCTGCACAGCCACTGAACTGCACCATTCCCATCATGTCTTTTTTCTGGCCCCTAACTGTTGTTTGGAATACTTACTCTTGACTCTGTTTGTTTATTTTTTTTCCCCTACTTACTTACTGCCTCTGTGCCCTTTTAGCTCCTGATCTTCCTGTTCTAAGACAAGAAATTCCTATATTTCTCAGTAGTATCCTTACTTGCTCACATTCAGACATCCAGCAGCTGGTGGGGGGCCAGAGAGCTACTCTTGCCCTTCTAGGATGGTGAATCTTTGGTGGCTCTGTGATCACTCACTTCCTGCTCCCAAACAGGAAGTTCCCATTGTCAGTTAAATCCTTTGCCTATAAAAGTAGAACTGGTTTAGTGTGAGGGGTGGAGGGGAGGGAAGGAGGGCAATATAGTCCCAGTAGAGAAGTTTTAGTTATACCAGTAGCTCCTTCCTCCTGGTGTTCTGTCTGTTCTCTGGCAGAAGCTATTTAGGGCAGTGCTTAAATCTGGTTTTAACCTGGATCCTTCTAGCTTTGCCACTCCCCCTACTTTGCAAATCTTTCTACACTTAGTTAATTTCACAGATAACACTTCCCTTCTGACACCTGTGGCAAGCACCTAGATAAGTACACAGATAACACAGATAACAATTTACTTCAACTACCTCTGACAAACACACTAATTCTTTTTTTTACCCTAAATTGAAGGACCCAGTACAAGATTTCTGGTTCTTATTCCCAGTAGAGAAGTTTAAGCTATACCAGTTTTAGCTATACCAGTAGCTCCTTCCTCCTGGTGTTCTGTCTGTTCTCTGGCAGAAGCTATGTAGGGCAGTGCTTAAATCTGGTTTTAACCTGGCTCCTTCTAGCTAAGCCACTCCCCCTACTTTGCAAATCTTTCTACACTTAGTTAATTTCACAGATAACAATTCCCTTCTGACACCTGTGGCAAGCACCTAAATAAGTACACAGACAACACAGATAACAGATAATAATTTACTTCAACTATCTCTGACAAACACACTTACTCTTATTTTTACCCTAAATTGAAGGTCCCAGTACAAGATTTGTAATTCTTAGTCCGAGTAGAGAAGTTTTAGCTATACCATTTTTAGCTATACCAGTAGCTCCTTCCTTCTGGTGTTCTGTCTGTTCTCTGTAATAAGGAATAACTCTATTTCCCCCACAGCAGGATTGAATCTTTAAGTAAGGAAAGAAAATTATTATATAAAAATATTGTATAAAAGAACAAAATGGGATTAATCATATTCACCCCCTTAAAGTCTTGATACAACACATTATGTTTAATAGGGTTAAGCCTGCTTCCCCAAAAACAGGAGAAAAAACATCCCAAAAGGGGGTTTTCCAAACTCTTAGGGATCAAAAAATCTGAACTGATATATAAAAAAAATCAGGATTAAAAAAGTCTTTATCAAATAGACCCACTTCTTTTTAGACAGTTTCCAATGGTTCCAGCATCCTACCATCTCTTTCCCTTTTGCGATTATCTTATCCCAGCTATATTGTGCCATATCACTACCTCCATAATATATGTCCAAGATTTTACAAAGGACCATTGCTACTTGACACCATCCCACCCATCTTGGTTCTTCTGGAAACCCGGTGAGATCTAAATATTTCATTTTTTCCACATTTAAAACTGTTCCAGTTGATCTTCCCTATATCCTGAATAAGATACCTCACTACTGTATCTCAAAGGATTGTTCATTTTTAAGCAAAAGGCAGAGATCATCAGCATATCCTAACACCTTACAGTCCTGTATTTCGCTCCTAGTCAAATCCTGAATTCAAGGAGATTTCTATAGAATCCATAGTAAAGGATCCAACATACATACATACAAAAGGGGACTTGGTGGAAAACCTTGCCTAACCCCCCTCCGTATCAAATATTTAGGTCCTTGAAAACTGTTATCATATGGCCTCACATAGGCCAAAGCATAACATAACTGCGGCCAGTTTATGTACTTCACAGGTATCCCATATTTCTCTAAATGTTGCCACAGAAATGCATGAGACACCCTATTGAAGGCTTTGGCTTGATCTAAACTAATCAAAAATCCCTTTTGTGTACCCTGCCCATACCCCCATCTCCTTCTCCTTCTACAATTTCCCATATTAAAAGTAACACCTATGTAATTTGTCTCCCCAGAACTGAACAAAATTGTGCTGGACTAATCAAATCTCTCACTACACTAGCTAACCTATTTCCTAATAATTTTGCAAAAAATTTAAAATCAGTATTCAATAGAGTTATTGGGTGCCAATTGCTTATTTTGTTGGGGTCCCCAGACTTAAATAAAAAAATCATCAACCCTTCATACATGGCCATAGCAAAAAATTATCTAAAAGAAAAAAAATATAAAGAAAATGTATTTCTGATGGTATTATACCCCACAATAATTTATATAGCTCCCCAGGAAGTCAATCTGACCCTGGAGATATCCCTTTATGCAGGGAAGCCATAATCTCTGTCAATTCCAGATTTGAAAATGGGACTGTCATACTTTCCCCCATCCTTGAGACTAAATTATAGGAGGTCTGCTGCCTTTAAAATTTGAGAAGTAAAATCAGAGTCTGCTATAGGTTCCCCAAACTTATCAATTACAAAGTCCACTAATACTTTCATTATCCCTTCATTCTCTTTTTCCAACAAACCAGAAGATGAAATCAAACCTTTAATATGCTTTTTTCCCACATCTTTGGTGACAATTAAAAAAGGGATTAATATTCGCAGTTTTCCCCTGCATCCCAAAACTCTGCTCTTTCATTAAGGAAGTCAGTCTGTTATATTGATAAGTTCTCATTTCAATTTTAAGTTTCTGCATTTCTTCCAGGAGATCTACCTTCTCTAACACTTGTCAATAAATAACCCAGCTTTTTCTGTAGCGCCAAGTACTTCTGTTGTACAATCTGTGCCTGCCTTATACTAATAAATTGCAAAAAAAAAATTGTGAGTAAAGCTTTTAAATCTGTCTACCATAAAGTGATATCCTCATATAAAAAAATGTTGATTATTTATCTAAAACTAAGGACGTAAGTTCTTTTAAAACTAAAGGATCCTCCAATAATGAAACATTCATACACCTATAACCCGTCCCGAACACACTAACTCTTTTTTTTTACCCTAAATTGAAGGTCGCAGTACAAGATTTCTAGTTCTTAGTCCCAGTACAGAAGTTTTAGCAATACCAGTTTTAGTTATACCAGTAGCTCCTTCCTCCTGGTGTTCTGTCTGTTCTCTGGCAGAAGCTATCTAGGGCAGTGCTTAAATCTGGTTTTATCCTGGCTCCTTCTAGCTAAGCCACTCCACCTACTTTGCAAATCTTTCTACTCTTAGTTAATTTCACAGATAACAATTCCCTTCTGACACCTGTGGCAAGCATCTAGATAAGTACACAGATAACACAGATAACAGATAACAATTTACTTCAACTACCTCTGACAAACATGCTAACTCTTTTTTTTACCCTAAATTGAAGGTCCCAGTACAAGATTTCTAGTTCTTAGCCCCAGTAGAAAAGTTTTAGCTATACCAGTTTTAGCTATACCAGTAGCTCCTTCCTCCTGGTGTTCTGTCTGTTCTCTGTAATAAGGAATAACCCCATTTTCCCAACAGCAGGACTTAATCTTTAAGTAAGGAAAGAAAATTGTTGTATAAAAATATTGTATAAAAGAACAAAATGGGATTAATCATATTCATCCCCCCTTAAAGTCTTGATAAAACACATAATGTTTAATAGGGTTTAGTCTGCTCCCCCAAAACAGGAGAAAAAACATCCCCAAAGTGGGGTTTCCAAACTTTTAGGGATCAAAAAATCTGAACTGATATATAAAAAAATAGGGGTTAAAAATGTCTTTATCAAATAGACCCACTTCTTTTTAGACAGTTTCCAATGGTTCCAGCATCCTACCATCTCTTTTCCTTTTGTGATTATCTTATCCCAGCTTTATTTTGCAATATCACTACCTCCATAATATATGCCCAAGATTTTACAAAGGGCCATTGCTACTTGACACCATCCCACCCATCTTTGTTCTTCTGGAAACCCTGTGAGATCTAAACAATTTCATTTTTTCCACATTTAAAACTGCTCCAGTTGATCTTCCCTATATCCTGAATAAGATACCTCACTACTGTATCTCAAAGGATTGTTCATTTTTAAACAAAAGGCAGAGATCATCAGCATATCCTAACACCTTACAGTCCTGTATTTCGCTCGCAGTCAAACTCTGAATTCGAGGAGATTTCTATAGAATCCGTAGTAAAGGATCCAACATAAATACATACAAAAGGGGACTTGGTGGAAAACCTTGCCTAACCCCCCTCCGTATCAAACATTTAGGTCCTTGAAAATCATTATCATATGGCCTCACATAGGCCAAAGCATAACATAACTGCGGCCAGTTTATGTACTTCACATGTATCCCATATTTCTCTAAACATTAACATAGAAACATAGAAACATAGAATCTGACGGCAGATAAGGACCGCTTGGCCCACCCAGTCTGCCCATTTCCCTACCTACTGGATAAGCTGCAGATCCTAGTTAACCAGCAGCCTACTTCTTCCTACCCCAACCCCCCAGAACTGCCTTATGACTATCCCATGCATGCTTGAATTCCACCACTGATTTTGACTCCACAACCTCCTCCAGAAGGCCGTTCCATGCATCCACAACCCTCTCTGTGAAAAAATACTTCCTTAAATTACCTCTGAGCCGCCCCCTCTCTATCTTCAAATTGTGCCCTCTTGTTCTTGCACACCTCTTTTTTTGAAAGATGCTACCCTTTTGGACTTTGTTGATTCCCTTGAGGTACTTGAAAGTTTCTATCATGTCCCCCCTCTCCCTCCTTTCCTCGAACTTATCGAACTACTTCCCAAACTTATCAATTACAAAGTCCACTAATACTTTCATTATCCCTACATTGACGCAGAAATGCATGAGACAACCTATTGAAGGCTTCGTCTTGATCTAAACTAATCAAAAATCCCTTTTGTGTACCCTGCACATACCCCCTGTCTCCTTCTACTATTTCCCTTATTAAAAATAACACCTCTGTAATTTGTCTCCCCGGAACTGAACAAAATTGTGCTGGACTAATCAAATCTCTCATCACACTACCTATTTCCTAATAATTTTGCAAAAATTTTAAAATCAGTATTCAATAGAGTTATCGGGTGCCAATTGCTTATTTTGTCGGGGTCCCCTGAGTTAACTAAAAAAATCATCAACCCTTCATACATGGTCATAGCAAAAAATTATCTAAAAGAAAAAAATTATAAAGCAAAAGTATTTCCGATGGTATTATACCCCACAATAAGTTATATAGCTCCCCAGGAAGTCAATCTGACCCTGGAGATATCCCTTTATGCAGGGAAGTTATAACCTCTGTCAATTCCAGATTTGAAAATGGGACTGTCATACTTTCCCTATCATTGAGTCTAAATTGGGGGAGTCTGCTGCCTTTAAAATTTGAGAAGTAAAATCAGAGTCTGCTATAGGTTCCCCAAGCTTATCAATTACAAAGTCCACTAATACTTTCATTATCCCTTCATTCTCTTTTTCCAACAAACCAGAAGATGAAATCAAACCTTTAATATGTTTTTTTCCCACATCTTTGGTGACAATTAAAAAAGGGATTAATATTCGCAGTTTTCCCCTGCATCCCAAAACTCTGCTCTTTCATTAAGGAAGTCAGTCTGTTATATTGATAAGTTCTCATTTCAATTTTAATTTTCTGCATTTCTTCCAGGAGATCTACCTTCTCTAACACTTGTCAATAAATAACCCAGCTTTTTCTGTAGCGCCAAGTACTTCTGTTGTACAGTCTGTGCCTGCCTTATACTAATAAATTGTAAAAAAAAATTGTGAGTAAAGCTTTTAAATCCATCCACCATAAAGTGATATCCTTATATAAAAAAATTGTTGATTATTTATCTAAAACTAAGGATGTAAGTTATTTTAAAACTAAAGGATCCTCCAATAATGAAACATTCATACACCTATAACTGTCCCCTTTTCCCTACTAGGCGGTACAACCACATGTACTCCAATCAAAACACGGTCTGAAGTTTCTATAGGAAAGGAAACAGCTTGAGACACTGGCAGAGATTGTTTTATAAACATAAAATCGATCCGAGATGAAAGTCTTCCTTTAAAAAAGGTAGACTGTGCTTTATACTTCCCCCCACAGCGCGCATCTTTTAAACCTGCTTGCCACACAACCTGTTGCAAAAATATTTTATCACAATACTGTTTGAGTGAGTTTTTAGTATTTTGCATATTTACATTAAAGTCCCAACCCCAAAATAACTGTCTAGTAGTACATAAGTATGGCTGAATTTTATTCAGTAATTCAATTCTTAAAGCCTTAGTTTGCGGCCCATAAATCATTATGAGTCTATAGTATAAAGAACCAATGCATACATCTAATAACAAGGCCCTACCAGGGTCAATGTCCACTAATTTTAAGACAGAGACATCTGGGGAATGAAAACAAATTCCTACCCCACTACTGGTCTCTACACAGAGAGACCAACTTGATACTCCCCATTTAAAATAGTTGGTAGCCTGAACAACCTCTGCCAGTGTATGTAACCTGGTATCTTGTAACATAAAGACATCAAACTCTGTTTGCTGCAAAATACTAAATGTCATTTATCTTTTAATCTCAGATTTAATACTGTTAACATTTAAGCTTGCTACTCTTAAAAATGAATTTGCTCAGGAAGGAGGCTTCATTAGTTTCCTACTTGACCTTGTAACTCTTTTCAAAAGTATCTCAGTTCCTGATTTTTGTGCCTCTACTTGCAGAATATCTTCATCTCTAGGAGAGGGGTACTCCTCCTCCATAGGAGTCTCCATTTCTACTTGGTCACCCCATCGGTTTGATAGAGGTAGTGGCAATAATGCTGCTCCTCAAAACTCTTCTCCTGAATTTACTGCAGGAGTATTGGGGGGGGGACTGCATCTACCTGGTGTTTCCTTGGAGCTATCACAGGTGAAGTTCCTATGTGTGTGGAAGTGGACTCCAAATTTGCAGTGAAGGCATGGAAAGAAACTCTTTTAGGTGACCCCTGAGAAGTGACAATAGGTGCATCATTTATGTTTGCCAAATCCCCCTCCTCTTCCCTTTCTCCTGTTCCCAGGTTTGTAGTGCTAATTACTGTAGTCAAAACTCTCTTATCTACCAGAGGTCTACCTTCTGGAGCTTCTACTCCCATTTTAGACTTCTTATAACCTCCTCTTCCCCTACCCCTGCATCTGGGCTGATAAAAGGGAGTACCCACTTCCATCTGCTGAGGGTTAAAGGGTCTATGGGCTTGAGACAAAATTAAGTCATGGTCAGAAGTTTCTGCAGACTTGTGAGCAGCCCAGGGACAATCCTGGAAAGCATGGCCTCTTCTCCACATAAATTGCAAATGGGGGGAGCTGAACACTGTGCTACTGAATGACCCAATACCCCGCAAAGATAACATTTAACACTGTCAAAGTCTGAATTTAGATGTTGTAAAGAGCCACACTTTTAGCAGCTTTGGGGTTGCCTGGCATAGAAAACTATCCCTTCCTAAATAAAAGGAACTGGGCAAATGTTGGATACCAGATTCATTTTGTGTAAGCTGCACCCAAAAATGCCACCCCCCAGTCCAAAACCCATTATCATCTAATATGGGTCTTGGATGTTCTAAAACAGTGCATATCTTATCTAACCAAAAAACAATATCATTCACATCCACTCCTTCATTCCTAAATAAAATTGTAACAATCTTAATTGTGGGTTTTGTCATAGATATAGCCACAAAGTCCTGCCATACTTCCAAGTCCTTTACTTCATAGTAGAGTTTCCAAAACTTATCTAAGAGGGGGATAGTACAGAAGCTAATATTGTAGCTATGGTCACCAGGTGCATGAATAAATGCATCAACTTCAGTTGGAGTAAATCCTAATGAGTCTTTTATCAAAGTTGTCCCCACCCAGAGTCTATCAGGGGGAATAGGAGCTGCACCTTTGTAGCAGAGACGAACTAAGAAATATCTTTTAGCCACTTCTGCTGGCTTTCTAAAAGCTCTGCATAAGTTCTTATCCCTGGTTTTTGTTTTGAAGCCGTATCTGTGTCTGTATCTGTCCCTTGGCAGTAGCTTGGCAGAAGACACCAGGTGGAAGAAGTGCTGTGTGACTGGACTTCTCTACTGGGACTAAAGAAGTAGAACTCTTGGACTTGGACCTTTAATTTAGGGTAAAAAAACAAACTAACAAACAAAACAAAAAAAAATAGTGTGTTTGTCTGAGTTAACTGAACTGAATGGTTATCTGAACAGTTATCTAGGAGTAAATCTCAGGTGATTGAAAGGGCTTGATAGCTGTGCAGTTTAAATTACTTGTAGAAAGATCTAGTAAGTAGGGGGAGTGGCTTAGCTAGAAGGAAGCTACATTTAAAGACTGCCTTAGAAAGATTCTGTTAGTAGCTTGGCAGAAGACACCAGGAGGAAGGAATGCCGTGTGACTGGACTTCTCTACTGGGACTATATTGCCCTCCTTCCCTCCCCTGCAGCCTCCCACCCAAAGCTAGTTCTACTTTTATAGGCACAGGATTTGACTGATAAAAGGAACTTCCTACTTGGGAGCAGGAAGTGAGTGATCACAGAGCCACCAAAGACCCACCATCCTAGAAGGGCAAGAGTAGCTCTCCAGCCCCCTCTAGCTGCTGGAGGCCTGCCTCTGAGCAAGTAAGGGGTCTACTGAGAAATATAGGATATTCTTGTCTCAGAACAGGACAATCAGGAGCTTAAAGGGCACAGAGGCAGAAAGTAAGTAGAGAGAGAAGAGAAAGAAAAAAACAGAGGAAAGAGTAAGGATTCCAAACAACAGTTAAGGGGCCAGAAATAAGACATGATGGGAGTGGTGCAGTGCAGTGGCTGTGGAGAAGCAGTCTTCCGGGAGACGTTCTGGAGGATGTGGTGTTGTCCCATCTATAGGCACCTCTCTGGGCTGAGGGAGGAGGTTGCTCATCTCCAGGCTGAGTTGGCCAGGATCTGTGAGACCTCCTCTTCCATCCAGGGACCACCAGTGCCACTGCCATTGCCTCAGAGGTTGCCAAGAAAGAGGAGTGGTTGGATCACAGTGGGCTCAGGGAGGGTGAGGGTGGTGGAATGGAGGTGCATCCCTCCAGTTGTACCTCTCCACAATTCCTATGCCATTCTGGAAAAGTGTGGTTTCTCTATGGAGTCATGTGCAGTGGAGACCAAGGAGGATGCTGGGAACCTCCACAAAGGAGACCCACAGGAGGGTGGCATGAGACCCCACAGGGGAAGGAAACAACTCCTGGTGGGGGACTCCATTGTTAGGAAGGTAGAACTGGGGGAGGAAGGGGAGAGGGAGGTAAGGTGCCTGCCTGGTGCCATGGCTTGGAGGGACAGGGAGCGAATCCTCAGGATTGCTGGAGCAGCTGCACAGGGGAGGGAGCTGGATGTCATTGTCCACCTAGGGACAAATGACCTGGCTAAGAAAGGGATTAGAGCAGTGCAGGAAGAGTTTGAGGAATTGGGGAGGGGCCTTAGACAAGTAGCACACACGGTAACCTTCTCGGAGGTGCTGCCCATCTATGGCATAGAAGAGGCTAGGGTGTTCTGCACCATGGGATTCAATCAGTGGTTGAAAAACTGGTGCAGAGCTCAGGGATTTGGCTTCATTGGGGACTGGGGGTCCACCTGGAGTGATGCAAGCCTATACTGGCATGATGGGCTGCATCTGTCCAGGAGGGGAACCAGGGTCCTAGGTGATAGGTTTAAATGCTTCATTGGTAAGCATTTAAACTAGCCAAGGGGGGAGGCACTGGAAATGAGAAGGGAAATCCTAGCTCCCCACAAAAAAAATCACAGTAGTAAGTGCGATATACACCAACATAGAGGTGGTGATAGGGAGAAGGGCAGGGGTAAATGGGGAAAGTGACAAAGGCAAGAAGGACAGGGATAGGGCAAAAAGGAGTAAGGCCATCAGGAAATGGAGGGTAATGAGTACCAATGCCCGTAGTCTTGGCAACAAGCTCCCTGAGCTGGTGGCCTTGATGGAAGAGGGATGCCTGGATATTGTATCAGTCACAGAAACATGGTACACAGAGAACCATGACTGGGATGTTAACATACCAGGGTACATAACCTACAGGAGAGTCAGGCAGGGGAGAAGAGGGGGAGGAGTAGCTCTCTATGTAAAGGAAGGGATAAAAGCAACTGAACAAAAGAGTAAACAGGGAGGAGAGGAGGCACTGTGGGTCACATTGGATACTGGAAAGGGCACCACAATCCACACAGGGGTTGTGTACAGACCCCCATGTCAGGGGGAGGGAATGGACAAGGATATGATAGAAGGCATTCTTAGGATGGCAGAGAAAGGGGGGATACTGTTAATGGGAGACCTGAATATGCCAGATGTTAACTGGAGCACATTTGCTGCATCCTCATCCAAGAGCAGGGCCATTCTCGATGCCCTACAGGTGGCAGGCCTCAGACAGCTAGTTTCAGAACCCACTCATGAGGGAGCAATCTTAGACCTCGTACTCTCAAATGGGGCAGTGAAAGGATCTCAGATCTAGAAGTGGGTTGCCACCTCAGAGCAAGTGAACATCAAACAGTGTGGTTCATGTTAAACTCAGCTACAGAGTCAAGCCATACAAAAATGAGGGTACTGGACTTCAGGAGGGCTGACTTTGGCAAGATGGGAAAGTGCCTCAGAAAAGTACTAGCAAACAGGCTAGAAGGAGGGGTGGAGCAACAATGGGGAATCATCAAAACTGCCATCACAGAGGCAACAAGCCTTTGTGTGAAGCAAATAAACAAATCAAAATGAAGAAAAAGCCACTATGGTTCTCAAAAGAGGTGGCTGGGAAAGTCAGGGAGGAAAAGACAGCATTCAGGAAGTATAAGGAAACACAGAAGAAGCAGGACAGACAGCTGTACCAGTTAAGGCAGAAGGAAGAAGGTAGGGAAGTCAGAATAGCAAAGGCCCAAACTGAGGAAAAGATAGCCAACTCGGTTAAGAAGGGGGATAAGACCTTTTATAGGTACATCCAAGAGCGGAGAAAGACAAAGGGAGGGATAGTGAGGCTGAATAGAATGAATGGTGGGTGGGCAGAGGGGGACAGTGAAAAGCAGGGATACTGAATGAATATTTCTGCTCAGTCTTCACCAAAGAGGAAGGGGAAGTGCCTAATCCAATTAACAGAAGCACTCTTGATAGGGGGGTCATCCCAGCCCTTTCACAGAAGAAAGGGTTCTGCAAGAACTCCTAAAACTGAAGGTGGACAAAGCAATGGGACCTGATGGAATTCATCCCAGAATTCTAAAAGAATTAAGGGGGGAACTAATGAAACCACTGACTACTCTTTTTAATAAATCATGGGAGGATGGTGTGGTACCCAAGGACTGGAGGAAGGCAGATGTGATTGCCTTTCACAAAAGTGGGACCGAGACAAAGGCAGGAAACTACAGACCTGTCAGTTTGACCTCTGTAGTAGGGAAAGTGATGGAGTCACTTCTGAAGGAAAGAATAGTTGAGTACCTAGAGACCAGTGGGGCAGAGGACCCAAGGCAGCATGGGTTCACAGCGGGAAGGTCATGTCAGATGAATCTAATCTATTTCTTTGATTTGGTGACCAAAGTAGTAGATCAGGGAGGGGCTGTGGACATGGCCTTCCTAGACTTTAGCAAGGCATTTGACACAGTCCCACACAAAAGATTAATAGTTAAATTAACCAGCCTGGGAGTAGGTCCCAGGGTGGTAGCCTGGATAAAACATTGGCTGGACAACAGGACACAGAAGGTAATTGTAAATGGAGTCCACTCTGAAGAAAGAGGGGTTACTAGTGGGGTATCACAGGGTTCAGTACTGGGTCCAGTCCTTTTTAATGTCTTTATAAGTCACATTGCAGAGGGACTGGAAGGGAAAGTAAGCCTCTTTGCAGATGACACAAAGATCTGCAACAGGGTTGATACATAAGGAGGCATGAAAAGGATGAGAAGGGACTTGGCAAGGTTGGAGGAATAGTCAGAAGTATGGCAGCTAGGATTCAATGCAAAGAAGTGCAAAATAATGCACCTGGGAAACAAGGACCCAGGGGAAGATTACACAATGGGTGGGGTAGTAATAACAAGAACAAAAAAGGAAAGGGACCTGGGGGTAATCATATCACATGACCTTAAGTTTAGCAAGCAATGTGAGAAGGCAGTAGGGAGGGCTGGAGGTATACTGGGATGCATAGGGTGAGGCATCACCAGCTGAAAACATGAAGTTGTTATCCCTCTGTACAGACAGTTGGTGAGACCCCATCTGGAGTACTGCATCCAGTTCTGGAGACTCCATCTCCGCAAGGACATAGACAGGATAGAGGCAGTCCAGAGGAGGGTAACTAAAATGGTGCAGGGTCTGCAAGAGAAGCCGTATGAGGAGAGACTAAAGGAGCTTAATATGTATACCCTTGAGGAAAGAAGGGAGAGGGGGACATGATAGAAACTTTTAAGTACCTCAGTGGAATCAACAAAGTCCAAGAGGGTAGCATCTTTCAGAAAAAGAGTCGTGAAAGAACAAGGGGACACAATTTAAAGATAGAGGGGGGGCGGTTCTGGGGCAATGTGAGGAAGTATTTTTTCACAGAGAGGGTAGTGGATGGATGGAACAGCCTTCCTGAGGAGGTTGTGGGGTCTAAAACTGTGGGAGAATTCAAGAATGCATGGGACAGACATAAGGCAATTCTTGTGGGGGTAGGAAGAAACAGGCTGTTGGTTAACTAGGATCTGCGGCCTATCCTGTAGGTAGGGAAATGGGCAGACTAGGTGGGCCAAGTGGTCCTTATCTGCTGTCAAAGTCTATGTTTCTATGTTTCCCACCGACCAGTTTTTAACTGAACAGGCTGAGGTGAACTAGAAATGATATGATCCACCCTTACCTGCTCCTGTTCTGACAGAGGTAAAGAGGCATTATTTTCAAATTTTGTAATATTTTCCACTCCTTGATGTACTTCCAAGACCTCTCATTGAAGGTCTTCTGAGTTCGGCCTAGCTATCACAGAGTCTGCCTCAACTTCATCCCATGCAGCTGTAGTAGAAGACAATACGGACTTAGAACTTTGAGGAGACACCATTTGCTTTGTCAGAGTTTGTAACACTGTAACCCCTATCTCTCTCAGTGCAAAACTTTCTGGGGAGCCCAGAATGGGTATCAAAGAATTGGGAACCCACAGATTTTCCCACAATTCCCAACCTGTTTTTTGTAGCACATTATCAGGAGACAATTCTTCTGAATCCTCTTGCAAATCTGTCTCTTGCACTGCTTGACCCTGGGCTAAACCTTCTGTTGTTTCTTGGCTTGAGCCCTTCAGTCTGGATTCTGCTGGTTTGTCTAAAGGCAGTCTTTTACTCATACCTTGTATCAGACTGGCTGTCGAATGTTTCCTTTTTTCCTTCCAATTTAGTTCTACTAACCTGCAATTCCTATATTCAGCCACTGATATCATTTTCAGTAATTGCTGTTTTTTTTTCCTCAAGTTCAATTTGTAATTTTGTTTCTTCATCGTCCATCTCTTCAGCCATCCTGGTATTCAAAGGTAATAGATCAGATTCTAATAATAAAACATCCTGTAAAAGATCATTTGCTTCAAGTCGAACATCTGCAGATAGATCTGGTATAGATTCAGGAGCTCCTAAAACCTAACCATCTACTTCCTCATGCTGGTGCTGACTGAGACCGTCCATCTATCCTGCAGTGCTTCAACACCCTTTGCAGCAAGAGTAGGGGAGTTTTTATTGCAATAATAAACATAGATAACAACACAGTATATCAAAGTAACAGTGAGAAGAAAGAAAAAAAATTAAGATAACAAGAATAAATCACTGCAACAGAAAAGAATAATAAATTAATAATCAACCAAGTTACTTAAATTTTATAAAGTGAAGAAAAACGTTCCCCCATTTCTTAAGTTTAGGGGGAGCAAGCCTCTGTGCATCTTGTGAATATATTTTTAAGAGCTCAGTGGAAACCAATATACTAAAACAGGCATAAGACATTTTTTTTTCTGATATATGACCCATTGGCACCTAGCCTGCAATAAAAAACATTGTAAACAACAAAAAAAATAAAGATAGATTCCCAATATGGAAATGAGAAAGGTTAGTAGGATAAATTCCTAGAACCAAAATATTATATGTGACAACGGTAAGCCATTTAAAGTTCCATATTTGCGCCAGATAAGCCCACAAACCCTTTGAATAGGAACACTGAAAGAAAAAATGCTCCATCGTCTCTTCAATATTTATACAATCCATGCAGGAACAATTCCTTTCTTCAATGACTTAATATTTTGCATTGCCCTGAACATTCAGACCCCCATAAAAAATCAACCATTGTGTTTCCCACTGTAGCATAGGCAATCTAATATTGTTAAGCTGGGCTAATACCTTAGAATTCAAAGCTGAAGGGCAGTTCTTGAAACAGGGGTCTTGTTGATATAAAGTCTTCATAATCGACTGGTAGAAAACCTGCATACTATTATTCAAAATCATTTCTTTAGTGATTTTCCGTCGGTATAACTTCTGTACAGCAGGCCGAAAATACTGCAGAATATGAATGTGGGGATTTAATTTAGGAGCCAGGTTATGCCAATTACAAAATATTTACCCAGAGTCCTGTTAACCCACCCTTGTCCAATACTTACTACTGGAGTCAAACCATATTTAATAGAATTCATAATGAACAAGGAGTGCAAAAAAACTACAGGGTCTATCATTCCAAGTCCACCCGGTTTTTTACTCAAGTAAGTGTAGTATCTCTTTACTAGATTTAAGCAGTTACCCCAAAGCATTTGAAAAAATAAACTATTAGTCTTGGTTTCCAACTGAGACGGAAGAGGAAAAATCATGGCCACATAATGTAAACAGAGTATGAGGAACTGTTTAATAATGTGTATGCGCTTCAGCTTTGAAAATTTCCACTGCTTCCATCTTTTTACTTTTTTATCCACTGTCTCAAGCACTAATTCCAAATTTTAAGCAGGTAAATTTTGGGGACCGAAAAGAATACCCAAAATTTTGAGTGGATTCTGGGAAATATGAATACCATCCTGTACCATAGCAGCAGGACTCATTGCCCCAATAAACAACCCATGAGTTTTATTTAAATTCAATTTGGCATTCGAAACATTTGAAAAAGAATTAAAGGCTTTCACAAATCTGTGAATTTGAGTCTGATCAGAAAAGTACAGTATTAAATCATCTGCATAAGCCTGCAATAATAGCTAACTATCCACATATAAATTCTCTGTAATTCCAGTCCACTGTGGTAAATTAGCTAAAGTCTGCAAAAGAGGGTCCAGTGAGAATATATAAAGAAGAGGGCTTAGGGGACAACCTTGATAAACCCCAGTCTTTAAGTGAAAGCTTTCAGCTGTACAACCTTTCAAAAAAGGAAAAACTGCATTATGCTTATGTAACATCTTGATTAAATTAACCATTGTAATAGAAACCCCATAATGTTCTAAAGTTAAAAAGGAAAAGGTACAGGTACTCTGTCAAAAGCCTTTTCAAAATCAGCAATAACCATACATCCAGGAATGCCTGATAGAGATAAGTGTTCAGTGACATCTCGTATAACCATCAATGCAGATTGGATTCTTCTGTCTGGTATCCCACAAAATTGATAGGGAGATATCACCCAGTTAGCATAATTTTTTATCCTGTTATTCAAAATACTGGCAAAAATTTTATAATCAGAATTTAGCAGGGTAATGGACCTCCAATTCTTCATATCACTCCTATCTCCTGATTTGAATGAATGAATTAATAGTCAGTCTGAGAATGAAGGAAAAATAACAGTATTATCAAACAAATATTGAAACACAATAAGAAGGCATTTGCTTAGTTCGTCAGGGAAACTTTTATATAATTTATTAGAGAGACTGTCTTTTCCTGGGGAAATATTTGGTTTTAGTTTCTGAATTACTTTGACTATTTCCTCTTGAGTAATAGGCCCTGACATTTTTGATGCTTCTGTGAACGCAGAAGGAGTTTTAATAGATCTTAAATAAGAAAGCATCAATTCTTTAGAGACTGGAAGGAGAGATTCTAAGCACTGATAATGGCTTTTAATTAGCTCCCTCATCTGCTCAGTCATTGTGGCCTTAGAATCATCTGACTTTCTCAAGAAATCCATAGTGGAAGAGTCTCTCAGGGTTTTACAGACCTCAAAAGGGTCCCCTATAGGGGATTTTTCTGTACCATTAGCAAGCATGGCTTGCAGGATCTTGGCTCTATCATACTGAAATTCCTTCATACTAATTTTAAGTTTTGTAATTTGTTCTGAATAGTCATGTCTGGAAGTGTATGATATTGTGATAAGCCTCTGAAGCTGCTGTCTGAGTGACAGATACTTCAAAAAATTACAATCTTTTGACATAACCCCTTGCTTTTTAAACCAGTCACACAAATCTGATTTAGTCTCCTTCCACCAATCTCCTATATTAGTATATAACAAAAACACAGATAATCTAGCTTGTAAAATAAATATAACCCCTGTCTGTATGTGAGGTAAATCTAAGATGGAAGTATTTAATTTCCACCTAACCTGCCTATGTTCAGGCAGACCCAAAAAATGAATGGTGCATAACAAAGAGATGATCAGAGAACTCACTAGGTATCATTTTAAAGGAGTTCACCTGTACAGAAGAGGAAACAAACATCTAATCAATTAGGGTGTGAATTTTCCCATTCACAAATGAAAATTGGGGCCCATGGGGAAAATAAGTAATACAATTAATTAGGCCAGCCAACTTAATAATGTTGGCCAGTGCATGTAAATCACAATAAATCATTTTATTCTGTTTGGGTGAATCAATGATAGTACAATTAAAGCCACCACCCCATAACACCTTAATTGAGGTTACCAGGAAAGGCTGAACTGCTTTCAAACAAGCAACTCTATCCGACTTCGTTTGTGGGTTATAAATGTTAATAAATCGATAACATATGCCATGCCATTTCCCATCCAATATAATAACTCTGCCAGGAATCAAGTCAATTAAGTTGAATTAAGTTGTGCAATGTAAATGAATAATAAGTAAACAAAATGCCTATGCCATCCGCACTATCAGTTCCGAACGACCAATAGGAGGGTTCCAAAGTCCAGTCCCTTTTGAAAGCAGATAATTGTTCAGTGGAATGCATCCAAGTCTCCTGCAAAAAACAGACTGAAACATGTTGATCATGAATGTAGTGAAAAAGAGCTTGCTTTTAGTGGCATTCAATAGGCTATGGGTGTTTAAATATCCCCAGGACAACCAAATTGAAATTCATTTTAGAAATACAGACCCTCTATATCTTCCTTTTTTCCTTTTTTTTCTCCTTATAATTATTCACTGGCTGAGAAAAGTAGGATAATAAGGATTTTTGAGAGTTTGAGTCTCCCAGTTCCATTTCTGTGTCCCCCCATGGGGTGAATAAGGTCGCATAGGAATTGTTAGATTCTATAGGGGAAGCAGGGGGGGATTTGGGATGTAAATTCCTGGAAGATCTCTGATGAGGCAGAGGAGACACAGGGACAGTAATCTTAGAATCTTTCTCAGGAATGACCAAATCAGCATCAGTATAACATACTGGAGTAAATTCCAAGGGGTCAGGAGGTCTCATACAAGATTTTTTATCCCCATGACGACCCGAGCCAGCAGATTGAACAACCATGTCAGGTCCAGAGGAGGAAAGCCTTGTAGGAGGTTCAGAGTGAATTACATCTTTCTTTATCCTAGAAGGAGGGGGGGAAGAAGGGGGGAAGGAGAAGAAGGAGGAGGAGGAGAGGGGGAGAGAAGCCTGCAGTATCTTGAGCTTTCTGAATTAAAAGGTCTGGACTTATACAAGATGCTTTGTTTTTGGCTGCCCACGGACACTCTCAGAAAACATGACCATATTCTTCACAAAGATCGCATTTTGAGTGATTAGCACATTGCATAGTAACATGCCCCACTTCCCCACAATTATCACAATGTGGCTGGTCACAGACGCTGGAGAGATGTGTCCTAGAGCCACACTTGTAACAAGCTCTAGGTTGTCCCCTGTAAAAACAAACCCCTCTATCCCTGCCTAACAAAAAATAATTAGGTATGTCCTCTACACCTGAATCTGTTTGCCTTAATTTAATTTTATATTTCCAACCCCCAGTCCAAAACTGCTTGGAATCTAGGATGGGTTCTGGGGCACTCAATACCTCACATTTTTGTGATAACCAAAAGGTGATATCTTCCACATGGACCCCCTCATTCCTAAACATTACAGTCACAAATTGTATCGGGCTTAGTGAGGGGAATGACCAGAAATGGGGTCCATGTGGGAGAAAACTTGACCTGCGCTTATCGATCCCAAAATAAATCCCGATCATGTGATGTCCGAAAACTAACATCGAAATTATCCTCTCCAGAAATATTGATGAAGGAGAACACATCCTTAGGTGTAAAATGAAGAGAATCTTTCAATAGTGTTTTCCCCACGAAGTATCTGTCCGGCCTATTGTCCAAGCCCCCTTTGTAGCGTATGCGAACAGCGTTATGTATTGGCGCTGCTTCTCTTTTAGCAGTAGAAAACAGCTCTGACATTAGGGGCTTCTGTTGAGGAGGGTTCAGCAAAGAGTCCTGTAAAGAGGGAGAAATATCTGGAAGTGGGAGATCAGAATCCATTTTGGGAATGGTGGGCAGTAAGGCTTGTAAATCAGGAGATCTGGTGGGAGGGATAGGCTGAAGTATATCAGTCAAGTCTTTATTAATTTGACCTCCAGTAAGAGTGTTCAGCTTTAAGCCAGGTTTCCAAGCTGGGGAGTGCTGTGATAAAGAAAAATCAGTATCCCAAACAAAGTCAGGCATCCAGATACCCAATGGGGCCTGTTTCCATCCAGCTCCTGTGAGGGCTTTACCTGGAGACCAAGTCTCCTGAGTTGTTTCCAAAGAAATAGAAGAAGAACCTGCAGCAGCAGGTCTATTAGACATATTACTCTGCTGTTTAGATGCAATATTTGCAAAGAAAAACTCAATAACCCCAGCCTGTGACACCACAGTAGATTGATACACAATTTCAGGCTGGGCTTGTAACTCCATGCTCGCAGGAGTTTTCAATATGAAACCCGCCGATTTACTAAGCGGGGAAGTCGCATTTTGAATAAATTTTGTAGCGGAGAATGCTATAGGGACCTCTCGTTGATCCACTGCAATAGCTGGTAAAGAAACTGTTTTGTCCAGAGGCAGCAAACTAACAGGCTTTAGGTACTTGCTAGAGCTTGTGAAATCACTGCCAGCCTGTAGTTTGACAGAAGAGGAGTTTAAAGAGCATGTTGTGTTAGCAAAACTATGCAGTGTCTTACCATGCCCCGCAGGGCCTTCAGAAGCTTCAGTTTCAGCTGCAGAGTTGACAGGAGCAGCCGAGCTGCTGACATGGAGCAACTCTGAAGGCTGTAATTTGTTAGCAAGATTCACTGCTACTGCTCATTGCTCAGACAGTCCCACAGGTGAGCTCAGCACTTGCACATCCACTGCAATAACTGGTAAAGAAACTTTTTTGTCCTGAGGCTGTAAACTAACAAGCTTTAGGCACTCACTAGAGCTTGCGAAACCACTGCCAGCCTGTAAATTAACAGAAGCAGAGTTCAAAAAGTGAGTAGTGTCTGTAAAACTATGCAGTGACTCACAGCGCTCCATGGGACCTTCCGAAGCTTCAGATTCAGCTATAGAATTGACAGGAGTAGCCGCGCTATTGACAGGGAGCAACTCTGAAGGCTGTAATTGTTTAGCAAGATTCACTGCTGATGCTCAGTGCACTGACATTCCCACAGGTGAGCGTAGTCCTTGCACATCCTCATTTCCATAAGAGTTAATCAAATTAGAAACCTGTAACATCTTCTCAGGGTTTTTAGAAAGATTGCCCATTTCTTCAATTAAAACAGTCGCATCCTGAAATTCAATATTGGAATCCGCATCCATGCTGTAAAGAGAATTAGACTCAGTGTTACTAACAGTGGGAGCTGAGGCAAGCTCTCCCGCCATGCAGACGTCCTCCTCCTTCGGCGTCTCACACAGAGTGACCATCCTGAAGATCGCCTGTTCCCCTACTGGCAAGAGTAGGGGAATTTCCCCAGTGTCCTGGCCAAATTTCTCCCATTCACTAAAAATACCACCAACAGATTAATCTGGTTCAATTTCAGTTGGTTACCATCTGTATCCCCCTTCCCCACAGTTGCCCCTGAAAAAGGGACTTCTAGTCTCAGTGGGCCTACTGAGGCAACAAAATTCAATAAATAAATACTTCACCAGTGTATTTCAGGCAAACAGCATTATGCCTGGGAGCTGATTCCCCAGGTGCAGAAAATAACGCTGACATTTGAAAAGCCTAGAAACTCAAACCTGCTGCTGGGTTAGTCTCTGGGGGAGCTTGCTCCATAGAACTATCTTCAGAATCAAACACAGTATAATTTATTTATTTATTTATTTCAGATTCAGATTAATACCTTTGAGCCAAAATAGACTAGTTTACAAAGGTTCCAAGTCAGAGTACACATAACAGAACATATGATAGAGGTACCGTAGTTTCATATATGGCAGCATATACTCGACTACTGTAATTCCCTTTACCTAGGGCTACTGGGGGTTAATACCCGCTGCTTGCAGCTAGTGCAGAATGCGGCAGCCAGGTTATTGACCGGTACCTCTAGGGCCAGTCATATGACACCTGTGCTCTGCGGACTGCACTGGCTGCCAATACAGTGGAGGATCACCTTCAAGGTCGGTTACTGACCTCTAAGGCTCTACATGATCAGGGACCCTGCTACTTGCAAGATCTCTTTCACCCATGCCACCCTCTCCATCCTCTCCGATCTATCAGCGAAGGACTGCTAGAGATTCCCAGGGTTCTTTTGAAATAATTGGGGGCCAGGTCTTTTGCTTTTGTGGCTCCAACCCCGTGAAATTCTCTACCTCATCATATATGAGAGTGCCTGACTGTCCAGAGTTTTAAAATAGTGCTGAAAACATGTCTATTTAGTTTAATCTATTCTGAATTTGGCTGAAACTGTTGGTTAGTGCAGTATATTTATATTTATTTTAACTGCCTTTGATTTGATTTAACTTTATGTATATTGTTGAAATGTTGCAAATATTGGTGTTTTGAAGGTTTTAACTGTGATGCTTGTTTTATTTTAATGTACAAGTGCCTTAGTTTTAGAAAGATGCTTTTTATAAATAAATAAAGAAATCGATAATCAAGTCAGGTTACACAGAGGGTGGGGTTTCATAGGCTACAGATGCATTTTAAGATATATTAAATGCATGCTGAAAATAGAAAATAGAGTTAAAAATCTATGTTTCGACCTTAGGTCTTCTCCAGGAAACATCTAAAACAGAAAAAAACAAAGTCAGTGTTAGTTTTCTCTTTTAGATATTTCCTGGAGAAGACCTAAGGCCGAAACATAGATTTTTACCTCTATTTTCTATTTTCTATTTTTAGCATAGGAAGGCAGTATAGTGCAGTGGTTTAAGGCTCTGAGCTGCAAATCTGATGACATCCAGCAGACTAGATTTGGGTTTGAATCCCACAGTTTCCACTTACATACTGTGTGACACTAAGCAAGTCACTTAACTTCCCTGTGCTCCCAGGATGCACCTGTAAAAAAGCTTTCAGCTTAGTGTGCTACTCCTGGTTAAATAAATAAAAATTTAATAAAACCATTTGGTTTTGCTTTCAGACCACATGCTGATGCAGCACTTTGTTCTTGTTTATACAAGGATGTCACACAACTAAAGTAGACAAATATACACAGGAGATTTCGGTCCTATAAGTGCAATGGAGAAGATGACCTCTGTGCTCAGAGGTGCGGCACAGTGTTTAAGTAGCTGCATGATACAACTAGGAGCAAGCACATTTCTAGGTAGAAATGGAGCAAGTATTAGCTGCCAAAGGAGGCTTTGTTTAGGGTCTAGGAAGGGGGCAGGTAAAAAAAGAGGGGGGACTAGGAAAATAGAGGCATTAAATGGGTGCAGTTGGAGTCCTTGGGGAGGAGCTAAAGGAAAAAGGATCAATCAGTCAGAGGCAAGAGAAGAGAATGGGTAGGGTGCAGCCAAAGTGAGCTGAGTCAGGGGAGATGGTAATGTACGGGGCAATGCAGTCAGGGCAGGCTGTATCATGGAACAGAGGGTGAACAGGGGGTGGGCTGGGGAGGATCAGAGGAGGGAAGGGAGTTGGGGGAATCAAGGAGAGGGGGAGAGGGGGTGGAGTGGGGGGGCGGGTGAGGCTTAGGCGGTAGGAGGGGAGGTACCATTAGGAGGTCGAGAAGAGAAATAGGGAGGGGACTACTCTGGGTCATGTGTTAAGTAAAGCAACCATAGACCATATTACGTGCTAGATGGGAGCATAGCCCTTGTTTGTAGTAGCTGAGCTTGGTGCATTCAATGAGGGTGATGGGTAGGTCGTTGAACCACCTGGGTCCTCAGAAGGACAGGGATTTCTGAGCTAGCTTGCTGTGCTTAAATGGCACCTGGAGATCCCCCTTTGGTTGCACTTCTAGTGTTTTTTGTATGTTGTGCAGCTTTGAAGAGGCTGCTGGTAGACTCAGGCATTAGCCCTAACACTGATGTTTTTACCAGCAAGCAGATCTTGTACTGTGCCTTAAGGTGAAGAGGGAGCCACCCAATCTTGTTGTATAGGGTGCATGTATGGGCCAAGTGATCAACTCCTAAGGTCACGTGGCAGGCCTTATTAAGGAGTGTTTTTTACTCTTTTTAAGGTGATGTCAGATCAGGCCTATAGATCGGAAGGCAAGAGTCGATTGTAGCTAGGACAGAGCTGCTCAGGGCAAGCTTCAGGGTGGCAGGAGACATTGAGTGTCAGTGTCAATAAAGGACACCCATAAAAACATAGAAACAGACTTTGATGGCAGATAAGGACCGCTTGGCCCATCTAGTCTGCCCATTTCCCTACCTACAGGATA
Source organism: Neoceratodus forsteri (assembly GCA_016271365.2). NCBI lineage: Eukaryota > Metazoa > Chordata > Ceratodontiformes > Ceratodontidae > Neoceratodus > Neoceratodus forsteri. Next base: position 759,733,570 of record CM057452.1, read on the forward strand.
GGCCGCAGATCCTAGTTAACCAACAGCCTATTTCTTCCTACCCCCCACAAGAATTGCCTTATGTCTGTCCCATGCATTCTTGAATTCTCCCACAGTTTTAGACCCCACAACCTCCTCAGGAAGGCTGTTTCATGCATCCACTACCCTCTCTGTGAAATAATACTTCCTCACATTGCCCTGAACCGCCCCCATCTTTAAATTGTGCCCCTTGTTCTTGCCGTCGCTTTTCTGAAAAGATGCTACCCTCTTGGACTTTGTTGATTCCACTGAAGTACTTAAAAGTTTCTATCATGTCCCCTCTCCTTCTTTCCTCAAGGATATACTTATTAAGCTCCTTTAGTCTCTCCTCATACAGCTACTCTTGCAGACCTTGCACCATTTTAGTTGCCCCCCTCTGGACTGCCTCTGTCCTGTCTATGTCTTTGCGGAGATGGGGTCTCCAGAACTGGACACAGTACTCCAGATGGGGTCTCACCAACTGCCTGTACAGAGGGATAACAACTTTGTTTTCTGCTGGTGATGCCTCTCCCTATGCATTCCAGTATAGCCCCAGCCCTCCCTACTGCCTTCTCACATTGCTTGCTAACCTTAAGGTCATCCGATATGATTACCCCCAGGTCCCTTTCCTTTTTTGTTGTTGTTACTACCTCCCCCCCATTGTGTATTCTTCCCCTGGGTTCTTGTTTCCCAGGTGCATTGTTTTGCACTTCTTTGCATTGAATCCTAGCTGCCATACTTCTGACCATTCCTCCAACCTTGCCAAGTCCCTTCTCATCCTTTCCACGCCTACTTGTGTATCAACCCTGTTGCAGATCTTTGTGTCATCTGCAAAGAGGCATACTTTTCCTTCCAGTCCCTTTGCAATGTCACTTATGAAGACATTAAAAAGGACTGGACCCAATACTGAACCCTGTGGTACCCCACTAGTAACCCCTCTTTCTTCAGAGTGGACTCTATTTACAATTACCTTCTGTGTCCTGTTGTCCAGCCAATGTTTTACCCAGGCTACCACCCTGGGACCCACTCCCAGGCTGGTTAATTTGCCTATTAATCTTTTGTGTGGGACTGTGTCACATGCCTTGCTAAAGTCTAGGTAGGCCATGTCCACAGCCCCTCCCTGGTCTACTACTTTGGTCACCCAGTCAAAGAAATCTATTAGATTCATCTGACATGACCTTCCCGCTGTGAACCCATGCTGCCTTGGGTCCTGTGTCCCACTGGTCTCTAGGTACTCAACTATTCTTTCCTTCAGAAGTGACTCCATCACTTTCCCTACAACAGAGGTCAGACTGACAGGTCTGTAGTTTCCTGCCTCTGTCTTGGTCCCACTTTTGTGAAGGGGAATCACATCCACCTTCCTCCAGTCCTCAGGTACCACACCATCCTCCCATGATTTATTAAAAAGAGTTGCCAATGGTTTCACTAGTTCCCCCCTTAATTCTTTTGGAATTCTGGGGTGAATTCCATCAGGCCCCATTGCTTTGTCCACATTCAGTTTTAGGAGTTCTTGCAGAACCCTTTCTTCTGTGAAAGTTTTATATTAGCAGTTTTAACAACATGATCAATATGGGTGTTGAAGCTGAGTGTTTCATCCAGGAGTACACCTAGGTACTTGAATGTGGAGACTTGTTCCAAGGCATCACCCTTGTAATTCTGTATCAGTAGTGGCCCCTATTTTTTTGTTTGCTCTGTGATACAGTAAACAGCATGCTTTTGCTCTTCTTGTGGTTGAGTAGAAGTCTGTTCTGTGAGAACTACGATTCAAGTTTAAGGAAGCTTTCTTGCAGCTCAGTGGTAATTGTGGATAGCTCTTTACCAGAGATAGAGATGATGGCATCATCGGCATAAAGCATGGTGTGTGCTGGGCAGATAGGAGGGAGGGAATAATTTATGAAGAGGCTGAAAAGGAGTGGTACAAGGATGGGCGCATGGGGGACTTCAGTATTCACCTTTCTGGGTTCGGAGTGAGTGCCGATGATTTTAACAGATTTTGGTCTGTGGGAGAGATAGCTGTTAAACCAGGCAACAGTGTCTGTGGACAGTCCTACAGACAGCAAGCAGTTTTGGAGATATTGGTGGTTGACAGTATCAAATGCCTTAGTGAGATCTATGAAGATAGACACCACTACCATCCCTTTATCCAAGGAATCATAGAGACATGAGGTATACTTGACCAAGGCGATTAGGGTGACATGATTTTTATAGAAACCATGCTACTGGATACAGAGCAGGCAGTACTTCTCCAGGTAATCTATAAGTTGGTCATAGATCACTCATTCCAGGGCCTTGGAAAGGGGAGGTAGAATGGAGATAGGCCTATAGTTGGAGGTGTTAGTTCTGGCACCAGCTATAAAAAATGGTCAGAAGTGTCCTGAGTGGGAGCGGGGGGTGGTGCCTGTGACTGAAATCCAGAGTCTTTCTTGGCAGCCAAATTAAGTGGTTCTTTTGCTGGTGCCAACCCCCAACACAGTACCAGAAGTATCTGCCTGAGGGCTTATCTTTTTTTTACCATAACAGTCCTTATCGATAAGAACCTAGGATGCACAATCAGAGAAACACAGAAATGTAGAATTTGACGGCAGATAAGGACTACTTGGCCCATCCAATCTGCCTGTTTTTCCCTACCTACTGTATCACCGCGGACCCTACTTGATCTCTGGCTTCTCTCCCTTTTGTCTCATCAATAAGGTTCCCTTATGCCTATCCCATGCTTTCTTGAACTCCATTACATTTTTTGTCCATGTCACCTCCACTGAGAGGCTGTTCCAGGCATCCACCACTCTCTTCATGAAGAAGTACTTCCTCACATCTCCCCTGAGTCTACCCCCACTCCAGCTTCATAGCATGACCCCTTGTCCTTGAGCATCTTTTTTTTCTGAAAGATGCTTCCCTCTTGAACCTTATTTATACCTGTGAGGTATTTGAAAGTTTCCATCATATTCCGCCGCTTCCTCCGATCCTCAAGTGTGTACATATTAAGCTCCTTCAGTCTTTCCTCATAGTGCTTTTGGTGCAGACCCTGCACCGTTTTGGTGGCCCTCCTCTGGACCGCCTCCACTCCTTCTATGTCCTCCCAGTGGTGATGTCTCCAGAAATGGACACAGTACTCCAGGTGAGGTCTCACCAGTGATCTATACAGGAGTAACACCACCACCTTCTTTTTGCTTGTGATCCCCTTCCCTATGCACCCTAACATCCTGCTAGCACTTGCAACTGCCTAGTCACACTGCTTAGCTACCTTTAGGTCATCAGATATGATAACTACCAGGTTACTTTCCTGTTTTTTTTTTTATTTAGTTGTTTAACCAGGTATAGCACACTAAGCTGAAAGCTTTTTTACAGGAGCGACCTGGGAGCACAAGGAGGTTAAGTGACTTGCTCAGGGTCACACAGTATGCAAGTGGAAGCTGTGGGATTCAAACCCAGGTCTGGTCTGCTGGATGTCACCAGATTTGCAGCACAGAGCCTTAGACCACTGCACTATACTGCCTCATTGTTTGGTGGGTGTCAATAACTCTCCTCCCATTTTGTACTCCTCCCCTGGGTGCATGATTTTGTACTTTTTTGCATTGAAGCCCAGCTACCATACCATTGACCACCCCTCTAACTTTTCACATCCCCTCTCATTTTTTTCACCACCCCAGAGTGTCTACCCTGCTGCAGATTTTAGTGTCATCTGTGAACCGGTAGACCTTTCCCTCCAGACCCTGTGCAATGTCACGAATAAAGACATTAAGGAAGACTGGTCCCAGTACAGAACCCTGAGGTACCCCTCTGGTCACCCTCCCTTCCTTGGAGTAAACTCCATTTACCACCACCCACTGCCTCCTATCCCTTATCCAAGTTCTTATCCAGTTTACCACCTTTGGTCCCACTGTTAGGCTACCCAGCTTGCTTACTACTCTCCTATGTGCAAGGGTGTTGAAGGCCTTGCTGAAATCCAGGTAGACCACATCTACCACTCCTCACTGATCCAATTCCCTGGTCCACCCAGTCAAAGAAATCTATTAAAATCATTTGAAAAGACCTTCCTCTTGAATCCATGCTTTATTATGTCCTATAATAGGAACAATACTTGGAATGTTTAAGTGAACAGGAGGCGTGAGCCCATATGATTCATCTTCTGCACTAGCAGCTCATCCAATCCTCAGTTCTAGAAGTACAGTAGGTGCTTGTCAAGTTTGTTTTTAAAGGATAGAAAGGTATTAGCTTCCAATATTTTCCTAGGTAATTTTTCCATAAGGGGAATATCTTTTGTGTAAAAAAGTTCCTTCTGAGGTTTCCTTTAGGATATGTTAACTTTAGCTGGTGACTATGGCTTCTCAATGGTAAGACTCTTCTATTGAACTGTAGTCCAAGACTGTCCCTTAGCTCCCTGCCTCTGGAAATTCTGTACATTAGTATAAGCCACTGGATTCAATATAGTCCACTATCCTTTCCTTCAGTAGTAATTCCAATAATTTCCCCACCACTGAAGTCAGGCTGACTGGTCTGTAGTTGCCCACCACCTCCCTACTACCACTTTCGTGCAGTGGGACTACATCTGCTGTCCTTCAGTCCCACATAACCTCTCCCATCTCCAGTTTGAGGTTAAACAGGACTGTCAGAGGTGCAGCCAGCATCTCCCTGAGTTCCCACAGTAACCTTGGATGGACCCCGTCTGGCCCCATTGCCTTATCCACTTTCAGATATTTAAGTTCCTTCAGGACTCACTCCTCTGTAAATGGACTAGTGTTCACCTCCCTTCCTTTGATGCACCTGTCACTTTTCTGAGACCCTCTTCTTCCCTTTCTTCTGTGAACACCGAATAAAAGTATTTAATTTGTTCAAGATGTCTGCTTTTTCTTGGCCCCCCTCCACAAAATCCTCCTCCTTCCCTTCTTAGTCTTTCAAGCCCTCCCCTGGTCTTTCTCTTTTCACTTACATACCTAAAAAATGTCTTGTTCCCTTTCTTTACTTCCTGGGCTATTTTCTCCTCCATTTGCACCTTTGCGCTCCTAACTGATTTCACTGCTTCCCTCTGTTTCTGCAGATACAGCTCCATATCCTCCTCTTTCTGTGTCTTCTTATACCTTCTGAATGCTAACTTTTTTGCACCCACCTTCCAGCCACCTCTTTAGAGAACCATAGCAGTCTCTTTTTCCTCTTGGCTTTGCTTACTAGCCTGATGCAGAAGTTTGTTGCCTTCTCTGTGACCCCTTTTAGTTTCTCCCAAAGTTCCTCCACTCCACCCAAGTCCTCCCCCACCTGCCAGACCATCCCTGAGACATTCCCTATTGTTTTAAAATTGGCCTCCTGATGTCTGGGAAATTCATCCTTGTGTGGCTTGATTCTGATCCAGTCCTTATGCTGAACTACACAGTACTGTGATCACTGGTCCTCAGGTGGCCACCCACTGTTACTTCTGCAACTCTGTCCCCATTAGTTAATACATAGTCCAGTACTGCCCGCTCAAGTGTGGGCTCCCTAAATAGTTGCCTGAGTAACGCCCCCTGCAGTGAGTTCAGGATTTCCCTGCTCCTAGCTGTAGGTGCAGCTAGGATGCTCCAGTCTACATCTGGCAGATTGAAGTCTTCCACCAGCAGCACCTCTCCCTTATTTGCCACCTTTTGGATGGCATCCCCCAGAACTGTATCCAAGTCCCCCAATGCTGGAGGTCTGCAGATCATGCCAGTGTGTATAGTGTATCCATTCCCCATCTCTAGGTTGACTCACAGTACCTCTGCTCCTCTGTATTCCCTGTACCTGTGATGCTTTTATGCTATCTCTTACATAAAGAGCAACTCCTCCCTTTTTCCCAACCTATCCTTCCTGAACAAAGTGTAGTCTGGTATGGCTATATCCCAGTCAGGGTTCTCAGTGCACCATGTTTCTGTAATGGTGACAATGTCCAGGTCAGCCTCTGCCATAATGACCTCTAAGTCCAGAATTTTATTTCCCAGACTTCGAGCATTGGCACAGATAACCTTACAACATTTAGTGCCACCCCGCTCGACAACCCCCATTTTCCCTTTTGCAGTTTCTCCTTACTGACTCTGTTCACATTCCCATCTCTCCTCATTACTACTAACTTGTTTTTCTTTCTAGTAGGTACCCTTGGAGATCAGTCTTCCTTAGGGTTCTCCCTCCTGACTACTCCAGTGTGTGTTTGTGTGTGTGGGGGGGCAGTTTATGTCTCCTTGCTTCCTTCTGCCACCCCCCCCAGCTAGTTTAAATGTCTGCCAATGTAATATTTAAACCATTCAGTGAGAACTGTGGTCCCCTCCTGGATGGATGAAGGCCATATCCCCTGTACAGGCTCTGTCCCTCCAGGTGTGACCCCAGTCTCCAATGTAGAAGAACCCTCCTCTCTGCACCATTCCAACCACTAGTTGAAGCTCCTGGTATGGAGTACCCTATCCTTCCCCCTGACAGGCAACACCTCAAAAAAGGATACTGAGCTTGCTACCTGCCTGACACCCTGAACTCCTCCTGTACTATCATCTCCCCATCTCTAGCTAGGTCATTTATCCCCAGGTGGACAGTAACATCTAGCTCCCCCTCCCATTCTGCCACTCTAGCAATCTCCAGGATCCACTTTCCATCCCTCCAAACCATGGTGCAGAGTAGACACCTAACCTCCCTCTCCCAATCCTTTCCTGTCACCAAACCTATCCCTCTCATAAGGGAGTCTCCCAACAGGAGTTGCTTCCTTCTCCTCCGGGGTCCTCTGCCATCCTCCTTGGCATCTCCACTACAGAGGACCCCCACATCCTCCCTAGTCACTACCTAGTGTGCCTCCATGGGACATTCCTGCCCTGCCAGTGTTGTGTAGGAGTTGTGTGGTGTCACTGCATGGGGATGTGCCTCTGTCCCACTGCCCTCACCCTCCTTGACCTCACTGTAGTCCAGTCGCTCTTCCTTCTAGGCATCCTTTGAGTTAGTGATGGCAGACTTGTTGGTCCCTGGGTGGGGGATGAGGTTCCCTGAATCCTAGTCAACTGAGCCTGAAGACTAGCAGTCTCCCTCCTCAGCTCAGAGAGGTGTACACAGGTGGGGCAGCACCACAGTCTCCAAAAGGTCTTCCTGAACACTGCTGCTCCACAGCCACTGCACTGCACCTCTCCCATCATACTTTCCTGCTACTCTGCCTGTTTTTCTTTTAAAACCCTTTTAAATCCTTTCAGCATTTTAAATCTCGTTATATGCCTATCCTAGGTGGGATGTTGTATCTATTCCCCATTTTGGCCTACCCTTGATCTTCAACTGTTCCCAGCAGTGCTCCATCCCGACGCCAATAATGAAGTATCCACAGACCATTGTTTCAAAGTCTTTCTTGGAGCTGGGAGGCCACGTCTTAGGCTGAGTCCCTGATCTGTATGTGCCATACTGGACGTGCTGGCTCCCTCATTAATCTGATTGTGCTATTCTAAAGACTTAGCTGTTGAAGTAGTACTCCGAGAAGAATGCACATCAGTTTGCTGTGTAGTTTTCAGCAAATTTCATCCTGTAGAATCTGTCTCAGTATTTTTTATGGCAGTTGTTTCAGGGTACTCTGATTGCACAGTATTCTGTTCACTCATTAGAACAGTTCGAACAAAGGATTCTCCAGATTTTAGCAGCTGAATATGTCTCCCGGACTCAGCTTGAAGAGCAATATGTTCTCCCCCCGACTGTCAGTACTTAATGAAATTTGTGGGGAATATATCACTGGTTTTAACAAAGGGGAAAAAAATTCAGTTCGCAGCTCCACATTTTCTCCAAGAGACAATCTTTTTTGTATTCATAGAATCAGTAGGCAAAATTTTCACAACACAGCTGGGAGACTGAGTGGTGCAGTCAGTGCTCTTTGATGCACCCACATCATCTGCACTTGTCAAAATCAGCTGTTTTGGTTTGTCAAAATGCTGTTCCATAGAAGGGGCAGCATTCCATAACACTGCTTGCTTCTGCCATTGTTACTGAACTGTTGCTTACTAAAAAAAAATGAACTTCTTCCATTAGTTTCAATTGCTGTTTTTTCCCTGGTATATAAAGCAAGTTTTAACTTTGCTTCCTCTTCCTATACAGCCTGCTCCAGATCTGTTGTTTTTTCCGTACTGATGTTCTGTCTTACTGCATGTTCCATAGCATCAGTGACCATTTTCATTTCCAAGTCTGAGCTGATTTCAGGAGTCAATTTAACCTCTATAGAAGTAGATAGGGAGGAGGTTAACTCTGCTGTTCCCTCCACATACAGTGTCTTCCCCTCACTGGCAGGATCAGCCATCTTTGCAGACAGCCAAGGGTTCCTCTACTGACAGGAGTAGGTGACTTTTCCAGGTGTCATGGTCAACATTCCCCTTCCCATAAAACTGATTCATGCAGTTGTTCAAGGCTGTGTGTGGGTGTTGATATACAAAATGGCTGCCACTATATGTTCAGTCACTTCATTACTAGTCCAGCCTTTTTGTAAAGCACTTTGGGATACAACATGTAGGAAAAGCACTATTTAAATGCTGATTCTTCTTCTTCTTCTTATCCACCCAGGTGGATCCCAAGTCCCCAATGTAGCCAAATCCCTCCTCTATTCACTAATCCTTCAGCCATGAGTTGAAGCTTCTGGTGTGGAGATCCCTCTTCTTCCCCTGCCATAGATAAGCAGCACCTCAGTGAAAGCCACGAGTGAGTTACCTGTCTAAGACCCATTCCCAGTTCCCTCAACTCCCCGTGCAGTATCCCAGCGATGTCCCTAGCCAGGTCATTAGTCCTCAGGTGGACAATGACATCCGGTTCTCCCTCCCATTCTGCTGCCCTATCGATCCTCAGGATCCACTTCCCAACCCTCTGGGCCATGGCACTGCATATACACCTAAGCTGCCTCTCCCCTCTTCCTATTCCTAACAACTGTCCCCTCACAATAAAGTTCCCCACCTGAAGTTGCTTCACCTTCCTCTGGAGTCCTCTACACCCTTCTTGGGGTCTCCACTATGGAGAGCCCCCACATACTCCCAGATTACTACTGTGGATGCCTCCTCCTGGCAGTCCAGGTATCAGAGCGGTGTAGTATGTAACATGTAATGAACCCTATAAAATTCATGGGTGCCTTCTTAAAAAAAATTATTTTTCCTCCATTTCCATGGCTACAATTTTCAATAAGTTCTGGAAACTAAAATTAAGGAGTGCAATGCTGGAGGTCAATTTAGATTCAAAAAGCCAGGACAGTAATTCTAATGAAAAAATGCAAATCCATCAACACCCTAGAAATGTACAAACTAATAAGTGGGTATGTGGTATAAAGACCCTAGCAACAGAATTCCAGCTATAATAAACAATAAGAGAGGTTACCAGAAAGGCTCAATACACAATTTATCTGTAAGACTGGGCAGTTCAATGGCATCCAATGTATCAATCCAGCACTGTTCTTGCCTTTTCGGATACACTTCAGAGACACCCCCTCAGGACTTCTCCACACTTTTTCTGTCTCTGTAGCTTTTACCTTGTGTGCAGCGCACTGCTTTCCCTACTTACCTTACTTGATCATTACACAATAAGCATTATGGGGGGGGGTCATGGTGGGATAACAGCCCACATCAGGTGGGTTGGAGCATGAGGCGAAGTCAAGTGCCTCCACCAGACAAAAAGGGCTGTTATCCAACCTTGATGCACCTCCTTATTGTGATTATTTAAAGGGTTCCTTGTAAGTAGTGTGTTTTGTAAAATAATTTTAGCACTAGTAAATTTAGGATGGTAAAGTCTAAAAAAATGTAAATATAATGGTGAAAAGCAAAGATTAGTCTGAACTGGATATTCTGTTGCTGCCAGCTTGCCAATAGGTGGCACCAATTCTGCATATAAGCAGCTGTTTGCCAATGTCTAAAATAAGGGCAAAATGAGGCAGGCTGCAGCTTCAGGCTGATTTAGCATAAGTGGGCATCCAGTTAGCTTGATGCGTGAGGTTGGTGTATGGCAAAGCATAACACAGTTGCTGGCTGTTCAGGGTACTAACGGCTATATAAGTTTAAAATGATGGCCATCTCATCTACTCAATGCACAGTGAGTTTTGTTTGCCGCAGGTTCATGGGAGTGCCACCAAGTCTATTGTATTTTTTATTGTTTTAAATTAGCAGAGGAATTCTGTGATGCAGTGTGTGGGACAGCTGGTGCTGCTTCTTCATAGCTGGAGTAAGGAATATTTAAAACAAGCATTTGTCAATGCCAAATGTTTCCTTGCATGGTGCATATAAAACAAGTAAAACAGAAATGAGAGGCAAGCAAACTGCAATGCCTGGGGATAATAGCAAACAAAGGAAAAAAGTGACAAGCAAACCCATCAGCAAATAGAAACAGGAGGTGAAAGGTACCCAAAAATCACTACCAAAATCCCTAAATTCATCAAGGGAAAAACCAGACACAACAAGTGATGTCAAAAATCAGGCAATGGTTGGAGAAGCCTACTCAAGTTCCCTATGTAGCCCTGAGGCCCTAGTCTTCCAGATAGTATGGATGGGTAAAAAGGAAGCCTGGGAGGGTGGGAGAGTACTTGCACAAATACCAGAGGATATTACATTCCAGGCCAGGCTGCACAATTCAGCTGCAGTCCAAAATAAATGTTGCCCCACTCCTAAGTAAGTGACTATATTATATTTTATTACAGTGATCTTTCACCAAACCAGCCATGTAATTTATGAGACAAGTCACACACCACAAAACAAAATTTCTCTTGCAATACCGCTTAAGAAGACTACCACAGTTTCCTCCACAGATCACTGTGATTTCATGGAACTATGGAGGTCCACCATGCCATCCTCTCTTCCCCCCCTCACTTCTCTTATATGTCTGGACTCTTACATCCAATTTCCCTAGACTCTCCCCTAAGTTCTTGTTTTAAGCCCACCAATACCCTTCCTTCACTCCATTGTACTGCCCCACCTTCCGTATTGCAAACCCTCACAGTCTGTATTCACCCCTTAAACATCCTGTGGCCCAGACCCCCAGTCCTCCCTCTATTGCAAACTCTCTCAGTAGGTATTCCTCTCATAGAAACATAGAATTTTACAGCAGATAAGGGCTACTTTGCCCACCTAGTCTGCCCATTTCTCTACCTAATGGAAAAGCTGCAGATCCTTGTTAACCAACAGCCTATGTCCTCCTATTCCCCCACTAGAATTGCCATATGTCTGTCCCATACATTCTTGAATTCCCCCACTGTTTTTGACTCCACTACCTCCTCAGGAAGGCTGTTCCATGTATATACAACCCTCTCCATGAAAAAATACTTCCTCACATTACCTCTGAGCCATCCTCCCTCTATCTTCAAATTGTGCCCCCTTGTTCTTACGCATCTCTTTTTCTGAAAGATGTTAATCTCTTGGGCTTTATTAATTCCCTTAAAGTACTTGAAAGTTTCTATCATGTCCCCCCCTTTCCCTCCTCTCTTTGAGTGTATACATGTTAAGGTCCTTTAATGTCTCTTCATATGTCTTCTTGCATATACCCTGCACCATTTTAGTTGTCCTCCTCTGGACAGCCTCCATCCTATCTATGTCCTTGAGGATATGGAGTCTCCAGAACTGCACTCAGTATTCCAGATGGGGTCTCACCAACTGTCTGTACAGAGGGATATCAACTTACTGTTTTCTACTGGTGATGCCTCTTCCTATGCATCCCAGTATCCTGCCAGCCCTCCTGATTGCCATCTCACTTTGTTTACCCACCTTAAGGTCATCTGATATGATTACCCCAGGTCCCTTTCCATTTTTGTTGTTGTTAGTATCTCACCCTCCCATTGTGTACTCTTCCCCTGGGTTTTTGTTTCCCAGGTGCATTACTTTGCAATTCTTTGCATTGAATCTAAGCTGCCATACCTTTGACCATTCCTCCAACCTTGCCAAGTCCCTTTTATTTTTTTATTTATTTATTTAAGAATCAGTTTACAACCTTTGAGCCAGAGGCTCGTTTACAAAGGTACTTCGTCACATAAAGACATACATTGCATTTCAGTTACATAGCAAAGATTTGCCAAAAATCAGTAGGCATCCTTTCCACCCCACCTTCTGTATTGACCCTGTTGCAGATCTTTGTGTCGTCTGTAAAGAGGCATACTTTTCCTTCCAGTTCGTCTGCAGTGTCACTTATAAAGACATAAAAAAGGACCGGTCCCAGTACTGAACCCTGCAGTACCCCACTAGTAACCCCCCTTTCTTCAGATTGTACTCCGTTTATTATTATTACCCTCTGCATCCTGTTGTCCAGCCAATTTTTTTTTACCCAGGCTACCACCTTGGGGCTCACTCCAGGGCTGGCTAACTTTTATATTAATTTTTTGTGTGGGACTCTGTCAAATGCCTTGCTAAAGTCTAAGTAGGCCATGTCCACAGCCTCTCCTTGGTCTACTACTTTGGTCACCCAGTCAAAGAAATCTATTAGATTCATCTGACATGACCTTCCCGCTGTGAACCCATGCTGCCTTGGGTCCTGTGCCCCACTGGCCTCTAGGTACTCAACTATTCTTTCCTTCAGAAGTGACTCCATCACTTTCCCTACAACAGAGGTCAGACTGACAGGTCTGTAGTTTCCTGCCTCTGTCTTGGTCCCACTTTTGTGAAGGGGAATCACATCCACCTTCCTCCAGTCCTCAGGTACCACACCATCCTCCCATGATTTATTAAAAAGAGTTGCCAGTGGTTTCACTAGTTCCCCCCTTAATTATTTTAGAATTCTGGGGTGAATTCCATCAGGCCCCATTGCTTTGTCCACATTCAGTTTTAGGAGTTCTTGCAGAACCCTTTCTTCTGTGAAAGTTTTATATTAGCAGTTTTAACAACACGATCAATATGAGTGTTGAAGCTGAGTGTTTCATCCAGGAGTACACCTAGGTACTTGAATGTGAAGACTTGTTCCAAGGCATCACCCCTGTAGTTCTGTATCAGTAGTCGCCCATATTTTTTTTTTGCTCTGTGATTCAGTAAACAGCATGCTTTTGGTCTTCTTGTGGTTGAGTAGAAGTCTGTTCTGTGAGAACTACGATTCAAGTTTAAGGAAGCTATCTTGCAGCTCAGTGGTAATTGTGGATAGCTCTTTACCAGAGATAGAGATGATGGCATCATCGGCATAAAAGCATGGTGTGTGCTGGGCAGATGGGAGGGAGAATAATTTATGAAGAGGCTGAAAGAGTGGTACAAGGATGGGCGCTTGGGGGACTTCAGTATTCACCTTTCTGGGTTCGGAGTGAGTGCCGATGATTTTAACAGATTTTGGTCTGTGGGAGAGATAGCTGTTAAACCAGGCAACAGTGTCTGTGGACAGTCCTACAGACAGCAAGCAGTTTTGGAGATATTGGTGGTTGACGGTATCAAATGCCTTAGTGAGATCTATGAAGATAGACACCACTACCATCCCTTTATCCAAGGAACCATAGAGATGTGAGGTATACTTGACCAAGGCGGTTAGGGTGGCATGATTTTTATAGAAACCGTGCTACTGGGTACAGAGCAGGCAGTACTTCTCCAGGAACTCTATAAGTTGGTCATAGATCACACATTCCAGGGCCTTGGAAAGGGGAGGTAGAATGGAGATAGACCTATAGTTGGAGGTGCTAGTTCTGGCACCAGCTATAAAAAATGGTTAGAAGTGTCCTGAGCGGGAGCGGGAGCGGGGGGGGGGTGCCTGTGACTGAAATCCAGAGTCTTTCTTGGCAGCCAAATTAAGTGGTTCTTTTGCTGCTGCCAACCCCCAACACAGTACCAGAAGTATCTGCCTGAGGGCTTATCCTTATTTTACCATACCAGTCCTTGTTGATAAGAACCTAGGATGCACAATCATAGAAACACAGAAACATAGAATTTGAGAGCAGATAAGGACTACTTGGCCCATCCAGTCTGCCTGTTTTTCCCTACGTACTGTATCACCGCGCACCCTACTTGATCTCTGGCTTCTCTCCCTTTTGTCTCATCAATAAGGTTCCCTTATGCCTATCCCATGCTTTCTTGAACTCCATTACAGTTTTTATCCATGCCACCTCCACTGGGAGGCTGTTCCAGGCATCCACCACTCTCTTCATGAAGAAGTACTTCCTCACATCTCCCCTGAGTCTACCCCCACTCCAGCTTCATAGCATGACCCCTTGTCCTTGAGCATCTTTTTCTTCTGAAAGATGCTTCCCTCTTGAACCTTATTTATACCTGTGAGGTATTTGAAAGTTTCCATCATATCCCCCCTCTTCCTCCGATCCTCAAGTGTGTACATATCAAGCTCCTTCAGTCTTTTCTCATAGTGCTTTTGGTGCAGACCCTGCACCATTTTGGCTGCCCTCCTCTGGACCACCTCCACTCTTTCTATGTCCTCCAAGAGATGAGGTCTCCAGAAATGGACACAGTACTCCAGGTGAGGTCTCACCAGTGATCTATACAGGAGTAACACCACCACCCTCTTTTTGCTTGTGATCCCCCTCCCTATGCACCCTAACATCCTGCTAGCACTTGCAACTGCCTAGTCACACTGCTTAGCTACCTTTAGGTCTTCAGATATGATAACTACCAGGTTTCTTTCCTGTATGGTGGGTGTCAATAACTCTCCTCCCATTTTGTACTCCTCCCCTGGGTGCATGATTTTGCACTTTATTGCATTGAAGCCCAGCTGCCATACCATTGACCACCCCTCTAACTTTTCAGAACCTCTCTCATTTTTTTCACCACCTCAGAGTGTCTACCCTGCTGCAGATTTAAGTGTCGTCTGTGAACCGGTAGACCTTTCCCTCCAGACCCTGTGCAATGTCACGAATAAAGACATTAAGGAGGACTGGTCCCAGTACAGAACCCTGAGGTACCCCTCTGGTCACCCTCCCTTCCTTGGAGTAAACTCCATTTACCACCACCCTCTGCCTCCTATCCCTTATCCAATTTCTTATCCAGTTTACCACCTTTGATCCCACTGTTAGGCTACCCAGCTTGCTTACTACTCTCCTATGTGCAAGGGTGTTGAAGGCCTTGCTGAAATCCAGGTAGACCACATCTACCACTCCTCACTGATCCAATTCCCTGGTCCACCCAGTCAAAGAAATCTATTAAAATCATTTGACAAGACCTCCCCCCTTGAATCCATGCTTTATTATGTCCTATAATAGGAGCTATACTTGGAATGTTTAGGTGAACAGGAGGTGTGAGCCCATATGATTCATCTTCTGCACTAGAAGGTCATCCAAACCTCAGTTCTAGAATTACAGTAGGTGCTTGTCAAGTTTGTTTTTAAAGGATAGAAAGGTATTAGCTTCCAATATTTTCCTAGGTAATTTTTCCATAAGGGGAATATCTTTTGTGTAAAAAAAGTTCCTTCTGAGGTTTCCTTTAGGATATGTTAACTTTAGCTGGTGACTATGGCTTCTCAATGGTAAGACTCTTCTATTGAACTGTTTCCAAGACTGTCCCTTAGCTCCCTGTCTCTGGAAATTCTGTACATTAGTATAAGCCTCTGGATTCAACATAGTCCACTATCCTTTCCTTCAGTAGTAATTCCAATAATTTCCCCACCACTGAAGTCAGGCTGACTGGTCTGTAGTTACCCACCACCTCCCTACTACCACTTTCGTGCAGTGGGACTACATCTGCTGTCCTTCAGTCCCACATAACCTCTCCCATCTCCAGTTTGAGGTTAAACAGGACTGTCAGAGGTGCAGCCAGCATCTCCCTTTAGTTCCCTCAGTAACCTTGGATGGACTCCGTCTGGCCCCATTGCCTTATCCACTTTCAGATATTCAAGTTCCTTCAGGACTCTCTCCTCTGTAAATGGACTAGTGTTCACCTCCCTTCCTTAGATGCACCTGTCACTTTTCTGAGACCCTCTTCTTCCCTTTCTTCTGTGAACACCGAATAAAAGTATTTAATTTGTTCAAGATGTCTGCTTTTTCTTGGCCCCCCTCCATACAATCCCCCTCCTTCCCTTCTTGGTCTTTCAAGCCCTCCCCTGGTCTTTCTCTTTTCACTTACATACCTAAAAAATGTCTTGTTCCCTTTCTTTACTTCCTGGGCTAATTTCTCCTCCATTTGCACCTTTGCACTCCTAACTGATTTCACTGCTTCCCTCTGTTTCTCCAGATACAGCTCCATATCCTCCTCTTTCTGTGTCTTCTTATACCTTCTGAATGCTAACTTTTTTGCACCCACCTTTCCAGCCACCTCCTGAGAGAACCATAGCAGTCTCTTTTTCCTCTTGGCTTTGCTTACTAGCCTGATGCAGAAGTTTGTTGCCTTCTCTGTGACCCCTTTTAGTTTCTCCCAAAGTTCCTCCACTCCACCCAAGTCCTCCTCCACCTGCCAGACCATCCCTGAGACATTTCCCATTGTTTTAAAATTGGCCTCCTGATGTCTGAGACCTTCATCCTTGTGTGGCTTGATTCTGCTCAAGTCCTTATGCTGAACTACACAGTACTGTGATCACTGGTCCTCAGGTGGCCACCCACTGTGACTTCTGCAACTATGTCCCCATTAGTTAGTACATAGTCCAGTACTGCCCGCTCAAGTGTGGGCTCCCTAAATAGTTGCCTGAGTAACGCCCCCTGCAGTGAGTTCAGGATGTCCCTGCTCCCAGCTGTAGCTGCAGCTAGGATGCTCCAGTCTACATCTGGCAGATTGAAGTCTTCCACCAGCAGCACCTCTCCCTTATTTGCCACCTTTTGGATGGCATCCCCAGAACTGTATCCAAGTCCCCCCAATGCTGGAGGTCTGCAGATCATGCCAGTGTGTATAGTGTATCCATTCCCCATCTCTAGGTTGACTCACAGTACCTCTGCCCTCTCTGTATTCCCTGTACCTGTGATGCTTTTATGCTATCTCTTACATAAAGAGCAACTCCTCCCCCTTTTTCCCAACCTATCCTTCCTGAACAAAGTGTAGTCTGGTATGGCTATATCCCAGTCAGGGTTCTCAGTGCACCATGTTTCTGTAATGGTGACAATGTCCAGGTCAGCCTCTGCCATAATGACCTCTAAGTCCAGAATTTTATTTCCCAGACTTCGAGCATTGGCACAGATAACCTTACAACATTTAGTGCCACCCTGCTCGACAACCCCCATTTTCCCTTTTGCCATCTTTCCTTACTGACTCTGTTCAAATTCCCATATCTCCTCATTACTACTAACTTGTTTTTCTTTCTAGTAGGTACCCTTGGAGATCAGTCTCCCTTAGAGTTCTCCCTGCTGACTACTCCAGTGTGTGTTTGTGTGTGTGTGGGGGGTACAGTTTATGTCTCCCTGCTTCTTTCTGCCACCCCCCCAGCTAGTTTAAATATCTGCCTATGTAACATTTAAACCATTCAGTGAGAACTGTGGTCCCCTCCTGGATGGATGCAGGCCATATCCCCTGTACAGGCTCTGTCCCTCCAGGTGTGACCCCAGTCTCCAATGTAGAAGAACCCTCCTCTCTGCACCATTCCAACCACTAGTTGAAGCTCCTGGTATGGAGTACCCTATCCTTCCCCTGACAGGCAACACCTCAAAAAAGGATACTGAGCTTGCTACCTGCCTGACACCCTGAACTCCTCCTGTACTATCATCTCCCCATCTCTAGCTAGGTCATTTATCTCCAGGTGGACAGTGACATCTAGCTCCCCCTACCATTCTGCCACTCTAGCAATCTCCAGGATCCACTTTCCATCCCTCCAAACCATAGTGCCGGGTAGACACCTAACCTCCCTCTCCCAATCCTTTCCTGTCACCAAACCTATCCCTCTCATGAGGGAGTCTCCCAACAGGAGTTGCTTCCTTCTTCTCCGGGGTCCTCTGCCATCCTCCTTGGCATCTCCACTACAGATGACCCCCACATCCTCCCTGGTCCCTACCTAGTGTGCCTCCATGGGACATTCCTGCCCTGCCAGTGTTGTGTAGGAGTTGCATGGTGTCACTGCATGGTGATGTGCCTCTGTCCCACTGCCCTCACCCTCCTTGACCTCACTGTAGTCCAGCCGCTCTTCCTTCTAGGCATCATTTGAGTTAGTGATGGCAGACTTGTTGGTCCCTGGGTGGGGGATGAGGTTCCCTGAATCCTAGTCAACTAAGCCTGAAAACTAGCAGTCTCCCTCCTCAGCCCAGAGAGGTGTACACAGATGGGGAGCACCACAGTCTCCAAAAGGTCTTCCTGAACACTGCTGCTCCACAGCCACTGCACTGCACCACTCCCATCATACTTTCCTGCTACTTTGCCTGTTTTTCTTTTAAAACCCTTTTAAATCCTTTCAGCATTTTAAATCTCGTTATATGCCTATCCTAGGTGGGATGTTGTATCTATTCCCTTTTTTGGCCTACCCTTTATCTTCAGCTGTTCCCAGCAGTGCTCCATCCCGATGCCAATAATGAAGAATCCACAGACCATTGTTTCAAAGTCTTTCTTGGAGCTGGGAGGCCACGTCTTAGGCTGAGTCCCTGATCTGTATGTGCCATACTGGACGTGCTGGCTCCCTCATTAATCTGATTGTGCTATTCTAAAGACTTAGCTGTTGAAGTAGTACTCCGAGAAGTATGCACATCAGTTTGCTGTGTAGTTTTCAGCAAATTTCATCCTGTAGAATCTGTCTCAGTATTTTTTATGGCAGTTGTGTCAGTGTACAGAGATTGCACAGTATTCTGTTCACTTGTTAGAACAGTTCGAACAAAGGATTCTCCAGATTTTAGCAGCTCAATATGTCTCCCGAGGCTCAGCTTGAAGAGCAATATGTTCTCCCCCCGACAGTCAGTACTTAATGAAATTTGTGGGGAATATACCACTGGTTTTAACAAAGAGGAAATAAATTCAGTTCGCAGCTCCACATTTTCTCCAAGAGACAATCTTTTTTGTATTCATAGAATCAGTAGGCAAAATTTTCACAACACAGCTGGGAGACTGAGTGGTGCAGTCAGTGCTCTTTGATGCACCCACATCATCTGCACTTGTCAAAATCATCTATTTTGGTTTGTCAAAATGTTGTTCCGTAGAAGGGGTAGCATTCCATAAAACTGCTTCCTTCTGCCATTGTTCCTGAACTGTTGCTTATTAAAAAAAAATGAACTTCTTCCATTAGTTTCAATAGCTGTTTTTTTCCCTGGTATATAAAGCAAGTTTTAACTTTGCTTCTTCTTCCTACACAGACTGCTCCAGATCTGTTGTTTTTTCCATACTGACGTTCTGTCTTACTGCATGTTCCATTGCATCAGTGACCATTTTCATTTCCAAGTCTGAGCTGATTTCAGGAGTCAATTTAGCCTCTATAGAAGTAGAAACAAGGGAGGAGGCTATCTCCCCTGTTCCCTCCACATACTGTGTCTTCCCCTCACTGGCAAGATCAGCCATCTTTGCAGACAGCCAAGGGTTCCTTTACTGACAGGAGTAGGTGACTTTTCCCAGTATCATAGTCAACATTCCCCTTCCCATAAAACTGATTCATGCAGTTGTTCAAGGCTGTGTGTGGGTGTTGATATACAAAATGGCTGCCACTATATGTTCAGTCACTTCATTACTAGTCCAGCCTTTTTGTAAAGCACTTTGGGATACAATATGTAGGAAAAGCACTATTTAAATGCTGATTCTTCTTCTTCTTCTTATCCACCCAGGTGGATCCCAAGTCCCCCAATGTAGCCAAATCTCTCCTCTATTCACTAATCCTTCAGCCATGAGTTGAAGCTTCTGGTGTGGAGATCCCTCTTCTTCCCCTGTCATAGATAAGCAGTATCTCAGTGAAAGCCACGAGTGAGTTACCTGTCTGAGACCCATTCCCAGTTCCCTCAACTCCCCCTGCAGTATCCCAGCGATGTCCCTAGCCAGGTCATTAGTCCTCAGGTGGACAATGACATCCAGTTCTCCCTCCCATTCTGCTGCCCTATCAATCCTCAGGATCCACTTCCCAACTCTCTAGGCCATGGTACTGCATATACACCTAAGCTGCCTCTCCCCTCTCCCCTCTTCCTATTCCCAACAGCTGTCCCCTCACAATAAAGTCCCTCACCTGAAAGTTGCTTCCTCCTCCTCTGGAGTCCTCTACACCCTTCTTGGGGTCTCCACTATGGAAAGCCCCCACATACTCCCTGATTACTACTGTGAACGTCTCCTCCTGGCAGTCCAGGTCCATCAGAGTGGTGTAGCATGTAACGTGTAATGAACCCTATAAAATTCATGGGTGCCTTCTTAAAAAAAATAATTTTTCCTCCATTTCCATGGCTACAGTTTTCAATAAGTTCTGGAAACTAAAAATAAGGAGTGCAATGCTGGAGGTCAATTTAGATTCAAAAGGTCAGGACAGTAATTCCAATGAAAAAATGCAAATCCATCAACACCCTAGAAATGAATAAACTAATAAGTGGGTATATGGTATAAAGACCCTAGCAACAGAATTCCAGCTATAGTAAACAATAAGAGAGGTTACCAAAAAGGCTCAATACACAATTTATCTGTAAGACTGGGCAGTTCAATGGCATCCAATGTATCAATCCAGCACTGTTCTTGCCTTTTCGGATACACTTCAGAGATACCCCCCTCTGGACTTCTCCACACTTTTTCTGTCTCTGTAGCTTTTACCTTGTGTGCGGCGCACTGCTTTCCCTACTTACCCTACTTGATCATTACACAATAAGCATTATGGGGGGGGTGTCATGGATAGGATAACAACCCACATCAGGTGGTTTGGAGCATGAGGCGAAGTCAAGTGCCTCCACCAAACAAGAAGGGCTGTTATCCAACCTTGATGCATCCCCTTATTGTGATTATAAAAAGGGTTCCTTGTAAGTAGTGTGTTTTTTAAAATAATTTTAGCACTAGTAAATTTAGGGGGGAAAAGCCTAAAAAATGTAAATATAATGGTGAAAAGCAAAACTTAGTCTGAACTGGATATTCTGTTGCTGCCAGCTTGCCAATAGGTGGCACCAGTTCTGCATATAAGCAGCTGTTTGCCATTGGCTAAAATAAGGGCAAAATGAGGGCAGGCTGCAGCTTCAAGCTGAATTAGCTTAAGCGGGCAACCAGTTAGCTTGATACATGAGGTTGGTGTATGGCAAAGCATGACACAGTTGCTGGCTGTTCAGGGCACTAATGGCTATATAAGTTTAAAATGATGGCCATCTCATCTACTCAATGCACAGTGAGTTTTGTTTGCCGCAGGTTCATGGGAGTGCCACCAAGTCTATTGTATTTTTTATTGTTTTAAATTAGCAGAGGAATTCTGTGATGCAGTGTGTGGGACAGCTGGTGCTGCTTCTTCATAGCTGGAGTAAGGAATATTTAAAACAAGCATTTGTCAATGCCAAATGTTTCCTTGTATGGTGCATATAAAACAAGTAAAACAGAAATGAGAGGCAAGCAAACTGCAATGCCTGGGGATAATAGGAAACAAAGGAAAAAAGTAACAAGCAAACTCATCAGCAAATAGAAAGAGAAGGTGAAAAGTACCCAAAAATCACTACCAAAATCCTTAAATTCATCAAGGGAAAAAACAGACACAAACAATGATGTCAAAAATCAAGCAATGGTCGGAGAAGCCTGTTCAAGTTCCCTATGTAGTCCTGAGATCCTAGTCTTCCAGATGGTATAGGTGGGTACAAAGGAAGCCTGGGAAGGTGGGAGAGTACTCGCACAAATACCAGAGGATATTACATTCCAGGCCAGGGTGCACAATTCAGCTGCAGTCCAAAATAAATGTTGCCCCACCCTGAAGTAAGTGACTATATTATATTTTATTACAGTGATATTTCACCAAACCAGCCATGTAATTTATGAGACAAGTCATACACCACAAAACAAAATTTCTCTTGCAATACCGCTTAAGGAGACTACCACAGTTTCCTCCACAGATCACTGTGATTTCATGGAACTATGGAGGTCCACCATGCCATCCTCCCCCCCCCCCCCCCATCTGTCTGGACTCTTACATCCAATTTCCCTAGACTCTCACCTAAGTTCTTATTTTCAGCCCACCACTACCCTTCCTTCACTCCACTGTACTGCCCCACCTTCCGTATTGCAAACCCTCACAGTCTGTATTCATCCCCTAAGCAGTCTGGGGCCCAGACCCCCAGTCCTCCCCTTATTGCAAACTCTCTCAGTAGGTATTCCTCTCATAGAAACATAGAAACATAGAATGTGACAGCAGATAAGGACTACTTTGCCCAACTAGTCTGCCCATTTCTCTACCTAATGGATAAGCTGCAGATCCTTGCTAACCAACAGCCTATGTCCTCCTACCACCACACTAGAATTGCCTTATGTCTGTCCCATACATTCTTGAATTCCCCCACTGTTTTTGACTCCACTACCTCCTCAGGAAGGCTGTTCCATGTATACACAACCCTCTTCATGAAAAAATACTTCCTCACATTACCTCTGAGCCGTCCCCCCTCTATCTTCAAATTTTGCCTCCTCCTCTTTTACCCTCCATGTCCCTGCTGTAGCTTGTGTACCCTGGTATGTTGACATCCCAGTCATGGTTCTCTGTGTACCATGTTTCTGTGACTGCCACAATATCCAGGTGCCCCTCTTCCATTAAGGCCACTAGTCCAGGGAGCTTGTTACACAGACTATGGGCATTGGTACTCATCACCCTCCATTTTTTGATGGTCTTACCCCTTTTAGCTCCATCCCTGTCCTCACTGCTTTTTTCTGGATTTACCCCATCCTGCTCCCAATTAACTTCTCTACCTTGGTGTCTACGTTACTTACTACCCTATTTTGTGTGTGTGGGGGGGGGCTGGGCTTTCCCTGTTTCCCTTCAGTGCCTCCACCTTGGCTAGTTTAAATGCGAACCAATGAAGCATTTAAACCTGTTACCTAGAATCCTGGTCCCCTTCCTGGACAGATGCAGACTATCATGCCAGTATAGGCCTGCATCCCTCCAGGTGGACCCCCAGTCCCCAATGAAGCAAAATCACTGAGCTCTGCACTAGTTTTTCAAACAGTCATTGAATCCCATGGTGTGGAGTACCCTAGCCTCATCCATGCCATAGACAGGTAGCACTTCTGAGAAAGTTACCGTGTGTGCTACTTGTTTAAGGCCCCTCCCCAATTCTACAAACTCCAGCTGCACTGCTCTGATCCCATTCCTAGTCAGGTCATTTGTCCCTAGGTGGATAATGACATGCAGCTCACTCCCCCTGCAGCTGCTCCCACGGTCAGGAGGATTCTTTTCCTGTTCCTCCAAGCCATGATACTGGGCAGGCACCTTGCCTCCCTTTCCCCTACCTCCCTCAGTTCTACCTCCCTAATGACTGAGTCCCCCACCAGGAGTTGTTTCCTCCCCCTGTAGGGTCCTGTTTCACCCTCCTGTGGGTATCCATTATGGAGGTTTCCATCATCCTCCTTGGTCTCCACTACAGGTGCCTCCACAGAGGAACCATGCTCCACCAGAATGGTGAATGAATTGTTGAGCGGCACAACTGGAGGGATGCACCTCTGTTCCACCACCCTCATCCTCCCTGAGCCCACTGTGGTCCAACCACTCCTCTTTCTTGGCAACCTCTGAGGCAGGTGGCTTCAGTGGTCCCTGGGTGAAAGAGGAGGTTTCCCAAATCCTTGCCACATCAGCATGGAGATGAGCAACCTCCTCCCTCAGACCATAGAGGTGCCTGCAAATAGGGCAGCAATGCAGTCTCCAGCCTAGGGCCAAGCCTCCCTGCCCTCCCTCTTCAAAGGCATTCTGCCCACATAAACTACCATCACTTTAACTTGACAAAGTCTGCACATGGCTGCAACCATTAACACCATACACAGGGAATTCCAGCCAGTCTTCTGTTCAATATGTAATCTGCAACATGATGGAACAAATTCAGTCTGCTGTTTTAATGTCCTCTTCTCACCTGTATGTACCAGAGATATGTTACTACTTGTTTCTCTTGTTATATGTCTGTATTGTGTCTCAAGATGTGGAACCTCTGTAAACAAGCTTTTCCTCAAAGGTTTTTCTGAATAATAAACTTACTTACTTACTATACTGAAGAAGTGGGGGGAAAAAAATTGCTTGGGAATCTGTTCATCTTATTCCATAATTTGCCAGCTGATGCCTATGAACATGACCCTTTATGATAGAAGTGTAGAGCCCCACCCATGTTGTAATATAATGTCATTTTCCCAGATAGTGTGGTGGTCCAACTTCTCACTGACCATACATGCAGCTCACTACAGTCAAATCAGTTTAGAGGCCCCCCCCACCATTCTGCCCTGACCAACTGACAACCCTAGAGGTCCTAGTAAGTACTAAGCTTCAAAACAATAACATTAAAGCACAGACACACAGAATTAGTGTCTGCAGAAAATAACCACTTGACACACCCATTCTTCTCAGATAGTACCTGCTTAGCCTAGTCTATCTCCGCAGACCCAAACTGAAACTGATCTCTAATGACCCAGTCGCAGGTCTCTCAACCCCTGTTACCTGAATCAGATCAAATAGTTCACCCAAAATTCATACTTAATTCCTAATTGTCCTATCCCTTTCACCTCTCACTCCTCCTCACTGCCTGACATGGCCCCAAATCTTTAACAGTTTGTTAGTAGCTCTTTCTTAATACCGCACCAGAGTGCCTTAAACAATCAGCAGAATTTACCTTTGAAAAAGTGTTTATTTAGAAAACACAACATAGGCAGCATCTGGGGTGACTTTTATAGAAGTTCTGCTCTATGCTCAGTCCCCTCTGTTTTTATAACACAGAAGAAGACTCCTAAATTGAAACTCACTTTACCAGAAAACAATGGGACACCTTTCCATGCTTGAGACAGACAGTAATAGTTGCCATGCAGTGCTATTAACAGTCACAATTAAATATTTTGCCTCCCACTTTAAATTTGAAAACTGAGTCTCTAAAACCTCAAATATAACTGAATAATTGAAAAGTTTCCTAAAATTTCCTGGGGGAAAAAATTCACTAGTACACAGCCTCAATCCTTACCTCCCTACTTTCATTGACTCATTTGCCTACATATGCCACAGGTCCACATATTAACTTGCAGCAAGAAAGACAGTCTCAAAGTAAGTACTTCTTCATGTGGATACTCACTGCCTTGTTTTTCCAGTTTTTGACTATTTTTCAGACTGGTCTGAGTCGAGACTATCCGCAGCTAGCGCAAGTCCAATTCCAGATTCGAACCACAACAGGGAGGTCACCTGATCAGGCTGTTTGACCCCCCCCCCCAGCAAGCAAAATTCAAACATGTTGTCTTGGCTGGGTGGCTGCTCTGATTATTTCTGACTCCCGACCCTCCTTGAACTTTTAAAACGCTGTCTGCTTCATGGCTTGCCAGTCACCAAAGCAGCAATTGTTTAGTTGCCGAATGTCCATCCATCTGTTGCGAAACCCACAATCTCTTGCTGCCTGCTGCCCGCCCACCAAAACACATCAACTCTTACCACTCCTGTGCAGTCGCACATCACATGGACAACTAATTGGCCATTCTGGGCCTGGTGCCAAAGGGACTGATAATAATGGTTAGACATGGAGAAGAGGGGCTGGCAGGTGTGGTGTGCAGGGTGAACACAACTGAAACAAGTGTGGTGCTGCTTGCTGCCTGCTATTCATTGGCTGTTGGTTATGATGCGTAGACAGAAATCTTTCACTCTACCCCTGACCCCACCCCACCCCACCAAATGACACAAAATTTGGCCCAATTAACAACTTCATAGTACAGGATACTTAAAAAAAAAAGTAACGTAATAAAATGGAATGGAATTTTGTTTCATGGTACCACATATTCAATGGCACCCTAGGTGGCCAACAAGTGCGCCTATCCTTAAGACCAGCTCTGAGGGGCTGGGGCTTATTTGTGGCAGCTGCAACCAAAGCAGGAGGATTATGCTGGGCTGCAGTTGCAGCCATCCTTGCAAGCACGATCCTGCTTAAGTGAAAGTTGCAATGGGCACAGCCACCTGTTACAGTCAACCCACCAAAATAATATGTAAAACAGAGGTACTTACCTGCTGCAGGGTGCCAGGGTAGGAGTCTGAAGGGGTGACGTACAGAGTACCTGTAAAATAAAAGATAGAAAAGGGGTCACACAACTCTTAAAGGGGTCCACAAGGATGGAAGGGACAGACTAGAAATAAAAGTATACTTATCTGATAAGGTAGGAGCCCTCGTGCTGTCAGACCTGTAGAAATAAAAAGAGAAAAATAGACTAGCAGAAGAAAAAACAATAAATGAGAAGCAAAAGCAGAGTAAAGGGAGTGATGTTTGGGGAAGGGGGCTCAGCTAAAGACACCTTTGCCCATTATGGTGACAGAGTGGCCAGTCATTTATTTAGTAGCTAGTGGTAGCTAGTGAAGGTCTTGGGGGGCTAGTGGGCCCTGTAGGTAAATAAAAGTGGTATTGGTTGTTTTGTGTGGCTAGAAAATGCCCTGTGGGGGAAGCCACTGTATAAAGTTAGACCTGGTGGACTAGTGGGCTACCATCAAATGGCTGAGGCCAGGGCTGTTTTTCTTTAACAATTTAAAACCCTTTCCTGGAGTTTAGTGGGAGACTTCCAGAGCCCTGTTATACTATGGACACTGTAGTGGCAGCAGGAAGACTGAAGGACAGTAGTGTGGGCTGCTGTGCAGCCAAGGCAGCATCCCCTGCCATTAGCATGACCATGTTTAAAAAGAGTGCCTGTGGGTGCTCTAAACTCCCAGCCCACATGGAGCTTAGGCTGTGGCCTACTCCACATGGGTGGGAGATGGGGGGACAGATGGAGTCAGCAGGAGGTGGAGGAGTCATGTAATGGAAGTGCCTCCCCCCACCTTCCTGAATTGCCACTCCGGTGACAGAATTTCTAACTGTTTATTCCCCCAGGTGCTTAAGAGGCAACCAGGGGAGAAAGGAGCAGGAAGAGCAGCAGGGAGCGGCCATCAAGTAAAGCTGCATCATGGCATTAATGAGAGTCGGGGGCGGTATTCTTGGAGAGAGTGCACCGGGTGACTGTAGCTGCCACTTCTAGTAAAGCCACCCCGCGACAATTGCTTTTAAGTGAAAGTGCCTTTGGGCACTGTAAACTCCCAGCCAGTACAGAGCTTAGGCTGTAGCCTACTCTGCACTGGTGGGAGAACAGGAGCAAATGGGACTCAGCGGGAGGTGGAGGAGGCAGGGGATGAAAGCGACTCCTCCCACGTTCCCGAATTGCCACATGGGCAGCAGCATTTTCAATTTATTTATGCCCTATGGGGCAGCCAGGCATGGAAGGGGAATTTATTTATGCCCTACGGGGCAGCCAGGAGTGGAAGTGGCAGAGAAAGGCGAACAAGTGAACATTTAGAGGAGGCAACAGCAGGAGAAGCAGGAACCGAGTGAGAAAGAAGTGAGCAAGTGAACATTTGAGCCTCCCACCGGTGAACCTAGGGGTGTCGGGCCACTGGTATGTTGTGTTTTAGTTTTGTTTGTGGGCATAAGAGAGAGAACAGTACAAGTAATAAAGGGTCACAGCTGCTTGCTGGCTTGCTTACGCTATATGTAAATGAAAGAAATGAAGCGCTCTCATTGGAGCACGTCATTTCTTTCAACTAGAGAACAGCTTCTAGCCATGAAACTCAGGCTAGTGTCACAGTCTGGTTGCATACTCATTGGTCTGTCTGGGACAAGCCTACTGTAGATTGTTCTGCATTGGACTTGTCCCTGACACACCTCTGAAATGTTGTTTTCTGAAGCAACCGCAAGATGTTTCTTCCGCATGTGCAAGGAAACATAAAAATGTTTACTGTGAAGTTTAAAGCAGTACTAATGACAGGGCAGGAGACTGAAGCAAGGACTAATGGATGACTGGATCAGGTAGGGGCTTGTGTAGGGAAATACACTCAAACAGAGCAGCCATGTTATTTATGGATAATTTTATTGATGGAAGAGTATAGGGGTATTTGTTATGTGCTGAGTCCTGATTGCCAGGAGCTACTTTCACCCAGGCAGTTGTGCTGGGATAATGACCTGGTTGAAAATAGCTCTCAACCATCCAGGAGCCAGCATTCTTTAAACCCATTTCATAACTGAGAACAATCCAGAGGGATCCTGTGTGATAAGATTCAGGGACGTACTGCACTGGGCTCATGAAAATGAGGGATGAACAGATGCTGAATTTGTGTTTGAATGTGCCATGATTTGGCACTTTGTTTTCAATTTGGCCAAGTCAAACTTTGGACCACTTCAGGGTCACTTTGCCCTGCAGATATTTAATTAAAAAATACTTTAGCTCTTCCCAGGTGGGCAAAGCTAGTCTCATGATACTTCTTCACCCACCCCAGTCATCTCCCACCCTCCTCCTATGTCCCCAGAGATTTGTTTTTAATATATATATATATTTCTATATTAGAGGCAAAAAAACTCCATTTAATGCATCAGTTAGGGTTGTTCCACAGTGACAAAAGCGAGGAAATTCAGTTTTAGGGTTGAAAACCCCCCTTGGACTCCCAGCCCACCCCCCAGGCAGCATCGGGGTATGCGTTGGGGTCGTGGGCCTTAACTCTCACCCCATCACATGTGGAAAGAAACTGAGGTATAGGAGAATGGGGTGAGAGTTAGGACCAACGACCCCAACGTGCACCCCGGTGCCAGTTGGGGGGTGGGCTGGGGGGTCCAAGGGGGTTTTCAACCCTAACACTGAATTTTCCCACTTTTGTCACTGTGGAACAACCCTAACTGATGCATTAAACAGAGTTTTTTGCCTCTAATTTCCCTTCTTTTTGAGAATGAGGACAATAAATAGTGAATGTAATGCGGTGGCAGAAGCGTGGGGCCCCATGTGATGTCATGTCACATAGTAACAGGAGCAGCAATGCAAATGCAAGTGCTAACAGTTACGCACATGGTAACACAAATGTAAATGGTAACGCCAACATTAATAGAAATGCAAGCACAAAGTGACGCCGAAGCGAACAGTGATGCAAACGGACACGGAAGTGCATACGAAAACGCAACTGATAACACATACAGTGACGGCACCAGTATTTTAAATGCAAACATTAAGTGTTACAGCAAAAAGAACACCATAGGGAATAGAAAAAGGAACGCGAATGCAAGCGCAAACGTAAATGCAAACCGTAATGCACACGGGTATGGTACTGCAATTGTAAATGCAAATGGTAAAGTTAACATGAAGGATAACGCCAAAGGAAACAGAAATGGAAACAGGAACAGAACTGCATATGGAAACGCAAACCGTAATGCGTACGGGCACGGTAGTGCAATTGTAAATGCAAATGTTAATGGTAACAGCAACAATAAAGCCAAAGGAAACAGAAACGCAAATGCAAGCGCACATGGAAACACAAACCATAATGTGCTCAGGCATGGTACCACAATTGTAAACGCAACTGGTAAAGTTAACATGAACAATAACGGAAAAGGAAATAGAATGGAAACAGGAACACAAGCACATATGGAAACGCAAACCGTAACGTGCACAGTCACATTACCACAATTGTAAATGTAAATGGTAATGGTAACAGCAACAATAATGCCAAAGGAAACAGAAACACAAAAGGAAATGCAAGCGCATAGGAAAATGCAAACCGTAACTTACGTGGTCACAGTACGGCAACTGGAAGTGCAAATGATAATGTTAACAGAAGAAATAACATCAAAGGAAACAGACATAGAAATGCAAACACAAGCATGTACGTAAACGAGAATGCAAAGTGTAATGCACACGGTGGCGTACACAGGAACGGTAATGCAAACACGTACGGAAACACAAGTGGTAACAGTAACAAACAGTAATGGAAGAGCACACCCTGGTTTTGCCCAACAGCTAGATAGAGAAACACAGTGTATACAAAGAATGTATGCATAATAATGGGCCTCATAGCAGAAAATGAGCTGTTGGAATACTAAATTGCTTATACCTCAGGAACCGTATGACATAGAAAAAAAAAAATTCCCATGATCCATGACTTTCCTGCCTGCATTTTGATGAATGCATAGGTTATGCATTGTTGCGATGAAAATTCCGTATCTCGCACCGTTTCTGAGATACGATCCCAGAAAGGTGCGGCGGACGCCACCATGTTAGTCTATGGGAAAAAATGTCAACTTCAGAGTACTGTAACTTGGCAGCTGTGCAATATTTTTTCACCAGACCACCAAAAGGCACACCGGTGAGATGCTGGCTGCCTTCCCTCCAAAGTTCAGCCCAAAAGACCAACCGTTTGTTTGCAGTAGGGTCGCAAAGAAGTCCTGTAATTTTGGCCATAGCCTAAAAAGTAGTGTCGCAATTTGCAACCCTTTTTGCAAAAAATTGTGAAAGTGTCGTGCGTGCAACACTACTTTGTGACACTACTGTTTCCAGAAATTTGAAAAAACATTTCTGGGGTGTTTAACCCCAAAATAAAAACATAGCTAGCATCCTCAGGATCCGACTAGGTGAATACAAAAAGAATTGTGTCCCTAGAGGGCCCCAAATTTAAATGCCAAGCATTTTTCTGATCACCAGTTGAAAACAAAATGGCAGATTTGAGACACTACTAGGGCCATCTGCGACACTAAAAAGTGCATTTGCGACACTTTCAAACTTTTTGTTAACTTTTCCCATTGACTTATAATGGGAACTTGTTTTTTGAATAACTTTTGAATCATTCAATATTTTTTATGAAATCTTCAAAAGGCACATCGGAGACCCTGGCCACACGTTCCTTGAAGTTTTCGGAGCAGTTGCATAAACTGTGCGATCTGTAGGCTAGAGCAAAGAAATCACAAAAAAGCGTAATTGCGCAATTGGTTGTCACTTAATAACTCCACAGCTGTATATCCGACCGGTACAATACTTAGCAAATCCCAAGATCTACCATTCTCAATTGTGTGTACCAACTTGCAGGCAAATCTGTTGAATGGTGGCAAAGTTATTAAGGTGCAAATTTTGACCCTTTAACCTTAAAAGTGCTACTCAACCCCAACTATGGTAGCACTATAGTGCTACCATAATATATTTATATATACATGCATACATACTAACACTATATTAACACTATATTAATGTGTTATTAACACCTTTAATAAGACATTGCTAACTAACACACAACAAACCACCCAAAACACATATATTGCAAGCCTCTTAGTAATACATGTAAGAAGCCCCTTAATAACACATAAAGCAGCCAGCTTATTCCCCCAAACACTATAGTAAAACATAGAACACAGCAAATAGTGTCCAATGTAATGCACTATATAACATAAACGATAGCAAAGTCTAGCATACTCATGAAATTATACCATCTCAAGGACAAACAAGCTTATAAAAGTTGCTCACCCTTTGGGATTGGGGTTTCATGGCTTTCCAATCCCTTGACTGTATTATTTCCTTGTATACCACACTTTGTCATCATTTATTCTATATTTGCATGTATGTGTGTATATATATATATGTGTGTGTTTATATATTTTATATGGAATAAATGATGGCAAAGTGTGGTATAGAAGAAAATAATAACATTGAGGGGTTAAACAGTACCGTTCCTATATTCTTCCTTCCTATGACATGATGTTTAATATATTTCTTCATTCCCTTTTTCACTGTACTACAAAGTTTTTGTTCTGTTATTTCTACTTGTTCACAGTCTCCTTTTGTACTAGCTGTGATCTTATTGAATTTGATTAAATGTACAGGTATTACCTTGCATATATTTCCCTTCTCTGACGTTCATACTGAGAGGTTCATACTGAGGAAGATTTGGAGCCAGTAGGCAGTTACCCATATATGCTCCTTGTGTACATCTAATAATATTTTGGGATATTCCCATTCAGTAAATACCGATCCAGTCTTGATTTAAAATAGATTTATTTTTACTAATAATTATGTTTTTGGGTTATGCATTCCAAGGATTGACAACTCTTGTTGTATGAAAATATTTTCTTGTATTTGTCTGAAACCTTTGCCCTTGTAATTGTAATTGTAATGGGTGTCCTCTAGTATTATATCCATACTGTTTGAATATTATCCCTAAATCACTTAACAGCCTATAGTCCTGCATAATATTATACATAAAAGGAAGATCTGCTCTTAACATTCTGGTTTCTATAGACATTAAGTTCAGCTTTTGGAATCTTTCTTGATAGTCAAAACCTGCCATACCTACAATACTTTTGGTAACTTTCCTCTGTACCTGTTCTAATTTTTGTCTTTCTTGTTTTTTTTATGGAAAACATATCTGTGATGCATATTCCAGTTGTGGAACATATGCTCGAAATAAGGGCATCATTATATTGCTTTCCCTACTGGTTATATTTCTTTTAATTGCCCAGATGATATTGTTGCACTTTTTAATAGCTTATTGAGTGTGCTCGTTGGTGTCTAATTTATCAGATACATAGTATCCCAAGTCCTTCTTAGATGAACAACAGTGTAAGATATGTCCACTTAATGTGTAAATTACCCTTCTGTTATGTTTTCCTAAGTACATAACCTTACACTTATCCATATTAAAGGACATACCCCATTTATTGACCCAGTCAGTAACATTAAGTCCTGTTGAATATACTTTGCCTCCTCCTCCTGAGTGCTACAAGGCCCTCCTATTTTTGTGTCGTCTGCATATTTTGTTGTCCAACCATTTAACTTATTTGTTAAATCAGAAATGAATATCTGAAACAGTGCAAGGATGTAATACCACATCTCCTTCCCATCCTGCCCATTGTAGTACTATTGAATTCTAATGCATGTACATGTATC
The DNA here is from genome assembly GCA_016271365.2 of Neoceratodus forsteri. NCBI lineage: Eukaryota > Metazoa > Chordata > Ceratodontiformes > Ceratodontidae > Neoceratodus > Neoceratodus forsteri. Next base: position 759,766,149 of record CM057452.1, read on the forward strand.
ACCTTGTATGGGACCTTTTATGTAATTTCCCAGGTCATACCTGAAAATAGGCATTGTTTGCCTAGTGTGCTTACTTGGTTAACAAAAACTAAATAAATAAAAAAAGACATAAAGCCACAAGCCTAAAGGGAGAGTGGCTTTATTTATTCATTTATTTAAATGTTTTACCAGGGAGGCACACTGAGCAACACATCGCTCATCTCCCGGTGTGACCTGGGGGGAAGGGGTACAACTGGAATGAAACATTATACATTCAAGTTACAGGACCAACATTAACATACAGTTGTAAGGCAGGTGTTATAAACAGTGTTACAGCAGTGTTGCACATAACATGATGAAAGAGGGGACACCAATAAGTGCTGGGTTAATAAGTAAACAAGTGCTTACATGAAAGAAAAGTGGGAAAGGGGAGGGAGGGGTGAGGTGGGGGAGGGGGAAGAGTCATGCCCCTAGAGACACCTTCAGAATGTGAGGAACCCTGCAAGGGGACTGGGGGAACCAGAGAAAAGGGGGAAAACAGGGTCCCAGAGAGACCCCTTTAAGATGGTGGGGGGAAAAGTAGATGAGAGATACAAGCCCCTTTGGGGGGGGAGAGGGACCCATGGAGAGTATTCTGGGTCCTTTACATTCTGTGAGAGATCAAGGGAGGCCAGTAAGGGGGAGCAATTGGGGGGGAAGGGGAGAAGGGGCTGGGTGTGCACAGAGTAAAAAGAAGGTGACTGTAGGGGGTAGAGTTTGTCTAGGGCTTAGAGGAGGGAATTAGGAAAGAACATGGCAGGAGCAGCTAGGTGTAAGGTAATTATTGAGGGTAGAGGTGATATAGTAGGTGGAGGATGAGTGCCAGATTTGGTGGGGAATTCCACATTTTTGGGAGGTGGCGAGAGTAACTGGATTGGCCAATTTGGGTGGATCTGCGGGGGACAACCAGAGTATGGGAGTCGGTTGAGCTAAGAAAATGGGAGAGTGGGGGGGTGTTACAAAGGAGGGGGTGAGGTAAGAAGGGAGCTTACCCAACCAGTGCTTGGAGGTGAATTTAGCACAGTGGGAAAGTCACCTATTTGAAAGAGAGGGGAAGAACAGGACACAATAAAGATCGCAGTGATGGGTGCGAGGGTGGACATCCAGGGCAAAGTGGCAGAAGGAATTGAATAGGGTGTCCAGTCTGGCCAGGGAGGACTTAGTGGCAGCACCACAGACCACGTCACAGTAGTCAAAATTGGGCAGTATCATCTGAACAAGTTCACGCCTAACCATAGGAGGGATGCAACTATGGTTCCTGAACAGGGCTCCAAGTTTGGGGTGCAGTTTTTTTCTGGATGGTGTCAATATGTCCAGAGAATTTAGGTGTTGTTCCAGCCAAACACCTAAGTACCTGAAGGAGGTTGTGTCCTCAAGTAAAGTCCCCTCAAGGGTGTGAAAAGTGGGTAGGGAGGGAAGCCTAGAGAGTCTCTACCCTGTGCCAAAGGTCATGGAGACAGTCTTTCTGGCATTGAGGAAAGTTTATGGTTAGCAAACCAGATCTGAAACTTGTTGAAGTCTTGCTGCAAGCTGGTTGTAGCCTCAACAGAACATGAGCCAGATGCATATAGGACTGTATAATCTGCATACATATGTATAGCGGAGGATGGGGAGCAAACAGTGGGAAGGTCATTTAAGAAGATGGAGAATAAGAGGGGCCCTAATACCGAGCCCTGGGGGACACCAGTGCTAATTGGAAGGGGTAGGAAGTGGTGTCCAAGAACTTAACTGATTAGGTTCTACCAATAAGGCAGGACTTGAATCAGTTTGTGGAGGAGGGGGATAGGCCAGCTGCTGGGAGTAAGTTGAGAAGAAGAGAGTGAGAGACGGTGTTGAAGGTCTTGGCCTGGTCGACAAAAATGGCAGAGATAATTTGCCCATTGTCCATCCTGGTTAGTATAGAGTCTGTGAGCTGTAGAAGAGAGGTAGTGGTTGAGTGTTTTTTCCTGAAACCAGACTGGAAATGGGTGAAAAAGGAGGTATCAGATAGAAAAGAGGTGGGTTGGGAAAGGACAATGTGTTCTTGAAGCTTGGCAAGGGTAGGGAGGAGAGAAATGGGGTGATAGTTGCCAGGGGATGAGGGGTCACCCATTTGGGTAGAGTGAGGACAGCAGCATGTTTCCAAGAAGAGGGGATAGAGGCAGTAGAGAATGAGAGATTTAGGATTATTGAGAGGGGTAGTCAATGGCCATAGCAAAGAGGGAGAGCAGTTTTGGGTCAAGTCCATCAGGGGAGGCACCATTAGAGGGGTTGATGGTAAGGAGGGCACTTGGGGAATCATTTGTGGTTACAGTAGTGAAAGAGAAGGGAAGGTGGGAGGGTGGTGGAGGGGCACAATGGTAGAGGGTGGGAGGGGCATGGGTAGGAGGGGAGGGATTTCAGTAGTTCAGTGGCACAGGAGGTATAGTAGGAGTTAAATTCTGCAGCTACAGCTGGTGTGTCGCACAGTAGTGAGCTATTTACTTTAAGTACCGGGGGCAGTGGGTGAGATGAGGAGGCAAATAGGGTGTGCACCAACTTCCAGAACTTTGAAGGGGAATTTATGTTGGTGATGAAGGCAGATTTGAAATATTCAGACTTGGATAACCTTTTAGCCCTGATGCAAGTGTTTCTGAGCATGCAGAAGTTTGCAAGGTCACTAGGATGCTGGTTAGCTTTATGATGCTTCCAGACTCAATCTCTAGCCCTGGGACAGGCCAGAAGTTTAGGGGTTATCCAAGGTAAGTGGTTACCTCTCACTCTGGTTTGTTTGAGTGGGGCAAAGGTGTTCCAGTTTACAAGAAAGATTTCTTTGAAGTAACTGAGGGGAAGGAGATTGTGGGAGACCAGTCAGAAATGATAAGGTTACTCAAGAGAGGTTCAAGCTCAAGAGACTTGAAAGAGCACTGTTGTATGATTTTGTGTGGTGATTTAGTTCTTTGGACTTTCCTAACTATGAATATTGGGTTATGGTCACTGAGAGCATCGGGAAGGATGCCAGAGGTGATGACGCGGTGGGGGTTGGAGGTAAGGGCCCAGTCGAGTAGGGAGTGTTGCTGTGTCTTATGGTTTGGCGGGTGGGTTCAGAGATCAGTTGGGAGAGGTTTAGGGCTCCGATTTCCTTTTTAGTTTTGGTAGTTTTAGGTGACAGCCAATTTATATTGAAGTCACCTAGGATGAATAATTCCCCATAGCGAGCAAGGGAAGTGATGGAGGTTAGGAGGTCTACTGTGCCTGAAGGATGGACATTAGGGCAGCAGTATATGCCGGCTACAAAGATTAGGAGAGTGAAAGGGAGGGTCATATGGGTAGCTAGGTCATCATAGGTCTTAGGATTTGAGGATGAGTAGACAATAGAATATTGGATGGTGGCTAGGACATAAATGGCCACACCACCACCCCTGTCAGCACAGTCTTGCCTTAGCAGTGAGTAGCCAGGAATGGAGACTGAGTGGTCAGGGATACTACTCTTTAGCCAAGTTTCTGTAAAGATTAGAATGTCTGGTTTTAGAGTGCACACCATGGTCTGTATCTGGTCTATTTTTTGCAACAAGCTGTGGGTGTTTAGATACAGGATCTTTAAGCCCCTTGGGAGGGCTGAGAGAAGAGAGTGGGGGAATGTAGTAGAGGAGGAGGTACCAGAGGAGCAAGGGGCAATAGGGGCTGGGTTGGGGTGGATATCTCTGGTGGAGAGCAAGAGGAAGGTGAGTATGAGAAAGTGGAGCTTAGGTGATTTTGAAGGGGCTGGCGAGATTGTTGGGAGTAGACGGGAGTGGATGAGTGAGTAACAAGAAGGTAGAGAACTGCAGAGAAAGTGGACACTGTTATCAAAGCCGCATGAGGAATAGTGGTAGAGTAAGATCATATTTCAAATGGCAAGGAGGGAGTGATAGCATGGATGTGGGTAGGGGATTAGAGATAGTAACTGATGGGGTTGGGAGAGTAATTAGGAAAAGGTGAATAGAGAGCAAGAGGAGGTGGTAAGAGAGGGATATGAACAGAACAAGGGGAGAGAGGACAGTAGGGGATGCATTATTCATAAGGCACAGAAATTAGTGAATAACTGATCTAGGAAGGCAAAGAATTTGTAAGCAGGGGCGCAGAGGAGGGGGCTGGTCAGATGGAGGTGGGAGCTGTAATTTAGGAAGGTATCTATGTGAACAAAAGCCAGGGATCGCTTAGATAAAGATTATGTCCCTCTAGTGGCAGTAGAGTATAATTTGCTAATAGGAAAAAAATAAAACATAAAAACACAGAGGGTTATACAAGTAAATCAGATGTTAAACATGCTGAGGAGGTTCACAGAATCAGAGGAAGAACCCAAGTAAAAAGTCAGCCGGTTCTGAATGGGCTGAAAGAAAAAGATGGCTGTAGGGTGTAGCACAGTCTGAGCAGTCCTGGTTCAGTGTACCTTCTTTTGTGAGTGGAGAAGATGATAGGCACTCCAAGTGGCACAGGGTCTGGTCTCAATACTTCTTTTTTGAGTGGAGAAGATGACAGGAGCTCCAAGTGGCACAGGGTGTGGTTCCAGTGCTTCTTTTGTGAGTGGAGAAGATGACATGAGCTTGAGCTTGTTCGACCCTGAAATGATATTATTTAATGAGTATGCCAGACTTTGCCATGTTTTATTTATATAATGCATTTGGTTGGACATGTTTTGCTGTGTATCATGATTTACTATTGTGTTGGGTGAGGGGTGGGGGTAGGGTGGCTGTTACATGAATTTTTAAGGGGCTTGCTACTTGTATTATTACGGAGCTTGTTACATGTGTTATTGGGGTGGTTTGTAGTGTGTTGTGTAGTAATGTGTTATTAAGCTGTTAACACATTAATATAGTGGTAGTATATATGTTTGTTTGTTTGTAAAATTTTATTTTTATACAGGAAACACATTTGTTGGGACATCAGTCCCGTTTTCAACAAAGTCCTGGTAATAAATAACATACAATTATACAAAACATCACTTCACAATACATTTAAATATTTTACTTAAAACAGGTACATGATAATTGCAAGTATGCCCTTAATTTTTTATTAAATACGGATGAATTTGTAATTACCTTCAATCTATGGGGCAATTTATTCCAATAATAAGCTACTGTATTCTGGAGCATTTCATTTCCATACCTATTCTGAGATCTAGTCATGGGGATTTCTTTACCAAAGGATCTTGTCTGCATAGTTAATATCCTATCATCTTTAAAAGTAATGTGATCACCCAAACAATGTCTAGGTTCATCTTTCAAAATTTGAAAACACTGTTTATACCAAATATAGACCCTTCTCTGTTTTGGGTCTAACCAATTTAATTTTTTATATAGATCACAATGATGCTCACTGTGCCTACTTCTTGTTATAAATTTACTCATTTTATAATAAACCTGATTTACTTTATTTAATACTGTAATGCCAGAATGCATATATAGTATAGACCCATATTCTAAAACTGGGATTAATAGCTGCCCAACCACTTTTTCCCTTACCTTCTTTGTCAGGCTCCCTGCTACTCTTCTTAATACCCCTAATTTTGAGTTACCTTTCTCACTTGTATACTAACATGTTCTGAATATTGTAAACCACAATCAATCTGTACCCCCAGATATCTATAAGTATCAACTGCTGTAATCTGTTTATTCCCTGCCAAATTAATATTAAGTTCAAATTTCCCTCTATTTTTCGACCCTCCGGATACCATACTTTGAGTTTTTTTTTAATTTAATAACAGACCATGGTTATTAAACCAGGTCTGTAATAAGTTTATATCCTGTTGAAGTTTATGTGTTAATTGATCCATATTATCAGCAGATGCAACTATTACAGTATCATCTGCATACATTCTGACATCACAGTTTTCTATTTGCCTTGGAAGGTTATTCACATAAACATTAAATAAGAGGGGCCCAAAATAGAACCTTGTGGGACACCTCGAAAAACTTCACCTTGATCTGAGGCAATTTCTCCCAAAACAACACATTGTCTTCGATCAGATAGATATGATTTAATCCACGCTAATGTTTCATCTTGAATACCCAATTCAAACAGATCAAGCAACAATAATTCGTGTTGAACCAAATCAAACGCCTTACTTAAGTCAACAAACACGGCCCCTGTACATTTACCCCGATTCAATGATGTTGTTACCAAATCATTAAAATCGAGCAAGGCCGTGCTTGTTGACTTCCCTTTTCGAAATCCATGTTGGTAACTAGTCATTAGTTCATTATCTTCTAGATACTCCATCAATTGTGTATGAACTAATTTTTCCAGAATTTTAGACAATATGGGCAATATGGCAATTGGTCTATAATTCGATACCAATGTACTTTCCCCCTCCTTTAAAGATTGGTATTATTTTACTTATTTTCCATACCTTTGGGACCACAGAACATTGTATACTCCAATTAAATAAATATGTAACAACTGGAGCAATAATGTCGGCTCCATATCTTAAAAATTTAGCATCAATTTCATCTAGACCTCCAGATTTTGAGACATTCAAGTTTCTCAATTCCTTTTCTACTTCGTTTACCATTACCTCTTTAAATTTGAATTTAAATCCAAGATCAATCTTATTTATTGTTTCTTTATTTCTTTTTAATTTATATGTAGCACATATATAGTGCTTGTTGGATATTAATGTGTTATTAAGATGTTAATAACACATTACTACAGTGTAATTAGCAAATTGGAATCATAATACACTAATTGACTACCATCATATGGGGAAATATACGATGGCTTTTTTTCTATGGGGATAAGGGCCCAACCATATCACTGATATTTCCCCTGAGTGAAGTATGACATCACGAGAGTGACAAAGCCATGAGTGATGTCAAAGGTCAAAGTGCATGAGGCTGAAATATCAGTGATATTTCTGATGAGTCCATGGTATATTTTATTTATGCAACACCCTTAGTTTGATAGGTTACTTTTTGTCAGCTTTTGTATAGTTGTTATGTGTAAAATAGCCATTTTCATTATTTTCATATGACCAAGCAGTTTCAAGCTTTTTTTTTTAGTTGTTGTTAATGCAATCTGACATACACAATGCTAGTTGAATGTGTCTGGGCATCAATGCATTGTGCTGTTGTGCAGGGAAGTGGGTACTTCAAGCATGTGAAGCAATCAAGTGCAGCTTTGGGAGGAGACCAGATTGTGAGTGCTGGTTGCTAGCATGCAGTGTGCCTCAATGCTAGTTGGAGATGGACCACGAGGCCGATAGAGTGAGCCAGGATGGGATGGAGGGTAAGAGTACTAAAATGGTGTTGGGCTCCTTAGGCAGACAGAAGAAAAGATGCAAGTGGCAGAAATGTTTAGGTTTTGTATTTTTTTTACTTGTAATACACGGTTGTTTGGAACAGAAGCTGTTTCAAAAGTGAAAGTAACTGCAGTAAGGCAGTGTGTGTGTGTGTGTGAAATCAGAAGCAGGAGATGGTGCACAACTGAGCAGGTGAAACTCTAACTGTGCTGTTGGCTCCAGCCAGTGGGGATCTACAGTGAAGATATTGTTTCTCCTGAGGACCTTGAATGAGAATATTTTGATATTCTCACTCTAGTTCCCAGGGAAGAAGAAATATCACTGATATGTGCCCTTTAATATATTCAGCACTTGCCACTGTGACAGGTGTTGTCTGATTTTTTTTTACCTGCCTCTGTGCCTGGTGTTGACTGAGTTTTTTTAATTTTAGTGGAGGGCCATGGAAGAGTGGAAGGGTTTGAGACAGACTGGCGAGAGGGAGGGGTGGTTAAGGAGTACCACTTTGCCCTATTTGTTGTCTGCTAAACCCCTGCTTCAGTTACCCAACATGTCTGGCCAAAGCATTGAAGCTGAACTGAAGAAATGGTGTCCAAATCAAAGCTGAACCGAAGTTACCAATTTCCACATTCACTCACCCTTAAAACTGTCCCCAGTTGAAATTTGGATCATAACTGCTGTAGCAATCTAAGTTCGTTATAAAAACATATAAATGGTAGCATTTAAAACTTGAATATGCAGACAATGGGTGCCAGCTAAGGAAACTAAAGCAACTGTAGAGATACTGTACATGCTACCAGAAGACAGTAAAACGTAGGAGGGAAAATCCTACGCAATGAATATCTAAGCACTAAATTCTATTCTCCTTGTGAAGTTCTTCTCAAACACAAATATAAAGCAAAGGTTCTTAGATATTTAATAACATGCAAAACCTTGTGTAAAGATCGTTTTATATTGTTTAGTTTCAGCTGGCATTTGCATAACATTTTTACAATATAATTATTTCTGATCTCATACACTATAAAACTAGAAATTATTTCCTAGAATACTGAGATGCATATTAAACAATTGCCTAGCACACATTGCTCCTATGGTAAAAGAAATATGTGTGCTATATTTAATAAAACTGTCTCTGTTAGATTTTTACTCCATATACATCTACTTCAGACCATAGGACTTTGATGAAGGCTCATAGTAATTCTGGCTAATATTTGTGCAATTTGTATGATGCATTATAACAATTTAAGCCCACAGTGCAGCTTTATTAAGGTTTTATCATTTACTGTTGTATTTTCTCAGCTTTATTATTTTAAAGCATGGCAGAATCCAATCCAAAGACTGGCTATTAAAATATATTTACATTTTGTGGACTAAATGTTAATTTTTGGAAACAATACATCACAAAATGCAACCAGTTCTGTTGCCTTTGGCATATAAATACATTCTAATATCATTTTATTGCATCACATAGCAGAGGCAAATTAAAAATGGTTCATGATATAGTAACTTTTTTAGAAGTACTACCAAATATTCTTCTACAATATTTTTAATGATACTGTTGTGTTCTGATCATGTTTACTAGCACAACAGTTCCTAATGTATTCCAAGTTAGTTTTTGATCCAGATTTCTATACAGAGACACATCATCTTCTAAAATGTATTGTGAGCTGAGCAGTAGTAACACCATCATATATTAGACAAAATTCATTGGGCCTTTTGCACAATGCAGATGTGTTGCACTAACCGGGTATGTTGGCATTGTTATGCATGACTGCTGTAGAGCGGCGTCTGCTTGACAGTCACTAAAGGGATTCACAATTGTTACATGCCCAATCCCCTGGCAGTGCAGAGAGTAACACTCAGGGGGAGGGCCTGGGGTATGACAGCAATATGCGCCATTTACAGTGGCACGTAATGCAGCTCACATGGGTGCAGAGAAGGGTGCAGGTTATGGCAGTGGGAACCCTCCCATAACCCACTGTGCAGCCCAATGTACTTACCCTGCTGGTCATGATGGGACCAGGTGAAGACCTTCCATGCTGTCCCAGTCGAGTAGGCAGCAGGTGAGGGCTGGGGCAGCCAATCTGGTGGGTATGGGGGATGGGGAGATGGGCAGTCAGTGCTGGGGGGGTGACACTGCTACTACTGGGGATGCGGGGGTGCTGGAATTGAAGGTTGGGGGATGTACCTTCAGGTCTGGCCCTGGCAAGGCAGTCAAATGGGGCACATGGGTGTACTCTATTGGGACAGGGCACAGGGGACTCGGGGTGTGTGGCCACATTGGGGTGGGCATGAATGTGTGGCAGGGGGCCGAATGTGGGACAGGGCCTCCTGCTGGGGTCTTACAGTGCACCAGGATGGTGCTGTGTAGCAAGGGCTGGGCTACGGGGTACACCAGATGATGGGTCCATGCCACACGGGTCCAGGTGCCTGCAGTAGGCATTCATGCACCTGGACCCACACCAGTCTGCATAAGGGATCCACTGTGGGAACCAGGATGGGCATCCAATTGGATGCCTGTCTGGTTCTGCAACTCTGCCCCAAGCAGCTCTGGAGAGTCCTGTGCATTGTGGTGGCAAAGCAGCTGACGGGTGGCCACTGGTAGTGAATAATGGCATATACGCACCTGTCAGCAGGTGTACACCTACATGGGTGCGATTCACACCTCCAGCATGTCTTTCCTTCCCATTTGTGCATGGGGCCAATATGTGTATCATTCAGTAAATAGTTTAATTGGTTAGAAAAGGTGTTATATGTGGTGACATCATCCCAGAATAGACTTTATCAATTTATATATGTGTATTTATTTTAAAATATTTGTCAAGGCAGGACAGTCTGAGCTGAGAATAACTATGCTCAGGTGCATCCGGTGGGGGTGGGGGGTGGGAGAGTTACATGCGATAAATAAGTATACAGCAATATTGACCTGCATGCAATGGTACAAATCAAATAACTAAAAATGAAAACAGTTCTATCTAGTAGCCAGAAGCAATTGAGAACAATCAGATAGTAGTGATCTTATTAGTAGTGGAGACCAGGACTTTATGACCCAGGGACAAGTGAGAGGGGATGGGAACATGAGTCAGTAAGTTAAGATTTAAGCAAACCAGTCCCCCAGTCAGTTTTCAACTGGTGGAAAGAATGGGTAGGGCAGAGAAGCTCCCATTCCTGCCACTTTAGGGACCTGCACAAAGTGGAGCACTGGAGATGAGGGGGAAGGGAGTTCAATAGTGCAGGGAGACCACACTTGAGCAGGTGACAGGCAACATCTTAGAGTTAGGAAGGAATGGGGGTAAGAATGACAGAGGAGCTGGTCTGAGGGAGAAGGTAGTTATGAGGAGGGAGGATAGGTAGTCAGGGAGAACTGTATATCAAAACACAAAGACCAGTTGGGCATAGATAGGTACATGGATACATAGACAATGATGGCAGAAAAAGGACTGCACCCTACATAACCACTTTGAAATGGCCGTAGTGGCCATCCCTCCCCTTTGTTTCTGCACTCTTTTTATAACTAAATCCGTATGTTAGTTCCATCCTTTTTTGAAGCTGCTAACTAATTTGGCCTGTACCACATCCTTGGACCTACTGTTCCATTGTTGCAGCCCCTTCTTATATGTCTTGCCCTCTAGTGCATGTAGATCCAGGGTCCTCCAGATTTTTGGGGTTCTAGTTCTGTACTGGTTCTACAGTGTGGGGATCTGGTTTAGTTCAGTTCTGCTGAAAAATTACATGTTTTGGTTCTGGTTTGGTTTGGTTCTAGGCTTTTGGTTTATTTTCTAGTTCTGGTTCCGTTGTGGTTCTGGATCAAGTTATGTGTTACTAAATTTACTTTATATTGCCAAATAAAAAAAATGTATATTAAATATATATATATATATATATATATATATATTAACATGGAGACAAGACAACTGATTTCACGTTGTTAACTTTATTCAAATCAACATTGCTTTGAGAAAAAGAACTAAAAAACAGGTGGGTACAAGTTCAATTGTGAAGTATAAATGTTCAAGAATTTAGCAATTATAGAACAAGCAAGTTAACTGATAGGTGAGATCTTCAGTCATCTAGAACTTGCTTGCAGAATGAGAACACTCTCTCTGCTACTGCTGCTAGCTGGCAAGCATAGGTACTTCTGTGCAAGCTTTGCTAGTTTTGGGAACAGGTGTATTCCTGTCTCATTCCAGAATTCAAGGCAGTTGTCAGTATAACTGTCATGTTCTAAATAGAGGATAATGTATGGGCAGCAGTTAACAACCACAGTGTATTTGCTTCGAGAGGTTACCATAGTATGTCAACCTCGAGAGTGAAGCTCAAGGGGCTTACAGTTAGCATGGCAACCTTGAGAAGCAGATTCACTGTGGTTGTTAACTGTTGCCCATACGTAGTCTTTTATAGTGTATGGGCACCAGTATAAGGAAAGCTGTGGAAAAAAATGCTTTGCTTCAACCCACGACCGCCTCCACATTGTTCAATCCTCCTCAGTACAAATTAAATACTCCAACCCTTCTGCTTTCCTGCCATTGATGACGTGGACACACTTTGATTTTAGTAGTGAGACTGGAACACTGCACTAAGAAAAAAAAATAAGGATGGAATCAAAACTAATTCAGAGGCAGATGTGATTGCTGAGGTCAAAATTGGTCAGTGTAAGGTTAGGGGGTCTTCCGGAAGTACTAAAAGTGAAGCAGAGTTCACTTGAGGAATCTTTTTTTTTTTTACCAAGCTACAGTGCACAACTGTCATTACCATTTGAATACTGTCATGTGGTACTGATGCCCGCTGAGCACTACTGCAGTGGAATGTGACAGCATTCTTTCTTGTTGTGGTATCGTTCTATAGTGGTTAACAAGAGAATGTCAGAACGATGCCATAACAAGACTGTGTTTCTACTGAATTTTGGCAAAAATAGCATTCTACCATACACTATATATGTTTTTAGTTCATTGGATGACAATGATATGGTTGCTGTTGAAGAAGGACTACCTAGACTGGATAGCATGTCCTTGACATCAGTCTTTGGCCTTTTTGCTGGTAGTTCATTAATCATTGGATTTTGCTTTGATATTGACAGTCATTACTAACTTCAATGAAGAAATCATTTCACAATCTGTAGGCAATACTTCACTCAGCTGGAGAAGTATAGAATAGCATGGATAGACTACTGCCTTCATGTGGGTTCTCCTCATCTCACATGGTCTGGGTTTGGGTTCGGTTCGGGTTCATCTGTTTTTTATTTTTAGGGTTCTAGTTCTGTTCGATTTGGGCAAAAATCAAATAGTTCTGGTTCACGGCAGATTCAGTTCTCAGAAGAACCCTGGCTCTAAGTGCATGGACCATCTTATTAACCTGTGCTGTACTGCTTCCACCTAGTCACAGTCTCTCTTTTGATGTGGGCTCCAATACCTTGCTCATTATTCCAGAAATGTAGATGTGGTCACACTAGTGACCTGTACAATAGGAGGATAATCTCACATCTTCTACTGCTTATCCCCCTACCTATGCAACCCAGCATCCTGTTTGCCTTGTCAACATAGAAACATAGAAACAGAATTTGACGGCAGATAAGGACTGCTTGGCCCACCCAGTCTGCCCATTTCCCTACCTACTGGATAAGCTGCAGATCCTAGTTAACCAGCAGCCTACTTCTTTCTACCCCCACCCCCTGGAATGGCCTTTTGACTGTCCCATGCGTGCTTGAATTCCACCACTGATTTTGACTCCACAACCTCCTCCGGAAGGCCGTTCCATGCATCCACAACCCCTCTCTGTGAAAAATACTTCCTTAAATTACCTCTGAGCTGCCCCCTCTATCTTCAAATTGTGCCCTCTTGTTCTTGCACACCTCTTTTTTTGAAAGATGCTACCCTCTTGGACTTTGTTGATTCCCTTGAGGTACTTGAATGTTTCTATCATGCCCCCCTCTCCCTCCTTTCCTCAAGGCTATACAGATTAAGCTCCTTTCGTCTCTCTTCATATGTCTTCTGGTGCAGACCCTGCACCATTTTAGTTGCCCTCCTCTGGACAGCTTCCATCCTGTCTATGTCTTTGCGGAGATTGGGTCTCCAGAACTGCACACAGTACTCCAGATGGGGTCTCACCAGCTGTCTGTACAGAGGGATAATAACTTCCTTTTTCTACTGGTGATGCCTCTCCCTATGCATCCCAGTATCCCCCAGCCCTCCTTGCTGCCCTCTCACATTGCTTGCCCACCTTTAGATCATCTGATATGACTACCCCCAGGTCCCTTTCCATTTTTGTTGTTGTTAGTATGTCACCCCCCATTGTGTACTCTTCCCCTGGGTTTTTGTTTCCCAGGTGCATTACCTTGCACTTCTTAGCATTGAATCTAAGCTGCCATACATTTGACCATTCCTCTAACCTTGCCAAGTCCCTTCTCATCCTTTCCACCCCACCCTGTGCATCGACTCTGTTGCAGATCTTTGTGTCATCGGCAAAGAGACATACTTTCCTTCCAGTCCTCTGAAATGTCACGTATAAAGACATTGAAGAGGACTGGTCCTAATACTGAACCTGCTGTCCACTACTAGTAACCCTCCTTTCTTCTGAGTTGACTCCATTTACTATTACTCTCTGTGTCCTATTCTTCAGCCAATTCTTTACCAGGCTGTCATCTTGGGATCCACTCCCAGGCTGGCTAACTTGTATATTAATCTTTTGTGTGGGACTGTGTCAAATGCCTTGCTAAAGTATAGGTAGGCCATGTCCACAGCCCTCCCTGATCTACTACTTTGGTCACCCAGTCAAAGAAATCTATCAGATTCATCTGGCATGACCTTCCCGCTGTGAATCCATGCTGCCTAGGGTCCTGTGCCCTCTGGCCTCTAGATACTCGACAATTCTTTCCTTCAGAAGTGATTCCATCATTTCCCTATCACTGAGGTTAAACTAACAGGTCTATAGTTTCCTGCTTCTGCCTTGCTCCCACTTTGTGAAGGGGAATCACATCTGCCCTCCTCCAGTCCTCAGTTACCACCCCATCCTCCCATGATTTGTTAAAAGGGTAGTCAGTGGTGTCACTAGTTCTACCCTTAGTTCTTTTTAGAATTCTGGGATGAATCCCATAAGGCCCCATTGCTTTGTCCACTTTCAGTTTTAAGAGTTCTTTCAGAACCCTTTCTATGTAAATGGGCTGGTATCAACTTCTGTATTCAGAGTGTTTCTACTGTTTGTTTTATGTACCTTCCCTCTTCATTTGTAAATACTGAGCAAAATATTTGTTTAGTATCTCTGCCTTTTCACAGTCTCCCTCTGCCCACCCTCCCTCCCTTTATTAATCCTCACTATCCCTCCTTGGTCTTCCTTCGCTTCCTGATGTACCTATAAAAGGTTTTATCCCCTTCTTAACTGAGTTGGCTATCTTTTCCTCGGTTTGGGCCTTTGCTGTTCTGACTGCCTTCCCAGCCTCCTTTTGCTTTAACTGATACAGCTCTCTGTCCTGCTCCTTCTACGATTCCTTGTACTTCCTGAATGCTTTCTTTTCTCTTGAACCTTCACTGCCACTTCCTTTGAGAACCATAGTGGTTCTTACATCATTTTGTTTTTGTTTATTTGCTTCACACAAAGGCCTGTTACCTCTGTGATGGCAGTTTTATTATTCCCATTGTTCTTCCACCTCCTTCCTGCCCATTTGCTAGTGCATTCCATAGGCACTCACCCATTTTATGAAGTCAGCCCTCCTAAAGTCCAGTACTTTTGCCTTTGTATGCTTGACTCTATTGCTGTGTTTATTGTGAACCATACTGTTCGATGGTCGCTAGTTCCCAGATGGCTACCCACTTCTACATCTGTGATCCTCTCTCCATCTCCATTTGAGAGAATCAGGTCTAAGATTGCTCCCTCTCGAGTGGGCTCCAATACTAGTTGTCTAAGGCATGCCCTCTGTAGGGCATCTAGAAGAACTCCACTCTTCGAAGTGGCTGCTGCAACTGCACTCCAGTTAACATCTGGCATATTCAGATCACCCATCAGCAATATCTCCCCTTTTTCTGCCATTCTAAGTATACTTTCTATCATTTCCTTGTCCATTTCCTTCTCCTGAGAAGGGGGTCTGTATACAACCCCTGTGCGGATTGTGGTGCCATTGCCTGTCTCCAAATTTACCCACAGTGCTTCTTCTCCTCCCTGTTTACCCTTTTGTTCTGTTGCTTTTATTCCTTCCCTTATGTAAAGAGCTACTTCTCCTCCTCTTTTACCCTCCCTGTCCCTCCTGTAGATAGTGTATCCTGGTATGTTTACGTCCCAGTCATGGTTTTGTGTGTACCATGTTTCTGTGACTGCCACAACAACTCTACAGCAACTCTATTATAAATGTACTGATTTTAGGCTTTCCAATATCATGACCTCTAGGTAATTTTCTGTGGCATGGGGTCATAATGTCTGAAACAAAAAACAGCACAGCAATAAATACCACAAGCAAAATGTCATGCTCCATGGTAATGTTGGGCAAAACACCGACCATACAACAAAAGCGCACAGCTATTGGAATCAATGGCACTTTATGTTTTTGCAGACTTTAAATAATCAACTCCGAGGGGGTGTGTAGTTCAGGGATGAGAAGAAACTCAGGAGGGGGTAAAATTAGTTTTTTTTTACATAAAAAAATTTGCAACACCAGGAGACCTGGGGAGGGGGACCACACAGTGGTCCCAGGTCTCCATCGCTGCTGTGTGCTGGACTAGTGCATTAGCCACTCCACCATGAGACCAGCTTGACCGGCCACAGCAGCACAGGCTTCTTCAGCCTTTCCTCCACTTCACATCAGTGACAGGGGTAGCAGTAATTCACTACTGGTATTATACCACTGTTGCTCTCAATGTTTCTTCCCTTTCCACAGAGCGGTTATTGCAGCGCTGTTTTAGCAGTGCTATATTGACCCGGTACCTTTTCCTCCATGGTGCATTTCAGCACCATTCCCCCATTTCCTATTGCGCTCTTTGATTCTTCTTCACAATGTGCATCACATTACATTGTTTTTTGCATGTAAGCCCAGCTGCCTGATATTTGACCAGTTATCCAACCTACCCAGATTCTCCCTGAGTTCCCTTACCCCTTGGTCTGTGTTCACTCTTATGCAAATCTTTGTTTCATCTATGAAGAGGCAGATCTTGCCCTTGATGCCTTCCCCTATGTCATAAATGAATACATTGAAAAGAACCAGGCTTAGCATTGACCCAAGTTACTCTACTTGTTACTTCCCTTACCTCTGAAACTCTCCTTTAACTATTACCCTTTGTGCTCTTCCCCTCAGCTAGTCCTTCACCACATTTCCAGTTTTCCCCACCTCTAAGTCTCTTATCTTTTTGACCAATCTCCTATGGAGGGACTGAGTCAAAGGCCTTGTGGAATACCACAGCTACTTCCTGTTTTCTGTCTGCTGCCTTTGTCACTGAGCCAAACAAGTCAACCAGATTTGTATGACAAGATCTTTTTCTCATGAACCCATGTTGTCTGTGTCCTGTAACCCATTTCTATCCAGGGAGTCCACCAGTTCCTCTTTTAGTAAAGACTCCATGTTTTTCCCACTATACATATCAAGCTGACTGGTCTATAGTTCTCTTATTCATCCTTCCTTCCAACCCTGTGTAGAGGGACCCTGTCCACTGTCCTCCCCAGGGACCACCTCTGTGGAAGTGAGAAGTTGAATATAACAAGTGATCCTGCTATCACTTCTGCTACCTCCTTCAGCATCCTCAGGTGTAAGCCATCAGATCCTATTGATGCATTTATCTTCAACCCTGTAAACTTTTCCAACACCCTTTTTTCCATTATTTTTACTATGCCTCTTGAGCACCTGCCCCTCTTAACCCCACATTCTGGCAGTACATATCTTTTTCCCTAGTAAATATGAAACACAAATATTTGATCAGTATTTCTGCTTTCCCTTTGTTCCCCTCCCACCATTCGTCATCACTCTGCAGTCTCACAGTACCCCCTTTGATATTACACTTCTCCTGGATGTACCTGAAGAATTCCTTTTCCCATTGCTTGAGTTCCTTTGCCAGCTGGAGTTCTGTCTCTGTCATGGCCTCCCTCACCTTCCTTCCTGCTACTTTTGAAGCCCCAGGTACTTCTCCTTTTCCTACTCCCCTTGGCTCCCTTCATACTTTAATAATGCTTTCTTTTTGGTTCTTTCCACCATCTTTATTTTGGTTAAGAACAACATAGGATCCCTTGACCTTTCTCTCTTTGATACCTCCCCAACTGAACTTTCTTCCACTTCTATAGTTGCTTTCCTTCATTATATTTTGTTGCATTGTAAATGATTACAGTAGATGAAATGCACATTCAGGCAGGCATATAGAAATTGATCATCTCAAATGAGAAAGAGTATCATTGTTACAGGCATGATTTATAAATGCCCCTGACCACTGATACAACATATGGGGGTTAGCTGTACTTCATGATTTTAAACACAACATGCTAGAAAAAAATTAATGAAAGTACAACATTTGGCAGACCAAAAAAATGACCTTGCTGTCATACGTAAGGCTGTGGTATATGTAAAAAGAGGGTACTGGATGAATATAACGCAGACAAAACTGCACATGCAATAACATGCTGTAAGAAGCGTTAATGGCTCTATAGTGACAGGGGCTGTTTCAGCATGTGATAAGAACTACTACCTTTGTTGCTGTAGGCTGCTATGAGGGGGTGTGAAGGACGCTGCCAAGGTGATGCCTGGTCAAGCTGATCCTGTGATGGAGTGGCTAGAGCACCTGCCTCCAGTGACATTGGGGACCTGGGGCTGCAGATCAGTTCTCCCCAGGTCTCACTGTAATGCGGCTTTCATTTTTTGTAAAAACAACTAAATTTCCCCACTCTGAACTTTCCTGTTTCTCCAAAGTCCATGATCCCCTGGAGTTGATTATTATAAGTACAAGGGGTATGGGTGGCAAAGCCCCCACTGCAAAAAGAAAGACAGTTGCTGTTTTTATTAATGGCATGTGCTGTTGTTATAGTTGGAATTTTGTCCGGACGCTGTTACAGCATTCGTTGTGTCTGCACCATTGTGGTTATGCATGATTTTCTCTGTGACATTATGACCCCGTGCCTAAAAAGAACAACATTGTGCACCTTTAGTTTAGGGATTTAGTATCCCTCATAGCCCAGTTAAGGTGAACAGATTAAAATGCAAAGCATTTAACAGTGGATACATTCCATGCTACAGGTACCTAATAAACTGAGAAACAATACTGTAGCTTCAAAAACAATAGTTGATCATGTATCTTTCTGTACTTAATTGTAGTACTGAGACATCAGAGTGTTTTATTATTACAACTGCAGATTAACATAGAGCAAAATAAATTATCCATTAAACATGACATGAAATATAGAACCAAACATTCTGTCTGCAGGAAACTCATTTAACAGATCAACTGTAAAGGGATCCCTTCTCCCAAACAGAGAATGTTGGACATAACAGAAGATGTTAACAAAAGGTTTGATTGCAACAGATTGGTGACAGTTATATTCCGAGTTGGTCTTTTAAAGATTTTCATGCCCACTACACTGTTTAGGTGCCAAATTGGGTATGGAGAATTGGGGGATGTGGAAGGAACTAGCTGAGAAAAGTCCATAACCGCACCATCATACACCATTTTATATTAATGTGATTCTCCCCAAACCTTGTAACTAAAACCATAACTCTGTCTCAAAGTACAACTTTTAAACATTTGAGCAGACCCAGGAAGATCAATGTCATTATTGCCAGAAATACAATCAGTGAGTTCCAACACTCTGGCTAGAAGTCTGCCTGCCCTGCTTTCATTCCTGTCAAACTGCAGAGCACCTCTTTACCAATGGAAGTGAGACCCTGATCCCGCCCTCTGCCCTCTCAATTGAATCTCCCACTACACATACAGTATCTTTCTTGTGCACCTTTTGGGGCTATTCCCACCCCCTAGCATGCTGTGCTGCAGTGCCTATCTGCTAGGCATGCTGGTTCCCTCTTCCCTTGTGGGGGATATTGGGGAACATATTTTTGAAATTGGGTGAACCTATTTATTGTGTGTAGTCCTGGTTTCTCAGGATTGGACATCCCTCCCTCTTTCTTCCCTTTCTTATCCCCCCACTACTACTACTATCCAGCCCCTTTTCTGGTCTGTGTTGGCCTTTTTTTTTTAATTAATTTTTAATTTAGTTGTTTAACCAGGTATAGCACACTAAGCTGAAAGCTTTTTTACAGGAGCGACCTGGGAGCACAAGGAGGTTAAGTGACTTGCTCAGGGTCACACAGTATGCAAGTGGAAGCTGTGGGATTCAAACCCAGGTCTGGTCTGCTGGATGTCACCAGATTTGCAGCTCAGAGCCTTAGACCACTGCGCTATACTGCCTCCAAGTACTGCCATACTGCCTTGGAGGTGGTTGTGGCAACACTGCCCTATGGGGCCTGGTGGCTGCATCTCTCAAGCAACATAATCAGTCCTTTCCACTTCCAGCACCACTCTCATGGCCTGGAGCTTCCTGCAGTTGAGACAATGGCTAAACTCCCAGAGCACCCTCTGGTTCATCAGTGTCCCACACCTCCTGCACCTACCCAGCATCCCACTATCATGCACCTCCTCCATCATGGTGTGTTTATACTGAATGATACAAGATTATTGTGTTACTTCCAGCA
Organism: Neoceratodus forsteri; assembly: GCA_016271365.2. Classification (NCBI taxonomy): domain Eukaryota; kingdom Metazoa; phylum Chordata; order Ceratodontiformes; family Ceratodontidae; genus Neoceratodus; species Neoceratodus forsteri. The sequence goes on from CM057452.1 coordinate 759,786,044, forward strand.
CTGTCTCAAAACTCAGACTTTATACATCTATTCACACTTTTTTCTAGTATGTTACCCCAAATACGGTATCCCTAGAATGCCCTACTCAGCCTTTCCTAGACAATTACAATTAATACTACAGTATAATGCTAAACCAGGCAGTGTGTCTCTATTATTCCTTGACACACCAATCTTGCCAGTTATAATTGTACTATGAGGTACCTGTACCATCTTCCAGAGTTCCCTATGGAACTGAGGAAACTCTGGTGGATGGCCTTCAGATGTCCCTTCATGAAGATGCCACCCTTCTACTCTATGATATTCACATGATGGGACACCATGCTATGAGACACTGGCAAGCATTGGGTTTAAATCCTCTGCCTCCTTTGAGACTGGTTTAGCTCCTCCCCAGTCAGACTCTTTTTATGGGTTGCAATTAACCACTCAACCCACAAGAGACTGCAAACATTATCCCAGCTAGATCCCCTACCTTGCTATTGAGAGTTGTGGAACATTAAAGGGGGAGTCCGGCCAAAAGTGCTATATTGTAGAATTAGAATCAACATACCCCCATAAGCCTCATACCAAAAATTAGGTCTAGAAATTACATTTTTAAAAGTTATGAGTCATTTAATAAACCAGATTTTTCACCCTGTTAAAAAAAGGCCAGTTTCAGTGAAGTCTGTTAAAATCAGAACTCACAGCCTAGTCCTACCTGTCAGCAACCTTACAGGACTTATTTCTGCAAAGTTTACAAAACTGGAGTTTTAGTAATCATTTGAAAAAACTGACACTAGGTTGAGTGCACTGCATGCATCTTCAGACTATTCAGATGCATTGTACTGTTCTTTAGAATGTGGCAGGAGGTGGTTTTGGAATGTAATGCTGGATTAAGCTATAGAATGATAAATTGGTGCACAGTTTCAGAATGTTGAGGGCACACCACACTTGTGTGTATGAAAATGTAGGTGTCTATGCAGCACGAGGTTGTGCATTAGATGAGTAGTAAGGTGCTTCTGGGAGTCCCAGGTTTCAAGTTGCCTTGGTGGTGTAGCTGGTAGTGCAACTGAAATGTTATTCCAGGTGGCCTAGGCTTAAATCACACAGCTAAGGCACTTATTTCTTTCTTTCACGTGCACTCCGCACCCTTGTGCATGAAAATGTTGGGGGGACATGCAATCTTGCCATGTGGCAGGGATGTACCATTTCAAAACGTGGTGGTTGACACTCAGTCTTGGAATGCAGTAGGGACATACATCTGAGAATATGGCAGAGACTGACAATTTTGGAATAAAGTGGGGTTGCACGCCGTTGGAATGTGATAGAAAACATCATTTTATTCTGAAATTGCTTATCCCTGTGTCAAGGGCTGTTTCTGACTTTTCCTTTCCTGATGCTTGGGTACCTACCTCACTTCCCCTTAAATTCCAAAAACTATTATTCCATAAACTTTTAATGACCTGGGATGTCAGCTTCAACCTAGTAAATATTATCTTTACCTGTGTCAGGACTATTACCCCCCAGCGGCACTACAGAAGGAGGCCCTGGTGCCTTCCCAGAAACAGATGTTTGGTGCTCCTTCTGCTGCTCATCTCAGGTTCTGTTCACCCCCACTCAGTACCCCTGCATCATGTTAGCAATCAGTTCTCAAAGCCAGCCCTGAGACTTGTGCAACTGAACATCCAGAGCCTTCCAGCTAAATGTGATCAATTTGGAGGATGAGTTTCAGCCTCTAGGTTTGATATTATCACTCTCTCTGAGACACGACTAACCAGCAAAATTCCTGATGGGGAAATAAAATGTAATGGCTTCTCTAAATTCCTAATGGGGAAATAAAATTAAATGGCTTCTCTACTTTCAAAAGAGACAGGACCAATAAAATGGGAGGAGGCTGCCTTCTGTACATCTCTGACCAATTCTGGGCCACTGAGAACCCCACCCAATTCTCCCAGGCTCTTGTGAACTCTACTCTCTGTTAATATTCAGTTTGTTCAGGACAAAACCCACTCTGTTTATACCATCGACATCCCTTCCAATGACAGTGAAGAGGACTGGACCATCATCTTCAACCTTGCCCATTTTCCGCCCAATAACAGCGAGTGGTTACTCCTTGGTGACATCAGTTTAAACTGACTCACGAACCAAGCTGACCAAACCAAAAACCCTTCTGTGAACCTTGGCTTAAGTCAGCTGATCACAGACCCCACCAGGTAAACTACAAATCCAGGTACAGTTCCACTCTAGACTGGACAGCACTCTCTAACACTGCTAATGTCTACAACGCCATAGTACTCCCAGATGCTAAATGTCCACTGCCCGGTCTTTTGTGAATGTTTCACCAGGCTCTCCTGTATTCCCCATATTTATATCAATTCTGGGCATCTCAAGGAGTTAGACCTGGAGGACTTTTCCTCGGCTTTGTCCTCAACTGACTGGTCTTTCCTTGATAATATAGTGTACATTGACTGTGTCTATTAGGGATTCTATTAGACCTTCACCAGAATTTGTGATAGCCTCCGTCCCATAAAAAGATTAAGAATTCACAGCAACAAGCAGGAGTGGGTCTACAGGGATCTCCTTAGGCTCTTCAGAACTAGGGACAAACAACGGACCCCATTTAAAAACAAAAGTAATGGTCTATCCCACCTTCTTGAATACAAAACTCTGCATAACAGTGGAATGCCTTGCCAAGGGAAATAGTAGACAGTGATAATATGGAATCATTTAAAAACAATTAGATAATTACATGGCAAGTAAAAGAACATCGTACCTTCAATAGCAATTATTCCACCATATTGGTGGCGAGCTCCTTAAGGGCATCTTGCCTCCTGAGCCTGTTACACTCTATGAATCAATGAATCTGTAATAGTTGCAAATCAATTGTATGCAAAGCTAAAATCAAACACATCAAACTAGGCCTAACCTCCCATCTTGGCAAACCTAACATATTATGAACCAGCATTAACAACTTCTTGAGTAGATCTAAGGGCTCCCAGGCCTTAATAATTGAGGGAAAGGATGGGGCCACCTGTGACTTCAAAGTCATTGCATCCCTTTTTAATTATTTCTTTGTAGACCTAGACCAATATTAAAATCTCTCCCATAGCTCCCTTCTGTGCAGGTTTCTCCTGCCTCATCACCTGGAGCCTCTCCACCCAAATTTTACTTCAAACACTCATCATGATGGGACAGGTTGCCAAATACCTGAGATGCTCCAATCCTAAATCAGTTTCTGGCCTGGATGAGTATGACTGCCACCTTTTTAAATTGGTTTGTAAAGCACTGGTATCCTGCATATCCCATACTTTCAACTTCTTACTTTGCATGGGTGTCTATCACAAGTTGTGGAAGATGGCCACCATCATTCCAATCCACAAATCTGGCCCTAAACAACTCACTTGCAACTACTTTCCAATTTCTCTCCTGGCTTCCTTTCAAAAGACTTTGAAAGGATTACCTTTGACCAGATGTTGACCTACATCCAGCAGTATAACCTGCTGACTAGTGCTCAAAATGGTTTCTGCCCCATGCACAACACTGAGACTGCCCTGGTTATACTTACAGACTGCCATCAAAACCTGAGAAAGGTCAACAATGGAACTGATATTCCCTGAGGGGGAAAACAGTTAAATGCTAATATATTAGGAGCTAAATGCACTTGTAACAAACTATATGAGTGTGGCTACAAGATCGGGGGGTGGGGGTGAACCTCCTGAGTTGATATCTCAAAAATTAGACATTTAACTGGTTGGGCAGTTCTTCCATATATGGGTTGAACAGGGATCTGCTGATCACATATAGAAAGTTGAGTATGGACTACTGTATATCTTCATTATTCACAGGAATATGTGGACTACCACTATAAACATTGATTTGCACAGGGTAAGAAATGCTGGTCATGTTAGAATGAGCAGAAGAACAGCAGTATGATTTTGGTATAGGAGCAGTGTAAGAACCACCAGAAGCATCAGCACCACCATTGAAACTGGGTGCTTAGCTTTTATATTGTGGTAAACTGGGAGCACTGTGTGTGAAAGACCTGCAGGATGACAATCTTCATCACCTGGATTTTTCAGGAGCCAATGTACTGTGCACTGTTTGTGTGTCTCTACATCTTCCTCCTGGGCAGCAAGTTCAAGTTTATTCTAGTATGTATTAAAAACACAAGTTTGCTACATAAAAAAATATGTAAAAAAAAAAAGGAAGACAGACATACTATATTATAAGGGCACGGTCGCACCTCAGTAGTTGGGGTTGAGTAGCCAGTTTAATGTTAAACCTAATTTTTTGCACTTTAATAACTTTTGTGCTCTTGTTTGAAATAGCCCCAAATTTGCCAAATGCGGTCAGGCTGCCAGAATCTCAAGGTAAGGAAAGATTTGTTAAGGCATCCTGTTTGATTTGCGAGATACAGAGTGCCAAAAAGCAGGAAAAAAAAACTGTTTTGGTTTCCTATACTTAAAATTAACAATATAAGCTGGCCCGACAGCACAGCGGAAAGATTCACCACTGCAGTGCCGGTGACCCAGGTTCAGGAATTAATTCAGGCATCGGAGGGCCAGCTGAGGGAGAGAAGACTGAGCGTCTGATGATTGCTCGCCTTCTCTTGAGGGGAGGGTAGGGTAGAGGACCGGTACCTACTGACCCCTGGCAGAGGCCGAAGGAACAGCAGTGTGTCTGGTCACGCTACCTGGGGAGTGTGACAGACACCGTTGTTTGCCATGCCATTTCATGCTCCTGCAGGAGAAAAAATGGAGGAAAATGGCACACTGGCCAGTCCGGTGACGGCCTCCTGGGCCCCGATTACTGGAGCTCCTGATCCATGAATTGCCACCTCAGCAGCACCCAGGACCACTGGAAGGCTGGTAAGGCACATTCCCTTTTCAGAAAGGGGACCCACCCAGTGAAGGGATACATTAAGGTACCCTGGTGGCTGCAATGTGGGGTGGTGGGTGGATACGAGTAGCCCAGGATGAGAATTGGTCCTTGTAGAGGCCAGAAAGAGTAATTAGCTAGTGTGCGGGGGAGGGGGGAGCATAAGCAAATAAAAAAAAATTACTAATTTTTTGCTCACACCTTCAGCCTAGACTGTGTGGAATTGTGTCATACAATTTTCAGAGTAGAAGGGTCCAGTGCCAAGGATGTGCCTTTAGATGGTTTTGTGAAAAAATATTGTCCCGTTTTAAAGTTATAACATTTTTAAAAATAACTTTTTTGTGAATGGTAAAAAAACTATCGCAAAAGATAAAACCAACTGTGAAATGTAAAAAATAAAATCCCAAGTGGTTATCTAAATGATTTACTTGTCATTTTGAAAAAAAAAACAGTCATGCTGGCTTCCATTATCTTTTTAGTGTTTCCAACATAGAAACACCAAAAGCAGAATTAAATTATGTATTTGAAAACAAACACCTGAACCTAGCTAAATGGGACCCATTCAGCTAGATTCTTGTGTTTGTTTGTTTAAAAAGTTGCCATAACTATGTTTTCTTGGCACCCTAAAATCCAGGGTGCCAAGCTTAGCGAGAGGAGCCCTTGACCTGCAGTCTCTGTTTGAGAACAGCAGGACTTTCTTGACTTCTGCAGCTACAGCTAGAACTTGTGGTGTGAGTTGCAGTAAGAGCAGTGAGCCAACATTTCTCTGGTGTCTAGTGGTGCCCTCCCCCACATTGCCATCCCTGTATGCATTTAATGTTTCCTTGGTGTCTAGTGCCCCACCACCTGATCCCATGCCTGTGCTAAATGTATCTTTCCCTGGTGTCTAGTGGCACCCTCTACCCTTCAATCCCATTCTCATATTAAAATTATATTTTCCTGGTGTCTAGTGGCATCCCCACCCTCTGATACCATTCCCATACTAAATGTATCTTTCCCTGGTGTGTAGTGGCACCCTCCACCCTCTGATCCCAATTCTGTATTAAAATTATATCTCATTGCTGTCTAGTGGCACCCCTTCACCCTCTGATGCCATCCCCACAATGAAGTAATGTTTCTCTGGTGTCTAGTGGCACCCCCCATGCTTTGTTCCCATTCCCATATTTAATTATATTACTAAAGAAAACAGTCCCTCAATGTCTTTTTTAAGGAAAACCTGTAAAAAAGATAAATGGTCCCTTGGTGATCCAACCCCCCACCCTGACCTCCCACTTAGCACCCACCACCCCACACCTCCCCACACACCTTCCACATACCCTCTCAAATGAAACAGGTCACAGGGTGAAGATCCACCTCTGACCGAAGACACTTTGCTGCTGAACCGTCAACTGCAAAATGAGAAACTAAGGTAAATACGGTTAAATAAATTTCAATGGTGTTTTCAACTTTGATGCATAACTTGGCCATTTTTGCATATTTTGACACAATATTTTCAACATTGCCTTTTAGAAACTCCACCTCTTGAACAATGTTAGTTGAATTCTGCAACTCCAGCCTAAAAGGTGATTTTTCGGTCACTTGGCAAAATCACCTTTCAGGCAGGATTTGAACATTTTCATCACCCTTGTTTGTGAGGTGGGGTCATAAGAAGGCTATGTTGAAAATTTGGGGTCAAAGTATGTCAAAATGGCAGAGTTATGCACATGTGTTGAGATTTTACTATGCTCGCTCATAACTTTGGTAATTTTAAATATTTGCACCCTACATTTTCAACATAGCCATTTTCTTACATAACCTCTTGAATGTGACAGCTGTCAATTGTCAAATCCTAGCCCAAATGTGTTTTCACACCTGTGGCATAGAATGATGTTGCGGTGGTGTGGAATGATGTTTCAGAGGGAATTTGAAAATTCTCAGCATGGAGTTCATGAGGTAGGGTAATAACAAGGTTATGCTGACAATTTGGTTGCTGTCCTGGCTGGAATGCAAGCGCAGAGCCCAGAGGGCCATGCACTTCCACAGCAACATACATGTATGCATCTATGGAGGGATGGGAGCACAGGACCCAGATGGCACTGCAGTCCCACAGGAAAATGAGGATCCTATTGTACTATCTAAAACAAGTAAGGAAGTTCTTTGCAAAAAAAATGCATTAATGCACCAGTTAGGGTAACTTAATGCCACAAAAGTAGGGAAATGTGGCATTAGGGTTTCCGACCCTAATGTCCCTGTCCCCTAAAGTAGTTAAAAAAAATATTAGTGTTTTGGGTCTTCTGAGTTCTTGGCAATCAGTGGTGGGGTCTTCCTTGGGAGTCATCAACCTAATGCTCACCCACCCTCCCCTCGGCCCTGAATGAAGAAAGGAAATCATGTGTGATGTTTGCTAATGGAATGGAGTGGGCATTAGGGTTGACAACCCCCAAAGAAGACCCCACCACTGATTCTCCAAGAGTCCCACCAACTTGAAAGTAATGTTTTTGTGAAGAAAAAGTGTATGCCTAAATATATTATTCACTAGATGGTTTAAAACATCACCAACAACAACAAAAAATAGCTAAGTATTCACCCACTCTGTGAATCAAGCTGGGCAACAGTGGTGTGAGTTTCAGGTTTAATGTTTAACATGCTCTGCATCTAACCATTTGATCAGCTGATGCAACTACTCTGCCTCCTGACAGTAACATTTTTGTATAGAAAAAAGTATATGCCTAAGCTAGTTTTGCACTACATGATTAAAACCCCAGAAAAGCTTAGTGTCAGTGCACTTTGAGAATCAAGTGGGGGATGAGATCAGTTGGGTAAATTGCATTTATTTAAATGTGTGTCCCTCTGAAGCTGAACTTTTAGTCTTGCTGAGCTAGAGGGGCTCAAGGGATGCTTGCTGATCTGGGTATCTTTATGCAGGGATCAACCAATCTGGAGGGGGTCTTAGTGCTCACCTGCATCATCAAGGTAGCCCCCACTTGAAGTGCATGCCCCAGGTCAGCATGACATGCCTCTGTATTATGTTGTAAACCCCACTAGTCCAGGGCAGGAGAGTCAAGATCAGTTCAGCTCACAGATACACATTGCTCACTTTGCAGTGTTGTGCACCACTAACCTGTGTCACTATTTCGTTTTCAATTTTGGGATTTTTTTAAAGGAGTACTGCAGTCAGAATTTGCAAAAGCATATGTTGTGCAGAGTGCTTTGTTTTGTGTGTCTTGTCCTAGTGTGTCCTTCTCTTTGTCTGCTATTAGACATTTTTTCTAAGTTAGTCTGCTAATTTTATGGCCCCTGGGAATCTCCACCTTAGCATGGTTTATTGCTCTTCTTTTTCCTAAAGTGCCTCCTGTCCCATGTGATAGTGATGAATCTGGGACCATGAATCCAGCAAGCACTGGTTAAGAGTCGGTTTTGTAACAGCAGAGCTGTGATATTAAGTAGCTTTCCTTACCCGGTGAGCACTAAGGACTACATTTACAGTTTAGCAAATAATTGATGGCTAACTGAGTGTGTTATTCTGTAACAAAACAGCTGGAGTCTTTACTAATTATAGCATTGATGATCTGGGGTGATTTGTGTGCTTTTTATGGCTGTGTAGTTCAATGAAATTAAAAATTTTAAAGCAAAATATTTACTCTGCTAGCTAGGCCTTGTAAGAGGCTCTAGTGAGACCCTTTCTGAAAAAAACATCCTTAGACCCTGACATCTTGGTGAATTATTGACCTATCTCTAATCTCCCTTTATGAGTAAGGTTGTAGAGAAGATGGTGGCGCAACAGCTTACAGAGCACCTTTTGGCCTTTGACATCTACGAGCTTCTCCAGTCTGGATTTCATGTGAGCCATAGCACTGAAAAAGCATTATTTAGGGTGCACAATGACCTCCTCAGGGCGAGAGATAGAGGAGAAGGGTCAAGTCTCATTCTCCTCAATCTCTCCTCAGCATTTGACATGGTGGACGATGCTGTGTTACTTGACCATCTCAGGGAGTACTGTGGGCTTGCCGGTACTGTCATGTGCTGGTTTGAGTCCTATCTTGCGAACAGGAAGCAACAGGTAGTGATGGGGAATTTCTCTTCCTCCTCCTCCTCGAGCCTCCTGTCCTGTGGAGTACCTCAGGGTTTGGTCTTGTCACCAATGTTGTTCGCTGTGCATATGCTGCCCGTGGGTGAGTTCTTTAGGAAGTATAATGTGGGTTTTCATTACTATGCAGATAATGCCCACTTGTATCTTTCCTTTGCCCCTGGGACATCCAATGCTGTAAAAGTGCTTAATAACTGCCTGGCCGAGATTAAGGACTGGATGTCCTCCAGCTGGTTTTGACTGAACCCTGATAAGATGGAGGTACTGGTGGTGGAGTCAAACCACAGGTGTGACAGGATTGCCTGTAACCAAAGGTGTAATAGGATTGCCTCTTGTGTGGCAACAGGTCTTTTTCTGGGGCCTACACCATTGATGGCTTCTTCTAGGGTGCGTGATCTGGGCGTATTCCTCAATGACAGACTGACATTTGAACCCCAGGTGTCATCCATTGTCCAAAGTAGTTTTCATCATCTGAGGAATATCACCAGGATTAAATCCCTAGTTCCACCTGAAGACCTTCCCAACTTGATACAGGTGACATCCAGGCTTGATTACTGTAATGCGTGCTACTTAGGGGTCTCTGGAGGTACCGTCTGCAGGCTACAGCTAGTACAGAATGCTGTCATCAGGTTGCTGACAGAACTTTCTAAGTTCAGTTATGTTATCCTGGTGTTGCGTGAATTGCACTGGCTGCCAGTCAGGTGGAGGGTTCTCTTCAAGGTGGGCTTGCTCACCTTTAAGGCCCTGCATGGACTATTCCCTGGCTATTTGACTGACCTCCTTAAACCTGCCACTCCTGTCCACTCCCTCCATTCCTCTTTTAGGGGCCTCCTCATGATTCCCAGGACAAAGTTAAAAACTGTTGGTGACAGGGCATTCAGTGTTGCCGACTCCATCCTGTGGTATTAGCTACCACCAGCTATTAGGGAGGCCCCTTCACTTGAGGTTTTCAAAGGCCTCCTAAAGACCTACTTGATTGCTCTGGCATTCCCAGATATAGAGCTGTAGAGAACTATTATTGGATTTATCTGTAATACCTGCTTTTTTGTACTCAATGTATTACTTTTATTATATTTTTATTTTAGCTATATTTATGTATTTATGTACTGTCCCACCTCTTTGAGTATTTGTATTTGTAAGGCACCCAGAGCCTTGGCAATTGGGTGCCCAAGAAATAAAAGTTGACTTGCCAAGAAAACAAAATTATTGCATTAGAGCTATTTAGTGGAGGCCAGAACATCAGGCTCTTATCTCTATTACTCGTTGAATCAGTGGTCCCAGATGAATCACTGCCACATGGCACAGGAGGCATGGTAAGAAAAAGAAGAACAATAAACCATGCTAAGCTGGAGATCCTCAGATCCATAGAACTACCATATAACTAGAAGAATAATTTACAAAAAACTCTTACTAGCAAACAAAGGGAAAGACACACCAGGACTGCACACACAAATCATGACACTCTACAGAACACGTTTTTGCAAATTTTGACTGTAGTACTCATTTAAGCTGGATGAGTGGGTTAGCTGGTCTGCTGATAATGTAAACACTGGCAGTTATCCCTGATGCTGTTGCTAGTTGTGTGCCCCTGACAGAGGGGGGCTTATCTTCTTTGTGACAGTGAATTTGCTGTATGACCTGGGTGCTGTTGCCCTACCTACCACTGCATGATGCAGTGTGAGTGGATTGTGCTGTAACAGCACCCAAGCAAGACTGCACACTTGGAGGAACACAGCAGGTAAGGGGTCAGTGGGCACAGTGGAACTGCTGGTGTTGCTTATTGTGTTCCCCTAAGTGAGTTGGGGGGGGCTTAGAATCTATGTGCCCTTGAGTTTGCTATATGGCCCCATTATTGTTGTCACTCTACCTGCCACTGTATGATACCAGCAGGGTTGAGTGGGGTACTGCAACTGCAGCCAAGCCAGACAGCACACTCAGGGATACACTTAAGGTAAGGCATCAAGTACTTTACAATGCCAGTGGGCAGAGTGGTGCTCAATTCAAATCTGAGATTAAGCATGAAAATGAGAGACCCCTTTTTCAGAGAGACCAAGTAAGTGAAAAAAAAAGTATGCCCATGTTTTGGGGATGCCTGATTTTCCATTAGAATGTCCTCCACTAATTACTTGTGGATTTTGTAGTTGGAGGCACTTTATTACGAAAAGCCAATTCAGGCAGTTAAATGGTAGATAGGACTGAACCAAGTGAGTCCACCTTGGCGTCTGGTGGTTGGGCTTAATTCATGTCTAAGTTCTGCCAAGCTAAGAGACCCAGAAATGCAAAACTTGGGCATGTGGGTGTGGGAGTTGAAGGAAGGGGACTGTAGTAGTGCCACTATTGCCATCACTCCTGATGGATTGGGGGCTGCAGTGTTGCTACTGCCAGTACACCTGGGGGATTGAGGCCATAGTGCTTCTTCCATCACCCCTGAGGGCTTGGGGCTGCAGTGTTGCTGCTGTTCTCAGACCTAAGGGATAGAGCCCTTAGTGTTGCTGCTGTTACCCCTGAAGGATGGGGGCCATAGTGCTGCTACTATTGTTATCACACCTGAGGGATGGGGGCCATAGTGCTGCTGCTGCCATCACCCCTGAGGGATGGGGCCATAGTAGTGCTGCTGTCATCACACCTGAGGGATATGGCCCATAGTGTTGCTGCCATCATGACTGAGGGATAGGAGATGTAGTGCTGCCATCATCGCTGAGGTACTGTAAGAGGGCCATAGTGCTGCTATCCCATGTGAGAGTTGGGTGCCATAGTGCTGATGCTGAAGTCACCCCTTGGGGATGTGGCCCATAGCTCTGTTGCCATCATGACTGAGAAATAGGAGCCGTAGTGCTGCCATCACCCCCTGAGGGTTGAGGGCCATAATGCTGCTGCTACTGTTACTCCTGAGGGATGGGAGCCAGTGCTGCTGCCTCTGCCATCACCCCTGAGGAATGGGGTCCATAGTGCTGCTCCTGTTGCTGTCACTGTCACCCCTCAGGGATGGGTGCCATAGTGCTGCTGCTGTCACATTTTATGACTGGTCAACTCGAAATGACAAACACGAGGCCAGATACATAGACACACACACACACACACACACACACACACACACACTATCTGCACACTCGGATCACTGAGGCAAATAGGCATCGATAATAGTGGGATAAGAATGTATACGTATAAAACCCCAAATCAAAGTGATGTACAGCTTGAGCGTATCATGGAGTTTATTATTTTTAATAACTCCAAGGAGTGATGCACAATAGTAGATGGTAAAAATTGCTAAAATGTATGCTAGCTGAGAAACAAAATTGTTAAAACAATCCTCACAAATCCAAACACCAGTAAAAATGGATTTTGGCTTTGAAGACACCAGTGACAATACCGATTTCTCCATTCAACAAAATATACTTTGCCGTTTTCCAGTTGCCGTAAACCAGTGTCCCTGAAGATCATACTGTACATAGTATCCGGATGCTGTTTAACATTAATGAAGCTGTAGTGGATGCTGATTTTTGCAACATCTTTGACTCTTCCCATTAATCTACATAACATTTCTTCAGCCTGCTTGTCCACTCTGTACTTCTTTTCCTGAGATAATTTCTCCCCATTCATGTATTATACATTTGTCTAACCCATCTCCCTGAAAAATAAGAGACTTCTTGACATCAAATTGGATAGAGAGACCCATTTGTGATAATTCGACTAAATTGGGATTTGATTCATTTATTGAGCTACCAACGGTGGAGTTTTCATGATTTACTCTTAGTGTCATTACTTAAAGGGATACATTCATGTATAATGGCAGACATTGTTTGAAATGAAAAGCTATTTCAAATGAGGTGTTGGGCATACCTGTAGCTGAAAGCAGTCCAGAGATTTCGATGACTGAGTCTGTTCAGTATTAATACTATATTACAGACATTTTTAGAACCTTGTAATGTCACTGACAAACAATCTGTGCTTAACTCAATGCAGTTAGGCACAGCTTGTTCCTCAGTGACATCACAATGTTCTAAAAATGACTGCAGGGTAGTATTTATATTGCACATACTCAGTCATGTATATCTCTGGAGTGCTTCTGGCTACAGATAAGCCCAATATCTCATTTGAAAGAGCGGTTCATGAGCTTTCAGACTGTGATGGCCACTGGGCATGAATGTGTCCCTGTAACTTGAAATTAGACACAACTGAGTGACTTATCTGTTGACCCATTTGTTCTACTAACAAACTGAAGTGTCACATCAGATTAGATGTCAAATCTCAAATAGATGGGAGAGGGGTAGAGGAGGTAGCACTCTCAGGACTACTGGTGGAATTATTTGACTCCATGGGCCTCCAATCCCTGGTGCAGCATGGCTTTTGTAAACATCATGGTACAGGTACAGACTTGGCCAGGTTCACAGATTATGTAAGTAAAGCACTGGATAGTGGTAAGCTTGCTGGAGCTGTATTCATTGACCTGTCCAGGGCCTTTGACCTGGTAGACCATCGCTTGCTGCTCGAAGAGTTGGAGGACCTCGGAGTCAGGAACTCCCCATTGAGATGGATTGGGAGTTAGTTAACTGAGCAACCTCTGCAGGTTAGCTATCAGGGAGTTTTGTCTAGGAGTAAAATGATGGAGGTGGGGGTACCCCAGGGTTCCATCCTGGGGCCCCTACTTTTTTCTATGTTTATTGATAACTTACCAAATCATCAGGCATACTCAGAGGTTTTGACATATGTGAATGCTATTATTCTCTATACTAGCTCATCATCAGAGGATGAAAATAAAATTAAATCTGACCGCTAACTTTCAGGCACTTGATTTGTGGTTATGTACACATTGTCTTTTTTAAATACAAAGAAAACAAAGAGTATGCTTTTTGGCTCTAAGAATAGGCTAAACAGAAGTAACACTCTGGAGACTGTAAACTATGAGGGTGATATGTGGGAGCAGGTTTTTCAATTTAGATATTTAGGACTTATTTTAGATCCTTGTTTATCTTATTCATTGCATATCAAAACTGTTTGTGGAAATATTAATCAAAGGTTGGGGGCTTTGTTTAAGTTGCAAGGTTTATTAACAAGGGAAGCCAGGTTTGCAATAAGTCAAAAAGTCTTGTTGACAATTTAGAATTATAATTCATTCTTATTTGTAAATTTGGCTAAGTTGAATGCCTCACTGTTAACAAGCACATTTCGCGCCATATGTAGATTTGCACTAAAACTTCCATTCAGAACACATCATTGCAACTTGTGCTCAGCAACATCTTTGCTTCCCCCGTGTTTCTATTCTCAGTATAATTTAAGTTGTTTGGTCCATAACACTCTGGGCCTTGGGTACAGTCTCTCCTCTGTTTTCATTGGTAAATATTAAGACACCTAATATGGAGCTATGCTCCAATGCCTCTTTTATGCTAACCATTCCAAAAATAAAATAAAGATGAAGTCAGCTAGCATTTTCCAACTGTGCTCCAGTATATTGGAATAAGATTCCATGCACTTTACAACATATTGCTGGAAAAAAATGCTTTTAAAGCATCAGTGAGACAATACTTTTTAAGTATGATGGTGTGTGATTGTTATTAATGTATTGTTGTTAGTACGTTGTTATGATTACGTGTTTTGTATGACTGTATCTTATTGAATATTTGTATTACATCTTGACTGTAACATAGATTATGGTCCTGGGTGGCATTTGAAAAAGAGCCTTGGCTCATATTGTTTACCTGGAAAACAAAAGTTTAAATAAATGAATAAATAAATAAATAAATACTTTTCCCTTTTGGGAAATATTTTAAATTTCTTCCCACCTTGTGTGCAACTGGAGTACCAGGAAAACCCCTAACTGTACTTTTAAGACAGGGAAATGCACCAGCTGAGGCACTATGAACCCCACTAGAGAAATGTAAACCTAACATGCCACATCCCTCCTCAATAGCCCGATTCCCTGGGCTACAACAATCAATGTCAGATAAAGGCCTGTGCTCTGTTGTTATTTGCTCTGAGCGTGCCTGTACAAGAGGCATTTGTTTCATTCTATTTTTTGTAGTTCACCAAACATTAATACAAACTTATACAATAGAATGCCAGTATACTACACTGTAGCAGATACCATTCTGGTGGAAATGGTGAAAGGTAGAGAGAGAGAAACAAACAATATGGTATGCATTTTTTGCACCCTGTGTGCATTTACTTGCAGGACTGCAACTCTGTCCTCCTGCTGTTCCATATGATGGCTCAAGGGAAGTCCCAGGCTCCTCAATGATCGGCTTCTTGCTGATCTAGGGATCTGTCTCATGGCATCATTTTCATGGGCAGGTTCTTACATTTCCTTCCCTGCAGCCCGAACACCTCACCTTCCCATTAGATTAAGCCGGGCACACAGGATTGAACAGCATAGACGATGTAGTCTGTAAAGTCAAATAAAAAACATGAGCTGTAATTTGCTGTACAGAACAGTAGTTTATCCCTGTACTATGTGAGCATTAATCCACAACAGAGGAGGGCTCTACTAGGGGATTAATCTCCTAGTAGAGCCCGATTCTGGAGTGGATTAATGCTCTTGTAACATGGGCAATATGCTGTCGAGTTTTTCTATATTCTAACCTGTGACATGTAACACATACACACACTTTAATGCAACTGCAATATATGCTTTTCAAGAACAAATGTATACTACTTGTGTTTTTGTTCACAACTATATTTATTCATATAGTGGTGTGTTTTTTTTTTTTACAATGACATGTTTCTTATATATATATCACAGAGAATGATTACTGTGACCATGACATTTTTTTCTAAGAACTACACATACACATATCAACAATTTTGATCCGTCTACTGCTTTCCTCACTGTTTGGTACTTCGACTAACATGGCTAGCTATCTAATTTACATACTATTATGGCCTTGCCGATCGACAATTTGCTGCAGTTTCAACATTTCCACTTGATAACTCCCATTCTCTATGTTCAGCACTTCTGCTTTGCTACTATTATGATGTTGTCTTAACATTTTACTTTGCTACTTCTAAAACATGTGTTTCTCCTACTTATCTACACCGAAACATATTTTGTGTCACTGTTCTCCCATTTCACTCATTTCTCATCACCTGCAGGTCTCTCTGATTTGTCACTTACACTATCCGCTTGGAAGCTACAATGGCTGTTGGGTGAGTGGGTGGAAAAGGGTCTTTGTTTCGGGAACTCCACCACACGTTTGTTGCTGGTTTCAAATGTGTAGTACATCACACTTCAATATTTCAGGCATCTTTTTTATACTGTGGCTGACAGAAGAACTGCAGCAGTGGGCATTACTGTGCACCTCCTCGGGGCAGAATTTAAGGATGGATTCCTCCCCCCCGGGTGGACGGTCGTGAGAGCCAGCATCAAGGTGCCCTCCCTCCTAGAAGCAAAAGCACTTCACCTCCTCTAGGCAGAATTCAAGGATGGATCCCCCCCCCCAGTGAATGGCCATGAGGGCCATCGTCTGGGGCCCTCCCTCCAACAAGTGAAAGCAGTGCACCTCCTCTGGACAGAATTCAAGGACAGACCCCCCCAGGTGGACAGTCATGAGGGCCAGCATCGAGGTGCCCTCCTCCCACAAGTGAAAGCAGGACCTCCTCTGGGCAGAATTCAATGATGGATCCCCCAGGTAGACAATCATGAGGGCCAGCATCAAGGTACCCTCCCTGCTACAAGCAAAAGTTGGTACAGTACAACAAACAAACAAAAGAAATAGCAAAATAGCCGATGAGTCTCTATGCTGCGAGTCTCCACGCTGCTTGCTCCAGAGGACCTCCTGGCATCTTGGCGCCATTTTTTAAACTCAACCTTTGACTGAATTTATTGTCCCCATACAAGTGAAGATAGTCTTCTGATTGTGACTTGGATTGCAAAAAAAAGTCAGATTATAGGTTTTTCTGACAGGTGCTTTAATTCTGTATTCGATAGCTGCTAGTAAATCTGAATTTCAAATTAACTCTAAGTCATAGTAAAGCTGGCAGGGTGCTTTAGTTGTGCTAAGATTGTTAAAGGCACTCCGAATTCAGAAGGTAATTAATCTTAAAGCTAGTGATGCCAGCAGTGCACTTTAATTGTGCTGAGTTTGTTAAAGGAACTCCGAATTCAGAAAGTAATTAATCTTAAACACAGTGAAGTCGGCAGGGTGCTTGAATTTGTGCTGTGAATGCAAACACAACTTAAATCCTTTCTGCTTCTCTCTTACTGCTGGAAGTCCCATAGGGAAAGGGGCTCCTCTCACAATTTATGAAGAAAAGTGGCAGAGTGGTTTAAACAAAAGTAAAGTTACTTCTCCTCCCCCACAGCCCTCCCCTTTCTGTATGCCCCCTCCCCCCGAGGGCAAACAAAGGGCTCTTATCTTACTTAATTGCTCCCTCTCTCTGCTTCTCCACAGTGCACCTCCTCTGGGCAGAATTCAAGGATGGATCCCCCCATGCTAGACAGTCGTGAGGGCCAGCATCGAGGTGCCCTCCCTCCTACAAGTGAAAGCAGGTACGGAACAACAAACAAAAGAAAGAGCGAAATGGCTGATGAGTCTCCACTCTGTGAGTCTCCTCGCTGCTTGCTTCAGAGGACCTGCCACCCCTGCCACCACCCTTGGTGGACTTCAAGCAATACAGGCGAGATCACGTGAGATCACGTGTGCATTTTAGCATATCAGCTCATTTCACCATTTGCAGCTTATCAGCTGCTGCCACCAGAGGCCACCATTCACTGGCCTGCCTGTCCCTCTTCCTGCGGCATAAGTTCAAAAGTATTTCAAACACTTACTTTCAGCTCTGGCCATGGGCCTATAGTTGTGTGGCTCAGCTCAGAACTGCGCACTCTGGGACTCCGGTCTGGTGTAGCCAGTGCCAGTTTCAGAGCAAGGAAAAGAGGTTTCCTTGGTCTCCATGAGGGTATAAAACTAAGGCTCCCAGGAACAAGCTGATACCTGTGGAATAAGTCCATGCATACTGTGTTAGATAGCCTAACATTCTAAAGGGTTTTCCCTTCACAAACCAGGAACGTCACCAGAGATCAACTCTCGTAAGCGCCCCCCCCCCCGCATCCTCTAACACTGTCTGAGGGCAAGTACAACCACACACTGACAAACCACATATTACTGCCACTACTAAGGGATCATTGGCTCAGAGCACCATGCCTCTTACAGAAGCAGCACAACCACGACACCGGGATCCCTGGAGCATGTGGCTAAACCCAAACCAAACCCCTTACAGGGTTACTGCCATGTTTATCCTCTATGTCATCGCAACTGCCTGGGTAGATGCACAAATGAGTGCCTGTCATGACCCCAACTTATTTAGGTGTGCACAGGACTGTCATATCCCACACCTTAAAACATGTCCTGTAACACCAACAATGGACTCCCTGCTCCTGTTGCATGCGTTAGCTTGTAAGGGAGCATGCTACCTCATCTTTGCAGGGTTGACCGATAAGCGAAAAAATCTTTCACCTCTCACTCGACAAGGGTTCCTCAGCCTGATTGCCTTATTGTTGTTAATGCGCTCAGGTGACGTCCATCCCAAGCCAGGACCCCAACTTGCCAACTCACCCCTAGGGTCCCCCAGTGAACCAATATGGCATAATGCCAAGGGCCTGAGAGTAGCCCATATGAACGTCTGTAGCCTGCGACCTAAGATGCATGAGGTACAATCTTGGGTCAGGATGTACCGGCCAGATGTACTTGCCATCTCTGAATCTTGGCTTAAGCCTCATATCCTCCCCCACGAAGTGGAGCTTGCCAATTATGACACCTTCCGTAAAGACAGAGAGGATAAAATGGGGGGGGGTCCTCATCTACGTATCTTCCTCACTGGAGACTTCCCTGTCCCCCATCCTCCTGCCAAGCTCTTTAATGCTCAGATCTCTATTTATCAAACTTGTCCTGGGCCATGCAAAACACCAAACCATAGGTTTCATATACAACCCTCGCATTGGTGGCAACTAAATGCTTCAGGACTTAACATGCACCCTAGCAGGGGCTGCTCCAGCAGAGCTACTGATCCTAGGGGATTTCAACCTTAGGTGGAAATCGGCCACTGAGCAAGTCCATGGGGCATCGCTCCTTGAAGCAAACCTGACCCAGGTCATCACTGAGTTCACCAGACAAAACCTAAAAACAGGGAACCACTCCACCCTAGACTAGATACTAGCCTCAAAACCAGTGAACATCCAGGTGACTGGTGCAATGTTGGATGCCCTGAGTAACCATTCTCCCACCTTTTGCATCTGGAAAAACAGGCCCACTAGGATTCCCCCTAGACTCACAGTAGCTAGGGACTTCTCTAGCTTCTCTCCTGAGGCCTTCCAGTGTTGTCTGAGATATGTTGATTGGATGCCAATCAGACTGCTAGACAGTGTGGAGGAAGCCACTCAGTTCTTCCAGCGTATATTCTCTACTGTGGTCAATCTACATGCTCCGGTAAGGAAAAGACTCGCTAAAGGTCAGTGCCACAGATGGATTACACAGGAATTGAAATCCCTAATGATAGGCAAAGACAAGGCCTGGAAAAAGGCAAGGTGTTCTGCCAGCCCAGAAGACCCAGCTGATTACAGATCTCTGAGGAATCAGTTCAAAAAAGCCTCTAAAACAGCTAGAAGGGTCTACTTTAAAGCCCTCCAGCGGTGATCCTTGACAGACCCAAAGTCCTTCTGGTCCAGCATCGATTCCCTGATAAAAGGCCCCAAATAATCCCCCAGGGCACTATAACCTGTCAAACCTTAACAGATGAAGGTGAGGCAGCTGCTGCCTTCAATAGCTTCTTCACCGATCTGGGCTCATGCAGAACTAATCCACTGCACCGTAACCAGGACCTCCTGGCCACTGAAACCCAGGATCCTCCAACCCCCACCTTCCACCTTAGGACAGTGCATGTCAAAGACATACTGCCCCTCCGACTATCCTTAAAACCCACTGGTTTTGTGGGGCCAGATGGACTGCTTAAGGCTGCTGCCCATGCTATTGCCTTACCAGTCACCTGGCTTATAAACAGATCACTGCAGGATGGAGTAGTCTCCAAAATATGGAAACTGGCTCATGTGGTCCCACTCCACAATGGCGGAGCTAGGGAAACAATAGGTCACTACAGACCCATCTCTATCCTCTGCTTTCTTGCAAAGGTCAAGGAGCGGCTGGTGTACTCCCAACTCAGGGATTACCTGGAAATAAACCAACTTCTGGCCCCCTCACAACATGGTTTCTGACAAAAACATGGGACCAAAACTACCCTCATCAGGTTCACCTCTGACGTCCTCGCAGCTTTGGACGAAGACACCCTTACAGGAGCAGTCTTCATTGACCTTACCTAGGCCTTTGACCTGGTAGATCACCCTCTTCTGCTAACAAAGCTGAGTGAACTTGGACTTGACCAACACTCCCTGAACTGATTCCATAACTACTTGTCTGGCCATGCCCAACAGGTCAAGTGGAGAGGTATAACATCCGGAACACAACCTCTAAATGAAGGGATCCCACAAGGTTCCATCCTGGGCTCACTCTTGTTCTCCCTTTTTGTCAATGACTTCTGTTCCCACTGTGGGCGTAGCTCCATGGTTCAGTACGCTGACATAGAATCATAGAAACATGGAAACAGAGAAGTTGATGGCAGATAAGGACCGCAAAGCCAATCCATTCTGTCCGTTTCTTTTTCTACCTTATGAATGTGCCATCGGCCTTTGCTCTGTAAATGGTCTATCAATTCATACTCATCTGTATTGCTCCCATATGCCTATCCCATGCCTGTTTGAATCCCTGCACTGTATTCATATCCACCACTTCCTGAGGTAGGCCATTCCATGCATCCACCACCCTTTCTGTGAAAAATAACTTCCTCACATTACCCCTTAATCGGCCTCCCTCAGATCTCATGCTGTGTTCTCTTGTCCTGCTATTTTTCTTATATTGAAACATGTTAGACTCTTTCACCTTGTTAATACCCTTAAGGTGTTTGAACGTTTCGATCATATCACCTCTCTCCCTCCTTTGCTCTAGGGTATATATATTGAGCTCTGTTAATCTGTCCTCATATGTTTTCTGATGCAGTCCCTGCACCATTTTGGTTGCTCTTTTCTGGACTGCCTCAATTTGGTTAATGTCCTTGTGAAGTTGTGGCCTCCAGTACTTCACGCAGTACTCCAGATGGGGCCTAACCAGTGTCTTGTAAAGAGGGATTATTACCTCCCTCTTATGACTTATGATACCCCTACTAATACACCCAACAGCCCCTAGCCTTACCTACTGCTTTAGTGGTCTGCTTGGATGATTTCAGGTAATTGGTGATGATGATGCCCAAGTTTCTTTCTTCCTTTGTGACTGCCAGCAACTCCCCTCCCAGCCTGTCGGTGGCTTCAGGGTTTCTCTTCCCTATGTGCATGATCTTGCACTTCTTTGCATTAAACCCCAATTGCCACTCTTTTGACCATTTTGCAAGTTAATCCAGATCTCTTCTCATTCTGCCACCCCATTTGGATCATCTACTCTGTTGCAGATCTTGGTGACATCTGCAAACAGACAAACCTTACCCTCCAGTCCATCTGCAATGTCATTGATGAAGATATTGAAGAGGACTGGCCCCAGGACTGATCTCTGAGGTACCCCACTTGTAACTTGCATATGTTCTGATTGTATACCATTTACCACCACTCTCTGTTTTCTGCCCGTCAACCAATTTCCCACCCAGTTGACCAACTTCTGACCCACCCCGAGCCTACCCAACTTATCACTCAATCTTCTATGTGGAACAGTATCGAAAGCTTTGCTGAAGTCAAGGTAGGCAACATCAACTGCTTCCCCTTGATCCACCACTATGGTTACCCAGTCAAATAAATCTATGAGATTTGTTTGACAGGACCTTCCTTTTGTAAACCCATGATGTCTTGAATCCTGTGCTCCTATGGATTCCAGGTGTTGCACTATCCTTTCCTTAAGGAGTGCCTCCATAATCTTGCCCACTACTGAGGTAAGACTGACTGGTCTGTAGTTCCCTGCCTCCTCCCTGCTACCACCCTTGTGGAGTGGGATCACATGCACCCTTCTCCAGTCTTCTGGGACCTCTCCTGTGCTCAGAGACTCACTAAACAGTTCTGATAATTGCTCTGCTAGTTCCACCCTTAGTTCCTTTAGTACCCTGGGATGTATGCCATCAGGTCCCGTTGCCTTGTCCACCCTGAGCTTATTGAGCTCTTGTAGGACCCTTTCTTTTGTGAAGGGACTAGTGCACACCTCCGTCCCCCCTATGTCCATGGTGTTGAGCAGTGGCTGTGCCCTACTCTCTACAGTAAATACTGAACAGAAGTATCTATTTAGGATTGATGCTTTTACATGGTCCTCCTCCCTCACATGCCCCCTTATCCCTTTGATCTGAGCAATACCCCCTCTGGACTTACTCCTTTCACTAATGTATCTATAGAAAGTCTTGTCACCTTCTTTTACTGTTTGTGCTAGTGTTTCTTCAGTTTGGGCCTTTGCCTGGCTTACTGCCTTCCTACTTCTCTTAGGGAAGCTTGGTATGCCTCCCTGTCTTCATCCTGCTGCATTCCCTTATATTTCCTGAAGGCCAGCCTTTTGGCTCTGACCTTTTCTACTACAGTTTTTGAGAACCAAAGTGGTTTAATTCTTCTTTTGCAGTTCCTTTTCTCTCTAACACAATGGGATGTTGCTTCAAGTATTGAATCCTTAATGCTTGACCACTTTGCCTGTACCCTCCCACCTGTATTTCTTTTTGCCAGAACTAGCTTAACTTTATTGGCTATCTTATCAAAGTCAGCTCCTCTGAAGTCTCATAGTTTTGCCTTGGAATGGGATGATTTAGTTCTAGTGGCCCAATTGAACCATATCATGTGATGGCCACTGGCCCCCAGGTGCCTTTTACCTGGAGATCTGTGATCCTTTCCCTGTTTGTCAGTATTCTATAGAACTGCGTCTCACCTGGACAACCTAGGGCCCCTGCTCAAGGCAGACTTTGCCATGGCTGAAGCTTGGCTAGTCGAAAACCGCCTGGTCCTTGACCCAAATAAGACCAAAGCTCTTCTGTTCAGACCGAAATCCCTGGGTCCCTCCCAGGCCCACCTCCTCCCACTACTTACTGTATCTGGTTCCACTACAGAGGTGGTCCAATCCTCCAGATAACTGGGACTTACACTAGATCAGGGGCTTCCACTAAAACAACATGTCGATCTAATAACAAAAAATATACACCAAAAACTGGGCTTGCTCTACTGTCTAAGCATTAACATGATACCTGAAACCCAACTGGCAATTGCAAAGAGTTTTCTCCTCCCAACCCTTACCTATGCCTCCCCAACCCTACTAGGCTTAGCAAAGCACAACCATTGTAGACTTCAAACTCTGTACCATAAAATTGCATGATTTGCCATGAAAGCTCATCCAAGGACCCACCACTGTGATGTCCTTGCCTCACTCAACTGGCCTACCCTAAGTCACAGGCTTCAGTACCCTCTATTAAACTGGACATATAAGCTTCTCGATGTCGACCCTCCAGATGGGCTAACTGGGCTACTTGCTCTAAAGTGGTCTAGCAGACTACTCCGCACTTTGGGCAAAAAACTCCTGGAATTGCCCACTCTGTAGAAGGCAGTAAATCCTTTGCCCATACTGCCCCTGTACAGTGGAACAAGCTCCCTGCACACCTGCTGTATAGGAAACCCCCTCCCTAGTGATATTCCTGAAGGGACTGCACACGCACCTCCTAAACCATAGTCACTGCTCCTGTCCTGAAGGCTAGCTAACTTGCACCCTGTGATTTAGTGCATAAACTCTTGCCACAAGTCTTTCAGCTACTACTGTTGAACTTTGTAAATTTGCTGTATATAACTGCTCTCTACTGTGAAAACTGTATACTGTCACTGTAATCCTGTGCGCTATGTCCTGTACTGTACTACCTATATTATATTGCCTTGCTTTATGTAACTAATTCCAGGTCACCCCTGAAAAAGGGACCCTCGGGGCCCAGTGGGCTTACCCGGTTAGCAAAATCTAGTAAATAAAATATTGCTCAGCTGCTGCTTTTCAACCAATTGCTCTGCTCTCTTTTGGCTTTGGTTAATACCCATGTTACAAGCCTCAGTTAGTCTGCTGTAGGCTGTACTCAGAGCAGAGATGTCACAAAATTTCCACTGTGGCAGCATAATTTAACCCTATACTTGCCAGGACAAATTTTAACAGAACAGCCATATGAAAGGGGTTATAATATTAGTGGAAATTAATAACTGTATAAAATACCTTAGTAAATCCATTACACCTGTCACAATTTACAATTGTACACACCCACCACATTTATAAAATTATGTATCTCAGCTTCTTTCTGAAATTGTGTCATTGCCACATTCAAACAGCTGCAACCTAGAGGCATTTCAAAATCTAATTCCTGCAATATTCTAAAAATTGCATAAAAGTTTGGCATTCTAAAGTCATGTCAGCCATTGCATTCCACCCATGACATTCTTAAGTACATTTCATCTGTACATTATGGAAATGTATGTTCTGTACCAACCAGTATCAGCTTTCCTTTTTCGAATGTTTACTACAGCAGCACATTTATGTAGCATGGAAGAAATAAGTCCTATAAGGTAGCTTGCAAGAAGGACTAGGCTGTGAGTTCTGGTAATGACATCATCAATAGCTCTTCACTGAAACTGGCTTTTCTAAACAGTGAAATTAGGGTTACAAAATGACTTGTAACTTTTAAACACAGTAACTTGGAGATCTTATTTTTGGCAGTAGGCTGATTGGGGATATGCTGCTGCAAATTCTAAATTTATTGTTGCTAAAATATGTTGCCTGGACTCCCTTTTTAAAACATTGTGCATGCAGGTGTTGCCATCCCACCCAGAGACAAGTATAGGTGTATGGGATGGAGTTGAAATTTAGGGAGAAGTGGCAGAAAGCATGTTGGAGTGGGTATAGCCTAGCTGTTTTGAAGTCTGGTGTTGCGCTGCAGACAATGTCACCATAGAAAGAATATATATATATATATATTTATACAGTGGTCCCTTGCTATAGCAAACAGGTCTGGAGCCAGTGATTTTGATTGTTATAGGTGGGGTTTGCTATAGATAGAATGCCATTCCTTTAATAGGACTGGTGCAGATGGTAGTCTTACAAATGACAACAGTGGTCTATACAGTATAATAAACTTTCATTTAATGAAAAACTGTTCAAAGATTTAAAAATGTAATAATCCAAACACAATATCTGATGTAAAGTACAGGTATTAAAGTTTTTTTTTTAAAGTTGTCTAAGTTTGTCTGGACTTGTTTGTTTTTTTAATTGTACAGCCCTTGCTAGTGAGAACAGCTGTCTGAGCAGTGAAATAATTTTATGTAAAAGCTGTTTTCTGTAAAGCTTTTTCAGTGTGACAATAATGCCCTCGTCCATGGTCTGCATTCTTGCAGTCGTGTTGGCTGGCAGATATAGCATGGTTTTCCTGCTGTCTCTGAATTAGAGCTTGTTGACACTAGGATGGGCAGGGCACTGTTCGAGCAATAGGAAAGCTTTGGGTGGTTTGCCTTTGGTTCTTAAAAATCATCTGACACGGGACAAAATCTTTGTGAAACCAGTCTCTGAAGATGGTTCTGGTCATCCAAGCATTGCTGCTGTGGGTGTATTTTAGAGGCAATGCATCACATTTGATATGGTGGAAGCAGCAAGGATTACTGAACTTTCCAATGCAAAGTGGCTGAAGTTTGTGTTTTACCCTTGCATTGGTACATAGCAATAGTGTAACTCTGACTTGAAACAGCTTGTACCCCTATGAGGCGTCAACCTCTGTGCATGCTGCTAAAATGCGATAAGGAAGGCACTTCCAAAATAAGCCCATTTCATCTGCATTGTACAGCTCATCGAAACCATATCCTCCTCACTGTAAAATCTGTGCGAGTTGTGACAGAAAATTGATAACAGCTGCGGCATCTGAAGATCACTGCTCCCCAGTGATTTTAAGCTGGCTGATTCCATTTGTCTTTTGAAATCTCCAGAGTCAGCCAGGTGAAAACTTGAAGCTGTTGTTCTCACCATACAGCTGTCTGGCAAAGCAATCAGCCTTCTCTTGCAGTATCACTCCGGACAGTGGGATACCGGCTTCTCTCTGTGTTTCCAACCAAAGCCGCACAGCTGAATCAACTTCAGTGTCTGAGGCAAGTCTGATCTTTTTCCTTTGCAGCCCATCCTGTTTGCCACAGTTTATTGTGAAATTCTGCAGCTTACTCTCTTGTTTCTTAAACCTGGATACTGTTGACTTAGGAAGCCCATATTTGGCGGCTAACCTTATAATCAACTCACTGTTCCTCAAGTGCTCAAGAATGGCGATTTTCATATCTATGTCGAGGGCTTTTTACTTTTTTTTTCAGCCATTACAGTACTGTAGTTGTGAGTTTAGTCCTTCTCTAGCAGCAACAGCAGCAGCAGCAAGGAACATCAGCGTGGGTAAAAGCAGAGAAGAGAAAGAAAAAAAAAAAGCTATTTTATGCGGTCCCCACTGACCGTCACGTAACACATTAGCGGGTGATTAGGAAAACAATGGGGTCCAAACAGGTGTCCACTTTCACCAAAATTCACTATAGTGGGGGACACTATAGAAACATAGAAACATAGAATTTGATGGCAGATAAGGACCGCTTGGCCCACCCAGTCTGCCCATTTTCCTACCTAATGGATAAGCTGCACATTCTAGTTAACCAACAACTTACTTCATCCTACCCCCCCAGGACTGCCTTATGTCTGTCCCATGGATTCTTGAATTCCCCCACTCTTCTTGACTCCACGACCTCCTCAGGGAGGCTGTTCCATGCATCCACAACCCTCTCTGTGAAAAAATACTTCCTCACATTACCTCTGAGCCATTCCCTCTCTATCTTTAAATTGTGTCCCCTTGTTCTTGCACATCTCTTTTTCTGAAAGATGCTACCCTCTTGGACTTTGTTGATTTCCTTGAGGTACTTGAATGTTTCTATCATGCCCCTGTCTCCTGTCTTTCCTCAAGGGTACACATATTAAGCTCCTTTAGTCTTTCTTCGTATGTCTTCTGGTGCAGACCCTACACCATTTTGGTTGCCCTTCTCTAGGCAGCCTCCACTCTGTCTATGTCTTTGTGGAGATGAGGTCTCCAGAACTGCACGCAGTACTCCAGATGTGGTCTCACCAACTGCCTGTACAGAGGGATAACAACTTCCTGTTTTCTACTATTGATGCCTCTCCCTATGCATCCCAGTATCCTCCAGCCTTCCTTACTGCCTTCTCACATTGCTTGCCTACCTTTAGGTCATCTGATATAATTACCCCCAGGTCCCTTTCCATTTTTACTGTTGTCAGCATCTCACTCCCCAGTGTGTACTCTTCCCCTGGGTTTTTGTTTCCCAGGTGCATTATCTTGCACATCTTTGCATTGAATCTGAGCTGCCTTATATTTGACCATTACTCCAACCTTGCCAAGTCCCTTCTCATCCTTTCTACTCCATCTTGTGTATCAACCCTGTTGCAGATCTTTGTGTCATCTGCAAAGAGACATACTTTTCCTTCCACTTCCTCTGCCATGTCACTTATAAAGACATTAAAAAGGACCGGTCCTAGTACTGAACTCTTCGGTACCCCACTAGTAACCCTCCTTTCTTCACTGTGGACTCCATTTACTATTACCCTTTGCGTCTTGTTGTCTAGCCAATTTTTTATCCAGGCTACCACCTTGGGACCCACTCCAAGGCTGGCTAACTTGTGTATTAATCTTTTGTGCTGTATCAAATGCCTTGCTAAAATCTAGGTAGGCCATGTCCACAGCCCCTCCCTGGTCTACTACTTTGGTCACCCAGTCAAAGAAATCTATTAGATTCATCTGACATGACCTTCCCATTGTGAATCCATGCTGCCTCGGGTCCTGTGCCCCACTGGCATATAGGTACTCAACAATTCTTTCCTTCAGAAGTGATGCCATCATTTTCCCTACCATTGAGGTCAAACTAACTGGTCTGTAGTTTCCTGCCTCTGTCCTGCCCCCACTTTTGAGAAGAGGAATCACATCTGCCCTCCTCCAGTCCTCGGGTAGCACCCCATCCTCCCATGCTTTGTTAAAGAGAGTAGTCAGCAGTGCCACTAGTTCTACCCTTAGTTCTTTTAGAATTCTTGGGTGAATCCCATCAGGCCTCATTGCTTTGACCACCTTCAATTTTATTAGTTCTTTCAGAACTCTTTCTTCTGTAAATGGACTGGTATCGACCCCCGTCTTCAGAGTTTCTCTTATTTGGTTTAGGTACCTCCCCTTCCTCTTCCTTTGTGAATACTGAGCAGAAATATTTGTTCAGTATCCCTGCTTTTTCACTGTCACCATCTACCCACATTCCTTCCCCTTTATTAAGCCTCAGTATCCCTCCCTTGGTCTTTCTTCACTCCCTAATGCACCTACATAGATACAGAGACAGTGTCGGCAGATAAGGGCCTATGGCCCACCAAGTCTGCCCATTTGAGTTTGTAACTCCAGTTTATGTTTTCCTAGAACTATGATGCCCCTTACCTCTGACCTCCAGAATTCTTTTATGTCTATCCCATGCATTTTTAAATCTATGATTGTTTCAGCCCCCATCACTTCCTCAGCATGGTGTTCCACTTGTCCACCACCTGTTCTGTGAAGAAATTCTTCCTCACATTTCCTCTGAATCGTCCTCCCTCCAACTTCATCCCATGCCCTCTAGTCCTGGAACATCTTTTTCACTTAAAAATAGTATATTCTTGCACCCTGTTCCTCCATGTAAGATACTTGTAAGTCTCTATCATGTCCCCTCTCTCCCTCCTCTCCTCTCCTCCAGGGAGTACATATTCAATTCCTTCAACCTGTCCTTATAGGACTTGTGATGCAATCCATGTACCATCCTTGTTGCCTCCTCTGAACCTTCTCTACCCTGTCTATGTCCTTACATAGGTAAGGTCTCCGGAACTGTACACTGTACTCCAGGTGGGGCCTCACTAGTGTCTTGTATAGTGGAATCATTACCTCCCTTGTCCTGCTGGTGATGCCCCTGCCTATGCACCCCAGCATCCTATTTGCTTTACCTGCTGCCTTGTCACACTGTTTCCCTACCTTGAGGTCATCAGAGATGATAACCCCAAGGTCCCTTTCCTGCTTGGTGTATGCTATATCCTCACCCCAACTGATATATTGTGCCAGGGTTTTTGTGCCCCATATGCATTATCTTGCACTTCTTTGCATTGAATTGCAACTGCCAAACCCCTGACCATTCTTCAAGTTTCTGCAGGTCCCTTCTCATTCTGTCTACAACCTCTGGTGGGTCTACTCTGTTACAGAGCTTTGTGTCATCAGCAAACAGTGAAATTCTGCCTTCTAGGCCCTGTGCAATGTCACTGATGAAGATGTTGAATAGGACCGGTCCCAGCACTGATCCCTGTGGTACCCCACTGGTCACTCTTCCCTCTGTGGAGTGACAGCCATTTACCACCATCCTCTGTGTCCTGCCGCCCAGCCAGTTACTTACCCACCACACTACTGTCCTGCCCACACCCATATTCCCTAGTTTGTGTAATAGTCTTCTATGTGGCACAGTGTCAAAGGCCTTGCTGAAGTCCAGATAGGCCATGTCCACTGCCCTCCCTTGATCCACCTCCCTAGTCACCCAGTCAAAAAATTCAACGAGGTTGGTCTGACATGACCTCCCCCTGGTGAAACCATGCTGCCTTGGGTCCTGTAGTCCATTGACAACCAGATGTTCCATCAACTCTCCTTCAGTAATGCTTCCATGATCTTCCCCACTACCGAGGTGAGGCTGACTGATCTGTAGTTCCTGCTTCCTCTTTGTTCCCACTTTTGTATAAGGGGACTACATCTGCTGTCCTCCAGTCTTTGGGTACCTCCCTGTTTCCAGTGATTGGCTAAGCAGGATAGCCAGAGGTTCAGCCACCACCTCTCTGAGTTCTTTAAGGACCCTGGGGTGCATCCCATCTGGCCCCATTGCTTATCAACTCTTATTACTTCCAGTTCCTTCAGGACCCTTTCTCGTGTAAAGGGACTTGTGTCCATTTCTGCACCATTCTCAACCCTTGTACTCCCTTCAGACCCATTACCCTTCTCTTCCTCAGTAAAGACTGAGCAGAAATACCTCTTCAGTATGTCAGCTTTACTCTTGCCATCCTCCATGCGGCCCCCATCCTCCCCATTCAGTTTCACTATCCCTCCCTTTGCCTTTCTTTTTTCACTTATGTACCTGTAAAAGGTTTTGTCCCCTCTACCCACTGATTTTGCAATGTGCTTTTCTGTCTGAGCTTTGGCTTCCCTTACTGACCTCCCTGCCTCCCTTTGCTTCTCCAGGTACTTCTCCCTATCCCCTTCTGCCTGTGTCTTTTTGTATAGCCTGAATGCAATCTTTTTGGCATTCACTTTCTTTGCTACCTCTTTGGAAAACCATAATGGCCTTCCCTTCCTTTTCCTCTTGTTAACTTGCTTAATGCATAATTCTGTTGCTCTTGCAATCCCCGTTTTAAATACTGCCCACTGTTCCTCAACCCATGATTCCTGCCCTATTCCCCTTAATGCCTCTTTCAAGTATCTCCCCATTTTCCCAAAGTCTGCCCCCCTAAAATCCAGGATACGTGTTTTTGTGTGGTTTGGTTCTGCTCCTTCTTGGATTTCAAAACACAATGACTGGTTGTTACTGTTCCCCAGGTGCTCCCCCACTGTTACCCCAATCACACTGTCCCTGTTTGTGAGCACAAGGTCCAGTATTGCCTTCAGCTGAGTTGGTTCCATGACCAGTTGCTTGAGAAAGGCACCCTGAAGGGAGTCCAGGATAAATCTGCTCCTAGTTGATGCTGCTGCTGGGATGCTCCAGTCCACGTCTGTAATATTGAAGTCTCCAACTAGTACTACCT
Organism: Neoceratodus forsteri; assembly: GCA_016271365.2. Lineage (NCBI taxonomy): Eukaryota > Metazoa > Chordata > Ceratodontiformes > Ceratodontidae > Neoceratodus > Neoceratodus forsteri. The sequence goes on from CM057452.1 coordinate 759,816,842, forward strand.
CACCCTTGTCTACCATCCTTTGGATGGCTAGCATCAGCTCCCTATCTGCTTCTTCCTCCTGGGCTGGTGGTCTATAGACCACACCTGTGCAGATGGCTGGCCCCATTTTCCTTCCCAGCTTAACCCATAGTATCTCGCCTCCATTTTGTTCCTCCTGGATCTCTGTGGCCCTTATGTCATTTTTCACATACAGTGCCACTCCTCCTCCCTTCCTATCTGCCCGGTCTCTTCTGAATATGTTGTAGACAGAATCGGCCATCTCCCAATCATGGTTTTCATTACACCAGGTTTCTGTGATGGCCACAATGTCCAGGTCTGACTGCACCATGACAGCCTCCAGATCTTCCATCTTGTTGCTAAGGCTCCTGGCATTGGAACACATGGCTTTCCATGATTTGACCTCCCTAGACTGTTTAGCTGTTCTACTCCAGCCCCTTCCCTGGTTGTTCTTTATCCCTGGTTCTCCTAGCTGTCTGCCTTTCTGCTGATTTTTGCCCCTTTTCTGACTATCCACCTCTTGGGTGCTAATCTCCATCTTTTGCACACTGCTTTGTTGAGATATCCACTCCTCTGGTTCACTGGTTCCACTGCTAGCTGTGGGGGGTGAGCAAGTAGGTATCCTTCTTGCTGGCCTGCCACCTCCCTTGGCTAGTTTAAATGCTTGTCAATGTAGCATTTAAACTTATCATTGAGTGCTTGGATTTCCCTCCAGGGTGGATGTAGGCCATCAGGCTTGAACAAACCTCCATCCCTCCAGGTGGGTCCCCAGTCACCAATGAATCCAAACCCTTCCTCACAGCACCAGTTCTTCAACCATGAGTTAAAGTTCCTGGTGCATGCACCCCTATGCCTCCCATGCCTCTCACAGGTAGTACTTCGAGAAGGTGACAGAAGTAGCTACTTGCTTGAGACCCTCCCAATTTCCTAAACTCTTCCTGAACTTCCTTTGGCTCCCTATTTGCCAGGTCATTAGTACCTAGGTGGATAATGACAGCCAGCTCACCCTCCCATCTTGCATTCCCAGCTATCCCCAGGATCTTCCTTCCATCCCTCCGTGCCATGGCACCTCGTAGGCACCTCACCTCCTGGTCCTCCCCTTCCCCCTCCTGTGTTCCTAGCTGGATCCCTCTTATGATGGAGTCCCCCACCAGGATTCACTTCCTCCTCCTCTGGGATCCACTGCTCTCCCTGCTGAGGTCACCTCCTTGGCTAACCTCCACATCCTTTCCTTCCACTTCTCTGGGTACCTCTATTTGGTTGCCCCCATTTGCCAGTGTGGCATGTGAGTTCTTGAGTGGAATAGGATCTGGGATGTGCCTCTGCCTGACCGTCTTAACCCACCCTGAGCCCGTCATCCAAGTGCTCCTCATTCTCGGCGTCTTTTGAGGCAGCAGCATTGGACTGGGTGGTCTCTGGATAGGGTTGATGGTACTCCTGATGCAGTTTACTTCTGCTCTGAATCTGGCTACCTCATCCCGCAGTCCAGAGAGATGCATGCAGATAGGGCAGCACCTCAGTGCCTAGAAGGTCTGCCTGAATATGGCTGTCCTGCAGCTACTGCATTGCACCACTCCCCACATTATACTGCAATTATACTGCTATTCCACTACTTGTCTGTTACTGAAGCTCTCCTAGTTCCCTTTTTATTAATTTACCTATAAACGGTCTTATCCCCCTTCTTAACAGAGTTGGCTATCCTTTCCTCGGTTTGGGCCTTTGCTATTCTGACTGCCTTCCCAGCCTTTTCCTGCTTTAACTGATAAAGTTCTCTGTCCTGCTCCTTCTGTGTTTCCTTATATTTCCTGAATGCTAACCTTTCTCCTTAACCTTCCCTGCCTCCTCTTTTCAGAACCATAGCATTTATTTCCTTCGTTGTGTTTTGTTGATTTGCTTTACACAAAGACTTGCTGCCTCTGTGATGGCTGTTTTGATTACTCCCCATTGTTCCTCCACCCCTCCTTCTTGCCTGTTTGCTAGTGGTTTTCTGAGGTACTCTCTCATTTTCCCAAAGTCAGCCATCCTAAAGTCCAATACTCTTGCTTTTGTATGGCTTGATGGTATGGCTGTGTTTATCATGAACCACACTGTTTGGTGGTTGCTTGTTCTTAGATGGCTACCCACTTCTAAATCTGAGATTCTTTCCCCTCCCCATTTGAGAGTACCAGGTCTAAGACTGCTCCCTCCCGAGTGGGTTCCAGTACTAGCTGTCTGAGGCATGCCCCCTGTAGGGCACTAAGAATGACCCTGCTCTTGGATGTGCCTGCAGCAACGGTGCTCCAGTTAACATCTGGCATATTCAGGTCCCCCATCAACAATATCTCCCCTTTTTCTGCCATTCTAAGGAAGCCTTATATCATTTCCTTGTCCATTCCCTCCCCCTGAGATGGGGGTCTGTATACATCCCCCATGCGGATTGTGGTGCCATTTCCTGTCTCCAGGATGACCCAGATTGCCTCATCTGCTCCCTGTTTACTCTTTAGTTCTGCGGCTTTGATCCCTTCCTTTACAGAGAGAGCTACTCCTCCTCCTCTTTTACCCTCCCTTTCCCTCCTGTAGATTGTGTATCCTGGTATGTTGACATCCCAGTCATGGTTCTCTGTGTACCATGTTTCTGTGACTGCCACAATATCCGGGCAACCCTCTTCCATCAAGGCCACTAGTTCAGGAAGCTTGTTACACAGACTACGGGCATTAGTACTCATCACCCTCCACTTTTATTTTTTTTTTTATTTAGTTGTTTAACTAGGAGTAGCACACTAAGCTGAAAGCTTTTTTACAGGAGTGACCTGGGAGCACAGGGAAGTTAAGTGACTTGCTCAGGGTCACACAGTATACAAGTGGAAACTGTGGGATTCAAATCCAGCTCTGGTCTGCTGGATGTCACCAGATTTGCAGCTCAGAGCCTTAAACCACTGTGCTATACTGCCTCCCTTTTTGATGGCCTTACCCCTTTTAGCCCCATTCCTGTCCTTACTGCCTTTGCCTTTTTTTACAATTACCTCTGTCCTTCTCCCTAATGACTTCTCTACCTTGGTGTTTACCTCAACAATTACCGTGTTTTGTGGGGGGAGGCTGGGATTTCCCTGCTCCTTTTCGGTGCCTCCCCCCTTGGCTAGTTTAAATTCTTGCCAATGAAGCATTTAAACCTCTCACCTAGGATCCTGGTTTCCCCCCCTGGACAGATGCAGACCATCGCACCAGTATAGATCTGTATTCCTCCAGGTGGCTCCCCAGTCCCCAGTGAAGCCAAAACCCTGAGCTCCACACCAGTTTTTCAACCATTCATTGAATTCCCTGGTGAGGAGTACCCTAGCATCACCCTTGCCATAGACAGGCAGCACCTCTGAGAAGGTTACCGTAAGCGCTACTTGTCTAAGGCCCCTCCCCAACTCTACAAACTCTTCTTGCACTGCTCTGATTCCATTCCTAGCTGGGTCATTTGTCCCTAGGTGGACAATGACATCCAGCTCCCTCCTTCATACAGCTGCTACCACTATCCTGAGGATTCACTTCCTGTCCCTTCCCTACTGAATAATAGGGCCTGCAGACAGAATGAAAAGGGTGGAGAAAAGAGCAGAAGGATAGGAATGAGGTGAACTTGGAGTGGATGAAATTCTGTTAATTCCTTCAAGACAGAGGTGGTTCTGTAGTTTCCAGGTATTGTATGGTCACATTTAAACCTTTTCCGCAATGGGATAACAGTCACAATCTTCTAGGCCTGAAGAACATTTGAGGAGATGAAGGAAACTTTCAGGAGGGTATAGATGGAAGAAGCAATAGATGGTATGACCCGAAAAAGAAGCACCTGCTCAAGTCTGTCAGGATTATTCTTTTTAGAGGAGTCCAGGACTTGGAGGGACTTAAGGGCATTGGTGGATAGGGGAGAAATCAAAGAAGGGTTTAGGGTAGGGTAAAGAAGGAAGAGGTGAGTTCAGGGGGTAGGAAGGAGAGTTGGACCAGAACTTGGGAGAAAGGGGGTGTGAGAGGATGGAAAACAAGTGAGTAGAGGTCAGGAGGAGAAAGGGAAGTAGAGAGAGTATGTTAGAATGTAAGGAGCTTGGGAAAAGTGGCTGCTCATGACTGATCCTTAGTGGTCACTGGATATAAGCAGCAAGAGGGAAAACAGGGACTTTGAAAAAAGAAGAGTGGGTCATGTGACCAGTAAAAACCAATAAATTTAGTGCCGGTCTTGGGTGGGAGGGTGACTGGGGTGAGAGGGGCAGTCAATACGAAGCAACAAACCCCCCCCAAAGAGATCCGGTACTCTGTTTACCTTTGCGCCCGAGTTCTGCCGTCTGCTCCTTGATGAGCACTGAGTGGAGGTGGGGGTTCCAGCAGGGGCCTAGTGGTGGAGGAGAACAAAGAGAGAGATCAGGTTAAGAGTTAGAGGTGGTCGGTCCATACTGCACATGCACATTATTCAAACCAGGGGACCCCTAAGATGGCGACCGGAGTGGATCTGTGCAGGTAACAAACAAAGCAAATGAGAGACAGTATGGGTTACAGGCAATTGTATACAGTTGAGGACACAGCTGAGCTAGCGATTAAATCACAGCAGGAGAACACATTTCAACAGCACTGCACAATTAAGGTAACCCAGGATTTACAGTGTAACCCTTGACTATACCAGAGTGGAGCCACTTAGGGCAGGAACAATCAGTTGCAATTCACCAGTGGAAATTGGTACAGCTCTCATGGAGTACAAAACAGTCCTTTGATGAAAAAAAAACACCCCCCGAAGAGGTCTGGCACTCCGTTTACCTTTGCACCTGAGTCCTGCCGTCCACTCCTAGATGAGCACTGTGTGGAGGTGGGGGTTCCAGAAGGGCCTGTGTGTAATGGATGTGGGAAGAACATATACCTGAATTTGTGGGAAATGAGAAAGTGGTTCTGCGGCCAATCGAGGAGGACATTGAAAAACACTTGCCAAAAAGATGTAAGGACAGGGCACCCCCCTCCCCATGTCTAGGAATATATGGGGGCAACTATTGTTCAGAAGGCAACTGTGATATGCCACAAAACACTGTCTGTCTGTCTTTACCTTTGCCACCATGGGTCAGGGCAAATGGGGATCAGGGCAGCCAATACACGTTTGGTGTACCACAAACTATGAGACCACACACAAAATAAATGTCTATACTGATATCTAAGATCAAGCAGGATGCATTTTATTAAGCTGTACCAGTGACACACAGCTTTGAAGGGCAGTACATTCAATTTCCTCAGTTCTTCATTGGTCATCACATTCCATTGCTGTAGACTTCTACTACACCCTACTACTAGAAATGCAGCAAATTTTTAATCCGCTGGCGAAGTGAAGGCAAAGTGCCCACTTCACGTTGGCAGAGCACAATGCAAAGTGGGCACTGCAAAGTGCTCACTTTACGTTATCATTATTACTTTGCATTGCCATTATGCCTTAACACAAAGTAAGGTGAAGTGAGAAGTAAATAGGCAGCCCCCCACACATCACATGGCTTACAGTACTGTAAGTCACATGCTTTAGCCAGGCAGGAAGGAAGTGAGTCAGAGAAGCAGTTTAACTTTCTCCTTTGCATTCATAGAGGGAGAAGGCTTGTGAGAGATCAGTGTAGGAGTCAGTGATAAAGTGCTTATTGCCTTTGTAAAACAACAGCTTTTTTAAAAGCTATCTTTATTTAGTTTTGTATTGTGTTTGTGATTTTTTTTTGGTAGTTAATTTTTTTTATAAGTGTTGTTTTGTTTTGTGTGTGTGTGCTGGGGACTTGTGTGGGAGGGATGGACGTGGACCTTGGAGAAGGCAAGTCGCTGGCCCGTGGGTGCAGTCGGAGGGAAGTGCAGACACATGTGGGGGCGGTCATGTCATGCTGGACCGCTTCTGACTCCTGGGTGTTGCTTCCCCCCATGTTGAAGCAACAGAAGCAGCACCAGTGCCACCAGTGGCTGCTGTGCATCCACCTTCTCTGCCACTACCACCACCGGTAGCAGCTGTAGGGCTCAAGCAGCCCCTCCACCACCTTCACAGCCACAAGAGGTGCCCCAAGAAAATCAAGGTGGTGCGAACCATGCAACTCGTGTGAGGACTATGTCTGGTCCCTCCCGCAGCTCCCCCATGTGGGAATTTTTTAACTCCATGGGGGGAGACAGCACAGTCGTGGTGTGCCATGTGTGTGGTGCGCTGGTGCACCGTGGCCCCCATGGGACACATTTGGGGACCGGTGACCAGTGCACCCACATGCTCAACCACCAAAAGGCAGAGTGTCAGGCTTCCACGGAAGGGGTCAGGCATCCACCTGCTGGCCCTTCCATGGCAGTGGCCAAGGGTGCTGCTGGGGTTGGAGTTGTGCCTCGCAGTCACTGCCACAGCAGGAGGAGGGCCAGTACAGCAGCTGCTCCACCACCACCACCACCACCATTACAGCCACCACCACCATTACAGCCACCAGCACCACCCTCTCCACAACCACCCCCTCTACATGGATTACCAGCTGCAGTGGATCCCGCCACAGTCCCTGCAACACAGCATGACATCTTCCTGGTGTGGGCGGCTCTGGAAGAGAACAGTCAGAGGGTTGGTGCTTTGCAGCAGCAGGTCCACACAATAGAAGAGCAGCAGCAGCAAATAGTTAGAATGCTGCACCTGCTGCTGGACCACAACGGCATCCCACGACCATAGTAACTTACGTGATTGTTTTCTGGCCCCCAACCCCACTACTGTGTTGTACTGTTTTTGTGTGTTTCTTCTTTGTTGTTGTTTATAGTACACATTTTCCCTTCCAGGGGAATCTTTATTGCGCCACATAGTGCAATACATTTCTGTGAAAACTGCCCATAATTTCATTACAGTGTGTCACGTGACGGTGGAACTCCGTTCTGAAAAGCCACCCACATTCTGCTTCCCTTCTCAACAACGCTAGGACATTATGCCAGGGATAGCACGTGTGTGTGCTCTATTACAGTGAATATCTGATTGTCCGGCAGCTTTTTGAATGTTTCTTTATGTTATAATGGTCAGTTTGTGGTGAAACGTGTGGGCACGTTTCCAGTAAGAAGAGCCTTGTTAGTGGAAACATTCCCACATTTCACCACAAAGTGAACCGTATAACATAAGGAAACATTGGGATAGCTGCCTGACATGCATTATAGTGGAGCATGCACCTGTGCTCTCACTGGCATCACGTCCTAACGTTGCTGAGAAAGGGGGACAGAATATGGGTGGCTTTTCTGAACAGTAATTCCTTCGTGACGTGACACACTGTAATGAAATTACGGGTGGTTTTCACAGAAATATATCGCACTCTGTGGAGCAAGAAATATTCCAGTGGGAGTAAGGACCCCACATATTAGGTTATGTGCATCACCATAACTATGTAATTTGGTGCATCTCTGTAAAGCAGCAGCATACCAGCAATCTATTGAGAACTCTGAGCTATATTTTTTAATGCTATGTTACAACTTCCTTTACTTACACCCTGACTGACTGGAATGATACGAGAATTTGCAGTAGTTGAGTCTGCTGTACTACCTTTTTTCATGTGTGAAATAATGAAAGGAGCATTCCTTTTAAATTGGTACTGACCAGGTCTTTATCATTGTTTTCCCCTTCTTTTCTCCATCACATCAGTTAGTTGTTATATATCACAGTAGTAGCCACAGACATTGCCAACTAATTCCAGATATTTCGCTAAATTTCTAAAGAGTTTCTCTCTGCTGCCCCTACTGTGGAAATGGAGAAAGCATGAGATATTTCTGGAAATATCACAGAAATTTCAGGAAATAGCTGGCAGTGTCTGTGGCTGCTATTGTTACTTCTGTTGTTAATTAACAGTTATGCAGCAGGCAGTGTTTTATGACACCATGGAACAATAGTTATTGAAAAGCAGCTGCAAATAAATACAAACCTGGTCAGAACAATATTGGAAGGCATGCTCATTTTTTTTCATACATGAAAAAAAGTAGTCAACTAAGTAAAGCAGACATGTGAAAAGAACTGTGAAACGAAGCGTATCATTCATTCATTCATGACTTGGAGGTAACTAGAGGCTGTGGCAATGTAAAGTAGCATAAAAAAGTACAGTTCAAAATTGTCATGACATTCTTGCAATGCTACTTTAATTGTAATGTCAGTATGACATCATGAGCTCACAACAATCACACAGCTCACAAAAGTGGCACAGAGTCCCAGATTTTTCTGTAGGCCCAAAATGTATCCTCCTTGTGTGTGGGAAAATTGACAAGTGGCAACACAGTGAAATGGGAGTGTTTCAGCACATACAAAGTCTCCAGAATTAATGGCATACTCAGTCATGTGCACAGTGGTGGCACAGAGTCCCAGATTTTTTTCTGCAGGCCCAAAATGCATCCTCCTTGTGTGCAGAAAATTGAAAAGTGGTAACACAGTGAAATGGGAGTGTTTCAGCACATACAAAGTCCCACAGTATAAAATGATGACCGTGAGCATTCTGTTGCTGGTCCAATGTGTTCAGAAACACAAGCGCAAATGAAAACGCAAAGGATAACGCACTCCCGACATGTAATGCAGCAGCGTTGGGCCCCGCACTCCCACCACATGATGTCTTGTGGCATAGTAACAGGAACAGCAACGCAAACAGAAATGCTAACAGTGGCGCACAAGGTAACGCAAGCACGAATGAGAACAGAAAGGGTAACGAACAAGGTGGCGTAGATGGAAACGGTGTGCCACGTGATGTCTTGTCATATAGTAACATGGTGCCTGCAAACGGAAATGTCAATGGGCATGGTGATGCAAAGTGAAACAGAAAGAGAAACAGTACGTTAGACACAAATGGCAAAAAATAACAGAAACGCAAGCGCAAATGAAAACGCAAAGGATGACACACGTGGTGGCGAAGACGTCAACAGTAAGTGAAATGGGCATGGAACCGCAAGCGGAAAGGGCAATGGTAACAGTAATGTAAGCTCACAGGCTGGTTTCCCCAAAAGCTGAATAGAGAAAGACAGTGAGTACAAAGAATGTATGCATAATAATGGGTATCGGAGCAGAAAATGAGGATTTGGAATACTAAATAGGTTATATCTCAGGAACCGTACGACATAGAAAAAAAATTTAAAAGTCGTATGATTTATGACTATCCTGGCTAGTTTTGTACTTAGCCCATAGTAGGGGGCTAATATTTTTCCAACAAAAAGTCCGTATCTCACACCGTTTCCGAGATACGGGCCCTGAAAGGCACGGCGAACACCGTAATGTTATCCTATGGGAAAAAAAGAGAAGTTCGGAGTGCCATAACTTTGCCTCCCTATAAGATTTTTTCACCAAACCACTGAAAGGCACATCTGTGGGCTGTTGGCTGTCTTCCCTCCAAATTTCAGGAAAAAAGACCAAACCGTTATTTTGCAGCAGGGTGCCAAAGGATTCCTGTAATGCATCGGGCGCTGTAATGTTATCCTATGGGAAAAACCATCAACTTTGGAGTGCCATAACTTTGCTGCCATGTAATATTTTTTCAATACAACACTGAAAGGCACATCTGTGAGATGTCGGCTGTGTTACCTCCAAATTTCAGCCCAAAACTTCCAACCGTTCTTTTGCAGTGCAGTGCCAAAGAATTGCTGTCATTTTCCCACAGACTAGAAAATTACTGTCGCAATTTGCGAAAGCTTTCGCAAACATTTGAGACACTTTCATGAGCACGAAAGTACTTTGCAAAAGTACTTTTTCTAGAAATCTGAAAAACATATTTCTGGGGTGTTTTGCCCCAAAATAAAGACATGGTTAGCATCCTCAGGGTCCAACTAGGTGAGTGAATACAAAAAGAATTAGGTTGCTAGAGGGTCCCAAATTTAAATGCCAAGCATTTTTCTAATCACCAACTGAAAACAAAATGGCCGATTTGTGAAAGTAACAGGCCCATTTGCGAAAGTAAAAATGCATTTGCGAAAGTGTTGAACTTTTTGTTAACTTTTCCCATTGACTTATAATGGGAAATTGTTTTTTGAATAACTTTTGAACCATTTAATATTTTTTCACCAAATCTTCAAAAGGCACATCGGGGACATCGGCTGCACGTTCCTTGAAGATTTCAGGCCAGTCGTACAAACCGTGCGACCTGTATGCGCGACTGTAGAATTCCAGAAAAAGTGTAAACGCGAGCGCAAATCACGCTTAATAACTCCACAGCCGTGTATCCGACTGGTACAAAAATTGGCAGATGCCAAGACCTATGGTTCTTGATTGTGTATTCCAAATTGTAGCCAAATCTGTCAATGGTTGCAAAGTTATTAAGGTGCAAAGTTTTGGGGTTTAACATAGAAATGGCTCCTCAACCCTAACTATGGTAGCACTACCGTGCTACCATAATGTATCTATATATATATATATGGTTGCGGATTAGGTGAGGAGGGGGGTTGACATGGACATGTACTCATGGTATTGTTCTGCATCGCAGGTCACAGAAACTGTTGGTGTGCACATTCCAGTGTGCTAAATGAGAATTTTTTATGCTGAAATTGGAAACGGATAACTCTCAAGCACATGAAGGTAAGTATTTATTTTTTGGGGGCTGGGGGGATCATATTTGCTGGTTTGTCTCTAATGGTTTCTTATTTTGTTGCTTCTTCACAGATTTCATCTGCATCCTTCTGGAGTCTGATTGTTGTTAATGATGGTCATGGTCATCTAATGAAATTACTTCTGCATGTTGCATGTGTGCTCAAGCCCAGGGAAGGGGGGTGCCTGATGTTGAAGAACTTTTTTGGATAAGTCCAGTTTGACAGAACAACAAAGCATCTGGAAGTTTCCTAAAAAAAGCAATGAATGACTTCTTACAACTTAATTGTTATTTCCTTCCCTGGTTCTGAATCTCAAGTCAAGTTACATTGAAACCCATATCTTGTCGACTAACACAACCTGTGTGCAATATTTGCTGCAGTCTTTCCAAAACAATGAAATGGATTAAATAAAATCTTCATACTTACCAGAATGGATTTCACATGGATATTCCATTGGTTCCTCTCTATGCGGTACAGCTGCAGTACCATTCCCACCGAGTTTAGCGATGGAGACTTTTTTTGTTAACCTGTAAAAGAAACAAAATAAGAGTACCGTATGTGTTTTACCATTGCGGCTCTGAAAAGCTACAGAAAACAAAACATACAACTAAAGGAAGTGAAGCAGCATTACAAACATGAGTACACATACTCACTTTATGGTTTAAACATTAAGAAGCTTGGTGTCTCTGGCTGATGGATGTGGTGGTCCAGACAGACTCAGGCTCAGTGGTGGCAGTGGCTAACAGTAGTCCCGGTGGTGGTGGTGGTCTGGGGGGAGGACAGACACAAGCTTAGTGGTGGCAGTGGCTAACAGCAGCCCCGGTGGTGGTGGTGATGGTCCGGGGGGGCGGACAGACTCAGGCTCAGTGGTGGCAGTGGCTAACAGCAGTCTCAGTGGTGGTATTGGTGGTGGTCTGGGGGGGCAGAGAGACTCAGGCTCAGTGGTGGCAGTGGCTAACAGCAGGCCCAGTGGTGGCGGTGATGGTGGTGGTCCGGGGGGGGCACACCGCCTTTCAAAAACTTCAATTAAAACCTGCCATTATTAACCACATCATCATCCTCATAAAGAAAGCTGCCCTCACAGTCATCGCTGTCTGAAGTCTGACCACTGGGAAATTCTTTCTCCATTGTTTCATCATCTACATCAGTGGTGTGCAGTTCAGGGAGTCACTGTCAGTGCCACCAGGATGGTCCATTTCCACATCACCAAAACCACCATGACTAGACCGGGGTATGAATACCAAGGTTGCAGTCTGTGCTGGTATGTGCCTCTCATTCATTTTAAAGAAAGTTAGCAAACTAACATTTGCAGGAGACAGGTTTGTCCGATGATCCCTGACTATTGTACCTGCTGAGCTGAATACCCTCTTAACACTTACACTGGAGGGTGGGCATGTGAGGTACTTGAGGGCCACTGCAGTCAGCTCTGGTCATTCACTGACCTTTCCACTCCAGTACAAAAGAAGATCTTCAGTTTTTGTCAGATGCCTGTTTTCAGACAAGTATGACTCAACCATTCTCAGTGCCGCACTAAGTCCAGTGATTGATGCATCATCCTGTTCTCCTGAATCATTTATTTCACAAATACCCACTTGTGACAAATTCTTCCAAAGCGGGTTGATGCCAGCCACTTTGGATGACAGACCACCTGGAAAAGCAGTCTCCTTCCCCTTGCAGGATATGCGTGATGGTGCTCCAGGTAAACCTTCAGCCGGACTATCCTGCTAAGGTTTGCTGACCTTGGCACATGACTTCTGTGCCCCATGAACCAAGCACACCAGTTGACCACTGATACTTTTTACCTGTTCAGGCCCTCCCTCCAGTACTGAAGCAATTCCACATTTGTATCGTGGGTCCAGCATTTTTGTATGGCAAAGTTGTAACTACTCTGAATGCTCACAACGTGACAATTCTGGTTGAATACTGTCAGCATGTGTTGCAGCAACATACTGCTACCACTGTCTCTGGCAACATCAAGATCATACTGTACATTCACCAATGTCTTCCACAGCACCTGCAGCAGTGGAATTGATTGGCTAATGGAGGCAGACTTGCCAGTCACTGCCAATGTGGCATGTTCAAAAGGCTGCAAAATTGTTATTACAGAGTCCATGAGGCGCCACTGTTCAGTCATCATAGACATGGAGACCCAGGAAGTGTCACAGCTAGTGTGCATCACAAGATATTCTAAGATGGCTTTGTATTGTTCATACAACCTCTCTGCCATGGATAAAGTGGAGTTCCATTGGGTGACAACTTCCAGCTTCAAGCGGTGCTGAGGCAGGCTGTTTTGTATCTGCAACTGCTGCAGTTGGTCACGGGCCTTTCCAGATCTTGAAAAGTGAGAGCAGATACATCGTGCAACGATCAGCATTTCCTTTACATCAGGGTTCTGCAGAAACTCCTGAACCACAAGATTTAAACAGTGGGCCATGCATGGAACACGAAAAAACACACCATTCATGATGCATTTCACCACATTTGACCCATTGTCACTTGCTATGAACCCAGCTCTCAGGGACAGAGAGTTTAGCCATTTGTCAATTTCAGTCAGTACCACGTCCAACATGTTCTCACCAGTGTGTAAACAGGTCACATTGCTCATAGCAATCATTGCATGCTGTCGAATTCCTGGAAGATTGCTACTACGACAATCCACCTTATTGCACTGATTATTCACACTACCAACATCACAAACAACCCCCGGGCACCTGCACCCAGTGTGCAGTTATACACAAATATGAACTCCCCACTGTTTTGCCACTTGTCCACATACCCATACTTAAATGGATGAATGGAGAGTAGAAATGTTGAAGGGCATGTCTTACTGAGTCGGACACAGTGCGGAACAACTCGAGGACAGCACGTGTAGAAAAGTATGTCCTGGATGGGACTTTCCATTTTGGACAGGCACATGCAGCAAACTGCCGGAACCCAGAATTCTCCACAAAGGAGAAGGGCAAAAGATCAATTGTCAGCATTTCTGCTACAGCAGCATTAAGTTCACGTGACACTGTACGATTCGGGGGGGGGGTACTTCAGCTTATGCGCAAAAACACTCTGTAACGTGGGCTGACCTAAACGTTTTACACCGGGTGTGATCACAAATGATTGTGCTCTGTGATGAATGGCATTGGCAGGCGGTGGAGTGTGGACATTTGATGAAGACGGTTGCACAGGTGATGAAGACAAACCCAGAAATGCTGTTATTTTGCAAGATTTTCCAACCGAGGTTGATGTACCACTTGCACTAGACATACTGCATTCACCACCACCACCGCCACAAAAACTGCTACTCTCACCAGCACTGGACAACATTTCAAAATCATTATGGCCACCTCATCATGCCTGCAGTAATCCTTTGCTCTTACCTCACTACTACACACATTTAATTTACTGCTGGACTTAACAGTCATGGAAGGGGATAACATGGATAACATGGAAGAGGATAACATGCTCGTTATGGCTGCCGGTGACGAGGGTGAATGCCCTACTGTGGTATTAGCTGTCAGCTTGTTCTGGGTCCACAGTGCCAAGTGCCTATTCTTAAGATGCATATGCTGTCTTCCTGTGCCCAGATGGCTCCCCTTTTTACCTCGACTCACACGCACCTGGCAAACCTGGCAGATTGCAACTGACTCATCATTTTAATCTTGAGCAAAAAAATCCCAAACAAGGGATTGTGATGCTTTGCTTTTAACAAGTCCATGATGTGGCTTATTTAAGTCCGTTATTTTAAGCACTGAAGTGGGGGGGGCACGTGATGTTTCAGGCACTGCACACCTGGACTGCAACTGACCATTACAACTACCTATCATATTTATTACTGGGTCATCATCATCAACTAAAACTGGTAGATCACAAGTTTTTACAGGGGTGGGTGGGTGATTCCTGCAAACAGACTCAGACACAGCCACTTTGAATTTCTTTTTCTCCGGTTCCCAACTGGGGTCAATTACATCATCATCATATTCATCAGCATCACACACATCCACATCTTCTGCTTGGATGTAGGATGTGGATTGCATGTTGCAACAACAGCAAGATCATCGTCATCATCGCATTCATCATCAGCATCTAAACCACCATCACCTGATATTTTTTCACCATACTGTGAATTACTGCATGGAAAATGCATGGCATTAACTGCCATGGTGGACAGAATATCACATTGTATGTTATCGTTGACATGATTATCAGAATCCTCAGGTTCAGTTACTGGGATGTTACTGGGAAGTATGACATCATCTATGCTGCCACTCACTTGCACTGCTTCACACTCAATATTTTTGGATACGTACACTGGTCGGAATTAGAACTTGACGCAACAATACTAATACTACCACCACCACTAACACCAGTAACACTAACACCACCGGCTGGGAAAACATCATCTCCTCCAACTATGAGTGAAGCTACTGATTGGGCTGTAAAATCATTGCAGAAGAAATACCTTTCCTCCCATCAGCAATGCACTTCTGCATCTGCGCTTACTACCACGCCCACAGACTATCTTACTGCCAACATTGCCATGGCGAGAAACAGCTTTGCTTGCACTTCTCTTTGCAGGCATTTTGGGGGATCAACCACAATATTATAACCAAATTCAGATTTTGATACGTTCACTCTCTGATTGGGGGGATGCTGGATGTGAAGCCAAAAAAAACAACTGTAGCTTCAGCAACAGATAAAAGACTAGTCTGTCACGCAATGAAAACAACTTTAGTAACCAGTGGTGCTGATGAGGTCACAAAAACAATCCAATCTGGTAAAAAATTCCTTTTGCATGTGGGGTTGGGGGGGCACTGACTGCAGAGTAGATTTTTATGGCAATACAAGCAGCAAAACAAAGAACAGATACCACAATCGCAGTACAAAATCAGGCAGCTACAGTAGATAGCAGGTTCACACTGCTGCGCCTGCAATTACATTAGTCTGTGGCACAATAACAGGTGTATTATTTGATGTCACGCAACACTGCACACACACTCACACAGAAAAGTTTGTCTACAATGCAGAATGAGTAATGTGTAGCAAATGCAAAAGTTCAGTACTATGCCACGTCACATATTGTAATATAAACAACCTGAAATGTATGAACTGCTGCACGAGATCCACAAAACAAACAGCAAGAAAATTTCAACTATTACTGACAATATTACTGTGTGTACATTAACACGGCCAGTTATATAACAAAAATATAACCAAAAAACAAATAAATCACTATTTCTCTAACTTAAATCTACCTACACCACACATACGCCCCTCCCCCAAAGCACACTTTCACTGTCTTTCACTACACACACTCAATGTTGTAAATTAACATTCAAAATCCACACAAAAACAAAAACGCTTGATGA
Organism: Neoceratodus forsteri; assembly: GCA_016271365.2. Classification (NCBI taxonomy): domain Eukaryota; kingdom Metazoa; phylum Chordata; order Ceratodontiformes; family Ceratodontidae; genus Neoceratodus; species Neoceratodus forsteri. The sequence goes on from CM057452.1 coordinate 759,832,714, forward strand.
TATGAGCACAGGAGGGTTTCCTGCAATCGATGAATTAAAGTTGGAGCACCCCCAAAAAACGCAAAAATGCTTTTTTAACAGCTTTTACAAGATTTCAATCACACACAGCTATCAGAGCACACTGTCTCCTACTCCTTCCTACACATACTACCCTGAATTGAGGCTGTGCAGATCAATATAGAGCCCATGTGACCTGAAATCCCATGAATCACTGCAAAATTATCCTTCAGAGCTCAAAAATGAGGCAAAGTGAGGCTAAGTGCATTGTCCTCAATGCACTTAATGGCTAGTGGTGATAGCGTGGGGAGGCGGGAGTAGCATAAGTCATTGTTTCCAATGGACTTGGTTCCTCATCATGTGTGTTCTCCGTTTCGTGTTGTAGAGCACTCTGCGAATCTGCCTTTGCTCCGCGAATCACTTCACGGAGTGGATTGAGCCCACTTCACCCACCACTAACTACTACTACTGCTACTGCTACTACCTTTTCAAGATTTTCTTCCTTTTGATTTAAACAGGTATCTACTGCTGCTATGCCATTCACTACAGGTCCCAATACCCATCAGCGTATCTGACATCCACCATAATGCTCATTCCCATTACCGCCCTTTGATTCTAAAAGGGGCACTATTGTCTTTATTACAACTGTTTCTGCTACTACAGATATCACCCATTTTGAGGTCTTTGGAGCCCTTGCAAACCCAAGACCATTTGTGCATGACATTCTCCCTGGCAAGTTGAGCACTACCCTGTGTGCAAACATGCCTGTGTGAGTGTTGGTGTATCAGCAAGTGATCTCAGTTAGATTTTAGTACATCAGCATTATCATCTACTCCTAAAATAATTGGAGATATAGTTGGTCTGGCCATGTGTGTCTCTTTCTGACACCACACTGATAGCCATAGTTGACCAAAGAAATGGACTTCTATGCCCGGCCTCATCTCAGGAACTTACAAACATAAACTCTTATCAGGCCCCCTCCACATGATGACCATTTATTTGGGGCTCATCTCTAGTTGGTTACATAACTATATTTGCCTAGGCCTTTAACTCCTACCGAGTATTAATGCACAAACTCCAAACACCTTGTCTACAAGTTGCAGCATACTAAAGAACTACTCCCAGAGTCAGACTTAACCCTTCCAGTGCTTCTCTAGTAACCTACCTTGAGCTGGATGGTGAAGAGAGAGGCTGATTACAAAGAGAAGCCTACTGGAAGTTTAGATTGGGGGCTGACATGTGACTTGGAATGAATTACAAAATTTGAACTGGCACTCCTTTTGTAATCATAGAGTATGGTTTCTGTTGGTGTCAGGTAGCCCTTTCCTTTAATAAGTGTATCTTTTTCTTATTCACAGTATATGGCCCAGGAAGGTGACTGCAATGGTGAATTATACAACAAATTTGGTCTCACATCTTACTGATCTCTTAGAATGCTTTTTTTTTGTGTGTGTGTTATTTCTTTATGCTTCTTCCTGTCTCCCCGACCGTCCACTCCTTCAGACCACCAAGGGATACCCTCACCCACTAAGCTACCCCCCCTTTGCCATTGTCACTTTCACCGTCCCTGTGTCATGCCCCGGACAGCCCAATGTATCCCTTCATCAATGGGGCCCCCCTTCCTGGGGCCCATAGGAGGGGAGATTTGGCATTCAATCTAGACTGTGCACATGGTGGGGGACCAGTTCAGAAGGCACTCACCAGGGCTGCATGACATGAGGGGACCCAGCGATCATTATCCGATCAGCTGAATGGGTGAGTTTTCCCATTTTCTCCTGCTAACCCACCCACGTCCCATGTGCATCCTGGGGAGATGCACTGTAGCGCGTGGTTGCCCACACCGCAAATGCACTGCCACTATGGGCCAGTAGACACTACTCTCAAAGTGGTGCAGACTCATTCCCTCCCCCACCATGGAGGAAAGCATTTGTCGGACACTCCTTGCCCTCTTCACAGGCTTCTGCTCCCGTTGTCCTGGGTGTGGGTGCAAACCCAGGTTTCCAGCATGCTAAGCAATCCCCTATCACTCAGAATGATGGAGCCAGCTGAATGTTTTTTAAATGTATAATCTTCTGGGGTATATGAGAGGAATCTGGTAGTTCAGATTGACATTTCCTTTTTGGCAGTGGGTTCGAGTCCCTATTCTGTAAAGTATATTATGTGGAACATCTTGTCCTAGCTGGGTATTTAATAATTTATACCTGAGAAATAGATTTGTATCTTAAGCAAAGAGCTGACCATTGTTAAACAACTGGGCATTTATAAGTCATTCCAAAGAATATGGGATTGAGTTGCAACAGTGTTTAGTGCAAAAGTGCAATTTCTCTTGATCTGGTTGGTCTACACTAAATGAAACAACAGTACAAGTCATATAAAACTGTTTCAGTGAGCTGCTTTAGCATTTCTGACTGAGTTGCATAAGTGTTGCTGGATTCATTACAAAGCCCTGTACAAATTGTTTCTTAAGAGGTAACATAAAGTTTTGAATTGCATTGTGACTGGACTGCAGCTGCATTCCAAATGAGTTGCAAAAACATTTTACAAACATTGCTCTAGAGCTGTTTAAGCACTGAAAGACAATGCAATATGAGTTGCCAAAGCATTGCCAACTGTAAAAAAACAAAACAATGCTACACCAGCTCATTGGTGGGACAGTTTAATGTGACTTGTACTTTATGCTGTACACAAAATCTGAGGTGACTGTAAGACACCTTGCTACAACAAGTATCTGTCTGTTTGTTGCCTTTTAAGCATGAGGTTATAATTGCTCTTTGCATTTTCATTCTTTTGGTTTATATGAAGTTTTTCTATGTTGTCTGACTGGTGGTGATATAAATTGTGCCCAGTAGATGAAGCCAGTTACCTTGACAAAAAAGCACCAGAGAGAGTATGTTGCGAAATGTTGGTGGCTCCAGTGGGCCTTTGTGCCTGTATTTATAATCTACGCTGGAATAAACAAGCCTTTAAATCTATAGAAGTTGTTTGTGTCTTCTTACTCTAGAGTGCTGGGATTTTATGTACTAAACAGTTGCCATTTGGGTTTAAAAGCACCACACTTTAGGAGCTGCCTTTTTTTCCTTTCTTTCAAGAAATAAAGAACTTGATTGTTGAGCCAGTAATAGGTTGCTAATGCAGTAATTCCATTCTTTCAGCTGCACTAACTTTAAGGGGTAAACCACGAATTATGAATGTTCTATAATAAATTTGTGTGAAAAGAAGATTTGAAAGACATCTTGATAAAGATGTACTTTTTGTATATAGTGGGTAACACTGGAATAATAGAATTTTGTATTGTAACCCGGGGTTGCCGGACAAGCTGGGAGAAATGGGGGTAGAGAACAGGATAAGGTGGTGGATAGAGAACTGGCTAACTGGGAGGTTTCAGAGGGTGGTGGTTGGGGGGGAGTTATCATCCTCAAGGAGGGTCATTAGCAGAGTCTCTCATGGGTTGGTGTTGGACCCACTCCTGTTTAATGCTTACATCTTGGACATCAGGAACAGCATCAGGAGTGAGATGAGCCTCTTTGCTGATGACTCAAAGCTGGAGGTGGAGGTGGACAGGGAGGAGGTTAAAAGAGCCCTGCAGGGGGACCTGGAGACTCCTGAGAGTTGGTTACAAACTTGGAAATTGAGGTTTAATGCCAAAAAGTGCAGGGTTCTCCGCTTGGGGCTTAGGAACCCAGATCATGAATACTTATTTTTTTTTTCCTTAGTGTTTGGTAACTGGGTAAGGTCACTAGGCACAAGTGCCTGTTTTCAGGGGTGACCTGGGAGCAATGGGTGGTTAAGTGACTTGCTCAGAGTCACACAATATGCAAGTGGAGGTTGTGAGAATCAAACTCAGGTCTGGTCTGCTGGATGTACCAAGCTTGTTCACACCTCGTTCCTCTAACCTCTAGGCTATACTGCCGGGGGGGGGGAGAAACTGCAGGTTTTGGGGAGGGGGGATCTGGGGGTGGTTGTAGATGCCACAGTGAATAACTATGAACAGTGTATGAGGGCTGCAGCTAAAACACATAAAATGTTCGGGTGCATTGCCAGGGGGATAACCTTGAGAAGGCTGTAGGTGCTTCTCCCTCTGTATAACCGCCTGGTTTGACTGCACCCAAAGTACTGCATGCAGTTGTGGTGCCTGTACTTAAAATTGGACTTTGCACTTCTGGAGAGAGTTCAAAGGAGAGTAGCCAGGATCATACAGGGCCTGGGGGAGAGATCCTATGAGGAGAGACTTGAGGGGCTCAATTTGTGCTCCCTGGAGGAGAGGAGGGACAGAGGGGATATGATCAAGATATTTAAATATCTAAAGGGAGTGAACAAGGCCAGCCTGAATAGGATGTTCCAGCTAAGGGAGGAGGGGGCCACCAGGGGGCATTCCATGAGGCTGATTGGTGGGAGGCTCAGAGAGGAGACTAGGAGATGCTACTTCACTGAGAGGGTGGTATACCCATACAATGCACTGCCTGCAGAGCTGGTGGCTGTAGTTACAATGGAAGTATTCAGACATGATTGGGACCTTCAAGTACTTGAAAGGGATAAATAAGGTTGATAAGGAGAGTCTCTTTAAGCTGAGTGGCAACCACAACATGAGGGGGCACAGTCTTAAGCTGGAGGGTGGTAGGTTTAGGAGGGAGGTCAGGAAGCAATTCTTCACAGACAGGGTGATGGACACTTGGAATGCGCTGCCAGAAGAGGTAATCTCATTGAAGACAGTGGGCAGTTTTAAGAGAGGCTAGAACAGGCATAGGGGGAGGGTAAGGGTCATGGGAAGGGAAGATGAGAGAAGTGAGGAGGGAGGGCAGGGATATTAGCTCAAGCTATGGACCCTGCAGTATGAGCAGACTTGATAGATCAAATGGGCTTCTTCTGCTGGCTTCTTCATATGTTTGTATGTTAGGAGGATGAAGCAATGGAGACACACACAGATACAGTTACAGAAGTCTAGACAAAGCAGCTGTGATCAGGAACAGGAAGCATTTTGAATCTAACTATAGAAAAGGCTAGCACACACCAACTGGGGTGCAAACAGCAGTAAATTATTAAACTGATGAGCAGGGAATAATGTGTCCAAATGATAAGGGTACATTGTTAAGCATAGCTAGTATACTCACAAGCCTGGAGAGAACAGTGAAATGGACTGTCTATTGCCAACCTAGCACCTCTTTCTGGCAACTTCTTCATTGACTACCACTCTTGCTGGGTCCATTCATACTGGGTTTACTTGAGGTGGTAGGCTACAATTGCAAATGAGCTCCAACTCCCTGGAAATGCTGCTGCAGCTGATTAGCTGGATATCCTTGAATGTTAGCAGTGTCTACTGCCACTCAAGGAGGCTGAGCTCTACTGTGGGGACTGAGGGAGTCAACAGAGCTCAGGATGACCAAAGAGATCAGTTGGCAGCTTCATCCATGTGGTGCAATGGAGGGGGGCATCTCAGCAGTCTGTTTGAGAAAAATATCATCACTGGACACTTCTCCATCAGGAAGTCCCACCTTCCTGGAGGCAGTGCTGCAGCTGATTAGCTGGATGCCCCTGATTGTCAGCAGCTGAGGTTGTTGCTTGAGAATATTTGGGCCTGATGTGTTAACTGGGAAGGGAGCCAGTAGTGACTCAGTAACCCTAAAATGTACTGTTGGAAGCTCTGTCCATGTGGAGAGGTATCCCAGCAGTCTGTTGGAAACAAAGGTAGATGCTAGAGCCTTCTCCTTCAAGAAGTCCCACCTACCTACAGGCATTGCCCCTGAGTGCCAGCTGCTCCTGCTGCGATTCAAGGAAGCTGGGGTCTTTTTATAATGAATGAAGGAGCCAAAAGCAGCTCAGAAAGACAATAACAGTAAAGTTAGTAGCTCTAGTCATGTGGTGTGGTGAAGTGTGGTCTCAGCAGTCTGGAAAGCAAGGCAGACACCAGACACATTTTCCTCAGGAAGTCCCAGGTTCAATGAGGGGCTGCTTCAGTCAACCAGCTGTGTTTGTCCCTTCTTGTTGGCAACTTTTGTGTCTGCCTGGTAATACCAGGTCAACAGTTGCATCTATGGGACAAATGTGGACCATGACCCCTGAAACTGATTTGTCAGAGGCTTCATCAATGTGTCATGGTAAAGGGTGGCTCTGCTGATCTTCTGGAAACAAAAACAGACACCAGAACCTCCTTGCTCAGGAAATCTCAACTCTCTAGAGGCACTGCCAGAGTTAACTGGCTGTATGTCCATAATTGTTGGCAGCTGCTAATGCCACCTGAGTAGGCTGGGACTGCAGCAGTAACTAGGGTGAACCAAGTGAGGATCAGGCCCCACAAATGTATCGGTTAGCTGCAGCTTCAGTACATGGCATAGTGGAGGGGAGTCCTGATGGTGTGCTGGATACAAAGGTAGAAGCCAGACTTTTCTCCCTCAATAAGTCCCACAACCCTGGGGGTGCTGCTGCAGAAAACTGGCTGGCTATCCTGATAGTCAGCTGCTTCTGCTGATCAGCATAGGGTCCACTGGGGGGACCGGTGGGCTGCAAGAAACTGCTAAGGATTACGAGTATGGATAGTTCAGTGACTCCAGCCACGTGGTATGGTGAACAGCTTCCCAGAGTTCTGCTGCTAACACAAGCAGATGCTGGACTCATCCCTCTCAGGATGTTTCTCATCCCTGAAGGTGCTGCTGTTGCTATTGATTGGAGGTTCAAGTCCACAGTGAAAAATGTGAGAAGCCAGTGGTGGCTCAGGAGTAGCAAAACAGGCCAGTGGGCAGTTCCATCCATTTGGTGCAGTGGAATGGAGGTCTCAGCGATCTGGTGGGAAAATTTAGTCACCAGACTCATCTTCATCAGGAAGCCTGAAACTCATGGAGACACTGCTGCAGCCAACTGGCTGGATATCCCTGACTGCCCACAGCTCCTGCTGCCATTTGGAAAAGCTGGTGTCTGCTGCAGAAACCGGAAGGGGGGGATCCAACAGAAAATAATCCCCAAAATAGATCTCTTGGAGGCGCTAGATATGTGGCATGGTGTATGGATATCTTGTCGATCTTCTGGCATCAGAGAGAGTTGCCAGAGCCTTCTCCCTTAGGAAGTCCCACCACCCTGAAGGTACTGCTACAGTCGATTAGCTAAACATCCCTGATTATCAGCCCCTACTGTTGTCATTTCTGAAAGCTGGTGTCTGCTGTGCCAACTGGGGAGAAAACACTGGGTCGGGATAACCACAATGGATAGGTCAGTATCTCCAGTCATGGGCCATGGTGGAGGAAGGTCCCAGCAGTTTGGTGGAAAGAAAGGCAGAGAGTGGACCCTTCTCCCTCAGGAAGTCACACCTTTCAGAAATACTGCTTCTGTTGAATGGCTGGGAGTCTCCAATTGTTGGGAGCTTCCGCATCTGATTGATAATGCTGTGGTGCTGTAGCATCTGGGGGACCAATGGAGGATCAGGATACCCAAGCTGGATTTGCTGAAAGCTCAATCCATGTAGCATGGTGGAGGGGAATACAAGGGTCTGCTGCAAAGAAAGGTAGACACCAGAATCTTCTGCCTCAGGAAATCTCACTTACTTTGAGGCACTGCTAATGAAAGCTACATGGTCCTGATTGCAGTAGCTCCTGCTACCATCTGAGGAGGTTTCAGATGGCAGCAACAATAAATGTGGCTCAGGACACCCATAATGTATCAGTTACAGGTCCAGCCACATGGCATGGTTGAGGGGGTCCCAGTGGTGTGATGATAACAAAGGCAGATGCTAGATCTTTTTTCAACAGGATGCTCTCCCTCTACTGTGCTGCTGTATCATATTTACTGGATATAAGCTTTAGCTGTCACCCAGGGAGGCCATGTATGGACATTTGGCCCCCAGACAAAAAGTCACGATCACAATGACATGGACAGAATGCTGTGGAGACAAAAATAAAGCAACACAAAATGTCGAGAATAACAAAATTTAAAGGTCAAATTGTCAACATTCAGAAATATTGCTGGACCAATTGCCATTGTAAAAACAAACCCATTGGAGTTACAGACTATCACTCTTACTCATAATGCCCACACTAATAATCATCACATATATCACTTTATATAATCATCATAGTGACTAGAGGTAGTCAATGGATGGTCAGAGACCCAGAAATGGAATCCTAAGCAGCTCCAGTTGCATGACATGACATAATGAATGGGGATCACAACATTCTATTGAAAACAAAGGCTTACAATGAGCCCTTCTACGTTAAGGAGTCCTGTCTCCTGGATGCACTGATGCAGCTAATTGGCTGGATGTTCCCAATTGCCAACAGCTCCTACTACTGTAAGAGAAGGTTGGGTTCTGCTGTGGTGACTGGGGGTAGCCAACATCAGTTCAGGATCTGCAAACTAGATTTGTTTGTAGCTCCAGACATGTTGCATGCTGATGGTGGTGGTGGCTGGGGGTGGGGGGTTTGCAGTCTGCACACAATCTCATAGATATCCTAAATGTCTCATCCAAGTACAGAATGTGACCATTGAGGGACAGTTTTTACATTGTGTCTTTTAGTTATTGATTCTTTTTTAATATTGATAATAGTAAGCATTTAACACTGATGCACATTACAAAAATAGTGGCATTACCATCAGTTATGTGGCTTAATTGAAGAAAACTCAAAGTATCATGTTAAACTGAAGTGGGTCTTCCAGTCAACAGTAATCAACATACATGTTCTAGGCTAAAAATCTCAGTCTATACACTCACACAATGGTAAAGGAGACTTTTAAATCTACAGTCACGTGACATGGAAGACCTCAGTCATTGGTGCTTTTCTACACTGTATTTGTTTACAGTGCTAGTTGTCGATGCCTCTTCCTGCATAAGTATGTTATTTCATGCAATTTGTGCAAGAGAACAGCAAAATGAAGCTGAGCGGTTCAGTATGCCCAAAACGTATGAGATTAAATTATTGTATGGTAAGAAACATATTTATGAACACCATAAACATGTTATAAATCAATTGACTTCAACAAAGACAAGGATAATATAAAATAAATTTTAAAAAGTGTAATTAATAATAAATGAATCACACCTCCCCTTTTCTTGGAGTAGAATAGCGGTACATTCAACAGTAGCAAGCATTGTGCATCTCTTGCTGTGTATGCACTTGTTCTTGTGAGCAGGTTTGTTTGATCTATCTATCTTTAGATAGTGTTTGGAGATGTAACTATAGAAATATATTTGTAAAAGTATTTATAACTGGTTTTGATAATAACAGCAGGTTAGTGGTAGGGCAAACAATGGGAGGCAATAACAGACAGAAACATCATGCCATGAGGAGAAGGAGATAGTTGGCAGCAGTGAGACTACATCTGGATGCCTGTCACAAAATCAAAATGGTATGCCTGATATGAGGTACTGCAGATAAATGGTGGAATGTGATTGGCCAGTGAGTGTCCATTGATTTATAATAAACAACCATGGTTGTGAAAGAGATGGTGTAATTAATGCAACTTCTAAAAGATGACTACAAGTTAACCAAGAAAACCCCAGCATCAAAAGAAGCCAATAACTTCCTAACAAAAACATGGTACCTCATTACTTGCTGAAAAGGGAGCATTATTACATTTGGGAACACTTTGAAAACAAGAATACTTAGATATAGTTCCATTAATAACTAACAGACTTTCTGTATTTATCATTTAGAGCTATGTGAAATGAGAAAATTCAAAATTTATTTGATTTAGCCAGCCTGGTGGTGCTAGAGGTTAAGGCACTGGTCGCTACACCTCATGCCACACTGGCAACCCAGGTTCGGGAAGAGCCTGGACTGCCAGTTGTTGGCAGGGAGGAGAAAGGATCAAGCATCTGAAGGACTGCTCTCCTCTCTTGGGGGAGGGAGACCTGTCATCCTTCTCATTAATTGTACTCTGGCAGTGCCTGGAGGGGAATACAGGCAGTGAGGAACATATCGACATTAGTAAGGAGGGGGATGGGAGAAAATAGAAAAAGGAGCCTTGCAGGGTTCCATGATGATCCTGCGCCCCCGAGGACTGACCCTGGTATCTGGATTGGGTCTCTGGGGAGGGGGAAAAAGTCAGCACCTTCCTCCCTAGCCCCACCAGGGCAATCTGCCGGGGAATTCTGGGGTCAGCAAGAGAGGGGACATGTGGGAAACGGAGAAGTGAGTTACTCCATGAGGAGGGCCACAGACCCATGCCAGGGCTCCCAGAGGACACAAAATCTATATAGAAAAAACAATTGTGGGATTCCAACAGAATTCTGTGAAATTCCATGGAATTGTGTGGAATTTCATTGGAATTGTGTGGAATTTTTGAAATATATTAATTTAGTCAGATCTCAGCTGTCTATAGAGCTAGATGTCTGGCAGGATTACTTACCAACATGCACTCTAACAGTGTGCCAATTATCATGACATTAGAATGTATTTTCTTTCAATTATAGGTGGCCAAAATCTGCCTTTTTATTTTTTGTGAGAAATGTCATGAAAAATTTTATCTCCATATAACTTAGGCACTTTTGGAGCTAGAAATCTAAAAGTAGGTACATCTATAAATGTAGCAATAACCTGTATACCTGAACAATGTTGTAAAGTTTTGATTAATGCTTTCAAAATTATACTAAAACAACTAAAATCTAAATTTTGGCCAAATGTGTGGCTACCTATAGCACAGCCCCCTTTAAAGCTTGAGTCTTAAATCTTGGTGCAAATACCCAAGTTGCACATTTCTCTAATTCCTGACTTGTGCAGCCATTTGGATAAGAAATTTTAAAATTAGATGGTAATAACTGAAAATTTAATTTTGATTATATGTGTGGCCACCCATAACTCAGACCACCATCAATCTATAGTAGGACTCTAAATTTTGGTACACTTATGAAAGCTAGTGATACCAGCATACCTGCCAAATTTGGTATCTCTTGTTTACATACTTTAAAATTTGACCAAAATAACGTAAATTTAAAATTTGGCAAAATTCTATAAAATGTTTTTATTTTTTTAATTTGGTTTAAACTCAGCCATCTATTACACTAGTGATCTTCAATTTGGTATGTGCATGTGTTGATATGTGTTCTATTAATGTGCCTTATATCATAACGTTAAGAGACATCAACTCAAAATTATTGGTACTCAAAATCTGTCATTTTTTTTGTGGTAAATTTCATGAACATTGTTATCTGCACATACCTCAAGCATCTTTGGAGCTAGAAATCTGAAGCTAGGTACATACATAAATACAGCAATAGCTTATATATGCAAAATGTTATGTAACCCCCTTGTTACCTGGGGTTACTAGAATCCCAGTAAGACCTAGTGGTAGGCAGGGAAGGCAGCTTGTGAAACTCCAGTTAAATGGGTTTCACACTGTCTCACTCTGTTCTCAGTCTCAGCTGAGACTGAGGGATGACATCACCATAGAACTGTCGCAGCTACATGAGCCATAATGGAATCTGCAGCAGGGAGCTGGAATAGAATGTTGGGAGGTTTGAACAGTAGTCTGTAGGTCAGTTGGAGTTTGGAGCTTGCTGAGAGAGCAGCACAGCAGCTATGTGTAGGCTCGTGGAGCCTCATCCCTGATATGGGGCTACATTCAGAAAAAAGGTGTGTGTTTCCACCAAAAGAGAGACACAGAAGATAGTTTTAAAGTGGTAGAGACTGCTGATTCAGGTCTCAGTGCCCCCTCCCTCAGGGGATGGGGGCAGGGAAGGATTTCCTGCATATTCCAGGGGCAACCGCCTGTTTTTTTGCTAGTGGAGAAGCTGCCTTATTTGTTCCAGAGTTTTTGGGAAACAAGAAGATTTGTGAATCGCCTGTGGGGCACCTGCAACCGGAGGGTGAGTTTCTGCTCTTTCTAAAGGGCCTATGTTTTCACCCTGGGACTTGTGTGATAGTGGAGATTGGACTACTGAAGTAGTGGGAGGCCTAGAGTAATAGGCTTAGCCAAAAGTAAAAGTATGTTCAAGTCCAGCACATAGTTGAAGTCAAGACATGTAGAGGAGATGTGACATACGTCTACCCAGTAATCTACATTGCCAAGCTTTCAGTAAAAGAGTTGTTTAGTTTCCAGAGAAATGGCTGGGTATGGATTGTGGGAGCTGGAGGTGGGAGACCCACCATCTTTAGTGACCAGGTCCACCTCTATGGATTTGCTCTGTGGATTTCTACTTTGCCTCATGCATTGGCCAGTGATGAGGGAAATACCCAGACATGGGATTGGAAGGAAAATTCCCTCTAGGAGTCGAAGGTTCTAAGGTGGTTTGGGGAGCCACAACAGGAAAATTGGTTCATTTCCCAAAATGGACCACGGATCAAGTGGCCGGCGGGGGAGCCGGGCCAGTGGGGAAAACCCAAGTAGTGTACAAGTTGGGCTGTGTACCCAAAGCTGTGTGCAAGTCTGGGCTGTGTGCCTGCTGGGTTCAGAGCCTGAGAGGTGGAAATGTGAAGAAGTGTTCTGTGTTCTCTAATCTGCATTACCAGGAATGTAGCCCAATGTGGGTCTGTCTATGCTTTGTTTGTTCAGCTCGGGTGTGAATAAAAGCCACACTGTAGAATCCCATTCCTGGTTCTGGACATTACAGTTATTGCTTCCTGTGTTTGGATTTACTTGGGTGCCCCTGTGCAGAGTAACCAAACCTAGGCCCCCTGTGCCGAGTAACCTCATCCTCCCTGAACCCAGTGCCCACCAGGTACTGCTGTCAGCTTCAACAGCATGCCACCTCTCGTTTTTGCAAAAAGGCAGGTGTGAGGGGTTACAGTTCTAACAATTCAATCAACATTTTCAAATTGGAGGCAGTATAGCCCAGTGGGTTAAAGTTCAGAGCTGCAGATCTGGAGACCTGGGTTTGAATCCCACAGCCACCTAGGTCCATACTGTGTGATCCTGAGCAAGTCACTTAACTTCCTATGCTCCCAGGTCACACCTGTAAACAAGCTTTCAGCTTAGTGTGTCTCTCCTGGTTAAACAATAAAAAAAATGATACTAAAGTAATGAAAATCTAAATTTTAGCAAATGATCTTAAACCTGTATTGCAGCCCCCTTTAAATCTCGAGACTTAAAACTGGGTGCACATGGCCATGTGACATGTTTCTCGTAATCTGGAAACTGTGGAGAAATTTGGATAAGAAACTTTAAAATTAGATGGAAGTAAATGAAAATTAAATTTTGATTACATGTTTGGTCACACGTAACTCAGTTCCCTTTCAATCTAGGACTCTAAAATTTAATACATTTTTGCAAGCCATAAGTACCTGCAAACCTGTCAAACATGGTATCATTAGGATATGTACTTTGAAAACAATGCTAAAATAACTGAAATATAACATTTGGCAAAATTCCACAACATTTTCACACAAAGTCTGCAGAATTCGAATGGTAATTCTGAGGACATTCCACCGGTAGAATTTTATGTTCCACATAGCTCTATTATCTTTCCTTTTTTTCTTTAGCACAAGGTTCATGCACATAAAAATGAGATCCTTGTGCTCTACAGTTGGTCTGCTCTTGCTGTTGAGGCTTTGCTGAAATCCTAGTTTCCTGTATTTGACATTGTCACTGTCAGATTCTCTCTCAGAATTTAGTCCACACTGCTACCAATTCTCACAACCCTTCAGATGTCTGAATGGTCACCATGATATGCTGCCACCATCTAGCTTGACTCTCACTTGGGGTAGGTCAGAATCCTCCCACAGCCACTGCTCACACAGTACAGTGATATTTTCTAAAGGTCAACTATCCCACCCCTTTAGTCACAGGTCAGAACACTGCTTTAGATCCCCCTTTAGATCCAGCCCCTGTCCGGGCTTGCTTCTCATGCAGCCACGGCTCTCCTAGCCTGTCCGCCCACACCGCCAACTCAGGACCCCATGGAGACTCCTGCAAAGCTGGATCCTGCCCCTGACTGGGCTCGCTTCTCATGTGGCCACGGCTCTCCTAGCTTGTCCGCCAACACCGCCAACTCAGGACCCCACGGAGACTCCTCCAAAGCCAGATCCAGCCCCTGACTGGGCTCGCTTCTCATGCAGCCCCCAGTCTCCTACCTTGTCCACCCACACTGCCAGCTCAGGACCCCACAGAGACTTCTGCAAAGCTGGGTAAGCTTTCAGCCTGGACCGGGGAAGCTGAGAGCAGCTGGGATTGGTTACTTGCTCAGAGCAGGTAGCCCTAATTGGACTCCTGTTTTGGCCTCTTCTCCTGATTGGTCCTTCTTTCTCTGTGCTTCTCTGGGCTTAGCACCCATTCAGGTTCAGTGAAAAGTGCTGAAATGTTATCGCTTGCAGCTTGAAAAGTGCAATTTGCTTCTCTCTCTTTGTGTTAAATACATTGTAGTTGTTATAAATGAAATCACTGCCTTAGAACTCCTGCTGTAAATAGGGATTACTGTATTTCTCTGAAACAGTTTCTACTGCTTGTTTTCCTGCCAGACTGCCCTGACCTGCTCCACTTGCTGCACCTCCTAGCTTCTTTTTTTTTTCCTTTTTCTCCCTGGATTTTTCTGCTGTGTACCTCTGTGCCTGAAGGCACCAGGACAAATCTTGATTGCTCATTGTTAGTCCCTGGCCACCCCCCCCCAATGCCTTCTATAATTACTGTCTCTACTCTACCATCTCTGGCCGTAGTCTACCTGCCCCCGATTAACACACTGCATCACTCCTTTTGTCCTCTCCTCCCTTAAACTAACCATCTCTCTCTGCTTTCCCCCCCTTAGATCCATCCCCTGACTGGGCTCACTTCTTGTGCGGCCACGGCTCTCCAAGCCTGTCCGCACACACCACCAACTCAGAACCCCATGAAGACTCCTGCAAAGCTGGGAAAGCTTTCAGCCCGCACTGGGGAAGCTGAGAGCAGCTGGGGTTGGTTGCTTGCTCAGACAGATAGCCCTGATTGGACTCCCATTTTGGCCTCTGCTCCTGATTTTCCCTTCTTTATCTGTGCTTCTCTGGGCTTAGCGCCCACTCAGTTTCAGTGAAAAGTGCCGAAATTTTACGCCCGCCCTCTCACCCCCTCGTACCTTTATTAAATAGACCTTAGCTCCGTCCATCCCTTCTCTGACCCTCCCTGCCTCTATCCCATTGGTCCCTTCCAGGTTTCCGCCACTCATTTTCTCTTCCTTTGATTCCCTACACCCATCCTACCTTCCCTCACTGCTTCTCCCCCCTGCCTTTCTCCTTTTTCTTTTTTCTGCTGACTTCTGCCCCCTCTTCCCCACTCTCCTCTTTTATTCCTGGGGTCCCTGCTGTACTACCTCTCGCACATCTACTGAACATGTTTACCCTCCTTAATTTGTTGCTTTATCTCTCTATTCTCACCTCCCTACCTCATCTGTCCTACCTACTTGGAGCCTGCTACGCCTCCTCCCCCCTCACCTACCAGCTTGATACCCCATATCACCACCCAGGCATGCTACACGATGAGCACTACTCTCCCCCAAGGTCCTCTCAGGCCCCTGCCTGGCAGCTCCACATCTCCCACAGTTTCAGGCCATGAAGTCTACTACCTCTCCTGTCATACATGACTTCACTCTGGGATAAACACCAGCACTACCTGATATGTTATCACAAGCAATGGACCCGTAATCTATCTTTCAAGAAACTCCATCTATGCACATGGAGGCTCCTGCTCCTCCTGCTGATATCAGGAAACATGCACCCAAATCCTGGCCCATGCACAACCAGTGCTGCATGCCGTGTGAATTCTTCAGGGGGACTGATCATTGCTACCATTAACATTTGCAGCCTGATCCCCAAGCTTGATGCCATACGTGTCTTTGTAAGCCAACACAGGCTGGACATTCTTGCAATTGTTGAAAATTCCGGACTTTTCAATTGATCTACCAGGGTACAATGTGCACAGGCTGGATCGCGTGTCCAAAAGAGGAGGGGGTTGTGCAGTCTACATCAAAGACTATCTCATGGGGTGCCCCATCACAACCCCATTCCATGACACTACAGCTCAGATCCTACCAATTAAAATACTTTTAGGGGCCCACAACAAGGTCCTCACAGTCACCATGGTTTACATCCCACCAAAAGACCATGGAAATACCCTCACAACTGTCCTGGACTTTATCAAAACCCTAACTAGAGGTGCTGAGACTATCATACTAGGCGACTTCAACATAAACTGGCATGCATCTGATGCTGCTGCCTCTCAGGATGCTATATGCAAACCTCTTATAAATGGTTGTCTCCTCCACTAGAAAAAACTACAAAACAGGCACTAGTACACTGCTGGACTGGGTTCTTACCAGTCATCCCTCCCATATCTCCAGCACTACTCTCCTTCCCGACTCACTAAGCGACCACTCCCCTGTTATCTGTGTATGGTCAAACAAATTCCGGAAGCCTCCGCCTAAGGTCATCACCAGTAGAGTCCTCCCTCATGGTCAACTAAAACATCTTAAATCCTGCCTCCGACAACAGGACTGATCCCCTGTTTACCAATCTATGGACATTAACTCAGCTCTCAATTACTTTATCTAATCCTTCAATGCGGCATGTGACTCCTACGCCCCGCTCAAAAAGCGAAAAGTCAAGGCACTCTGCAACCCATGGCTAACTGGTGAGCTTCTAACACAACTAAAATCCAGGGACCACTATGAGCTCTAGCTAGGGCCTCCGGTGACCAGCATGCTATACAGAACTACAAACGTGCCCATAATAACTGCACTAAATCCATTTGACTACAAAAAAGCACATGCTACAGAGAAGCTCTATCCAACACCTGGGGAAATGGGTCTGATTTCTGGAAAAACATCAACGAAGTCACGGGGAAGCAACCCAAATCCTCCCCAACTATGCTAAAGATTGACGAATCTATCACTCTTGGCCCACTGGTCATTGCAAACACTTTTAATGATGCTTTCACTGACCTAAGCAGCATCCTCCCCCTGGACTTTTTCCTGGATACAACCTCCGATACCCTCTGTGGCTACCCCACCACTTTCAATCACCCACCCTTCTATTTCAAAACAGTTAAACTGCACGAAGCCCGGAAGCACATCACCAAGGCAATCTCCAAGTCAAGAACTAGTGGGACTTGCTAGACCTAAAACTGCTATCTCTCACCCTGGAAGAAGTAATGATCCCATTAACTCATATTCTCAACCTCTCCCTCAGACTCAGTCAGTTCACTGACAAATGGAAAGCTCCTACAGTTACACCTGTCCACAAAAGCGGGGATAAGACCGTTCATGGGAACTATCGACCAATTTCGATACTACTTCCTCTCTCCAGGGCCCTTGAATGTTTAGTGGCCGACCAACTCACTGACTACCTGGAAAAACACAATCTCTTATGTCCGCAACAGCACGGCTTCAGAAAAGAACACAGTACCTCATCTGCCCTACTGGAATTCACTGGAGCACTGCACAACACCTTGGATAAGGGTCATCTAGCAGGGGCAGTATTTGTCGATTTGACCAAGGCGTTTGACATTGTCCACCATCGTTTGCTGACCAAACAACTCCAGCTTACAGGGCTCGCCCTCTATGCTGTAGCGTGGTTCAATAGCTATCTGCAAAATCGGTCATCAAGAGTAAAAATTGCGGATGTTCTCTCAGACCCCAGACCGGTCCGCTCAGGAGTCCCCCAGGGGTCCATCCTGGGCCCACTACTTTTCAGCTTTTTCCTCAACACCCTCCCAAAATCCTCTATGCAGATGATGCTATCTTCTCCTCCCACAAGGACCCAATGACCTTACAATTCAATCTTCAGCAAGGCTTTGCCTCTGTGGAAAACTGGTTTAGCAGTCATAAGCTGATCCTTAACCATAAAAAACTAAGGCAATGCTCTTTAACAGCCCTCATAACTGACATAAACTTCAATACCTCACTAATTCAACATGTCTTGGAAGTGCCCTTGAGCAGGTCAAGTCTTTCAAATACCTAGGGGTATCTCTGGATTCAAATCTCTCCTATGTGGACCACATAGATGGTGTGGCTAAAGCTGCCAACACGCTGTTAGGTCTGCTTTATCGTCACAGACAACATCTCATGGCAGATGCTCTTAAGATTGCCATCCAGAGCTCAGTGGTCTCCATCACTGACTACGGCCTAATCATCTATGGCTCTGCTTCCACCACTGCACTCAGGTGAATATCAACATCCCTAAACAAGGCCTGTAGGCTCACCACTGGTGCCCTCTGTCTCGCACAAAATTGTGAGCTTTACGCCGAATCTGGATGGTTTCAACTTTCCAACCACATAAAGTATCTAACCTGCATCATGGCTAAGAAAGTCACCATGGGCCTCGCCCCTCCTGGAGTCCAAGCCCTACTGAATCAATGACTAAATCCTCGTACCACCAGGGGCTCTGAATCCCAGATCCTCCAGGTCCCCCGCTGCCGCACCTCCCAGGGTCAAAGATCCTTTGCTCACAGAGCTCCCAGTTGGCTAAATGAGCTCAGCCCTAACATCTCATCCACTACTATGCTTGGGTCATTCAAATCTAAGCTTCACCTCCATCTCACTAACTCTAGCTCCTGTGACTGTTACCTATAGTCACCTTAGTCCACTCTCTATCTCTACCCCACCAAGCACTTTTTATCCCCCCTTCTCCCCTTCCCTTCCCAGTCTCCCCCCCCCATCCACCACCAGCAATTTCACCCTGTTTATTTTTTATCTAAAATACTGTGTGCCCTGTACTGTCAACAAGGCCACCGGCTGTTTTCACCTCCCATCTTGTGACCCTACCCACCTTGTGTTACCTTGCCCCCCTTCCTCCCCTCCACCCCTATCCAGTTTGTCACACTGTTCTTCTTTTATGTTACTTTCACTGTTACTGTTTTTTTTTTACTATCTATTGCATTGTTTTCTCCCGTAGTTACTAGTTCTGCTACCTTACTGTATTTTACTGTTTTGTGCTTACCGTATTCTAACTGTTTTCTGACGTGGAACCTTTGTAAAAGAACCTTGGCTCAAAGATATGTTGTAATCCTAGACTTAATAAATAAATAAAAAAAATAAATAAGATATCTTAGTAGCCTCTCATTGGAAATGGATGATGAAATTGTCAATTCCCTCATGTTATCTATACCTTAAAAACATAGTCACATAAAGAAATGGAATGTTAAAATAACATTAAGTACACCATGTTATTTTCATATGGTACATTAAAGGCTATGAGGAATACAGTGCACTGCAGAAATGGAAAATAAAACATTGGCACAAGATAAAATTAATGCAGAATAGCCTAAGAACTAACTTAATTCTAAGTAGAATTAGACAGTTTTAACTTACCCCAGCCGGGATCTATTGAGTATTGGCAGACTGAGCTGGGATGGTGAAGTGTTATTCACACCCCAAATAAAATTTGGTGGATGTTGTGTTTCTCATCTACAGTAGAACATTTGACACTGTGCCACGACAGGGACTGATACAGAAACTGATAGAATTAAGTGTGAATGCTAATGTGGTGGCATGGATTACATCGTGGCTATATGGAAGATCACATCAGGTCAGAATCAGGGGATCTACATCAGGCAGAGCTGCTGTGTTAAGTGGGGTTCCATAGGGATCCATTTTGGGGCCTACACTGTTTATTTGTGTCTTCTATGGCCTGTGATGTGGGTGTCTGGATTGCCAGATATGTAGATGATAATAAAGTCAGCATAACTATAAATAACCAAGAGGATAGATAAACTACAAACAGCACTAAAAAAACTTGAAGTATGGACAGGAACACATAAACTGAGCTTTAATGTGCAGAAGTGTGCTGTTATGCCCCTAGGTAGTAACAACCCATGTGCAGATTATATGTTAAATGGAAAACAACTCAAAGTGACAACACAAGAAA
Organism: Neoceratodus forsteri; assembly: GCA_016271365.2. Taxonomy (NCBI): domain Eukaryota; kingdom Metazoa; phylum Chordata; order Ceratodontiformes; family Ceratodontidae; genus Neoceratodus; species Neoceratodus forsteri. Next base: position 759,852,453 of record CM057452.1, read on the forward strand.
AGGACCTGGGTATTATAATTTCAAATGATTTTAAGTTCAAAACACACTGCAGACAAATGGCAAGAAAAGTGCATGCAATGCTGCATTGTATTCGCAGACATATCCGCAGTAGGGAGAGGAAAGTTCTAGTCCCCCTGTTTAGCTCCCTGGTGCGGCCACAGATGGAGTACTGCTCACAATTCTGGTCTACGAGCACTAAGGCTGAGATCAGAGTTCTGGAGAGGGTGCAGAAAAGGGCCACCAGGATTATATCTGGCCAGGAACACATGAATTATGAGAATAGGCTGGCCAATCTAGATCTATATAAACTTGAATACAAAAGGCTCAGAGGAGATCTCTGTCTAGTTTTTAAATCCTTTATTAATGATGACCTCTGGAACTGTTTATGTTTTAAACTCAGAGAACAGGACTATGTAACCAGGTCACATGATTAACAACTACAAGGTAGTAGGAATAAAAAAAAAGAAGAGGAAACTGGTTTAGTTAGAGGGTTATCAGTGTATGGAACAGCCTTCCTTTAGACGTTATTGGTAGTTTATTTATTTATTGAATTTTGTTGACCTGGTAGGCCCATTGAGACTAGAAGTCCCTTTTCAGGGTGACCGGATGGGGGTGTTACAGATTTTAAGCAACTGAAACGAGAACCAGATTAAGCTGTTTTTAGTGAATGGGGGAAATTTGGCCTGGACAGCATGGAAATTCCCCTACTCACCAGTAGGGGAAACTTTGGCCATCATTACAAGATGGCCACTTCGAGGAGTGCTTCGATGAAGAAGGACATGCTGGAGGTAGGGGAGTGGGCCACCTCCCATGCCTTGATTCTGAAAGAGGCTGAAGAAATGAATATCGAGGTGGGAGAACAGCAGACAGATGAAATGGGGCATGATAGGCCTTTAGAAACTTCAGAAAACATTTCCAAAGGACTGCAGACGCACAGTCAAAATGTTTTGCCTTCCACAGAGTCTGAATTGCTCCAGCTGGAAGAAGAGGAATCATGACTAGCGAAGCATCAAAAGGATCTTCAAAGCAAAATAGCTTTACTGAGAGCTTCTGCAGCTCCTGTCAAAATGTTACAGCCACTTGTCAAAATAAAACAGGGCCCGGATGATGCAGTCTCATCAAAGGCACCAGCGGCCCCACCTGAAGACACAATCATGGATGCTGTCAGGGATACTGCTAAGGGAACAGCTGTAATAATCGTGACTGGCGGTGAAAATGCAAATCTGTGCATGTGCCCAAAGTCGCAAGAAAAAGATACTGACAAAGAAAATGGAACAAAAGCAGAAAATCAGCCAGGCTCGCTGAAACGAGCAGACGAGGGCCAGAAAGAAGGGTATCGAGGGTCATGCCCAAACAAAATGTAGGAGGATCTCATCAGAGAAAATGAAATGGATCCCTAGCCACATCTGCATCCAAACATGGATGCCGCACAAAGCACCAGAGCCCAGCCAGAAGAACCGTTACATAGTGCTCCAGACCACTCGATGGAGAAAAAGCAGTTGGGTCGCAGCTGCACAGGTACAGAACCGTTTTCCATATCAGAGAATGTGCAGACTAATACAAACTGTGCCAAACTGTAAAAGGGCAAAATGTGACTCAAGATTCAGTCAATAGGGGAATGGAACAGAATGGCTCTCATAGAAAGTAAAAGGTGGGGGGGCATGAAGCTTACAACACAGATTCCCCCTCAGGTGAGGGAACAGCACCCCCAATTATGACAATAACTTATCCATAACAGGGGTTACAATTGCAGAAGTTCCAAGGGAAGCAGGCTGGGTAAAATCACATGAAAACCAGGCATGGTCCTTATCTGTACACACAGCCACGGACCATGGGGAAAATTTGGTTAACATGGAGGACCCTCTGGAAATTCACTCTTCTTTAAACCTTACCCAGAACCCAGTATTTCCAATTAAGATGCCAACTGTTGTTGAAATTCCTGACTCTGAGACAGACCCTTCTCTACAGAAAGGAATTGAAGACTTAGAACCCCCACCCAAGGAAATCAGAGAAGAGAGAGAAAGAGAGGCAACAAGTGGACGAAAACCCTGCACCAAGACAAGGAAATGCCACCCCCCAGCACCTCAAACCACAATGAACAAAAATAAAATAACAATAGGCAAGAAGAAGGCCAAACTGGGACCCAATGGACTTGCCCCAACACCCAGCCTTATGCTGGACTATTCCACACACCACCTGAACAAGCAAAATGCAGGAATGCTGTACACATCAGGTATAGAAGGGGCTTGGACATCTTGCCACATAGAGTGTACGTTGGAAAAAAATTAGTGAAAGAAAGCTTAGAGTTCCTACCCACAGAGATCTATGCCCATATCCACACCTCAGGGGATATCAATTTTGACTTTAGCTTTAAACTTCAGCAGGCTTAGAAACATTCTGGCACAGATACCAGCAAGTCAAATACACCACGCTATGGTCACCTTTCGTAGCAATTCCTTTGACAAAACCAGCAATAAGAATGATCATAGTGCTTTTTAAAAATGAAGGGGTGGCAGTGGCGGACATTTTGAGATGGTTGAAACTAAAATGTACTGTTTTGGGCCTGCCAGAGGCCATTATAGATTTGGAGCAGCTATGGACAGAGGGGTGAAGAATACAAGTAAGGCTGTCACCGGTAAATGGGTCAATCCAGCACTTGGCAAGTTGTTTCTTCCCTTGGCAGGGACTGTGGATTTATTTTCTATGCTGGCCAACCAAAGTCATGTTTCAGATGTGGGGCACAAACACACTTGAATAGTGCCTGAAGCAAGCAATGTGCTTCCTTTATTCAGGAATTGGACATTCCAGTATAAATTGTCTGAACCCATTATACTGCAATCTGTGTGAGGCTACAAACCACTCCTTCAAAAACTGACCATGGGCATTTCTTAATAACCCAGTACATACTCAAGATGAACAAGACAAATCAGTATCAAGGGCACAACAACAAGCCAGTACTCACCCCCCATTTGCCTCTTGGCCTGAATCCTCTTCCTGCCAGCCAAGTGGCATAAGTGCCATAGTGTCACTGGTACAGGATACAGACCTGACTCAACAAAATAAATATTCCTGCTCCAGAGAATGAACAGTCTACCTCCATAGATCCTATTTGACCCCTTCAAACACTCTCCTACCAGAAAGGGAGGCTTCTACTACTTCTAATGTGAGAACGGAAGTCATATCATCAGCTCCTGACCATGATCTTGTCCAAACTATGCCTCCTCCAGAAGAATCTACCTGGAAGCAGAAAAACTCAAAAAGAGTAACCAGAAGTAGGACTAACTGAGGGGCCATGGCAGCGAAACCCCAGCAGGATGAAGGATTGTTAACAAGAAACAGTTACCCTTTACTTTCAAAGAGGAAGTGATGGGCTAGTACTGAGGATGACTCTGACACATCCTCAGTGGCCTCTTCACAGCCCGACCCAATGATAGGCACTGAACTGGTGTTCAGTGACTCAAGATCCTCTAGCAAAAAGTGGTGTTAGTTTAAATCCCCTGGAAAGGGGAGAAAGACCTGAGGACATTGTGAACTCACACAACACTGGTCCTCGACCTTATATGTGGAACCCTAAATGTGAAGAGTATTAAGAAGCCCAAGAAAAGATGCACTACCTTTTCCATTTTAAAAGATGTCAATATCCATGTATTGTTTTTACAGGACATCAGACTACACTCTGTTAAGGAGACTAGTCAGGCAGCACAGAAATGGTCTAGTGGGACATTTTTTTGGTCCCTAGGGGGAGAGGCATGTGCCGGAGTGGGGATCCTTTTTAACATACAAAAGGTAGTAGTAACTAGATTGATAGACCTAATTCAGGGGAAGAGTATTAATATGGGATGTCACTATCCAAAACCAAGAATGGCATCTAATTAATATTTACAACCCCCAAATTAAATCACAAAGGGTAGAAGTGTTAAAAACAATCCAGCCCTATCTACACTCCACAAAATCTGTGATCTTTGGAGGGGATTTTAATTGTATAATATCTTTTACAGACAAAACAGGGGCAACTCAAAAATTATATGACTCCAACTACCTTAACAATATGTATAAAACAGCTAAACTGATAGATGGGGCCTCATTTGGCCCCCAGCCCCCAAATCACACATGCCACAGAGGGAGGGCATGCACGAGAATAGATTTTTTTTTTATTTCTGACTGGATACCTTGTAATAAACATTCTGTACTTCCCATAGAAACATGAGATTGTTGCCTATTAAAAATACACATAGGTCTACCCCAAAACAAACCAGGTTCACACAACCATTAGAAAATGAACACCATGGTGTTAGAAGAAGAAATGGAGTGGAAAGAATTAAAATCAGTTGTGACCTCCAAGATATCAGTATTTGAACTCTCTGATAACCCAACCATATTGTGGCAGGAAACTAAACTTGAGATAAAATATAATTGCAAGCATTCGGCAAAAAATAAACATAAAGACAAATACATACAGTACCTGTAAAAACACAGGCATATACAAAAATTAACATCACTACAGGCAGAGTACTGGTTAGACTACTCCTCTCAAATCATCCAAATAGAAAAATAAATGCACAGCTATCAATATGATACAGCAGCCTCTCTGTTTTTAGAACAGAAATATGGAATGAAGTGTACAGCTCAGGCGGTAACCCCTATGATAGTTGTAAACAGAGAATAGACATAAAATATATGCCCCATCTCACCAATAGGGAGGGTGAGAACATTAAGGAAAAATTAGGCATTTTAAAGGTTGTGACCTCCTACACAAAAAACCTTTTTTGGGCAGCAGGCTTCGGCCTCCAGTAACTCAGGAGATTTTTTAGGGAACCTAAAAATCCCACAACTGACAGAACAGGAAAAAGAAGAATTAGCAAAACCAATTACAGGGGCTGAAATAAATTTGGAGGTGGGACAATTGAAAAATGGGGTCTCACCTGGACCAGACGGAATTCCCAATGAATTCTATACAAATCAATAGTGATGTTAAAATATTATTTGGCTATAACTTTTAACACAATCATATGGGGACATCACCCAGTCCCACCAACATTAGCCAATAGCATTTTAATCTACCTCCACACAAAAAAAAAAAATGAGAAGGAAAATTTGGACAACTGCCAGCTAATAATCCTGATTAACACTGAATGGAAGATTTTATGCAAAATTGTATGTATCAGGTTAGCTAGGGTAGCCCTCACCTTAATACATTCAACTCAAACATGTGCGGTGCCACAAAGTTCAATGTTGGACAATTTAAAATTAATAAGGGAAATCTTTGATAGCCCCACTGCAGGAGGTATGCTATAAGCTTAGACCAAATGGACGCCTTTGACTTGGTCTCACATGCATACCTGTCTGACATACTAAAAGCATATGGCATTCCTCAAAAATTATTTCAGTGGATACAGGCAGTGTATAAGAATGCATCAATGACCCCATTAGTAAACAGGTGTATGGGCCCGCAAATAGCACTAAAAAGAGGTGTCTGACAGGGATGCTCTTTGAGACCCCTTTCATATGTCTTTACTATTGACCCACTCTTGAGGAAATTAAATGGGGAATATGGCATTAGATATATGATCAGTCCTGCAGATACAGTGTTTCAAAGCGCAACTGCATATGCCGATGACATATGTTTATTAGTAGCAGACCATAGGTCAGGGGCACATGCCCTTGAGGTAATCAAATCCTTTTCCAAAACCTTAGGATCAAAAGTAAATCAACAAAAAAGCATAGGTATGGCTATAGCAGTACAACCAGAATTATTAGTCCCAGAAATTGAGGGCATAAAAATCCAGTCTAATAAATTGTAAATCTGAGGGGTCTCCTTTGGAAGGCCAGACACTGTGGAAAAGAAATAGACAGCAAAATTGTATATAGCAGAAGAAAAAGTAACAAAGTGGAAATCATACCCCATGGCCAAAACAAAGAGAATCTATATGTTGAAAACTTTTATCATTCCAATTTTTTTAACATTGAGTTACATTTTCCCACTTCCCCTTAAACTTGAAGCAAGACTGAATAATATCTGCTTCCAGCTACTTTGGGGAAGCAGACTAAACCCAGTCAAAAGAGTAGTTATATACTGGCCTATTAAATAAGGGGGGTTGAATATGTTAAACCCTGTCCTGTTTTTCTTTTCCATCTTCTTGTATTCAAATATTTATTTATTTATTTATTTATTTATTGAATTTTGATGACCGAGTAGGCCCACTGAGCCCTGAAGGTCCCTTTTTCAGGGGTGACCCGGGAGAGACAGAAACAGTACAATACAGTCAGGTAGTACAGGGTGCAGAGAAAGTAGACATGAAATTCAAGGTTACAATACAGGCAATATTTCAATATATTGCATGCTTTTGGAGTCATTTTGGGTGAGAAAAGGAGAGGGATTGGTGTAGGAAGTGGGACCAGGGGTGACTATCCAATACCCTGACAATGGCACGAGCTTGCCCCAAGCAGGTGGGACTTGAGCCTTATGCGAAAGTTAAACAGTGATGGGGCTTCCTGTACTAAAGGTGGGAGCATTTTCCACAGTTTAGGGGCAGTGTGAGCGAAGTATTTGCCTCCCATGTAAGTCTTGACTCTGGGGATTGCTAGTAGGCACCGACTGGTGGTCCTGATTATATCAGGGTTAGACTTAGGAATTATTATTCTTGTAAGGCTAGGTTGGGAAGCTTGGTGCTGCAGTTTGTTAGCAAGGCAGAGCAGGGGTTGCTGAAGATGTGCCTCAAAGGAAGGCCATTGAAGCTGGGCCAGCGAGACGCAGGGGTGGCTTCTTGGGTGACTCAGTGTCGCAAATCTTGCCATCTTGTTGTACAGGACCTGAAGCCTGTCGACCTTATGCTTTGACATACCCTGAATTACAGGGGCAGCATACGTGAATGTAGGAAGGAGGACAATGGAGATAATTGCTCACCTTGCCTCTGGGGTAAGTTGTTTTTTTTAGCCAGTACAAGGTGCCAAGTTTGCCGTGGATAGACCTAGTTACCTGGTCTATGTAGGACTTAAAGGTGAGACCTTGGTCGATAGTTAGCCAAAGGTATTTTATGTTGTCTACAATGTCTATACTCTTTTCAGCAAGGAAAGTTAGTTGTAAGGAATTGGTCCTGCCCTAGCCATGGGATCTAGGGCCAAACAGCAAGGCCTTTGTTTTTGCTGCGTTGAGGACCATTCTGTTAGATATAAGCCAGGCCTCAGGTGTATTTAGGTCTCCTTGGAGGAGAGGGCCCAGGTCCTTTAGGGTAGACATGGACCAGTAGATGACTGTATCATCAGCGTATTGAACAACTGAACTATCCCTGCAGTGACAGTTGAGGTCGTTTGTGAAGAGAGAGAACAGGAGGGGGCCCCTCCTTGATGGAAAGAGGGTCAGATAACTCTCCCTTTCAAATGACCCTCTGGGACTGGCCTGATAGGCAGCTCTTGAACCAGTTTAGGGCCTGGGCATTAAGACCTATGCCGTGAAGCTTAGTAAGAAGAAGGTTGTGGTCCACAAGGTCAAACGCCTTGGACAGATCTGTAAAGATTGCACCCGTTGACATGCCTACGTCCAATGCCCTTCTTCTTCCCATCAGAATATATATAATATAATATAATATAATATAATATAATATAATATAATATAATATAATATAATATAATATTCTTCCCATTATAATCAGTAACCAAATGCCATGGGCAATAAATCTTAAGGCAAGAAGCCAGTACTTTGTAACAAATGGGGAAACCTCTAAATGAAGTGCATTTAAATTAACCCCCTACTGTATGGGACATCTATATATTTGATAGAAGTCTTTCAAAAAAATAAACAATGGGATGTATCTTCCCAAGTATGCCAAATACAAAATAGAAAACTATTTTATACAAACATGCTGGGAAATATTTTTTAAATGGGCCCTGTTTTAATTGTCCCCAAAACATAGAAGTAAAGTGTCTGACAAATCAACTCACAGAGGCCAGGATCCCCAGAAAGATGTGGGATACACTTTGGTTGTGCTATCATGGTAAATTAAATGTGAGATAAAACCATGCCCACAAAGCCATGGAAGAGAGAATTTGAATTAGGGTATCTTGCACACTCTAAATAGAGACCATGCAGTGTTTGTTTTTCAAATGTCCTTATATTGCACAGTTGTGGGTGCAGTTGGCCCAAAAATCGGCAATGCCCTTATTAAGGGATATGACATACACTGAACTAGTAAATAGTAAATTTAGCCCAGAGTGGAACAGCCTTTACCCAGGTACTTTAAGAGTAGTGTGTGCTGTATTAAAATTGTGTATTTGGCATAACAGATGTCAATTATATCTTACAGCACAAATTGGTCCCACTGGCTGGGGTTAAGAAAAAAATCACAAGGGAAATAGCACTCATTTATGTAAAGGAAAAATCTATGCAGCCTCCTCCATTGGTAAACAACTGGTGGAGAGCCTTACCAATAATACTTTTTGAAGGAGTAACTTGAAGTTAAGGGATAGATAGTAGTCAGAGTTAGTACAAAATGACATCAACAGTATATACATGTAATATAATTGCATAAAGAAAAAACAGAAAGAAGTATTTCCCATCATATATGTTACTGTCCCTGGATTCTTTCTTTTAATATGAAGTTATATGGCTCGTTTTTTACAGCAAATGTATGCGCACATAACATTTCCTTGGTAACAATAATTCATCAAATTTTTAAATGTGTGTAATTTATAGAGTTAATCATAGCTTACATACTTAATATAAAAAAAACAGGGTAGAAACGAGTACTGCCTGATTTGTATGATACAGGCACATTCATTTTTCTTTTCTTCTATAAATAGTTATGCGGAATGCTTTTTTTTGTTATACAACAAATGTATTTTCACGTTATATTCTTTTGACAATAAAAAAATTCCCCTACTTGTCTGTAGGGGGAACCCTTGTCTTCCATTCCAACATGGTGAATGGCCGGACAAACGGTGGAGGAGATGCTGGAGTATTGCCCATGGAGTTTACTGAGTCTACAGAGGGAAGTCTGAATACGGTAGGAAATGAAGCACGACAGACCACGATGACGGAAAAAGACATACCGAATGCAAATGGTGAACCTATGGATTTAGAAAGTGATTCTACTACTCTACATCAGACTGTGCATCCAGAATCTACTAGGACGGGTCAGGTAACTTTTCCTGCTGAACAGGTACAGACTGTAATCTCTCAGGAAGATTTGTTAAGAAAGACTATAATAATGAACAGTTTTTGTTAAATTTGTTGCAATTAGACAGTGCTCCTACTGAACAGGATCATTTTTCCTCTGCCCCAAGCACAGCTCATCTGTTTTCACAATTCCTTCTCAGCTTACCCCAGTTAATCCATTAGCTATTTCTACCTCACCAGATGTTGTCCATGCACCTTTAACTGCTTCTGTCCAGATGTCCTTACGGAAAGGCAGTGACAGTTAAAGTCACAAAGAGAATTTGCCCTGGTCTCCAGAGGCCGCCTTAAGTGCTGCGGGGTGGCAAAAAGACATAAACATGCAAACTTGGACATCTCCAGGCCAGAAGTATGGTGTTGTACCTACACTACACCGCTAACACCCACACACCAAGCTTCGCAATCTCGCATGCCACCACAGTGACACACCAGTGAGGCCGACCTGCCCCCCTCACAGTGTCAGCAGATGTGCCTGTGAAAACATGAAAGACGCGTGCCGCACCTGCAGACCCAATCCGGCAGTTGGTGGGGAAATTTTGTCAGAATACGTGGAGAGTGCCAAGGGGCACAGACTACTGGTGGTGTCCGAGTACACCTACCAGTGGGAACAAATCAGAGGAGACCGCACATGTTGGAAATGCTGCGAATACGCAGCAGATGGGTGCAGGGGCCGTGCGCTTACTGTGGGTGAAGAAACACCAGTGTTGTCGAGTACCCACAACCATGTGTCCAACAGTGCAGCCATTGGGGTGTGCAAGGTGTGAGCAGTGGTTAAGAGGAGGGCCCAAGACACCAACGAGAGCAGCTAGCAGCTCATGGTGGCATGCTGCTTTGGAGTAAATGAGGCAGTAGGGGGCTGCCTACCACCTGTACCACTCCTGAAGCGTGTGGCGCAATGTGTCCGGAGGGGCAGCAGGTGAGCAATCGTGGACCCACAACACCTATCTGAGCTCACCATACCAGAGGACTACACTAGGACTATAGCAGGTGAGTAATTCCTGCTGTACGATTCAGGACAGGGCGCAGGGGCCAGCATGGAACACAGGTTCCTCATCTTCAGCACCAAGAGGAACCTTGAATTACTGAGCCACAGCCCAGCATGTCTGGGTGATGTGGCACATTCTGCTGCTGCCCAAGGCTGTTTCAGCAGCTGTATATGTTGCATGGGGTGGCTGGGGCGACTGTACTCCTTGCATTATATGTCCTCATAGCGAGGAGGGCAGTGGCAGACTACACAGCCATGTACAGCAAGATAGCTAAGCTATGCCCTGCAGGTGTTCCCCACCACATGCTCATAGATTTCAAGCTGGCCACCTATAGGGCTATCTGCACAGTGCTGCCACATAAGGACGTTCACTGCTGTTTTTTAATTCTGTGTCTGTGTGTCTGGCGGCACATCCAGCAACATGCAGAGCTGGCACGTCTGTACTGCACAGATGACGTCTGTGCCATGCATCTCCACATGCTGCCAGCCCTTGAATTTGTGCCCCCTGCAGATAAGTGCACCACGTACGAGGAGCTCCATGGCTGGGAGTTCTTCACCACCCATGAGGAGTCCCTTGCCCCCGTCCTCGACTATTTTGAGGACACCTGGCTAGGCAGGTCTGTCTGCAGTGACCACTGCCGCAAGCCTCTTTTCCCCATCCTCATGTGGAATTGCCATGCCTCCATTAGGGATGGAAAGGCCTGCACCAATAATGTCATCGAGGGGTGGCACCTGGCATTCAATGCCCTGCTTGATGCAGCACACCCCACCCTGTGGTCGTTCCTGGACATCCTGTGGGGGGAACAGCAGCTGACAGAGGTGAAGCTGCAGCAGGTCCTGTCTGACCAGGCTGTGAGGTGCTCCTGGAGGCTCTGTAGAGAGTGCGCATGGAGCATCATCGACATTGTCGGGTCATACGGTGTTAGGGGCTACCTGATGGGGCTGGCATTAAACATCAGCCTTCAGGTGTAGGTCCCTGATCCAAGGGACTTTTATTGACATCCCTCCATGGCCTCTGCACCCTATGCTGCTGCCCTACCCATCAGTGGTGCACTGTGTGTCCCCTGATCCCCGTGTTACTATTCGATTACCCTGTGCCCATTTACAGATGCCCCGCTCCTGTGATGCTGTTGCTGTCTGCTCCATCACACCTGTCCTCTCCCTTGGGTGTCTGCCTGTGTTGCTAGTCCACCTATCAGCTGTACCATCGGGGGAGCTTGGGTGTTATGTGCTTCTGCATCTGTGTTGTGCTATGCGCATCATAATTCGTCGTTGCCTTCTGTGAGGCTGCATTGTCGGGTTCGAGCTGTTCACAGTGGGGTGTGATGGGGTCCTGTGTGTTGGTTCCTTGGTGTTGCTGTGGGGAATGTTGACATTATTTCCATTGCCCTGCACTGGTGCTTCCCTCCAGGCCCTGTTCGGGCTGATGATATTATCAAAGATTGGGCATCGACTACTCAAATGCCAGAAACAGTTCTTGAACAAGGTGGTAATGTTTTACAAATGGAGGACTTGCTGGCTGGCACTGTTACTGAAAATATTCAGGTTGCTAGAGAATGGCCCATTCATACAGGTGCTACACCTCAAGAGACTTCTGCCAATGCCCATGTCCCAGGACAAGAAGAGGAAACAATACCCAGCCTCACTGCCCCAGAATCAGAACACCCAGACAATTACAGAAGTCAGACTTGTTTAAAAACATGGGGAAACCGGCACAGCAAAGGACTGCTGTCCACCTAAAGTTTAATGGGGACTCTGCTGTAGTTCCAGACAGATGGACAGGTTTGCATAAAATGCTAAAAGACACTATGGGTAAAATGCTTGTGATTTTTTGCTGTCATACATGTTAGTGGTAAAGTCACAAGCTTTAAAACTAGCCATACTCTAGAAAATTCTGGGCTAAATATCCTCTCAAGTTCAGAATACCCCTTTATGGCAACCATTCTTTCCCATTCCCTTGACCAAACTGACCATTAAGACCATAACTCTGCTGTTTCGAAATGAGGGGGTAAATATTGCCCAGTACTGGCTACAACAGAGATGCACAATTTTAAAAACACCCACCCCCATTCTATATGAGGATTTAGTATGGACAGGGAATTGGAAAGTAAAGGTACAATTGAAACATTCAGATTCGGGTATAATGCATCTTCCTGGCAGTTTCTATATAGGCAAGGACACAGGCCTATGTTTTTACCCTGGGCAACCTAAAACATGCCACAAGTGTGGAGCATGCACACACCTCAGCTCAGTTTCTGACAAACCAAAATGTAATCTCTGCCTGGAATACAGACATGCGAGAGTGGGATGTCCAAACCCACTTAAGTGTAACTTGTGCGATGAGGAAGGTCACTCCTATAAATCCTGCCCATGGTAACAGGTTAGATATGGCTCAACAAGACCCAGTCCAGTTAATTGAGAAATGTCAGGATGTCAGGTACAAACACAAAGGAAACAATTTGCTCCTGCTGGAAATTCATCTAATAACAAAGAACCAACCCCGCCCCCACCGGAGGTAGAAAATTGTCAGATGGTTACTAAGGAAGCCCCCCCATCCAGTGTTGTAGATCAGGATCTCCCCCCTCACCAACAGTCTCTCTGAAGCTGGCAGCATTACTTCTGATATGCCACCCCCTCCCCATCCAGACCAGCCGCAGTTTACAATGGTGGATCCAAAAAAGAAAAAAGGTAAAAGAAAAGCAGATCAGACCCCACCAAAAAAACATTATGTGATCACCAGAAACAGGTTTTAAGCTTTAGCTAAAATAAGGCAGTGGGAGGATACTGAGGATAAAGGGGAAGACTCAGATTCATCTTCTGTGTCTTCAAAAATTGATCCTTCTTCAGACTCACAATCGGAGACGGTTAAAAAGAAAAATGACAAGTCTCATCAGAAAGTCTCTTAATGGTTTATATGTTGTATGTTTTCTTTTTCAGTAAGCCATGAGGGGTAGTTAGCAGTTTTCTCCTTTGATATTAAAGGTCTACAGCATTAAAGCATACAAAAAATGCCTGACTACCCTTTAATTTCTAAAGGACCTATCTAATGATGTTGTTTTTATCCAAGATATTAGGATAAAAACTACTCATGAAATTGTACATGCAAAAAAAATATGAACTTTGGGCCCCTTCTATTGGTCCCAAGGTTCTGAACTGTGTGATGGGGTAGGCATTTTACTGAAAGGTTTTCGTTATTTTGTATGCAGGGTAGTGGACATTAGTCCAGGTAGAGCTCTTTTATTGGATGTTTGCTTTGGTGACAAATCCTTTAGATTACTGAATGTTTATTCCCTCCAAAGCATAGCATCATGATCTGAACTTTTTAAGCTAATCCAACCCTACTTGCATACTAGTAGACACATTATAATCAAGGCCACTGATTTACGGTGATTAAAACAATTAAATTCCGTTTTCAAGACTTAAGATTCCAGAATTTCACTGGTGATTGTTACTCTAATTTCCGGATTTTACCAGGATTCTGTTATCATTCTTTTAGTATGTGCATAAATAATCAGAATTAAAGAAGGCTTAATATACAGAGCATTAAATAAAGCAAACTGAAAATAGTACAGGAAGGAATTAAAAGAAAAACAGACTTTTTTATAGAGTTACTGATCTGATAGAAAATGCCAGATTCCATGAAATCTTCATTTTTACTGGTTTTCAGGCAGCCCTAATTCTGGAATTTTACCGGATTTTCCGTTAAAAACCGAAAAACAGTGGCCTTGATTATAATGGGTGGTGACTTCAATTGTCCACTTGTGCTAGCAGATAGAGATGGACACGCCACAAAACTTTTCAGTGATACGAACTGTTTAAAGTCTATTTTGACAACAGCAGGGTTAGTAGACAAATTCACTGTCATTCACCAAAAAGGAGAAAAACCTTTTTCAAAAGGATCACTTGCTACCAGGATTGACTACCCCTTTCTTTCAAAAAACATTCAGACATTGCAGGCCAAAACTATTCTATGTGAGTCCTCCGACCACCTACTGTAGCAGTCTCTTTATCATGTGTTACTAAGCATTCCATATCCTTCCTTTTTAAAATGAATACTAGATGGAAGTTAAATAACTCCCTTTTGTCTCAACCAGCGTGAGAAGAACAATTTGTTTCATTACTTTTTGGCAGATATTCTGTTTTAGATGCTTTTGAGTGTATCACAGATTGGTGGATAGACTCTTGAGGCAGAATTTAAGTCCTTTGTTATAAAATTGGTGATAAAAAATGTTAATTCTTCATACCTTCATTATTTAAAACTAAGGGAAACATTGTTTGCCACTGTTTCAGGGGCACATGAAAATAGAATAGTTTTAGGGAAGGAAATTAAGGATATCAAAACTGAAATGTTCCAAATCCAATATAATAGAGTAGAATCTTTAAAATTAGAATCTCAGTTTGGAACTCAGGAGTCCAGGCCCTCATTAGACATTTTTAAAACTGTCAGAATAGAGTCCATCATGTAACTATTGATGAAGTGTTAGACCCATGTACACAAGTATGCCACTCGGAATTTGATCAAATTCAAAACATTTCTCAAACATATATAAAATACATTTTTGGGATCCTATCCACTGCACTTTGGGACCCCAGATATTGGAGAGATTTAGACATTCCCCACATAGATTCAGAAATCCTATCCTCATTACTTTCTCCTGTTACACCAGCAGAAATTCTGGCAGCTTTGAGTAAGCTGCGGAAAAATTCCTCACCAGGATTGAATAGGTTAACAGTCGAGTTTTACCTAAAATTTGCCCAATATTTTGGATCCATTTTATCAGATGTTTTTTCGTATACCTTGGGCACATTTCCTGGAGTTATGTCCCAGGCTCTGGCAATCTTACTATACAAGAAGGAAGACAGAAGGAATTTAAAAAAATTTGAGACCTGTAAGTCTCTTAAATGTTAATTATGAAATCTTAGCATCAATACTATTAGATAGACTTTCACTAGTTGCAGAAACTCTGATCAGTCCTGTACAATCATGTGCCATGCAAAAAAATTCTATATTTAACAACTTGATTTTTCTGAGAGATGTAACATCTCAGAGAGAAGAGTTGTATCCAAAACACCTGATCCTGGCTTTGGACCAGGAAAAGGCATTCAGTTGGGTGGACCACAGATATCTTTTTCAAGCACTGCAAGCATGCCATATACCTGACAAGTTTATAAGATGGATCTCACTTTTATATACTTCAGCTATTGTTACCCCTTATATTAATGGCTCTCCAGGGGTACCCTTCCATGGTGTTAAGGGTGTACAGCAAGGTTGTCTGCTCAGCCTCCTTTATACATTTTTCAGATTGATCTATTCCTCAGGAAAATCCAAGATCATCCATTTATTCCACTTATTACTTATCCAGATAACAGTTTAGCCCAAAATATATGTGCATATGCAGATGATCTTTGCATATGTATATGCACCACCCCAAACATAAACAAAGAAGCATTTCTGCAGGTGATTTCAAAATTTGAAAATATATCAGGTTCCAGATTGAACTATTATAAGAGTCAAGCCTTAGTGTTTCCTCTCTCACTTGATTTTAATGATCCCACACACTTTGCAACTATAAAGGTAGCAACAAATCCTTTGAAAATAGGAATACAGTTTAGGAGCCCGGAAGTAATACAGAAAGCAGAACAGGCATCTTTTTCTTGGAAAAAGAAGACTTGGTTTGCTGGCCAAGGCACCTAGCTTCACCTGAACTCTTTCCTTCTAAGATTGCTTGAAAGGACAGAGCAGAGAACCTTACCAGAGCAAGGGAAAAGGATTAAGACTTCTTTTGGTTAAGCAGATTTACTGTGTGTTGTTATTTTTATTTTGTACTCCCAGGGATTGCTACTGTTTGTTGCTAACATTTCATTGCTTTATTTTTCTCTGATTCAAATTGTTGTTGCTGGTATACCTTCTTCTGCATTATTACAAGGTGTGCCTACAGTTGTATGCTAACTGATTACTGCTGTAATCTTCTGATTCAAATTGTTTTTTGCAAGGTATATCGTCTGTTACTGCTTAATTTTTCTCTGTAGCAAAGTGTTTTCTTACAGGGTATATCTTCTCTGAAATTATTACAGGTGGTGCTTACATTTTTGTGACTTTTTTATCATTGGGCTAAGCAAAATTACTGTTTGACACTGCTTTATTTTATTCTTTTTTTGTTGAAAAGGTTTGTTGTCTCAGAGGTGTTTCAGTCTCCTTCTCACATTGAAGGAGCTAATTGCTTTCCTCCCACAGCTCTTCCAGAGGATTAGGTGTGTATCAGGGGGGTGGAGCTGGCAAACTGTCAGTAATTTTCAACAGAAAGAAGGGTTAAAAGGTCAGGTTAGTTGATATCTTGGAGGTAGAAGACTTGGTTTGCTGGCCAAGGCACCTAGCTTCACCTGAGCTCTTTCCTTCTAAGATTGCTTGAAAGGACAGAGCAGAGAACCTTACCAGAGCAAGGGAAAAGGATTAAGACTTCTTCCGGCTAAGCAGATTTACTGTGTGTTGTTATTTTTATTTTGTACTCCAAGGGATTGCTACTGTTTGTTGCTAACACTTCATTGCTTTATTTTTCTCTGATTCAAATTGTAGTTGCTGGTATACCTTCTTCTGCATTACTACAAGGTGTGCCTACAGGTGTGTGCTAACAGATTACTGCTGTAATCTTGATTCAAATTGTCTTTTGCAAGGTATATATTCTGTTACTGCTTTATTTTTCTCTGTAGAAAGTGTTTCTTACAGGGTATATCTTCTCTGAAATTATTACAGGTGGTGCTTTACAGGTTTTACAGTTTTATCTAACATTAGGATAAGCTTTCCGGGTTACTGTATTTGTTGTTGACTGATTGTTTCTGCTCTGTTCTTTCATCCATGGTTCTTCTTTTTTGGCAGGGGAAGGGCCAAGTCACCCACCCCAATCCCCAACCACCCCACACTACACTCCTTTTATATGGTACCACAGTTGGGACAATTCCTGTGGCAAAGCAGGAAGGGGCAGATCAGTGGGGCATCCACAAGATGAGCTCATTTACAGGGGCACTAGTAATTTAACTTGCTATAACAAGTTATATGAAAACAAAACACAAAATCAAACATTTACTTGCATGTTCTTCCTTCTAATTACTCTGACCAGGTTATAAACCCAGCAACTTATCTAGAATGGATATCATTAACTGCAGGTACTGCAGAACACTTTTCAGAAGGACAGTATTACAGGATTTAGAACACTGTCCTACATGGTGGGCCTTTGGAGATCTTAGGGCTCAGCTCCAGACAGCATGGGCAGAGATTGCACGCCTCAAATTTCATATTCAAGAGGAAATACATTATAAAAATCACCCACCATTTCCCCAACATCCGACAGAAGAAGCTCAACCGCAGAGGGTAGTTAGTACAGGAGGTTGGCAGGTGGTTAGGAGGGGCAAATTGGGTGCCCCATCACTCTCTGCTCGCCAACGTCTTACCTGCAAAAAACATATAAATACTACAAACAGGTACCTGCCTCTGTCTCTGAAATCAAACAAAGAGGCAGAGGACACTGCAGAGCAGGACAGTGCAGCACAGGAGCTAACACAACAAAACTCACCCAAATCAGGAACCAAAACAAAAAAGCAAAAAGGAAATCCAAAAAACTTCTGATCATAGGAGACTCCATGATTCGGGGAGTTGATACCCTCTCCAGCCAGGAGTAATGGTCAGATGTCTCCCAGGTACATCAGCGTGGAGAGACACTGACCACATTGCTAAAACTGTTCACAAAGCAGGAGAAAACATTGATGTCCTGATACACATAGGGACTAATGATCTCACCAGCCAGTCAGTTGTGGAGACCAAGGAACACCTGACCAGGCTGGGTGACAAACTATCATCCATTTCATCCAACATCTCCTTCTCTGAGATCCTGCTAGTCTGGGAGAGGGAGGTAGATGGATGGAAGGTCAGAGAAGGGGAGATAGGTGAGCTAAACATGTGGCTTAAGGGCTAGTGCCAGGAAAAAGGACACAGATTTGTAGGGAACTGGCAAAAGTTCTGGGAGTGAAAGTTCTTTAAATTTGATGGACTGCATCTGACTAAGGAGGGAGTCAGTGCATTGGGGCAGAAGTTTGACATCTTTGCAGAATATTTAAACTAGCAAATGGGGAGAGGGGTGCAGCACCCCATATGTCAAATGGGAAGAACACCCTTCCCCCCTCAGCTAGTGGTCAAACAGGGATTCAGTATGTTTGCAGTTCATTTGCATCACCAGGAAAGAAAAAAGGTCTCCCCATACGACGCACAGGGGAAATGCCAAACCTCACCCAACAACTAACACACTGAAATCTGGCCAATGGAAAATCATGTACACAAATGCTCACAGCATAGGAAATAAGATCCCAGACCTGCAGGCAATAATATCAGAGGCTAAACTGGACATAGTAGCAATTAGTGAGATGTGGTTTACCAGTAACCACACTTGGGAGACTTCAGTACCTGGCTATGTACTGTTCAGTAGAGACCGAGGTGCAAAAAGGGGCATGGGGTGGCCCTGTATGTCAATGAAAATATCAGAGCTACAGAAATTCAGAATACACATATGGAGCAAGAAGAACTGTGGGTCACCCTGGAAACAGGAAATGGGACAGCCATAAGAACTGGGGTTGTCTACAGGCTCCCAGACCAGGGGGAGGAAATAGACACATTACTGTTAGAAGATATACAAAACATGACAGCTAAAGGGGAGGTTCTGATAATGGGAGACTTCAACATGCCGGATACAGATTGGTCAATACCAGCAGGAACATCTGCCAGAACTAGATACAGTACATGGTGGATTCCCTGCAGGGGGAGGGCCTCAAACAACTGGTACAACAGCCCACAAGAGACAGGGCTATCCTAGATCTAGTACTGACTAACGGGGAAGGGATAACAGATCTCCAGGTAGAAGGTCACCTGGGGGCCAGTGGCCATCACATGGTATGGTTCAATTTGGCCACTAAATCATCCCATTCCAAGGCAAAAATATGGGACTTCAGAGGAGCTGACTTTGCTAAGTTGGTCAACAGAGTTAAGCTAGCCCTGGCAAAAAGAAACACAGGTGAGGGGGTACAGGCAAAGTGGACAAGCATTAAGGATGCAATGCTTGAAGCAACATCCCATTTTGTTAGAAAAGGAAGTGCAAAAGAAGAAGGAAACCACTTTGTTTCTCAAATACAGTAGCAGAAAAGGTCAGAGCCAAAAGGCTGGCCTTCAGGAAATATAAGGGAACACAGTGGGATGAAGACAGGGAGGCATACCAAACTGCCCTAAGGGAAGCAGGGAAGGCAGTAAGACAGGCAAAGTCCCAAACTGAGGAAACACTAGCACGAACAGTAAAAGAAGGTGACAAGACTTTTTATAGATACATTAGTGAAAGGAGAAAGTCCAGAGGGGGTATTGTTAAGCTCAAAGAAGAAACATAGAAACATAGAATTTGACAGCAGATAACGACCGCTTGGCCCACCTAGTCTGCCCATTTTCCTACATAACAGATAAGCTGCAGATCCTAGTTAACCAACATATTACTTCCTCCTACCCCCCCACTAGGAATGCCTTATGTCTCTCCCATGCATTCTTGAATTCCCCCACTGTTCTTGACTCCACGACCTCCTCAGGGAGGCTGTTCCATGCATCCACAACCCTCTCTGTGAAAAAATACTTCCTCACATTACCTCTGAGCTGTCCCCACTCTGTCTTCAAATTGTGCCCCCTTGTTCTTGCACATCTCTTTTTCTGAAAGATGTTACCCTCTTGGACTTTGTTGATTCTCTTGAGGTACTTGAAAGTTTCTATCATGTCCCTTCTCTCCTTTCTTTCCTCAAGGGTATACATATTAAGCTCCTTTAGTCTTTCTTTGTATATCTTCTGGTGCAGACCCTGCACCATTTTGGTTACCCTCCTCTGGACAGCCTCCACTCTGTTTATGTCTTTGTGGAGATGGGGTCTCCAGAACTGCACACAGTACTCCAGATGGGGTCTCACCAACTGTCTGTACAGAGGGATAACAACTTCCTGTTTTCTACTATTGATGCCGCTTCCTATGCATCCCAGTATCCCCAAGCCTTCCTTACTGCCTTCTCACATTGCTTGCCCACCTTTAGGTCATCTGATATAATTACCCCAGGTCCCTTTCCATTTTTACTGTTGTCAGTATCTCACCCCCCATTGTGTACTCTTCCCCTGGGTTTTTGTTTCCCATGTGCATTACCTTGCACTTCTCTGCATTGAACCTGAGCTGCCATACATTTGACCATTCCTCCAACCCAGAGAAAAGAGGGCATGTGAGGAGGAGGACCCTGTAAAAGCATCTATCCTAAATAGATACTTTTGCTCAGTATTTACTGAAGAGAAGGTAGGGCACGGCCCACAGCTCAGCACCATGGACACAGAGGGAAGGGAGGTGAGCACTACTCCCCTCACAAAAGAAAGGGTCCTACAAGAGCTTGCTAAGCTCAGGGTGGATAAGGCAATGGGACCTGATGGCATACATCCCAGGGTACTTTAGGATCTAAGGGTGTAACTAGCAGAACCATTATCAGAACTGTTTAGTGAGTCTCTGAGCACAGGAGAGGTCCCAGAAGACTGGAGAAGGGCTCATGTGATCCCGCTCCACAAGAATGGTAGCAGGGAGGAGGCAGGGAACTACAGACCAGTCAGTCTTACCTCAGTAGTAGGCAAGATTATGGAGGCACTCCTTCAGGAAAGGATAGTGCAACACCTGGAATCCATAGGGGCACAGGATCCAAGACAGCATGGGTTTACAAAAGGAAGGTCCTGTCAAACTAATCTCATAGATTTCTTTGACTGGGTAACCAGAGTGGTGGACCACGGGGGAGCAGTTGATGTCACCTACCTTGACTTCAGCAAAGCTTGAGACACTGCTCCACATAGAAGATTGATAAATAAGCTGGGTAGGCTCGGGGTGGGTCAGAAGTTGGTCAACTGGGTGGCAAACTGGTTGCGGGCAGAAAACAGAGAGTAGTGGTAAATGGTATACAGTCAGAAGAGATGCAAGTCACAAGTGGGGTACCTCAGGGATCAGTCCTGGGGCCAGTCCTCTTCAATAGCTTCATTAGTGACATTGCAAATGGACTAGAGGGTAAGGCTTGTCTGTTTGCAGATGACACCAAGATCTGCAACAGAGTAGACGATCCAGATGGGGTGGGCGGAATGAGAAGATATTTGGATAAACTAGCAAAATGGTCAGAAGAGTGGCAACTGGGATTTAATGCAAAGAAGTGCAAGATCATGCACATAGGGAAGAGAACCCTGAAGCCACCTATAGGCTGGGAGGGGAGTTGCTGGCAGTCACAAAGGAAGAAAGAGACTTGGGCATTATCATCACCGATGACCTGAAATCATCCAAGCAGACCTCTAAAGTAGTAGGTAAGGCTAGGGGGATGTTAGGGTGTAATAGTAGGGGTATCACAAGTCGTAAGAGGGAGGTAATAATTCCTCTTTACAAGACACTGGTTAGGCTCCATCTGGAGTACCGCATGCAGTACTGGAGGCCACACCTTCCCAAGGACATTAACCAAATTGAGGCAATCCAGAGAAGGGCAACCAAAATGGTGCAGAGACTGCATCAGAAAACAAATGAGGACAGATTAATGGAGCTCAATACATATACCCTTGAGCAAAGGAGGGAGAGAGGTGATATGATCGAAAGATTCAAACACCTAAAGGGCATTAACAAGGTGAGAGTCTAACATGTTTAAATATAAGAAAAATAGCAGGACAAGAGGACACAGCATGAGATTGGAGGAAGGCCGATTAAGGGGGAATGTGAGGAATTCTTTTTCACAGAAAGAGTGGTGGATGCATGGAACGGCCTTCCTCAGGAAGTGGTGGCTATGAATACAGTGCAGGGCTTCAAACAGGCATGGAATAGGCATAAGGGAGCAATACAGATGAGTATGAATAGATAGGCCACTGACACAACAAAGGCCTATGGCACATTTATAAGGTAGAAAAAGAAATGGGAAGACTGGATGGGCCTTGTGGTCCTTATCTGCCGTCAACCTCTATGTTTCTATGAAAAAACAAAAGTATATGAAAAAGGAATAGGGTACAGTATCTTTACTATATACTGTCATAGTCCCAATATTTCTGCATATAGCATATGTTTTTCCCCTACCACTAACTATGGAGACTAGTGTAATGAATCTCTTTTTTCAAGGGTTTTGGGGTAGTAGACTTAACCCCATCAAAATAATGCATACTATATCTACCATGACTATTGTTTAGGGGGAGTACGTATGGTTCATCCTTTGTTATTTTTCTACAGTCTCTTTTTTTATCAAAATTTTCTCCCTTTACTATCTAACACCATTCCTCTATGGTATAACCATATGAATTTTTTGGTAAATAGGTTCTTTCAGATATGGGTAACCTCCTCACTCTCACTTCCAAGGAATTTAAAACAATTTAACATTCCTTTTTATTTAGCTGCAGCCTGTGATAGCTAAAACAATGGCAGATCACCCTCCCCCCAGTGTTTGACTAGCAACTCCAGACGCTTCTTTTTTTATCTACCATTAACACACATTTTTATGAGACTCCTCAGATTTTGGCACAGTGTGATACATAACGTTCAACCATATTCTCCCAGCTTATGGACAAAGGACTCCGGCTGACAGTATGGGATGTCACATGGCTTTCATGCCATGGCAGATTATGAGTAAGAAGCATTTATAAGCATGAGGGTCTGGAAGAATGTACGTGTCCTAGGCCTACTCGCCCACGGGTGTTAGAAACACAGGAATATTTTTTTTCTATTATGTCCTTTTTCGCAACAATTTTGGAATTTAGTCCTTAGATCTTGGGGTGATAAAATATTTTCTCAAGTTACATATGAGATTCTGGTGTTAGGATTATTTCCTCCCCATCTGCTTAAATATCATCCAAGCACATTAAGATAGTTTTTTTCATTGTATAAATATTATTTATTTATTATTTAATATTATTTATGGCAGGCAAGGGTTGCCCTTCTGCTACAACAACAGGACTGTAGTATAACACAGATTTTGATTCAAGTTATACAGAATTTTAAAAAGTGTATGAATTAGCAAGAAAAAAGTATTGTACAGGCAAGGAAATATTGGAGGCACTTTATATGGTTTATGAACATTTCTCTTTGATATTTTTAATGTTTCTTTATTTTCTTTGTCACTGTACAAATCGGAGCACCAAAAGTTAATTTTCTGTTGTATTCATGTAAATAATGTACTTTGTTTCTGATTTATGTATTTTATCAATAAAAAGTTCTTCTACTCTTTTCGAGAAGTGCCATGGGATCTTTAAGGTTCACCTGAACATCCACCAGAACAGGCAGATGGGACCTCGGTTTAACTTCTCATCCAAAAGACAGCAATTCAGGAGTGCAGCACCCCCCTCATGCCGCAATACAGTGTTAGTATTGGGATTTAACACAAGTGCCTGGTGTGATGATAGAACCCATAGCCTTCTGATCGTCTGGCCTCAGAGGCAAGTGTGCAACCTGCTGAGCCATTGACACAGATTGTTCTTCCATGACTATCTTAAAAATAGTTTAGATGCTTATTTTTCTGAATTAGGATTCCCAGGTTATCACGTTGTGTAAAGGGCAAGCCTCAAATGGGCCAATGGCTCTCTTGGCCTGTAAAAAAACCTATGAAACCTATGAAGAGAAATACTATCAGAAATACTAATGGAACAGTGCAGAGCCCCAAAACTGCAATCTTAGCTGGGTACAGTATGTTAAATTGGAGTTGGTAACCTTGTTGCAAATCAATAAAATGTTATTCCAAAATAGCTGTATATATGGACAAAGTTGTGAATGACAGCTTACAGTACACACCAAGCCCATTGGTCGTCAGTGTCAACCAGTGGGCTTGTAGTGCTTACTGTAAGCTGTCATTCATTTACAGGTCAGTCGGCAGGCAGCCGTGGAGTTGTGCAAAAGTCTGTTCTGCTTGCCCCACTGACTGTCCATGCTAGGACGGGGGGGTGGGGGGAATGTGTGTGCCTGATTGGGTGGTGGGGTGCAGTTGTGATTA
The DNA here is from genome assembly GCA_016271365.2 of Neoceratodus forsteri. Taxonomy (NCBI): domain Eukaryota; kingdom Metazoa; phylum Chordata; order Ceratodontiformes; family Ceratodontidae; genus Neoceratodus; species Neoceratodus forsteri. The sequence goes on from CM057452.1 coordinate 759,876,641, forward strand.
CTTTTTTGTATTCAACTGGGGGGATCAGGACTGGGTGGTGGGACCACTACACTATGGAAAAGAGGTATGAGTACCATAATTTTATTCTTCGATCGGGTATCAGGACGGGGAGAGGGGCCACTGTACTATGGAAAAGAGGGTTGGGCAGTGATTTGTTTATAATCAAACAGGGTTCGGTATGGGGTGGGGGGATACTACACTATGGAAACTGGGATGGGGAACAAATTATTTGTTGTCCGACCTGAGACCAGGATGGGGAGGTGGGGATACTACACTGTGGAAAAGGAGTTGGGTGCCTGCTTTTTTGTATTCAAATGGGGATTGGGGTGGGAGCGGGGGAGTCCCTACACTATAGAAAGGGGGCCATGGGTCAGGCTATGGGGAATGGGGTTCGGGGATTAGGGGGTTCCACTTGACTATCAGGGACTGGGGCACCTAACTTTTACTGTTTCTACCATATTTGGGGTTCAGGGCTCGGAGGGGGCACAACTAGACTACCAGGGACTGGGAAATGGTACAATTTACTATTCACACTGTGATCGGGGTTTTGGGGATGGGGGGGCTTGCCATAGGGCTGCAGGGGCTGGTGGCTGCTGTGCTGCTGTGTGCAGTACAGCAGCCCACCTGTGGGTGGCTATGAGCTAGGCATCTTTCTTCCATGCCTAACTTTGTAAAGTACATCTCCGAGATGTACAGGCAGCTGTGCTGCACATCTCTGCTGAATACGAGGATATGCTGCATATTCAGGGGCACTCCCCCTGGTGATGTGCTGCATACATTATCACTGTGCTTGGGTGCAGCCGGAGATGAGCAATGCTTATCCACCCTTCGAATATTGTGCTGCAGCACATTTCTTGAGATGCGCCAGCGCATCTCCTTTGAAAATGTTCCCCCCATGAGTCTAAAGTCGTATAAGAGTCCATTTCTAATGAAGTCTCTCTGTGGTCAAAAAATGTCCATTCTGAAAACAGAGTTTGAGGGTTCATTATTACAGTTCTTGTGATATAATGCGAACCCTGATCAGGCCGCATTGGTCCACAAGGCTTTTCATTACATGAAAACTCCCATTTCATGGCCACTAGAAAGAATAACAGCATAATTTTTCCTTCCTACTTTGTTTTCAAACAAACAAGAACAAACAGATAAGCTTCATTTCTTGTCGCGTCTCCATCTTGATTGTCAGTCTTGCAGCCTTTAGTTAATGGAGAACCTCTATCATGTGCCTGACATGATCCTTCCATTTCTAGCTGTAGATGGCAATTTTGTCCATGTACATCAGTTGTCGAAAGGTTGCCGGTGCAGTCATCATCTTGAATGGCATTACTCAAAACTCAAATTGACCAAATGGAGCAATGAAGGCAGACTTCTGTCTGGCTTTAGGGGTCAAGGGTACATGTCAATAGCCCTTTGTCAGATCTATAATATGGTGGCCAGGTACAAGACTCCATTATCCTCTCTAGAACCTCATCTGTCCTGGGCATGGGGTATGCGTACATCTCTGTATAGATATTGAACCTGCAGTAGTCAATGCAAAACCTTCGGACCCATCCTTTCTGGGGATCAGTACCACAGGGGAGGCTCAGGGACCACTGGACTCCTGAATTATCCTAAGAGTCAGCATTTCCTTCATCTTTCTGTTTCACTCCTTTGGGGGCTCTGTAGGGTGGCTATCTCAGTGGGGCCTAGAACTCTGTATCCACATTGTGCTCCACCAGAGTGGTATAACCTGGTTTCCCCTTGCATATTCTCCTAAATGCCTGTAGCACCCCATGCATTTCATCAGCATGGGTTGGTGTCAGTCACTCCAAGAGGGTGACAGCACCCACTGAGGACTCTCTTTTAATCTATCCCAGGAGATCCATCACTGGAGAGCAGCACACAGCCAGGACCATCTCTTCCAGGACATGGTAGGGCTTAATCATGTTTACATGGCAGATTTGCTGCTCGCACCTCCTGATGGGTAGCACCACCATGTAATTAACATAACTTGGGGTCTGGTTGGATCATCACCTTGATCTGTCAGTTCATATGGATGCCATTCACAAGAAGTTATACCCCAAATAAGTTGCGCTTTACAGGAAAAAAGTTAATATACTGCTTCCTGCCTGCAGATGGAGTGTTTCAAAGATGATTCTTCTGATCTTCAGTTATTTTGACATTGTTTACAGTGCTGCTTCCAAGTCCACCCTAGCCAGACTGGTCCCCTTCTTTCATACCTTCTGCTGCTTTGCCCTTGAATGTCCCCCTAGAATCCAATAGTGCTCACTATATTCCTGCCTCTCCTCACTTTCCGTTGATACCAGGTGCCTTGCCCATTGTGCTACCGTCACCTATAAATTGTGGTTTGGGACCCTTCCTCTCTACCTTTCTTCCCTTCTCAAATCTTCCATCCTACCTCCTACTCTCTTTGCAACTGTGGCCCTTTGCTCCTTGGCACTTCCCTCAGTAAAATCCTCCTTAGGTTAAGTTGCTTTCTCCTTCTGCTTCCCTAAACTGTGGAGCTGTCCTCCCCCTCTCATACATGCAGCTTCTTCCTTCCACTCATTCAAATCCCTTCTCCATAAATTATTTTCTTACTCTTGCAGTTGCCCCGATGCTGTTTTATTTATTTATTGATAGCAAGGAATTAAGGACCTCTGAGCTAGAAGCTCATTTACAGAGGTTCTGCATCATTGACAATTTTATAGACAGACAAGTACAGAATTTTAAAGACAGAACAAGTACAATTAACAGAATTATAATCATTGATAGTGCTTAGTTACATTTAATTACATAACATTTCAAACTGCAGTCAATGATTAGGTAGTGCAAAATCTTAACATGTAGAGTGCAAACTAGTGGAACAGCAGCAGTAAGGTAAAGGGGGCCTGGGGATCCATGGAGAAGGGAGGGATAGACAGAGAGGAGACAGAACTGGGGGGAGATAGAGACAGAGGGAGGAGAGAAAGATGAGATGCCATCAGTAGAGGGTTGGAGGAGAGAGCCAGGCAGATGGAGAGAGTGGGGGAAGTAGCTAGACACCTTGTCAGGATGAATACAGGAGGGTATGGTGACAGCTAAATGCCTTGTCGAGGAAATATAATGGGAAGTAGTTAGCAGGGAGTGGCAAGGGAGATTGAGGGGTGTATGTGACAGGAGTTTGAAGTCTAGGGTACTGTCAGGGAGCAGATAGTAGTATCCAGGTAGAGAGTAATGAGCTTAATGAGAGAGCAGGAAACTGGTCCGTTTGTTTTGGCGATCCTGTAAGACGTCTCTGGGACTGTTACACCTGCGCAGTGTGAGAGACTGCAAGCAGGTGTTACCTGTTGTTTTGGGAGCTTTTACTGGAGTGAACTGGGGGAGCTAGGACCCATGCATCCTGTGGTGATTCCGAAAATATCTCTTTGATCATAGCCTGCTGAAGTAGTGAGTGGCGCGTAGCGCCACTCGAACTGAAATGTTTAGTTGATGTAGGAGGGTTAGGCTTTGTTTTAACATGTTGTATCTAAATTTGAAATATTTTAACTATTTAACCTCTTTGTAGGTTTGTTATATTTTAGAAGCTAGGCTTGGTGGGTTATTTTTTACTTAGTTATTATCTTTATTTAGATAGCTTTGTATTTGCTGTGCCTAAATAGATATGGGAGGATCGAGAGGGGCTAGAATAGTTTATGATAGCTTGATGTTGCGCGACCTGCGCCCTTTCATCCCCCTTCCAGTTTCTGATGTTATTATCAGACGTTGTTGGGAGATGGGGATTGGTAGGGATAGCATTGGTTGCGCACCATCAAGAAATCCCAGTTTGGGTTATGGGAGGATTGAAGTTGTCAGGTCCAGGAGGTGCCCTGGGTTGCGTCGGGCACATGGGAGAGGCTGGTCGTGTTTGGTGTTCATCCCAAGGGAGCCTATTAGATCAAATGGCCAGGTAACCTGTGGGGCAGCATCACCCCCAAATCCCCTGAAGGCAGTGCTTTGTAATGCCAGATCGATCAGAAATAAGATGGCAATTATTGCTGCCTTGATTTCGTCGGTCGATCTGGCGTTTATTATGGAAACCTGGGTGGAAGACGATGCAGGCCCAATTTTTGAGGCTGCTGTCTCCCCCGGGTATACTGTGGTGCACTGTCCCAGAGTGGAGTGCAGGCGTGGCAGTGTAGCCATCTGTTTTAGATCCAGCCTGACCTTTACCGTGCACCCAGTGAGAGCTCCGGGTTCTTTTGAATGTGTGGCCATTCGGGGAGGACCTGATGCGGGCTGCAGGATCTTTCTTATTTATCGCCCTTCTGGGTCGATGGGAGAGTTCCTGCAGGAGGTCGCAGATTTCGTTGCCGTTGCATCATTGGAATCCCCCAGATGTGTTTTTCTGGGGGATTTCAATGTTTGGTTCGACGATGTGAGTCATGGATATGGTTATGAACTTTTCCAGATCATGTTCTCCCTTGGTCTGACGCAGGCAGTCACTTTACCGACTCATCGGGATTGCCACATGTTGGACCTGGTGTTCTCACTGGGACTTGATATTAGTGATCTTAAGATCAATCCAGTTCTCTGGTCTGATCATTGCACGGTCCAGTTCACACTTGGGGCTCCTGCCATAAGCCCTTCCCCTGCTGAGATGATCTGCTGTTGCCCTTTATGGGGTTTGACCCCTGAGGGTTTCCTGGTGGCAGCAAATTTGTCTAGAGTGGGTGATGCATGCGCGGGAGGTGTTGTGGTTGGAGTTGACGCCTATAATGAGGTGTTATCCGACACCATAAACTCCCTCGCACCTGTCCGTGTATGACCCAGGACTTCTTACCTGAGGTCACCATGGTTTGATGGTGAGCTCAGGGAGATGAAGAAACTGGGTCGGAGATTGGGAGCGCTGCTGGAGGAGATCCCATCTGGATGCGGACAAACTGGCCCTGCGTGCCCATTATGTTGGCTACCAGGAGGCAATCAACCGTAAGAAGACAGTGTTTTTGTCTGGGGAGATTGCTGCCGGAAGGAACCGACCGGCCTCACTCTTCCGGACCATTGATAGACTTTTACATCCTGTCTGTCTACGGCTCGGGAGGGTCTTTTCTAACATGGATTGTGAGGATTTCACTCGGTTCTTTTCGGACAGGGTGTCTGCGATCCGGCGGGTGGCTCCTTCAGCCAGTAATGTTATAGCTGGCAGTGATCGTCTGATGTGTTCTGAGTGCACTCCATCTGGTTGGGGAGAGTTTATACCAGTGGAGGATAGTGAGGTTATTGAGGTGGCAACCAATGTGAGGCACACCTTTTGTGAACTGGACCCGGTGCCAACGCGTTTCTTAATGAGATGCGTTGGCTCTGTTGGCCCGGTGTTTGCCATGATTGTACGGTGCTCCCCTCTCCTAGGGTGTCTTTTCAGATGCCTTGAAGGAGGCTCTGGTAAGATCCCTCTTAAAGAAACCATCTTTGGACCTGGCGATCAGGGCAAACTACTGTCCAATCTCTAACCTTCCATTTTTCGGAAAGGTTATTGAGAAAGTGGTAGCACTTCAATTGGAAGAGCACCTCATTTCCCACGAGTTGTATGAACCTTTCCAGTCGGCTTTTCGTGCCAGACACAGTACTGAAACTGCACTTGTTCGGGTGCAGAATGACCTACTAAGGGCTAGAGATCGAGGAGACAAGACAATTCTTGTTCTCCTCGATCTCTCATCAGCTTTTGACACTGTGGACCATTGTGTACTGCTTGCTCGCCTTGGGGATCTATATGGACTCACCGGCAATGTCATCAAATGGTTTGAGTCCTTTCTAACTAACAGGAGGCAGCGGGTTATGATGGGAAATTTCTCATCTACACCTAGTCTGCTTCTCTGTGGAGTTCCTCAGGGATCAGTATTGGCTCCAATGCTGTTCGCAGTGTATATGCTGCCTCTGGGTGGGATCATTAGGAAGTATGGCTTGAGTTTTCATTGCTATGCCGATGATACTCAGCTATATTTTTCCTTTGCCCCAGAAACATCCAATGCAGTGGACGTACTTAATATCTGTCTGGCCGAGATTAACGACTGGATGGCCTCCAGCTGGTTGTGGCTGAACCTCGATAAGACGGAGGTATTAGTAGTGGAGTCGAACAGAGTTTGTGATAGGATGGCCTCTGACACAGAAACTGGGCTTGTCCTAGGGTCTGTGCCATTGAAGGCCTCCTCTTGGGTGCGTAATCTCAGCGTGATTCTGGACAGAGATTTAACCATGGAGGCTCAAATATCCTCTGTGGTTCGTACCTGTTTTTACCACCTCAGAAACATTGCCAGAATTAAACCCCTTGTTCCGTCTCTGGACCTCCCTACTTTGATACATGCCTTAGTCACATCTAGGCTTGATTACTGTAATGCGCTCTATCTCGGGGTCACGGGAGGATCTCTACGTAGATTGCAGCTGGTGCAAAACGCAGCTGCCTGATTGTTGACTGGGCAGCAAAAGTTCTGTCACATTACACCAGTTTTGCGTGAATTGCACTGGCTGCCAGTCAGGTGGAGAGTCCTCTTTCAGGTGGGTCTTCTCACCTATAAGGCCCTACACAGACAGGGCCCTGGCTACCTGTTAGACCTTCTGTCACCTGCCCTCTCCTCGCGCCCTCTTCGTTCCTCCAGTGAATGCCTCCTGACCATTCCCAGAACTAGGCTGAAAACAGCTGGCGATAGAGCATTCAGTGCCGTAGCCCCTGTTCTGTGGAATTCCTTACCAACTATGGTCAGAGAGGCTTCATCGGTGGATGTTTTTAAGGCCCAGTTAAAGGCTTTTTTCTTTTCTAAGGCATTTAATGCTTAGATATGGATTTATTGTTAGGTTTTAGTTATTGTATTGATCTGTATTTATATGTAAATTTATGTATTTATTATGTTAAACATATTTGTTTAAATGCCTTGTACGGCGCCCACAGCCTCCGGGATTGGGCGTCTTTTAAATAAATTTTGCCTTGCCTTGCCTTAAAAGGAAAACAAAAAATAGGAGTTTTTAAATAGGTATTGTGTCATATACAGAAAATAGTCTTGGGGGGGGGCAGGGAATCAGTTTCCACAATCGCACTTTGGGGTGTTGGTTGTAAGCTAAGCTCTTAGGCTGGATTTAAATGGACCAATTCTGGTGATGGATGAGAGGTCAGTGCGAAGGGAGTTCATTCATTTAGACACCCTGAAAGTGAAGGATTGTTGTCCTTGAGAGGTCCTATGGAAAGGAATTTTCAGGAATTGTCTGCCAGCATTTCTGGTGGTCCTGGTGCTTATGTTATTTTGAAGCAGGCCAAGTACTCCAGGGATAGATAGACCTAGGCTGACTTTTTTGGCTAGTAAGCAGACTTGGTACTGGATTCTGCTTTCCAAGTTTAGCCACTCAGTTCGAGAGTATAGTTCACAGGTATGAGTTAGTCTGTGGGTACCTGCTGTAGGATCAGTCAGCAAGATTTATTTAGGACAACCTTGATATGGTATAGAGCAGAGTCAGTGGCTGCTCCATAGACAGCTAGACCAAAGTCAATTATTGACAGTACTTAGGTGGTCACAGCAAGTCTGAGGGCTTCTTCTGTTAAGCAATGCTTATGACTGTGTAGTAGTCCTATTCCGGAGTTTACTGCCTTTGCAACTTAGTCAATTTGCTGTGAATAGGAGAGGGAGCAATCAATGATGACCCCCAAGTATTTGAAAGTGTAAACCATGTCAAGCACTTCATTAAAGTTGTTGCAGATACAAAGTTGGTGTGATTTGTACCTGTTTTGGGGTGAAGCAAATACAGCAGTATGGTCTTTGTCTTCGTATAATTAAGAAGGAGCCTGTTGTTTATGAACCATGCTTCAACGGCAGTGAAACAAGTTTACATTTGTTCTTTAAGGACAGCCAGGTTATTGTGACTTGAGAACAGCACTGCATCATCCGCATATAGAAGAACTTAGTCAGTACAGGCCTGTAGGAGGTTGTTCAGAAATGTACTGAAAAGTAGGGGGCCCAAGATTGATCCTTGGGGTACCCCAGTTATGACATTGCAGTGATCTGAGAGGGAGTTTTGGATTTTAACTTGTTGGGTCTGTCTAACTAAGTAGCTATGAAACCACTTTACTGAATTTGGGGAGACCAGTAGTGGATAGTTGGTACAGTAGAAGCTTGTGATTTATTTTATCAAATGCTTTTGTCAAGTCAGTGCAGGTTGCCCCTTTCCAGATGACCATGATCCAAAGCATCATGGATGTAGCTTGTGAATTCCACCAATGTTGTGGTAGTGCTATGTTTTTTTGGGAAACGGTGTGTTCCTTGCATTGGAGCTGGTACTTATCCAGATAATCCACTAGCTGATCGTTAAAAATCCTTTTCAGAGCTTTTTTGGGGGGGGGAGTATCAAGATAGGGCAGTAGTTAGTGTGGTTAGGTTTGTCCCCACTCTTGTGGATGGGAGTGACCATAGCCTTTTTCCAACGCTTGGGGGAATTTTTGCTGTTATAAGAGAGAGGGCCATTATATGCGTTAGCTGATGAATAATCACATCCAGGGTGAGGGAGAGGAGCTTTAGATCAAGCAAGTCCCCGCTGGTCCTAGATTTCTCAATGGCATTTGAGATGTAGTTTTTGGCCTCTGGCATGGGGATAATTCTAAGGTAAAAGGGTGGAGGAGGGGCATACATGTATCTCTGTTACTCTTGCAGAGTGGATCCTTTGGTGGATTTAGGAAATCGTGAGGGGAGCACCCCACCAGGGTCCTTTGGAGGATTTAGGAAGTTGAGAGGGAACACCCCACTAAGGTCAGTGAATGCCTTATTTAAAAAAAGTTGGCAATCACTTCAGTGTCTTTAGTTAGATTCCCATTGACATTGAGCATTGTGAGGGGAGCTTTGCTGGGTTTTCCAGTTAAAGTTTTTATGCACTCCCAAAAATTCTGACTATCCCCCCCCCCAGGAGTTGTTTAGCTATTGTTTGAAATACTGCCTCTTTGCAACACAGATGGCGTGTGCATATTTGTTAAGTGCAGTTTTATAATTTTGCATGTCTGTGCTGGAGCATGTTAAGTGGTCTCTGCACCAGGGGTTGTCCCTGGCCCTCATTTGTTCAAGCAGGGATGGAGTGATCTAAGAGTTACACATGTCCATCACTTTCCATGTATTGAGTGGGGCATAGTTGTTGCAAGAGGTGTTGAAGGTGCCGACAAAGTGCTCCAAAGTTATGTCCACATCACTGGTGTTGTGCATGGCTGACCCAATCCTGTTGGCTGAGATGTGTTTTAAGAAGGCCTAGTTGGCCAACCCTAAGAACTCTGGTAGTGATACTTCTGGGGAAGGGGGGTTAGGGGCCATATTGGGCCATTGGCAGATAATAGATGAGTGGTTGCTTAGGCTGTCTGAGAATACAGCTGTTTTTGAGATCCTTTCTGGGCAGTTTGTGATTAACCAGCCAAGTACTGAGTGGGTCCCGGTCTAGTATTTGGTCCAGGTGGGGGAATTCACTGCAGTGCAAGTCACATTAAACTGTTCCTCCAATGAGTTGTTTTAGCATTTCTGACTGAGTTGCATAAGAGTTGTCGGATCCAGCACAAATCCCTGCACAAACTGTTTCTTAAGAGTTAAAACTTAGTTTTGCATTGCATTGTGACTGGACTACAGGTGCATTCCAACTGAGCTACAAAAACATTTTACAAACCTTGCTCTTAAACTGGTTAAGCATTGAAAAACAGTGCAATATGAGATGCCAATGCATTGCCAACTGTAAAAAACAATGCTAAACCAACTCATTGGTGAAACAGTTTAATGTGACTTGCACTGCAGTGAATTCCCCCACCTGTAGCTGTGACATCCCAATGAAGGTAAGGGCATCTATAAAGGGTATCACCTCAGGGAACAGCCAGTTAACATTGAAGTGCCTGAGCATTAGGATCTCAGAGTCCTTGTGGTGGCTTGTAAGGTATGTAAGTAATAATACCCAACAGGGTGGGCATTATTGGGATATAACGGACCTCCCAGGAGCGTAATGAGGCCCGACGCCACAGGAAGAGGGCCTTATAGCCCCTGGAAGGTTCATTATTTCCCATAACGCTCACTCTGGAGGGTATTATTACACTTAGAAAATGGTTTGGATATCAGTTGTAAGTATGAATTTGAAACATAAAAAAAAAATAATAAAATAGATACAGTTCAGTAAAAAAATTTTGTTTATTGTAAAGTAGTCCCTCAACTGGCAGACTTGCCAAGAATTGCCAGTACAGGGCTCCATCGTTTTATTGTGGTGGTCATAATGCAGAGAATGTTCTATCCCCAGAATAAGCATTCTTTCGTATAATGTGTGGCCGACTAGTTTGAAATGTGCCCCTCGATATTTGCTGTACTGTAACATCTGGGTTGTTTGCGGTTTGGTAGCGAGTGGCATTCCGCATTGTGTAGGTGCTCAGCAGCATCTGAAATTCAGGAGGAGAACTGCGAGTTTAAGCAAGCTGGGGGGAAGTATGAAAGGTAAGCTGCCTGGAGCAGTGGGAGAGCGGTGTTCGTTAGGTTATGTGTGGCCTTTTTAAGTTGAGTCACGGTTGTAGTTCTGTTGGCTTCTACTACTGTTGACTGAGTAAAAAACCAAAAAAAAATATTTGTTTTGGAAATGGTTGTGAGCAGGTGGTGACGGCTTTAGCGAGCAGCTGTAGTAGAAGTAGGTAGCAACTACTTTATCACTCCCTTTTTGACCAGAAAAAAAAATGGTGGTTAGATGTCGGGGTGATCCCAGGATAAGCGTAAGTGGTGGGCACTAGACAGTGGACTTTCGTTATTTCTGGCTTGTTGAGAAATAACAGCCCGGGTGCCAGGCTGTTTTAGCCAGTCAGGAGAGGAGTTTCACGTTACCCATTTTCTAAGGCTGCCTTAATTCCCAGTGCTTGCTCTTTAGGTGGAACATAGATGGTGATTAGAGTGAGGCATTTACCCTGATTCTCTAGTTGAATTTGTTCTGGGAGTATTTGAGAATTCCCACCAGTGCTAGGGCTTGGTAAAATGTGACCATGAAGGGTGTCTCTAAGATAGATGACACAGCCGCCCCCTCATTTATTCATTCTGTCTTGTCTAAATGAGGTATACCCCTCTATTTGGATGGCCAAGTCAGAGACACGTGGGATTAGCCACGTTTTCACTATGGATAAGATGTCTGGCTTATATTGTGCCATCCAGACTTGGAAAGAGTCACGCTTTGCCAGGAGGCTGAAGATGTTTATTGATGCGATTGTCAGGGCACCTTTCCTTGAGACTGGGGTCGGTTGGGCGGGCCTAGGTCCTGAGTTTGAGTGTACATTCCTAGATAGCATTAGTAAAAGCCAAGTTAGCTCTATGACTTGCCATTGAAGTTGTTTTGGGGTTGAGTTTGGGTACTGTAGTTCATTTTGGTTTTAGCCAATTGGACTACTACTATTAACTGGTTAAGACAAGCAGGTAGGACTGGGTCGGTTACTATCAGTAGAGGCCCACTTTGCATGTGTAGCTTCCCAGTTGGACTTGCAGTTCCAGGGCCAGGTAAATTCATTTCAATCCTTGGAATGGGAGAATGTGGGAGGATGGGGGATATACATTCTGGGTTGTGACCAGGCATAGTGGTGCAGGGTATTTATAGGCCTACTACAATAGTGATTAGGATGGGGTACACAACCATGGTGATATCACTGAAAGTGGGAATTGCACCCGAAGAGGGGGCAGTTGGCAGTGGGTTGGGGGTGGGTGCACCTGGGTTGACAGAACAGAAATTACTTTGGGATTAGTGGGGATACCATAAAGTGAGGAAAGGAACAGGATGTAGGAGGGCTGCTAGAAACAGTGCAGTGGTAGGGTGGCTGCCTTTGATGTCGAAGGTCGAGGGTTCCAATTTGGTAAAGCACTAACTGAGCACTTGTTAGGATTGCAGCTATATTGGAGTGATACACTAGGTGGCAGAGGGGAAAAGCAGGGAGGCAGGAGAGTCAGGGAGGGGAAAGTTACCAGAGGGAAGGAGAAAGTGAAAGATTCACTACTGACTCCTAGTGGTAGGTTGGTATAACTTGCAAATGGTAGATTGGATACTTAGAAAATATACAGCTCAGTCACGTGATCAATCATGTGACCTAGGTCACCTGATATAAGTAGGGATGTGCCAGGGTGTGAGGGGTGAGCAGGGCAGTCAACGTATAGCATCAACAAGCTAACACAGTTAGCCAAAGTTGTTGAGGGCTCCAGGATTTTGCAGTACCTTGTTCTCAAGTGTAGGCTGTCCTCCATGTGAGCGGGCAAGTACTCTGTTTGGAGTGCAGGTGAAACTGGAGGAGCCTGTGGAGAGAACAGGGAATAAGTTAAGGGTGGGGATGGGGGCTGAAACAAAAGAAAAGAGCAAAGGCGGGAGAGAAGAGAGGAAAGGGGGATGGTGCCCAAGATTGCACATGCAAAGTACAGAGGATGCTCGAGAGGGACAAGGAAATACAACAGTATGCACACAGTTTGGATTAAAACAGGAATATTAAGGTAAGCCCTGCATCACAAACTCTTTAAACGATATATGGCTACCAGCTCCAAAATGCAACTGAAGACAATACAGGTTCTAATGGGTATCAGGTCATAGACCAGCATAGGCAGTAACAAACAGATTTACACAGTTCAGTCACTTAAGGAATCTTTTTACTATAGCCTAAATTCACAGTGTTCACGAAGGCTAACTGAGGTACAAAAACTATCAGCAGTACTTAGCCGACAAAAACAATCCCAACACAGTTAGCCAAAGTTGTTGAGGGCTCCAGGATTTTGCAGTACCTGAGTGTAGGCTCTCCATGCATGCAGGCAGGCAGGTGGGCAGGCACTCTGTTTGGAGTGCAGGTGAAACTGAAGGAGCCTTGTTCTCGAGTGTAGGCTCTCCACCATGCAGGAAGGTGGGTAGGTACCCAGTTTGGAGTAAAGGTGAAACTGGAGGAGCCTTGTTCCCAAGTGTAGGCTCTCCTCCGTGTAGGCGTATGGGCAGGTACTCTGTTTGGAGTGCAGGTAAAACTGAAGGAGCCTTGTTCCTGAGTGTAGTCTCTCCTCCATGTGGTTGGGTTGGCAGGTACTCCATTTGAATGGGAGAATGTGGGAGGATGGAGGAGATACATTCAGGGTAGTGACCAGGCGTAGTAGTGCAGGGTATTTGTAGGCCTAATACAATAGTGATTAGGATGGAGTACACAACCATGGTGATATCACTGAAAGTGAGAATTGCACACAAAGAGGGGATAGTTAGCAGTGGGGTGGGGGTGTTGAGCTTTATTGATTTTTACTGCCCCTAACTCCATATCCCCTGTGCCCCTATGTGTCATACATCAAGCACCTCCTCCACCCTTTTACCTACTCCATTCTCCCCTACCTGCTGTACTCAGTAGTGCCATGCTTACCCTACAGTTTTGGCCTTCATCTGAACCCACTACTGCCTTGTTCTCACTACAGTTTTGCCACCCTTTGAACTTCATTGTGCAGTTTGCTTTTGTTAATATTTATTGTTAACTTGTACTGTTATGCTTATTGCAACATATTTGTTGTAACTTATTGTTCTGCACTCCTCTTCCCCTTTACCCCAAGACACATCTGGAAAAGGGGTATTTCAGCTCAGTATGTCTTTTCTGGTAAACCACTGGAAATAAATAAACATGATTTATCATCTTGACCACAGAGTAAGGACCAAACCAAGCCCCAAGCGATTTATTCTGTTAGACAGGGATGAGTACCATAACCTGTTACTGGTCTTTGTTCTCCTGGGCTTTGGTTCCACAGTCACACCATGTCTTCCGTTTCTGTTATGTAGTGGCTAAGTGCTCCTTGGCAAAACCCATGAGCTCCTTGAGCCATAACCTGAAATTTAGGATGTACTCCAATACAAATTCTCTTTGGAGAGCAAGCTTACTGTAGCCACCAACTCTTGGAGAGAATAGACTAACTTACCACATATATGTAGTTTGGTGTTTTATTTTAAACCATATGATACCAGTACTGTTACTCAGCCAATATTTCGAGGAAATAAATTCCTCTTCCTCAGGGCCTTACAGTTACTAGAACAACATGAAACATAATGGTACATCTCAGAAAAAACATTCATATTAACGGTTTAGAAACTTTCCATAATTTACCATTAAATTAGTTATGATGCATTTCTCACATATGTCATTTATTATCACACTTTTTGCACATCACATCACATCACTTTTTGCACATCACCTGTAAACAAGCTTTCAGCTTAATGTGCCACTCCTGGTTAAATAATTGGGAAAAAAAAAACACACCAAGAACCCCAGTTTAACAGATTACCATATATATTTCTCATTTATGCTAACAAATATACAGACCTTGCAAAAAGTAATTATAAAAGAGCTCACAGCATTGAAATGTTTAGCATTTACTGTCTTCAAAGCATTAAAAACTGACTACTTACCTGAGTCCATTGGTAGTCACTCTTTAAATTAGCTTCTTTGCTTTGAATCTGTTGATGTTCTATAGGCATGGTATGAGTTTAGCTTGCAAGGCTTTTGTACTAAATTATTACAAACAAAACCAGCGGGATTAAACATAGCAGTCTAGTTAAAAGTACTAGCAAAAAAAAAAAAAAGAAAATGAAGCTGGGCATAGCTGGGCACACACCCGATAGCTGAGATGGAAAACGTTTTATTCCATGCTGAAAGGATTTTGATTCAATTCCACCTCTGCATCATGAGTGGGTACATTTCCTGAATCCTGGTTTCCAACATTAAATATTTCCTCAGACTGCTCAGTCTCGTCTCATTTTGGCATCGATACCTTCATCTAGGTTCAGAAATATTGATGAATTTAACTCATGCAGAAGGCTTTCTTACCAGACATGATTGCTGTCTCCAAGTAAATCAGGCACAGTAAGAAGAGAAGAGGAGCACACATCAACCTCCTCAAAGCTGCACCAGCCAAATACAAATTAGCGAAAACAGAAAACAAGCTGGGTACACACCATATAGCTGAAATGGAAAACTGAGGGTGCACCTTTGAGGAAACTGATGTGTGCTTCTCCTCTCTTCCCACTGTGTTTAGTTAAAAGTACTAACTGCTGTGCATCACGTAACATCCTTTCTATTTACTATTAGTCATTCAGTATGTAGGTTTTTTTAGGACAGTCTGTTCAGTCACATAAAACAAGGTACCTTATATGCAGTTAAATTACTGCTTTGTTAGCCAGCCCAGTGGCACAGATAGCTGAGTAACTTTAAATGCCTTTTCTCTCACCATGCCGGTGACTCATGTTTGGAAATGAACACAAGTTGCTGGGTGTCAGCTGGGGAGGAAGAGGATCAAGCACCCACAGGGCTACTCTCGTCTCCCAAGGAAGGTGAACTGCACACTCTGCCGAATGACTGCCACAAGGTGGAGGCCTGGTGGCGGTGCAGGTCAAGGAAGGCAGAAGCAGGGAGGTGCTGCAGGACTCTACAGCGTGCATGTGTCTCCACACACGCATGTTGATGAGCATGCCCCAGCATGGGGACAGGACAAAAATGGTGGAAAATGGTGGTAGGGCTGGCATTAATGAATCTTGCCCACTGAGCCTCACCCACAGCATCACTGGGGACCCTGGGGGCTGCAAAACTGGATTGTGCTTCAGGAGGGGGAGCATGGCCCTCCGCTCCTGACCCTACTATGGGGGGGGATCCACAGGGTGCTCCAGCTCTCAGGTAAGCCCCCAGATAGGTGCAGGATGGTGAAATTGGTGGGGACAGAACTGAAGGGAGCCCAGCCTGTCCTGGACCAAGGAGGGAATACAGAATATGGAAAAGTAAAAATCACTGACTTCTTGGTATATTTTGATGAGAGTTTTCTCCTTACTGAGCCTGAACCTGTAAGACAGGAGCTCTTTCATCAATTCAATAATTCTTAATGTGCTTCTTTGTTATTTTGCATATCAAAAGCAGTAATCAGTTTGTGGACACTTACCCTCTGAGAACACAGGAATGCTAAACGCCTTGTCTGCCATGTGACAAAGATGCTGTGCACTTTTAGTTTCAACATTTAAATAGTTCCTATCCTTGGGTGGGCGTCATGATGCTGACATCTTCTTGAGCTTGTGATTGTGCTGCCTTTTTCAATCTTTTCTCTTTTGGGTCTGAAGCTGGCACTGCTTCTCTCGCTCCTCTGCCTCCAGCTTTGTTGTTTGCTACTCAGCATCTGCCTTTGCCTTAAACAGATTGAGCTCCAACTGCATCAGTTCCATCTGATCTATGTGAGAAGCTGCCTCAGTTATAGGCTCTGGCTCAACTGTACTCTCCCTAGCTTCCGTCTCATGATTTTGGCCAGCAGTGATGACTTTTGCACCACTTCCTTGCTCATTTTTCTTCAAGGAAGTCTGTGAGGTATGTCTGCTCAGTGACAAACCCGCTTCTTTTTACACAGCTCCTCCAGGTGTGCCAGCTTACATTTTTCATATGACTAACTTACAGTGTCTTACTATATCTACTCTTTACTGGAATAAAATAATAATGATAGTGTATACAGTATCTCTTTTGTATATTCTTTATTGTGACTGGACAAATAACCTTTCTATTAACAATCTGTTGGATCCTGCTGCTACCAAACCGTTTTTCACAGAGAGGTTCTCGGATCCACTCTCAGAACATACCAGCTGTTGTGCACCCTGTCATTAGGGTGCCAATCCCACAAGTCGTTGATCACATTTCATGTGGGGGGCTGTGCCCTCTGCACCCCCTTGTGGAGGACTGTGCCCCCCACACCCCCCTTACTTAGGATTCAAACTCCGGGGGGGGGGCAGACCTCAGGGAGGGGATGGCTTGCGGGTTTGGCACCCTAATCACAGGTGCACAATGGCCAGCGCTCTGAGGGTGTGCAATGGAGGTTCTCTCCCACAACTCAGTCTGCACTGCTACCTGTTCTCAACTTTTCAGACACCTGAATGGTCACCATGATATGCTGCCACCTCCCAGCTTGACTCTCACTCAGGGTATCTTTAGGTCCAAATCCCAACACAGCCACTGCTCAGATAGTATAGTGACCTTTCCAAAAGGGCAAATGACCCATCCTTTAGTCACAGCTGAGAACACTTTGCTTTAGATAACAGTAGCCTGTCTCTTCAGAAATGGATCACATACTTACCATTTACTCCAGGTTATCTCTACTTCAAAAGCTCAGTCACAGAAAATGTAAAAAAAATCATCCTGTAAGTGTTGATATTGTTGTCAATTATTGTCTGTAATGTATTATTGTTGTTGTTTAGGCATTTTGTGTTTTTGTAGTATGTAATTTAATTGTTTGCTAGTGAAAATGGGCATTATTGCTCACATGCTTACCAGTATAAAACAATTAAATGAAATAAAAGTGTTTTCCACAAAATACCATTTCATAAGATGTGGTATTCCACCTTGAAAACTGGTTTACCAGCACCTTATTTTGTATACCACTGTTGTTGACCAATAAGTACTGGGAAATATTACAGTGTATATTATATACCACACAAAAGAGAGTTACTTTTCTCCTAAGTCACAGGTATCATTCTTTTATTATATTTTAATTGTGCAGCACCTTGGTTTTAGAAAGGCACTATATAAATAAAGATTTGATTGATTGATTGATTGATTAATAATTAAACAGCTAAGAGACTGTTTTAACAAACTGTATATGGCCTTAGTTTTTTTTCTGACAGAGTTTATGTTTCCTTATGTTGCTTGTAGCTCTAATTCTCTCTGCTCCTACTTGTATATTTCCTATTTGCCGCTTCCTTCCCCCACTTTGCAAAGTGATTCCTGCTTTGCTTTTTTTCTGACCCTTCCCTTTACTTTCTGACCCATCCCTTTACTTACATTTCAAGACAGCCCTGCCTATATTGTCTGCCCTTCCTCCTCCCCTAAAATTAATTGCTTTTCTCCCTTTTTTTCTACAGCCCCCACCTTTGCCCCTTGGGCATTCCTCTGCCCGTGGCCATAGCCATAGGAGTTGCTCCACCCGCCTGCTGACAGCAAACAGCAGGTATGCCAGTCTGAAACTGGAAGATCCAGCACCCTGCCAGCTTTTCTCCTTTGTTCAAATTTGATGCCTTTTGGGGCGTCTGCCAGCTAGATATTTTTGCTATCATCCATTGAGTCCTTGTGAAAGTTGCCTGTGATTTAAACTTATAGAAATAAGAAATCAAAGAGCACTGTTTGTGTAGCTTGGTCTGGAGCAAGCACAACGTTAAAGAGCATATCATAAAGTTCATTCTGTGTGCCAAACACACCGGATCAAAACCGAAGCTATTATAACCTGTTTTAAATTCTGAGCTGCTTTGCTTCTTAAATTGGAACAAATCCCAGACTGAAGCTGTCATTTAACATGGAGCTTCAGTTTCCAAGCCGCAGCTTCTCTTAAAATTTCTTGGTAATTCTAGTTCAAATATCTTAAGCTTTAATTTAGCAAACTTTATTTTTCCAACCTTTCAAGCCTACTTTTAAAACCGTTTTCCTTAGTAACTGAAGTTGCCTGTTTTCGTGCTGCTTTTTTTTCAAATTTAGACCAGAGCTGCCTTACCTTAAAGTTCAGATTTCTTTTTTTTATAATTCAAACTTTATTAATATATTTTCCACAATAAAAGGCATTTACAATGAAAATGAGATAAAAGTACAACCATTTATATAGACATAACTGCCTAACCCTCCCGTCCCTCCCCTTACAGCAGAAACAAGTCCATGTATCCCCTAAATACTAAGCTCGTTACCTGAGAACCTGCAGTGCAATTTAGACTGTGACATGATTAAGATTGAGCAACTAGAATTAGAGAGTGAAGGGGATCCCATATTTTAGTATATGCTGCCAATCTGTTGTAGAGACTGGCAATCGCTTTTTCTGTACGTAGATTGGCAAGAATTTCATTCACCCATTCTTGAAAGGCTGGGGTGGACTTGTCTTTCCAGTGACGTAAGATAAGTTTCTTGACAGATAAGGCAATCATAGATACATGAAACCTTCTTACTTTAACTCTAATAGAAGACAAGTCCCCTAAAAGACAAATAATAGGTGTAAAATATTCCTGAAGGCCCAGTAAAGGATCCAGGGAAATCTTGATCGAATCCCATAGAAGGGAAATTTTGGAGCAGGACCAGAACATGTGAAGAAGTGTTCCTTCTTCCCGCGAACACTTAGTACATATACTGGAGTTCAAGAGACCCCATTTCTTTAATTTCACTGGGGTGTAATACATGTTATGTAAAATGTGATATTGCATGATACGCAATCTGTCTTGAGAAACATATTTATGACAGGATCTCCACAGGGGTTGTCAATCCAGATGATACTGAGGAAGAATGGAGTTCCAGAATCTCGTGGGTCCAAAAGAGTCCCCATATCTTTTATGAAACAACACCTGATATAATTTAGATATGATACCTGACGATCCCAGAAGTGAAGAAACCTCAGGTATCAGGGGGGTGACAGTCTGGGAAGGAGGGGTATTGCCAAGAACTATTGTAAGTAAATGCCTTAACTGTATAACTTTGAAGTGAGAGGGAGCCGGAATATTGAATTTCCTAATAATTTCTCCTACTGACAACCATTGCCTCTCTTCATCCACAAAAGAGAGCACTTTCCCATCCCCCAGTTGGGACAACCATTTACAGGGATCTGCTTCTTGTTAATGGTGAAGGCTGGGGAATTCCAGATAGACTGGGCCAAATCCAGCTGAGGGATATAGTGCAAAAAGGAACATAGCTGTGCATATACCTTTAATGAGGTAACTACAATGGGGCATTCCTCAGCCATGCGGACCAGAGAGATTTTAAGGTGGAATAAGGTTAGGGGATACAGGTTCTTGGACCTAAATACATCCAATTCAATCCTAAGCCAAGCCGGCTGTTCTTTTTCTGGGCCGGGACATACCCACCTCAAACATTTGCTAGATGGCTGGCCCAATAATATATAGCCAGATAGGGAATCCACAAACCCCCTCAAGTTTTGGAGCTGCCAATTTATAATAGGCCAATCGAGGATACTTATCAGCCAAGATAAATCTAGTAAATATGCCATGCAACTTTTTAAACCAGTGTAACGGGATAAAAGTATTGAGAAGAGATAAAGGGTAAAAGATTCTAGGGAATATATTCATCTTAATTTTGTTGATCCGGACCCATAGTGAAATGGGAAGTTTGGACCACCTATCAAGGTCATGAATAATAAGCTGAGAGAGAGATTCAAGATTTTCCTTAAACCATGTTAAGGGATTACGGGATAGTTTAATACCCAAGTACTTAAATGACCTGGGAACCCAACATAGACCTAAGGGACTAATGTCATTCTTGAATACCTTATGGTTTAAAGGAAAGAATGAGGATTTCTTAGCATTCAGCTTGTAATTGGACAGGGCACTAAATCTTACTATTTTGCTCAGCAAAGCCGGTACAGAGGATACCAGATGGGATAAGTGTATCAGCAAGTCATCCGCATATGCAGTAACCTTAATTTCATGGCATCCAACCCAAATACCTTGTATTGAGGCATTATTGAGGATATTTTGGATGAGAGGTTCCAGATATAAATTGAATAACAGAGGAGATAGGGGGCAACCCTGTCTGGTCCCTGAATGGAGTGAAAAGAGTTTGGAAAAGGCCCCATTCCCAGAAATCCTTGCTGTGGGGGTTTGATATAATGTAGCAATCCAGGATATAAATACAGGGGGGAATTGAAAAGCTTCCAGAACTCAAAACAAAAAATTCCAATTCACACGATCAAATGCCTTCTCGGCATCCAGGGAAACCAATTCTGTGGGAAACTCAGCATCCCTGGTAGCCGAGAAGACATGAGAAAGGGTGCGTAAATGGTCAGATGATGAGTGCCCCTTCATGAATCCTATCTGGTTCATACCTATTAGTTCAGGGAGAACTACAGTTAACCTATTAGCTAGTATCTTCGAAAGAATTTTAATATCTTGGTTTAGAAGGGATATAGGTCTGTAGCTTTGAACAAGCTCAGGGTCTTTATCTGGTTTAGGGAGAAGAAGGATCAAGGCCTCAAAGAGGTGAGGGTCTGCCTCTGCCCCAATTAAAATATACTGGAATAGGCAATAAAGTACTGGTAGTAGAAGATCCCGAAAAACTTTGTAAAATAGGGAGGAGAATCCGTCAGGGCCTGGGACTTTGTCTATGGGTAATCCTCTAATAACCTCAGCAATCTCCTCCTGTGATATAGGGGTAACCAAAAAACCCTTGTGTTGCTCTGAAAGGAGGGGCAGATGGGAGTCCCTCAAATAATTCTCCGTACTCCCAGGACAGGGAGGATACTCCATGTCTCTATACAGTCTTTCATAATATAAGGCAAATTCCTGTACTATCTCAGTAGGAGATACTTTCAGGGACCCATCTGCCACTGCCTGAATTGATGGGATGAATCTTGCAGATTCTTGTTGTTTTATTTGCAATGCCAATAGGCGCCCCGCCTTCTCTCCCTGTTCCGTGTAACTAGCCTTGGTACGGATAATAGCTAACTCTGCTTTTCCCCTTAGTAACTCTAGGTATCTGTCTTTCAACACTAGGAGCTTCCTCTTGTCTTCATCTGGGGCACTAGCCGAAGTATTCACTTCGAGTGACCGAATTTGGGATAGTAGTGATACTAGTTCCTTCTCCTGTGCCCTTTTCCTACTCACTGCCATACTAATAAGGATCCCTCTCATGCATGCCTTGAAGGCCCCCCATAAGGTATCCGGCTTTGTACTGTCTAAAGGGTTAGATGAAAAAAAGAACTCAATTTGCTCCCTTATGAGCTTGCAATACCTGGCATCTTTGAGAAGTTGTTCATTGAGCTTCCATCTGGTTTCCCTATTAGGTAAATTAAGGAATGCTAATTTACATAACACCAGTGAATGATCAGAAACAGGGCCAGGTTGAATCAAGGAGGTCTTAACCCGGGGTAGGAGAGCCTGAGAGATAAGTATGTAGTCAATGTGGGACTGCAAGCCGTGCGCCATTGACCTAAAAGTAAACTCCCTAGAGTCAGGATATAACACGCGCCAGACATCACAGAGCCCGCACTGGTCTACTAAGTCCCTAAAAGCCCTCTGCCCCAGAGAGACCACTCCCGGTCCACTGCATGACCTGTCAAGATTAGAATCTATGACTTGGTTAAAGTCGCCCCTAAAATAATCCTAATGGGAAGCATTTGAAGAATAATGGTTATGAGTCTCATGAAAAACCCTGGATCATCCATATTAGGGCCATATATACTACAAAGTAAAAGTGGAATTGACCAGAGAGTGCCTTTAACTAGGATAAATCTGCCCTCAGGATCTTTGATAACCTGTATAGAAACAAAGAGAATGCCTCTATTGATAATAAGCATGACCCCACAACTATTAGTGGAACCCTGAGCGTCGTAAACCAGCCCCACCTGTTGCCTCCTTAACTGTAAGGCTTCTGCTTCTAATAAATGGGATTACTGTAGAAAAGTTATCTGAGCGCGTAGTAAGCTTAAATGTTTAAGAACCTGATATTGTTTAGATTTTTTCCTGATCCCTTTAACATTCTAAGTAGCAAAAGTCACCTCACTGACCATCTGATAATAGTTATTGAACTTAGTATGTTCAGCCCTGCACACAGGATACATAATGCATGCAACCATACTCCAAAAGTTACTGCTGTAAAACCTTCCCTCCTCCCCAGCCCCCCCACAGTTAAGCCATCCCCTTCCCCAGCTTCCCTGCCCACCTAACAGAACCCCCATTTACCACCCCCAACCCCCATACTGCCATAAGTAACGCTTAGCATAGTACTGGGTCCTTCTCCTTCTCCGCCTCCCATAATGCACCTCTGCTAATAGCAACACGAATAAATATCCACAAGTAAATATTTAGAATGCGAATGATATTAGTTATCCCCAAAAACTGGAGAGCGGCCTTGGGCTTCCAATGCATGGGCACACATATGCATTAACATAATGATGAAAGGGAGAGCAGAGTAAACTGCCACACTCGTAATGTGCCAAATAACTTCGAGAACCTGAGTGAAAATTGGGGGTTACCTTGCCCCATGAGAAACCATTACACAAACCAGAACCAGATTGGAAAACTAATGAAGGTGAATAACCTTTTCCCATTAAACTTAAATCAGAAATTGAGAAAAGCACTGAAATCATGAACCCGAGGGAAAGAGAACTGAGAAAACAACTCTTCCCAGAAATATACCAGCCCTTAGTTACAAGAATTCCCCTTGGGATGATTTGCTGCTCCGAGCTCGAGACAGGTGACAAAACTGAGGGGGATCCTCCTCGAATTAAGAGCAGCATGGCCTTACATTTCATATGCCTGATACGCCCTCTTGTGACTTCAACCCTATCCTGACGAAATAATTATGAGATACTGAGAATGCCCAAGACCATTCCCATTTCCAGCAAACTGTAATGTGAAACATTAGTCCTAGAATTAATAAGACAAACTTCCCCTCTCTAATGCAATTTGCAAAACTGAATGTGCTGGGGCTCAAAACTCTTTTTCTAATTAAGCCAACCCAGACACCCCAAATGCCTTTGCCCTGAGCAACAGTTAACTTTATGGAGTTATGGCCGGAGAGACTGTTAACAGATAAGCCATGTACTAATTAACACAGTCCAGATGAGAGAACGAGAACTTCCAAAAACAGCTCATTGACATTACCTCCTCAGACAAGAAGAGAGAAAACAGTTCCAATGAGACAATTCCAAACAGCTCCTCAACATGCAAACAGGGCCTCACAGGACTCTCAGAACAGGTCCAGTAGCATGGTTTTAAGGCTCAAAAGGGCAGCTTCAGGATCATCGTAATTAAACCAGGATCCGTTTACAAAGACTTGCAGCCTGGCTGGGTATCCCATCCTGAATTTCAGACCCGCGGCAATGATCTTAGATACAATGGGATGAAACGCTTTTCTTTTCAGACGGACTGATCCAGGGAGAGCTTGTGCTGTTCTCAGTTTTGTATTCTCCCAACGAACCTCTTGTAAAGCTCTCACTTTCTGCAAAAAATGCTGCCTTTCTAGGAAATTTAAAAAGCGGCAAATAATAGGTCGGGGGGGGGAGCATCCGGAGAAGGCTTGATCGCAGTGACCTGTGAGCTCGCTCTGCATGTATACTGGGCCAAGGGAGAGGGGCCACTGCCCATTCCACCAGCTTCAGTGGAATGCAGCATGCTGGCCCCTCTCTCCCTCTGGTAGCCCTAATATCACAACATTATTTCTGCGGCTAAGGCCCTCCAAATCTTCGAGTTTTGCCTCCACACGAGATAACTTCTGTCGTGTAGACACTAGTTCAGGATCAAGTTTCTCTAGTCATTTCTCCAACGAGGCTATTCGGGCTGTATTATCAGAGACAGATAATGAGACTTCATCCAGCTTTTTGGAGAGAGTCTTCAGGTCGATCACCATTTCCTTCATCTCTTCACAAAAGGGTTTAAACTCTTCTAAGAACCTATTAAGCGTTAAAGGTTCTTTTTCCCCAACTTGACTCGAAGGATCAGGCCTATCTGGCCCACCCGAGGGCCGGGATTTCTTTGGGGCCTTTTAAGGAGTAGCGGGGGAAGTGTGTTTCTGTGGGGCTTTCTTCATATAAGCCTCCATCCACCGATCTAACTCATAAAACAGGCTCACCAGATGTTCAGATAGCAGAAGAATTCGAAAGCAGAGGAAATTGAGAAATATAAACGTCTAAAAAAGATGATTTAATGATCAGGAGGCAGGAGCTTATCGGAGGAGCTTTTACTCAGCACTCTGCATCATGTGATCTCCTTAAAGTTCAGATTTCTAACTTATGCCATCACAGCTCATTAATTCTGCAGCATAATTTAATTTCAAGCTTGCTGAGAGTAGAAATTATAAATAAATAAATCGCCAGATCTGAGAGACGAATTCAGAAAGAATTAAAATAAATAGCTGAACTGATAAATTGATCAACTGAGAGCCAGCTGCTCTCACTGTTAGGTCCAAGAGCTGGTCACTCTTGCTGAGCTCCACAGTCTTCCAGCCGATGCTGTGCGTCGGTTCCCTACCCACCCTATCTATCGCATTATATTTATAGACCTGGCAGATAACATGCCTGGCTACAGCTGATTGGCCCAATAAAGTAACCACCCACCCTATCTGGTTCATTATATTTATAGACCTGGCAGATAACATGACTGCCTACAGCTGATTGGCCCAATAAAGTGTCTATTTTTCCATTAGCTCCTTATATCCCTTGTCCACTAGAGGGACCCCAGTCCTCCTCTTGCTACTCCCAATGCATTGCTAAACCTATTGCAAAATATCTTACAGATCCTGTTGCAGTAGTAGTCCTATAATCATCCACCTCTCAAAATTTCTTGCTGCTGATATCCCTTAAGCTACATCATATGTAAGGGAATAATAATCACATTGTACCACAATGTGCACCATACCCTTATATGTAATCTCCTGCTGATAGCTACCCTCTATCCTTTCAGTGGTACTTCCAATTATAGAGTTCCCTCTGTTCCCTCTACACTAACCATCATTAGTACACTGTGGCATTATCATTCTGATACTGAGTCCCTGTGTCATACGGCAAGCCCGCACCACCCCCTGACATCCCCATGTTCTTCTCCTCCATCTATCCTTACTACCCAAGTGGTTATATATGCACTGTCAATTTTACATCATTTCATTGCCCCTTACCCACCTACAGCCAGTCCTATGCACCATAAATGGCGATGGCAAATACCCCTTAACTCATTACCTCCAATAGCTCCATATAAAGTCCAAACTATCCATTGTTTACCTGACACAGAATGGCTGCCTAGGAGGTAATGAGTTAAATATTAGTAATCAATGGTCTCAAGAAACTTTTTCTTCTATTATTGCTATGTTCTGGTAATGTGGAATTAAAACCTGGTCCCCCTACTCCAATCAATACACTCTCAGATCTATCACAACTAAAAGGCCTTAGCTTCCTACATATTAATGTATGCAGTCTGCTTAAGAAGCAGAACTTGATCCAGGCCTGGGTCCTTCACACTAAACCTGCTGTGCTGGTGATACCTGAAACCTGGCTTAGAGGCTCCCCCCCCCGACTACAACGTTAATATTCCATCATATAATATGTTCAGGACTGACAGGCTTTCCCGGGGGGGGAGGGGGGTTGTTATATTTCTTTTGGAAAAACACTCAGCCTCTGTCATTGACTCTATCTTGGTACCAAAAAAATTTGAAAGCCTCACGTTAAAGATTTCCTTGCCATTTGAGGAGACTATAACCGTAATGGGTTGGTATAGACCTCTGTCAGGGGGCCTCCGGTTATTATATCACTTCCGCAAAATACTGGAAGACACTAAATCTGAATTGGTTATTATGGGAGACCTTAACCTTTACTGGAACTCCCCATTTTCTAAACCACTAAAAGATCTATGTGACACACATGGCCTATCTCAGCTTACACCAGACATCACTCGCCCTAATACCAAAAATCCAGCACATAATAGTACCCTTCTTGATTTAATTCTTGTCAACAAACCTCATCATATTTCGCACTCTGGGGTATTTCACAATGATATCAGTGACCACAGGGCCATACCATGTGTAAGGTGCATACCTAAACTAAACTCCACCTCCAGCTTCAAATTAAAAAGGAATCTCTGAAAATTCAATTGACAAAATTTCCTCGCTGACCTGAGTCACATTAGATGGCAACATTTCTATCTGGCTACCTCAGTCTCTGAGGCCTATACCATATTTCAGAACCTTGTCTTGGACGTGATAGATAAACATTCCCCTATTGTTAAAATTAAAACAAGGAAAAGGTCCTGTCCTTGGTTCACCAAGACATTAAAGTCAGCCCTACATGACAGGGATTTGCTATTGAAGAGGCCACATAAATCTAAACTAGCACAAGATTGGTCGGATTTCAGAAAATCAAGAAATCTCTGGACCAAGCTTATAAGGGCTGAAAAAGCAAGATACTTTCAATCAGCTCTTGCCTCATCCTTAAATAATGCTTCCAGGTTTTGGCAAATTCTCAGGAAAATAGAAGGCCACAGTCCCGCTTCATCCCTGCTGGCCAAAATCATAAATGGTAACAATATCTGCACAAGTTTGTTTTTGTTTTTGTTGAATTTTGTTAATCCGGTAAGCCATTGGGCCTAGAAGTCCCTTTTTCAGGGGCGACCGGGGAGGGGGGATACAGATGGTAAACAATTGAAATTGAACCAGACTAGGCTGTTGGTGGTATTTTTGGTGAATGAGGGAAATTTGGCCAGGACACTGGGGAAATTCCCCTACTGCATTGCTGGCAGTAGGGGGCAAGTGGCTAAGTCGAGTCATTGTTGGCTTAGCTCCAGTGAAAGACGGTCAGGATGGAGCTTTGGGAGCAGTTTCCCTGCATTGGTGATTCTGATAATCCTAAAGGAGAGCTTGGTAAATGACTTTTGAATGCTAGCATCGAGGAAAGTGAAATTTTTGTTTCAACGGAAGATTTGTCGGTAAATGACAACCCTTTGGTAGCGATGGCTACTACGGAAGTTTCTGAGAGGCAACAGGCACTGTTGGAGAAGAAATTGTCTGAACTCGCTCAGGAACATGAGCGGGTGAAAATGCTTTTGGATGCTTATGATATGAAACACTCACCAGAGGTTGCGGTGTCTGTTGCGAGCAAATTACGGGAACCGGAGCCTCAGTGTATACCAGGAATGATTCCGAAACCAGGTACTGTGGCTGTTGTTGATGTGCATGACCCTAATTCCGAGTGTTTGGCTGGCATAAATGAAACTGTAGAAATTCAGTGCCGAGAGCCAGAATTAGGAGGCCATTTGGCTGCAAATGCTCCCGAGGCATCTCTGGTTGTCATGGTAACTTGTGTAAACCCGGAAGTGCCTGTGGTGTCTGACTGCTCTGTTGGTAGTGCGCAGGGAAAAACACTGTTGAAAGACTCAGGATTTGTGTTTCAACTCCCTTTTACTAGAGCCTTTGCGGAGCCTCAGCTGTCTGAGGTAAGCTGTATATTTCAAACGGACCCTTCTACTCAGACTGGTGTGTCCAAATTTTCATTTGTAAAACGAGGGGTTGTCCATGGTGATACAGTGAGTGTGGAAGGGAAAGAAAAATGAGCAGCTATATTTTCTGCTAAAAGACATTTGGGGATTCAACTGGAGAAACAGGTTGTATCGGAAGACAAACAAAATGATGACAATTATACAGGATGTTCCTATAGTACACCCTTTATCTGATGAAAATTGGACCCCCTCAGACTGCTTTAAGTGTGGCCGGTTGGTCCTTTGATAAGGGCTCCTGGCATCCTACACCTGACTGGGACCCTAAGTTGAATTTTTTGCAGAATGAGCCTTCATGGCGTCCTCAGATTTCTGCATTACCTACTGCAATAGGGACAATGGAGGCAGTAAACAAGAAGCAGGAGTCCTCCCAGGAACAGGTTCAGAATCACCCTCCTGAGGTTTTGACTGATCTAAATACTGAACAAAATGTTATTGAAACTAAAAATGTTGAAACAAGTAAACCATTACTGTCTGAGTTATTTTCCAAAATAAAAAAAGAAGCAGCCCCTAGAAGGAATGCAGTCAGGTTGCGGTATAAGGGTGGCCTAGAAGTTAGACCTGATAAGCATTATGTTGGAAAATGTCTGTTGAAAGACACTTTACATTTTTCTCCATGGGAGGTTTTTGCTTTTATTAACTTTTCTGGTGAGGATAATTTTGATGTAAGCTTTCGCTCTGCTTATGCCCTAGATTTATTCTGGGTCAAATTCTCCCCCCGTGGACCCCGTTTCTGGTAATTCCTCTGATTAAACCATCTGCTTTTGGTTAAGTTTGTCACTATCATGTTTAGGAATGAAGGTGTACATATCGATGATATATTGTATTGGTTATCCCAAAAATGTTATGTTCTGAGTTCTCCAGAAGCCATTTTAGACGACCAACAGTTTTGGACGGGGGGTTGGAGATTTAAGGTAAAACTTAGACAGTCGGATGCTGGAATTTTACATATTCCAAATTCTTTTATGTTGGGTCGGGGTAGAGGGGTTTGTTTCTATGCTGGGCAACCAAGGGCATGCTATAAATGTGGTTCTCGGACACATTTATCTAGTTCATGTGACAAGCCCCGTTGTGATAATTGTGGAGAGACTGGTCATATAGCTTTTCAATGTATGAATCACACAAAATGTGATCTCTGTGATGACACAGGGCATGTTTTCTCAGAATGTGTATGGGCTGCGAGGAATAAAGCATCTATTAGCAGTCCTGATCTCTTCATACAAAAAGCCCAAGATTTAGCCTCGGGGGTGGTTCCGGAAAATCAAGTTTCTGGTGGTGAAATAGATGTCCCTGATTTGCAGCCTCTGATTGCGGATTCTGATGTTCCTTTGAAGGAAGCTTCAGTGGATAACTTACATATGTCATCTCCAGTTTGTTATACTGAACAGCAAGAAAATTGTTCCCGAGAGGTGGTTCCTGTGGTGCTACCTCAGGTGAGAAGATCTTCCAGGAATTTTAAACTTCCTTTAGTGGCCCGTTCTACTGTGGATATGGAGACAAGTAATCCCTTTGAGGTATTATCATCTCAGTGGAGTGATTCAGTAATGGAGTGTCAAGATCTGGATTCTCAAACCCTCCGGGATAGCCCCCCCTTCCCCTTCCGTAGTTCAGGAAGGTTATAAGAGTAAAAGGAAAAAAAGACGGAAAAAAGATAGTTAACTGCCTAATGTCTACAACTGGCTTGCTTTAATTTCGGTTCAGTAAATGTCCATAGTTTGTTGAACTTTAAAAAAAGACAGGTTGTGTTTGACTATGTACATAAAAATTCTTTGGACATTTGTTTGTTACAGGAAACCTAGGTATATACTATGGATCAGGTCAGGAGTTTTCAAAAGGAATGGTGCTGGGGTCCTTCATATTGGTCCTTTGGAGAGCAATCTGCCGAAGGTTTGGGTTTTCTTTTTAACTCTTACACATTTTCCTTGCTAAAATTGATAGATTTGATTCCTGGAGGCTGATGATTTTAGATGGGGTGTGGAGATCTATGACTTGTAGATTTATTAATGTATACTGTTCCCAAGTAAAGGCTGAAAGGGTGGCACTATTCCAAATGATAAAACCTTTTTTAATGACTTAATTCGAAATTTTCCTATGTGGTGACTTTAATTGTGAGCTAAACCCAAGGGGAAAAAATTTGAAGGAATTTAAAAACCAAAAATTATACTGTGATACCCATGCATTTAGATCACTAATACAATCATCTGGGCTGGTTTCAGCTAGTACTCACCAGCAAGGGGGCCCTAAATTTACCTATAAAAAAAAAAAATATACTTCAGTTATAGATTATATTTTTTTATCGCAAAACTTATCCTTTTCTTTCTATACAATTCCAGTGGCCTTTTTGGACCATTTATTACTTAAATGCAAATTCTCTTCTGGTCCTTTCCCTCAGTGGAAAAAGTCCCGGTGGAAGCTGAGCGCTCCTTTATTGCAGTCTCCTAGAGTGCTTACAAAAATTAGTACTTTACTTTCGGCGAGGTTGTCAGTTTCCTTTTTATATGACGATATAGGACAATGGTGGTGGGATACTAAAAATGATTTGTGTAAATTATTACAGAATCAAGGGAAGTTCGAAAAAAATTCTAGATTTCTTAGCTATTTAGCACTAAGACAACAATTGTATTACTTGTTCTCTGTTGCCAATACTTCCAAATTTGATTATTCTTTACAGATTCAAACATTAAAATGGAAAATACACCTGGTACAATATGACAGAGCAAAAACTTCCCAAGTTCTTCTTCAGTATGATTTAAAAAAACAGCCTCATGGTGATCCCTTTGAAGCTTTTAAAAAATATAGAACCAATACGTCCTTAACTGCATTAATAAATCATGAGGGTCGTTTGCTGGAAGAT
Organism: Neoceratodus forsteri; assembly: GCA_016271365.2. Taxonomy (NCBI): domain Eukaryota; kingdom Metazoa; phylum Chordata; order Ceratodontiformes; family Ceratodontidae; genus Neoceratodus; species Neoceratodus forsteri. Next base: position 759,907,431 of record CM057452.1, read on the forward strand.
ACGGAGGGCCTACACAGGATTGTTAAAGAATTTTTTTTGTCACATGCACCTGCTGTACTCCCTAGTGTAGAGGAAATGATGCAATTTTTGACTTCTATAAAAATACCAGATTCTCCCTTTAAAAGATCTTTGTTATCTGGACATGTTACAAGAATAGAAATAGAGGCAGCCATTAAATCCCAAAAGTCGGGTATCTCACCTGGACAGGATGGCTTGACTTCAGAGCTCTATAAGGCTTTTCCTTATGAGTTTTCCCAGTGTTTAGTTTTAGTTTTTAATTTTTTTTTATCCAGAGTGGTTTTTCCTGTTTGGTTCTCTGAAGGATTGGTGATCTTTCTTTATAAATCAGGGACACCAACACTAATTGACAATTGGAGACCAATTACACTTTTAAATACAGATTATAAACTCTTTATGGGAATTCTGAACAATAGACTGAAACATTATGCAGTCACAGTTCTCTCCCCTTATCAGTTTTGTGGACTACCAGGACGGAAAATCCAGCATGCCCATATGATCCTTTGTGATATCATTGAATATGCTGGACAAACAGGGAAACGGGGATGCATTGTTTCAATAGACCAAAAAAAAGCCTTCGGCAGGGTGTATCACCCATTTTTATTTCTAACCTTAAGGCATTATAGTGTTCCTGCTGTAATTGTTAGCTGGATATAATCACTTTATACAGGGGCTGTTGTTCACCCGATTGTGAAAGGCATGTGTGGTCAAAGGTTTCATGTGCCTAGTGGGGTCTGTCAAGGATGCCCCTTGAGTCCTCTATTATATTATTTTATAATTGATACTTTATTCAATCTGTATCACAAATTCCCAAATGGGAAGGTATGTTGGGCACTCCTTTGTTACAAGAGTTATACATTCAAGCTTATGCGGATGACTTATGCGTATTATTTTCTAATGTTGAACACATAACTATATTTTTGGAGTTCATGACATATTACTCTAAGGTGTCTAATTCAAAAATTCAAGAACAAAAATGTCAGGGATTATTTATAGGGAGGGGGGCGATATCTGATAGGATTATAAAAGGACTTAGGATTTTGTCAGATCCAATAAAAATATTAGGCTTGTTGTATGGGCCACATAATTTACCTGAATTAAACTGGGAAACTGCATTAACTAAAATTGAAGGAAAGATTAATATATGGAAAAGGTGGAAATTGTCTAAACTGAAAAGGGTACAGATATTAAAACAATTCGTTGTCTCCTGTTTATTATATACGGCAATGATATTTCCCTTACCCTTGAATTCAGAAACAAGAATTTATAGTTTATTTTTTCAATTATTCTGGGGTAATAGGCTCAATCCAATAAAATGGCAATATACATATCTTGAGAAAAATAAAGATGGTCTTGGGACGGTGGATCCGGTAATTTTCTTTAACACATTATTTATCTCTCAAAACATCCGTTTAGGATTAACTAAGATTATGACCTTGCATGGGTATTTATCAAAACAAGTTTTGGCCCATTTTTATTTAGCTTCGCAGAATTTACCTCCAAAACCTGTTAAAACATTGAATTTACCACATTATTTTTTGTCAGTTGCAAAAAAAACTTTTTAAGTGGGGTCTTTCAGCTCAGATGGTTAAAGACAGCACTGGGCCTCAATTGTATAAAATAGTGATGGCATTAATATATCAACATGAGCCAGCCTTTAAAAACTGCCCCACATCCCACGTAAAGGTGGCTATTAAGAGATTAAACAATTCAAGATTGCCTGAATATATGTGGGAATTTGTTTGGCTATCCTTATATGGTCACTTAAACGTAAGAGAGAATGCAAAGCATAAAGTCTTGACTGAGAGATATTGTCCTTATCCTGACTGTATTGCCCAGGAGGAGACGATGGAACATTTTTTATGTTTTTGCTCCTATGCTAAATCTTTGTGGAAATTCCTGGCTAACAAATGGAACATGTTATGGTTATTGCATTTGGATTATGACACACTGATTTTAGGTATTAATTTCCAGATGGGTGGGGTATATGATAATGAGACATGGCGACTTTTTTGTTGATGTTTAACTTATTATTTATGGCAAGCTCGGTGCCAGTGGGTTTTATATCAAAAAAGGATGTCTTATGAGGCAGTTAGTTTATTAATACAAGGGGCTATGGAAAGAATTTAAAAGACTGTGTAAGAACCACTGCTTGGAAAGTGACTAGTTGGTGGAAGGGGTTTACAATGTTTATTAAATATAAATAGTATGTTACTTAATAATTTGAGTTGGTTATGGTAGGTGCATATAGGAGTGAAGTGTACTTTGAAACTACTTTACTTCTGGAAAGGATTCGCTACTGTGTGAAGTTCTTTCTTTTGTATTGTCCTGATATTGTAAAAATTCATAACAAGTATTATTTTTTTCTCCCTGCACTGGGAATTTGGTGAATTAACACTGTATTGTGGTTATTTATGATTTCCGTTTTGTTATCTGATGTTGTTTCGATAAAAATCCCCCTATTCTTTTAGTGGGGGGGGGAGGCTGATACATAGTTCTTTTTCCATACTGATCTGATACTGTATGACTGTAATACTTATTTGATTTTGTTTGCCATCTGATTTGTATTTTATTTTTATGTGACTTAACACTGTTTATAATTAATTTGTTTTTGATGTTATTATAATAAAAAATTCCCCTACTCTTTTCAATAAGTGCAATGGGATCTTTAACATCCACCCAAACTACCACCAATCCAGGCAGATGGGACCTCGGTTTAATGTCTCATCCGAAAGACGGGACATTGTGTATTTTAGAACAACTCAATAATCACTTTGCCACTGCTGGTTTAGCCTTCAGTACTTCTCCAGTGAGCACACTCCTCTCCCAATCCAGAGTTAATGATCACTCTAGCCCCTACACTAAGCCCCCCTTTCATTCAGTTAAATTTAGCTTCAATCCAATATCCTATAAACACATTGATGATGTGTTAAACACCTTGGACTGTAAAAAAAGTGCTGCCGCCGATCAGATCAAACCTCTTTTTCTGAAGCTAGGCTTTTACTTTCTGACTTCTCCCATCCCACGCCTTTTCAATCTCTCCCTCTTCCAAGGTGAACTCCCCACTATCTGGAAAACAGCTCAAGTTATTCCATTCTTCAAATCTGGAGATCCATGCGATCTCAAAAACTATCGTCCAATTTCCCTGCTACCCATTCTGTCAAAACTGTTAGAAAAACTAGTTAACTCTCAACTTACAGAACACCTGGAAGCTCACAACATGCTCAACCCTGTACAGTCTAGCTTTAAGCCTAAAAATAGCATAATCTCTGCTCTTACTAAGGTTACTAATGATTGGCAGACTGTGCTCGACTAAAGCAACATGTCTGTGCTCTTTTCTTGGACCTAAGTAAGAAGTTTGACACTGTTAACCATAACCTGCCATTACTGAGTCTGCACAATCTTGGTCTAACTGGCACTGCACTGAAATGGTTCTCCTGCTACCTCATGGGCAGGCAGCAGCAGCAGGTAAAAGCCCAAGTTGATCTCTCTCCACTTAAAAACTCTGCTGAAAGGGTTATCGCAAATCAATCCTGGGGCCCTACTATTTGCAGTATGCATAAATGATACTGACTCCAAAAATCAGTACTGCAAACATTCATCTATTCGCTGATGATACAGTACTTTATGTTGCCAGGCCCACCCTCGAGCTTGCATGCAAGAAGCTACAGAATGAATTCAATATCCTACAACACAACTTGCTATGGCTGAAACTACTGCTCAATGCCAAAAAACAAAATCTATGTATCTATCTCCTCATGCCCAAGCAATGCCCACTAACTCTGCCAGCTCCCACCCGCAGAATCTAACTATCCTGGGGGAACCACTTGAAACGGTGGAGAAATTCAAGTATTTGGGGTTCTGGCTTGGCTGCAAACTTTCATTTATGACACATTTTGAGGAACTAACTAAAACATTAAGACAGAGGCTAGGCCTGTTCTACCACATCAAACATCTATTTAAGTATCAGGCAAAACTACTCTTGGTGCAAACCACATTTCTCCCTCTTATTGACTATGTTAACCATCTATATAGCCACTGCCCCAAAGCCACCTTAACAACAAGGCAACAAGTACAACACAACAAGGCGTTAAGATTCATCACCAGTGCTCCTTATAATATCCATCAATGCCCCTTTTATGCACAGATAGGTTGGTCATTGCTTACTGCTATGCCACCCTCTGGATCTACAGGTCCTCACAAATAAATTACCTCTTTATATCATTGATCTATTCAAATGTACTCCTGGGGCTTATTCTCGTCATAGATACTCTTACATCCTGTTTGATATACCTAAGATAAGTACTCATTATGGTGCCTCCGCCATAAGCCATGCCCTTGCCATTTTATAGAATAACCTTCAGAAATCCTTAAAGCTATCTCTATTAGTTGGGACATTCATTTTCAAATCTCTGTTAGATTGCACACTGAAAGAAACATGCAAATGCTATTCCTAATCCAGTTCAGTTATTGAGAAGTCTGTACATTATTCTATCCTCAGCACTTAAAATTAACCCTGACCTGACTGATTATTTAGTGCTACCCCTGTAATTGTACTTCTCTAATAATATATGTAACCTTGTCCCTGATCTGAGGATCTCTCATGATCAGCTTCCCCCACCACCTCCCACCTTCCTTTCATCTTTTTCTCCCCCCTCTTACTGTTCGTATTACTTGTACATTAGCCTCTTGGTTGAGCCTTACACCACTCTACCTTCACCCTTCTACACTCCTTATAACCTTTCTCCCTCATTTTTTTTTAATGCTACTACTCCAAACTCTGTGATGTTATTGATTACTTCAAATGGAACCCAGGCACTGTATGGATGGATTACCTACAAATATGTCCTCAGTTGCTTACTGTGGTTTGGTTTTGTATAGACTTATGTGTAAGTTTTGTATAGCTCTTATGCACAAAGTACATTTCTACCTATTGTTTTGTGATTCCTTGTATTACTGCTATGTATGTTTTCGTGCTTGTTAAATATTTGTCTCTGTGTCCACCCATGGCCACTTAGTAAATCAACTTGCTCAACAGTATTTTTCTTGGTAATATAAAAATTGATTAATCATCTTGGGCAATATTCAATCAAAAAAGAACACAGAAAACCAAAGTCACTATTTCTCTGGTGGAGTGACCATGAACCATACCATGAGGTTCCTTACCATACTTCCTATAACAGAACGTAATACAATCTGCCAGCCATTTGGACAGGCACTGTTTAGCCACAGGAGCACCCTGTTTCCCAGGGGTGAGTGAAACAAAAGCAGAAAGGACTTTCTGAAGTCCATGGTGTAATTCACTTAGTATCTGAGTATTCTGTGTACATCTAAGTATGGAGAAATGCCTCACCTTAATTGGCATGCTCAGGTAACAAACAGGAAGGTGTACTGTTTGTTATTTTATCATAAAATATTTTATTGGAGTTTTCAAAGATTAGAACATACATTTCATATAAGGCATTGCTTGGTAACAGTGTGAATCTAGTATACTACATAAGATCTACAGAACAGTATGAACAAAGAAAGGGGTGTGCATAACATTAGCATACTTTACAAACCTGGGACACTCACAATTCTAAGGGCTCAACAGGACAAAACCTATATACATGTTAACCAAAGAGATAAGCATACCAATATGACATAAATATATATGTATCTATCTCTGGTATATGCCCACAACTGCTATCCACTGAGATTCCCCACTTTTCGGGTATACCCAGGCATAAAAATGCAGAAATACCTGAGAAGGAAGGGGGAATTAGAGTGATAAAAGGGTGGTATCTATTCACGAAGGGGGTTACCAGGTGGTTGTAGAGGAAGGGACTCAACATAGATGAGAATGAAGGTACGCTTCCCATTTCTTGTAGTATTTGAGCATCTGATTGGAATTGTCAAAGAAGAGGCATTGGAAGGCTGGCCACAGCTGCATGTCACATGAGAAGAGATGGGAGCTTAGTCTGCCACCATTTCATCAGTATAGCCCTTTTAGCCTCCAGAAACACCACTTTCAGCCAATCTTTTGTCTGGATAGGGTAGCCGGTCAGCTGCGAAGTGTCCCCCAATAAAATAAGAGCAGGTGAGTAGGCCCATGACCTTGGAGCAGTCCTCCAGAACTCCAGACCAATAAGGTATCAACGAAGGACAATGCCATATTATATGCAACAGATTAGCATTGGGAGCTTGACATCTCCAACACTTAGAATATGGGAGAAGACCCATGCCTTGTAAGGCTTCTGGTGTGTGATACCATCTCAGGAGCAATTTAAGCTGAATAAACTGGTCTCTGGCATCTCTGCATGTGCGGTGGGCCCCCTTAAGGCAGTAGTTCCATGTATCCATAGGGATATCTAGTTGTAGATCTTGAGCCCACTTTTGCCTACATTTATTGGTGGTAGTCAGTTGTGAATCTCAAAGTAGGCAATATATCTGCCCTGCACTGCCTTTGAGCTTGCCTGGTTTGTGCACTTTCCTGAGCCATTCCCAGCCAGCCCCCAATCCTGTTCCTTGCTTGAGCATGCAAATAACCTCTCAGATTTGGAGATACTTCCAGAAGTCCATCTTAGGGAGTTGGTACTGTGTCTGAAGCTGCTGTAAGGAAAACAATTCTTTGAAATCTGGCACTAATAGGTCCGCAATTGAGAGTATACCTTTTGCGAACCAAGGGTGCCACCTGATATTCCCCCTCACCTGAATATTGAGATTATCTCAGAGGTAAGTGTACATTATCCGGGGCATACAGGAAGGCCTGGGAACATGCATCCATTTCATACATTTCCACCAAGCATTCCAGGTATCCCAAAGCACTGGGGAGGCTGATGTATCAGGATTTAGACTATGCCCTAGGAGAATTCACTGCTAGGAAGTACCTGCCAGGTCCATCTCCAGCCTAACCCAGGCTGGGATGAAGTCTGTTCCTGGCAGGAATCATCTGATAGATTGTGCTGCCCTATAAGCCAGAAGGTAACCCTGGAATCAGGGGAAACCAAGATCTCCTGCTTCCCAGTGCACCCTCAGTTGAGTGTTGCTAAATCTAGGGGCCTTCCCTTCCCATAAGAACATCACAGCTCACTTGTCTAGAGCTTGAAGTATTTTGGGAGTTGTCACCGGTAGGTTACAGAACAAATAGGCCACTTTGGGAAAGGAAAACATGCACAGGGCCTCTACCTTGCCCTTGAGGGAGAGATGCAGCTTCAGCCATCTCTGGACCTCCTCCCTTAATGTGGTGAGTAGGGATGTATAATTAGCATCAACCATATTCCTCCAACTAGCCATAATGTTGACCCCCAAATAGGAAAAAACGTGTGGTGCCCAGACCACTGGTGCATCCTCCAGGCAGTCCCTAGTGCAGGCTAGGATTAGCAGTGAAAGAGTTGTCTTTTTCTTGTTAGTGAAGGCTACTGCATGCTTGGCGTTGATCTGGCTTAGATGCCGACAAGCTTAGACTGATGGAACATTATAGTTTCTATCAGTCATCAATCTCCCATAAGAAGACAGAATTCCTATCCAGGGAGATTGCTTCCACACAGAACCGACCATCTCAGCTATTCCAAACCATAGACAGACTGTGCAATCCAGCCTGTCTTCGAGTTTGGAAAGCCTTGTCACAAGTGAAATGCAAGAGTTTGCTCACTTTTTTTCTGATAAGGTTGCCAACATCAGGTTGGAGATTCGCTTATCACGCCCTATGGGGGTCATTGCTAGTCGGATCGAGGCCTCCACTCCTCCATTCTGTTGGGCTGATTTTGACCGACTGGTGATCGATGATATCATGCGACTTCTCCGGAGTATGTGCCCAACTTGCTGTATTTTAGATCTGGGCCCTACTCACCTTTTAATGGGATGCGTTGATGTGATCAGCCCAGTTATAGTGGAATTAATCTGGTGCTCACTGGAGTCAGGGGAGCTTCCTAGCTCTCTGAAGATGGCTGTGGTCACCCCCCTTCTCAAGAAACCATCTCTTGACCCAGATTCTCCTGCAAATTACAGACCTATCTCTAACCTTCCCTTTATAGGAAAGGTTATTGAGAAATTTGTTGCACAACAGTTGGAGGACCATTTTACCATCCATGCTATCTACCATCCTCTCCAGTCTGGTTTCTGTAAGAGACATAGTACTAAGACCACTCTGGTTCAGATACGCGATGATCTCCTGATGGCTAGAGACCAGAACCGACGTTACATCTTGGTCCTTCTGGATCTCTCTTCAACTTTCATCACCGTGAACCATGGGGTACTTCTTGATCACCTGCGGTTCATCTGTCGCCTGTCTGTTACAGTCCTCAGATGGCTTCATTCTTTCCTCATGGGCAGGTTACAAAGGGTAGTTTCAGGGATTTTTTCTTCTGATGCCTACTCCCTGCCTTGTGGGGTCCCTCAGGGTTCAGTGTTGTCCCCCTTGCTGTTCGCGGTGTATATGCTTCCACTAGGAGACATTGTAAGATGGTACAGACTGAGTTTTCACTGTTATGCAGATGATACTCAGCTGTACCTGTCTTTTGTGCCTGACCAGGATAGTGCACTCTCAGTCTTTTCTAATTGTCTTGCTGAAATCCAAGACTTGATGAATTCCAGTTGTCTGAGATTGAACCTTGACAAGACAGAGGTGTTAGTGGTGGATCCGGGTCACCGGATAAGGGGGTTGGTTGCTGGGCGGTCATCTGGGCTTAGGCTCAGGGGCTCCCAGCTCCTGACCTCTGAATGGGTGCAGAATCTGGGAGTGATATTTGGTGATGGGCTGACGCTTCGTTCACAGGTGTCAGCTGTTGTCAAGTCCTCTTTTTACCATCTGAGGACCATCGCCTGGATTAAGCACCTTGTTCCGTTCAGCGACCTTCCAACTTTGGTCCATGCTTTTGTGACCTCATGCTTTGACTACTGTAACTCCCTATACCTAGGGCTTTCAGGGGTTGATATCCACTTCTTGCAGCTAGTGCAGAGTGCTGCGGCCAAGTTACTGTCTGGGTCAACTGGATCCAGTCATATATCACATGTGCTGCGTGCTCTGCACTGGCTGCCTGTTCAGTGGAGGATCATCTTTAAAGTTGGCTTGCTGACTTTTAGAGCCCTACAAGATTTGGGTTTGAGTTACCTACAAGTGCTTCTACGTACCAACTGCCCCCTCAGACTGCTCAGCTCAACTGATGATGGATTGCTAGAAATTCTATGGGTGCAACTGAAGACCTCGGGAGCTCGGGCTTTTGCCTTTGCTGCTCCCTCCCTGTGGAATTCTCTGTCTCATCGGGTACGAGAGTGCCAGACAGTGGACAGCTTTAAAACTGCTTTAAAAACATACCTATTTTCATGTACTTTTCCTGAATTTTAGTATGCTTAATTGCACATTCTTGTTTTTTATTTGCCCTATTTATTAGTGAATTGTTTGTTTTTAGAAAATTGTACAGCGCTTTGATATTTATTGATATAAATACATTTATTATCATTATTATTATTATTATTATTCATTGTAGTCTGGAGATGGAAGCATATTCCTGAAGGGTACTCAGTATGGGGAGGGGCAGGGACTTGGCAGGGTTGGTTATCGTCAGCAGGAGATCATCTGCATAAGTGTTGACCACGTACTGCCTCCCCATTCACCTCTATACCCTGGACCTCTTGCGTATCCAGCAGCTTCCTGGTTAGAGGGTTGAAAGACTATCAGAAACAGCAGCAGAAACAATGGGCAACCCTGTCGAGTTCCTTTGTGTAAGTCAAAGGGGGGTGAACTATTGCGACTGGTTATGATGGCAGTGGTGGGGGAGTTACACAGGGTGGTAATCCAACCCCAGAAGTGGGGACCAAAACCATATGCCTCTTGAGTGGAATGCAGGTACTCCCACTCCACTGAGTAAGAGGCTTGCAAAAATCAACAGCTAGAGCAAACCATTTAAGACTCAGGACTGTGCAAATGTTGTTCGCTCCTGTTCTGCCCTTGCCGAACCCTGCCTGTGATGGATAGATTAAAGATGGAAGCACTGACTGCAACCTATTGGCCAGTACCTTCACAATCACTTTTGTGTCCACCTATTTCAGGGAGATAGATTGGAAGTTGGACCAATCCAAGGGGATCGGATGATTTTTTAGGTAACAGGGTGATTTTGGCCTCCCTCATTGTAGGAGGGAGGACTCCTTGAGTTTTTTCTTCCTGCAGGGCAGCTAGGAGTGGGGAGATATCTCTTCTGCAAGCATCTGCTATAGTTCTGCTGACATGACGTCCTCTCCTGGAGGTTTCCCCTTTGAATGTTGGTTGAGCGTAGCTTTCAGATCTTCCATAGATATGGGTTTGTCCATTTCTCGTAACTCCTCGGGGCTCAAGTGGGGAAGTGGGAGGGAGCCAAGAAAGGTTAGGACAGCTGGGTCAGGTGAGGTGCCCAGGGAGGGGGGGTGTAGAGGTATACAAGGCCTGATAAAATTGATGCATGACTACATTTACCTCTTACAGTGTTCCCTGTCGGTGACCTGAGGGCATGAATTTGGGAATTTGACTTTTGTTTTCTGCGGTGGTAGGCCAGGAGTTTACCCCCTTTGTCCCCAGATTCCCAGAATCTGTCTTTGCACTGAGCAGCTGCCACTCTGCCTTGCGCTGCATAATGTCATTATTCCTATATTTTAGCACCGTTGCAGAGGAGAGGAGGTTGGTGGAAGGTGATTAGGTGCTTCTGAAGTGAGCTTTCAGATTCAAAGGCTCCTGCTTGAGTCTGTCTAGCACCTCCCTTCTTTTCCTCTTTTGGGTAGCTGTAAAGGATATTATACAGCCCCTTAAGAAGGTCATAAAAGCCTCCCATACCATCCCCACTCTGACTTCTCCAGAGGAGTTAAACTTGAAGAAAATCTGAGTCTTGGTGTGAACCCAGTCACAGAACTCAGGGTCTTTTGGGAGTAAAGGGTTGCATCTCCACCTTGGGGAGGAGGGCTGTGTACAAACTGGCAGGTAAGACATACCTATCGGGGCATGATCCAAAATGACCATTGGTTCGATACTAGTGTCATGAATGCCCTGTGCTGCCATTCCATCTGCCAGCCAGAAATCAATGTGACTGTAGTACCCACAGACAGCCGAGTAGAAGGTGTTGTCTCTGAAGGGTTGTCTCTGCACCACCGATTTATCATACTCCATTCCTCCACCAGACCTAACAGGGCCTCTTTAGCTGTGGTGTGGGATTCTGGGGAGGATCACGATTTATCAAGGAATATGTCTGGCACTAGGTTATTCTCCCCCTAAAATTAAGGGCATGTCCTGGCTGCTTGCCTTTGCCTCTGAAAGAGCCTGGTTAATTTGGGGAAAGAAATTCTGTTTGCTTTGATTAGGCACATAAAGATTAGCCATCACTACCTTACCTCCTGGGAAGGAGAACTGCGCAACCACCCATTGGCCCTATTTATCGGTTTTGACCGATTCTTCAACCCAAGGGCAGGACCTATATAGTAAAATAGCCACCCCTCTAGATTTAGACATGGTGTAACTGTGAATTTCTCTCCCAACCCAGTTTTTTGGAGCCATTGCAGCATCTTGGCTGTGAGATGTGTCACCTGGAGTAGAGCAAAATCTGCTTTCAAGGATTTTAAGTGCTGCAGAACCTTTGCAAGCTTGACAGGGTGATTAAGGCCATTCACATTCCAGGAGACACATCTCACCCCCCTCTTCATGCTGTTGAACATTGTTCCCAACTACTAGTAACTGAGTCCAACTTACCTCCTGGGGTCACTGACATTTAGGCTTGACTTCTGTATAGCTCGTGCTGCAGACCACAGAGGAGAAGAAACCTTGGAGGAGGGTTAGTCAGAGCTTCAACCTTGGGTGTCTGCACCTCAACCTATGCTGAAAATAAAGTAGAATCAAGTGAGCAAATGCAAAACATAACCTGACAACCACAATCTTATGTAACTGGTAATATCAAGGAAAACCACCAACTATAATGGTTAACAATAGTAATGGACAAAAGATACTACTTAAAACTAACAGTGGTTTATGTCCTTTAAGCTGCTTAAGCCAGACACCTTATGTAACACCCAACTAATATTAGCAGTAGGTCAACAGTAACTTATGGATGCACTAAAGTACCTAAGGAGATTGCAAAGGGAGAGGTGTGATAAGACCACCCCAGCTACACCACCTTGTTACCCAAAGGGGAGGTTAACTATTACTGGGTGAAATACCCCTTCTACCCTGATCATATGTAAAGGGTTAGAGGGCATAGTTCAATTTGTGTGGCCTTCAGAGCTGACCTGGTGTGACCAGTTTGGTATAGTAATAGACAGTCACTAGAGCTTCTACTGTACAGCAGGGGGTTATCAGCCTCTCTTTATATTGACAGTTTAAGAATACATGACTGGGACTCTTATGAGGGATGAGCATAGATCAGAGATGCGGCATGCCAATGACGGGGGCCACAAGGGGTGCCCCCATCCCATGGGGGGAGGGAGAATTGCACCTTTACTGGGGGTGGTCCTACGTCTGAGCCTCTCAGGCCTACATGACTACCCCTTTTATGACAGTGGCAGGTTATGTTATGCACCATAGGAGGGTATTTAGTGGGTGGCATGGGGGTGGTGGAAGATCTCTGTCTCTGTGTAGAAAAGAAGAGACAGTGCAGGGAGAGAAGGAGGGTGAATTTCCCCATCCCTAATAGGGGCGGATTACTAAAGGGGTGTGTGATTCAGGAGGAAGGTTGCCCCTGTTGTTAATATATTCCAACCCCAGATTCAGCTAGACTCATCATAACCTCAAAAGAAATATGCCCCCTAGATTCCCATGCCCTTCTCAGAGGGGGCAGATTCCTACAGCCACAGCTTTGCACTTCCTTGCCCCTTATACCGCTAGTGGGGAGGGATCATGGACAAAATATAACTGTACCTGTCATGCCCCCATGTTCTGATAGGATAAACCTACGTGCATTAGAGGCAGATCATCTCTCCAACAGGAAAGTTTTGCCCTCCCACCACCGAATATCATGGTGTCAACCAGCATGTCTGAGAGGCTGCAGTTAGCAGCCAAACTAGGGGTACTGGGGATCCTGTTGTCTAAGTGATATGTTTGAGTCATGTCCCCTTCGAGTACACCTGCCTTGCTTCTTCCCACACCTTAGTGGGGGTGGTAAACCCCTCCCAGTTACACTCCCCCACTCTCCCATATTGTCCTACAGAATACACAGCATGGAAAAAGAACACACCAATCAAAGTTGTTGAATTAGTATTATTCATTTAGCAACCTGGCATCCACACATAGCGAGCACACATGTGGAGTCCCAGAACTTGTTAGCCCTTGCCTTTAGCTGCTACTTTGACAAAAGTTTGATTTCTGGAATTGACTGGAGTGGCTTGGATTTCAGAGCTGTCCATTTCTTCTTCCTGTGGATCATCTGTCGCCTCTGCCTAGTTGACTGAAGAATTCGCTGGTGAACATCTGTTCTTGTTGTCTTCCCTACAAGTAGGTTGCTCATCACTGCCAACCAAGTCGTCCCCAGGAAACTTCACTGTTGGAGGAGCTGGGTAATACAGGGACTTTCTCTTCCAGTCAGTTCTGCTCTTGGATCTGTGTTTCATATTCTGGGGTCATGGGCTTCTACAGCTTTCATGGCCTCCTTGACCACCAGGGTCAGGTGTCACTTTGTGGGTCTGCGAGTGCACCGGGGTGTCCTGTATGGAATGCACTATCTTAGATGTGGAGAGAGCCATTTTACTGGTAGCAGAGTCTCTTTGTTTATATTCCCCTGCACTCTTCTTGCCATCTGTCCCATTTTGGTGCATCCCTGGGCAATCACGTGGGTCCCACAGCTTTCTGGGGGATGTTGTCCTGATCCTGAAGTTGGGTCACTGTTTATTAATTCAGCCCTCGATGTCCTGAGGTGCGGACCACACAATGTCTATGCCATCTTTAAACATACAAGGAGTAGTTAGCCTCTTAAATCTGTATGTGAAACCCATGTCCAGGAGGGTGGCTTTTATGGGCCCAAAAGCTTTCTGTTTCATTGCCATTTCATGGGAAAAATCTAAATACAGTGAGATTCTAGCTCCTTTCCAGTTAAGCTCACCCAACTCCCTGGCCACTCTCAAAATCTTCTCTTTTTCTGAATATGGCAACAATTAGGTTATGATCGGCCTGGGGAGGGCACCAGAAGCTGCTGTTTGGCCTGTCATTCTATGTGCCCTCTTGACATCCAGTGATCCCCTCCAATGGGTGCCCAACAACCTTGGCAGAAAATAATTAAGAAATCCCTACATGTTGGGACCTTCCATACCCTCCGGGATGCCGAGAATCCATATATTATTGTGGCGTCCTTGGTTTTCTTGATTCTCTGCCCTGTCCCAAGTTTTTACAGCCACATCTCGTGGTCATCAAGCTTTTTCATTATAGAGTGCTGGTGTCTTTCTAGTTCATCCGTATATTGCTCTGATACATTCATGCTGTCCTGCAGATTCTTAACATCCTACATCATCCCCGCTAATAATGTTTTGACACTGCCATATCTGAAAGCAATGACTCCAGCATTTGGGTGATATTACCCTAGTGAATCAGCCACTGGGCTGGCAGGGGTTCTGAAATCGTGAACGCCCATGCTGCAGTGGGAGGCCCCACTGTGCAATCAAATAGTAGTCCCAGGGGCGAGATCGGGGCTAGCTTTGATACAAAAACAGTATTGTGCCATGTGAATTTAGCCCTCACCAGTCCTACAGACAGTTGCTACCACCAGGAGACAGATTGTTGAATAATCCAAGTGATTTTGCGTTTCATCTGCTGCATGCCAGTACTGGTGCAAAGACAAGGGCCCCGGGCCTTGTGATCACCACACTGCATGAAACTTCTGTGTTATCAGCTCATTAGCTAAGTTTTAACTCCTGTTTTTCTCTCATCAGAGTCAGGGCATTCTACCTTCACTGCCTCTCACATGAAAGAGTAAAGAAATGAACGATCACCATGAACAAAAGCACATGTTGGTCGGTGACAGAACAGAGCAGCAGATTTAGGCAGCCATCTTCCTCAGCAGCTTAACCATGCCCCTAGGTGTACTGTTTATTTGATTCAGTATTAATTCAGCTACCACCTTCAGTATAAAGTGAGGATTTATATGCAAAGAGACTCTGTCATTTTGGAAAATCTAGTAATGAGGCTCACACATTAGAGCCTGCAGCTTTGAATGTCAAGCAGAAGTTACTGCAACTAAAAATTAGCATTTTCCATGACAGGAAGCATAGGCCACAACTCTTGGTTGGCTCAAAAGAGTCAACGTCAGTGTCTCAAGCACATAATTCAAGTCTCAAGGCAGGACTAGATTGCAGATAGGAGGTTTCATACAAAAAATACCTTTCAGACACATACAGGACACCTGTGATTGGTCCAAAAATACAACTGCCACAGAATAAGCTAAGTTGTAACTAAATTCTAAGTAGAATTAGACCGTTTTGGCTTGCCCCCAACTGGGATCTACTGAGTCTTAACAGACTGGACAGCAATAACAAGGCAACCACAACTTAAATTAGATTCATTTTTATAAGAGAACTACATTCAGAAATACTCTTGGCAGGCCTCTCCCATTCCCAGTCCCATTTCTGGAATCCCATTACCAAACATAAGCTAACAATGCAGTAATTAGAATAGGGCAAACAGACTAAAATAGGGGGTAAAAAGCCGTGAGGTCTGCAATTAATGTACATTTCTGTAGCTTACATTTGGTTGGTGTTGCTGGCATGCATCTTCTTCGGATTATTGTTTGTGGTTGTAAGACACAGTTCAGGAGTATGACTCCAGCATTCCAGTTCAGAGCTGGCCCCATATAATTTCAAAATTTGGAATCCCCCCTAAGAAAGTTATGCTTTCAAAAACATAACTGCTTCTCCTCTACCACCTCACTGTCATGCCCCTCCCTGCTCTGACAGCTCCACTTCCATTGCCTTGTCACTGGCACTGTCCTCCACTATAAGCCGCTTTATTGGAGGTGCTACTGGCTTGCTTTTATAAGACTACAGGGTTGGTATACCTTACCCATATCTAGTGTATGAATTAGAATTTATGAGCTTTGGGAACTATAGAGCCCCATAAGGGTGCTGTCCTTATGCCAAACCCCCATTCCCATTATAAGTCAATGGCCATGATGCATGAGCTTCTGAGGCTTACTTCAGAGTTATAGGGCCAAGTCCTGACAAGCCCCCCCTGCAATTCCTACACTGGCACTACCCCAAACAATTCCACCTTTTACATGGTTCACAAAATAACAGTAGCATCAGTTACAGAATTGGACTCACTGTCACCTTCCTCACACAGTGACTGAGCAGCAGTACTTGGCTTGGTGCTACTACTGCTGCTGATGCCTTATTTGGGGGTGGGGCAGAGGGGGCATTTTATAGTGCCTCAAGGGTGACAGGCAGTCATCCACACCCATGTTGCACAGGGGTTTAGGAATAAAATAGCATGTACACTATAGTGCATTAAACAACCGTGAAGAATAACAGTGTCTGACAACATAGCAGTTTCATAAAAAAGCTACAGTATCAGACAGTACTATAAACATCTGAACAAACACCTTCCTGAGAGTGTAATGTGGGGGGCTTTGCACCTCTCATCCCCCAATGTGGGGGGCTCTTCCCTTCCCCGTACCACCTCATTAAATATAACGAACTCCACACTGCGCAGTACAGGACACATGGCAATCTCGGAACACGGCCATATGACCTGTACAACTAGTAAGCAAGGCACATTACATGAAAAAAGAAAATAGACATGGCTTACTGTGCACAGCAATGTAAACATGTATTCCATAAAGGGTTTCACAATGAGAGGTACAGAAGAATATAAAACCAAACAAAAACCTGGCACACACATGTACACAGCTCACAGTTCATGTTTCAGTATCAAAAAGAAGGGAAAGCATGACAAGTCACACAAAGAAGTTGTGCAAATTATTCATAACCTCATGCAATTCATCATCAGAATGAATGAGCAAATGATATAGAACAAACAGATGTATGTCACAACATGTCCCACTAAGCCTGCAAATGAAAACTGTATGCAATACCATGCAAATAATTGAAAGCTGATCTATTACCATAGTCCATAACAATAGCATTAATCCTGTCCTTACACTGCTTACGGCACAGAGGCACATACTTATCAGACATTAACTTTTCTATAACCACGTCATTCATACACTGTTCAGCTTTCAAACTGTCAATAAACTGCCATACAGATGGATGACTGCCTCCAATGAAATGATTGAATCTCTGATGCCACGCTTCTATCGAATTAATTGTCCTAGAAACATCTGAATGTACAGCTTCAAAACAATTCCAAAACTCTACTACAAATAATTGACATTATCTCCCCCCCAAGCCAGGGAACAACCTAGCCAGATGTCCTCAAAATAGTCTACCAAAGGTCCAAGGACTTTGTCATTATTCATAAAAAAATTCCCAGGATCTCAGCTGTTCAAACACACAAACAACATCTTTGGGGGGAACATATGTCAGAGCCGCTAGACATCTAACATGTAGAGCAAACTCTTCATCTGTAATGTATTATTGACACACATCAGGGAGTTGCTGCACTTTTCTCTACACTGCTTGACATAAATGAAAAAAACAACCCCGCAATTGCACAGTAGGGAAAACTGAAGTAAATGACTTAACAGCCACTTGTTCAAAATCAGTCATAACAGTCTCAGGGCTCAAATGTGGACACAAACGTTTCAGTTCAGCTAGAACACAAGAATAAGCTGCCAAGGTATGGGAACATATCAAAATGAAAACAGAAGGTATAACAGAAGAAAACTGAAATCCATGAATGAAATATAACTGGATGCTTTCTACCATAGATCCTTGAGGTTTATTACAGGACTCCCATTTACCACACATCACTGCTCCCTATATGCAACAGTGAGATGAACTTCACTTCAGTTCAGGAGGGACAGAAATGTTGCCATATGGACATTCAGAGAATTGTCCAATCAATTACCACCATATGTCCCAGACTGTCTCCAGCAAAACATAATGAGTAAATATGCACTAAGAAG
Source organism: Neoceratodus forsteri (assembly GCA_016271365.2). Classification (NCBI taxonomy): domain Eukaryota; kingdom Metazoa; phylum Chordata; order Ceratodontiformes; family Ceratodontidae; genus Neoceratodus; species Neoceratodus forsteri. The sequence continues at coordinate 759,925,448 of CM057452.1, forward strand.
CTACTCTTATATCAGATTGAAAGTGCCAAAGTTAACTCTTGCGTCAGAAGGACTGCCATTAGCTTCACGCTGCCCTCTTTGTGGAACAAACTGCAAAAAATTTTGAAAATTAGTTTACTCATAACCATTACCTCCTTTAAGTCCCTTTATTCATGCCTTGTTAAGGAACACTGCCAATGCTTCCCACATCATTAGCTAGGACACGCATATACACTGCACCACTACCATGTCTGACTAGTACTTCCTAATCTAATTTACAACTATTCTACTTTCCACCCGTTATCCTCATCTCCTTTTTACTAGGGATTCTTCTATGTGCTCCCCAACACTGCTCTTAAAATTAGTCTAAATGACTCATTACCCAAATGAATAGCAATATTCTCTTCGCCCTTTACCCCTATTCCTCACATTGGACTCACCATCTCACCCCTTTGTCTCCTCATCTCACTTTTCCCTCTCCTTACTAATAGCCCACGTTTTATAGCTCTCCCCCCCTAGCTTGGTCCACAACTGTCTGATACCCCCTTCCCTTCTCCCTATGGATATATCTATGGGGAATGAAAAGGAGTACATGTTGGGTATTTATCCCAACCCCTTATATATTCTGTACATATACTGTACAATTATACCTTGTTGCTATGTACATATATCTATATATATATATATATATATATATATATAAACAAGCAACTCTGTAAACGAGCTAGGGATTATCCACTCATATATTTTGTTGTGTCACCAGGAATGATATTGTATTACCTTGTTTTATTTGGTGTACACTTTGTGTTAACCCCTGACTTTGTAAATGTATATGCTTACTTCTATGTACAATGCTTATCGTCCACTTGAATTTGTAAATATCCTTGTATTAACCAGGTCCATCTTGCAAATGAGCTTTGCTCAATGATGTCTGCCTGGATAAATAAAGATTTTGATTGACTGATTGATTGATAACTGACCAAACAGAGAGGGGCAACACTTAAATGTCCATCCATCACAAAACCAATGCAGACAGTGCTGAATATAGTCTAAATTTTACGCTATGGAAAACACCAAAAATCTGTCCTCCTCAGGCCCACTATCAAGCAAAAGAAGAGGCTCACCCTTCTCTGTTAAGGTATACTCTGGAGGAATAATCAAATTGTTCACATTTACTGGCTCTGCAGTGGGATGAAAACCAGCTCTCCGAGTCCTTTGAATAATGTGCTTCATTAAGGGCATAGATAGAAGCTTTCCACAGACAGAAGATGAAATGCCAGAAGTACAAGCCACTACTATCTGATGAGTAGTCTCACATGTAGTGTAGATGTAGCTCTTTCCTTGACAGTAGCCAATGCCTTCTTTACCTACACAGTGCTAGTATCAGGAGCATGATTATGATTTCCTATACTCTTCACCAATGACTCCCCACAAGTATGCAAACATGCACAGCACTTCCCCTTATCATAGTCCACGCACTTCCAGTAGAACTTCTCACATGAAATCCATTCTGCAAAACAAAAACCTCTCATGTAGCAAGAGACAACCACCTTTCTAGTTTTAATATACTGCAGCAGCATGTTTAAAACTCTAGCAACAGTTGGACACGGCAAAGTACACAACAGGATGAGAACTCCACAACTTGCAGCAGGACCACCAAACTTCCAATTACATCCATGAAACACCTGACGACCACTGCACCAGTGAACAGCCATCCCAATAGGATCCACAAAACACCTGACAGGCAGCAAAAGGTAACACAATCTGCAACAGGCAGTGCTACAAAAAACATTGCACTGTAAAAGACCGCAAGCTATAATGGCTCACGCTATTAATGACATGCAATTTTTACAGGCACTACTATATTGATGCTGTTTTGACTAGATATCTTGCACTGGTTGCCAGGGTTGTGCTGGTGCCACTGGTACTAGCAAATGGTGTTGTGCTGCTCACACAAGATGAATGTGGGCTTGCCTTTACTGATTGGGATACATCCCTTACATCCTTAAGGGTAAGAGACCTCAAAGTACTTGAAGGAGAAATAGTGGGAGACATGTGTGCTTCTGGATTGCTCAAGGTGCTTTCATGACCAGATGCACTGGCTAACTTGGACTAGCCAGGAAAGCTGCTACTTGCAGTGGGCATAGAAACACTCTGGATACAGAAGTTGATACCAGCCCATTTACAGAAGAAAGGGTTCTGAAAGAACTCTTAAAACTGAAGGTGGACAAAGTAATGGGGCCTGATGGGATTCATCCCAGAATTCTAAAAGAACTAAGGGTAGAACTAGTGACACCACTGACTACCCTCGTTAACAAATCATGGGAGGATGGGGTAGTACCCGAGGACTGGAGGTGATTCCCCTTCACAAAAGTGAGAGCAAGGCAGAAGCAGGAAACTACAGACCTGTTAGTTTAACCTCAGTGATAGGAAAAATGATGGAATCACTTCTGAAGGAAAGAACTGTTGAGTATCTAGAGGCCAGAGGAGCACAGGACCCAAGGCAGCATGGATTCACAGTGAGAAGGTCATGCCAAATGAATCTGATAGATTTCTTTGACTGGGTGATTAACATAGTTGATCAGGAAGGGGCTGTGGACATGGCCTACCTAGACTTTAGCAAGGCATTTGACACAGTCCCACACAAAAGATTAATGTACAAGTTAGCAAGCCTGGGATTGGGTCCCAAGATGACAGCCTAGGTAAAGAATTGGCTGAAGAATAGGACACAGAGAGTAATAGTAAATGGAGTCCACTCTGGAGAAAGGGGGGTTACTAGTGGGGTACCGCAGGGTTCAGTATTAGACTAGTCCTCTTCAATGTCTTTATGCTTTCTATTGCAGAGGGACTGAAGGAAAAGTATGTCTCTTTGCAGATGACACAAAGATCTGCAACAGAGTTGATGCACAAGGTGGGGTGGAAAGGATGAGAAGGGACTTGGCAAGGTTAGAGGAATGGTCAAATGTATGGCAGCTTAGATTCAATGCCAAGAAGTTCAAGATAATGCACCTGGGAAACAAAATTCCAGGGGAAGAGTACACAATGGGGGTGAGATACTAACAACAACTAAAATGGAAAGGGACCTGGAGGTAGTCATATCAGATGATCTAAAGGTGGGCAAGCAATGTGAGAGGGCAGCAAGGAGGGCTGAGGGAATACTGTGATGCATAGGGAGAGGCATCACCAGTAGAAAACAAGAAGTTATTATCCCTCTGTACAGACAGCTGGTAAGACCCCATCTGGAGTACTGCGTGCAGTTCTGGAGACCCAATCTCTGCAAAGACATAGACAGGATGGAAGCTGTCCAGAGGAGGGCAACTAAAATGATGCAGGGTCTGCACCGGAAGATATATGAAGAGAGACTTAAGGAGCTTAATATGTATAGCCTCGAGGAAAGGAGGGAGAGGGGGGACATGATAGAAACTTTCAAGTACCTCAAGGGAATCAACAAAGTCCAAGAGGGTAGCATCTTTCAAAAAAAGAGGTGTGCAAGAACAAGGGGGCACAATTTGAAGATGGGGGGGGCTCAGAGGTAATTTAAGGAAGTATTTTTTCACAGAGAGGGTTGTGGATGCGTGGAATGGCCTTCCGGAGGAGGTTGTGGAGTCAAAAACAGTGGTGGAATTCAAGCATGCATGGGACAGTCATAAGGCAATTCTAGGGGGTGGGAGTAGGAAGAAGTAGGCTGCTGGTTAACTAGGATCTGCAGCTTATCCATTAGGTAGGGAAATGGGCTGACTGGGTGGGCCAAGTGGTCCTTATCTGCCATCCAGTTCTATGTTTCTATGTTTCTATAACTTCTGGGAACTAATAAACCAAGATTTCATAGGACAGATTATCACATGTCCAGCCCTAATTCTTCTTTCATGTATGCTTTCTGCCCCACCATTATGAATCTCAGTCCCTGTCCCAGCACCATCTCCCTACCCCCACCCCCACCATTTACAGGACTGTAACTTGGCAAAACTTGCATAGTGAAACCGTTCCCTATTCCTCTCCTCTTCCTGCATCCCTTTTTCTGCAGTTTGTTTCCTCATGATTTCTACATCATACAATGGAAGATGCCCAAATAACATACCTATCACATTGTCCACTGGCACCCTCCTCCCCATCTTCACTGAAACACATGCAGCAGCTAACTTCATTTATTGTTCACTCACAGGCCCCAAAAAATACATAGATTTTGATGTCCCACACCGCCAGCAGTCAAATTATTTGTCAAATATATCCTTCAAACTCCTCCCCTGCACCTTTCATGAGTCACAAAGAAGATGGCCACCAAGCTGAGTGGTGCAACAGATGAGCTCTGACAGAGCTGATTTTCATTTGTTTTTCAGTCATACAAAAACCCTAGTAAAGCTTTAAAAAAATGCCCCTTGCTTTTTAAAATATCTAGTGATGCCCAGAAATACTAAAAGAATTTTGTTTAGCATAGGGTAGTGTTTAGGTTGTCTTTAGTGTAAGTGAGTTTTAAAATTGAGTAAGGTAAGGTAGCTTAGTATTATTTCTTTTTAGTCAGGTTATCAGTAAGTGTGTCATGTAGATTGTAGACTCTGCTTTGTGTCTAAAATGTTTGAGCTGCATTTTAGTTTGTCCATTTGTTTAGTTGTGTGCGTACCAATCATGATCTCCTAGTACACTTTCTGACATTGAGGGATGTGCTTGCAACGGATATGTTATGGAATCCTGACAATGACAATCCTGACACCCAGGATCCCGTGCTCAACATCCTGATGCAGCTGTTGACTGATAGACCACCATCCCAACTATGGAAAGCCCGACACTGGACTTATGCCGTGTTTCTGGGCTAAAGGGAGGTTCTACCCCCCGCACCCCCCCCAAAAATATTATAATCAACTCTGTGTCATGACAAGTTCCACTGTCGGGCTTACTTTGATCTGGATGGTGGACTGTTGGGCAATAGTGGCATCGGGATGTTGGGCTTGGAATCCTGGGTGTCGGGATTCCGAGTTTCAATCTTCTAAAATACTCCCCTTTTAACATTTGCAGCACATTCAACAGTGTGTCATTTCACTGAACTTTGCCCAAGTCTGACGGTGGGTGTTGGACAGGTGGGAATTTAATTACCCCATACTGTCCTTCTGTTGCTGTTTACCTCAAGACTGGAAGAGCAGCCAAGTCATCAATGGACAGCTTTGGAAGTGTGCTGTCCCCCTGCCTCATCATGAGGTTGATGTTTTGGTGGTGTCTTGTGGATCTGGATTTAGCCGATGCATTGGAGGACTAGATTATCTTCTGCTATGTGGTGGTCAAGTAGTGAAACTGGAACGTGGGAGGAGGAGCAAGCCACCTGTGTCCGGTTAATGCTTTTGATTCAGTGTGATAAATCAGTGAGAGTGTAGTCTCTGGGTTGGGCCCTGTCCTTCAGGTGGGACAGTGTGTGCTGCCCTAACTTCTGGTGGACCTACAGTACTATCTGCTGGACCTGAAACAGAAAGGGAATCTTGATGAGAGTGGCCCCCCAGACACTTTGAGACTTTCTTCAATGTCCCTGTTGTTGAGCCTGGTTAGAGAAGGCTAAGGGCTTTCCTGATTTTTGGATTCTTAATATACCATTTCCCTTAGACTTTCTCAGTGCAGTTCATTCATCTACTATTGGTTTAGACAATTTTACCCTCTCAGTGACAATGAGAGGGATTCATTTGGAACACTTTATTTGGACTTAATTTTCTGAGACTGTTATTTGTTTTTGCTGTGTATAGTGCACTTAGTGCACTTATTGATCTTGGCTGACTATTGTATTTAGCCTATCGCTTCAGTTTTTGTACGACTGATTAAGGTGTATAAGTGGATCAGTCATAAGTTTTTACAGTAATTGTATGATTGTGGTGTGCTTGTGGGTGGGTAGGTTTTGATTATTTATTTTATAATTATTAGTAATAGTTAGTCAATTTTAAGTTTATTTTAGTTATTGAGGAATGATACTGTATGTGTGTGGGTTTGGGGGATCCAGCATACTCCTGTTCCCCGGAACTACTCTGCTTGCTTTGCCTGTTTTAGCCCCTGATTTCTCCGAAGGCAGGCTTGGATCACTTTTAGAGACTAAGGATACTGATAAGGGGAGACATCGAGTGGATGCAGGTGCTGGGGGTAAGATCCAGAGAGAGCAGGATTGGGAGTATTAGGCCGAGAATGTACTTTTGGTTTGAGGATCATGGAGCAGGGTCCTCCCTTTCATGTTTAGATCCCCAGTGAGGCCCCTAGGAATGGGGGGGCATATAGAATGGCTGACTGCTCTGTCTCCTTCCCTACATGGTGTGTTGTGTAATGTCAGGTCCCTGAGGAATAAAATTGCTGTGGTGTCGGATTTCATAGTGGATTCCTGGAGGACCTAGTATGTTTCACCGAGGCTCTGGGCCAGTCCTAGAGGTGGAAATCCCAGCCAGGCTCTTGATGGCACACCATCTGGGACTGCAGGAATAGCAAGGTGGTCATCTGTTCTAGATCCTGCTTGAAGGTAACAATGTACATGTTGAAGGAGATAGGGTCATTTGAATGTGTGGCAGTGAAGGGTGATGTGGGTGTGAGGTGTGGGATTCTGCTGGTCCTATTGCTCTCTGGGGCAGAAACAGCAGGACCTATGGTAATTTGCTGATTTCACTGTCAACCTATCATTAAATGCCCCTGACTTAATTGTTCTGGGGGATTTCAATGTATGGGTCAATGATGAAACATCACAATTTGTTCAGTTGATGTGGTCACTGGACCTCACACAGGGTGGTTTCCTCCACTACCCATGATGATGGCCACACCTGGGACCTCATTGTCTCTCTCAGGCTGAATATCTCTGTCAGGGTGGACCCAGTGGAGTGGTTGGACCACCATGATGTTACGGTTCTAGCAGGGGTCCCTGGATACCTTACCACCCAGTAGCAATGCTCCAATATCATCCTAGATGTGCTTTGGTACTGGAAAAGCTTTGGGCAGTCTTGGACATTATGTGTATGGTTAAACTGAACTTAAGATTCTTTGTGTTAAACTGGAGAGACTTTTAATTGAGACTAGATTGTGGTACAACATCCACTCATTATCAAAATATTTGAATGTTGAAAGAATTCTGAAAGGATTAGGAATAGACACTGCCTCATTGACTGACATTCATCCATTTCATTTGTGAGATAAATGGGAGAAAGCACTTACCAAATGCTCTAATGAATTAATGGAGATCCTAATTGAAGCTGACAAACTGACCTTGAGTGATGTAACTACAGAGACTGAAAGAATATAAACATACATTTTAAATCACAAAGAGAATAGTCCAAATAATGAGGGGGATAAAAAAGTAAAGTTAAACATGGCAATACAAGAACAAGAAGTATCTCAATGTGAAGGAGCAACATTCAGATAAGATGAAGAGTATTATAGTAAGAGTGACGTATTTAAATGGCAACAACCAGCAAGATCACTCAGCAGAGGTAGAATAAATTTCAGAAGTAGAAGCAGGTCCAGAAAAAAAATAAATAAAAAGGATTCAGAATTATCCGTATACCATCGAAACAGTGGAAAAAGAAATACAGTGAAGACCTTTACAGTGACAAAATCAGCAGTTCGCTGTAATGGTCTTGCTGTACCTCGACACTGCTTATCCAGGTGCTGCACCCCCTCCCCGAAACAACTCCGACCTGGAGTTGGTTATTTAAAAATCTGGGAGATGCACAGCACCCCACAAAAAAACATTGTTTTTCCTGATGGCACAATGCCGTGTGTTGGCATTGTGTCATCACTGTACAGCTGTTTGACAAATTTCCTGTCAAACAGGTGTGGTGGAACCAGAATTATCCACAGATGAAGATGAAATAGCAAATAAATGGAAAACAATACAAATGATCAGTGAGTTTTTTTACAACAGTGGGAACAGGAATCAACACAAGAGACAGTGACAAAAAAGAACAAGAAAAAGGAATGGCAGGGGAAGTCAAAATACAGCCCAGTAAGTCACACAGAGGTCAGAAGGGAAATGGAACAACAGCAAAAATACATTAAAAACATATTCAATGTTGCTTTAACATCTGGGGCCAGATTCTCAAAACTTTGCCTGGGTGCAAACACAGTTTGCCTCAGGAAAACTGGGTTTTGCCCAAAACTGGTATTCACAAAGCCTAGTGTGCCCCTGAAAACTGGGTTTGTGCCTGGGCAAAGTTGTGAGGGGGGCCACAATGCAAATTAGGGGAAGGGGACCTGCATAGTTTTTTCTGCATGCAAGGCCCTTGTGTGGAGAAATTACTGCTGACCAAAACCTGGTGGTAATACACGCAACGCTTGTGGTTGGCAGAGGTACTTCAGACCCCCATTCTCCAATTGTCATCACCAAACAAATAAAGTTTCCCCGGTAGTTTAGGGTTCCTTTCACCACCTTGATAGCTGACCCAATAAGAAAAAGTGTTTTTCTGTACTGTAGTGGTCCCTCCCACCTCCCCGGTCACTGACTGGCATCCACATATGTGATATAAATTTTTCGCTGTGTAGTGGTGCTGTCCCCGACCCTAATCACCACCACCATATGATATATATATAAATTTGCAGTAGTGTAGTGGCACCCTCCCCCATCCTGTTCACTGACTCCATAAGAAATCCCGTTTTCCTTAGTGTAGTGGTCTCTTCCCCCTCTCCAGTCACCGATCCCCATCCCAAAATAAAGAAAACTGATTCCTGATAGTCTAGGGTCCCTTCCCCAACCCCATCCAGTGTGACCCACCATCCTGCCCCTTCCCCCATCTAAATCCATGGTCGGCGACCATCACAGAACTCCTCTTACCACCATGGCCGGCCTCCAGCTGAGTCCTCATGGAGCAGGTATTATATACAGTACAGCTCATTGATTATGACTGACCAATAAGTAAAGCTATTAAAAAAGTGAACAGAATCATAAACAGAGATGGACTTTTATCACTAGCTATGATAAGAGGACAACTAAAATGAAAAAGATTTCACTTAATAATTGGCACATTCTTCAAACTGATTTGTTAACCAGTGAAATTTTTAAAGAAGAACCATTTGTCTCATTTACAAGAGCAGCAAATATAGGTGACTTCGTAACCAGTTGTCTCCTCAAATCTGAAAAGCACAGTAATTGGCTGACTGCTTAAAGTATTGACTTCCACAGATGTTCACACTACAGTGTTTGCAAATATGCAGTATTAAAATTCAAACCAGCAATACAAAGAACAACTTTAAAACCACTACTGAACATCTATTTAAAATGTGCAACTGACTATGTAATTTATGTATCATGATATGGCTGCTGGCATGTCTGAGATTCGGGTGGTGGGGCCAAGGAGACACCCTGGGGCGAAATGGGAACTGGAGAGGGGGTTGCCATGTTTAGCTCCCATACCCAAAGGTTCCACAATGGATGGTGGGCAGTTAGTAGGTTCGGCCACATCACTACATCTTACTCGGGTTGTGTTATGCAATGCCAGGTCAATGAAGAATAAGACTGCTATAATGGTGGTCTCAATATCCTCGGTTGACCTGGCTTGCATCACGAAGATCTGGTTGGATGAAAATGCCGCACCCATTTTGGAGGCTGCAGTACCAGCCGGGTACTCCGTGATACACAATCTGAGGGAGGATTGCAGTGGTGGGGGAGTAGCCATTTGCTTTAAAACCAGTCTGAACCTCACAGTGCTACCTGTGGGTCATATGCATTTGTTCGAGTGTGTGGCTGCCAAAGGGGGTGTAGGGGCAGGTTTCAGGGTCCTTGTGCTTTATCATCCCCCTGGAGTTCATGGGAATTTTGTCATTGAGGTTGAGGAGCTCACTGTCGGTCTAGTGTTGGAATCTCCCAGATGATTGATCCTGGGGGACTTCAATGCCTGTGTCGACGGTGGACTTTCGGGTCTTGGAAATGACCTTTTAAGAAGCATGGGGGCCCTGGGCCTGTCACAAAAAGTAACAACAGCTACACACTCGATAACCATACATTGGATTTGTTTTTTTCATTAGGCTTAGATATTAATGACCTCATTGTTGATCCTGTATCTTGGTCAGATCATAGCGCCGTGAGGTTCACACTTGGTGGCACCCCCTAGATGGTCCTGCTCCTGTGGAGATGGTCTGGTACTGTTCATTAAGAGGAATTTCCTTGACAGGAGTATCTGCGGTGCTGGATCTATCGAGTGTTGGGATGGCTTGTGTAATTGGAGTGGAGGAAGCAGTGGTAGCCTATAATGGGGTGGTTGCTGCGGCCTTCGATTCCATCACACCCATTCATGTCCATCCCTTGTCTACTCACTGGAGACCTCTTTTGTTTGATGGGGATCTCCAGAGTTTAAAGACTAAGGGGCAGAGGTTAAAGAAATACTGGAAGAGATCTGGCCTGTTGGAGGACTGGTTGGCCCTGAGGTTGCATTATATTAACTATCAGGGGGCAATCTCTCGTAAGAAGGCAGAATATCTGTCTAGAGAAATTGCTGCAGCAAGGAACAGACCAGCTCAGCTCTTCTGCACAGTGGATGGGCTATTACATCCTGCCTATCTCTGTGTTGGGGGAGCAGGTTCAAGCACTAGATGCGAGGAGCTGTTTGTATTCTTTGCCGACAAGGTGTCCTCTATCAGGGATGAGGTCTCCTCGAGTATCTCTCGAAGAGGATGCATGGACCAACCTGGAGAATGCCAAAACGCTCCTCCTGTCTGCGATGAGTTTGAGCTGTTTGGGGTGGAGGAGGTGGTGAAAATAATCTTGAAACTGCGGCCAACTCAATGTGAACTGGACCCAGGTCCGACCCAACTGTTGGTTGGATGCTTGGACCTGGTGGGACCTGTCATTGCTGGGGTTATCTGGAGTTCCCTGAGGAGTGGGGCCTTTCCAATGGCCTTGAAAGGGACCTTGGTAAGATGCCTTTTGAAGAAATCTTCCTTGGATCTGGATTGCCTCAGCAATTACAGGCTGGTTTCAAACTTACCATTTTTAGGGAAGGTTATTGAAAAAGTGGTGGCCTTTCAGCTTGCATCTTGTCTTCTTTTCCGCCTATGATCCTTACCAGTCTGGGTTTTGTGTGGGGCATAGTACAGAGACCACCTTGGTGAGGGTGCTTAATGATCTCCTGGTGGTGAGGGACAGGAGAGACTGGACTATCTTGGTCCTCCTGGACCTCTCTGTGCATTTGACACCTTGGATCATGAGGTGCTACTTGACCGCCTGCGGTTCTGGTGTGGTTTGTCTGGTAATGTCATCAACTGGTTCAGGTCATACCTGACAGGTAGAGTGCAGAGGGTGATGATGGGGTTAGCCTCATCTAACCCAAAGCCTCTGTGCTGTGGGGTATCACAGGGTTCAGTCTTGTCACCCTTGTTGTTCACGGTGTTCATGCAGCCACTGGGGTAGACCCCGGAGTCAGTTGAAAAATCAATTATGACCGACTTACCACACTTTATGACTGATTTTTTCAACTAGTTTGAAATTTATGACTTCAATTAACTAAAGAAAATTCAACCAATTTTTTCAACTTTCACCATTGTTGAATTTTATTTATGTACTAATTTGAGGTACTTTTTGAGTGATATTAGTGAAAAATTTTACAGAACATTCATTTACTTAGTGAATACACCAGTATATACAACAAAATACAGGTTAGAACTATTTAGAAGTAACTACATCCACTTTTGATAAAGACAACCAGGCATTCAAACAGAATTTTGCAATTGCAATAATAAAAGTGATTAACGACTTAAGACATGTACTATTATTTTGCCCCCTTTATGAGAAAGGCAGGAAACATTGGTTGAGTCTGATGCTACAGAACCTCAGTTTATTTTTTTTACTATTTTTCTCATTGTTGTTTTGGTTTGGCTTTGCTTTCTTGACTTATATACTGTACCTTGTGAGCATACTTGTCATGTACCCTCACACTCCCAGGCCCCAAAGCCACATAAACAGCCTTAGGCCCTGATGTGGGAGGATGCTGCTGTATACCCCCAAAGCCATGTACAGCCTTAAAGCCTGGTGATGGAATCGTGCTACAGTACACCCCTGAAGCCACATATCATGAACAACTTTAGACCCTGGTGTGGGAGTGGGATGCTGATGTACACCCCCAAAGCCACATTAGCAGCCTTGTATCAGTTGAAGAATGCTAATGTACACCCCCAGGCCCAAAGCCACATAAGCAGCCTTCTGCAGCCTTGTATCAGCTGTGGCACTCTGCAGTACAACTCCACAGACACATAACCAGCCTTTTATCCAGGATGCTGCAGAAACCAATAAACCTCCAAAGCAACAGAACATAACCAGCCTTAGACCTGTGAGATGCTGCAGTACACAACTAAAGCCTCATAACCAGCCTAGTATCCAGTGTGGGAATGATGCTGCACTGCAGAGAAACACAGGAATTGTCAGTAGATAAGGACTGCTAGGCACATCCAGTCTGCCCGTAAGTTTTACTGCATCCTCTGGCCGTATCTGGCCGGCAGCTTCCCCCTCCTTCTTCCCACCTCTAAGGATCCATTTGTGCACATCACAAGCATGTACAGAAACATAGAAATTGTTGACAGATAAGGACCGCTAAGTTCTGCAGCTGTAGTACACCCCTGAGGCTACATAACCAGACAATGTTGTTTGAGTAGTACACCCCTTCAAGTTCAAAATTCAAAAATACATAAACAGTATTAGACCCTTCTGTGAGTGGATGCATCATGCTACACCCCAGCCTGAAGCCACATAAACAGCAGCGTTACACCATGGTGTGGGATACTGCAGTAAACTACAACACCCCTGCCCTGCATCAGTGAATCACCATAATCTCACTTTCCTTTTGTACATACACACCACCAAGTCCAAGACTCATGCACTATCCAGACAACTCCAGCTGAGTTGCAGCAGTGCAAGGCAGGCCAGGCTAGCATAGCCCAGTGAGCCAAGGCATGCCTACTGGATAACTTTTGTACTGTAGAATATAAATAATAGTTGTGCAAGAAATAAAACTACAGTTCCCATATCAGGATGCTGCAGTCCATGTCAGACTTAAACCACTTGCCTTACCCTCAGCAAGATGTCCACTCCCCCCCAAAAAAAGAACACAACAGTTAAATGGCTGAAATTTAAATCAGATCCCTTATATGCTGCCAAACAGTACTACTGGTTCTTTTCTTTTAAATATATGCATTGTAATCCTGCGCTGCCTGAGCTCTGGGCAGAAATCCAATTCAGTCTCTAGGTCCAAAGTATTAAGAACAATAACACCATCATACATCAGCTCAGCATTAATTTATTAAAGCATTTTACTTAGTTTTGACACTTACCAGTCATTATCTCACAAGATTAAAAAGGGACCAAGGCAGCTGCTGTTGAGCAGTCTCTTCATTCTGCTGCTGCTTGAATGCAGTTTTTTTCCTTTTGCACTGCTGTGTGTGCTGATCTGACAGACTTCTGTCAGGCCTAGCAGTAGTAGGGCCTGCACCTGCTGCCTGACTCCACTTGAGTCGTCAATGACTCAAACATGTTCCCTCCCTTCCCTTCAGAGTCCTAGGCCTAGTAGGCTAGCGCAGCCCACCACACACTAAGGCACTTACTGCACTAGCTAGGCCTGGGGGAAAAAGTACTGCAATTATCATGCTCCTACTTGAGTGCTCAAAAGCCATTGCTCGCTCAACTATGTCGCCAATCGTTCACTCCTCCAGAGTTAGTCACTGTGCCACACTGCCACTGCCCAAGACATCTGGCTGGCCTAATGGCCTGGTGGCATGTCCTCCTCACACCCCTGCCTGCACCCCACCTGCCCACCATGGTGCATAGCCACACAGCACACCTCTCGGGCTCCATTCTCCATGGTCCGCTACTCCATGGTTCATGCCACAGCACTCTCTACCTACTCCTCGATGGACTGGTGGGTCCACAGCCACTCTCTCTCTCTCTCTCCCCTCTGGTCTTTCAGATGGTGGTGGGTCTCCTGAGTGTCCCTCTAGGCCTCTGAGCTCTCTCCTTGGCTCACTCTCTCTGTCTCCAACTGATGTCGTCAACAACCGACTCATTGCCCTCGTCCTTGGCAACCTTGTGCTTGAGGCAGATGCTCCCCTCCCACTGTGTAAAGACACCAGACAAAACAGTCAGTCTGATTCTTCACTGACACTGCCCTTAGGTGCTTAAAAGATTTAAATAAATGTTAACATGACTGCACTTTTCTCGTTGACTTACTTCACATGACACTGCCTGCTTCCCAGCTGAATGGACACCCACCTGCCTCATGTATTCAGAGACAGCACGCAGTTTGCGCACAACTTCTGGCTCCTTCTCCCTCTCTCTCTTATTACTCATTGGTTGATGGTTGGTGCCGAAGAGCCTGGGATATATAATTTGCTGAGAAGCTGAGGAGATGTCCCAGGCGAGTTTTGAGTGTCAGGCTAACAAGTTTATTTGTGACAGAATCATTGACTTAATGAAAATACAACTGCTCCCAATTGTGGCTGCAATTCAGGGCATTTTCAACTGATTGCAACTGTTGTAAATTGTAGCTCATGATTCCGACTGACAACAGCAGCTCCGGGGTCTACACTGGGGGACATTACCAGGCAGTATGGGCTGGGTTTCCACTGCTATACAGATGATACCCAGCTGTACCTGTCCTTTGTGCCCAATACCCGGGTGTTGGACTCTGTATTTAACAACTGCCTAGATGAGATCCAAGCTCGGATGACTCAAAACTGGCTTACGCTCATCCCAGACAAGACAGAGGTACTTGTTGTGGATCCAGTTCATCGGGGCAGAGGGAGTTGTGAGGGGTTACCACCTGACCTTGTGTTGGGAGGTGTTCCCGTTACTCCGTCTAGACAGGTGAAAGATTTGGGAGTGATCCTGGATAATGGTTTGACACTTGATGCTCAGATGTCAGCCGTTATCAGGAGTGGATTTTATCTTCTATGGAACATTGCACGAATCCAAGCCCTGATCCCACCTGAGGATCTGACCACATTTGTGCAAGATTTTGTCACTTCCAGGTTGGACTATTGTAATGCCCTGCACCTTGGGTTGTCTGGGGGCAAACTCTGCAGGCTGCAGCTGGTGCAGAATGCGGTGGCAAGATTATTGACTGGGGTGAGATGGAGTGCACTGGCTGCCAGTCAGGTGGAGGATTGTCTTCAAAATAGGGCTTCTGACCTATAAAACCCTACATGAACAGGGACCTGTCTATCTACAAGATCTTCTTGCCCCCTACTGTCTACCTCAGGCACTTCGTTCTGCCGGGGGAGGCCTCCTTGGAGTTCCCAGAGTGAGGTTGTGGCATTCTGGGGATAGGGCATTTTTGGTGGCTGCACCCACTCTGAGGAGCTCCTTTCCTGGTTATTTAAGGGAGGTCCCCCCAGTAGAAGCCTTTAAGAAGGCACTAAACACGTATCTGTTTAAGTTGGCTTTTAATGATTGTTTGGGTTTTAATGGGATGGATGAATTTTAAGTCTGTGTTGAGCTGCTGTTTATATGTATTTTGTTATTGAACTGATCTGTACAGTGCCCAGAGTCTACGGAAATGGGCACTTTATAAATAAAATTATCTATCTATCTATCTATCTATCTATCTATCTATCTATCTATCTATCTATCTAACAATCTATCTATCTATGTCGCCTGTGCAGGAAAGTGTGTGTAAGTCACTATTAAGCAAGTGCACATTAGACTGCATGAGCACATTAGAACGATAAAAAAACATGTACCAAATGCATTGAGCGCTCATTATGCAGAAGCTCACAATAGCATCCCAGGCAGTTCAAAATCTACTTTATTAGAAGCTATCCTGTGA
The DNA here is from genome assembly GCA_016271365.2 of Neoceratodus forsteri. Taxonomy (NCBI): domain Eukaryota; kingdom Metazoa; phylum Chordata; order Ceratodontiformes; family Ceratodontidae; genus Neoceratodus; species Neoceratodus forsteri. The sequence goes on from CM057452.1 coordinate 759,941,176, forward strand.
GGTAAGTGAGGGATATCATGATTACAGTATTTACTACAGAGGGAATTGTGGTGGATATACCACTTATATGCTTTATTACCAAAAGGTTTGAATGAAGCATTAGATTATAGTCCATTCCTGCACAATGTAATGAAGCATTAGTGATTGCTTGTGTTTAGCCTGCTTCTTCAATAACAAGATAACATCTGATCAGCGATTTTTCAGTCCATTGTGCATTTTTTGTAATGAATACTTTTTAAATTTTTATTTGCAAAAATATTTTTGGGTTTTGTACTTCAGTTGCTGTTTTCTCATTGTCTGTTTTTCCATTTTAGAAGTTTACATCTTTTGGTATAATCTAGCACTGCGGTGTTGACAGAATGGATTTGTATTAGTTAAGAAGTTGGGATAAAATGAAGTTTAAAACATATTATTTAGCTATACATTTTATTTTACATTGCGTACTTATAACCACTTGTTATTTCTTCTCATTTTTTTAACTTACTCAGGTATCTCCCTGACCATATTCAAAAAGAACTTGAACACAAAAATAAAATTGAGGCATACTGTCAGGCTGACAAACAAAAAGGTAGCACTCCACTGACTCCACTGAATGGCTCACTGGTATTCAGAGTTTATTGAGCATCCACATAAAGTTCCCCGGTGCTTCAAGGGCACAATCCCTCTTCATCAGGGGTTGGAGTCATGTCATACCAATCACATTTAAATAACATTTCTAGTGCATGATGTATTTTGAACTAGCAGCTAGTGCAGAGCAGTCAGTCCTCCTCCTGAGTCAGTGAGAGAACAATTAAAGTTGCATTCTGCAACTTTTTTTTAGGCAAGGCAGGAAGGAAAAGTGAAACAGGGCAGGGAAGAGAGAAAGGAAGATAAGGATAGAGAAGAAATTGAGATAGGTGTCCTTAGTGTCCCTTTCATGGCTGGTTATAAAAATATAAGATAGGCCAATTTGCTGATCCCTTTAGCAATGACAGTGGGTAGCTCCAGCCTTATAGCTTAGTGGTTAGAGCAGCATTGTGAACCAAAATGATGTATAGCAGATCTACAAACATATGACCATACAAAGATTCCAGAAGATAAAAGCCTTATGGTCCATCTTGACTACTCAATTGTGCAGGTTCCCCTTGTGTCTTCAGTGGGGTCTGCACCCTTCCTCAAATCCTTCCAGACCCCTCTCAGTTCCGCCTCCCCTTCACCTCCCAGCAGCTTTCCCCTTTGTTGTGTTCCATCCTGTCTTGAAGCTGTCCATTATTTTCATGAAGACCACCTCCTCTGGCAACTTGCTACACTTGGCCACCACTTCTTTAGTGAAAATGTGCCTCACTTCCTCCCCACACCAGCTTTAGGCTATTCCCCCTAGCTGACTTGTTCCCATTAAGACTGCAAGGTATTTGAAGGTCTCTGTCATATCCCCCCCTTTTGTCCTCAAGGGAGTGAATGTTGAGTCTCTTGAGCCTCTTCTCTTAGGTGTTGCCCTGCTGGCACTGGATTATCTTTGTCGCCCATCTCTGGACTGTCTCTACCAAACTGACTTCCTTCTTACGATAAGGGCACCAATACTGCATACTGTACTTTAGGTGCAGTCTTACCCGTGACCTATACAGTGGTAGTATGACCTCTGCCTTCCTACTTGTAACTCCCCGGGGCTATGCAGACCTGCATCCGACTGCACTGTGCTGTGTGCTTTAGGTCACTCTTGATGATGCCCTCCAGGTCCTTTTCTTCTTCAGACTTGGTGACCTGCACACCATCCAGTATTTGATCTCTGAGTTCCTTGCCATTAAGTGCATAACTTTGCACTTTTTAGCATTGAACCACAGCCATTAAATGCCAGATCCCTTCTCTAACCTAGCCAGGTCTTCCCTTAGTTCCTGTCTCCCCTCCTTTAGGTCCTCCCTCTCACAGAGCTTCAAGTCTTCTGTGAACAGGCAGATTTTACCCTTGATCTCATCAGCTATGTTAGTGATGAAGAAGTTAGACAACACCAGACGGCACTCTGAGCCCTGTGGGATCCCACTGGTCACCGGCCTAGCTTCAGAGAATTCCCTCACCACCATCAACCACCACCTTTCACTTCTATCCTATAACCAGTTTTTGATCCATCTAGCCAGTTTGACCCTGACACCCAGATCCTCCAATCTTCTATGAGGTAGAGAATCAAAGGCCTTGCTGAAGTCCGCCTACAGGACATCAGTCACTTGGCCGCTGCCCATTGTATTGGTTATCCAGTCAAAAAAGTCTATCAGATTAGTCTGGCAGGACCTCCCTGACACAACCCCGTGCTGCTTCCTAACTTGTAGCCTGTTTTCCTTGAGAAAGCCCACCAGTCTCTCCTTCACAATAGTCTTCATCAGTTTCCCCACTGTTGAGGACAGGCCTGTAAATCTCTGGTTCATCCTTGGATGGCTTTTATGGAGAGGCACATATGCAGTTCTCCAGTTCAAGGGCACTCTCCCAGACTCCCAAGGAGGTGTTAAACAGGTCTGCCAAGGGATCCCACCAGAACCTCTGCTAGTTCCCTTAGGACCCTTGGATGCATTTTATCTGGTCCTGGGCTTTGTCCACCTTCAGGGACTTTAGGCACTTTAGCCCCCTGTCTACCTCTATTACACTGTTGGGGCCATCCCCCTTCCCCACCTCCACCAACCTGCTCCATTTTGGCATTGGGTCCATCCTTCTGTCTAGTGACAAACAGAGCATAAATACTTACGCACCTTTGCTTTCTCTTCAACTCCTTCTGTCCAGCCCCCCTCTTTTTTAACCTGACAATTTCATCATTAATAGCTCTCTTCTCCCTTACATATTTAAAAAAGGCCTTCTCACCTGATTTTACTCACTGTTCCGGCCATAATTCCCTGGTAGCCATTACCTCTCTAACTGCTCTGCACACCACCCTTGATTTATCATTATAGACCTCCCTATCTTTCTCATGCTGAGTACATTTGTACTTCCAGAAGGCTGCCTTCTTTTCCTTTATTGCATTTGCAACTTCCTATCTAAACCAGCTTGGCTTTCTGGCCTTGTATTTCTTGTTTTTGATTTTGGCACACTTACTAGTAGTCTCCATCAGTTTCTCCATTATTATGGCCCATTTCTGTTCCACCCTGTTCTCCTTACTTATCCCAGCAAAGTGCCCTACCAGAATTTCTCCCATCTTATTAAGGTCAGCCTTCCTGAAATCCAAAACCCTCATCTTGGCCTGACTACCCCTCTGCCCATGTCCAGGTGGAACCACATCACTTGGTGGTTGCACCCTGCAAGTGCTGCTTCTACCTTTACGTATTGGACATCTCCACAGTTGGATGGGTCCAGATCCAGTACAGCCCTCTTCCTAGTAAATTCCATGGCACCCTGAATCAGGAATTCATTCTGGAATGTATCCAGCAGTACCTGCTTCCTAATGCAAGGTAGCTGGGATTTTCCAATCCACCCCAGGTAGATTGCACTCCCCTGCAATTACTACCTGTCCCTTGCCTATCTTTCCATCATTAGGGACCAGTACCATGCCTAATTCTTCATCCTGTGAGGATGGTCTGTAAACTATCTCCATCCTTAGTTTTCTCCACCTATTGGCTTGGACGTGAACCCATAATGCTTCTATCTTTCCCTCTGTCCCTTCCACTTTGGTACAGGTTATCCCTTCCCTCTCATACAGAGCCTCTTCCTCCAACCTGTTTCCCTATCCTTCCTATACAGTTTGTTCCCAGGGACTGCAAGGTCCCAGTCATGGTTTAATATGGGCCATGTCTCTGTGATGGCCGCTATGTCCACCTCTCCTTTGGCCATTACAGCCTGCAACTCAGCTGTTTTATTTCCCATGTTCCTGGTGTTCAGAGACACTACCATCCACCTTGACTCTAGCCCCCCAATACCTGTCCCATGCCCTTCCAAGTCCCTAATTCCATCTATCCCCTCTCCACTAGTTCTTCTGGCCCTCCTTTACCCCTGTCCTACCCCCTTCTACCCCCAAATCCTTTCTTCCCTCCTCCACTTCTCTCCACTAGTTCCTCCCTATTCTGACCTGACTGGGGTTAAATTGAGGACTTTCCCTATTCATTCCTCCAGCTTGCCCTTCTGGACTTTTGTGCCCTTTTTACTTAGATGTAGCCTGTTTGGTGTATACAGGTCTTTTTTCTCCAAGGTCCCTTCCCATTCACGAACTAGCCTCTACTGCTGTGCCTCACATCACCCTCTGAGACATACACTGAATCACTCAATCCTAACATTCCTTGCAGCGTGGCTGTTAGGACTGGTAGCACCCCTGAGAAGTTTACTGTCCCCGTTACCTCACTGCAGATTTTCCCCACCTCCGTGAACCTCTCTTGCACCATCCCACCTCACATCCTGCAAGGTTGTTCGGACATAGATGTACTATTATGTGAGGTTTCCCTGCCTCCTGCCCCATGTGCTTGGCTATCAGCGATCCCAGTCTCCCTGCCATCATCCTTGGTGTACATTCTACCCTTCTACAGTTTGGTCTTGACCCCTTCCCACCCCAACTCACACCCTTTGCTACTGACTCCCCCAAGATAACCAACTGTCCTCCATTTTCCTGGGCCCCTCACATCCTCCACCCACGCCTCTGCCCTCTCCTCCTGCCTGCCTCCTCTTTCCCCTCCTACACATCTAGTATTCTCCCTCTCTCCTTTGTTCTAGGTTCCCACATCCCAACCCTCTCCACCTGACCTGCAGTTCCCCCTGGCACTTCTCCAAACTTTATCATATCACATTTCAGCCCATCCCCATGTTCACCCTTCCCCACAACTCCTTCCATACTTCCCCTGCTCTCTCCTTCTCACCTAAACTTCCTCCCTCTATCTCTCCCCCATCCCACCATCCCTGAATTCCTTAATTCCTTCCTCTTACTACCTCCTTCTTGCCCTCTGTCACTGTTCTTACCTGTCCCACCACGCTCCCCCTCTTCCCCTCTGTCCAGTGGGAGGAACATTGAAGAAGAGGGTTGTTACCCTTGAAGCGCCGGGGAACTGTTAATTTGTTCTTGAATAAAATATAAATATTTTTACAGCCACAGTCCTTGTGTACTGCTGTTTTTGTTTCGGAGACTGTTTTGTGTGCCTAATATGTGGACTTCCTAAACAGTTAGCGCATCAGGTTTGTGTGTTTTTTGAGGAACCTGTTTTGCACTGACACCTCTGGTGGTGGTCCACTGTCCCCCCCCCCCCCGTGACCCTCATCCCTACTTTGGCTACCTTGCTGTTCTCTCCCTCATGCCTGCCTCCTAGCCTTTTGGTTCCTCTGTCTCTTCCATCCATACCCTATGGATTCCCTTCCCCAACAGTGCACCAATCTCTTGCTTCAACTGGCATGCCTCTGCCCTCAGCTGTTCAATATGCCTTCAAACTAGGCATCCCCTTATACTCAGTAATACTCGGTAAAATAAGGTAGAAGAGGGCTCAAGGCCCATCAAAACTACCCCCTCCCCCACTCACCCTACCTCCCAGAGAACTCCCAGGAGCACTGCTGGCCCCACCCTCTGCATCCTACAACTCTGCCTGCTTTCCTTTGCCCCTACTTCATTTTCCTTCTCACATTTACATTCTAGGCACTCATGACTTTTTTAAGTTAGTAAGCGCTGCACTCCTGGAGGAACTAGTACAAGTTTTTAATTTTCTGCTGCACTACCCAACTTGAGAACAAAGTTCCAAGAATGTAAAGCACTCCCAGTACCAGTACAAATACACTCTCACACTTCCTGATGAAGGGTTCACACCCCAAGTGTCAGGGTGAGTGGAGTGTGGTGCCCTTCTCTCTGTACGTTGTATACATTTGTAATAAAGCTACTAAAACATATTATTTTTTGTACTGAGAGTATATTTGTACTGGTATTGGGAATGCTTTATGTCCTTGGAACTCTGTTATTGTTTGGCTGGCTGCCCACCTCACCTGCACCCGCTCTCAGGGATTCGCAGTCCTTTTCCTGAAAACTGCAACTTGAGAACAAAATCTGAAGGAAGAGATTGCAGTGTATTTATACAAAAATGGGGGAAAAACAGACTTCCAGAACCGGAAACTAATATGCCTTTTTAATATAGACAATAAAATAATTACTAAAATACTAACATCTGGATTAAGTAAGGCCTTATAGCATCTCATTTTCCACTCACAAGACTGCTCAGTTCCAGTTTCATACAGGATCATCTAATATTGTTACATGAATTAGTAGAAAGAGGGAACAGAGAACAAGTTCAAGGTTTGATGCTATCTTTAGATCAGTGTGAAACTTTTGAGATGGTTTCTGATAGCCATTTATGGCTTTTATAAAAGAAATACAGTTTTCCTGATATGTTTGTAACCCATATCCAACGTTTATATTGTCAGGTCTCTGTGAGACCCCTAATTAATGAATGGTTAGGTCATCCTTCCTTACTGGGCAGAGGTATATGTCAGTGGTGCCTCCTAAGCTCCCTTTTGTACATTCTCAGTCTTGATCCACTGTTAAGGAAAACTGAGTTATAACCTTGTACATCCTTTGCAGTCTTTCGACAATAAGGTATGTGGTGAAACATTAGCCTACGCAGATAATGTTTGCCTTTTAGTGCAAGATGAGGATTCCATTCATAATACCATGAAACTAACTAAATGTTTTGGTCTGTTTCCAGGTGTTTCTTTAAATGTACAAAAATATATTAGGAGGGCCTTAGGAAGAGCTGCTACACATCTTAATAATGGTGGAGGGATCACACTTCAGCAAGAATGACTCACCATTCTAGGAATCAGGTTTGGTTCAGGTGACCTAACAAAAACCACTTGGGAGTCTATACTGGATATTACTGAACAAAAAGTGGCCCAATGGAACAGGCAGTTTAGGTGAGAAATAAGCATTTGTCAATGCCAAATGTTCGCTTGCTGCTATTTGCATTGGCGTTTGGCATTTATGCAGACCCCTCCATTGTATCCATGTCCCTTCAGCATCCATATCCCAACACAGTACCTCTCTGAAGCTCCTCCTGTATTTGATTAACATTCCACCCTCATACTTCTTAAGTGTCTGTCTTAGGAACCCTAATGCCCTAGTTGTTCTCAAGGGTATGAGCCAGTGTTGAAACTGCGCAACCCGCACTTGTAACACAGTCATTCAGTGGAATTATTTCACAAAATTTTCAACATAGGCATTTTGTCACCTCTGGTCATGAACACTGTCACTATGATTTTCTTACTGTGTACCGAACACTGATTTCCCACAGTGACCACGCTATTCTGCAACAGAAGTATGAAAACACATTTCAGCCAAGATGTGACAAATGACAGCTGTACTGTTCATAAGGAGGTGTGGGAAAATGCAAATGTTGAAAATCTAGCGTGAAAATATGACAAATTCACAAAGTTACGAGTGTGCGTTGAAACTGCACAACACACACTTGTAAAACAGTAATTTTCTGGAATTTTTGCACCAAATTTTCAACATAGGCATTTTAGGATGTCTGTTCATAAACTGTGTCACTGTGATTTTCTTACTCTGTACTGAACATGATTTCCCACAACTTCCACACTATTGCACACTGGTAGTGCGAAAACACATTTTGGACAGGATGTGAAAAACGACAGCTCTACTGGTCATAAGAAGATGTGGGAATATGGCAATATTGAAAATCTGGAGTGGAAATATTACAAATTCACAAACTTATGAGTGTGCGTAGAAACTGCGCAACGCATGCTCATAACACAGCCATTTTATGAATTTTTGCCACCAAATATTCAGCATAGGCATTTTAGGACCTCTGCTCATGAACAGTGTCACTGTGATTATCTTATTCTGTAGTGAATACTGATTTCCAACAGCAACCATGCTATTTTGCGGCGGAAGCGCAAAAACACATTTCAGCCAGGATGTGAAAAATGACAGCTGCACTGTTCATAAGGAGGTGTGGAAATATGCCTATGTTGAAAATCTGCGGTGAAAATATTACAAATTCACAAACGCACAAGTGTGCGTGGAAACTGCGCAATGCACTCTTGTAAAAGTCATTTTTTGTAATTTGTTCACCAAATTTGCAAAATAGGCTTTTTGAGAGCCCATCTCATGAACACTGACACTGTCATTTCATTAATCGGTCCTAAAAGGTGATTCCATGCAGTGACCATGAAATCACCTTTTGGGACCGACTAACACTGTGACAGTGACTGAATTCATGAGAAAGGGTGTCAAGAACCCCATGTTGAAAATATGGTGCCAAAAGTCAAAGAAATGGCAGAGATATCCACCTAAGATGGAAAACCCCTATTTATGCTATTATACAGCTTATCGGCATTTCCTCAGTTCGTGGTCGGCTTTGAAGAGTGAAGACATGTTTCCGGTCCACCAAAGATCATTGTGCTGGACTCTGGAGGTAAGTTTGGGGTGGGGGTGGGGAGGTGGGTGTGCAGAGGGTTGGTGCAGGTTGGGGTTGGGGGGGCAAGGACTCACTGAGGGACCGTTTTCTTCTTTCACAGAACTTAAAAAAAAAAAAGAAACATACACTTTTGGCATGCTTGGTTGGCCTCCCAGCATGCCACCTATGTGTTTGTTGGAGGAGACTGGAGCCGATGGGGATTCGGAATTACTGCCATCCATACACTGTGTGTTGGGGGGGCATGAGCATGCTGGGGTGGGCTCCCAGCATGCCAACTTGTTGTTTGTTAGGGGGGCTGTAGCCAGGGATTGGGCACCTCCATCAGCCACACAGTGTGCTGGGGGGGTGCATGAGCTGAGGGTGATTGGGCACCCCCCTCGGCACACTATGTGGGGCTGGGGAGAACACTAATGAGGGAGGGGCAGGAGATTAGCAGAGGGAGAAATCTGGAGGGATTTCATGCTGAGCTGTACATGGCAGCAGTTCAGCTGACATAGGTATGCAAATTGCATACATGCTACCACCACTGAGTGCAGTGGACCTTTTCTTAGAAGTGAAGACCAACACAGCCGAACTGCTGTCATACACAACTCAGCATGTATCGGTCCCCTAGGGTCGTGTCTGTTACACTGAGCACTGCATTGGCAAGGAGGGTTACACACCTCCAAACACCTCCAAACATCCTACTGTTGCAAGACGTTCCTTGCGCATGAGCGCAAGCAAACATAAAAAAGGGGTGTATCTTATTAAGATTTTCTTAATCCCACTCTTCCTATACATTAGCCAAATTTTTCCTCCACCCAGTAATCTAGAAACTTCAATTTTATGGGTATTTTGTAGGCCTTCTGGGCCAGTCATTTAAATCTAATTAAGAAAAGTATTACATATTACCCCATAAACAAGGAGGGATGGCAATGGTCCATTCAATTTTTTTTTATTGAATGTTTTTTTATAACACTATTAAGCCTCTCGTATCCTCCAAAGACAAAGCCTGGCTTTTGGATAAGATGAAATATTCAAGAGGAGGGTAGAATGTCTAAGAAATGCTTGGAGGAAAAAAAATATTGGGAAATGAATGGTATAAAGTCATCATGGCTGCAAAAAGTTCAAAGGATACTGAGGTTGTTACAATTGGAACAATTATTAGACTTAACATATCAGAATATTGCGATTTTCTGAGATCACGTGATGTCTCACTGGGACTAGTAGCTCTAGGGACTAGCTCCTGCTCTAACTCTCAATATACGAATAAAATAAAGTAATCTACACTTGAATTCCAGTCTACCTATGACAGATCAGGTTCCCGATAGATCTCCAGTGTGTTGACCACAAGTTGAGGGGCTGATAATTATGTGAAAACCTCCTACTTTCTGACGTTCAGTTTGGGGCCTAAAATTGCCATGGAGGTCCAAATGCGCCAGGCTGTACCACACCACACACCCCTGCAGACCCCTGAGAAGTGTCCAAAATTACCTAAATGCCAAACTGGGGGCTCTATGAAACCCTTGGCGCCTATTGTAACCCAGCAAGCCTTAACTCCATTATAGGAGCAGGAATTCATGGAAGAACTTCAGTCATTTAAAACTGCATTGCAAGATATCACAGAAGAAATTAAATCACTCAGAGGGGAGCTCTCAGATACCAATAGGGCCATCTCAGATGTTACAGCTCATACTACATCTCTGGAGAGCTGGAAGGGCAAAATAGAACCTGAAGTGGTGAGTCTTCAGCAACAAGTACACAAAATGGAAGCCAAATTGGAAGACTTGGAAGGCCGAAGTCGCAGAAATAATATTATAATCCTCGGCCTTCCAGAAGAAGTGGAGGGATCTTCACCCATCATATTTCTACAAAAAATGCTAACGAAAATTGCTGGACCCTCTCCCAATAATACCACTTACATAATAGAGAGGACTCACCGTTTGCTCCGTCCAAAACCTGCAGATGAAAAACCCCTGAGACCACTTATAATAAAATTACTTAATTATCTTGATAAATCCCATATTCTTGATCAGGTCAGAAAAGTGCAGCAAGTTTTATGGGAGGGACAACAGTTGAGGCTGACACAAGATTTACCAGCCTCGGTGAGGCAAAGAAGATAGGAGTACCACCCCCTGGTATCTCAGCTAATAGCAGCAGGGATCAAGTACAGGGTACAGTATCCATCTCATTTGGCTGTTCATCACACTGGCACCTGGCATTCTTTTGACAATGTGCAACAAGCTACTCCTGCTCTACAGGCTCTGTTTTCAGATCTATTCTCCGCTCGCTGATACCCCATGAAGAGACTTGCCTGGGGTTTTCTTTTACTTCATTTTCTTTTACTTCCTTTCCAGGTCTTGGAATAGGAGAGTGTCTTGGCTCGCTCTGAGGGGAAAAAGAAATTTAGCAGATACTGCTGTTTGATCACAGGAGGGCGACAGAGACCGTATAATGAGTATGTGAGTAAACTGGTATTCATCCTGCGATAGAGTCTGTGTTTTCTTTTTTCTTTTTTGGTCAGAAGGCGATTTATAATTGACCCATGGATGTCTACAGACTCAATCCAGGACAAGGTTTCTATACAGAATGTCACTGACTGGTAAACTGGACTATTTGCAGAGTTAGCTAATTTGATCTATGCTCTTTTTGAGTGCTACATAGCATATTATTTTTAGCTTTGAGTAGTAAATTCCTACTGTATAGGTTAGGAGCGTTACCTGGTTTTCAATAACAAGTATGAGGGTCTGGAGTGCTTTTAAACTCCAATAGATGGGTTTATGTTTAAAATATGTAAACGGGAGCCACGATAAGCAAACAGTTACTTCCAGAGTTGATGACTAGAAGTTTCTTTGTTAGTTTCTTTAGTTATAAATCTCATTGTTTTACATATTACATTTGTGGGCATTGGCTGTTATGGTTACTACTAATATGACCCTGTCATTATAATATTTTAAGATGTTAAAGTGGTGGGAGTTGGGGCGGGAAGCATTGGTTCTTGGTTTTCCCTGCAGTTTACTCAGGGCAACGCGTACTGGCATAGGGAGGGGGGTGCTTCTTCAATTACGTTATGTGTAACATTTTGGATGTTATTGGTTGCAATGTCTATGTTTCAGGGGCTGTTAAGGGCAATAGTATCAGAAATAATTCAGCCTACTAATGGCATAGACTATATTGTTGTAGAAGAAGGAATTGGGGTAAAAATAGGGGGGAGGATAAGTTGGGGTTACTTTTTCCTTTCTATTGGGTTTTTTTATATTCCAAGTTTCATTATCTGTAACATTTGATTGGGTGGGATATAGGTTGTGGGAGGACACGGCTGATTGGGAACCGGAACTAGCTGTAAAGGGGGGGGGGAGGTAATACACTGGTTGCCACTGGAATTATACAAAATAGTTATTTTAGAAAATGGTATTTATCGTTTGGAGATTATTTTATTCTTGCAGAGCAAAATTCAACATTTTGAGTGGTCATGGCAGTTTTTATTTAATTTTGTTCTTGGAATGTTAAAGGTGCCCAGTCCCCCACCAAAAGACCCAAGATACTATTACATCTCCATAAACTCAATATTGATGTGGCCTTTCTTCAGGAGACCCATTTACCCACTTCACAAATGCATTGTTTATGAAGAACATGGGTAGAGGAAATATTGGGGGTAGGCCTCAATACCCGGAAGTGTGGAGTTGCTGTGTTGCAAGCACACCGGGTACCTTTTAGGCTGCTCCAATCGATCAGTGACCCCCAAGGCAGATATATACTTTTAAGAGTCATTTTGGGTCAAGCAGAATTAATATTAGGATCAGCTTAAAGACCTGTCAGGGAGGACCCACAGTTCTTTATTATATTTATGACTAGCTTAGCTTCTTGGTCCTCTCTCCCTATGTTAATTGGTGGAGATTGGAACTTAGTTCTTTGTAATACATTAGACAGGTCTAATCCCCAACGCTCTCCCGCTACTCCTGCACAAAAGGCCCTGAAGGATTTTATGGACACCATGGGTCTTGTAGATCCCTGGAGGGCCCTTTTTCCCTCAGCAAGAGATTACTCGTTTCATTCCTTGCCACACAATACATTCTCATGAATTGACTACTTTTTGTTGGGGAATGAGCATCTAGCTAGGGTTCAAACTTGCACTTATTTAGCTAAAGTGATCTCTAATCATCACCCAACTCTTTTACAGTGGTCCTTACCTGATTTAGTGGGCTATGATAATATCTGGAGATTCAAGCATCAATTATTGAAATCCCAACAATTGGTAGAAAACTTGCAAAACTTTATAACGAAATTCTATGAGGAAAATGCTTTCTCCATGCCAAAACTTGAAGTGTTATGGGGAGCCTTAAAATGTTCACTAAGAGGAGAGATTATCTACCTGGCCTCTATCAGGAAAAAGAAAATCTCTCAAGAAACCTCTTATTATTACAGCAAATCAGAACCTTAGAAAAATCCTTGTCCTCATATTCCAATATAACGTGCTTTGAAAAATTAGAAGGTCTGCGCTTCCAATATAATATTCTTCTTAGTGACAAAACTGAACATCTCTTTTTTAGATCAAAAGTCACTTACTTTGATCAAGGGGACAAAGCTGGGAAGCTATTAGCATTATGGCTAAGAGCATAAACAGTTGATAGAATTGTACCAACCATTCGAGATGCTGCTGGCAATATCCATACTTCCCCCAGAGACATTGTCTCTTGTTTTAAATTATATTATCGATCTCTTTACTCATGTTCTCCCTTACCCTTTAATAGTTTTGATCTAGATCATTTTCTCCAAGAAATAGACCTTCCATACCTGTCTCAACATCAAATAGATATTCTTCAAGCCCCGTTGACTTTAACAGATGTTTATGAGGCCATTGATGCACTCCAATAGACAAAGTGCTGGGCCCGGATGGTTACACATCAAACTTTTACAAATTTTTCTAAATTCAACTAGGTACAATATTGCTTAACACTTATAATTACATTTATATGCAAGGCCTCTCAGATTACAGTCTCACTGCTGCTACTATTGTGGTGCTCCCTAAACCGGGTAAGGACCCAATATTGTTATCAAATAACCGCCCCATATCACTAATAAATGTAGACCTGAAGATTTTATCAAAAATACATGCTAATAGGATGGCTCAGGTCTGGCAGACCCTATTAAGTCCTGAACAGGTAGGATTTGTGGCTGGATGCTTATCAGCAGATCACCTGCACAAACTTTCTTGTTTTATTTCTGCATCCAGGAACTCCCATACTCCAACGGTTTTGGTGTTCTTGGATGCAGAAAAAGCCTTTGATCGGGTGTCCTGGGACTACCTGTTTAATTTACTTCCATGATATCATATTCCAGCACAATTTATACCGTGGATAAAAATCGTCTACTTACAACCATTGGCTCGTATACTATGTCATGGAGTCCTTTCCCCATCTTTTTTACTGCAACAGGGTACATGGCAGGGATGTCCCTTCTCTCCATATTTGTTTAATTTATATTTAGAACCTCTTATTAGGAAGATTAACAATTCTGCACTAATTTCTGGTATTCCAATCAATCATTCACAATACAAATTATCGGTATATGCCAATGATATTATGCTTCATATTTCCCACCCATCTAAATCTATACCTGCTGCCCTAAGCATCATTCAGGATTTTGGTAGATTATCCAACTATAAATTGAATTTGACTTAAACAGAGGTAATGCCCTTAAATAATCAGACCCTAAAAGTGAATATTCAACATATTGGGCTCTCTTGGGTAAGAGATAGAATAAAATATCTGGGCATATATTTATCTCAGTATCATTTCAAAATGAAACAATATAATCTGGATCAGTTAATTACACAGATGAGGACAGACCTGAATCATTGGGCTTTACTCCCCATTTCCCTTTGGGGACGTATTAATATAGTTAAACTGAATATCATGCCTCGACTGTTATAACCCCTTCAAAAGCTTAACCAATTTCTTCCTAAATCTTGGTTTAACCAAGTCCATGGTATCATCTCCAAATTTTTTTGGAAAAATACCCCCCCCATAGGGCAATCTCTAAATTACAGAGATCCAAAGAACAAGGAGGGTTACAGGTTTCCAACATTTACCTTTATTATTTCTCGATTAACTGCTCGGTTGTTTCATATTGGCTGAGGCCTATATCAGATCCTAGTTCTTACCCTTACTCCCCATTGTGGATCCAAATAGAAAAGTCACTCTGGGCATCAACGATTGTAGATCTAAAGAGACTACTTTATCTTCCCCTAAACAAGGTCCCAAATCAGCTGAAATCCACACCTATCATGGCATCTCTCCGAACTCACATGCAACTTACTAAGACCCTTGGCCATTCACTGGAGAAAGACTCCTCCCAACCCATTTTGGGTAATCCCAACTTTAGAATTGGAGGTAAAGTTATTAAGCAATCCTTTTAGCCAGGTGGTGTGAGGGAAAAAAGTGATAGATCTAACAGAGAACTATAAATTGCTTTCCTTCTCAGATATAATAGTAAAATACAATTTACCAACCTCTTTTTTGTTTTAAATACATCCAAATTTCCCAAGTTTTAATACAGCATCTTGGTAATGGTCTCTGGGATCAAAATATGATTGGACAGGTTCGAAGTACAATTTCAGCGAGGCCTACCTCTCATTACATCTCTTTTTATTATAAGGAGCTTCATGCTCGGTATGGGGACTCAGATGATATCCCTCATTATGTATGGGATAAGATTATTCCCCCATCAACTATGGTCCCCTGTCACTGGATGCAAATCTGGAACAGACTGTATAAGGATGTCAGGTGGGACCGTTACAGGTTACTTCAGCTTTATGTTTTACAGGACCTATATTACATGCCTATAAAACTTAAAAAATTGGGGAAACTCCAGTCAGATATGTGTACCAGATGTGGATGTCAATGGGGTACGTTGCTTCACATTCTTTGGGAATGTAATAAAGTATCCCCTTTCTGGGAATGTATCTGTTCTAGACTTGATCCCCTTCTGGGACTCCAATATGCTTTTCAACCAGAAATTTGCATTATTGGAGACTCAAGGGATGTTCTGTTAGGGAACCAATGGAAACATATGACTTTGATATCCCTTTGTGCTAAAAAAATAATATTACATCATTGGTTAGCTCAACAAATTCCTACGTATATAGAATGGCTTCAAGAAATGCTTTTTGCTTTACAAGCAGAACACCTCCTGGTGAACATTTCCAAATGTAGTAAGAAATATCAGCAGATTTGGGCCCCCTTGCATACTCTATTGTCCATTTAATTTTTCTCAAGACTACCGTACTGACAGTATTATTGTATTAATTTGAGCTCTGCAGAGGTTACGATAAATACCTATACCATTATCATTGTTTAGTATAATGCAAGAATTTTTTTTTATGTTTTCTGTTTATTACTAACTCATAGTGGCGAAATGGGTGGGAAGGGGTGGGTTGTAGGGGGGTTTATTTTAAAATTTGGATGTTATAATTGATAATGTTTCAAATATCATCTGATATTTATGATAAACTGTAGGTATAATCATTGTTTAAGGAAAAACATATGTATTTTGTCTCAAAATACTTTATTTTTGATTTCTATAGAAATATGAGAATATACAGGAGTTGCCATGTGTATTACTGTTTCCTAATTTTTGTATAAAATTGTTTTGTGTACAATATGTAAAAGTAAAAATTTAATAAAGCTTATTAAACGTGAAAAAAAGAAAGAATATTGTGATTTCTGTCCAGTATAAGAAATACATATTAAAAAATTTTTGATTAGGAAATGTAATAATATAGATATGGAAACTATTAAAAAATTCCCTGTATTCCCTGTGGTACAGTAACAACATTTTAATCCACAGTTATAAATATTATTTGGATGTATCATAAGAACCTGAATTAAGAAAAGTCTATGCTGGATTTAGATTTGAGACCCAGGAATCAAATAAATTAACAGCTAGATTTAATAGAGAGGTAGATATAGCTCATTCCTATTGTTTATGTGGAGCCTTAGCAATAGAAAAATTGATACACATGATGTTAAAATATTTGTGGTATGAAAAGGCCAGAAATAAATGGCTGATGGATATATTACCTGACTTACAAGGATGTGATGATGAATTAAAGATTAATATACTTCTTCCAACAAACGATGAATATGTAATAAGGAAAACAGCAAAGTTCTTGTTTAATATAAGGGAAATAAGGGCTAGCATTCTTCGGACAATAATTATAAACTCCTGAAAATATTTTATTAAGGGAAATAATAATTATACTATGGACTGCTTTGGTAAATCATATGCATCTGTGTAATGAATATTTGAATTTACTGTGTGTTTTCTATTTTTTCAACATTTGGCCTCTATGTTAGAATTGTGTATTAAGTTATTTTTTTATATTCTCTATTTTTGTAAAGATCTTTTTAGATTGAACAATACAACTGAACTGAACTGAACTGACAAAGCCTGGCTCCCTTGGGTATTTCCAAACATTGGGGATCTATTTAACCTCTGGAAGCAGGAGTAGCTTAAACAGATTCAAACCTCAGTTCTCCCATCATATATTAAAGAGGCCTTTTTAAAACTGAAAATGTGGGGTGTCACTTAATAATCACTTGAAGGACTCTCCATGGAATAGAATGCATTGTGTGACAGGGTGGAATAAGATCCTTTCCCAATGGTTATGTAGAAAGAGTGCTGAAAGCAATCATTTTTCTGTCATCTCCTTTTCTGTCCTTTGTTTGTCTAATTGGGCAATGAAATTTTCATGTGAAATCTAGGATTTGATCACTCTGATGGTTTTACATTCCCATCCCTCAATCTCCCTGCTTTTGTTTCGTGCTGTCTCTACCTTTCTTATATACGGTTATAAAACTAAAAGTGAATCTTTATGTGAAAATGGATCCCCTGGTTTCAAATGTATATAGTACATAGCAAACTGTAGCAGAGAGTTGGTCCTTTTTGACTGCAGGCTTTTGCAAACTTTCTGCAGGCAGCCAGATTTGTTCAGAATGTGTTTTTTTGCATGAAAGAAACTAATGAATTCTGTACACACAAGAGAGACATTTTCTCCAACAGGAGGAAACAATTAACCAGCTTGAAAAACACCTTATTAAAGAGGACAGAGGGCCGGATAGTTCAATTTTTGTTTTGAGGGTTTGTTTTGAACTCAGAAAGTGGGCTCTTTTTGGACTGCCTGTTTTGAAACCATTCTGTACATTTTTTTATTGTTCTTCTATTATTATTGACAGTAATAAAATGCTACTTGCAAATTTTACAACTTCTCCTAGTCTGCATCCTTCCTGACCTAAGCCTCAATGACAGATGGTGTCAACCTAAGTGGGATTTATGCTGTGCATACTCAAGAGTTTTGTGTGTGTGGTACTAGACATGGTATCAGGGAAGCATAGCAGAAAGGTATGGATTCTGCAGCAGCGAGCCAAGGAGTGATTACCAAAAGGATGGCAGCCAATCTAGCACAGACAGAAGTCCAAGTAGAGACTGTACAGCCAGGGCATAGGGTCATATTGTCACAGATGAAAGAGTGTAGCAAACAATGCTGCAACCAAAACAGAGCCAACCTAAATAGAGTCTGTGAAAACACTGAACTAACAAGGTACACACAAACCCTATTGAAACCAATGGGACTCTTCCTTTTTGCAGGGGCTGTGTCAACCCCCAACATGGGGGGTCCAATAACACCCCTGACTTTAAATAACCAACTCTAGGGGTTGTGGACTTTGGGTATGGGGCAAAACTTGGAAGGGGGAAAATTCATTTTCTGTAAAAAAAGAAAAAAAAGGTTACAATACTGGGCGACCTGGAAGGAAGCAAACCGCGGTCCCAGGTCTCACTCACTGCTAAGTCATGTGCCTTAATCACTCCACTATGGGAGCAGCTTGGTCAGACCCCACAGCATAGCATCTTTCATCCTCTTGTCCACCTCCTGGTCAGTGACAGGGGTAGCGGTAGTTCTCTTCCTCTGTTATACCCCTGTCACTACCAATGTTTCCGCGCTTTGTACTATGCATTTTTTGTAGTGCTCTTTCTATTGTGCTATATTGACCTGGTACCTACAGCTAGCACCAGTGATGGAAAAAGAAGAACACGCAGTGATGGAACCTGAAAGCCTGACTGCCTTTTTCAAATGGCGGGCTATACAATGAAAAGAGATAGAGAAACAGAGAAGAGAAGAGATGCAGCAGAGAGAACAAGAGATGCAACATTTAGAGGCACAGAGAAAAGAGATGCAGCAACTCAAGAAGCAGAGAAAAGAAAAGATGCAGTAACAGGAGCAGTGATGGCTGGATGCCTTGCAAGCTACCAAAGCTGGAGGATCTGGTACAGGTCCAGCAGATCAACAGAATACAAACAACTTAAGAGACATTAATCTTACAAAGTTGTGTCCCTTGGATGATATTGAAGCATACCTGACAACTTTTGAAAGGGTTGCTGCAGCCTGCCAGTGGACAAAGTAGTGATGGGTAATCAGGCTGGTACCTTACCTGACAGGTAAAGCCCAACTTGCCTACAACAATATGGACAGTGAACAATCAGAAAATTATGACCCTGTGAAAAGTGAAATCTTGAAAGGATATGACATCTCAGGAGAGACCTACAGGCAAAGATTCCAGTCCCTAAAGTACCACTCAGTGAACAACCCTTGAGAAACCTTCACCAGATTCAGACAGCTCCTCATTAAACGGCTTTAACCAGAGGGCAAAACAGTCCCACAGATTGTCGATATATTTGCATCAGAACAATTCAGCAACATCCTGTCTACAGTTGTGCAGCTTTGGGTAAAAGAACACTGACCAGAAAGTGGGGAAAGGACATTTCTTTGTCTGAAAACTATCAGATGGCCAGACAGATGCCAGAGCAGTGAGGTAACATTCAAGCACTGTTAAGAACCTCTTTTTACTGCTTTAACTCCAAGTTTGAGACTCTGTTAAGAAGGGGGATAAAACCTTTTATAGGTACATCAGGGAGTGAAGGAAGACCAAGGGAGGGCTAGTGAGGCTTAATAAAGAGAAGGGAAGGTGGGCAGAGGGTGACTGTGAAAAGGCAGAGATACTAAACAAATATTTTTGCTCAGTATTTACAAACGAAGTGGGGGAGGTACCTAAAACAAACAGTAGAAACACTCTGGATACAGAAGTTGAAACCAGCCCATTTACAGAAGAAAGGGTTCTGAAAGAACTCTTAAAACTGAAGGTGGACAAAGCAATGGGGCCTGATGGGATTCATCCCAGAATTCTAAAAGAACTAAGAGTAGAACTAGTGACACCACTGACTACCCTCTTTAACAAATCATGGGAGGATGGGGTGGTACCCGAGGACTGAGAAGGGCAGATGTGATTCCTTCACAAAAGTGGGAGCAAGGAGAAGCAGAAAACTACAGACCTGTTAGTTTAACCTCAGTGGTAGGGAAAATGATGGAATCACTTGAAGGAAAGAATTGTTGAGTATTTAGAGGCCAGGGGCTCAGGACCCAAGGCAGCATGGATTCACAGTGGGAAGGTCATGCCAGACAAAGCTGATAGATTTCTTTGACTGGTGACCAAAGTAGTAGATCAGGGAGGGCTGTGGACATGGCCTACCTAGACTTTAGCAAGGCATTTGACACAGTCCCACACAAGATTAATATACAAGTTAGCCAGCCTGGGAGTGGGTCCCAAGATGACAGCCTGGGTAAAGAATTGGCTGGAGAATAGGACACAGAGAGTAATAGTAAATGGAGTCCACTCTGAAGAAAAGGGGGTTACTAGTGGGGTACCGCAGGGCTCAGTATTAGGACTGGTCCTCTTCAATGTCTTTATAAGCGATATTGCAAAGGGACTGGAAGGAAAAGTATGCCTCTTTACAGATGACACAAAGATCTGCAACAGAGTTGATGCACAAGGTGGGGTGGAAAGGATGAGAAGGGACTTGGAAAGGTTAGAGGAATGGTCAAATGTATGGCAGCTTAGATTCAATGCCAAGAAGTGCAAGGTAATGCACCTGGGAAACAAAAACCCAGGGGAAGAGTACACAATGGGGGGTGAGATACTAACAACAACAAAATGGAATAGGACCTGGGGTGGTCATATCAGATGACCTAAAGGTGGGCAAGCAATGTGAGAGGGCAGCAAGAAGGGCTGGGGATACTGGAATGCGTGGAGAGGCATCACCAGCAGAAAACAGGAAGTTATTATCCCTCTGTACAGACAGTTGGTGAGACCCCATCTGGAGTACTGCGTGCAGTTCTGGAGACCCAATCCGCAAGGATATAGACAGGATGGAGGCTGTCCAGAGGAGGGCAACTAAAATGGTGCAGGGCCTGCACGGAAGACATATGAAGAGACTTAAGGAGCTGAATATGTATAGCCTCGAGGAAAGGAGAGAGAGGACATGATAGAAACTTTCAAGTATCTCAAGGGAATCAACAAAGTCCAAGAGGGTAGCATCTTTCAAAAAAAGAGGTGTGCAAGAACAAGGGGGTACAATTTGAAGATGGAAGGGGGGCAGTTCAGAGGTAATTTAAGGAAGTGTTTTTTCACAGAGAGGGTTGTGGATGAATGGAATGGCCTTCCGGAGGAGGTTGTGGAGTCAAAAACAGTGGTGGAATTCAAGCTTGCATGGGACAGTCATAAGGCAATTCTAGGGGGTGGGGGTAGGAAGAAGTAGGCTGCTGGTTAACTATGATCTGCAGCTTATCCAATAGGTAGGGAAATGGGCAGACTGGGTGGGCCAAGCGGTCCTTATCTGCCATCAAAATCTATGTTTCTAAGAACTCTAGTGGGGGTAGCAAATCTGCACCCAAAGACTTTGTTTGCTATAACTGTGATAAGCCAAGTCATACTGCAAGAAACTGCAATAGTAAGGATGGCAACACTGGAGCACATAAATTCACCACTCTTCCTCTGTACGGTCACTATCTGCTGCCCTTGCTAACTACTACTCGGTAAACTGCTCGTGCACCTAACACCTCCCATGAGCACCCTTCATGTGCCCCCTTCCCCCACCCTAACCTGACCACCAGCACCCAAGTGCGCTACACTATCTGGCTCACTGACCCAACTACTGCACTTACTGTCTCATTTTTATGTGAACAGTCATATCGCTAGCCAGCTCTTGCACTTATTTCCCTCAGTGTTATGTATCCCTGTATCAAGTCTGAATTGTTATCTACTTTGTTAGCATTATCATGTCTGTTCTTGTACTAATGCTAACCTACAGTATGCTTCTGTAGTCTGTGGAATGTATGTAAGATAACCTGTGTGTTATCCTCTCCATTATACCCCCTCCCCCCAGGTCGCACCAGAAGGCGAGCAGCTTGTTGCTTAGTGAGCAGTTAATGGTGAATCAATTTCAATAAATAAATAAGATTTGTCCTTAGCAAATTGGGGCAAGTACTTAACAGATGTCAAGGTGGGAGATAAGACTGTTAAGGGACTTATAGATTCAGGAAGCAGGCAAACCTTGGTGCATGTTTAAGTTCTAGAAAAGAACTGTTTAAAAGGACCAGGTATTGGGGTCATCTGCATCCATGGGAACACTTGATATTATCCCACCACCCGAGTGATGCTGAACATTAATGGGGTGTTGCAAAAAAGAAAGTGGAGTAGTATCAAAATTACCTTTGCCTGTGATTATTGGAAAAGACTTTCCAGGATTCACAGATTTAAACCTAAACAGAGTAAACCCTGATATTTCAGCAGCTGTGAGGACAAGAACACAGGCAAAGACAACCACAGACAGTTTTCCTTTTGCTGACTTTGATGCAGACCTGTCTGAGACCAGCTCCAAGATCTGGAAGTCCAGGAAAGAAAGAAGACACCAGGCAACAAAAGACTGATGGACA